>CM036925.1:1475000-4050000 GCA_020800305.1 Porphyrio hochstetteri
CATGGGGAAAAAACATTTTGGAACTATTTTGCATGTGGTATGAAAAGGCCCAGTCTTCTGCAGCGTGGCTATGAATGTCCTTCCCTCTCATTGACTAAAGACCCTGTATACCTTGCAGGATCAGTTGCATTCAAAAACCTGTCCTTTCACATTTGTTTAGGTAAAGTGCAGAGTGCAGATGATTCCCAGAATAACTCTTCTGGCTTCATTTGGAATGACAGCAAAAACAAATCTGGACCTAGCTTTCATCTCAATGGAAGGGCATACAAGAAGCAGTGAGAATATGTCATTGTTCATAAAGGACAACATTACATGAGAGAGCACAGGAGAGAGGCAGGGAGAAAGAGAGATTTTTCCTCTCTGCTAAATAAGGGCTGTTCCGAGGTGTGTGAGGACAGCAGGGGTCAGCGAGTGCTGGAACTGACTCTGAACTTCTGGCAGAACAATCTCCTGGAACTCAAACCAAGAATACCTTTATCTTCAGCAACCTGCTGGGAGATGTTCCACAGCCAGCTTTCTCCACAAGAGCCAGGTTACAGTGTCTGTACATGACAGCCACTGAAGCAAAAGCTTTTGTCTTTTAAAACAGACTAGCTCACATCCAGCACAGTCGACTCCTGCCCAAAATCCTTTAATAGCAGACACTGAGTGAGAATCCATTTATAATAGAGAAGCCATAAACCATGATATTATTTGTAATGTAACAGGGAGATGGTGGGTGCATATGTTCATGTACCACGTCTAATTAGAACAGGGACAGATATCTTACAGAAATTAGAATTCCTTCAGTAAGGATCTAGCTCTACACACTGGTCTGTTTAACTATGATACACTTAATGTGTCTGAGCCACTTTTCACCTATGAAACCAATCTCCTTAAACCTCATTGCTTCCCTGACTTCTGAGGGCAGCAAAGACTATTGTCCCCACTTGCCAGGTAGATGGTTTCACTGAGCCTTCTTCACCTTATTTGTCTGGCTGTGCAGTCAGTGTCAGAACTAGAAATGAAGCCCAGGAGACTTGATTCTTGGTCGTCTCCCATCAGCCACATTCATCTAAGTTTGCTTTACCTGCACATCAGGAATTTTGTGGGCAACTGCAGAGACAGAGAACAGATTGCCCCCAAATGGTGTCTTCAATCAGTCAACTTTTATCACTGAGAGACAGTAGCTTCCCTCCCTACCTCCTCGAAAAGCTTTTAAAATAAACACAGGTACATTACAACAACAGTCCTTCAAAAGGGTCCCTTCCTCCCCCTCACCTTTCTTGCTCTCTTGTCATTAAGCAGAGCAGAGCCATCCTTACATGCGACATTTGGACAAACTGACTTAAGCTATTTACTTTAAGCTTTTCTCCCTCCCATTCAGGATCACTTTCATTCATTTTTCAAGTGTCTCAAATTTTCTTTTGCTAAATCCACAGATCAGGTGATTCAGCATGAAGTGATGGGACACGTGCCCTTCTGATAAAAGCACAACCCTGAAGCTTCCCTGCTCCTCCTGTAGCCCCTTTCTGCTTTATAACTCACTAATTCTGCTGACAAGGGGAAAAATGAACCAGAAGAGGTAAAAGAAATCTCACTTTCTAAAGCCAATTTTATTCTCTTGACATAGAGGCTACCTTGCTGGCTAAACTATTCAGTAATTGTCTTTTGGGCTTTGAATCAGTGTCTCAGGTTCTGATCTGAATTATATCAATAAAAACAACCACTCCAGGGCAAACTTTCATAAATACACTTGCTTTTAAACCAAAGTGGAGGATGCCTTCCTAAACCAAGAATTACCACATTAGTCTCAGTATAACTGACAGGTGACAGAGATCAGGCTGTGAACTTCATCACAAGGGTCTTCTCTTTCTCCCAGCAGCCAAACCCCACCAAATAGATTCAGCACAATCCTCTCTACTTATGTGCTCTGAACACACAAATGGGGGCACGGAGGGAAAGAATTAAGGATGCAGGAGCACTTGAGTGATGGAAAGTGATGTTTGTATTACAGGATGGCCACATGGTTGTTGGGTAACTGGAACTGTAGTTTGTGCTACTCCTGGGACAACATCTCACAGTAAAGTTAAGGCTTTTTGTGTGCATATAGAGTTTGAATTAGGGGAAATGCTCAAAATATATAAACAGGAACTAGTCTTGCAGAGAAGATAAGCTTTGGAATAGGGGGGCTGTCTCTTCCAGTGTGTATTTCATGTCTATTGCAGTGGGGACTAATCTCATTTTGGGCCTCTAGATGCCGGGTCTCTCCTAATGTGTATACTGCTGTAATACACATAACTACTTCCTTCCATTGACTGCCTTTTTGTTGCATTGTTTTGTGTAATTGACTCCCTTTTTCATCCAGAGGCCAAAGAGTGATTATTGGAGATTGCCAGCTCCAGACCTGAATTGTTTCATTCAGGAAGTTAATTAAAATCAACCCACCTCTTTAGAAAACCCTTTTGAATATAGTGTGGATGCTCCTTTCATCTCAGCAGTTACCTTTTTTTTTTAATCAGTGTTCCTTAAATCATGGAAATAACTTGGCAAAGGAGCTGAATTACAAGAAAAATCAGTTAGGAACGTAGGTAAAGGCACATAATAGGTCTTTAGAGGAGAGGAATGAATTTAATTGAGTGAAAGCTCAGAAAACCCAAAAGTAAACTCAGGGTCATCAGCATACTTCTTTCACTTATCCCTCAGTTGCACTTCATAGATCCAGGCTTCCTTTTGCTCTGCTGTTATCACACTTTCCTTTTGCTGTGATTTATTAACTGTGGAACTGTCAAATTATGAAACTGAGGTTCTAGAAATACTTATTAATGTTTGAGAAATTCATTTCACACTTGAATACTTTTTCTAACACTTACTAATGTCCCTCATTTTGGTCATGTGGGTCTACAGGGCAAGAAAACAAGGTATCTTATTATATATTTAGCATGTGGCGATGAAGGATGAAAAAAATGTATTTTAACCCCCCCTCAAACATTGCAGCAACTTTATGCATTTGCTCCTTGTGCTGCTGTATGTGGTGCCTGTGTGTGTATATGTGCATAAGCAGGGCAATGCCTGTATGTTCAGTGACACCGTTCCAGCTTCCTTTCAGTCACTATTAAGAAAGCACTTCTAATCCCCTCTGAGAAGCTTGAACATAAAATTCCTTTCATGCCAGTTTTGTCTTCCTCAATTTGGCAAACACTGACCTTCTCCCTGTGATTCCAATGGAACTTGTAATTCAAAAGGCATTTCTGTTTATTATTACCCTGTTATTGTACAAGAATCATCAGGGATGCCAGTACTGCTAAGGCAACAAGCTTACTTTCTGAACTCCCTGTTGCAGTTTTGTACTGCAAAACAAAAATACAGTAGGCCATAGGCAAATTATTATAACTTTATTCAATATTCTAATCAGAACAATGAACCTAAAAAAATGACTGAATAATTACTTGCCTCAAGATCCTTGAAAGTAAGTTTGTGATATTTCTTTCCCACACAAAGTTTTCTGATGGCAATTCATTAAAAACATAGAAAAAAAGACTGCCCATAATGTTGAAATTTATGAATTTGCTGGACTGGAACATTTCTACTTCTCATTTCAAAATGACGCTCCATTTTGAAATGTGTTATGTTACAACAGTATCAAGTTTAACAGTTGTGAACTGGAATACTCTTACTTAAAAGGAGTTTTACCTTCAAAACTTAATTTTGCACAGCATACTGAGCTCTGTGTTTCCATCAGCATTAACGAGCCAGGTTTAATATTTAACCTAATCTGCTCAAAAAAGTTTATTACTCTGAATACTTAGAGAGACATCATCTGATAGGAAATGGCTGCAATACCTCTAGCTTTCCTAAAATACTGACAGTTTCAACCGTTTCTTAAGAAATACTTACTCACTGGGGACAGCAGCTCTAAACAGATGCTTCTGCTTTAAAATACAATCACCTCCTTTAGCTTAAATGGATGATTCCTTACAAACAAAGCAGTGGGTTTGCTGGCATAACACTGAAGGTCACCCACAGGAATGAGTGACCACCAGACGTTTTTCCACAGGTGATTCTGCAAAGTGCTTTTCTCCCTCTGCTACCTTACTGTTGCCATGTATGATTTAAGGACCATAACATTTTTCCTCCAGGCAAGTATTTCATGCCAGCATCGGGAACGTTGTTTTTCCGTAGGACAATTTTTGCTTTGAAGCACCAGCAACCATTTATAGTTTTTCACATTTGATAAACTAGTCCTGGTGAAAACTGAGTGGAGCAAAATCAGCCTTCTACAATGCACAGGGGTCCACTGCACACTGAAAATACCAGACAATGATACTGGGACAAAAGAAACCTCTTTGCATCCTTCCAGGTCTGACAATACCATCTACATGACAATGACAAGAAGCAGTGGATTGGCAGAAGTATCATGGAAAAACACATAATTTGTTTTTCTTACCTACTATGAAAGGTCTGAATCCTGGTCTTGTTTAATCCAGCCCAGAAGCCAATAATGGGAGGGGATGGGATGGGGTGTTTCCTCTGCCTGCTCTTCTGTTTAAGCTGAGGACAAGACTAGAAGTTAATACAGCAGTGAATCCTTGCTGAGCCCCAATCCTGATTACAGCTGTACCTCAGGTATCTGCATGCCACTCCATGCAGATGTTTTCAAATCTGCCAGTTTGTGTGTAAGTGCTTAACCTTGGTATGTACGAAAAAGCTCATAAGTGAATGTAATCCACCCCCTCCTCCAAATTCTGTGCACACAAACCCAGCAGATCATTCAGATCAGCATGTGCCCGCTTGAAAGTTTCTCTGAGCATCTGTCCTGCTGGTACTGCTCTTCAAGGATGGACTGGAAAACTTGGTCAACTGAAAGGGCCCCAGTTACATTAGCTCACTGCTGCCTCTTCCTTCAAAGCATACACATTGGTTAGTATTCGCTTTGCAGATTGCTCTGGATTTAATAAATGCAACTTACTTTTTGCATGGAACAAATTTTGAAATATTACCTGTGTGCACCATTTTTAAACTTGACAGACGAGTTCTGCAAATTACTTGTTTTAATGTTACTTAGCATCCATGAATCTAAAAGCATTTCAGAAGTATCATTCATTGATCATTTAATTAACAATGATTTAGCTTGTTATTAATGCTTCTGTTTCACAGAAGCAGAAATTGAGATGCAGGTATCTGAAAGAAGTGCTATCATTTTTAGAAGGGTTCAGCATGCATAAGTGGCTTCTGATTTCTAGAAGAACTCCCCTTGCTGAGGGCTCAGCTCTTCTAAAAAAATCCATCTATGAGGGTCAGAAAGAAACTATTAAAATGCCCAACACCTATTAATCTACTCTTTTGGGTATGTGGCTGTGAACTGAGCTCTTTTGAAATAAAATCTCTCATACTTCTGAGATCATGTATTAGAAAATCAGTCCTGGTGCGCCCAAAAAGTTGGCCCCACATTACATTTCCTTACACAAATAGTAATAAAATACTTATTTTTCCCCCAAAATATTTCATTTTAGGGAAATGCAACAGGAAAGAACAAATGTGAAATTCCCATTTGAGAAAGCACAGCATGTGCAACTACACTGTAACAGGCAGAAAAGGTCTAAGAACAAAAAAAAGGACTACTGAGATCTGCACACAGAGATTCTCATAAATTAGCTCAGCAAACCAAAGGTAGAGCACTGTGTGCTATGGAAAACCAGTATCATAAAGTATTTTTTAAAGTCCTTTCACAATATTAAAATTCTGCTCAGAAACAACTATTGTAACACAATTTTTCCCTCTCCTGGCTTGAAAATCAATTGTGCAGCTCTTCTCTTTGTTATAAATTTTCAAAACTCAAAAAAAATGGAATCAGTTCCTACCCTGGAAAAATGAAGGAAAGTGCTTAATCCATTGGCGCTTGTGCACAAAGTGCATTTGTTGTGCTGCTGAATGTAACACGATCTGAAGCAAGGAAGGAGAGTGAACGCTTTGCGGCCCCTGATGGATTTCAGATTTATTAGACACTGGAATGTTTTTTTTCCCCCCTTGTCTATAAGAACATGGTGTGTAAGATGATAAAGGGCAGGAATAAAGGGAGCAGACATTGTAGCCCTTAAAATTAGAAAAACCCTGTTTCTTGATTTTGGAAGTGTCAATGCATGAAAAAACCAGCCTAAATGTAAGTGTTGCATTATTCACTACGTTTTCTTCTTGGAAAGAAAAACATTTTGCAATCACTGACAAAGCTATAGACATGTGACTAATACTACTTTTATTTTCCTATATGGAGAAAAATATCAACACAAAGCATAAATGGAATATTTATGCTGTAAGATAATACACACATACCTGTAAATTATGAGTGCAAGATGTAATAATTCATCTTTAGTTTCATTACTCAGGCACTACAGAGCTTTCAAGATTAGGGATAGATTTGTTATGCCACTACATTCCAGTATATGTTTTCCCTTTCTTAACCCTCCCTCTCTTCTCTGGCACACACGTTCTATACAGTAGGAGCAATTTTCTTTGCACCAACACATATAGACTGTATAAGCTACACAGGACTGGCATAATTTTCAAAGGACATATTCATGATCCATTTTATGATGTTAACCAGGCTGAAAAAAAATTAGCTCAGGGTATAGGGATATAATTTCAAATAATTTTGGGAGAAAAGTTTCCTATTCAGAGAAGAGCTCCAAGGTGTAACATTAATAAAAAGCTGCTTTATTCTAATGTTACAAGATTGTTCTCTTGAGCTGCCAGGATGGGAAACACAGTGGTCTGCTTGTAGTAGTGGTAATTTTGTTCTAGTATCTATATGTTCCTTTGTAGAGAAGGAATAGCAGAAGTCTGGGATGAATTGCTTCAATAATTAGAATTCCTATGAAAATGTAAACAACAAAACTATTCACTGAAAGCAAACTAATGTTTAATATATAAGCAGAGGAATAAACAACCTCTGTTCTTCTATTTTTGACTCTGTATGTGTTCGAAGTGTCTGAAAGCAGTGTACAGAGATGACACTACCAAGGAGACAATTTGGGCTAGTGTTCCAAGCACTGGGACTCCAGACTCCTGAAATGTCTGCTGGGGTCTGCTACTGAGTTATTGTGTAATCTTGGGTGAGTCATTTAAATTTTTTATGTGCTGATTTCACCAGTCTGTAAAATAGGTGTAATCCTCCCCCATTTACCTCAGACAGCAAAAATATCTATAAAACATCTCAGATGACATGTTATGTTCAGGCAAATTTTTCTTCAGTAAAGAAATTTTCTGTTTGAGCTATACTTGTCCACAGATCTTTTTGTCCTGCAAATCTCTGCCCCCAGACACACACATACAGAGTCATGTCAGTTCTGCCTGGAAGATGAGATGAACATGCCTTTAGTGTGAAATCAAAAACATCATTCTGCTCCTATAACTGTGGAAGAGAAATTACATTAACTATCAAACTTTAAGTCTTTTCAAGGAGACTGCATAGGCCTAGATCTTGCTTGTCTTAATCAAGGGAGACATCCCAGTAAAAATCAGTAGGATACTTCAAGCCACGAAGAAAAGCAGGATCTGGCCTCTTGTAGAGCATTGAGGTAAAACAGACACACTGTTGCAGTTTGCATTGGACAGTTCTCAATTAGAATGTCAAGATTTATAGTGGTTTTTATCCGGTTTTCATTCTTTGCTGTTCAGTTTAACTTTTGACCTATGGTTATTGGCAGAAGGGGGCTTGTCCCAGAGGGCCATTAGTCCCTTCCAAAGAGGCCTTCTAAGAAGTGCCAAAAAAAGAGGGTGGGAAACAGGTCTCTTTGTAACAGGACCCCTCCTCCTTCTCTGAAATCCTCACACAATCAACACGATAGAAAACAGGAGATCTTGCATTCCTCCTCTTCTGTCCTGCCCTGCCAAGAGGTCAGATGGAAACAAATCCTGTAGAAAGGTTCAACACTAATTGTGTCCAAAAACCTACATGGAGTTAGAGGAAAAGAAAATGGAGGTTATGAATATAGGTAACCAATGCTGAGACCCTATTAAGGTAAGGTGTGGCATCTGGATGTTCTCCAGAGGAAGCCAACATGGGACATTTCATCCTCAAAATATATGATAGAAGCACGTGAGTTGCATTTACACCCTTGAATTCAAAAAACCCTGTATGTGAATTTACCCAGGTTGGATAGACTAGCCCTGTGCTTTGCCTTCAAAAAGGGAGATGACAGCTGTGCTGAAGGGGAGCCTGATGGCATGTAACTGGCACAATTTCTCAAGGTGCAACCTTAAGATTGCTAAAAATATCAAAGAACAATGATCTTGCTGTAGGACTCTTCTGGTGACACAAATTAAAGGCAGCGGTGTAAATGTGGAGGGCTAGAGTATTCCAGGAGAAGACCTGTATGATCTGGGTGTTAGAGCATTAGGAATGAGACGAAATGTAATAGGATGAGATCTCAGGCTGTCCAGTTTCAGATTAGTAAGAGCAATGCTCTGTGGTGAGCAAGATGCTCCTCAGATGGAGATGTCCTTACAGCAGTGAGGTTCTCCAAGGGCCTTTCCATCAACACAGGGGGACAAAAATAACCTAGCTGGCTTTAGGACAGAGCTAGCTTCGTTTGCAAAAGGGATTATATAACGTAGTTGCCTCTAACAACAGAGGACTAGTTTGATGAACCAGAAGGCCCCTTCCAGTCCTATTGTTCCTGCTATTCCCAAAGTTAAATTAACACCAACCTTGCCTAGCAACATCATGTTCCCGTGCGTGTGGAGATGGAGTTTGCCCTGGAGCTCTTGGGATGAGATGCCTCTTTTTAAATGGGAACTGAAAAGCCTCCCAACGAAACAAGTAACTAGGAGAGGTGCCAGGTTTATAATTTTTTAAAACATTTAATGGATTTAAATCCTTTTGCTTTTGGGGGCAGAAAGGCTTGTAACGATACAGTATGCTATAGGATACCAACATTAAACTCCCCTCAGGCGCAGCTCACAGCAGGCCGTGCAGTGTTCAGGCCACTTGCAGAGCACCCACCATCCTCTGCCAACCTGAAGCAACTGGGGCAGAAACACTCAGTCTGGGGAAACGACTTTTCTCTAGAAAGCAGGGACTGGCCAAGTGTCTCCCACCTCTTTCCTCCAAGCCTGGATTCTCACAGCCGTCCCTGCATCTATGGATGACAGGGCCTCCATACCCCACAGCCCTCATCCCATACAAATCCCAGCGCCTGGGAGCAACCTCTCCCGCCTATTTCATATGTCTGCATAATATATACATTTTTTTTTTAATATGGAATATGCAACAGAAGATGAGATTCAGCTGTGGTGAGGCTGTGAGGGGGAGGTGGCAAGCACCCTGATTGGGCCTGGCCGCCATGTTTAGGCCCCGAGGGAAGAAGCAGATGCACGGCCTGTCCCTATGGCAGGGTGCTGGCTATGGGCAGCGTGAGGGACAGCTCTGCTGCATCAGGGAAACAAAGCAGGGCTAGCAAGTGTTGCCGAAATGAGGAAGCCCAGGGTCTGTGGTGGTAGTGGTGGCATCTGCCTCTGGGCTCTTCTGATTTTAGGTGTAAAGCTTGAATAACTAAGTGGAGGGAAAGCTGGTTCTTGTGGCAGCGGACTGCCTGAGAGCCGACGGACATCTTGGAGCATGCATCCCGGTGCAAAGGAGGGTGAGTGAAGTAACAGGAATTTCAAATGTGTGGAAATAGAAATTCACCATACCTGATTTCCCATCCAACTGCAGGCAGCCTGCAGAACAGAGAGAAATAGGCCTTTGGTCGGGCAGGACTTCTCTGCCCTGATTTTGCCCTGCCTAGGGCAGGTAGCAGGGCAGGAGGCAGAAGCAGTGCTCCTCCATCTTCTCTCACCTCCAGAACAGTGGCAGTAGCAACTTGGGAGAGGAGCTGTTGCAAGGCCACAAGCGTCTGCCAGGTGACATGAGCTTGGAAAGTTGCTGAGGGGGGTAAGCTGAGGACACACTCCTCCTCAGAGGAGCTGCCCCAGCCACCAGTTTCCTGCTGAGATTCCCAGTGGGGTTTAGTATGCAACAATTTACTCACAGGACACAGAGTAGATAGACCCCACCTATTCATTCTTCTCAACAGTTGTCAGAAGATAATGACTTTCAGTCAATGGCCTAGCTTTGAACAGATGCCTAGAGGTGAAAGGATCTGTATTCCATTACTGGCCCCTTCAACCAGCCAGGGTCTGCTAGGTTAAATATTTTTAGCAACAGCCTGTTTACATGTCAAACTTGTCAATGAGCTTCTGGGGCAGTGCTGCCGCAAAGCTGTGTTGGTGGCAGCCAGTGAGCTTTCTCTATGCACGAACTAAAGCCTTCTAAAGGGCTTGTCAGATATATTCTTCCTACTGTGTCACAAAAGCAAGACTAATTTCAAAGAAATGCTCTTTATTTCTACTTAAAACTGCTAAGGAAAATATCCAGCACTGTCTTTTTTCTTGTCATCTGTTCGACAAGTGTCTCATAAAACAAATTGAGAGGTTTAAATCTCCGAGACAAAAATCAATAAGAGGATAAGTAAAGAATAGGAAGAAGTCAGCAGGCTGAGATTTATTTCACTGGAAATGTTTTTTCAATGGATTTACTAATAAATCTAAAGTGGCTGGTGCAGCTGCCTTTGATATGCAGTATCCCCTTTACTTAGATGGAAGCTGCACATGAAAAGGAGCTTTGAATACTGATTTTTACAAGGGTGTAAATCAGCAAAGCCCCACACGTTAAATATACCACCAGCATCTGCCTCAGGTAGAAGTTAAGAGAAGGGGTTTGTTTGTGTGCCTGAATTTTCCCTGCAATTTTGCCATATTTTTGTACATATACTGCAGTAGTTGTGATCAGGGCTTTTTTGTGCTGGACACTGAATACCCTGATGTAACAAAATCAGCTCTGTTCCAAAGAGTTTTTGGAGTTTCAAGGTCAGGAAACTCCACTGAAATACTAAGTATGTGCCAGCCAGCAGTGAAATCACAGGGAATTAAGTGTGTGATGGTGGAACCGAGCTGTGGTATCTCTTGAAAATCTAGTGAGCACTTCCCTTGTGGTGATGGGAAACTGGGAAAAATCTAAATTATATGGATGATTTGAAACAGACTTACAGATAGAGAAAATGAAATAAACTTCTGAAACTGTCTGGAGAAGGTCAGCATGGACTGGCTAACAGTCATTATAAGTTGATCCCACAACTGGCCTATGTTCTAGGAAGAGTATCAGCATGTAATCCTGAATGACAATAATAATAGTTGTTAGTGAAGTACATAGACTTTGATGTGGACATGTAGCAATGTAAAAGACTGCACCCCAGTCTAGAATGCCTGTCCTAACTATAAGAGTTCCTTGTTGAGTAATATTAGTGGTTTGCTCCAATTGGCACACATGACAGATGGCTGTGGGTAGGGAGCTTGTTGCTGGGGTTTGTGTACGTACATATGTGCTAGGAGGGGTTCCAGAATGGCATGGTTCACTATTCTATTTCAAATTAAACAGATAGTCCTGGATGCTTTTACAATGTCAGATGGGAAATCAGCCAGAAACTAGCTGATACCTTATTGTTCCTTGTTCTTCAATTGATTCTGCATTTTTCAAAAGATTTCTCTGCACCAAACACATATCAGAACATGGTTAAGCTCCACTGTTCCAGTTCACAAATTTGATGTTAGCAAGAAACGTCGAAAGTGAGAATAAATCACCAGAAATGGTCATTTTTATCCCCTTGTATGGTTTTTCTCAAGTCGACATGAGAAACATTTCACAACTAACTGTGAAAACTGGCACCTCATTGCCTACTTTATTATTTCTTATGACTTATTAAGGATTATTATCATTGTTTGCTATCCTTCTTAATAGTGCATACCCTGGCTATCATATCATGTTATTACTGGATAGTGGTAGCAAGTTTTTATATTTAGGTGACTTAAACAGTTTGTATTTAAAAATTCCTATGGATATTAGTCTGAAGGGTGCAACCAGCACTGTGATTTGCACAAGGCTTTCAAAATGGAAAGAGGAAGAATGTGGAATGAAAACTGTGTGTGATTATATGCTAAATGGCTGTGTCATAAAGCCATATGCACAGTGGGGCTGAACTGAAGTTGCATGGCCCACATAAAGTCAGTAATTTGCTTCATTTTCAAGCACTTTGCTTTGGAATCAAAATAACATTGCATTAACACAGTGTTTTTTAATGCAGTTATGTATGTGTACATTATACAAACTCACACACATGTATACAAATACATTATTGTGGAAAGTCAGACAACCTTTGTAGTACACAATGCTACCACTGTTTTCCATAACACACACACACATTTAAATATTCAAAATTGAAATAGGGATAATACATTCCCTTTGTTACAGGCCTTTAAGGCTATATTATATATAGCCTTTAAGGATTTATTATATATACGGGCCTATATATATTATATATACAGGCCTTTAAGAATAAATTATATATATATGGGTTTTGCCATGAATTGTTAAATGTCATAAAGTGATGGCCATAATCTATACAATCCCCAACTCTGTTACACACGTTCAAAGAGGTCAGTACAGTTCTGCAACACTGGAAAGTATGATCTCCATCTCTTTGAGGAGGATGCAGAAAATTGACAAAATCCATATTGTGAGTCAGCACTACAGCTAAAATTAGAACCCAAGCTTTGACTATCAGCTTTTGCCAAAAACTGTTCAGCAAACTTTTATGATGAGGACTGGCCAGACCTTAGTTTGTCTTCCAAGTTAAGAGCAGGACCCTTGACCTTTCAGCAATAAAGTAGTATACAGATACTTAGATACTTTTCAGATACTCCCTGCTATCGGCAAAGGGATTGCATGCTGTGCTCCACACCTCACCACATCATCTCCACGTCATGATGCCCTGTCTGGGTTTTCATTCAAAATCTACCATCCATGTCCTGACCCTGTTTGATCTCTTAGAAGATCAAAGTCTGAAGAAGTTGAAAGACACACAATGACATGATTTATCCTCAGGGGAGCATGATGGCTTCTGAAATTTCTTTCTCCCCTGGATGCCACACACTGCCTGCCTATAAGATGGAAATACTGATTTTGTTTCTGATCTGGTTTATCTAAGTATATATGGGAGAATAGCAAATGTCATTACACAGGGCCACGGAGCAAGATGTCGCAGAGAAGAAGGGGATATTAACTCTTCCGCTCTTTCAGATTTCCAGGCTGTGGTGTAATCCTACAAAATTAAATAATATAATCAGGATTTCCCCCTTTCCTCTTGACCTGACTTTCAAGCTAGGGCTAAGAATTGCAGCACATTTCCCAAAGCAAAACACGATCCTGGATAAAAGTCAGTTTAGTTGAGAGAAAAAAAGTAAAACAAAAATAGATCTTTTCCATAAACAAAGCTGCTTTCCATTTTGCTAATGTAAACAGGCAGATGCATTAAGAGATCATGCCACCCAGGCCCTGGAAAAAGGAGCAGGGAAACATATTTCTGAGTATTTTTCTGAAGGTGCAAGGATGGCTGAGCCTAAGGCAGACTCAGCAGAAGGACAAGGCTTTATAGACAGGGCAGCTTTACAGTTTCACCTGAGACTCAGAAAAACTATACCTCCATAGTTCAGGTCAAATACAGCATCCCCTCCTTCCCCAGTGAAGTCTCTGTTTATAGTAGGCACCTGTGCACTCCGTATGCTCTCAGTCACCCTGTATTCTCACCAAAACATGGGGGTTTGTAGTAGACTCTATGGCTGTGCAAAAAGCATTTCAGGTCTCTGAGCATGGATGTGGATCTGGACAGGTAATGCCAGAAAAAGCCTTTCAGAAATGAAAGTGCTCACCTTTGCAGACTGAGAGGCTACCAGATACTGTCTACAGAATGTTGTTCAGGCTCTTGCTGTACCAGCTCCTCAGTGAAGAAGAATACCCTTCCTCCAGGGACCAGAAACAAGGAGATGAAACAAGAAATAAGAAATGAATGGTGTCCTGATTATGGACTGGATTTTCTGACAACCAAGCTGAAGTCGAGTAGCTGGGATGGTGTCTGTTCTGTTGGAGCCCAAACTTCTTTTCTCTATGACTTGAATAATTTCCTTGGTGGGAAATTCAGCCTTCCCTACTGCAAGACCCACATACTACTTAAGCCATCAAACAGCCTTTCTCTAATTGTCTGGAGATGCCTACAGTATATATATCTACAGTCTGTAGGCATCTGTAGTTAAATGATACTTTGCAATAAATCACACCCAGGAGATGCTGCAATCTTCTGATACGGCTGGTTTGTCAGATATTTCAGCCATGCATTCAATTCATGTGCTATAGCACACAGTTCTTTCCAAGGTAACATCCTTGCAGACCCCCTTTTGTTAGCTTTTTTTTTTTAAAACATCTCTGGTTCTGTTACTCACAGAAATCTGCTAATATTGATCTCCCAACTAGAATCTGCAGGGCAAATTCTGCCTTCATGCATGTTGCAGTTGATTAAAACTGGTGTGTATATATATACATATGAAGCTGGTAAGAGCAAAGTTCTTCCAGGACTTGATACCATATCTGATTCAGATCAATTTAAAAGACAATTAGTATACCCAGTGCAAAAATGGCTTCTTCCACTTTGGCTGATATCAGAAAGGAGGATTTGGCATTTAGTTTCAATATTTGGATTCAGCCTAAGACATGTTCACTGACTGAAATGCTACTTCTTCAAACTGTCTGTTTGGAAAACAGTCTTTAGGATCTCAGGGGAACAGAATGATTTCTGCTTTTTCTTGCTTCCTCTTGAGCCATAAATGCAGCAAGAAGGTTCTTTTGCAGAAGGCTTTGACCCTCTGTACAGGAAGTTCAAGTCTATGTGCAAATGAAAAATATTTTAGCCAATATTCCATACCTGTGGTTGTTTTGTTCCTTCTCCCTCTCTGTTGTCTGAGAAGAGGATCTGGTTCAGGTTGTGCTGGAGGTATATTTGGGTTAGTATTTTCTCTGATCTGGTTTTGAGAATCTTTAGGTATCCCATCCCTCTATCACTTGTCTTAAAAAATAAGTACATGGAAAGAAATAGTTCAGATTAATTTTCCTTTCTGATAGTTTTTTCCCCTTTACTCCTGTATTCCTTTTTCCTTTCTCTGTCCCTCTGCAGCTCCCATTAAGAACAAATCAGTGACTCATACAGACACATTTTCACTCATTCACTACATCACAGCCCTACATGCTCACCCACTACAGGGTTCCGTGACGCTTGATCTTTGCCACCAGGAACATCCAATTCTGTGGCCAGCTTTAAGGCCAAAGGGAACTCTACAAACCAGTTATTCTCTGTTTCCCCCAGGAACAAAACTGGCTACGTTACTGCCCTCTAAAGATGTGTGGATCAGCATTAAAGTGCTGACCTGTTCAACACTTCTAGGACCCTTTGAACTGTACAACTTTGAAGCGATGGCTGTAACAAACTAGTGTATAATAAGCTGCTGCCCCATGCCAGGAAAGGCAGAGGTATCAGGGACTGATGGAAGCTTTTGAAGGCACAAAATGCTATTAAAAACTGAGAGGGACTAGAGAAAAAGAGACAGTGAAAAACAAATCTCTTTTCCAAGCAGCGATACATCTAACTTCGGCAAGTTAGAACTAGGGTCACTAAACCGGATTTCACACTTAACAAAATTTTGGGGTGTCTGGTTTATGGTTTTGGCTTTAGCTAAGCTTTTGCTGAAACTGGGGCTTTACCAGGGGAGACTCTTAGTTCAGTTCAAGGCTTTCCTTACCTTTCTGCACCAATAGTTGTTAGGGAGGGGAGAACCAGACTGCATAGCAATAATTATTATCAATTGTATTGTGCTTTTTATCTTCAAAGTGCTTTACAGACACAAACTAATTATTTCTCTGCAACACCCCTGTGAAGAAGATGGTAAGTATCATTATCTCTCTTTTACCAATGGGGAGACTGAGCCAGAGCATTTAAGCGATTAGCCTGGGGCCACAGGGGCAGTTAGTGTCAGGGCTGGGAATGCAGGAGTGTCTCCGCTCCCAGTCAGCACCAGGCAACATATCTCTTTAGTAGGAACAAAAGGGAACCTTTCTCCAGACTTGGAACCTAAAAGAAGCTCATTTTTTTTGGCAAGGGATTATAAACTCTTTCTCTCAAATGTAATCATAATTGGAAAAAAGACTGGGCAGTAATGGCACGAGAGAGGGTTGAAAGTCAGTATGTCTGCTCTATGGATAACCCTAGAATTTGGAAATTTGGGAAATTTCCTGGAGAAATTGTTTGGGGGATGAAGAGTTCTATTTCAGTGCAGAAAAGCGACATATTTGAAATTTCCCATGGAAGGAAAAGCAAATTACAATAATTTTTAAATATCAAAATGTTTCATTACAAACATTTCAAAATGAAACTCAACCTGAAAGTCTGTGCTGTGAAGTTCCCGGTTCAGACATGCCTTAAGGGCTTTTAAATTCCTGCATGCCTATCGGCTCTCAGTTAGGTTCTCAGGGCTTCCACAGGTATGTTAGTCGTCACCTCCTAACCAAACATAATGGGAGCTGTGGACTGTCTCTACACTACCCCAGTGAAAAAATCAAACTCATTTGAAGCCACCAGTAGCTTGGCATTGGTGACTTTGCACCTGAACAGAAAAGCAGCAGTCATATGATGAGGTCCAGATGGAAGCAAAGAACACCTAAAAGCAGGAGGTCGCTTGCTGGGCCAAATCTGCAATGGGAGCATTCCCAATAAAGCTGATACTGCCAGCCTCAGAGCTCTCTGAGCAGTCTGATGTGGAGAGGCTGTCCCCAGATGGTACATCCCAGAAACCTGTGCTCCATAGTACCCTATTGGGCAGGCTATCTTTAAGCTTGGCCAGGACTGGTCAGGGTTCTTTCTGAGTATAACAAGCCAATATGTTTGAATTTCAATGATTCTGTGATTTTGGGGAAACAAATAATTCTCAGAAGTGAATTCTCATCCAGCTCTGAGGGACATCTCCTGCAGCTGCATAGTTCTCCCTGTGCATCAGACTCCAAGCTGCTGATTTCAGAGATCAATATGTTCTTCTCCTCCATCCCGTCTCCCCTTAGCCCTGTAGTGCCAGCCCAGCTCAGATGACACTGTGCTCTTAGGTATCAGCTCATTGTTAAATGCCAAGGACTGTGCCATGCCAACAAACACAGAGCAGTTGCTGACAGTCTGTCGTACTTTCCAAGAGCCTTGATGGGTTTTGGCATGAGATAGGAGGTCCTCCTAAGCTTCCCATCACAGCCAGAAGTTGTTTGGTGTTCTACTGTGAGGTGAAGCAGTGTTGGAAGACAGGGGCTGGAGCATGTTGCCAGCAAACCAGTTACAGCTACCTGTCCTGTCCCATTCAAAGTGTAATCTGGAGCAGTGGCCCTGAGTGACAATCTCTCACACAGGATGCTGGTAGACTCCCTCACTCAGAAATGAGTAAGGGATTAGGGACACTGGGAGGGAATATGCACAGCTAGTGCTCCCATGTCCATGACATTTCCTTTTGCCTGGCTATGACCCTTGGAGAACTGAAGGGCAATCACCAAACTCAGGCATTGCCTAAGGAGTGGAGCTA
This sequence comes from Porphyrio hochstetteri, assembly GCA_020800305.1. Taxonomy (NCBI): domain Eukaryota; kingdom Metazoa; phylum Chordata; class Aves; order Gruiformes; family Rallidae; genus Porphyrio; species Porphyrio hochstetteri. The sequence continues at coordinate 1,492,512 of CM036925.1, forward strand.
GAGAGAAGCTGAAGTTTCATGGAAGGAGATTAAGAAAAAAAAGGCATCTTTTTATTCTGAGTTTTGTATTTTCGTTTGGAATTAAGAGCTGATGGAGAACACACTTTTTTGCATGGCTTATGTTACAGTACCTAAGAGGGGATAGAACTTCTGAAAAAATAAGAATACCCAAAAACGAGTCAGGACCACACTTTGTACATAGCTCTGGCTCCCTTTCAGCCTGAAAAACTAAGCCAGATCCTCAAATATTCAGAAGTTGCCATGAGGGCTGGATTTTCTAAAGAGTTCTGTAGCCCGCCAGCTTGGCACTTCTCAAAATCTAGATACTGATTTTGGTGCCTAAATGGGAGCTGAGCTCTTTTGCAAATCTGCTTCTGATTGTGCATGCTGAGCTGTTCTGCAAATTCTGGCTATCACTGCTCTACATTCTTCTACTTCCTGGTTGTGAGCTGTGCTGGGAGCAAAACTATCAAAGCACCACAAGGAAACCACTCCTGCTATAATCAGGAAGCACAAAAATCTCAGGAGCCCAACTGTTCAGCCTCATATTACTATTTGGGTGATGGCTGCACCTCTCTGGTACAGCTTCATCCTCATATGGATCAGAGTTGTGCAAATGACAGGTGCTATAAAAACCTCTAAAATAAAGACAATCCCAGCACTGAATAGTTTATAATCAAAATAGAAGACAAGGCAGAAAGTGTGTGCAACAGATGGACAGATCTGGCATAAGGAAGCCATGGGGAAAGTGTTTTAGTGAGTGTCTCCAGCATAGTTTGCAGAGCAGAAAAGAGCAGTCAAGGATAAGCTTAGCTGCTTACCTTACCTGACCCCCTAAACCTTTTGAGATTTGCCCACAACAATTAATTATTCCTTTGACTGGCCAAGATGACTCACAGCTGCTCATGCCATCCTGAAGCTCAAGATCTAAGTAAATTTATTGAAATTAGTGGTGGCTCCATTCCAGGAAACTTGCATTCAGTTTTGACTCAAAGAAACTCTGCACCTTTCCCACCTCCTGTTTCTCCCCTCTTCCAGCCCTCAGAAACTGTGAAACTATACAGCTTCGATCTAATAGTGATTAAGACTCAGGAATGGAAGTCATGAGATTTGAGTCCTATTCCTGTCTCCAATACGGGGTGTTTTTTGGTGAGTCACTTCCCCTCTCTCTCCCTTTATATCCTTGCTTGTAAAGTGGGATTAACAATACTGACCCAGCTCAGTGAAAAGTTGTGAATTCATTAATTCATTATCTGTGAGCATTTGAGTGCTGACAGTCTGGACACTTTCCCTGGCTTTTAGTAGGTTTGTATCTGGCACTAAACAGGTACTTGAATAGTGCAAAGGAAGTTCAGGGTGTTAATTAGGGAGACTGTATGGATTGTTAGGGTTTTTATTTCTGAATTGACTTACACCTCCTTAATAATTAATATTGCCAGGAGGGCAGACAAGAGGGAAAGAAGATAAATGAAGTTAACCCAGCTCTCATTTGGGAAAGAGTTTACTGGCTTCTTATGGAGTGAATTTACTCACTTTGGTGTTTACCATCACAGTGCTGCCTGTAATTTCCTAGACACCTTTCTTTTTAATATCACCCTTTGGTTTCAAGTATAGGCACATACTTGTGTCATCCCCAGACTCAGGAGTCATCTCCGTTTTGTGGATGCTGATGCAGAGGTGCAAAAAGGTGAAGTCACTGTCTGTGTAATCCGCCCTGTGATGACATGGGCACAAAGACCATTATCTGCTCTCTTTTGCTATTTTAGCCTTTTAGAAGAACTAGAACTTAACAATGCCAAACCTTAGTGAGTTGAAAATGGATGTTTCAGATATTCAAATAACTGTCCTTGACGCCCTGATCTCAGTTTCTCCCTGACAGGACACAAACCTACAATTTTAAGAGCTCGTTTCAAACTTCTTCTACCTCCAGCAAGGTCTGTCCCAGTAAAAACTGACACTGTATCCATCTCTAACTCCCTTAATTAGGTTTTCCATATTGGGTCAGTGGGCTGGGCAGCTTTGAAGTTTGATTTATCTTGTTACACACAAGTCTTTTGAACAGAGAGCCTGCTGCTGGTGGGCTGGGAGGGCTTAAGGATGATTCAATCCAGTGTCTGCCCAATTGCTCCATTTTTAGGAAGGTGGAGGAAAATCCTTTGGTGTTCTCAAATGACTGAAGCCCCTTTTGTTCCAGGCTGGACTGTGTCTATTGCACAGCTGGGCAGGCCTTTCTGTGTACTTCTCCTTTCCTCTGAACCATGCCACCCAGTACCTGTGGCTGGTTTGTAGCTACAGCAGCTGCACCAACTGTCAGCTTGAGTGTGTCCTCTTGATGGAGAGGCTGATAGACTACTAGGGCAGGAAGGAAAAACCTGCAGAGTCATCTCCTTCTGCTGCAGCTGAAGCCACAACTGCCTGCAAGACAGAGGAGTGGAGCAGGGTGGGGGTTGACTTCCTGAAGCAACTCTGCCGAAACTATGGAAAGAAAAATCGCAGGGAGGAAAAGCAGGCAGAGGAACTAGAACTAGTGGTTTGGGTCTCTCTCCAGCCCAAAAGAAAACATGGTGATTTTCTTCTGACAGCGCCTCCCTGTGTAGAATTGAGGTCCTGAATCAGTAGTAGCTACAACCTGGGGTTTTGAAGCTGGATGCAAGAAGAAATAGGAGACACCCATGACATAGTAGAGCAAGTGTGTGATCCTTGTTGAAAAAGTGTGCAAAAAATAAGAAAGATAAGAAAGTAAAACAGAGACTTTTCTTTGACTAGATCTTGCTGGTTTTCCCATCTTACTTCTAGACTTGCCATAAACTAAAAATTCTCATCTGTTTCACTTGTGAACTCGGGAACAGAGCTGCAGTACCACTTAATCAAGAAACAGAAGAGGGCTGTTCAGGGGGCTCCACATGCATGGCTGATTTTTTTAGCTAGTGCAGTGAGACACATGGAGCCATGCTGCAGTAATGTGCATTTGGCACTGCTGCTCTCACCTGATTACACCATTCTTCCCCTCTAGTGTGACTGGCACTGCTCAGCTTCCGTGCCTGAATTCACGGCTCCCACAAACTGGGCAAGTTTCCAGCCCATTATTAGTTACCTTATGTCTACGTTCTTGAGATCAACTGCCCACTCTTTCCTTATCTTTTCTTCTTTATCATAAGTTATTTGGAAGGCAAACTTCACATGAAGGATCACGTCTGCCTTACAGTTACTCATTGCATAGCACACAAGAAACATTAATAATAGCAATATTATAATCAATCACAACATCACAGTAACACATGAGTTAATGTTCCTTCAGATTCTATGTCAGAATTACAGGCAAATACATTTGGTACATGAATTAAAGGACTTATGTACTGGCCAAGACTCAAAGCCAGACTGGAGGTTTACATTTCTCTAGCGCTCATTCTAGACAGAAGTCTAGGGTGGCCATTCTTTCCTTCCACCTGGAGCTAGAGGTGTTGGCATTTAGAAGAAATGCAGGCAAACAAAGAGAAGTGCTAGAACTTGATTTAAAGGAGGCACTAATTTTAAACAAGTTCTGAAGTGTGCAAGTTTTCAAGTTTGGCTTTGGGATGTCAGCATTTTGGGAATGTGGAAGGGAGGCATTTATTTAATACTTCATCCCCTCATAAATCGAAGACTCTGCATTCTCAAGGAATCTCAAAGAATTTCCACTGGTATAAATTGCTATAGCTCTGCTGATTTGAAAGAGGAAGGAAACAAGAAGGATGTCCTGGCTGGGGGTAGGTTAATCCCCCTAGGGTTGCTAGACTGATGTGCTATTCCCTGTTTTGCTACTGATTTCTTGTGTGACCTTGGGCAAATCACTCTCCTTTTCTGTATCACAGTTTCCCATCTGTAAACTGGTGAGAGCAACAACCGCCCTGCCCCAGAGGGGTGTTTGGAGGATAAATATGTTAGAGGCTGGTAGCTGCAGGAGTACAATAGTGACAAGGTTCCGACAAATACTGAAGATAGATAGAAGCTGACAATCAGGCAGACCGCTATTAGCAGCTGATTCATTCTCTCTGGTTAATGCATATTTTTAGCTGGCTGTTATTGACTAGACAGGCACACAAGTCTCTCAATTAACAATGTTATAATGAAGTAAATCTTTGCACCAGTAGCCTTTGCAGGGTGAATTCAGAACTCCCCAACCCTGTGGCATAACACCTGCACTACTAATAAATGGTGAAGATTTTCGTGTAAGTCAAGTAGAGATACCATGTGATGCGTGAAGCAAGTGTCCTAGTGCAACTAGCATTTCCACCGTGGGGTGCTGAGCAGCTTTGGTGTGCAGTGCACTGACAATTAAGGAGTCTTAGGTGGCCATGGATTTATTACAATGTGCTCATAAAATCTTGTCAAGGCTCCATTTCAATACAGCTCATGGCCAGACACTGCAGTGATTGGTGCTTAGAGGCCCTCTTGCAAGCTGCCCTGCAACACGATCAGGGAACACTGCTTAATTGTACTTTTTACAAAGTGATGAAATGTAAAACTCTGCTCCCAGCATGCTGGCTGGCATAGGAGTCTCAGCAAATATGTGATTCTCGCACTGCAGCTGGACTCTAATGACATGAAAGGTGCTAATGCAATGCAACTGGAACCTTTAATTATCCTAGTGACTAATAGGAAATCTCTCAAAGGGTCTAGGAGAAAGAACCTTATTCTTCACTGAGAGTTCCCTGAACTGTGCTTAGAAAAGGGGACAGACAAATGGCAAGCCTAAGAAGAGACCTGAGTCCCAAAGCTACAGTGTTTGGGGGAGGGCTTCTCTTTCCTTTGACAATTTTCTTGTCAGACATAGTAAGTAGAGAGAGGGAGAATAATGCTGGGCCCATTACTGACTTACACTAGTTGGTACTTAAACTTGTTCTGCATCCTGCAGGTAACTGGATAAACCTGCTGATGAAACAAAAAGATTTGGATTGACTTTGAATGTGCTTGTGTTCAAGGAAGAGAAAGAGTGACAGACAGAGAGCTGTCTCCCACTTGCTAATTGAATGGAGACTGTCAGATCTTAATGTACCTTGGGGATCATTTCTGTTTGATGCAGAGTTTCAGACCTTGTTTCTCAATCATTTTTTATCAAAAATCTTTGCTGAACCATCCAAGCTGAAAATCATGCAGGCCACAATGCCTGTATTTTATGGAGCAACGCACAATGCATGTAGGGTTGGGGAATTTGTCAGGTTACTCAGTGCTATTGCTGTCTGATTTTCACACTAATGCAGATTCAGCCTTGTGTCACCAACAGCTACATCAATTTTTTTTCACTAATTATGGCAATCAAGGGTAGAAGGGGCTAATATGACACATATGATATTACCTGGCAGCTCGGAAGCAGGAGTTATCCACAGACATGAGAGGAAAACTTTCTCTGTGTCATTAGTCACCCTTTCTCTCAAACCGTTGACTAAACTTCTCAGTATTAGATAATATATCATTAATTGTAGGGATTTTAAGGACAGAAAAGAATCACTTTTCTGAAAATTTTTTTAAAATCAATGTCTTGTTTTGAACCCTGGAATTTAATCCAGTGACTTCTGCTCCAGATACTGCAGTGTTAGGAGGCTGTTGAGCTACTGCAGTGGTGGTGCTGAGAGCGTTAAGGCTCAAGGCAGAGAGTCAGAAAACCAGACCAAGTCGTGCCTCTCTTGTCATGTTCCTGGGGCATGGCACATATGATGCCTACAGCAATGCAGCGTGTGTGTGTGTGATTGAGTGTGTTCATGTATGTGTGTGTGTGGGTACTACTGCCCTCTACCAGGTAGAATTACATCAGTTTCACAACTGTGCTGTGCAAGCCATGGACTTGGATTTCACAGGTGAGAATGCTGGTGTGCTGGCCTTGAGCTAAATAAAATCAAAATATGAAATTCCCTGAGAATTAGAAATCACCCATTACCAGCCAATTCTAATCCTGAGTTGCCCAAAATGCAGAAGAAACCATATCAGTGCCTTTGAAGCATGTAAACGTATTTGTTGCTGCCACCATGCAAGCCCAGGCAGTCCCAAGTCTGTTACTTCTTTCTGTTCCTGCTTTTCTGGTTAAATGCACCTGGGAATATGTAATTGTTTATGTCATAAAACATTCATCATAAACAAATGGGATGGGCAAGCCAGCTGAGCAAATCCTGGGGAAATGAGTTAAAAAACCCTGGGATTGGTATAATTGGTAGTGCACTTCTTGTGAGCAGGATGAAAGATGCATGTTTTATATGAAAGTATAAAGAGGGGACAGGCACTGTCTGTACCTGGAGAGAGAAAGCATTCCATGTGTAACTGTGGCTTGGCAAAAGCACAGGCACTGTTGTTAGAAACACAGAGAATAGATCACTGGCGCAGCAGAGGAGTGATGTGATAAGAAATTTAAAGGGCTATTTTAAATCTCTTACATGGATCTCTGATTTACATCAGTGCAAACAAGGGCAGAGACATGGCCTAAATCAGAGCTGCAGGCATTGTTCGAATGTCTCCGTTGTTTTGTTTTTGTTTTGTTTCCTATATAGATAAAAGATAAAGAGAGCATATATTCTTTGTTAAATAATGTTCAGTGCTGAGGGACTTTCCAGGTCTTAAAGCTGGGGCTGAAGAAGTTAGCTTACATGTGGAATTGCAGCTGATCCAAGAGCACAGAAAATAAACGGTACATGCACCTCCATCCCTTGAACCCCTGTGAGCTAGTTTTGTGGTTATTGTTCCCTTCTGTATTGCCTTATCTCTTGCCGTGTTTACAGAATTCACCTTGTCTTCTACCCTGAGCCTCCAAGCCAATCACAAAACACTTGAAAGTATACAGAAAGGTTGATTAGAGTGCAAGACTTGGAGTGGTGGGTATCACATTGATAGCACCAAACAAAGCGATGAGGATACAACAAATGTAAATGTCAATGTGACTGTGTAGACAAGTATTAAACAGAGTTGCATGCTCAGCAGGGAGGCTATTAAACAGAGGGCATATTCATATGGGAGAATCAGTAAGGTATCTGATATTCAGTGTTGCTGGGGTTTTTTCATCCATAGTCAACTGCAGCATGATTAGATTTAGGCCATTTCTTCTTTGTTGTTCCATTAGCAAGCAATAAAGCACGATGCATACGTATGAAAGAAAATGGATCTCAGATCTAAAGTGCTCAATCATCTCTGCAAAGCTAGACCCTTCCAGAGGAGATAAGAGACTTCATCCACGGCTTTGCTTTTTCTTTTATTTCCTGACGGATTGGAGACAACTATTGTTATGGATGCTCAGTCTTTGCGCTGTGGTAGTGTTGCCCACTGGTGGCAGCCTCTACCACACTGTTGGCCAGTCTTAGTCTGCTGTGAGTCTGCCACACCTATCTTGGTTCCAAATGGATAAATGCACATACCAAGATGTAAACACATTTCTCAGCAATTAAGTGTCCTGGCTAGGAAACAACCCAGTGGCAATATTACATGAACTTAAGTTGCCCAGGAGGTAATCCAATTTTCTTCTTTGGCTGCTTGTCATTTTTTAATTGAATGGCAAGAAGTTTGTGTCATTGCTGCATGTTACAGTTGTGTAACAAAGAAGAGGCTGCCAAATGGCTGGAAGTCAAGAAGCACTCTGAACCTAATCTGAGCAACTATAAAGTCAGTCAATTCAAATGATATTGGGTAACCCTAAGGTAGCTCTAAGAAGTTGAAACTGAGAAATGTCTGATACGGTCGAAGGATAGTCCTCTACATTGTAAACAAAAGTGAAAAAACGCAACTTGCAAATACTTGCCTGGTATCCCTCTCCATGCTGTTGTGTTTCGGTTTGTCTTTCTAACAAAGAACATTCTAAAACTAGCCTGAGTCACTGCAGCATTTCTCTTGTACACCACAGTATTTTGCTTTGTTTTGCAACTTCTTGTGTTGTTTAGTAAGTTCCTTAGACACCTAGGTATTGGACACAAGCGATTAGCTGAAAATCTCCACTTTCCTGGGAAAATATGTCTTTCAAAGGCTGCTCAAAACCATGTCCTAGATGATCTCCCAAGGCTACAAAACCCAGAGGCAAATAAGCCAAAAAAACTTTAATTTAAAATGAAAATGATGATTTTTTTCCCCAGTCTCATGATTTTTGGTGAGCCTGACTCATAGTTTTGAATGCTTAACATTTGCAGTACCCCGTGAGGTAGATACAACCACTGCAGGACAGGTTCAAACAGTCCCTTAACACATCATTTATTAGCTCTCCCTTCCTTTGTACTCCCTTTTGTTGGGTGCATTTAATTAATTAATTTTACATGTTCTTTCTGCCTGTCATTTAAAAATAAATTCTTGTGGATTCAGGGCGTCAATAAAATATTCTTTTATTTTAAAATTGAAAGATGAAAACCAGCATAATGAACTTGCCACTTCCTTAGAGTTCTGGTAACTTGGGTGTGATCTGATGGTACAGAATGATTCATGGGATAAAATTATAGACTTATGCAGGTGTGTACAAGAGCCTGGGTGGGGTGTAGGCAAACAGGGATTTTTATATGGCAATAAACATGGGCATGTAGTATAAAGAAACTATACTGCCTTAAAAAGTCTTATTTTATTTTATTTTTATTTGATAAGGACAAATTGAATGACCTTTCTGGTCATATATAAAGACATTGCTTGCTTTTTCTTCTACCAGAGTCCAACAGAGATAGCACTGTACACCTTTGAGCAGGTGGAACTCTTGTCTGATTCTTACAACCAGGTAAAAGCAATGTGCAGCTCGTGCCTAGATTCTCCTTAGAAGTCTGTCTGTATCAGAATTGGACAACATGGCAATATTTAAGCTCAGGTAAACCTTCCAAAGAGAATGTTTTTGGAGCTTTCTCCTTGCGCAGCCTTTAACCCCACACTGTGTGTCACAGAGATAGCCAGCCTTTTGAAGTTCAGTGACGGAAGGGTAGGCCCCATCCAGTCTGGCTGGTGGACTAAGTGAAAAAGCTTTGCCCCCCCATCCCCAGCAATGAGTTACAATCTCACACCTGATCATAATGCCAGATACAGTGAAGGTCAGAAGGCCAAAGGTTGAGAAATCTGGCTTGCAAAGCAAACAGAAATGTTTCTGTTTGCAGACAGAAATGCTGACTGTACATAGAGCCACAGGAACTTCCAAACCACAAGAATCGCCTCTCACAGCTTCCCTCTTCATCTTCTGTTCCTCCACCACCAACCTTTCCTCTTTCTTGCCACCGTTGGCCTGAAATTCTTCTTGCCTGAAGCCCCTGCTGTCTGAGACAGCCTACACACGTCTGTCTGAACACCTCTACTGATTTCAGAGCTCATCAGAAGGAAAAAAAGAGAGACTACCTTCGAAGCTGGTATAAAGTTATACAGCTCTGCTGAAATCAAGGGATTTAGGCAAATAAGAATTTTTGAAATGTCAGGGACAGATGTTTTGCTTTTTTTTTCCCCTCATGTCATTTCTCCCTCCCTCTGTGGTTTGTTATCATTCAGCTCTACAAGGCTTTGTTTAACTCAGGGAAAGGCCATAGGACTTGGAATTAGATCCAATTTTGTTTGCACAGGACTGTGTGTGGCTAAGGCTGGATCTTTGAAAGAGGGTGTATTATACACTCTGGAGGTTTTGGAAGATCATCGTAACTATTGATTGAGGGTCAGAATCTACCAGGTTTACTCTTCTCTTATAATATATTATTCCACTGACAAGTCCTATTTGCCAGAGCAAAGGACACAGTAAGACACTTATGAAAAAGGATAACTGTCACTTGTCCTAAGTACAGTCTAAGAGAACAGAAATGCCCTTTATGGGATGTATGGGGCTCTTGCCCATAGATGGTTCTCGCATAGGGACCATTATCCCCCCCTTAAATGTGTCCGTTCCCCAGACCATGACTAGATCTGTATGTTGGGCATTTGGAGTTCATGCAACCCTTAGCAAAGAGATGACAGAAAATTGCTCCATTTTATACCAGCCAGGTGTAGTTTTTGTGCTTTGGACAAAGTCAGCATAGGTGGTAGGGTGTGTTCATCTACAGCAGGTCATCAACGAGTCCTGATACCTGGACACCTTCTGCCAGGAGGAGAGATGGTGGGTTGAAGGACACAAGTGATAACATTTAGAAGTACTGATCTCTTGTCATTATACTGCTACCAGCTCAGCATAAATCCTCTCTATTCAAGTGAGCAGTAAAGCCCACCCCAGACTGTCCAGAAAACAAAATCAGAATGCAGTACTTTCTCTGCATAAATAACTAGCAATTCCTGAGGAAATGGGTCCCAGATTTCCCTATGAATTGGGGCCTTAAGTTCTGACATAGGGAGCTATTCATGGAGGAAATTCTAATTGAGTCAGGTTGTGCTTTTTCCACAAATTGTTTACCCTCTGTCTGGGTCTTTACTGGATTCCTAAAGGGAACTGTGTTGCACCCAGGTGCTGTGGTGGTTAGGCAGATTTAGGTGAGCACTCGTTCCATGCAGAAGTCAAATATTAAGGATAAGAAACATGTCTATGGTCCATAAGAGGGACACATCATATGGTCACCATCTGGGGCTCAGGGATGGCTCTGTGCACTGAAATAGCAGTTGCCGTGCCTTGCTGTGTTTCCACAACAGCAACCAAAGACGGTGACATGAAGGAAATTAATGCCAACTGCCCACTCATTTCCTGATCCTTTGTTACACATGCTTCAGTGTTTTCAAAAAGAGAGACTGCAACATAAGAAATCTGGAGTCTCATCTCTGACAGGTATGGATTGAAGTGAGTGGAGTTACCCTGGTGTAATCCAGGTTAAAAGGAAGAAACCAGCCCTGTACTCTATGCTGAAATTCTCTCACAAAATGTTTCCCAGAAATATCAAAGAATATTAAAGATCTTTGGGAGCAAGGACTGTCTCATACTGTGTGTGAACGGTGTCCAACACAATGGAGCTTGCTCTTGGCAGAGAGCTCTAGGAGCTACAGGAATACATGTAATAACATCTAACTCCACCTCCAAGACATGGTGAAGGGAAGTACTTTGTGTTAACTCAGTTGAGTGCCTGCCTAACCTGTGATTTAGAGGGGCCCCTCCCTCAGCATTCAAAGGAGGAAATGAAATCTTCCCCAGGGAAGAAGTATTCTGACCTTTCAGCAGCAGGGTCTGTGTGTATCAGCTACAAAGGAGCAGGAACTGGGACACTTAGGATCAGTTCCCCAGTTTGGCTACCTGGCCTTTGGCAAGTCACTTAATTACTCTGTTTTACTATTGCCCAATTGTCTTAATAATTCTTTTCTTTCCCATAGCAGGGTGGGGATGGACAGAAGGGAAGCAAATTCTTCCTACGTTTATGACTGCAGAGTTCTTTAAGGTGCTCTGGTGAAAGGGCAAAGGGACAGTAACAGATCACATTCATCTCTGCTAGCTGGTGCCTAAAAGTATTTACTTAGGAGACTGAGGCACCCTCACTGTCTTCAGTAGTAACTCTTTAAGGAAACAGTTGCTGAAGGTAACATTTTCCAAAGCATCCAAGTGAGTCTCCCAAATCCCTTTGCAAGTGAGGGAATCTCAGGTTTTACTTTTCAAAAACACACCTGACCCCCCACCACATTTAAAAATATTTTTTTCCCATGTGATGAGTATGAAAATATAGAGCCATCAACTGACCCAAGGAATTTAACACATGTATTAATAAAATGTAGAAAATTAATATCCCATAACTAGCATGTTACTGAGCAGAGTTTTCCCGTTATTGAAAAGATCATATAGAAACCCTCGGCAGACTTGCTTGATTCACTAGCCATGAAATCTTGGTCTTATCCTTTGATCTTTCTTCAGATACTACTTCATGTAAGAGTAAGACAGACTCCCTTGGCTTGCCTCCAACAGGGAGAAACTAAGAGGGTTTCTATGCTTTTTGAGGCTAATTAGCCACTTGCAGGACCCCAGAGAGGTGTAATCCACAGTTTGCCTTCACTACATCCATTCCTGTAAAAGCTGGATCCTGGTCTTTGCTTAAACACTGTGAATTGTGGGGCTGACAGAGGTCTCTAATCTCCAAATTAAATTAAACTTCTAGCCAGACCCAGTTCTAGTAAGAGTCATACTATTGAGATAGGTAAGCAGTGTCTGAGGAGGTTTGTAAGTACTGAAGTATTAGATGCTACAGAGGTAGAAAGGGTTCATTTTTTTCTTCCTCTCTTGATTGCACAGTCACTCCACAGGCCACACATGGATGTCTCAGGAATACAAGAGGGAAAAGCAGAGAAATTGTCTGTGGAAAAATCTGCATTCCATATCCTGAACCTCTACAACACAGTTTTTCCTGTCTCACTCTAAATTATTTTGCTTTCTTGCTGTACATCTAACTTCCAAGTAAAAGACCTTGCTTATTCAGTCTGAATCCTTTTCTGTTGAGTCACCCCCTTCAGCTTCCAAATTAAAAGGCCAATAATTGCCTGTATATGAAGATTTAGACAATTGCCATCTTATAGCCTCAGCATGAGCTGTATGTGGAATTTCTCCTGCTATATATGAAAAGGCAACATAAAGTGACACTGTAGTTAGAGATTAAACCATCAGATGAGCTGTTCTGCCCTCCCCATGTCAAACCAGGGCACCAGACATCCATATCCCCCCTTGAAAGATAAACCTTGCTGGAATGCTGCATTCTGAGCCAAAGACTGCGCAGGAAAGCAAAGGTGTGATGCCAGATCCCAGCTGCAATTAAGAATAGGAATGTATCTAATATCAGGCAGGGGCTAACTGGGCCCTTTCTGCCATGAGCTCTTTATGTCTCACATTTTCCATCCAGTGGGTGCTTAAACCATTTGCCTTTCTGAGTTTGAAGTGCTAGAACTAACCCAGTGCTATGTAAATCTGCTCCCCACTAGCAGCATTGCATCCTCCAGTTGCCCTACTGGGTAATATAACAGTGCTTCCCCTACTCAGTTCTTTGCCTTTCCTTTCCATGGTCTCAAACCCTCTGCTGTGATCAATTCCTCCTGCTCAAGCCTGATTTTCCCTTGCTTCTACTCTTGTCAGCCAAGACTATTTATTCTCAAGGGACACTGGTCCAGAAAATGAACCTCTCCATATAACCCCCTGAATGTCTTTTGCCATGACTTGGACTCGGAGCAGGCAATACTTCCATCTCCAATATGAAGTAGCAGGAAGATAATGCTTAAGAGAGTGAACAAAGAAGAGTTCCAGTTTGAGTTTGTGCCTTAATTTCTCCCTGCCTCTGTTCCCTGGTCATATCAAAATACATGTGGCATTTCTCTTCCTCCTCTTGGTGCTATGGAAACCAGTAAGGAAGGCAAGGTGGTCTGCTAGGATAATACCAGTAGGCACCAGCTGCTCCCAAAGAGATGAGAAACTGAAAGGCATAATGTGGCTGCCAGGTCAGGGTCCTCACCAGCCAGGGGCCCTGTCCCAGAGTCCTCTAGTGAAGCAAGTAGGGCAGGCCTGGGAGTGGTAGCCAGCTTCAGCTGAGAGTCCAGATCATTAGATGATTTTGCGGTGATGAGGCAGGTCCAACCTCAAGCCAAGAAGTCAATCCAGAGGTCAAGATTGGGCTCTACTAAGGCTAACCAGAGTCAGACACAGCCCAGTGATCACCAGACAGGTCTGTAAGTGATGAGGTGGATCTGAGGTCAAGCTAGGAAATCAGTCAATGGATCAAGATCAACAAGGTTCATGGTCAGGCACAGGCATAGCTGTGTGTGAGCTTGAGACAGACACTCCTAACAGCTTTGCCCATACGGTGACTGAAGACCCAGGGTTGAGCTTAAGTTGGGCTCCTGCCCATGGACAGAGAATGGAGGCTTTGAGTGGGACTGGTTAGGGCCAATAAGAGTTATTAGTGCTCTGAGGGCCCTTACAGACAGCTGCTATTTCTTGCTCTGACACTGATTTCCAGGTGATCTTGAACAAATCCCCTCCCCTGTGTTTCTCCATCTTACCCGAGTTTCAGTTGGAAGGAAGATGAGTACTGTCATCTTCTCTGAAGCTTTATATTAGCAGAAAGGAGCTGTGAAGGTAGCATTTTTCAGTATGCTCGTAATTGCAAGATGAGCACCTATTACAAGGATGGGAGTAACAGTAGCTCCTCCACATAAGAATCTTGTATTGTTCACATGAGTGGATTCTCATATTTTCCTCTAACAAGCTTCTGAGTATTTCCGGCAGAATGCCTGTGAGATTAAACATCATATAAAATGTATTTGTCGCATGCAAGATCTGACTTGCTTTTGAACCATCAGCAATCATCCCAGCAATTGCTGGGAGACAACTCTATTTTTTTATTGTTATTACTATTTTTCCACTTTCTGTCCTGGATCTTGTAAGGTACCAGTCTTATCACTAATTATGCTAACAAGGTCCTGAGGTTGATTTAGGGGTTCTGTTGTAATGCCAGCCTCTCCATTTACATCTCAAGTGTTGGCATGTTTGGTTTTTTTGTCTGTTAAGAGAAGCTACTTCTTCTGTGCTTGCATGGAGAGTGAGGGCAGGAGCCACAGTTGGAGTGGAATAGTACAAAATAACACACAGAAATGAGAAAAAAACAAGTATCTTTGCTATATCTGCATCTTTCTGACAGAAGGACTGACATTTCATGGGGCACAGAGTTTTGCTTGTAGTTTCATATGGATGCAGAACATTTGGTCTTATAGTGTCTTTCCCCAAATACAAAACAAAGAGACTCATGCAAGAATAGCTCACTCGTGAGGGCCAGCACCCTGCTCAGTGTGTTGATAGCTTCCCAGAGCTGATGTGTGTATTAGTCACCCTTGCTGGTTCAGTGCTGATCTGAAAGACAGAGGTTAAATAATTGCAAAAGCAAGGCTGATGTCATCACAGCGCCTCACTGAAGGTGGTACTTGGGAAATGTTGAGAGATGCATTTGTTTTGCTTTTGTCCAAGAAAGGGGTCACAGTGAGCAGTGGTTCTGAAACTTGTGCAGTCCAGTGCACAATGTCCATGTGTCTAAGTCACTCCCACCCCCCTGAACCGCTCACCAGTGACCATTGTGAAGAGGTGAACTGTAGACAACATGCCCTCCCTCTGCAGTTCTTTTTTCCTCTGCTTCTCCCTACTCCTCCCACTCCAAGAGGTTCCTGGAGACTTTTAAAAATCCAACACATATATGTACATCCACAGGGGCCTCTTCTATACACTGTCCCATGTGTGCATGCCCCAGCACACAAGCCAGGATCTGTTTTGTGTATATAAGTAGAGAGGTTTCTTGTACAGGCCTGTTTTACTGACCGTATCATGTGTATATCATACCCAAGCTAGGCGTATATCATACAACCTTGTATATGTGTATGGGCCTTTTCTACTTACTGTTTAACATTGAGAATACAACTTGGCTCTGTATGAGACATAAAAAATAAAGACAGACCCTGCCCTAAAGAGTTTGTACTCTAAATGTCAGGCAGAGAAAAGACAGGATGTGCTGTGGTGAGGAAGATTTCTGATGTGTTTGTAATTCAAATAGGAAAAAACCTAAACTTGCTTCACAGGAAAAGAGTATGTGCCTGTTTGTTTTTAAGAGGACTTAGAGTAGAAAAAGTAACAGTTTTATGACAGTTTGCTGGGGGAGACGTTTCTCTTAACACCTGCACAGAGGCTGGGGAGAAGGAAATGGGTGTACATGTCTGTGTGGTCTAGAGAATCTATGCCTATTGTTCCTCTCTTCTCTGAGTGAAGTTCAGCACTGGCTTCTGAGGGCACAGCTCGTAGTTGACATCAGTACGGACTTTATTGGCACATGTGCCAATGCGTTTACTCCTTCAGCTCTCCCCTGTGGCTCTGTTGCGTTTGCCTGCCTCTCTCTAATCCCTATCTTGCGTCGTGTTTTATGCTTTAATGAGAAGGGATAGGCAGCAAAGCAAAACTTCCATGCTGTGATCATAGAAGAGGAGCTATTTATTTCTGTGTTTCATGTGATGCCATGAAAACAGTCAGCAGTCTTACAGAAGAGCTCTGCAGTGTGCACAAGCACCTTTGCTGATGCCAGCTGACATTATGTAGCATTTGCCCCTCACAGTGTTGTTCTGCAGCATCAAGGTGACAGGCAGGCTTTAGAATCAGAAATTAGTGCAAGGGGCACATTCTCTCCTTTTTTTGGTGCACAGGTCTCAAACTTTTTGAACTCTGATGAGGACTTGTCAGCATTTTTATTATACATGTACATATTTGTATTTTAAGAAACTGAAGTGTGGGATTTGGGTATGTGCTAATACAAAAAAAGGAAACATAACCATATGAAAGCTTCCCAAAGCCTTATATTAAAATCTGGAAGTGTTGGTCTCCAAAGCATTGGGTTGAAGAGGTATGTGGAAAAGCCTTGGTCCACCTTGCTGCTAAAGGCAGGAACTTCTCATGGATTTATTTCAAAGTGGTCGAGCCCACAAATATAACCACCTTAATGAGAGATTGTCACAGCTGGAGAGGCCCTGGTGACATTATGGGGACACAGTGACACTCAGGGAGCTGTTTCAAGGTGCTAGAGTCTGTGAAATGGCTGAGTTCCCTTAGGAATGTCTATCTTGTCAGCTCTAAACTTCAGGACACAGTTAAGCCCTGCATCCCAGCTTGTCCAAACTGTCTTCATGCTGGCATTTTCTCTCACTTTACTGCAGAGAGAGACTCAGTTTCCCTGGCTTACATTTATACCACATCTCTAGAGGAAGTGTGAACACAACTAGGTCATATTCTGTGGCTCTGTGAATTCAGAATTCAGCATAGCATCCTGAAGTGATGTGTGTATATAAGGATTCCAGACCAATCGTGCTGCAAATTTAATAGTAATTACAGCAGCAACATCCCTAGTATGGAAGTAAAAACAGTGCAGTTATGAACCAGAACGCAAGGCAAGTCTCCTGCCCCTTTGGTACTGGGAATTTCCAGCTGCCTATGGCAAACATGCTGCTTTAGTCTGGTCAGGGCAGAGAGCAGCTGGTGGGAACAGTCTGAGTTACCTATGGGAAGCTTATGGTTACAGTCCCTCTTCCAGCTGAGCTGTGATCTGCCCAGAACAAAGCAGAGGTTACGGAGGTGGAACTAAACTATCCTTGCCTGTCTCCAGTTTTAACCTGGCAGTTGTACCTGCTTTTTCACTCTCTGCTGATTGCTGAGAATAACCACAGTAGGCTTTGCAGCTAGGATTAGCTAGAATATAGTGCTGGTCTGACCACTGCTTCTCTTCTGCATCCCAAGCAGGATAATCACCCGTCTTGGAAATAACTATGTGATTAAGGGAAGAATGCCCTTTTTGAAGAGGCAATTTAAATAAATGTCATTTCCCTTAGCAAATCCTGTATTTTTTCTCCATATATTCACATCTACTATCCCTGAATATACAATTCAGTCCTGTAAACTTCAATTTGTTACTGAAAATAGTTCTTATGACCAGTTTTGATATTTTTTCAATGTATTTTTAAAGCAATTCACAAGACTCTTCACATGAATAACTGAAATTAACCTTCATTTATTCCTTAATTTGAAGTTCAGACTTAACATAATCAATATTTTGAGGTCTTCTGCAATCTGTTCAAGTCTGTTTATCCAAGGAAATTATTTGTTCCATTTCTGCATTTGAGGCAGAAATGGACATAATTAATGCCACAAACTATAAGAAATTGAAAGAAGTAGGACTCTGAAGATAGAGGAATATACCATGTCCAAATTCAACACTTGTGAAGTACATGCACACTCCACTTAATTTTTGAGGTACAATATATGCAATGTTTCTCAGCAAACTATCCTTACTCAGCTTTTTGTAAAATTTGGCTCTTCAACAATGACTGTAAAGCCTGTTTCCCCCATCCCTGTGAAAGTGACTGCTGAAGACGAAAATACTCGTATTTGCTGAAATCAGATATGAGAGCAGACATATACTACTGAATAAACTGCATTGCTTTTGTCATGATCTGTTTTTGGATGAGCTACATTTATAACCAAGTAATTTGCTATCAATGTTTCATTGTAATTTACTCTCTAAAGAATTCATCATGTCATAAACTTCAGTAGGTACAAGATCAGTTCGTTCTAATTTTAAGATTGTATCATAAGAAACATTTAGCACATTGTGAAATAAATTCAAGAAGCATTTAATCACTGCAAGTCTGTCATGCTCATCTTTGTCATCCTTAACAAACTTAAAAACTGCAACTGGGCAATTCTCAGCTAATGTAAAAGTAACATCTAATAGCTTTCAACTGCAAGTCAGACAGATAATCGTCTTGTGGGGACATGCCTCAACATTGCTGTGCGCTGAAGGCTGACAAAATGATATAGCTTCCCTAATTCTGAAACTCTTGGCAGCTAAGGAGAAGTGATTGAAAACTTCAGTTACACAACCCTCAAGATCAAATGAGTATTTGATCAAACACTTATTTATAAAATAATTTGCTGTGTTTTACAGAAGATGGGGATGCTTATTTTACTTCCAGCTAATTGCCCAGCTCATTTTCCTGTAATTTATAGACAGTGATGCCTCCAAAAGTTGACATTAGTCTTATTAGCTGAACGTGAATAACAGCTCAGACCATTTGACTTTTTAAGTACTCCTTATATTTTCAGATATTCTCATACATTTTCCCTGATGCCTTGCAATAACAATAAAGCAGACTTGTTCATTACTGTATGGCTGAGAGGAAAATGACTGTCAAGAACACTTCATTCTTTCCATGGTTTGAAAGTTTGTATGTGCAGAGTAATGCTAGTGCAAATCATCTAGAGTTATTCAATCTTATTTTTGCATGTTTAGCTGCTATTTTCTTTTTAAAATCTGTAATTAAATTTTTGAGAGAACAGAAGTTCTTGTTTATGAGTGAGTGGATGGAATTTGATCTCATACAAAGTGGGCAGAAGATGTAAAACAGTCTGCTTCAAATATAGTTCCAGTTAAGTCAGTCAGCAGCATCCCTGTGGGAGTGAATACCCACATTAAGTCTCCAGGTTGCTCTTGATTCTCTGCCTCACTGTGGCAGAATCTCCAAGCAGTAAGCTCAGTGTAGGAGTTTACTCCACTCTCCCTCAGTTCTCCTGTGAGATTATAATTAGGTTTTTGTGCTAAACTCAACTGCAACCATTTCCCTTTTCGCTTCCACCGTATACTTCTGATTCCATCTTTGATAATGCTTTTGGAAGCTCACATTGCACCAGCAATGCAATATAAAATATATTTTTATTGAGTAACAGAGCAGCTGCTCTGCTCTAGAATAAACTCTATTTATATACTGCTAAGCTTGGGTAAATTTCTAAAAAGCTCTGGAAAAACCTTTACCTAGAAACTTCCCTACATCAGCTGACTTAACATTTCAAGGTCCTGTGCTGCATGAAGTTTTGTAACTCAGTCTTGTTTTGAGCAGGAATTTGAACAAGGGATCTCCAGAGGTCTCTTCTAACCCAAGTGCTACGATTCTTTTCACTGATCTTCTGCAATAAAAGTCATTAGTACCTGTACATGGTTTAATGAAACTTTGTGTTTTCACAGTGGCTTAAAAGGTCTCTAGCACAACAGAAAGTTCAGTTCTCAGTTTAGATTCCTCATTTAGCTTTTTACTTCCCAAGGGCTGAATATAAATTTGAAGCTGGGTATGCAAGGCTTCTACCATAGCAGTGAGTTGTCCTGACAGCATGACCTCTGGTTATCTGTGGAGAAGCTGGAAATAGGACCCAGTGGGACTCTCATTTGTTCTTTGACTACTGGATTCAGGTTGCTGAACTGGCATGATTTTGCTCAGACTTCTGATCTTTTGGCAAAATTGAATCTGGGTAAACTTAGGTGTACACACAGACGTAGCATTATGTGTCATGCACATCTAATCACATGCATGGTTTTGTGCATTCTTTTCTCTTGCAGCTGGTAAAAAAATCAAAGGATAGTAAAGAGAAACTGTGTGAACCCAAAGTGTTTGAAACAGGGTAAACTAGATGTAGGGAGAGATGTAAAATGGGGGCAAATGTGAGAATTTTTAGAGCTGTGCAAGAGGCAGAGAAACCCCTTAGGGGCAGGGGTAAAGTCATCATCACATTAAGTGAGTAGTCTGTTGTGAATGTTCTCTGATGTGAAATAGAGTGAAAAATTATGGGATTTTTTTTTCCCTTTTATATATTGGAAATGTGAATGACTCAGTCTTGCTTTAACTTACTTTGTATCTGCTTTATTTGGAGTGTGCTCTGAATCAACAGGGGTTCTGGTTTTATATTTCTGTAGATTTTGCATCTTGCCTCACTTTTTTCTTTTCTTTTCTTTTTTTCTTTTACTGTAAACAGAGGCTTGGGTAAAAAGTAGCCATAACACTCCTGGTATCAGAAACACACTAAATTCATTCCTTTTAAGCCAGGAATAACGAAACTCCCAAACTCTGAAATCACTCAAGAGGTTCTGCTCATCAGAACTCTATGCAAGCTTTTATTCCCAGCCCCCTCCTGGATGTTACCAGATGAGCAAGCCTTGAACCCGAGCAGTCCTGCCATTCCGTCTTGCTAGCCTTCTGTCCTGTTGCCCATCAAAGGACATAGCTGTTTGCAAACATCTGAAACGGCTTGATCTGTGAATAAGCACCACATTGTGGTCAGCTGTGAGCCAGACTACAGCATTCATGAGGGATGAGGAAGGTGGGTGACTCACGTGGTTCAGACAGATGGAAGGCGACCTCTGGGCTAGCCCTTGCTGTCCAGTTAAATGTAATCTTAGACCAGAACAAACTGAACAACTCTAGCAAGTCTGTGTCCAGTTCTGATTTTTTGGGTAGGAATCAGATGACACGCAGCTTAGGGCTGACTTTGTGTTTAATTAGGGGATTATCTCAAATCTGAAATGGAGCCGCTTTGAAGCGTGTGAACCAAAACTAGATAAAGACTCCCACAAACCTCTGCAAACTGGAAATTTATAGTTTCACCCTGTATTTATTTGCTGTGGCTCAGTTTGAGGTGAAAGGTACAGCTCTGCTGCCACAGCTGGACTTTTTTCTGGTCCACATTTCTTTCTGTAGGCTGCTCTAATTTGCTTGTTGAGCAGATCATCTGAAATCAGATTGGCTGGAGCTGGAATCGCTCTGCTCCGCTCCCTTAGCAAATACACGAGGTCTGAGAGGTGTCTGGCTGCATGTAATGAAATGAGCTGACTGGCACTTTAGCATTCCCCTGTGTAGGAGCGTCTTAGGAGTAAGACACTTAATTATTATTAACATTCTAATTGGTCTGTGCGAGTGTGGATGTGTGCGCATGGCTGCACTGCCTGGCTCACCCTTGGTAGAGAAGCCACATCTCTTACTTCCCAAACTGGGTCCCTCTGAAGCAAACAGAGAGGCTGTATCTTCTAAAATTTTTATCTCAACCTTCAGCCGGTTCCAGCAGCAAAACCCTAAACAGACTAAACAGGGGGTGGGGGCGGGAGGGAGGAGAAAAAAACCCCCTATATTAAAGAAACATTAACAGGGAAAGAACATCTCGGTAAGGTCTGCAGATAAGAATGGTAAGAATTGTTCTCTCCGAGCGATGTCTGCGGTACAACTCGTCCTGTATGCTGTAGCCGCCGCTCTGTGCCAAGCATATAGGGAGGACATTAGCTCTTAATGGGAACCATTAGGTGTTTAAATCAAGAACAGTTCTCCCGAACGCGAAATTCTGCCAGGTGATTGCTGAAAGCAGCGGTCGAAGCTCCGCTCCCCCGTTACTTCTTGTTAGAGGCTTGCCACCTAGTGCTCCCCGTCGGTACTGCTCCGCGTCGGTACTGCTCCCCGTCGGTACTGCTCGCCGTCGGTACTGCTCCGCGTCGGTACTGCTCGCCAGCTCTTCCTCCTGACTTTGTGCTGGGAAAGCCGGTTTTTAAAAAAAAAAGTTTATTTAACATAGGTTACTACATGCAGTGACTGTTTGGCTCTTAGCTTTTGCAAAGAACAATATTTGTTGTTCCAACAAAACACGCTGCTTACAAACTGCACTGAGACGGAGCAGTTACTGGAGTAACGTCCTTTCACCCTGCTTTGGCAGAGCCAGGCAGCCTAAAAATGAATGACTGCAGTTTATAGCAGGGTGCTTGCCTTAGTGTGTAACTGCAAATGGCACTCAGTTCGGCAGGATACAAAGATTTTTTTGATGTATCCATGATTGTCTGGCAGAGAACAAACAGTATTCTTACAAACTCACACTTTGGAAAAACATAAAAGAAACTGGCAATTTAAAATAGCTTCCTTTGTGTTCAGACCATCTCTCTGAAAGACATAATCTCGCCATTCAACTGTATTTACAGTTCTCTCATTCTGCTGAGTTATAATAAAAACAGAAGCAAGATCCTTAGCTTCCTGTATCTGCACTTAATTTAGCACTAACACTAAAACTATGTTACCCTTTTATACTATAGGAATGGTTTCTGCTACTGTTACCCTTGTTAAGAACAGCATCTCATAACTAGTTATTTTTACAGAAATTGCTGAGCCTTAAGTCCCTTTGTGATCAAATTTAGGGTGCCAGAATCTGACCCAAGGTTATTTTGCTAATGAGGTTCTCTCTGCTTTGGCAGCACCACTTTTCTTCCTCCACACTGCAAACAGTCCTTGCACTCAGACTCTGGAAGGTGCTGAGTAGCTGCGGTTCCCATCAAAGCCAATGGCTGTTGAACATGCTCCGCATCAGTCCAGGCTCTGCTCATCATGTTTATTTGACAGGCAATAACCTTTTTATTGAACCCAGCACATTACACTGATGATCCACCCTTCAGCAAATATGATTGTAATAATCACTTGGTATTTATTTAACAGCCAATTGCTGTCTTTTGGGAAACAGTCAATTTACATAGTTCCAAATTAAAATTAATACATTTTCTAATGGTTATTTAATAAAGGCCAATGTAGGGGAGTTGCCTACTGGTAAGAGGTGAGGATGGAAGACCAGGCATCTGGAATACTTGATTCTGCCACTGACTTGCTTAATGACCTTAGGCAAATCACTTAGCCACTACATCCTTTTATCTATTCCCTTGTAAAACTAGTATAATAGTACCCTGGTGCCACAAAGCTTAATTATTGTTTCTAAAGGCTTTTGACCTCTCCAGCAAGGAACTGCCTATAGCTAGCCTGTTGACCCTAAGTGAAGGCAATGCATGCAGCTGTTTATCTAGGGGAATGTCTAGTTAGGATCCATTTCAGGCCAGTGAAGTAGCTTTCATTTAAGATTAAAGTACACCTTCTTCCTCCTACGTTCTCAACCAAATGTCAGAGCTTCCTATTGCCTTTAAGTGCAAAGTCTCATTTTCTCTGAATATATGTATTCAGGATCCTGGCCAACTCCCCTTAATATTGATTTCATTGGTCAATTGATGAGCCATGTAGGAATTTTTTTCTAATGCCTAGCTTGGGCTTTCCCCATGTTACAGTATCAGACACTGGCTCCTTGCCCTGCTTCTTTCCTTCCCCTCTCCCACTCCTCCTCAGGAATATAAAGTGCTTCAGAAATGGGACTAGGTTTGTAATAAGTTACTTTAATTGGATTTTTTTTTTTTTGGTATTGGTATGCACAGGTTATCTTTAAATGATTTACTGATGTACTGCCAAGCACTGCTCATTTAACCTCCTTCCTGCTCTCTTTGTGTATGGATTCCTCTAACGATACTGGCAAACAATCTTTTACAGAGTGTGCAACACATTTCTGCAATGAAAATCCCAACTGGAAAGCTAGAAGACACTGCCATTTCAGACATGCTATGTCCCAGGCTCATAGGTTTTGGCACTCCATCTTCAACGGCCTTCGTGGGCACCCAGTACCCAGCAGGGTGGGGGGTGCTTACCCCCCACCCCAATCCCAGGGAGGTAAAGGGGAGCCTTTTTTACTTGCTGCTTCTTTTTTCTTTTTCTTTTTCTTTCTTTTTTTTCCCCTGCCTGTGATCGTTGAGCCACTCCGACGTGAATTTATGTGTGTAATCATCTGTGTTGTAATTGGCAGCCTGGCATATGAGTCACTAACCAAATTAACTGAAGTTTCCTTTGGGGAAAAATGTAATCAGTTACTACACTCAGATACATTGCAACAAATTAACTCTTACTGTTTGTACAGGTTCAGAGTTAGCAGGCTGACAGTTTCCTTCCCCAAAACCAATGGGGAAGGGGACCAAGAACAGAAAAGGGTTAAAAGCCCCAGGGATGGGAGGTATCCTGAAGCATCTATTTTTGATAGCTCCTGGAAAGTGATTTGTAATATTATCTACCCTAAGAGTTCAAAAATCACAAATAACATCCATCCCATATTATGACACTGACTTAAAAATCGGTAAGACAGAAAAATGTACATTTTGCTTGCTTGGGGCATTTAAGCCTTTAGTGTTCCACCATGCAATCTTTTGTTTGCAACCCAAATTATCAGACCTGTACTTTCTGTGGGAAAGCAAGCTGAGATTTTAATTTAATCACATGATTCTAGAAGCTGGGGCTTTAAGAAAACATCCACTATTGCAGAAGTAAGAATTAATTGGTTGGAGTTAGCAACACAGCACTTGATTGTTTTTCTTCTGTACTGAAATTTGTTCAGAGCCAAAATCTAAGCAGCACTGTGGAAATAATTGATAATGTTTTGGTTTGCTTGCTGAATTAAAAAAAAATTAAAAATTTGATTTAAGTAAAAGAAAATATTCTATTTGACCTACAATGAAACATTAATTTTCAAAATTTTATCACTTAAAAAATCAGATGCTTTAATCTGAAGTGTTTTCATCTCTATAGGTATTTCTTCCCCAAGGCTGGTAAATATGTCCAGGTGGGCCTGATCTGCAATTGGAAAACAAAATACTCTAAATATGTAATACAAAATACTACTAAAAAGGTCACAATGGTTGACATCCTAGTCTAGTGGGTGACATTGGAAGACTCAAGCCTTTTAAAAGCTAATTCCTGCTTAATAGTCTCAAGGGCCCAGATATACAAACATCCAGATGTCAATCTCTTCAATTTTAATCTCTCAAACTTTGGTATCTGCTATTTTTTGCCTTTTTACTGCTTGAGGAACCTAGGACTTCTCCTTGCTGAAAGGTCAGTCGAAGGTAGATATATTAACCAACATGAAGACATAGGCAGGAATGCAACAGGAAAGGAGGTGAAGGACAAGGTCAGCTCTCAGGAGGACCTTGCAGCCTGTGTCCTGGAAAGCCCATCTGCAGCCTCCTGCTCAGCTAGGGCTTTGTAGTGTCTTCTGTGTAGGACTCACTTGATCAGATAGAGAACAATGATGTAGGGTGTCAAGTAGGAAGAGAGAAGAGGAAGGCTGTTTGAGAAGATAACCATGCTGGGCAAAATTTGTAATTCATGCATAACCTCTCTCCACGCTGATCAGATCAGAGAATGCATCTGCTGGACCTATAACCAGAAGATGAAAAAATTTTGGTGCATTCTTGCTCCCACTGAAGTCAGCTGGTGCAGTGCAGGTTAAGTTATGACTTTTATCTTAACCTTCAAGTGCCTCCAAAAAGACTCTCTGGGGTTTTGGTTGGTTTTTTGGTTTTTTTTCCTTTCTTCTTCCTTTGTGACCCTGAAAAAATACAGCACGAGTGTCTCTATCACTGATTCTTTGGTGTACCTCTGAATTCTGACTACACTAGTATTTCCTTTCTCTTTCAGCTTTTCAATTTTTTTCTTCATATATTTATTTTAATAACTAGAACAATCTATTTTTGCAGTTGGAAGAATGCAAAATTCAATTTATCTCACAGAACACCTCAAATTAATTCACGCAGAAAAGGGGCGGTGGAAGATTTAGGTCCTGACTGTAAGGTTTTGACTGGAGTCATTTGTCATTTTGCTTCACAGACTGAAGCAATGAAGGTTTTATAGTGTGAGCCTTTAGAGTGACAGAGCTGTGTGTGATTTCACACTGCTGTGTCAGGGTTTCTTTTTCCAGGTCTTCATAAGCAGCCTATACAAATTCATATCTGCTTGAGACTGGTGTAGAGGAGAGTTGGATTGGTCGTGGTCCTCCTGTCTTCTTTTACACTTGGTGTGAAATCAGCTTTTCTGTGCTGAGGATGAGCACAAGGCATCTGGATCACTTGTGGTCTTGCCAATGGTTGTTAGTGGATAAGGACATTGTGCACATAGGATATTCAGGTGAACTTCTTAGTGGCCTAGCTTGGTTCTTTAAAAGATGGTCACCAAAATATTGTTGCTGCAGAGATTAGAGGAAGTTGCTATGTGGGGGTGTGTTCTGTGCTGGAGTTTGATGAAGCCAAACTGGGGACACATTCCAATCTTTGGAGGTCCTGTCTGGGATTGCTGAGTAATCCTCTGAAGGAATTAGGTTGCTCACTGTCTCCTCCTGATTGGTTGCATTTTCAACTGGTGGGGTCAGTTTGCTGTGGTAAAGTTGTACTGGGGCAAAGAAACAGCTGTAATGGAGCCTGTGGAGTCTGGCTTTAGCAATGAGATGGAAACAGAGTGCTGGGCATATCTTCATGGTAGGTCCTGCCAGGGCTCTTCTTTGGCAAAGGCCTTTGAAGGACCAGCTACCAGAGGATAGTTGCCTATTTCAGCTGAAGCAGAACGTCCCTGAAATGTATTTTCAATGGAAAGTGAAACACAGAGAGCACTGAAAGCTCTGATGGTGGGGATGCTTTGTGGCTTCTGAGGGAGCAGGAAGAACTGAGTGTGCAGGTTCCAGATCCTTTCAGTCAGTTTCCACAAGTCCCTGATTGTCAACACCCCCTTTTCCAAGGTTATTTATCTTTCTGTTTGCTGCTGAGAGCTCTTGGATCCAAATGAACTGCATTACTTCACACCTGCCATACAAACCAGTAATACTGTAATAAGTGCGTGAGCTTCACTTCTGAGAGCTGTGTTTCAGATGGGATGTGGATCTGTGCTCTTCTGTGTCAGTGAAGGAGAAAGCCCTGTAGCAGGCCTGTGTCAGGCTCCCTCCTGCCATGCTTTGCAGAGCCAGTGGCAGCTCCAGAGTGACTTCAGAGACACCTCTCTTCCTTGTTCCAAAGTGAGCCATGATGGCAGAGGAGGCAGAATGGCAGTCAGATTTGCCTCATAACATCCCACTCATGCATCTCCTTCCTCTAGCAGTGACCAATGGCCTGGCCCCCATCACACCCCTGTTAAACCAACCAGCACCCAAAACCTCTCACTTCAACTCAATGCAATGAAGGGAATGGACGAAGAGCTAGGATACAACAAGGAGGTGCTTGCTCCCTTCCTAACACAGCCTGTCATTTCACCTTTCAGCCTGCTCTGGGTGTTTGCTTGTCAGGATGTGTGTGATGCCTGGCAGTATCAAGGCCAGAGGAACGTGCCATCTGATCGTGCCTGAAGTGCCTGCCAGTAGCTCTGGTTCCTCAGCCTTTCATTGCTGCCATGTTATTAGTATTGAGCCAGAGCTGCAGAAAGGTATTTGAAACGTGCATTATAATCCATGCAAGGCAAAATTTCCACTTGGAGTGGTATAAATAGTGCATAAATACCCTTCTTGCTGTCCACACTGAGGTGAGTCTCGTCTCCAGGGCTTCCACTGTTTTTATTGCTTTTTTTTCCCCCTTCACAATATTGAAATGACTGCCTTTATCTTGGCACTTTCTGTGTCTTGCCAAAAAAACAAACTCAAAATAGCTTTCTAGGGTGCTTTTCAGATGGCTTTTCTGTGCCACTGAAAGAAGAGATGGTTCTTTTAAAGAATGCAATTTATTTTACTCACTT
Organism: Porphyrio hochstetteri; assembly: GCA_020800305.1. Classification (NCBI taxonomy): domain Eukaryota; kingdom Metazoa; phylum Chordata; class Aves; order Gruiformes; family Rallidae; genus Porphyrio; species Porphyrio hochstetteri. Next base: position 1,520,145 of record CM036925.1, read on the forward strand.
CATCCTGAGTTTATACATGGGCCATTAGCTGCCAGCTGAGTGGTAAACACATAAATGGTGGTGGTACTGCCTACATCTCAGATCCACTTTCTCCCTTCCAAAAGCTTTTCCCTTCTCCCTAGCTGTGGTTATGAACTAGAAAAAGTCACTTAACCCTTTTTCAGCGGCAGAATTAACTTCCATTAATGTTATGAGTGCTTCAAGCAAAAGAGCATTAGTCTGTTACACCTCCTCTGAGATGCCTCCTCTATGGTGTTGAACAGGTTGAATGACAAAGCAGTCAGTTAAAAACCTGTTTGAAGATCATTTACCAAGAAAGGGGAGTTTTGTAGCTGTGTTGTTTGGGAAGTGGAAAGTCCCAGTTCAGCTCTGAGCTCTTAGGAGTCTCTTAACATGAACCTGAAATGTGCAATCTCTGGTATTTCTGACCTTCATCTGTTTTGTACCAACTTCTTCCCCTGAAAAAACCTATGGGTGGGCTATGCTGGGGGCATGGCAGTAGAAAATCTAATCCTTTATCTCCCTGAGCTCTAACCCTTTGTGTATGAAATGGGAGATAATGCTGTTTCCTCACTGTGCATTTTCTGCCCTTTATTTAGAGTGGGAGACCCGATCTCAAACAAGAGTGTAAAGTGTAATACAAATACAAAATGTAAATGAATTTCAGTGTTTTGTAATCCCCTGTCCATGTAATTTCAAGTTAACTAGTGTTGGTGATGTGACTACAATCTCATATTCCACCTTTGTGGGTCATGTTTATATGAGGATCTCATAGAATTTCTGCATAGGTATGAGATCTTGAGCAATAGCCAGAGCCCATTTTACTTAGTAATGGAGTAGGTTGTGAATAGGTCTGTTGTTGAAGCATTTATTGTTTTTCAACTTAAGTTATGGTTTCATATAAATAATATATGTAGCTAGTCAATGCCTGGGAAATGCATTCTTTTCCTTGTGAAATATTTATGGACGTCAGTGCCTACTAAGTACCCAGTCAATTTTGAGAATATAGCTCTAGTGAGAAGACTTGGTTGCCTTTCAAATCTTGGCCAGAGATTGGCAGGTTGGGACAGACCTGTTAGCTGGAATACACTGGAAATCTGCCATTTTATCTATTGATTTCCCCCCTTCCCCTGTGTGTGTGGTCCATCCACCCCCCAAGGGTTTTGAAAATGTATTTTATGTCAGTGAAAGTCTCTGTACTGACAGCAAAGACAATGAAATCTTCTACATCACTGGGGACAGGTACAGTATGAACTGGCAAAAAAAGAGAATTCATACTGCAATTGAAATCTGTTCAGCTTTTCACTTGTCAATCAAATAATCTAAATTATCTGAATATTTTCTATAACAAATTATAACCTCCAAAATGCTGTCACAATTCCCCTATGTGGCTTCTGCATTTCTCAAGTCTTCAGGGTGGAAATGAGAATTAATCCAGATGTGGGTTCACTGGTAGGATAATCCAATGTGACATGCATACTGGGGGTCATCTGAAACCTCCTTTGACTTTTCTAGCCTGGTAAGAGGTGTTTCTGTGTAAGGTCTGCTGTGATTTAAGACAAAGAAACTATGTGCTCAGTCTGTACCTCAGATAATATTTCAGTCTTCAGATTCACTGCTGGAAACCACATCCTTTTTGTCACAGGGCTCTGTCCTGCTCTTTGACTGGATGACAAGCCTTTGTAATGAATGAGATTTCAAAGAAGTGGACACCTGAATTTTTATTTTCAAGAAATCAGCAAGAGTGCAGCCAGTTCCTGTACTTGAAACAGGCACTTGGGGCACAGAGGTGGGCGAGCACTTTGAAGTATCAGCATTTTATATAGGCAACCAGACAGCAGCAGAGATGGCTGAAAATCTTCCACGAATAAGTTCAGTCCTGAAATACTCACCCTGTATTCAAGAATTTACAAATCTGTTTGAACTGACTCGAGAAATCTTAATCACTTAAATAATAAGTATTTTCTTTTTGTCCTGTTCTGACTCCTACAGGTTGCAAAGAGACAACCCAATGAAAAACTGCCTTTGTACTGCACTTTCCTGCTCTGGTGGCCCATGAACTGATGAATTTCTCTTTTTTTTTGTTTGTTTTGTTTTGTTGTGTTTTTTCTTTCTTACTTTCTTTCTTTCCTTAATAAACAGCTCTCATATATATCTGAAACACACACCATTAAAGCCTTAACTCAGCAATCTAAAATGGCATATTTTTTCCCTTACCTACATGTCAAATCATAAACATCAGCTTTAGTAATAAATATTTCTATTTTATATGTATATTTTTATGCCTTTGTCCCAGTTGTATTTTCAAGGCTAAGGGCTTCAGTGCGAGGTTCTTGCTGCATGTTTAACAAACAAATAGTGAAAAATAAGATATGCTGATGTGGGGATTATTATACATAAATCATTGAAAAATGCTCTTTTTTAGAGAAGAGAATCACAAAAGGAGTCATTGACCTGAATAAAAGAAGCTCAGCTATACTCCAGAGAATTTGCCATTTTCAATACATGTTAGTGCTTGCTAACAATTCTAATTTATTAATCCTATTCTCTCTTCTTTTCCTCTCTACTTGCACATTTGCTTTTTATTGTAAGCAAGAATTTTATTTATTTTCTAAGAGTGTAAATTGATCTTGTGGTTACTGATAACCATTAAAAGCTACTTGATAGTACAAAAAAATCTCTCAGAAGACCCATAATGAAAGTAGGTAGAAAAGGCATCCTCACTAGATCATTCAATTTTAATATTTCTAGGAGAAAAAGCAGCATTTGCATCCTGAAACAAAGCCAAGGATATTCTGGCCTGACTTGCAGGTCATAACTCTCCTCATGGTCTGTTTGGAAACAGAAGCTCCCTGCCTAGTGCAAATTGATGTAGCTCTGCTGCCTCAAATGAAATAGTTAGCTGTGCTGCTAGACTCCAGGATACAGCATGGTGATAGGACTCTTCATAATCTCTAGAAAAGCAAAATGGGACCTGAAACTCCTGGAAATTGTGCTTCTGAGGCAGAGAAGCTAGAAAGAGAGTTTAGAGCATGCAGGTAGAGGACTACATGTTATCTTTTTTTATTTATGTCTCGAGTTTAACTGTTGTATAGAGGCTTTACTTATTGAAGAGCTACCAAGGCCCTACTTCCATCCCTGGCACCCCAAACTGCCATCTGCATTTAGTATTTGCCAAGTGTGTATTCATATCCACATACAGATACATCTATGTGCCCTCCTGCACTAACAGCTGTGATGGTCTTTTTCTTCATGCCTTTGTTTTCCAAATGAAGTTGCAATTGTTCAGTGGTTTATACCCCTAGGAACTCGAACTAAATTCTGCAAAGAAAGAGGCAAGAAATTAATAATAATTCAGGGTTAGGTAATCTTATCTCAGTCAATATCCAGTTCTAAATTGTGATCACCAGATGTCTGTCTGAAGCATGAGTTTTCTGTATCCTGATACTTCCTCCAGTTACCTGTAAAATTGCCTAGCTCGCTTTGAACCGAGCTGTAGTCTCAGCACCATGTTTTGTTTTACTTAACAAATGTTGACTTTTTTTATAAGATCTCTTTTCTCCCTTTGTCATTGCACTCAGAATTTGTCTAAGGAGGGGGTTTTTTTGTGCAGCTTCCCTGTGGTATGTTGTAAACTTCCTGACAGAAGCAATCGAGTACTTAACTGATCATTAGTGCTCAAGTTTCCCCTTCAGCTGCAGCCATTCTATTTCTGAAGGAAGGCTGTGATGTGCCTGCTGTCTGTATTCAAGTTTTACATTTTACTTGGATTCAGTAGGTGCTGTGCATAGCTTAGCTCTTGTCAAGCCTGGAAATGATTTTTTCCCCCCGCAGTTTTCCTGGTAAGATGAAGCATTTACTTGCTAGAGCACTTCCCCCCATCCCCTCTTCTTCAGTGGCTTTGAAAAATATTATTGAGGGTAAAGATATGAAAGAAGCCAGCATGCAAAGAGAAATAACCAAGAAATATGTGGTATATTTGTGCCATACATTTTAGTAAATTCTTAATGTAGACACAAGAGTATCTGACTCTGTAGATAAATTCCTGTATTCTTAGCATTTATTGAATCAGCAATGTACCCATCAATTATGTAGTACTAGCAGCTGGTCAGCCTTTCATGTGATGTACAGTTTCCTTTTCTTCTTGTAGTAATGATAGAATAATACTATTATTCTTCAGCACCTTTCAGCTAGTGTTCCTTCAGACTGTCATCCAGCTACCAGTTACTTATATGTAAATGCTGATCCTAATTTAGAAGAGGAATTAGCTTTGAGTGAAGCACTAGTTTACACTGAAAGGGTTAGAAAGTAGGTTCTTTCCAAATGGAAACTGTTGGACAGGTTAAAAAAACAGTTGTCTGTATCGCTCCTCCAATGTGCCTGAGTGTTTTTGGAAAGAGGGTTCTAACTATTTGCCTTAGTCAAAGAGAGGGATAAAAAAGTCTGTATTTCACAATCTTTCTCTACACCACAGGTACATCTCTGGCCCCCTGAGAAAACTTCTCACTGCATCCCACAACACTAGGAGGTCAAAGTATTCTTCATCACCTTTGCTGACAATGCTTTCCTCCTTTTCTCCCTTCTTTCTTTTCCTTCTGCATTCATTTACTCTCTGTGTTAGGGAAAATTTGACACTCAAAAATAACGTCTTGGTGATTTGAAACCCTTCTCCCCCATATGTAGTGACAGAACTTATGGGGATTATTCAGAGCTGCACCAAGGGAGGTTTACACTGGACATTAGGAAACAGTTCTTTACTGAGAGGGTGGTCAAACGCTGGAACAGGCTTTCTAGAGAGGTGATCAATGACCCAAGCCTTATCAATATGCTTTAAATTTTTGGTCAGCCCTGAACTGGTCAGGCAGTTGGACTAGATAATTGTAGGTCCCTTCCAACTGAAATAGCCTATTCTAGTCTAAATAGAAAAGGTAAATACATTGATGGCAGATCCTTTATTTTTACTGACCTGATACATCCTACATTAGTTCACAATGATTAGGACTGTCACAAGGAACAGTCAGTAGCTGAAAGGAGTGGAACCAGTAGCTACAGTGCTGTAGCAAGGAGGTCATCTGATTCCAGCTATGCAAGGGTCTATCACAATTCCTGCCAGTTTATCTCTAAGAGTAGGAACAGAAAAATAAGACATTAAGAAACAGCAATGTACAGAAGGCAAAACAGCAGACTACTGACCTTTCCAATGTGGTCTCCTGCCACGCTTCTCTGAATGATGTTTTATTGTAAAGAATGCTTTTATTTTCTATTAAAAAACCAAACAAACCCAAGAACACACTTTAGGGAATTGTCAAAGAATTTGGGGTCTGATTCACAGCCTACTGAGGTAATAGAAAATGCTTCTTGTTATGCATATATTGTTTGTTTTTTTAGAAATGGTTGTGATGGAAAACCTTAAGTTGGGCAGATGTTAAATGTCTGGTATCAGACCAAGGGCTCCTTTCTACAAAATGCTGAGTAAAGCTGGCTTGAAAGCAAAACATCTGGTTTAGGAAAAATGGGAATGTTTTAGAATTTTTGTCTCATCAAAACAAAAATAAGACCTCTTGTTAAAGAGAGACCAAGTGAGCAGAATAGAGGATCAGCTCACAGTATGGCAAGCCTGGTTCTGAGGGTATTCCTGTAAAATGTAGACCAGCGTTCATGTTTATGGTCTACAACACCTCCTTGACTAGCATCAATCTGTTATAATTGCACAATTGCTCCTGTTGTATTGTTTCTGACTTCATAAAAATGCCATTCCTTAGAGCAGAGGAGAGATGCTGACCCAAAGGCTGGTGTATTTGCAATGACTGTGGGAAGATATGTAAATTCTCACTCTGCTTTATTTGGAGCCAACTCAATCTTTCCTTTATCACATGGTATAAATCCACATCACCAGGGAATGTCCTAACCACTGGGCTGCTGGCTATGCTGGGATCCTTTCCCAATCAGGTTTTGTCCATCAGTCTCAAGTTGGGCAGTGTCTGATCTGAGAGATCATAATTTTCTGTCCAAAAAAAAAAAGAAAAGAAAAGAAAAAGTCATGTTGGAAAATTCCTGACTAGGACCAGCACGGAGCACTGATGAGGTCAATTGACTGCTTGCATCCTTCCAACGTTTATGTCTTTTTATTTCAAAACAGTTACAGAGCTGCTCTTCTGGGCAGGAAATTGCAAAAAAAGCCAAGGCTGCATTTAAACAGTGCAGTCAACTGTAACTTGCACTGGGTGCAATTTTGAAATAATCTTTATATAGAAGATGTTATCTCAACTACCTATTGAACACATTGAACCTCCCACGTGCCTCATCTTCCTGCTTTGCTCAAATCATAAAGTTTATCTCTTAAATACCTGAGCCAATACTGTAAGAAAGAGGCCTGGAAAAAGAAACTTTGCTAATAGACCACTTCAGTCCATTGCACGAGGATTTTCACTATCAGATGAAGACTAACTGGGAATGTGCATGTTGAGAAAGGAGAAAGACGAGATAAGAGGGTCAGAGAGGTCTAAACAATTCCTGCATGAGTTTGTCCCTAGCAGAAAGACAAAGAATTTATGGGCATTAGAAATGTGACAGCTATAGGCAGCATGTACATGGGGCAGCTTTCCTAGTCAGCAGATTACTGTTTGTATTCCTACCTCTGCTGTTGGCCTACTGAAGCTTTCTCAGACAACTAACTTTCCCTTTCGTGCTCCTGTTTCTCTAGCTGTAAAGTGATGTCAATAACATTTGTTGCCTTTGTAAAGCACTTTGAGATCTATGGGCAAAAGGGATGTGTCAGGGTTGTTCTCAGTTCAGAAAGGGAAGTTGTCCTTAACTTCCTGTGTCTCTTTCTTCACAGGGATTTTGTTTTTCTGTCAGGAAGAAACTACTGCTTGCAAACTAGTGAACTCAGAAGTGACCAGCAGACTTGAGCTCTGAGCAAAGAATCAAACCTCCCTGTAGCTTGGTTGTAGGATGCAGATTATGGGCACTGAAGGCATATGCAGCTATTTGGAAAGTAATTTACAGGTGACAGATGGTGACGATTCTCTGGGTGTCCCATTGCAAAATGTGTTGAGCTAAATGGCAAGCTGGGTCAGAGGCAAGGCAGTGATGCTGGCCTCAGAGTCAGCACCTTTACCCAGCTGGAATTCAGATCAGTGGCAGCCCGGCACCAGATTTGTCCTATTGCTGGTCACACAGTTTATCTTGGCATGAGGCTGTCTTGAGCTATGTCTCAACTCTATGTACTTCAATGCCCCAGCCTGGCCAGCCCTGGGCACACACTTACACTACTTCCCCCTTCTCATTTCTATTGCTTGTGCTTGTTTACATGGTCATAACACTTAACTATCCCAGGATGCAATGACTGTCCTCAGAACCTTCTAGCATGCATAGACAGGGCAGGCACGAACAAGTAATGTGTTTTACTCCTGAGTAAAACAAGACTGAAGCAAGTATAATCTCATTAGATAGAAATCACATCGTGTTTTTTAAAAAAAATCCAATGCTGACATTTTCTATAGATGAATTTTCTTCATGTAGGTCACAATAAAAAAATGTTGTCATGCCTCTGAGCCCTTATCACCTATTGCCATGGGCCTCACAGGCAATCAGTAATGCAGCCAAAGCAGCTGTATTTAGAGACTTTGTTCTGCCATTTGATTCCTGAGCAGATTTTTCATGACCATGATAGAGAATGGAACAACTGATTGTTCAAGAAACCTCATTACAGAACGAGATCCCATATTCCAGTCCCACAGCTTATTGGCCACGTGGAAACTCAGCTGAGAGATACAGCATTGCTTTATCAGCAAAGTTACAAATATTTACTGAGGAACAGAAGTAAAAAGGGAAGAACTGTCTAATCCAAGCTATGTATGCTTATAACTGCCCTGAGCATGAAAACAACTGGTTTTTCTCAATTTTTCTTGCTATATGGGTGGTCTCCAGTGTTATCCATAAATAATCTTTTTTTTTTTTTTTTACTTTGTACAGGCTAAAGAGGATAATAACCGTACCAGTTTCACCAGCCCGTGGAGAGAACAGCTGAAGAGAGCATGTGAAATTGCTATGATGAATAGCAGAAGAGGGGAAGGCTTCTTGCAGTGAGAGACATCTAAGTATCACATCAGACCAGAAGGCAGACTGAGTAAAAAACTTTTTTGGATATAACTAGCTTGGTTTCTAGGTTTGTATTAAGGGTGGTGTAAAGTATTATAGAACAGAAAATTGAGAGGCTCTGTGAGAAAAAGAAAACCAAAGAAAAATGAATGCAATAAAATATGTGAGTCAAACCTTATCTAAATTCAGGAAGGAAAACTGAAGTGCTATTGCAAAGAGCGAGTTTGAACTCAATCAAAGAAAAGAGATTCTAGAAAAGTAATTTGTACTTTAACATGGGAACAGCAATGAGAAGCTTACCTTGAAGAATCAATTGCAATTGCTGGAATAGTTTATCTCTAGGAGTATCATAGTTTCTAAGATTTCAACTGGTATTATAGTCTGGTATGCTAGACAATAATGCCCAGTATGCCAGCACTGTCTGCTGTCACCATATCCAGGCTCAGTCTACCCAAAGACTCATGAAGAAAACACAGTTCAGAAGAGGTCACTCTTCTGACCATCACGCAGCAGACCACTGCTGCAGATCACTACTACAAAGCAGTCTTTCCTATGTTCCTAGTGGCTCTGAGTCCTCTCCTAGAGACACTATGAAGATAACTTCATTAGGTTACAGGAGCTAGGCTATTGTGTCTCAAGAGAGAAGAGAACCTTCATTCTCTTTAGAAACACAGCAAAAGAAAACAGTGTTTAGCTTTCTATTAAAAATCTTGCCAAGGAGGAGCAAGGCTTGAAACCAGCAGGTTTCAAAGGTATCAGCCTCGCTGTGCTCATTAACTGTTTCAGGTCAGTGTGCAGTGATGGGTAGCAATGACAGTGGCAGACCAACCTTTAAAGTTCAGCACATTAGAGAAATATTTACACAATTTCAGGCCAACAGTGCTGCAGTAAAATGCTGCCATGTGGTCAGATGGTCTTTTTCCTGCTGTCACTGGTGTGAGTTGATGCTAGTGGCCCTCTTCTCCCTTTCACTAACAGCTGTAAACTTCCTCTGTCAATAAGTATGCTTAAGCTATAACACAATTGGCTGTGCCTGGCTCTCTGTAGGGTTAGCAATCTCTGCCTTCTTCTCAGAAGCTCACATACATCATGGTGGGACACTGAATCTATTGCTGACGTAAGTGAGGAACAGATATCAGGAAAAAAATGGTATAACAGGAGAAGTCTGAAAAAATTATTCATCCAGGAGGGCCTTCCACCCAGCAGAGGTGTTAGTAAAATTCAGGTTCAACCCAACAGGATGAGGTTTAACAAGGCCAAGTGCAGAGTGCTGCACATGGGATATAACAACCCCATGCAGTGCTACAGGCTTGAGGGAGACTGGCTGGAGAGCTGTCAGGCAGAGAAGGACCTGGGGGTGTTGGGTGACTGCAGACTGAACATGAGCCAGCAGTGTGCCCAGGCAGCCAGGAAAGCCAATGGCATCTTGGCTTGTGTCAGAAACAATGTGGCCAGTAGGTCTGGGGAGGGGATTGTGCCCCTGTACTGGGCACTGGGGAGGCTGCACCTTGAGTGCTGGGTCCAGTTCTGGGCTCCTCACCATCAGAAGGACATTGAGGTCCTGGAGTGAGTCCAGAGAAGGGCAACCAGGCTGGAGAAGGGGCTGGAGGAAAAATCATATGAGGAAGAGCAGCTGAGTAGCTCCCTCAGCTGGGGGTGTTTAGCCTGGAGGAGGCTGAGGGGAGACGTTATCACTGCCTACAACTACCTGACAGGAGGTTGTAGATGGTCTCTTCAGCCAAGTGACAGGAGATAAGACAAGGGGAAATAGCACAAAGCTACTTTTCCACCAGGGAGTTACTTTTCCACCAGAGAGTTTGGTGGAGCTTGTGTAGGTGATTGTGAGACCAATCTTGGACTAGCATTTAGGTACCTTGAGTCTGCAGTATTGCCTTCCTCCCTGAGGTTGGCCCAAGGCTTCTGGATAAGTACACCATGAGAAAAAGTATCTGTGTACCATTCACGAAGCAAAGTTTGCATTTCAGAAGACACTTTTGTTTTGTTAGTAGTTTTTGGGTTTCCAAGCGCTCAAATCACTTCCGAAAGTAAGTTCTGACTTTTCAATCAGAAGGTTTTGGAAGTAGTATCCTCTGTGGTTTTGAGCTATGTTCCTCTCCAAGCACTTTTTAAAGGCAGTGATCACCCATAGATTGCTTTGAAGTTGCTGACAGTTGTGAGTAGTCAGCACCTCTGGAGAAGTTGAGAAGTTTGGTGCCTTGGTTCATTTGCCTTTATTTTAAAACTGTGGCCCCTGCATTTATTGACTTTTGAGACGGGAAAGGTTGATAAAATGAATGAATATAAAAAACTTAGTGGAGCAGAGGATTAAAAAGCATGGAAGATGATGAGAAGAGAGATTGTGGCAAGATTAAAAGGCAGAATTTCATTGGGATGTTTTCTTTATGTCAGGACCTCCTTTTTATTGCCTTTTTTTTCTTTACATGGAGGTGCACTAAAAAAGCTGCATCCTGACTCTCCCACATCCCTGCATTTTATCATGGTCAGTGATGTACATCCTTGTAAAATTCAGGTTAAATATTTTTGTGGTTAAATGTCACCTGGTTTGGTGGAAGCAGAAGGCTCAAATATAGGGCTGGAGGAATGAGTCACTTTATAAGTTAAAATCTCTGCTTCTCCCCCTCGTCTGGACCTGTTCTCATCCTAAATCTAGCAAGTTCTGTCACTGAAGTCACCTAAAACCTGGAATGGAGAATTCATGCTGCAGTACACTGTGCTGGTATCCTGCAGGCAGCAGTTCAGAGCTGGGACTGTGTTCCCTGGCTGCAGCTCCTTGCTCTGACTCCTCTGAGGCTTTTGTGGTATATTTCATATTTAATTTTGGAGGTCTGGACAATTCTGCTGCTTGGATCTCCTAAGGTAAACGGGGTCAGACCTGGTTAGTTCTTGGATGGGGTGACCTCCAAGGAAAACACAGGTGTCAGCCTACGGGAAGTGTCATGGTGATTCAGTAGGTGGCTCAGTTCCCTGAGAGTGAGGATTGAACTGGTCAGTCTCTCCAGGGCCAGAGAGTGCAGTGCTGGCAGAGAAGACACCTTCCAAAGGTCAGGGCAGGATGGAAAACTGATGTCTGTCTGTTTTGTTCACAAGGGCATGAGGAGAAGTTTTTGCCCTAGAAATGGGTTCTCTGTTGTGATTAGAGAAGTCAACAAAATCCTGCTTCATTAAAACTGGGAATGACCCTTTGAAAAGATCACACCTAGGGTATGCTAGGAGGCCCCAAAACACCATTCCTTAGTCTACAAAAGCCAATTCTTTTATAGCCTTGCTGCTAGCAGAGTCAGCCCTGCTGTCTATGTGAAAAATGTTCCTCCTTTCCTTGCCAAAGACACCAGCTTGATTACCACAATGGGTCAGTATAGGCTATAGACAGAGTAGGCTTGCTAACGAAACACATCCAAAACAGTTAAATGTGCTGACTGCTAACAGCACCCCCATTTCTCCTCCTTCCTCCTTCAATAATAGCAGGACCTAAACCAGTCCTTATATTATAATATTATGGGTCCTAGGTAGCCCAAGTCTTCCACAAACAGGCCTGTGGTTTCTGTTGGCACAGTGTGAAAGCCTCTTCAGGGCAGAGCCAAGAAATGTTGTTTATCTGGAGAAAACTTGCATCAGGTCTCCTAATTTCTCTCCTATACTGTGGCCATGGCCTCACATTCCCTGCCCACATGATCAGTCCATACAGTGCTAAAACTGGGAAAACACATGAGGCTTCAAAATGAGTGGGACAACTTCTACCTACCTTCCTCCTCCTGCTTATCTAGATACTGTTCTCTGCTACATGTAAGGAGGAGAACAACTATTGAAAAGTTTTTCATCCCAACCAGGATTAAAGCAATTACCTCGTGTGTGTGGACAACTGTGTCCAAGTGGCTCTTAGAATAGGTCAAATTAAGTAGGAAAGTCCTTTGTGGACCTGATGCAGTCTGTGGTTTGTCTCAGATTTTCACATAGTAGGTTAGACTAGAATGAAGTTGTTATTCTTGTTTTATTAAGAGCAGTTTGTACTTTAATCATTTCGGGTCAAACTTCCTTTTTGCTTACAGCTCTCCCAAAGTCTCTGAGTAGTAGTGACTGAGAGTTCTTGAAACAATAATCCTTCTGCCTCACTGAACCCAGGCAGGTATATTACACCTGGCTCAGAACTTCAGTTCTCTAAACAAGCAATGATGCTGTGGTTCATCCCACTAAAATTGGACAATGATCCTACAGACATCAAATTTACTCATGTGAATTAGCTTTCTGAAATGAGTGTGAATGACTATGCCTTGTTACAATAAAAAGGCTTCAGATGAAATCTGCCTTTAGGGTAAATTTTTACCTCAAGAAGAGAGAACTTTTCCAGGACAATGATTGTTACTCCTTATTTGTATTGTCAGTCTATTGGTCATGAATTTATTACATCTTTATTTGGGGCTGTGCTGAATGCATACTTAGTGTTTAAGTATTGAGTCACTATTCCTTACTGATTTATTAAAGGCTGTATTGGGAACAAAGTGAAACAGTGCTAAGCATTTCTGAAAGTAAAGTCAAGGGAATGTAAAGCATATGCTTAATGTTAAGTGCCTGCTCAAAAGTTGTCCCAAAAGAAGTATGGATTTCTCATCCTTAAGCATTTTCCATTAAATCACAGGCGTTGAAACTCAGGATTTGTTTCGCTGAGTCAGTCAGCTCAGGATAAATGAGCTGATTTCTGATCACCAGTAATGGTGCTTTCTGTGTAAACATGCTCCTGGATGCTCCATCTCATGGCTGCTTGTTTTGGTTAGTTCTGGAGTTCTTTATATATGTTTTTTTTTTGCCAATTGTAGCTGGAATTGCCACTTACTATTTAAGATGAGAAGGGGGAGCAAGTACAGTTCCTAGATTTTTGTGGGTTTAGGCATCTTCCTGACAGCTTTACTGAGCTTGCTGGTATTATGCTCTTCCTGGCATTTCCTCCTTTTGAAGTCATTAAATCCAATTTCATATTTATAAATAAAATGTCCTAATGCCTCTAATATTTGATGAGGTATGGCTGCTGCCTGCTTTTCTTTTTAATGTTTACACCAGGTGCCTCTTGCTATCAAGGAATGAAGCAATGAATAAATTTAACAGATATTTCTTTTAATTAGCCCCCAAAGAGCTAGCAATGATAAACACTATCAGAAACATTTTACTGCTTTAGAAAATATAAGACTTCTTCACAAAGCCACTACTCAGAATTATAGAACAGCAATAAAATCATCACTTGCATGCAGAAATAGATTGTTTACACAGGGATCTCATATGAACTATGCATTTATTAGTATTAACTTCTAATCATGCAAACACTTCCACACATGCATCCGAGTAGAGCTATTGAAATCAGTGGGACAACTATGCAGCCTCACATTAGGTACATGCATTAAAGTTTGTAGGATTAGGGCTCCATTTGTGTATATCCCCAAGGGCTTTGCCTTCCCTCAGAAGGGGGGAGGAAAATTTATATTCCAGATTGGTGTAATTACTGTAGCACATACAATATTGGCAAACTAGATTCTCTGAATGTCTGCAACATTTCAAAGCAGTTTAAGATACAGGCTAAAGGCTGACAGTTTCTTATTCTGACTTATATTCTGCCCCCTCTGCTTTTGATTCTGCATTCTCAGCTGCCACAAGAATGTCAGCACTGCAATAAATATGCAGTTATGTAGCACCTTTATTTGAAGTTTTCTAAACACTTTACAGACAGCCCTTTATATTCACAGATCTCAACATATTTTAGAAATCTCTGTTAGTATTGTTATCCCTTTTTTATTGAGGGAGACATGGCTGTGTTTCAAGGAGAGTGATTGATCCAAGAATAATTGTTTTCAAATTAGAAAACTCAGAATTCTCCAAAAGATCTCAAGTGACTCTGAGGGAAAACATCAGGTTTTTATTTCCATGTTGCAGTTAGCTGATATAGGCAGGATTACACAAGGCTAATAACCCCCGTGTGACAATAGACTGGAAAACTCCTATCAACCAGACACACAGTAATTATCTGCACTCTACAGCTAGGATATGGTGAAGAAAATCCAAGAATCATGACTCCAGAGCTATTTGTTGTAGATGGTAGATCATAGGGGTGTGGGGGTGTGGTAATTCAGCACTGAGTCCCTCCCACAGGTCAGTTTTACATGGGGCTTTAAGGGAGACTGAAATTACATCCTAGAGTCTCTTTTTTTTGTGTATGGTTTATCTGGCTTGCAGTTGAATTGTCCCCAGGATGTACAGATAATATAGCTGTCTATGTGCCTATGCAGCCCTGCATTTGCAACATACCCAAACCCTGGAGCAATGGGCAGTGGAGGACAAACATGTCCCCACAGATTTGCAGAAACAAGCCTGATTTGATGCAGCCAGAGTTAACATGTCCCTTTGGTAGTGGGTGCACTGGTGTCAGGTGTGTCTGTGCCACAGCCCTTGGTACATCCCGGAGGATCCATAATGTTTCATTGAGGAGTCACAATCCCTAGATAATGGAGTGCACAGGGTCATCCCATTCTATTGATCCAAACCCTGGAACAGGTAGTTGAGGAAAAAAAAATACTCTCTTCTCTCCACCAACTATATAGAAGTTCCTTAATTGGAGAGCACTGTAGAGCTACAGAAGCATTCTCTGCCAGCAAAACATTGCCCATAGTGTTGATTTGGGAAATGTCTTTAAAATGGCAATCAATTCTTCTTTGAAGTCATTAAAAAGTAAAAATGAATGCAGGAATTGCTGTGAGAGGGCTGGAAATACAAGAAGATTTAAAGCGTATCTCTTACATGTGCTCCAGCAGAGAGAAGGGAAGAGATCCAATTGCTTTCCTACTCTTGGAATTTCTCTGTTGGTTTTAATAGTGTGATGCCCTAATGACAAACTCCACACACACTCTGGGGTATGTTCTCAACTTAATCCATGGGGATACATGTCTGTAATACTCATTAATGTCACAGAGCGTTAAGACAAGCATAAATCTTTGCTCACTAAGATGTGAATCTAGACTCTGATGTACACCATACAACATCAGCTGCTGACTGAAGAAAAAGAGGAATTCCAGCACCTAGAAAGTCTATTTGAGAGTTCCTAGACTAAACAATCGATCCAGCCAAAAAAATCAGGGATGAAATTTCTACTCCACACTTTGCTTCAAAAACACCAGCTGTGATAGAGAAAGATGCATACCCAATGGGCAGTCTCTGGCTCACACAGGAAGTCCACAAAATCCCTATGAATCCCCAGCTGGCTAGACAAACTCTCTAGTTCCACCAGAAATCTTGAAAAGCAGATAAGCAATGCATTTCTCAGAAAATCTTCAGTGCCATACAGCTATGGAAAACATCACACTATGCATATACATAAAGAGAAATTCTAATGCCAAGAAATTGGAACTAGTCTATAACAGACTTCTGATTTGTGATTTCTTTGGCACTGAGCCTAACAAAAAATCACTGTGATTTCCAACTACAAATATTTTTGGAACCACCAGACTTGCTCCCATGTGTATGTTAAATGAAATGAATGTTCAAAACCCATAATAAAATCCCAGAGGAAAGACTCCGATCAGAATATTAACATTAATCTTAGGAAGTCACCAGGAACCATTCAAGCTATAATAATAAATTGTAATAAAGAAGGAGCATAAGGGTTTTTTCTGTCTCTCCAGTAAGCAGGTGTTACTGTGAACACTCTAATCTACACACCACACAAGTGAAGTGGTTGCCCTTAAATTTTCCAGTTGCGTAAAATAAATAAATGACATGCCCATAACGTGCTGCAACCCCTCTTATGCTGGCTTAAATGTAGCTGAGGGAATAGGGCAGATCCTGAGATAACGTCATGCAGCTATCCGAGACGAGGCTGGAAAGTTCTCAAAAGCAATCCTTCTATCAACAGCCTCAGAGTCAAAAGCAGGAGGCTGAGTCCTCTCCAGATTTATGGCAAGAGCCGTGGCGCAGCCACTTGCTGGTGAGCGGGTCCCTGGTGATTCAACCTGGGAAATGAAAGATCTCAGGACAGGGTGCTATCATGTTGGTCCCATGCTAGAGCAAGTGGCAGAGCTGCACTGTTCTGACCAGCCACTTATAGAGAGCTGCGCCTTTGATTTCATTTAGATCCAGACTCAAGTGCCTAAATTTAGGTATCTAAAATGGTAGCGATGTACCTTAACAGTGGCAACTTCCTTTGCCTTAGCAGCAGGTAATCAGGTCTGCTCGGTGCTGTCATCTAGATAATATGGATATATATGTTCAGTCTTAAAACATTGAGTTTAAATGCTTTCACCACAGAACACTGAAATAAAATTGTCATTCTCTGTGTACAGTATTTGCTTGTAAAATTTAGCAAGAAGGAGCATCAGGAGGTGAATCAAAAACCAAACCTTCCTTTTTACTTTGATTGGATTTTTTTAAAAGTTTGGTGTTCTGAAATGTAAGTGGAGGCAAAGTTTCTTGTTATCTTTAGAAAGATATACTCTACCACGACTGGCATGTGATTTTACTGGCAATCTCATAGTGTTTTCACAAATACTTGGGAAATAAAGTACACAGGATTTTCTTCATTCAGTCAAAAGGTTGCTTTCCAGTGCAGGCACTGACTCCCCATGGAGAACATACTTATATTGTCACCTGGCTATTTTGTGGTGTTTGCTGTGTTTCTGATGCAACTCAGATTCCATGAGTCTGGGAACTCCCCCAGCAAAGCCTGTGCTGCAGAGATCTGTAGCCCAGCAGTAACAATAAGGAGTTGGAAACTAATCCATGTTGAACTGTATCATTCAATCTTCTGGGATTCACTCAGAGCTTGTTAGGAAACAGGTCTTATCTGAAATCCTGATATGCAAAGCATCAAGACAGCTCAAGGAAGTTTTCTGATCACATGTACAATGCAATTCATGAAGAACTGCCTAAACATGCCGTGGCTTTAGTGTGTTTAGTGAGTCCTACGATGAGTTTTCTGTGTGCAGCCTCACAGAATAGCTAAATTGTCCTTCCAGGTATGAACAATGCTCTATTAATAGACTGTTAAGTACTGGGAGCAAATGAAAGACACTTCAGATGACTCTTGAAAAATGAATCAGTATCTACTCTGAAATTGGATCCCGAGTATGGAAACATGAAATTGGATGTGGCTGCAAGAGATTATTTTGGGGCCATATGGATTTTTACTCTGCTCCACCCTCCTTTTCAGGAAGCTAACATGTCCCAGCACCCTGTATTCACTTGAGATTAAGATGGGCATGCTTTGTGAGAACACTTTGTTGCGCTACTAGGAATTCTGTTCTTTCATAACACACAACTGCTCTGGTAATACCTCCTCACCTGCCTTTGTGGAAACCGCTTATGCAGGGAGAAGCTCTTATGCGCTGATTCTTGTCTCCATCCTACAAAGAAGTTGCTGGATTTTCTCTTCACCACTCTGCTTTTATCTCCTGTCTATCCTATTTGACACATCTCTCCTGCTGACTGCTGGTGGGGCAAGTCTGTGATTTGTTCCCAGCAAACACACATGTGGTTTCCACCATTGTGTGGTCTTATGTTATGAACTTACCTGTGGGTGTTTACTTCGGTGGCATGACCTGGTATTTTGTAGCGCTATATCTTTTTTTCTCCTTCCTTGATACTTTTTTTCCCCTCAGCCACTGTAACTCTTCCTCAGAAGCTGCTGCGTTTTGCTTTGATCATATAGGACGTACTGTATAGCCTCGGGTAACACAGTGCTGCTTAATACAGATGAAATAGCTACAAACCCTCTTAGAAGTAGGGTTTAAAAAGGGATACCAGTGAAATCAGATCCCTCTAGCTGGACAGCAGTCTGATAGGAGAACAAGGGCTGTTGTGGTATTTGGCAGCCAGACAGTCTTTATTGTTATTAGATGAAACAAAGCTTGTGATCTTTAGTCCTTGACCTTCGCTGCAGCAGTACACTCTTAATCAGACCTTAATTTAACACCTAACATGGTCACAGAAAGGATCGGACATGGGCTGCTGGTTTAATTACATATAGCTGATATCATCCAAACCAATTTAACCTCCTTGCTGTGTGTTGGGCACTGGATGGGAGTCGCCCTTTAGATACAGAACAATTTCCAGCACCAAAACCCCAGCAACATACTGGTCAAAGTTTTGTGCATTCACTTTAGGAAAAAAGCAAACTATTCTTTGGATACTTTGCATGTGATATTACAACCTTTTCAGGAAGAACCGGCATCAGCATGATTTGCTAAGTCTGTTTGCACTTTATGCTTTCACTCTGGCATTTTACATATTTCTAACATTTAAAGATTAAGCTTCTTGCTGATGGGATGCTCCTATCCATATTCATTGAATCTGTTGCTGTGTTGTAGCGTCCGATGACTGAACTGTGTAACTGGGTAAAAAGTAATATTTATGTGTTTCATAATAAGATTTTCACGATTTGCTACTGCTTACTGTGTGCTCAGTTCTTCACAAACTGACACAATATTTATTTTTTACATTTAAGTATGAACAGTCATATTTTTACATGTGTTGACACAACATTCAATTTCTTTCTGAATTAGTCTGGGAATCTGAAAACATCCAAAGTCTTCCTTCAGAAACAGGATTGTTTTGATTAATCAGATTGCACCCAAACAAAATTTTTCCACCAAATGCACAACAAGCATTGTAAATATTCTGCAGTTTTTTAGTGACATCACAACTTTTCCATGAAATCCCAGTTAAATACAAAAAGATTGTTGTGAACATTAGAGGTTTAGTTGAAGGAGTTTGCTAGACCTTTAGCAGAACACTTAAGCAAAAATACTAACAAATAAAAGCAACAGGAAATTTTAACAAACAGCAAGAGTTTGGGATTTACAAGACAGAGGTTCCACTGTCATTGTAGCTGGCTTGGTGAGACCTTGGGCAGGTCGTGTTGCTTCTACAGACGAACTCTGATTGCTCTCACTGAAGTAGTTTGAGACATCACTGTTCTGCATTGTCTGTCCTACCTGCCTGCAAAAGGTTATATGCCTGGCAGCAGGGATGTGCAGGCACATTACCCATTGGTGTTCACAGTGTGCCACAGCAGCCTGCGTTACTGATGGGGATAATTGCATTGAGACACTGGGCAGTGCCATACAGGTGCCGGGATATACATCAGGTAGAGTCACTGTGCACGTATAAAGGTGAATGTGGATTACCTGCCTCTTACTTCACTCTGCACAGACAGAAATGACTTCACAAGCTGTAAGAATCAAGCCCAAAGATTTTAGCTTGAAATGGGTTTAAAACCAAAATTAATCCAAATCCCCCATGTGAAGTTCTGAATAGTATCTCTGTTCTCTTCTGTTGCAGGTGAAAGACAGCCCTTGCCCATGTAAATGCCTGTGCACTTTAGCAGCCAGATCACTGAAAATTTGTGGTGCTTTCAGTGCAGAGACCCTTTGAATGTGAATGTAAACTGAACTGCTCATATTATTGTTTCCCAGCATGCAAGCTTTGTGTGTTTAGTTGTCACTCTGAGTTTTTCCATGATGACCACCGTGTATTTACGTTCTTGTTTGCTTTGCCCAAGTTTTTCATTGTAGATCCCTTACACTGACTGAACTTTGATGAAGACAAAAGAAAGACTTGTAGTGTTTGAGCCATGGTGGTGCAAGGTTTAATCTCTGGCTGATGCTATACTTAGACAAAACCAATATGAACAGGAGGTTGTCACTGGAACTGGAAAGAGAATCTCTATAGCAGACTTGCTTGTTTTTTTAGTATTTCAGTTTATCTTGTGCTGTTCTTTTGTATAGGTAATTCTTTCTGTTGGAGAGTCTGCTGAAATTTTCCCAGGCCTGGCTAGAGGATCACTGTTGCTTTAAAAACTGAATAAACAGTTAATATGCCTTGGTAGCTTCAGATTCAGTAGCCAGAACAAATGATATTTTGCATGAGTTCTTCCAAATGAATTGCTCTGTGACCACCATAGACATTTGAGTTTTTGCATCATGATAGTGGAATATTTGTTAAGGCTTTTGTTGAAGAGCTCTGAAATGTCCTTCTTTCACTAGCCCTGATTGTTTCCAAAGTTAATGCAGTTAACTCAAAGCCCAGTGTGATTTCACATACTCCTGTGAGTTATGTTTTGACATGGGGTTTGGTCTTTTTTGTGATTGAATGTTTTTGCACAGCTCTTTGTGACCTCATGCTAGGGCAATCGCTGTGTTGATTTGAAGGAATGTGGAAGGGTCTGCAGAAATGTCAGGGTCCCCCATTAAGATGTTTCTTTCACCTCAGCAGGAGTACTCAGCATTACTGTGAGTGTTGTTATTGAGATGCCCTGTAGTAAGTAATATGGCACTAGAGCACAATTGCCCTGATGTATTCCAGTAACATGGTGTTAATGTGCCATTGCCTCTCTGTATTTCAGCACCAAGGCATCACTTCTTTGGACTGCAATAACAGAGGCAAAGTGAACTTCTGCTTTAAGAAAACAGAGTAAGTCAGTGTATGCAGTAGTGTTGTGCACTGGGACAGCAGGGTACCATCAGCACTTGTCACATTGTGCCCAAATGCAAGAGGAGGTCTCTAAAGGCTTCTGAATCCTGCAAAGCCTTTTGGTTACCTTCACACTCTGTGGACACCATCCCATGTGTAGTCAGTCAGAGGCACACTGTTTCATTGCTTCTGGATAGCTTTGGAGCAAGCTGGGTCAGTACTTCATTTCAAAGGGGCCCCTCTTTCACAATGTTTAATGTAAGCCTTTACAGAACCAGTGTACATGGTAACTTGTGGAATATTTTTTGACAAAGGTTTTCTATTTGTTATCCTGTCATTTTCCTCTGTTATCTAATGTGTATTTGCTCTACAGCACCCAGCACCTAAAAGTGCAATTACATTTTTCAGAAAGCTCTTGTCTCAGAAGTTCTCTTTATGAGTAGGCATTTATGCTAAGGATTGGACTCCTGCAAAGAAAGCAAAGTTTGAGCTTTCTTAGTAAAGAAAAACACCTTATTCGTTATTCTGATTTTTTGTGATTCCTATAATAATTGTTCTTCATAAGTCTAGAGTCCCTGGAGCTAGATGACCAGAGAATCCTAGTTTGTGTGAAACTCGAAATAGGAATTTTGGAGCTTTTGTTATTGGACAGAAAAGCTTGGAAATAAATGCAGACAGAAAGCAAATTCCAAAATTGAAAAAAAAAAAAAAATCCCAAGTCCTAAGAGAAATTGGTGCAATATTATGGCATAGAGAATAATTTAGTCTTAGATTCTCACTGAAAATTGCTGCTTATTAAGCAAATAAAAAATATTTCATTGCCTTAAAGACACTTAATCAAATATTTATATCAAGAGTGAATTCGATACAAAATTATACATCAGCCTTATTCAGAGTTACCTCTATATCCATGTGGGCATATGGGTGTGAGTTTGCTTTAGTTGTGGGCACTAAGTGTCTTTGAAATTCTAAATTAAATTTAAAATTTCTGCTATTTAAAAAATTCCATTTGCCAAATGCTGGGCTATAAATTACAGCCATTTCTTTTTATTACACTGTTATACACTAAAAAAAATAAATCCCAAACACCTAAACCCACAAATCTAATTACACCAAACGTGCTCTTCACCCAAAGCCCAACTGCTGAGCTTAATCTCAGCTCCAAGTAGTCTGTATGGTTTAGCTGCAAACTAAACTTTTGGAAAAACAGAAGCTGAAATAGTAACACAAGAGTAACTCTGTATTAGCCCTTAAGGGAAATATCTAAGTAAGCAATAAAATTAATGAAATACTATTTAAAGCCATTGTGTCATAAATGTATTTTTTATAAATGAAGGCAAAGAAGGTTTGCTGTGGTAACCTGATGCAAGGTTACCAGCTGTAAGGTGACTTACCTAGCAGTGGATGGGGCCCAGACTTTTCTAGTATGTCCATCACTGCTTTGTTGGAGACAATTTTGAGGAAAAGACAAGCCTGTAAAGTATTGCTCTGGTTCTCTCCCTTTCAGCCTGGAACATCCTCTCGCCCCTGAGGCCTCAGGTTGTGTCAGCAATACCTGGGTGCGAGCATTATTACAACTACAGCAGAATCAGACTGCTAAAACACTAGCTAATGTTTATCAAATTCTACACCCTCTCTGGATAATCTGCTCATCTGTCCTTCCAGACAGAAATCATTCCTGGCACCTAACTTAAAATCTTCCATGTTGCAATTTGAGCCCATTAATTCTCACCTGCTATCAATAATCCCCATGGAGTAAGAGATGACCATGTGTTCTTTATGTCACAGCATTTTTACTGTGTTTTCTCATGATTCCTTTTGATTTTTTCTTGCAGGTTGTGCTTCTAGACCTTGCTCCCTTCAGGGACCTTACCCATTCCCCACAGAACTGATGGTGAGTTCATAACTAATATGACCTTCATGTTTCTATTTTTACCCTCTGAAATAGTCTTTTGGTGCTTGGGTATCACTAGATGCAAATAACTATTATTTGCCAGGACCAGTGGCTTGGACATACATCCATGAGCATAGAAAGGAACTATTCCTGTCAGGAGCTCCCACAGACCTCAGAGTAGGGTTGTTTTTATTAGACCCATGTCAGACTTTGAATGAAGCTAAACAGAACCTACTGGTTATTTCTACACAACACCTCTTGATATCAAAAGACCTTTTGGCATTGTTACTAATAGGGACTTCTAAGAATGCAGCTCATGACATTAAATGGTATGTAGTCTCCAGGTTCTTCAGAAATGAGCTCCTATACCAGGTTAGCCTGGTTAAAGAGGAAAGAAACATTGTCAGAGCAGTGACCTGGAGCAGGTTTTCTAAAACGTTGAGTGTCTGTATAAATGTTTAAGGCCTTTGATGCAATGTTGAACATTTCTGTTCAGAACTGCACCTGAAGATGTGCTCTCACCAGAACAGCTGACGTGGAGCGACACACATATGGGCTGAGCAAAAGCCAGGGGTCAGCCATAAGACCTGTGCGTCATTTAAGGCAGCAAGTGCTTTGCCTTAATCACTGCTTGTAGACAGGGAGAAGGGGATTGGAGTTTTGTAGCACAGAAGTTGTGCCCATTTGCATGTGGTTTTGCATTTTCCTGCTAAATGTCTCTACATTTGTAAACGTTTAGCCCAAGAAGTTACAATAAGAAATCAATTGTTACTGTATTCATAGTAAAGGTGTGAATCCTATTACAGGAGGCTTCGTAGGGACAGTCATTTCAATGCATTTCCTTGTCTTGGTTCACAGCATTAGGCAGGAGCTGTGTCTTGTCTGCTGACTATTGACCGGGTATAGCCACAGGGTTAGATTGTGAGACAGACTAAAAAAAAAGTGGAGGCATTAATTGTTCATTACAAAGAGCAAAAACTTGTAACTAATCACAGCACACTGCTGCTGCTAATGCATTGGAAACCTCCCTCTACCTCACCGAACCATATGGGGGTTTAAAATGTAAACACAATTTGTAATTGAGAGCAGCATTTTATTACTTGCTTTTAAGAGGCACAGGACGCCTGTAACCCTCAATATGAAATTTCCGTTGGCTAGAAATAAATTCAGCTCCATGTTTTGTTTTTATTCCCACTGCGACACCCGCATGAGAAAGGTAACGGCTGGTCTGCAAGCTTTCACTCTCTCACTCAACACTGAGGGGAGAAGTGGCTGGGAGCTGTGGTTTTCAGTCACACTGCTGGCTTCCTCACATTGCACACTGGAGGCAAAAGTAAACATGCTGCAGAATAAATCCTCAGAGATGCTGAGAGCTGCTCAGCTACCACAGCCTGGGCTGGAGTCAATGAGAACTGCAGGCACTCAGCCTTTCCCTGAATTTTGCTCTCATTTTCAGTAGTATGCTGCCTAAAAGCAGCTTGTACTGCTAATTGCAGTTAGTTATTTATCAGCCTTGCCATAGCACCTAGAATGTGAGGTATTGGGTTCAGATTCCATTGTATTTAGGTGCTGTACAACTAAGGAACAAATAACAGTTTCTGACAGAGTGATCTGAGAATGTATGTGTAAGCCAAGTGACAAGAGAAATATACAGAAAAAAGGAGTATGGGACAAGGATATTTTTGTCACAAGGATATATTTAGAACCTCTAGGGAACCTAATACTCTGTATTTGACTTAAAGTGTAACTCATGGATGTAACCGTAACAGGATTCAACTTTAAACTTCCAGGATTTTAGCTGTTCTGGGAATGTGAAGTTCCTATATGGATATGGAGGCCTTAGAGTGCCACCACTGAAGAAGCTACTCATGGGTACCTTTGTCAGAATTCAAATAATCCCCCTCCCACCCCTTTCTGCCTGCCTTCTTTTTCTGTCAGCTCCAGGTGTAGGAAGCAGCATGAGAAGAGATGCCCATAAACAGCACAATAATCCTGCCCTCCAGTCCTTGCAGGACACCAGCAGAGGAAGAAGAAAAGGATGTTATTCACATTTTGGCTGGAAGGAGTAGTGACCTCCACCTGTGCAGAGGTCAGAAATATCCAGAAAATTAAAGAACCGTGAAGAGGCAAAGATTTAAAGAAAGGTAGAGAAAGATCTCTGTCTTTTAAGGTAAAATATCAAATCAGCTCATGTGCTGGCCTGTCACCAAGAGAATGGACAGTACAGGGCAATGTGGACCATTCCAGGAGAATTGTAGGGAAAAGATTAAGAAACAATGGGTCTCCCTGAGCTGAAGAGTTCACATCTCTGCCAGAATGATTACAGCTAATTTTTCAGGAAGATAAATCCTGTCCCACAATTCTATTTAAAAATTAAAAAAAACCCCCTAAAACCTGACAAATTAAAAAGTGAAATAAGTACTGTTTTGAATGGACTAAATTGGAATATTTGCTTTCAGTGCAAGTTTTGAGACCTTGATAGGTGCCCAGTGCCTCACAGGATTTAACTCTCATACTTCTTCATGGAGGAATCGGGAAAGTACTAACTGTAAGGCATGAAATGAAGGCAACCATGGCAGTGCCTGCCACTTTAGTGAACAGAAACTCATTCTGCTACTTCAAGACTTCTTGGCTGAATTAATGTGTAGGACATAATAGTAGCCATGCTGAGAGTGAAATATTCCCTCTCTCATTAGAAACCACTTCTGTCCTTGTTGAGCTGAACCCTCCTACTTTCATCTGTTCTGGGTTCTATCCAACATTATTTACAATAATTGTATCCACCTTCGCTGTTGGATTTCTCAAAGGAATTGTGGCTAAGAGGGATAAAAGACATCTACACACTCGGTGTTCTTCTCCTCAAACAAATCAGGAAGTCAAGCATGGAAAAGAGCTACTTGAAGAGCTCTGGGATGGGTTTTTTAGCCTCTTAACATTGCAGGACACCTTGACAGCCTATCTTACACATGAGAAACTTAAATTGTACATTCTGTCAAGTAGATAAGTGAGTTGATTAAAAAACCCCTCAATATCCAAGAATTCCTACTGAAATCTCAGGATACCTAACCTGTTCATAGACCTAAAGGCTGGAGCAGGGTGACACAGGAGTAATGTACCCATAGTTTGTCTTCAGGGAGTCCTTATCTTCCAAGGTCTGACAGTTTACTGGTAAGAAGCAAACTGCCCAGGACTAAACCCCAAGTGTGGAGTGATGACTGGATCTGCTAAAGTTACTTCTCTCTGCACCTCTATTAGCCTTGAACATTTGTTTATTTCCTTATACATACAAAATTATAGATACTAAAAGCAAAATACAGAATGATGTACAGCTGATGCTTCCCTGTACATCGACTGTTTTCATGTTATACTGACAAACCACAAAATGCAAACGACTTCTCTTCACTAACCTGCATTTACCTGCATGAGTTTGTCCACAGTGCACAACTCCAGTGACTAAATGAGTGAAGAGGACTCGATCATATATGAGCACATTAAGCTATAGATCAAAAAAGTGTCTACACAGACTGTACATTTTCCTGCCTCACTGAAGTATGTGCTCAGTAGACAAGATGTTGGGTTCATGGCCCAGATTTCTTTCATATATTTTAAACCAAAAAGCTCAAGTTAAAAATATTTTCTTCATGGACAAGAGAGGAAGACAAGTACCTCATGGAGTGACTCAGCCCACCTGAGATGCAATTCTGATAAGTTATTATTATTTTTTCAAACCTTGTGTCCTCTAAAATATGACTTTTGGGGTGTTGACTCATGATTCTGGGGTACTTGTATGGAGCATATTGGAATATGACAGTATCTCTGAGTGTGGCATTTGCATTTCCTCCTGTTTGAGTGACTGTGCTGTGTTTTTCCAAACTACCATGGGATTCTGTATTGCATTTCTGAGTACATTGAGGTTGGCTTGCATACATAACTAATGTCTGTGTTTTGAAGTGCCAGGAGTGTAAAATGGGTTAGCTAGCTAACTGAGTCGAACAGCAGGTTGAGACATGTCACAACAGTATAATTCATCCAACAGAATGAGGATAGCTTGGGGGGGTCCTAAGTTAAAAGAACATGATTAGTCTGGGCTCAGAGTAAAGACTGCCACAGACTGGCAAAGGCAGGAGCAAAGACATTCAGATGTGGCTTAGGGTCCTGGTTCTGTAAGGTTCTATCCACAGTCACCACAATACTTAGGAATTGAGTGAGTCAGTCTGAGGATTCAAGTCACAACCATCACTGTGAATGTGCTTGCTTCTTTTCAGAAGACTAGTACATCAGGTGCTCAATTTGTCTCACAGGTTTCCACTATCTGGCCATCCTGGTGCCTTACTATACTGGTAGGATGCACTGTCACCTCCTATGAGAACTGAGCCTCCACCGTCAGTACAATCCACCCTCCTGCACATTTCCCATACAGCTCTTGGGCTCAGAATTATGGACTAGATGATCTTCAAGGGTCCCTTCCAACCCAAACCCTTCTGCGATTCTAGGAATACTACAAATACAATTCTGTTGGGCCAGATTCTGTCATAAACCCCATGATGGTCAATCCCAGATAACCCCAAGAGTGACAGTAGATGTATGCTATTGTTTGTGAAGCCAGAATATGACACCTTTCTTACGTGCTGTGCTCCTTCTCATAACTTTAAGCCAAGTTTATTGAGTGTGGGTTGTTTCTTTGATGCGAACAGGAGAGTTTGGTACTGTGGCATGTGATGATTCTCCCATAATGATGTTTTAGAAAAGCACCAAAGGATTGAATTAGGAACTTGTTTCACTTAGAAAGAGTTGTTAAATGCCTTTGTGGTTCCCAGCTTTTACAGCTACTGGGCTGGCAGAATGTGGACCTATTACAATGTCCTACATTCAACATCTGCAAAGCAATGCCAAGCTACTCGACTCATCATTTCCTAAGTGACTGGCACTTTGCACTGCACTTCAAGTCCTGAATTGTCCCTTACTTGGCAGTCCTTTTTCTAGTGGATAGTATGAAAATAGATGGTATATCCTAAAATCTGTGCTGTTCTTTGCTGACTTTGTGTGTGTGTGGTAACCAGCAGTGGAACACAAGCGGCTCCAAACCTCAGTGTGATGTGATCCAACATACTCTGGGATTCACCTGCAATTAAACCACAAAAACCTGGTATGAATTCAGGCACTGCGTCAATATTCACAATTTATTTTCTGTAAACAAAATTGGCTTCTGCTATGCTGGATTTTTGACAGAGGAGGTAGAACCTTCTATTTCAGCACATTCTGATATAGTTAGAATACAGATGAAGTGTTCCAATTGCTTTCCTGAAATTTTAGAAACCTCCACAACATACATTTTCCAAACGTTTTCAGAAATTAAGCATGTATATGTGTACAAATAGAAATTACAAACCAGAGTAATTTTTAAAAGTAGAAGTTATCCTAACAGAAAAAAGGCATAGGAGATCCCATCATAAGCTAAATAAAAGACAGAAACATTCAGGCAAATTTTCTGTCAGGGAGAACCATTTGTTAAGTGGATGGATGGTTCCTCCATTCTTTGAAAGTTTTAAGTGAATATAGCCTGTCTTTCTGTGAAGGTACTTGGCTAAAATGTTAGCAGATGTCAAAACGTCACCTGCTGTCCCAGAGCTCTTTAGCGTTTCTCCAGCTTCTCTCATTTCCTGACTTCTGCTTGTTAAACCCTAACTTCTCAGCAGGGTATCTTGCTGCCAGAAAGAAGAGACATTGTCAGCAGAAACTAATTACTTTCTCATCAAATACTATCTTGCAGCAAAAATGTTGTGATCTGTCCCACTGCTTCCAGTGCACCCCAAATCACTCGTGTACAGGTGACACCTCTTGCGTGGCCAACAGTCCAAGGTAGGTGTGGAGGATACACTTACCTGCAGATGTGACCAGGTGCAGAACATGAGATCAAGTCCACTAACTAGGGTGGCTCAAAGTCAATAGGGACTGAATTCTGCCACTGAGGATGCCATGGCTTGAGTTGGCTTGGTCAATAACTATCAGCATAAGATAATAACAACAACATTTCAGCACATGTTCTAGCTCAACAAGAAGACATGAGCTTAATACAGCGACTGATATATAAAATACTATGGGCTGTGTTAGACAGGAGAAGTGCCTGGAGATGTTTTTTGATTGTTTCAACTCTAGCAGAAATTGCAGTAGATTTAATTATAATCCATCAGCTTAATTATTTTTGTTACCATTGGATCTTCTGTGTTGGTTCTGTTGTTTGGAGAACAAGGCAGAACTTTAGGGTTTCATAACTATAGGGTTTCATAACATCACTAGAACATTCCAACTTCATTTATAGTATTGTTTGAGGTTTTCACAAATAAGGCTCATGTCTGCTTCTTCCACTGGGGAACTGGGCTCTATAAAGTAGCCAGGGGATGAAAAATAAAGAATTAATGACAAAGGCATTCTGCTGCCTTGCCCTCTAGCCTGGCCTATGACAGACTTCCCATTGGGCCTATAGTGAGATACAGATTTGTGCTTCTGTTCTCTGTCTGTGGAACAGGGAAGGAATAACTGTGTTTCAACCTTGTGGGTGAGTTGGGAAGCCAGATTCAGCCTTGGTTTTGAAATGCACATATACTGTGGTAATTAGAACAATACAAAAGCAAATAAAAACAGGAAGGAGAAAAGTACCTAACCCACAAAAGGATTTAGCTGATGTGCAGCAAATGAGATATGGGACCACAGACTATGTGATGAAGTTAAGAGAAATATTGAACAGCTGCTTTGCTACACACTTCTACAAAATGAAATGACATCCTGCAGGAAAAATAGTACAGGCTCATTTACTACCCAAGAGGGCAGAGCTAAGGTTACAGGGACTTTAACAGTGTTGTCATTTCCTTACTCCCAGGAGCTGCGTTTTCCAACTTGATGGCTTTCCTAATGTAATTGCATTTTATGTGATGATTTTTTAGAGCCTGATTCTTGCTAGAGTAAATCAGGAGGAACCCTAGCAAAGCAAATGAAGTGATCTCAGTGAATAAATTATGGGAGCCACAGAAGAACCAGGCATGCTCAATCCATAACCACCTTCTCCAAATTCTGCAACAAACGCTCCATACTGGAATAGCAAGTAGGTATCAGATGAAAACACAAAACAATGACAACAGTGCGTTTTTCAGTAGCCACATCATATTATGTCATTGATGTCAGGTTGAGTTATATTAGTCTGCTTTTCATTATGTTGTGTTATGCCTTTTGACATAATGCAACACACTGTAAGTAACATAAAGTGACCTCCAAGTATAAAAGAGAACACAGTTTTTGTCAGATTGGATAGTGGCTGTGAATTCTCAGAGAGCTAGGGGTAAGTCAAGGGAAGGAGAGAAGGAGGTTTGTTCAGTGTCCTGAACAACAAATGCATGGAACTTAACAGTTATAGCAGCCCTGGCAGTTTTGAAATAAGTATATGTGTCCATTTAAAAGAGAGAAAAGCTTCTCAGTGGGATTTGCACTGTTTAATTTATTTAAAGTTCTGCCAGTGTATTTGTAATAGCTCTTTCTTTTCTGCACCTGAGCTGTCCAAGATAAACAGTGAACATAAGACTAACTTTCCCAAGACTCATCTTGTTGCCAAGCTCTGAGAGACAGTAGTCAGACCAAGCTTAGCCCATGGTCTTTCTGAGCAGCACTGTGTAACCTGTCCCATGTAGCAAGAATTTAATCAGCTGCCAAGAAATCATCATGTCTCTCTAAAGAAGGGGATCTCCTCATTAATGTAAGGTCATTAAGGAAAAATGAGGGGTTCAAAGGAAGTTGCAAATTTTCTCTGGAGGGCTTGAATTCCACCTCAGCCTGGTAGTTCTTGCTGGTGACTTTGCTGGAATAAGCTGGTGTTCTCACTTCAGTGCCTTAGTCTGTACTCCTGATCTATGGTTTGCACACCTGCCAGGACTTGCAAGACAATGCTTCAGTTTGCTGCTTTGCTTTTATTTCCTATTTACATTTCGATAAATTGCTGAGTATATCTATTCCCCACCTGTAGAATAAATGAACATCTGTGATTTAGAGGATGTTAGGAGCACACAGCAATGAGAAAACAGATGACACAGACAGAGAACTGTAGTAGTTGGCAATTCCACAAGGTGCATTTTGCCAGAGTGCAGAATGCCAGGATGGGGCTCACCTGAGTCCTGTTTTAAGATAAGGACTGGCCTTGTCTACTGTCAGTGCCAAATCAGGTATCAGAGAGGTCAAGCCATAGTGCACAGAAAGTGGAGTCCTTTGGTAAGAAGGCTGGAACACACCTCTTCTAAAGGTTTGGGGACTGTCCCTGCCTATTGGCAGGTTACAGAAAGTTTCAGTTCCCAATTACAATTAACTGTCACATGTCTTCTTTCAAAGGGATGCCACTCAAAGACACTGAAGAAAACTACCTGTGTGCAGAAGTGCAATGTGGCAGTATGAAGTTCATCTCAAAACTCAGCCTGCCATAGGCAGAATACTTACAGAAGTGCTTATTATACATTTCCTACGTAACATATGGAGCATTAGTGGCTTTCTTCTGTCCCCACTGAACTAGGAGAAGAGCCACATCCCACCTGGCATCACATCTCACTACAACAATTGTGACTAAGCCCTGTCAGCTACATCATTTTAGATAGTGAATGTTGTGTGGATCAGAAACATTTTCATGATTGGTTGCAAAGATGACAGTTGCAAAGGCACCTGAATATATTTGATGTGGTCTTCCCAAGCAGGAGTAGATGTGGAATCTCACTTAAAAAGGTGTTTTAAGATGAAAATTTAATATTGCTAACAGGAATAGAGTGTGGCATTTTATGTGAACAAGGTGCATAGATGAGCAGTTAGAACAGCATGTGATACCTGAATCCAATGTGGGTAACATGCATTTTCTTTATCATTTCTCCATCTATAAATGTAGAGTAAATTTTCAGGCTTGCAAAGTTCTTTTAAGATGTGTATGAGATGCTGTCCTTGTTCATTAGGCTATTAAATATTTGAGCCTTAGCAGTTATTTCTTCTGAACAGGGTGCAATAAACCTGCTCTGCTCTCCATCCTGCAGAGGGATCTGTGCAATCAGACCCCTGTGACACTGACATCCACAGTGCTCTGGGTGACTGCAGGGATCTACCTTTAAGTATCATTTTGCAGCATCAGAGAGTCCAGAATTAAACAGAAAACATTCTGGTATCATTAAGTTCATAAAGAAACATGTTACCCTGTACTTGATAAGCTCATAAAGCAAGCTGTTACCCTTGGTAGGACATCAAATGTTGCTTGTGGCCAGACAAGACACAGAGACTCAACACTGGAATATTTCACTGAGATTTGCAGCCAGGCTGGATCTCAGGAGACTTCCTATTATTATTTTCTTTACTAATAAATCATTATGTTGTCGCCTTTACAGCACAGAGAGTTCAAATAAACCTGTACCTGTGACAATCTGATTCTCTGAAGGAGTGTCCTGTTCTGTTGAGTCATGTGAGAGGAAAATACAAAAGAAGGAGAAAGACAGATCAAAAAGGGCTAGCAGAAAGGGCCCCGGAGGCAGACTTAAGTTTGGTATTTAATATTTCAGGTAAAATATTCACTTAGCATCAATTATCTTGTTGGGTTCTATTTTTTTTTTTCAAATGAAATTGCCTTCTGAATCAGCCAGCTCTCTAATTACCAGATTGAATGATTGAAATTTTTAGGGCAATTAAATTCAAGCCTTTCTTTTTCAGTCCCTATGTTATTCCCCCCTTCTCTCCCTCCCCTCTCCAGTCTGGAGCCTTTCTATAATTTGGAGGCAGTTGTAGAAGCAAGCAGACCTTTAAAGCCAAGATGTATGTCTCCCTTAATTCCTCTGTGGATTTGTTTTATAGACTAAGCAGGGAGGGTTCTGGTCTCTCAGGACACGTGCATTACAAACACACAGTATTCTGTGGGTTTTATCATAGCATGTCATGTCATTCTAAAAACAGCTTGGAAAAAAATCATTTAATATAGAAATTCTGTGAAACGACAAAGATCAATGTAGAAAATACATGCACTATTGGAAAATGCCTGCAGATCAAGCTAGAAGACTAAGGAGCAAATTGATAGTAATAATGATGATTGATGATATACTAGATAAGAGAAAGCAAAACTTCCAAAGAAACAGCACATCTGTTAACAGAGCTGTTGGGGCAAACTCATGAAATGGCTGGGTGAAAAGATAAGTCTCCTCCCAAAAAAGAGAACAAAACCCACAGGATGGAATCCTGGTCTGAGTGAAACCAGTAACAAAGCTGCTTCTTGTCTTGGGATCAGAGCATTGATCCTCCAAAGCAAGTATCCTTATTCTTCAGTGTAAGTGTGGGAGCTGTTCTGCTGATTTCAGAGGGACTATTCCTTCCTTAAAGGCAAGCGGACGCTTAACAGCTTTGCTAGTTCAGGATCTCACCTGAAGTCGAACACAATGAGCCTTTGGAATATGTAAGATTTTCCTCAAAAACCTTACTTGGAGTTTTTCAGATTCCCAAAGTCAATCTTGTAAAGAAACCTGGCTCTGCTATCCAGCAGGCAGTTGCATGTGAATGGGCTGTGTTACACTAGGTATTGGTGTAATACCACTGAAGTCAGAAGGATGAACACTAGGCTAACTTCCAGCTTGTATCCACGACATTTTTGCTAAACCCAGATGAATTGTATTATGCTTATTTATTACTTAATTATGCCTGTAGGTGTTTGAGGTGCTTCACAGCAGCTAAAATAGTCCTTGCCCTGAAGAGCATGCCATCAAATCTAAGATTAGAGATGACAGCATTGCAAGGGGCTGGACCTGGAGAAAGAGCAAGGTCCTTGTTCAACTAGATACTTAAACGTACGTCTGTCTCTAAGTTTGTGACTCCAGGTTAGTGTGACTGTTGTAGACAAGTGTTTCAGATGCTCCTGAAAACCCTATTGTTTCTGCTGTTCTCAACACACCACTGTTCCTGTACAGATACTCTCACAGACACAAATTAGACCTTTAGGAAATAGGATTTCATGTCTGTGGAATGACCCCATTTTGTCCTGGCAAATGTTTTGACCCACTGTGATAATGAGTCGGATGGAATGTGTATGTAGTAAATGTCCATGCACGTTCCACAGGACACACAGCACCTGTGGTTCCTATGCTGCCTTCTGTTTTCTCCTGCTCTCAACACCATGTTCATTACTGCATTATCTCTTTTTTCATGCTTTGAAATCCATGACTCTCCATCAATTTGCAGTAGTTTAAGACCTGGCCCCTGGACTTAAGGCATGTGTGACAGATTCAGGGAAAACAGACCTGCTCTGAGTCACTGTATTGCCACCTGCAGAGCAGTGCTTTTCCAGCAAACCTCCCACTTAAAGATGTACCAATGCAGAACCTCAGTCATTTTTCTGGAGCACTGAATGCATGCACCAGACTCTGAAGCAACCAGACATCTCAGTGGTCTGTATTTAATGCTAGGTTCCTCTACATTTTCTCAAGGAGTGTGTTTCTGAATGGCATGTCCACTTAAAATCTTTTTAGTGTGTGCTCTGTGTTCCTTATTTAGAAGTACATGGAAAGCCCCTTCTAGCTTATTGTGAGTGTTGTACAACTGTATTCCAACTGCCTACTCTGCTTATCTGCTGCATTATTCCTGTGAAAGCATAAGCTGTGCATGGAACAGATGCTTGGAATGGTATTGGGATCCAATTACTGCACTTTTCCAACCTTACATCTATTGTCTAAACTTGGAGCAGGCATATTTTTACTCCTTGGTGACACTATATAAAGAGACAACTGTCATTGTGTTTGCTGGCTGACCAGTTGGCACAGAAGGGGTGGAAGAAGCAGCAGCAGTATGGTAGGTTTTATTCTTTCCCATGTTGGTGTTCTTATCTCTTTATTTCTTTCTCACTCTAATAATTCAAAGAGCAGTAATCATCACAGTGGTCCCCATGAAATCTCATAGTTACTATCGCATCCAGAATGAAGATATATCCCATAGCTGTGAGCTTCCAAGGGCTTTTCTGCATGTGTTTAACAAATGAGTATGGGAATGGAGATGCACTTGCTGAAGGGAAAGGCTCACACATCTCTTTCCAAGACTAATACACTAGTTCAGCAATGGCTGGCATGGCTGGTGTTAATTAGTGCTAAGGTCTGCTACGTGGTGTTGGGGAGTGAGGGAAAGGGATATTTCTATAGTCATAACTGTGTTGCTCTTGAGACCACAGGGAGACATAGGAAGTACTGCAGAGATCGCTGTGTCTTGTCCTTGCCCTGCTCACTGTGGGCTTTTAGCTCTGGGACTCCAACAGCCACCTCTACACCAAAGCTGCAATTGATGTGATTCCAAGGAGCAAGGGAGACTCCTGTCTAAGGAGCAGTGGGCAGAGGGAACACTCTCTTTGTCTTCTCCAAATTCAGAGGAATGACTACAATGATATTAAAACCAAAATCTGGTGATGCTCTCTTTCCTTATTTTTCTCCTTTTTACAGGTCCTTTTCAGGCTGTGTTAAAGTAATGCTGCCCAGTGGCTCCCTGGAGCTATGGAATATTTGATTCTGGAGAACACCGGAGAGGGAGTTGTATATGAAAAGCTTTCTCAAAGCTTAGTTCAAACCTGATCTCATTTAAGCAGGTGATGAATGTGATCCAAGCACTGTTCTGAGCAGGATAAAACCACATTCAAAGCCGTTGCTAAAATCCACACTAGGTTCCAGTTTCAGTCAGTGCAAACCCAGTGTCAGTGGTTTCACACTGAGCACGCAAGCCACTGACCATGTTCCTCACCACTGTTTCAGCAGTGAGCAGTGACTTGTGCTGCTTCTGCCTCCTCAGTTGTGGATTTGCAGGTTTCTCTTTTTCCCTTTAATCAGCTTCACTAAAGTCTAAGCCAGCCCTTTGGGGGGATGGGGAGGGGAGGTGGGGGACATGCTGGGTCTTAGGTTTTCTTTTTCCCTTCCTTTTTATTTATCAGTTTTCTTCCTCCCTATTTAGTTCAGTGACACACCACACTGCTTGATGTTTGAAGATATTTCAGGACATTCTGTGGAGAAATTGCTTAAGTTAGGAATGTGAAAATATTGTGAGAGACTATCCTGTCTCCTCAATCCCAGTTCAACTGATGATTCTCTGCGGTAGTTCTTTTCATTGTGCCTTTTGTTTTGGGAAAATATCTTCTGAGGTACCTTACTATACAGGGACACATGAAACAGATTTAAAATGGAAAGAAAAAAATAGCCTTAATGAAAGAAAGCTGAAGAATATCTTTACATAAGGAAGTGATCATTTTTTATTAATCAGAGGGAAATGTATATGTAATTATGCTAGATGAACTCTGTGGGGAGGTTTTTTTCTCTCTTTATGATGTCTTAAGGGATTTATAAATATTACAGAGGTTTTATAGCATCATAATATTTCAGAGGTGCAGTAAAGCTACTTTCAAAGGATTAGTGCAGACAAAGCAGCATAGTAAAAAATAATTACAAGTCAGCCAGTGCTACTAGGCTCTGACATACAGGGCTGATGAGAGTGAGAGAGGCAGGGTTCAGGGAGATAATTTTTCTAACAAGAGCAGACCACACAAGTGCTGTGGAATGGAGTTCTGAGAACTGTCTATGGCTCTCTGTTAATTCCAGGGAATGTAGTGAAGTCGGGTCTGTGATGTCTCCCCACGTGCTCTGTGGTGATGGAGTGAAGGGAGGGGAGATGAGAGGCGGGAGGAAGGAAAGTCGTTTTCTTGCTCCCAAAACATTCCTGTGCTTATTCAGTTCGAGTGACAGCAAATTCTGTATGCTGAAGGGACTGTGTACCCAAAAATAGATGGCATTCTGATCAAATCTGTTTTGCAGCCTGCTTAACTGCCTGGAATGTACCACCTGTACTGAAACAAGCTCTGACCTCAGTGGAACAATGCTGATTTCACTAGCTGAAAATGTGGCTGGTTGCTTAACCGTTGAAGTGTTTGCATATGCATCTGCACTATGCAGGACCGTGTAGGTAGAGAGGGATTGTTCAACTGTCTACATGAAAGAGGAGGACATGTATATGCCAGAGAAGAAAATGTGTTGGGTGGGGAAAGCAGCTGGTGAATTTTGGGTCGTAGAGGTTGAGCAGTCTGCGGTTGGAGAGGTTATTTGCTGTTCTGAGATAAATTTGGGGAGATAATGCATTCTCTCTGTATAGCTGTGCAAGAGAAAAAAGGAGACTGCCATTGGGAAGGGATGTTATGTAGGGCAAAGGAGAATGCTTTGGTGTACAGGAGTGTGAAGCAGGGAGGATGCGGTCCAAGAGATTTTTGTATCTAGCAGGGATCAAAGGTGTGTGTGTCTGTGTGGGTGTGTGGGAGGCTGGGACTACACAAATGCAGTGAGGATGAGAAGGGAGGGATCTGTTTGTGAGTGCAGAGCAAGTAATAAAAAGATCCTCTGTTTCTCAGTTCTGATAACATGGGGTTTTATTTGAATGATCTGAGGCTGTTGCCTGTTTGAAATGCAAATCGTGCCCTTAGAGCAGTTTATGTTGCTTACTCCTCTAGACTGTTTTCCTCAAAGGGGTGCACTTGGGTTGGCCTTATGCTGCTCACCTGCCATGAAAAGGTCCTAAACCATGCTTAAAAAGAGCAGCTTGTCCATAGCTGGGATCTTAGGTGCAGATGTGTGCAAATTATCCCAGCAGAACAAACTTGTGAGACAACTAAATCAACAACAATCCTGTCTGGTGCTGCAAAACACCCTTGGATGGGCCTGAGATGTAGTTTTGGATTCAGAAACTGGATTCAATGACAACAAAAATTCAAAGACAGGGAATGTCAGCACTGAGATCCCAGAGTGGATGAAAAACAAGGAGAGAGTGTGATGGATGAAAAAGTAATAGTAACTCAGAGTTAACACCATACTGTGGATCACAGTAGGGGACAGAATCTGAGCAAGATGATGGATGATTCTGTCTTTTCTGTAGTCACGGATGTAGTTACAGAGGAAGGAAGTATAAAATGTGAAACAGTGCAATTTAAAGCTGGTAGTATCTTACGTCTAGTTTGCCTTGGGCTGAATGAACACATAAGGGTACGAGACAACAGAATCAGGCTCTTAATAGTGTACGCTACTGTTTTTCTCTGAGGACTCCCAGGAGACAGGCTTACCCACTGGTGTCTTCTGTGGTAGAAAAATTAAAAGAAGACACATTAAGTTGCTGAGTGGGGAAATGCTTCTGCTTGTGTTTTAACTCTGGCTGTCAGGAATATGAAACCGAGTCATCTTGAGTTATTTACTTTCTGAGTGATGTAAGGCATGGTGGACCAAACAGGGAACTCCAAACCAAACCAGAAAGGTGGCTTCTGGCAGTGTTGCCCATTTTGCCTGACTGTGGAGACATTCTTGCTTTGCAGAAATTGCTTAAGTAGAGGTTGGTTACTTTATACTTTCTAAGGGGTGGAAGCGTGCACCCAAGCAGCCAGTGCAGAGCAGCCCCAGTTATGGAGCTCTACCTTTCTTTGTCTTGCAGCAGCTTGCCTGGTTTACCATACTTTCCCAGACTGTCTGAGAAATTCGTTGAAGTGGCTGAGATGATAAAGTTCTGCAATAATCCAGTGTCACTTCTTTTGTATCTCTGGTGTCATGAACCTACTCTAGCACCAGCCTTTTATGAATTTATCAGGGTAAACAATGCCTCGTGGTCTGAAGCAAGAACCAAGTATTTTCAGCTCCTTCCTCCTTTGCATGTAGAGATATAAACCAATTCCCTGCCCCCTTTTCTCTTAGGTGACCCTGAAATTAGAGATTTCTTCACTCTCATTCATGTGAACATAAATCCCTCTCTCCAGCAGATTAGAAAAGAACCCCTAGTCTTATATATACAGAGCAAAGGCAGTGCACACTCATTTTTTCTTTCTGCCAATGTCATTGCACTATCCTTGTTCTCTCTTGCTCCCCAACACTGCCAGAGAGGAGAAACAGAAAGAACCTTAATGAGGGAAACTCAGCTTGAAACAAATGCCTGGTTCAACAGTGTATTCTTGGGACCAGGTTTTGATGTCGCTCCATTTAAAGCTTCTAAAACAAACCAAACACAAAAAAATCACCCTAAAAAACCCTCCAAAAACCAAACACAAAACAAACCCAACCTTTTAAAACCCAGGCTGATTGAAAGAGTGCTAACACAAGTAAGACAAATGAGTGATACGCGACAAGCCTGTGGTTTCTCCTCTAAAGTGAAGTGTTTTTTTTCTTCACAATGGGATGATTAATACACTCAGGCAGGAATATTAATAGGCTTGTTCAGTTGTTGCAACATTCTTCCCACTGCTGTGCTATTGTGGCCTTGGAATCCGAGCCCAGGGGACCCCCAGCTCTTCAGTTTCTCATCTGGCACGTTCTGTATGTCAGTCTCAAGTAACGTTGCAAAGATAGAGCACCTATCTTCACCAGGTGCTGCTCGACACACTTTGCATTTTACAAATGGGGAAATCAAGGCAGACAGAAGTGATGTGTCAGTCACCCACTTGCTCCTCTGTAGGTCACCTACTAAATCCTAGATGGTTTAAAAACCATCTTTGCTCAGTCCCGTGTTGCTTTCTTCACTGTGCTCTTTTCAGAGAGATACTCCAGATTAAGAATCCTGATTCTATTAAGTAAAAAATTCTGGAGTGTTTGCAGTTGTCAGGCAGCAGCACAGACCAATTTCTATTGTCCTAGATCTGCATTTTAATTTAACTTGCCCACAAGAAGGCAATGACAATGTACTGTATTCTGTTCCTGCTCCACCTACTTATCTCTCAGCCTTCCTCCACAAAGCGCCTGCCCACCACACAAAATCAAGATGCAGCTTCCTTTGGTGATCATGAATTTCCTAGCCTTTCAGAGCAGATAAATTCCATTCCCAATACTGCATACACAGACTGGTAATCCAAAAAGGCTCTATACTTTTAATGCCAAAAGACTTAGCTTGAAACTGGTGATGGAAAGGCATTCCCATCCAACAGCTGTTCATTGGCCCCTGTGAAATGTATTGGGGGTCTCAGCACCATTCCACAAGTGAGCAGATCATAAATAGAATCCACACCCAGCAGAAAAACTAACACCCACTTCAGCAGAAAAACTAAAGATAGATTAAGTGACATGGGCACTGATTGCCTTTATCATCCCTGAAGACTAACCAGAGAGTAACTGAACCAAGATCATGCTAGGATGAATTTCTCCTAGTATGGTGATAATTTTCTGGGTAACTAGTCTTCAGTCTTTCTTGCCTTGAATAGGACTTCACTAATGTAAGGAAACTCTTGGGTGTTTTTTGTGTTGCTAATCTGTTTCTAATAGATACTAAACTGCAGCTTTTGGGGTTATCTGATCCTTTCTTATAGCTACAATCCTTGCTTAAAGATTTACAGCACAGAGAACCCATTAAACTGAGGAACAATGGAAAAAATGCCAACATTTGGCATTTAAAGTTAATAAAACCTGGAGCTGGAGCCCACTGTCCTTAACTGTGGTGCTAGCTTAACAAAAATGCAGATTGCTTGATAGCCTGGGGAGTATATACCATGCTGAATATGGATGCTGTATTTGGTCACAGCAGAGTGGAGCACAAGAATGCTAAAGCATGTTTTGTCTTCAAAAAGACCAGCTACATGAGCCCCAGTTCTACTACCCCATCTGAAAATCCTGAGGCCAGCCTTGTGCCTTGTGGTCAGTTCCCCCAGACAGCTTGCAATACATTCTGCTGGGTAACATCTGCTTTCTTTTTACCTCAGGGAGTAAATACATGTAAATACGTAGGATTGTTCTTAATATTTCCATTCGATCTGAAGTGTTGAAAACCTCCACCAGGCACCTCACGTTACATGGAAAATTGCCCACTACTGCTCAAAATAAACACTTATTTCATGTGGAGGAGGGAATCTGTTTATTCCAAAATCAGTTTTCTACATTCATTAAATATTCCACTTATTCACTTTTTTTTTTGTGTGCCTGTGGTGGCATTCTATCCTTATTTTTATCCTCACTACAAATACATTTTCCTTTAATTTCCATTCCTATTTCCAGATTTTAGTGCTTTGCATTAGCTGATTGGAACTTGACAGGTCTGGAATGTGGGTATGTGGGTGAGTGTCTACCATAGCCCTAATTTTCAACTTGGGATCTAAACCAGGGTGGCTGAGTGCAGAAATCTGCCTGGCAAATTAAACTGATCAGACAATGTATACTTCAAACAGACTCAAGTGGGAATATTTCCTTGAGTTGCTCTGCTCTGCTCCTCAGGATATTTGAAATCAGGATTGAATTTGAACTTTCACAGCCTTTTTTATTTTGATGAAAGGAGACAGCAGAAGTTGCCTTCTATTTCATGTAGAATAGCCCAAACTAAGTAAGACTAATTTTCCATGACATGAGAACCAGGTGGGACTACAATGATGAAGTTTAAAGGTAAAAATTATAGAAAAAAAAGAATCTGTCTGGAAGGGAATTCAAAAGGTGGTGTAGCTCATTATCTTGCCCCAAATAAGAGTAATGCTGTGGTTAAAACACTTCTATAATCCTTAGGAATCACAGGTTTTATTCTTTATTGCAGAACAAGAGTGGTATTGTCTTAGGCAAGCTGGCTGGACCCTTATTCAAAGACACAGAATGATGACCAGTTCTGACTGATTTTCAGCGAGCATGAGATTCTCAGATATCATTGTAGATCTTTGCCCAATCTTTCTCTGCCTCAGTTTTCAGAATAGTGATAAAAGTAGGCTCACCCTTTTATTTAAGATGACTATCTTGAGTATTCAAATTATATGGGCTAGTAAGGCAAGGTAGTGTAGTGTCACAGGTTAGTGCAAGACTAGACTGTGCTCCAAGTGTAGAAGGTGTTCCTACATAAAGAGCCTGTTCAGTCAGTGTTGGTCCAGACAGAACAGACTTCTGAACATTTCTATGTAAGTAGGAAGTGATATAATTTCCCTTCATAGTTCCTGAACTGAGTCTTCACTTGGGACCTGTTTCCCTGTCCCTGCATGGGAACTGGGAACTGGAGCCACCTACCTGAGTCACTTGTATTTCTTGAGAGCATCAGGTTGGGAATTTTAGCTTGTCTCCAAGTCAGACTATAAGCTTACATCACTCCTCCTGTAGTACAGAGGTCTGAAAATACAGTGCAAAAGAGGGAGTAATCTGCATCAAATGGTCTGGCATAGGTGACTCGACAAGCTGGGGGGCAGCTATGATGTTCAGAGTCACACTTTGGGTGTCTCATCTTGTTTAAGGCAGCATGGCAACAAGCTGTCCTTGTTTGTCTGAGCTGTCAGGTTCCAGGCCAGAGCAAGACAATGGCAAAAGCCTCAGTGAGAGCTTCATCTGTCACTAAAGCAGCACTTTTATCCCTTTATATATATATAAATATATATATATATAAAGGATTGAATTAAAATCCTTGTCATAACAAAACACAATCCTCCTGTCAACTGTACATATTTTACCTTCTGTTAAAGATAGAATTTGTTTTCATGTGTGCTTAACACAAAGCAATATTATTTGATCTTCTTATTTGTATTACAGGCTCCAAAAAAGGCAAAGAAGAAGATAGAAGGTGGTTCCAATGTATTCTCTATGTTTGAACAAACCCAGATCCAGGAGTTCAAAGAGGTTGGTCACTGGTCTGCTGTTCTCTCTAGTCTCCTGTCATTGCTAATGAATAACATAGGTTTTGTTTGTAATCCCTTTTCAATTCTCCATCTGCTTTAATAGAACACACAGTTGTTTTCTGAATCATCTCTGTGGTTTTGGCTGGTATATCATTTTCCTTGTGCATTTGTTTTTTCTTCTCTTCATGTTTTCTTTCCTTCTTTCTGCCCCTCTCACTCTCCTGTTTCAAGCTCTAGACCTATTTGAAAAGCCCCCAAACCCCCTCTTTAAAATAAAGGAAAATTATCATCTGATCCACTGTAGCCCTGCCTCAGAAAAACACTGGAACACATGTTTAATGTTAGGTTTAAGTGGTATTTTAAATAAGAATAGTCTTATATGCTCAAGTATTACCCTCAACAGAGATGCCTTACTGAACCAGTGCGTTAATTAGTTGACAGTCCCACAACAGCAAGAGAAAATATTCTCTTGTGCCCTTCTAATACTGCCCACAAACTAGAACCAAAACCACCAAGAAGCCCTTAGCTGACTTTCTCCATAAATGCCAATTGAACAAAACATGTTGAGATTACCTAAGCAAGCATCTTTTAGCTCCCAAAGAATCTGGTATTATCAAGTATTGTAGATTCTTTGCTCAGTTACATGTGAGGAACAAAGCTAATGGGCTGGCATAAAAGCTGAAGCATATTAAAGATAGACAATTTGTTTGATGATTTTATGCTCTTTTTCTGAGTTGACATTCTAGAATGTTTTTGAGGCCATCACATTTTGCTCTGGTTTGTAATTTTAAATTATTAATTTTCCCCCCATTCTTTTCTAATTCACATCCCCAAAGCAACTTCCAATGTGATTAATAGCTCCTGTTTCATTTTGTGCACGAGACTTTAAACTTTACTTTTCATGAGGATTCCTGCCAATAAAGCTCAGTGGTGAATGAGTCTGAAAACCCCTGTAAAGGATTGTGAATGTGGCACAGGTAAATGAATCAAAACCACTAGCCTTCTGCCCACGGTTAA
Source organism: Porphyrio hochstetteri (assembly GCA_020800305.1). Lineage (NCBI taxonomy): Eukaryota > Metazoa > Chordata > Aves > Gruiformes > Rallidae > Porphyrio > Porphyrio hochstetteri. The sequence goes on from CM036925.1 coordinate 1,563,224, forward strand.
TGGAAACATGGTTAACACTCTTCTCCCACCTCTCCTCTGTATCCTGTGAACTTGCAGTTTTATTTTCTCCAAGGACTTCTGTTTGAAGATGTATCAACAAAAAGAAGAACTGGACAGAATGGTATATTTGGTCTACTCTAAATAAAAAGCTATGAGTGATTCTGGGGGGGATGGTGGCAGAATAATGGCAAAAGCATGAGGCAGTGGAGTAGTCCAGTGAAAACCAAGACCATGTTGTGTCTAAAAACTACATACTTGGGACAAGTATTTCTGAAAAGCTGGTTTTGATCAGAACATTTTTATCTAGAGATTTCAACCGGGACAACAGAAGACATTTCAGCATTGCTGTTATGTTATTTCAAGTTCACTCATTACAGTACACACCTAACAGTCATCCTGTGCCTGTGAATTTGCTGGGCTCTGTTTATCTCTTGATATTTTCTTTTGTTTTGCTTCCAAATGGTGGGGAACAACATTTAAAGCAAGTCTCCCTCCCCTCCCCTCCCTCCCCCACACACACAAAGGAGGGAAAGCAACTCTAAAGAGTTGGGCTGCTTTTTTTATAAGGTGATGGTTTGGCAGGTAAATGAAGGGTTGTGAACATGCATGCTGCAAGTAATCACAGGGGCAAACTGGAATGTGAGCAGTGGGGCTTTGTAAGGAACTGGAGGTAAAACTACATGAAGATATGTTGATATAATACAATAATGGAAAAAAAGTGCACCCTGTAGAGCAGTAGGCTTTAAAACCTGCAAGTTGCTGTAGCTGCAATGGACTAGCTCTATTCTCAGGAGAGCATCTTTCATAATAATACTGAGGTAAGAATAATTCCTGGTCATTGTAAAGATACACTTTCATATCGATGTGCATGTCAGACAGATAACCAGCTTCAGAGACATGCCTGGTTCTACTAATATTCCCCATAGTATGACCAGGGGAAAAATGGTCATTAAAATATTTCAAAATCAATGAAACATTACAAGTGTGATGGCAGCGAACAGACAGACTTGCAAATAGGTAAATAGGCAGATAGGCAGTTAGCTGGCTTGGTAAATAATGGTTAGAATACATAAATTCAGAGTTGGCTGAAAATAGAAAAATGACTGGGTTTTTCTATCAAAAGTTACATTTTGCCTGACAAGAAGCATTTAAGGTCAACACATCAAGGTCAGTCAGAGCACAGAGTACAGTCTGAAGGATACAATTTACTGGAGAAGGAAAAAACTTTGCATAAATAATACAATGAAATCTACATTTCTCTTTACTTTTGAAAATTCAGCTGTCTCTGTATGATAGATCATCTTGAGACCCAGAAGAATGTGACTTTATCTTGATAGTAGAGAGACTTATACAGTAATGTTTTACAGAATGTGATAGCTGCAGAAAGGAACGAGGTATGGGAAAGGTACAAACCACTGGCTGAATGTTCCCTGACTAAAGCCTCCCTAATACAAATTTATATGGGTTAAGGCCTGAATTGCTGGATCTGCCAGCGTTGGCTTCAGCCCAGCTACACGCTGCACTGAGCATTAATTTAGTAAGAAGAAGTTTGGGTGGGTTTAATTAAGCCCCTTGCCAAGATAATGTGTTGAAAGTGAGAGAAGTGCAACGGTGGGGCATGGTGTGGAGGAATCAAAGGGAGTTAAATGTTCTTTTTTACAGCATGAACATAATACCCCCCTGGACTAATACCTCTGATTGTAGCACTGTCCAGGGCAACATGGCAATGGCAATAGATTTTCCTTTTTCTTCCAACAGGCTTTTACCATCATGGATCAGAACAGGGATGGCTTTATTGACAAAGCAGACTTGAGAGACACATTTGCTGCACTAGGTAAACTGGTAGTAATAATTAAAAACTTTAAGAAAGGTAGTTGAAATTTCAAGTGCATTAGAATTACGGTGGGGCAAGTAATGAGATGTACAGGAGGCAGAAGGAAACCTGTTCATTGTGCTCTTCCTCCTTTATGCTAGTTGCTGTCTTACTACATAGCTCCAGCTGGAAAGTCTCCTGAGCAGCCCCTTTCAGAAGCAGAATGAAGGTCTCTCTGGGACTCATTGGCGGGTGCAACAGAGCTGTGCAGCTGGCAGCTCTCCAAAGGCAGGGATCCCTCCCCTGCAACTATTTCATCAAAAGCCCACCCAAGCAGGAGTCCATGCCAGGCATTTCTGATTTGCCTCTGAATCCAGGCTTCCCAGGCTGCACCTTTTTCATCTAGAAGCCATGCAATATCTACCAATTAACATTGTTGTCATGGTCTAGCTGCCCCTCTGCCCACACACTGGTAGGAAGGCTCCATGTGAGGCTCTGTCCTGTTGTACATTTATGTAGGGTAGAATGTGCATGCCATGAGATCAGGTATTGTCCATTCCACACACATCACAATCCTGATAATATCAAGCAGATTAAAGAAAATCTTCCCAAGGAAAGGAAAAGTCAAAATGTTCATTATCCCAAACCTGGAGTTGTATCCTTGTTGCAACATTTGAAGCTTGAACAGTGATGTAGGCATTTGGGCTTTTGCCATCTGGATCTTATTAAAAAGAGTTTGATAAGAATCTTTAGTGCTCCCTGGGGTGGAATCAGACGCCAGCAGAGTCAGTGCAAAGAGCAGAAGCTCCTGAACTCTTTATTGTGACAATGAGGTTTGCAAACTTTGGCCTGTAGCTACTGTTACCCTGAAATATTTATTTCTTAAGGCCAAGTTCTGGTATCTTTCCTGTTCAGTAAAGCCCTTCAATGCCTATAAAGTACAGTCACAGCAAATTACCACATAATTTTGGGGAGGGTTGCCAGGTCTAAATTCTCATCAATAGGGCTGCACAAGGATGGAGAAAGGAATAGGACTGCACAAGGACGGGGAAGGGATACGACTACTCAACTCATCTATCTGCCCTCTACTCAGAAAGGCATCTCAATATACAGGAGGGCAAAGACTGAGACCTTGGATTCACTTCAGTCACTTTGAACTCTGCTATATTAGTATCAGTGAGGCCTGTATTTCACCTGAGGAAAAAAAAAACCCAACAAAACAACAAAAACAAGACAAAAAAGAAAAACAGTTTATTTGGAAGTGCACTTTTGTCCACTGCTGGCCATGTCCACGTTATTTATCCTTCTTCCTCCTTCAGTCACCCTTTGATCTTAGAGCCAGCTCTGCCAATTTGTTTTACACTGGGGTATTCTGGAGTTGTGTTCTACCATGTTATTAGTAAAGTTGCACAGAGCCCTGAGCTCCCCAGTGGGAGGAGATGAATGGGGATCGTTTTTTGAAACACAATTTGTGATTTATTATGAAAAATGATCTCTGCTGCAGGTCGTCTGAATGTCAAGAATGAAGAGCTTGAAGACATGGTGAAGGAGGCGCCAGGTCCTATTAACTTCACTGTCTTCCTTACGATGTTTGGGGAAAAGCTGAAAGGTAAGTACCTTTGGGGGGGTTGGAGAGGTATCTGTCAAAGATCCTCAGCACTGAAATATCTCAGCCCCTTGCAAATTATAATAACGTATCCACAGAACAATGCTTAAAGGCAAGGAGTGATCTCCACTTTTGCAGACAGAGCTGAAGTATGAAAAGGCTGAGGGATGGTCCAGAGGACAACTCAAAGGTGTGATTTCAGCTTACATAAGCTAACAAGAAAGTGGTAAGATGAGGTCCAGAAAGCAATGAAATCACAGCAGCCTGGAGCACAGTGCAGATGAGTTATCCACTGTCAGTAGGCTCCTTGGCAGAAGTCTGTTGCTGTAGTTGTGTCACTCTCAGTGTTTGCTGGTGTAAAAGTATTTTCAGAATTTCTACAAAAAAACCTTCTGCACTCCTGTGGCTTATTATGCAAACAGGACCTCTGCATCATCCTTGCAGTTACAGGACATGAAGGATGGTGACCATTAGAAGAGGGGTGGCAGCAGGGACAGGGAGGGGATTGTCCCTCTCTACTCTGCCCTCAGGAGGCCCCATCTGGAGTCCTGTGTCCAGAGCTGGGGCCCCAGCACAAGGAAGATGTGAGGCTGTTGGAGAGGGGTCAGAGGAGCCACGAAGATGATCAGAGGGCTGGAGCACCCCCCTTATGTGCTAAGGAACAGCATGTCTGGGAAGCATAACAGATGATGGAGAAGGCTGTAGACTGACACTGAGGAAGGGATTTTATTACCCAGACACCGATCTGTCTGATCACAGTGGTACCTCCACCTTTACATTTCACATGGCATCTTGCAGAATAGGTAGTGCCCAATATCCTCCTTTTTGGATATGTGACTGTTTCTTCTGGGGTGCCCTGCTACCCGTTCCTGTCTACTTGTGATGCTTATGATCACACAGAGCATGGCAATGAGTTCTTCTTCCTTTCCCCTCTTTCCTCTTGTGTTTTATGATTGCTGAAGCTGGCAGGGTCTGGCCCTGCCAATTGTGTGGCCTAAAACCAGAGCTAGCAGAAGAAGGTGAATGGTAAAGTGTACCCCTCTTGTCTGCAGGTTTCCTGTTGGCTACTAGCAGAGGAGGAGGGTTTTTTTAATTTCCATTTGGTGAAGGGAAAATCACAGCTGTGCTTGTCATGCCCTTCTGGTTGGGTTTGTCATGCAAAGGAAGCAGAGCCAAAAGACTGCACATTCCCAATCAAAACTAATTGGGATGAAGAGCCTTTGTAGTGCAATTAGAAAGGGAGAAAGGGCTAGAGGAAGTGGATATGGCAATTTTGCAACACTCTTTATTAGCTAAGTACCACTCAGAGAATTTGGTGAAAGGTGCTTTCTAAATAAAATTTGTTGTGCTATAATTGATTTCTGTCATAAAGGGGAAACTGGGATTTTCAGGACGAGCTTTAGCTTTGTATATTGAGATTATGATGCCAGATGAGCAGCTAACTAAACTCAGTTTATGTTAATGCCAACCACATGGAGCTGTTTCTACAGGGAGTCAGAATAATACAATTTGTACAGAAAACAGAGATGCCGCACATCAAAGAAACCACTTTATTTACCAGCTAATCAATAAAGAATGCCTGCTGCATTGCTTCTCTTCAAAGCCAAAGTCCAAGGATATGACAGAATAGAAAATGTAAAACACAGTAAGGAAAAAAAAAATCCCCCACACAGTGGTGGCTACTTAAAATGCAGACCTTTCCTCAGAGCTGGAAGAAGTTTCTCTTCATGGGACAATCAAAACACTCATTAAATATCAATGCTCTTTGTATTGATCATATATTCATTGCAGTTTGAATACATAGCCTACAGCTTGCCAAATAAGATACGTGGCCAGTGCCTGACAAGAAGGTGGCCATATAGCCTTAGGTTTCTTTGCCATTATATCCACTATGATACTACTGCTAATCCTTGTGAAACCATTTAAACAAAGAAAACTAAGAAAGCATCAGGAGTGTATGTAGTCACTCCAGCGGGGAACCTTGTCTGGGTTCTATTCTCAATCTATCTCTGCCAAACTTTGAAACTGCAATTCTTCATGTTATTATATTTTTTTAATCATGCTTTCAACAGCTCAGCATCCCACGTAGCTTCATTTGTCCATGGATCAGTCTACCTGCTTGCAAATTTGGTTTCCTACAGCTATAAATCATGACTCATATTATATATGCTACCATAATATTTTGAAATACACTTTGGTGCAGGCTGAAACTGACTGTGGATATACTTAGAATTTGCAGTATTACAGAATAATCAGAAGCCCCAGCCAAGATTAAGGCATTGGGAAAGCTAGTCCCTGACCCAAATTTTTTCCAGTCTAAATAGATGGGACAGATAAAGAATGGAAGAAAAGGAACACTATTACTATCATTTTACTGCTGGGAACAGACAAGCAGGGAAATTAAATTCATACCAAAAGTCTGTGGTCCAGCGAAGAGCAGAAGCAAAATCTTGTGCTTTAAACCATCCTGTTTCTGTAAGTAACACTTGATGAAGAGACACTTAAGTGGAAGAGCACTACAGAACCTAAGTGCAAATCACCATTTTACATGGATCATCCTGTTTCCATCACATTCCATTGGCATTCGGATTTTATGGTCAGCTCCATTTCTTTTAGTGAGGGAACTAACCTCTCCTCTATATAGTGAAGAACAAGGAACATCAAAAAGTGTTTTTGCAAGGAACGTGCAGTACAAGATTAAAGGAAGCCAGTGAGGGAAACAGTTTGTTATATTTTCATTTCTGAAAGCCACTAATCCTCTGGGTACTGATATTGGAGACCAGTTCCTGGAAGTTTTCTCTCCTGCAGACATAGAATAGATATGAGTTATTATTTTTAAGCTTCTGAGCACTGAACTATTCACCTCTATTGTTTATCTGACATGACAAATGCTGCCGACTTAAGGAACCTTTGTCTTCAAACCTACAACTGCAGAATTCTCCATTTTGCACTGTTTTCAAGTGAATGCAATTACTTAGCAAGTGTTGGGCAGCTACAGAAATACATCCAGGCTTCTAAATTATATTTCATTAATTTTAGGCACGGACCCAGAAGAAACCATTCTGAATGCTTTTAAGATTTTCGACCCAGAAGGAAAAGGCCACATAAAGGCAGACTAGTAAGTTTATTTCAATATAATAATGATAATAATAATAATACCACCCATTTAAAGATCTGTTTAAAAAATGTATTTTTCAGAGTATTTTAAGAGACAGAGGGACTGTCAGGCTGAGTGACATTTAGCTTTGTAAGACAGAGTTAAAAGACTGGACTATTGTATGAATGCATCTGTATACCAAAAAGAGATGTTATTGTCTTCAGACATTGCAAGAGGCAACGGAAATATAATCACATGTAGGCCATTAGATAGCCTTTTTTGAAGGGCTGGATACAAATCAACACATGACTCTTTGTGGATTAACTCCATATGTAAAATTAAAAGGAATGTCTCATGCCTAACTCTCAGTCACAGTGCTTGACTAAAATGGGAAAGCTAGTCCCCTTAAAAAAAAAGTGATCAATTTAATTAACTCTGGGACATGGTTTTAGTGAGGACAGTTTCCTTCTTACATGTTTACCATTTGAGCCTTCTGCTTACAGATAATAATGTGCTGTAAAATTCCACTAGATATGGTGGGAGCCAAAATAAATACTATTATTAATAATACGGTAATTATTGTCAATATGACTATTTTCTAAATAAAGAGGCAGGACCTAATTTGCATTCATGACCTCTTACACCACCAAAGCAGGGTAAAAAGGCTTTAAGTGCTAATTGCACAAATGTATTGCATTGCCAGAATGGTGTAAGCAGGCCTCCAGGTAAATGAGATGAATGATATCAAATCAGGGCAGTGGATGAGGTCTGACCTATGGCTCCACTGAAATGCTTTATGTGCCTAGATTTATGCACATGCTTAAATTCCATGGTGAATTTGGTGTCTATACTTTTACTGCAGCAGACATTTCAGATAGATTTTATAAAGCATAATATGTATAGGAAATTTATTAGGGAACAATGAGTTACAAAACTGTGTTTGCATCAGTTAATTCTGCTAATGTTGTGATAAGGTAAATGAGAACTACATCTCTTATGAGAACCTCTAAGGTGGAGTTCTGCATGACATCATCTGCAGTTACTGATGTCTCATGAAAATTAGCTGAAAACACAAAATTCACAGTATTTCCTTCCATTACCAATAGGCTTTTCTATGACAGTACCATGACAGTACCCCAGTGCTATGAGAGCCCTGTTATGGTAAGCAATATGCAAATTTAAAACAAAGAGACAGTCTTTTCACTAAAGAACTTCCAAATTAATTAAAACCCAACAAGCGGCTGTAGCAGTCAATCAGAAGGAACAGGGAGGTAACAGTCATCCTGACTGTTCTTGGGTTAACATTATCCAAACAGCTGGGGAAGAACAGTCTGAAGGATACATCGGAAGTGACTCAAATAAGCAGAATAAAATGTAGCCTGTTGCCAAATAGGGCAGATGACACGGTAGTGAAATCACAACCATGAAACACAACCTTCTGATAATACAAACCCCATGAAATGTTGTATTTCCCACTGCTATCTGTAACAATATGCTGCCTACAAAATCTGCAGCTTGCCACCCTGTGTCCAGTTCTACATTCCTGGGATGCTGGAAACCAGTTGGAGTTTGGGGCAAATTAGGAATGCAGGATCAGACTCCAACGTGAAGATGAGAGAGAAACACTTTTATTTTTCCTTGATGCTTAAGGTCAACCTTGTCCCCACCCCCACTGCACTGCTAACATTAGACAATTGTTTTAGTTCATCACCACAACAGAGCATAATGTTTACTTATTAGACCCGAGGGTAATGTTGATCATTACAGAACAAACCATTAAGTCAATTCTGTGAATGTCTTTGAGGTTTAACTTCTATTCATATGCTTCCAAAATTTAGACATTTGAAGGTTTTGAAATAATTTTTATGTTGGCTCATACAGACATTTCAATATGACAGTTAATGTTAATAAATAATATTTCTCCATATTAAAAAAATCCTGGAATGTTTCTCTCCAAAACCATCTGTGGTGACCTTTTAATCAGAATTTCTTTTTATGTTTGTGGAGTTAACATCCTTCTGGGGATTTTTATGTCTCTTCCCTCTGCATGTTTTCACCTCTAGTCTGGAAATGACTCACTTAATCCATCTGATGGTAGCTGGGATGGAGTCTTCTAACCTTTCCAGAAGTTCCAGGAGTTTACAACTTACTTCCAAATTCAGTGACAGACTATGTTTGTCTGCATCATTATAGGATGCATAAAATCCCTCCTATAGCATGATGTCAAAACCAGCAAATGCTTTAGGTCACATTCTCAGCTGGTGTAAACTGGCACAGGGTTTGGAAAGGTTAAATGATTCAGTTTTAACTGCCATTCGATGGACAAAGTGAGCCAGGCCAACATCAACTGTGTTTAATGCTGATGCCAACAAAACTTTTCAGATTTGTAGCAGATGAAAAAGGACCCAGGGAGTTTACAGGCATTCTGGACCTCTGGAGATGAGTTTGACTGAGCTAGTGATGTGTCTTGTCCCAGGTGTGTAGCACCTCTCATTTCAACTCACCTGATTTTCTCCTAAAGAGCCCTGTAGTAAGGATAAACCCAGTAGACAATCAGAATGTCCCTGAGATTTCACAGACACCTAAAAAGCAAAAAAGTTTGGAATATATAAGAATGCAAAAAAGTATTTGTAACTGCAGAAGGAACTGATGCCAACCAGGACAAGAGGTAAGATTTAGACTCCTACATTGAGGTAAATATTCTTTTTTGCCAAGAAGACTATGGTTGGGTTTGGTTGGGGGGGAATTGGATTTTTTTTGAGAGAAGCAAATAGTCTTTAAAAAAGAAAACAAGACACACAAAGAAATAAGTGCATAATCTCTAACTTTGGAAATTGTGAGTGTTCATTTCCCCATAAAATAAATAATGGAAAATGTGCACAGATCCTTAACTCAGTCCTTCTTCCTTATGAGTGTGCCAGAGCCTACTGGGCTGTGCATCAGAAGATTATAATTAGATGTGTGATCTTTTCTTTTACCCTAAATACCTTAAGCATGTGAATAGAAAACACATAGTGCCCAGACCTCTTTTTAATTCAGTCCTATTTGGGATGAAGTTGGTGACTTCTGACGAAATTGCTCTAAGTGTTTCCCTCTATTCCCCAAGCTCCTTCCTGCATCATGAGCCCGATTTACATTTGCAAATGCCGTTTGCCCAACTGCACATATACCCAATAATCAATGTATGCTGAGGAGAACAATGGCCCTAATCTTGCACCCACTGATCATTTGAGAATTCCACTTAAAAAACATGCAGTCACATAACAAATAGCCAGGATAACGAAGCAGAACCAGAGATACGAGAGGAAGTCTGGAAGAAAGACTTTGCTAAGTAAAGGGAATGGTAAAGTAATTCAGGAAAATATATACATTAGCTTAAGTTCTGCCTGTGACTTCAGAGTATTTTCCCAAAATGACACGGATATTTTCACTCTCATCCTTCTGAGTAAGAACCTTATTCGTTACCCAGAAACTACTTGTTTCAGTTTTCCCTTTCTGTCCTTCAAAATGAGCACTTCACATCAATAAGAAAGATTCAGAAGTGTATGTGCCTCTTATGCAAATTGGGAGATGTCTTTGTTGTAGCCTTTTACTGGAAAAAAATATGTGTGTCAGAGATATGAGGAAGTACAGTTGCAGCTTTGCCATCAAAACTACACTTTTATCTGTGAGATTGTTTTTCACTCGAGATGCATGATGCATGGGAGCAGAAAGGAAGGTTTGAGATGCATGATGCATGGGAGCAGAAAGGAAGGTTTCTCTATTTTACCTGAACATCTGCATCCACAGGAGGTGAATTTTGTTATAAAGACATTTTATCTAAAGGAGTGAGACTAGAAACAGTAATCATTCTTCCTGGGTTTTTACCTTACCTATAAACTTAGGTAAAAAAATTACATGCTTGATTGACTTCCTACAATGGGTCTGAAAACGGAGGGTAAATCAGCTGAGGGTCTGTCCCAAAAATATTCCCTTTGATGTAATTGCATAGGATACAGATTGTGTGTGGGATAAGCTCCTTGTTACAGTGCTGTAACTCCAGATCCAGACATTGTACCGTGAAATACAACAGGTCTCATGCAGTTTCACAGTCTCCTCTGGGAATGACTGCATGCAAATAAAGGGATTCTCAGATGATGATTCGGAATAGCTGTTGGAGTTCTCTTTCAAGTCCTCTTTCTCATTTCATGCTCTGTTCCTTTCATCCTCAGATTTTACAGAAAATATTCTCTCTTTTGGTTTTGTTAAGTGATCCAAACTTCAAGCAGCGAGTGAGAAAACCTACCATTTTAGGTTAAGATAAGCATACAAAATTGCTGTATTTCAATTAGAGTAATAACCTTAAACAATTTTAAACCTCTATAAAATGTCACAAAAGCAAAATAAGTTGGCAGAGCGAGGCATTGACACTGATGGGTGCCCACAGAAAATCTCTTACAATATCATGTAAGGATTAACAGCTCTAATTTATGCAGTCACACAGATTTTCTTTCATGCAACTTCAGGAGGGATCTTGCCATCTGAATTGTCATGTGCCATTATCACCCTTTAATCAGGTTATTTCATTTTATTTCAACAGCATCAAAGAAATGCTTATGACACAGGCAGACCGGTTCAGTCAAGAAGAGGTAAGGACCTTCTTCTTTATTCAAATTAGGAATCTATCCTCAGCTACTATTCAGCAATAAGTATTTGCCCCTCTTTAAATGCCTGAATTCAGCTGAAATCCAGACTGAGAGAAGTTTGATGCCAGCTCTAGCAATTAGGAACAATTCAAAGCATCTCTTCTGAATAGCTCCATGGCTAACTCAAACAGATTCTTTGGACTTCCATCCAAGTGTAAGCCTGGCCTATCTCTTACTGTTCCTTCCTATGGTGAGCTGGGCAATGGATTTACTAGAGTTTAAGTGGGTTTGGGTGGGGACTGTGATCTGGTTTCCATTTCTGTGAGAGTTATTTTGTTTGAAATCTGAAATGAGTTCTGAAATGAGGTACTGACTTTGTGGTTTGTGTGAGACTGAACATGGACTCTGCTGGCTGGGAGGAATTTAGAGGGACTTTATTTTCAGAAGAGGAGGTTGAGTGGAGTCAGTTGGTGGCAAGAACAGACTGGAGTGCAGATTGAAGTACATTATTTGGCCAGGGCTTACATGGATTTCAGAGAGCTCTTTTTGACAGGGAACTTTTGGGGATTATAGCAGGACTGTATTACCTAGTTGTGTCCTAATTCATACTTCAATTTTACTGATCCTAAGGAAAATTTTTCCAGAGTGGTTAACACATCAAGGCAGAAGGCAGCTGGACTGGGTTGAGCATGAGAAGCCAGACATGTTGGGGTCCCACAGTCCTACGTTTGTAACATTTATCTCCTGTTCGCTTGGCAGATCAACCAGATGTTTGCTGCTTTCCCTCCAGATGTCTCTGGTAATCTTGACTATAAGAACCTCTGTTACGTTATCACCCATGGTGAAGAGAAAGACTAAGAGCAAAGAGACAAGCTTCTCGTGTGATGATGCACCAAGTTATTTCATAACACTTTTGTGTGCAAGACAAAGAGCTAAGCATTCAGTATGTGCAGCCATGTGGTCATCAGAAGAGAACCAATAAAAAATTGAAATTAGATTAAAGTTATTTAATGCTCCTGTTTTTATAGAAGATGAAAATGCCGATTTTGTGAGTTTTTTCCCATCCTTTCTTTTTTTCTGTCAGTGGTTTGAAATGGAATTTTCTTGATGAACTGGTGCTTTCGTGATTTATTGACAATCCTAATGTTCACCAGATGGTCCATCGGGCACTGCAATGTTGCTTAACCTCTTGTATTTTATACATGAGCTCCATGTATTCATTGAGAAATCCTCTAACTTAATGCACCAGCAAGAGTACTCAGTAAATACAATCCTGTTCCATTTCACAGCCCCCAGCAATGAACGTGTAAATAAAACATTCTTAAGCTTTGGTGAACATGCAATATGCCTTCTCTGTCTTAGCAGTGTGGCCACTTTCATGAGCCACTTGGCCCATTTGCTTCGGTGCAAAAGAACAGAAATAGTGGGAGAGTGGCTATTTTTCTCATAGTAAAATGTACCCAGGCACACTTAGAAACCAGTAATAATGAATTTCCCCCTTCAGATGCACCTTTATTATGTGTAGGAGCTTGTCCATGCAATAACAATACTGCCTGGTCTTGCACCCAGTGGTCACTAGCCTTCTTTTTTGGGTGAGGCACACACTGGACAGGATGTGTTTTGCCAAAGATTGTTGAAAATCTAGGGACAAAGACAAGAAAAGAACTCAGGAACTGTAGTCCAGGGTTACACATGAAAGCAGACTACCTCTCACTTTTATAATCCAAAATCAGCCTCATTTCTAAAATGGGCTACAGTTTCTTGTATTTGGACTTCTAGGAACTGGAGATATTCTGCCTATGTGGAATATTGCATGAACACTTCCTGCGTGGGAGTCAGGAGGATGTTGCAGCCAAAGTAAAACAAGCTTCTGCTGTTTTAACAACTAATGAAAATGGTTTCCTTTTGCATCAGTGCTGCTGGCACCACAGTCCCACAGACACTGAGAGGAAGTAACAAGCCTCTTGTTTTCTGCTTCAACTTAGTATTTGTAGAAAGTGAACCTGAGGGCAAGGTGTCAAATTCTGCCCTCAGCAGGAGGGGCAGGAATGACAAGAAAAAGCTTTAGTATCTGCATAACTCTGGGACTTGATGTTCAGCCCCACCTGCATTTTCTCTTCAAGTAAAACCCTTCAGTCAGTGCACTTCAGCAATACAGAACAACTGGGATGAGAAGGGTCTTCACAGACACAAAGTTGATATCATAAATCTTGCCCCTCTGTCCAGAAGCACTAAGCATATTCTTGTGACAGCAACCTTTTTTCTAGTATAAGTAGGTGATTCTCAATTGTATCTACCAGCAATTACCAGCTATTATCACTCTTCAAAATATTAGTGCACACCGCTTGAAGCCGAATTCAGCCCTTTCTTGCATGAATTTTGCTGAAGATGTGGAGAGGGCCTTGGCATTTCTTGCTGGGTGTCCCCTGAAGAATTGCATGGTCACCCACACCCATCCCTCCCACCTAGGTGTGCAGCTTGGCTGGGCTTTGGGGACTAGTACAACTTCAAGCAAGAATCTTACAGGACCTATTTTTCCACTTCATGGCTTATTCACCAGAAGCTGAGCTTCCTTTCTTACCTCTGTTTCCCTTGGCTCTTTTCTCCCCAGAATGTGTTTTTCTTCATAGGTGTATGCCCGCTGCTAATGGATGGAATTGTAGATAGGCAATAGGAGGTCACAGAGGCAGAGAATTTTTGGTGGCACAGTAGAAAATTTGATTTATTGCAGACCCAAACAAGTGACTGCACTTTTCAGCAAAGAAAGGAGCTGCTTATCAGAGAGGGCCCCAAACTGGATGTTTCATTTACAGACTTCATTTGGAAACTGCTTGAATGATGGGGCTGGAAAATGCTTTTATATGGCACAAACACATGTGCAAAGTCTAATACTACCTTATATGAGCTCTACAAAACCCTGTACCCAACCAAATGAGTAATGACTGTTCCAGTAATGTGAGCTGAAGTCACTCAGGCATCAGATGTCAGATGGTGCTTATAGTTTTTGCCCTGTTTAAAGATTTCAGAATGAGACTGAAGATTAGATAAAATGGCATACTTACTTTTGGCCTTTAATCTAGGGATGTTTCTTTTTCCTCACACAAATTAGTAAAAAACCATTGAGGATAGTGCCTGTGAAAGATGAGGCTGTATTTTTGCACCAAAAAAATGCATACATTTTGGTGGGTCCTTTTCACTGCCTGTTTACATGACTTCTTTACAGGCAGCTCTGTGGCATCTTAGGCTGATGGAAATCTGGTCTGAGAAGTTCCACCTTCTCTCCTTTCCCTGGCTGCACCCATTCCTCAAGCCAGGACTAGAACAGGAGTGTGCACACACATCCCCACACTCCCACCAGGTACCAACTGAGAAAAAAAACCTCTTTGCCCTTTCAGTCACCTCAGTTCCCTAATTTTTTGTGCCTGGCTGCAGCTGTCAGGGTCTTGTTTGTACTAACAGGCCTTAATGACCTTGACAAGTCTCACCTGGAACCATCACCCACACCTGCTGTCTGCAGGGCCATGAGCTCTATTTAAACTCAGCCCAGGACCCTCACAGCCTTTTTTTGAGTGTGCTTTATTTCTTGGGTCTTCTACAGCATTGTGGACTTGCCCAGTAATCACTGAATAGTGTGTGACTCTAGTAACTGTCACAGGACAAAATCCTGATCTGCAGCTTGACTTTTCAGCTTCATTTTGGATATGCTTCATCATCATAGACTTACCAGATGGTCTGGAAAGTGATTACCATTGTTGGGCTTGCCTTGCTTGGATATTGGTGAGGCCATTGTGGTGGTGGTCATTTAGACTTCTGCACCTTGGGCTCTCGGACCATCATGCAAGGGAATTTGGAGCATACTCTCCCCTTCTATAAGGGGGAAGGACTGATGTTCGGACAAATATAATAAGACTATTACAGGTTTGTTCTAAGACTTTTTATCAATCCTAATTTTGTTTCAATCTCCACTTTCATTTGGGGTCGCAGAGCTGTGCTTATGTGTTTTGCATGCAGATTCAAATAACTAAAGGGAACAAAGAGCTGAGGTTAATTCCACAAAAACAGATTCTCACCAAGCATCATTAAATGATCGGATGGGAATTGAACTTGCATGAACCCTGGCAGTTGCTCTTTAGTGTCAGCCCTTTCACACACAATCACTATTTGGATGAGGGGGGGAAAAAGTGTAGAATTGATAATGTGTTTTATTAACTCTTAAAGGCTTAATCCTGTAAACCCTTCTGAAATATGGTGAATGGGTAGAGCAGCCTCTTAAGTGAACAGTCATAAGAGGCAGCAAAAAGTTCTCATGAGTTTCCCCCAGCTCGTGTTCTGCTTGAAGGCAGGATTGTTCTTAGAAATGTTTTTCTGACCTGTCTAAACTTTCTAGGTAGCCTCAAGTCCAGTTAGTCTTATATTTATGCATTTCCCCCCCACCCAGCATCAAACCTAAAGCTTTCTGTCTGCAAATTAAGCCAATTTCATCCTTTGCATCCTCTTTATAATGAATGTTAGCACTCCACAAGACTGTTTAGTTTTCTTATTTTCAACATTCTTTTCCCAACTTTTCTTCTCAGCAATCTTTTCTACATTTCAAATTCATCTTGCTCTCTTTAGGATTGCCTTAAATTTGTGCATATTTTTCTTAAAACATGTTATGCCAACTTGGACACAAACATCCAGTACCAGCCAGCCAGAATAATTATTTCAGGGGTTGGTTATCTGTAAAAAAAACAAACTAACACACCCACCCAGCCCGTGGTTCAGTGTCAGTGAAGGTTATGTATGTTTCTTGGGAATGTGGGGAAGAGTTTATTCCAGACCACTTTTTCCTCAGTAACTGCTTGCTTCTGACCCCCCTGTAGCCTATTCTATCCATCCCAGAAATGTCCTTGGATCTGACTCCCCTCTGCCTCTGTTACCTTGGTAATGTGCCAACATGGGTTATCTAAGGATGTACCTTCAGTTTTCACTGTTAAAAAGGTGCAGACTGGCTGCAGTAAGCATTTTCTATATGAAAATGTAATGCCAATACTGCTTAACACTTTTATTAATGACCTGGCTGATGGGACTGAACACAACAAACCCACACTCTTCCCAGTGGTGTCCACTGACTGGATGAGAAACAATGAGCACAAACTGAAGCACAGGCAATTTCATTTAAACTTTTTTCATTGTGATGGTGGTCAAATACTGGAACAGGTTGCCCAGATAGGTCAGAGAGTCTCCATCGCTGGAGACGTCCAAAAGCCACCTGGATATGGTTCTGGAAAACTTGCTGTAGCCAATGCTGTGCTGTGCAGGAGGTTTGGTCTAGGCTATCTCTTAGAGGTGCCTTCCAACTTCAATAAATCTGAGATGTTACATATGTCAGTGCTGTTAATACAGCCCAAGTGACACAAGCCTTTACTCAGTTGACATATCAATCTGTGCTGCCCTCTGAACCTCAGATCCTTTCCTGAGGAACTACAACCTAACCAAGTACTCTCCAAACTTTACTTGTGCCTTTCTTCTAACATGCACTTACCTGCACTGATCTTTCTTTCTTTCTTGTTGATTCTCTATCTCCCCTTCAATTTAAGGCTGTTCTGAATTCTATCCCACACAAGTTGCCTTAGCTTACTGTCCATCATCCACAGATGTTGTATAAGTGTTCTCTGTTTTGCCCTCCACATTATTAATATTGACAGTGTCCAACCCTAGCCCAGTCTTCTCTTCCCCCTCTTCCTCCTCCCTTGTCATCTGTGACATGCCTTCTGATTTTAGCAGTGATAATTCATGTTGGATGTTTTTATCTGTGTGCTAGGTCACTGGTCTTTAACTTGCCTGTAGGCAACTGTACTGGAAAAGTTTCTCACCTGTGGGCCTCAGCAAGATGTTGTGGGTGAACCACAGACATATCTAAGTCATTCTGTGATAATACTCAGTGAGAATGGATTTCCTGCTGTGAATGGGGGAAAACCAAATTTGTCAAAGCTGGCTTAAATGCAAGAGCAAATCCACTTGGATTCCTAAAGATGAGCTCCTGGGTTGCAGCAGGAAAGACTCCAGCTCTCACAGCTCTGATTACATGGCTGGGGTTCACAACTGGGCATGTTGAGGCTCTGCAGAACTGTCTGTAGGACTGCAGCATCTGCAGTCCCTTGGCTTTCAAAACACTACTATGCCCTTTTCCAAACTTCAGGGCTTTGGAAGACATAAGAGGGGTCTTACATTGTGAGAGTGAGACATTCAGCCCTTCAAGCACAGGTGGGCACAGAATTTGAACCTTTCTGACAGGCAAGCTTAAGAGTTAAATAAAACTTGGGGGATTCACATGTGTATTGACTTAACTTTGGCCACTTAAATCTAGTGTATATTCAAGGAGGCTTATCTCTGCAGGACTTCTCTTCAGTGACTGAAGGGAGAGAGGTCCTTGACTAGGCATTTCAGGGCACTTAAGTTCACCTCTTCTCTGATTCAGCCTCTGCTGAATCTGTCTGACTGCAGGATTATAAAGCAGGGCCCTAGGAATGCTAACTTGGGTATTTAAGGTCAAGCATGGCAATACCTTCTGAAGCCCTTATCTGGGGGAATGTCGCCATGTGTTACTGGCCTTTCAGTTTAAATGATTGCTTATTGTGCCTTTTGACCTGAGGAACATCCGGGGTTTTTTGCAAAACATACTAGCAAGTTGTGGATCTGCCTGGGGGTAGCGAGGCCCTACAGAGGGATCTGGACAGGCTGGAGAGCTGGGCTGAAGCCAATGGCATGAGGTTCAACAAGAGCAAATGCCGAGTCCTGCACTTTGGCCACAACAACCCCAGGCAGCGCTATAGGCTTGGGGCGGAGTGGCTGGAGGACTGTGTGGAGGAAATGGACCTGGGGGTACTGATTGATGCACGGCTGAACATGAGCCGACAGTGTGCGCGGGTGGCCAAGAAGGCCAACGGCATCCTGGCTTGCATCAAAAATAGTGTTACTAGTAGGAGCAGGGAGGTAATTGTCCCCCTGTACTCAGCACTTGTGAGGCCGCATCTCGAGTACTGTGTTCAGTTTTGGGCCCCTCACTACAGGAAAGACATTGAGGCTCTGGAACACGTTCAGAGGAGGGCTACTAAGCTGGTGAGGGGTCTGGAACACAGGCCTTACGAGGAGCGTCTGAGGAAGCTGGGATTGTTCAGTCTGGAGAAGAGGAGGCTTAGGGGAGACCTTATAGCTCTCTATAACTTCCTGAAGGGAGGTTGTAGTGAGCTGGGGGTCGGCCTCTTCTCCCGTGTAGGCAGTGACAGAACTAGAGGGAATGGTAGCAAGCTGCGCCAGGGGAGATTCAGGCTCAACATTAGGAAGCACTACTTCTCAGAAAGGGTAGTCAGGCACTGGAATGCACTGCCCAGGGAGGTGGTGGAGTCACCAACCCTGGGGGTGTTCAAGGAAAGACTGGATGTTGTATTGAGGGATATGGTTTAGTGGGAGCTAGTAGTAATAGGTGAATGGTTGGACTGGATGATCTTCTAGGTCTTTTCCAACCTTGATAATTCTGTGATTCTGTGATTCTGGGGTTTGGGAATGCAGAGCTCAGGTGCTGGGCCTAGCAGGAGTTTGTTGTAATGGTAAGACAGCAGCTTGGTAAGAGAACTTATGTACACAAGTGAAGGGAGATCCAAACAGCCAGAGGGCTGGAGGGAACGAGTAAGGTATGAATCGTGTTGGTTGATGACGTAGGAAGTAGGACGAGTTAGGGCCAGCCATGTCTTCTGTTGACCAGGAGCTGTTGGCTATATTGCCATTCCAGAAGCGCAGATGCTAATTCTGCAAAGCTGTACATGTGAGCTGACCCCACAAATCCTGATAGGCTTGGTCAAGTGTTTGCTGCAGGTGTTACAGCTTTTTTTTGTTTTGGTTTGGTTTTGTTTACTGCTTGAGAGCATCTAAAAGGTCCTTCCCAACTCAGGAGGTTCTATGATCATGAGCTTTCTGCTCCTCACAGCTGTTGCAGTATTTGCAGCTTCAAAAACTGGAAAGGAAAAGGTAGAAGTAAGATTACCTGCCATCCTTTCCAGCTTGCTGCAAAACAATGTCTTTTTGAACAACATGAGCCTGTGACACACTCAGCAACACCATTTTTCAGTGCAGTTGGGGGTATGTTCATGCAGAAGGTCAAACCCCACCAACACAGGAGTCAGAAGGCTTTCAGTAATGCTGTGCAAGTCAGCTAAAGGAGGAGCAACTTCTCCCCTTCCCGAGTGTGCAGTGGGATGTGGTTTCTCTGTGCTGTAGGAATATATAAACCAGCTTGAGTTTGGTGAGTAGCTTTCACAGCTACCCAAATAACCATATTTCTCCAACATTTTTATGTCCCTCTTGTATTGTGGTGCCCAAAATTGCACCCAGGACTCACAGTGAGGCTGCACCAATGCAGTGTAGAGTGGGACAATCCCCTCCCTGGGGACTGGCCATGCTCTGCTCCATGCACCCCAGGATACAGCTGGCAGAAGGTTCTGTGCTCTACTGGGAAGACACAGCTGTGCCAGCACTGGCAGAGCAGGGCTGCCATGGCCATAGCCACTCACCACCCAGGCCACAGCTGAGGGAACTCTCAGCTCCTGCACCCTGCTGTGCACCACCAGCAGCCCTGCTGCAAGAGGCTTGGGTGTTTGCCCTGCTCTAGCACTTGGATGCATGTGTTTAGCCCAGGAACAAAACTAAACTATTCCATCTTTTCCAAGAAAAAAGAGGGCAGCACACACAATTCCAGCATTACCTGAGTGCTGCTGTTTGTACTGACTTCAGTTAACTGTAACACCAATTTGAAATGAAATCACTGATATTTACTTAAGGCTTTTCACAATTCCAGACAACATATGGATACTTGTACTGCTTCAGCACTTGATTCACATCAGCGTTATTTTTCCAAGCATTAAATTCTGTCACAGCCTTTACACTCTTGGCCTGGGTGGGAGGGCAGAGATCCTTGCTGAAACTGGCTAATTCCTGCTCTACAAATAACTTCCTGGCTTCTAGTTAAGCTGCATCGTTTTTCTATATGATACCTTAAAGACAGTAGATTACCACTAAATTAATGGAGATTTCTGTCTTTCTGGCCTATTGGAGGAAGCTCTGAACCCTACTCTCTCTGGTCTTGATGCATCTCGGGTGCATTGAGCACAACATGGCCAGCTGGACCAGGGAGGGATTGTCCCGCCCTGCACTGCGGCAGCCTCACCTCCAGTCCTGGGTGCAGGTTTGGGTGCCACAGGGCAAGAGGGACACAGAACTCTTGGAGAGTGTCCAGAGGAGGGCAGCGAGGGTGAGGAAGAGTATGGAGAGGAAGTCTTACAAGGAGAGGCTGAAGTCCCTGGATTTGTTCTGCCTGGAGAAGAGGAGGATGAGGGGAGACCTCATAGGGTCTGTGGCTTCCTGAGGAGGGGGAGCAAAGGGGCAGGTACTGATCTCCTCTCTTCGGTGACCAGGGATAGAACCCAAGGGAATGGTGTGAAGCTGCAGCAGGGGAGCTTTAGACTGGATGTTGGGAAGAGGCTCTGTACCAAGAGGGGGGTCAGGCACTACAAAAGGCTCCCCAGGCCTTTTCCCCAACTCTCACAGCACCAAGCTGGGCTGAGGTCAAGAAGCATCTGGATGATGCCCTCAGTCCCATGCCCTGGCTTGGCTGGGCCTGTGTGGAGCCAGGAGTTGGACTCAACAATCCTTATGTGGGTCCCTTCCCACTCGGGGAATTCGATGATTCCCACACAGCACTGTGGCCCCACGCTGGGGCCTGTTGCTCAGGGCCCTCCCCCAACATGGCTGCACCTGGGGCCTCCCCACAGCTGTGTGGGGCCGGGAGCAGAGCCGCCCTCCTGGCCCCACACAGGTGTGGGGCATTAATGTGATGGGGCTCTCTGCCCTGGGAAGTGCTGCCAGATGAGGGGCAGGAGGTGGGGAGGGGCTGTCGGGTTCAGTTGTGGGGGTTGTCTTGCGCAGTTTGGATCCCCAGTTCCTGCACTGTCAACGTGGAGGCGAAGTCTCTCTGTGCCAAGGTAAGCTAGTGGTTTTTTCCAGGCAGCCCATTAATTTGGGTGTTTGAGGACTCGGCTCAGGTCTGTGCCTGGGGAACTGGCTCTTTGGGGGAGGTGGGACAGGAAGGTTGTGGGGGTTTTGTTGTTTTGTTTTGTCTTACCTTGGCTGTGAAAGGCTTTCAGTGCCCTGTTTAGTCAGCTGTGTCTGATTATATAAAGTAACCCCCTGGCTTTTCATATAACATAGAAAGCTTATCACCTTTTTCCAGCCACTACAACAGTGTGCTCATTAAAGCACCCTTCAGTCACTGCAAAAACAACCGCCTGCTTTTACTATTAAAGATCTCCCATGTTCTGTGCCTGCATGTATAGGGCTGGTATTAGTTAAGCCCTGGGGACTGAGGTGCTGGGCAGTGTGCTCTCATGGCCAGGATCAGGCCAGGCTGGCTGTCCGCATACCTGGCTGATGAGTAAACTTTAGTCCTGTTTTTTTCTAGATGGCTCCCTCTAGTCATGTAATAAAGGCAAGGCAAAAGCAGCGGAGAAAAATGGAGCAGAGTCTCTAAGTCCTCCTATTGCTGATTCTCCATGTCAGAACTGGGAGAGAAATAAAAGGTCTTGACTGGTTTAACTGCTGTGGCTATTTTGGTGTCTAATTGAAGTGAGGAAGAGGGGTTTTGGTGCTTTGTTGATAGCCAGTTTAGTGAGGAAGAGCTCAGAGGACACTTCAGCCCTCTGAAGTAAGGAGTGAGGTCTGAAAAGGCTCCTGAAGGAGACACCCCCCCCATCATGAACAATATGTTATTTGATGGCTAAATTCACCCACAGATTTGGGTAACCTGCATGCATGCAGTCATTGAAAACTCTGCTCATCTGATTCATTACTCCTTGTAAGTATGAGGGTGTATTTCTTTTGCTTTGGGTTACAAACAGAGCCCAGTGCTGTGGGGCAGCTTGGGCTCTCTGTGGGTGAGTGCCAGTTGACCCTCCCTGTGCCCCCACCAGCATGGGGGGAGCTCCACAGCAGCCTTGTTAGCTCCTCTTGGGTCAGGAAGGTGCAGGTAGGACTTGGGATCAGCTAATGGAGGAGCAGCTGAGGTCTATGAGGTGCTTCAGCTGCCTTTGCAAAGACAAGAGCAGATGTTCCCAATAAAAGCTTTGACTCTCAGATGTGGGTGCTTGGCTGATAACAAACAGCAGTAGCGGGCCCTGTGCTATTAGACAAGTAATGAAGGCTGGTGTGGAGTCTCTTATGTCTAATAAGCACTTTACTTTGGTGGGGCTCTTTGGGGAATCTTCATTCTTTACCCAGCTGCCTATACTGTGAAACCCACAGGAACTTCATATCTTTGAAACCTCTCCCACTCTGTCAGGCTTGGCTGGAGTTTGCCTGTGGTTATTAGAGCAGAGGACAGGCAAGTGCATGTTTTATTATTCTATCTCCCCCCCAGTGTGCTTATTTTAATGTGTGTGCATCTGTACTACTGCTCCTGAATCAATTTTATGTTGAATCCTCAGTTCAGTTTAATTCAGCTGGCAGAGATGGGAACTTGGAGACTTTCCTTTCTTTTCTTCTTTCCTCTTTCTTCTGAGTTGTTTCCATCTACTGTTTTATGAATATTCCATTGCTCAATAATGGGAGGTGGAAAATAAAATCCCAAGATCATCTTTTAAAGGATGTTAATGACCATGAATGTAACCAATATAGTTAATAACAGTCCAGGCAGAGATGGAAGACCATTCCTTTCTCTTGAATAAGGGCCAACATAGCTTTTTGATTATCCCTTCTAGAAAGGGATTTGGATATTAAGGGATAAGTCATGCTAAGTATTTCCTTCTCAGACTCCTTATTCATTTATGCCTACTGTTTTTTGTCATCTTTAAAGGTGTTGTTTAGCCTGGTTTGAATTACTCCAAAACAAATGAGTCTCTTAAAAAAACAGCTCTTGAATCCATGAAGATGTTTACTAAATCCTTTTGATTAAAGGGATGAGGTTTTTCTTCTTTAAGAAACATTCTGTAACAAAAATAAGAATTATTCTTAATCTGAAGTGTGAAAAGGAAGAATGAGGACTCCAGAAAGCTCTGCTTGGTGAAAGGAGTAACTTGTATTCCGTTTTCTTCCACTTTTCTGAGCTTAACATAGAAATTTGGAGGCTCAACAATAAAGTGCCATATCAGGGATCCCAGAAAGGAATCCCGGGGTGGGAGGGAGGAAGTATTGTTGCCTTTACAGAAACCAAAAAGCAGCAGAAAAAGCCCACCACTTTAACCCTGGAGCAATGAGAAGATAAGGAAGTATTGGGTTGAGAGAGGGGGGAAAAAAGCCCTTAACGCTAATGAGTCTGTTGCCTCTAGGTTTATCTCAGCTCCACCTCTCTCCTTTGTCAGTGTATTCTTCGGTCTCCTCCTCCAGTCTAGCTGCCTCTTAACCTCATTAATACTTTGCTTTGATGGTCTTAAGTTCTTGACAATTTATTCCAGATGTTTACTACTTTGAGTGAAATAGATTTCCCAAATTTCCTGTTTACTCTTAATGTCTTTTGTCTTTTTCTTCTTCTTTGGGAGTGTGACAATTCTTTTTAACCTCTTAGTAATCCAAAAATGTTAGTTCCCTGTTGCACCCACTCTTCCTCCTAGCATCCCCTAAAGTCTGGGGTGATTCCTTAGCATGAACACACCTTTTGGTCAATGCTTGTGAGGTGAGCTTGCTGGCTTTCAGCTTCCTTAATTCTGCACTCGTGGAATTCTGAGTTTTAAAGTTTTTCAGGGTTTGGGGCTTTTTCCCCCTGTGGGTGCATGTGCACAGTCTAGGGAGAAAATTGGGGGCAGGGGGATCAGCCTACTACTTTAAGACACACTCCAGACCAAATCAGGTGCTTGTCAAGCATGTTTTTGTCCATGTAGCTTGTTCCGTCAGGTGTTTTCTGTGGATGAGTGACCTGGAGAGCTTTGAGTAGAGAGAGCAGGCTGGCACCTTGGTTGGGTTGCAGCATGGACACAGCTCCCTGCAGCAGTGGAGCTGGAGCTGCTGTGCTGTTGGAAGTTCCTGTTATAGTAATAAAAACGTGTCCACTTTCAAGTGGCTGTATGGCTTTAATTATTCTGTTGTTTTCTTTAAAAATAAAACCAAAAACAAAACAAACCTTTAAGTGAACCAGTTCTTCAAGTACAAAGGCTGTGCCTAGACCAGGCCTTAGGCTTCAATCTTGCACTTTCACAGGTGCTTAACTTTACCACTATGAGTAATCCTATTGATTTTAAACAGCACTACTCAGGCAATAAAGAGTGGATTTGTATGATCTGGGGCTTACCGTGGGGTATATCAGAAGTCACTCTTCTGAAATTAATGATTAGATGGCTGTAAGAGGAGTGTCCAGCCCAGGATTTAGTTAAAATTAATAGTACTTTAGCTTGTAGGCTTCCTTTGAAGTATTTAGCTGTCTTGTCTGCTCTCTTGAGTACTGTATCTTGAAGGCCATTCATTTAGGTTTTTTTTTTTTTACTAGTGACTTTTTTTACAATGTCCTTCAAAATACTCAGGTAGTGCTTTGTGCAGTGCATCTTTCTAACTCGTGGCTGACTGTAACCTTCCATTGAGGCTATTCCATGTGTCAGTGCCTTTACAGTCATTTTCTGGTGCCCAACACCAGGTGAACTCACAGTGCAGCTTTCCAGCCTCTGAATCTGTCTCTTCTATCCAGTTGCCTGTTTTCATGAAACTTGTAGCAAGGCGACAGCTCTGAAATCCCTGTCTCACTATCAACCTGAGCTGAGAGCATCCAACTCATTCAAAAGTGATTAGAGATGCATGCTCATGCACACCCTGATCATATATGCGTTATTTTTGAAGGAATTCAGGCAGAAAAAATAAAAAGTGATTTGATTAGAGTTGGATGCATTATGTTTCATGAGCTTGAAAAAGATGACTCTGCTGTATGACTAGTCTTACAAATATGCTTTGCCCCCAAACCTGGCATAAGGCTACTTTTTATGGAAAATATAGGTGGACAAAGCTTTCTGGAAGTCACAGAAGGAGAATTTCCCTCTTGGTATTTCAAGACTATAAGTATGTTTGGCACTAGGGCTGAGAGGTCTGTGCCAGTTGCTAACATGGTGGGTGAGTCATTTCTGCTCAGGTGTTTGTTGGAGAGGGAAACCTTTGAGCTCTGCTTAGTTAGAGAAATACTTTGGGGAAACAGCCCTGTTGTGTTAAAGCACCAGGAATCTGACATCATAGCCATCCAACTTTGTCCCAGCCCACTGTGCAGCAGATCCTTAAAGGGAAAGGGTGTTTCACTTGTTCCATCCAGCCTCTATTCCCCTTTGAAAGAGCAAACACTTGCATTTTAATTTTAAAAATATCAAAGTAGGGAGGGGGGAAAAAAAAAGGAAAACAAACCCAGGTACTGAGATCAAGAAGAGAACATCCAACTTCAGCTGGAGCATGTACAGAAGGGGTGTTCAACATGAAAGGGTTTATTCCAGGCAGCATCATGTGTTGCAACTCTTGACCTGTGTTAGTGCAGTGGTTGTACTATGACACTGGTGTAGAAAAGGTGACAGCTTTGGCTGGCAAGAACCTAAATCACAAGGTTCTTAAAAACTGTGGCAGAGCTTCCAGTGAGCTCTGTGGATGCTGCTCAGCACCAGCTCTCAGCTGAATCATGCTGTCTGGCAATGCGCTGCAGGAGTCAAGGGTGGGAGTGCAGGAGACCTGGTGAAGGTTGAGAAAGAAAAAGTCTCTTACTGGCTTGATGAACTCTTGAGCTTTGCACTCTCCCATCTCATCCTCTGCAGATTAGTCCTGGCACTTCCTTAGGGTTCTTGGCACCATACAAGTGGCTGCTTTGCAGAAGAAGTCTTAAAGGTGCACAGGAATTACAAGGTAGATGATGATAACTTGGAAATCCATTATTGCTTCTTGGGCTGTGTGGAATCACCTTGTTCAAACCCTGTTTGCATGTTAAATTCACAAGACAAATGTCAAACATCCAAGCTGTGTCAGTGGGTGTAGAACAGCAGCATCTATGCTGATGCTGTTTCTGTACTGCTGGTCTCAGTGTGCTGCTGGTCTTCCTCTCCTGCCTGTGTTTTTAGGAGACCTGTGATGCTTCTGAAAAGCATCAAGATTGTGGCTGGTTTTCCTCCCTCATCCAGGTTGTAAAGCCAGACTTCTGGGTGCACCCAGGAATCTTGCAGTTTCCCAGTTAGAGAGCTGGGGGTTCTAGCTGTTGGACAGCCTGAGGGGATGCTGCCACCCACCCTACTCTTTCTGAGTACTGTTCTTGGGGCACTGCCACAGCTACTGCCAGAACTTGAGGCTCCAGCTCAGCTCCTGCTGATACCATTGCTGGCTCAGATGTCTCTTTTGCAGCTTTCTGGTTAGTTGTTAGCTGCAAACTTGTGATGTGGAAGTTTGGTGACTACTTGCCTTCATTTTTTTTTTTTCTCTTTTTCTCCATTTACTATTCACCATTTTGGGGATGAGTATAAAGGGAGACACACTGGGGAGAAGTAATGTTAAGTCTGGGAATGCTCCAGAAGGGATTTTTTCAATTGCAGTCTTTCATTAGAATGGGACTGAGTTGTGTGCCCACGTGAGGCTGAGCAAATGAGTTTAAGTTTGAAGGCACCAACACCCTGTGAAGAGATCTAGTGAAACTGGAGATCAGGGTAGAGAAATGTCTTTGTCAGGGTCAGAGCTATGCAGCTCTAGATTTTTGCTGTTAGCCTTTTCCATCTCCAAGATGCCACTCAGGTTCTACCTGCGAGGAATAGCATCACCTAACACCTCCATATGGGACCTTCATACAGGTGGCATTTAAACTGAGTGAATTTGCTGATGTTTTTTCTTTATAACTCCTGTGCCTAGAGGCCCCAGCCATGATCAGGGCCTTGTGTGAGATGTTATGCAAATGCATATTTTGTACAAACAGAATGATGCAATTGCTTGGAAAAGTTTATAATTTAAGCAGAAAAAGGGCAAAGGGGAAAGAAAAACACATGAAGTGGAGTGGTTTCTTCAGGGTCACGCAGTAGGTCACTGGCAGAGGCAGGAATAGCAGTGGGTCTCCTGGGTCCCAGGCTGGTCCTTACCCACTGTGGCATCCAGTCTCTTTGAAAACACCCCTGTGCTTTCCCAGTGCTCCCCAGCCTCTCTTAAACTTTGTCACAGAGCTGGAATGCTAAGTGGGTTCAGCTAATTGAATTTAACCTTCGTTTGTTGAGCTGCTTTCATGCCCAGAGCCATGTGGCCGCTCTGGGTTGCTGGGAACCGAGATGGATTTGTTAGGTTTCCAGAGGGGAAACAGAGCACAGCAGAACTGCCCTTGGAGGAGAGCTGGGATGCTGTACTGAACTGTTGACGTGCCATCCCAAGAACAACTTGTGGTCACAAACCAGGCTACCCAGTTTTAAACCTTGTCCAACTTCTTAAGCCAGGCGACTAAATATTTCTGAAGCTTGTTAAATTAACCAGTTAGATCTAGGCATTATACAAGGTATAGGGCCAAAGAAAGCAGCGTGGGTGTAACTTTCTGAAGAATTATAGTTGCTGCTGATCTTGCTGTTACAGTAAATGTTGTGTCAGTGTTTCCATTATTGGTCTTTTTTTTTTTCTTTCCTTTTTTCCCTTCAACAAGTTGTTCTGGGGCTGTGTGAGAAGGTTTGCACCTCGTGAAAACGTTTTCATGTGCTGCAAAATGTCATGTGGAATCACTGATTCTCTGTTACCCAGAGAATCTGTGTGGCTTGTACTGGGAAGGACCAACCAAACTGGGATTAGAACCTGTTGGTGAGCACCCAAAGCTTGTGGGGAGTTCAGCTCGGACTCAGTTCTCCCTTTGTGATAAGCATTTACTTTGGCTCCTGTTTAGCACTGAAGAGATGACAAATCTTCAAGTTGGCTGCACTTCTGTGGTTCATCTCTCCCATAGAAACAGCTTTGCTGTGTTTGTGATTTGTCCTGTGTTAGTTTGCAATATCTTGTCATGTAGGGATGCTGTGATTGAGGGGAAGATGCTAGAGAAAAGAAGACTAAGGGGGGATCTTATTAATGTTTATCAATATCTGAAGTATGGGATGCAGGGGGAAATGGCCAGCCCCTTTTCAGTGTCTGTGGGGACAGGACAAGGGGCAATGGCTGTAAATTGGAGCATAGGAAGAGGTGAGGGAGCCCTGGGACAGGCTGCCCAGGGGGTGTGGAGTCCAGCCCCATCTGGACACCGACCTGTGCAATATGAGCTGGGGAGCTGCTTCGGCAGGGGGTTGGATCACATGAGCTCTCAAGGTCCCTTCTAACTCCTGTGACTCTGGGATTCTATGATTCTATGCTATGCAAGATGCCAGCCTTACCACCAAACCCTCCTGTTACTGAGTAACCTCCATGTCTCAGCCCACACGAACGTGCAAACACGCGGCACTTGATTAATCATGTTCATTATGGTTGTATTTTCAAGTAACCAAGAGCAGGGCTCCCGTGTGCTGGGCACCGTGCTGCTCTGGAGAACCAGCCTTCCTTTGTTTCCTGTGCAATAACATGCCAGCCTGTTTCTCCAGGCCAAACCTGCTTTCTAATTCAAGTGACAAAATTAGTGAAAAACTGGTTTGCCTCTTGCTCTTCCCTCCGCCTGGGCATGTTTGGGAATCCCTCAGAATGACTGAATTCAGTGGTTTAAGCTTTTTTGTTTTGTTTCATTGCACACCTCCCACAATAACTCTGAAGTAGCTTCATAATGGAAATGCTGACACAACACTATCACCTCAGCCCCAGGAGTGTGTTCCACCTCCTATTGTTTGCCTTGGCCTCTGTATATTGTATACTGCCTCAGTTTTAATTGGTTAATTTAATAAACTTCTGAAGTGCTGTATCAGTTGCCTGGCTTAGCTTTTATCCACTAGCCTGACGAAGAAAGTATAAGTTTCAAAAGCTTTCCTGTGTGAAGTTATTCAAATAAAAGGTATCTCCTGCTGTACTTTGCATGTATGTCTTGGAAAGGCAACTTGAACTGACAGATTTTAACAATTAAAGTATTAAAAAAAACCCCAACCTCTAAAAATCTGTGTAGCAAATGTTCTAGGCCTGACCTGCCTAACTTCAGGTTAAAAAAAAGAGGAAATTTTAATCTCAAGACTGTGCAGTGCTTCAGTAGCCACATCTGAATTATGTGTTAGGCCAAATTGTACTTTAGATGGACCCTTGGGCTTGGAAAGGAGAGAAGTGGGAGGGAAATGTAACAAAAATGGTTTTAAGGTGTTGTGGAAAGGAAATCTTGCAGTTCAGACTTGGGTGATCTGCACCAAGTTTTTGGTTCTCGTTGAAGCCCAGCATAACCACGAGCATATCGTCTGACACCTTGCTGCTCCATTCCCTCTTCAGAAGTCTTTTTCCCCATTCTGTGTGTCTCATTAATTCCAATATTGAGATTTGGGGATTGTATGCTGCAATGGGGCTTTTTATTGTGTGAGCTGTAATACTAATGGGTTGGAAAGGTCGGTAGATCTCACAGCAGCCTCTGTTGGGCCAGTGCAGAGAACCCTTGAGAGGCCCCGTGTGCCACATGTGAAGGAGTGTTTATCTGTGTTCAGGAAAGCCAAAGAGCACAAGGAACATGTAACACGAGTCCATCTTTATCTATTTTAATCTGCAGCTTGAGTATCCCAAGATTTAGGGGTATTCATCCATCAAGAGTGATTTAGATATACGTGATCATGCCTCAGGGCAGGGGAACAGCCTAGGTTACTTCTTGATATCCCTTCCAGCCCTGTTTTTTATGACTCTATTAGATCTGACAACAACAGAATCATATACTTTGTTCCAAAGGATTCTTCCATTAATTAGTACTTTGTGGTGCATAGCTCTCCTTCCCTTGAGGAGCTCTAAGAGGTTGACAAGTGCTAATTAAGTCCTACAAGAACTGGTGTGTTGGGTAATTATTATTTTACAGGTAGAGAAACTGAGGTGCAGATGTAACCCACAGGAAGTTTTGGGACAGAATCTCACTTCGATGCTTAGCATTTTAGCTATTTAAAATTCTCACTGAGCTCTGCCTCTGGGCTGTTGTTGCCAGTGGAGAATAACACTGGTGTTTCCCTCCTCCTGCCCGCATCTGAATAGTCAAGGCTTTACCAGGCTCATCAGCCACGTTGGGCTGCATCAGCATCAGAGGGGGACTGAGAGCAAAATTAATCTGGCCAGTGTGCCAAAAATAAGTTTATTTTTTCTCTATTACCACGTTTCCTGGACTTGCAGAATTACACCGACTTTAAAGAGGAGCTGCCCCAGAGTCCTGAATCCAGCCTTTTGTATTGGCAGGGAGGGAACCTCTTGCAGTCTACAGTGCTTGAATGTAATTTTCAATCAAACATTTGCTGGTGTAATTAGTCTGCTTCAGAGTTCTCTGGTGTGGAGTGACGTGGCCAAGTGGCATTTGAGAACACTTTAAAAGGAAACGAGCTAATTAGTTTAGCTCTGGGTCAACAGTACATCAGGAGCCACTGAGCCAGACTGGCCTCTACCTGGATTGCTGGTGTTTGAACTTCTTGGCTTAGTCAGCAGTACTTGCTAAAGGAGAGTGTCTCCAGTGTGAGCAATGAGGTGAGGCTGGCGTAGTGTTTGTCCTCTAGTAGGGCTGTTATCCACCTCTGTGTTTCTGGGTCTTGCATCTGTACCAGAGATCACATCCTAGTTTTTCCATGCTGCTTTTCCTGTGCCTTCTGTGTCCCACACCAGCAGTTTGCAAGGCTGTTGAATTCCAATTGCTGCTCCCAGAAATAATACTGTTTATTGTCCTTCATCAAATTCCATCCCAAAACTTCCTTGGGTCTGTGCAGGCTGTGCACAGGGCTCTGACTTTGATCACCTGCAGAGTCTAATGAAGATAATTTCATTCCACCATCCCAGTCCTCCAACCTCCCACTTGCAAGCTGCCCAGGGGAATTGCCCCCTTAGGTCTGTGTATGCAGGTCAAAGATCAACTCTACAAGGGCTTGTTCTGGCTCCACCTGCCATTAAATGCTGCCAACCCAGGAAAGCAGACCTGAGAGCACAAATTCCAGGGTGGTAGTAGATTTCTGTCCTTGATGTGATGTAGAGGGGCTGGTTAGACAAGTCAAACTCTGATTTGGTGCTTTTATGTGATAGGAATTGTTTGTCTTGGTGCCGCTGTCCAGCTCTGTCACGCTGCTCCACATCAATTCCCTTCACTCTCCCAGGGTGTGGTCCCCAGTAATGTTTGCACACTGTAATTTGTGATGGTGCTTGGTTTAAGAGGACAAAATTTGCCAGTTCAAACCATGTCTTGGTGAGAGGGTGAGGTGCTTATTAAGATTGGGAGGGTGTTTTTTTCACACTCACACGTGGTCTCTTGTAATCCCACAAGCCAGGGTGTGATGCAGCTTTGCACGACAGCAGCGGCTGTGAGATATGGGGTAGTTATGAGGAGGACAGAAGGAATTGGTAAGAATGAGCACCAGAGAGATTTCTTGTATAGGAATTTCTCTCTGTCTTTTTCCTCTCTGATGAAGAGGCTTCTTAGAGCAGCAATGAGTAGGACTATGCAGATCAGATTTGCAAGTAATCTTGTCCAGAACTGTGCTTGACATGCAAATGTTCCTCTGTGCTCCTGCCAGGGTGGCTACACCATGTCTGGTCTGATCACACTGGCCATGCTGCAAAGTCTCTATAGGAGTCTCTCTTTCTGGGCAGTACTCCCACAGGGTCACACAGCCACTCGTGTGAGCATCTATAACAGCCCCTGTAATTAGTGTTTCAGAAATGAGGGCTGTTTTCTTTCAGTGGTGGTCGCTGCACTATGCAGAAAGGGGACGTGCATCTCTCAGTGCTTTCCAGGAGAGCAATCCCAACCAATTCTGCTGGAGAGGCTGTAGCTGGGTGGACAGGTACTGAGAAGCATTGGGAGGCAAATAATGCCTTGAGTTTTTCTCATGGCTTACAAGCCAAAAGGGATGGTGAATGGAGATGAGCACTCTATCCTCCCATTCCTTGACTCATTGTGGGCCAAAGCTCCTCAAACATATGTCCCTCTGTTGTCTATCCAAGTCTGGAGTTTGTGCCAACAAAGAGAAGCTGTGTTTTGTGGTTGTGCAGAAGAATGGAGCTTCTAAGGGAAAGTTCAGTATCCAAGGACTGCAGTTGTGAGGGTGCCCTAACGAAGCCAGATAGCCTAGCTGAGCACACTGGCCAGTCCCTTGCTGCTAAACCAGCAAATCATTGAGTAGAAATGTCCCTGAGCATTGCTGAAATGCTAATGGATCCATATTGTGTCCCAGCTGAGAGATGGGCATCTTCAAGCATTCATGTGAAATCAGAGGTGAAGCACTGGCAGGGGACAGCAACTAATAAGTCCTGGGTATCTGGGGAGGATGTGTCAAATACCCTCTCACAATGCAACAGCCCCTCTGAGCGTATTAGCATTCATCTGGCACGTAATTAGCTGGATCTTTAGTTCAAGAATTAGTGAAGGGATCCCTCTTCCCACATCTCCTTGTAAAGTGCTCCCACTAATTTTTGTGACATCCAGCTGGAGGGTCTCTGGATCTGACATTACAGACCATTAAGCTCCTTCAGACCCATCTATATATTTTTAGGAGTTTCTGCCCCTGGGGTGACACTGGCCAAAGGGGATCTGACCCTTTTTAATTTTTATAATGGTAAGGAACATTTGCTTGGGTGGAATGAGTCAAAAAGTTCCTGGCTAACGAGGGAGTGTGTTCACAGGCTCCTGTCCCAGCAGGCTGGGCATGGGCAAAAACTGCCTTCCAGAACAGCGTTGGGTTTCCCTGACTTATAACCTGTTGGATTGTCCCTGATCTTACCAGAAAAAGGAAGGGTTTTCTTTCCAGCAAGAATTCCTCTGGTTTCTCAGTAACAGTAGTCTGGATATTGGTAGGCACAAATTGTCCTGGCAGGGGCTTGAAGGAGTTGAAATGCTGCAGGGAACAAAACAACCTGAGCTGTTTGCTCAAAAAAGTTGTGGGGGAAAAGGTTTCTTGAAAGACAGAAAAGCTCCCCAGGTTCAGGAGAGGAAGGTGACACTAGTGAAAGGACCAAAAGAGAGAATCAGTTCAGGTTGAATAAAATTATTTTGTTTCACTTGATACAGAATGCTTCCTTTCATTAAAGAGCCTGTAATATTTTCTTGTTAATTGAAATTAATTTATTAATTTCAGTTTGAAAACGTGTAAGTGCTTCCAGGCTGATGGCTCTTATTTTTTCAGCTGAAGTGACAAATCCAACATAAATTTGCAATGTTTTTGTTGACCCAAATATGCCTGTTTTCTTTGGGCAGGCATGAAAGCTTCAGCTGAGAAACTCTGCCTGCTTCTAATCTGGACAACACCTTCTGCCCAGGGATACTTTCATTCATAAATAAAAAGACAAATAACTGGATGGAAATGAAACCTGGGGAGCTGCACACACTGTCAGGGTTGAGGATTTCAGGCAAACCAACAAAAAGTGAAATTGAAAGCAACTGGGACAGTATGGTGTTGCTGAGAACCTTTTGGCCAGCCCAGAGCACAGGATTTGTTTTGTAGAAGTCATTAACTTAGCATGTGTTGGACAAAGTTTGCTGTTTTCCTTAGCCTGTTGCTATGTAAGGTGTTACCATGACTGTCACATCTCTGAAGTGTCTGTAAAAGTGGTGAATTAGTTACCTGAGCTAGAGATTTGCATAAATAAAATCATATGCATGGGGCAGCAGAGCTAAGAGGAGACCTGACATCTCAACACCACCTTTTCCACGTTGGCTTCCTTTTTCACCTTCTAAGCATCAGTGAGAATGATGCCTCAGTTGTCCAGTAACCAGTCTTCTGACTTGAAACAGAAGAGTTTTGAACATCATCTTTTTGCTAAAACAAAGAGTCCTTTATTGCCTATGTAGAGCCAGGGATACAAAGGTGAAGTTTCCTTCAGTTGTTGTCAACAACAACAGTATTTCTTCTTGTGAAAGGACAGTAGGAAAAGTTTACAGTGCTAATTGTCAATGGAAGCAATTTTCTAAAAGGGGGATCTGGTCTCAGCTGTTTAAATGTTTACTCTCTGGTGCTTGATTAATAGCTAATTAGAGAAATGTGATTTTATGTAGTTTCTAACTCTGTGAAATCTGGTGTCACTCAAGGATGGAGCCTGTGATGATTTACCATGTTGGGAAAAGTTGTGTTGGTAGTTCTCACTGAGGTCCAAAGAAGTAACTGGGATGAGTGCAAATGTGGGTCTCACTGGAAAGGATAATTTACTGGTGGGCTGCTCAATTTTTTTCTAATAGATATTAAAACTGTATACAGTGCATATGGTATATTTTAATATAAAGTTTATAGTATATTAATATATTTGAATGCAGCAATATAAATATATTACATATAATGAGATATGTTTAATGTCATAAAGGAAACGAATGAACTGAAACTTGCATTTCTGTTTCCTGACCCATTTTTTTCCTTAGTTAGCAAGCTGGAAGGTTGGGGTCTCTATCAGAAGAGGTAGAACTTGTTTTTTGGAAGGGGTTCAGGCCTCAGCTAAATAAATATTGGATTATCAAAAGCACTCATCATGCTAAGCAGCATTTAGTAATGTTGAGACTTCTGGAAGCTGCAGTTGTGAGGTATCAGACTACAAACTAAACTCCTGAGCGATCAGCTCTGGTGCCATCATGAGTACGTGAAAGGAAGCGCCTTTCCCAAGGGCTCTTGGTGCAAGAAGCCATATTTTTGAGCTTCTTTCCGCTGATACAGATTGTGTTGTAAAGCTTGTGTGGTAAATGTGCATTTCTGTTACCCTTTAAGACACTTCCTTGTGTTTGGAAGTCTTCCATGGAGCCCCTAAAGGCAAAGAATAATAATTATTAAAGAAAAAAAGGTAAAAATGAGTTCACACACAAGGGAAAGGGAAGGTCAGAGGAAATACTACTCTGTTGGAAGGCAAAATACTCCAACCTTCTAAAAATTCAGAGTAGATAAGCTGTTTATGACTGACTATCTAGTTTGGGAGAGTGATGGTATAATCACCAAAAGCATTTTGAAATACATTTCTAAATAAAAGGCATTTTGTGCTGTTGCAGTAATTAATGGTTGCTCTCTTGCAATAGCCTGCAGAAAACTAACTCATGCGTTTGACAGCAAACATGAATATGCTTGTAAAACTGAAGGGAATCGTTAGGCTTGTGTGAGCTTGATCACTTCAAACCAAGAAGCTGAACGTGGAAGCGTGTTACGACTTAGGGGCTTGGTTGAAGTCAAGGGGGGTATGTCAGTCTTGAGTCCTATGGAAAGGAGGGGAAGGCCCAAGTTATTTGCCACCTCACCAGTTGTGGCCTGGAGGTTAATGTACACAATAAAGAGGCGCATTTGAGGCCCCAAACTGTCCAAGCAACGTGGATGTTTAGAAATAGAAGGGCCATTGTTCCATGTGGTCGCTTTGGAAAGCTGGATGTTGCTGTAGGCAGATGTGAGGAGATGCTGATGTTGTGAGATTGTTGAACATACCTCTGGTTCCTTTATTTGCCTTTGACTTGCATGAGGGCAACTTCTATTACACCCATGGTGTTCCTGAAGGAGGAAATGCTATTTATTTATGAGGGTAAAGGGGAGGATTATGACAAATTGTGCAAATACAAAAAATTTCAAAAAAGCAAACAGAAAGGTGAATTAGTTTGCTGGTTCAGTTTGCCTTTCACTTTGCATGCACTGACCCTGATTATTCCATCCAGTGAGTGTACAGGCATGAATTTTCAGGAGTATTCATTGCTCATCAGGAAATACAGAAAAGCTTGGAAGGCGAGTGGATTTCAGAAACATGGGCTGTGGAGCTGCAGCTGATTCTCTTTTCTTTGAGCAAGGGACAGTGGCACCTCATGTGACCACTCAAAGTTTTTTCTTAGCTTGAATATTTTAGATTTGGTGTCTGTTTTGGGAAGTTACACATGGCAAGCACCAGTCTGCAAATTATTCTGA
The DNA here is from genome assembly GCA_020800305.1 of Porphyrio hochstetteri. Classification (NCBI taxonomy): domain Eukaryota; kingdom Metazoa; phylum Chordata; class Aves; order Gruiformes; family Rallidae; genus Porphyrio; species Porphyrio hochstetteri. The sequence goes on from CM036925.1 coordinate 1,599,333, forward strand.
CATGAAACTGTGGAAAAATTCATCAAATTAAAACCAGGGGGAAAGCCCTACTTACCTGCTGTAAGTCTGTTCACATAGGTGTCAGATGACATAGCGACTCGTTGAATATGAGGTGCATAAAGTCTGCTGAGAACTATAATTAACCATATAGAATTTAAATGTCTAATCTCTACCTGCTCCTCATTTGCATTGTGGAATGCAAAACACAGAATTCTTACTGCTCAAATACATCCGAACATCCAAACCTTACTAATTACTGGTAAATGCCAAATCTTCTGTTTAAAGGGATGAGAGTTGTACTCCAGTTCTGGAGGACCCAGCAAGTTTTACTTTTGCTTATGGAGAGGTTAATTAAGAATACCTTCCCTGTCTGTCCAACCTACCCATTTGGACAGAGAGAGGAGACCCCGTGAGCTGTAAATGAACTATTTTTCTCTGCAGCAGGGCTTATCAAAAGCCCTTTGGAGCAGGAGTTGTCTTCATTGTGCTTGTGCTCTCCAGTGTTATTTCTAGTTGCCTCCTGGACTGTGTAGGATGGCTTAGTCCCTGGCATTACCTCAGTTATGATCTTGACAATTTCCTGATAGATTGTTTATCAAAGAAAATATTATGTCAATAATGTCTAAAAGCTGTAGCAATACTGCTCCCAGCCCAGAGATGTAAATACTGTGTTATCTCATGGCACAGCCTTAAATGATGCCACACATCTTGAAATAACATGTCCAAATGTGTCAGAGGAAGAGCCTGTTAAAGAGTTTGCCTTATGTTACCTGCCTGCTAGCAAATGGGTGGTGAGAGACCTAGAGTTTAATTTTTTTTCTTTTCTTTTTTTTTTAAATGTCTATTAGGCAGATCATGCAACTATCTAAACACAGCTCTGGAAAACCTGTTTGCTAGCTTACTCACAGCCCCAAATGGCTTTGAGTTGCAATAGTGTGGTGCCTAACCCTTCAGGGGAAAAGAAAAACATAGCAAACCCAACCCAGTGCACCTTCTAGAACAACATCTTCCGAATTTGTGAAGGCTGGGGGGGGGCTAGGGGAGAAGGGAGGGAGGGGAAAAATGGCCTGTGTGTGAAACCACGAATTATATTATGTCTGCCAAACCCCTTTGAGAATTGGACCAACTGTCGGTTCAAATGATTTGTGCTTATCCAAACTTTACTCATCAAAGGTTTTTATGAGTTCACTTTGGCAATGGCTGTGTTTTTCCATGTGGTGAAATCATACACCTGGAAAACATGCAGCCAAAATGGTGTGGAGCTTGAATAACTCTCCTTGTTCTCCAAATGCTCTTGAGTTTTAAGCATCGTGGTAGTTAAAGTGTTTGTGGTGCTATAAAATTTGTACAACTTTACTGTAAACCTGACTCTTGCGTAACCCTCTTGGCCAGATGATTGGCAGCTCAGTTGTGATCTTGTAACACAAAAAGGAACAAATATTGGTCTTAAGTTTTTACTGTACAGAGGGAAGAAAGCTGAAAATCTTTGCCTTTGTACAAGCTGTGCATGGTGGCATGGAAAACCTCCGGTGAAGTGGCAGTCTATGAATAATCCTGTTTTATGGCTTGCTCCACAGTGTACAGAGCCCTATCCAAAACGAGCCATTCTGGGATAGACAACAGCAATCAAGATCGACTGGACTTCAGAGAAGTGATGGGGAGAGGCTGACAAGATGCTGGTGGAAAATTCAAGAGAAAGGGTATGTCTACAGTGATACTTGATGTTGACCTTGAAGTTACCTTAACCAGTCTCTGTTGTTTCTGGCAGCCTGCAGCAAAGCCAGTTATATTGCCCTCCTAATTTGCAAGTTGGGCCCTCCTAGGACTTGTTTTGAGGCCAGCTTCCCTTTCCCCATGGGCAGTAGAGAGAAGCAGAGCTGGGGAAGAGTCGTGAGAAGTGGGAATGGTGGGATTGTTGTGGGTTGGCTTCTGTGCCCGGAGCCTGTGCTGGCTCCAGACGTGGTTCAGGAGAGCACAGGGTTGGAGGACTGGCAGTGGTGGGAAGATCTCTGATCTGTAACTGAGCAAAAGTCCCAGGATTGTGGTGGGACCACTGGTAAATTGTAGCTGTGGCAGCCTCAAGGTTAATCGCGTTGATATTCTGGGTATTGAGGGGGTGTTTGAGCAGGGCTGAAACGTGTGTGACTGTTTCTGTTTACCTGGAGAGGGGCCTTTCCCTGCAGAGTGTGTTGCCTCATCTTCTGACTGCAATTAAGCTGGAGCTCTCTGGGAAAGGGGGCACAGCATCATTCTCGAAACGGTATCATGAAATGAAAGAGACATAAAATTAGTGTAACAAGGAAGAACATAGGCCACTGTGAGCATCAGTTGCTTGACTGCAGCGCCTAGTCACTTGTCTCTCTGTTTACACAACAAAATAGCCTGAAGAGAGTTAATATGTTTAGAAAACGGCACTTGCATGTATTTCTAATGGGAGAGGAAACTCAACAAATTGATGTGACTCAACAAATTGAGTATACAGAACAGATCACAACTCTGATTAGGCCATTTGCAGATCGGTTTGAAGAGCGCTGGCCTCTGGCCAGGGAGCTACTTCTTACTTGCAAGGAACCCAGACAAACAGTGAGGACACTGAGCTAAGGCTACGCTGTGCTTTGTCTGAAGCAATGATGATCTGGTTCGTGGAGCATCCGCTCAGGGCTGAGTGCTCAGCAGAATGGAGCAGCCCCGAGCCACACATGTCTGTGGCCACGCTACAGAGGCTTCACCACAGCATCACAGCAGACCTGTTCCACTAAGGCCTCGTAAATGGCATGGATTAAAAAGAATATAGGTAACATAAAATGGAATTTAGAAGAATATGGATGGCTTAATATGGAAGTCATGAATAATGCTGCATAAAATGCCTGAGCTGTTAGTTCATTTACAGCAAGCATCCCCGTGCACAAATCTGTATCCTGTAATAGATGTGGTCTTTGTTCTCGTCTTTATGTAATAACACCCTACCTAATATCGAGCCACTCTTGTGTATATTTTACACATACACCTAATTTAGTTGCTAAAAATTGCTCCAAAATCCACAGGTAGACCAAATAACCATATATTGTCAAACTGGTTTGGAATCTATAAAGAAGCAGTGCTTGGGAAGGGGAGCGTTGAAAGCTGAAGAATTAAGGAACGCTCCTTTTAATTTAGTGGCCTTGAAATGTGCTACTGAGTAGGAGGAGAAAAGAATGAGTCTGGTGGCTGGATTGGGTCTGTGTTGATGTGGGATGGATGGAGCAGGACAGTAATGGTGTTCCCAGCCTTGGAAGGAAGAAGCAACCATTTGCTCGTGATGTGGAGCAACTTGGGGTTTAACTCTGGGACAAAGTTGTTAGATTTGCTACCCTGGCTGTTTTTCTCCCTTTCAAATAAATGCTAATGACCCTTCCCCCTTAGGATTTAATCTCATACTTCTGAGGAAACCACTTCTTGGAGGGTCTTGCTGCTGTGAGGCACAGGACCCCTCCTGGTCTGTTATGTCCTTAAGCTGTGGTGAGGCTGAGTGCCTGGGATCCTGGGGCAGCACAGGGAGAGAGAAGCAGCAGCTGTGAATTACTGAGGAATCCCAACAAAGCCTAAAGAGTAATAATGATAAATAATTATTTAATTATTTAATCACATAAACCAAAGTGATGTTTATGAATTTCAGTGTTGGACTGATGAGTTTTTATCATTATTATTCTTTTTTTCTTGGTGTCTGCTATTGTATGAGCACAAGAATCTGCAGAAAACCAAAGGCCCAACCCCAAGAAGCCTGTGAACAAAGCTAAACAGTTAACACATGAGCCTGCCCTGAATGAGAAGGGAAGGGGAAGCTGTTTCTCATTTTGTGATGAGTTGCTAACTGGGAGTCAGTTTGCCATCTGCTTGTGGGAAAGCCCTAGGAGGAAGCTTGACGTACAGCCCATGGAGTTCCCCACTCCAAATCTTCAGCACGGAAAGCTGATCCTGCTGTGAAAGCATGACGAGCTGGAAGTCTGCCACACTCATACTGGGGAAACCTGAGGGAAGATGCTTAGTCTGTGCACCCTGTGTCCCACTCTGCAGGGCAGGAACAGCCCAGCTTCCCTGCCACACAGGGCTTTGAAGGGACAGTGCTCATTATTTCCTAGGTGTTTGGGATGCTGGAGTGGTGGGAGAACATGACCAAATCTTGAGTGATGAGTTAAAGTGGGTATGGGTGAGTTCTTCCTGGTGAGATGTTTTTCTGCATGCTGTGGGGATGTTAAGAATTATCCTCAGTGTTCGTGGGTGGCTGTGAGAGGTTTCTCCACGCCTGCAGTTGTGCCCTGCTCCTTTCCTCTGCATCCCCTCTGCCAGCCAACTCCCCAGAGAGCTTTTCCCAGAGGCTGTGGAAAGGTTATGCTGTGGCTTCAGTTCTCAGGTGCCCATTACGGGTATGGTAAGTACATAAATGAAAAACATCCTCCCTACTTCTGTCCTCCCCCATGTTGTCTGGAGCGCCCATCACATGACCTCCTGCTTGGTAGAGCTGATGATGTAAGGAGAGATTACTTCTGCTTGCAGGGATTGCATGGCAGTTCCAGCCATGTATTATAATTTTGTGCTGGTTGGCGCCAACTAAATCATCTCTGTGATAGCCTTAGGAGCAGCTTTGCCATGAGATCTTAGAAATGATACGTTGTCTCCCTGTGAAACTGCTGAATTAAACAAGTATTTGCAAATTTTCATGACAGTGAGATTCCATTCTGTGAACAAAACTGGGGAATTTTCTTGAATCTGTGGGAATTAGATACATACAGGAATTCTCTGGTCAAAAAGTGACTCTGCCCTTTCAAAATAACCTGCCCTCTGTTATTCTTGGTTCTTTGGGAGTGAGAATTGTTCTAAAAATTCCAGCATTACTGTTCAGTATGCTCTGTATCACTGAGGGAAAAGAATCTGTAAATCGTTTATTATCAACCCTGGAATTTTGCTCTGTGGCTTTCCAAAGGTGAGCACCTGCCCCTTGTTTTATTGAATGAAGGAGGTGAAGCTTATTAAGCCTGTCTTGTTGCTGACTTCATCACTTTGATGTCCTCCAGATTATCAAATTCTCTTTGTATTAACATATGATAATTTCTACCTGTATTGATAGACAATTATATATGCAACTGCATTATTTCACATGATACTAAATACGTGAGTGATTCAGCCTTTGTTCCTTGTGAACCTAAAAACTGGGTCTCCTGCCTTCCCAGACTGTCTCTAATTAACAGACTACAAGCTTAAGGCATCAAAATTTGCTGTGCTACATCTATGGCTTGTTCCAAGGAAACTGATTCCTCATCCAGTTATGCCAGCGAGGGGAAGAGAGCATAGCATCTCTCAAACCCAGAGCCACGCTGGGGAGGTGGAAAGGTTGAGTCCTCCAGTTCATGTGGCTCTTCTGAGGATAGTGGGTATGTTCTTCCATTTAATGTATATTTAGAGCAGTGCTGCTTTAAGATCAAAAGAATTACTCTGGATTTATACCAGGGTAGCTAAACATGGAATCATACATAATTCCCAAGCACATTTGTCTTGCAAGAACCACACCTGATCTGCCTCCCAGCTGTTATTTACATAAGACATCCTCATTGTGTTGAGAACATCTGGGGTGGGGTTGCTTGCTGCCAGGGTGGGCAGCAGTCTCACTGCAAGCCTGACTCCTACCTCCTCTGTAACCGTAGCTCCTGACCGATCACAGCCCCTCCTCAGATAGCAGGAACATCTCAGCTGGGTTTGTGCATTTCTGTGGTCTTAACACTAACCTATTTTATCCCTGAACACAATGGGATGAAATCCTACAGAAGAAAGACATATCTCAAATGTTTCCAGGATGCGTAGATCAGTGATGCATGTGTAGTTCCTAGCACAGAGAGGATTAGAATAAATGCATTCTTTGTGGATGCTGTTTTAATCTTTCAAGCTAAACTTAGATCTTGGACACCTGTCTCTGCAGCAGTCTGTCTCTCGAGCTCATGAATTTTGTGCACAGCTGTCAGTGCTGTATGTGGGGTTCTCTCTTTTCAGCTGGCTCTATTCCCAGTTGGCTGAAAAGTAGGAGCCTGTCTTAGAAAGAGAATTTCCACTCCTGCATACTTTGATGGAAACAAGAAGATATAAAACAAGATTTAATGACCCAGGTTTTTTTTTGAACCATTTATTAGCTGTTCTGTACATACTCAGTCTCTGGGGAACTAAGTTACATATTATGATAAGTATAGAGTGCCTGTTCCCTATGGACTTTGTTTCATTATTTATGTGGATAAAATAAAGCATAGAAACCAAATAAATTACCTTGGATAGCTTACTTTGAAATAGGGCTCTGGGAAGTGCCACGAGGTGGCCAGATTAAATGCTGACCTGAGTCGGTGGTGCTAAAATGAGGATACCATCTCCTGCCCCTGCCAAGCCCTTTTTTTACCTCTGAGATTGAAGATTACAAAAGGAGGAAAAGGGTTGTGAGGAAAAACATCCACCTATATCATCTTCATCCCTCAGGGACTGATTAGATGGGGAGGATATGACACAAACTGAATAGCTTCACAGGGGGCTTAAATGGTGAGTGGTGTCTGCAGGGTTCTGCAGTGTGGTCAACTGCCACCCTTTTCTCTCTGAGAAATACCCACCTGAGACTCTGGATCCCACCACAGTCTCAGATCACCCTCATTTGATTTTGTTCCCATCCCACTCAACCTCTTGGGATGGGAACAAAAGCAAAACTGCTCAAAACGAAGGGTTCCTCTTTTAGCTGTGCCTGGAAATCTAGACTGCCATGCCACTGAGATGAGCTAACTCTTTATGTCCTGGTTTTGTTTTGTCTTTGTTTTTAAGTTCTCTATGATAATACTTTGGGTAAAGTATCTCTTGCATGTTTGGGAAGCAAAAAGCACAGCCTCCCTTGGGTGGGCACAAGCCACGCTCTGCACTCTGTAAAAGGTGCTGCTGGAGCCATCAGTCGTGTACTGAGGGGGAAAGGAGCCCGCTGGAGCCTCCTGGAGAAGAGAAGAAGCAACCAAAGGAATTTGGCTCATGTCAGACGATACACCTACACTACCAGATAATGATTTGATCAATCGGCAGGCTTGTCAGATCAGACCCCAGATAGAATGGCGCCTTGCCAGGTGCTGGATCAGAGAGACTTTGTTTGATGTTATCAGGGTACAATTAGGTTACATGCATTGCTTCACAGTGCAGGCCAAGTGTGGGTGACCGGGAGGTGCGTTCGGCTGCCTCGGGAGGCCCTGCCCATGCCCAGAACCTCTGGTCACCCGCCACAGCAGCTGGGGGGTCTGGCAGGAGGGTAACCCCCAGTCCCTGCTGTGGTGTTGGTTCCCCTCGAACTCCTGTCAGCCTGCAGATGAGAGAACAAGTAGATTCAGTTTCAGGAGACCTCGGGGCTTAGTAAAAAAGAAAGCTCAAAGGAATTACTCTGTAGAAGAGTAAAATACCAGGTGTAACATGCAGCTAATTATGCCACTGGTTTACAGGACGGATTTTAAATGTTTCTTTCTGAAAAGCCTGAAAGGAAAAAAAAATCAAAGGGGAAAGATTGAAAAACAAGTATGAGAAGATATAAAACAAGATTTATATCTAAATAATTTCCTCTAATTGCTGTTAGAAGACATTAATTTTCCTTTTGATGCTCCACTTTACCTTAGGCTTCACTGTACCTGCCAGGATGGCAGAGAGTCAAAGAGGATTAGCTCAGCAGCTCTCTGCCTTAGTAGCCTCTGTGAAAGATTTAGCAATGGGAAGAATATACCGGTTTAAAAAAAAAAAAATTAAAAAAAAATCCTAATTTAAACAGGCCAACTTCAACCTTTGTTTATCCTGTGCAATCATGATGACTTCACTAGCATCCCATGGGTACAAATGAGGTAGAAATTGAGCTCAGAGTGCCAGGTGTGTGTGTGTGTTGCTTTTTTAAAGACACAGGAATACCTGATGTATCTGTGGCTGCATCGGTGTCAGGGGTGGTTTCAGAAGTATTTCAAGTGGAAAACATTGTGTCCATACGGACAGCCAGCCTACAGCCCTTGCACCAATTAAGGTTTACCCAAGTCTTGGTCTGGAAAGACCTTAAATAATGCTCGGGGTGAGCTATCCCTCTGCCAAGGGAGGACTCTGCCTGGGGAGTATCTAGACAGAAGCAGTATGATAGTATTTAATTTGCCCAGACTTTTATAAGCTTCTGTCCTGGCATGCACATGTGTGGGACATCCCTCTCTGTCTGTGGTGACATTTGGGCTGTGATTCCACTGCTGTCCAATCTTCCATCTCCTCTTTACCACCTGAAGATTGTGCAGTTTTAGTGACTGAGGCTGGGAGCACAGGGATTGCAGCTCACCCAGAGTTTGCTTGCTGAGACGGAGTCTGGTGGTGATGCCAGCTGGATAGGTCAAATGCTTTTTGTTTCACCTTTTTCTTTGTTGGAATCTTCATTGTAAAGGCACTTCTTGATCTCTGCTTGCACCTGAACTCCAGAATTGCTTTTGGTGGTTGTGGCAGCCACTTCCCAGCTTGAGTCAGAGGTACAGATACCCGTTCAGTTTGACAGGAGTGGGAAAGTCCACATTCCTCAGGCAGTACTGAATATCTCAGCCTGGAAGTGTTGTTTATCAAAACTTCTCTTAGATGAACCTTGCGGTAATTCTCCATTAATTTATTTCCTCCAGTTATTACAATGAGATCTGCTCAGGGGTATCCTAGAAAACCACTTGGAAGCATCAGTGGAGAAAATGAAGTGCGGTTGGCTGGAAGGAGCACCCGATGCCACATCACAAGACTCGATCTCTTATTTTCCCACTGCTTTAATCTATTCTGTTCTCTGTGTAGGGCTTAAACAAAAGTAACCTAAGAAGATACTGTCTCTTTGTTTTTGTGCTGCATATCATTTTGTACTAGGCAGCAATTCTTAAACCCAGCTCACAGCTCAACAATCGTGTAGACGGCCCTTTTGGGTGAACAATAAAACAGATGCAGAAATAATGAGACTCAAAAGCTGCTTTTAAATTGCAGGTTGAAGTTATGACTAAATCCCCTCCTTTGGATGGAAATACAGGAATGTATAGTGTGCATTAACTGTCCAGTTCGCTAAGGTCATGGGTTTTGTGAGAGTCGTTCTCATTTAAGCACTGTAATAAATACCCTGGCTGTCCAAAGAAGTTAGTGTGTTGAAGACAGACACTGGTTGCTGAGCTCTTCTAAAAAATCTGGTCCCACTAAATCAAGAGCAGACAGTGTCTCTTATTCATCTCCTTGTCTGGTGGTGGTTAAACAAATGCTTTTGAGTCTGAGGAACATTAAAATTCTGCAGCTTCCATAAATGACTTTGATTTCAAGATGAACGATGAGATGTTACAATCAAAACCAAAACCACTGCAGAATGCAGCATTGAAGGAAGCTGTGCTAATTTCTTCAGAAACAAATGTAGAAGTTAGTAACATGAAACAGCTGACCACGAGCCAGATGCTTCAAAGTGATAACAAGTACTTCAGGAAGCCCCCAATATCTTTGGCTTTCCAGCGAACTTTAAGATCCATATGTATACCTTTTAGGGGTAAAACTGCTTTGCTGAATGCAGTAGTGCTCCAGATACAGGGCAGGACTAGGCAATGTTTGCAAACACCAGTGAGTACCTCTTCTCTGGTGAGACCAGTAGATTTGTCCTTCTGAATAGCAAGTTAGGACTGAGCTGCTTTGCACAAGAAGCAGCTGTGGAGCAAGGCTGATAATATGCAAAAGACTTCAATCTGCTTTAATATGCTTGTATTTATAATATTAACATGCCATTGTTTTTGGAAGAAGCTCACAAACCCATACCAACCTTAGGAGTAGATTGCAAAATAACTGCTCAGGGAAACATGAGTTATTTCTGATTCTTCAATCCAGCTCAAGGAAGCTATTGGGTGTCATCAGCTGTGACTCTGTCCTCTATTAAACCCACCCTACCTTGCCTGTATCCTGACCTGCTACACCCTCTTTAGTCACAGTTTGCCCAAATTTAGCCCTTACTCTGTTTTGTACGATGTCCTGAGTAACTGTGCAGAGACCGAACTGAGTAAGGGAGGTTTGAATCTTAAATAGTACCAGAGTTGCTGTGACTTTCTAGTATCAGACGTGTTCTTAAAAGGACACCCTGTTCTGCTGTCAGGCTTTTCGTTTTCAAAACAATAGATGAGTGTTTGGGAGTAGAGGGAGAGAAAACCAGTCTCCTGCAGGAGATAAGATCTGATGTAGAGGCCTCGGAAGGAAAAATACAGCTAAATTTATTGTTGCTGGAGTGGCTGCTCTGTGTCTTATTTATCATTTTTTACATTAATCTGAATGTATATTTATTGCTTCTCAAACAATTTTGTGTCACTAAAAAAAGGTCCTTCCAGTGGATTCCAGGAACAAGTTAAAGAGGGTAAGAAATGGACAAAATCTCACAGAGAAGTTTCCTCTGTTGGGGGCAATTTTTTTAAAGGCAGCCAAACGAGTTAGTGATGTATCAGCTTGAGGTTTCTTTGTACTGAAGACTGATGGGTAGAAATCCTTCTCAAGAGGCCATGTTCAGGATTAGGGCCTCACAGTGCTGGTTGCTGCACAGCACAAGGGAAATCATATCTACGTTCCCTTCAGCATTCATTCTTGTCATACGTGTCACACCAAGGATCCCGGGCAGAGTCCTTGGGAGGGCCAAGGGCAGAAATCTGCTGTGTTCTAGTGTTCCTTCTGTGTTATATCCTGGGTTGATGGATGCAGAACTTTGAGGGGGCCTCCAGTCATTGCCTTTACTGACATCATGCGTGTGATCATATGTTCATACGTTCTTTCTTCTTTTTTTTTTTGGCTACTGATCTTTCTGAAAGGAAAATTCTCCAGCTGTCAGCCAGGGAACTGTAGGATCTGGTCTTGCTTTCCAGTTTGGAGCGTTATAGCTGTCATTTACACCCACAAAATAAGGCTGAGACTGAAATTGCCAATCTCTCTTTCAGGATGTGGTGCTTTGCAGTCTTCATTCGTCCTGCAGTATCAGTCTTTTTTCATGTTTTTATAACACACAAAGTGCTATGGCATCTAAATGCCTTGGTGTCCTTTCTTCATTTTCATAAGCTCCCCTCAACTAGTTACTTTGACCAGATCCAGGAATGCTCATGTCCTCTGATAGTCAGGCCCAGGCTCTGAGTGACAAAAACAAATTAGGGAGTGATTTTATTTTATGTCAGTGAGGGGTTTATTTCCTTGCCTGGGAGCCTGGGGCATAGCCAGAAAGAGACCTGAAGGTGATCACAGCCCCGGTTCATGCCAGCTCTGCTAGACAGTGCTGCTGCCTTATATTAGAAAAACTTGATGATTAAAAAGAAACAGCTAGATATATCTAATTTAATAAGATACAACCCATGTGGATCATAAAAGGGAGATCATAGCTGATTAAAACTGCATGAATTGTTTTAAGTGCATTCCTCAATTTTTAGACTAGAACAAAGGAGATGACCTGATTTATCCTGGAATATGGAAATAGATAAGAGCAACTACCTCGGCTAGACTTTTCCTCTGCCAACTCAGGATTGTATATTTAAAAACTAGTCTGGACAAACACAAGCTGTGTGCCAAGCAGCAATGTTTCCATTGCTTCCCTTGGAAGATTATTCCATACACTAATAGATCTTGCTGTCAGGAGGCTTTTTCTTGCAGCCTCAATCATTCACCTCAAAACGTTAAGGAACTGAGGCAAGAGTCTGAGAGGTTGGGGTTTTTTTCCCTTGTGCTTTGCTTGTCTCTAGGCTGTAACCAAGGTGCATGGAGCTGCTGCTGAGCCAGATCATCAAGCGTTTGGGAAGACTTTGTATGAAGCAGACTGCTCTGAAAATCCAGGGTAGAAACTGGTTAAAAATTGGCTTTTGGACAGAAAGTAGAGGATGTCACAGCCAGGAAACAGTTCAGGATGGGGAGGTGTGGCAAAGGTCAATTTGAGTTGTGCTTTTGTTTCCCTTCGACCGTTCTGGGCTTGAAACAAATTGCAAAAGGAGACCAAACAGGAAGCTTTTTTCACGAATTTCAGACTGACACTTGGCTGGTGGTACAGGGATGAGTTGAGATGACCTGTCTGTATGTCTGTCCTTATTGCCAGTCAGTGAGTCCATACTTTGTGGGCTTTGTGGTGCAGGACCATCATCCTTACGTGCCATGGGTTATCTGTAAATAAATAAAAAAGCAGAAGCAGTTTAAATAAGCAGGCTTAATGTATTGGTCTGATAACTGATTTATGGGCCTCTTTCCACTCGTGGATTGGCAGAGCTCCACTGACCGAATTAGGGCTGTGCAGATTTACACCAGCTGAGGATTTGGCTCATTGCATTTAATGTACCAGGAACTCTCAGGCCAAAAATAGCCATAGATACCTTGAAAGGAAATGCCATGTGAAACACTGACCGAGAACAAGGCTGTTGGGAGGAGGAGGAGGAGGGGAGTGCTGGTGGTGACTAATACACTGTGGCCATCTGCACAAATTGGCAGCTGTAAAGTAAAAGCAACAAGGTTATTGCACTATATATATATAAGCATTAAGTGTAAAGCGTGTGGATATGCTGTATGGAAGCATTCAGCATTAATCAGTGGGGAACGTGAAATAAAACACGTAGGCTATTGTGTGAGGCTTGAGTTACCTTATTATGGGAAGCGTGCCGCACATTTGAGAATGCAGAAGGGGCAGCGTAGGGCAACCAAAGTTATTCAGGGATTTGGGGAACGAATTACAAAGAAAGATTAGCTAGGCTTGGCCTCTGTAACTTTGAAACAAGAATTGTTGAGCTGAGCAGCTTGCTTAGGCATGGTGAGACTGAATTGGGAGCTCAGGAAAATAATATCTTAGCTGAGCTCTTTGACAGGCTCTCTGGGAAAAGCACCGTGAAAGGTTTGAAGGGTGCAGCGCTGTCGCAGTGTGCTGAGGCTGACCCTGAATCTGCGTGTGAGATTAAGTGCAGGGACAGATGAGAGCATGGGGAGCTTAGGCACCAGAATTCTGTTCCTCTTTTGAAGTTGGAGGATGCTAGCGTGGTGCAGGAACAGAGCAAAGGTGAGACCGTGGCCCTGCTGAGGGATCGCTGCTGGCTTTCACCAAGGCATCCCATGCTTCTGTTTTGTGCACTGAAGGCTGTCATTAACTTCTCAGGATTTAAACAGGATGACCTGCAAGCCTGGTGTCAGATGTGGCTTTATTTTCAGCATGTTTTAGCTTTCATTCTGGTACTTCTGGGTTGGTTTTCTGGAAAGCTTTTTGGAGAATCCATCCTGTTTTAGCCTTTCTCTATTGAGGACCTGGTTTCAACCTGTCCTTAGTATTGCTGGGAATTAAACCAGGGCACGTAACCTGTCCATGGCATCTTAGGTCACCCACCTATCTATACAAGAAGAGCAAAGATTAGTTTGCAAGACCTTAGTGATCTGGATATTTGTGACCATCTCCACATGTGTGGAATTTGTGGCTTAATGAACATGTGAAAAGGGATTCGAGGTCCTTGGGTTAAAGGCCCATATCCTGTTAAACACCACATTATGATTATTATATTCCTCCTCATTGATCAGCTGTCAGGGAGACAGACTCCAGTGCCACTTCGCTGATGAAATGGCAGCAATACAAATACCAGTGCTGCTCCATGGAGCAGCTTGCAGTAATACTGCCGAGTGCAGCTCCCATAATTGCCTGGCAGTGATACAGGTAGCAGTGCTGCTCCATTGATCAGCCACTCCAGCCGAGGCTCCAGCGATGCTCTGCTGATCGCTCGGCACCACTGATGGCTCCAAAGCTGCTTTGCAGACCCAGCAGCGCAGGAGACTCCAGGAGAATCTCTACCTGGTGGAAGTCCTGCCCCAAGAGCCCGGCTGAGGCAATGCATATGGGGCCTTGATGATTTATTTGGTTTCCCCGACTAATTTCCTTCTCAGCCATGATGGAAAATGCTGCACTGGTAGAAAATTGCTCCACTTGAAAGCCCAAGGCTCACAGTCTGTTATTCTGAGTAATTGCCCTCTGCTCTCCCATCCAGCCCGTGTGCCTCCTGGTAGAGTTGTCTCTTGCGGAGGTGTGTGAGTGTCTTGGGGTGTGTGTGTACTTGTAGTAATTCCCGTACCGCTCCGTGGACAGACAGGATTCAGTGTTTAATAATAATGGAAATCCAACAGTGTCTGCAAGTGAATCATTAATCCTTGGTGCTTCAAAGGCTGGGGGTGAGAGGTGGGAAGGAAGTTGATCTGAAATGCAGCCAGAGCATGCCATTGGTATTTTAGCAGGGGACTCCCTAAAATATGGGCTCCTTTCACTTGGCTGGTTGCTGCTGAGGAACGGGAAGGGAGCTGCTGAGGGAGGCGGGCAGGGGAAATGACTGAGTGTAGGGTGAGTTGGCACAGGCTTGTTTTCCAGGTGTGCCCCTGGAAAAGGAATAGATGAGGGTGTTGCTCTGTCATACCCTGTGGTGCCTGGTCCGGTTCATCCCGGCTGGCCCCCTTGGGGTGTGTGTCTCTTCCTGATTTGTATGTGGGGGAGACTGGGACTGCACCCCCTGAAGTTCTCACTGTTACTCTTTTCTTCTGCTTTTTACCCAGGGGTGACTCTTTCTGTGTTCAGCAAGGCTTATTTCCCTTAATAAAGGGAAGCCCAGACTTTTCCTGTGAGGGACCTCCACCAAAACCAGCTCTTTACTTTCTCCTAGGATTAACACTGGTGAATGTACTTCATGGTTAACTTCAGGTGTCTGGTCTTTACTCAGTGTTGAGGGTTTTTCTGTTTTGGTTTGGTTTAATGCCTTTTTTTTTAACCCCAGGACAGTTCAAATGTGTTAATTATCCAGAAGTAAAGTACACATCTTTTAATGTGAAGGCTACTCCTGCATATGTGAAATATTTAACACTTGGTATGCTGAGACTTGCTCTTCAAAGTGTTTTTGTTAGCTTCAGGGGTAAATAATATTTGGGAAGGATGATTTAGTAGGCACCAGAGAGAGGGTGCCTTCGCATGAGGAAATCACTAAAACACCCCTCCAGTTTGCAAACTGATTTCAATATACCTTGTGCATCTTGTTCTACCACGCTGCTGAAGCACGGAGAGTGCAAGGTGAGGGCAGGTACTGTGCTCCATGGGAAGAATCTCATTTTATTTTGTAAATGCTATTAGCATCCTTTAATACGTAGCAAATACTCTATTGGCATTTACAGAAAGAAAACCAGTTGATTAGATTGTAGATGCATGATTTGGGCCGTGCATATGGTTAAATCCCTGATGTTTTCTTTACAAACTAATTCCTGGCCAATTTGGCTACGTGAGGCAAAGCCTTAGATGATGGCTCCCCGGCATTGAAGCTTTGTGGAAAACTTTAGCCTACTTGATGAAAGGCTGTATCCACAACACTGAGGTCTTCTGAATCTTGGTGTAGCTGTAATGCTGAACAGTTTGTTTCTTTACAAAAAGAAAAAAAAAAAGAAAAGCAGCTAGAATTAGTGCCATAATAAAGCAGACAAATGAAAAGTGAAAGGAATTGCATTTCAGGGGGATTTTTTTTTATCTACTGGTCCCAAAAAAAGTTCTTCTTTTTTTTTTTTGTTTAACAGTTCAGGAATTTGAATACTGCAAAACTCAGGGGTTTGGCCAAAATACTTCTGTTTTTAGGCATTTATATTTTTTTCAGGAAAAATAGGGCAAAAATTTTCCACACAAACCAACGCTTTTCACAGCCTCTCATGTTTCCTTGGAAATTTTCCTTCGAATTTGTTTGTGTTGGAGAACTTGGGCTCCGCCCTCCCAGGGGAAGGATCCACAGCCTACCTGACTCAGATCCTCAAAAGCAGGCTAACACAGAGTTACTCCACTGAACCGGGGTGCTGCGGGCAGAGACGGGTTCTCAGTAGTACAAGCATGACATGGCTATTCCTGTGCACCCTCAACCCTTCTTTTCCTAAACCTTTGCTTTAGCACACTCCTACTTAGCCCTCTGTGTCTACAAACGATGGTGACTTGTGGACTGACAAGTGCTCTGCACCAAGCCATGAACTATGCTATGGCTTCTGCTAGGAAGCTCGCTCTTTACTTAGCTCAGGCTTGCAGGGCCACCTCTGGGCCACCAAAAAAGGGGCCTTTCAACAGCCTGCTCCAAAAGGCAAGGTGGGCTTGGTTGATGAGGAATGATAGAGGATTCATGTTCTCAAAATGGTAGCTTTGCATTTCTGGAAGCTGGAGGGGGAATAAAGGAGGAGCCAGGAAGGAGTATAAATAAAAGGGGAGGATGCTTTTCTGCTCAGAAAAGGTATTGCACAGACAAAAAATGGTGTCTGTCCCCAAAAGCTTTATATCTGTGGTTTTCCTGTAGGAGTTCAGGCTCCAAGGAGTTGTTGAGATGTGGAACAGGCTGCCCAGGGAGGTGGTTGAGTCACCATCCCTGGATGTGTTTAAAAGACGGGTAGATGAGGTACTTAGAGAGATGGTTTAGTAGAGGACAGGTACGGTTGGACTCGATGA
This sequence comes from Porphyrio hochstetteri, assembly GCA_020800305.1. Taxonomy (NCBI): domain Eukaryota; kingdom Metazoa; phylum Chordata; class Aves; order Gruiformes; family Rallidae; genus Porphyrio; species Porphyrio hochstetteri. The sequence goes on from CM036925.1 coordinate 1,615,819, forward strand.
TCTTAAAGGTCTTTTCCAACCTTGTGATTCTCAGTTTCTGCTTTTAGTTGCAAGGTGAAGAAAGTATTACTCGTGGATATTTGCAGAAGACACGCTGTGCCTGTGTGATTTCAATTAAAGAAGCAGCGCTGTGGGGGTTCCCAGGAGTGGATTTACCTGTGGGCTGCTGAGCTGAGGGGCTGTGTGCCTCTCTTGTCCCCTGCTGTCTGCTTGCAAGTGCCCCTCTCTCCCTACCACCGTCCTCGTTATGGCTGTGACTGGCTCTAAAAGCTGAGGGTTCGTTGCCTGGGTTCCCTCTGTGCTCCTTTGGCTTTATCCTGTTAGGCTCTCGTTTCCTATGTGGATGTTTCTCAAAAGCACCACGATGCCCTATTTTTACAGAAAATCAATGGGGTTCAGCTATTAAGTGCTTTCACCTGAGTCTTTGGGAAAATGTCCCCCATAAATAACAAAACAAAAGCAAAAACTGTGTGTGCGAGCTGAGGGCTTGCAAACCAGCTCTCTCTGCCAGACTAGCACCAAGAAGTCAGAAGGTGCATAAGGACACATCTCTGAGCAAGGCACTGTACAAACCGCAGGTGGAAGGGATTATCCCTGAGCTGTAATTTCCACAGAGAAAAGTTCACACTGGTCTTAAAACGTTTATTCTCACCAAGTGAGTGTGCCGCAGAAGCAAAACACTCAGCCTTTTAATGTCTTGTATAATTAAGGACCACTTTATTTTCTCTTTTTATTAATGACTTACCTTTAATGTTAGCCCGATGACACAGTTGTGTAATTTAATGTGAAATGTATTATTCAGCTAGCTGCCGCCTTACAGAAAGGTTTTGACAGGCTGTAATGGTTTGGGTTTCAGGACAATAAACCATCTTTTTTTATAAATGCTGGGAAGAAACTTGAAGGAAGTGAGGTGGCTCTTTTAGTAGTTTGATGGGATTAATATTTTTAAAAGAAAGTGTAACTGAAGGAAAAAAATACAGTGAAGGCCCTATGATAGCGAAGGCAAATTAGTTGTTCAGCCCTCAATTCAGGGGAAGCATTTAGGCATATGCTTAAGTCTCACTGGGGACTTGCCTCAATGAAGCTTATGCTATCTTGACTAAAGACTGAGTTTAAGCAATTATTTACCTTTTGCATAGTGAAATTTGTAGAAAGAGATGGAGCATCTTTTATTAAACCGGTGTTTCGTCAGGCACATCAGCATGTCCTTTGTCTTAGGAATGCTACTTGGAGTCGGTTGGAAATTAGCAGTTGCTTTAAATTAAACAGATTTAGGAGTGTTCCCATGATTTTGTTGAACTAGGGGGCAGAAATATTAATAATTAAATGGGCTACATGAAGAGGTTTCCTGTGGGAGCAAATTATTTGATTCAGTGACCTAGTCCTAAATTCAATTTGCTGAAGCAAAAGTATCATATGGGGGGAAAATGAGAGATAGTTTGTTGCAGTCCTGTGATTTATACTTTTTTCGAACTAAGTGAAAGGGTGGCATCTTTTTTTAGTGCCATTTTCTTAGGTAACAGAGACAGTGCAGTCAGTCTGTGGTATTCGGTGACTTTGGATCTGATGGCTGATTTCTTCCAGACTGGATGGAGGTCAAGGTCTCCCATGGGAACCTCAACACTGAGGTACTAGAGCATCCACAGGGGAAGCTCAGTAAAACCCTAGTGGGAACTAGCACTTGGGCCAAGGCACACATCCAGAGGCCATAGGTCTCCTTCGTGCAGGGGCTCTCCCTGTTTATTTTGCTGGCTTTCAAGCTTGCTGCCCTATACACCATCTTGGTCACTGGCATTGATCTCTGACTTCTGTAGAGGCAAGGGTCTTATTTGTACCTATGTAAAATCAGATTATTATATCCATCCCTGCCTGCACGACAGGGACACATTCCCAAAAGTGAGTGCTTTGAAGTAACATTTGCCATCAAACAAGTGCATAGATTGCTTTTTCAACATCCAAGTCTTTGGCATTGCATGTCACTAGCCCCTAGCAGCCCCTGCCCTGATGAACGTCATTTGTTTTCACTAAAAGCCTGGTCCTTGAACTGTGCAGCCATCCCTGGAGTACTGCCTCCCTGCCTTCCAGCAGCCTTACCCCAGGGCAGGGGGGTATTCCTGCCCTTATGGTGAGACCGAAGGAGTGAACAAAGGTGCACAGAGAACTTAACTGAACAGGGATGTCCCTAGCAGAAAGCTAAGACTTAAACCACAAAGGCTTTTCTTCCCTTCCTCCCTGCAAAGGGAAATCATTTGGAGGCATGTACATAAGGGAGAGCAAGAGAGTTTCACACGGAAGACAGTGGTGTTTGCTCCCTGCTCACCAGTCTTTCCAGGACCTTGCAAGTCCTGCCATACCAGATACAGGGGGAGGTTGTGGAGAAGACTTCCTCTCACGTCCCGTCTACATTAGGCAGCACTGATATGCTTAAATTACGATCTTGCAATTAAAAACTGTATTAAAATCTTCTGCTGGTTCTGGAGTGGGAAGCTGTAGTAAATCAGATAGCTACATGGAGACTCTTAGACAAGTTACGAATTATTCATAACCAATTATGTAAATTCCTCTGGAGCTGTAATAGTAAAAAACATCTCAGAGCCCCGTACAAAAAGTGGGTTGGTTTGGTTACCCCCAGAGAAGGAGAAGGACTATTATTGTTTAAGTCTAGTCTGTAAATGTGTTAATGGATCCACTCTGAAGTATCTGAGGAGAGAAAGAACAGACGCAACCTATTAACTGCCCGTGTCCTAGTAATCATCGAATAAATTGACTTTTATTGTATCCAAAAGTAAGAAATCTTCTGGGATAAAAAACCTTTTGCTACTTGGCTACTGATAATTGGAATCAACAACTCAAGGAATTAAGGAGGCTAGATCAGCTACATGCTTTTAAAATGATTTGTAGCTGACGTATTGCCAGTTATGCACTCTATGGGCTAATCTCTAATTGTTTTTTCATGTATGGTTCTGGGCTGAGTGGGTGATTTATTTGACACACGGTTTGATCTACTCATCACCAGCCCTTAATATACAGGATGTGCCATTCCAGATCGAGCTCTTTGTCCAACAATCTTCTGCCTCTGGAAGTGGCTAAAAACAAGCTGTTAGGGAAGCAGGCTTTGCTGAAGCCAACAGGCCGAGGGGTCGCTCACGCTGAACATGGTGGTAGCAGCCAAGGCTCCTGGTGGCACCTTGGCTGTTTTCACTGTTGAGCTTCAGATGCCCAGGCTTGGGGCCTTCAGACGCCTGGGCTTGGGGCCTGACCTCTCTGTGTAAGCATTCAAGACTGGAGGCACTTTCCAAAGCCTCTTCAGAGACACACAGTTGTTGACTTTGTCAACTGCTTGGGAGCCTCAAGGCAGAAGCCAACAGACAGCACGAAGACCCTCATGTTTTGAGGGAATCTGTGTGGTTTAGGCACCAGTTCAGAGGCCAGGAAACTGTTAGCTAGCTCTGCTTTGGGAGATACTGAATCAGTTACTCTATCTCTCTGAACTTGTTTCCACCCACTCCTTCTTTTGCATAATTAGACTGTAAGCTCTTCAGGGCAGGGACCATCTTTCTATAATCTGTTTTGTGTAACACCTAGCACAATGGGGTGCCAGTCTCACCTGAGGCCTCCAGGCACTGCTCTGTTACAGATAATTAGTATTTTTTTCGGCACCACCGTAGTACAAATAACCAGGGTGTTTGTTGTTGTTTACTCTTGGCCAAATCCTGCTTGCAAGCTGAAGGCAGGCAGCAAGCAAAGGTGCAGCAGATAGACAGCAGACTTTGTGGCAGAGGTTGAGTTTAGAGAAGAGCAAATACTCACGTGAGCTTGTGGGGAAGGTGGAAGGAATCTGCAGACCTCTGCTTTATTCCTAGCTCGGTCGCTGGTTCCCAAGTTGCTTTTAGCTAGCCACTTCATTACCCTTCACCAAAGTTTCCTTTCTGTGAAAAGTGTAATTAACAGCCAACTCCTTTCTGAAGGGCTTGGAGACGTTTGGCTGGAGACAATGAGTTTCAGCAGAAATAGTAAGAAGTTAGACATGGCAAATTCTGCTTAATGTAATTTAATGTTTTAATAATGGGGATGTTTCAGCACTTCTGTAACGTGCTATGCTCTGGATATGCAAAAGCAGGGACAAACGACACCAATTCCAGTGCCAAAGTGTGTGTTCATCTGACCAGCCATGTGTGCATATGCTCACGTGCATGAGAAATGTGTGTGTGTGTGTCCCCTTTTTTTTTTAATTCACAGAACTGTTCTTTGTTTCCTTAATCTCACCGTAGATGGTTTCCTCTTTGCATGCCCATTCTGTAATTCCCCCAGTAGACATCTGTCAGGAATACACAAAAACTAGCACAGCTTTGATGCAACAACAGAATCCTGGAAACTAATCAAGAAAAAAAAAAATTGCCCTTGTAAAACTGGGTCTGTAATTATTATGGGAGCCAAGATATCGAGATAATAAGGAGACAGCCCTAAATAACTTGGGGGAATTACAGAAGGTAATAATGTACTGCACCACTGCCAGACAGAGTTAGACAGACAGAGTGGCTATGGGTTTTGGCCTGGGTTCTGCATTGTGTTAGGGCTGCTCCATCGCTGCCAGACGGATGGAGGAGTGTGAGGAGAGGGGCTGTGCAGCCCTCCTGCCTCGTGCTGTGCCTTCCTGGGCGGCACTGCAGGGTCTGTGACTCCTCACTCCCTGAGCCCTGGTGAAACTTCAGTGGTGCCTCTCACCTGAGAGCGAAGGGGCTGTCGCAGAGTGGCCTGAAACCTGTTGTTATTTCAGGGATCAGCTTTTCCTTCTTACGTCTGCTTGGCCGTGACATCTCGCACCCACGAGATGATCTGCTCTGTGCCAACAGCCCTGCCTTGAGTGCAGAAATCTCAGCACTTGCCCCCTGCAATGTGATACCAGTGTGGGGCCCAGCGATGCAAAACAGGCAAAGGGTTACCATGAGAGAGAGGAAAAAAAGCCAAACTGTTGCTGTCGCTGAGGGAGGGAGTGTCAGCTCGGTTGTGCTGGTTATGGTAAACTGTTGTACACAACCTTGTATCCCCAAACAGGAATCTCTGTGCCAGAAAAGTCCATGTAGCCTTGAAAAACAGATGGTGTGGGAGCGAGCTAATCAGGAGTGGTTGCCCTATTGCGTTTGTGTGTTGCCAGAAGAGTCAAGCCAAGATCCCGTTGCTTTCTTTCGCAGCCACCGTCAGCGGGGCAGGAGGAGCTGGGTGAATTAGCCTGCAGAGGAAATTTGCTCCGTGCTGCTGCAGCTAGTCTTGTTTCCACTACCAGAGCGAGCTTGTTGAAAGCTGGCATGGGCATCTCAGTGCTGTGGTGTAGACATATCCTTTGGGTGTAATAACAATAGAAAGATGAGATATATAGTTTTCAGAGGTTTTGGAGCAATAGGGTGTTAAGATAATACAGGCAATCGAGCTCAAAATATATCTGGTGGTGGTTTCTAACCCTACTGGTATTTCTCCTCAGGGTTCAGTGTATTAGAAGAGACCAAGGGCATGTTTTAAAGTATGCAGAACCCACAACAGGGAGTAAAGATTTCCAAGGACCTTAGTACTCATTTAGACAAACAAAAGTCTGTCTGTGGTACAAAGCTGCTCTGCAAACTGGGGGTTGAACTCATTTGGAAATTCAGTTTTTAAGTGCCATAGATTTACTGTTCAGCAAGACAAGATCTTTGCATCCTCTTCAGCTAAGCAAACGCTATTTAAAGACACACTTGCACACTTACACTATTACACTTTATGTTTCTGTTTTGCGAGGATGTTCTAGCTCCAGGATGGGGATGTAGAGCTGTTATCCCTACAGGCTGGCTTCAGTCCTCAAAACTGAATCTTAAACAGCAAGCTCTTCAGTTTTCCACTTAATCTTGGAGATGCACTAAAATACTTTCTACCTTCCTTAAATAGAAGATAAAACGCGAGTTTCAGATGTGGAAATCCCAGTTGAAGCTGAAGAGTCGCCCTGGATAGCAGCACTTTCCAGGGACACTTATTACCTCTTCTCTGATGTCCTAGTACTCAGTAATTGTAGGAGCATAGCATGCTACTGCTAAGTGTTTTTAAATTAGGATTTAAAAACTTCTCCCGTGGCTACCCCTGTTGATTACGAATCTGGTTTTTTCCCTACCAAGACCCAGAGTTTTGGCTCCAGCACCCTCATCAGTTGTAATTACTGTGCCCTTTTACATGGAAAATGTGATCAACTTCAGCTTGTCTGAGCTGCTTCATCCATCTGCACCTGTGGCTATGGAGGGAATGGCTCACGCTGGAAATTCTGACTCTATCAGAATGGCAATTATTAATCCTAGGAACTGCATTAAAAAAATCTCCCTTTTTATTAGTACTATTAAAAGAAGTCTTATTCTTGATGATCTGCTAATTGCTTGTCATGTTAATTCCAGTGTAAAGTAGAAACCCCCTTCTTTAGCTTGAATCAAAATCAGGTGTTTTTCAAGACATAGGAATATAGGTGATGAATGATGTGGGGGTAAGTACGGCCAAAGGAAGGCCTTTCACTTTGTGCTCTCTTTGAATCCTATTTAATTCACACTGAAAAATGGCAATACAATATCCTTGCACATGTTTGGATTTCAGAGGTCCTTCTGACTGTGCTGTACTTTCAACTACTTGACAGAGTCCAGTGCAGGGCCACAAAGATCATCAAGGGAGTGGAACACCTTCCTTATGAGGACAGGCTGAGGGAGCTGGGCCTCTTTAGCTTGGAGAAGAGGAGACCTCATGAGGGGTTACCTCATTAATGTCTATAAATATGTAAAAGGCTAGAGTCAGGAGCAGGGAGATGGTGGTATCCAGTGCTAGCGCAAGGGGCAGTGGGTGGAAAAACTCTTTCACTGTGACGGTGACAGCGCATTGGAACAGAGAGGTTGTGGACTCTTCTTCTCTGGAGATATTCAAACCTACCTGGATGTGTTCCTTTGTGACCTACTCTAGGTGATCCTGCTCTGGCAGGTGGGGTTAGACAACCCCTCTGTGATGGTGCAAATGGCCTTTGCAGCTCAGCAGTTCAAGGCGAGCTTGATGGGGTATTATGTGGCACACAACTGTGAGGACATCAGCTAACTGCCTATGCTCTGCACCTTGTTCACACCAGCGTTTGGATTCTTCAGTGGCTTCAGTTTCAAACAAAAATGTCTCTTAATCAGGTCAGGAGGAGCAACTCTGAAGGTCTGCTCTTTGAAAAGACTGGTTTGGCTCTTTCTCTTGGTGCTTCAAATAAATTGAGGGTAAAAAAGACAAAAGTTTGCAGTCTCTATGCAGAACCTCAGGGAGAGAGAGTCCTGAAGTCCTGCAGCAACCCTGGAAGACAGTGTATGTCTCCTCCTCCTCTGCAGCATGTGTCCCCCTTGCCTAAGACCCATGCTCAGATGAAACCTGGCCAAGGGGCTAGGATGTCCACGTGCAGTGGTCAGATCCAGCTTGCATTGCTGGACCTTGTTTTGGTTCCCGGTGCTCTGCCTGTGCAGTTGTCCCAATGCTCTGCAAACATCCCATATTTCAAGCCTCAGAAATCCACTTGCACAGAGGAGAGGTGGGGCACAAACACTCCTTTTGCAATAACAAGCTCGTCTTTCCACCGCTTCTGCCTGGGTGGCACAGCAACCACAGGCTCTCATCATTAGCAACAATTGGTGGGTCCCAGATTTAGCTCTGTCACCACAAACCCTGTCTTTTGCTCGAGCGGTCTCCAGCTTTAGCAAGTGGTAACTCCCTTAATTATACATTTTTATCTCCTCCACCCCAGCTACTGCATTCAGGGCTGGGGGAAGGGAGGAAAGAGCAAAAAGAAGGAATCAAAGGGGGGAAGTTAATGTAGGTCCCTGGGTGCAGGGAGCACTGCAGTCCATCTTGCTGGCTATAGCATAACTGTTCTCTGCAGGATGATTTTAGCAGGAGCCCTGGCCAAATGATTTGTCCTTTCTATTGAGGCTGCAGCTTAGGGCTGTATTTTGTGCCTCCCCCCAACTCCCCCCCCCTTCCCCCTTTTCTTCTTGCTCAGGAGGGGTTATTGTGTGATTCCCCATCTCTGGCCTGGTTTGGGGTGAACCCAGCTTTGCCCTAAGCCCCACCGTCTTCTCCTTGGGCATCCTCCTGCCCTGGCCGGGGGCTTTTCAGGTCCCTTTTTCTCCCCTACTCCTCTTTCTTTTTCCTTTGCTGCCCCCTATCCCCAGCCTTGCTCTCCTACCTAGCACACATAAAACCAGAACTTGCTGCATAGGCATAAAATACTGTGAACTGCTGCACCTTTTGCACATGGATAGGTCAAAAAGAAGTGTAGCAATTTGCTTGAACATGTGCACGGGCAGTATTAATGCAGATCAGTTGCAAGAAATAACGTAATACAGATTTGCCAACGTATGTATTGCATAAATGCTGACAGGTGCTGACAGAAGTGTGTGCGTAAACATTTAATAGCAGTGTTAATTCATAGCACAACAGTTGCTGTTGGCATGGTTTAGAATTTATTATATTTTGCTATTTATTCCTAGTCAGCTTGTTGTCCATCATCCTCCCAGATGGCATGTCTACCGCAATTCCTTCCTCCTAAAATTTGCATGATGCTTTTCCTGCGAGCGAAGCAGGGTGGCTGATAGCTCAAGTTGTGCATGCAGACTCCAAAGCCTCCTTTCTTGTTCAATACAAGCCCATTTCGTGTCTACGAAGAATTCCCCTGATCTCTTTATATCTTAATTGCTCTCTGTGAATAGGGGGAAATAAATATTTCATTCCCTTATAGATGTGTTTCCCTTTTCTGTTTTTCTTTTCTAATCTATTCAGATTGCCGTGGTGAAAACCTGGCCCCACTGAAGGCAAAGGCAAAACCACCTCTGATTTCAGTTCAACAAAGATTCACCTTAGCTGACTCTGCCTAAAAGTTGGTTGTCTAGTCTAAGATAATCATCTAGGCTCCTTTTATAGTCCCTGTCGAAAGATACTGGCACCTCCAGCATCAATTCCCTGTACCCATCTCGGATAGCTATCTTGGGATGGGATGAATAGCCCTCCATAGGTGCCAATTTCTCTCTCTCTTGACTACTGAGGAGGAGGAAAGATTGGACTCAAACTAAGTTTTAGGTGGCTCTTTTTCAGTTATGGGTAGCAGGGATGACTTGCTGCAATGTGGTGGCACTCCCTCTCTCCCTGCCAGAGTCAGGGGCTCCAGTGGGATGTCAACATCCTGCAAAACTGCAAATATTTAAAGCTGGATCAAACTTGTGTGTGATATCTTCCATGGCCTTGGGTATTCCTCTGTGAACCAGGGGCCTTGGGTTGTGCCTTGCTCTGACGACCTGCCTGCATCTTAATCCCTGACAGGTTTCAGAAGCAGCAGCTAGAGGTGTGTGTGTATATATATATATATATATATATGCTTTGCAGCTGGGTTTTGCCAAGGGAAAAACTGGACCATCATGTGGGTTTCAGGTTTTGCTTTCCTCAGTGGAAAAAACTGGGCACTATCTTTCCATCAGTGAGTGAGAGAGGAGCGTTTTCACTATGAATCTCTAAAGGTACAGTCATGATTCAGGCATGAGGGATAATAAAAATTTGCTTGGGGTCTCAGTGCATGTCTACTCATGCTGGTCATGCATGGGAGTTCTGAATGAGTGAGCATGTGCAATGGCCTCTGAGGTATGTTCCTGATTGTTTTCCACCCAAATTAAGGATGCTAGTTAGGAGGTTCTGCTAACAAGGACAGATAGCATTCATTCCCAGGGGTGGCCATAGGTGCTGAATTATGGCCCAACAAGCTGCTGGGATGTCCTACTCACACATGAGAGGGAGAGACATTTCTTGGCTTTACAAGAGTTGCCACAGAGGAAAAGTCAACACAGAGAAGAAAATCAAACCTTTGTTCCATTAAGTTGTGAAAATTATTTCCTCTGTGGGTGTAAATTGATGGGCGTTATTCTGATTTATCAGGTAAGGATCTGATCTAACGTGTAGTAAAAGCTTCAAGTTTTGGCTGGCAGCTCAGGTTAGTCCTTCAGGTAGTCACATAGGAGGTTTTGCAAAGGGATCAGAAGGTAGGGCTCTTGGGAGCCCCAAGAAAAATAAACATAGCCCAGAAAGCTGTGAGAGATTGTGTGACAGCCTCTGGTGAATGAAAAGTGACTGAACACCAGGTTTTTCTCTTTCACAGCCATAAAATCCAGGCTGTGGAGGCTGTCCATTACATCTCTTCTGTGGTATCACTCCCTGCGTTTGACATAGCTCACATGATCTACGAACTGGGGCCTGGTTTTGATTTAGCACTGTTTATTAACCTAACGGTGCTGACATATTTTAGTGCAACATATAAAATCTAAGGCTTTTTCTTAAGCTGAGGAAATGAGGTTATGTGACATTGATCCAAAATGGAGGGGAGTATTTTAGGTTTCACTTTAACAGGCAAGGGAACCAAGACAAGGGAAATGCAGTCTTTCTCCTGTCCTCCCTGCCAACTCCTCTGCAAATGGGGCAGAAACACCAGGTTTCAGTAAAGTCTGGTGCATGTTTAAAACCATCTGTAAATGGCTGTTGATCACTGTGTTGTGTGTGTGAAAGATTTTAAGAATCATTTTAAAATCTGAATCAAGGCATGAGAAAATCAAAATAACCAGGCAGGTTGAGTTACTCAACTCATGACCAGGTCTGGAAGCAGTTGGACACAAATGTCCTGTGGCTACAGGGAAGGTACAAGACCGTAACCCCAGTGTATGGAAGAGGAAGCTGCAGCCAAAGGGTGGGGTTGGTGAGTCTGATATTATGGTGATTTGATGGGTAGACAAGAGATCAGTTTTCCTGATTTTAGGACCTTATAGAATGCTGGAAATGTCAGCTAAGGATAACTGATTAAGGAAATCTAGAGCTTACTGGCACAAAATAGTGATCTGTAGACAGGCAATGACAGGCCATTAATAGACCTAGTAATATGGATTTACATTAACTGTTTGAAGGTATTTTGTAAGCCCCTTGGCCGCTCGTCAAATCACTAAGCTGGTACATTGTTCCAGCATTGGAGTTACTGTTGTTGGCATTGGTCCAGAGTTGTTCTGGTTGTGCAACACTACCAAGTCCTTGCTTTTCTCCTGGTTACCTTTCAAATGGAAGTCCTTTCCTTGATTTTGATAACAGCTATTAAATTTGGCTGCACCCACTCAACACTGCGGTGCTTCTCAGAAACGGGGCAGGTTGTGTAACTTCCATTCATCAGTCCATACAGAGCAGTTAATTTCCATTATTGAGGTTTCCCAACATCACAACACAGTTGCATTAATGTGGCTTATCTGTGATAACCAGTGCAAACTAGTGCAGGAGAATCCATGAGCAGAGCCAGTCCTGTTTAATTCAGTCTGGTGACTGAGCATTACACCATTTTACCCCACCAGCTGCACCATCTCTCAGCTTCCTGCTCCTCCCCACACCGTTCCTCTCCCGACTGGTGCTGTGGTGCTCATGCTCTGCTTGGATGCCCACTGGCTGTATTTTGATCCCTATATCTGCTGGAGTTGCCTGTGAGAAGTTGCCACAATCAGTTACTCTGGTCCCAGCAAGCTGGGTTGGGATCTCCCCAGCTTCCCTCTGCTCCCTCCACGGCTGTGTGGTTGCCCATTTTCCTCCTGCAGCTGGCCCAGAAGCACACTGGTGCACCTTTCCTTTCCCATCACTCCAGCATGAAGAAGGGCTGAAGGAGCTCACACGTTGCCACATGTAATCTTGCTGCTAGCTGACATTTCTCCTCCTCCTCCTCTCGTTTATCCCAAATCCCTTCCTTTTCAGATCCCTTCATTTCCTCCTGCTCTCAGTTTTTAAGCCTTCTCTTATGTGACTTACTGTCTAGAACAGCTTCCCTCTGTACTTCTCTCCCCTTTCAAATCCCTCCTTAAACCACAGCCACTTCAGCAAGTCCTCCTTTTCAGAGGCAGTAATCCCCATTTATGCCATAGCCCACAAACATTATCTGGTGTCATGTCAAGCATGTGTACAGCCTCCAAGGTAGTCTGGTGAGGTTTCTGAGAGAGAGCAGAGCTTCTAAATCCCTTTGAAATGTAATAGAAATCAGGCACCTAATTCTCTTTGGTTTAAAAATCCCAGTTCTTCTCTTGGGGCAAGGCGTGTGTATTGATCTAGGTGATGTGCTACAGTAGTGCTGTGCAGTGCTATGTGAGTTTTACATTGAACCATGAATCATTTGAATGCACAGCAACGTGCGAGTCAAGAGCATGTGCCCGATATTAAGATGGGCTGATTTAGATGGGTCTCGTGGGGCTGGTTCTTGCTCAATTGCTCATTTCCAGATGTGAATTTTGAGGAAGGCAGAGCTTGCAAGTGCTGTGTCTGTCTCCTGTTAAGGATCCTCCATAGTCAGAGCCTATCTCGGTGTAAGTGGGATTACTCCCAGTGGTAGCAGCAGCAACAGGACTGTAGACACTTTGCTTCTTGGTTGCTTGCTGTGAAACAGGTTTGCTATCAGTAGTATCTGCCAGACAGGTGAATTCCCTCTGCTTCTGCTGAGGCTGTTCCTGGGAGAGCCCTGTGCAGAAGGTGACTTTGAGCACTGGGGAAATGTCAGGAATATTTAGCCTTGTGTGTTTCTCAAAGGAAAAGAGATGGGAGCTGGGCTTGAAGAGGAGAGTGGTAAGGTCATAAAGGGGTTTAGGACGAGACCCAAGTGTGACCATAGGATAGTCCTGGGGATTGCTGTCTAGTGGGCAGAGCTAAGGGAAGTAAATCAGGCAATGGTGGGTCTGCTGTGACATCCCTGAGAGACAGGCTGGTCCCACAGAGGCCCAAACACACCTACCATTGATCACTGCTGCTCTTCCAAAATTCAGTGGTACAATTTCTGTGGGGAGCCTACCAGGCCCTTAGTCCTCAGCGCTTTTGAGAACTTACAGCTCCCCAGTTTTTGATCCATTAGGTTTGTTCCTTAGTTTAATTCCCAGGAGCATCATTAGGAGTAGTCTGTGGGTAGATGGGACTCTGTCTCTTCTGGTGCAGCTCCCAGGTGACTTTGCCTGATAAAAACTGCTACCCAAGTAAATGTAAACTGTCAGTCCTTAATGAGAGCCGTGCTAGATTCAGCTCAATTAGAAACCCAATTCGAGGGGAAAAAATAATCTACTGTGTCAATGTTTATCCAGTAGAGTAAAACTCAACTGTCCTGGGAAGGAGCTGTGGTCTGCAGACTCATGCCAGGCTCAATTCCCCCCAGCAATGGCTGACAGCAGATCCAAGGCAGCACGTTTGTGGGATACATTCTCCTCCATTAAAAAGATGAAAGGTAAGAGAAGGAGATGAGGCTGATTCTGATCAATTGCCAAAATCATAAAACATGGGGAGACACAGAGAGAGAGAGAGAGAAAGAGGAAGAAACCTGCTCTAAATTACCCAGTGAGTCCATGCTGGAGCTGGGGATTAAACCCAGGTCTGCAAAATTCCAGTCAATTACTGGAAGCATGAGGCCACTTGCATCTGCTGACTCCCCGCCCCGGGTACTCCTCTTCTGAAGCAGCGAAGCTGCTCACAAAGTGTGAGAGTGGCAAAATTTGGGCTTGTCAGCAATGCTTTTCCAAGCAGAGCAATTCGTGTGAGCCCTTGAGTAACTCTGGGAGGGCAGGATCACGTACCCGCCTGCTACAGGGCACGCTGGAGCCCTTGAAGAAATCCCTCAGGCTCCAGAGCTCCCAGGTAGAATTACTGCACTTGGGGAGGTTGTGTGGGGTTCACTGTAGTTTATGGAAGCTGGGTGGTGAATGAGTGACTGGAGAGGATGAACAGGGAGGGAGGACAGGCTTTCCATTACAGAAGATCTGGATTTATTTCTGTTCATTCATTACAAGTCAGAATCCATTCTCTTCATTTTTATTCTTCCATGCTGTGACACCTTTAAAATCCATGGTACATTTAACTTTTGATTTCCATTTAATACCTTTTAAAGTGATCTAATGCAGACAGATTACAGGCAGTAAGGGTTACTGTCCTTTGGTGGAAATACCCTATTTAATAAAATATTGTAAGACAGATTGGCCAGTCCATGCATTAAAAAAGAAAGATATACTAAGTTTAGATGCTACGGCAGTAAAACTTTATAGGCTTATCCATTTTAGACAGTCATACCTTCCTGACATTTTCAAATGGCTTTGCAAAGGTAGTTAGCTCTCCTAGTTTTGAAATCAGAAATAGTTGTTGCAGTGTGCAGTATTTACTGTAGATCTATGTAAATTCCTAGGGGAGGGGGAGGAGAACAGTTTGATCTTAAAATATAATTTGGACTGTTCTCATCTTTTCTCCTAAAGACTGTTTTGATCATTTGTTGCCACCTCCCAGGTTTTAAAGATCTCAACTCTCTTAAAAAGTTCTGATAATTTTAAAGATAAGGATCAAATTTTATGTATTTTTGCCTCTTAGTTCTCAAGTCTTTGACATTCAGGTTTGCAAACTTCTTCCCCTATCAAAGGGCTTTAATATCTTTCCTTTTTTTTTTTTAATTTTTAAATGAAAATTGACATTCTCATTTGATAATGTGACTCTGGGAGCCAAGACTTTAAGAAAAAATGCCAACTACCACAATACCTGTGGGAATTTGCAACCTCCAGATTAATAATGGGCGCCTCTCACGTCTCTTCAAGCCCCCTGAGATTTTGATGTTTCATCTAAATCCACCCAGATTCTTGTGATCTTTAAAGGCAGGGAGACAGTGGAAAAGTACTTTCTGGGGAGAGGAATTGGTTACAGAGCATGGATCCAGGTTCCTGTTTGTTGAACCCCTTTAAACATCAAGTATTTTCAGGTTTAAGGTTTGGTTGCCTGCAATCTTGTTTTTTTTCCCCACTCCTTTTTGCTTTGCTGGTAGAATGAAGAATTTGATTTAAGGTTATATGCCTGGAAAAATAAAGCATTTAATTTACATTTTACAAGGCAGTTATTGCAGGTTAATTAAATATCAATTGAGTGTTATAGGCCATATTAAGATTTATTAATAACCCAGCAGATAAATCTCCTTGGAATTCAATTAAATGAAAATCACATAAAAATATATGTGCAATTTTATTCATATAATACATAAAACTTGTGAATTATAGTGCAGCATTGTACAGTAAGTTGATTAATGGGAATTAATTGCTGAAATAGAGAAAAATCAATTTAAACTTCCTGTAGCAGCTGTAAGAAGCATGGAATACTTCTTCCACGCCCTTGGAAAGTGAAGTTTGTGTCTGCACTTACACTGTCTCACTCCATACTGTAAGCAGCATCTTAGACATAGATGTGCTTCCTCTCCCTTCTGCCTCAGCTCGGGGGGTTTGGGTGAGAGAAAGGAACGACTCGACGTTGCCAGTCTGCGCTGCTGAGTGAATTGTGTGACTGAAGGGTTTAGAAAGGAAAGGAGCAGCAGAGTGGTACACCAGTGGGTATCCCTGCCAGTGCACCTGGGTTCATCTCTTGTGTCACAGGTGAGGTTGCTGTCTCTAAGGGAGAGGTATCGAGAGGTTTGGGAGTCTTTGTACAGATGGATGTCAGAGACTTTTGCCTTTGATGCTTCTTTGAGTATCTCCTGAAGCATTTGTAAGGTAGTTAGCTATGGAAACACTGGTGGGCCAGGTTGTCTGCAAATTCAGGAGCACAGGGGTGTGTTGGGCTCGAACCAGCATTACTGAGTGGGTCTAGGCCCATTTGGGGAAGCAAAGCTTCTGGCATCGGAGATGAGGTTCAGGAGCTGGACGTGGAAAACATCTTCCCAGTATTTGCAGAGCGATTGAGGCCTGGCATGCTGCCATCTGTTCCCTGCACATCCTGTGTTAAATACTGTCAATATGAGATTATGTTCCAATTACAGTACCAGACTGACTGGTTTAACTCCTACCATGAATCTATTTTCCTTTATTACTATGTACTAACTATGTGACTGATGTACCAGACACCAAAAGAGATGGTCTCTGCCCAGAGGGCTTTGTCTAAAAGAAACATGTTGGGAGAAGACAGAACGCAGCAGAAAATGCAGATGAATAAGTTGGTTGAGATTTCCTTTTTAATTTGTGGATTCTTTGCTTGGTTGTGTGTTTGGTTTGAGTTTTAATATCACTAAACTTGTGTCCTTCAGACATTGCACAAGAACAGAGACTTCCATAGGATCTCAAACAGGGTTAGGCATGTGGCTCGTTGAAAAGCGTGTGTGTGTTGGGGGGTGGATGCTCAATGCACACATGGCAGTGTTGGAGGATGGAAAATGTTCCAGCTCACACGACAACTCCAGCAGCCACCATGGCTCATGCTGGGGAAGTTTAGCTGTGTTAAAATACAGCAGGTGTCTTTCTGTCAATGCACTCCTTGCTCATCCTCCCTGCTTCTCTGGTAGAGAAAGCATGCATCTGTCTCCTCTGTACTTCATCTCTGCTTCTCCCTGCAATAGTTGTCAGGGATATTAGCATTAAATACTTACTGCCTGGCTTAACTAAGGGGTAAGATAGGATTTAATTTGTATGGCTGAAATCCAATTATATAATGGAGCCCCTGGGGGAAGCAGTTATACCTGCTGAATCTCTTGGATGAGTAATTGTGCACAAAGGCTCCTCTCCAGAACTAGAAACAGATCTGAAATACATTTTTTTTTTCCCTCTCTTTATTTTTTTTTTTGCTGCTGCTGCTGTTGTTACATAATAGGGCTGAGACCCTGAAAAGAAAAGCCAATGGTAACTCCATGCAGTAGAAAGAATTAAAGCATTGCCAGGAGAAAACAAGTTATAATCTGATAAAATCAAGGATCTAACAGGAAGTCTGCAGCAGCATTAGCTTGGAGGAGCCAAAATGCAGGGCAGCCAAAGGAAGCTTACTCATCTTTTTGGAAAACAGCACAGAGGCTGTGCTGTCTAACTTTTTCCCCTGCTCCTACCATGAGCAGGGAAAGGGAATCTACTTGCTTTTGTCAAAGCTTGGGAGGTGGGTAGGTATAAAAAAAGCTAAGCAGCCAACTAATTCAGATCCTTTTGATAAATCCTGCACTTAACTACATTTAAAAATCCCTGCTCCTTATCCTGCATGTCATCTGCATCCTGATAAGCATCAAAATCCCAGGTGATGATGAGCAGGACAGGAACAAAAGCATGATGAGGTTCCCAGCACGGTTCCTGAGAGCAGGCAAGCTTATAAAGCTTGATCTCTGGGGTAATACTGGGCCTTGACAAACGTCCCATCTGATACCCTCAGCAGCTCCTCATCCCACAAAGGAATATGCCAAGGGCTCAGGAAGGGACTCTGAAAGCACCAGCTCTTGTACCTAGGCAAGTTTTCTCCAAGGTCAGAATGACATATTTAATTCTACTTTTAAAATTAGAAGCAACCTTTTATTAATTTCTAATGGGTTCTAAGTGGAAAAATAATTCCCTTGGTGCTTTGATTTTATGACAACATGAAGATAAAACGATGGCTGCAGCCAGCCAGCCCAGGGAAGTCCAGGTGCCACAGACTGAGGACAACCCCCAGCCCGTCCCTGTGCCTCGCTGTCTGGGCAGGTCTTACAATTCTTTCAAAAACCAGCTAAAGCAGAAGCAGTTGCAAGGCTTGAGCTCATGAGGAGAGGGTACCTGTCTCATAGACTTGCAGCTCCACCCAGTGGCTCTGTTTTGGCAAGAGAAACCCAGGATTTCAGGAGCACTAAAAACCTGTTGAGGTCAATGTTACACTGTGGTGATGCTCTGGCATCGTGAATGACAAATTGGGGGTGTATTTCTTTCGTCAAATTCTTAGCAAGCTGTCGTCTACCATTCGAGTGATGGCAAAAGATGTAAAAGAGAATCTTTAGTGAAATAGAAAACCCAGCAATCTTATTACTTTCTCTCTTAACAACCTCCCAGCACAAACAGTAGGAGAAAAAAAAAAGCAGGGAACTGGTAACTTGCACACTTCACCTTCCCAAATTCTGTAGGAGCAGATTGCAAGTTTCCTCCAAATTTATGTTGTATGGAATTATTAATGAATTTATGTAGCAAAAGGGGTGGTTTTTTTTCTATTTGTAAGCTCATTTTGTGAAGAATTCTCCTGTGAGCATGGATTTCAGTGAAGTGAACTTGGCAACTCACACCATATTGCTTCACTTTCCTTCCTGGGTAATTACTGTGACTAACAAGAAGCGGATTTTGATCATTTCTATCAAGGATGCCATGCTGAAACTTGCTTTCTCCAGGAGGATTAGGATACTTGTAATTAAAATGAGCTTTGTGCATGTGTACATTTTAACTACAGGAAAACTCGAGTGATACCAGCAGAATTAATTTGAGATTTGCACCAGTGTTGTAAAAGCATCCCATTGCTCCAAGCTCAAGTGAAAACTGGAGTCTCTGTTGTTGCTGACTACAGGTTTCACATCTTAAAAATAGAGGAGCTGATAAACTGATACAAGCTACAGCTATTATTGTGAATCCTCTGGATGCGCCTGCCCCATCTGTGAAATACTGCTCCTGGATGGACTGTGTAGCTCCAGAGCCACAGAGTGAGTTGAAATGACCTCTTCTTCCTGAAGTTCAGACGTTATTTAGCATAAAGACAGCCCCCAAGGCCTTCACTGAAGTTGCTGTCTGCCAGAGCAGCAGCTGAACATGGGCTGTAATTTGTTTTGCTTTGCTGCTAGAGTGCAGTGAGGTAAGGGAATTGGAGTTACAAGCTGTATGAATCCCACCTCTAAGCTTGTAGACATCAGCTATCCATCCGTACAATTAGAAAGTATGCCAGCCCATACATTGTTAGCACAAGAGACTGGAAGTTTCTCTTTACAGGGGTAATACTTCAAAACAGATACAAAGTTCCACATCTTAAGAATAACAGAAGTATTTTCAAGAAGGTAGCTCTGGAAAGGGGAATTAGTTTTTATTAAACAGAGCAAGAATTTACTGGGCTTCCCTTGCCTTCCCTCAAGTTATCCCTGAAGACTCCTTGAATATATAAACCAGGTACAGCAACAGGTGAGTTGTTGGCATGGCAAGGGTATATACTTGCAGCCTGAGAGTTTTGTTCTGTCTCTGTACCAGGATTTCTCAGTGTTTGCAAAATTTCTGCCAACAATCTGTGCATGTTGTGAAGTTTACATGGAACTTGCTGCTGCAGCCAGCTCTCTCCTTCCCCCAAACACGCTGCTTAGTTCTTCTTTTCATGAATTTGGGGGGGGTCCAGGTTCCCTGCAGCTGCTTTCAACCACTGTGCAGTTCTGTGCTTGCTCTCTTCCCAGGTGAAGAGGGGTTTGTACCCAAAATGCCTGGAGGCTTTGTCTGTCTCATAGGAGAAGCTGGTGACTATCGTGTTCAGTAAAGGCAAGTTTAGGAAAGGCTGTGGCTTCCAGAAAGGGTACAAAATGACCTGGATTATCCTGTGCAGTTGTATCATTAACCACATCTTCCAGTAAGGGATGTGTGAGCCTAGTCTTACTGAGGGGTCTGCAGAGGACAGCAGCTGATACCTGACCAGAAAGCCTTTTCCTGTTGGAGTGTCATCATAGGAATAATACACTTGTCCTGCGAGTAAGTCTGGTTTCAGCTGCAAGTTCCTTGCTGCAAGAACATGCATCCATGCAACGTTCCCTGGAGAAAGAAGAGGGGGAGAGAAACAGAGATTCAGGTGGAGTGACTTTTCCCTGTTTACTGTAGGAGTGAATGAGCACATCAGATCTGCCAGGTTCAGTGCTGTGAAGTAGGGAAAGCACTCATCATCTTACTCAGCTGTACTGTAGAGAGACTGAGTAGTTAATCCAGACCTCCAAGATCCTTTAAACCTTTGGTCTCCCCTTTGAGCCGGACAATTAATGTGCCTTGTGATAGTGGTTCATGGGAAGCAAAAGGGCAGTGTTTTGTAGTGGGAGCAGGATGAATGGGAGGCAGAGCTCGAGGGTTTTATTCCTGGCGCTGCTGTGAGCCTTTGAAGAAGTCACTTGATTTATCTAGGCCTGATTCTTCTCTAACAGCATTTTCAAACCACTGTTATCTGCACTTTTAGAAAGAGATGTATAAGTAAGCTGCACAGAAGTGACTTAAACCCTGCATGATTTAATAGCGAGTTATAATCTCCTCAGATGCATTCAACACCACAACAAACTGTTTCTATAGGTTTCCTGAGTAGTGTCTTGTCCCTGCTAAAATCAGATATGCAGTACAGCCTTTTTTTCCAGTAATTGTACAAATAATTTCATTTCTTCTAATGAAGAGAGAATTGAGTGTCTTTTCAAACAAAAACCATTTAAAAATACTGCCTTGGATCTCTCTCTGTCCCCCTCCTTATATCCCTTAAAACATTTACCTAGAAATACCTACTCTATCACCTTTCTGCTGACTTTTTTCTGAACATTTTCTCTATTTTGAGGGGAAGAAAAAAAAACCTCAACACCCAACCCCCCAAGAAACAAAGTAGAATATAAACAACTGTTGAAGAAATTCTTTCAGCCAGTCTAATTTTTATGGTTATAAAAATATTTGTGTTCATTCACCATGCTCATCTCTGTGTCTTGGGAGGTTATGGTTAAACTGACGGGTAAAATGCCCTGTGACTGACACAGCCTGGTGGCACCACATGCAAAGAGACCAACCATTTACTCACCTACGTATGTGTGATTCCGCTCTGTGTTTTCAGGCTCTAGGTAGTTCAACACACTGTTCCTGGCTTTGGCAAGCAAATATATCTCTTGAAGAAACGTTGCTTTCTCCCCATACACTGTGTTTGGACGGATAATGCAGGTTGTGAGTTTAGCACCATTGCTCATCTGTAAAATCAGGAAGGGATGTTAGTGAGTGATGGATTCAGAGATGAAATCTTCTGTGGTGATGTTGGGTTTGGCAGATAAAACCAAAACCTGGGAATGTTGGGGCAGAGGAGTCAACATTTGCAGAGGTGTTCTGGACACTTAGAGCCTGGTTTGGGTCCATAAAAACATAAAGAGGTGCCCAGTTTGATTTTTAAAAATTACTCAGAGCATACCTGCACCCATGTGGTGCTCACTGAGAGATGTTGGATGGAGGGTGCTTGTGACATTAACTCTTTTCCAGTTGTGATGTATGAATTAGTATTTGCAACAACCAAAATCAGGTACCAGAGAAAGCCAGCCAAGCTGCCTGGCCTCAAACTGTCACTAGGAGAGAGGGTTGCCCAGGCAGTGGTTAAGGACACAAATCTCATCTTTGCATTCTGCTTCATCCTCTAAGAAGAACTCATCCGTCTGCTGACTGTACTAGGAGTGGTCTGGCCAGTTAACTTTGGTCAGTGGCTGACTCTGGACACACTAATATATCTGATTCTTAAATTACTCAGGCATGTCTAAAGGTTATACCTTTATGCCTTATGAACTAGGGGAACCTGGTTTCTTAGACCCCACTCTAACACAGCTCTTTCTAAAGTCACACTCCTGGTGGAGCTGAAAGGGCTGCAACCTTTGCTCTTACCAGAGCTTGGCAGCTTCCTGATTATTTGGGAATATCCCGCTTTGGTAAGCTTAGGGCAACGTGATCTATGGATGAAGTCAAGGCAGCAGTTGGACACACACTTAGATGTGAGCTGTGGGGTCTTTCTACCCATCTCTCTCCTTCCACCCAACCAGTGCTCTAATACCAGTGACTTTTGTACCCTTTTTCCGTTGGCTTCAAATACAAGTTTTTCTGCCATGGCTTTTGTCTTCCCATAAGGCAGCTCCACTTCCCCACTGTAGATGGTGTCCTCATTTCCTCTGAAATTAGATTGTGAGAGATAGCAAGTGACCATGGAGTAGAGCACAGGGCTTGGGGACATTTGTCACAGCGTGAATCACTGGAATCCCTGCTCTCCAGGGACTTAGTAGCTGTGAGTTCTGTCTGTTTGAGATCCTTGCTGGAGAAATAAGGTCTCAAGAAATACCAGAAAGTTCTGGGTGTTCATAGGCAGGTTTGTGTGAGTGTAGTGGTTTGATTCCTGAGAGCTGGGTTTGTTTTTCCTTAACAGTGTGATTGAAGCAAACAATGTTCTGGCAGCAAATGGGAAGGCAGTGGAGGTACCTTTCTAAGCAACTCACAAGTGACTGACCAAGGTGGAAAGAGCACAAGAACGTAGATGGCATGAAAATGCAGGTTCCCCACTTTATTTGTTCATTAGAGATAGAGAAAGAGCCATAAACTGAAAGGAGAAGCTGCTGCTTTGTTTTGTCATAGAGTTGATTAGAGTTGGAAGCCATTTGCTGGTGACTTGATAGAGCTGCTAGTGATCTGTTGGAGGACATGCAGTCACCGGGCTTGTGCTGGGATTACACTCCTATCTCCTCCAAATTAGGCTCAACAGGAAGAGCAAAGAAATGGACCAATGATTAAAGGCAAGCAGGGCTTGCAGCCGTTCTGGGGATGCTTGGCTGCCACTATGGAAGAAAACCTGCTCCTCAGCCTCCTAACTTACAGCTGCAAGGAGGAAAGTCTAATGTGTAACCAGCCTCATAGACACTGAAATAATCCCAAAGAGAGCCAAGAAAGCAGCTCTACTCCCCACCAGGACACTGCTGTTTTGTCCCAGTGATTCTAGGTCATTAGACCATTGCAGGATTTGGTCAAGCAGACTGATTGGGCTCAGGAAATGCTGGGGGGTGAAGAAACCTTGTTTGAAACACTGGGAAGATCCATCTATGAATACTACTTGGCCCTCTGTGGCCATGACTAGCATGGACAGGCTCTCTTCCCTCTGTGTGCTGCAGAACTTTCTTCTTCACATTTAAAAATGAATTTACTGGGTACCCCCAGGCACAGCAATAGAGAATTATCATGCTTCTTTTGCAGATGGGGCTTATATGAAAGGGTTAAGTGGCCTGTGACAAGTTCATGCAGCAAATCTGCAGCTAGAGGTCTTTTTGTCAAACACTGGGCCTCGGGAGAACAAGCTCTGACTCAGGCTCCATCTTTGACCTTTGGCAACTTGCTTGCTCTTTCCTATGCTCACATCTCCACGTGTAAAGTGAGGGCAAGGCTGTTGCCTTTCTCTTGCCTGTGTGGCAGTCTAGTATCTTGTGTGTCAGATATCCCAGCTGAGATCAGGGCCTTCTTGTCCTACAGCCACAAATTAGGAGCATCAGAAATACAGCCTCATTGCCCACGCTGGGCTTTTGTCACAAGCCCTTCCTCTTCCCCCTTCCCAGTGTTCACCGGTGATGAGCAAACACCAAACCAGAAAACAAGGAAGACAAAAGATTGATTGTGCCTGGTTTGTTGCAGGCCCGGGAGAGGCCCAAGACAACCGGGAAGGTGTGTGTGTGTGTGTTTATCTAGAAGTTCTAGTTTTAATTGCTTTCTTTTTTTAAATCCAAATTTGTTTTTTGCCTTGCAAAGCTTTTAAACAGACACAGCTTCACAAAGGGGCAAACCTGCCTGCTGTTCCTGGGCTGCAGAGCTCTGCTCGCGTTTGCTTTCCCCCCCACCCCTTTTGAAGCTGGGTAGTAACAAAGAGCTGAGCATAATGCTCTTGCTTTTCAAAACGATCACAGATAACTGAACGCTAATAAGACTGGAGCAGCATTGTCAGAAGGTATCTCAGCGGTGGCTGTCTCAGAGGGATTGAGACTGACAGAGGCATTTTCTATTATTGTCGGATGCTGAGGTGTGAGCATTATCCCTGCACCCATCACCCTGTCCAGAGACTAATCGTGCTTTGTCTGTGTCAATTTCCAAGCACGTAAAAGTGAGTTAAATAAAATTATATGAGGAATGATGGAGAAGGGGGACAGAGAAGCAGCAAAAGGCAGGCAGGCAGGATCACGGATGGTGAGGGAGAACAGCTGAACAGATTGGGTGGGGCTGGGGGAGATGAGAAGAGGAGGAAGGGGAAAGCCACATCACCTCTGCTTTCAGTCTGGAAAACAGAGCCATATTATGTTGCCTTCCAGTCATCACTGGGCTCCCTATTGAGACAAGCGGTGTAATTTTTTACTGGAGGTCTGACCCTTCCTTCCTTTTACGTTCTGTAATTCCCTTAGTTTAAAATCAAAATCATTGGAGAATGAGGATTACTCTCTCAGGCTTCCTCCCAGCATCATGGGAGCAACTAATGTGTTCTGCAAAACGTGTTAAAGGCTGTAGGTGGTTGATTTATTTGCATTTGTGGTGGGGAAGCACTGGGAGTTGATGGGTAGAGGATGTTCATGTGTAGCTCTACAAGCATCAGCCCAGATGGGTTTTTGCTTGCCCCCCTTGGTGCCATCATTACAAGCCAAAGGGTTGTCTTCCCAGGCAAGATTTGGGGTAGGCTTTACAAGACATCTGTTCACATCTATTTCTTAAGTCACAGGACTAAAATGCTAACAAGGATGTGCCTGTATCAACATTCATTTCATGACCAAATTCTACAGCACAGAGCCTCCAGTGCTCAGGGTCCCAAGTAAATTGAGGTTTGTTGCTCTCATGGATATTTTTTTCATAAGCCAGACATTTATCCTACAAGTTTGTGTGCTTAAAATGCTTTTCAAAGCAACTAGGTTATACCTTAGCTTACCTATGAGTATGAAATTCAGGCTTGTAGGTCATTTAAAGTTGTGTCTTAAGCAGCCCTTTCTAGCTGGGGCCCGATTTCTGGAGCCTGAAGCCAGCTGTGTCTAGACTGGCTGCCTATGGAGACAAAGCTTGACTTTGAGCCAGTTCCCCTTGCACACAAATTTCCATGGTTTGAGCAGCCTGTGTGGCTATCTCTGCTTGCAGTCAAATTTACCCTAAAACTTCAGCTCCTGGTCCTCAAACATCAGCACTTTTCAAGGTGCAGGTACTGCTGTGCCATGAATACAAAAGCATGGATACTCCCAATGCCGAGTTCCAAGCAGGAGTGTCAGCAGGTTGTGAAAGTCCATGCTGGATATTGAAGATCTATAACCGAACAGCCATCCACATTGTCATTGTGACCACTGTCTTTGGATTGCTCCAAATCCCACCTTTGCTGCAGGAGTTTTTCCTAAAGCTCTGCTTCTTTTTCTGGGTCTGGGGGTCATTCTCATAGGAGCCACATACAGGAGATAGGTTGAGAATAATGCCCAGAAGGCCAGGAGTTAGCCCTTGTGAGCACATTGCCAGGAAAAAGGATTTTTGAGGGATAGAAGGGTGCAAATCACAGGTCAGATCTGGGCATAGAAGACTAACTACTCAGGAATACTGCAGGGCAACTTCACACCAAATACATCTGTCTCCTAAGCCTATGTGGCTAACTTTCTTCTGAGGTAGTGCTAAAACAGTCTGTATACATTTGACCCCATCTGATAACAGGAGCTGGGTACAGGCCTGATGGCAACCCCCTGCAGAGCTGAAAAGAGGAGAGAGGGTCAGTTGGTGATGGTAGAGCAGGTGATACCTACACCTACTGTAGGTGATACTGACCCTTTGGATTGACTTGGTGTGACAGGACACCAAAAACTCTGACCTGACAGCAGGATACAAGTTGACTATCACAAACCTTAGCACCTGAGACCTTCTCTGAAACTGATTTTAGGGCTTAGAGGAGCTGGGCTGCACATCCAGGGGACAGCCTGGAGGTACAGTTGGGTGATACATCTCTCAACCATCTCTTTCAATCAGTGGTATCCATTACTGGTCAAGTTTAGGTTGGGAAGAGGTGTTGTCCCTAAAAGCAAGGTGCAGCAAAGAAGGATTTTCTCAGGAAGGAGAGGAATAGACAGGAAGGGGAACACATATCTTCTCCTTTGTAGCTACAGCAAAACAAAATCTCCATCTGGTTGCTGTTTAACTGGAAATCCAGAGTGATGAAGAACATTTTTTTTAGCCTTACCTGAACATGGGCTCACAGGATGTGTTGGGTCCCACCGCAGCAATGGAGCTTGTGTAGACAACATATGGGATGTTCAGGGCACAGCAGGCCCTTAACACGTTTTCAGTACCTGTGGGGCAGGACAAACATTAACCACCTTGCCTTGCTTCCTGTTGTGCAGAACAGAAGAGATTTCTAGACTTGGGATTCTATCTTGAAAGAGACCCATCTTTTTTATGGCTGAAAAGATGTGAAGCCACAGGTCAAGGCTGCAGTTCCTCAGGAATGGATTGCTTATAGGATGAAAGTAACAGTTACATCTATAGCTAAAACGTGGCTATTGACAACTGACTTGGACTTAATAGTTACTAACAGAAAGGAAGCAGACAGCTTGGCAGAGCAAAACTCCATCCTTCCCATCTTTCTCTATTCACAGGCAGACTGTCAAATGGAGAATTGCAGGCTTCTGGCAAAAGGGTCGGTGTTTTAGTTGCATAAATTGCTCTACAGAAGCCCTGCAGGCTGATTATAGGGTGAAAACCATTGCAACAGACTCAATAGCTGCAGAATTTTGAATAAAATAGTGCAGTTCATAAGTGCACATGGATGAATCTGAAGCATAGTTTGGATTAAGAAAGGTTGTTCTGGATAAACTTATGGGTCAGTGTGTGTGGGGTTTGTTTGGTTGGTTTCTGGGGTTTGAGGGGAAGGAGTGGGTTTAAATGATTTATGAGTCTTCCAGGGATGGTTTTGGCATTCATTGTGATTTTGATTCAAGTTGATTCTATGAGAACTTCAATGACAGCAGCATATCCATGGTTGTGTACTGAGGGCCTTCAGATCTGATGAGGCAGGTCTTAAAGGAAGCTGCTCATAGGGTTGGTTTCCTTAAATCTCCATACTATTTATACCTGGCTAATCAGGCTCTGCCCTTGAGACTTACTGCAGATCTTGCATGGGGAGGGCTTGTAATTTCTTTGTTCTCCATGTTGCTGAGGGCATAATCCGAAATTACCATGGAAATCCTGAGTTTAGGATAACTTCTGAGGGCATGAATCAATGCAAAGGCCTAGTGGAAAAGAATTAATCTACTTCTCCATGAGCCTATGACAATATGTAAAGTTAACCAAGAACCCCTGTTGAGAAACAGCACTGGAAACAGCCAAGGTAAAATCCATGCAGCTTAATAAAAAGCAGATTAAAAAGTCTTTAAGTGACTAGGTGAAAAAAAAAGAATTCCTGTAGAAGAGGGCTTTCCAATCTAGTCAACAAGGCTATAACAGGATTTGGCAGTTAGTGGTTGAGACAGAGGAGAGAATCAAAGCAGGAGAGATGTAAACTTTTTCCAGAGATGGTAATTAACTGTAGCCACACTAATACTCTTCAGCATTGTTATGGCTTGCTGAAAGACATGATACTCCATTAACTTGCAGACCTTAATTCTGGGCAAAAAGTCTTTTGAGAAGGCATAGTACAATTTAGCCACAAATTGTTGGGCTTAAAGCAATAATGGAATGAATTTCTGTGGCCTGAGTTACAGAGAGGAGCTAGAGGATTTCATAGTTGACCTGTCCTGACCCTATTTTTTTTCCATGAAGTCTACAGCAGGTATCAAATACAATTAGTTTTCATTCTTTTACATGCCATGACTTTAGTAGTAAACTGTAGGCTAATCTCTCAATTCAAGATTTTGAGACATACTAGTGAGGGCAGCAGCCTCATTTTAAGGAGGTCTACATGACACCATCCCAGGGGAGGCAGAAATACGGAACAGTTTGACTCTGAAAATAAGGCTCTGGCTAAAACACCTCGAGCTGTGCTCCTTGATGAAGCACTTGGTCACCACTCACACTGGAAAAAACTCTGTGGGTGGTTTTCTGGGAAGGTCACATCTGCAAGAGGTTTGGTTTGCTGAAAAGGGGATTGCCCAATGTTCAGTGCTGTCTGTAAGATCCTCACTAGCTGAGGTACCTCGCTCATAGGAGCAGACAATGAAGAGGAAGATCTCACAAAGCCATTAAAAGGCAGTGGGTACCCCCAGGCTCTGAATACTCTCAGTACACATGCACAACACAGGCTCCTAAAAGCACCTGGTTTTAAAAACAACTACAGCAATGAAAAGGATGGAATTTAAATGTTGCCCTTGAATGCATCAGCAAAGAGTAGGAGCCCTAAGCAGTAATTGAGTTTGAGATATATATATATAAAATATATAAAATTCCTTCCTTGTGGTTAACAACTATTTTAGTAGCTAACAGCCTGAGGTGCCACTGGAATTGCTGCTGTAATAGGGATTTCATTATTTTTATAGCCTGTGCTTATTTCTTAGATTTATGAACAAATTTTCTTTAAGCAGATCTTGCACCTCACATGGAATTGGCTCTTGGTGACAGGGAGAAAGAGGTGTGGAGCTCTCAGCTACACATGGCTTGTACACATGTAATAGCTGTGAACTGACTGTAATTAAAACAACACCACTTGATAGCAGGGATGCAGCTCAACTGGGGTAGTCTTGCACTGGTGTATAGTGTAGATTTTTCTCCCTTGAAATCCCTGGGAGAGCTATAAGCTCCCTAGAACAGGAGTTAACATTCAATTGTCACATATTAACCAGTTTCTTACCTCTGTAGGCATGTTCTGGATCACTTTGGTATGGTTAGTGAACGTTGTAGCCTTGACCACAATATCTGTACAGTAACTGGGGCCAGATTTACCTTCCTAAGATGAAGCTTTAGCAGTGGAGAGGAGGAGCATGGCCAGCACTGAGCAAGGACAGAGGAGCAAAGGCAAAAACCTCCCTGCTGGAAAGGAAAGGTCCTGGGACCTGTCTCATCCCACAGCAGAGTGGTGCTGGGGAAATTCAGGGACCAAGAGAAAGTACCTTTGTCATAGCATCTTGTATGACCACACCCAGGCATGTGAATTTAAGGCTGTATTGAATTGCTTGTTTTAAAGAGCTTACCCCCAACATTGACAGCTCTCATTTGCCAAAAGGGCACGGTGTTTCTGGAGTCCACAATAGCAGCTGTGTGAATGACCACGTGAACTCCCTGCATGGCAGCAAGGAGCAGATTGTAGTCTCGAATGTCGCCTTTCATCACCGTCACATGAGTGGTAGCTGGAGAAAAAGAATATAACCATAGATGCAGGGGGAAAAATAACATACAAATCAGCATCCCCACCTTCCTCCAGAACGAGGATCTTGCTTGGAAAGCTTTCTTCTCTGCAGGGCAAGCTGAAGCACACGCTTAACTAATGACTGTGCCATTTGAACACATCACACCAGGGAAAAATGCATCCCTGTTTTTGAGCCCAAAGAAGCCAGGTCTGCATCTAGTTTAATTCAGCACTGCACTTCGCAGCATCTGCGGGTCAGTCTGACTGTGTTTGTCATTGCAAATCTCCAGCATGCATCCAAGGATAGTGCTGAGCCAGGTTGGGAGTGGTTACAGGACTTGCTCCTGGACATGTGAATGAGAGAAGTTGTGCTGGACAATTTCCTTAAGACAGAAGATTTTTAGAGCTTACTGGGAATAACACCAGGCAAGATCAAGGGACGTTGCTCAGAGCTTTATTTAAATTGCAAATGCTATAGATGGTAAGGGAAAATAATGTAACAGGTTAAAAAGTTTCCTAGGAAATTCCTCTCTCTGAGCCATTCAGAAGAGTTTTTTCCCCTCCTTGTCCTTTTCCACCCTCCTCCCTCAAACTAGCTGACCCATACATGGCTACTCTTGGCATCTCCCGATAATTTTCTTGCTTTGAGACAGTGTTGGAACATTCCAGCAGGGTTTTTTCCCTTTTTCCTTATCTGTAGTTGGGAATAGGCCATCAGGAAGCTCTACTCCACGGGGCTTTTGCAATGGGCTGGGCAGCAGCAGTCCCAGGATAGCTGGGGGAAGGAGATGTGTCCTCTACCCTGGGCTGGTGGCTTCCCGGAAAGCCTCACATGGCCAGGGAGCAGGGGAGTGATTTCTGAAGGATGGTGCACACAAGCAGCTCAGGGAAGGGCTGTGACTCCGTTGTGACACAGAAGCCCTGAGGGAGCAACGATCAGAACAAGGTGATAAAAGGATGGGGTTATTCCTCATGAACTCGAAGGAAGGACAGAATTCAGGTCAGCCAGCTAAACACTTGCTAAGGATCAGGAGATGTAGGAAGAGGCTGCAGTTTTACAAAAGGGTCAAACTGATTTTGTAGTCACCATAGCCAGGATTTGGTAGACTAACTCCTAAGAGTTTTAATAGAAAATTAATTGAATATTATAGAACAGAATCGATTAGAGAGGGGGGAAAAAAGAAAGAAGGCATAACCCATGTAGCAGAGGTAATGCACTTACCCAGAGGACCAGAACACAGAGGAGGATGCTCCTGCTGAGTGTCTGCTAGTGCCCAGAGATGGAGCAGAGTGCCAGCAGCCTGCTAGCAGGGGGACTACTCCTATTTATCAATGAGGGGAAGCCCATGAGCAGCTGAGTGGGAGTGTTTAAGAACCTCCTTTGCCTCACCTGTCTCAAGGCAGCTGGTGCAATTAAGACCAGCAAGAGAATGATGAGAGCTCAGCCAGAACCAGGGAGGATACAAGGCAACCATGAGAAGTTTTCAGATTGGTGAGGCCTGCTAAATGGGTGCTGGGTGTCACTGCAGCTTTATGGCATTATCAGCTACTCTGGAGGACTCTTGGAGGAAGTGCTGTAAGACTGCAGTAAAGTGAATGAAATGCCTTAGAAAGGAGGTCAAGAAGGGCCAGGAAATTACAGAACAGCTTGATTTCAACCCCAGGAAATTCAGGAACACACACTTAGACAACATGTGTGTGAGGACCTGTGGGATAATAAGGAGAATAGAAGCAGCTGACATGGATTTGTCAAGATCAAATCAGGTCAGATAAACCTTCTTTGTTCTTAGGACAAGTTAACAGGCTGTATGGATATTGTGGAACAGGTCAATGTCATCTGTCTTGACTTGAGAAGGGCTTTGGAAAATCTGTGTCATTCTTACAAGCAAGTTTGTAAAATGTGGCCTAAATCAGCTACATCAGGGTGAGCACAAAACCTGCTGGATTACAGTTCCCAGCGAATTGCCAGCTGTGGTAGGTGGCTGCCCTGGGGCTTTCCAGGGTTTAGTGTTGTATTTGAGTCTTTTTAATTTTTTTTTGTTGTTTTCATCAAGAATCTGGCAGATTTGTTCATTAAATCAGCAGATAACATCAGAGTGGGAGGGACTCGAAGTATGCTGGAGGATTAGAGTACAAGCTGAACAGAACTAATAGAGGCTGAGTAAAAAGGAACAGTGAAATTTGATAGGGACAAAGAGAAGTTGTTTGGTTTAGTAGGGAAGAGGCAGCAGTTGTTCATGAGAGAATTAAATTGGGCTGCTCAGGAGCTATTGCCTGTCAGGAGAGTCTTGCAACTGTGAAAAAGGCTTAACTGTGCTGGCAGGTACAAACAGGAGGATAGTTTGCAGGGCAGAAGAAATACATCCCTCAGCTTTACTCAGCACTGGGAAGGCCACAGCTCAGGTCTCCATCCTGACCTTGGTGTCCCTCGCCCAGGAAGGAGCCGGTCCAGTGCCCAGTGAGCTGTGGAGAGGGGAGCCAGGAGAGGTGGTTTAGTCTAAAGGGAAAACCAGCCTGGAGTGGAAAGGGGGCAGTTTTCAAATCATGAAGGTTGTTGTGAAAAAGGAGAGTATTTACCTGTTCTACCTGTACAGTTAGATGAGAAATCAAGACTTGAGTTGCAGATTAGGCTGTACCAACAGTAATGGCCCAACTGTGCAGAAATTGGCTGCCCAAGGTGGCCTGGGGACAGCACAGGAAAACATCTGGAAGGGTCGTGGTGGAGCTGATTCTGCCTTGGGGCAAAATGGGCTGGGGGTTGGCTGGGATGGCCCCCAGGGCTGCTTCTGCCTCCTTTCTCTGTGACTTGCTGTGGTGTCAGGCCAAGGACCTCTCCTGGAGCAGGGCCTGTGGCAGCTCCTTAAGGTTTAAACAGTTGGGTTTTTTATCAATTATGGGTGCTTTCAAAGCAGTCGGTGGCCTGGAGCCTGGGGAAACCAGTCCAGAGAATTCATCTGCTATTTCCTGGGAGTCCCTTAACTTGCTTTAAGTCTATGTCCTTTCTACTGATACCTCCTAACAGATAGGATCTCCCTTAATGTTTCTCCTTCTCTCATTTGAAGCAAGCTAAGGGTTTGGGCAGTGGGATGGCAGGAGACACAGCCCACCGTGAACCTTGCAGAGCACTGTGAGCTGTGTTGGCTTGTTTGGGGTGGGTATTCTCAAATCCAGTAAAACAGGTTGCTTTTCCCCAACATATCTCACTGTAATCAACCCTGGTGAAACATCAGAAGGTGGCTCTGAGAATATGATCATATAGATTAATTTAATATCTTTGTGTTTACTGAGACTTTTTCATGCACTATTACAAGTTTCTCCCAACTAGTTGATTTATTTCACAATATCTGCAGCAGATGCAGAGTTTGATTCTATTGTTGTCTGGGGCTTTTGATTATTTTTCTCAGAGTTGATAACTGGCCAGGGTGGTGCAGACACATGTTTTTTTGTTCCTTTGCTATCATCAGGCTGGTTGAGCAGGAGCAATCAGGTAGCCAAGTTCCAATGTCAGGAACTCCATGTGCGTGTTGATCCTTACACCTGAGCCCTGAGTATGGACTCAGATTCTACTTGTCATATATCTCTTGGGTTTACATGCTGTGGATCTTTTTGCTTTGATTTAATCCTATGCTGAAAAACCTCCCTGAGCTGGGAGTTATTCTTCATCCAGTCTATTTAATCCCAGTTCCTGCCCCGTGCCTGTAACTATGCCATCTCCAACAGAATGCCAGCTCTCTGGAAAGGGAGAGTTATGGCAGCTGAGTAGAAGCTGATGCCCTTTTCTTACCTGTGGTGAATTTTTCTACTTCTTCTCTTGCTACAGAATCAAAAACTCTGACTTCTTTGACGTAGTCTTGTTGAGACAGGAGCTCTACGATCTTCTCCCCAATAAAACCACATCCTCCTGTCACCAGGTAAACCCAGGCTCTTTCCATTTCTGAAGAGGTTTCTGTGGTTGAGGAGTAGAGAGAAGGTTGCTGCCAGGATCCTATCATGCACTGTTAATCTCTCAGTATGTTTTCTGAACTAAGTCTAAAGTGTAACTGTCAGTTAGTGTTACTGTCTGAACATTAACTCCATCCAGTTATATATAAATCAGGTTTTTTGGCACAGTCACACATGTGACAGTCCAACGCTGCATCCAGGCCAATTCTGAGCTCTGACTCAGCCTTTCAATCTACCAAGCACCTCCAGCTTGCCTTGGTTTGTAGCCTGTCTCAGTCTAAAATTTTGATTCCAGCAATTTCCCCTCCTGGAGAGCCCTGTCCCACAGGCCAGGTGTCAGGCTGCATAGCCTGGATCTCTCTAGGTGCTCACACAGATGGTGTGTCCTAGTGGTGTGCTATGGGCAGCCAGCTGTTCGTGTCAAGCCTCAAAGACCTCCTTCCCATGCCATGGTGAATTTGTGTAGCTGCTGTAGGGCAGCAGATCGATCCAGGGCTGAGCTGTGTTGGGTGCAGTGCAGGCAGGGTCAGGAAGGGCTGGCTGCACCTTCATCATGACTGACTCTGCCGGTTTGATTATCTAGCATGGCTCTCCTGAATGAATTTTTATTTGAGCTGAAATATAAACATAAACACATACACACTCACATCTAGTTAGGTGGAGAAAGTCCTCTCAATTTGAACAATGTCTAGATTTGACAGCTCTACCATCGTTTGGCAAATTGTTGCAGTGGTTAATTACCAGCATCTTTAAAAGAGTGCTTTGTTGTATTTTATCTACCTATACAGTGGCTAAGATACCTTTTCCTTGCTGAGCTGTAAAGAACGTGTGCTGTTTTGGATTAAAAAGACTGGGATGGCTTTGTCTAAGGGGTCTTGGGCCTGTCCTAAGATTGGGATGTGGGGGGGAGCTGCCCTCTGGCAGGGCTGTTTCTTTCTGCCTCTCTCATGAAGATGCTCAGAGATAACTAAGTCAGGCCTGATCAGCTACTGGTCTCTTTGGGATGCCAAGCAAATTAATTCCTTAAGTCTGGAGTAGTCACATTATTTCCAATCCAGCCTTGAACAAACTTGTCACCATTTTTGGTGAATAGTGGACACACTGTCCTATGAGGGGTAGCAGTGTTGAGAGCAAGGCCCACTGCATGGATGTAGGAAAAAAAAAAAAACCCCATCACTGGAGCCATTCTCACTATAGTGGGTATGCTCATCCATCTTTTAAAAGTCACTTGTGTGGCAACGTGGTGTTGAGCATGTGGTTGATGAAGAGTTAAGGCTCAAAGAGTACCTGTGTTTTGTTCATTTATATATATATATATATGTTTCTTTTATATTATATATATAAAAATATATATATTTTATATGTATATGTTTCTTTTAGTCAGCTCCTGCTAGAAGTTCCATCTGTTCAGCTCCTTGTGCTGTGTTAAGCATTGGGAAAAGCACCAGTTCCCTTTGCTGTGATTACAATCAGTGGCCATAATGGCCCAGAGACCAACAGGGGCCTGATGCTAATTTGGTGCTTGGCAGACCAGCACAGTCACAAACATCCCAAGAAATTAATTTAGCCTTTTATCCAGCACCTCCCAATCTGTACAGTAGCGATTAACAGCACTGCCTTCCCTCAAAGGACTCTTTGCAGGGATGAATATATCACAGTTGGAGGTGTCAGGACACAAAACCTAAGATAAATACACTCTGAGAGCCTCACAGAAGCGCTGCATGGGAATGTTTGGCATCAAGTAACCTTGAGTATGTCCTCATCTGGGATGCAGAAAGCTGCATGAAGCAGAGGCCCTGATGCTGTGGGCATTTCTCAGTGTTGGCAAGACTTTGCTACAGTATTGGTATCTGCATATCAGCAGTGTCATCTCATTGGAAAAGGGGGGAAAATGGCTGAGCTGTACATATCTCTTTGTTAGGATAGAAAAAGCATTTTCAGAAACCAAAACTGTCACTTCTGTGATAGTAACAGCCCAGGTCCTCTCCTCCACCCCAGGCTCCCATGGATTAAAGCCTCCCTTTGAAAACAGATGGGGAGTGGTAGTAGCATCTAAATGGGTAGCTGTTCCCACAGCAGGGCGGTCCCTAACCACATCCTCTACTAACAGTTTGACCTGTCCCAAGGGGTGATGACTCTGGGGGGTCTCCATAAGTCCAGAGGCAAAGTCAGAGAAAGCCAGGTGGGCGAAAACCAGTGGCTTCTGGATGAGGTGGATGCCCAGGATGTATTGGGGGTTGCAGGGAGGGAGCCTGGGTGGCCGCTGCTGCCTTTGATTAGCTAACTTGCCTTCCTTGGACTGCAAGGAAACAAATGAGGAAGTGAGGCAAGTGGAAAGTAACATCAGATTTTAATTTATGTGCTCAACCACTGCAGAATTGTCTCTGGCTCGTTCCTGTCACGCAGGCTGCTGCAGCCAACCCATCCCCACAGCACCCGAGCTCAGCTGAGGGAAACCTGGGATCCCCATATCTCTCCTGGTGTCAAACTCCTTCTGGAGCAGGAGAGCTAATCCTACAGAAGGAGTCTGCCCAAGCCAGGTAGTGCCTGGCTCTGCAATGCAAAGCAAGGTGCTCCAAGCTGACACTGGGTGAAGGCTTACCTGGGCTGCCTGAGGAGTTAAAAAAGTTGCCACAAAGGTGGGACATGCCCCTGTAGTTGGTTGGTGTGGCTGGACTCAAAGTAGTGACTAAGAGCATCCTAGAGACACATCTCAAACCTCTGAGGTTGCAGTTGTGCTTGCTGAGGCAGTCTAACCAGCAGCTGCAGCAGAGTCTCCAGCATGGGCAGGGGCACTGACACATTTGGCTTTAGTTAGTGAGGATCCTTTTTGCCCCTCAGAAAATGACCAGAGACACACAGAGTCTTGTTTTTCAAGAGACCCTCAAACACACAGAGAAAGTTGAGCTGGCAGAGAGGAAAGATGCCCTGATTTCAGGGGACAGTTAGCACGGACTTGTTCTGAACTTTGTCAATACAGGACACCTGCCATCGTATTCCTTTACAGTATGTTTATTTCTCAGTGCATTACATGAAAGGTCTTTGGTATTTGTGGGTTCTTGAATACTGTTCCCACTCTGCTCTGTAAGAAAATGCTGAATACAAAACATTCCATATACAGTAACAAACCCCATAGCAAATAAAGAGAAATAGATATCTTGAACAATAACATAGCAATATGAAAACAGGTAAGTAACCATGCAAGAGGTGGAACAAACAGGTTGTGTTTACAACAAACATTAGAGCCTGCCATAAACGAGTTCATTGTGTCAGAGGAGATTTATTCTTGCTCTAAGAAATTACACAGGACTGCAAGAACTGTGTATGGCTGCCCTATAACAGACCAAATGGTGGTAAAGCAATTGCAACAGGAGAAGCTGGGACCATTTGCACACATACGAAACACATTGATATAAATAAAAAAAAATAGTGTGTAAAATAACGAGTGGAAAAGGGAACATTTCCCTCTGCAGCTGGGAATGTGCTTTGTGGACAGTTATAGCACCTTTGAATTGCGTGGTGTCAAGTCAGTCAGAGACTCTGAGTAGTTTAAACCCCTATCCCACCCAACACCTGAATGGAATGTAGTCTTGAGTAAGACAGAAGCTGTAAACATGGAGGAGAATGGATTGCCAACAAATTGCATCGAGACACAATTCCAGAAGCCGATTGTCTTTTAGAAGCCTTTGTCACAGTGGTCAGGTTCCTACGTTAAAACAGTTCATTGCAGAGACTGGGAGCCAACCCCAATCCCAGAAACTCAATCCCCAAACTCTCAGAAAGCCACTTGTGAGCCACCTGCTCTGCTCCACTGAGAGCAGCACCCCTCTGTGCTGGCTGAAGGGCTGGATCTGATTTTTGTGGCCTGTTCCTTTGAAAGCCAGTGGCAAAATTCCTGTGGAGTTTGGCAGGAGCAGGTGAGGGCTCCTCTCCACTTTATTCCTGTTTCCCTGGGTTGCTATCAATTCTTTACCTTAAGTGCAAATTAGATACTCTGGTGAGAAGCTCTCTCTGCCTCCCAGGAGTACCAGATTGCTGGTGAAGATGAGGGTGCACAATTTGCAAAGGGTTTTTGGTTGTGCAATGTGCTGCTGCTGCTTCTGGTTAGCTCAAGGCAAGGAAAAGGCATTACTACTACCAGAACCAATCCAAGCCAAACCCACATTGGAGCTCAAAGAAATATTAAGGATTTCTAACAAGTCTTGAAGGGGGGAAAAAAAAAAAGAAAAGAACATGCTATGGTATTGCACAGTATGCATGTAAGATAAAGCACTAAACATTTCAATTAAAATATATTTCTAAAAGAGCACGCACTCAAAATAAATCCACTCTCTAAGTTCCATAGATATGGCAAGATGCCTTGCACAACCTGGCTGAAACGAGCCCTGGTATCCTGCCTGGGACGGAAAACGTGGTTGGAGTGGTTTGCTTAGTCATGAAGATCATTGGTGTCAGCGTGTGAGGCTGTGTTCACCTGTAAAACATAATGAAACTGGGACTGCACAATAGTGTGGTCCAATCTTTTTCTAAGTAGAGAGGAACAAAACCCCAGCTGAGAGAGAAAGTCCATTTGGGATGACCCTACTGTCACCCAAATTAAAGATACAGTACCACATCAGAGAGAGCTGGAGCTAAATAAAGCACAAAGTATGGGGAGAAAAAGGAATTTACATAGCTCATTCAGAAATCTGGAAAAGTCAATAATTAAAAGGTTGCAAGCCAAACCTAACCAGTCTGCTGACAATTGACTCGGCGTGATGCATTGCAAACAGCTTCCATTAAACTTCCTTTCATCTGGCCAGTAATTTGTTTTAAATAATTTAAAATCCCAAATCCTAGTCGATAGGACTGACCTGAAGTGAGCACCCATCCAGCTAATGCAATAGCTTTGGATTCAGGAGGACAAACTTGGAGGAAAAGAAATGTCTGTGCAAAGGCTCCGAAACGTCGGGGAAGTGAGAATGCCCTGGCTGTGCCCCCTGCTCCCCAAATTCAGCCCTGGAGCTACGGGACCAGAGAACCCAAAGTTTACCATTTCCCTTTTTAAAGGCAGCTTTGGTTTAGCCTGGCTCCTGCACTGCCATGAGGACGTTTCTGTGATGTGGCAAGTGCCTGTCACTAGCACCAACCTGCCCAGCGTGCACGTTGGACTGAACTGGGATTCCTCCTCAGGGTCCAGGGCCTGACTGTCCAACAGCTACTGGCAGGTACAGGGGGTCAGCACCTGGAAGCCACCAGCTCTGTCATGGAATGTCTGTGTGAGCAAGACCAACATGGAGTCAGTTGAGCAAAGGGGTAATCACATGCATCTCAAATCCTACATGGTAATCGGCCAGGAAATGGGGAAAAGTCTATTTTTTGGAATACTTACTTCTTAAATGGAAAGATGATGACAAGAACCTGTCAGTGGCTGCACCATGCTCAGCTGTGGGCTGCTGCACAGCCCCTGGGGCACCCACTGCACGTTGGAAAGTTGAGCAGTTTGCTCCCTTTGAACTTTGAAAACTGTCACAATCGGGGTGGGGGAGGGTGTGTATGACTATAAAATCCAAATTAAAAATGAGTACCATTGGTTCTGTGGCTTAGTCTCACCCTTTCTAACAAAAATCACTGTCTACAAGTTGTCTGAGTCGGTTTGAGCAGCAGATGTAGTGATTCATTTGGGCAGGTTCAACTTCTTAACCCTGGGACTTGCCCCAAAAGAACAAGTTATCACAAATAGTAGAATGACTTTGTATTCATCTCCCAGTGCAAGAGAGACTCCAACTGCTCAGGCTGTGATCTGTTACCTCACTGGCTCCGGGTTCAAACGACAAGGGTTTACTCACAAGATAAAAACAAAACAGTGTGAAACCATTTTTCCTTATTGATGTAGGATTAAGAAACTTTTGCAAAATATCCTTTTCTGTGAATAGTTGTTGCTGCTACTTAAATGAATTATCTCTGGATGTATGCATAAGCCTAACACAATACAGAAAAAAATCTTGCACAATTCCATAATGTTTCTTACAAACAAACAGCTCTATATTTCCACAGAAACAGTCTAAACCCACTGAAGATAGATAGAAATGCAATGTTGCCATGATCATTTGCATCAAAAGTCTTTGCTTAGCAAACCAGGAATGGAAATAATGCCACTTGTGCAATTAGCAAGAGCAGAAGCCAGGATTTTGATGCTAAAGTTCAAAGCTGAATTTTCAGAGTAACTGTTTTAAGCGTTGTCTGAATTTTCTGATTTGTTCTTTGCTGAAAAGAAATCTTTTAACAGCCTATGGAGGTGGTATCTTCACCTGGAAGTCAGCATGATACCACCACATGAAATAAAAGCAGATGCCACCAGCTATACCAATGGACAAGGCTAAGGCTTGGCTTTGGGTCTAGAAGGGATTGATTGTCTCACCCAGTCAAGCAGCGCTTGAACTGAGTAACTTTCAAGGGCAGTGAGGAAACAAGGGGAGGATTGAACTCTTGAGATGTGGTCAGGAGGTGTCATTTCTGTAGACAGCTTCTGGGGACACCTGCCACCTGGTATTTCAAGGCAAAGCAACAAAATCAAGAGAAACATTCCTAAGGCCCTCTCTGAGCTACGGATAAGGCATTCCCTGCAACGAGGGCAGAGTATTGGCCAGGAAAGGAAAACCTGCTGCCAACACTGCAGCCTCCTACCCACTTGGTCTGCACTCTGCAATTAAGCACTGGGATACTGTATCTTTAACTGGTGATCAGGCACGGAGAACAGGCAGATGGTCCTACTTCATCCGATTGCTTCTCCTTTTGGCTTCACTGTCATCCAGCAGTGAAGAGAGGATCTGGTAGGCCTGTGGCTGCTGGGGTCCTCCACGCTTGATCTTGATACTGGTTCGCAGAGGGGAGCCTGGGATCACGTCTTGTCCAGAGCCTGGCTCAATGGAAGATAAAGAGTCTGTAAGGAGAGAAAGTCACGGGAGAGTGCTATTTAACAGGGGAGGGTAAGGACAGAGTAGATGGGCCCTTCTGAATGGTACCTTTCCTGGGAGAAGTGGCGTCCCTCCTGCTGTCTCTCCATCCAGCAAGCGATTGCAGAGCTACATGTTCACAGCTATCACACTACCCCTGTGTCAGGTTTTTTCCCTCTGCTCTGTCTAATCTCTTTGGGTAAGCAATCTTGCTGCACGCAGCCCAGCAGGCCCCGTTCTCATCTGTAATTCCATTTATAAAGCACTGTTCTCTCATTGATTATAATTCCGCTTGGGTTGTAGCTGCTGCTCAGCACAGCCCACAGACCTGTGACTGAAAGATGTGGCCAGGTGGTCACTAGGAAGTGATGCCCCTGGGCATTTAAGTACCATTTCACTCCTTGTAAGGAGGACATTCTCAGGCACTGGAAAGATTGTTCCACCCTAGGCTACAGCCAAATTAGCAATAAAGCTGGGAATAAATATTAGCTGATGCTCTCCCAGCCTCACGGTAACACACACCTCCTCTTCCTACAGCATCCTGCCCTACAAAGCCAAATACACATCTCACTGTGCCACTTGTCTCTTTTCCCAGCAGGCAGCAGCAGATGCTGATAACTCAAAGCTCCTCATAATTTTTAAGGCCCAGGTTTCTTCTTCCTTTTGCCTCCAGAGAGGGATGCTTGCTTGTTTTCCTGCCAAGAGCCCAACCTCAGCAGCCAGACACCCAGCCTTGGTTGGCTCCCATGAGGCTGCATTTCTGTTTCAAGTGAGCATGTGGCTGCTGGAGGGTTTGTGCTGTGCTGGCTGGAAGGAAACTCTGCCAAACAGTTTGGGCTTTGGGGTGTCCTGCTGGGCTGCTGGCTGCAGTTCGCCAGGCCAGATACTGTCAAACTGGCCTCCCATTGCAGAGAAGAGGTTTGTTTGCTGGTATGTTTTGCCTTGTTGCTTGGGTGGCTGTGGTTTTGGAAACCACATTGATTGTGAAGTTTCTTTGGAAAATGAGAGCATGCGATTGGCATCTCTGTGTGGGGCCTTAACGCCAGGCTGAGCAGGACTGCCCAGGAGGGACTGCCCAGGAGCCTGTGGCAACATCCTGAACACCTATGGTGGGCAAAGGACCAGATAGCTGGTGCTGGGTGGTTTAAACCTGTGTGGTGCCTTTCACTGCAGGGAGGTCTGGGCTCAAGGAAACTCTGTTTTGTTATTTTATGTCTTTTTCTGTTGGTTTGTTGTTGGGTTTTTAACCATATACACATACAGGGATGAACAGTCACACAAGGGAAAAAAAGCCTTACTGTACAAGTTCTCTTTCTAAACAGTGTTTTTGTCAGACTTAAAATATGTCTTAAGTTAAAGCCCAGAACTATCTCAAAAGCATAGAATAAAAATATAATTAACTATTCTGTTAGTGGATAACTCCCCCTATTTATGTACAGGCATGCAACACAGGTGTTCAACCATAGCTGTAACTACACTGCACAATTAAAAACCCATCCATTTTTGCTGATGCAGTTAGGCTGGTATTGAGGTATACATGGGTATAAATAACTCATCTCCAACTTGAGAAAATACATTTATGACAGTAAAAACAGTTTGCTGAAGTGGCTGTTTCACAGCAACAGCACTGCATGCTCTGTTGCTGCTCCACTGCCAAGCTGACAATGTATAAAATAGATAAACTAGGCAGTTTGGGGGAGGAAAAGTTGTGTGAATCCCTTAGTCCCAGCCCCAGTGTCTGTACAAGCTTCCTCAAGAGCTGACATGTTGCTTTATGCTAGTATAAATGAAGGTACAAAGTAAAAGACGATGGATGACCAAGCCCTGACTAAAGACACTGCATGGAGCTCATGGACTGGGTTCCCCTTCCCCAGAGAGCACACAGGCTGGGCAGGGGTTGCTGCCTGGCTAATCTGGTAGGCACCTTCCCGGTACCTCCACCATCTCATAGCAAAGCAGCATGAAAACATCTCTTCCTGCCCACAGTGTATAAAGTCCAATGAAAATATGAAGCAAACGAGGATTAATGCAGAGGTAAGGTCAGGGTGACTGTGGTTAAATCATGGGTTCATGATTCATGATTTCCCGAACAGTTTAAGCTGTTGCTGCCTCTTGCTTCTGGAAATAGCACTTGGGCCTCTAGAAGACACATGGTGCCTGAACAATGGAGAGCAGTGGAAGCACCCAAGCCAGTGCAGCCATAGAACACAGCACTGTGCCCTGGCACTGGTTTGGCTCCAAAGTGCCCAATGGTGTTTTCATTTGGCGCTGTGCTGGCTTCCCAAGGGGCTCGTGGCATCCCAGAGCAGGCTGCCTTACTGTGCTCTAACAGAGGCACTTGCTTAGGAGCTGTGGGACGTTTG
The DNA here is from genome assembly GCA_020800305.1 of Porphyrio hochstetteri. NCBI lineage: Eukaryota > Metazoa > Chordata > Aves > Gruiformes > Rallidae > Porphyrio > Porphyrio hochstetteri. The sequence continues at coordinate 1,657,913 of CM036925.1, forward strand.
AGCTGTTTAGAGTTTTCACAGGCTAAAGGCCACTTCATAACTGAAGTGGAGGATGATCTGAAGGAAGGTGTGAGCAGCTTGCTTTACAAGTGAGGCCAGGAATGAGGTGCCATGTGTCAAGGAGAAAAGGAAAAAGAAAAGCAACACGGGAGTTGTTTAAGAAATGCTAATCTCAGGGCCAAGGAACAGGGTTGGGACAGTAGGTCCAAACTACATTTTGCCTCTGCCATGTTTCTGAAAGGGGAGAAATTGGCACAGCAACTTTTGGCAGCCCTGGAACAATCAATCCTCAGGTACCCCAAAGGGAGAAGTCTGATCTGTGATGATTGCACAAGCCCACACTCTGGTAAAGAGGAAAAACTGCATGTAAGGGATGATGCCACACACTGGATCAGTGATGAGACAGCAGATAGCCTCAACACAAAACTTAGAATCTATCTGAATGGACAACAAGTGAGACTCTTTTTAAATCTGACTGTGGAAAGAGGTTTTTACCTGAGTTATGCTCATGAGACATTCAGGGGTCCTTGGTTTTCAGGGAAACATGTGGCACTGCTTGGGTTCTTTGTAAAACTTAGTGCTACGCAAGGGCCTCGGTAGTGTTAAAGTCACTTGGAAGATGCTATAAACAGGATTAAATGATTTGGCCTACAACCTTGAACAAGCAGCTCCCTGGGAAGCTAGCAGATGATCTGTGCCACATGGCTTGAGCTGCTGCTCGGGACTTGGCTCTCTGAGTTATAATAAAAATGACTGTGGGGGTCATTTCACCTGCTACTGTACAGCCAGAGGAATGAGCAGGGTTAGTGGAAGCTCAAGGTCCTCAACAGTTGTAAGGAGCTTTTCAGGCACGGTGGGTTTTTGAAAACCTGGTTTAAAGGGATGCTACAGGGAGTGATGCTTACCGTGAATTCCTATCATGTGCTCTAGAATTAATACCCTCTCAGCTAAAATCTTCAGAGCTTCTCGAAGCTGTTGAACACCTTCCCCCTGCCAGAAGGAAAAGAAAACTAACATTGGAATGCGTTGCAGGATGGGCTGCTGGTTCAGCATGGTGCCTCCATAACACCAAAGTATGCAGTGTGGATGTTTAAAGGAGAAAAGATGTAGAAGAGGAAATAACCTACAAGGGTTAAGTAGGTATAAGGAGAAATCCCTCTTGAATGAACAGCTCCTCAGTCATACTTCACATTTGCAGAGCCTCTGACCCAAAGCTGTGCCTTTCAGTTTGGTTCCTACTTCTGCAGGAGGCCAAACCCAGGGTGTATATTCCTGTCAAACCTTTATACCATGCAACTTGTGCAACTTGCAGTAACAGCTGGGTTGAGCTACCTGGGAAGCAGGTTTTGCTTTTGTCACCCATTTACTCTGAACATCAGCAAGTTACCTGGGCTCTCTCGTTGTTACACCAGGAAACTGGGGCACGTGGGGAGCATCACCTTGTCACTCCCTTATAAACTGGAACAGTGAGCTGCAAGCCCATCCTGCTGGAGCTCACACTGCCTCTGAGCGCTCCAAGCTGGGCCATGTGATGCCTGAAGCCTCTCCATATTCTTTCATGCACACTCAGGCTGTAGTTTGTTGTCCCCATGGCCTCAGATAAGGTCTTACAGGAGCAGATAGATGTTGGGAAGGGTTTTTGGGGTGGGAGAGCAGAGATGCAAGAAATCAAACTCTCTGCAAATGCAGTTTGCTCTTTTCTGGGAGTCAGTCTGTCCCTGAGCATGTGGGAGGGACAGTGGGGGATTAATTCCTTACCTTGCAGCAGCTCTGTGTGGCAGAACAGCCACTGTGGACTGAGCATGGAGAGAAGGGCAGCTGACAATGCCTCTAAGAAAACCTCAAGGATCAGGAGTTCTGGGGTGCATTAAGCTCAAACCCAAGGTTTGCATCCTCACTCTACACATTTAACTGTGGACACGATCCTTGCCTCCCACTAACCAGCCTGACACAGGGTCTATGGTTGAAGGGCAGTGAGGAGACACCAAGGAAAGTAAAACAACAGGAGAAAGACATGCTTACATCAGCACCTTTGTCACCTTCCTCACCCTTCTTGCCTGGTTCACCCTAAAACAAACAAGAAACAGAAGTTAGTTCTCATGTGACTGCGGCCTGTGTCCAGGATCACTCACATCCCTTCCCTCACAGGAGCAATTAAAGGCAGAAGGGGGGTGCCAGCAGAAACCAAACTGACGCTTGGACACTTCACGCCAAGGGCCAAAGTGCTCTCATGAGCTCTGTCCTGCCTCCCATCGACTTCCCAGGAGGTTCAGCACCATTTCTAACACTGATGAACTTGGTCAGGAGTGGTCAGGCTGCAGGAGGGGCTGGTTGCCATGCCCTGGGCCCATAACAAGACTATAAACATCTCCTGAAGCTCTTGATTGTCATGCTTTAGGCTAAAACACTGAGATAAAAATACTACTGCCCTCCCCCAAACATGCATGTGTTCACCTTTGATTTAGAACATAAAATCCTCCATTCTGCTTTCATTAATTAGTCACATCACTTTCTGCCTCTGAAGATGCTCATTAAGATTTTCTTGAACAAAGCTCCCTATGTGCTGTGAGTATCAGTCTGATGTTCCCCCCAACCAGGAAGTTCATGCATTTCCCAAGGAACAGATGAGATGGAGAGGTTAAACCACAAACTAAACATAAAAACAAGGCTAAAAACTGGTGAATAAAACAGGGTGGAAATGCCTGGTCTTCTCAAACTTGTTGGTCATCCCTGAGATACTTGCAAAGCAGGGGTGTGCACAAGAGGAAGGACTGAAGAAAAGGTTGTGTGAATTATCGTAAATGATGAGGTAGAATTAAGAAAGAGAGAGCAGAAACCTTGCAGAGGTCCTAGAACATCTCTGGACACTGCCAGCCAAAAAACCCCCAACTTGCTAGCTCACTTTCAGCCAACCCTCATCTCCACCTGTTTGTCTGCGCCCCAGACACGTGCCAGTGCAGACATCTCCTGTGTGCATCGTCCAGGTACCACCAAGTAATCCTTTGGAGACATCTCTCAATCTGATTCAAGGGTTCCCAGCCCAGCTTGGCAGACCAAGCTGCAAGAGGGAGTCGAGAGCAGCAGATGTACTTCAAGGTGGTTAACAGTGCCCATCTTTGGGCTCTGGGAGTGCAGGAACCTCATGGGGCAGGGATGGGGCTTCTGTGTGCCCAGGTTTGGCTAGAAAGGCTCTGCAATCAAAGCACTTCTCCTTCCTGATCATGGCATTTCAGCTCTAGGCTAAGATGCAGGAGCACTATGTTTCATTTGCAGAAGAATACAGAATGGTGAGGTTGCCTATTGAACAAATGTGCTGGAAGATACCTGACCTAAGCCTTGCATCTGAGAGAGCTGGTTGAACCAGCCACAGTCCAGCTAGGTGGTATTTATAGTGCCAGACAGGCACCAAACCCATTTGAGTCTTGCACACACCAGCAAGTACATCACTTACAGGAAATCCCTTAATGCCCCTCTCTCCAGTCAGACCTGCTTGCCCCTGTTGGAAATAAAGTAAGTGTCATTAGGAGATATTTTTTTTTTTTCCATTTGACAAGAACATAGTGTGATTTGTACTAGTGGAATTGAGATGGCTTAATGAAAAACCTTACACTTGGGATAATATGAAAAAAATTCCTCTCCCTTGACATTATCACTTAGAGGCAGCAAAAGGGGTCACGGTTTTCTGTCAAGTATCAGCTCCAAATCCCATCTCACTTTGGAGAAGTTGGGTTTGATACAGAGCTCCTCAGCTCAGTACCCTCTCAGTAAGATGATTAGCAGGTTTTTTTGGTACTTTAAAGCAGTCAGTTACATTATAGCAGGAAGGAATTTGGCTGGAGATTTGTTTCTTACAAAGATACCATATTATTCTCTCTAGCAAAACTGATGGGCTGATGCTGTCCCAGAGAGCAGAGCACTGATTTACTCTGCCTCCTGCTCCACACACACATCCCTGTGTTAACCCCAACAGCTACTGATGAGAACACACATACAGTATTTTGGTTGGTTTGCCTCTCTTCCCTGCTGTGCTCATTTTCACATTGTTCTCAGTGAGTTCCTTTTTGTTTTCCCCCCTCCCAAACAAAACATTTTGAGATGGTTCATGTTGGTTTGGGCCAGAACAAAACGTCATCAACCTGAGCATCTCTTTTCCCACCCTGTTTTCCTCAGCAGCGTTGGGTTCCCTCCCTGGAGCATGCTGAGCAGGGCAGAGAACAGCTAGAGATTATTTCATGAGAAAGCAGAAGCTGGGGAAGAGGAGGCAAACTTTAAAAGCATGCTTAGAAACCCACTGATGAAACAGACACATATTTAGCCTGGCTCTTCTCCCCAGACATACACAGAAACAAACCCATCCTTTCCCCCCCCCAGTAAACTACCTAGCTGCCAGCAGCTTTTTGTAGTATTTGCCAGAAGGGGAGAGCTGCTTTGTTACTGTGTCCATCAAACCACTGCTTTGTATAAAACCAGTGGGCCTTGGGCATCTAAAAACATTCCTGCGCCGAGTTGTGCCGTGCTCTGTGAGCAGCCAGCCAGCACGAGACAAAGGCCTGTATCACCATGAAGAGTGCTGGGAGGAAGGCCTGATTTGATCTGTCAGGTGCTCTGAGCATCTTCAAAGGGAAATACTTGGATTCTGCACTGGAGGGAGTAAGGCAAGCAGCAGATCATGGGGAGGAGACATAACAATGCACTCAAGATACATAAACAGCCTGTTCTCTATGTCCAGGGGGAGCAGGAAAGGATGTTATCAGCTTAAAGGGGATCAAAGGATATTGAGGGTGGATGTGAGAAATATCTTTCACCCCAGGCCCTCTCTGGATGTACCTCTGCAGACTGCCTGGGGTGTATCCCTCCCCAGCACTGCTTAGGAAGGAGATGAACAGAGGCTGATAGTGAGCAGCACACATACAGAGGTGCCATCCTGGGGATGCGCTCAGGCTGCTGCAGGTCTCTGCTGCATCTGCTCTCTCTGAGATTAAGCAGTAAGAGTGTAGAATAACATTTTCTGGAATCTCAATTGAGATTGCAAACCCTCCTCTGCTTTTCTTTGCAGCTGCAACTGCTCCTCCAACCTGTGCAAAGCTAGCTCTAATTTGTATCCACCAAACGCCAAACTGCTGCATGTAGCTGTCAAAACCCAGCATTCAAATCCACACTCACAAACAGGCACACAGAACACACGCCAGAAATTCTGCCAGGAAAAGCAACTGGCTTCATTTTCCATGGGAACAGAGGAGGGAAGGGAAACAGAATTTTTATTTTCTATTTAGCAAGATATTCTGATACTTGAAAATCTCATTTGTCCCAAACCAAGGAGAGTTACAGTTCTGAACACCAAACAGGGAGGGAACAAAACCAAAGTCTAAAGAATTTGTCTGACCTGAATAGACACAGTGCAACCACACTTTTCTTTCTAATAAGTTTAGTCTTAGCAGCATTGTGAACCACAACCTAAAGAAAATGTTAAATGCATCATTGAGGAAGAGCTCTTATCAGTTTCCTGGATGGACACTTGATGCTTTGCCACATACCATGCTCCCCCCTTTCTTTTTGTTAACTGAAAATTAACATTTAATGGCAATGAGCTGTAACCTGTGCTGAAATCTCATCAGTTTAGCTCCCAGAATCTTACATCCTACTCACAGAAATGCATCCATCATCCATCTGTAACCTATTAGTATGGCAGAGATGCCCACAGTAGCTGATGGGCACAAGGAAAAGGTTGTTATAAAACTTCTAGCAACCCCTTAAAATGGCCTCTGTCTTTCAGGGACCTGCCAGTGATTTCTAATGTAAGAACAGGCACCAAGCACCCAAAGCAATATTCAGAGACTGTTTTAAAAGCCTATGTGCTCCATCCTCAGATATCCCCTCCTCCTTGGCCTGAAGTGCCTCAGGAGGAATGCAACAAGGCACCTGGACTTGCTCTCCTTGAACAAGAGTCTGGACAGAGGAGCACAGTTTAAGGCCATTGCTGCTCAGTCTCATGACTTTGGGAAGTCATAAAATTGGAGTTAACCCATCTGCACTTGTCTGCCTTGGCTCTTTCAGAGATCCCCCTGCCTTTTGGACTGGAAGAGTGAGCAGAAATGAATAGGACACGTGGTCGTATGGAGGAAGGATGTCATCTACAGCCACCCATTTACAGGTGGTGACCTCTGTGTTCACTTCCATCTGTGTGATGGTAAAAGTGGCACTGGGAAGGAAAGGGAACTGGTTTCCTGCAGAGACAATGCAGTCACCACTGCAGATGTCCATCATTTTAGAGGTACCAACCAATATTTGTGTCCTTATCTTTCTTCTTTTCTTTGACTGCTCCACTCTAGGGTCTTGATGATTGCCCACAGCCCATCAGTGCCCACTTCTGTGGTTTGCAGATCTAATTGCTGAATGATCCTCTGCCATGTACTACATTCGACTTTGTGCTCTGAATCTCTCTCAGAGGAGATTTCAAAGACCATGGCCTTCTGGAGAACAAGCAGAACAGAAGCAGCTGAAGGCCCAAATGGTGTTTTGAAATCCTTCCTTCTGCTTGAATGCTGGACTGGGAATGTGTCACATTTATAACCTTATTAGATTTTTCTCTGGTATTTCCTAAACTTCACCATCTTGGAAATAACACTCACACAGCCCTTCTTTCTGTGCTTAGTTATTAGCACTTAAGAACCCATCAAAGACTGAGGTGTAGCACATAGTCATATTAAGAACATGGTTTAAGCAATCAAGATACATTAAGACCATCATTTAACCTGGGGAATGGGTTTGGTACAGGAAAAGTCTGATGAGCTTTTACTGCCTTATTGCCACAGAATCATTCAGTTAGATCACTCAAAATACTCCATGCTGAAGAGCTTTGGTTGGCAGAAGAAAGCTGGTCTCCACAAGCCTGTATATATCATGTATTTGCTACCTGAATCTCTTTAGGGAACACCAGACTTTGCAGCAATCCAACCCTTTATCTCTACAGTAAAATCTCACCTTGGTTCCTTGCAAAAGACCTAGAAACTACAGTTAAAATTGTTCCTGGCTGCAGTCTCACAGAATTTGAAGGACCTTTGCTGCATGTAATTTCTGAGGCATCCCCCAGACACTGGTGGGAACCTCCCTGTGTTGTAAAACCTTACTCTCTCTCCTCTGTCTCCTTTGGAGCCTTTGGGCCCGGGTTGTCCTGGAGAGCCTGGTAAGCCCTAGAAGAGATGCAGAACGAGAAGGAATTAATTCCTACTGTGCAGCCTTTGTGTAGGTGTAGTGAAGACATTTCCCAGTGATTCTCAGCTCCCAAAAACCTCATACACCCATTAAGCAATTGGGCTGGATTCTCTGTTACCCTCAAGCAACAACAATGGAAGCTCTGTGCACAGATACCCTGAGCCCCCTAGTTTCTGCCTATCCCTCTCTTTGGGTTGTTTAATGCACTGCAGGCTAGCAATGGAACATTTTTAAGGGCTGAGTATGACAGGATAGTTCTTGTTCTCACTTACCAAGAAGAAATTAATGCACAGATAGTATGGTTAGCTTAAAAATCCCCACTACTTTCCCCCTCTTCATAATTGCCTCAGTGGGTGGCAAGAGTAAGCATACATACCTGGAAATTAATTGGATTGTGCAGTGGAAATTATTTTGAAGCTATTCACTCACCCTAATAAACAATTTTCAAATTAAGCTCAATCTCTACTAATAATTTTGCTCCCTGGGTTGAAGAAATCTATAAAACAGTCACCAATGGATAAGAAGGGCAGTCTCCTGATTTCTACTAATTGAACTGCTGTGTAGAAATCGATCCAAATTCTTAATTTATCCACCCAGAGAAGCCACAGCTACAAACCAGACAGGGAGAGGAGAGTGGTGTTTGTTTATGTGCAGGATGTCAGCTCCCCACAACCATATGCAAGATGCTTTTTTTCCACTTCAAGTGACTTGCACATTGCTTTGGAGACTCCAGCAAATGGGGCTCCTGCTCTGCTCCACCCTGCTGGTGATCTAAGCCAACCTGTTACCAACAGCCCCCAGAAACCCCCACCTCTAGCAGCCAGAGAAATGGGCTTTCTGGGTATAGCTGTGAGAGCTCCAGTCTCTGGCTCAGCAGACAAAGAAGACTGGGTGTAAGTTATGGAGGAGCACTCTCCCAGTTTCTGCTGGGAGGCAGCAGTGCTCCCAGCCTGCAGGCAGCCCCAGCAGCTCAACACCAACCCACACGGTGACCTGGCCTCCAGCTCAGCCATGTCTCCCCAGGCCCATAGATGATTCAGAAACTTAGGCCTGGCTTAGGTGGTTAACTAGGGCTGCCAAGCAAGGTAGGGCACAAACCAGACTTGGCCCTATGTCAAACATGCAGCATGAACAAAGCTTAAGTGTCCATAAGCATCCTCTGCCTTTGGCAGCTCTCAACAGTGACCTGCAGTGTGTGGTTACACAGGGATGCCCAAGAACACTGAATTCCACAAATCTGTTCTAAAAAATAAAAGATTTTAACATGTGCTGCATGTGTAAAACCTAGATTCCACTACAGAACCTATCTATGAATTGTGAATTACCTTATATTTAATCATGTTAAACTGCCTCTGGTTTTTGCTGCCAAATTTCCCACTGTGTTCATGTCTCTGGAGTTCCTCATCGTTCTCCAGAGCATTCACTAACTGAAATGATGCTGCTATAGCAGCATGCTTTCACTAACCTGTTGTCCATTGCTTTTTCAAAGTGATTAATAAATACATAGTGAAAAAAAACCCCCAACAACCTCCTTTCTCTATTTCTAGTCATTTCAAACATCTTCTTACCAGGATCTAAGTTACATCCCTCTGCTAAGTTACTGAACCTTTCTGTGCTCTTCAGTCATGTTAGATGCCTTTGAAATACTTGCTGTCACTGGTTTACCTCCACATCAAGTAATTCTCTTCCCAAACCTGGAGTCCCTTTGCATCAGCCAACCACAGTTTTGAGTAGTTTGGCAGTTCACTATTCATCATGACTTCACTTTTTTCCCATTTAACCAGATTTTTCCATGCAAATACTGAGCCCTTCTCTGGAGGGAGTTTATCACGCTCGATTATTATCTCCCCTCCACCATTTCTCTATTGATGAACAATCCATCTGATGGGAACCTGTGGGTTTTTTATTGACTAGAAAGCCCTGTTTCTGAAAAAGCAGGCTTGACATGTTCACTCTGGTGAATTGGTGAATTCCCATCGATGCATTTTTGTTCTTTTTATGTGTTCCACAGGTAATACGTTATTTTTCTAGCACTGTGTTAGTGAAGCCCATGTCAGTTGCTTTGCATCAACTCAGCCTCAGTGAAATGCTTTGACACAGCAACAGCAAGAGGTATTGTTATGATGAAGGGAAAATCTGGAGAGCACAGCCATTTCCAGCTCTCCAGACTGAACTGGAATGAAAAAAAGGTATTAAAATCACAGAATTTCAAGGGGAATGAAATATCAGACCTAAGGCTTATGAAGGATTCTCTCTCTCTGGGCAATAAGCTGTTCCACACCTAACCCCCACTCTGCCCCTCAGCCCCAAAGCACAAAGCACCTTACTTGTGATCCAGGGGCTCCAATAGGTCCTGGTGGCCCTTTGGGTCCTGATGCGCCCGGTGGCCCTGGTGGGAATCATCATTGGAGACAATTTTAAGGAGATTTAGGAGGAAGGACCCTACATTCCCAATGCCTGCAGTTCCTTTCACTGTTCTGCTTAGGGAAGAGCCGTTCATCGCTCACAGGGCTACAGCTACGTGCTCCATCACACCCTGGGCTATCGGGTACCCACATCCTGATGCAGAATATCCCTGTGCCCTGGGGAAAGTGTTAGAGCTCTGGAAGGATAAGAAGTAGGCAGGGAGGATGTTGGGAACATGCTGTGTGTCCACTGTTTAAAATGACAACTTTTGAGGAAACTTAAACAGAGCCACAGAGCAGCTCCATCAGAGCAAGAAGCTACAGCTGCTGTTCCTGAAACAGCCTCATAGGTGGGAAGGGAGGTCCAGGAGCCTGCTCTGGTCTGTTGATGATGAACATGAAGGAGACAGGGTTTGCATGCAGCCAGCATGAGGGGCTGACACGGCACAGCAAAGTCCCTCTTGTTCTTTGCTCACTCTGGTGGCAATAAGTTCTTTTCAAGGCTGTACCATGGCAGAGCCTGCTTCCAGGAGTGAAACACTGTCTAAACAGGTCAGCTTGTTTTACACAGTCACTTAACAGATTCACTCCTTTTGGAAAAGTAATTATATCTCCACAATAGCTGTTAAATTATACCTATGAATGGGAGACAGGATATTTGCTTAGTCTGAACTTAGCAATATTCCTCTCTGGTTTAGTTGTCACAACCCTTGAGATGAAACAATGTGGACATTATCCACAAAATACAGCTGAATCAGCCTCAATCATTAATGCACCATACAAATGCTTAAGTCAAAGAATAAAGGAATTGAAGGATAAATGAAAGGCCCTCATAATGAAAGGAAAAGCCTTTTCTGCAACTAATGCAAGTTCACTTCTAAATATGCATCATACAGGGAAGTGCTGATGCTTGCAGGAATACTATCAGCTAAACCACCCATCAGCACAGAGGAAAAGAAGACTTGCCACTGAATTTTCATCCCAGATTCTGATTTCAATTAAACTGCTGAAAATCTGAAACAGCTCAAACCAAAATCTGTGTGTACAACTGGCCAGATGCTGCTCTACAGCAACAGGACAGGATCACAGCAGCGGTGAGAACAGCTCCACTTCCATAAAGGAGCTCACTGGACAACTCATTCTTAAGACAGTCTTTAATTATTTCCTTCTTGAGACGTCCTGCCAAGGGTAAAGCAACCTGTCACTATCAACAGCAACCTGGTTACTTCTTGCCACCCTTCCCACTCCTGGACCCGCTGCAGTATCACACACAAGGACCACTTGCTTTCCCTGCAGGCATCCCACAGACCACTCTGGTCTCCATCAGTAATTTCTTTTGCTCATTTTCCTCATGATTACAGTTTTCAGCTCCACTGAGTTTATTACCTGGTGGCCCCACAGGGCCTGGGGCTCCCCGTGGTCCTGGCAGACCAGCCATGATGGTGTCTATGACGGTGGAGGCCAGCTGGGGTTCTCCATCTGTGTTGAAGAGCAGAGCAGTTAGTGTCCCTGCAGGCAGGGCTGCCCAGTCCCAGGATTACTCTCCAAAATCCTTTGGTGCCTGTTGCTGGCCAGGGCCAGGCAGTGCTTCAGGATGCTCGTGGAGCAATTGTCCTTCACTGGCTACCAGCACAGGCTGCATCTCCCAGGCCTGCAGAGCTGCTTATCCCACCTCTGGAAACCTCAGAAAAGTTGTTCTTTCTGACAAAAAATTGGCTGTTCCTGCACATCTATAACCACCCTTTGAATGCCCACACAGACTGAGAGTAGCTCTGCACTGTGCAGCAATAACTAACCCAGAATTTGCCATCTCCCAGACACACCTGGCTTCTGGCTGCCTGAGGAACCAAACGTGGATCCTTCCCACCTGGCATCAGGGAACTGCTGAGCCAACATCCCCACCATCCCAGCACGCTCACCCTGCTATGCAGGTGGTGCTGGGAGATATCCTGAGGTCTGAGGGTGCAGGGAAGCTCAGTGAGAGGGTGTGCTTTGCCCCCTCCATGTACTCAGGAAGCTCACTTGCCATTTAGGATTACTTTAGGTGTCCTAAAGTTTAGCTGCCAGCTTGGGCAGCTCCACTGAGTTCTGGGAAGTGGATGGAAGTGAGAGTGGAACAGGGAGGGGAGAGGCATCAGCAGGAGCTGGAGGGATTTGGGGCTTTTGCACATCATTCTCAGTCCTCTCCTGTTAGGAATAAAAATCAGCAGTCCCCATCCTCCCTCATACCTGAAACCAACAGGCTTCCCACTTCAGCTGATGGCTGAACAGGAAAAAATATATTACAAAGAAACCCTTATTATTTCTGTAATTCCAAACCCATGTTCAACAACCCCATTCCCTATGGACCTGGAGTGTACTGGTAGTCAGGGGTGGTGGTGGGGTGGGTATGTGTATGGCAGAGGCTTTCACCTGAGCACCCCATGATGCTATTTGACAGTTGTGGAAACCTAAGGAAAAAACTTCCCCACCAGGATGACAAAGCAGGGAAGGGAACCCCCATGTCCTGGTGCTGCTGAGATTTACAATCCTGACCAGTGCTATAGGAACAAATGCATATTTCCTGCTGCACTGAACCTGGATGAAGGTGTTTGCTCCTGGTCTTTGGGATAGTCAACCCCCTGAAAAATCCACATTTGCCATAGCTGGAGGTCACTGTGCAGTAAGGATGCCCATGTCCTCAAACTTACTCATGTTTCCCTTCACCCATCCCTTGAACTCATCCTGGTAGAACTCAGAGGAACCCAGTGCAGGTATAAAGGCTGCAAATGTCTCACTGCTGTGTTGATGTGAATGTCAAGTGACAGCAGCCAGATCAGAAGGGTGTTTGCATCCTCTGCAGAGTCCAGCCCGAAGGATGTAAGGGGAAATCTCCAGAAATGTTAGCAGACACATTATGAAGCCTTTTCAGCTTCTGGAGCGTAGGCAATGATAGAGAGGACTTTCAAGCTGGCTGTTTGAAAGCAGTTCCTAGGGAAAACTCTGAAATCTCTTTAACTGCCAAGGCTGACAGCATATCTCTGCAATGCCTTCCTGGCAGCAGAACAGCACAAGATCTAACCCAGATCCCTCCAAGAACCTAATTTTGTGCCTAAAGCCTGAATGCAAACAGGTATTTCTTTGACTATTGTTCCTAACCCCCATCCATCTTCCCTTCTTCACAGCCCTGAAACAAAACAACTGGGACTGTTTTCATGTTCAGAAGGAAAGGTACCCAAGTGAAGTGTGTAATCCAATTAATTTGAGTTTTATTTGACCATGTCAAAATCCATCACAGCCTGGGAGTAAGATGAAATTGGGAAATGAGCATAGAGCAGCAGTGAAGGCATTAACAATTGCAGAGCCTTTTGTTTTTAAACAAGTGGTCACCAAAATCAAATGCATATCCACTGAGAGGGGGAGAGGATGGGCTGCAAGGAACTGGGATTTAATTACTGCTGGATATAAGCCAGGGATACAGATTTGGGTTACAAAACATTCCAGCTAACTGGTACATTATTATGATGACAGATTCACTCCCACAAATCCACCTATCCTGACATTTGACTCAAAGGTATTTATGAAAGGTGATTCTGTAATTACAACCCAGCAGAGAGCTCTGCTCAACTGCCCTTGAGCTCAGCAGCTCCTGATGTGGCCTCTGCAGCACAGGAGTAAGGACATGCAGGAAATCTAGGGTGGCTGCTTCCTCAGCTGCCTGGCCAGGCAAAACTCTCTCAGATCAAGGTTTCCTTCCAGGATGAGCTCTGAATGAAATGGGATTGAAGCACCTTGAAGGACAGTTTTTAAGGGACTCTCTCCATATCCCCATTAAGCAGCAGGAAGAACTTTCTCATGTAAACTCTCTTCTCCTTACAAATCGGGACATGTCCCTTACAAATGGGGACATTCTGGGGCTTGCTGCAGCTGGACACTGTTAGAGCAGCCACAAAACAGCTCCAGCAGCAGGAATCTTCCCTTCTCAGCCATCTCCTGCGCTGCCCCAGGCTCTGCTGGGCTCAAGGGTTGGACTTTGTCTCCATACTTCTGGCTACACCAAAGCAGAAGGCAGACAAGTGTCTGCCTCATTCGAGAAGACCCTGACAGACAACTTGCCCAGGAGCTTTCCAAGTCCCAGCCAAGCCAAGAGGAGGAGCACAACCAGTCAGACCTGGGCAGAGACAAGTGCCTACGTTCTCTGGAAGAAAGAGGAAACCTGCAGCAGCACAGAAATGCCCTGAACGAGGCAGTGAGACTTGCCCAGCCAGAGTGGCAAGGCATCTGGGAGACACACAAACAGCTCTGAAAGCTATCCTTATGGTGTTCAGAATCAAATGCCATTCCCTTGCTCCTCTCCTCCCTCTTTGCTCCCTCTGCTCTGTTCTGCCTTCCCCAGGAAGGGCTCACATGGCAGCAGGGACTGGGATGTCACTTGGCAAATCTCCATCCACACATCACCAGGGCTGTGCTGGGCACACAGGCGAGCCTGCTCCCCACAGAACAGGTGGATGTTCCCTCACCTGTCCTTTGCCAGCTGAAATCTTTGAGAGGTAAGAAGACCCAGCTCTCAACAGAGCCAGAGTTTTGATCTTTTCTCTTTTCCCTAAAAGTTTTCTTAGTTTTAGCATGAGGAGGTGGACTGAGGTGACCAGACCACGTACCTGATCCACTCGTTTAGGTGGCAGAGACAGCAGCTGATCCTTGTAGCTGCAACCCCAGCAGTGGAGTATGGCAGCTTAGCTTCTAGCCTACATCTAATGTTTCTGAAGGATAAATTCCCCCATTATAGGCTTGATTTGTTGAGACAGGATGGAAATTATGTAATCCTGTCTTAATTTCTTTCTGCTACCTGATCTGGAGGGAGACAACTGGGACCAATTTCTTTACCACAGCACTGTGAAGCTGTGAGAAAATATTTGTCTGCCCGTTTTTGGCTTCTGTCTGCTGATAAACATGGCCAACAGGAACTTGTTGTGATTAATAAAGGCACACACATTGACCACTGTACACTGTACTACTAATCATCTGATACAGCTTCCTCCCATCCTGTGGGTGCACAGGCTCATTACCAGGAATATGCTTCCCTCTGCTGTCAGCAGCTGGAATCTTGTGTTTATACTTTTCAGATGTGGCCCATTCAGAAGAAATGAATTTTTTTTTTTTAAATAATCTACCCAGAATTTACAAGGGTAAGTTTTATTGGCTGTAGAGGATCAGCTTTCTGTCAACGTGCAGCAGGCAACATAAGCCAACCCAGAAACAAACCAGTCAGTTTTGTGAGAGAATGGTGTGAAATTGCCATAACTGTGTCACAAAGAGAACTCAGACCTGCAGTGAGACTTGTATTAAGAAAAAAATTTAAACCAAGAAAAAATGTCATAAAGTTCTAGGCTACTCCATCTGCAAACCCAGAAATCCACCACAGGCAGGGGGAGAATCACAGAATCACCAGGTTGGAAAAGACCTTTGAAGATCATCAAGTCCAACCATTCCCATCCTAAGCTAAACCAGATCCCTGAGCACCTCATCTGCCCTTTTTTAAACACAACCAGGGTCAGTGACTCAGCCCCTCCCTGGGCAGCCTGTGCCACAGCCCCACAACTCTGCCAGGGAAGAACTTTGCCCTCCCAGCTGAGCTGACCCTGCCCTGGGGCAGCTTGAGCCCATTGCCCCTTGTCCCATCTCCTGTCCCCTGGCTGCAGAGACCAGCGCCCACCTCTCTGCACCCTCCTGGCAGGGCAGGGGAGGTGGGGAGAAGGTCTCCCCTCAGCCTCCTCTTCTCCAGGCTGAACACCCCCAGCTCCCTCAGCTGCTCCTCAGAGGATTTGCCCTCCAGCCCCTTCCCCAGCTTGGTTGCCCTTCTCTGGACTCACTCCAGGACCTCCATGTCCTTCTGATGGTGAGGAGCCCAGAACTGGACCCAGCACTTGAGGTGCAGCCTCACCAGTGCCCAGGCAGGGGCGCAATCCCCTCCCCAGACCTGCTGGCCACACTATTTCTGACACAAGCCAAGATGCCATTGGCCTTCCTGGCCCCCTGGGCACACTGCTGGCTCATATTCAGCCTGCAGTCACCCAACACCCCCAGGTCCTTCTCTGCCTGACAGCTCTCCAGCCAGTCTCCCCCAGCCTGTAGCGCTGCAGGGGGTTGTTATGTCCCATGTGCAGCACTCTACACTTGGCCTTGTTAAACTTCATCCCATTGGTCTCAGCCCATTGGTCCAGCCTGTTCAGATCCCTCTGAAGAGCCTCCCTACCCTCAGGCAGATCAACTCTTCCTCCTAGTTTAGTGTCATCTGCAAACTCACTGAGGGAGCATTCAATCCCTTCATCCAGGGCATTGATAAAGATGTTGAACAAGACTGGACCAACCTGCTGTCCATGCTCTTCTCATTCAACGTTCTCACTGATGGTTTTATAAGAGCAGTGACTTGCCTTAGTTCCTCATTTTGGAGAGATTAACCCCTCTACCTTTTAAGTCCGCTGGGTTTCATGAAGTTACCTCTTCCAAGAGACCCATATAATGGAGGCAGACTGTCTAGCTGCTCTCAGGGAAGGCAGGGCTGTGCCAGAGAAGGTGGCAGGGAGAGCTGAGCGGCTCCATGCCTACCCACCCTGCTGATGTACCAGAAGAAAATGGGAAACAAGGAGGAAACTTACTTTCTTTTTCAGCTGTGGGCTGGAGTGAGTAGAGAACCCCTTGTTGGAAGGTAAGAGGCAGGCTTGGGGTGGCTGGTGGTCCTGGAGGACCTGGGGGACCTGGGATCCCGGTTTCTCCTGGAAGTCCTCTCGGCCCTGGAGGTCCCAGCAGCCCTGTGCAGAAGCAGGAGAGGATGTGTTAGTGCATTTGAAGATACACTAATGATGCCACCATATACAAAGGCAGGAAGAAGACAAAGGATTTCTTTCCTGAACTGTGGGAATGAGGGGGAAGGGGAGAGAAATAAGAACAGGCTCCCAATCTGCCATTAGGTGCCTTTAGCATCTTCCCCTGCAAAGCAGATAGAGCCTGACTCAGCTCAAGGCTTAATTCCTGGAAGAGGAAAATCTGCCCCCTCCATGGGCTGGGCAAGAAACCAAAGGCAGCAAGGAATGAAATCAAGCAGTGCCCTCTCCTCCCCTCCACACACACCTGCATGTGGCCTTACTGCCAGGGAAGAGCAGAGAGCAACGAAAACCCAGTCAGCCCAGCAGCAGATCGATCCTGCCTCCCCTGGGGCTGGGAGGCTCTCATGGCAAACTGAGAAACCCAAAGGCAGACACGTGCCTGGCCACACTTTAACCCTGACAGGGTGCCAGAGAATACCACAGACTGTTCAGGGCCTCTCTCCCATTTCAGGCACACTCCAGGTTTCCAATCTTTCCTGAGCTTGGATTCACCAGGCACAGCCTTTCAGATGCATAGAAAGCAAAGAGCCTGAGGTCTGGCACCTGTTGTGTGGTTTCACCTCCATGAAAAGGTTTAGGAACATTTTGGGGATGAAGAAAGTCCCCTGGCTCAGGAATGGAGTGTGCTCTGAAAGAATGACCCCATCACCTTGTCCTTAACAGACAAAAGCATCATCAGTTTGACATCCTGGCACGTGACATCTCGACACAAATGGTGGAGAAAAAAAGGAGTTAAAACAGGCAGAGGGTGAGAGGGTTAAACAGGGAATGTTCTTCTCCAATGTCTGACACATCAGAGACTCTTTTTTACAGCTCCTGAGCAGGATGGGGAAACACAATCCTGCTCTGCAGCTTTCTGGGATGAGATCTCTCCAGCTCCACAGGAAATCACTGCTCATGCAGGTGGCTGCCTGCTCTGAGAGCTGCTGGCTGGTTTCAGTGCCATGGGGACTCCCTGGAATGAGTTCAATAACTGGTATAAAGTGAGATCTCTCCTATCAGGGGAGCACTACCCTCCTCCAGCACTTACCTGGTGGCCCTGCCGGGCCCCTCTCCCCAGGTTGTCCCTTCTCTCCTTTTGGCCCTGGTGGTCCTGGAAGACCAGTTGGTCCAACTGGGCCTGGAGGACCAACCTGTCCAGGCACCCCTGAAAACATTCAGAAAACGAAATTAGTTGTAGGTTAGGGCACTGCTGAGGCCAGAAGGTCTTGGGCAACCTAGAAACAGAGGAAAGGGACTCAGTGATGGAAGGGGGGAAACACAGCATTGCACAGACAGGGTGGTACTGGTGGCAAGGGCTGGCTAGTATGTAGGGCAGAAGAACCAGACTGGACCTTGTTTCTCCTCTTCTTCCTCCAGTCTTTACAGAAATCAGCACATCCCCACTGGAAAAGGTCAGCAGGAGGTTGTACCTCCAGCTGGGGTGTGCCAAGCAAAGCTAAACTGAGCCCCCACTCTCACCATCCCCAGGGCCTGAACAGCTCTGGGCAGGGTCTGGCTGGTCCCTCCTTTCCCAGCTGCATCCAGACACGTGTGTCAGCTCTGTGGTAGTCCCAGTGTGTCAAAATACACAACATATATTTGCAAAAGCAAACCAAACCCTGTCTCCCACGTGCTCTGGCTGAGCCACACACAGAGATGCAGCAACAAAGATGTTTCCCTGTTTTCATCCAGCTAACAAGTGTTCCATGCTGTGCACCAGCATTTTGCATCCCAAACTGAATTTAATGCACCCACACTTATGAAGTAACTAGATGTTACTAATTTCTGTCAGTGAATAGGGTGCTGAGCAAGCCCATCTGGCAATACCAGTGAGGCAGCAATTACAGCCCAGCAGGATGCTTCTTGGCAAGCCCACCCAGACCCCCAGAGAGCCCAGGGAAGCTGCAGGCAGCGTTTGTAACCTGAAAGGGACTATTTCTGATGGCACTAAAAACCCTTAATGTTGTTTTCTTTAGATCATCAAAATACTTGGCAATTTTATAGTGTCTTTCAGACAAACTCTGTGCACCTTTGGCTCTCAAAAGTGGTAACTCTGCTGGGAAGATACACCTAAACAGTGTGCAAACATGAGTGAAGCCTTTAATGCCTCAGAGGGGTGGGTGAATTAGTCTGCTCAGGTTATAAGGGTTGCAATAAAGGCACTAACTGTCAGAGCCAAAAGAGTCAGAGCTTCCTGGTTTCTGGGCTACCAGAAAGCTTTGAGTGTTTGAAAGCTGTAGCAGATGCAAGTAACAAAGCCAGAGGATGACCTGGCCAAGTCCAAAGCTCCATGTGCCCCAATGTCAAGCTTTGGTTAGTTTATTAAGTATGACCACAGCCCAGCAGAGTGCAAGTTAAGTCTTGGTAAACTCCTAAGCAGTGTCCTTCCCCTTCCCTGGTATCAGAAGAGGAACTGGACACTCCAAGAGCAGTGCCAGGAGAACTGCTGCAGGTAGGGGGTGGAAAAGAATGGATGGGAATAGAGGGAACAGAGGAAACAAGCTGGGCAGCTAACACCTCCACAGATGGTGTCAAGGGGAGCAACCCTAGATAACAAAACCCAAGGCTCATGGGATTTGCAGCCCCCACATTTGGATCTGGTTCCCAGTCTGGGTGTGGGACAGCCCACCTGGGGCACAAAGCATTGGCTGCCCAGACATTTATCCAGAGATTCCCTTTCCTCTGTTCTTTTCCTCAGCATTCTGGAGAGATCTGCAAAGAAGTTTTTCTTACAAAGTGCAATCTATCCATCTCCAGCCCCTGGTGAAACTGGGCAGACTGAGGACATGAGATTTTTTTTCCAAAGGCTTTGAGGGGGGCTGTGTGCCTGTACTTCTGTTTATGCACCAATAAAGATCTGTTTTGTGTATTGAACAAGGAATTAAGGCAAGGTTTTAATCTGAATCAATTTGCTTACCCATGGGACACAGACTGCAGAGTTTTCCATGAATAGAGAGGCTCCTTTAACAGGTCTCACCTGACAGTGGATGCTGTACTTGGCAAGCTCACATGGGTGATCAGGAGCCCATCAAGCTAGCAAGAGCATTTGTTCTCAGCATTGCAAACAGCTTCTCCTCCCCACCCCCCTAACAAACTCTTTATTGCAGCAAATTCTTTCCAGCACAGAGGGAAGAACAGCAGAAAGAGTTTTGCAAGCACAACACACTGTGCTGCTGAGTGTGGGTCAAAACATCTCCTCACTTGTATAAATCAGCCTCAATCCTTCAGTTCAACCTTTATAACTCAATCCTGGGAACTTCTGCAGACCAAGAGCAATCATTTGCTGCTAGCACCCTCAATCACACTGCTGCAGTCGAGCTCTAAAGGAACTGGCACTTACTTCCCTGAAGGTGGAAAGAGGTGGAGAAGCAGCACTGAGTAATGTGTCAGGCAAAGGCTCCTACTGGTGACAAACGGTGTTAGGCAAAGGCTCCTACTGGTGACAAATGGTGATCCCAGCAGCAAAGAGACAAGTGCAGAAGGGAGAAGGAAAGAGGGAGGGATTCAGGGAAAAGGGGGAGGGAAATGAATGGGCCAAATCTTCACCTGGCATAAATCAGCCCTGCTGCAGTGGCATTGCTCTCAGAGAGCTGAGGCCCATGGTGAATATTTGTCCTCCAAAAATATGAAAGAAAAAGCTGTGTCAGGGGGGGAGGAGGTTGTAAAAACAGGCAGAGGTTGAATATTCTACTGCTGGAGACCAAATCAGATGTGTAGAGACCTGGATTTTCTTCCTGGCTCTGTCAGTAACCTGCAACACACCATCTGCTCCCTTTCCCTTCCCAGGGTTTTCTCTGTACTGGAGCAGGTATTCTCTGTAAGGAGCTCAGGAAAATGATGCCCTGGACATGGGCAGCAGCTCTTAGTGTCCCTGGCAGGCAGTACCAGTAAGAGTAATGGTGCTGCCTCCCATCACTCAGCACTCTAGGCACGTGTCCTCTGGTGAACTGCCTCTCCATCAGGCACTGGTTTGTCTGCTGGGGGAACTGAACATCTCAAAGACATGAAGCTGGCACTCTGCCTCTCAAACCAGAGCAGCCCATCATCAGATAAAACCCAAACAAGGGTTAAAAGAAGGGATAAAAACCAAAGAAGGGATAAAACCACAGCTTCTCTGTGAGGCTTTGATACCCTGAGGGCTTTTTGGGACACACGTACGAGACTGGGCAGAGCAACAGCTTGTGCTTTGGAAGAGGAAATAGCAGGAACCATTGACTTACCCTGTGGTATCAGCTGCTCCTCTGCACCTCTGTGTCCTTTAGGCTCTAGTTAAGAGGGTCAGGGTAAAAGAAAGAAAAAGAAAGAAAAAAAAAGAAGAAAAAGATATGAAAAATGAGGCCTCTTGCTGCCAGCTGGCTCAGCCAGAGAATATGTATTTTCTTAATATCCAGTAAAACGTATCCTGTTGATTAACAAGCTGATCAGCAAGGCCAGCAGTGCAGCTGTCTCAACAGCTCTGATTGCTTTTAAATGATTGTCTATTCTCAACCCTGTCACTCACAGGAGAAATAACTGCCCTGAGGAACGGTAGCGTGTTTTTCTGGACTGCAGCCTGGAGAGGTGTCAGCCCAGAGCTCTCAGGTCACCCAGGAACACTCCCACCATTCAGAGCACCCAGTTCCTGTCAGGCACCAATGTTCTGCCCTTGGCTCAAACAGCTGGGAAACTTGGTGGCACACAGGGTTGGGATTTGTTTTGGCTGAAAAACTAGAAGCAGGGCAAAGCAGGCAATATTTCACAGAACCTCTGGGGATGGGAATAGGAGAGACAGGGGCTTAGCTCTCCACAACCCCAAACCACACAGGACACTCAGGTTTGACTTCCACCTTCTCTAAAATCCCACTTGTTGAAAGATCTCCTGACATCTGCAGCCTTTGTAGGTGACCCTGGGGCAGCTCTGAGCAACAAGGCCCAGTGTGGTGTTGAAATAATGAGGAAGGGGCAGTCCCCTCCCATCCCAAACCAACTGTGTGAAATTCCCTACATGTCACCCAAATCCACAGTGTGGTTTTTTTGGCTGGCTTTGAATTGTGGATGGAAACTGGTGTGGGCAGGGGAGGAAGCCAAATAGGGACCCTGATCCATGAAACGTCCCCACAGCTCCTTAGCAAAGCACGCATCTGAAGCCCACAGAGCTCGGGCAGAGCCTTGAGGGTGCAATCACATGTCAGTAAGCAACTTAACTGGTTACTTCTAATTGCTGAAAGACACTGTCCTGACCTGAAACAGCCCAGTGCATGCCTGATTCCCAGCTGCAGCACGAGAGTTGTTACTCCACACTAGGTTAGATAAATCAAGGCTAGAAAAATAAAGGGTGGCAGTGAGCAAGGGCTACACCTGGGGGTCTGGCTGACAAGGCAGGCTCACCTATGGCTCAGACAACATTGCCTGTATTTTGGAGGTGACCATTAGCCACCTCTTGGATTTACTGCAGGGGTGGAGGGTGCTGGACTGTGGTGTCAGCCTGAAGCAAGTGCTACAGGAAAGGGAGCAGAGAAACAGGAGGGGAATCAGCTTTTTAAAAGGGTAGAGAATGGCAGGACAAGGGGGATGGAGTGAAGCTGAAGGAGGATGAGAATGGTTGCACTTGATGATCTTAAAGGTCTTTTCCAACCTTGTGATTCTGTGAGGGAAGGGTTAGATTAGATATTAGAGGGAAGTTTTTTTACAGAGAGAGTGGTGAGGGGCTGGAACAGGCTGCCCAGAGAGGGGGTGGGTGCCCCATCCCTGGGCGTGTTCAGGGACAGGTTGGATGGGGCCCTGGGCAACCTGGTGTAGCTCCAGGCCTGGAGGTTGGTGGCCCTGCCTGTGGCAGGGGGTTGGAGCTCTGTGACCCTTGGGGTCCCTCCCAGCCCAGACCAGGCTGGGATTCTATAAAATCCATTCTGGTTTGCATCACTGGCTGGGTGAGTGGTGCTTGCTGAGCAAGAGATTTTCATTGTACAGAGCCTCCAGGAGAGAACTTTGAGGGGAAGGGACAGAGTCATCTGGACTTTTGCTGGATTGACTTTAGCACAATGAAGTGCAGGTGCAGAGATACCACGACAGCAAAAACAAATGACATGGAGAAGGCAGAACGAGCATATAATGGACACTGGGGGAAACTGCTCTAATTCAGCTCCTGGCAGCCCTCACCGTGGTTCTGAAAGTACTTTGCAGAACATATTGTTAGTGAACCTCCCTCCATGTTGTGGCATCCTGTCAAATTATAAACATGGATGACATCTGGTCTATGTTGGTTGCTCCAAGTCTGCTGCAGCCAGGCAGGGCTGCCATGAGAAACTGCTTGGCCCAAAAAAAAAGGCAAAAAAAAAAAAAAAAGGCAAAAAAGGAAAAAGCAAAGTAGGCTCTGTAGAGGATAAGGAACCAAAGAACTGCTCTGGGAGCAAGAAAATAATTGACAGACAGCGCTTTGGAAGCAGAGAGCAGGGATCTTGAAATGAGAATGCCAAGGTCAAGGAAATTCAATGCGTGGGGATCTGTCTAGCCAAGTGGGCTCAGAGGGAGATTTTCTTATAAGTGTATTTTTTTTTCATGCCACAAGAGGGATCATAAAACAGCCCATTGTGTTTATGGCAAATTTAAAAAATACAATACAGACTGCAACTGATGCTGCTATTCATGGGAAAGTTCTTCCTCCTAATAAACCCCTACACCCCAATCCCCTACCTCCCACACCACTCCCAGCCAGGGAAACGCTGCATTCGGGGCTCAGTAGGTGACTATGAATTGTCCTCCTGTGATCCTGATGGCTCTCTGGAGTTTCCCCAGGAATGTTTCAGTCTGTCCAGGCCTGAAAACCCGCAGCCTTTGGACACGCACACGGAAACACGGAGCCAGGCTCAGTGGCCCTACTGAGGTTAACAGAAACCCAACTTTCCCACAACCAGAATTCAGCTCTCAGCAGATGCTTGTGCCAACAGAAATCAAGGGTAGGAGAGGTGATTAAGGCTGGCAAAATGCAGCTTAATATGTTAGTTTTGACTTAGGCTGCTTTCTTCCAGGAACACACCTGCTCTGCGCTGGCTTAACTCAAGGAGGGGCAGAGACATGGAGAGAAAAGCTGAAGGTCCCTCTCTTTGCATAGGGGTGACCCTCACCCTGCCCAGGCAGTGGGAAGGGGTGCTGAGGAAACTGCACCCAACTTGCTGCAGCTAAAAAGATGGTCTGAGATGGGATTAAATTCCTTCTTTCACCTGCTGGTGTGTGACCATCTCTCTGCATTCACAGCGTGGGGGAGAGGGAGGGACAAGAGGCAACCTTAAACCTTTAGACTGAACAGTCCTGGTTTGGGGAATCATAGAATAGCATGGGCTGGAAGAGACCCCAAGGGTCACAGAGCTCCAAACCCCTGCCACAGGCAGGGCCACCAACCTCCAGGCCTGGAGCTACACTGGGTTACCCAGGGCCCCATCCAACCTGGCCTTGAACACCCCCAGGGACGGGGCACCCACCCCCTCTCTGAGCAGCCTGTTCCAGCCCCTCACCACTCTCTCTGGAAAGAACTTCCCCCTAATATCTAATCTAACCCTTTCCTCCTTCAGCTTCAATCCATTCCCCCTTTGTCCTGCCATTATCTACCCTTTTAACAAGCTGGTTCCCCCCCTGCCTCTCAAGGTAAATAATGCCAATTCTGACCCTAAAAAGAAAGCCTGAAAGCTCTCAAAACACCTCTCTACAGGGTGGGTTTCCTGCAGAGCACAATCTGAGCGTGCCTTTGCAAACCCCAAAGCTACAGCATCCCTGCTGAGGGTGCCAAGCAAGGTGCAGACATGGAGCCAGTCATGCCAGCAAGGCTGCCCACCCACCCCAAGCTCCTCACCCAGCACCATGTGCCTGATGCAGCTGCTCCCAGCAACAGCTCCCTGCTGGCTCCAACACACGGCAGCAAACGTGCCCACAAAGAGAGAGGAACTGCTCACCTGAAAATCTTCACCCTCTCCCCTTCCAGAGGGAGGAAAGGAGCTGCCAGTGCTCCCCCACAGCCTCCCTCCCCCACAGCCCCCCACACTGCAGCAGACTGGCACAGCCCCCTCAGTTACCCGGCAGGAATCGTGGCTGCAGAGCAGGCAGTCAGGCTTACCAACAGATCCCATGCTTTTTCTCAGGACAGTGCTGGGATTCAGCAGGGGGAAGGCGTCTGGTAGCAGATCATCATACCACGTCGCTGTTGTTCCAGTGATTGGCAGGTTGTTTTCCAAGGGTGGGCTTCTCTCTGCAGCCTCCAGCAGAAGGATCTAGACCAGCGATGCAGGGAAGGGACACAAGGTCGGTGGGTTAGCTTCATACATAGTCTCAGCCCTGAAGAGGTCCTGAAACTCCTCTCCTTGCCAGCAGGAGCTGGGAATAGCTCTGCATCGTAGATCCTGGGGTTTTGGTGTTAAAGCTCTCTGGGTTTTCTGGAAAGCAGCAGTAATTAGTGAAGGAAGTGCTGGGTTAAGTTGCAAGAGGGTCCTGCATACACCCTCCTTGGAGAAGGCTGCACTACCTCTGGAGAGATGTTGGATTGTCTCCCTAAGTGAGACACAGGAAACCAGAGACCAGAGCTGGTGTTGGGGGACACAGCATTTCACTGCTAGGGTACGTGTTCAAATCCTGAGTCACACAGTCAGGAATTACTGGGAGCTGTTGGGAGGAGAAGGGCTGCACCCTGGATGCCCAGGATAGCAAACAGAGCTGCCTCAGGACACGTACAGCCTGGAACCCAAAGCAGAAATGCTGACCAAATTAGAGATGATGGAGAATGCAAAGCTTTTAAAGAGCTGAAGTGCTTTAATTTTGGAGCAAATAAAAAAAGGCAAGCAATTTCCTCAAAGAGCTCTACTTAGAAGTAATAGGGTATTATTAAAACTCACAGCTTTTTCTGTACCTTGTAAACACTACCTTCAAATAAATCCACATCCCAGTGAGCGTCCCTGAGCTATTTGGGCCATTTACAAGCTAAGCTCCTTGGCAAACTGACCCCACTTCCCCTGTGTGATTTAGGCTGCTGTGCTCTGTGGCCACTGGTGGCCTGTATGAAACTGCAGTTCCTCTGTAATGCGCCTGCAAAGAACCCAACAAGAAGTAGAGGGATGGAGGACCCAGGCAGACTCTGCCCACTGAAAGCCTCCATTAAAGTGAAGCCCAAGGGAAGCCTGGTTGCACTTCATAATCAACACTTTTAACTAAAGCTTTCAGAAAATTGGGATTTAAAAAAGCTATAAAAATTCTATTTTAACCCAACTGCTTCTTCCCCTGCCACCGAGCAAGGATGGAGTAACAAAGAAGCCTAATGCATGAGGAGTGCTGACCTGAGAGCCAAACCCTCTCTGCAAACGGATTTTACCCCAGTTGCTGGACAGAGAGTAGAGAGAGGCCAAGGGCAGCCCCTGCATCAGCCATGCCTGGGATGCAGCAGCAACCTTGGCCCTCACCTGGCAGCTGGACCAGTCCATGGCAAAGCTGCTGCCCAGGACAGATGCAGGATGCCTGTCAGGCAGGAGCAGGGCTGGGCTTTCCAGAACCAAGCATCCAGCATCTCCAGCAGTCTGCTTTCTAAGCACAAAACTACATGGGAAAATTGCTGGAGGAGTGCAGCACCGTGGGCTGTTATGGCACCATCTCTCACTGTTTGGAAACCACCTGAGCAAACACTGATCTAGGGATAAGGGAAATAAAAGAATACAACTCAAACTTTCCACTAAATCCCTGGAAGTTTCAGCTTTGACATACTGTGTTGTCTTTACATCATGAAGTCACACTGCAATTACAAACGAGAGTGACTTGGCTCCACTTGTTTGTTTTTAACTTGCAATTATTACAAGGTTTATCACTTCTTTCTCGCAAGGCATGGTGAGAGCCAGTCCTGCAGCAGTGCCAGGGATGAGGAATTTCCTGCAGAATGCACTGGCCTGACAGGGGTGAACCAGAAACTAATTAAACTGGGAGCTAGGTTAAGTGCAAGGGAACTGAACCTCAGCTGTTGCAAGCAAGCAAAATTCTTCCTTTATTGCAAGGATCTTTATTCCTGGATCCAGAGTCTTTGCTTTCTGAGTGATGAGAAGGCAAAGAGAAACCAGGTCACGACGCTTTTCTGATGCCAAGGCTTTCAACAGGCTGCTCTGATGCCAAGCAAGGAAGGAATAGGTTCAGTCCATCTCTTGCACTTCTGTGCTTCTACCAAAGGATTTATTTGTCAGACTTTGAAGGAAACACACTACCCATTCAACAAACACTTCAGCATGTGCCTTGCCATAATCATGCTTAATTCACATTGACGTGGGACTTGACTGTGCATTGGAGACCTTTTCTGAATCACTTGATATGATTACTTTACCCTCTTGCTTCCCCAGGAAAACACCTGGCTGAGGCCAGGGTACTTCACAAGAGGGGCAAAACCAATCCTGGAGGTGCAAATTAGAGGTTCTGCAGCCAGGGCAGGGTCAGGATGCCTCCCCATTGCGAGGAAGGGACTGGCAAAGGCACCTTGGACGGTACTTTCGTGCAGCCCAGCAGTGCTGTGGGAAGAGGTGATGTTAAATCAATAGCAGCAGTGGTCAGAGCCCAGCAAACTGCAGGGGTCTCCTGGGCAGCGTGAGCAGCACTAGCACAAACTCTGCTGAAGGTTGCATCTGGAGTGGAACAGCTCCAAATCATTTTATGGGTGATAATAAAAATGTGTTACCACATAATCAACACCAAACAGTGGCAATGCTATCCTTTCCATGAGAACAACATGTGTTAGATGAGCGCTCTGCTGATAAATGCTGCGAAAGGTTTAAGGCATGAACAGGATAATCCAGTATGCTCTTTTAGAAATTGACTGTATGTGCTTAGCAATCACTAAGGCTCAAACCACAGCAAAAAGTTTATTTTCCCTGGGCACAAAATGATAGAAGTCAGGGAGGCTCCAGACTTGAAATTGCTGGGAAATGTTAGGTTTTTATGATTAGGACTGAAGATGTGCCCAAAAGAAACAAAGTAGAGGGAAGAGAGCTCTTGCATCCGTGAGATCCACAGAGCCAAACTAAAGAAGGGAAAGCAGGAGGGATTCAGTCACATTCAAAATCTCAAACTATACACAGTTCTTTCAACAAGGAGTGTCCTCTCATAAGCTAGCACAGCACATAGCACGAACGGGGTCCTTAGGCATTCCTGCAGCAGTGCTGGAGCCATTCATCTATTTTCTGTCACATTCTGTTTTTCTTAAGGCTGCCATTGCCGTAGTTGAGGGACTCAAAGAGAATTCCCTCTTTCATTAAACAAAAAAAAAAGAGAGTTTCTAGCCCTCTGAGTAAACTGCTGGAAAATGATACCACAGAGGCTCACAGCCAGAAAGCAAATTAGCAAAATGTGCAATGTATTAAAGTCTCAGTATTAAAGTCTTGGCATTTTCTAGTCAATAAGGTTGAGGTAGAGAGGGGGATAAGACCAAGTGAAGAAGTTGGTGTTTGAGTTTGATTGGAAATCCTCATTACAAGCAGTGCCCACCGTGTTACTATTACCACTTCCAATGCAAAAGTTGTACCTCCATGAAGAATGGAGGCAGAAAATACTGTAATGGTACCATATAAATGAAATATGTCTTGATACCATGGGGAACGTGTGTCACCCAACCAACTAGAGCAGGTACAGACAACTGGCTGAAGGACAGCACTTGTGGTTGCTGCCTGTGATGTCAGGAGGGCAGATCCCTGCAGAAGGCATGAAGGCCTTTCCTCCCTGGTTTGTGCTGTGCTGTGCAAGGTGAAAGATGCTCAGCAAAACACTCAGGCTTTTGTCTTTTTGCCTGGATGGAAGCAAAGTCAAATCTGAGCCTAAATGGCCATGCTGAACTGGAGCTCCTGGCAACAGAGGTCCCACCGGCATGAGGGCCTGTCTCTGGTTTCCAGACCCCACCTCTCAGATGCAGATGAACTGGGTCAGCAAGCTGGAACGGAGTGAAATGGGACCGTGTCTCCTGCCAACACCGCAGCGGGAGACGGGCTCGACGTAGGAGACGGCGTGTGAAGGCGAGGGGGACGCAGGGGGGTGATGCACTGCACTGGCTAAGGAGCTCTTAGGTCAGCGCCAGGGGTTATTGCCTGCAAACTCACCCCTGGGTCTTCTGAGTCCCACAGAGCTGCTGGGCTCACCTCTGTACAGGATCTGGCGCTTGCTCTTCTCCCGTGGCTCAAAGCCTGGCTCTTCACTGTGGGGCTGCTCATGTGCAGGGCCCTCAGCAGGGACATTAGTGTTATGTGCCTGTAACTTAGTCCCAGCTTACTCAACCCACCTCCCCCTTTTCTATTTGCCAGCACAAACTTTCTGAGCTTCAGACACATACCACATCTCTTGCATCAGATCAAAAGCTCAGGCCAGGGACAATGGAAACGGGAGGTTTTCATCTTCTTGAGATGTTCAGTGTCAGAGGACTTTTTTTTTTTGGCTTGCAGTGGCTTTCAAGAACCCTATTTTGGTTGTTCCCGCACATCAAAAGAGGATTTCACAAACACAGCCTCCTCCCATCCTCTGTCCTCTGCTCACATTCCTCATGTCCTGTAACTAGTAGGTGCTAGAAACGAGGAAAGAACAGCCAGGCTTCTAAAGATTCCAGACCTGATACAGCAAGGCTCAGAATGCTCTGTCTTTGGATAAAAGTCCATGGAAATACAGGGGGAATCATTTGACATAATCCAGATGGATATTATTAATTAATAAATGGGGGATATTTGGTCTCTTGAAGCATTGGCAGAATTAACTCCCCTCAATACCTCTCTAAACAGGAGGGAAAGAAACTGCACGAATCCAGCTCATCAGCTAAAAATCACAGTGTAAAATAAGACTCCCTTGATCTTGTAAAGATACAAGCTGATTAATAATGGTAATTGCATAACTTGTTGGACATCTCTTTCTTTATAGCAAATTATTTGGCAAAATGTAAGAGTTTTTTAATCATTCATCAAAACACAGAGCTAAATGGGGAGTTTTACAGAATCTGATGGGGAATGGTATCTCTTGTAGCAATATGAAACCTGTGAAACAAGGCTCCAACACAGATGCAACTGCCTGGTTTCAAAAGCCAAAGACATTCAGTAAGTGTCCACTAAAATCTGATGAACCAGGTGCCCAGAGAGAAGATGGGTGACTTCATCCTCACTGCATCTTAGAGGCTTTGGCCAAAGGGGACAAGACAATCAGCGCACGGAGGAGTTTTTGTTATATTGATAAATTACGTGGGGAGCAATAGCTGATGTCATTGTAGTGACCCAATGTAGACCAAAAGGTAAGGTTTACATCATCATCTATCACATGGAAGACAGAAATGTGGACCAAAGGCAGCACAGTTCATGCTCTTTCTGCAAAGGGATTTGGGGGTTTGGTACAGTTTTAGGGGATTTCTGGAAAAAGAGGATGCAAAAAGTGACTGTTTCATCAGCAGGCATCTTCTGGAGAGGAATGAAGGCAAAGAAGATACAAAAGCACAGGCTAGCCTGCTAGTTAAGATGAAACACGAACAACATTCAGCAGCTCATCAGACTATTAAGGCTTTGCTTGAGAGAGCAGCAGGAAGGCAAGGCCTGGCAGTGGTCCTGCCATGTCACTGCACTGTGGGGAGCATCTCTCTAGTGCTATGAGCCCAGGCAGCCTGCCATCACTGGCACCCCAAAGTGTCAGAGCCAGGGCAAGAAGCTAGATGTGCACAGGATCCAGCAACCCTTTAATGATGTGCTAAGACCTCATTGCAGAGTGAAGTGCACAGAGGAGCTCAGAGAAGTCAGATTCCCCTTCACTATTTTAAAAGATCTGATGAAAATACATTTGATCTATAACCATCTGCTCTCAGTCACCCCGTTCCTCCCTGCCCACTGCATCGCTGGTCGCCTGCTGAGGCCACAGCAGAGCTATGGACATGGAGCTGGGCCACCTCGAGATGAACTCAGCCCTGACAAAGTAACAAGTGTTCTCAGCAGTGGCGTTGAGCTCAGCTCCCTGCTGCTCAGCAGCTCAGGAGCCCTCAACTCTGGCTCAGAGATTCACATCACCTCAACTAGGCTGAGGTCCCCTGAGTGCTCCCCTCTGACTCCAAAGGAAAAGTGGCAAGAAGAGAGTGGCACAACTGGAAAGGATAAGGGGCTTGGTGCCTTCCTGGCTCCCCTTGGTGCAAGCTGAAGAAGGACCCAAAAGCATTTTTCTCTTACAATCACAGTGTCACAGACTGGTCTGGGTTGGAAGGGACCCCAAGGAGCACAGAGCTCCAACTCTCTGCCACAGGCAGGGCCACCAACCTCCAGGCCTGGAGCTACACAAGGCTGCCCAGTGACCCATCCAACCTGGCCAATCACTTTCTTTATGAAGCTCCACTAGAAGTTGATTGAGAATCAAGTGGAAGCTTGCATGATGAGCACAGGGTTACCAAAGAATCTGAGCACTTGCATCCCTTAGGCTCCTCACATAGGTCCTTTGCTGAACCCTGGGTTTTGTCCACAGAAGTATTTATCTGAAAAAACAAAGCTGGCAAACACTGTTCCCAGCTATTGAATGCACCAAAAGCATTTCCTAACGCTGACACAGGGTTTTCATAGCAAATTAAATTGCATGTCACAGGCAAAGAGACTTTTTCAAAGTTATTTTATGAAAATATTAAATCTGTTTGACTAAAAATGCCAAACCTGTAACTGGAAGACTTTGTGGGAGGGGATGGTGGAGGAAGAGGAGATCTTCAAAGCCATTTTGTGGTTCTGGCAAACTGTTTACAGCATTTGCCAAACACATGGAACAGTCTCAGGGGACAGATTGTTCCTTCAACCCAAGAGTGATAAGAAATAAGATCCAACAATTATTAGTCTTGAGAATGAAAGGATTTTAACTGTCATTCTGAAAGACAGAATCAGGCTCAAATGAGAGAAAGGCCAGTACCCAACCTGGCCCAAGTGTCCCAATGCTAATCCTGATTGTTGCTGGTTAGGGAAAGGCCAGGGAGATAGATGCAAAGTTCAGATATGAACACTGACACTGAATTACCCACCCAATTTTGGTTCATGGTTCCCCCTTGTAAAATTCAGTTGGGAAGTAGAATTTTATTCTCATGGACATTTTTTTATATTAACTGACCTACCGACACACAGCATTGAATTACAGATTTCACAGGGATTGATTTACATCTGTTATTGCTACCAGAAACCAGCTGGTTATTACACAACTACCTATGAAATATCCCAAATACTCCTTAAACTCAGAGCATTACTGGAGCTGGAGACACAGTTTCTCCACAGGGTCGTTAGGAAACATTAGTGATTACATAAAGCCACCTCCACTGCTGGTGGCAATCACATAAACAACATACATAGCCCGTAGAATCCCAGACTGGTCTGGGTTGGGAGGGACCCCAAGGATCACAGAGCTCCAACCCCCCAATCACAGGCAAGGACACCAACCTCCAGGCCTGGAGCTACACAAGGTTGCCCAGGGCCCCATCCAACCTGGCCTTGAACACCCCCAGGGACGGGGCACCCACCCCCTCTCTGGGCAGCCTGTTCCAGCCCCTCACCACTCTCTCTGGAAAGAACTTCCCCCTAATATCTAATCTAACCCTTCCCTCCTCCAGCTTCGCTCCATCCCCCTTGTCCTGCCAGTCTCTGCCCTTTAACAAGCTGATTCCCCTCCTGTTCCTCTGCTCCCTTCAGGGACTGGGAGGCTGCAATGAGGTCCCCCCACAGCCTTCTCTTCTCCAGGCTGAACCAGCCCAGCTCCCTCAGCCTCTCTTCACAGGGGAGCTGCTCCAGCCCTCTGAGCATCCTCGTGCCCTCCTCTGAAAAGTCCTTGAAATATCAAGCAACCACTGTCATCTGCTCTCTAGGCCCAACAGCTGGGGTTTCCCTCCCAGTCTCTCAGCCACATCACAATACCATAAAATGTTATCTAAGTATTTCTCCACTACAGCAAGAAATTGTTTTATTGTCTATCAGAGAAAGAAGAGACAAACACCATAAAATATCCCAGACAGCTGCCAGCATCTCATCTAGCTGCTTGGAAGAAGGGGGAGATGCAGGAACATTTCATGCAATGCTCACATGAAAACTCCAGGTCACAGTACTTCACAATCAAAAGACACAGGGTAGAGACGATGCTGTGGGCTAATCTGTTTAAATGAATGTGCTGAGCTCACAGAAATAGCAACATATTGATCAAACTCTGTGCACGGTACAAAGAATTTCTTCCAAACCTTTCAGAACCTTCTGCATGGGGAATGGCATTGCAAGGGCTGTTTTCATGCAAGAAATATGCATGTCATTTATCAATCACACAATGAATCAATCAGACACCAGATATGTGATGCTATTTCCTTGCATTAAAGCCAAAAGCAGAATGCCATGAGCTTCTCAAACGCTGTGTCAGGAGAGAACACTGGGTTATATCAACTCAGATATAAGCTCACCCAAGCTCCAGCCAAAGGCTGGGATTAATACCTCACTGCCCCTAGCTCTGTGGCAGAGTTTGTTAAAAGAAATCTGGGGAACAAAACAGCAGGAATTTCTCTGCAGCTGCCTGCTTTCCTGATGGCACTGCCCACCACAGGCTCTCCTGACCTGCAGCTCTCTTGAGCTTCAGTGGAGTTTGCCTTGGCTTAGTCCTGCGACACAGGAGGGCAGCATCAGGCTCAGGAAATTCAGCAGGGAAGAGCTGTACAGCTCCACACTAAGAGCTGTGCTGGCCTAAGGGGAAACCTCTCATATGAAATAAAAGCAGGGTTCATTCTGCCCTCCTGCTGTAGTGATGTCAGGGGGTGCTGCAGTGATGTCAGGTGCAATGTCATGGGAGAGAAGTAAGGTGTGGCCTCTTGGGGCTTGGGGAGGGGTGATTTTCTTCCAGCCTGCACACTTTCTGGTCCTTGACCCCAGGCTCAACACCATCCTCCCTGACACACGTTTCCATGGCCTGTAGATTTCAAGCTCAACTCCATCAATTGAACCTTCAAATCTCTGGCACCCAAGTGGGTCTGGTATCAGAAGTTGGACTCGATGATACTTATGGGTCCCTTCTAATTCAGTATATTCTGTGATTCTATCATCAAGCACATGGAACAGGCCAGCTCCATCCTGGGGAGCTGACAGGGTAACTGGAAACAGGGCAGCCCACAATGGATCCTGTTTCCATCTCCTTCCCTGCAGAAACATCTCCTGCAGCCTAGAGCTAAGGAAAGCATAAGGCACGTGAAGAGCTTGTTTGGCCGTGCAGCTCAGCCCTGTCTCAGAGACTCTCTCCTCCCCAAGGGCTCTATAAGCACCGGTCTCTAATGAGTCATTTTTCATTCCATTTGCTCTGTGTTTATTCTCACTTCTCGCTTTCTGATCCAACTCTCATATTACAAAAATCAGAGGGTTACTTTTATTACCTCATTTGGACACTGATCTTACAAGCTAGAGGAACCAACTCATCCTTGTAATAAGAGAGATGAGACCATTTCTGGTTATATCCCCATTTTTAGGGGCACAGCTGTAAGCAGCTGCAGCAGAGGAAGAAGAAAGCACAATCTTGTTGCCCCTTCTTCCACAACTCAGTTCATGTTTCCTTAACTTGCCCTTCAGAGACACTGGGGGACAAACACACATTGTAGATACCAGCACAATAACCAAGAAGAGCTCTTGGCTCCTTGTCCCCACTGCAGAGGTGTGAAGAAGAGACTGTTTCTCGCTTGTTCCTCACCTGTTCTATCAAAGCAAAACTTCTCACCTAGCACCAATCTGCCCAGGTCCACAGCACCTTCAGAAGCAGCTTGCCACATGTTTGCTCTCCCCCTTGCACTATTTATAACAAGCCTACACAGGCTCCACACCCCTCAGAGCCCATACAGCAGGTGCCAATGGCCCGACCTGCTAGAAGCTGGCTGATGGTACCTGTTGTCATTCCCTGAGCTCACCACAGTCATGCTGGGCTGAAATTCCAAAGAGCAAAAGCAGCAAAGCTCCTCAGCTTCAGCTGCCTCTGGAAGGAGCAGGACTGTGGCAGGAAAAGCCATCTCTGCTCCCAGGAAGGATGAACTTCCATGTTTGCCTTTGCAGAGCAAGGCAGCAAAAATCAGTCTCCAACATGTGCCCATCCCATCACTCCTGCCTTCCTCTGAACAGCGTCAGGCTGTTGTTGTGATGAAGTAAGACATTACAAGGAGACAGTTTGAAGAGAAAAGAGACAATTTCAGATTCCGTTAATCCAGCAAAACAGGGAACTTTCTCCAAAATTGAGAGCAGGAAGGAGATACCACTGAACTAATTCAAGCCCCTTTTTCACAGTGCTAGCTATTATTGAATGGCAACAACTGAGGCCATTACACTGCTACACAGACCAAACTGAACTTAAATTAACCTTGAGAAAAGGGTGAATTGGCACATTCCTCTTGTGAATAGCACCAGCCCTCATGTAATGTTGCTTCACTCTCCATTTATTGCTACAGGCAATTTTTGCACAGCACCCACAGCTTATCAAACAATGTGGGAGCCAAAATATTGATGATGACATTGCTGAGCAGAGCTGCAGAAGGCACCCTTGCAGAGACACAGTCTTTAGTACTTCACAATAGAAATAACTCATTTCCCTCTGTAAAAGTAAACCCTTGGATGAGCTTTGCTCCTGACTTGGGTCTCTGTGGGAGCATAGTAAAATCAGAAGGAAACCCATTAAAGCAACCAGACAAATGCTTCAGTGCAGCACCAAGACAGTCCCTGTGCACTATGCCCAAGGGTGAGAGCTGACAAGAATCAAGTTTACCCACAGCCTCACTCTCAAGAACGCAGAGAGGAGTCAGTGTGGTCTTGACTATGACTGGGACTGAGGCACTACCAAAATCCTTTAAGTGTCATCTCCAGGGACTGGCTGGCATCATCTTGGCCCTGAACTTTGCAGGCACCTGCCTCGGGGTTCCTCATGTTAGAAGGTCTACAAGACTATAAAGCCTCCAGCCATCAGTAGTGTGCTTGCTGACAAGGACTCTGTGCTCCTGAATGCAGTGCAGGTGGCAGCCATACAGCTGCCAACATCAGCAGCAGTTCCTAAGGACAGCACCTCGAGTTTGCCAGTCAGGACATGAATGCCAGTTGCTGCACAAGTGCCCTAGGTTAGAGTAGGAGACAATATGCTCCTGCCCTCCTGGAAGGAGGCAAGCAGCCAAGCAGCCAGCACTGCCCAAATACTGCGGGCATCTGGCAGTTGGTGCCAACACCAGAGAGCAGATTGCTCTCAGGTGATGGGAACAGGGCCCGATTCAAAGCAGCTTCCTATCTGTAAGACCAGCCCACTGACTTGGGTGCCCTTTTGTTCTTGGGTTAAGACTTCTCGAGGGGACTGGGGTAGGTAGGGCCTTCCTCCTCCACAAAGTCCTGGCAGGGCCTGGCTGAGGTTGCCATTAGCCTCTTCCCTTTGTCACCCAATGCAAGGGCTGAGCAGCACAAGCCAGCAGAGCACAGGCCCTGATGTCAGGACAGGCTTGGGTTGTCATGTTCCAGTGAGGCAAACATAGAAAGTGCTGGAAAGTGAAGGAAGGTACAGCTGGCTCCAGGCTGATTTACGTCTCTCACAGCCCAGTGTCTTACTTGGAAGCAGGACTGCACATGCAGAGGTCAGCCACCAGCCCCCCTCTCCTCTCCAAACGCCTCCAGCTCCTTGCTGCCAAAGAACACCCACCTGCCAGGCCCTGCTGCTCAGGAAACCGATCCAGCCCATCTCTGTCCTTTGTACTACAACAGTTGTTTTCACTTGACCACTTCTGCTCCCCAGAATTTCTTTCCCCCCACCCCTTCATTTTCCTGTAGTGAAATACAACCACAAAGGCTTTGAGGAAGTTCCAGACAACATTGCTCACTCCATTTCAGCACAGACAATTCCCAAATTGCTAAAATATCATGCACTGGCCTCAAAACCGCCGCACATCCATTGCCTCCCTCCACAAAAGTTTCTTCCCAAATTCTTTTATGTCATTGATAACCATCAGTTAATGAGCAACAAGCAGCACAATGCCTTAAAGGGACTGAAGTGGTTTATCCAACAGCAGGACTGGGCTGTCTTGGGAAGGACCACAGGTCCAAGGGGAATGACTGACTCAGCTGCTTTGTTGTGAGACTGGAACAATTTATCTGAGTCGCAGTAGACAGAAACTAAAACAATTTGCAAATAAAACCAACCACAACATGAAGGTTTCCCTGTAATATTTGTCTCCACTGGACTATGCATGAAAGCCTCACAGCTTTCAGAAGAGGACGAAAAAAGGCAGAACTGGAGAGCACTCAAAGAGCAGGCTAAGGGGCAGCTGTGCTTAGAAAGCTACTCACTGTTACTCCTCTGATTTGTGCTGGATGTTGGTAAGGTTCCTACCAGCACTTTCAGTGGGAGACACCAGAATCACAGCCTGCTGCTTTCCTGAGCTGCTCTACATCCCCATGTTATCAGCCAGCTGAAGACTTTTCACACAGCTCTGCCTTCTGTTTCTGAAGCAAAACGTGAACCAATGCGTTCCAGCCAGGAGCAATGAGCTTTTTAATTACTTATTAGCAGCTGCACACTTGGGACAGCAGCACGCACAGCCCAAATGCACCACTGCACAGCAGCCAGTGAGCCCGTCCCCAGAGCTAGCCAGCCAGTGACGAGGTGGACATGGTTTGGGGCAGGCTCCTAACAGGCAAACACAGCCAGAAGCACGAAGGCACACATAGCATGTTATTTCTCAGGTCTATGTGTTGTTTCAGAGTAGCTGAGCAGCCACAAGGAAGAAGGGAGGTAGAGATGCAGCTGCATCTCTGGTGGAAGGAGTGATGCTCATGTGTCCCCTTGTTTCTGGGCCAAAACCACCACCACAGCGTGTTCCTCACTGCGGATGGAAGGACAGACACCTTGTCTCACTCAGGGCTGCCAGCTCAACGTCTTTTAGCAGCAACTCTTGGAAAATTTTGCCAAACAGAAGAATAAAGGCAGGTCCTTACCTTGGCCTCCAGCGTGTTCAGCCGCTCAGTCATATCCGCCAGCCTCGTGCAGTTCATGCACTCTAGAAAGGACAAGGCAAAACCATGTGAAACTTTGCATTTTAATCCATAGCTTTTAGTCTGTAGACCCTGATCCTTTTGTGAGCCAAGGCACACAGAAAAGTGATTCAAGATCAGTTATGGGGGGAAAAATAAGTCTCCACACCCACTGCAGAGCTCAGCAGCCATGACCAGGTTCATGACCCTTGTTTGGGGGTGTCTAACAGGGCAGCGTGAAACCAAGTTCCCAAGAGACAGAAGGCAGATGAAGAAGAAATTAGTTTTAAGACTTTTGGTGGTGCCAACCAACATGACCTGTTGGCACCAGAGGCACATGTTGTGTCACTAGTACAAGCTGGTGTGGCACGTGCTCCCACCTCAGCGGACATCAGGCTGCACAACCATGACTCCATCGAGCTCTGTGCTGTGCCCTCTCCTATACCCTGTCCTAGTCAAACACCAGGGAATGCAACAAATATACAAAATGCCCATCTCTGTGGAATACTGCTCCATCCCTGGGCTCCCAGGGCCTGTTACCACTCCCACAACAAATCCTCTGTCTCAGTGACAGCAGGAAAACCCAAGACAGACCCCAGAGCTGGTGCTGACTGGAGCTGCAGCACAAAGTGGATTCCATCTCACTTTGCTGTGTAGAAGCAACAGTCAGTCAGCAGCCACCAAAGGGGTCCTGACAGGATGCCTCACCAAGAACAAACACTAACATAATGGGCTCTGAGTGCGGTTTAAAATGATTACTTGATAGAAAGGACATCACTTATCTAAACAGAAGGCCTGCTGCTTTGCCTCTCTTTTCATTTCAGCAATTCTGAAGTGATTGAAGGAGGATAAAGCCCTGAACATAGATTTAATCAACAAGGCACTTTCCCAGCGCTTTGCAGCAGTGTTGAGCTGCCCATTCCCAGCTCTCAGAGAAGCTTTCCAGACTGGAGCACTCACCTATCATGACTTCTGAAGCACAGCAGTTTTTAAAAAGGGAAAATGACTTGCAGCATAAAGTATTTCAGAGGATAAACCATCAATATTCTGGTCATGAATCACTGCCATCTCGTGTACCACAGAGCACAAATGCATCTCTGTGTGTTTCTGGGTTCCTTAAGGGCCAGAGCCAGTTTTCATGGACTGATCATGGAAGAAGTATTGAATCCTGGTATTTCCATAGGGCTGGGGAGGTTGGCCTGTAATTCTTGAGCCCCTTAATAGCCCATTCAGGTGTAGTTCAGGGGAGGTTGTACTGATGCAGGGGTTGTTGAGTGAACCCAGTGTCTACCCAGTGCCAAACGGGTGAAAGTGAGTTTTGGCCTGATGAGACATCACCCTGACATCTGGAAGGTCGTCCTCCCTAACAAGCTTTGTCCCCTTTTGCACAAGGAGCCCCAAGGAATCCCTCCAATCTTCATCCACAAACACTTCTCAGTTTTATGAAGCACATGGTATGTACCAATGGCTCTCAGCCATGCAAAGACTTTAACACATGGCTCGGAGGGCCAGGAAGCTTGGCTGTTCCACATTAGTGATTTACAGTCTAAGAAGATTGCTTGAATGCTAACAGCAACCAATCACCCACTGTAAAAACCTTCCAAAGAAACCCTCTCATTGATCCTCCATGAGGAGCTGTGTACCTTCCCCCTCACCATACCCATCGCCTTGCAGACAAAGCACCTGATGGTTGAGGAACACTTGGATGGAGGGGTTTCCTCACAGGTCAGTAGAGACATGGACATTCTTTTGCCCAACAGCAACTAACATTTGTTTATTTTTATTCTCTGCACTAGATCTTGGGCAATAATTTTTTAGCTTGAGTTGGCCCATGAATATGCAAGTGCCAGAAGGGCATCGTCCCCCAGGGAGGAAACAGGTGAGGCTTGTTTGGTCTGGATCTGTTTGTGGTGTGTAAAACAGGGAATTACGTTCTGCATATAACCAGCTTCATGCTTTTGATCTTGCTCATCCCCATAGAGAGATAAGACTGAATAAATCCAGAGATCCCAAGAGCCAGCAGGCGTACCAGATGTGTTACAGAGCAAATAAAATATGGAGTCCTATTCTCCCTTCTGCTGGCTTGCACATTTTAATAACTCCCATAGGCTTGGAGAGACTGACTTGAACTGTCTGAAAACCATCTCTGTGCACAATTTGAGATGGATTAATCTTTTAAACTCTCTTTAGAGAGCTCAGCTACAAAAAAAAGGGCTTGTAGCACCCCTCTGCACAGGGGTGAAGCAAACAGCTCCCAGGGGAGGATACTCTCACCATCTCTGCTGGACAATGTATGAACAGCACCAGCCCAGTAGCCCTCTCTGCTCTTGAAGAGCGTCTCAAAGAGCCTTCCCAGGTGCTTTCACAGCACAAGGTTCAGTTTAAACAAACAATACGACAGAAGCAAGGAGGAAGCAGCAGTGCCACTGCCACAATGAGATTTGTACTATATCATCTTCACATCAGTGATGTCTGCTGAAACATGCAGAATACAGTCCAGGTCAGAAAGAGAACTATACTTTAGCTCAAGTTGGACTTCAACTCTGACCCTTTCCTTCATGAAATGCCTGGAAACCCTGTTTCACACCAAAGTACTCAGCCTGGACCCAAAAGACATTTCTCCAGAAAGCAGACATCCTAATGCAAAAGATCTTCCTAAGACAAGCCATCCTCCCAACAAGTCCTTGTGACATTTATTTAGCTAACCAACAGACAGCCAATGCTTTCAAGCATGGAGATGAAGGCTCAGCACTGCAGTTAGAGAACCTACATTCAAAGCTCGCTCGCCATGCAGCAGGGACCAGGCTGCTTCAAGGTCTGAGGTCGTTATCTGTCCTTGCAGAACAAGCCTGAGAATGGTGGTGACAAATCAAGCTAATAAATATCTTCCCTGACAGCTGTGCACTGAAATATTTAGTGTCTAATCCTCATGGCTGGTGGTTCCAAGGTCTAGGACTGTGAAGTTGAATTTTCTGATTAGGGTGAAAGCAATCTGCTCTATTAAAACGAGCCTGAGAATCTCACATCATTATTTCACATGCAATGAATACAACATTGGGGCAAATATACATACTCTCTGACCTGGAACTCCAGAGCAGACGCTTTCCATATCTGCAGAAATCCATCACTTGCTGCTACACAGAACCACAGTTTATTTCCCTCATATTCCTAGTTGGCAGATTTGTATTTTTCCAGCTAAACTCTGAGAAAGGAGTTGTGATTTCACTCTATGAAGCCCAACCTCAAAACACATGGTAGGATTTGTTTTAGAAGCGTTCCAGCAGGGAGGATAAATAATTGAGATAACGAACATGAGCCTGTACCAGCATATCCTGTGACACCCAGTCTGTCTCCATAATGTCTCGCTGTTACTGTCCTAGCACACCTCTCCCCTCCCTCCCATTCCCCCTGCGACTGCACGGGTAAAGAAATGCAACCAAGGGAAAGACAAGTCTCTAAGCCTGGAGAAAAGAAGACTAAGGGGGGACCTTATTAATCATTATCAATATCTGAAGGATGGGATGCAGGGGAAATGGCCAGCCCCTTCTCAGTGTCTGTGGGGACAGGACAAGGGGCAATGGCTGCAAGTTAGAGCATAGGAAGAACTTTTCCCCAGTGAGGGTGAGGGAGCCCTGGGACAGGCTGCCCAGGGGGGTGTGGAGTCTCCATCTCTGGAGATATTCCAGCCCCATCTGGACACCGACCTGTGCAACATGAGCTGGGGAGCTGCTTTGGCAGGGGGTTGGACCCAATGGGCTCTTGAGGTCCCTTCCAACCCCTGTGATCCTGTGATATCAGAGATGGGGTAGACTCACCATGCTGGAAAAAGCGTTTCCTGTACCAGCTTAACCCCGATCCAACAGTTGCTACGTTAGACCCATCTCCAATGCCAGGCTGAGCCAGCACCCCCAGCGCTGCAGCTCTGCGAACGGGCTGTGGGCCTTCTCCTCCAGATTCGCTCCTTCCACACGTGACTTACAGCGGGCAGGGAATGACTTGGGTGCCTGTCTAACTTGGCATTCCCTCTTTGCAGGGCTCAAGCAGGGTTTGTAGGATTTCTGCTCTAGTCTGAAAGCCCCACACGTCTGCAAACCCCTCGGTCAAAACAAGGAAGGTGTGATACCAGCTTGATGCCAGTGGGGCTCGATTTCAGCACAGTTATCACAGTGGCACTGAGGGGAGTTAAAAAAACCAGACCAACTTTCACCACAGGTCAGAGGTTTGTGCAAAATGGCAAAGAAACCTCTTGGCATCTCTGCCCTATTTCTCAGCTCTGACAGCCCATGCTCATTTGTATACCCAGGGTCTCTGCAGAATATTAAAAGGGCTTTTGGTTTCCCTGCAGCCAGATGCTCAGGAGATATAAATTGCACAGCTCAACTGAAGTCAAGGGATCAAGGCTCTGTCTCTCGTTTTCTTGATGGATTACTCCAAAATTCATATTTCAGAGGGGAGGTGGAGGGGGTGGTTTATAGCATATGAACGGGGAGAGAATTCTGGAATCACAAAGCCTTTGTTTAAACAAATAAAACCTTTGCAGCCAGTTTTCTCAAGACCATATTTTGCCATTACAAGAAACTTCAACCTTGCAGTGCAATGGGGCATAGCACACAGTCCAGTTTCAGGAAGAATCGCATTTGCAGCTCATGCTTCAACCTGCTCGGGGCTCCAAACAATGCACTTCCCTCCTCTGAGTCTTGCTTTCCTTTCATCCATAATGTTTCTTCTGTAAGGGACCCGAGGTCAGAGGATGAAAAATGACTAAATGTTACATATGCACAGAGAAATAAATGAATATATTTGATTTCTGTGATAAAACCTGCCTGGCAGCTCTTCTCCTTTCATCTACTAAAGCCCACCACTTCCACTGCACTTTTCAGAAGCAGGCATGCACAGAGAGGACAAACTCAGTTATCCCCAGGAGCAAACCAGAGCTGTGCCAAGGCCATGCCAGCATCCCACCCTTGCAGCACCAAGAACATGCCAGCATTTCCATGAAACACAACATAAGAGCTCTAACTCTGCACCAGGAGCTGTGCAGTCAGGCCTCCATGGAGCAGGTCTCAATGCACCACACTGTTAGGGTTCAGGGTGCACTGTCTTACAAATCAGTAACACACAGCTTGAGTAGGTCCAGACTGAAGAGAAATTTGTCTTTCAAAGGAAGACCACCACCAGCTTTACTCAGTTAGTCGACACCTTTCTCTAGGACAAGTTCAGAGCAGTCTCTGAACAAATCTGGAAGAGCCCGAGCAAAGTCAGCTGAACTAGTCCAGGCAACCACATTTCTTTGCACAGAGAAAAGGGTGAAGCTCCAAACTCCCAAGAGAAGTAGAAAGCATAGCTACCTTCTCCTGTTAATTCTCTGAGCAATGATTACACATCAGAGATGTGATATTTGGACACTCGCACAGTGAACCACCACACTGACCCTCCTCCTGCTTGTTGCCACACACATACACACAGTTCAGCCAAAAAACCCCAAAATAACCACCAAAAAAAACCCCCCAAACCATGAGTGACACTTTGAGGCACCGCACAGAAGAAATTTCCAGTCAAATTCCACCACAGAAATAAGAACACAGATCTGTGCCTGCCTCGGTGGCCCTGAGCAGGGACAGCCAGCCTGGGTTTGCATCTCCACCTCGCTTTAATCTGTCTGATTCGACCCTTCCAGCCTTTTCACATGGATTCTGAGTTTCCCTAAGTAGTTTATGTTCTGGCCCTTTGCAAAAGCTTTCGCCAGTGCTTGTGAAGGATAGCAGGCCCAAGCCATAAATCACAGCCAACCTGGGATCTGTTTTTTCAACACGTTCCATCTAATGAGAGTCAGATGTTGGCTAGATAGACTTTATTAATTGTACTTGTTTAGAATCAGTCATGTCTCTGTAACAGGGCTTGAGAGCATGAAAGGCAAAGGGCTGACAGCAGCCGTGGAGAGGAGGAATGCTTGTGTTGCCCAGTAGCCTCTGGTCTGCAGAGCAAAGAAGAACCAAAGGTCTGGAGAGCTGCGGGAGGGATGGGCCACAGCTCAGGACCCAGCTAGCTGGAGCAAGAGCTGTTTGTCTGTAAGCAGAAGCTCTCTGGGTTTTTGCCTCTCAGATCATTAAGACTGAGAGGCAGGAGTCTCTCAGTTTACCATCATGATATTTCTTTGTTGCATACACAGCAAACTTTCACCTTTTGGCCAAGGCAGTGTCGAGGGGGAAACCCCGGAGTGACAGGGTCTGTACCAGCAGCGATGCTGGGACAGATGGTCTAAGGCACCCAACAGAAGAAAGAAGAGCTCCTTGGGTCCCTCCCCAACACATTAGCCAGTTCAGCTGCAGGGGAAATCTGTTTCCTTGCTGAAACATTGTCTGCTCTAAGCATGCTGGATGTGCGCAGAAGACACCACCAACCTTACACCACCACCATTCTCCTTCAGCAGCACAGAGACAGCTAAGCAAGGCTGGGTCTCACCCCCCAGCAAACAAGGAAGGAGGGAGGAAGAGCAGAGAGCATCCTTCTTTTTGCCCCCCTTCAGAATCCAGTAAACACCAAAGCCCACAGGCTACTCACTTAGAACACACAGTTCCTCCAGCCCCACGTTCAAAACCAGCACTGACCAAGCCTCACAGCATTTCCACTCCGTGTGACTGAGCAGAATTAAAGTACCTCACAGATAAGGAACTGGAGGCTCAGAGAAACCTAAAGATGGTCTCATCAACCAAAGGGTTTGTTCTCTCCCACAGTTTTCACATCAGGATTTTGCAGGATGAAAAGTTTCATCCTCACCTGTA
This sequence comes from Porphyrio hochstetteri, assembly GCA_020800305.1. NCBI lineage: Eukaryota > Metazoa > Chordata > Aves > Gruiformes > Rallidae > Porphyrio > Porphyrio hochstetteri. The sequence continues at coordinate 1,702,126 of CM036925.1, forward strand.
AAGGGTGAGTTTTTAAGCTGCCTACCAACATGAACCAGAACACCCAGGGAATCTGTTTGACTTTTTACCATCATTACAGATCATTCACCATCTCTGCTAGGAGATCACTGCCAAAATTTCCCCATTTGTAACCCCTTTCTCTTATTTCTCCATTAGAATGACCCTTACCCTTAACTTTACTGGCTATCTCTAAAAGGCAGCTCAAATTTAGTTTCTTAGGAGAATTGCTATCTGATCTTTTTCTGCTTGTAAAACATTCATACCTCATGTTCATGTCTACTTCCTTCTACCTTCTTACACAGGAAAAGGCTTCTCCCCTCCCCAAATAAGCAATAAATATTTTCTCATTATCAGGTCTGTAAAAACAGACCTGAGATAAACTGAGTGAAAAGCAAGCTTGCCCCAAAATGCACTTTTGGAGTAATGATGGCTTTTTGGGAGCACACATAAAATTTGGTACAGTTTCAAGTGAAAAAAAATGGGTGAAATTTTAAAAATTTTAATATTTTCCTCGATGTTTAAAAAAAATTATTTTCCTAGGTTCTTAACTGCATGTTTCTGTCTTAAGTTTTGAAATAGCATTTATTTCACCTGAATTTAAAAAGAAATTAACTAATCAGTCTTAAGTGAAAATAAATGGTTCACTTTGGGTCAAATTAAATTATTTTGGTCGACCCAAACCCATGTTTTAGTCATTACATTGTGTCAAAGCCCTAAAAATTTCCAAGTTCAGTTTCTCCCAAATCATTTTTCTTTCCAATTCTTTGGTTTGGCAAATGGACCCAAAAAAAAAACCCTGTTATTCACCCAGGTCTGTTCTTAACCAGCTCACATCACTCGTGTTGTTTTATTTAAGATTTCACACATGCACACTCCCACACCACTAACTAATTTTATACATAATTGCTCTCAGCCTGGGGATTTGTGCTCTCTCACAGTGCCAGAGATCTATTTTTCTGGTTCAGCCTGAGCTCTGTTAGCACATGGAATTAGATCATGGTCAGTTATTCACAGGCAGCCACGAGCTGGGAGATCCGTGTTCAATCCATCTTCATCTCTCTGAGAATGTTCAGCAGGGAACGGCTGGATTTTGATGCACTGGGTTTTGCTAGGAATGTCTTATCTATAATTTCTAGAAACACAAAGGATATTTTACCCACAGAGCCCAGCCTGGTTGCCTGAAGACTGAAATGACTCCAGTAATAAAGATTTTACCTACCCAGCAGGAGTTTGTTAAAGCCTTGTGGTCTATGGAGCTGCTGAGCTTGGTGCTCCCAAGTGATGCTGGTGGTACCACAAGCACTCAGTACCTCTGATACAGTACAGCACAACCCTCCCACAGAGCCCATGGGGCTTGGGCTCCTTCCTAGGGGAAGAAATTCTCCTCCTAATAGCTGTTCCAGTCCTCACTATGGCACATTCCAGCATCCAATACCCACCATCATTGAACCACACACTTTATCACTCCAGGATTGATCATAGAATCATAGAATGGGCTGGGCTGGGAGGGACCCCAAGGATCACAGAGCTCCAACCCCCTGCCACAGGCAGGGCCACCAACCTCCAGGCCTGGAGCTACACAAGGTTGCCCAGGGCCCCATCCAACCTGGCCTTGAACACGCCCAGGGATGGGGCACCCACCCCCTCTCTGGGCAGCCTGTTCCAGCCCCTCACCACTCTCTCTGTAAAAAACTTCCACCTAATATCTAATCTAACCCTCCCCTCCTTCAGCTTTACTCCATCCCCCTTGTCCTGCCATTATCTACCCTTTAACAAGCTGATTCCCCTCCTGTTTCTCTGCTCCCTTCAGGGACTGGAAGACTGCTGAGCTCCCTCAGCCTCTCTCCATAGAGGAGCTGCTCCAGCCCCCTGATCACCTCCGTGGCTCCTCTGACCCCTCTCCAACAGTTCCCATCTTTCTTGTATTGGGCCCCAGCTCTGGACACAGGACTCCAGCTGGGGTCTCACGAGGGCAGAGCAGAGAGGAACAATCACCTCCCTGTCCCTGCTGGCCCTGACTGGAATGATACTTGATGGGACTGGGCTAACTCTTGACCCCAGCCCAAGTATGCATGGGAACCCCTCTGTGCTTCAAAGTTCACCTCCAACCAAGATGCTCTTGCATCCCTTACAGAAAAGGCAGCTTTTCCCTGCTGGGAGGAGCAACCAGGGGAAAAACACAGTCAAAATGTGGTGTAATGTAACATGAAATAAGGAAGCAGACAGGACAAAAGGAAACATTTGGGTTGAGGCTCACCATGAAGTCTGGAGAGGCTCTGGTAATATTGGTTCTGCACCTGTGTATCACAGGTCAGAGAATCTCTCACAGTCTCGAGCCAAACACCGTGTGCTGAACTGGAGCATGTCTTCCAGAAAGACACTCTAGAGCCAGACAACTGAGGTTTCTGTAGTGAACTGCATCCAAAGTTAACCATTGTATAACAATATATGCATCTTGTTCCCAGTTTCGATTTCTGGCATTAAATTCTACCCCTGCTTTGAGTTTTACTACACTTCAGCCTGTAAGGACTAGAGACACTTTCTAGAGTTAGACCCCCTCTCTCTCCACAAAGTCCCTGTAACTCATAAACACGTTACATTTAGGAAGTTCAGACAAGCACTAGTGTTCCCTCACCCAGAGCATTTAGCACTGCCTTCCTTTAGCCAAGACAAAAAGTGATGTGAAAGACCAATAACGAGAACAATAGTTTAAGCAACTGAAAAGTACAGGCTGAATCCAGAAGAATTTGGCTCCCTGAACATCCAAATACTACCTAGTATTATCATTCTAAGTGCCAGGGGCACTCCTGCAAAGCTTTCATCCCCAATATTCCAGCTTTGGGTCCAGCCCGTGGCAAGGTACCCGTGGTCCCAGGCTTCACTCCCCTGGGGCCCTGCACGGCACCCCACAGCCCCTGTGCAACACCCCCCTGCCCCACACAAGTCTCATATCTGTCCCCCAGCACTTGAGAACTGGAATGAAACAGTCCAAGGCTACAAGATAGTCAGTCTCATGAGGATCATTACTGTAATGAGTACTCTAATTCTGCTAATTAACCCTTGCTGGCCTTTATATAAATCCCTCTGAGCCTCGCAATGGTCCTGAGAGATGCAAGCAGCAGGAAGGAATCCCTTCCACATTGCTCTGCAGCAGTGATTTTGATCTCTGAGACAAAGGACACCTCAGGAGACCCAGCACATCCCTTATTTGTGAATTCTTTTTGTTTAATTTCCCTATTAACTTCTGGATGAACAAAAAACCAGTGAAAGAAATATCCCCTTGGTGTTAGCCAGGTATGCTTCAGTTTCAGATTTTTAACTCTTCAAAACAGCTGTTCTAGCTACTTCTCTAACTCGCTTTAGAATGAAAAACCTGAGGGTGCCTATAATCAAAATGCTTTCCAGTTATCTTAGCTCCAAACTCAACAAATGCTTCCAAATCTGGGGATCCATTTACTTCCTAGTGGGACCGAGCCCTTATTCTCAGTTTGCCTATTTGTGCTTTCTTTAATCTACACAACATTAGTAAGAGACATCACGCTGTTGGTAGTTTGAGGAGCTTCTCTAGTTTGAGGTTCTAGCTGCCTCCACCTTGAAACTCTCCTAAAAACTTGCCCCAAACAGCAAGTTTAGACCCACGAGCGAAGGCACAGCGTCCAGTGAGCCTCCCCCTGGGGCATGGCAAGCACTGGGTAAGGCTGGGCATCAGCCAAGCTGCTCTCCCACGCCTGTCACCCCACGCACTCAGCCCCAAGATTATGTTACTCTTCCAGCTGTGGAGGATTTGACAATGAATTCTGACTCTCCCTCTGAGCACTGAGGAGGCACAGGGAGAACAGTCGGTGAGTCCAAACCGGACAGATGCAGAATGGTGCAGTTTGTCTGCAATACAGGGAGAGGGAACTGGATATTTCCAGAGACACCTTCACCCCCCCCGTCCCCCAACTCCACACCTTCAGCTCAGCATCAATAATCACTTCTGAGCACCAGGCAACACTACACTGGCAATCAGACCAGGGCTTTAAAATTGAAATGTTGGAGGATAGCTTCAGAGGTTTAATGTGCAGTCACCAGTGCTGGCTGCCACATGGTGCTGCTGGCAAGAGGGACAACGATGGCACTGCTAAACAAGCATGGGGACAGAAGGAAGAACCATAACTCTCCTGCCATCAAAGGAGCTCCTAGGTTACATACACAGCAAGTGTTTAGATCCAACAGCACAACTGGGAAACGTGAAGGCACTTAAATCAAGTATCTTAACTGTTGAAGTTCATCCTCTGTGAAATCTGCCTGGAAGACACTCTGAAGCACTTCACCGAAGTTAATTGCCCGAACCCAAACCATCACAGCCCACAAATCCTTTAAACTTTGAGAACTGACTTAATGCTGAACAGCTGCCAGGCACTCCTTCCCTCCCAGCCACGGGAACAGCTTATCAGAAAGGGGGGATCCCTGGGTATGCAACGCCCAGCAATGGCGATGGCTCCACCACACAGCTCAGCTTTCACACTGGGGTATGCTCAAGAGGCAGCAAAAACGTGCTAAGTGCAGCTACAGGCCAAGCAACATGCACATTCAAAATAAACAATGGAGCAGCCCCCTTCCAGAAGCGTGAGGACAACCAGCCTGGGGGATGCTATAAAAACGTTGACATTTGCTATGATTTGCTGTGCTTCAAGACCCAAGATGCTATGGTTTCCCTCCATAGGAAATTGCTGGGCTATCTCCAAAAGCTGTTGGTAAATGTGGACTTGAATGGTGACAATTGCATCAGGACAAAAGCAATCTCCTATTTTAGCCCAATTAGTGCTGTGCTAAATCATCAAGCCAGGCCTTGCCTTTTGCAGTTGAAAGAGACACATCTGTGAGGCTCTTGTGTTGCATGTGTTTTGTATTATACTCTAGCAGAATATGTATAAACTAACACTATTCTACACTTACCCAGCACCTCATCTGGAAATCTGAAAGCCATTTATGAATGGTGGGCATCTGTGACACTTCACAGATGGAAATCGAGGCACGGAGGGATTCAGTAATTAGCCCCAGACTTGCACAATGAGTCAGCTGCAGAGCAGAGCCCATTATTGGTTGTGTAGTAACATCTAGTGTCCAAACACAGGGAGATGAGTCTTCCCCCCCCCCACCCCAAAGTGGACAAACATGCCCAAAAATGCCACCCATGTCTGTGTTCAGACCATGACTGTCGAGGGATAGTTGGTGTGAATGCCTATCCTGAAGAACAGCCCCACCTGGAAGACAGGTCCCTCTGTTCCTGGAATACAAACACAGCCCAGAAGAAGGGTGAATATGCCTGAAAGATTGTCTGCTTTTTCCACATCACTTGATCTAATAAAAAAGATTGATTCTCCTCCCAAATCTGGCCTCGCTTTAACAAATCATTTGACTTGACACAAAGGACTATATTCAGATAGTTTAAATTCCACCTTAGTCTCTGAAATGAAAGTTTCTGACAGGCTGAAGAGTTAGAAACAGCCAATAAGAAACACCAGGCAGAGACACCCACCTTGGGCAGGGTCAGAAGTGGCCAGAAGCATCCACTGATGCTCTGTACTGCAGTGCCTCGGAGCCTACAAGGAACCTCACAGTGCTAAAGAAAACAGACAGCCTTTTCTACGCCTTCTAGAAATACAGCAGCAACTCGCATGTCTGAAGCACTTCCAGTATGTAAGCAAACCATTATTATTCCTCCCACCTTGCCCAAGACAGTAAGCCAGATGCCTGGAATGACACTTCAAGGTATTGGGATCCAGATCACCAAGGGGCAGGAAAAGCTCACAGCAAAATTCAAGCAATTCAGGAACTTGTGTTAAAAAACATTTCAATTTCTCTAGCTTGAACAGACAGAAAAGTGTCTGCAGCCAGGTTTCTACTGTGACTTAAACCAGGCCTAGTTTAGCTCTCTGCTATTCCCTCTTGGTCCTGCCTACATCAAAGTTAGTGAATGCTGCAGTTGGAAGGAACTGATTTCACAGTCCTGCCCTCAGTCTACCTGTTCTCAACTAATCTGACATGTTTCCTTCTAAATTGGAGAGGAGCAAATCCCTGTCTAGTGTGGTGCCACCCTACCCTGTACACACCTTGTCACCCAGTCTCCAGGGAAGTTGTGGAATCCCTCCTGCACCTTTCAGAATAGTCATGTTCCCTTGCTGGACCTCAGAGAGCAAGTCCTGACCACACTGGGGGCAACACATCTCTGCCTTCATACTTCCAAAGAGTTCAGCCTGCATCCAAAAAAATCAGTGTATCATTTGGAAGCTAAATGACCAAGAGCAGAGCAGAGAAGGAAACACAGGACAACTAGAGGAATCCTTGGCCAGACTGCTGATAAGGAGGATTCTTGCACAGTCAAAAACCACCTCAAGAAACCCAAACCCTATAAAACACCAGCCAATATACTCTAAGCCCCACTGTCAGGTTAGCAGAAGAATAATAGCATCATTTAAATTTTGCCCAGATGGAACCTTAAGGTGCACAGAAGTGCACAATGGAGTAAACTGCATTTTCAAATAATTTAGGATATTGTCTTCTCAGAGGGCCAGGACTATCCTGCCCTTGATGGATGCAGAACAGGGCAGATGTTGAAAAGGGCAGAGCCACCAAGGGAGAAACCAAAGCACAAAGTGGAGAGACACCAGAGAAACACATCGACACTTGAAAAAGTCAATCCAGAAACAAGGCTGGACATGGCAGGTCCAACAATAAGGATTAGAGAAGACTGGGATATAATTCCTGCTGACACAGTACTTTCCCAGTCGTCCTTGGATGTGTCATTTAGCACATGGCAGTTCTAATGTGAGGGGCAATACGATCAGAGAGAGATAACTGCAGCTAGAGCGTGGAGCACATCTCCAACAGAGGTGTGGCAGAAAGATGTTTATCCTAAATTAAGGCTTCATGGGAGGTTTTGGGCTATGGGGTGTGCATTGTTGTGCTGGGTGTGTGCACAGCAAGGACAGCAAAGAGGCAGATCAGCCTGAGCTTTGAGTACTGCTGCCTTCACAAAAGCAGCCCTGGGGGAAAACTCGTCTGCTCAGCACATGTGCTGCTTCAAAGGTCCCAGAGATGATTCTTGTTTTCCACAAAACCTGCCCATGGCCATCAGGTCCAAAGACTCCCACATAAATTCCTGCTTCTTATTGATTAACCATCATTTGAGATATATAGGCAAATTTAAATGGGCTTTCACACACACACCAGAGCGCTTCCAAGCCCCTCTGGCCATCATTTGGAGACACACAGTCCATGCAAGCAGCACATAAGCTCTCGTTCACTTTCAACCTTTGAAACACTTTGGGTTTTCTCAGGGGAGGCTGATCAGAGCCACCAACACAAGTGTCACAAGAATACTCGGGCCTGAGGCGGCACCAGGCTGGGGGATGCCAAGGGCTGATGAACCTCTGTCCTCCCAGGAGCCTGCAGCTGCTAACAGAGTCACAGCCTCACTCTGCAGCACTCACCTCATCACACTGACCCCCTTGCTGGCTCTTCTCAATGTACCACCCCCCAAAGACTGATGAGGAGCACGAGCAGGTCAGGGAAATCAGCGGGGCAGATTCTAGTTGTGAGGAGGAGGGTGCAACAGCCACCCCGGGACAGACCTGGGGATGCAGAGCCTGGCATCCCCTCACAGGGGCTCACAGGGGGCTGCTGGGCAACTCCCTGAGCATGAGAGGAGCCAAGCATTTCCAGCTCCCATCTTCTGCCCTCCAGATACTTGAGGGAAACTGAGGCAAAGAGCAGGCAGAGACTCACAGACCCCCCTCCCGCATACCTCCCCCCTCCCCAATCAAACAAAGGCCATCCCTGACTGCCCACAGCACCCCCCCCCAGGACTGCACCCCCGTTTGCTCTCAGACTCTCCTCTCCCATGGTGTTTGAGTTGCCCACTTACGGTCCTGGTTGGAAAAGAAACGGTGCTGGCGGCCAGATGAACCTGCGGGGGGGAGACAAGGCAATTATCACTGGGAAGGTGTCAGACCCTCGCCCTGCACTGCATCAGCTCAGCAGAGAGAAAGTTTACTCAGCTTGCGGAGCAGAACTTGGTAAGGAATGAAAGTAGCTCTGCTCAGCTCGGCTACGCTCCTGCCAGCACTTCCCCTGCTCCCACCCAGGGCAAGGCACGCACCCAGAGATGCTCACGCTCTCAACGTGCTGGAACAAGGCTGTAAAAGAGCCCCATGCCTCTAGTGAGGTGGTGCTTCCAAGAAATACAACCACAGAAGAACCTGCTGAATGAAACAGGCTGCAGCAATCTGTTCTGGATGAGTGGGAAAAGGGTTTGGGGTTGTTTCTAGGTTGGTTTTGTGTTTGCTTTTTTTTGAGGGGGGAACTGGGGGTGGGTGTGAAACGGTGGTCGCCTCAGTTGCATGCTACAGGGTAAAACTGGTCCCAGGTTCAAGGAGGGAGAGCTGCTGCTGTTGTCTGGGCTGAGCCATGGGAAGAACTCAGCACCTTTCCAGAGGCTGGTGCATATGCTAAAATACAGGACTGTGACAGTGAGAAGGGATAAAGCAGGAAGAAAGGCCTGCAGCAGGATGGGCAGAGCAGCATCTCCTAATGTTCAGAAAACAGGAGTACACTGCAGAGAGGATGTGCCCCAGCTCTGCCAGGGCCAGCTCGAGAGCTGTGCCTGTCACCTGGGCCCTAAAGATTTTTCTATTTCCAATTGTAAAACCAGAGATCACGACTCCAACTCCCCTTTTAAACCAGCCTGAGGTCTGTGAACCACAAAGCACCACACATGAGCAAACCTCTATCGTGTTTGCTTGCAGGGAAGGGTAAAAAAGGAAGAAGAAAAATGCTAAACAAGCCCAGGAAATAACTGTCTTTGTACCAGAAGTTTCTCCCAGGACTGGAGGACGCCTGTCACGCTGAAGTGATGTGTATTAGTCACACATAAAATCTTCCTGAAGAGACTAAGTACAAACAACTGTTACAAGGTTTTACAGAAGCGTGTTTGTTGTACCACCAGCTAGAAACATCACATTAAAACCAAACACGATCAGATAATTGCTTTGAATATGGTTTTTGTTAGTTTGGGGTCCTAGATGGTTTTGCACATATGCCTGGAGAGATGAGCAGCAGCCTTGTGTACTGTTCTACTCATCACTGGGAGGAGCAGGAGATGATGGTGCAGTTACACCAGTGCAAATCTGGACAAGGCCTGGAGCCCCTTCAGACCCTCACACCCCCACTACAACCCACAGAGGTTTCTTTGGAGGATCGGTGCTTTCATATTCCCAGGCTTTAAAGCACACAAGCAGTGGCAATGGGCCAAGTCCAGTCCTGCAGTCACAGTGTTACACCCCTCTCAAACCTTTCCTTTGGGGGAAAGAAACAGTGGTGTAACTCCCAGCAGCTTTTTCCATACTGCTGGGCAAGCATGGGACATGGGCATGAAGAGAAACCCTGAATGGACACCAACCTGACCTTATTCCCCTTTCCTTAAAGGAATTCTGACTCAGAGGGGCCTGCTCCCTGTCTTTGCTACAGCAGACCCAGGATTGCAAGTGAAGACTGGGATGGAGCTCTAGCACCTTCCCCACCTCCCTGAGACAGTCAGCTGGGAGAACTTCTCTTTGCCTTCTGAGAGGCAGAGCAAAGCTCAGGTCTACACTCACCTGCCAGCCCAAGGAATGCTTCACAGCCAAGTCTCAAAGAGCCCAGAAATTGGTTGTCTTGGACCACAGATACTAAGCTCCATGTCAGGGAAGGGCACACCTGATGCAAGAGGAGTGCAGAGAAGCAAGAGCTGAGCTTTGCTTTTTAAAACCCTAAGGCCAAACTGGCCAACCTGATTTGCCAAAAAATTCAAGCCAGGTCAATCCCCCAGACAGGACACTGCAGGCTACAAGGCCGCACAATGTTTGTCTTGTGTGTTTAAGCTGAAACAAGCACATGGGGGGGTTCTCCTGAAGCATCCCCTCTTAACAGAGATTCTCACAGCAGCCAGAAGCCCAAAGAGCTGTACCAGTGCAGCACAGGGTTCTGTGAGCACACTCTCTGAGAGAGGGGAGATGTGAGAGAGAAGTATCTAGTCCTTCAGTGCCTCACCAGGCTTGAGAACGTAACATCTACCAAGTGCATGAGCTTTCTGGGAATGAGTGGTCACAGCAAACAGGTGTGAGATACAGGTCACAGACGCTGCAACAAGTCTTCCATCACTACAGAGCATTCAAACCAACTGCAAGCCATAACAAAATTGTCAGAACCACACAGCTTTTCACTCTTAACTGAATAATACAATAACCACAATGCAATAAATCTCCTTTCATTATTCCACCATTAACAGCAACTTCAGACCAGCAAATTCTGCTTCTACTTTGAAGAGCAGATAAAGATTCTGGCTTAGCCCTTTCCAGTTAAAATTAGATAAATGGTTTATGCCTTCTGCAAGAACTGCAGAGTCAACAGAAATACCACGGGCCAAATCCAGAGGGATCCTGTTACTAACTCAGGATCCATCTAGAGTTAAACAGCATCCACAGCGCGACATGGGAACTTTCTCCCTTTGCACAACAGTGCCAGGTCAGGATCAGTGACATCCAAAAAATGTTTACAAGGTCTTTTCTGTAGCAGCAACAAGAAAGAAAAAGCTAAATCACATGAACTGCAACAGAAAGGCCAGTCAAAGGTAGAAATGTATTCCACAGCCCTGCACGGGGAATCCATTTCTGGAGAGCTGCCTAAAACTCTGCATCCGCCTCGTGCTGGCTCAACCCCCACTGCTCTTGGCAGGTGAGAGAGAAAATTGGTTATAAAATGAGCCCTATATTTTATAAGTTTCATAAACATTTTTTTAAAAAACCCTTTAGAATATGAGGTATTCTCAGAGATCCTGTGCCAGAGAGTAATGTGGTCTAACTTGGAAACAGAGTTACCACCTGTTCGTGGCAACTACTCCTTTAATCTTCATTTTTGTTTTATGAGCTGACCAACACTATTTTATTAGCTGACAATTAGTTTAGGTTGATTTAATTAAAGAAAATTGATTACAATCACTCTTTCTTCCAGGACAAACTTTCTGCCGGATCAGGGCCTTGAACAGCTTGGGTCCTGTATCCAAATCCTTTTGTCACACAACAGTTCAGGTAAATACATGTCAGTGGGTACAGAGATGTTCCAGGTATGTCTTAAAAAGAAAAAGGCAGTCTCTGGCTTCCTGGTTCAAAACAGAGGTGATAGTCTGACACCAGGGAACACTACTACTTAAGTTTATCTGTTTTAAGAAGTTGCTACCTTTGCTTTTAGGATGAGTGTGTCTGCACCTCACAGATGGGCAGCACACCAGATTGGAAAGAGATGGCTGAAAAATAACCCAATACAGAAAAATGAACTTATGGTTTGTCTGGAGATCAATTCCTTAAAGCACATGGCTGCAGAGAGGCTCAGGGCAGTGCAGGGTGGGAGGGACAGCAGGCACAGTGAAGGGGGCACATTTTACCTGCCACTGCAAAGGGGTTTGTTTAGCTAAATGCAAAGATGAAGCGTGGTCACTGTCCTGCAGTACCAGCAGTAGTACTGGGTGTAAAGCCAAGAGAAGGCCACCTGCATCTTGAACAGATGCCTGGGAAATAGATGTTGCACAGGAGGCAGGGAGAACCTTTCTGTACATGTTTGCTCTTCTGTGAGTGTCACTCCTGCATCAGCATCCAGGCCTGCAAAATCTTGGTCTGCAGTGAAAAAGATACAACAGTGTAGATCTCAGCTTTAACAGGTCTTTGGATTTGTTGGGGTAACTGTTTAACTTTACTCTTCCCCTCCTCCCCTTTTTAGAGCTGTACCACAGAGGACATCCTGGCTGGGTAAACATCTCCAGTTCAGCACATACTCAGCATGACACACACCCAGGTAAGGTGCTTGAACTGTGAGGCATCAGACTGAAAAAAGAGCCTTCATCCAGGCTGGCTGTACCAGTATTTACATCTGACTCATTTTAAAGATTCAAAGCAATAACTGACCAAGAGCAGCAGCACTACCAGCCTGTTGAGTACCAGCTCAACATTAGAGGGTGAGTTTTCACACATCACAATCTCCCAAGTCCCATTTTGGACCAAGGCAGAACCCAGTAGTTAATTATATCTGCAGCGCTGCAGTAGAGGCTGTGGCAACAACTCAGCCCTGGAGGATGGATGACTGTAACAGTAGTAGACATTTGGGTGCAGTTAAGTACAGACAACGGTGCAGTCAGATGTCTGTTCTGTAAGATATATGTTGCCTTTGACACTCACAGAGCCTTCAAAAGTGAACCACCACCATTAGTTACAACTTCCTGGCAACAAAAGCTCTAATAATTCTGACTAATTGTCATGGCAAGTTACCCTGATTGCAAATCTGACAGTTAGAAAAATCCAATTTTGGAATTCCAAACAGGCCAGGAACATAATTAGGCTCCACAGTTCAACAGCCTCTCGCTCAGTGGTGGGGTGATGGAGACCCTTCCAAGGGCTTTGTTTTGGAATGAATGGCGCCATATTGATGAAACAACTTGGACACAGACCAGAAATTAAATTGAAAGTTTAAACAATGCAGCTGTATTTTATCATCCTGCATTGTCAAGCTTTAACAAAAATAGCTCCTAAACAGAGCCACATGTTTTGCCTGTTGCCCAAAAACTGAAGGTGAATTTTAAAACCCTTTCCTAAACTGGAGGATGCCAAGATTTTCCAGCTAGAAGTTATTATTAGGACACAACAGTATTTCATATATGTCTTGACAATGGTTTTGTATGGTTTCTGTAAAAGCAACTTCTTTTTACAAAGCAGAGATGGCTCAGATGAGTGACACTTCACAAAGATGGAACCTCTGACATGGAATTCTTCTTGTTCCATATAAGTATGGTACCAGCACAACTAAAATCTCAATATAATCAGCAGAACGATCACAGGGGTTAATAAGCAGTTTCCCTCCCGTCATCCTATGTATCATTAATGAACACTGTTGGCTGCCTTCTAATTTCAGGACCTGGAGACAGAGCTATTGTGAGTATATCATGTGTTTCAGTGTCACCAAGAAAACTGGAGTCAGCTCTTCCTTTGAGAGCTATCTCTGGCCTTTGGGGATTAAGATATGATGAAAAAACCCACTTCTTAGTTACAGCACACTGAGAACAGGATCTCTGATAATTCTAGCAAATTGGTTGAGATAAAGTACAGAAAAATGTGTAACAAGAGCTTGTCTTTTTAATATCCAAGGATGGATTTGAACAGCTGGAAAATTAGGAAAAGCACTCTGCTTTTTTGGCTTGCAACGTGTTCAAATAGCCTAGAGGATTTTAGGGGGTGCAACTCATACCAATTAAATGGGATTCTACCACGTTTATTTACTGGTGTACAGTATTTAAGATTGCAAGATTGAATTCCACATTGATCAAAATCTGCTGAAAGCTGAACAGCATGTTAAGTTCTACCAGCCTTTCCCATAAAAGTTTGAATACCCATAAATCCCAGAGCCAGGAGAGAAAAACAGTTTTAGGACCATAACCCTCCTGCTGAATAGGTTCAATGGCTCAACCCTCACTGGTGCTACAAGAAAAAGGTATTTTAATTGGATCTGTCAGGAAGCTTGCAGAAGGGAGCACACAGCTTTCATCTCAGTCCACCGGATGAAGGGAGGGAGATGAGACAAAGAGATGAGAAAGCTAGGAACAAAGAGTCCACACGGTACCTCCCAGCCTCCCTCACACCGAATAAACCTATCTGTGAGATCCTGAGGTCAGGCTAAAACCTCTGACAATGGCATTCTCTGAGTCTGAGTATCTTTTATCTCCCACACAACGTGGGCTGTCCACTAGCAGGAGAGAACTTCATTGGGCAGCTTCCAGGGGGTTTCACTCACGTGCTCCCACATACAAACCCCTTCTGCTGTAAGAGTGCTCTGGGATGGACACCCTCTGGCAGGACAGCACAGAAAACACAGCATGGCAGGAAGGGCTGTGGGCAGGCTGCTGTCCTGAGGTGAGAAGCAGGTAACCCCCAGCAGTTCGCTGTGCTTACATCAGTGGACTAGCGACACACAGTGCTGTGCTGCCAGGCAGAACTACACTGGTGCCTGGAATGAAGGCAGTAAGTGCTGACACACAGGCAGCACAGCCATCCCAAGCTCCCTTAGCATCCCTAACACAGTGCTGCACCATGCAGTGACAGCACAAATACACCACAGCCCGAGCCCGGCATGCAAAGCAGGCAGGGATGCTCACCCCTCTGGGGACACCCCTGCTTCTTGCTCTTCCTAGCTCATCTCCTCCAAAGGGGAGCCTAGAGGACTGGTGCAAACAGTGCTAGATGCACAGGTACACAGATGAACCTCAGAAGGATGAATGCCTTTCTTCATGTTTTAGAACGCTGTCTGCTTCATGGAGAAGTGCCACATCCTTTCCTTCCCAGTCTTAGGGCTGGTTAAGTGTACTATGGAGGCTGACAGACTCACCACACTGAGGGTTCATAGGCTCCTTGGGCAAACCATGAGAAATATTAATTTTCCTCAGCTTTTCACCCAATATCTTACTGCACTGCAAATTCTTGTGTTCATTAAATGCTACCTAAATGTTGGGGGATGAAGAGATGTTTTTTAATGAGGTTGCTGCTGTCATTGATCTGCCACTGTTCAATATCTCATGAGTGTTTTATCTCTCTTAGGAGACTAAGAAGGTAAAAGCTGCAAGCTAAACACCAGCCAGAGAACTTAGATGTTGTAGCCCAGGACATGAATATGGACTTCAAAAGGCGTTGCAGTTTTGTGTGGCTGGATTCTGGTGGAGAAGGGGAGGCTGCAGGGATGGCTCCTGCAAGAAGCAAGTGGCCTAAACCACCACCAAAGGGCACCATATTTTATAGTCAAGGGTTTTGCTACAGTGGCTAAAGGAAGGGCTCAGAAGAGGAAGCACCTACCTGTACTGGTCTGTGCTGTGGCAAGTTCTCCCTACAATCCTTTCATTGCCAATGAACATCCAACAGTGCTTGATAGAAACAGTGTCTGCTACTGATCAAGCACTGGTTGCTTTGTATCACACTTGAATCTAGCAGGAAGAAATGTCCAAGAAGATGTATTGTCTAAGTTCAATGTTTTATCAAAACCAGATGAGCACACATAGCCCAAGGCCCTGGTCAAAAGCCAAGATACACAAGCAGGAAACTGCAAGCGGGTAAAATGTGACACTTGAATTAAAAAAGGGGTAGTTAGTTACCTCTGTGCCAAAAACAAAGGCATTTTTACCATGATAGCACAGTGATTCTGGAACACCTTTGCCTCCTGAAACAGAACACAGTGGTTGCTACAAAGCCTCTTCATGTCAGGCTCTGCTGAATGGAAATCCCAGCTCAGACCACCTCTGGATGATGCACTCCAGTGCCTTTACTTTCACACATCCAGTTACACAGATGTGTCTGCATGTGCACATACCCTTGCGTCTGTGCTGAGGAAAACTGCTTCCATCACAGATATTTTTACTCTTTGGACTACTACTGAGAAGCTTTCTGCATTATTGCCTTCATGCTATGGCCCTGGGCTCCAGTGAAGAATCATGTCCAGTGTTCTCCTAAAAGGCATGCCCTCATGGCAGAGAATAAGCCAGACATACCTGCCAGGGGCTTAGCTCTGATTTTCCAGTGTCTGCCCACACCTCTCCAGCTACCCTGTCCACCCATACCCCTCCACCTATCCCCTCTTGGTGGCCCAATTTCACTCCAAGTCTCTCTTGTTTCCACTGAAGCCAGTCTCTGGAGATGTGGAGAGATGGAGCTGTGTTTAAGCTGGAATGGAAGTTCTCTTTTCTGCTGCAAAGCCCTAGCTGCTTCTACAGTTCCATTAGCTCCCAGCCTCTAAGGAAACAAGAGCTCAGTGGTGCTTACTGAACCCGTGTTTAACCCCCAGGGTGGCCAACTCAAAGTACCAGTTGGCTTGGGGATTTCAGATACCTGCCACACATACTTAGGCAAAGAGAGCCTAAACCATCTGTGACAAGAACACCAGGGGAATGTAAGGCACTAAACCATCACCAAGCTATGCTAGCACATTTTTAATGTGCTAAATCATTGTTTTCAATTAACTTCCAGCAAGAAAACATCTATTGAGTGAGTTTGTCACATTCCTGGTAAAGCACAATCCACCAGCTCCCACTGAAACTACAGCTGCAGGGCATGAAGAACTGTCTCCAAATGCCCAGACATCCCTCACTCCTCAACCCCAACACCTAGTTATGTTTTGCACCATGAAAATTAGCAGCTGAAGAGGCATGCCAGCCCCCAGTCATCTTAAGCTGTCCATCAGATCAAGATTAAAGAGCCTCATGGAAAAGGCACTGCCATACACACAACAGTCCCAGTTCCCTTGATAACATCGCCCTCCCCTCCACCACTGCTGAAAAGCAACATAGCTGTTTTTTAAGGTTCATTAAAATTTTTCAAAAAGTCACTTTGATTTAAAAACCCACCTTAATAAAGCCATATTTATAGTTTCTTTCCACAGTCTTCATCCATTTATACAGCTGCAGTTCCTCTAAAAGACAGTTCAAAGAAATGCAGCTCCAGGCACCCAGTCAGAGCCTAAAAATCCACTGCTGAGTTGCCCAAGATTTTACTAATAAACTTAGTCTTCAGCAATATAAATTGGAAAGTCAAAACAGAAACCTGCTCACAATCTACTGCAGTGAGTTTTTCAATCTGCAGCTCCACTCCAAGAAAAAAGGGTGTTCCACATGACCTCTAATTGCTAGAGGGAGATAAGGAAAGGAACACCCTAAGTAGGTGTTGAAACTTCTTAGAAATCTGACCGTACCCTGGGGTGTTTTTGTCTGCTCAGAGAAACAGCCTCCCCATTTCTGGTTTGGAGATAAGAGTAGCCACTTGACTTCTAGGAGAAGAGGTCAACTTGCAGCCATCTCCTTTCATGGCTTTTTACAGAAGGCCATTGTCTATGGTCAAGCTTTCCCACCAGTCCTCTTTTTCCAATGAAAAGAGGTTTCACTTCCCCCTCCCTGAGGTACAACACACTCCAAGGAGAGGCAGCCAGCTGCAGGAGCACAGCACGCCAAGAGCTGCTATCACAGAGCTTCTCCCAAGTGTGGCAGAAGGATTCAGGATCAATGCACGTGAAAAAGCACAAATAAACTTCCTACCAGTGCTTGGGTTACAGCCTTTCTGCTCACCCACTAAGCCACTGGCCAGAATTCAAGACTGGAAATAATGGATAAAGTTGGAATTGCTGAACTCATCTGATAATCAAAAGCTACAGGAGTTTTATGCTCTTGAACTGGATTATGCAACATTAAAGTTAGGATAGCATGAAAAAGGTGTATAGAAAGCTTAAAAGCAGGTATTTTGTTTCCTATATTGCTACCCTTGAGCTATAGCAGGCTCCAAGGCTTTAACAAGCCTTCAGCATGAAAAGGAAATACATTGCAGAGAACCTGGGGAAGCAATCAGGCTGCATGCAACCTCCCATGACGAAAGCTCTCCCAAACCCAGCACTCTGCTCAAACAAGCAAGTCCTCTCTAGTCCCAACCAGAGAGGGATGATCAAAGCCTGGAACAGCAACACCAGCTCTGATCACTTCAGCAATGCCTCATTCCACATTGTAGCCCACTCTTCCCCTCTGCTGGGACAGCAGCTCCCCTGCCCTCAGGGAAGGTGGGATACATGTAGTGCCAGGGCCAAGCACCTCTGGCAGGAGGCTGACCCAACAAAGCATGGTAAAAACCATCTGACCTTCAGGCAGATACTCAGTGGATCTCAGAAAACACCAGTTGGGTAGTCCTGCTCTGGAGAGAAGAAATCAGGCTGGGAGAGAAAGGTTTTCAGCCGGTAGAAACTGTTCCTTACATAAGACACACACTACCCAACCTATCAACACAGCACCTCAAGGTCACCATTATTCCCCTGCCAAAAAAGGGAATGTCCAGGGTGCAGAAGCTGCCATCTGGCAGGTCCTGCTGTACCTGAGAGCTTGTTCATGGCTCGTTCAGGGCCCTGGCCTGAGTGGTGTCTCAGTGCTACTGGAAGATTTGCTAGTACGTAACAGAAGGAACTTTGCATTAACTTGCAAAGTCAGTCAGTACACAAGCAAAGCTTGGTTTACACTCTTTTTTAAGAAATTAAAATTACAAAAGCTTATTGAAGGGCCAAGACATGATAAATAGGACAAGAGTCATAGAATCCCAGAATCCCAGGGGTTGGAAGGGACCTCGAGAGCTCATGGGGTCCCACCCCCTGCCAAAGCAGCTCCCCAGCTCATATTGCACAGAGAGGCATCCAGACGGGGCTGGAATCTCTCCAGAGATGGAGACTCCACACCCCCTGGGCAGCCTGTCCCAGGGCTCTGGCACCCTCACTGTGGAAAAGTTCTTCCTGTGCTCTATCTTGCAGCCATTGTCCCTTGTCCTGTGCCCACAGACACTGAGAAGGGGCTGGCCATTTCCCCCTGCAGCCCATCCTTCAGATATTTACAAACATTAATTAGGTCCCCCCTTAGTCTTCTTTTCTCCAGGCTGAAGAGCCCCAGCTCACTCAGCCTTTCCTCACAGGGGAGATGCTCCAGGCCCTTCATCATCTCCGTAGCCTCCTCTGGACTCTCTCCAGGAGATCCCTGGCTGTTTGATCCCAGGGAGCCCAGAACTGGACACAACACTCCAGGTGGGGCCTGACCAGGGCAGAGCAGAGGGGGAGGATCCCCTCCTGTGACCTGCTGGCCACACTCCTCCTGAGTCAAGTGTGTTATCAGTGGATGGGCTCAACCAAATCATTTTGAGCTTGCAGTAGAATGTGCTGACTGAGAAATGCTACAACTGGACTGATCAGCAGATGCTGGTAAGACTAGAAGGCTAATGAGAACAGCAGGACAGGGGATATGTTGAATGGCCAGACTCTACATCCCAAAATTCTTTCATTTGAGTGACTATGGAATTCCAGTGCTCTGATAACATTGAGAAGGCAAACGTTACCACAGCACAATCTCCAAGGAAGCAAATTTCAAAACTGAAATGACCTTTGAAATATTTGGCTACATCTCTTTTGCCAAGAAACTTGGGGC
This sequence comes from Porphyrio hochstetteri, assembly GCA_020800305.1. Classification (NCBI taxonomy): domain Eukaryota; kingdom Metazoa; phylum Chordata; class Aves; order Gruiformes; family Rallidae; genus Porphyrio; species Porphyrio hochstetteri. The sequence continues at coordinate 1,721,171 of CM036925.1, forward strand.
AGTTTCATCTTTCATCGTTGCTGATTCTCAACTTTTAGGCAAACAGCACACGTGTTAGGTTCTTGTTATTAGCAGCAGTATTTTAAATTTCTGCCTGAGAATCCATCTGTCCTTTGGTATTGAAGGAATCTGAAAGGGGGGGGAAAAGGGTTTTTTAAAAAAAGAAAAACAAAACCAAAACCAAAAAAACACCCCAAGAAATATCCCCAACTCAGAAATTGGACTTGGCCAGCTAGTGTGCCTGGATTCAATCTGTAGCTCCTCAGCAATCAGAACTCAGTGGAAGATTAACTCAGAATCATGGGATGGGAATGCATAAAAGATTCTCATTCAGCTTTCAGGTGGGTAAATTACAGGGTTTTTTAATCTCTGAAGCTTGGTTGATGTTTCAGTTGGTCAGTGGCTGAAATCCCTGCCCAGACACCTTCTGTTGTGCTTGGATGGGTTGGATTGCTCCATTTACACCAACCATCACACTGGACAATGCGTCCTCCACTCTCACTCACAGTGCAGGGAGGAGAATCCCCCACCTAACACCAGTGCTATCATAGAATCCCAGACTGGTCTGGGTTGGAAGGGACCCCAAGGGTCACAGAGCTCCAACCCCCTGCCACAGGGAGGGACACCAACCTCCAGGCCTGGAGCTACACAAGGCTGCCCAGGCCCCATCCAACCTGTCCATGCTTTTCAAAAGTGAAGGCCCCCTTCCCTGCTGCATTCTCTGAAAACAGAATATTATGGACAGGGTTACAGATCCCTGGGGACACAGACATTTGCTTTCTTATTTCACAGCCCTGGGACTCATGCACCTAACACCAGACGTCTGTGGAATATTTCATGAGAGAGAGGGCTACCAATTTCCTTCATCACTTGCCAATTAACAGGCAATTATGTTTTGCACACTGGGAAAAAATTCAGAAGGAAAGTCGTAGTATAAAGTCACACATGGTATGTGAACACTGACATGAATTTTAAAAGCAATCCTTACTCAGAACACTTTCTGTGACGACCTTCCCTGCACAAACCAAGACAAGCTCAGATTTGGACAAACCACAAAATGCTGCCCAGGTTATGACTGCTTTGCTAGCAAACTGTAACACACCCCTCCCCCAGATAACTTGGCCTTGCCTGTACTAGTCCAGCTGTTTTGTTTTGCGAGTTGGAGTCTACATGCATAGGCTAAAGAACCACATGACTTTAGCTTCACTGATGCACAAGGGGATTTGCTCTAATAATCCCATTCATCATTACAGAAGCTCGATGTGTGAATGATGATCCCTTAATATCCTCTGGGGAGAGCTGAGAGTCTCAAATTCAACAGGCCATTCAAGGGGGTGCATCTGTGGATCTTAGAAACATGATGAAGTGCCTTAACTAGGGGAAACTGCTTTTTCTTTCTTCCCTTTTAATGAACAGCTAAAAGTTCAGAACACAGGAAAGAGACAAAGTGCCTGAGAAGTCAACAACGCATCAAAAGAGTCTGGAAACCTCATCTCTTGAGCTTCTTCAACCTACCTGCTACCTACACAGCTAGCAGCAGATTTTACATCCTCTCTCTCATCTCCTAACCTGCATGGCCAAGAGGAAAAGGTCATGCTTACCTTGTGGAACTAAGGATCTCCCAGCCTGGGCAAAGCCACATGAAAGGCCAGTGGATATTCTGTCCAAGGAGGAACCATGCCAGTTTACACTAAGGCAGGATCCACCCCCTTTTACCATCAAGTCAACAGACAAGTCACAGAATCACAAGGTAGGAAAAGACCTTTAAAATCATAAAGTCTAACTGTTCCTTGTCCTAAGATAAACCATATCCCTAAGTGCCTCATCTACCCTTTTTTTAAACACATCCAGGGAAGGTGACTCAGTCCCTCCCTGAGCAGCCTGTTCCAGACCCCAACAACTCTTTCAGTAAAAAATTGTTTTCTAATCTCTAATCTGACCCTGCCCTAGGGCAGCTTGAGGCCATTTCCCCTTGTCCCATCTCCTGTCCCCTGGCTGAAGAGACTATCACCAACCTCTCTGCACCCTCCTGTCAGGTTTCCATTGTGAGCACATAAAAATAAAGTTTTACACTAACTGAGCTAATGATGCCATGGCTAGTAACTTGCAGTTCTTTCCCCATGTTTTTCACAGGTCATAAACTGCACGTTCTGCTACCCAGCAGTGGTAACAGTGTGTTACCTTTTCTTTCCCCTCTTCACTTTATTCATTCCCCATAATGAGTTTTAGTGGCCTTAAAAACTCACATTGATTGTGACTATACACAAAATGTCCATCAATCAAATTCCCACACAGGTTAAAACCTCTACACTAAGAGTCTCCAGCAGCACTTTTCCCCTGGGGACACTCCTGCACTTTGCAGATTGTCTGTCACAGCTTTGCCCAAAGCCTTTTGAGACACCTGAGATGCACAAATGACAGCACAAAGTTCATAGCAAGAAGCACTTTGATAAAAAGAATTTGAAAGATGGAGCAGAAAACCTGCTTGCTGTTTTACATAGCTGGTGATGAAGGACAAATCTCAGTAAGAACCATCAAACCTAGAAAACAAGTAACCAACAACTCAACCCCTGCAAAGAAGTCACTCTGACGTAGCTCTCAGTAGAACTTCCAGACCAAAGGAGCAAGTTGCTTGAATCTCTGTCTCTCACGGTGTCCAGGAAGTACTACCTCATACAAGATGCTTTCCCCATCGTGTTCTAAAGACAGTCAATCAACACTGAAGTCCTCTCCTCACAGCAAAGTTAACTTGGCTCTGTTACATACCCTACACAAGCCACCATACAGACTTAACACCCGGGTCATTCTAACTGTGTAAATCAGGACTAACTTCATCAAAGCCAAGAGAATTATGCTGCCTACAGTCAGTGTGGGGTGAGAAAGGGGGCTGCTGCCTTCATACTTCAGCTCTCTGACTGGAACATTGGACTGTGTAATGGGCAAGGCTCTTCTTAAGAGGTGATGAACAACATGTAAGAGCATGCACTGGCATTTCTTGACTTTGAACTTACTGCCTACTTGCTTGAGCCACAGAAGCTCCTTCACATTGTGACATGGCAGAGCGTTTCTCTCTTACACTTTGTCCTTACGAAGGTGGAGAAGAGTCAGAGCAACGGTGCAGCCTCTGCCAGCCCCACCAGAAACTGCTTTTGATGCCATATTCCCTCCCTGTGCTCTCCCTCCTTTTGCTAGCTAAAGAGTCTACAGCACGCAGCAGAATTCCTGTTACAGGAAGGAGAAGTTAATGCTGAATCTGGAGAAGCCAGGGAAGTATCAAGAGATTTCCACCAGCTGACGGCTGCTCTGGAGGAAAATCCAGCTGCTCCTTTCCACGCAGTGACCTGTTACAGTTGGAACAGCAAATTTCCAAACCAGTCTGCAGCCATGCCTGGAACAATCAAGCACAAATAAATTAAACCCTTATCTCGGAAAAGCTTAGGAGTGTCTCACTCTGTAGGCAAGCTTTTCAGGAAATGGGGGAGGGGGAGAAAACCTTCCAAAACTTCTCCACTAAAATCATCCATCCCTTTTGCAGGCTGAGAAAGAGAAAGGGAAAAACTGAGTAAGAGGATAATAACCTTCTGTAGGACAGAACACCAATGCTGTCTGTAGGGCAGCAGGAAAGTTCTTTTGATTCTAGCACTGCCCTGTCCCTAGAGGCAGTGGGAATTCACCCACACTTGTAGAGCTGTGACTGGGACAGGCTTTCTGGTGGAGCACCACCAGCCATTCCCCTCCATAAAAATCCATGGAGGAGTAACTAGGTCTGCTCACAGCAACAAGACATGCACAAAGTGATGCCAATTCCAACCCCATATGTTCCTGGAGCCAAGGGAACAGCCTGGGCAGGGCGGTGACTTGACTTCCTAAACAGCAGTCGTTTGCCCAGTCCCTTGAAGAGATGCAACTTTCAAACAAGCATTACTGCCTGGAAGCTTCAGATGCTTTTGTTTTATATGGGCACTGACCAGTAGCAGTGGGTCAAAACTTCAATTGCTTTTAATATGATTACTGGAAAGCTATCTTCCTGCAGACCAGTGCAGAACCAGAGTCAAGTCTGGTGCTTAACTTACCTAGGGATAAACCACACCACGTGAGAACAGGCTGCAGGATGTACAGAGAAAGAGCAGTTATGACATGAAACAAATGTCTCCAGAATTCAGTCATTTCCCACAGGGAGCAAAAGTTAATCACATAACCTAAAGAGCAGGCAACTGCATTTAAAAGGAATGATGCAAACCATTCTTGAAAAATAAAAACTAGATCTCTGCCTGTACTTAGATTTTGACATTAAGACCATTATTTCAGTTTGACCTCTACGTCAACTAAGAGAGAAAAAAATAATCCTTGCTATCATAAACCAATCCTGCCACAGACACTTGTCTTACAGTTATCTTAGGGGTTTGTGGGAATACTTCTCTCAAGGACTCTGGTAAATACCTAGTGCTTTCCTAACTAACCAGCAGTTCTCAGCAAAAAGAAAGACTAAACCTTGCAATCCAAAATTCTTAATTCTGGACTAAGATTTCACATGAAAACTATCAAGACTTTGGTTGGGGCAGGGGGTGAGGGGGGAAGGCAATTCAGTAACTTTTTAATTTAGACTAAATGTCAGCTCTCTGCTTTAAAAACGTCAAAGGCAAATATTCAAATGTCCTCCCTAACACTAATTTTATTAATACTGTCAGCAATTCTCAGTATCTAAATCTAAGACAGTGAGTCAGGCAGCAAATCAATCCAATTGCCTAATCTCCAGAGGGAAAGAAACAACAGAGGAATCAGGCCAGAAAGATTGCTGATAATGGATATTTAGTCTTTGTGTGGGACAAACACTTTGCTACTTCCTCACACTCCTTTTGCTCTGTTACACTGGGGGGACTTGGTGTAAATGCCTAAATATAGCCATGGAGACGACACTGCCAAGGCTTTGGACATGGGAAGGGTTCCTGCCTTCCACTCCCCGAGCCACAGCTGACTCCCAGGACATCTCACCAAGTCTGGGGTCTGTGACTTTCCTGGGTGCAACAAGCGATGCTGTACGGTGAGAAAACCCAAGAGCAAGGTCAGGCAGCACCATGCTGCTTGAGCTTTCTTCCTCCTGCAGCCCAGTGAACAAAGCTGAGCACAATGGCAGGTCCCCATCACAGCAAAGATCCATTCCATGGCACATCACAAACTCAACAGTTTGTTGACCAAGTGAGGCCGAGGAAGATTACAGCTGGGACCTGTCCTGTGCAGCCTGCTGGAGGTGACCCTGCTCTAGCAGGAGGGTTGGACTAGATGATCTCCAGAGATTCCTTTCAAGCCCTACCCTTCTGTGATTCTGTGACCACGGGATTCACTTGTTGAACAAGCCACTGAAACCACAGGGATATGAAGACTGGGTTTACCCTTTGACTTGTTGGTAGAAAAGGAACCAGGTGATGGTTTTATCTCCCAGACAATGTGCCTGGCAACCCAGGGCCTTTGGAGCCATTCCTGACTGTTTTGATTTTACCAGCTTGGCAGGAGATGGTGGCATATACCAACACCCTATTTCCTGCAGACAGACATGCTGCCTCTTGCAGTCTGCGAGGCATCAATCCCTGCTGACACCACAAGTGTAGGATTCAGGCACCTGAGACACAGACATTTAAGTCCAAGGCTGTTCAGCCTGGCCTGTCTCCACACTCAAAGGAGTGAGAGACCTCCAAGCTACTTCACAGAGTCTGGAGGAACCCATTTGTCTGCACTGACTGTGGGGAGCGTAGCAGCCTTCAGGTTTCCACCCTAGGAGCTCACAGCCATACATGATATACGTTAACCTTCACCTTTTATGTTCTTTGCTACCAACCTTTTATTCATACCTCCAGCATAGGAAAGATTTTCAGCTCTTAAAACAAACAGGCAGCCAGAGTTTCCAGCATATCATTAATAGAAACTGCAACGCCAAAGACATTGAGACCTGCTGGGCACTGCACAGCTAATAAACATAGCTGCATTTTCTTGCCAGCATTATTTTCCCTGCTTGGTTATGTTCAGTTAAGGGACTAATGAGAAGCTTCTCCACATGCCTGCACGTGGAGGTTGTATTTCCTTTTCATGTGGGAACGGGGCACGTGTTTGATTTGCACTGACCCCTCTTCCCACACAATACCAGATCTCTATCGCCTTGGCTGGGGGCCACACGTTGTGGTTTGAAACATGGTCCCTCAGGTAATTATCTGAGGAACACTTACATGGAAATTGATGGTACAAACTCACAGCTGTCAGCCTGGGCTCAAGTTTGGCTGAGCCAGAAAGGGATTCAAAGAGAAAAGTCAGCTTCTAAATATAAATTAAGGGTTGGCGGGTTTTTTTAGTTCTTCCTTATGGATTTGTAAGAGGCAGAAGTGAGGGAAAGGTGAAAAGTGGTTCTTCTTGGTGGGACAAACCTTAGATCCCTCAAGACGGCTGAAAATTTGGATCAAATTCCTTTGTGCCTTCAGCTGTTATCACGCAGGACTGGGCACCCTTTCAAAGGGAAACTGCACAGAGACTGAAGCACGTGCTCACTGGCACGAAAGACCAAGTCATCTGCTAAATGTATTTGGACTTCTTTGAGAAAGGTAAAGTGTTTTACACCAGTTATTGTGCTAAAGTGCTGCAGTAAAAGGAATCCAGTAAACCCAAACACAAAGTGCAAAATTAATAGGTAGGATATCCGCTGCCTCACGGTGTTATTCCTTAGCTGGGCCTCCAGTACGCATCACCCCAGGGCATTCTCTTGCCATACTTGGGTTGACTTCAATCAGTGTCCTTAAGATCTTTTTCCCAATTTCCCAGCTTCTTTACTACCTTCTTCTAGTGGAAAAGAAATCCACACTGGTACAGAGTCACCCAGCTGGGAAGACAAGTTTCTAGGGATGATCAAGGTAGTGCTACAAATTAAAAAGTGAAAAGGTTTCCCTATTTCCAGAGAGGTTTGATGATGTGTCACTCATACACATGCTACCCAAAGGACAAAACCCTGTTAATTAGACACTTATCAAGGTGATTTCTAAGTTTCTAATTACCTGAGCCACAGGATTTTGAAATCACTTAGAGACTCCTGGTGAACACATTCAAGAATGTTTAGAGAACAAAGTGAGACCAGGAGTCTGGGCAGAGGGGAAGTAGGATGCTTATCTTGGAAAAGGGAAAACAGAAGCCAACCATTCATATCAATACCCAGAAAAATGCTGCAGTAAATAACCAGTCTATTTATAAGCAACTGGAAGGTAACAATCAAAACACTTAACAGCCACCATCCCCCTGCTGGGAACAAATCATGTCAAACTAATCTCATTTCCTTCCATGATGAAACCCCCAGCCCCTGGAGTACAGAGTCAAAGTAGCAGTTTGCACATGCCTTGATTTTGGCATGGCTTTAGTCCTAGGGTTTTTGCAACATTTTTCTAAGGGTCAGAGCGTGCCTGAATCTGCTACAGGGACATCAGCAAACTGGTCACAGAATCACACAGCAGCTCTCCCTCCAACTTTCCCTCTCGAGGCAAAAAGATGCACCAAAGGAGGCTGCACAGGGCTCCTCCTCAGTTTGGGTTCTGCTCTGTGTTTTAGGAACAGTGGAAATAAAGAATGCACCAATACAAAACGGAAGACTTACACCAATAGAATAATTAGTAGTATGCTAATGAGAGAACATTAATATTGAACAAAAAATACAGTAAGAAATATTCTATAGCATCATCTGAGCAAAAATTTAGGTTTTCAATCAGAGAAATTGCCCAAAGAAAGAGAATGAATTTCAAAAATGAGCGAGAATCACAACTCCGAGCAACAGAGCATCCTCAGAGGATGAAGAGTGCCTGGAAAAGCACTGGTTCTGAAGTCCTCACCTTAGAGAGGACAGCAAACTTTACCATGTTTTTGCAACCCAGATGCCCCCCACACAGGGCAGGATGATGGGCTGGGACAGACAACAGAAATAAGGGCTCTGCTGTCCTCAGCACAGAGAGCTAGAGAGAAACGCTGCAGCAACAGCGAGCACGGTAAAGGCAAGTTGTCAGAGCACAGCCAGGGACCCAGCAGGCCTTGGGCTGAAGCCTGCTGACAGATTTGTCCTTCAGATCTCCAGCAATCCTACTTCCTGACTGTTGTCTACATGGACCCTTGACTCCTTATTGCCTTTCTGCCAGTGGACTAGGAATGCACAAGAGGTTCTGGAGCAGAGTGGGAAGTGCTAGATGTTGCAGCCTGGTGCCTCCCAGGGCTGAAGAAGCACAGGCAGGCATCCTATCTCATCAGCCTGCATGTCCCAAAGGAAGCCCCATCGATGCAGAGCTTCCTGACAGCTCCTGGCCTCTCTCTGGAATGTGTTTAATTTAAAAGAGAAAAAGAAGGAAAGAAGTGGGAGCAGGGGGAGAAGAAAGGAAGAAAGATTCCAGGCCCCAGATTTATGGAGAGCCAGGTCAGTGGGAAGAGAGAATTAATAACGAAGGGTTATGGGGTTTTGTGTGTGGGTGATGATAACTGGGCTTCACTCGGACACTTACAAGATAGAACTGCTAATGGGGGATGAACACAAAGCAACCAAACCCATCTGTGTGCTGGATCCAAAACTGATGCTCAGTGGTACACCAGTGCATATGTATTCCTTTTCCTTGTTTCCTTTTTCAGACAGAGACGAGTCTGAAATGGTTTGGCCATCACAGGTGTCACTTGCCTCTTCCAATATTTTCTGTGAAGAAGCAGAAACTACTCCTAATTCTAAAGGAACTGTCAGTTTGAGTCACCAAAACTGAAACGATAACAAGGGCTTCAAATAACAGTTACATGCACCAAGAGCCACAACCAAACAATTCTTATCCCTTCTCTCTACCCACATTTGCAAATCTCCATCTCAAACAGGAACAACTGTTGCACCTCACCACCGACCTCTTGCACCCTCACAGGAGGGTTACTAGAGCTTGCAGCTTTTGAGGAGACAGCTGTTAAGTATTTTGCAGCAAGCAAATCCCATTTTAATTCTATCATGATTTTCCTGCTCTTTGGGATAAAGAAGACAGACAGAGGGATCAAGGAAAGAGTACCTGGAAAGCGTCTGCTCTAGGCAGGAGTAAGCCTCTGCTGCTTTCTCTAGCCCACAATGCTGGGGGCTGAGTGCCAGGTGGCATCGTGTCAAGTCCTTGCTGTAGGCACCTGGTGGAAGCTCCACAAGCAGCTGCTCCAGGAGGACGGGCTTGAAGACCGTAAGGGATTGGGAGTGCAGCCAACTGCTCACATTGCTGTGCTTCCTTTGATCTGTTTAGATAGTGCTTTCTAGACAGCAGATACCTGGAACAGACCTCTCTGCTGATGCACAAAGTGACCACATCTCAAAGTTTATAGGTACATCCTGCAGGGCTGCAGCTGAGGGGGAGACACACCTGGGATTCAGCACCCACAAAAGCCCTTGCTGCAAGGACCTGCTCAGGGAGGAAACATGAACACACCACAGGCACAAGTTACTGGAGGCAGAGGTTGCACAGTGAGTGAGGACAGGATCTCCTAAGCAAAGGGAGAGCAACTGGGGCGACAAGGGTCTGACCAACACTCATCTGACCTGTAGAGGCGAGATGCTGCTGGCTGAAATCATTTAGCTGCTGCAGGAGGTGAATCTCTGGCACTGTAACGCTGAACAGCACTGAGAGTAAGAAAACTGCTGTTCAGCTGAACAAAACAGGGTTTGTGGATGGCCAAACACACACACACACGCATGCATGCACGTACTGCATCTCCTAACAGAGCAGGGACAAGATGAACACATGCAGGTTCACCTAATAAGCAAACATGCTTTTATTACAACTTTGAACATGTGTGGCATTTAAGGGAACCACAAACCTCTGGCTCTAGTTCCTGGGGTGCAGTTCCACGCTGTTGTGAAGCCTTGCAGCTTCTCAGATTGTCTCAGAAAAGGAAATAGAGGCAGCAACAGTGGTACCACAGCATGTCCAGTGAGAGAGAGCCAAGGGCTTTGCTGCTGCTGTTGCAATCACAACTATTTTGGATACTGGTGGCACCCTCCACCTAAACCATGTCACAAGGGGAAGTGGAACAGAAGGACCTGAAGCAGGTTGCTGATGGACACGCACCCAGCGCGTCTACCTCCCTTTCCCTGTAGACCTCCAGTCTCACCAGGCAGTATCAGCACCCAGTTCAGTCCAGTTTCAGTCCCCATTGACAGGCTGATTTATGAATATCACTGCACAGTATCTCAGGACTCACTGTGGAGCGTGGTGTCAAAATTCTCAGTGCAAAGCCAACTCTGGAAACAAATGCCCAGCTCTCCCCACACCAGTTCTATAACCACACATACACTAGGACAGCAACACTTCCAACTTCCCAAACAGAGGGTAGAGAGGATGGGGAACATATGTATGGGACATACATCCATAGTGTCTTGTTATGAATTTGAAAACTACCTGGGCAAGTGCAGATGAAGGTAGCTACAAGAAGATTCCCTCTGCAATGATCAGAGTGCCTGGTAGCAAGAGCAGAGCCACCTACGAGCTGAGCCATACACAAGCTGTGGCTGCCTCACACAACAAGGCTTTCAAAGGCAGCAGCAGCAGCTTTAACAAATTCTGGATGACCCCAGGAGTTGTTAGGCTAATCTATACCCTTTCCTAAACTAGGAAGAAAAGGAAACACAGCCCTGCAAGGAAGGCTTGGAAGGTTGTTTGAGGGAAAACACAGTTTGCTGCAGGTAAGGGATTATCAATCCTTCAGGGAGGCCCTGTGGGATTTCCAGAAAACTTTACTGTAGCAACAAGAAGTGATCCAGTTTCAGTAGGAAAGGCTACAGCTACAGGGGAGATTGGTTCTGCATGTGTTTAGTCTTCAAAGGTTCAGTAACTTCAGCCACTTGGCTGGGCTCTCCTGCTCGTGTTGTTTATCTTCAATGATTGTTTGGAGATGCATCCAAAACAAAACGATCAGAAACAGAGCACGAGTGTGGGTCCAACACAGACCAGCAGAGAAAGGCTTCTTGTTCTCCCTGAGCAAGCTGTAAATTTACTTCTCCTCCAGTATTTCATTAGGAAAGAACTTGCTTTTGACAGGACGCGGGTTAGGGGTTAGCTTCTGGGGATGGAAGGGCTCAGCAGATTAGCCAGGGACTCCTTGCCTCCAAGAAGAAATACTGCTTGGGGTTTTCTTTCCCTTTTTTTTTTTTTGGGTGGATTTTTTTTCCCTGTTGTGTTTTTGTTTGTTTCTTTGTGCTCTCACCCTCAGTTAGCAGCTTCCAGAGCAGGAGCAATCAAAACGAGGACGGGACGTAGTGCCATTGCTAAAGAACAGTGCTGGTGAACAGCTGCCACAGAGAGCTTGGAAGATGGAATTTAATCCAACACTGTCTCAAATTATTGAGTAAATGAGGCAGCCTAGGAAACAGGCACTGTGGAGGGGTTTGGGTTTGGCACAATGTTTTCCTTAGCGCTCAGGAGTCAAAGTTCTTATGGCTGATTTGAAAATCCCAGTGGGTCTCCAGTGTTCCTGGGCTCACCCACAGTACGTGGCAGGTACCAGTCACTGCCAGCCCACAAAAGTGGTTGCTGACATCCTATAAAACTAAAAATATGACCTGTGTTCCCAGCAGCACTGAAAGGTCATTAGACAGACATCAGCTCATTTCTTTCATTAAGATATTAATGACTGTACTTTGTTAGAAAGGTCCAGATTCAAAAATTCATACAGGAAGCAAATTCTTTCATGAAAATTTATCCTGCTTTTTAATTATCATTGCTAGACAGACTAATTTGGAGTTTGGGATTTGATGACAATATAAAGGAAGAAGGATTCCCATGACACAATCACTGTTATGATCTATTTGACAGGAACCAGTAGATATTCATATTTGAGTCATACTAGACATCTCAAGTTCACCAGTTCCACGGATCAGCTAGCAGTCATTTATTTAAAATGAAACTTTAAAAACCCAACACATTCAAGCATTTCTTTTTACTTTTTCTAACTGTGGACTTTGGAGGAAAAAGAAAAGCCATTTAAAGGGGCTGTGGTGGGTCAACATGGTTTTTCACAAACTGCTCCAGCCTGGTCCCCTCCAGAATCACAACATTCCCCCAGCAAACCTGCTCCAGCACGGGCCCAGAAGAAATAAGGAAACCAACCCTGAAGCAACACACAAAGAAAATTAAAAAGAGCATCTTGCATTGGTTGATCTTTCCCAAGGTTCACTGACTTCAGGCTTTCCTGTATGCAGGCTAAGAAATAACATTAACTTTCCTAATTTATCTTAGTCACTCAGCATAGGGCCTCTGTTCTCAGCTTGTACTTCAAATCTGTTCTGCAATATATACCACGAGTCAACTGTGTGTGAGCAGCAGGCACTTCCCAGGAGAGCACACATGTGTGTTTGGGCTAAGAGTCACCAGGATATTTAAATAACTTGGTAAGTATGTATGCACAAACATCAGTAATGCTAGTGCAGCCATAAAAGTGACACAGCATGGAAATATACTGAAAATGAAAACTGGTACCTCAGTCAGCCATAAAACTTTAAACTAGCCACCAGTTTGACTTTAGGAGACAGAAGATATCTTTTTAAAAAACAACCAACCAACATTAGCTTGTTGGAATGAACTTTGCTACTAACCACAGGGGAACGTTACAACTCAGAACTTACCCCATGATTTTTATTTTAATGCTGAGTTAGAACAGGTAAAACCCTCCTGAAGTTATTGAAGAACTACTCACCAACCACCACTATACTGGTTTCCCACTGTTTCCATTTCCACCTTCCTCCCACCCCCTCATCCCTGTCCTGGAGCGTTTCCTGCCTCTGCAGCCTGTGCTGTGCATGTATCACCAAGTCAGCTCCAAGTTCCATATGCTTCTATATCCCACCCCAGCTGCTGGAGCACATCCCTTTCTTCATGAGCCAAATTAAAACACTAGCAAGAGCAATTTTGTTGTTGGTCAGATCAACTTGAGCCTCGGAAAAGGCCTTCCTCTTGCTGTGTCACCCCAACAGCTTTGAAAACAAGACCGCAGAAGGAATACATCTTTGCAGGCTTCAGTCTTGAAGCAGCATCTCTTGGTAACATCTAATCCAAACCTAATCCAACCATCTAATCCCTCTACAGCTGTGACTCTCACCCCAAATCTAACTTGGAGATGGCCAGGGCCCATTCATAGAGATTTCAAAGGCTGACTCCATGCTCTCCTGATTTGTTTCTCCAGTTTGGCAGTCACGTACTAAAAGAGCACGTGACTGATGGTGACTTAGAGGCTTTATAAATCCAGGGTTACACTCACCACTTGAAAGTGGCAACTCAAAGACCCTACTCAAAAATTCCTTTGCTAAATGGAACCCCAGGGGAAGTTTGGGATGGGCAGCATTTCATCTCACAGGAGCGCCTGGCTCAGACCAACATCCAAGCTAACCATTTTGCCAAGAGCACTGGGAAGGCTAAGTCACTGCAAAAATAAAGGAAGATTAAATCTGAGATTTAATCTTGAGGTGAGAAATGAAACCTCGGCACAGCACGAGGCAGTTACAGATCTACACCAAAAAGCTGTCTCCACCCCAGCCCAGTTCTCCCTGGTGCAGCTGATGGGAATGGCTGGGAATGCTGTTTATCCCAGGCGTTGCCATGCCTTTAGACCCCCCAGCCTTCACTTGCAGACCCATAACTCAGTGAAACCAATGCAAAGGCATGAAGTAGCATCTCCAGGTAGTCTCCAAGCATGCAGGAATGCCAAGGAGGGCTTCTGCACTGACTTCTGGGGCAGCAGGCAGCAGAGAAGGACGCTGCACCAATTCCCAAAAGGAGGAAAGTCCCCAAGCATCTCTCACTGCCTCTGTCCAAAGGCTTACTTTCTACTACTGGCTACTGCAGGGAGAAGCTCATAAGGAAAGCTCTGTGCCACGATGCAACTTGGAAGGCTGAGCACCTTTACCCTTGCCCAGGCACAGAGCTGCCTCAATAGCAGGTTCTTTCCCCCATCTCCCATCTAACCTGCTGTACCCACCAGGGCTTCCTGGGCTTCCTGGGCCACCCTTCTTCTAGGTGTAACACAGGAACAACAATGCCATCCTTTGCAGCAAAGCACTTCAGCAATTCATGCAAACTATTATATATGAAGGAGGTATTTTTATTACAGCTCAGACCTGCTGACAAACACTGAAGCTTTACCATGATAGATGCATGGCTCTGTATAGAACTCTTAAACAAGCTGCTTGCAAAGTCCACAAACCCATCTGCATTCAATTTGATGCTTACACTTATCCAAGGCTATTTATACATCATGGCATTCTTAACCTCTGTGGCTTTGCATCTCCCCACATCTTTCAATCACGTAATTGAGATGATGAAATGGTCCCTGGAGTACCCAGTTCATGATACCATTATCAAGACTGTACAACACATATACCCAGTGTTGGCAAAGCTTTGTAAGGGGAGCTGTGGAGACGAGGCAACAGCAATGCTCCAAACAAAGTCCTCTTTAGCTGCCATTCACACAGTGAATGACAAATGCCCAGAACGATGAATTAGGTGCACAGCACATGCAATTCAATTAACAAGGCAGAGAGTTTTGCAATAGCTTCTCAGTGCTGACAGCTTGGTGATAATGAAGCTTAGTTATTCATCGTGCTGTAAAACACAAAGCAGAACAGCCAACCTGAAGGAGGGAAAGAATAATGTTTGTCTAATTTATCATGTTTCCAACTGACAAATAACTTAGCCTCATAAAAATAAAAAGGAAGTGAAGCTTTAATCCTCTCTCCTGCCCTACTCAGTGGAACGTTCTTAAAGCATATATCTGCATTCTGGACCATGGATCCCTGATCCTCCTAAACACTGCTCTGTCTTAGTGGTTTCACACACCACCCCATTCCAGCATACTCAAACCACAAGGCAAGAAGAAATGGGGCATTTGGGAGGAAGGGAGACTCAGGAAATACCCTTGAAAGCAAGGGAGACTGAGATTTTATCCCACTTCATAATGCAGCAGAGAAAGGAATTAAACACACTGACCACATAATCAAGAGGAATTTAAAAAAAAACCCACCTCCTTCTGAGCAAGAGTATTTGTATCACATAACCCTGGGACACAGCCGACGTGTCTATGTTTGGTCTGGTCTCCCTAGGTTGCCTGTGATCAATGGACAGATGAGTGAAATCACCTTCTGGATCTTTATCAGCTCCTGTTCTGAACAGACCCTTGGGGAAACCTTTCCTCCTGCTCAGATTAGAAAGGGAGCCTTTCTAGACAGCCTCAGCATTCACGAATCCTGCTGCCGCTCCTGAAGCGAGGGGCCACGAGTCCCTCCTGCGCAGAGGCTGAAAGGCTGGGGCAGACAGCCCGTGCACAAGCCAGCGGTTCTGCACAAGCCTTTTGGCTGCTGGTGGCTTTGATTTGAGGACCCCAGGGTGTCAGAGAGGTGAGCACCAAGCTGGCATCAGCGTACACAACGTCAGCGCTCACTCAGAACAAACAACATGCCCAGTTTCTGGGGTTCAGCACACTAGAGACCACAGAGTTTTGAGCTCTGTGATCCTTTAAGGGCAACATCCCCCTGAAAACAAGATCCCACCGTGACCCTGCAAACAAGGATCCTTCTTCCATCTCACTCCCACAACGTCCTGTGCACTTCACATAGGGAAGTAGAAGCTTGTTTTCTTGTTGTGTGTTTTTTAGGGTTTTAATTCCTGGAAGCTAAAGCCATCATTAGTTTCATTTTCTCAGCTACACTAAAAAGAGAGGCAGGACCAGAGCCTGTGTGTGGGCAAGGGGACTGTCCCCAAACACACAGAAATTTGGACCAGTGGACTAAACTCCTCAAACATCAAAGTTTTCCATGTAACCTACCATGATCTAGGTAGGATCTTGAGTACAACTGAATGATGGTGTCTTCAAACTACTGCAGCGAGGTTGCACTCCCATACACCAAGCACATCACCTGACGTATTTCTCTGTGAATCTGTAGTGTCTGCCCCTCACTGAACAGCTGGCTCCAGCCTCGCCACACACAGTGCCTACACACAGGCACAAACCCAGCAACCACATGCCTAAAAACGGTGAGGACACTTCACAACTGTGTGAGTAGGGGGATTGCTCCCATCTTCTCCATCACAAACCAGAGAACGTCACAGGGGGTCATTTAGGAGGCACACAGGAAAGCCTGAGGCTAAACACCAGCTCTTCTGAGTCACCATCTAGCAGCTCAACCAAAAAAGGTTAAGCTACAGAAGGGATTCATTTAAATAACCTCTACAGAGAGAAGCCAGCTACCTATAAACAAGTAACACTAGTACATAGGCATAAAGTAGCTTGAAGTCTCACACAACCTCCAGCAACACTAGATCCTCCTGGCTCAGCTATTCAGTGGTCTCACCTAGGAGGAAAAAAAAAAAACCCCAGAGGACAAATTGCATGGAAAAAGGGTAACAGCCTCCTGCTGCAGCCTTTTGCTCTGCCAGACAGTGGTCAGAGGAAATTACAAGAGCTTAAATGAGTTACTAACACCCAAGTTGCTAAAGCTGCTGTGGTCAGAACGGAAATTTTCCCTGGTCTGTGGAGGGTGGGGAATGGGGATTCGCAACAGACCGGAATAGAGTGTGAGGGAAGAGCTGAAACTCAAGCCTGATCTCAATCGATGTGCTAGGACTCTCTCCAGAAATGAACAGCAATGAGGAAGAACTGCTACGAGTGGAACATTACTGAATCATTTCTGGCAGCATTTTGGAAAGAACTACTTGAATGTTGGCACTTTTATACCTCTGCTCATGGTTCTAGTAGAGGTTTTTGGAGACCATGGGCTCTGTCTGGAACTTATTGCTTATGTGTTCTTTGATGTTTCCTCTATCAGGAAGCCAGCTGGAAGGTGGCACATACACCCACACTCTTCAGCTGAAGTGACCATACTTTACTGCTGAGTTAGTTATTTGCCTAAGTTCCTCTCTCTGCAAGAGAAAGTCTTGTTACACACAGGGATCTGTGTAGTTTCTGCTGTTCTCACTTCTTGTCAATGGGACGAAGCACTTCCAGTGAACACCACAAGCTGAACTAAGATCTAATCAACATCCCTCCTATGTTAACCCTGATGTGACTTCAGAACCCTTCTTTTATAAGAATCTTGAACTACAGGAGGGGGAAAAACCTAATAAAAAGATTCAAACTCCATATCTGAGAGGCCACACATCACTTTTGCAGTGTGACAGTGATGCAGTCTATCAATAGCCAGAGCTAGAAATCAAAATGGACTCAAAACACCTGCAGTAAAGCCTTGCTGCAAAGAAGGTGTCACTCCAGACATGGCCAGGAATCAGCCCAAGCACGTTGCTTGTCCTACCACCAGCGAAGGCACCGTAAGACAGACAAACAAACCCTTCATATTAAGACAAATATGTTAAAGAGGATTGTCTAGACAACAAAATACTAAGGAAAAACAGCAACAGGAGAAGGATCGCTATACCAGAAGACGCTGACCTTCCTGAACCTACAAGCCTCACCCCAGATCCTTCCCACGGCCGAATGCAGTGGGTCACCAGCCACAATACCTCTGAGAGCAAAAAGGGAGGAGGTGCTCCAGGAGGGGTGCACAAGTGGGAGATGACAGTCATCTCCCACATGTCCACAGTGGGTTTTGCACATGTGTGGGTGGGTCCCAGGTCAACCCAATGACATCAACTTCTTCCCCAGCCCCTGCTGGCTCCATTCCCCACAGCTGGGAGATGGGGCTCGCCAGCAGCTTCCTTCCCTTCCCAGCACACAGAGCTGCCAGTCCCACAGCTCCACCAGCCACTTCCACAATGTTTGTGCCATGTGGGGCTCAAATGCCATGAGTGGGCTGCACCTTGGCACCAGGCATGGTCCTTCTGGAGACAGGACAAGGGGCAATGGCTGCAAGTTAGAGCAGAGGAAGAACTTTTCCCCAGTGAGGGTGGGACAGGCTGCCCAGGGGGTGCGGAGTCTCCATCTCTGGCAATATTCCAGACCCATCTGGACACCGACCTGTGCAATATGAGCTGGGGAGCTGCTTTGGCAGGGGGTGGGACCCCATGAGCTCTCGAGGTCCCTTCCAACCCCTGGGATTCTGGGATTCTGGAGCAGCTCCTCAAAGCAAGGTCTTGGTTCTCACTGCGGGGTGAGATGGCTCCAAAATGCAGCTCTAAGCAAGGCTGGGGACAAGACAGAGCTAAAGGGAAAGAAACCACACGTACCTATCACCTAGTTAGCAACTGCTGAATAAGCCTTTTCGTACACATTGCCCAACAGAGAGGAATAGAGGCTCTTCTGAGTGTAACTCAATAAATTTGAAGGGAGGGAATGCCAACACACACTTCCAAATTCAACCGCTAAATAAGGAAACATACGTGGAAATTACAGATGAACAAATTCTAAACAGACCTAGGGGAGTTTTCCCCTTTTCATCCAAAAGGCAATAAATGTCACAGAGCTGAGCAGCAAATCATTCAAAACAATGTAGCTTACCAAGCACACTGTCAAAGCAAAAATCTGAGTCACTTAACTGGATGCTATTTCAGGACTTTTTCTACTTTTTTTAAGTCTCATGAAGTGCAAGTGGCTCAAATTCCTCTTCTGTACTTGCTAATAATGGGCGTGATTCTTGGCCAGAGCTGATCTGCAGAGGTCTGATTTTTGGGGGTTTATTTCATTCTGAAATGCCTCCCTGACCTCCAGCCGTGGGGCCAGGACCTCAGGAGGCCATCTGCCCAGACTCTTGTCCCAGAGCAGGATCAGCTCTGCTCTTATCATTCCTGACATGTTTGCCTAAGCGGTTCTTAAAGATTCCCAACACCGGAGGCTCCACAACCACCTCAGGCAATCTGTGTGTGCTTTATATAAATCAGCAGCTCATTTTAAATTGAATGCTACATTTAATTTTGCTCACCCACATCCAAAAAAAAGGTTGAAAACATGCATACTAATGTTAGAAGATTGGAGAGCACGTGCACTGCAGTGCCCACCACCTACACCGCCGTGGTGCTCCCAGCAGAGGCTCTCAGCACAGCCCAGGAACGCACACACCTTCACACCCACTATCACAAACCCACAAACAGAGCCAAAGGACCCCAAGAAGTTTGCACACCAGGGAGATAAACCTGCTTTCAGTAAACCTGTGGAAGTTAACCATTATGAACCCTTCTGAGGTTGCATCACTCCAAGCTACAATTATACAGCAATTTCCCCTCCTGCACCGGGGACCACAACATTTTGGGGGATCCCAACTTTTCCCCAAGGTTTATAGCTCATTCCATATAAACACTTGCATTTCTACTGCGCTGGGAACAAATTACCCTCTGCACTTTGAGCTGGGGTCTTGCACAGATTTAATTTGCTTGCTTTACGCTCAGATTCATGTGTCTGTTGAGCCAGTTCCTTAAAAATGTGCGATTGCTTCACCCACACGGTTCAGTAAGTTCGTTTTCCACGGCCTCCAGTTATCAAGCACTTAACTGAACCAGGTCACCGACAAGGCATTGACTACTTTTGCTTCCCACAGTTCTCTCTTTTGATCACTTTGGTTTTGAGACCATGTGGGCCAGCACGTGTCTGTGCCAGCTAACCCAGCAGCAGGATGGGTGCAGCCACACTGCTCCTGTCTCCAGCGAGCTTTGGGGGGACTTCACTGGACACTGAGCTGCTATAAGGTCTCTTTAAAGAATAGAAACAAACAAACAACAAAACAACCAACCAACCCCAGAGGGTCATATGCTGTCCGGGTTTGGCCACTTTTCTCCAAATAATTAATTAGCATTTATGTCTAACTCAGGCTCTTTTTTGCTGTCAATCTCTTCTTTTCATTAAATTTAATCAATTTCCTTTCCACCTTACAATTTTCTTTTGTTTCAAGTATTTGCTCAAAACACAAAGAGCACATAATGAAAACCAACAGGAAAACCTGAAACGATGGCAAGTGCTGCCAGACTCACCATGTCAGAAGCTGTAAGCACCCCTTAGCAAGCGCTTTCCATCAGCTGCTTGGGATTTTCTTTTTTCCATATTCTCAATATATTTGGCAATTCACTTTAATATTACTCCTTACAATCTTGATTATGGCTTTGCTTTGCTTTTATTTTGTTTACCTTGTATTTGTTTTATACTCACACATGCAGTATATTTTTGGGTAACTCATTGAATTGATTTAGACAGAAAATTCCACTTTTAGTTTCTCCTTCATTGGTTTAGTTAGTTACTTCCACCATAACTCTAGGTTGACTTCCAATCAGACAGCATCTTTTTCCTATTTAATGTAATATGCCTTTGGAGTAAACATTTCTTTCTACTTGTAAAAACACGTTCTCATGGTAGAGCAACAGTTGTGACAAACTAGAACCTCTTGGCTGACAGTTTAATTCTGTATCCTTTCATTCAGATTTAGAATTTACAGCTTCCAGTCAGGAAAGAAACAGGCTTGTTACTAAAAGCACTGATTAAATCATTGTCTGGTATTAATCAAAAGGAAAGGCAGTGTGAGGTGAGAGTGGCTTTGAGGATGGCATCTGTCACTTATCAGAGTTTTGTTCCTCCACTGATCCAGTAATATGAGCTTAAGAGAGAGACAAGGAGGTGTGATTTTTCAGGAGCCCTCAGTCTCTGTACCCCAATGACTGGTAAGAGCTGCATATGGTCAGCAAGCTCTGAAAAAGTCAGTCAGCAAACCAGAAACACCAAAAATCCACTGATTTTCATGCCAGAGGAGGATGTAGCCTTTTCTGGGAAGTTTTGCTGCTCTCAAGTGAGACCCAAACTAAGGATTGCAAATGACTTCTCCTCCACACCCCCTTCAAGAAAAAAGACCCAAACAAACCTTGGTGTCTATCTCTGACAAAGAGCTGAATGAGCCAGGAAAGCAGAGACTGCCAAGTGTCAGATGAAAGAGGCACTGCTCATCAGCAACCCAAGCAGCTGTGCCAGAGGGAAGGAGTGATGGCTGCTCTTCCATTTAATACAGTTACACGGTGTCCTGCACTTCGAGCAGCTTCCAGCCTCTGGGGTGGCACACACCAGGCTGCCACTTACTGACTCACTGCCCATCCATCCACAGAGGAACTGGGGGCAGCCAGGGGGGAGCTGGCATAGTGGCAGGACACGTCCTATTCTTCAGGGGATGCTGCACACAGCTGTGATGGTAATTTAGGTCCTTCCTACAAAACACTGTGATGGCAAGGTAAACTGCTTTTCCTTCCATGCCAGATAAAAATCTAGGCTTCCTCTGAAAGCTGCTGAGTCAGTGAGGAAGGAGAAAAAGGGGCAATATACTGTCCAGGCTCACACAAGGGATTTCCTTGTCCTTGGGTGAGCAGAAGGGGGAACGGGCAGAACACATTCCTCCTGCCCAGTTTGCACATATGCTCTATTTGTTTCAGACATCTGGATTGTGGGATGTAGGTTTGGACACAGGTCAAGGGCAGTTTGGAAAGAAAGGTGCTCAGGGAAAAAAAAAAAAAAGAAGAAAGAAAA
Source organism: Porphyrio hochstetteri (assembly GCA_020800305.1). Taxonomy (NCBI): domain Eukaryota; kingdom Metazoa; phylum Chordata; class Aves; order Gruiformes; family Rallidae; genus Porphyrio; species Porphyrio hochstetteri. Next base: position 1,742,624 of record CM036925.1, read on the forward strand.
AAGAGACCACAGATCCAACCTAAACCAGTGATAGTTGGGAAAATTTACTGCATGGAAAAATTCCACCACACTCCATATATCTGGTACACAAGACACACTTGAACTACATCTTCTGGATTAAGCTCTGAACATCCTCATAATTCAAGGCACTTGAGCTGGCTTGGTAAACCTGATCTGGGTCTACTTCCAATCACAGCCAGTACACTCCAGAATCGTGACGTTTCCAGTGGGCAGCTGCCATTCAATGGCTCCTCCAACACACAACTGCTGTCTTTCATCACAGAACACCTCAGCCAGCACTACTCTGAACAAAAAGTATAAGAGCAACACAAGTAAGGACCAAAATTCACGGCCCTAAGTTAGCTAGGATGACACACATCATCCACCTGCAGAAGAATGTGACAATCTTGCCACAAAGAAATCCTGCAGTTAAAATCATGTAATTGGGAAGGGATAACAGGGTGCCAGCAGCCCCTTAGTTTCATTTGGTTTACCTCATGAACAATGAAGGAGGGGTTCAAATAAACCCCAGAATTGTTCAGATTCCTGCTTAGAGTGACCATGAGTAGATCAGAGGGAACAACCAACAGCTCAGGCTGCCACCAGCAACACGAGATGCCAGTCACAGCAAAGAACAGAATCACCTCTCTCTCCCACACAGGGAACTTCAGTTATAAAATATCACTGTGAGAATACGGTTGGACCCATGTTGCAGCTCTCCTAGGATCCCAGTTCCAACAGCAGCCAACAGCCAGTGCAGTGGAGGTGTGTAACAAGAGGACAAGCACACAGCACTACTGTACAGTTGGCTCGTGGGCTGTGCTCAGAGGTGCAGTTCAACCTGCTCTCCCACCCAAGCTCCTGCTCCCCATTCCCAAAGAAGCACCTAGATTCTTCTCCAGTGGTAACGTTCACTCACTGTTTGACAGTATTTTCAAGCAAAGCAGCTAAACTTCTTCTGGAATCTTTAATGAAAAAGAAACCCTGCAGAGTAAGGTAGCAGATGAGAAGCACCCGTGTGCTGGGTGCCTGGCTCAGTCCTCTAAAAACAACAACGTGCCACCCCCTCCCTGCAGTGCCACCTTACAACTCAGGCTCCCTGATGGAGGGACAATAAGTGGCTATTGCTGGAGACACAGATGGGAACCCACACAGGAAAGCAAACAGCTTAAAGACGTTTTATCTGACAAGTTTTTGGGCAGAGATTCAGGATACTAAGTTTGGGCTGTGGGTTGGGGATGTTGCTACACATCTTTTTAAAAATAAAAAAATAAGAAATCACAAAGCAAAACAAAAGGCAGGAGCCAGAAGCCTGATGGTTCCAAAATTCCAATGACTCAAGACACTGGTTGAGATGGCACTAATGGCACAGCGAGGCAGGGGTGAACATGTGTCAGAAGAGGAACTCCCCAGTGTGACTCGCTGAGCAGCCAACATGAGCAAATACTGTGGTGTTCCTAATCTTCAAAATCATGCTAGGCATAATTCCACCCATCAGATGTTTAGAAGCATTTTGATCTTATCAGTAGATCTGAGGAGCTCTTGAGGAGATGGTATGCACTTGAGAAAGGAGCGTACAGATTTTTTTTCCTTTAGAGCAGCTAGATTCAAAGTGCCCTGGAGAATATCAATGAGGACTCCACAGCATGTCTGGGAAATTAACCACAGAGAAGTGGGAAATACTTAAGGAACAGCTAGAACAACTAAAACTGGGTCTGGTGGAGTTCTGCCTTCCTGGTTTGGTTCTTAAGCCTGCCAGGTTTAAGGCAGAACTCCACCAGACCAGAATGGTGTTTATGAAGATTACACATGCTCACCTTGTTAAAGGTACCTACATCCAGGTCATCAGATGTGCAAATGGGAGATCTGAGGGAAGGATGGTGACACTCAAGAGCTGAAGTGATAGCCCTGAACCCTGAACAGCTGTACTTGAGGAGGTGCTGCAGCTGATCCTACGGAGGAGAGCAGAAGGGTCAGAGCTCAGGCCCAGAGCTGGACAGGAAGCAAAGCCAAGAAAACCACCAGCCTTGGCTGAGGCTGTTTGCTCAGGAGTGTGCACACCAGAAAGAATACTGAGCAGGAGAAGAAAAGATGTGAGACACTCAGTGCTAGCAAAGACACTGGTGAGTTCAGAGGAAGAGCCCAGTCCCACAGGAGCAAGAAATGGCTCAGTTTCTACTGACATCTACTGACTACTCTGGTCAAGGCGCTCTCAGTCTCTGGGTCACATCCCACATGAAGCTGACACCTTCCTGGAAGCATCCCTCACACAGAAATCCAGCAGTGCAGCTAGAATCAGGTGCATGGTCCCCATGACAACTCTTAACACAAGGAACTGAAGAGCTAAACCAGCCTCTGCTCTCACACTGCACACATCCCCAGGGCACTGGAGCACCCTTCAGTGATGCCTTCAGCAGTGCAACTCTCTCACTTCCTTTTGTTTTCTTATTCCATTCCCAGGCAAGAAGCAAATGGCTTCTTGATCTGACTGCACACAACACTGTAAACCCCCAATTCCTATTCTCCCATGTCTGGGTGTGCAGGTGATTCTCCATCAGGCACTGAGAAATGCCAAAGGGACCACTGGTTTGTCCCAATATGGCATTTGTGATTTCCTTGTCATCTATTGCCTGCACAGCAACTCACCTGTGGCCTTACCCAGCCCCTCCTGCACTCAAGCAAGTTCTCCCCACCACAGACCAGGGTGGAGCACGTGTGATCACCTTGGCCTCAGAGTTTTACAAACCTTCAAAAGGTTTTTAGAAATGCTAAAGTCAGAGGTGATCACATGGACAAAGGAGATCATAGAATTGAGTCTGAGCCCAACAGGCATGCTTCTGAATAATCAGAGGATGTAATGTGAAAGCAGTCAGAAGATTCTTAGATAAAATTACAGTGTATGGATATTCAGCCAAGTACCTTTTTACTAACAACTTCCCCCTATCTTAATTCAGGCTGATAATTTGCAATTGCAGTTGTAAGGGGCTCCAAGTGAAAAGCCCTTTTATCAGATGTTTTTGTTGTGAGTCGACTTTCCAAGAGGGAATCAGAACCAGATGAAGGCACAGAAAAGTCCAAATCAATCAGCCTTTGACAGGAATTGTAGCCCTCCAGCAAATCCAAATAAAGCATCTTGATTTAGGAAGACGTGAATGCAATTAACTGAGGAATCCACATTCATTTATTTCCCTTTGTAAATATTGTTTATTTCCTTAACAGGTTACAAAAATGGTGACACACTGAAAACTCAACAACCCTAATCACTGGGCTAACAAGACCTAAATGATTCCAGGTCCCCCAAAGGGAAATCAGCTACTCTCAGATACCCTCGTACTGATTGTCCCTGTCAGAGCAGTCCTGGTTAACATTTGTTAACCCATAAAAACCACTGTCTGAAAGGGGCATTTTAAGTAAAAACCTTGGCCCTCCAACATTTACATTTTTTTCTCCTTGAAGCATGCCAGCTCTTTGATTAGCAGCCAAGAAAACGGACCTAACTCCTTTCCAAGTCTTAAAAAATCCTATGAAACAAAACATTAGTGAAGTGATTTTTCCTTGTTTTAATGTGGTTTTCAACATTAGGTTTATTGTTTTGTGGTTTTTCTGCATGGAGAGCATATGCTTGCAATATGTTTATAATATTCTGGGTTTTTAAAGCTACAGTATAGTAATTTAAAATAAGAGAAACCCCTGCAAATTGAGGAATAATTAAATAACAGCTGATGTTTTCCCCCTTCTAAGGCCCTTGGCAAAAGGTACACTGATGGTAAAACAGATTCCCTGTTTCTGGCTGGTGAATCAAGATCTCAGACACTGTATTTTTGATATCATGTTGTAGGAGTGTTTCGGGTCTCCTACAAGTGAGTGATGTCTATTTACCCACCTGCTAGAAGGTATCTGTCCTTCCAGGTATCAGTTATTTCTATAGAAGATCCACCTCTCAAAACAAGGACAAAGGACTCTCTGGGGTTGGGACAATCTGTCCAATAGTAGCTGGGGATACTCAGCACATCACCTAACGCAGCCCCAGAAGAACAGTCTGACATTTCAGGGTGGTAACACAAGTTAAAAACCATCAACTGACTGATGCACTTTGGGGCACAGACAGAATCAGGCACTAGACCACAAGCAGAGGCAGGAAGAAGTGGGAAGAAGGAAGAATAGGAGCCAACAGTTCCTGAAACGCTGGGTCCAGGAGGTGAGAGAACACCTCATGGAGGAGCAGTTCCCTGGTCTTAACAGGACAGTGTGATGGCAATCAACAGGGATTTTTGAAGACAGACACCCACAAGGAACAGGTAACACTTTCCTGTCTGTAGAGTGGGTGGTTTGGGGATGCTGAGATGCCACCAGGCTGTTTCTACTGTCTGCAAAAGGTGGTGGCTGTGCTTCAGGTTATCTGCTAGTGGGTGGTTTGGGAAATTGGGCTGCAAGCTGTCTTCAGTTTGGGTTACAGTGCTCTCCTGTGAATGAGCAGCAACAGATCACAAACACAAAACAAAAAGCCACATAAACCAGGTGTAGTGCTGCATCTGCTACTCAGCTCAAAGCTGTGGCATGAGACTCAGCCCTCTGTGACTGGTTCTGCTTAGGATGCTCCAATGTCCCCCAAGCTCTGATCTGAAATAAGCAGACAGAGGAGAAACTGCTGATGTGACTCTATGTGTGTGCAGTCACACACCCTTCCCTCACACCTCCCCCAGATAGCCTGGCTCCCAGGACTAGTGTCACAAAAGGGAAGAAGCATTTAATTTTATAATTCCTGCTTAAATGATTCACGAGGTGCTTCTGCAAACTGCAAGAGAACACCCAATGAATCAGTCAGGGACAAAAATAGGTTACATTAATCCATAGTAGTAACATGCTCAGAGTGCTAGAGTTTCAGTAGAAATGAGCTCATTTGTTAAGCTCAAAGCACACAGGATGGCTTTGTGCCGTAGCATCCTCCCCTAAGCCAAAGGCCTGCTTGCCCATTGGAAAAGACCTCAGCTTGCAAACCAGACCTCTGTCTTCCCTTTTAGCCATCCCAGAGTGGCATCCTATAGTCATCCAGCTGCCTCCTCTCATCTTCCTCATGCCAACACCAGTCTCTCACCTCCTCCTGTCCCAGATGCTGCATTAGTCTGCAAGAAACAGGCCAAGATCCAGGCTCAGTATCCAAAAGCAGCGACCATGGCTACACAGGGAACAGGAATCAAACCACTGCCTCTACAGGCCAGGGTGAGCTCCACCTGCAAGGCAAACCTCAGAGCAAGATAATCATCACAGCTGCTTATGTGGGAGCCAGCAGCAGCCCTGCCAGAGTGACATCAGAGCCTTGCAGAGCTGAGGGGGTCTGGGGTTCTTCACACAAGCAGCAATGTGGGGCAGAGTGCTGACACTGCTCCAGGGCAGCAGAGCTCTGCTTCCTTCCCCCATCCCAACAGCTGAGCCCAAAAAGCAATGGAAGGAAAGAACTGCAGTCACAGTCATGCCCATGGGCAGGGGAAAGATGGTCCCTCATCTTTACTTCAAACACCTCCCCCCAGGTCCAAGAGATTTAAGAAAATAATCCATCCATCCAGAGAACTCAGAATCTGAAGGGAGAAACCAGACCAAAACATAGACAACATTAAAAAGTTGCAAGAGATCCTGATGCTGAGTCCAGTGCCTTCACCCTTCCAATCCCTTCTCCATTTAAATAAGATACTCTGTGGAGCAACTGGTACCTGTAAGAAGTAACACTGACAACCTGCATGCAAGTTCTGCTTCCAAATCCTCTGAAGCATGACTTGACATTGAACAACTTGGACCTTTATTTCCAACAGCAGCTGGAAAAGTCATGATTGGGTCTATGAAAAATTACAATAACTCCTATGAACACGTTCCCAAATGAAATGATGGTCTTGGAGCAGTTTCACAGTCCTCTCCTTTGCTGTGGCCACACATCAGGAATGGTGCAGCCAGGGTGTGTTTCTGCTACGTTTTCTCTATTCGTTGCCTCTGTCTGCTGCAGCTGGTTAAGCAAAGGATGATCTGAATTTTCCCTCTTCCAGTTTGTGATGGGGATTGTCACAGCCTAATCATGTATTAAAAAAAAACCCCAAAATAAACCATGAAACTGTGTTTTCAGGTGACGCATTTGTGATGCTCTGGGTATTCTGTAGTTACTGCTGGAATAGGATCTGGTTTAGAAAAAGCAGACAACAGAACACAGGAAGAAATACATACAACTAAGCAGCCATGCAATGCTCTTTACTGAAGACTAAATTGCAATTAGAAAAAAAATAGCACTGTTTTATGAACTCCTTGGGACAGTGTTCCATAAAACTAGGCCTGGCTCTCCTTTTCCCTAGTGTCTTCATAGCACAGGGTGTGTAAGAAAGCAGAGAGCAGGAGGCCAGGTGCAATCTGGACAGTTCACAGTCTCTGCACATCCCCTCCACCCTGCACACGACTCAGCTGCACTTGCAAACTGTCTTGTAAGAGAGATAATATCATTTCCACAAGGAAAAAGTCATGCTGCAGGCAAGAACTTAGACCCACTCATAATATTACATGGAGAATTTGAGAAGGCATTCCTTTGCCCAGGCTCTTGACACTGGCTGGTTTCAGATGGTGCTTCCCTCTAAGAGGTGGCTGGTTGACAGCTCACAGCCCGTGTCACTGAACTGGTCCCTTGGTGCACGAGCAGAACGTGGGAGTGTTTGGGATGCAGAGGATAAAGGACACCATGTTTTGTGCTACACACCCATCTCTTGGATGAGGAAAAACATTTCTCTTGGTAGAACATTTTTCGGGAAAAAAATGCTCTGTGAAATCCAAGCCTGAGGGAAATGTTGTGTGATGAGTTTTGAGAACACAGACCCTCAGATTTCGGGTGAAATCTGACCTTAGCTTCTTCCTTTAAGTCTGCATTTTATTTTGACTGGGTGGACTGTTCTTCCCATTTTGCTGGGCAGTACTTTTGTAGTTGACTTTCCAAATGTTACTCTGCTTCTGACCTTTCAATAACCTAGCAGAAGCCAACAATCCTTCAGTAAAGCAGTTTTACATGTAGTGACCAGCCTTACCAGTTTCTAATAACTTCTGTCTGTTGTTCATCCTCCCTAGAAGCAGATATTTGCTCTATCCTCCAGAGCAGCAGTGGTCAAAGTCTGATTCTCAGACCACTAGAGGTCCACAGAGCTGTTTCTGCTAAAGCAGCAAAGAATGCACAATTCAAACAAAAGGTTTTATTCCTCTGACCTTGAACGCTGCTTTGAGTGTCTCATTTGAGGGTTGGGCTTAGCTGGAGTACTGCACATTGAGCTTTAAAAAGCTTTTTCCTTTTTTGGATGTAGCACTGGTCTAAACTCAACCATGAACAAGTTTGCAGATGACACCTAGGGCAATAAAATCTCAGAAAGACAAAGCAAACTGCAAAGTAACCTGCAGATATTACAGAAGGCAACCCAGCCAGATTATCCTTGGTCATTAGCTGAGCAAAGTTTCTTTTGATGTGCATGGAAGTCCAGCACTATTGGGTACCAAAACATTCAAGTCTCTAAGATGAAAATCGATGCTAACATCCACAAAACAAAAATACAGCTAAAAGACAAAATAGAACAGAAGTAGTTGAGGAGCCACAGCCACCTCACTAGACAGATCTTTGTTGTTCTGGCTCCTTCATAACCTCCACTGTTAAAATAACAGCTCTGCATGGAAGAGATAAGGAGCTAAACAGATGGGGAGGGCTGGGGAGCTAGCAAGAAGGGCTGTAAGGATAGTTCAAGGCAAAGCCATACCAGACAAAAGCTCTAGGCAGCACCAGGCATTTAAGGGTTGTTAAATGTTTTCTCAAAACACATCCTTCACTACCATGAGAAGCACCACTGATGAGAGTCCTAGAAGCCAAGCCCACAGGGCTGATGCCACGGGGTCATCCTCGTGTTTCTCTGTTTTGCAGGCTATTTGCAGCAGAGGATTCTCCAGTTTTTCAAGGATCCTCTCTGCTCTGTGTCCTTCCCACCTGGAGCTCCACCACACTGCTCAAGCTGTCCCAGTGGGTTGCTCTGAATAGGATTAAACAACGTTTGCAGATCACATACTTTGACTCCAGGTGCAGAGCAAACAGCAGGAGCAGATAAACTATGAAACAATGATCTAGTTGCCAGACAGGCTCTTCCTGAGCAATGGGAAAAGCAGACAGAGAACTAACCTGCTGGGAAAAGGTTCCCATTCTCTATTAAATGAGCAAAGACATGTATGTGAGCCCACCATCTGTAATGCTATTACACCAGAAGACAAACTAGAGGTAGGATGTGAACACACTTCTATGCAGACCTCTTCTTACTCTCCCCCCCCCCCCGGTGCCTTTCTGCCATAATGATGGTGCTTTGGAGTCCAAATCCTAAAGGAAACTTTGCTGCCCACTTACTGCTATCCTGCCTACACAATCACATCTGCACCTAGAGTAAAAACCACTCAGAAAATCCCTATTAGCAAGGACTACCTTCTGCACTCCCAGAGCATCTCAGGTACGAGCAGAGTTAATCCTCTCCCTCTTTGCCTTTAGTAAAGAAACCAGGTTATTTTCTAGAGCAGCATTGGTTGTAAGGCTACTACAGACAATGCATCAGCCTTTTATGTCTCCAGCAGCTCGTCAGTCACCATTATAATGGGAGGGAAATAGCAAACATTGCCTTCAAATACCAGTTTTCCACAGGTAAGCTTTTGCTGTTGTTCTGAACTGCTGTCACCCCTGCTGAAGCTTCTGCTGGGTTTTAGGATACCAGCAGTGTTCACTTGCTAATGCAAAGATCAGCAGACTGTCCTGGAGCAGGAGAACTGGAAAGGAAGCAACCTAAATAAAGCAAGTATCTGATCCCACACAAACCTTTCCTTAAGAGAAGGGAAAGGCAGTGCTTACAGCAAGATCTGTCTACAATAGGAGTATTTTTCATTGTCCAGTTGAGAAATTCAAGTGGCAGTAATGAAATCAATAGCAGGGGGGTGGGGAGGTGGGGGGTGTTTAAACAAGCCTCCTCCCTGTGTTACAAAACAACCTTGGCTTATTAAAGTCAGGGGTGCTTTGGTTTTTAAACACTGCACAGCATCAGAAAGGTCTGCTGGAGAAAGCTGCTCCTTTCAAAGCAGAGGCTCATGACAATGCCTGAGATGTGGTAATCGGACAATCTGAAAGTTTGGCTCAGCACATGAAGGATAAATGGCAGGAAACTGGAGGAAGAAGAGTTGTAGCCAAAACTGGATGACTGAGGACCAAAAATACTACCGTAAATAATTCACAGAGGAACCCAGCCAGGGTGTAACTATGTAAAAGCTTAGCTCTTTTGCAGGATAATAAATTAAGTGGAGATGTCTTTGATAGTGTGAGCAGCACAGCTCAGATCACTAATTGCGAGTGTTTGCAGAGGGCTGAGCAGCGAAACATAAGCACTTGGTTGGAAGGGTGGTCTGATGGCTGCAGGGAAGGGCTCTGTTTCTATTCCCAACCCTGTGACCAGTGTCTGTGGCAGAAAGCATGCTGCTTCAAGGGTCTAGGCCTCCTGGCAAACCTCAAAACACAGATTGGGCAATAAAACTCAGCTGCTGAGGCAGCTGAACTCCACAGAATTAAATCAACCAACCAGACAACACAAAAACACTCCTGTGCTCCCCAGAGGTTCACCCAAAGCCTGAAATGCTGCATCTATCTTGGATATTGCCAAGAATAATTAGGATAATGCTACTCCATATCAAGGTAGGAGATAAATCCTCATGTTAAGGATCTGAGGAGAAAGCACCATGCCAACAAACCATCTTAAAAACAAGACAGCCTTCAGCTATCTCCAGCTAGTTCACCTGGAAAGCACACACCACACTAACTGCAATACACCTATGCACATCTTTCACAGAGCCACTAGGTTGGACTCCATCTCAAAGGTCTCTTCCAACCACACCTGTCCTCTATCAAACCATGTCCCATCTACTTGTCTTTTCAATACATCCAGGGTTGGTGACTCACCCCGCTCCCTGTGCAGCCTGTTCCAAAGCCTGATCACCCCTTTGGTGAAGAATTTTTTCCTACTGTCCAAGCTGAACGTGCCCTGGCACAGCTTAGTGCCATTCCCCCTCATCCCATCACCTGTCACTTGGGTGAAGAGTAACACACATCTCTCTACAACCTCCTTATTGGTAACTGTAGGCAGGGATATTAAGGTCTCCCCTCAGCCTCCTCTTCTCCAGGCTAAACTACCCCAGTTCCCTCAGCTGCTCCTCAGAGGATTTGCCCTCCAGCCCCTTCCCCAGCCTGGTTGCCCTTCTCTGGACTCGCTCCAGGACCTCAATGTCCTTCTTGTAGTGAGGGGCCAAAAACTGAACCCAGTACTTGAGGTGCAGCCTCACCAGTGCCAAGTAGAGAGGCACAATCGCTCCCCTGGACCTGCTGGCCACGCTGTTTCTGACACAAGCCAAGATGCCCTTGGCCTTCTTGACTGCCTGGGCACACTGCTGGCTCATGTTCAGCCTGCAGTCACCCAACACCCCCAGGTCCTGCCCCACCAGGCAGCTTTCTAGCCACCCTTCCCCAAGCCTGTACCACTGATCTTGCAGCACTCCTCATGACACTGGTGCATCCAGAGGGATGACACCCAGCCTGCCTGGCCTTCCCTGCCCCACAGGTCTGTTGATGGATCAGGCGTTCAGCCAACTAGGACCTTTTCCAGCTGCTCAGTTTGACATCTCACCACCCATGAGCCTGGGAGCCACAGCACCCACCAAAAGCTCAGGCAGCCAGGAGCCAGTCACCAGCATCACTCTTGCCCACCTGGTCCCTGTGACAGTTGTGACAGGTCTCCCACAACGACCACAAAAAGACCACAGGGAGTCAGCATTTTCTTACAGAAAACAGCTCTTTTGGGAAAATCCTGACCAGCTCTACAGGCAAGACAAATTATGGAAGGCTCAGAAGTATTTCTAACCTAAGGGTAAATCTCTTCTGTCCAGGAAAAAAGGCCAGGTGCTATCCACCATGACAGCCACAGAGCCAGGACACGTGAATTGGGACTGAAACGTGGCCACAGTTAAGTCCCATTTGTGAGCTGGGCTGTGTCTCAGAACAGTTTCCTCTGTGTGGTGTGGATGGGACAGCATGGGAGCAAAGTAGACGAAAGGCTGGGGCAGAAAACTCATCTGCAGAGACCAAGGTGTGGAACAAACATGCAGAAGCTAGGAGGGGAATCAAGAGCTTTGATATTTAGCCTTTTGGATAAAAGAGTATTTCTGCTGTTTCTTAAAGCTTTTCAGCCACCATCAGAGGAGAAGTTCCTTTCTGTTTCAACACTACAGGAAACTATTCTCTGCAAGGATATCTTTTCACAGCATGGAAAGGTAAGCCTAGTAGTGATTTCCCTGCTGACAACATACTTTAACACCTTAAATATGGAATTAAGAGCTGGGCATTCCTCTGAAACTCAATACACTCGTGTTTGATGCACAAATGAAGTAGATTTCTATCTAGAGTACACCTGCATCCTGGAAAGAGGCAAAACCAATTCATGTCCTTGAAGACTTAGAGAATGATGAATGCCTATTTATCCCAAAGCAAGGAGCGTGTCTGGCCCAGGGAATGAAACATCCACACCAGAAGAGAGAGACTGTTTGTTGCCTGAATGTGGAGTCTTCCTTACAACTCCACAAGGTTACTTTTAAAGTAGATCTTAAAGCACAGAGCAGGCAGGTTTGCCTTGGATCAAGAAGCTGATCTCTGTCCCAAGGGCACCAAACCGTGCAGCAGTTGCTATGGTACTGCAAGTGTTTCTGTTTGTTAAACAGTAGATTAAATAGTCACATAAAATGATTAAACTGCACATTGGCTCATTCCCTAGGAAGGCTTATGTTACAAACTGTCTTTCTGGGGAAATTATTTAAGCTTTTCACTTCAAAAAAGAAAGTGGATTTTGACTCTTAGGCTGGTGTGTTTAAGAGACTCTGCTGCTTACTCCGATTTAAACTTATCTGTGCAGGCAGGTGATGTAACAAGGCACTTTTACACCTATTAAAAACACCCCAACTGTTGGCTTGGTGCAGAAAGCTCTTGAATAGCTCCAGTATCACCATCATGGTCAGGGCTTGGATTGCAATTCTATTGCAAGCAGAATGGGTGTCTTGCCTTGGGTCGTAACAGTGCTGCAGGAGAAGGTTAAGATGAAGTGTTAGTCTGCATTACCAGACAGAACAACAGACTCCCTTGAAAGGCTAAGTGCACATACACTGTCTCCAGAATAAGTGTGTCTGATAACAGAAGTTATGGGATGGGGGGACAGCAACACTTTTACTCTTGCTTCTTTCATTTACCTGCCTTGCCTCTGTATTGCTGTCCTTCCAGGGACAGCAATTCTGAAAGAGATCCAAAAACAAGCATAAGTATTTGATGGCTGATGAATGAGCCTTGGACTAATTGCTCAGATGACTTCACAGGCTTGGGAGCAGATGGTCACCCTGCTTAATCAGCACAAACATCATGTAAGGTGTGACAATTACACAAATGGGACCCGTGCCTCTGGCTCCTGCCATCCAGGGGTCACTACCTTGTTCAAGAGCCTACCTCAGCTGCCAGACTGAAGCTAAAGTTGCTGTGCCTTACAAAGCTGAGCAGCAAAGAGCATCCAACTAACGTCCAAAACCATAGCAGCTCCTTTCCACCTGATGGCTTCACCAGAAGGTGACTTTGCAAAACACCCTGAGTATCACAGACCCGATCCTGGTGCAATAAAAGCCAATCACACACACTGAGCTCAACACAGACAACTCTGCTGAACAGAGATGCCTGATTGCAGAGGAATCCACTTTTTTGTATTATTTTCTCTAAAGAAAGGTCAAGCTAAGCAAAATACTATTCACATTAAGCAAGTACAGCTGTAGATAGCAGATAAGAGCAGTTCTGAGGATAGTATTTGGCATATATTACACTGCTTCATCTGGTTTCCCTGTACCCCCATAAATGATGACAGAACTCTCTTCTCTGCAAGAGTTCCCACAACCAAAGGCATTGATCACTGGAGCTTCCAAAAGAAAGGCAAGAGGAGCCAACACTGGCTCCAAAGAAAACAAAATGTGTACCAAACCTACAAGAAAAGTCGTAAAATCCCCATCAAAAAATGCCAGTAGGGCTGAAGCAGATGAACTACAGACAGACCTGGAAAGCTTACTGCTGAGTTGCCTTCTTGAGCAGGGGTGGGACAACCCAGACACTGAACAGCTAAAGTTACAGAACCAAATTCTCTGTCCTCTAGGCAGGAGGAGACAAGACCAGCCCACACATTAATCACAGCAGCAAACACAAATAAAAATGCCCATTCAACATAAGCTACAGTCCTGCCTTGCTCCAGAGACCAGGGGTTCCCTGTTGCCATTCAAACCCATAGTTCCTGCTGTGGCTTTGCCAGTATCCTGGGTTATTCCTTTGGAGGAACCTCACATTACCGTTTCCTTGGGATGATCACGGTACCACTCAAACCCAATACTCCCTCCGCAGCCTCCCCTGGGGAACTGGGCTGTTCCAGATGACTGCATGGATGTGAAAAACAAACTGGAGAAGGGAACACCCATGTTCAGAGAGGACAGGACTCAGAGTAGCCTGAAACCCTCTAAGTAAGGTCAAAATGGATAGTTACACAGTGTCTTTGCCTCCCTCCCATTGGGAAAGGGCCATGGCAAAGTCTTGGGTGTCAGATTTACAGTCTGCTGCACAACTAAGCTGTGCAAAACTAACTTTGCAAGTGTCATTTATCCTTACAGTGAGTATCAGGGACAAGCAACTGGTTGCAGCATCACTATTTTGCAGATGAAGAAACAGACAAAAGTCAACGTTTTCTAGTGTGGAAAATGAGCTTGGGAACTGCAGACTGGGGGTGTCTTCACTGGGGACACCTGAGCAAAGGTGGGGACAGACTGACACAGGAATGTGGAGCCAGGAGTTGGACTTGATGATCTTTATGGGTCCCTTCCAACTCAGGGGATTCTAGGATTCTGAAGGAGTAAGTCTCATGTAGGGGGGTGGCTGCTTAAGGCTCTTCCCTACCCTGAACCACCAGTGGAAGGTGCTTGGATTTGGCAACTCCCAAACCAGACATCTCACTAAAACGACTTAGTGCCTTAGAAGAGCTGTCTAGATCAGTTTGGTCCACATGGCATGCTGGAGATGGGTACAGGGCCACCACACAGAACTCAGGGGCCTCCATTTCACAGCTTGATTGCAGTGCTGGGCCACTGTATATTCAAGCATACATAAGCCAGCTCTTTGGATGTCTTTTGAGGAACTCTGAGAGCAGGCAGCAACTTTAAGCTTGATTTCAAGTTTTAATGTCTAGCTGGACACTTTCCCTCCTCTTCCATTTTTCTTTTGAAAAGATTAATTCCTCCAGTTATTTTTAATCCTGTTTCTCTCTTGGAGCTGCCAAAAGCAAATCAAACCTGGTTCACATCAGACAGCAGTTTATTTCCATGGGGCGAACCAGCAACCCAACCAAAATGCCTCCTACCCTCTGCCTTCTCCCACTGCTCAGAGCCATCCAGGCTGCTGCCAGGCAAGCATGGGACATGTCCCTGCCCTTAGGGAGGGAGCTGGAGGTGCAATCAGGCCTCCTCATTATCAATCAGACCTGCCTGCTCGTTTGGAGGCAGCCAGGGTCCAGGAGCCAGCAGAAGGAGCAGCACAGCAGTTTATTTACAACCTGCTGACAACAGGGTGGAAATTGATAGAAGCTGCGAGCAGCAAGTGACTCCCTGTCTGTCAGCACCCAGTGGCAGCTCCTGTGCTTACTCTGCTGGACAGGAGCTCTTTAACTCTTCCTTAGCCTGGGATTCACAGGGCTGCCATGGGTCCTCATTGTGTTTCCAGCTTCGTGTTGATGAAGTTGGGGATGATGTTCCCACTGCCTGTGGCTGAGCTGCTCCTCGTCAGAGCACTGCAGACACCCCAGGACCTCCTACAATCCAGTATGTGCTGTCCAGGGGTGTTCCTGCACAGATACCATCCCCTCACATCTTCTGCAGTGCCAGCTGTCAATACAGAGCAGGGCTAAACAAGCTTCATCTGACTCAGAAAAACTAAGTTTAAAGGAAAGTGCTCATGTAGCCAGGGAACCCCAGCAAAGCTCTGCCCTCTGTGCAGTGTGACCTTAAAGAGAGGGTTAGGTAAACCACACTGAACTTTCCCACCAGGAGTGTTGTGTCCAGTTCTGGGCTCCCTGGGATAAAACAGCCAGGGATCTCCTGGAGAGAGTCCAGAGGAGGCTACGGAGATGATGAAGGGCCTGGAGCATCTGCCCTGTGAGGAAAGGCTGAGTGAGCTGGGGCTGTTCAGCCTGGAGAGAAGAAGACTGAGGGGGGACCTTATTAATGTTTATAAATATCTTAAGTATGGGATGCAGGGGGAAATGGCCAGCCCCTTTTCAGTAGTCTGTGGGCACGGGACAAGGGGCAATGGCTGCAAGTTGGAGCATAGGAAGTTCTGCACCAACATGGGGAAGAACTTTTCCCCAGTGAGGGTGCCAGAGCCCTGGGACAGGCTGCCCAGGGAGGTGGTGGAGTCTCCATCTCTGGAGAGATTCCAGCCCCGTCTGGACGCCACCCTGTGCAATATGAGCTGGGGAGCTGCTTTGGCAGGGGGGTTGGACCACATGGGCTCTGGGGGTCCCTTCCAACCCCTGTGATTCTGTCATTCTATGCAGACACTTTTTTCATTCTAAGTGGCCATCATTCAGGTTCAGTTCTTTCCAAGCCATATAAAATTAAGGTTGATTCAATTCTGAGTCTCTACGTGATGATCTAATGCAGCTCAATTCATTATCTGCAAATCAATATCTTTAATTAATGTGGATTATATAGACAAGGCTTCATACCCAACTGATTAGTTAGAATTTCAAATACATCCTTACTGTTATTTTTAGTCCTGGGGGTGGGGTGGGAAGTCACATTAACTCAAAAGATTTTGGGATAAAGGCAAGACTATCAGCAGCCCAGTGACATGTGAAAATGGCCTCAACTCTTATATATGCACATGAAGGGATTAAACATGAAATCCAAGGTAAAAGTAAAAACTGGCTATATTGAGACTTTAAAAACAGATAGTATTTTTTTGTGAAAACAGGTGCTTTTTTAAAGGAAAAAAAAGAGAAATGAGCTTTCTTCCCCAGCCCAACTGTTGTTCACATGGTTTGAAACCCCTTTTCAATCCTCTCCCTGTCCTCCTCCCAAAATAACACCACTGCATCACTCACTTGTGTTTCTAGCCATCTGTAGGCATATCTAGAGGATGAGGGGGTGCCTGCCAGTTCCAGCACTCCCCTCACCCTGACCATGTGGTATCACATCACGGTCTCCAGCTTGGTGCTGGCCCGCAGCAGTTCACAGCGTGTGCCCTCACACACTGCCCAACCTCAGTGCCTCAGAGGCAGACAGCAGATGGAGGGCATGGTGCTGGAGGTCACCATTCCCAAAGCCACCCCTTCCCCATGCGGGGTGTAGCACATGGGGTCTGCTGAGGGGGAAACAACATTCCTGGAAGGTGTTGCACTCCACAGACCAGCTGAGGTTTTATTACCCTGCCCTGCTCATGAATTCACTTTCATTTCTGTTTTTACAGCCAACCACAAGATGCACACCCAAGGGTGCCACCCACCCACCTAAACACTTTATTGAGCACCCTACCTGGCCTCCACCTGCTCCAGAAAGACACGAGGCCCCTAGATTGTATCAACCAGCCACAGGATTGTCTCCATCAGCCCTCAACAACTGTCTCAGATACACCAGCCCATCTAAAACCAGCCACTGCTTATATAGGTTAGGGAAAACAAGTTGCTTTCTAACTTAGCCTTCCACAAGATCCACACAAGGCTTCACTTCAGCTTTTGGACACATATCTTAAAAACAGAGCTCTGAGAGGTGTGACCACAGTCAGTCCTTAAGTCTCTTGTTCACTCAGCTCTAAATCTCTCTGAAGCTGAACTTAGAGTGAGCAACCAAGCCCTTAGCTAGGTCTCAGAGACTTGCAGAAAGCTCAGGCCATTTTAGGACCTCTTTCCACAAGAGCTCTTTACGAGTGAACCTCAGTTCAGCCGTGAAATGCTCCAGCTTGGAGCCAGCATAACTCCTCTGAAACCCAATGGCACAGATACAGCCTCCAAAACCAGGCACAAAGTGGCTTTAAACACAAGATATGAGCCAACATGTGTTAAACTGGAGTAATCCTAAAGAAAAAGGTTTGTTGTGATGCTCTGCCTTCCCTGGTTACCTGTTGGGAGATAAGCAAGCACAGCCACACTGTCAGCACTCCCAGGGAGGGAGCAGAAGAGAAGAAAACCAGACAAACTCCAAATTCCTCAGCAGGTGCCCACCAGTGCTCTGCTCACTGTGGGGGCACCCCCAAGTGCCTTAAACCTTCCTGGGGAAGGGGTCTGCAGCAATTTCTGTCTCAAACAGAACTAAATCCAACTACTTTGATCAAGGTCATAATGCTGTGGCATGAGCAAAATCAAGACACAGCCCCTCACCCCCAAACAACACTGCTCTGGGATTACACTGGGTCAGACACAGTGTGAGAAAGGCAAAGAGCCCCTTGTAAATGTAGCTCCTTGTGTTTCACCAGACTTTTCCAAATCACAGAAGAATTTGGTCAGATTGGAGCTGTTTGCAGAGACAGGAGAAGCTCTTCAAGGCTGGTTTGATAATCCTCAAGGCACTAATCAGAGCAAACAGACAAACTTACACTTGATTTATGTATCTGGCATTAAATCTTTCACAGCTGATGACTGCAGAGGATTTACAATCCCAAACTGAAAGCAACATATCAGATCAGTTGAACCAAGGGAGATTAAAGCTCCGTGGGCCACTGGAAAGAGACTCCAAACAACCAAACAGTTAAAAACTTTTATGGAGCAAAACACAAACTTTCCATTGGACAGCTGGTTCCTTGCTTGGGGAAAATATATGTTACTAACAGGAATTATATCCTGTTTCCTTTCTACTGCTTAAAACATACAAACAAATTATATTTCAGCCTAAAGACATATTATTCAAGGAATTTTTTCTTTTTTACTTTACTGGGATTTATAGTTCAATTCCAAACCTGTAATTTTGAATGTTGGCTGTTTTTCTAAGTAATTCTCCAGAAGGGGTCCCAAGTCCCCTTGCTTCTCCTGCTACTAAGGGGAAAAAAAAAATACCCTGCCAACTTCCACATGAACTGGCATATATCACAAGCTGCACCACTCAAATACCCAGACAGGGCTTTTCCCTCCCAGCTGGAGTAAAAGAAAAATGCAGACACACACATATTACCTACAGCCTTTCTTCTTTGAAGGTCACACAGCTGGTGTTAAACTGGTAGCAGCAGAGCAGCAAGGCCAAGAGAACTGAGTGCAGCATCCAGCCAGTAGGTACAGCATTGCCAACAGTACAGCACTCAGATGGGAGATGGGTACTGGGCTCTCCCTGCACAAGCCCCTTGCTGAGCAGGACATGGGCTGAGGGAGCATCCTCACAGCCAGCCAGGGAGAGCTGTCCTAAGGAACCTGCTTTGGCAGGGGGTTGGACTCAGTGATCTCTTGAGGTCCCTTCCAAACCCTGCAGTTCTGTGTTTCTGTGGTCTTGACCAGCACCCAGCCAGCCCAGAGCCCCCTGTGCAACAGGGGCACAGCAGGGATGTGTGTGTGTGACAGCAGGCTCCCTGTCAACTCACAGAGATTTTGGCTGAGAAAAACACAAGCTGGATCCCTCTAACCATGCAAGAGTGTCTGTAGGAGCAGGCTGGTACCTCTCTTCTGGAGCACGTGTTCCTGTCTGTACATCACATACCAGGAGAGTAAAAACTTCAGCCCATGTCACACGTGGCTGTGGAGGAGACGTGTCCCCAAAGCACAAGGACTAGCACATCCCCACAGAGAAGACAAACCAAGTTCAGCACCAGACAGAGGGAGCTTTCACTCTGGGGTTAGCAGAGAGGTGCCAGTCAGCCACAACTGTTTCTCCTCTTAGAGAAGCACAGAGGAAGTCATAAACCACATCAGCTGCAGATGCAGAGACCTTCCAGCTGAAATCAGTGGCAGTGGAGAGGGCAGCACCCTTCTGGGAGCCCAGCACCTCCTGCAGAGCAGCTCTGGACACTGGGACCTCACAACTCCAAGAACAGTCCCTGCAGAGTTCACAGAGCCATGCATCACATCCTGACCCCCAGCTGCTCCAGTTTCTCTCCCATGGCAGGTCTCAGGAGCAGACACAGGAACGTGGGGCTCCATCTATGAGGTTTCACTGTCAGAAGCTACGTTAGAGTCCAGGGGAGTACTTTGCTCTCACCCTCTTGAGGTCACAGGGGCTTTCTAACTCTGCATGATGTCAGCTTATTTTATAGCAAGAAAGGGTGGAAATAAATACCATCAAACTAGCCCTGCCTTTCCTCCCCCATGTTCCACACAAGAAAATCCCTCAATCCCTACAAAACAAGCTGAAGCTCCTGCCAAACCTAACAGAGTTCACATAGACCTTGTTATCTTTTGAAATGACACCTTCAATTTAATTATCTCAGAGATTAAATCATCTCCAAACTATTAAGCAGAATAACTCAGTGGTGCCAAAACACTGCATCACACCATGACTTTTTTCCCCCCCAACCTCCCTTTAAACCTCCTCTGCCAATTAGACAGGCAGAAGCCCACAGATCTAAGTCGTGCCCTGTCTCCACAGCCAATTCCTCCCTGTGCAGCTTGCCAAGTTTCATCTCTACTTTAAGCCTGATTCAGCTCTACCCATATAAATTCAGAGCCATTCCAGGAGCTTCAGGGGCAGGAAGGAACCAAATTTAACATGCTAGACCACGGGATGGGTAAGTAAAAAGAATACCTGAAAGCACACCAGCTTCATCTGAGGAAGCACAGAAGGAAAATCAACCTTCAAGGCATTTTAAGAGTCTCCAGTCTTGGCTGCTTTGCCCCCACAGACATGCTGTTCCCTCACTGCACACTGTGCTTGCTATGCTTAAATTACACACACTCTTCTCAACCCATTTCCCCCAGTCCTGGGGTGGTCTTGGAAAGTCATTTCACCATCCCCATTGGCAGTGACCAGCCCAGAGATCACAGGAACAGCACTTGGTGAACTGGGAACGCTGGCTGCACAGCCAAAATACATGTATTTTGCTCCTTCCCCTCCATATATGCATGGACCCCTGCCTCAGCTGGGACAGAGGGACAGAGACAAGTGGCCAGCACCCAGCACAGCCACCCCACAGCAAGAGACAAAGAAGACTCCTTGGTCTCACTGCACAGCTGCAAGTCAGGGGAAGTATTTGACAGGAAGGAAGGATGATCCCAGCCAAGTTTGTTTGAACCACCGTGTCCTTTACCTTATGGAGGCATGAGGAAGACCCTAACAAAGGCTCTGAAAGGGCAAGGGAATAATTGCAACCTTCTGGGTGCAGGAGCACACATAGCCTAGGAGGTGGCTCACTTGGCCATTCTCAGCCACTGGCACAGAGGATGTTCCTCTGAACACAACTTTAGAGCAAGGACAGCAAACTGATGGACCAAGGCCAAGGTCCAGCTGGATATGAGCCATAAGCCACTTTTACCTGGAGCCCAGGAAGGCCAGTGAGCTCAGGGGCCAAGTGTGTGTGGCAACACACACCCCACCATGCAGTGCTGAGGGGCACACGGGGCCAGGCGTGTTCCTCTGGGCTGTCTGCAGCATGGTGCAGGTGGCTTGGTCCAGGGAGAAAAGGATGGGGACAATTTTATGTGACCAAAGCAGCTTCCAGCACTCAAATATTTACCATTTCTGTTCCACAACAAGATAACTGCCCCTAGGAAGTGCCAGGAAGAGTGAGTGTGTGTAAAGGGCTGTGATGAGATGCCTCCAAAGGAAAGTGTAAGCCTCCACAAAGAGTTCATGGAAAAGCTTCTTCTTAGCTAACAGTCCTAAGCAGCACGACTTACCTGCAGGTCTGTGCTCTGGTAGGTTTGGCTGCTCTGATGCAACCAGAGCTAGACTCAATAGTGGTGAGAAGTTCTGAACATCTTTTGAACCAAGTTGACTTTTTGGGTGTGTTGGTGTCCTGTGACACCGATCCCCAGTGATATGGACACTGTTGATAGGGAAAAGCATCATCAGACAGCTGCCTTAATTTTATGATCTTTCAATAAAAGCAGACAATAAGGTCTTTGGGCTGGGGGCTCTGTTTATAGAGCAATACAGACCCAAGGCTGCATTCTCCCCTCCTTCCTATCCTCCCCTCCTCCTATGCCTTGACAAGATAATTAATTGACTGGTGTCTGTGCTATCTGCCATTTCATATTCTGCTCTATCTCCTCTTACAGAGGAATGGTGCTGAGCTCTTTGGAGAGGGATCAGAGCTTGTCATTTCCACAACAGCTTGACTTTTAAAAAGTTTTAACATTCAGTTCTCCAGAGACCTGGAAACAAGAGATCCTGGCACAGGAGACTTGTGTGCTAATGGCATGACACCGTGTTGGATTTAATTAAACTGTGGCCCTGTGAATGAGAGTGTCTGGGAGTGAGAGGCAGCTGATGTAGGGCAGAGAGGGAGTAAAGGAGAAAAACATGATGTCAAGCTGAAGAACTCACCCGTCTGAGTTATCAGGCTGCTCCGAGTCAGCAACTTATTTTATTAACATTATTCCCTCTGGTCTTACATCTTGGTTGCCCCTAACAACCCATTCCCAAACTCCCTGTGCTACTCATGTGCTTAAACCCAGCACATACTAAAGAAAAAGTTCTGATAAAGGAAGAACCCAGGGCTGCAGTTCACATTGTCATTGTTCCCCTCTAGTCCTCCAGCCTGATGCATCAGAAGCCAGACACACACCAGACAGAAGGGGGTACAAAGCAGGGAAGCTGGGACAGCACGGGGTAAATTGTCTCCTGGGAGATCCTGCCATGAATAAAAGAAAACAACAACAACAACAACAACAAAAAAGAACACGTGATTTTGCCAAAATATTCTCTCTTCAAAACTTTTCTTTGGGTTTAGAACAACTCTTCGTCTAACCTAAAACTCAGAAGTCCTGCTCATGGTGTTTCTTCCTCCCTGCTGAAGCTAATCTGAACCCCTGTCCTGTCCCTCTGGACCAG
Organism: Porphyrio hochstetteri; assembly: GCA_020800305.1. Lineage (NCBI taxonomy): Eukaryota > Metazoa > Chordata > Aves > Gruiformes > Rallidae > Porphyrio > Porphyrio hochstetteri. The sequence goes on from CM036925.1 coordinate 1,764,728, forward strand.
CCTGTTGCTGTGGTGTCCTACTCCAGGGCACAGAGAGCATCTGGCACAGGCCAAAGCTGACAGGTAGCTAAAGCAGAGTGAGGGTATGATGCACTGGGCTTCTGTTATTCTGGGTGGGATTTTAATGTATGACTAAGACAAAGAAAAGCAAGAGGAACAGACTCCTGCAGAAGCTGTCACACAAGTGGCCTGCCAACTCCTCCCTACACAGTTGTACCACACAGTACCACCAACACCCTGGGTGTTGTGTCCCTGCTTCCCTCATCACCTGTGAGCATCATCTGCTTCTCAAAACCCATTAACAGGGGAGAAGCCAGTTAGGGGGTTTTCATCCTCTCACCTAGGGCTGGCACAGCATTGTGATAGGTGTATCCATCACAGACTGGTTCCTTTTCAAAGGAGACATCCTCCTCAAACTATCACAGTCACCTTATACAAGCAAAGGTGGACAAAGCTCCTAAGACGGTCCAACTTTCTAAAAAAAAAAAATGAGGATGTAAGAGTTCTAGCCTGCCATAGCAGCCTCCAGAGTTCCTGATCATCCTTTAGTTCACCTTGGACTAAGAATAAATTGCTTTTCTTCCCTTAAACTAAGAAGAAATTGCTTTTCCTCCTCCTAGTTTTACTGCTGTTCCTACCCATTCTACTGCAAAGTCTAACCTGTGAGCAGAGCACAACTAACACACTGAAGGCTTTCTGAAGAGTTCAGGATCCATTGTGTGGTGTCCAGTTCCAAAATGGCATAAATTACATCCTGGAATGCATTATGTCCTGCTATGTTAGACAAGAGGAAATGTGGTATACAATGAAATAAAAGACATCCTGGAACCTATTACATACTCAAAAGACAAAAGAAAGGACATTATGGGATCGGCGTGGCTAATAAATGATGTGTTGGCATCTCTTTTCTACCAAGATGTGGATTAACAACAGATGTATTACACTAATGTCTATTTGTACACTAATCTAAAACAACTGCATTGCTGTTGCAGACAGGAATTTGATAAATGCAGCCCCCATTCCAGCTCCATGAGTGCTGCTGAGCTTTAGGAAAGGTGGGGAGGGGGGAGAGCCACTCCCAGTTTCCCTTCTCAGGGTTTGGGCCCTTGCTCTCACCTCCTTTTCTTGCTGGGTTGTTCCCTGCTGGTTCCTTGGCTGCACAGCTGGATTCCAAGGATCCAGGGGAGGAGAGGGCCTGCCATGCACTAGCCCAGAAGCCCACAGCTCAGTCTGACCACAGGAGGTAAGGGCTGCTCAGCATCTCTAAGCAGGCGGTGCTTTCGAACTCCAGAAGCTAAAGGGTTACATCCCAGAGCCCAGCAACTTCCAAAGTATCACTTTCCTTCTCAGGGGCCAGCAGGCCTCCTGCATTTACATAAAGCCCTCCAGGGAAGGCAGCTGCAGAAGGCATGCACAGAAGATGCCTTCCTCAGGTGGTGGAGGGATAGGAGAGAAGATACTGTGGGATTTACCCTCCAGCTCCTTTCCCCAGGAGCAGCTGAAGAGCAGTTAGAGGCAGAGCCTCCAGATGCCAGTGCAGTCCCAGTCTGATAGCATGACTTAGCTCACCTTCCCTCAACCTGAGGATACAAGCTCAGAAGAGCAGCCTTGTGATGCTGGAAACCTGGAGGAAGGCAGCAGACACGGTGGATCAATCCATTGCCAACCATCTTTGCAGCACAGGTGAAATTCAGCTCAGTACCAGCTGCAGAGAGTCTTCTTCTACAGAACAAAAGTCTATCCAGAACATCTAAGGTGTCACAAGCCAGGGACATGAGAAGAAACCACTACACCCCATTCCTTCAGAGGCTGAGGCCATGATGTGATTATTAACAATGCAGAAGAAGGGTGTGAAGGGGTGGAGAGGAGCTTGGAATACCTGACCCTGGGGCCAAGGACACCTTACTGGCATCCACAAGCACTTGTGGATGGTGGCACTGGTAGAATTTGCTGTGAGCCATCAAAGAGTAGGTATAGAACAGCATCTGAGGCTGGGAATCAAGAGCCTGCATCACCTGCCCCCCCAAACCTGCCTGCTTTGCCAGCCCCTGACCCCGGCTCTGCCTTACCCACTGTGAAGGAACAGGAACAATGAGACTTGGGGGCAGGGAGGGGAAGAGAGAAGAGAGAGAGAAGCACAAGAGAGAAGGAAAGGAATGCAAAGCTGGCTAGGGGAGAAAACCTAGGTGAATATATCTGATCCTTCCTCTGCAGCCTGCAGAGGCTTGCTCTGTGAAAAAGATTTTCTGAGAAATCATTTGCATTGGCTTCCAGACTTAGTGCAGCTCTGTCACCAGTCACTCAGAGCTCCCCCCCAGGAACTAGCAGAGCTTATAAAGAAGAACGATAGGGTCTGTCCTCACAGTGTTCACAGCCTGACTGATTGGTATGGCTACAGGCAGGACAAGTGCCAAATGCAGGTTGTCAGCCACCACACCACCATGGGACAGGGAAAGCTGGGAGCAGAGATGTGACACAAGTGTATCCACAGATGCCACACATTTTTCTATGCATGTTTACAACCTTATCAAGAGAAATGTATGACGGAGAAGCAGCTAGTCCCATAGCTACCCAGACTTTAAACTGTCTAGAGAAACTGTTTCTATGAACATTGAACACAGCCCTCACTGCAGAACTCCCAGCAAAGATGCTTAAAGAGATGTGGTTAAGAACTTAATCTCTTAAGATCAGAAGTTCTGCTTCATATTATCTATACACACACACTTGCTAAAGGCCATCTCTGAGTAGAAAGCTGCAGAATAGCCGTGTTCTCCCCAGAGATCATATCCCTTCCCTTTCCCATAAAAGTCCTATAAAATCTGAAGCAAGAGGGAATCTCATATCCAGGCCATGGTCTCTGCCTAAGCAGCTCTGGTTCACATTTTCATTTCTTGCATTTCTCCTGCTTTCCATTCCCTGGATGTATGTCAATGCCCTTAAGGTGCTGAAAAAGCTAAGTTACTCCACATGGAGTAGAAGTGGGAAAACTCTCCAACTTCCACAGGGTGCAGATTCCAGAACAGTTTGAAGTTTTGCTTCCTGCAGCACTTCAGCACTTGGAGCAAACTCATTTTCCCTGGGACAACAGGGTCTGCAAGCTGCTATATGACATCTGTTTGAAGGAGGTTCACATCACCCTGAGACAGTTATGTGATGATAATACTACATGAGAAACACACACAGGGGTCTCCTTAGAGAATCTTCCCTGTTGGCACACACTCAGGACAAGGGAACCCTCCACTGACAGCCTTACTGGCAATGGACTAACCCAAGGGCCCAAAACCAGCCCCATCAGGCAGGGCTGTCACTAATGGACCATGTCCTGTGCTCATACAGGTTTGCTTTTGTCTTGTTGGCATCTGAAGCAGAGACTGGGAACAACAGAAGATGGTTTTACAACACACACTCAGAGGCAGGACCAGAACCCATTATCCAGAGAAACTGGTCCTCTGCTGCAAAGCATTTCTTCACAGCCATGAAGCAGAACAGGGTGCCAAGATCCACCAGCTGTTTCTCCATAACTCTCTTACAGCTCCTGTGCACCATAAGCCTCCAATGCCTGTCCCTGCCAGCCCAGGGAGGGGACAAGTTCCAGCTGAGTCTGTAGCCTCCTGCCCAGGAAAGGGGCATCTCTGTATTCCAGGAGAAGCAGCAAGCTCCACCTGGGCAAAGAGGAATATGAAACCAGGCTGCAGGCCTGGAAAGATGGGATGAGAAGGTGTAAGGTTAGTGAGGAACAACACATGAAGGAATCCACAGCATCCTGCCTCAGGCTACACAGTTCCTGGCTGTAGCTCCTGACCCTGAGCACCAAACACTTCAGATGAGTTAAGACCCTGGCCAGGGTGCTGCTGTGGAGCTGGATCTCTGCTGCTTTGCATCTGTTTGTACTTGAACTAGTCAAGAGTCTCATGAAAGCAAAAGTACTTCTAAAAATCCATGAAGAGTGAAAAACTGGGACACTGCAAGTGGATATCCTAGAGCAGGAGTGAGGACAAACTTTGGCTGACAGAGCATTTGGAGCAGGAATAAGACTCTTCTCCTATGTTTAACAGCCATTAAAAGACAGATACCTATGTACAAAAGCAATCACTCAATCAAAAGCTGAAAAGGGGCCCTAAGGCCACCTCAGCCAGCACAATGGATTGGAAGGGTGCTGTGGAAGTTTTAATTGCTCAAGTACTCTTACTACCAGAGGTATTCCAGTGGCAGTGTCTATTTCATGGTCTTACTGCACACAATCATTTGATTTATTGATCTCTGGAGATGTTTATAACAACCTGTGATCCTGAAAAGTGGGACAGGAGAAAGGGCCTGCACAAGTTGGGACTTTCTGATCACAAACAGGACAGGAAAGCCATGGTTCCAGAGCAGACCTGACATCTATACAGCATCAAGTTGACCTGATTGCTGTGTGAGCAAAAAGCCAGGTACATGGGAGTGAATCAATGCTTAGGGCTTGTCCACCTATGTTTGCAGATACCAAAGTAGTCTTTTCTTCCCAACACACTAACCACCAACATGGACACTTCATGCACTGCACAACATGACACTGCAAGCACTGCAGACAGAGTGAAACAGTTCCTCAGTGTATCTCAAAACCATCTCTATGGCAACACAGCAGAACAACCACTGTACCACCAATTGTGACCTCTGCTTGCAAAGCACTGGAAGTTGTCTCCAGAAACCTGCAGTGCAGCCAAGCTTCCAGGAAACAAACTAATATGATCACAGGCTAAAAAGGATCATGAGAGGCCCAGGGATAAAGGTTGGATCCATATGTAGTTATTGGCCTAAAGCAGAAGCCTTGCCATCAAGGGGACACAGTGATGGCAGAGCAGGTACCTGGGGAGAGCATGGTGCTCATCAGATGAGAGGAGGCATCATATCTGGACCCAGAAGCAGAGTCTGCAATAGACATCTACACAGAGGAAAGAAATTCTAGATGGCAGCATGCTATAATGGAGATGACTGAACAAGCCAAGAGAACTTGAGACCAAATACCAGTTAAAACAGAAGAATACTCTGGCCAAATTCCTTCACTTGAGGACTGTGTAATTAGGCCAGGAAAAGCACAACAGAATATGCTATAGAGAATAGTCCTGCACTGGCTCATTAACCCAACGAGCCTCCTCCTCCTCCACCTGTATTTCACAGCAGGTACCTGAAGATTACAGCAGGTGGTAAGCCAACAATTCCCATCTCAGGATGAAATTAAGCCCAGGCCAAGTGTGGGGAACTGTGAATTTTAATAAAAGTCAACAGATGAGCTAGGCCCTGTTGGGAGGGGAGCACTCCTTAGCAAGCAGTGGCAGCAGTGGAGTTACACCCAAATAACTGGTGGTGGACAGGACAAAGTGACTTCTGCAAGTGCTGTTCTGTACAGCACTAGCAAGGTGCATCTTCTGAGCTTGCAAGGTATGAGATTGCCCACAACAGCATAGCGACACTCCACCATCCACACACAGAGCTGCAGCAGAGACTCTACACAAACTCAACTACTGTAACCAAGCAGACAAGCCTGTTGTAAATAGGGTCCAAGTTACTCTTAAACATAAGGCCCTTGCAACCCCACTGGGGACTCCAGGGATGTTGCCAAGACCATAAATAGCCAATACTTGTGAACATCCAGCATCTGGGCACGACAGCAGAGTTCTTCTCTTTCCCCTACCACCCCATAAAACAGAGAAACCCAAAATAGCAAGCCAGTTTTTGAAAATGTTGCCATATATCACCCCTGGTGTGACCTTGCCTGAGCCATGGCTGGACCCAAGAGTCTTCCTCTCTTGTTCTGGGCTCTAAGTAGATGGCTACACTGCTTCCCTTGAGACACAGCGAGTCAGAAATAGGAAATGAAATGGAGAACAGGGAGGAAATTCCATCCCCCAACACAAAAAAATTAAGAGGCAGTCACAGAATTCTCCTGGTAAGAGGTAAAGAAATACGTAGGCAGGAGTGAAGGCTGGAGACACAGAAATATCTTGTTAAATTTTTACAGTTTAACCACTGAACAAGCTACTTTCTCTCCATAATTTATACCTGAATTGTGTGTCTAGACATGACATCATTTTAAGGTATGCCTTGTGTTCTGTGGTAAGTTTACAATAACCAGAACTTATAATTGCTGTGGTTCAGGTCAGCAAAAGCGGAAAAAATATCCCAAGCCCCTTCTGAGCAGCTGTGCTTGGTAATCGTTTTAGCCTGTTGTTTTCTGTCAAGGAGACAAGGCCTAGCGAACGCTAAAAGCCAACATTAAACCAACTCCCCTTCCTAAAAGTGATGAATACCATAGATAATCTCCAATTCTCAGGCAGCTTTATTTGGTATGGTTCATATTAAAAGAGTGAAGGACAGCCAGATAAGCAAGGGCAATAAAAACATCTACTGTGTGCCTATGGAGATTGACAGCTCCAGGCACACTAGGCCCTGCTACATGCCCCCATGATAAACCAGTTCTCCTAAGACAGGAAAATAATCCTGTGGGTCTCAGGTGGGGTAAGAACAAATATGAGCATGTTCTCACTATCAAGACATAAATCCTGAGGCTATAAAAGCTGGAACCACAGTGTAGTTAACATACACTGGCCACTCTCACTGTAGGAATGAGCCCTGTGGTGACAAGGGCTGCTGGCCAAGGGACTTTAATCACATGAGGAGTTGCAATCACTGCCCTGGAGAGCATGGCCTGAAGCATCCTATTTCGTCAATAAAGTGGAATTTAGGCATCTGAATGGGGAAAAAACAAAACACCCCACACAACCACCCAACCTAAACACTAAAGGGATGAGTTTGGTTTGGGGGGGCCTTTTTGTTCGTTTGTTTTAGAGGCATGCTGGATGCCAGAGGCAGCCACGGAAGAGCAGGAGCTGGGATCAGAGCACCCAAGAGCAATCCCTGGGCCTAAGGCACTCTTTGCTAGGCTAGCACAGAGCCCCAGAGCACATCAAAGCTGTCTTTATGGCAGCAGGCACAGAAACTCCACATCCAAGGCAACCCAAAAGATCCAAATGAGAAGCCTGGGTCTACAGGTGTATTGGAAAGGACACAGTCCATAACATGCACCTCAAAAGGCACAGGTAGGTCACACACATGACAATTTATTTGTTTGGAATAGAGTAGTCCCAGTTAGAAGGGACCTACAAGAATCATCTAGTCCAACTGGGTTTTTTTGGACAGAAGCATTGCCTTTGGTAAGACTGAAATACACATGAAGGTTCCCCACACACTGTGCCTCTTCCTGGTGTCTCAGTGGGAAGACAAACTATAACCCTGAAGAAATCCAAAGTGAGGTCAAAGACAATGGGCAGCAACCTTGAACTAAGTGTAATAGACTGAAATAGGCAGAATTCTAAGTCAAAAGGATACATCACAACTATTGTTGGCACCTAAAAGCCATAAAAGACTGTCCAAAACCTAGCTGTCATCACCAGTCAGGAAAGGCCCAAAAGACACATGACTTGACACCCACCATCCCCTTTTCTCCATGTCACACAAGTGACCTACACCAGACCACACAAGTGCCCAGTTACAAGGATGTGAGTAGGTAGAATCAACACATTTATGTGCTTTAAAGTAAAATCACCTTCCCCTTCCATATGAATCCCAGAGTTTTGTTGTACTTTTTCTACATATAGAAGTGATCCAACTCTCCTCTGTCATCTGTATTAGAAAGAAAAAACACTTGATTACTTCTTAGCTCTTCTAACACCCACTAAGAAACAGGGAACCATTTCAGCTACCAACAAACAGGAGAGAAGCCACACTACTGCACTAACAGGGCTAGATAAGAGGCTGTTTATTGCACCCAAACTGAAGTTAGCTTCTATTGAGCTGGTTAATGCAGACACAGAGCTATCACATCCTTGCCTGGATCAATCCACATCAAGGTGGCATCAAGTCCCACAGGGACAGAACAAGGAATTTAACCCATGACTCTCTAGTTCCACATCAATGGTTCAGGCTCCTTTCACATCACACACATACCAGGGACTCAAACCTGGACCAGCAAACCCTGCACAGCGAGTTGGTGCAGAGCTCCACTAACCATTCAGAGGGAATAGCCCACAGCATCACATCGTTCAGCACCACAGTGAGAACTGGGGCACAAAGGCAAACCATGAGAGATGCTAGCAAAGACTACCCTGAGGTAGCTGATGCTCAGGAGTGGTGGTGAAAAGGAGAAGAAAGCAGCTACTGCTTTTCAGTGCCAGGTAAGTACAGAGCAGCAGTGAGAATGCCATTGCTCACAGGATTCTAAGGCAGCAAGGACATTTGTGCCCAAATGGTGCAGCTGACTTGTCATATCCTCTGTCCCAACCTGAGTGTACATTAGGGTCTACAGCTGGCTCCTAATGAAAATCTGAAGTCATTAGTGCTGCTCTGGCTTCAGTTCTCGTTAAAGATGTTGAACATGAGCCCAAGTTTGGTCAAAAGGTTACACAGGTTTTCAAATCATTCCAACTTGCAGTGACCAAAGGTAGATTTAGGGTTTGCTGTCAGAGCATATTTGCATTTACAGTTCTACAACCTGCCATAAAAAGCCAGGTCGAGATCAGGGTTTATCTTTGAAATATAAACGAGGTACAAAACCATGTGGAATGGAAAAGGATACTCACTCACTCTGGGATCATCACAATCCAAGGACAAAGGTCTGATAAATAATCAGTCTTTGATATACCTTCAGGCATATGGTCTTCTTTTTCTCCTGCCAGCAGTGTTTAATGAGTTTGAAGGGTGAAACTTACTGTGTCTCTCCTGCTTAAATCAAAGACCAAAGCTTAACACAGCTGAACCTGTTGCAAAAACAGCTTTCAGGGTGAAGGTTTATACTCCAGAGTTTGTAGTATTCACAACTGTCCAGGTCTAGGACACCAGTGCTGAGTGTCAAAGGACACTCATACTAGAAGTTGGCCACTAGACATCAGTAGGGCCATTTAAATGCTCATCCACATTCCCCATTAAGCATATGAAGGATCTTGTTACTTACATTGTTCTGTAACAAGCTTACAGTTTTGATTATCATCCTAATTACCACTGCTAGTTGTCATTCTGCTTCCCTAAGACAAGCACAGGGCAAGAACGATGCCTTTGTACAGACACATCATAGTATAAATGAAGTAGTCACCTAGCAAGGGAATGCTTTCTTTTCCCATGCAGCTAATAAACAGCTGCTGTCTTGCTGTCAGTGTTAATATTAAAAGACAAAAGCAAGAACCTTCAAGTTTGTTTTGTTAAACATAAACTGATACCAATCTCATAGCCTTCTATGATCTCCTCACTGGCTGTCTGGATGGAGGGAGAGCAGTGGATGTCATCTACCTTGACTTCAGCAAGGCTTTCGATACTGTCTCCCATGACATCCTGATAGCAAAGCTGAGAGATCATGGGATAGATGAGTGGACAGTGAGGTGGGTTGAGAACTGGCTGTCAGACCGGGCTCAGAGGGTCGTGATCAGTGGAACAGAATCTGGCTGGAGGCCTGTTACCAGCGGTGTTCCCCAGGGCTCGGTGTTGGGTCCAGTCCTGTTTAATATCTTCATCAACGACCTTGACGAGGGAACAGCATCCACCCTCAGCAAGTGCCCATGATACAGAGCTGGGAGGGGTGGCTGACACGCAGGACACTGCGCTGCCATCCAGCGAGACCTGGACAGGCTGGAGAGCTGGGCAGGGAGAAACCAGATGAGGTTTAATAAAAGCAAGTGTAAAGTCTTGCACTTGGGGAGGAATAACTGTCTGTATCAGTACAGGCTGGGGGATGACCTGCTGGAGAAGAGCTCTGTGGAGAAGGACCTGGGGGTCCTGGTTGATGACAGGTTGGCCATGAGCCAGCAGTGTGCCCTGGTGGCTAAGAGAGCCAATGGGATCCTGGGATGCATCAGGAAGAGTGTGGCCAGCAGGTCAAAGGAGGTGATCCTCCCCCTCTACTCTGCCTTGGTCAGGCCCCACCTGGAGTGTTGTGTCCAGTTCTGGGCTCCCTGGGATAAAAAGGACAGGGATCTCCTGGACAGAGTCCAGAGAAGGGCTACGGAGATGATGAAGGGCCTGGAACATCTCCCCTGTGAGGAAAGGCTGAGTGAGCTGGGGCTGTTCAGCCTGGAGAAAAGAAGACTGAGGGGGGACCTAATTAATGTTTATAAATATCTTAAGTATGGGATGCAGGGGGAAATGGCCAGCCCCTTTTCAGTAGTCTGTGGGCACGGGACAAGGGGCAATGGCTGCAAGTTGGAGCATAGGAAGTTCCACACCAACATGGGGAAGAACTTTTCCCCAGTGAGGGTGAGGGAGCCCTGGGACAGGCTGCCCAGGGGTTGTGGAGTCTCCTTCTCTGGAGAGATTCCAGCCCCGTCTGGACACCACCCTGTGCAATATGAGCTGGGGAGCTGCTTTGGCAGGGGGGTTGGACCCCATGAGCTCTCGAGGTCCCTTCCAACCCCTACAATTCTGTGATTCTGTGATACCCATCCCGTGCATCCCACCCAGTCCAGAGGCAACAGAAATAGCTGCTTATTGATGTTTCCACAAGGACCAGCAAGTACACAGCAGAAGGACACTGTTCAAGGCATCTTTGGCAAATCACACTGGGGGATGTGTTTAGCAGATAATACAACTGGAGAGTGCTTGAAAAGCCACTGTTTGCTTAACCACTCGAGGGTATGGTTGAAATGATCAAATAAGCCAAGTTTAGGAATAGCTTGTTCCCCTTATTTAATGGGCTATAATATTTTACAGTGCAAAGCCCTGCAGCAATACAACTAACTGCAGCATTTGGAGCCATCACTATGTGAGTACTATAAGCCATATGGATTTAACAACTCTAGCCACCAGTAAAGAGAAAACCAGAACCTTTGCTACTTAAGCACAGGCCTCGACCACTGAAGCTAAAAAGCTTTGACTGTCAACAGCAGCAGTATTGTATCCCTCACCCAAATTGGCCACTGGAGAAGAACTAATTCACCAAGATACTGAGACACTGATGGAAATTGTGAAGTGATGCCACAGCAGTTTCTACAGCCTGTGCTGTAGAAAAGTCTCTTTCCATAAGAACAAGACTCAACACCTTCCACAGAAGCCTCTAGCACATGATACAGGGAGCCACATTTGGCTTAGTCACTGGCTGCAGGAAGTAGTTTAATTAAAAAGTCCATCTGCCATGATTGTTACTCAAGGTTTTTAAAGCTAAGGACCACCTAGCAGTCAGTGTAGGCTCCTGTGCTTTCCACAGTGGCTGTACACCAAAGACTGCTTCAGCATGACTGCTACAGAAGTCAAAAGGGGGCATTTCATTTACAGAAAAAGAAAAAATCCACAGAAATTTCTTCAACCAGCTAAATATCTCCACATCTGGGTAAGGAACAGGACATCTTTTAATCCTACCTATTTATAATCCTTCTGACTTTGTTAGAATTGCTGCCCAAAGTAATTTAAGTCACTGCCTCAGCCCATCCTGCACATCACTCTGCTCATCACTGCTCAACCTGCCTGCAGTGGACGCACCAGCCACGCATGGCCCTGCAAGGTTTAATGAACACCAAATAGAGTCACAGGCATTGTTATTCATGGGATGGTATTAACAACCAGAAAACCACAAACCTTACAAGAATTTTCCTGTGAAGAAAGACAACATGCAAGATGTGGCTGCATCTGTAGCACGACCCTGCTGTTGCCTCTCTTACACACTGCACCCATTGCTGAGCATCTTGAGACATCTGTGCCTTTCCAGTGACTGATTATCCAGAGACATGGAGCAGTGCTCAGGATCTGTGAGAGGCCAGGGACTGAACCCTGTGTTTATTACAGCAAAGAGCTGGAGGAAGCTGCTTGCCAGAATCCCAAACTCTAGCCAACAAGTCCCCCCAGGCTCACTTGGAAAGGTCGTGTAGCCTCATTGCTGCATGCCTGCTGGGCTCAAAATGAAATGCAAACTTGCATGTTACTTGTGGATTTGGATATGTTACCCAAGGAGGAGGCAAATCAGGAGCCCAGGCAAGAGGCTTATGTCCAGAAGAACATTTATCAGTCTTTAATGGACTTTGTGATAGGGGATTTTCATACAGCTGTTCCCTGGTGCCTTTCCTGCTCCGGTGGGTGAGGGACCTAGCACAACATGTTTAAATAGGGATGTTTCACACACATTTTAGTGAAGTCTCATTAAATATCATTCAAAGTCTAGCTTATGGTACAGAGAATCATGTGATCTCCTAGAAAGTTCACCAGTGAGTTTTTCCTAGCCTTCATCTCTTTAGGAACTGCAGAGCTGGCAGAGACCCATCCAACAGGTGCCTGTCACATTGCAGTGACAGGCAGGACATCTTGCAGAGCTACACTTGTTTATCAACTGATTTAATGTTTCACACCCTTCACATCACAGCATGCAGTTATTAGAATAAGGCTATACCCACTTCTTGTCCAATTCCTGAAAAACTGAGTTAATGACTACTAATTGTTTTGAGGGAAGTTCATTTGTGTTGATGTCTTTTCAGTTGCCTATATAACAGGCACTACTAACCACCCCAGCTGGTAACCAGAGCTAACCAATCCAGTTGTGTCCTTTCACTGAAAATTTGCACATCTGATTATTCCTGCCTCTGTGACTGTCCTGGACAACCTCACTTCAGGGATTTCTGCCCAACTCTGCAATTTAATCAAGACTGCATGTTATCCTAGCCGAGCATGTATTCCCAGTACTGCTCAGCCTCTAACAGGGATGTGGTTAGAGGGCTCGCTCTCTGTGGTACACTAAAATGAAATAGCAAGCCATACTGGGCTGAGAACAGCCCCATTTGATGCCTCTGCTCAAACTGACAGAGTCTGAACCTTACTGATCAAAGCACAGGGTTTCTTTTGAGCAAATTGTGTATTTCAGAGTTGCTCCATCTAATGCCTTTCCCTGTAGCTTCCCAGAGGGAGCTGCACTAACCTTCCTGCCTTTATGCCAGCTAGCTCAGGGAGAAGCCGTGATGTTGGCATGACATGCACTGAACATGCTTCCCTAGTACTTCATCTTAAACTGAAATTCTACCCCATTAGAAATTATGATTTAGAGGAATACTTTTGGTTCCCCTTTTAATAACAAGGAATTGAATAAGAACAAAGTCTAGGATTCAGCAACATGGGAATTTGATGCCTACCTCTTGCTTGCACCTTGAAGTCTTCTACAAAGCATGGAATCAGCATCAAATCCACCTCTACCAACCCCGGGCTTGCAATCCCAATTCCACCTGCATCCCTATTCCCTTCAGTCCTATTTCCACATGGCAAAGTGTTCCAGAATACTTGTAGGATTTGTACTGGGATGTTAAGTCCCCAGAAAATCTCTTTTGCCTGAAGACATCTTTTGCATAAATGAGGCTTAGCCTGCTTAGTTACTGCACTAACTCTTCATTATATTGATGTTTTTCAACAGCCCACAGAGCTTCAGAGCCTGACCCTGTGCTGGCCCTACCCCAGAGAGGATTATGGTCACTCCTGACCAGAAATAAAGCAAGTTAATAGGAAAGTCATTGATTATAAATAGGTGGGTCTGGCCTGTGAATTAAGAAATACACAGTAAGAGAAACAGAAAGCATCCCATATATTTGGAAAAGAAAACAAATAGCTTATCAAAATAAAAAAAAATAAGAAAATCTGTACACACTACAGCAATTTGATGTGAGCTAAAAAAATCGGGGCAAGATGACAGTACAGCATCCAGTTTTTCTAATTATGTTAGATAACATCTGCAGATATTTAACACTCCAAATATTTTGACATGAGGTGCAGAATAAAACTCTCCCTGTACAGATTAAAAATGTCCAAAAAATGAAACTGCTCAGATGCTGGAATGCAGTGTCAGACTCTCTGGAAGCCTGACAGGAGGGTCTGTTAACTGTGTATGGAAAGAGAAGATGAACATTTAGAGATTGTTCAAGTAGTCACACAGCACTGATGCCAGAAAGTGCTCTCAGCAGGCTGCACGTCCTTCCAACAGTGACCACACACACCAGGAACTCCTCAGAAGACTTGACCAAGGGCGACACAAGTGTTCTGCCTGGAGCCAGAGGTTGCTGAATGGTCAGCAGGGTGTTGGGACCAGATAGGAACTGGGTGACACATCAGAGCGGTTTGGGAAACTTCTGGTGGACCTTCTTCCTTGTGTTGAAGAAGCCACCAGAAACACAAGCAGGAGGAGGTATAACATGGAAGAGTGGGAAGAAAATATCAGGATAGATACTATCCAACCCATGTGCTATAAGGGACACACACATCACAGAGCTGCTTTCACACATCAGCAGTTCCATCAAGGGCAATCAACATGCTTTGACACTTCCTCACAAAATATTTTTCAAGGCAGGTTTCCAGAGTTAGTTACTGTATTTTGCTACCTACTTACTAATGGCTTCACTAAATAATTAGTTTAAAAATTAATTTAACTAAGAAAAAAATAACTAAATATTAGGAAATTCAGGTGGCACTTAGTCTATAACATGCATTCACATAACTCATTTATATCCAATAAACATTAAAATTCAGAATGAAAGGAATTGTTTAGAAGCAAGTTTGCTACGTGGAACCAAAGCTTGGACTCTGCTCTCATTTTGAGACCTTTGTTTCAAAGTCACATTTCAGTAAGGGAATTACTGAGCCAGTCCCCAGCAGAGAATGACACATAGGCAAGGCTCGATGCTCAGATCCAGCCTTGGAAGGAAAGCACCTCAGTCTGCCACCAGAGCAGAGAGCACAGAGATACACACCTCTAGAGAGTTTCACTCTTCAAACAGAAGCTTGTGCTTTAGGAAGGAGCTGGGCTTCAGTGAGGTGGGAGAACATCAGTGCACTGGGATTTAGCAGCAGCAGGGACAGACAGAGGCACGCTGCCTTCTCCTGTGTTCTCTCTGCTTGCTGTATGTGACACACAGGCCTAACTCCCTTGCTTCCAAAGGGTGGCTTGACAGAAGGAAACACTCATACAAGCTCAACTGCTGAAGAGAACTGCTGCCATACTATGAGAAATGTCACTCCACAGTCCCCACTCTGTATTTTCACATACAGTGACAGTTTTATGTCTAATGGTTCCCAGGGGAGCAAACCTGGAGAAGTGAGGTCCCATCAACACCACTGTGAACACCCTTCCTTCTACAGCACTTTGATGGGCTTTCAAACTTCCAGACCTCTAGTTCTGATGTTCAGTCTCAGGGGCTTACCAAGTTTTGTATCATAATTGCATTTGCTAGTTTAACATGGCAATGTTGTTCTGCATCTCTTCCAAGGCCAGGAAACTTTGGGAACCAGCAGTAAATTTAGAAAAAAAGATTAAAAAAAAGAAAGTTTTTGCACTCTGTCAAACTGAGCAGAAAGTCCTCATGTTCTTAAACACACAGGGATCTAAAAGGTTTGAAGACCATCAGGATAACAAGATGCAAATAATAGTTCTTAAAACTAAATTAAGATATGCCCATAGCTGAAACTTGGGGAGGGCATGCAGGGGAAGGGAAGTTCTCAAATTCAACCATTACTTGAACAAGGCAACTCAAGTTTCCTATCCTGCTTGCATTCTTACAGAAATAATACACCAAAAAGCAAGCTTGGAATCACAATGGCATCACTTTAGAGGTGCCAAGGTTACTCTTGGAGCTGCTTCTTGCCCAAACAGCTAAGCTGTCTACCATCAATCTGCTTCTGGGGTAAAAATAGGACACTGGCTACTCTCCCAAATTCAAGCAATACAAACAAACAAGAAAGAAATCTATGTTAGATTTGTAAAGTGAAATAAGATCTTGCCTGGCTGGAGAGCTGGGGTGGTGCTGAGCCCCTTAACTTGTGAGGGACACTTCTTCCTCTCCCAAGAGATCACACTTGGCTTTGAACTTTCAGCCACGTAGAAAAAAAGGCTGAGTTGAAATGTCAGCATCATCTTGGATTCAAATCAATCAGCTTGATGCATGATTGCAATAGCTAAACCACTTCACCTCTGCACTGCCCTCATCCATATGTTCTTTATATCAGCAGTCAGCAGACTGGGTGGCTCAGTGGATTCATTTCCTGTCCTAGGCTTGGGCTCCAGTTTAAACAAACCAAAAACAAACCCTGAAACTGGGAAATAAAAATTAGCATCTACTGACAGTTAAATTCACCAGACTTGTTTGCATCAAGTCTCTTTCTCCATCCAAGAAAGCTGCAAGAAACCCTTCAGGAAGTCCTGGTACAGCTGATGATTTTTAACTATCTATTCAGCTACCTGGTCACAGTTCTACAAAAACACTACAGGAATTGGAGACCTTTGAAATGTTGACATACCTTTGGGTTTGGGGAAAGCAATGAAGGGAAGGAGAGAGAGACCCAAGCAGTGTCAACTGAAAAAATGAAAACAGATTGGAAACAGCCATCCCCACCTCAGTAAATTAATAACCCACTGAGTAGCAATATCTCCACCCACTTCTAGAGCTGGGCTCCTTCCAGACAATGCTGCTCTTTATCAGCTACAATGCAAGAGTTAAATTCCCAAGATAACTGAAATCTAAACTATGTGCAGCCTTCAGCATTAATGTAGGTGTCTGCCAGCTGGGGACAGTGAAGTGGTTACTATCTCCAGCTAAACTTACTAGCTATGGGGTGAGACACTGTAATATTAACTGAATTGCATTTAACAGCTTGTTCTCAGAGTGCAGCATGTAGCTGTGGAAGGGGGGTTCTCATTGCAGGCGTGTCAGCAGTCTCAAAGTCTGTCATACTTTGGGGCTAGATGTCCATGCTCGATGTTTCCTTAGCCAAAGGGAAGTGGATCTGCCATCTGGGAGATAACAAGAAAGGATGCATGTTGGAAATCCCTGCACTGCAGCCCTTGAGTGATTTCAAGTCCTTTGACTTGGTTTCCCTGGTCCACCCTCCCACCATCCTGCCTTCCCCCACAAAATGCTAAAAGAAATAAATCAAAAGAGGCCAAGGAGAGGCTTGAAAAGAGACAGCTAGAAAAATAACCCACCCTCCAGATAGCCAACTGTGGCTCCCCAGAGACACTGTTCCAGAACAGCACAAGAAAGGAGCAAGTACCAACCCTGCCCACAGGGGATTAAGGGAGGAATCCATAGATAGAATCTCTCATGGCTCATGATGCAGAGACCACGGTCAGTCCAAAGGGACCCCACAGCCATGCCCAGGCACACACCCCTCCCAAAACTGCTCTGCCTGCTCGATCAAGCCATTGCCTCCTGGTTTAGCCTGTCCTGCTCAGGAAAATTCAACCTTACTATTTATTCCAGGGCCCATTGGGAAAGAAAACCTTTTACTTTAGCCTCAGGCAACAGGAGACACTAGAAGTGGAAAGCTCAGTTCTGCTGACACAGAGAACAACAGTGACTGTCAGAGCATTTGCAACACAGTGAAGGCAACTTAAAAATAGCAGAGGGTCCAACCCACCCTCAACCCTACCTACCTCAGGCCAACTTCAAAAGCACCAACTGACACACAAGTCAAGTGAAATACTGAGGAGAAATCTAACAAATACTTAAAAAGTTTGAAGCATTTTGAGGTTCTACCCTGCTCGTTCATGCTGTGGGTCCACAACGGCACCGGGGTGGGTTTGTTTCAGTTTAGTTTTCTGCTTCTTTCGTCTGCTGCTTCCAGGAAGGACCCACACAGATGTAAGCATCCTACCCTCCCAGAGGAACCAGCTTTATAGCAAGAGTGAGCACAGAAAGAGAACAGTAGGCTTTGTAACAGGGTGCCAAAATGCCCTAAACTCTTTTCAGCCACTTTTCCCAGTGACACCAGCATTAAGAGCTAACATAAGGAGCAAACAAATACTTCCACTTTAAAACTGATGCCTCTGGACAGCCTGAGGGGCTGTGCACACCACTAACACCAGTACTGCTGCTGGAAGTGAAGCAGCACAACCCTGCTGTAGTAGAAAGGGCTCTTTTTTTGTTTTCCTCCTTCATTCAAGTATCTGGGACTATCAGGCTGCCAGATGTTTGTAGGGGGGAAAGAAGGTAAAAAGCCTCACACATGAAATCAAGGGCTTGCTACTGCCTTTCTCCTCACAGGCTGCAGACTTTCTCCAAGCCCAGAAGAACAGTTCCACCTTGAAAACTGACTGCATAAAATCGTCACCTCGTTCCACAGCCCTGCTCCTGTGAGATCGCTGCTGATGCTCTCAAACAAGCTTCTGTTGGCTTTTTTATTTCCCCTGAACGCTGCCCAGCCAGATCTGGCACTGCAGGAGGGAGCTGGATTCTCTCCTCTACACCTGCAGCACCACCAAGGTGTAAATTGCTCACAACCTTCCAAACCTGCAGGCACAGTCAGGCTGCACCTCAGGTCCCTGGTCAGGTCATCGCCAGGCTGAGCTGCAGCTACTTTGGGTGTAACAGATCTGCCACAATCCTTAGTCACCCCTCTCCGGGGGGGGAAAGGGGGGGTGGGGGAAAGGGGGGGTGGGGGAAAGGGGGGGTGGGGGAAAGGGGGGGGTGGGGGAAAGGGGGTGGGGGGGAAAGGGGGTGGGGGGGGGAAAGGGGGTGGGGGGGAAAGGGGGTGGGGGGGAAAGGGGGTGGGGGGGAAAGGGGGTGGGGGGGAAAGGGGGTGGGGGGGAAAGGGGGGGGGGGAAAGGGGGGGGGGGGAAAGGGGGGGGGGGGAAAGGGGGGGGGGGGGAAAGGGGGGGGGGGGGGAAAGGGGGGGGGGGAAAGGGGGGGGGGGGGAAAGGGGGGGGGGGGAAAGGGGGGGGGGGGGAAAGGGGGGGGGGGGAAAGGGGGTGGGGGAAGGCTCAAGCTGCATGCAGCAGCTTCTCTTTCCCAGGCTCACTTCTTTTAGCAGCATGCTAAAACACAAAGCTCCCTCCCACAGACTGCAATTTAGGGTAGCTTTGCACTTTTCAAGCCTTTTCTTGAGCTTCTGGGACACTATTGTTTCCTCAGCCAGCTGCTGTCTGCAGCCATCGCTCTCCCACTGGGACGAGACAACTTCCTAGTTGGAGATTTGCCCTGAATCCTGCAATTAGCCCCAAGATGCAGCAGCACAGAGAAGTGAGGTGCAGCGACAAGCAGCAGTGGTGGAGCTGTTGGACAGCCCTGGTGGAGAGGCAGGCTGTGCTGACCTGATGTAAATGAACTGAAAACCCAAGGCCTAGTTTCTCTCCCATTCATAAGCCACAAACACTCACAACAGGTTAAGCAGATGCTTTGGTACCTAAACCTGAAACTTGACAGAGAAGCAGGACTTGTTTCAAAGCATCAGTTAAAGAAAAAACCATTAGGAAGGAACACACAAAGCATGTCCTTTTTGTCCATCATGAAGAGAAAGGGAAAAGCTTTACTTTTCTTCCAGCTCTGGAAAGAGCCTTGTGCTCTCCTGTGTGTGAAAGATCAACCTGAATGTCACCCCAGTAAAGTCAGGGTGGGTGGGACAGGGAGCCAAAGGCACCCAATGTAATGCAAAGATCTCTGGGAACATGTACTAGTTGTGTCCAGACCTTACAGGCATAACTCTTACAAGCAGCCACCCAAGGAGCAGCTTTCATCAGCTACAGCAACTGATGGTGATGCCAGCAGGACCCAGAGATGATCACACACTGACTTGGAGACCACGTTTTCCAAAGGACTGTGCAGTGGGGACACCAAGCACGAGCACATCAATACCACAGGTCACCCCTAGGTACCCATTTCTTCATTTCTTTCCCCCTCCCTGTTCAGGCTTTTTTGGAGGCATTCAAACCAGTGTGTTTCCTCACAGAGCTTGTGTGAGCACATCCAGATAACGATGGGGAGGGGAGGCAAACACACAATCTCTTCCTGTGTTTGAGGCACAGAGCGAATAAGGAACAAACCTCAAACCCATCCACACATCCCCTTGCTGCTGTAGGGACAGAAGCAGTGCAGGATAACTTACCCTCTTCACAGTTGCTCCCCGTGAAGCCAGGGCAGCACCTCCACTCCAGCGTGGTCACAGTTCGGTAGGACATTTTGTACGTGGGCCTGATGAGAGTCCTGTAACTAACACAGACAGGCAGTTAGCAGAGTGCACTTCCCTACTCAAGGGCAGTGTTGCTACAAATTCATAGCACATCTCCCTGCCTGGGTATATCCCCAGAGCACCCAGCCACACCCAGCTGCAGAAGGAGACATACAAAGCAGAGCAAGGGTTTACCACTGCATGGATCTGATTTGACAATCCTCATTTTTCCTCCCTAAGCCCTCACACTCCTTCCCAACAGCTCTCCCTCAAATAACACCAGCATGCTTTGTGAAGGTCTCATTGCTATCAAGTCATTCCAAGTAGTAGATGTGATGACTTTTGCTTCCCTTGCTCTACATCCATATGGATTCCATAGTAGGATTTAGGGTGCATCAGCACTCAGCATGATGAAGATCATTGTGACTCAGCTACATCAGTGATCTGCATGGAGTCTTTTTCCAGCTAGCTGACCTGGGCTTCAGCTCTCCTCATCTGAACTGGGGTTACACTCTTCACCACAGCTGAGGCTCTGTGGGACAGATTTGTTAGCTCTGTGCACAGCACTCAGCACTCCCAGGGGCCAAATTAAAGCACATGCCCCACTGGAAACTGGAGGGCTACCTGCAGACATAAGCAAACCAGCACAGGGCACCACTGATGCTGAAGTCAATGTGAAACAGTTGCAGAAGTATCAGCTTTTCTTGTAAGCCAGCAGCCCTTCAAAGCTGGCCCATCAGTTTTCCCAGTATACAGCCAGACAAGTCACTGCTGTTCACGAAGCTAAAAGCAAACTCAGAAGTTGTAAGCTACAGGCTCCCCTCAGAATTCCTCCCCTTATTTAACAGCCAGAGGAATTTGGCACGCACAGGGAGAGGCTGGTGCTTTGGGATCACAGTGCTGCAGGCTGCAGCTTTAGGCTTCTCTCAGGCCAGGCAGACACAAGCCCCAAGCACCCCAGTCTCCTCAGGGAAGATCCTCCATCCACAGTGCTGAGAGACACCAGGAGACAGAGTGCTGCCCTGCCTGCAGCTCTGCCTGGGCTCAGCCAGGCTCAAGGCCAAACGGAGACAGGAATTGCAATCTCATCTAAAACCCCTCCCAGGGGTAGCAGGCAGAGGGGTACAGCAGGACAGCACACAGGGACACTGGTGGTGACTGATGAGCAGTAGCAAAGGCTTGCCAGGAGAGGCTGCCCATGTATGTGTCTGAAAGAAGGCAGCATCTTAGCCATGGCTAACACAGTCTGTGGGAAACTCACGCCTCAGTAAGCTGTTACTGATTATTTGTGCCAGCTGCCAAACACAGGAACCAACTTCTCCCATAAGCCACCAGAGGGGAGGGCCACACCAGCTTCCTCCTGAGCACGTGGCCACCTGCACTTGGAATGGCATCACCCAGGGATGGGAGGTAACCTTGTCTCCAGAGAACATGACATCCTGGCCCTCAGAGGATGCCACTTGCTGCTGACAGCTGCGATCCAGACATGTGCCTGATAGGGGCTGGACAGAGCCAGCTCATCCCACTTCGAATCATAGAATGGCATGGGTTGGAAGGGACCCCAAGGGTCACAGAGCTCCAAACCCCTGCCACAGGCAGGGCCACCAACCTCAGGCTTGGAGCTACACAAGGTTGCCCAGGGCCCCATCCAACCTGGCCTTGAACACTTCCAGCTTTGTGCTTCTGCCTGCAGTGGTATTCAGGAGCTTGCAGTCACAATGGGGTTTGAATACTTGGCACCACATCACTGTAGGTAGATCTCCAGTGCTCTTCCACAGAGAGACCCAAGGCACACAGACTCTGTCTTGCTGAGGGTCTCTCAGAAGAGCTCTGGCAAAGTTCAGGAACTGAATCCAAGTCTCCTGACTGCCAGTCCTGGCACTGGACTCTAGACATCTTTCCACATGCAAGCCCCAAACCATCACGCAGAGGTTCATGACTGTGTCACTAACACCACAGCTGGATCTGACCTTGAGATGAAAGTCTCGAGCCCTGTTACCAGTGTCCAGAGCCAGCCAGTCTCCAACCACACCGTGATTTTCAAACCATGTTTCTGCCAACACCAAGATGTTAAAGCTCTCTCAAACTTCATTATGAAGTGTGGAGAGTGGCTTGAGCCAGACTGGAATCTTGGCAGCAGTTCTGTGTCAGGGAAGTAGCTATAGTTTAAACCTCAAACGAGTGAGGACTTCTCAGGGCATGACAAAAGTGGAGCTCAGCTGTCACAGCCTACCACCCACCCTGAATTTCCTGGAAGAGTCCTGACATTTGAGGCTCTGTTCAGCATCGTGCAGCCAGGCATGCAGAGTGGTCCCACAGCTTGCTAGCTCTGATTTGATCTGAAGTTGCTCTGTTCTTCATAACATCATTTTTCTTCAGTCATGAGAAACGACACCACAGTCTGTTGTTACATAGATCACTACTTGGTGCAGATTCCTGACTGCTGTTCCAGGAGGGGAGTGAGGAAAACTCCTTTAGCAAAAGTTCACCACTGTCTGACACCTGAAGTGTTGCAATTCAAGGACAGGAAAAAACTTGGGAAAGGAGAACAAGATACCTGCTAAAGATCAGAAGCCTCAGAATGAAAGTGTGGGGAAACCAACAGGTAGAAAAGGGGATTGGTAGCAGAATAGGAGAGCCTTTCCCTTGGATGTCACCCAGCCCACAAACACAGGCATAGAAGTTGGCAAAACCACAGTAAGAGAAGAGGTTAGGATGAGCAACCTCTTTACTTCCCAGGCAGCCAAAGGACCTAATCAGCATGCACAGTCCTTCAGCAGAAGGCTTCCAAGCACTTCAGAGGAGCAAGCTACCAGGACCTGACACTGATCTCTTGCAGTTCTGTGCCATTTCCCAACACATTTCCCGAGGCACAAAGCTAGGTCCCAGGGAGGGGAGACACAGAGGGAATCAGAATCATAGACTGGGCTGAGTTGGAAGGGACCCCAAGGGTCACAGAGCTCCAACCCCCTGCCACAGGCAGGGCCACCAACCTCAGGCCTGGAGCTACACAAGGTTGCCCAGGGCTCCATCCAACCTGGCCTTGAACACCCCCAGGGATGGGGCATCCACCCCCTCTCTGGGCAGCCTAGGGAAGTCTAGCACAGTCTAGGGAAGGTCCAAGAAAACTCAACTCACAGCCATTGCTTTTAGTGGGTAAGATCAAACAGCTGGTTGTCCTTGGAGACAGCCTGAACAGTGTCAGACAAGCTACAGGAGCTCACCTGCATGCAGTCATCATTTGGGAAACAGTCTCTTGTGTTGAAGTGCCCAGAAAGTGGTAATTTGGGGAGGGAGCACAAGATGAGTGAATAACTGACTTGGGGGTATGAAGCTAGAAATGCTAGAGAGGTCAGGACACATCAGTGGATGGCAGGCAGCAAGTCTCACGCCTCAGCACACAAGGATGTGCTCCCCCTGCTCTCCAGGAAGTGTCACTGAACACAACAGCCAGACGTGACACAAGAAAGGGAAAGAATGTCACATTCTTGGATCAGAGCCCCAAAAACCAGGTCAAAGAGAAAGGCGTGATCTCTGCCATGACCCAAGCAGGACAGCTTGTCACACACAGGAAATACCTTCCCCCTTTAGGGATTTCCCCTGCCCTTTGACACCTACAAACAAAGCTGTTTGTACACCAAGGCCACAAGAGAGGGAAGGCATGAAACTCATTTCCACATCACAAGAGATGGCTTTGTTAGAGCCATTCACTCAGCCCTTGCAGTTTGTGCCCAAGGAGACCTCAGCGACCTGCAGAGGCTTCCATTTAGTTTTATTCAAGTTCCAGGTTGAAAGTTTCACCATCACTGACCAGTTGGGCTTAGGACAAGTAGAATGAACTTGCCTTTATGGACTGGCAAAGAATCTGGAAACCAAGGAACTGAGGCAGTTTTACCTGTTACTCTTAATGGCAATGAAGTCACAGATCAACTGCACATGGAACAGGAACAATCCATTTTCTTTATAAAGAAGCACTTACTGTGTTAAAAGAAGGTCAGAACAAAGCTTGCAGCTTTTCCTCTAATTTCTGGTCCCCACAGCCTGATTTACAGCCAAGCCAAGAACCTAAAAACCCCCATAGAAAAAGCAGGGTGTTCTGAAATCAAAAGTTCAAAACCGTGTCAGGTTGAGTAACCTAATCTTGAAGGACTCAGCTGCCCTGGAAAGAAGGGAGGCTGAAAGAGCTGGGCAAGAACTGCCTTTAAAAATATTATTCTCTGGGTGTACACAAAGAGTTCATTTCTCAGAGAAGCTTTCAAGAATATGTTTGGTACCAAACACCACCGTCCCCACCCCAGACAGGCCACCAAAACTAGCCTCCAGAAGCTTGCCAGACATTGCTTACACCAGGGAGCTTCTCTCTGGATTACAGACAAGATACCATCACCTCCAACCAGTGCCACAGCTGATAGAGGGACAGAGAGTACCTTTGCCATCCTATCTGCACCCACAAGCACAGCAGGGACCATCACACTGCAAATCAGACCTGCACTTCTATTTTTCTTGCAGCCCCAGCACTTCCATCCTCCCCAGCACAAAGGCAGCAGCTCCCCGGGGCTGAATGCAAACAGAGGAGTTTCAAAAATGCTCTTGCAGACACTGGACAATAGTCAAAACTTGCAGCTGCAGGAGTGTTGGAGGCCATTGTGTACGCCCTGCCTTTGCCAAAGGGGAGGAAGATGACTCTCCTCTCAGCACGTCTGGTTTGCACAACTCAGCAAGAGCCTAAAACCCAGAAAAAGAAGGTTTCACACCTCCCCTCTCAACTGCACAGAGCATTGCTGTACAGTCTCTCAGTCCCAAGGAGAAAAACAAAAGACAAAGGACACAGACAGATGTTTCTGTGCCACCAGAGTAATCATCAGCTCCCGTTTTATTAATAATCAGATCTAAGTGCTATTGCAGAGCAGCATTGCAGTTCTGTACCAGCAAGGGGGAAGAGTGCCCAGACAGCACGTCTGGGCAAGATCAAAAGGCCTTCAGTTTGCTGCCTGAGTACACCTGGCCTGTGCACAGTCTGTGCAGCAGATGGCCCTCCACCTGCACCCAGCACCCAGCAGTCCACGTCCTTCCCAGACCTGAGAATATGCCTCTGCTCCAGCTCTAATCCCTCACACCTCCAGAGCCTCCATCTATGCTGTTCACATGGGCACTGTTCACCCACATTTGAAGCCTGCATGCACACGGGGAGAGCAGGCATTATTTTCCAAGCATATGACCCTGTATCTTGGAGAGAAATAAGGGAATTAAACACATGAAAGAATTTGTGTGTAACAGGACTTCAAATTGCAATCCTAATGCCCTGGAATAAGCTCTGGGATTTATTATTCAATTGACTGGAAAGAACAAGAGAAGGATTTCCCTGTGGCATTACTACTTCTGAAACCGAGGAGAAACATCAGCTACAGGCCAATCTCTTGGGTGACAGATCCCCAACTTCTCTTTCTGACCCTGTAGCAACAGAGTTTTCAAAAGCAGAGAGGACCAAAATGCATGAGCCTGCAGAATTCCTTCTTTGTTATTCTGCAAACGAGCTTGTAAAACCCCTCTGGGAGCAGAAACATGCTCAGCTCCAAACAGAAAAGAAACCCCGAAAACACCAAAGAGCAGAAGTGATCCATGCAGGATGCACAGCCTGCTCACACTGAACACCTCACCAAAAGCACACAGCATTTGCAATAAGCCAAACCATCTAGAATGTTGAAAGGGAAAAAGCTAACCTGCCATGACCAGCAGTTAGAGAGGGCATCACAGCCCAGATACTCTCCCCTTCCACCTCTCCCAACTTTAAGTGGTGTTTGAAGCTGACAGATGATGTCATGTTTGGGGTTTCAGTGTTGATGGTCCAGAGGCCAGAGAAGCCCATTCCTGTACAAGCCAGTGATGGGTTTTTCCAGGGAGTCTCCATATTCTCTGAGGCCAGGAGGTGGTGGTGAGACAGGATGCCCAAAGGCTAGAGAGAAACAGCTACGGGAGCTACTGAGCGTAGCAAAAAAGACAACAGGATACAAACTTCTCACAACCTTGCTTGGAACATTCATTTTTCTAGGATGAAACAAGTAGGAAAGGAGTCTGAATACCCTGCCACAGCCTGAAGAAGCACATTTCTACATGACATCTAGGGATTTTCACATCAACAACAGTCTGGAGCAGGAAATGTTTGTCTCCTGAAGGCTGTAAGCAGTGCATGATCTGCCAGGCTGTTCATCACATTAATTTACCTCCTGAGACACACTATCACTGACCACAACAGTTACACACAAAAAGTCCAATCAAAGTTAGGCTGATTTTGGCCAACTAGGGTACAGCAAGAACTTACCCTATTCTCAAGGTTGTAAGCCACACTAAGACAAAAGAAATGGTGTTCTCATTGGTTAAGCAATGCCACCTCACCTAAGGCAGAGGAAATCACAAAAGCTCTAGGGACTGAATGCAGGTCTCAAATCCTTGTGTGGCTTGTGAGACCACCCTTCTCTGTGAGCCTCAAGCAGCACAGCATCCTAAGTGAAATGGGATTGTGTGTTAGGCTGGAGCAGCAAAACCACTGCTCAGGTAAAGGGTTAAAATTCAGATGCTCGAGTTTACTGGGAGCTGGGTGCAACCATCCAGGCAGCAGAGATCCAGAGATTAGCTTGCCATGGAGACACCACGCTAGAGACTTTATCCATTCCTTCAGACAGATAAATGGCATGTGATTTTTAGCAGCACACTAGAAGCTGCAGCCAGGCTGCTGGCAAGCTGCCCGTTCACTTCGTAGCGTGACAAAGCAAAGGCACCTCCTATGGCACGCAGGAGCTGCAGCCTTCACTAAACAAATGGAGAGAGTTCAAGAATAGATCTGCTGAGGGAAAGTCTCCAGCCAAGACTGCTCCAAAGCAACTCAGCACCCAAGCTAAATAAAGAGTCTGGGGTGGAGGGCAAGAACAGAGCAGCTCATCCCATCCCAGCCAAGATGATGACATCCCTGCAGAGTAGCACAGCTGCCAGCTTCCTAAGAACAAGTGAACAGACAGCAAGGACAGCACACAGCTGAAGCTGCTGGGCTGGGGATCTCACAGATACTCCTCTGTCAAAGGCTTGACCCCGAGCTGCAGTTTGTGCAATAAGAGAAAGAAACATAACACGAATGAATGGGAGACAGGAAACAGATTAAACCCTCATCTGGCCACGCTGATGTCTGGTTGTAAGCAGTGTCTAACAGAGCCCCTCTCAGCTGTCACCATGGGGTTGAGAGATGCCTTCTTTCTGGCCTGTGTCCCTCTTGCCAGTGAACAGCTCAGTAATGGGAAAGATCTCCCAGATATGGTCAACTCCTTGTAAAGGAGGAGATGAAAACAGTTTGTTTCAAGTTGCAGTTGCACAAAATACTGTGAAGCCAAAATAATGCCACCAGCTTACTGACATTCTGCATTGCTTATGGTCAAATGTAACACACTATGGACCTGGCTGTGCCCCCTCTTCAAGCTCAGGCACTATAAATCTCACTGTAGAAGAAAGGGACCTGCAGTAAGCCCCCCATCACCAGAGCTCAGGTTCTTGGAAGGGGCAGAGGTGCTGGTACCAAGAGCAGAAAGAGGAACCAGAAACAACCTTGTTTGATGGAAACGAAGCATTAGCCCTCCAAAGCTGGACCTGTCACCTAGAGCAGACAACATCAAGCAGGCAATCACTGAGGATCACAGACAAAAGAGAGAAGATCCAGCATATTATAGGAACACACTCAAGGACTGGTGACCTGGAGGAGGTGTTTAGTGGAGATTCTTTGCTTCCCCTTCCATAAAGCCAACCTAAGCCCTCTCCCATGTTCTGCAAAGTGTGGGGACAGGACACTGTCAGATTTGATACTAGGCACACTGCTCTTCCCCGCTGAAGATATCCTCACTTCGGATGTTCCCAAAGAGATGAACCCCTTGGCAGCAAGGGGGCTGGGATAAGTTTACAAGCCCCTTTATTTTAATTTGAAGAAACAAGTATAATATGCAAAGAACTGCACTAACAGTTGGGGTGCTAAGTGGAAGAGGGACTCAACTGCTCTGACTCATTGCTGTCCTTGGGAATTTTCATCTGAAAACAGGAGATGGGATTCACCTGAATTAGGAGAGAAGTTGGCATTTCATACAGACAATGTTCATTGTGGTAAAAGAGGTTATTTCAAAAAACAATTGTAAAGCCTCAGCTTGACTCTGAGACAAGAGAAGGTCAGTTATTCACACATCCCTAGGTGCTGAGAACATGGCAATGATCAGCTGCCACCTAGGCCCAGGGAATTAGACCTTAGCCACACAGAACACCTCAGGGTTCCCAAGTGTTGCCTGCAGCAGCTACACAAGTGTCACAAGATCCATCATTTTCAGTGGCTAGTTTTCATCCTGTTACCAGTTGTCAGATGTGCTGCCAAAAACAAGCAACCACTTCTAAACCATGTGTGGGGTGGGGATAGCTTATGCAGCAAGCCACTCAACTCCTACAGCCTCAGTGGCTTCAACATCACTGCTACTTGTTGTTGGGGCTCTGCCTTTCAAACAGGGGCAGTACAGGAAATGATCAGGAACCAGCTCATGCCGCTCCCACTTTACCTTTGTTATATTTGGGTGGGCTCCAGCATTTCTCAGGAGCTTTCTGGAGGTCCCTGGCAAAGAGAAGTCCTGGGTCTGTCTTTGCTTCATGCAAGAATGTCATGCAGTGTTTGATTAGAGGACAGACAGTATTCCCTTCCCTTGGAAGCATGCCATTCACTTTGCTCCTGTTACCTCCTACTTGCTAAGGGAACAGAGCATTAGCATCCTCCCATCTCCTCTAGTAGGTTTCTTCACAGTGATCATCATCCAGAAACTGCTCCTGTCAGCTGAGATCTTAAATATCAATAACCCCAGGCTCCTTAAATAGTATTTTCACATAGAAAGAAAAACTGAAAAGTCTGCTGCCATTCTATGTTGTCTCCAAACAATTGGACTCGTCAGGCAAATGAACCAAGCTGAAAACGTTCCATGAATAACAATTTTCACAACAACTCCTTAAGTCTCTGGGTTAACAGTGTAAGAATCAATGTACATGAGTAACTGCAGGAGCCCACAAAAAGGATTTCTACTAGTAACATGATCAATTGTTTGGTACTTAGGAAACTACAGTTACATTAAACAAAGAAAAATAAGCAAGATTTTTTTGGCAAGTTTAGAAGACAAGGTGAAAGCTCACCAGTTCCTAATGACAATTATGTGCATAAAAAGTCTGGAAAATTAAAAAGCTTCAACAGAGGTTTGGCCATAACAGTGTAAAATATTAAGTGTTTCAACCACAGCCTTGCATGAAACAAGACCAAAGAGACACCAGAGCAGATACATTACAAATGAAAGAACTTCCACTGACCACTGGCCAAGTAGAAACTGGAGAACCAACCGTGGTAACTGCCACATGGAAAATGTGAATTCCAGCTGAGGAGTCACAAGAATAGATTGGGAAGGTGGATCTCCCAGTATTTAAGGGAGAATGGATGTGTTCAACCACATTCTGGCTAGGTTATCAATTACAAGAGAACCTCAATCAGTGCCCTCTGGGTGAATTGGTAACAATAAAATGACTAAGCCTTTCCAGCTAAATCGTGGGCTTGTCTACATGGGAAACTGTCATAGAAGCAAGGTGTAAATTGAGAGCACAATAGCTTTTGCACCAGTTCCCAGATGGGTGGGTAACACTGTTCTGCTCTGAGAATATCTTTCAGAGGAGGCAGAGCTCAACAATACAAAGACACTTTGCATACAGAAAAGGCAAGAGGCAGTAGCTGAGGATAGCTAGTTGTTAGAGGTTGGTGTCTGGGTTTGGTTTGGGGTTTTTTCCTCTTAAATTTAGGTGTGTCCCAGGACTGTAAGTGATTGAAAGGCAAAGCAGGCTCAGGACAAGTTTTTGACTCATCACTGTCGACAAGTTTTGTTCTTTAGCTGGGGAGAGGGGACATTGTGCTTTCATGAAGCCTTTAAAGAATATTGAAAGTCGGGAGTAAGATGTGCTACATGGAAATTCCACTCTGAAATGTACAGGGCACAATTACCTTTGTCCATCACAAGCTGCAAGGAATTTGATCACAGCCTTCCAGTATGTGTGATCAATATTACCCTTAAAGACCCAAGTGAGGACGCAATACCAAGCAGGCACAGGCTGCCACTGACCCAGCATCACTGCTAACCCTGCTCAGTCACACCACGCTGTTGGACCTTACACTTAGGTGGCTCCATGCCTGACTAGCAGCAGCCTCCTGTCCTGAGGACCACAAACTAGCATCACAGCCTAAGCTTGCTCCTAACACTATGTTTACCCTCGTGTGTAAGCCACCCTGCAGCTAACACCAGTGCCATTCTTGAGTTACACCACCACGACACAGGATCAGCATCTGTCCCACTGATCTCAACCCTCTATGCAGTACTTAAACCCCAACCAATGGATTGAGAAGCGCAGGAAACTTTGGGCAACGTGAGACATGAAGATTTTTACCTCACTAAGTTGGCACAAGGTCCTGGCCAGCGGCAGCTCTGGTACACTCGCTGGATCACCGTTTCTGACCCGTTCTGCACTTGGCAGGAAACTGTCCGTGTAACCGTGTAGTGACACCAGTGCCTGCAGAGAGAAGGGACACTGTTAACCCCTGGGACACAGCAATGAACCAATGTATATCAGCATGCAGTAAAAACAAACCAGCTATCTGGAGGTAGGGCTGTTTCTTCTGCCAGCCATAGCTAGCCTGTCTCGCAGTCTTCATTTCTCACTCCACTCTTCCCAATAGCTGCAGAAAGATTCCCTGCTTCTGCCAACCTGAACCACAACAGATCCAGTAATGCCTCTTGCTAGGTCCTCAGAGACCACTGTTCTAGTACAAAACTGAGTTCTGTTCGTTATCATAAACAATAGGACTTTGGGGGGGGGGGTGAGAGACAAAAGTGTTCCAAATCTCCCAGTAGTTCCCATGGTACTGGTCTTAATTTCATCCTGCTCATTACAGTCTCATTCCCCAGCCTCCTGCCATCCTGAACATTATCTGAGGTTGGAAAACTGAGATATGGTGTGGTGGGGCTCACTGGCAGCCCCAGATGACATCTGGATGACATCTTCAGATGACCTACTCAGAGACCTCTTGTAAAAGGAAACAATCATTACAGTAAGTGAGAGGCTTTCCTAAGGTTCTCCATTCACTGCTTTCCTTGCCTGAAGCCATCACCAGGGTTTGCCAGGCTGAACAGGACTGATAGCCCAATAACAGATCGTTCCCAATCTTGGGACAACCTCCCACCTTTCTCAACAGGACAGTGCAGGAACAACAGATCAAGTACCACAGCACTTGTCATCTCAGTGCTCTCAGTCTTCTCTAAAGCAGACCAGCACAGCATGGGTCAGGAGGGGAAAATAAAAAACCAAAACTTGGTCAGACCCCAAAGATCCTCAGATAATCCAACACAAACACAGATTTCTCTAACTTCCCTTTACCAGAGGGAAGAGTTTGGTTACAGCTGTACCCCCTCAGGAGCAAAAGGTACTTTCCCATTTGCAAAACATCACACTCCTGGCTTCCCATAAATAGCATGATTTTTCTACAAATACAGTTTTTAGGTGTTTGGTTTTGTCTCACCTGCTTCTAAGCCACAGTAAGAGACAGGAACACAGGTAAAATACATTAGACTCACTGTAGCTATAACAGCATAGTGAGCACAACAGAAGGATGAGAGACAAACAAAATCACTCCAAGATTTCTCTTTCCAAGCCAAAAGTCAGGAAGAACAGTCCCCAGGACTCAAACAGGCTTCAGACAAAGTGATGAAAGGCCCCATCATGGTTTACAGAGATTATAAATGACCCTTTATATTATATACAGATGCTAGGAAGAAAGGTTTAGGACTTTTACTGGCATGCATCCAGGATGGCAGAGAATATATTGCTGCTTATTAAAAAGCATATTCCACCCAAGCAAACAAAAGATTCAAAGAGCAGCTCCTTTAGGAGCGGGTCTGTGGGGTCTCATGCATGCTCATCACCAGCATATTTAGCACAACACCCTGCAGCACCTCATGACATTGGTCTTCCACTGCTTTGCTTAGAGCAGCAAGTCTTGCTTGGTCTATCCCCCGCAGCCATTTCCAAAGAGACAGCCTCCTCTCACACCCCATTTGATTCTTGGAAGACTTTTGTGGACAACTGAGGACCTGCAGACCACAGCCTACTGATTTCAGCAGTTTCAGTACAGGGCTACAGACCAAGACCTCACACCTTGATTGCAGCTGACAACACGTCATTCTAGAGGGAACACGAGTGTCGATGCCAGCAGATATCCAGTCTATTTACTGTGTAGGTCCAGGATGTTACTGTGGACCTTTCAGGCTAACTAGAGCAAACTCAGTGTTCTTCCATTTGGAGATACTCAGAGCTATTCTGAGCTTTAGCAGACCCCTCCCTCAGCAGATGCTCTGCTGACTCATCAAGTGTGGTGCTGTGTGGCCTCAGGCACCCAGACTCCAGAGGAGACAAGAAAACCCAACTTCCCAGGGTATGCATGGAGCAAAGGGCAGCTGGACTTTATACAGGGACCTTGGGCTGCATTTTGCCTCTGCAGGCAGACAGAAGGAGGAAACTATATTCTGCACCCCACCAGCTTTCTGAACCTGCTGCACTCCTCACCAGAAGCCTTATCTGGGTGCACTGGTCATCCCCTGGAGATTGGAGATGTGTGTACAGCCTACAGCAAGAGGTAAAAGGGACTGCAGAGGGTGAAGCACAAGGCATCAAATACTCAAGCTGAAATGCAGTAAGTTCCAGAAGAGCCATATACTCACACAGCAAAGCTTAATTCCTGGCTAGCATGGCTGAAATAGCTTAGAGCAATCATTTCACAGATGGGGAGACCCCAACAGACAGCAAGCTTCCTCTTCCCCCTCCTTCCCCCCATCTGGACTTGCACAGTGCTGTTTCCTAAGCCCAGCACACAAGGGGTACCTAAGGGATGCTTCCACCCATTGTGAATGCTTACAAAGAATCACACCACAACTTACAGAGTCATCCCTAAGAATAATGTTTGCTTCCTTCCCAGTCCAAAGTACTGGCTTTTATCCAAGCTTCTCAGACTCCCAGGGGTCCCTGGAGGACCTTCTGGGGGGGGTTGCAAGAGAAAAGCCAACTGGTTGTTAGTAGGCTTCATTTCACTGGACAAGTGATCACAATCTGAACAATGTCAGAAACCATTGGGCTGAACTGATCAGGACTCAGCAAGTAGCCTGTTTAATCAGGAACATGTAACTTGAAAATGAAAGGGGCTACATTCTTGACTGATCACTTCTTTCAGTGGGTTGACAGTTCAGCTCCACACACCAAACTGACTTGCTGCCATACCCTGCTAAGGACAGACCTACAGCAGGCAACACCTACCACACACAGGTCCTTCTGGCTACAGCTGTGGATAACCATGCTCCTACCAGCATGAAATGCCATGCTTCCAGCAGAAACAATCCCACCAGTCAGACTCTGAACAAAGCCATTTATGCTGTTGAAGAACTAAGTAAAACAGAGATTTAGTGTGGGTTTAATACTTACAATGAAAGCATATGCTACACAACACAAAAACTCCAATCACCAAGACTTGACTGGCCAAGATAGAAGCAAGCCAAGCCTTTTGGGGAGGAGTGGAGAGGGGGGGAGGACTGTCTGTGCAGCACCTGTTGCATGTGTTCAGGCACAAACTGACCCTCCCGACTCCCAATACATATTACAGACATTTCTCACTAAGGTTGGCATTTCTGATGCTTGTGATTTGCCCTAAAGCTTTGTGCTGTGTCAACAACTGCACTGAATTATCTTTTTGTTTCCATAAGGATAACACACTGTGTGTTATACTTAGCAGAGATCAACATTTAGGGCACAGAAAACAGTAGGAGTGTTTTGATAGCTAGATAGATTTCCCCAAGTTTCCTCATAACATTTTTCACTGGAGCTATCAATTTCCCTGCAATCCTAGAGAGGAATTTCAATAAAATCAGAAGGTCGCTGACTTTCACTGGGAAAAAGTTTCTGTTCTGACTCAACAAAAGTGAACTGTGCCCTTTTCTCTGTGTAAATAGTACAGCATCCTGCTTGCTTTGCCAGAACAGCAATCCATACATTGTGTGCTGGAGCCCATCACAAGGAGGGACTAGTTGTTTATATACTCCACTAAGA
The DNA here is from genome assembly GCA_020800305.1 of Porphyrio hochstetteri. Classification (NCBI taxonomy): domain Eukaryota; kingdom Metazoa; phylum Chordata; class Aves; order Gruiformes; family Rallidae; genus Porphyrio; species Porphyrio hochstetteri. The sequence goes on from CM036925.1 coordinate 1,798,835, forward strand.
ACAGGAGCAGAAGTTGCCCTCTACATGTGAGGAAAGCCAGGTTGCCATGCTCTCTGGGGTATCTCTTCCTGAACCACCCAGTCCTACATAACTACATTATTCCTTTCTTATTCACAAATACACACCTCCCTGAATGTGCTTTGACTCACCAGGACCAGGTTTACCAGCTAATTCAGTTGGCTGGGACCAGCATCCTCTTCACTGCTGTGACCTGGCTAAAGAGGAAACAATCTCATCCCATGTTACTGGAAAACTCAGATAAAAACCAAGCAGGGCTCAAGCTTCTCCTGTTCTTCACCATACTTATGGTCTCCCCTGGTAACTAGGTTTTAGGATTCAAGGCTGTCACTCAGTTCGTTGTCCAGCAGAGCTAGCAACAAAATTCAGTTGGGAGCACCAGTTTCCACAGTATTAGTGTGTTCAGAGTTGAATTGGTTCAGGCCTGTAGACTGACAGACCATTGCTAAGGACTCCACAAAACGATTTGAAAGGAAACAATTTGAGGCCACAGAGAGCCAGAGGCATGAATAGGAATAAGACAAGTTCCAGGTCTCCCACTCCACTATGTTGTTCAGACAAAGACTGGAAGGAACTCTGATCTTTCTGCAGACACCACAACCCCCACCCAATAAGAGTCTGGAAAAAGTGGCCATAAAAATAAGTCCTGGCTAGCAGAGGAAGACAGGACAATTTATCTAGGTACCTCTCAATAGCACAACCCTTCCCAGGGGGCAACATGTTCTGTGCTCAGTGCACTTCAAGTACACAGTTGCCAGTAAGATTCTTAAGTTTTCCCACACAGAGTGGATTATCAGAGACTGCTGGAGGGAGCTGAGACCTAGAGAAATCTTTACCTTTGAAGGAAAATGCAGTTCAGTCTGCACAACAGCTTTAATCTTCAGCAGGTTCTGCAGCCAAGCACATTTCACTGTGTTTTCCTTGCTGCTTTGTGTGCATGGTTGACCTTCCAAACAGCATTACCTCGAGTGCTGAACTTTCTTCAGTTCATAGGAAACACCACAAAGTTTTGCCTTATCCTTCTGCAGCCACTGAAGTCACAGGGGTTAAGGGAAAAACCTCTCCCCACTGGAATTATTAAAAGCCTAGAAGCAGAATAGCCAAGTTGTATGGAACAATGGGCACAACACTGAGACAAAGAGGGAGTCCAGCTCCCCAGAGCAACATTCAGCTCAAGAATGAGACCATTCTTCTTCCAATCCCCCACCTCATTCACAAGGTACCTTCCAGCTTCTGTAACTAATGAAGGAGGGGCTCTGAAGATGATAGCACTCATCTATTAAACATGCTTGACTGATTTGTGCAGTAGATCCACCCTGTACATCAGCACTAATATAAATGCAGAATATAAGAGAGGCAGATGAGAACTTCAAGGTCAAGCAGGCAGGTGGATCAGAAATGAATCATGTGCAATACATGCACCTCTGCACCTATGAATGTTTAAGCAGAGAGGTGAGATGGCAGAAGGATTATACCTCTGGCATAAAGCCCCTCTGGTTTATACCCACTACCCAGCTCCTCTTGATGTGCTAGTGGCACGTTCCAACCCAATCAAACAATAAACATGGTTGATCTGAACCATAATTACCTTCTTCAGGAAAATGAAAGGAGTTAGTCCATGACTGAGTGCTCAGAAATAAAAGGGAGGGTTCACTCCTTTGAAGTGCTTTGCTTTTAAAGGCATTCTTCTAGGCACTGACCTGCTTTGCTGCTCCCTCCCTCAAGCTTATCACCATCAATGAGAGGACAGTAGTTTCCAGAATTCAGAGGGAGGAAAGGGGAAACATACAGAAATATCCATGGAATCTGTCTTTGTGAAATGAGACTGCCTTGATGGAATTTGGCACCCCATATCCACTCAGCGTGGAAATCATGCACAGTTACAACCAAGTGTGTAATTTTTGCAACATAAAAGCCTTTCAAAGGAAGATGCTGGGTCTAAGCATTTTTGCACAGCTGGATAACCTGGTTGTAGATAGGTCTCCTACCTTCATATCGTCAGTACATCCCCAGGACTGGTCTGTTCACTCCTAGAAAGCCTGTCCTTGAAAAGAAGGTTGAGGTCAATGAATAAAATATCCTTAAGACCTTGACTGAACGTATAGAACTGAGATTTGGAACACCAACTATTTGTCTGAACCATACCCTGTGTTCAAAGACAACATTTGGTACTTGTCTACGTGCCCCTCACTGAAGTTCTGATCTGGAACTGCTGAAGTTGAGGACCCTGATCTTCATCAAAGTTTGAGATAACTTTGATAAAAGTCAGTACCTCTAAAGTTACACCAACATAAGTTTATTCAGAATTAAACTCCAACTCTGAATTAGCAGGAGAGGGAATTGTAAATGGGAAAACTGGATGCTGACACATGCCTGCTCCTCCTCAAAAAACCTTTGGGAGAGAAAAACATTAAAAGTAGCATAAGGAGTCAGCAACCCTTGTAACAGCATCCTGTGCTTTACTGGCACTCCTGTTGTGGCTACAGAATCCCCTCCACCAGCTATAAAGTCAGTGCTCATTGCTGTCTTGCTACATTACATCACAACAAAACAACATTTGGCACAATTTGAGCCCTCCAAACAGACAAATCAGGCTCCTGCTGGTTCTCAGCATCTCCTTCAGATCCCGTGCTTGGCCTACAGGCTCATATCTGCATCAACAGTTCATCTGCAAGGACTGAGCATGGGCTGCTCCTGAATTTACTGTTTTGCTTCCAGAGATCCACACAGACAACACAGCATCGTTGTGCCTCACACTCAGCCCTCTGCTGCCAAACTCACAGCACTTACCAGCAGCAATGAAAGCCACATGCATGACAGGAACACTGGGACCTAAAGGAAGCAGTGCTTCTCATTAGCATTATACTGGCCCCAAAACCCACAAATTACAAGAACAACAAAAGGCAATGTCTAAAGGAGAGCATAGAGCATATCAAAGAAAAAAACCAACCCAGCATGATCAAGACATGGCTCCCTATCCATTGTGTGGTGTTAGTCTGCCCATGTAACACCCATGATCAGGCTTTTCCTGGAGCTGAACAGTAGATACAGTGCTTCATTAGGGACAGGTACTGCCTTCTGTTAGCCAGAAAGAAAAACCACTGAAGGAGATGCCACAGAAAAAACATTGTTTCTTCTCTCTAAGGGAATACAAATTTGTTTTCCTGACCTATTCCAACAGTCAGAGCAGTGTGCTGCAGGCCCCAAGAGGCATAGGCGAGCAGATCAGAGCATGAGCTTCAGATTCACAAGTGTCAGGATGCAACTGGAAACACCTCTACAGAAAGCTGTGTGAGTTACAGATCCCAGAACTCTTCTAGCAATGCTTCTTCCACCTCCCCCCCCCCCCCTTCCTCTGTCCTGTGGCATGCTGCAATCACTTCATTCAGCCTAGGTGGTGAATTTGTTCAGCAACTCATAAAGGAGTCAGTGGGCTCTGGTATACAAGGGACTATGCAGCCCTTTTAGAGTAGTGCTGCTACCTATCATTGTTGGGAGCTAGATTTCATGAACCAAGGGGACCTCTTTTATGAGTTAAGTCACAGCAGGCAGGCAGGCTTAGCTTTATTCCACATCACTTCTATTTCAGGTGATTGCCACGCAAAGAGACAGACATGAGACAACATTCTCACTGAAACTGAAGAAACAGCCTTTCCTCAAATGCAAGAAAACCCTACAGCTTTCTAACACTTCCAGTCCTGGAGGACATGATTAGAAATAAGCCAGTCTAGACAAGTCTAACTACTTACATCAACACTTCTTTTCCCTCTTTGATTTGCCAGTTAGCCACTTGCACTCAGCAAGGCAACTGAAGTTCAGGTAGATCTCAGCCAGCATTTGCATTGGGCCTGATGCAAGACTGCCACTGGCACTCCAGGAAGGTTTTTTGGAGACAGCTGTATCGTACCAACATGCCAGTACTCCAAGAGCAAAGCAGTTCTCTCCACTAACTAATACACCAGGTCATTCTGAATCCAGGCTGTGTGGCATGGAGTAGATAAAGCAGGCTGTCTTTCTTTTGCCCAGCTCAGAGATGCCTAAGATGAGCCACAGGAAGCCCCAGTTCAATAAAAACTGGGTATTCAAAGTGTTAATCAGTCTGAAAAACAAAACCCAAAGTCTATGTGCTAATTTGCTATTTAAATTGAATACTTTTTATTCCATGTCTGCCATGTCTGGCACAAGGCTCTCCTGGGCGTTACTACAATAAAAAATAATTTGGAAAATAATCCTATTGTTCCAGTCACACCCGTGGGAGTTTCATGTGTAGGGAAGTAGGAACATCAAAACTAAGATCTGTTGTGTGATCAGAGAGCAGAGTTTGCCCTTTACAACAGTCAGTTCTGATTCAAGTGCCTGTTGGGAGAGAGATCAGAGTGAGCTACGGCAGGAGGCTGTCTCAATAGCTTTAAGGTTAATAAATTCCTACTTATACAGCTTAAAACTCTTGAAAATCATCTTCAGTGTAGTAAACTAGCAATGCCCTTTACAAACACATGTCCACACCCACAGGCAGTTGGGGAGATCGCATCCTTCCCTTCCTCACCTCCCTCTCAAGCCAGTCATTATCAGTGGCCCTCTAAATGCAGCAAGGAATCGCCCTAAAACTCTTCTCCCAGTTGCCAGTCAGGAGTGCTTTCAAAGCGCTTCCTCCATGCCAAGCAGAAGCCTCCAGCAAAGCTCCATGCGAATATAACACGGCCTGGGTGCAGTAGTCATGGGTGCACAATAGTCTGCTGCACCAGCAACCTCCTCTTCACCTTCCTCCAGACTCCTGCTCTCCCACTCTGCTGGCTGCATCCGTCTGATGCCATAAGAACTACATAGCATTTGCTGTAGATCAGCTCCTCTGCACACGTTAGTCCCCAGCGCCTGCTAGTGAACACCCAGTATTGCCTCATCAAGTTCTAAACTCACTCCTAAATGTATGGTATACATTTCATGCACACAGAATCCACTGCACTTCGATATCCATCTACAGACTGTACAAAGACATCTAGAAATGAAGTGTTCTAACTACCTGGTTTTGATTTAAAAGGTTCTTCTGCTTTTAACACATCTTCCTGAGCTTTCACTGGTTTTGGAAGCAGTCTCCGTCCCTCATTTCTAGCCAAGAACAATTAATTGCATTCTCCTTTTAAACCTTGCTGCAGTCCAGGTTGTTCACTAGAAAAAAAAAAAGTCTTTAAAAAAAGAAAGCCTTTCTCTTGTGAACAGAAACACTAACACCTTTCTCTGTTATTAAAAAATTCTTGAGCAATCTAAGAAACCGCTTTAGTACCTCGGTGCTTTGGAAAGGAGATGGTCTTGAGGGAGGAGATCTACATTTCGGTATCCAGGTGGAAAATGGGTTTGATTTGGCCAAGTAATAACAGCTGAAAAAAGCCCTCCATAGGCTGTGCACGCACAGTAGATTCCTTCCTAATGATAACACTGCCTTGAAACATTCCCTGTGCACACGTGGGAAACCGGATGGGGAGGAAGCAGCACCGAGCAAGAGAGTGGGGACAGCAGGAGGTCCAAAGGAGAGATACAGACATTTGGCCAGAAAAATTCCTGCCCTGTTCTGTGGGGAGAAAGCACAGCAAACTCTGTTGGATGGGGGTTTGGAGGGATTTTTTGGTGGTTGTGGAAGTTTAAAGTTACCTGCCAATGCAAATGGTCAGGGCAACCCAGCTGTCTCCACCAGGGCAGAGAGGAGAATTCCCCAACAGCATTTTAACCACAAAATTGGTAAGGGTGCAAACAACCCAACCTCACAAAGCAAAGGCTTCACAGGCATCCCTTGCTGCTCTGCTGGGAATGGGAATGTCTGGAGGTGCTGGTGAGTCTCAGTCTCTGCTTGCAAAGAGGCAGCAGCTGATGCTGGATATGCACACATCCCATTTTAGGCTCACAGCACTTGCAAAGCCTTGTGGCAAATTCAAGGTAAAGCCAGCAGAGACAGATGGCACCTCTCTCCTCTCCTATGCAGAGACTTCTTCAAAACCAGAACATTCAGAGGATGAAGAGAGATACAAAGAGTGTGGAAGAGAAAAGTTTAATTAAACAAGCAGTTATGACCTGAATTTTATTGATGGGCAAGAGTCATGCTGTATTTCTACTACCCTTTTTGCAGCTTGGGAGGAACAGCATACTGTTGCTTTACTTACTGTGGGCAAGCCAGTAAACCTGTGAATGACATGTAGCTGCTCAGCAGCAGCCTCCAGTTTATTATTACACTAAGCATGCACACAAACAGCCTTCACACACAACAGTGAGAACTTGCTTGTGGTGTTTCTCCCTCACACACACAGACACACAAACAAGAGTTTTCCTCTACACCCTTCAGCCCAGCATGGAGAAATTTTACATGTGGTGTCCCAGTGAAGGATGCTGCCAAATCCAGCCCCCCTGCAAGCAGAGACAGCAGCTGCCATCACCACAGCACCACCTGGCAGGGTGCCACATGGCAGCCAGGGCACTGAGCACGTCAGTGCTGAACATCAGTCAGATGAATCAGCTGGGACAGGCTCGCATCACGTACTTCTTGCAGCAGAAGAAACTGGGTACGAGTTTCAGTTCAAACTGCTCTCACACACACAAATCGAAAAGGTTGGTTGACCCACAGAGCAGGTGGTGACCAGGTACTGACTGAACAGCTTCCCCTTGTCATCGACAGGTCCGTGGGAAACGGCCACTCACTCACTCTGTTACTGGTAGTGCCTGGGCCGCAAGCCATGCGGAGAGCATGCAACTCCAGCCACATGCTGGGGGCTGTGGGGGTGTTGTGTTAGGTTTTGGGGGAGCTTTACTGAGCAGTTAGTTGTTTAAAAAAAAGCCCTAACACACACAAACACCCCTACAACCACAGAGATGAGAGCTTAGGGAGCTGTGCAGCGAAGTGCACCTCATCTCCGTAGGCCACAGAGCTGCTCCCATACAAATCGGTAACCCAGACAGAGGTAGCACAAGGCTCAACTAGGACACCAGATGAAGTGTCCCAATACAAACCAAGATAGTTTAGTTGCATTTAGCTCAAGCTGCAACAACTCCTGTCATGTCCACATTCCCACTTCCCTCTCTTCCCACCCTGAGCAGACAGAGCTTCACCCTTCCCAAAGGTTACGCAGCAATTCCTCCAAAAGGTGCCTGGGAGCTGGGAGTTTACAGCAAAATTCTACAGTCATTTGTAGAAGCTGCTTTGAAAACCTTCTAGTTCAGATGCCAAGAACCACTTGGCAGGGCCTGACAGACATAATTAGAGAGCTTGATTGTTTCAAAGGATGTTACCCAAGAAAATGAGTATGTTGCTGCGGTCCTTGCAATAAATTTCCAACGGGTTTGGTTGCAGAGGTCTTCAAAGGGTTTTTAGCAGACTTAATTATACTATCAGGACTCAAGTATTTTTCTGGTACTTGGCAAAATGGGATCCTATTATTTCTGCTTGCAACGCACACTCATCCAAAGCTTATCCACAGGCCCACAGCCTAAGAATTTCTACAACTTTGTCATCCAAAATTTTTTGTATCATTTGTGATATACATTAGTGACTTCCAGTAACAGTGGCCCAAGAGACAGCATTTTACTGTGCGATAGTTTAAACCATTTGGCTCAGTGCTGTATCCTGAAATACACTGCAGGGAGACGATATATTTTGCTGCAGGTTACGCTGATTTACAGCAGCATTAAGCCAAATGCTGTAACATCCTACAGAGCCAATTTGCCTTTCTGCTCTCTGCTGTATTTCAGATGCTGCATGGGAACAGAGAGAGCCTGCAGCATCGCAGCCCAGACCTGCCTTAGCTCCAAATGCTGGTACTGTTTGGTAGAACCAGTTGTTGGAGGCATTTTTGTGCTCACCCCATCGGTCAGCACTGCTTCTACAGATATTTTACAGGCTTGGCATCCCACAAACCTTTCGCTGCAGCCTGGGAAAGGAAAGCACCACAGCCCGTGTGCCATCCATCACCCAACCTTCTGCTGCTGTTCAATCCAGCCTGCCCTGCTCATCACCTCCCTCTCCCACCTCTCAGCTCACCCTCCAAACTAAATCCTTCTCTTAAGATCAGGCAAAGACTAACTCCCAAAGACTAATTTCAGCTATCCAGGCTCAGAGAGGTGCAGTAAACAGGGAGCACATGACCTCTATTCTGTAAGAGTGGAAGTTTATACAACTGCCAAATATTATCATTTGTTGATTATAAACATATATTCATATACATATATTTATAAGCATATATTCATATACAATACTTTGGATTTTGCAGCTTTCCCTCTAAGATCTAACCACACCCTCATAAAATACTCCCCAGAGCCTTCCATTACATGAAGGGAAATATTACTGTTCCCTTTTTATTTAGGGGAAAGAAAAGAGAGAGAGAACTTGCAAGTCTCCGTTCCCAGACTCTATGTATATTCTATAGAATATACACTGTGCATTTAAGGGAACGGCCTTTTTCTTTGGAAAGAGGGTGGAAAACAAAGCCTTATGAATCAGCCAGCTGATAATTAAAAGCAACTAAATCCAGATCACTTTAAGCTGCACATGAGAATCTGAACTCCTCAGATGCCGAATTCCTCTGCCGACCAGAAAAGCCAGGGTCACTTGCCCAGCTGGTCACTATTGTTCTGTCCAATAAAGTTCTGGCAGGAATGCGTGTTTAACAAAATACAGAGATTAGGCACAGCAAAGAATGCAGCTCCCCCCTCAGTGTTTAGGTTAGCAGGGTTTGCCATGTTGAAATACTGAAGCTTAAGCATATCAGATTTTCTCTGTCCTGTGCTGCTAGTGCCAGTGACAGACACAAGCTGACAGCTCAGTTCTCAGGATCGCTGCCATTTTAGCTTTAAGTTCATTAAAAGCAACATAAAAAGCTCACCTCCAAGCTGTAACGGACATTAATTAAGTCAGTGTTTTCTCACGGAGGTAGAGTACCAAATGAAGAAGTCTCTGTACCTCCCAACTCTTGAAGGGTGATTTAAACCAAGCCAGATGCTCAAGGGACCAGATTTTGAGAACCTTACAACAGGGCAGCTCATCTTCAAATGGCTTTGGATAGCCTAGTTTTCCAAAAGGAATCAGTGATGTTCCTAACGTGTGACTTGGCTTCTGACAGTTCAGAATCAGGACCTTTAACTCTATTTACAAGACTAGAGGCAGATGCAAAAATGTCACGAGAACAAAGTCCTACAATCTTACAGAGACCTTGCAGGAACAGAGCTCTTCCCAAGTCAGATGCCATGCACACAGCAGCTCTGATTCCTCGCCAGGCCAAAAACGTCTCCTCTCAAAAAAGGTGTTATTAAACATACAGCTATTTGACACTTAAGTAGTGTTTTGCACAGGATACAGTTCTTGGAGAACTGTGTGTAAGGAGGTTCTAAGTAGACTGTTACATCTCTAAGTTAGTGGCTCATGGAGTATGAAGCCTCTGCAGGCGTATGGCCAGCTTGCACTGTGCCACGTGTGGTTTATAGGTAGGAAACATCTAAGACCCCATTTACCACAGATGTCTCTCTTCTTTCTCCCTTCACAAAAGCTCAAGAATTACTTTGTCAGAGCCACACAGTAAACATAGAACAGGCACACCTGAGAGATGGAGCTGCCGGCAGCCAGATCTACGTGTTCTCTTCTCATTACACCTTTAGTCATCCTAGCACAGCAACAGGAGCCTTAGTTTAGCCAATATCACTGTCACTGCCACCTGAAAATGCAAACAACTCAAAATCTGCACAAGACACAGATAAGATAAGCAGCCAGACAGCCCACATGGAGCAGGGTGGCAGAAACCAGACCAGTCTGGGGAAGCAGGAGAGGGAATCAGGCCAGAAGAAAGGCAGGAAGACAAGCAAGGAACCTGAGGCAGGAGGAAGAGAAGTGGCATCAGCTCTGGGAGCAGTGGTGGGGAAAGTCTTTAGGGAAAGCTACAAGCAGGACCTCCCTTGGGTAGGAGGATTGAATTCATGGCACCCCACTTCACACAGGCACATGGGAGAGCTGGCACCCATTGCTGCCTCAAGTGAGGATCTGAAAAAGCTCCCTGTGCCCCGCTCTGTTTACAGCAGTAATGAGAGCCTAGAGGAAGGGGCTAGAAACATCTGAGTTTAATAAGGGCTGAGCAGCACACAGCAAAAAAGAAATGTCTGCCCTTCCGTTCAGGGCTACCACACCCCACCAAGCACCACAGCACCAGGCCAACGGGAGGCTCGGCACGGAGACGTTATGTCATCTGAACAGCCACAGAGGCCCATCTGCCCCAAGCCTTCCTGAGACCAGAAACAGCATTTCAAACCAAGCCCAGAGCTCCCAGCTCCACACTTCTGAATAGCTAAATAAGCCACGTCCTATGGGGAAAAAGCAGATGTTGCCTGACCCCAGGCACAGAACAAGCCAAGGACAGAAGGGAAGGTTTTGTGCAATGCCTTAAGTACTCCATCTCACAAGGTCATCACAACAGGGCAAAAAGAACAGTTAGCTCATTTAGCACCTATGTTGCTGCCTTTTCTTAGTCCTGAACAGCTCTAGCCTTCAACACGCACAGGGTAAGGAGCACCTGATTCCAGTTTCTCACGCAAAAGACCAGTAACCTTCAACATACCACTCATGACTGGCCTCCAGCTGGATTTTGTTCCTTTCATCACCACCCTTTGGGCTCAGCCATCCAGCCGGTTTTTAACCCAGCTGAGGGTCCACCTGTCCAGGCCAGTGGCAGCCAGGTTCTCAGTCAGAATGCTGTGAGAAACCATGTCAAAGGCTTTACTGAAGACCAGGTAGACACATCCACATCCTTCCCCTAGTCCATTAAGCAGGTCACCTTGTCATAGAAGGTGATCAGGTCAGTTTGACAGGATCTACCTTTTGTAAACCCATGCTGACTGGGCCTGATCCCCTGGCCATCACAGAAGTGCTGCACGACAGCACCCAAGATGACCGTCCCCATGATCTTCCCAGGAACTGTGGTCAGACCAACAGGCCTGTAGTTCCTTGGATCCTCCTTCTGACCCTTCTTGTATATGTTCTTTTTATGCCACACGTACTTGGTCTTTTTATTCCACTGAGAAATGGAAAGTGGGAGTCAAAGAACCTTGTCCATTTGCAAAGTCAAAAACCAACTCTCCTCTACAGTGCAAAAAAATAATGGGAGGGGAGGCAGAAGAAACAGGACTGGGCCTAGATGTAGTGGGACTGTACTACACACAGTACAACTTGGTTACACAACCACAGGCAGCAGGATATTCCCCTGCTTCACAATTTCAGTTCGCTGAGATGCTCTGAGCAAACACATGCCTAGTGCAAATACTGCAATGAATATCACTGCCCCCCAGTTCCCAGGGGCAGGGAAAAGTTGAAACCAATTAAAAATGACATCTGACTACATAACCTGATGTTGAGATTGGACATGAAGAGATGCATCTCTATGGAGTGGTACCTCACGTTAGCTTTAAAGTTTTGACAGATAGTTTGTTTGCTCAGCACAAAGGGAGATGGCTGGATAACAACAGCCTTGCTCAGCTCTCACAGCACAGACAGGAGACACACAGCAGACCACAGAGGAGGAGCAAGTCCCACAGAAGAGAAGCTCACAGATACCTTCATTTACTCAGCTTCAAAGAGATTTAAAATCAACTACTTCTAAGTGGCAGACATTTCCAGATAAACCACACAGATACAGAAGAGGAAACCTATTTGTCCCAAACACGAAACATTACAGAGCTGCCTTCAGCTTTTGTCTCAAGAACATCCATTCTGTGGGCCTCTGGGCTAATGCCATTTCTAAACAGATAGGAGAGGGGCTTTTTTCTTTGCCAGAGCTATGATTTCCCAGCTTTGGAAGCTGAAAAATGAGTCTCAAACCTGAAATAGCTTCCTGTGTGTTGGTACTCTCAAGGCAATGCAACTATTTTCAAATAGCCAAGCTTAAACTTTAGAGGCAACACTTTCACCCAAGCACACTCTTTACTTCCACACCCGTTCATCTCTAAGAGGAGGAAAGCTTAAACAGTCAAAACATGTAAACCATGTTAGCCCATGCAATAAACTGCAAGTCAGCAAATAATTGTTTCTTAAAACCAAAACAAGATGAGGAACAAAGTTAATGAACAATATCACAGTTCCCACCCCTGTTCCTTTCTGTAAGTAGTATTAAGAGCTAATTCGGATCAGTGCTATGTGGTGCATAAATACACTAACCAGGAGTATTTTAGTATTATTCAACTATATAAAAAGTTGGAATGTTGCAGGACAGTAACCCAGCTAGTAACATGATGATTTTTTAAACTTTTGCAGCTACAATCCTTAATAGAGTCTTTGTGATATCTAAGCTGACACAGGCTAGCTTTATGCTCAAAGCCTCAAAACAAACATCATGCCTCAGTGAAAGTAAATTTAAGCACTGTCTACATCTCTAATTAAAAGAGAGTTGAAAGCTTTGAGCATATTGGAGAAATGAGGTTGGATGGATTTCAGTATTACCCTACAGGAGAGGCAGTCTATGCTTTACAAAACAATAGTGTTCCCAGGTGTGCTAGAGGTCTAATGCAGGAGAGAGCATGAACAGCTGGTCCATTATTCTAATCCAGCAGACCTAAAGCACTCTGTGCTTTCAGTCTTTCATCATTACCTTGAAGTTGCTGTTCATTTTTCTTCCTCTATCAAGGCACAGGCCAACGAAACGAAGACACGAGTAAAGATTCCATGATCCCAATGTCCCAGCACCTCTCCCCCCAGCAAAGCTGTGAAGTTTCTAACCTAATGGGTTTCAACTAGGATTTTAGCACACTAACAAGTCTGGCTTGGAGAAAATGAACAAATACAGGTTATTCAAAGAGACACATTTGTTAATTTATCCAAGGGGAGCACAAGTTCACTGCCACCCATTGCTTTGCCTCTCCGCTCCCTTTTCCTTCCTAGAGCTGGTAAATGAAACCTACATGAGAGGAAATGATTCACTCAAGCAGCTGGAACAAGACAGTAGGAGATTTCCTAAATGAACACAATTTACTGCAGTAGCTACAGTCATGTCTGGTATTTCAAAGCCATTCCAGTGTTGCTGGGTGCTTACACTATCATTGGCTTCCCTGTTTTAATTGCACTGCAGAGTTAAGAGCGCTGAACCTCACAAGTCAGATGAGGATCACACGGCTGCAGGGTCCAGGAAACAAACACCAGATAGTTCAAGGGTTTGGTGATGAGCTTAAGACCTTCTGACCTCTTGGTTACCTGGGTAGGGAACTTCAAAGGGAATTAGCAGAGAGGACTCAGCGTGACACAAATCCCAGTTTGTTTGCCTGACATCCTCACACAGTCCATAGCAAGCCACAGAAAACCAGAAACCTCGGGCAACGAGCAGACTATTAGGTGATGGAGGGAATGACTCAGAAAACAAGATCCTGTCAGGAAAAGGAAAAAGAACCACATTTCTCCATTATGTACAGTTTTATATTCCACATCCACAAAAGAGCCACAAGAGGTTTGGGATCTGGGGCTGGAATCAGGTTCAAACCATCTTTCTCTGGTAATGAGGGAATTAACTGACAACTGTCAGGGAAACTCCAGATCTACGTTCTGAGAGTGCTCTGACCAACTGCATAAGCCAGGGTACTGATTTTACAGATCACCTCTTAATATCAAGAACAGGCTTCTACCACATAGACACACACTGACTTAATAGCACTAAAGCCTCACCTGAGAGGCTGGAGGTGGTTACATCACAGCAGTTTTCCACAGTCTTTCAAACAGGGCTGGGAAGGGGTGATTCCATCCTAGCAGATGTACAGCCATAGGGCCAGGCAAGATGCAGGCAGCTACTTTGAAAAGATCAGATCTACCTACACCAGGTCCACCCAGACATCTTGATGTTGAAAGTCAGCTGTTCATATGACCTATCAAGAGACTGCTAGCCTCAAGGAATAATTGACAACATATTTCAAGCATCACCTAGACATCTGAAAGCATCAACACCTCAGGGTTTTTTTCCAGGAGGAACAAAGCAAGATATAGCACAGGAAAGCTGATGACAGTTTAAATATCTTTCCCACGTCAAAGCAGCACACAGAAAGTTTTTAACTGTTCCACTGAATCCCAGAACAAAGTGATTTGTCCTCTGACATGGAATAAGCCATTGGTAAGGGCACAACTGGAACCCAGGTCTTGCTCTCCTGGGCTGTGCTCCAAGGCACATCTGTGGCAGCAAGAAATGAAGCCACCTGGCCTTCTGTGTCAAAACCTTTGCCTCTAGCAGTCAGAAGTCACACTTACAGATTTCAATTGACTGGTATTACTGTCCTTTCCACGTCTGTCCTCAAGAAATGCCACTGCTGTAGCAAGCACTAAGAATTACTGTGTGTCCAAAAGAAGTACCGATTTGTAGTTACATAGAGCCTGCATAAGGACACCAATCCAGGCAGTCCTGTTATTTGCAACATCATGGTTCTAATGTTCATTCACAGGAAGATATTTTTAGGCTGAGGTGTGTTTTGAAGGTCTATCACAGTTGGATTTTTTTCCACCCCAGCTGATTTTTGTAACACCACTATAAAGCCAGCACTAAGAATAAGTTATCATCCTACATTGCTTTCCAGGTCATGTTTGGGGTTTTCTTTCCACTACCTCCACCTCACATCCAAAGAGGTTTCCAGCCTAAGCACTGCATCTAGCCTCAGAAGTTTCTAACTCCTACACTTGAGTTCACAAGGGCTTGATGCATGACTAATTTGAAAGCACAGGAAAACAGGACAAGAAGTTAAGCCTGGAGGACACCAATTCCAAAGACAACACAGATGTGGGGATTCTCTCAGAACATGTCCAAGTCCAGAGGACAACTGTTTCTGCTTGGCAGACAGCCCCTCTGGTCTTATGCTTTGGGTAAGACCCACTTCCCATTCTCATCACCTTAACACAGTAGCAAGTGAGAGAAGCAAGTGCTGAACATCAATTTCAAACAAAACATCGAGGCTGTTAGAATACACCCAAAGCCAAGGCACAGCACTGCTTGGGTTTGAGTCACTACTACTTGCACACCCACTACAGATGTCCAAAGCAATTCAAGCACATGCAAAGATAGATAGACTGCAAGTGCCTTTGGTCTACTGACCAACATCTGTCACTGAAGCCAACCAGAAGCTAGAATTTTAATTTTAAAGAAGGAAACATCATTCCACTAGAACAAGTACTGCACAATAATATTTTGAAGGATATGAATATTAGGTTTTTTCCCTTCAAATTCACCTCCACCCCCACTTCCCCCCAAGCTTCTTACACTGCCCAGGGTATTAGCCTTCTCACAGAAAAATGTTCAGCCATCCTCAGAAGTGGATAAAAAAGGACTAAAGCAGCTATTGAGCTTGGAGCAGTTTTCTAGGTGGAAGACAAGAGATTCCAACAATTAGGTTTTTTCTTGGAAAAATACAGCTTATGACAATTTTTTAAGAGCCAACTGATAGCAGATTCCCAAACAGTTCAATCCTGTCTTCACTTGCTGATCAAGGACAGAAAGAGAGACAGCTGCAGGAACATGGTGGGTCTTGCCTCAGGAAAACACATCAGCTGTGGAGCATCTCATCAATATGTGCTACAAAGTACCAACACCTGGGGTTGCAGCAGTAACTTTCAAGGGTCTGCCCTGCTTATACTTGGCTGCAGTACCCAGGGAAAGTGCCAGAAGTCACTGGATAAACCACTCCCTGGAAAGGTTGCAGAAGAGAAAGTGAGGAAGGCCAGGTTGTGCCTCTTTGGACAGCAGAGGAGACACTGAAGAACGTAAAGAGTTTATACCAGTCTGATTCAGCCCCCTGAAAAAAAAAGCTTCACACCCATGTAGATCAATGTTAGACTTAAGAGCAAAAAGCCTCATTCTTCTCCAGCACCATATTAAAAGCACAGCTATCCCAACCTGAAGCTGCACCCTGCAGGAGGCTCCCCCAAAGGTCCAGCACTGTGGCTGGGTGAAGCTTTCCCACACAGATTTTCCCATCTGAAAGCAAAGCCATTTGACATTTGCCAACATCAAAAACTCCACCACTCAAAGGGAAATTAAAACATGCAGAGATTGCTTCAACGTGTGATATTTGACTAAGCACTTGGATTTTTATTTCAAAACATCCACCAGTGGTTTACCCCCCCCTTCAATTTTGTGTTTCCCCCCTCTGCTTTAAACTAGAACAGGAGATTCTTGCATGGCAAAGTTCCACTGGATTAAAGGGGGGAAAAAAAAATAAAGAGAGAGGGAAAAAGAAAGAGAGCTCTACCAGCTCTCCCAACATCATTGTTTAAATCAGCTTTAGATGGTTTTACACAACACTTTATAGACTTGGAGAGGGACGGGTTCCCTGACAAAGCATCAGCTATCCAAACAACCAAGGCATGGGAAAACTCTGCAAGAGCCTAACTAGGGGAAGGCCTTTGGTGAGCAGAGATACAGTCTGCACTCATGTAAGTGTGGTAGCTCTGAACAAAGATCTGCAGGCTAATAGATATGTACGACAAATGACATGTGGTTCTCATTGCAGCCCATGCTTTGGGAAGGGGGTACCTTGGAACAGATCCAGCTGGGATAGGTTTATCCCATTACTCTCCTATAATTTTCTGCTGTTTCAAACCCTTTGACAGTTACTGTAGTTTAACATCACACCCCCTACAGACTGAGGCCTGTTTGACAGGCCAGCAAACAAAACCACCCCCACTTGGAGATGAAATATGCACCATATGTGAGCACGGTACAAGGCTAGCACCCATTCTTGTACTTCTGTGACATGCTGATGTAAATCTGCTGTGTGGATGCTGTATCCCAGTTCCTAGCCCAAATAAGCTGTGTTAACCTAAGCTGTCCTCCACAGCAGCCTAACTCATGCAGGCTAGGTATTAGCAAGGGGAGGAGGAAAAGAGGTAGAGACAGGATGGACGAGCCCTGAATATTAAATCCCCAAGCCCCCATTTAAGGGAATTGAAGGGGAAAAAAATACTGTGAAATTCAAGAACAACTGGAATCAGGTTAAGCCACTCTCACTTTACACAGTGCAGCTCGTTCATCTGAACAGCTGTTTCACCTCTACAGAACTACCCAGAGAAAACAGAAGGGAGGGGGAAAAGCCTAAATTGTTTGCTCTACTGAAGCAGCAAGATACAGTAAATCAAAACTGATTAAGTTTATAAGAAATTGGGGGGGAGGAAGAGGAGAAGAGTGGAAGGATTGGTCTTAGAAAGCTATCTGAAAGCTGCAGCTCTTGAACAGACATCCGTAATCACGGTCTTTCCTTTGTTGAGCTGAACAAGATTTTCCTCGCAGCCGAGGGCTGTAACAGTTCCCTCTGCCGGCATCACCGGCGCCCCGGCCCGGGGGTCTTACGGCTTTGGCTGCGCACTGCCGGGGACACGGCGGAGCTGCCTTTCCCCTCCCCGACGGGCTGGGGGAGGCAAGAAGGGGAGGGCTTGCAGGTTTCATTTGCCAAAGCTCGGCTCCTCCATTCCCTAGGTGCTCCTCGGCCCGGAGAGGGACAGCGCTGCGGGCAGGTGAGGAGTCGTCCCCCACCCCGCGGATGATGGGGCAGCCCAGCCCGGCTCCCCGAGGGGCACCAGCGCAGCCAGCCCTCCCGCCCCTTCCTCGGGGATGGCTGCCCGCGGTTTCGCCGTCTCCGTCGCTCCCCCGGGAGCCACGGGCAGGGCCCAGCCTCCTCGCTGGGGAGGCGGACCCGCTCTTACTCACCGGCGACTGGCGAAGCCGCTGCTCGGCGAGCCCGAGCTCTGCTCTGGGTAGTTGTGCTGCAGGGTTGATGCTGGGAATTGATAGAGGAAGCCAGTCCCTAGCGCGCATCCATGCAGGCAGCAGCACCAGGAAAAGAGCAGAGCGAACCGCATTTTTGCCAGAACAGGGTTTTCCTCCGGCTTTTCCCTCTTACACGGCGCGGCAGGCGAGGGGCCGCGGCTTGCCTCCCCCGGCCGGGGTCACGGCGGGATCCCACAGCGCGGAGATGCCCCCGAGACCGGGGACCACGGGGCGGGGGGTGCGCGGGACACGGGGACCGCTGCTCCGGCTCCCAGAGGGAAGCCCCGACCCTCGGCCAGCCGAGCCCCGGCGGCGGCTGCTGCTGCCCGCGCTGGGGGTCCGGGGCCAGCGCGGCTCTTTGCGCCCAGGGCGCACACTCAGCCCCGGATGCCTTTTCAAATTTGGCGAGGTTGGTCCGACTCCGTCAAAGGGGGCGTGGGGTTTCGGCGTTAACCCTTGCCAGGCCTCGCAGCAGACCCCGCTGCTAAGGGGCTCCCCCTCGGTGAAGGCGGCCGGGCGGCCCGGGCCGAGGCGAGGGAGAGGAGCCGCGGCTCAGCTTGGGCACAAAACACACCGGGCAGCACGTTCACTGCGGGCTGAGCCGGCAGCATCACCGTGGGAAGCCCAGGCTGGGCAGCAGCTCGGGCTCCAGCCACCCCGTGGACAGGTATTTCTGGGCAGGGAGCACACTTGGGGAGCCTGAGCCCCAAACCCAAAATACAGCCAACAAAGATCACCAGGCACTGTGTCCCCCCACATAACCAAGAGCCAGTTCGAGGGGAACACACTGCACTTCAGCAGGAGACGCCAGGCACTGGCTGGTGCCCGCTGCCATGTTCACACTGTAGAAGTTCCACAGGAAATAAATAATCTTTAAGATGCTTCATGCACACAATAACCAGTGAAAGAGTAATCCCTGCTCCAGTATGTGCATCCTGCTCATTTCGGCGTCACATGTAAGCACCCAGGATGGCTCAGAGCTCAGAGAATTGCAGTTCACCCCAGCCACAGCCAGGAGGAATGTTTATCCAGTCATGGAAGAACAGGCGTGTTTTGCAAAGGCAGAACCCTGAGAAAGAAGGCTGCGGTGAGGCTGCTCCTCTACAGCACCCAAAGTAGAGTTTAAAGCCCTTGACAGCATCACAGCCCCTGTTTGCTGGCCTTCCAGTGTCCCCAGCCCCAGAGGAATTTGAGCTGTTACAGCTCACTGGCTGGGCAATCAACTGAACCAACCACCACAACCAGGGGGTTAATTTTTAAGGTGACATAACTGTGTTGTAAGCATTTACCCACAAAGGCAGCCCTGATGTACCACCAAAAGCAAATCTTGCTGGGGTATCCTTGAAGCAGGGGACTTCCCTGTGGAGCTCTGCAAAGGCAGAAACCTCTTCCCTCAGGGGCAACACGGTCCCTGCAGCTGGAAAACAATTCCTACAAGATACTGGGAAAATGGCTGAGCTCAGCCCTCACCCATGAGCAAGCACCTACCCCTTCCCCCCATGGTGCCCACCTCCAGAGCCTGCACACAGAGATAACATAGCCCCGGCTGGAGCCTGTAGCCGGACAAGTTTAGACTGCAAATGAGGCACCAGGTTTTTAAACAGCCACTGTCATTAATCACTGGAGCACATCACACAAGGAGGCAGGGGTTCAGCCAGCACTGCAGCTCCACGCAGCCTCCCTAGGGCTGCCCCACAGCTTCCCTCAGGGCGTCCGAGACTCAGGACTGCAGCAGAGCAGCACTCTCTGGGCTCAAAACGTCTGGTCCAGCAGTATCAGCCTGCCAAACCCACCCAGAAACAGCCACTATTTACTTACACAAAACCCTCTGTGCCCAGAGCTGGGACATAACCAGGTCCTCCAGCCCTAGCTCAGGTCAGCCTGAGCACCCTCCTCACCACCTCACCCTCCTCACCACCTCACCCTCAACAAAGAGGATTTTCTTCCCCTCCCATCTCCCAAAAAGACCACACAGGTCCCAGCCACTCACCCCAGGATGTTCAGCCACTTTGCTCAGACTCAGTCCTCAGGGAAACCTCTGCTCAGCCTGACAGGGTAACAAAAACAGCAGCTAACTCACTGGTCTCCCCCTACCTCAGTAGAGCACCTCAAATTCACCCTTCTCGTGGAAAGGCAGTCAGGAAACACAGCACACCCTGAGCTGCTCTATGAAGCTCCCAGCTCGTCAATTGAGAATCTTCCTCAGCTGTGTGTGCTCAGGCAAACTGGGTACAGCTGGACACCCACCCCTTGCAGTGCCCAGCTTTGTGCTGGATGCTTGATTGAGCCTCTTGTCCCAAACACGCCAGGTTCCCTCTCCTGATAGATCACTTGGCAGTATTTAACACCACTAAATGGTACCAGTGGCTTTCTGACCCATTCTCCTGGCTTGGGTTAGCCCCTTCAGAAGCTCTTTGCTGTCTGCAAGTCTTAACTGTCCAAGAGCATTTTATTTTTGTTTGCAGGCAAGATTTACTGCTTCAGCCTTCACTGACTTTGCAAGACCCTAGGAGATATTAAACACAGGTGATTAGACAAGGTGTGACTGGGGCAAATTATTAGAGACACCTGTAGGAAGCTAATGTTCTTCCTATTTCATGAACTGATTGGCTAGAGACCAGAGGTCAAATGACTTTGCTCAAGACTGCAAAGAGCTAAAGGCAGAGCCAGAAATAAAGCTTGGATCTCCAGGCTTCCTTGCTTCCAATCTGTATGGCTGGTTTAAAACAAAGATGAAGAATTAACTTCCAAGCTGTTTTTGGAAAGAGAGAAGAAAGGGTGATACTGTCTACTGTAAGGGGAGAATTAAAGATGACATCTCATTTTAGTCTTTTGGGTATGCATAATATAATCAAACACAATAGCAGTAATAAATGAATATTTTTTCTCCCAGTGGTGCTTACGAGTGCAACATATTCTAACGATTTCTCAAAGCTATGTTGATAAATTGGAAACACAGTGATTGAGGTAACAAAGGCAGCCAACAAAAACATCATTCATT
This sequence comes from Porphyrio hochstetteri, assembly GCA_020800305.1. Lineage (NCBI taxonomy): Eukaryota > Metazoa > Chordata > Aves > Gruiformes > Rallidae > Porphyrio > Porphyrio hochstetteri. The sequence continues at coordinate 1,819,595 of CM036925.1, forward strand.
CATTTATCAGAAGGGCTAGCTTTGAGAAGAGAACCCTTGAAATCTGAACAGCTCTTTTCTTATAAACCAGACATGCTATATTTCAAAATATAATGCTGCACTTTCTATGCCTGTGCACAAGGATGTTAATTAAAGGTTTGCCCAGGCAATCAGTGCCAAATAAATTATTTGGATGTATTTCACCAACTAAGTTCAAGGTGGAAGAAGCAGGGTGCACACTGGAAGGTCCATGGAAGCACAGGGGGAAGCAGTGAAGAGGCAAAGGCCAGGCTTTCAATTTACCAACCCTGCTGCCTTTGCTGGCATGTAAAAGCAGCCCCTGGAGGGGCTTCCTCCCATCTGCTCACCTCCCATGGGAGTGACAGCCTCCTGTGGACACATGGAGTTTCATGTGGTCCAGAGAGGTTTTCAGCTTGGGCATAAGACACCAGAAACTATTCTGTGCAAAGAATTTCTTTAAACATACACACTGTGTGTGAGCCAGCCAATGAATGAATTGGGGGAAATACAGATGATAAAAGGAACATTCAGAGCTTAGTCTGATTTTTGTTTGGTTGCAAAGGAGAAAAGAAACTGGAATGATACAGCAAAGGAGGGATTTGGTTTCTAGGTTTTTGTTTTGAAAGGTGGCTCAGAAAGGTAGGAAAGCACTGTCACACCTGTAAGCAGAGCCTGCAAGGCCATCCCAACTGTTCAGCATCACTTACACTATTAGCAAAGTCAGTAGTTTGCTGAAAAAAGGTCACACTCTTTTTAGAATCATGGCAAACAATTTTTGAAAGGTCCATCCCTTGGATGTGTGTGTGCACTTCTCACGTGGGTACTAAGAAGAGACCATAGGAAACACATCTGTGTTCTACTTGATAAAATCTTGCAGAGCTTATAGTTATGAACCGTCTTTCTGACATTAGAAAGAAGTCAGTGATAAGACCATCTAAAACAACAACAAAAATCCCTTCTAGCTTCCTAAGACACCTAGATTATTTAATTGTGACATCACAAAGCAGTCAAGGAACTTTGGAAAATTAGAAGAGATGGATAAGAGCTTAGTAACAATCAGAGTTCACGATCGGTATTATAAATTAAATTACAAGACTACTAAGGTTATTGTAACACATTTATTACTGGGGAGTCAAACCAAACCAGAGCCAAACTGAAAATATCAGGACACTGTGGTGGTTTTTATGTTTTGAGCTAGGGGGTAGCTAGTTGGTGAACATTTCCTGAATTTGACCAGGAATAAATGAGTCACAGGTGAACTCAAAATGGAATAGAACTGAAGAAAAGCCACCCTTACATGAGGGGAAATGGCCTCAAGCTGCCCCAGGGCAGGTTTAGAATGGACATTAGAAAAAATCTTTTCCTGAAAGAGTTGTCAGGGCTGGAACAGGCTGCCCAGGGAGGGGCTGAGTCACCTTCCCTGGGGGTGTTCAAAAAAAGGGTAGATGAGGTGCTCAGGGATCTGGTTTAGCTTAGGATGGGAATGGTTGGACTTGATGATCTTAAAGGTCTTTTCCAGCCTTGTGATTCTGTGATTCTGTGAACAGTTTACCATGGAGGAAACATGATAGACAGCGAGACTGTGTGAAGCACAACAAGTGATCCAGAAGTCATGGACTTTGGCAAAATTCATTGACTTTAGAGGAGAACTTTGCCTGAGTGAAGCACTTGTGTGGGTATTATAAAGCAAAATAACCCAGACTGAAACATAATTCAGCAGATGGAAAATGTGGTGACTCAAGAGACCAGTGAGACAATGACTCTGTCCGGTGGAATTAGACATACTCTGAGCATTGTTGGGTCCTGGATATAATTCTTTATGTCACTTTTGATGTCAGACAAAAAATCTCCCAACTGGAGATGGACCGAAGCACTGATCTGCAGAAGCCCAGAGTCTGTGGACATGGCCTTGATCCATCAGACCCACCAAGCAGGCAGTAAAGCAGGTGTGATAAAGCCAAGGCACAAGTAGCACCAGGTCTGTGGCACTCAACACATTCAGAAGCAGCTAGGAAGGACTGCAAGAGTATCTAAGCCCTCTTCCTTCTCCTTGCCAGAAGGCAGGATCTGTCATACAAAGATTATTGCCGACACAATTTTTTCTGCCTTCTTTTGAAAGACCTCAAGACAGAAACTCTCTGTACCCTTCTGCAAACATATTGCAATGCTCTGTGCTCTGGATTGGTAGTTTTTCTTAGTATTCAACCTCGCTCTGTTTTATTGCAGTTTCAGCTCCTAATGTCTTACTTTCTACATTATGAATGTAGAAAACTATTCCTCCTCTCTTTGAACAGGCTTTTAATTCCTCAGAGTGCTTTTTAAAATGTTCTAACACCTCTCCTTGAAGCAAGACAATCCCAACTTCTTCAGACTTTCCCTGTAGTTTCTATGTTAGATACTTCTGATTCTTTTTCGACTTTCCAGCTGAGACAGGTGTGGCACCCATAACCCTGCTTCAGTGTGACACCTCTGCCCTGCTGAGGATTTGCCTTTTTGCCATCTATACATCTCTGTTAATCCCTGCTTCGCTTGGGATCCCCTACCTCTTCTGCAGGACAGCTAGCCTGACTTTCCCCCATCCCATATTTGCTAGTTAAAATTATTCCTGCCAAAGTACAGTGCCCTGCAGTTGTCCTTAATGAGTTTCATCTTATTTCATTCAGATCATATCACCAATTTGTCAAGATCACTTGAAATTTTAATCCTGCCTTCCAGTGTTCTTGCATTTGGATCCAGCTTTGCCTCACTACAGATTTAATAAGCATGCTCGCTCTTCCATCACTGAGGTCACTAAAGTAAACATTGGGAGGTCTGTCTCCATGTCTGGCTCCTCAAACTATGTTCCTGTTCGTTAACTGTTCATTAAACATCATTCAGTCACTGAGGGCTGCCTGCTTGCTCAGTGCTGTACAGGACATAAATGCTGAACTTACAAACTCTCCAAACCACAGATGGTCTTGAACAAAACAAATAACATGCAGTGGAAGAAGCTACCAGATAGCAGGCTGCAATTTTCAGTGGAGTCACTGGCTATAGGATATCCTGATTCAGCGGTATCCAAATGCTTTGAAAACTTAACAATTACTTCAAACCCATCGTGGACTCTCTCTGAATCTCAGAGAAGCTAGGACTTTCATGACCAAAGAATGTCTTGGGTTTGGATTCTGGCCCTGAAGTCTTCCTACTTGTCTCAGTTTCCCCATGGATCCAGGTTGCCTGAATTGAGCAATCCAACATGACCGACGGCCTGAGTTCCCTTGCTGTATGGTGCAAGAGATATAAAAGAGAGTGGGTTTCCCCTCTTCCTGACAACACACACAAGTAAAGGCACACAAAACAGATAAGAAGTGGTTTATGGAAGTAAGCACCTTCTTCACAGCTTCTGTACACCCTACTGTTGTACCCACCTGTGGAGCTAGGGAACAGACGAACTGGGGAGGAGGGAAGTAGGGAGACTGGTGTCCCCTTTCTTCCACACAGCAAATCCGTTAGTTCCACCCATATTTTTCCAGCTTTTATTGATTATTACTTTCCCTGTGGGCCATGACAATAAGGCCTAACCACAACAGTCTGCTTTTCTTAGCTGGCTTTCCCAGGCCCCCTAGAAGTTGGCTATGGTCCTTCAAAAGTTTGTGGGCTGCAAGCTGCAACTTGCTGCACTGTAACCATTGTACAGACACCACCTCCACAGCACCAGTCTGTCCAGCTAAGACCTGAAATTACCTCCAGTATTTTCACCTTAGGTGTCTGCAGTTAAGGTGGATTCATAGCAGCCATAGGCTTTCTCTCTCTCCTGTCCTCTACCTTGTTCCACAAACACCCTCCCTACCAGCCATCTGTCTTCACACCACAAACTTCTTGCCAGTCAGTGCCACCCTGCACTGTCTTTGCCTATGTTGGACCTTGCCACACTGGCTGCAGGACCTTGTGTTTCCTCTTTGCTTCAGGTGTTTCCCAAAGCCTGCACCAGCATGGTTTTCACTACCTCTGTGTGTCTACTGGTCACCCACAAGCTAACTGTCACACCCGTACGACAGTTCTGTCTCCACCTTGTTCTGGTCTAGATTCACAGGACCCCACTGATAACTGACATTACATATTTCCTGAAGCATTCACATGAACCTCTCCCTTCTCTGTCTTCGTTCTTTTCCCAAGATCCTGTTTTTCAAATTAAGTCTCCTTGTTTTCATAGACTTTGTCTGTTTCAACCTGATTAATCCCCTTCGTTATTTTGAAATCATTGACTGAATCATGGCAAGATCTCTTTTTAAACAAGATAATACCAAAGCTCTTCAGTCTCGCTTTGTAACTCAGAGCTGAAAGGCACAGTATTATTCTCATTTTCCCTGCTTTATCCCCTTAATCATCTCCTTCTTAGGTAGAGTGAGCAGTACTGAAAAGAGCACTCTGCACAAGAACTCACCAGTGTTTTATGTAATAACAATAACACCTTTCTGATATATACTCTGTTCTTACTGTAATGCAACCCAACATCCTGTTCAGTTGCTGGAGTCTTTTTTTCTACAGCTGTGTGTTAGGCTGAGAGCTCTGGGGATTATTTAAGAAGAATATTCTCCAGATTTATCAATTTACGTTTAAGAACATGCATTCTAAGGGGAGCAATCACCTAAGTAAACCCCAACACCGTTCAGTGGCTCTGTCTTGCTCTTTAGCTGGTTCTCTACCTAATATCCTCGCCTGAATCTTAAAGATTCCTCCATGGAAGCAATAAAAAGGCAGCTAAGGTGCTAAATATGCAAGAATCATTGTAGGCATTAAAAGCTAAAGTCCCTGTGAGGCAACTGGATCCAAGTGTTTCTTGGCTATGCACATTTACACTAACGCTAGCTTAGGTGTTCACAGTATGTGCTATTGTCACCAATGGATACCACACCTAATATGCTTGGTATCCAAAATCCACCCCTCTTCCAGGGCCTCTGGGAGGTTTTGTCAAACAAGCTTAGTCTGAGCACCTTCTTGAGCTGGTTGCATGCAGATTTCCCTCCCCTTCTCACCCCCAGCTCTGAATGACCCAAACTGGAACTACTAAATTCTACTTCGCAGGTATCCAACTCCTCACAGAGGATACAGATCTCTCTTTCACCACAAGAAATGCTCTTCATCTCTCTGTTTTCTGTTCTTCCTAAGCGAGATCAATCTCTCTACAGATGCAAAACCAATTCCCAAATAATCCTCTGGGATTACACTGGCTCACAACCCCTCATACCACTGGGTCTCAGGCAGGAAGGATACATGGGCTGTCAGTCTACACCCAGAAAGAATCCAGTTGAACTCCCTGACCTACCAGAGCCATCAGGCAATCTCTCAGTGCCTCCCTTTATATCCCAGGGTTTAGTGCTTTCTTATATATCATGGCTATTTGTAGGGATAATAGAAATGGAATAAAAATTATACTGATATAAATAGCAAAAATAGTGAAAGAGAGAATTAAAAATAAAAGCAGAAAGATGAGACATAATCTAAGAGAGAGATAAAATGCTTTTTTTTTTTTGCTTTTTGCTTTTTTTTTTTTTTGGCAGAAAGAAAATGGTAAAAGTCTGCAAGATACTATGAAATGTTTAAACTGATTGTTGCCCCAAAAAAAGACATAAGATCTTTTGACCAGACTAAGATTTTTGGTATGTGATGGAATGGTAGGACAAGACTATCAGCCTCACTGTGCCTAGGAAGAAGTGGCTCACAGCAAAACATTTTTTGGCTCAGTTCACATCTTGAGTATTTAACTCTAAGATGTTGTGAAAAACCCAGTGCAGTGCCCCAACTGCAGGGTGATGCACTATTCTGCATTGAAAACAGGTGTTCAGCTGTCTGGCTTTCCAGTGTAGCACAGCAGATTTGTCCCAGATTTTCTGTACTTGATCTCTAGGTAATACTTGCCTCTTTTAAAGATGTTTCAAGAAAATTAGATAATTATTTTCTATGTTCTGAGCCTTCCCTGAACTGACTGACAACTTAGATTTACAGAGCTGAGCTGTAGTTCAGGCAGAGAGGGAGTCTGGCCAGCTTACAGAGGAGGTGAGTGGACTCTGGAAAAGGGAGTGCTGCAGTTCTGGAGCACCTCAGAGAACATCCACAGCTTGTAACAGATGCCCTGGCACACTGCACTTATGTCTAGTGACCTGAGATGCAGCCTCTGGCTGGGGAAGGGGAGAGGAAACAGCCTTGATAACCAACCATTCATTCCTTAGTTTTGAAGCTGTGTGTCCTGGTTCTGGCTGGGACAGAGTTAATTTTCCAGCTGATATAGTGCTGTGTTTTGGATTTACCAAGCCAGGACTCTGTGTTAGGTAAAGAACTACATTAACTGAAACTCTCCACTGTGTTTATTCATTTTAAATTGCTTTGAGATACAGTTTCTTCGAGAGATCCTGCACAATCAATCTCCATTGTTCTGTATATATTTGCAGAAGATAACAGCTTCATTAAAATATGGTGTGCTATTAACAGCAGTAAATATATAGCCTTAAGCCTTAAAATGTAATGCAATTAAATAAGAAATATGAACCTGAGGAGGCTAAGTGCAATCAACCACTGACATTTACATTTGATTTGAATTAAAAAACACACACAGAGGGAAATAAAGGGCCTCCATGCATACTTGGATAACAGGAAATCCCCTGGATGTAAAAATAGTGAATTTAAGAATGGAGAATATAAAGGTCTAGTTTAAATTAAAGATTTTATGACTGAGGACTCCATTAAATCTCTGAACACTTACAGTAAAGAGCTTGGAACGCTTCCAGTCCCAATTCTTTATGTTCTCACAAGTGACAGATTATACTTCTGAACTTCTATGGCAAAAGAAAGAAAGATTAATTGTATTAATTCATCTAAATCTGGAGCTTGTTAATTAAGATGAAAATTATAACAATCTGTGCTTAGGTGAAGCATAGTATTTTTATAACCCAGCTCAAGACAACATCACTAGCCAAGCCAAAAGTAGATTTAAGTTTTCAAATTATTGAGGAACAATAAAACAGCGAACCACTTAATACCACGATCAACAATCTGTACTGAACATGAACTCCTTTACAGTACTCAGTCTACCTTGCTTTTTCTATTTCCAAGATATGCCCTATGGCATTTTAAATGCATCATACAAGATGGTGCTTCTAACTCTACCCCTACGTGCAGAAATGGGAGGATCTTCAATTGCAGCAAGTCCTCAATGGCAGGCACAGTCAGCCAAAGGGTATTTGTAGCCAGAAGATATTAAGGAGGACCTTTCCAATGAGGAGTTTGCAAATGAGTCAAGCATTGGAAACTAAGGTGCCCCTCTTAGGTTTCAAAGGCAAAATTATCAAGGTTGCAGATTTTTAGGTTGGGTGGGTAGAGTTAAACATTCATCAGTGTATCCAAGTACCTAAACAAAGGAACAAGGTTTTGAGATCTTGATCCAGGCTCCTCAAAACTTACTAATTACTGGTAGAAATCTGTTGTCTCTTATGGCATACTGCCAAGAGGTTATTAAGCCTTAAATGAAAATGAATGTGAGACATCTGAAAAGACAGCTGATTTGGCCCAGGACGTTAGCAGAAACTTAATGCCTGGAAGAACTGCAGGGTTAAGGAGCTCCCCTGTTTGGCCATAAACTCCAGAGTAACACAGAAGTCAAATCAGAGGATGAAAATGAGAGAAAACAAAACATTCCTGACAGTAGGATCTCCTTTCCTGTAGGAGCACACGGCAGTCCCTCTAAGGACAGTGCACACGTTTTTGGTGGGTTTCTGTGAAGTCAGTGAGGGTCTGGCCTCAAGTGAATAAATGATGTCAATAAACACAGGCTCTTTCCAAGCAACAGGGTCAGCAGGAGCCTCAGCTGACAGCAAGAAACAAGAATGACTTTGAAATTCTATGTTCAAAACAAAAAGTACACGTCTGATAGAAAAGAGTCCTTGAGCCCCTGTGAATCACAAATAACAATCATCCCTTGACTGTCTTGCTTCAGTACCCTCTCATCTGCCACCTATGGAACTGGTTTTACCAAACAGAAAGCTTTTTCCCCCAACCCAAGGCTGCCAGAGTCTCTTCTAAGAAGCTAGACAGAGCACTGGGCACGTGGATGGAGGCATTGCTACTTCTTTGAGTGGGCAGTGATACAATTTTATGGCATATGTTAAAAAACCATGAATCCACAGCATAAATTCAGAGTCAACAGGCAGTGAAGACTCTCCTAAATAGATGCTCCCAATGGGTACTTCAGAATACCTAAACCCAACATTAAACAGCATGAATATGACGAGACCATAAGGTCTGTAATTCCCAAAAAGAGTTGAGGCTCTATTTACAAATGCAAATGATCTGGGCTTTAGCAGAAATACTTTCATTTAATGTGTTTTTTTCCATGAAAAAACTGAAACTTACCCCTGTGAAGGGGAAAGAAGACCCTCTGAAGGGCTCTCCTGCTAACACAATAAACATCTGTGGGTTCTCTCCTCTCAAATGCTTTTTTTCTAGGGGGTCCCTCTCTGATGAATTAGCAGTCCCAGTAGATCATGGCAAACAATCCTGCATACCACATCTTAAGCAATGGTACTGCTTGGAACAGATCGGTTTGGTCTGCCTTAACGCAGGCAAGTTAACACCACATTATCAAATGCACTGAGGTCACCAACCTCCATCAGATGATCTCCTTGATCCTTTTCAGTCCAGAAAAAAAAAAGGGGGGGTAGGGGGGTAGAGAGGAAAGCTTGAAAGCTTGGATTCCTTACAGAAATTTGAGTGCTCCAAGCTGGAAGCAGTAGGCTCGGCCACTCACAGCCCACCCACCTACAGATCAAGATGGACTGTAACAACCTCCTCCATGAGCCAGAAAAGTGAAGGGGGCTGGGAGGTGGGAGGAAGAGTTTCATATTTCATCTACCACTTTTAATAGAAAACAGAACGTGCTGGGGGGTTGAAAGGAAAATGGCAAATCCCTGAAGATCCGAAGCACTGGCCTTGAGAATCAAACCTGTCAATCACACCACGTCCCCTCCAAGACTTGAAGGGAAGGGAAGGAGGAGGTGGACTGGCTGGGTTAGCCACTAGGTGCTACTGTTGCTCCACAGAATGGGATCAGAGCAAGCAAGGCACATCTACTCCAGATACCCTCTGCAGCTCTACTGTAAGATTTAAACTGCAGGAACTATAAATCCTACTTCTGGATTCACACATTGTGACCCAAAAATCAGAGCACCTCGGTGTGTTTCCCTGGGGAAATGTGGGTGCTGCTCTTGTGTTTTGTTTGTACAGCACTGCACAAATGGAGCAAGTCAGATTTGTCCCTTGGGAACCTCTGCTGGCTTTGGTGAAGGTACACAGGGAGAACTGGGCTGCTTAAAGTGCTGCTGAGTTCATGTCCACTGGTCAGGAAAACACACTGGCCGCCGAGTTCTCTGCCTCCCTGCCCACAGCTGGCATTGAAACTCAGAGGCATTCTGAGCTGCTGTCAGCCAGGTGGGCTCCTCCAGCAAGTCATTTAACATTTTTTCTGCTTTTATTTAGCTACAAAATGGAAATAAAGGCCCTCATGTTCTCTGGGAAGGACTCTCAGACCACACATAGATGAGAGCTGTAGCCCTTGACAATCTGTTGGCATAAACTAAGCAACAAGTTTTGCATGAGCTTTTCCTATTGATTCCAGGATAGGTTTTCTGAGAGAGAAAGACGGGCCTGAGTGCTTAACCCTCCTTAGATGCCATTTTTAAGTGAAACAGACTCATACCCAAAACTTGTCTGTAGAGGATAAGGGGGGAAAAGTTTCTAGGAAGAAATGTCATCAAGAGAAATTGATGAAATACAATGCTGATTTTGCTGGGAAGTACTTTGTGTGCAAGTTGGGCTTGAACCATGAACATTTACTGAGAGGGATGTCAGGCACTGAAACAGGCTCTCCAGGGAAGGGGTCACAGCCCCGAGCTGGGCTGAGGTCAAGAAGAGTCTGGACGATGCCCTCAGTGCCCTGCTCTGGCTTGGCTGGTCCTGTGTGGAGCCAGGAGTTGGACTCGATGATCCTTATGGTCCCTTCCAACTCAGGAGATTCTGGGATTCTATGATTCTGTGATAAAGAGCAGCGTTAGAGCACCCATTAACATACCTACTACACCCACCAATGCACCTTAATGTCCTGTTTCCGTTTAGTCTTTTTCCATAGCTCAACCCAAACTTCATCCAGAGGACAGCCACACTTAATCCAAACCTTCATCATTTACTTAATCAACCAGGCTTTGAACCTCAGAGCCTCATCCCTTCCCTGAGCTTCTTTAGCAATAAGCTTCGCCTTTATGACAATACTGATTTGCTCCTTAATTTTTAATAAAAAGCTTCAGCACACAAACCCAGGTGGCTTTTCCTTTCAAGTCTTGTATGCTCTGCCTTGCCCCCAAACAAACCAGTACAAATATACAGTGGCTGTAATGCAGGTCTCTGCCTGTGCCCACGAGAAAGTCGTTTCTGCACACACAATAAATGTCACGCAACACACAACAAACAGGCACAGCATTCATTCTCCTTGGTATGTCCTGCCATGTGGTTGTGTTTTCTAACCAAGGCATTCTTTTCACACACAACTTGATTTGAGTGCTCTAGGGTGTGTTTTCCAAAGCTTGGAAACTTCGTTACACTACATTAAACAAAGCACCAGTACTGAGCCACAGAACCTAATGAAAGGTTTTGGAGATGTTTTCATAGGAAAAAAATGATATGCCACATTAAATGAAGTAGAATGCAAGTTTGAAATACTGTTCTCCAAAAGACTGAATGATTTGCAGGTGCTAATGTATTATCTGAAAGGTGACTGGCACTACATTTTACTGCTGCTTCCAGGAAAACCTGTGGGCCTCTCACTTGCAGGTGAAGTCGTCTTATCTGAAAGTCAGGCAGCAAGCATCGCACGCCTTGATACTGCAATCAGTGTGTCTCATTGTTGGAGTTCTCACAGACATTTCTAGAGTGAAAAACAGTTTTAATGAAATATTATTGGGCCGTTTTCCCAGTTGGCCTCCTATGGCCCACTTTGGCCCTGTTTGGGTCCCGTTTTCCCAGAGGGTCCCCTTTGGCCCCCATTTTCCCAGAAAGACCTGTTTGGCCCCTATTTTCCCAGATGGCTCCCTTGGGCCCCCTTTTGACTCCTTTGGCCACAATTTTCCCAGAAAGACCCCTTGGGCCCCATTCGGCCCCTATTTTCCCAGTTGGGCCACTTTGGCTCCCTTTGTCCTTTATTTTCCCAGACAGCCCCCTCTGGCCCTCATTTTCCCAGAGGGCTCCCTTTGGCCCCCATTTTCCCAGAAAGACCCCTTGGGTCCCTTTGGCCCCTATTTTCCCAGTTGGCCCTCTTGGCTCACTTTGGCACCATTTGGCCCCCATTTTCTCAGAAAGACCCCTTGGGCCCCCTGCAATTGCTTTTGGCTTTTGAAGGAAGGAGGAGGATCTGTCTGCAGAGAATCATCTGGAGATGATCTTTTTTTGCTTTCTACTAAAACATTATGGTGGAGAAACAGGCATTTAATAACTGCAAGACTTATAGACCATTACCAATATAGTGTGGAAGTAGCTCACTTACTGCTGAGCATTCTCTGTGCTGCAGTCTAACAAAGAGTTTTAAATAAGTGAAACAAAATGGCCTTGCTGGTTTGTGCACGTGTACTCTGAACAAACAACACATCAGTAACTAACACAACTTTACCCATAGGCCTAAGGTGGACGCTGATAACATCAAATGTACTTGACTTAGATCCCTTTGAAAACGCCACCCTAAGTGGCTTGGCAGCTTAACTCCCACTGTCTATAGTGACTTAAAACCTTAAATCATGTGGATAAATCAAAAAATTGCAGCCTTAGTCATCTGTGCTCTCCTTACTTTTCAGTGGCTAATATAAACACACAAAGACCCTATCCTACACTTCATCTAAAAATTAATCCTAATTGCTTTCTGTGCAGCTGCACAAACAGCCAGCTTTACCCAGTTTCAGTTACCTCTTATTCTTCTTTTCCCCTTCTTCTGAACTGCTGTCCACAATAGGACCTTTTAGATCCCATTTCATGTTTAGGACAAGGGGCAATGGCTGCAAATTGGAGCACAGGGAGTTCCACACCAACATGGGGAAGAACTGTTACATAGTGAGGGTGCCAGAGCCCTGGGACAGGCTGCCCAGGGGGTGTGGAGTCTCCTTCTCTGGAGATATTCAAGACTCGTCTGGACGCTGACCTGTGCAATATGAGCTGGGGAGCTGCTTTGGCAGGGGGTTGGACCCGATGATCTCTCCAGGTCCCTTCCAACCCCTGTGATTCTGTGATTCAGTGCTAGTGGCTATGGCAGCTAATAACATGTGACAGCTAATAAGAGAGGTTGTCCTAATTTCATCTGCCTGAGTCACCCTTTCTGTCTTTTCTTTGCAAGTTAGTAGGTCTCAAATGTGTAAAACAATATAGCAGCAGAAATTATTTCGTACAAGTTGTCCCAGTTCATTGTGAGTTTTATCCTGAATCGCACATGGATCTTCACAGACAGGAAAAAAACCCCAGAAAATCCATCATAATCGCTGATTTTTTCACTGTCTTTGTCCCACCAGCTGGAGAACAGGAGGGTTCTGAAATGTGAAATACTGTGTGAACGGTGTGATGCCGCTGGACGCTGAACCGTGCTCAACTACCACTAAGGACTGAAGCAGAAAATAAGCCTACAGCATAAAGGAAAAGACTCTGCCCTCTCAGTGAGAGCAAAGCAACTCTGGTTCGCATTTCTTAGTAGTACTAGTAATAAACATTTACATTATGGTAGCGCCTAGAGGCCCTGTTTGAAAGCTTGTCTAGAACTGCTAGTGTACCTGGGCACTAAACAGCTCTGAAGCAGCACATCTGCCTGCCAGATGGGTTTGTTTTCTTTTCCTTAGAAGCTACAATTTTAAAAAGCCTCTTGCTTCCCCTAACAAACCTTAATAAGTAACTTCAGGAGCTCACTTCGTCATTCCTTCAAAGAGACTCTGCAGCGAGGCTTCAGGCAAGGACAGCGCTGCTGGAGCCGGGGAGGGACCCGGGAGCGCAGCACTGTGCGGTTTCTAAGCGTGTTTTGGATCTGTTAGCCTGCTTTCTGCTTTCCAGAGGACAGAAAGGCCGAGGGGACTGCCCCCCGCCACGAACTGCATGGGCAGGATCCGCTGCCGGTCCCTCCCGATGGAGACGAGCAGGGGGTCCCCTCAGGGCACGCTGGTTCGGGTTTAAGGCTGCACAGGCGCTGCAAACCCCGCTGCAGGGCGGGCACGGGAGCCCTGGGTGCGAACACGGCCGCACAGCTCCGGGGCAAACCCGGCCCGACTGTGTGAGGAGAGGGGAAGGGGGACAGGGCAGGGGGAGAGGCGATACAGCCGCCCCCTCACCACAGCCGAGCGGCGCCCGGCCCGGAGCGCGCACCGCCCCCCGGATGTGACGGCGGCACCGCCGGTCGCGGCGCGTTGCTGAGCACCGGGCGGGCGTGGGGCGCCCCCCGCCCGCGCCATGCTGAAGGCCAAGGTGCTGCTGGTCGGGCCCCGCGAGGTGAGCGCGCCCCGGGCCCACCTAAGGCTCCTCCGCCCGCCCGGTTCCGAGGCTGCATTTCCCGTTGTCACCCCTTGGCCGCCTTCCCCGGGCCCGCGGTCCCTGCAGCCCCCAGGCGGGCCCGCTGTGGCGAGCCGCGGCCCGGCAGCACGAAGGAACCGGCTGCGTGGGGAGTCCCGGGGGGTGGGAGGGAGGAGGGGGCGGGCGGGTATGCACGGGGGCCTTAGCCCGAGGCAAAGCTGGGTGCGAGGATAAACGAGCTGGTTGCGGCGCATTAAATCCTGTGTGTGTCCTTCACTCCCGCTTGCTGCCAGTCTGGAAAATCGGTGCTGGCGAACTTCGTTTCGGAGAGCACAGAGGGCATCGGCAGCTACCGCCCGACGCAAGGCGTGAGGTGAGCGGGGCCTCAGGGAGGGCTGCCCCGCGCTCTGCTTGTGGGGATGGACACAGTGATGTCACATCACCTATCTGCTCCTGTCCACAGGATCCTGGAGTATGAGAGGCCCAACTTGAGCGGTAACAGCAAGGGAGCTGGGTGTCGGTTTGAGCTGTGGGACTGCAGTGGTGATCAAAAGTAAGCCAGCATCCTCGTTACTTCCTCCAGGTTACTTAACTCACACTAGTTCTGTTTACACAAAACATTCATGCTTGATGTCTACAACCAGTGATCCTTTTGAGGTGGGGAACATGCCCAACTTTTCACCCTGTTACATCTTTTAATTTCTTTCTGACACCAGGGACGCTGCTCTGTTCTCAGCTGACATTGAGCTTTGGTTTTGATAAGGACCGAGTGTAACAGGAAAGCCCATAGCTCCTAGAATGGAGCTACAGGTACACAAGACAGAGACCCACCCTGTAATTGCCTTTATCTCCTTGAAGATTTTACGTGAGCACACTTGACATAATGTATATATATCTTTGAGGCCTTAATTTCCAGAAGATATTGAACTAGACAGATCTGTTTTTAGTGAGAAAGCTTAAGTAAGCAATTGACCAAATCCTACATTGCCAGCAAATCATGGGACCAGCTAACATAATAACTTACCTATTTATGTTAGTTGGTCCCATGATTTGCTGGCAAATCTATCAATTTGGAGTATGATAGATGGCTGGCAAGATGAATAATGTTATAATAAAAAGAAAATACTGAACTGTGTTGCTGCAGTGGGAAGAAGAAAACTTAAGGAGGTTTGAGTGTGTGTTTCTGTTTTCCAGCTATCAGTCTTACCATTTTCCATGCCCCTGCTTTTCAAGGTTTGAAACATGCTGGCCAGCTCTGATGAAGGACTCCCATGGTGTAATCATCATCTTCAATCCTGAGCTGCCCAGTCACCTGAAAGAAATTGAAATGTGGTACTCGTGTTTCGTGCAGCAGCAGCCACTGCTGGATAGTCAGTGTCTCCTGGTTGCACATCACAAGCCAGGCAGTGCTGGGGACACAGAAAATCTGTCCTTGGGTAAGAATGTGGAAAACTCAGTGTGTAACTCAGAGATTCTTACTGATCTGTGTATCTTTAAAATTGTTCTTACCTTATGGCTTGCATTTTTCATTTCAATCTGATAATCAATTCATTTAAATCTGATAATCAAAGGACTAGAGTGCTTTGCAAAAACAATGATTTTCACCTAAAAGGTGAGCAATATTCCTGTTTCACAAAAGGGAAAGTAAAGACAAGAAAAGTTGGGTGAGTTCTGTAAGTCACATGCAGCTGAGCTAGGAATTAGAACTCCTGCCATATTTCATGATCACTGGTAGTTTGTTCCTTATGTTGGAGTTTATCTTTTGTTAACTGACACTTTTGAGGCCATTTTAGCCTGCATTTAGTTGCTCAAAAGAACAGGAGCCCTTTGAAATGAAAAGCTGATGATCTTCCTGTTAAAGTTAGTAATAGATACCTCATGCTGCCAAATTACTTGTGGCTGTTTATACAAATGAGTACACACACTCCCTCTGGGCAAACAAATACATCTTTACTATAAATATGAATATAGTAATGCATATATTTGATAGAACTATATTGTTCCATAATTTTTAAGCAAATGTACTATCACTTCAACAGTAAAATTGCAATTCAGTGATGAATTGTTTGATTCTGCCTAGCTGAATGTGAGACCAAAGCCATTAATTTAAACTTTAATAATAATGTTTGAAAGATTTAATCTAGCACCAACTTGTACTTGTTTGTAATGCTAACAAGCTGTGATGTGTTTCTTCTTCATGTGTTTTATGTTACCTGAGGTATCAAACATTGGATACTACTGAATTCCAACTGACTTCAGCACAAGCTGTCTGTCCTACAACCTTGACTGTGAATATTTCTTTTATAAAAGGTATATACCTAATTATTTTCTATTTACCTTCAAAGCTTACCCGCTGAACAAGCTAAAACTAATCCACTCCAACTTAGAAGAAGACCCTGAAGATGTTCGGATGGAATTTCTGAAGTACTTCAAAAGCATTATCACCTTAATGAATGAGAGCAGAGAGAGGGAAGAGATGTCAATTATCTCCTAGCATTGAAAGAAATACTGAACAGGGAAGAAAAAGGATTATTTTCACTTTGTAAGCTAGGCTGGCCTGTGAACAGGTCCTCACAAGGGGAATTTGCCAGCCTATAAACACTTCAGCCTACAAACAAGTGCTGATATCAGCTGAAGCGTGGTGCCAGAGAGATGGCTGCACATCCAGGGATTTGGGTAACCTTAGCTCTGCTTTGGTTTCATTTGGCATCAGAGGTACAGGAGGGTATTGTTTAAAATGTTAGTGAGGACCAAAAGGTAGAGGTGTGGGTCATCTCTTCAATCCCTTTTTCTAGAGATGCTAAGAGAAGAAAGCCTGACAGAACCTGAGATGTGTGGAGTCCTGTTGAAGGATTGAAGTGCTCATGTTAGCTGTTTTCCTGGAGAAGTTACGACTTTGGAAGTCGGTACAAACCGATTGGAACAGAGATCTGAGAAGTATTCCTGGTGTGGAATCCACATTTCTGTGTTCCAAGTTTTCCTCCTCTCTGTCCAGCATCTGAAGAGAGCACATTGCACAGCGATTGCCTTGGCAAGACAGAGTAGGTTGCAGTCTTTCTCAGAACTATTTTTTTCTTCTATTCCAGCAAAAGAAACATCTTGCTGGGGACAATGTTTAGGTCTCTGGGAGGAAAAGAACCGAAATCTCAGTGTAGTGTGATACTCTGTCAGGAGCTCCAGTAGGGAAAAACAAGTCCTGCATTCTGAAGAGGAGGAAAAGCTGTTTGAAAACTTGTCTTACTGTTCCCTGTTGATTTAAAATACATGGTTTCATAGATAATTTACTTTCTGATCTGTTTGGTTTTTTGGTCAT
This sequence comes from Porphyrio hochstetteri, assembly GCA_020800305.1. Classification (NCBI taxonomy): domain Eukaryota; kingdom Metazoa; phylum Chordata; class Aves; order Gruiformes; family Rallidae; genus Porphyrio; species Porphyrio hochstetteri. The sequence goes on from CM036925.1 coordinate 1,836,462, forward strand.
CCCTGTTCTTAGTGTGTTTTGCTGTGGAAGACATGGTTTTTTTGGTAACATGCAGTACTAAGGCAATAAAGACATTTTAAACATGCATTCTTTTTGTTCTAAAGGGAAAATCAGTGATGGTTTCATGGAAGTCTTATCAACTTGCTTAACTTCTAGTAAGGAAAACAGCAATAAATTTGTAGTACATTTCACCTCATTTAGCTCCAATGAGAGAGACTGACCCAAATAGCTTGCCAAATGTGCTGCCCCAGCCTCCTCTCCCTGCCTGGTGGCTCCACTAGAGCAAAAAGCTCAGCTCAGTTTGGAGAGGAAAAGAGGTGGGAGTGGGAAAACATTGATGAGTGGAAGGGCACCAGGAAGGAAAAAAGCAAAATAAGCAGTAAGAGATGAAAAGAAAAGGTTGGAGGCAAATAGTGGGAGGTTGGCATTTCAACATCTACATTTTATGTATATGAGTTTTGAAACAATCAGGCTTTATATGTTTGCAATCAGTGTCACAGGGTGGTCTATTGGAGGCAGTTATTGGAAAATCCACAGTCTAACTAGAGAACAAGTTTTTTACATGCTGCCTTAGATTATTTTTTCCTTGTTGCCAGCTGTGTGGTGCTGGAGCCAATTTTTAAAATATACTGCCTTAATAAATTCAGTTTTTCCCAACAGCCACATTGTGATAAGCACTGGTAAAGACTGGTGTGATATTTTCTTTGGAATGTAAACCAGTGGTTGGGTGATTCCAAGACGACTCCTATGCACCACCTTGCTTAATATAAAATGTTAATCATGATCTTAAGTTAAACTCAAAAAAAGGAAATAAATGACAGGTATCTAAATACTGCAACACCTTGCTCATTAGACAAGAAAAATACTGTTAGAACCTAAGAGAGATTCCCTAGACTTGAGTTTGTACCATCCAGAAAAGTCATGGTACATAATAAATGTGGAACACGATCCAGAAAATCTGGCCAAGAGATTAAATTCAGTGACTGATGAAGATGAGTGTGATGCATAGACCCAGGGAAATTGAATCCTTACTACAGGAGAAGGTACAGAGAAAGTGTTTATTCAGAGGTATCATATATTAATGATTTAGGAAACATGTCAACAGAGACACCCAGTTGGAGAAGAAGTACAAGGATGCCAGATGAACACCCGTTATGTCTCTGTCTCTGCCCTTTACAGCCTGCCTCTTCTCTGGTAAGTCTGCAGAGCTTCAAACATCACATCAGGGCCTTACTCAGACTGGAGGGATGCAGTTCCATTTGTTTGCCTGAAGCAATGTGGTTAATAAGTGATTGTTCCATGGCTCTGTCATTCTGCTTGTGTGAACAAGAAATTGCCTGAAGTGTAAAGGAAACTGGGAATGTGAGGTAATCAGCCACAAGTTACAGGGAAGTCAGTTGGAAGCCAAAGGTTTAACTAGGACTAGGAACAATTTAGTTGCAGAAAGTAACAGCAAATTTGCAGCAAAAACAGTCTTTTACTCTTCCACACTGCAGACCCTACCACCATGTTTGGAAGTTTGGGAAGGCTTTTTGGACGACCTTTTCAAGGATTGGAAGGCAAGGCAGAGAAGCAAACAAATGTAGCCTTATCTAGGTGTCCTCAGTCCCTTAGAGCGGACTGTCCATGCCCCTTCTCATCCCACTGGAGCCATGTACTCCCCGACTTCTGCTTTTCATCACCTGTGCACAAATTGGAAGCCTCCAAGTTTCCTGTCCCTCTCCGTGCTTTCTTGTCCTTACTGGAATTCATGGCTATTTGCTCCAGTGGGTGTTCTGCGACCACTGTCATGGTCTGGGGAACTGAGGCTAGAACCAGGGACACAGAACATTTTAAATACTAATTAATTAGGGATATGGTTTAGTTTAGGATGCGAATGGTTGGACTTGATGATCTTAAAGGTCTTTTCCAACCTTGTGATTCTGTGATAATTCAAAACCATTCAGCCTCCACATTGCAGGATCCAAAGGCTCCAGGATATGCCAACTGTTCAGTGAAAAAACAACGTACTGCTTAACCAGAAGTTACTCAGGTACAACGTTACTTTGTCATTTGGCATTGAGTATTGATAACCCTGGCAGCTTACATCACTATATTTATGGTGTACAGAAATTATTTTCAAAGTTTTATTGTTGAATAGCTACAGAAAGGTTTGTAGCTATGGGTGAACTCAACTCAAGTTCATGTTCATCTCCCATGAAAGCAGTTGGTATGTGATTGCTTTGGACCATTGTGCCATCTGGACGAAGAGTCAGCATGGAAAACTGACAGGGAGAAGTCAGAATCATAAGAACTCTGCAGGCCTAGAGAGGCAGAATTTGAAGACTTTGGGGTCATATATAAAGAGTTAATGGCTGGGGCTATCTTAGAGATGTTTATGTCTTGATTTAAGACATATAAGCTCTTCAATTACAAACCAGAGTTTGCTCAGGTTACCTCTCAAGCCGTTTTCTGCACACACAGAACATTATGAAGCCAGTAACTACTTGTGATGATGAGAACAGTTACAGCTGCTGCAATCCAGATGTGTGGCTTCCAGGGTGAGAATGTTTACAACAAAACTTTGGGAGCAGCAACAAAGCTGAATTAAATACATTTGGACCTTATAAAAAAAAAAAAACCAAACCCAAAAACCCCAAAAAACCCACCAAACAGCTTTCCTTTCAAGTCGTGTATGTATTTTGAAGGCCAGGCCTTTGGTCTCAGCTGCTCTGGGCAGTGTTGTTCTCATGGACACAATAGACACAAGAAACCCTGTGTTCCTATTTCTATTCCTGAACTGCCAAGTGACTACAAGGAAGTCAAAGAAGCCACCACATGTAAGAGTGCCCATCTGTCCTGTGTTTTGCACACTCAGTTTAAAATCTGGAGGTCTGTAGGGTGCTGTCATGCAGACACCTTAAGAAGTGACTTCTAGAAGGTATCCAGGGCCTCTCAAAATCAGATCTCAAACTACTCAAGCTTTCAGCAGGAGTACCTTGCTCCAGAGGTCACTGGTGAGTATTTCCACTTACCACTTCTTTAGAAGTCTTTGCTGGTGGAATGCTTCAGTGGTGCAGCAAAGAGTCCCCAGAAGACAAATTTATCTTGTGGAGAAGTTGCCTTTCCTGAGATCCTTAAAAACAGTCTTAACAGTAACTCAGGTAGCTTTAGTTGGTGCTCTTCATGCACACATAGATGCTACTGCTCTTGGGAGTAAAAGATACCATATCCTACTACTCCAAGCAGTTCATGGGGTTAATTCACATGTGTGGAACAGGCCTGTTGCCAGTTCAGGTGTGTCTTTTTGCATTCATCTATCTTATTTATTTAGGAGAATATTCCCCCTTGAGTCACTCTAGAACACAGGGAAAGAGGGCACATGCTTAACTTCCACAAATACATCACAGAGAAAGAAAATTGACTGTATTTACCTGCATACAACGTAAGAGGAGCAACAATCAGAGCAGGGATGCTGTTGCTAAAAGGCTGGACCATTCCAACTAAGTGACACAAACCTGAATATAAAGCACTTTCTTACCACCTGCTCTTTTGCTTATTCTCCCCCCCAGCCCTTCCCCTTGAATCCTTGAATTGTACTTGACTTGAACACAAGGTGACCCTATATTTAAGCTATTTAAGCTCTTCTCTTTTTTTTCCCTGAAAGAGACAAAAAGTCTGGAAATGTAAGAAGGTTTCTAACAGTGTGTCCCAGCAAGGACAGGAAAAAAACCTACCTGGTTTCAGAATGGTCCTTAATTAACAGCTTGTGAAAGTGTGTCATAGAATCCCAGACTGGGCTGGGTTGGAAGGGACCCCAAGAATCACAGAGCTCCAACCCCCTGCCACAGGCAGGGCCACCAACCTCCAGGCCTGGAGCTACACAAGGTTGCCCAGGGCCCCATCCAACCTGGCCTTGAACACCCCCAGGGATGGGGCATCCACCCCCTCTCTTGGCAGCCTGTTCCAGCCCTCACCACTCTCTCTGGAAAGAACTTCCCCCTAATATCTCCTCTAACCCTTCCCTCCTCCAGCTTCACTCCATCCCCCTTGTCCTGATATTCTCTACCCTTTGAAAAAGTTGATGCCCCTCCTGTTTCTCTGCTCCCTTTATGTATTGGAAGGCTGCAATGAGGTATGACTGGACTTCATCCTTCTGGTCTCTCTCTCATGAAAATTAGGGCTTTTTTCTTTGTTATTAATGCAGGCATTTTTTATATCTGTCAGTATTTTCTACAGAGGTGACAATAAACAAGAACATCAGCTCCAAACTTCCTTAAACTTTGTAAAGCTTGGAGTCTGATTCGTACTCTCCATCTGGAGAGGAGTTAAAACCCAGGTTGTATTTATACATCTGCAGAGGAAGCAAAACAATTTTGTCAGCTTGTAACAGAAGAAAAGTAACAAAAATTTCCTCACGTGAGTCTCACTTCAGATTGTACTGAGGATGGGCACTGGGTTGTGCTTGCATAACTCTCAGACAGGAACAAAAATGATGCCATATGTTTTGCTGAGTTCCATTGTCTCTTTCTCCCTTTGTAAGGAAATAAAAGCCTGTTTCTCTACTAGTTCCATGAAATCTATCTGAATCATGGTAACATGTCTCTAAGAATTTGCTCAGGGGGAATAACAGACAAGGGTACACCCTCCACTGCTATGTTGCTGTTCCATGAGTTCCAGACAAAAGCATTTATTGTGGTTTGGCAGCAACCATCTATTCCTAAAACCCTGGGACTGTATTGTTCTTCACTTGTCAGAAGCTGATTTAGTACCCACAGGCACAGACTGCAGGGTTCATCATTTTAGGAAGGATATTCAGGCTTTCTAGGCTGCTGGGGTCACCTCTCATAGCCAGCAAGACCACTTGGAGTCACCCCAAAGCTGATTGTGAAGACCAGGCCCTCAAAGAAGCAAAGGGTCTGCCCTGCAAAGAATATTCCAGGGTTTTTATTCTGACCTATATTAAATGGTAATAGCCCAGAAACTGAACAACCAACTGCCAGGCCTGTAATAACAACTCTCAATCATTAAATAAGGATACATCTTAGGGAAAAGATATTGTTAAGGCCCCCACAATTGTTTTTCTGTGCTTGGAATTCTAATAATGGTAGGCAACTTGGACTGGAACTCCTAATGATCCAAAGATCTTGCAGTCCTATCTGTAGCTAATGACCCTGGGACCTAAGCAAAGCTATTAGGAGGCCCTTCTTCTGCTCAGAATGGTGTATCCTTACTTTTAAAGCAGATTACTTAAAGTAACATCTAATGAAAAGTCCATCTGTTTTCCATTGCACACACACTTGGCTTTTTTTGCCTCTTTTTTCCCTAAGGTTGCATGAAGCATTGCAGCACACAGTGCTGACACCTTCACAATGGAGCAGGACAAGCCAGCCCTTGATGCAGTTCCTTTGTCCTGGGAAGTTAAATACTGAGTAGATCTAGATCTATTAACATCAAGCTGAACTTTTGGACCTTTAATTTCTTAAATATCCAGGAACTGGAGAGAGATACACAAATACAGTAGTGGTGTAATAAATCTTAGGTCACACAGACCTGCAGACCTTAAGGGTTATTTTTAAAAGCATTAGCAATAAAAGCTAAAAATTGCCACCCTGTGTTCTCTTTTCTCCTCAGCTAAATGTGAATTTCTGTGTCCTGTTAAGACACAGGGTCTACAACACAAAGTTGGGCAGCCACAATCCCTACAGACACTCCTATAGTTTTCTATAACATGAACCCACAGAAGCCACTCAGACACACACAGAGTTTCCATTACTAAATAATTCATTTGCCAGTCCCAGAAGAAAAGCAGCAGTAGATAAACAAACACTGTATGCTAAATGCTGCTGAAGCCCACTTTCCAACAGACACATCTTAAGGATTTACCCAACTGTATTTCTACCCTGTTAGAAGGGTCTTCCTCCCTTATTCTCTACAAAGACACAGCTGCCTGTAGTAATGAATTTTTAGGAATTTTGTAAGTTTGGGGCTTCTCACTTTCTGTGAGATATGGCTGAAAATGGTCAATCACTTAAGAAAGGACAAGTGAGATAAACAAGCTGACACACAAGCAGACAGTGTGGCTAACACTCAAGGGTAAGTATGAAGGTGGAATAACATGGCAGAGACCTCTGACAGCACTTGTGTGGTGAGCAGGAATGTGTGTGCACGTCTGTCCTGGTAATAGGAGCATATGCTGTATGGGCTGGGATTGCTCTTTGTGTGCAATAGCCACATAATGATTTCTTCATCTAGAAGAAACAAAAGTTCAATTTCCCGTGTAAAATAAGCAGCTTGAACAGCCAGTAGGGTTATTAATCAGAGAGATGATGATAAGATTAATCAGTTGTGTTATACAAGTAAAATGAATAAAATCAGCATGGACTTTTGTTGTTCCTGAGGAGGATGTAAAAGAGAAGTTAGCTTTGCTGAAGGCAGAGAACCCTGACCTTTCACAGGGAACTCAAAGCTTACGGTTTCACAGGTCAAGCCCCAAGAAACCCCTGTCAAACCACATGAAGCCTTGACTGGATGTTATCAACTTCTGAAAGATCAACATGGAAGGAAAAGGAAAGACTTCAGGCCTCTTATTTAATACAAACGAGCTAAAATGTTCTGATTTCCTCACTTTTCATGGTTTCCTTAATTTTCAAATGACTCTGTTAGGCTGTGCAACAGGTCATCCATCCTCCTGTAGTCAGTGAACTGAGACTGCTCCCAACTGTCCTCCCACCCTTCTCACTTGACCAGGTCCTCAAATCATCTGTGATCCACAGGAACTTTCTCTTTGCTTAATGTGACACATTGTGAAAAATGCATGAAGAATTTGTTCTAAACAGCCAAACCATGAGGGAAATAAGTGAAGGGCTGGCTAGGAAGACTAGCTCCCACCTCCTTACTGCACTTGGCACAGCAGAGCATGTGCACAGCCTCTAGTTAGATGGTGCAGAAAAGAACTAAGCAACTTAAGGGACATTCCTGGAACAAGAATAAACATGTATAAACTGACCGTGGAAATCAGAAGGTTTCTTCCAATCAACAGAAGGAAATTCTGGAGCAAATGCCCAAGTGAAGTAAGAGACTGGGAGGATGAGAGATGGCAAGGAGGAAAGAGCGTGTCTTTGAATAGCACAATCTGTTCATGAAAAAGATTGGGAACTTGGCTCACTGCAGAAGACTGGACTCAGCAACTGAAAAGGTCATTTTCAATTCTAGGTTTCCTCTCTTCCTTTCAAACCAGAAGTGGTGAGGTGGAATTCTAAAGGGAAAACAAGCTGTCCTTTCTTTGCACTTGCATGTGTAAGCATGTGAGTTAAAATACATCTCCTCTTTCCCATGATCAAGCAAGGACAATGAAAAAGAGTGTAATCTCCTAACAAGTGAAAATAAATGATGTTTTAATGTGCATTCAATGTGGCAAAAAAAAAATCCCATATTTCATACAGCTGTACAAATAAAGCATATCTTACATGATCAATCAGAAATAAACAGAATAGAATCAACCACGTAATACACAAGGACAAAATATTAAAAAAAATGCTTACCTTTCACTTTTGTAAGAAAATGAGACTCATGTTCATGTTTCTTTACATGAATTAGCCCTAATTAACGTTGAAATTTGGCATACTTGAGATATTTCATTCTTGCAAGCTTTATGAAAGTAGATGGTCAAGTAAAGAATGCAGATCATTAATCCCTCATTGAAGAAAAACAGGCTAAAGGGAACTCAGTCCTCATCAAACATCAAAGAATCCATGTCAAAAGACAAGATACAGATTCTTAGAAAAAAAGATTTCACTGTTTGCAGAACTACTGGTATTGAATGAGGTCACAGAGAGGTAACATTAGCGTGACAGAATCTAATCATCACTCAACAAACAGTTTGGAAACATGTCAGCAACTACATCTGCTTCAACAGATCCAGAGCCTCATGTGACAGGAAGCTTATTAGAGACCCAACTCTCATTATTTTGTTTTTGCTTATAACTTCCCAGCATGAATATTCAATATTGCAAAATAAAGCAGTTTCCTTCACAGGCTGTCTAGAAAGGGGAAAGAAATTGGGCCAGACATTTCAGATCCTGAAAGAAATTGATGCCTGTGGAGCTATGGATTTCTACCAGCAAAACATCTGGCATAAAATAACATTAAACATGAATGACTTGCTTCTCTTTTCTCTTACCATTGGTGTGGGGCAAGAATAAGTCCACTGAAGTTTGCTTCATGTATCAAGCCTGGAAACCAAACACATGAGAAGAAAATCAGCCTTTTAAACAGAGCAAGACATCTTAAAGGACTGTAACTCAAACCATCTTATTTCCTCAATGGCACAAAATGTTACATTGGTTCCTCGTGGTTACTACATGTGAAACAGTTGCTTCACAATATTTGGAATGCAACATAGAAATTCCCATTTGATGCCCTTTCATGGCTTTGGTCATAGTACCAGGAGTTAGAGCCTCTGCACTAGTCAGTTTTCACCTGAAAATCTGTCCAGGAGTGGAGCCAAGTGCCCCAAGTCCCAAGAAGGGTAATGGGAGCTCAGTGTGCTCAGTCTTTCTTAGCTGAAACACTTCCTAAAGTGAAAGGAGTTATATCAAACACCTCTAAACAAGGTGGTCCAGAGACAGACCTTGATTCACCCCTGCTGTCTTAATTATTGAAGTGAAAAACAAGTGACCCTGCCCTTCCTCACTGTGCCTAGCAGTGGCATCTGATTCAGAAGGCTGCAGCTGTGGATCTCTGTAAGTACAGGCACCTCCATGTGTTGTGTGGTATCAGTTATACAGCAGATCCCATTCCCCCTGTACACTCTGCAACTCTGCAGGGCTTTTTCTTGCACAGAAAGCAGGATTGGCAGTGGGGTCTGTCAGCACTGAGCAGTGGGATACCCTTCACTTCCCTGGCAGGGAGGTCTTGCATGGACACATCCACACTCAGTCCCTATGGAGGGCAGAGAGGTTTTACACAGACAAACCAGTGTTACACTCTGCACACACATCAGGCAGTATCTTCCCCAAGTCTCTGGATGACCACTCTTTCTCCTTTCTCTGTTACCTTGAGAACAGGTAACAGGCTTTCAGGGAGATGTTAATTCAGTATTGCCATTTCAACCCCACAGATGCTGAAGTCATTTTTATACCCTTTCTGCTCAACTAATTGCCAAGCCCCAACAAAGGTACTTTAATGGGCTGCACCAGGCAATAAACCATCCTCTGTTGGCTCTAGAAACAGGGAAGTGAGAGAGGGAAAGTAAAGCTGGAACAAAGCATAGACCCAGAAACTGATTTGTCCAAAGATTTGACACCAGATGTTCTGTTCAGACAACTTTAACAGAGCTCCACAGAACATTAAGTGCTTCTCATGTTTGCAGTATTCAAACCACTCCATCAGGGCACTTCTACAACAGGGCACAAACAAACCACTGCTTAATATTAATCAAAGAAGGGAGTTCTACTCTGCAAGTCCAATATAAAAGGAGTAAGAGCAAACACATGCTAAGTTGCTTCTGGGAACACTGAACACAACAGAGGAGCTGTCTTGGATTACAGCATCTCTAACTTATGCCTGCCCAAAGTCTGATTTTAGGGAGGATGTATTAATGATATGTTACTACAAATGTTGTGCTACACTGGAGCACTCTGCATCTTAGATTAACAAATATTATGTTCCTAATATACCAAACATTCCTGTTTCCTTGTTTACCTTGAGTTTCAATAGACTGTTGCACAACTACTAGCCCATAGGAAAGTTGCATGATTTTTTCTGGACATCTATTTGGGTCTCACTTCTTTGTGGATAATACTCATTTTGCCCATGCCTACTGGACTTCTTGTTCTCCTATTAGTTCCTTTTCTCTAGCTCACAAAACCCTGTTATCCATACATAAGAAATATTACTTACTTACTGCATGCTTCTGTACAAAATCTATTTCCAAATCATCCTCCTCCTTGAAATCCAGGACCACCTACATTTGTCAAGCAATAGAAGGTTGTTGATACTGAGGAGTGGCAGCTGAAGTCACTTCTCCCTTATTTCCTCAGCAGCCAGTACAACTGCCTAGCCTGTTTTTGCTGACTCTACTCTGCAAAGGGGAAGGATAACAGATAAGGATCTTGTCCAGTTTTCTCTCTGCTGTAGGTCCTTCCCTTCAGGGATTTAATTTGCAGACTTTTCTCCATCAGCCCCATCTATTTGCCACCTCCACTTCCTCCTGCTTCTACCTTTTGCTTCCTCAGCTCTCAGTAACTCCAACTCAGAACACAGCTCATTAAAAGATGTGATCTTCCACGTTGTCTCACGTCTTCCTGAAAGGCTGACAACCTTGCCAGTCTTTCCTTTGAATCTCCTTCTATAACTGACTGTAGCCTCTTTTTCTTTACATCATCTTGTGTCCCTCCAGGTGTAGCTTGACCAAGAGATGTTCAGAGATGCCTTTCTATCAATGCCATCGAGCTTTTGTGTATTTACTCTGATTAGACACTGGATGGTGCTCTTTGCACTTTCATGCCAACAAAAGCCCTTTTAAAGCAAGCAAGCTCCTTCTCAGGAGGATTGTGAATTTCCCCAGGGTCATTTACAGCTCTAAGCCTCTAAATCCTATGGGAAGAGTATGTTTTGACTACATAGAATGTAGCTGAAGCTGCAGTGGAAGAAGCTCAGCAAGGTAAGGACAAATGCCAAATAAAATGTCGCTTCCTATTCTACACAAATCCACCCAATAGTGGGTTTCATTTTCCTCTCAATTTATTTACTCATTTGTTCCTTATCGATGTTCCCCATGGCAACAAGGGAGATGTAAGTGGCATAAAGTGGGCTGAATGACATTATGTCTGCATGTAAATGTAACTTGGGTTCTGCATGGAAGAGAGGATCTGAAGGAGGTTAACACGTAACGTGAAACCTCCTGTGGTCTCAGAGGAGAAGGGAGCTTCTTAATGCTGCATCAATAGTGGAAGAACAAGGCAGGAAAGCATCTCTCAGCAGCAAACATTTTTGAAAGAATCAGACTGAGATCCTATTGAAAATGAGTTCATTTGATCATTTTACCTGCTGAGAAAGATCCATTTATCAACAGATGTTTGTCTTCAGCTATTTTTCAAAGGTCAGGAGCTCTTCAATATTTTTAAAAGGTGTGATGAATAAGCAATGTAAATATACATTATAGGGGGGGAAAAACCCTATAGGGAAAGAGAAGGTACGTGGGTTTGGGGTTTTTTTGTTGGTTTTTTTTTTCCTTTTGCTGAATTTTGTGTATCCCTAAGCATATCAAGCTATCTCTCTGGGTCTTCCCAGCCTGTAAATCTGAGATAATGCTTTCTTTTCTGGTTCTACTAAAAGGCTCCTTCTCCAATGAAAGGTGGCATAGAAGTACAAAGTATTTTGTGTGTTTGCATCTAAAGGACATGGCACTGGAAAAGGCATTCTAGTAAAATAAAGGGGCAAATAGACCATTGTCATACCTAGGAGGAATCAGGGAAAATAGGGAATAAAAGGAATCATAAGGATGGGGTGGCACTGATAATAAACAGTTAGACTATCTGGATCTACCTACTGACCAAAGATGTGTGATTTAAGTTTGTATTAACAAGTATTTGGGTTGGTCCACACCTCTGGACAGGTGCACATAGGCAGAACCTCTGAAAAGGCTCAAGAATCACTGGAGTCCTACTGTGAGGAAGGCCTCAAGCTATGCTTGTGGAGCTTCTTGCAGTCCTACCTGGATTAAACTGCCCAGAAGAGCAAGCTTGTTCATCTGAAGGATTTGAAAGATCTGGTGATCCTCTGAAATCCTATTGCATCTCTCCAGCTGCCTGGTCCATTGTTTACACAAAGACTTCTCAGTCTTCTTGGGTATCATGTTCCTCTAAATATCTCCAAAGACAGTTCTGAAAGGGATGTATTGAGAGTTAACAGTGTTTGGATTAATGAAACACTTCACAGTGAGCACTGCTATTGAAGTCTTAACACAGAAATGTTTTGCCTACATCATTTAGTATGACACACATGTGACAATGGATCTTGCAACATTCCCTCCTGTTCATGGCAAGTGGGAATTGCAATCACTAGAATTTATGGGATACCTGATCTACTTATGCCTCAGAGGAAGAAAATGGGATAAATGGCCCAGACCTGCAGATATGCTGTGACTCATCTTTTTGATGTTAATGAACTGGTCATCTCAACATTAAGAAGTTGAACACATGAGATGCTACAGCTAACATTGTCTGTTGGTTTGAAAACTACACTACAGGCAATATTTACATGCAAAACAGCCTCAAAGTGCAGAGCTCCCTATTGTTATATTAGGTTTTTTAAAGAAAAGTATAATCTCATGAACAGTGTAAAACAAGAGAGTTCTCTCTGGGGACCCATCAACCTAGTTGTCCCTGCTGCTGGATTGTGTTGGGCTTTGCTAGGTGACATCTGATGAGTGAGTGGTGACTGACAGGGACCTTCCTGGTGCCCAGTCCCCTCTGTTATAAAATAACAGAGCTGTCAGAAGGGACCGTGTGTGTGTCCACACTTCAGCCACAGCAATACAAAGTCCAGCATCTCCACTGAAATCACTGATGAGGGCAGATTTGGACTAAGGCTGAATGCTAAGCACAATCCTATCACTCCACTACTAGAGTAATCTCTAACACAAAGGCAGAGCAGGCTATAGGGCACTAGCAGCTTAAACCACAATGGGAGGGTTTGGCAGAACATTTGCTGAAGCCCTCTGCATCTCTCTCCATGTGTCTGTAGACAGATGCAGGTAACTCTGTTAGGTGTAGCCAGTTTGAATGGGTCACAGGGTGGTTTTAAATCTTCCAGGGAAGGAGTGGGTAAGTCCAAAGCACTGTCCCTGCAATGACAATTCTAGTGAAGTATTGCTGAGCAGGGTTACCCCAGAATACTGTGCTCTTAACATGGCCTTCATTATGCACACAGAATGAGTTTCTGATTCCTTGATCGCTCTGCAGTAAGAAAAAATGTTGAGTTTCATGGTACATCCCAGTATTCAATGAGCTTGCTGCTTGGGAACCTAGAGAGCTTCCAAATCCTAATACAGACATCTCTCAAATGAGATCACTAATGTGTATATAACTAGACTTAGGGCCAATGCAAGCACTTGGATTTTTGCCTGCCAAGTTTTCCTTTTTTGCTTCATTTGCTTGCCATACATTCAAAGAACTGTACCACATGGAATCCTTTAAACAATAGATGGGATAACATCATTTTTCAATTGCTCCTGAAAAGGTTTTTAACCACAGAAACTATTCCAGGGTTCGTTAAGAAGTTACCATTGCAAATACTGTAATTGCTCCAGACTGAATTCCTTGCATTCCAGAAGAACTTCTGAAGCACAGAGCATGACTGGTTTGGGATTTTCAACCAATCTCTTTATGGTAATACTTAGATGAATGTAAATTTTCTCCAAAAGCTTTGCATTAAAAAGAAAGGACCAAAGCCTACAAACACTCATATCTGCAGAACTAATACCTAATGCTAATGGCCCATCAATCTCAGTGAAAGGAAAATAAACATTTAAATATTAGGATACTCTGAACACTTTTTTATTATAAGCAAATTAAAAAAGTGAGAAAAACAGTAGACAAATTCTGGCAAACTTAGAAATATATAAAGTGCAAAGCAATAAATTCTGGTTTTCCTCCTTTGCTTGAAGGACAAGCTCATTCCCTGCCTTTCCATGAACCCAAGGCTTGCTGTTGTGAGCAGCTGAGTCCCTCCTTAAAGATGTGTGTAACTTCTGTTTCCCTGGGATTCACCTGGAGTGAAGAACACATTTTTTTCTGGCCATGTGTTTACTCTCCACACTCAATCCATTCCCATTGCACTCATCTAAAGACAATGTCATTTCATGGTTTGTCCAATGAGGGAGACTGTTACAGACACCTTGACTGTGGAACACCCCCAGGTAGTCATCTGGGATAGATGAGCCATTGCTCTTGAAATTACTTGTCCTACTTAGGCAGAGGGTCCTCAGTCCTGGAATCTTCTAGGAGTGCAGTGCAGCCCAGTCTTGGCAGCCCAAATCTACCTTGTTACTCAGCTCTTGTGGATTAATTGAATTAGCAGTGTGTGGCTTATGAGATGAGCCACACTAGGGACCAGGGCCCACCACTCACTGCACACCCCTGCCATATGGGGCACAATGCAAACTGCTTTGTGCCCAGGAGGCCAGTGAAGCGACATCAGTGGGAAACAGCACACTTCAGAAGGTCTTTTTGATCTAGTTTCTCATTTCCCACACATCAGCCTGTTTTCCCCTGAATTCACACCAGATGTGGACTTGGCCTTGCAAGTCTAGAACTTTAGTTTATCTTTTAAAAGACTAGTCTTTCTGTAGAATTAGCTGAACCAACAGTATAATATACCATTCAAAACTAAAGGAATTAGCTCTGCATTTTATTAGCCTTGCTTCCTACGAAGACAAAGCTTTTGTGATCATACTCTTCATTGCTCTGAACACAGCCCTGGCCCTCTGATCATCCACATCAAGGGACTCACTGGAGTGTGCACTCTGCTGCAAGTGGTAGTACAATGTGTGTAGTTGGGTCTTGTCCAGACAAGGAGTTGGGACATAGCCAGGGTAACTCAACCAGACCTGGGATCTGGGACTAGCTTCAGAGATAGAGACTGATCATTACATTCTTCAAAGTCTAATGAAAATAGATGCTGTAGTTGAGGCTAAAGTGCCTCAGTTAAAGGGGAAAAAAAAAAGAAATAAAAAAGCAAAGCCACACAAAGAGAAAAAACTTTCTACGTGCTCAAAAAAATTGAAGCAGCAAAAGTTTCAGTTGCAACTTGAACATTCATAAGCACTGAAGTCAGTCAACCACAAGATAAAGACAGATCTATTAGAAAAACAGATTTAATTAGCTCTTTGGCTACTTGCTTATTTTATTTCCCTCAGGAAAAAAGACAAAACTTATCTTCTGGGTGTGTTATGCAAATTAATTCACTATGCTCTTTGCAACCAAATAACCAAAGTCCCCCTCAGTTTTCTCCTGGTCTCCAGACAACCACCAAGAGTACACACTGCGTCACTGGATGTTACTGTTTAAACAAAAGCTGCAAACTTACCTTTTTCAGTAAAATGGCAAGATTAAATTTCAGGCAGAGTACAAGGTGACAGCTGCTCCTCCAGCCTGTTGTAACACAGCACACACTCTCCAGGAAGATGCATCTTCCATTAACTTGTGTCTGCTCCTTGTGGTACTGATTCTGAAAACGCCCATGTTAGACTTTAAGGACAAATAGATTTTATAAAAATGCATGGGAGTCTGAGAGTGGTATTATTTCTGGAGAAATTTACTGCAGAAAATAGTCTCTGCCCACCTGCAGCTCTCTATATCCAACCCATGTCTCCCGGATTCATTAATACTGCTCTTGTTATAACATTTACAGCAAGGGAATTGGAATTCAGGACTCTGTGGTCTCTGCTGGTTTGGCCACTTCAATAGATCTGTTTCTAGCACTGCAAACCACTGTTAAACTTTGCTTACCTCTTTTAAGGTTTAGCTGAGTCATGTTGGAAACCCCTTTGATATCAAAGCTATAAGAACTACAAGTGATTAGAATTAAATGGGACATTCTGGGAGGCAGAGCAGAAGGTACCCAATTGCTCCTGGTTCCAAGATATCGTGACTAGATTCCACATAAACCTTTGCCTCTGTTGACTCAAATTACTGTCCAGAAAAGAAGGAAAGATTCAATGAGAACCATACCTATAAAGCTAGTAGAGCTTTAGACTGGAGGCCAAGAAGGAAAAACATATGAGCCTCTTGAGAGATGTTCTATTCTTCAAACTACTGTATAAAACCCATTTAATATTTAAGCTCAGGAATTCTGATGCAGATTTTGAAATATTACAATTCTAACAGTCAATATTTTGGCAATGGAAGTGATGGAAGGGATATGATATACCTTATTACATGCTTGTAAGTACAACAAATATCAAACTTGATATTATCTTACCTTCCATTTGCAACAGAAGCGATGCAGAAGGGTTTGATCCTGGACCGATCAAAACATGTGGGAGTTTTGCCTTGACATGAACAGGATGAAAGTGCCTGCTAATATGGGTGGTTTGGGGTACCCACATGAACACAGTTTCAAGAGCTCAGTTCCCACAGTTCAGACTAGATTTTCAAAAGGATTTATGCCTTAAATGCTTATAATATCCATCTGCTTCTAAAATAGCCTAAGCAGGAGCTAAGAAATGTGGAAATGTACCTCAAGTCATAGACACATAGTCCTTTGATCATCTTGTCACTAAGCCAGCAATTCTCTGAGCGATCTGCAGCTCTGGGCTCTCCAAATACCTATGAAAAGAATGCTCTAAATGCCTCAAGTTGGGAACACCGATAAGTTAAATCTTTGGGTTTAACCCGCTTTTTACGACAGCGACGACTGAGAAGATTTACCACTACTGAACAAAACAGGCCAAGTGTAAAGGATTGATTTTCAGAGACTCCTTATTTCAAGTTTGTATTTGGTTTAGCTGAGCAAAAATTTAATATGAAATGCCGAATCCCATCTCTTGCCATCCCACCGATTTTGCCAGCAAGGCCTGATAAACTGTGGGAAGCAAGGGGAAGTCCTGTGCAACCCAGTTTAAAAAGGACTGGCTTTTAGGGTATGCAAGCCATAGGAAAGGCAACCTGTAACTACAGGCCCTGCTCTTGACAGGACTTGGCATGGTACTCCCACTCCAACACAGCGTTCTGTGACTTCACATGTAACCTAAGGATGTAAATCTGCTTTTTAACTGGTAAAAGCCTGACATTTAGACACGGTCTCCCTGTTAGGTGGAAGGATTAATAACAACCTCCATCAGTGCACACCAACGTGATATGAAATCCTGGCATTTCGGTGGGGCAAGGATTCTGGGGCTGGCCAGGCTCCTTCCATCACCCGTCTCGGTCACACCTGCTTCCCACCCAATAATATACAGTGGGACAGACTTTGGCCGGTGTCACCTATACCCTGAATCATAAATACCAGCTACAGCTTTAGGCTAGCCTGAGAGCAGACCCAGGGCCATCCCGCCAGGCCCGCGGGCGAAGCAGCGGCTGAGGGGCCAGGCAGAACAGGGAGGGCGAGCAGCGGCTCGGCCCACAGCTGGGCCCCGGGGCGAAGCGGGGTCGGCGGGAACCCCCTCGGGCACCTTCAGCTCCACCAGCACTCCGTCAGCCCGCTGCCGCCCCGGCCCTGCCCGTCACAGGCGGAGGCTTCGGCCCCGGTGCCGCCGCAGCCGGTCCTGCTTCCCCTCTCGGCTGCTGGGTGACAAAGCACCTCAGCATGGGGCCGGGCGGCGGCAGCCCGGCTGGGGGGAAACCGCCCTGCCCCGGCCCTCCCAGCTCCGGTGGCGGCAGCCGGTCCCGTGGTCTCACCGTGGGCGCCTGCGCGGCGCTCCTCCTCCTCCCGCCGGCGGCAGCCGCTGTCAGGATGAGGCGGAGGAGGCGGAGGCCCAGACCGGCAGCTCCCGTCTCTCGCCGGGGCCCTCTGGCGTAGCGGTTCCCGCTCCGACGCGCGGCTGGAGGCGGAGGAGGCCGCGGCGGCGCCGCCCGCCCGCTGGAGCCATGGCCCAGCCCGGCCCGAGTCCCTCGACGGATGGTAAAGGAGGAGGCGGCCTCTCTTCGTGGAGCCGGGCGGCCGCGGCCTGCCCAACCCCGGGCTCGCCTGCGGAGCCGCGCCGGCCGGGGGCGGGGGACAGCGGCCTGGGCGAGGCGGCCTTGCCGGGCCGCGGCGGTGGGTGTTGACGGCTGCAGGGAGGTGGGATCCGCCGGGACAGGGTGCGTGGGGCAGCCGCGGGGGCACACGCACTTGGGGGAGCCCCGCGGAGAGGCCTGTGGGGCCGGAGGGAGCTCTGTCAGGACGGTGGAGGGGCGGCGCGGCTGTGGGAGCTGCCGTGTGAGGGGAGGGAGGGCGGGCGGGGGGTGGCCTGGTTGGGAGAGGTGGCTCAGGAAGGCCTTGCGAGGACGAAGGGGGAATCGCGGGTGGTTATTCGTCTGCAGATGGGCTTGATGTGGAGCAAGGGCGGCTCCCCAGCGCAAAGGAGGGGGGATAATGCTTCAGAGGACGCGCTGCTGGCAGGAAAGGAGCTGTCGGCTTGTGTGTGCGGTGGGATGGGGAAGGCCTTCCCGCCCTGGGAAAGGGGGTGCGGCGGGAGGCGAGGAAAAGGGAGGTGATGCTTCTGTACAGGTAGATATTTCTTGGCTAGGCCGAGTTCCGTCATCGATTTGGCCACGACAGGTGATGTAGGGCTGTGTTTGCCCTGTGCATGCAGCGAAAAGGCACTTCCAGAGGTTGAGGTCAGGGTATGTGGTGTGGGCAGTTTGTTCCTGTGCTGGAGAAGACAAAATGACAGCTCTTCTCTCAGGATAGTATTTACCTGTGCGGGAGGAAGATAAGCTTTCCCTGAAGATTTTTGTTACAGAAATATTATTTATTCCTGGTTTGGGAGGAATTACAATATGGAAGTTTGGGGGGGTTTTTTCTTGTCCTTGGAATACGTTACAGAACTGTATGCATATCAGAAAATCTGTAGGTAATTCTTAGCTTGGAAGAGGGGATTGAAGGGACAGTCTTTAGTGTATAGATAGGTGCGAGAGAGCAAGAAATTTGAGACTGGTCATAATTTAGAAATAGGAGGACTAGAGAGGGGTGCAGAACCTTGAAGGATAGGTGCTCACCCAGCCATGGGACTATGCCAGAGCTCTCTTTTTTTAGAACAGATGAGTTTCCCTGGGAAAGCACTCTGTTAGAAAAGGACGATGATGTATTCTTAATTATGCATATCTAGGTAATTATGTGGGCTTTTTTGTGTGTTTGGAGTTACACGAGAAAGTGCTCATCCTCAGGGGTTTCAGTATTTCAGTCTACCTTTTCAAAGTTCTTATGATGAAGGTGCACAGCTTGTGGGCTTTTATGTACGTTAAGGTCAGTGATTGCACGCTCGTCCTTCTAAAGCACTGAGGGAAAGGTAAAGTTATTTGCTGTCATGCTTGTAAGATTGGTGTTTGGGTTGCTCTTGTGTACTTTCTGGTGAATAACCATTGTTTATTGTTCTTTAGCCTTTTCTCCTGAGAGCTACAGAACAACTTCCAACACATTTTCTTTTTGGCTTTTGCAGGCTGTGTAACTGCAGGTGTGCAGTGGAACTGTGCATTGTACAATTGTTTGCTGCCTCTTGACCAGGAAAGGTAGTTGTATGTTAGAAGCGACAATTTGGATAGATTTTTTTTTTTTTTAAAGTTATTTAAAAAGGCAGCAAAAAGGTGTAAGTGAAATTTAACGTTTTGATAGGTCTTTCTTGAAGGAAGTACGGATTGCTGCCTTTCTCATGCTTTCTACCTGTGGGAAGATGAGTATGCTCTAAATAAAGCACATGACAGGGAGAGCTGGCCTGGAGTTGGATGGATTCTGCAAGTGGTTGGTGTGTTCTTGCACTAAAGAATTACAGCTTCTAAAATGGCTCCTTTCCCCCATCATCCTTGGCAGTGATGGGACCGGTTTGGGGGTTTTTATTCACTTTGAATACTAAACTACTGTTCTCATGTGTGTTGGTTTTATTTTTAAGTAACTTACCAAAAGTGTGCCTTGAAACTTCTCCCTTCTATTGTAATGTGGAGAAAATGTTGAAGAAAGGAATTATTTAATATTTGGAATTGTCAAGGACTGAATTTATTGCTTAAAGGAGTAGTATAACCTCTAATTTAAGATTACATGTGACAAAATAGAACTGGATTAATATGTTCCCCTAAGGAAAAGTAATGGCTTTTTATAATTACTTATATTGATTAAAAATACTTTATGCACTCTTTACTTGCACAAGACACATCAGGTATCTCTTTCTGTTAAAAGCAAGAATAAAAGAGCCACTATTTCTACTATAGTAGAAATAACATATATGAGACAACATGAGAGGAATATAATCTAGAATGCATATTCTATTCTAATGCCCATGCTGAAATGTAAGAAGGGGGGAAGGAGGAGCACAAAGAAATGGGAAAAGAACGGGTGGCAGGACCTACCCCGTTTTTGTACTTTGGCTTAGTATAGAAGTTAATAACCCTCTAATGCTTTTGTGTGTGGTAATAGAGTTTCCATATGATAACAATCGCAGAAAGGCCGAGTGCAGAGTCCTTTGGCTGCTGGTGTAGCTGTGTGCACTCTGTTGTGAACTGTTAACTAATGATGTCAGCCTGTGTTGCAAGTAGGTGTGTGCTTCTTACTGATCCCGGTCAAGGTGCTTTGTTTTTTCTTCTTTACAATTAATTTCTTCGTTGTCTAGATTGTGTGACTGGAACAGTAATGCCTAATTTCTTACAATATTTTTATTTTTGAAGGTGCTGTACATCCCTAGGATTAATTCAGGTCTGGGTGTTTGTCATCTCTGATAAGAAGGTTACTAAACAAATATTTCAGCAGTTTTTCACTTCCAGAATGCTCAGGCTTTAGCATTATTTCCTTTCTCATTTCTGGAAAACGCTTCAGTGAAGAAACTGCAGTTACATAAAGCACTAATTCTTCAAGGTCTAAGACATTAATAATTTGCATATCATTGTGATTAAACTCTTCTTACCACACTAGTAAACCTAAACCATTAGCCCAGACAGACCGATAACTAACATGTCCATTGATCTTGTTATGTGATAAAGAAAGCTCTTAACGATACAGTCAGTCAAATATTTTAATGTGAATTTTCCAGCAGAACAAATTCTTACAGTATTGGAGTAACTTGTGCTTAGGCCACTCAAAATGGTATCTCCTTTTTGTGGTCAGAAATGATGTCAGTTCTCAGAGAGAACTATTCAGCTGTACATAGAAGATTGGAGGGTGTTTCCATGTGAATTTTAGTACCACTAGCAGCACCACAAGCTCCACTGTTGCCCTGTGCCAGTAATACAGGAACCTGACAAGAGCTGAGACTTGGTGTTGCCATACTGCTCATGTATCTCAGAGGCTGAGCATTGCTAGTGAAGGGGCCTGGGATGTCATATAGAAAATTAAGTAAGAAAAGTTAAACCCTAAAAATCTTACATTTCCAGTTATTTTCCTTATAGGTTTCACTTTTCAAACAAATTGAAGTATCTAAAAATGTTGTTGCTCATCTCAAAACCTGGGGGTGGTTGTTAGGGGACTGGTTTCGAGCACTGGAATCCAGCTCTTGATGTAACTGTCAAATACTAAACCCTTTTTTCTTGGGGAGAACCTTCAAAATTATTGGTACTTTCCAGGAGCCCAAAAATTTCTCCCCTTTCATTTTGCTTCATCTTAGTTTTATGGTGTTACTTTAGAGTTATTAATATTAAACACACAGAATTTTAGTTAAAGACCACAAACATTTGCACCTCTCTCTTAAGATGTATGTTTTTTCCATGTCAGTTCAATGGACAAATCTGGGATTTGGCTTCAGAAGCAGAACAGACACCTTGAACATACATGTTTCCACCTTTTAGAATTTCTAAGGAAGCGGATTTTGATGCTCTCAGCAGGTCAGTTTGCTCCAGTGTGGAAATACACACATTCAGGGTGTCTGTTTTCCTGTTGAAGCCAAGTCCCAATTCTCTCTCTTAATTCTGAGAAACACCATGACCCTGTTCTTTATAATTAGCTGCTGACTTGCCTGGAGGCACAGTGAATATACTGTAACACGTGGACTGACTTTCTTTTGCATTTTGAACACTGGAAAATACAAATCCTTTGTCCATTTGTATTGCTTCTTGGCCACTTCCCCACCATCACACAGAGGATAGCCTTAGTAAATGATTTCTTCTTTCTTCTTGAGGCTGATGCCTCAAGATGTCTAGTTGCTTTCCTGTGGCACTTCGTGGGTGGAGTGGATTCCCTCTGTGCAACGAGTTTGTGTGCATCGCCTTTGAAAGTGATTGAAGAAGGAGTTTTGTTTAAAACTTTTAAGAAGTTAAAACAATGTTTCTTAGTGTTGGAGTGGACCAGAAGATCCCATAGGCTTCATAACATGTGATGCCTGAATGGCAGACTTCCTGAGTCTTTATTAAAAAATACTTCTAAGGCATGAAGTGTTCTGTGTTATATTTAGGGATTTTATTATGTTTAGGGATTGGGGTTTTTTCTAAAGAAAAAAAAAAGCATGAGGTTATGGCTTTACTCTGACTGAAATCTTCCAAGATAAGAACTGCTACTGTTGATAAGCAGCACTTATTAAGCAGAACTCTAAGCAGTCTCTGACAGCAAGGTTAGAAAAAACCCTGAAAAGCTATAAATACCCTTCTGTATTTAAGAGGAACATCTTTCACTCCACAGGTCTAGTGCTTCCGAGTGGTTCATAGTTTTTACTTGCAGAATTGTTTTCAGTATCTGATTTAGTGGTGTCTGGGTTATTGGTACTAGCCTCTGCAAGTTTTTCCATAAATAGCATAAGCATTGTGTAATTTTAGTCATGGTATAGTCAGTTAAACATGATGATTAATTATCTCTGGAAAAAATTAAACCATTTGATATCGTTACATAAATTGGCATGGGAGGAACCAGTGAGTAGCATACCCTTAGTTGATATTTCTGTGTCTTTCAGAAAGAAGACAGTTGCTTTTTCTCTTCACTGAAATACGCCTGGTGCTTGGGAATTTCTGGGTCTTGTTGCTTTATTAGCAGTGCTTGTAGTACCTTAAGAATGTAGAACTGCAGCATGACTGTTAATGTAATGAGGAATTGCTGTATTTATTTCTTTTTTCCATTCATGTCTGCTGCTGGCAGCCAGGACTCCTGTTGGCATTCAGCTGACTCACAGTGGTGCATTTCTCCTTCCTGTCCCCATCCCATGCTTGTCTTCCCTGGCCTCACTCTTCCAAATACAACTCAGAGGAAAAGGAAAAGTTTTCAGATCACTCTTCACATCTGGTTCCATCTTCCCTGTCAGTTTCTGTGAACGTGGCAGCGATGTGGCCTTACTCGACCTTTGGTCATAGATTTTTCCTCTCTGATCAAACATGCAGTCATTTGACCTTGCCTTAGGCAACTACCACTCTTCAGCTAATCCTCTGGTTTCCTCAGCCCTTCTCAGCCATCACCTCATCTTCTTTAAATCCTGCTCTGTCTCTCACAGGCCTTTTGCAACCTCCCATCTGTGGGTGTCCTGTGTACCTTGCCCTGGCTGCTCCAGTCCTTGCTCTGCTCTGCAGTTAGCACACCCTCACTCTTGTTTCCTCCATGCCACCATTCTTCTGGGGAAATCTCATGACCATGTAAACTTCCTCTGTCAAAAATGTCTTCTCTTTTCCAAACAGCACTGTGCCTGAGCTCTGGTGAATCTTCACTTGTTTGCTGGGTTTGGGGTTTTTTTTAGTATCTTATTTAAGATCTTTTCTTCTTCTTTTTTTTTTTTTTTTTTTACTTAAAATGGGAAGAACTGCTTTACTCTTGATACAGAGCATCTCCTGTTCATCCCTGCATTGCACATGTTCAGGTTCTGAGTTTTCTCAGAACAGCATCTAGTATTTTGCAGGCAGTGGGCTTCAGTTCCTCACCTATTTATCAGGAGGTTGGCTGACATCTGGTTCTTTAATACCTTCGTGTCTTTATTTGGAAACCAAACAAACTATGTGCCTCACAGATTGTGAAAATTTCTGGAAGTTAATCTATGCCTCTTGGAAAGGCAGAAAAATACAGGAGTTCTGTCTTTTGGCTGTCAGAGCAGTTCTGAAAATTGGTATCAGCAAGTATGGCAGCAGTGCAGGATTCCTGCCCTTTGCTCATTTTGTTCTGCGTGCAGGTAAGAGCCCTGTCTTGTCTTGTATGTCTGGCAGGGTAAGAACTGAAAAATAACTAGGATCTTTAAAAAAAAAAAGCACAACCAAATCTGATTTAGTTAGTTAGTAAGCAGAAGAGGCTTGCCTTGCTGTGGTGCATCACACTGAGAGAAGAAATTTAGATTCAGGTGGGAATTTTTTGTTAATATTTATTTTTTTATTGTATTTTGTGGTTTCTGAATGTGGGTTTTTTTTTTTTTAGTAAAACTGTGGAGCAAAAATGCAGTAACAGATAGCAGTTATACTTGGCCGAGTGAATCAGAATCAATAATTGAAGGGCAAGAGAAGCGTGAGCTGTGTGGTGCTCCAGAGGGAACAGTGACAGAAAAGGATTAACAGTCAAACCAACCCAGCTTTGTTGATTGTGGTGGTGTGGCTTGTGGCATTAAGAAAGGGACCTGAATAGACACTGGGTTTGTAGCATCTTTTGCTCACACATGCCTTTAACTTACAGAAAATCGCAGAAAGACTTGAAATGCTATTTAAATGCCAGTGAAAGAGAGAAGTATGAGAAACTAAATGAAAAAGAGCTTTCTCACCTTTTTTTGTCAGTCTTTCCATGCATAACTGCTTACCTACCCCACCCTTGCCTTGCTAGGGTAACTTTTTGTGTTTGCTTGGGTGGTTACCGTTAAAGTACTCTCCAAAAGACATGATGTTTGTGTTATATTTTAATCTATACTACATCAGTGCTATGCAAAATGATCAGGCTGGCACCATGGTTGGTTAGTTTAAAAAAAAAATTAAAAAACTACAGTAACTGGGATACAACCACAGAGTCTAAAACAATCCTTACATCTGTACCTTCAGTGTCATTGGCTTAATCTACCACTCATCTGTATTCCTTCCTACATGAAAGTTACTGCTCAAGCAATAATTATGGTAACCATCCACTAAAAATTGTGAAGTCTGATACCCTTTAAGAAAATTCTATTCCTTAAGGCCTTCTGAAGTCCATATTAAACTGCCATTGACTTCAGACTCAGGAATTGGAGCATTCATCTTACACTGACAGTAGTTTGGGCTAAAATCATTGTGGTATAATTTAGCTGTAGTGTTACTTGGCTTATTTTGTTGAAATATGAAGCATAAGTTTGGCTCTGTTGGTTCAGATCATCTGACAAGCTGGCATCATTGTCATGTGTTGGATCTTTTAACCTTACTTGAAACCAATCTTTAAAAGAAGCTTTTTCTTAATTGTCAGCTTGCAATGTCTTTGTGTCTTCTTCCTCGTGCTCTATTAGAGGTATGTGCTAAATTAATGGGAAAGCAATTAACCAAACTTTGGATTCTGTGCTTGACTGATGCTTCGAGCTCATATTCTAGGTGTCAGTCTGAGCTTCAGAACTTCTGTTTGAGCTTTAGATGAAACTGGAGACCAACATACTGACTCTCTAAATGGTGTAGAAAGTCCTGAGGTTGCAAAGGTTAGATTCATTTGAGACAGGGAGGCTTACACTTACTGGGTGATACATCAGGAGGGTTGTAATGTCACAGTACAGGCTCTAATCGCAGTTCTGTACTAGAGTATTTGCTTTCAAGTAAGATTTAATGCAAGCCTGCTCTTATTCTGGAATACAGTTGTTTTCTAGTATATTTTCATGTACAGATCTAGGTTTTGTCCCAGTCTAAGTGCATCTTTACTGGAGACACCCTTTCCAGTTGCGTGTGTTCAAAACCTTCCAACACTGCTGGGAAATTGGAGTTTGGGAATTTGCTTTCTGGGACAAATGAAGTTTGTGCGTTTCCCCTGGAGACCATGAATGGAAATCAGGATTTGAGGAAGGTCATGTATCACAAATGACAGCCATCAAGTCCTAAAAAGTAAGCTCTGCTGCATCACTGCACCGACCTCAGTTGCCACAAGGGAGAGTGTGGGACAGTAGGAAAGCCAGGCTATTTCTTTTGGCAAGCAGCACGCACGTGGATTTAAACTGATTATCAAGCTGCCCATGGGCTGTGGTTTCTTGTTTCAGTCTAGAAGGTTGCTGCAGCCGAAAGGAGTGATCCTGCTGTCTTCTTCCTGCTGCTGCTCCCTGTGCCAGCTCTGCACGTTGGACCCAGCGCTGAGCAAGTTCAGCTCAGTTACCCAGTTGAAAACTGCTCACAGCTGGGTTAATGAGTTTAATTGATTTAGTGACAGACCTGATGAGCATTAGAACTGGCATAAAGGAAGAGGTGGAGGTCACACAGTAGTGATATGAGTGGCCAAGGGTATAGTTCAGACATTTTTTCCCAGTTTAAACCCGTCTAAACCATAGTCACTCTGTGCTAGTACTGGTATATGCTCAGCCAAGTGAGGAGTGTGATCAGGGACCTGGTTTGGCTGAAACTGGTTTCACTCCCTCCCTCTCACCCCCAACTTTTTGTGGTACCACTTCTCTGTTCCCATCACTGTAAATTTCAAGGCTCTTGTAGCTTGTTGGGGTTAAAAGATGTGTGTCAGGGTGCTGTGGAAATGTGGAGTTACCCTTTCAGATGACCACCAGTACTGAAGTTGTTTTAAAATGATCTTAACTGCAGGCTTAGTAAAGTCTTCGTGTTCAATATTGCTTATGCCCCAGGCATATTTTAAAAAAAATATTGAAGATTTCATGCTGGAGGAGGATTTTCTTCCCTCTTAACTGTTCAGGATTTTGGTTGACAAGTGGTAGAAAAAAATACGAATATATAAACTGATGGTAATGTTTTCTGTTAAGAAATAGATTATAGAGGCTTGGGGGAGTGGTAGTCTGTTGTTCTCAGGGAAGCTATTAAATTGCTGTAGAAACCCTACTCCAAGTGAGTGGAACGGTATCCTGCTCCTTATCAAATAAAGATGTTAATAATCTTTTATTTGTCATACTGTATTTATCACCACAGTTGTCTCCATAAATACATCTGGCAACCATGTTTTCCAGGCCATTTATTAACATTTATATCCTTTAAGTGGTTACTCCAAGGCACCATCTTTTCATGCCTGCAACCTGCTTTTCTGATAGAGGGAAAGAAACCGGGTGGTGACTCCCTTTTGTGGTGCTGGTTCCTATCCATGGCTTTTGGGTTGTGTATGAACAATGCCTGTTTCTGAGGCTTTTCTGGTGTCTGTGAAAGTACAGCAGTGCTGTCTGTGAGCTGCATACATGGAATTTCTTCTGCATGCTATTATTGATCCTGTCAGCTTTTGAAAAGGTCTAAAAGATGCTAATCTGCTTTCAGTAGCTGTCTCCTCAGACCTGCATTAATGGTAAACTAGAGAAGCCATTGTCTATATAAATTTCATAAACAGTGACGACTTTTTGTTTTTCTCTGCATCATTGCAGCCTTCCAGTCCCTGAAGGGAGCAGAGAAACAGGAGGGGAATCAACTTTTTCAAAGGGCAGACAATGGCAGGACAAGGGGGATGGAGTGAAGCTGGAGGAGGGAAGGGTTAGATTAGGTATTAGGGGGAAGTTCTTTGCAGAGAGAGTGGTGAGGGGCTGGAACAGGCTGCCCAGAGAGGGGGTGGGTGCCCCATCCCTGGGGGTGTTCAAGGCCAGGCTGGATGGGCCCTGGGCAACCTTGTGTAGCTCCAGGCCTGGAGGTTGGTGGCCCTGCCTGTGGCAGGGGCTTGGAGCTCTGTGATCCCAGACTTGTCTATGATTCTATGATTTTCTTGGTGTAGCTATGTGCTTATCTCTGCAATTGATTGCTTCACTTTTTTTTACGTTTAAAAAAAATAATTAAGTGTGTTAGGCCACTGTTAATTTGTTCTTTCTGAGCAGAAAGAAAGCAGAAGTACTTGGGGTGGTCTGTAGCCTGAATGCTCTCAAAGCTGTGCATCAGTTGTCCCTATGACAAAGGGCAAGACAGCATGAGATCTCAGACTTGTGGTATCTGGGGGAGTTTTTGAATTAATGGACTGGTTTTGTTTTTTATATTAAATTACTTCATCAAAGAGAACAATGCAGTAGGCTTGTTTTGGTATGTTCTCTTTTTTTTTTTTACCAAGAGCTGAGTCATACTTATTCACTTTTTTCCCAAAAGAGGACAGCCTCTAATAGATCTGTAGGTGAACTGATAAACATATTATAAGGAGTCAAAAGGATTTTATTTTTCCTTCCCACAGAAAATGAGTCAGCAATTAAATTAGCTTGAAAGAAAATCAGTATTGAGCTTGTCTGGGTTTAGCAAATGTTTTCCCAAAATGTAAACATTTATACTAGTGGTCTTCAGAGGCACAAATTGTGTAAGTGGTCTCCTGTATTTCGAAGTGCCTATGAGTTTCTATACCCTAAATGTCTGTTGATCTGGAATATTCTTACTTGATCAGAACAGTAGATCACTGGTGGTTTACTAAATTACTAAAACAGACAGTATCCTCCATTTAGATTCTGTTTTTCTTGCAAGGTGCAATACCCTGAAAACCTCACTTGTCAAGTGTCATTGCCATGTCAAGTACTTTAATTCTGTTCTGGATGTTGTGGTTTCATCACAGAGATGATGAGATGTGGTAGCTTGGAAAAGCCTGGCAGAAACATTCCTGCATACATGCAAAGAGTCATTCATATTTTTGGTGGTTTTGTCAAGAAGAATTGAGTGACTCAACATTTTTGGGGGACTTGCTTTAAAATACTGTGGAAAGGGAGTAGGTGGGTGTGCTGGAGGTCTTAGAGGCTGAAGGAGTCTCCTCTGTGTGTGTGTGTGCTTAAAATACCTTATGTTGGATGTTTGGCTTGCCTGTTAGTGAGGTAGGACAGGCTGATGAAACAAAAGGAGTGGTGAAAGTGTATGTGGATGCTGACATGTTTGACAGGTGCATTGTTTAGGCTTAGATGTATTAAATGCTCAAAAAGCTTTGCCAGGGGGATTAGGGTAGGCTGTGACTGCAGGGTGTGTAGAGCTACTGAGCCTGGCTTTGAGCTGGTACTGCTGTAGTAGTAGCAGCAATGACACTCATGGCAAATGTCTTTTAAAGTGGGTTTTTTTTAGAGAAATCTGACCAATACTTGACTGCTTAACCCACCTGAGTTCTGTGCTGCCATCACCATGCTGTTGTTTGCTCAGGCAGTGACTGGTTTGAGTAAATGTACACAGCCTGTAAAGTAAATAAACCCTTCATAAGCCCAAGAAGTCAGAGAGCTTTTTTCCTGTGGTCTTTTTTGTTTTTTTTCTTTAAATGGATCCTCTTGTAAAGAGCAGTTCAAGCAAGGGGAATAAGATAGAAGCACTGGGAGAGCAGGGGAAATGCTGATGATTGTGACGAGATTGGTGACTTGGTTCCATTTTGTGTCGCTGTAGATGAATTCAGAGTGTCTGTGTTCACTAGACTGTAGCTTGCTGTTGACTTTTGAGATACTCTGCTATGCATTCAGGCTTACCAGCACTGTGTTTCTGAGAAGATTCCCTGATGGTAGCAGCAGGATGCAAACAAAATGCTTCTTGTAGGATACCATCTATTGTGATGTCTGTTGGGCTTCTCCAACACTGATTCATCCACTGCTGCCTGACTTAAGCTATCACTGAATTGATGAGCCAGAGAACATGGTTGATTCTCTTGAGAAAATGCTAACAAATAGTGTTTTTATGACATTTCACAAAGGATTGTTCTCGCCACCCACCAAAACATCAATGGCAGAAATAGAGTAAAAAGTAATGATGGCAAAGTCCCCCATGCATTGACTTGAAGCTTCCATGGAGGAAATTAAGTGTGTGCACAGAACTGAGAGGTCTGATGGCAACGCTAGTTAAATGGTGAAGAAAAGGACCAGCTACTGTGATAAGAGACGTAGGAAAACCCAGGCTATAATAGTGGAGGTAGGGGACTGTTCTTGGGAAGAAATGGTGCTTTCAGCAAATCAGAGATAAATTTCAGGAAAAAAATAAATTGAAGCCTACTTCTGTCAATGCAGACATGTGATACATGATGTGAGTGAACACTGTTCTGTTACAATCCCATTTTAAATAATGTTTAACTGAGCATAAATTTAAAGCTAGACTAAATGTGTAGCAGAGGTGAGGGGAGCATCACTCATCACATGAAGTGGGCTTATTAGAGTCATAGGATCAAAGCTGGGAGGAAGTCAGGTGCCATTCCCCCTTTACAGAGTGTGGATGGAGTGTTGGGGATGGAGATAGATGTCCCCAAACAGTGACTGGCTGGTTTTGTGCCTGAGAAAGAAGATGGGGAAGCAGTAACAAAGCAGGGAAGTAGTTAACATGATGTGAGTGCCATGAAAAGGGATAGAAAATGACAGAAGAATGACAGAAATTCTTCTTCAAACACTTCATTGTATGTATGGATCTTTTTTCTGATCTGTTTTTAAGATTTTAGCTATGTGGGACTGGACTCTTGATGTCATGTTTGACACTTTAAATATCAAGCAGAAAGCTTTGTGGCATTAGTTTTATAAATAGACCTAGTACTCAAAAATAGTCCTATTGATAATCAGCTTTGTCTGTCTTAGTCCTGGAACAGTCGTTACATGTTTGTGTAACTGGACGCTTCCTCATATATAAAATATAATCCTTTTGGGAACTGAAGAGTAACTAGTCCACTAGTCCCTAACAAATTACGGAATCATAGAATGGTCTGGGACTCCAAGGATCACAAAGCTCCAACCCCCCTGCCACAGGCAGGGCCACCAACCTCCAGGCCTGGAGCTACACAAGGTTGCCCAGAGCCCCATCCAACCTGGCCTTGAACAACCCCAGGGGTGGGGCACCCACCCCCTCTCTGGGCAGCCTGTTCCAGCCCCTCACCACTCTCTCTGTTAAAGAACTCCCCCTAATACCTAATCTAACCCTCCCTTCTTTAGCTTCACTCCATCCCCCTTGTCCTGCCATTCTCTGCCCTTTAACAAGCTGATTCCCCTCCTGTTTCTCTGCTCCCTTCAGGGACGGGAAGGCTGCAGTGAGGTCCCCCTGCAGCCTTCTCTTCTCCAGGTGAACCAGCCCAGCTCCCTCAGCCTCTGTCCGTAGGGAAGGTGCTCCAGCCCTCTGATCATTTCCGTGGCTCCTCTGACCCCTCTCCAACAGTCCCACATCTTTCTTGTGTTGGGCCCCAGCTCTGGACACAGGACTCCAGCTGGGGCCTCATGAGGGCAGAGCAGGGAGGGACAATCCCCTCCCTGTCCCTGCTGCCACCCCTCTTTTGATGGAGCCCAGGATCCCATTGGCCTTCTGAGCTGCACGAGCATGTGTACTTTTTCCTGTTGTTTTCCTTGAATTGACATTTTACTGAGTAGTGGGTTAAGAGAAAGCTAGATCCTTTTCACTAGAGTTTCTCTTTTGTACTCCCATAGTTTCAGGGTTCTCCTGTAAAGGTGGCTGCTCTAAAATGCATTTTGCTGCCCTTTTCTGAGCTCTACCTGGTTAAACCACATAGAAGCATCGTACCTGTGCTTCACTGTAATGGGGTGTTAGAGGGAGGTGGTGATCCTTGCCTCTGACCTGAAGTGCCTCTGCAAAATCCATGGTATTTGTTAGAAACAAGGCTAGTCATTTAACTGACATGTCCAACTGTGTCATCAGGAGTTTGTTTGTCCCATACTCAGCAAAAAAAGAGTGCTGTTTACAGCTAATTATTGTTGGCCAAAGGGTGGTCATGTTTGCTTGTTTGTTTTTCAGTTTGGCATATCAGTTTGAGTTTAAACTCTCAGTGCTATTTCAGGAGTTAAAAAATTGTGTTTTCAGGATTTTTCTGTTTCTTGATGAGTTAGGGCCATAATTAGGGAGTTAGATCTTTCACACCACGCTCTTGTGAGATACAGCATGTCCTGTGTCTGTTCTGATCTCGTGTAGTGCAAGATCCTGTTTCAGTTGGGCAGAGCTGTGTGAAAGGTGTCTGTCTGTCAGGCCCTGACTATACTTTGGTGTTAAACACTGATAGCTGCGTTTTTGTGCATGGGAACAGGAGCGTAGGGACAGACAGGGACTCATGCCAGTTAATGACTACTCTCATTGCAAAATGTATCTTCTGCTTTGGGGAGGTTTTTTTCAAGTTGATACCTGTGATGGCAAATCAAAAGTTTTCTTTTCCAGCTCTGTTACAGACTTGGGGAGAGTTGGACCTAAATTCAGAGCCAGAAGTCAGCTATAAATGAGAGGGGCCTAATTGATAATCTATGAATGAGTCTGTTTCCTGCCAGTGACTTCCACGTGCTTGCAGCAGGCTCTGATCTGTGTCATGTAGCCCACAGCCACCTGCACCTGCAATTTGGAGTTGGGTTTGTGCTGTAGTTTTGGAAAGTGGAGTTCTGGTATGGCCACTGTACGAATTATACCCCTGGAGAAGAAAACACATTTGGTGAAAATGTAATCATTCATCCATGGAAGGTAGTTATAATGTTGTCTTAGAAAAGAAACCTTCTTTTGATTTTAACCGCCTGTTTCAGGGGAGGTTGATGTATCTACACAATACACGTGTAAATGTATTGTGCTCAAGTGAATGTCCCTTGTATCACTGCAGTGTGGCTACTGGTGGTACGGGCCAGTCCTCACTAGCACGATGAGCACTGGGGTGTGTCCTGGGCCACCTACATAGTACAGGTAGTGTCTGAATAACAAGAATGTTGTTAATACATAGTTGCAGTGATGTGTGACCTGGAGTTGAGATCTTAAGCTGTTGTTTTTCTAAACACCTACAGCTGGCCCTCACAGCCACCACAGCTCCCTTGTGCTGGGGGTTGATTATTTATTTCTTCTTTTTTTATACATAACTGCCAGCTACAGAGAAGGGGAATACTGCAAATGTAAATATGTGAGGTTTAAGGTGCATTTGCTGCTCGGTGACTGTCATCCCTCTTTCCATTTGGTCAGAAGGATTTAAAGAGGATGACTCTGTCATTCCCACAGCTTGAAGCACTTGAAGTTTCTGCTTTTGTGGTGTCCTCCCTTCTCTCCATCCTCAGCAGAAGTGACTCTCACCTTGGATGAAATAGAGATCAGTAGCTTTGCACAACAGCTTTCTCATGGAAGCAGTAGCACAGCTGCTGCTGTCTCTCTGCAAAAGAAAGATGGAAAGGGATTCAAGTAAACAAGGAATGCCTGAGTCTTCTTTTGGGACAGGGAGGAGTTTACTGGTGTTTGCAGTTGAAATGTTTAAATTTCAGAGGTAGTCATCGTATAATTAAGCAGTTCTTTTGTATGGCCTTCAAAGAGGTGTCTGAAAGGTGAGTGATGTCCAGACTCCTCTGTGTTTCTATGTGGCTTCAGGCCACCCGGCTGGTAACTGGGGAGGCTGAGCCGTGGGGCTGCACCTCTGGGGCTTACAGTCCAACCCTCACCAGGGCATAGAGCTCACTCAGGCTTCAGTGCCTCTAATAGTTTCCTTTCAACCGCTGAAACTGTGAGATCAAAACGGCCTCCTTAGAGCCCAGTCTGGCTTTTTATCCAGCAGAGGTGTGCAGCGGGGCTGGGGCAGCGGGGCTGTGCAGGAGCTCTGGCCGGGCCCAGCAGAGCTGCTTTGCTCCGGGCTGCAGCTTTGCTGGCAGCTTCACGCTTTCAGAAGTCAGCGGGGAGTGGAAAGGTAGGCAAACCTTTTCCCTTTGCAAGGCTTCAGCAAGAGATCAAAGGCAACTCTTTAGCCTTGGGAAGCATTTTTGCTACCTGGACCTGACTCTGTGCTATTTCTGTTCTGGTTTTGATCCAGCTGCTTTCCTAACTCACTTGAAGCTTTGCTCTCAGTGGGGCGTCTCTGTTAGACGTTTCTTTTATTTTCTGGGGACTGCCCCTGTGCAGTTGGCTTTGCATAATAGGGGTAGGAGTTGCTGGCCAGAAAACCTGATGTGTTGGTATTTAAGATGATAAAAGAACAAAATGAACAGCATTAAAATTTCTTCAGTTCTGTATCTACCAGTACCTTTTATCTGATACAGAATTGAGCAGATTAAGTGCTGTGTTTTGTAACATCCTAAGCCCTCGTAACCAGCCGTCAGTAAAACACACCTGTGCTTCGGAAAGGTCTTTTTGTTTGTATCTGCTCTTCCTCCAAGTCATCAGCTACTCAAACCAAATACAACTCACTCCATCTCAATGGCATTGGCCACCCAGTGTTTTACCATTAAGCTCTAGAACGATTTGTCTGCCTTTTGGCAAGTCTGAAATGTTTGATGCTGCTGAAGTCACGTAGCCTTTGTACTGTGTTTTCACTACTTGCTTCTGGTGGGAAGCATGTTGGGTGTGATATGTAAACACTTCTGATGGATCAATATTTAATGTATCTAGTCTGTGCTACATAGAGGCTATAACTGAAGTGACTCAGCTTTGCAGGACAAAGTTGGAATGTGTCCATAAAGTGCTTTTGCAGAACAGAGAGTTGTGCAAGAGGAACATTATTTACCTGGTGCATTGCAGTGTGGAGATGGATTTTGTTCTAGCTCATCTGTCTTTTGTTTCTGTGTTGTATTGGGATTCGGAGGTGTGCAGTATGAAACTGTGCAATATCTGAACCAGACTTATATTTTGTGAGGTGCAAAGATGTTAATATTGTGCATGAAGATCGATATTAAAAGGTCGTGTCATGTGGGATCTTTATAGCAATGGTGTGTTTTTCAATAATAACTGCATTATTTTCAATAATAACTGTGTGGAAGCAATCTTCATATGCTTTGTGAACATCTGACTGTTCTCATTTTGTTGTTGTTCTACCACAAGATTAACTGCTGGTGTGGTAGATACTAGAAAACAGTGACTTGAATGTGTGCCCTTGAGGGTTTCTACCTGCTGGAGAAACAGAGTTTGTTCTTACCATCCGTTTCTTCTGCAGATGTGGTCATCTCTTGTCTGACTTCTCCAAGTATAGTCTGTTTCACCTTCTGGTAAATGTGCAGAACTGAAAAGAGGAAAGATGACACCTAAATTTTAGCATATGAGTTTCTGTGCTTTGTTCTTCCACTGTTGTTTGCTGAGCAGTGTCACTTTGTTCTCTTTGACCTCAGCCTTTGAGAACTTGGTCCTTTGTTGCTGAACCTTCACGTGGTGTTCCTGTGCCTTGTGACTAAATTCCCAGTGTTTTGGAAAGAAGGACCAATAGAAATAATTCTGACACTTTTTTTTTCCATTTCTTCTCTCACTGCATATAGAAAATTCTGGTTTTCTTTGAGAGATTGGTTGCTTTCTACAGAATTCCCTTCCTCACACACCTCTAGTGCTCTGAAGATATCTAATTACAAGTTGGTGCAGCATTCTAAGAAAACTTACCTTCCTTTGTTGCTTAGTTTTTCTGATCTATCATGGGGCAACAGCTGAGCTAATGACTAAAGATATTTTTAAAAGAATAAGCCACAAACCTCAAACTTACCGAATGGGACGCCTGAACTGTAGTGTGATGTGTCTTATCTTCTGTTTTATTTTTAGTTGCTCTTCTACAGCGGGTAGCAGAGTTGGAAAAGGTCAATGCAGAATTTCTGCGCACAAAGCAGCAACTTGAGCAAGAATTTAATCAAAAGAGGGCAAAATTTAAGGAGTTATACTTAGCTAAGGAAGGTAAGTTCTCAATTCTCTGAATTATTCTCAAGTTTATTAAACTTCATCTTCAAATAATCTCTGGATGAAGAAGAACCTTTGTAATGCCAACTGCTACTCACTCCTTGCCCATGTGCATCACGTGCTTGCTTTTTTGTTGGTTTTTTGTTGTTGTTGTTTTCTTTGGTTTTTTAAGGATAATTAGGATTTAAGGGGCTTTTATACTGGGATAATCAACTGCATATCCAGTGTGATCAGTGGAATATGGCATTGCTGTTGGGTTTGATCTGCAAAAGCAGGAAAGTGACAATAGTCTTTTAAACATACAATAAGAATGTAAGAGACAAGCAGAGAGGAGGATTCAGTAGGTGCCCAATTAGCTAGAATGGATCTTCAGAGTTAAATTGAAAGATTTGCCTGCATGGATTGGAGTCAGCAGAGCAACTTGAGGTACATGCTGAAACACCACCACTGGGTTTTAATACTAACTTTCTGAAGTCGAGGTGTGCTCGTTCTTTCTCAACAGCAGCTGATCTGGTAAGTGGAAAGACACAGTTTAGCTGGTGTGCTGTTTGTACTTTGTGGCTGCCTTCTTTTATATAATATTAATTTGTCTTAAACTTCCACCTGAGGTAGAATGTAAGCAGACAAACATTATAAAAGTTTCAATACCAGTCAAGGGCATCTATTTCAATAACACTCTTTATAGGAGAATTTGAACCATATGAGCTCAAATATCTGATGAAGAATTGGACAGTAGAGATAGCTGTTGTTCTGAGAGCCAAATTGATTTATTTCTAATCCAAATGATTTTCCTGTCCTTAACATAGGAAAGCAAAGACAAAAAATAATGTATTAAGACTGCAGCTGCTTGTGTAAGCTTATGGGAGCAGAAATACAACAGGCATAATGAAGATCAGATCATACCAGAATTAGCTGAATAATAACAAACTAAATAAACACACAGTTCACTTCCACTGGGTGTGCTACTGTATAGGTTATGTCCTCAGTGTCTGCTCTCTGGCTGTGTCCATGAGAAGGTACTTTTTTATAAAAGGCAACGGCAAATGAAGTCAAGAAATACAGCATCCCTTAAAGAGACCTGCTAACGTTTGTTCAGGTGTTATGGGTTGATGCTTTAGTGTCAGTGCTTCCTTTGTGCCCTTGTTAGAACACTGTTCTTTGCTGTAGAAACTAGGTAATCATAGAATCATAGAATGGCATGGGTTGGAAGGGACCCCAAGGATCATAGAGCTCCAACCCCCTGCCACAGGCAGGGCCACCAACCTCCAGGCCTGGAGCTACACAAGGCTGCCCAGGGCCCCATCCAACCTGGCCTTGAACGCTTCCAGGGACAGGGCATCCAGCACCTCTCTGAGCAGCCTGTTCCAGCCCCTCACCACTCTCTCTGTAAAGAACTTCCCCCTAATATCTAATCTAAACCTTCCTTCCTTTAGCTTTAATCCATCCCCCTTGTCCTGCCATTCTCTGCCCTTTAACAAGCTGATTCCCCTCCTGTTTCTCTGCTCCCTTCAGGGACTGGAAGGCTGCAGTGAGGTCCCCCCACAGCCTTGTCTTCTCCAGGCTGAACAAGCCCAGCTCCCCCAACCTCTCTTCATAGGGTACTCTTCAGATAGAGTTTATTAATCAAGCTAAATGTGAAAAACATTTCTTTTCAGAGGACCTGAAAAGGCAGAATGCAGTGCTCCAAGCAGCACAAGATGATCTGGGACAGTTGCGGACCCAGCTGATGGAAGCTCACGCTGAAATGGAGAACATCAAAGCTATAGCGACAGTCTCTGAGAACACCAAGCAGGAAGCTATTGACGAGGTGAAGAGACAGTGGCAAGAAGAAGTAGCTTCACTACAAGCTATTATGAAAGGTAACCACCAGGCAAGCTGCCACTGCTCAGAGCAGACACCTTTTTGGTAGGCATGTAATGAGTTGTGCCTGCTCTTGTACAGCCTGTGGAAAGCTGGGCTATAGAAGTGGTAGATGAAGTGTAGTTTGAGTTTGTGAGAAGCAGCTTGGTGGCTCTTGGTAAATAGGAGGATAGAATTTAGCAAGAGTTGTGGCACTGGGAACATCCACGTGTTATGCAGAGCATTTCTGAGGGATTATGAATGTGATACTTCATCCTTCCTCAAAGATAGGTATAATGCCTGTAAATTGACAGCTCTGAAAACAGCTTCAGGCTAATAGCAAGATTCTCATCTCTCATTCTCTATAAACCTCGTTCTGCTGTCAGTTAAGTGTCCCTCCAGTGCTATCTCATGCACTTGTCCACAAGTGGCTGAATATGCTGCTCTGTATCAGTCATGGGTCTTTTGTTGTTGGTTTTTTTTTTCCTTTCTTTCTAATTCTGAGCTATTTGTTATGTTTGCATGTTGCACAGCTGTTATGTTGTGAGACAAGCTACGTGCAAGGAACAACAGACAGGATGTAAACTGAGGACAGACTGTTGCCATAACGGGCTCTTTTCTTAAAGGTTCACAAACAGTATCACAGTTATCCCAAGCCTGCAGCCTGTTCCAGTGCATTTATTATCTGCATAGAGAGATGAACCTAGATCAAGGCTCAGTCATGCCAGCTGCTGTACGTATGTAAACAAAGAGAACCCTTTACCTGAAGGGGTAATAACAGGGAGATGAAAGCAATGTGAGAAGTTCTAGTTCTGTGGCATTTGGAAGTAAATAAATAGGGTTTTTGTGATTTGATGTATTTGGAGGTACAAAATGTGCTGCTAGCTAGGATACCAGATATGTGTGTTTTGACATTAGGAGTTACACAGTTTTGGGGACTTATTTGTGTTCTAGTGATGGTACAAACTGAGATGTAGTTCCTTCTGATTGTTTGCATGTGTAGTTGGGGTTTTGAGGCAAAACTCAAAGGGAAGAGAGGGGAAGGGAGAGCTCACTGTTGTTCGAGCTTCAATCGTGTATGATAAATCATTGACTGCTTAAGAGATGGAGTTCCTAAAGCTCTGTTTGGTAACTTATACTAAAAATAAGTTTTGCAAATGCTGTTTTGTAGAGACTGTTCGTGACTATGAGCTCCAGTATCATCACAGGTTGGAGCAAGAGCGAGCTCAGTGGAATCAATATAGAGAAAACGTGGAGCGGGAAATAGCAGAGTTAAGGCGGCGACTGTCTGAAGGTCAAGAGGAAGAAAACCTAGAAAATGAAATGAAAAAGGTATGTTGGATTCTAGTTCTTTGATTTCTGTTACGAGATACACTTCTGTGGTTATATGTGAGTTCATTTCCATGCCCTCAGAAACACACATAGCCCGTTCCACCAACTTTCAGCTCTTTGTTCATGGAAGTCAGTGTGACCTAATCCTGCATTTGAATACCCAAAGGTATTGTACCTGACTTTGGATTCAGTAAGAGGGTTGCACCTGAGAAGGGAGTAAGGTTGTAAGAGCAGGAGGCCTTGTGAAGCCTTTTGTCTTAATGCCAAATGAACTCAAGTAAAGCCCGTTAGATTTGCCTGGAGATTGACTTACAACATTTCTTTTACACTTGCACATCTTACAAACTTCTTTTGAGGCTGAGTGTCTTTCTTCTTTAAGGTAAGCCACTTTTGTGCAACACCATGCTACTGGCTTTCTAGGAAATACACAACCTTGCTGTCACAAAACAGTAGGATCTAGGTGATGAAAGATGATTGCCCTGGAGTTTAGAAAGATTTTGCTGCTGTTGTTATTCAGAGATCTGTGACTTACAAGAATTCATAGAAGCAGATTGAGATGCCTTGTGTTGAGTTTGGAGTTGTCTGGGTTTTGGTATTTTTGGGGGGTTTATGGGGTTTGAGATTTGATGTATTTCTTTTTCAGGCAGGAAGGAGATTGTACCTGTCATAGTATATCAGTATTTTGGAATCTTCATTTATCACATTATAAAAACTTGCATTTAAGTGAATGTGTCTTCTCAGTAGGCTTACAGTAGTCTTCAAGGTATTCTAAGACAATTTTAATATAATAAATTATCTGTATTCAGTAAGAGTAGACTAACATCTGATAATCTGCCACATTGCCTCATTTCCTCATTTCTGCTTGATGTCAGCAGAAGAAATGCAGTATTGAATATCATAAATGTTGATGTAATAAGTGGAGTAAGCCTGTTTGCCAGTGCTCTGGCTACAGACTTACATCCACAGGGATATTTTAATAACAGAAAAGCATATGCATTTTGAAATACTTGATGGTAAATTTTCTCCCAAGTATCAAGAGTAATAGACTTACTGATGTTCTCTTTAAAAGCAGATATTAGTGGCCTTATCCATACATGGATTTAGAATTTAGCTGCCTTCTGTGAATGGAATAATCCTGGCCTGTTGTCATAGAGATGACTGCTGAGCTGAATAAATAGCAGTAAGATGAATATTGGAAGTGGAAGTTTAGTCAGCTGGTTTTGTTGGCATAAAGATTTTCTCCAAATGTCTCTGATAATGGAAACCATTGTGGTGAAAACTGTGATAACGTGTTTTCCCTCATTTCTTGTATCAACTTCAGGCCCAGGAAGACGCCGAGAAGCTGCGCTCGGTTGTGATGCCTATGGAGAAGGAGATTGCTGCTCTGAAAGAAAAGTTAGCAGGAGCTGAAGAAAAAATAAAAGAACTAGAAGCATCAAAGGTGAGGTGGAGGTGTAACCATATGCTCATTTCTATCTTGCATTGTGCTAGTCTGATGCAGATAAGTTGAATTTTCTGAGAGAGAAGGTGGTGTGTTGTGAAACTCTTCATGCACAATACATCTTTTCTCCTGTAGCTCAAATAATGTATTTGGCCTATATATGTTTTCCCATCTTTGCTTTGAGATTGGGGAGTGTGTGTGTGTGTGTGTTTTTATCATCTGTGCTTGGCTTAAATTGCATGGCTTCAGATCTACTAGTGAAAAAAATAAAAAGCCCTCTAGAAAAATAGCTGCTTTGCACATCTGCAACAGCCTGACCTTTAATGTCATGGTTACAGCCAGAGAAAGATGTGCATTCACAGAATTCTTTGAGTGTACTTCCTTCCAGCATCTGCTATATTTCGTTTTCTAATCCTGGGCATAAAACTGAGACAATATCACCAGAATTTTTGTAGCTTAAAATTGAAGGAAATCTCGATTCATAGAAAGGGATACCAGTCGTGACTGCCAAGAAATCACTGTCAGTGGTATATATCACACACATCTGGCATTCCTGTAATCTTCAGATATGTCAAAACTCCTGTTGAGCTTTCTCATCAGCTGTGCAGGGTGAATAATAATCTGTATCCCTGTAAGGTAGTTGCATTAAATGTACTGTTTTATACAGAAATTAAGATGTCTTCTCTAACAAGTATTTTTATCTTGGAAGTCCAAATAGACTGAAATTACAATATAACTTATATGGATGGTTTTAAGATGTACAAATAAATAACCTTCTTGTCTTCTGGATCATTTGCATTTTCATTTAAATAGATGCTCATCACTTGCTGGAACTTCTCATCTTTTTTTTTTCTTTCCTTGGAGGTCTGTCTGAGCTTTGGGAAAATAATGTAATTCATTTAGCAGCCTTAATTTTATTTGATTGAGAGTCTGTACTTGAGTGTTTTCCTTCTTCATAGATTCTTTGAGAATTGCTGTGTAGGTCAAATGTTTGTGATTTGAAATTTGAAAAATATTCATAGGAATAATAGTTTTGTGGGTAGTTCTGCTTTTTCTCTCAATGGAAACAGTACTTCCTTTTCATTGCCAGGCTGAATTTGGGGAAGATGAAGAAATATGAACCTTCTCTTCTTGCTTGCTCTCAAAATGCCTTTTTTCTTTCTTTTTTTTTTTTTTTTTTAGAACTTTCCTGCTGAATTTGGTTAGAAAAATCATAGGTCAGTCTGGTGTCCCTCTTTGCTTGTAGGCAAGGCCTGAGTAACACTCATAGTGTTTCAGGACTAGGAATTGTGTTGGTTTCTCTGTCAGCCCTTTGAAATCTAAGCATATCCTTCTATGGGATGAGTAAAACACAAGCACATATCTCTTGGAATAAAGGGAACAATCACTTTATCCATATTTCTAATTTAATAAGGCATTGTTTTTACAGAATTCTCACTTTAGGTAGTGATTCTTGCTAAAGAAAAGAATGCAGGTCCTTAATTCTTGCCTGTAGTTGACTCCACTTCATTTTTCTGTCTGCAGTTGCTGATAATCCCATCTCAATTCGCCTTTTTAGCCTAATGGGAAAGAATTGCTATTTTATATCTAGCATGGAGATGTTTAAGCAGAAACTCCAGGAAGTTGTTACAGGACTTTACAGCACTGTAAATGTGCAAGATGCTATTTACATGGTTTATATTACCAGGCTGCTCAAGGACTGGCACGTGCAGAATGAGCAGTACATGTGGCTTTTCTGTTGGTCGTGATGAAACCACTCAGATCTGTTTAGGTCATCTAATTTTAGTTAGGAGGGGAGGGTTAGATGAGATATTAGGGTAAAGTTCTTTACAGAGAGAGTGGTGAGGGGCTGGAATGGGCTGCCCAGAGAGGGGGTGGATGCCCCATCCCTGGGGGTGTTCAAGGCCAGGTTGGATGGGGCCCTGGGCAACCTTGTGTAACTCCAGG
Organism: Porphyrio hochstetteri; assembly: GCA_020800305.1. Taxonomy (NCBI): domain Eukaryota; kingdom Metazoa; phylum Chordata; class Aves; order Gruiformes; family Rallidae; genus Porphyrio; species Porphyrio hochstetteri. Next base: position 1,878,252 of record CM036925.1, read on the forward strand.
CCTGGAGGTTGGTGGCCCTGCCTGTGGCAGGGGGTTGGAGCTCTGTGACCCTTGGGTTCCCTTCCAACCCAGACCAGTCTATGATTCTATGATTTCCCTCTCTCTATTAAGGTTAAAGAACTGAATCATTATTTGGAAGCTGAGAAGTCATGTAGGACAGACCTAGAGATGTATGTGGCTGTTCTCAATACCCAAAAGTCGGTCCTGCAAGAAGATGCAGAGAAGCTGCGGAAAGAACTGCATGAAGGTACCTGTCTGATGATAATCCTTTGGACTTTTATTGTGTCCAGTTCTGGGCTCCCTGGTATAAAAAGGACAGGGATCTCCTGGAGAGAGTCCAGAGAAGGGCTACGAAGATGATTAAGGGCCTGGAACATCTCCCATATGAGGAAAGGCTGAGTGAGCTGGGGCTGTTCAGCCTGGAGAAAAGAAGACTGAGGGGGGACCTAATTAATGTTTATAAATATCTTAAGTATGGGATGCAGGGGGAAATGGCCAACCCCTTTTCAGTAGTCTGTGGAGATAGGACAAGGGGCAATGGCTGTAAACTGGAGCACAGGAAGTTCCACACCAACATGGGGAAGAACTTTTCCCCAGTGAGGGTGAGGGAGCCCTGGGACAGGCTGCCCAGGGAGGTGGTGGAGTCTCCTTCTCTGGAGAGATTCAAGACTCGTCTGGACGCCGCCCTGTGCAATATGAGCTGGGGAGCTGCTTTGGCAGGGGGGTTGGACCCGATGATCTCTCGAGGTCCCTTCCAACCCCTACAATTCTGTGATTCTGTGATTCTGTGACTCTTACACTAAGGATGCAGAAACCAATACAGCTATTACCCCTTTTCTGATCTAGTATTTTAATTGGATTTAAAGAAATTGGGGGGGAGAGGGGAGGAGGGGCTGGGGGAAGTGGGCAGCAGTACTTTTAAATATGGAAACCCTTGAAATGTTTACAGAAGATTTGAATGTGATGGAGAAAAAACAACAGACCCATTCGTTCCCTTGAGGGATGCTATTGAAAGCTTGTATTGCAAGCTTCCTTCTTATTAAAGTGATTTTACTGGTGTCTTTTATTTGTGTACAGTAATGAGCATTATTTCCATAACGTGTTGATACATCTCCCTGAGGTATGGCAGTTCTGAATGCCAGTGGCAGGATGGATATGTAAATGTACATTCATGCCAGAGCAGGGCAGAATCACTGCAGAGGAATGAAAAATAGAACCAGCTGTTGAAATAAATAGGGTCATAGAAGACAGTGTTTTGAAACCAGCACTAAAAGAAATTAAACTACTAGAGTTTGTGAATGAAGTTAAGGCATTAGTCTTCTAATTGGGAAATCTTAAACCATCAGTAATACATGCCCCATCAACAAGCCAAGATTTGGAATTAATAAAATGTCTTATTTCATCCTAACTAGTTGTGGAGCAAAGCCTGGCTGGTTTTCATTAGAACCATAGTTAGTTTTATTTGTGAAAATGTGTCTCATTGGAAAAGAGGTTAAAAAAACTCTGAGAATGACACTTTCTTTTTTTGAATAGTCTGCCATCTCTTAGAGCAAGAGCGACAACAGCACAACCAGTTGAAACACACGTGGCAAAAAGCCAATGACCAGTTCTTGGAGTCTCAGCGTTTGCTGATGAGGGATATGCAGCGTATGGAAATCGTTCTGACCTCTGAGCAGCTCCGACAGGTTGAAGAACTGAAAAAAAAGGATCAGGTTACTTGCCTCTTGCCTCTTTTTCCTTTTTTCTTTCATACTGTAGATTTAATGTGGTATAACAAGTCTGGAAATAACTTTTCCCCAACATGGGATTTAAGTGTGCTTAATATTTTTTTTTTAAAAAGTTAGCTGACAGTTTTAGTAGAAATTCTCCATTTGAATGACAGCTGTACCAGAAACTCTCCATTTGTGCAAGTATCTTAATACTAATTTAATATAGCAACTTTAATGTTGCCAGTATTATTAAGTGAAAAGGTGATAATATCCAGAAGTGACTCTTGGAGGAAGAAGCAGTCATCTCTGATGCAAAACATCTGGCTTAAAGATGATAGGATAGCAAGTTTCACTTCTTTCTAGGTTTTTCCTTGCTCAGCCCTGAATTAAGGGCTTCGTTTTAAATTAGCTTATGCAAGAGGTTGTGCACATACTTTACAACTTAAGTGTTCTGTAAAGGTTTTCTTTTGATCCTTTTTTGGTATGTCACACTATATCATTCAGAGTGGTCAAGGTACCTCTCTCTCACACTTTGTTTTAATGCCCATGCCTGTGTAACAGCTGTTAATGGGACATTAGTGATGCAAATACGTTAACAGGTTCCATATAACAGGTGTTTCTGTTTCTTGTTTGGTAATCCCTATAATAGAATTTTGATGTAGACAATGTGATCTTCAAATATAATTATTCTAGAACCTGAATTGGCCACTAAAGTTGAAAAGTACATTCTCATTTAAGTCAGTTTGGGTGTCTTGTGAAATGAACACTAGGTTGTTAACCAGAAGAATCCTTACATGATAAACCCAGGATTTTAACCAAAATAATCTTTTCAGTGCTGCCTTTGTAGTTTAATTTATCATGAAAGCTAATGTCATGACTGCTACAGAAAACTTGATTCCCATTTATACATATTCTCTATCGACCACTGATTCTTAGGAAGAAGATGATCAGCAGAGGCTTAGCAAGAGAAAGGAGCAGAAGCAAAAAGATTCAGATGATGAAACGAAAGCTTCATGTTCTCTGGCTCATGAAGAAAACCTAACCCAGCTCTCTAATGAAGAGGTAAAACAACTGGATAGTTCAAAGCAACTTTGAGCAGTCGTGTTCCTCAAGGTGTTCGTTACTAATACAGATGCACACATAGTGCACTTTAGTTTCTGTAGCTTGTAATTCTTATTAAACCCTGGAAAATCTTTGGAGTTGCACTTAAATATATCAATTCTAATGAAAATTGGAAGGCAATACTTATAATCCTGAGAGGTGCTGTTAAAACTGTACTTCACCTTTGGTGTTCTGGATGCTAACTGCTGCTAAATTTCCTTGGGATGTGTGGCCACGTTCTAACACACCTAAATGTTAGAATTAAACCAACTATATCAGCAAGTATATTGTAGCTACTTTGCAAACCTGCTTGGTTTCTGTACTAAACTTAAGCTGTTAAGACAATTCTGAGATCACAGATGATGAATTTAGCCTGTTGCTTAAGCATGTGCAAAGTAACATGATTCATGTGTCTGTATGTAGTTACATCCAGCTGTGCATGGAGAGTTTTTTGGCCACATCTGTTCAGCAACCAAAAATAAGCGTTGGTTTTTTTGTGGGTTTGTTTTTTAGCTAAGCCAGTAGCTGGGGCTCAGCACCAAGTTTTTGCAGAAGCTGCTTGAGCTGTATTAGGACACTCAGAACAGCCAGAAGTGATGGTGCTGGATGTCCTTAGTTAGCAAGCCTTTTGGGTGTTGCAAATAGTCATACACTGAGACAAGCTGGACCTGTATTTGAAATGTGCCTAAGCTTTTGACTTCTGAAGAAATTAGTCCAATGAGCACACAGATTGTAACTTGGAATTATAAAATATAAGTAGTATGCCTAAAAATGCTTCGAACAAGGTATTTAAAACAGTCATAAAAACAATACTGCATAGTGTATTGTTCTAAGTCATTAATACCTGTATGGAAGTACCAGCTGCCTGCCTGTCTCTGCTGGATGTATTTCAGAAACTGTTATTTTCCTCAAGAGGCTTGTTGTCAGTGTTAATTTGTTTACATGTCTAATGGCAAAGCAGAAGTGCATAATATATTGAAAAGTATTTTGGAAGTAGTCATATGATTTTTAAATAAAGCATTGCTGCTCTCTTTTCAGTGCTAAGATAAACAAAAATAGATCAAGAGACTTAATGTGCCTTATACACATCACAGGAGAGTTGGTGTGGGTTTTGGTATCAGCATTCCCCAGGATGCCTTTCTGTTAAAGCCCAGCCTTTTCACTTTCCATTTTATTTTATGTATAAATAGTCTTTTAAAGAATATATTTCTTTTTCTCACAACATCTTGTCAGACACTCAAAGCAGGAGAAAGAAATAGAAGAATATTCACTAGTTAGTATAGAGTAGATTTTGAAATACATAACTTTCCATTTACTTCTATGTTAATGTAAAGTTTTTTGTTTTATGGAAGACTTCTGAATTTACTTGTGGAAGTGGAATCTTTGCCTTCTGTTGTGTATAGATCATAGTTCTAGAAGTGATCTGCAAGTGATCTCTTCGGTGGAAGAAGTGTGTAGTTTCAAATATTGGAAGATGTAAGGTGACAGTGTCCTTGCTTCTTTGGCAGGAAGACAGATTCTTACAAAAGCATTCTGTTAACAGAAGACTTTCTTTTTTCCTTGTTTGCTTTGTTTTAATTCTAGCTGGTATTTTAGTTCTTCATCCTTTTCTCTGCCTCCTTATGTTTAGTGATCAGACATTCTTGCCAACGCCAATTCAAATTTGGCTTTACCATGTCAGGTTATTAGTGTCCAGCCTTCCTCTTGTACCATGCTTCCAGAATGGACTATATATGTTTTTTCTTCCTTGTTTTTCAATTCCAGGTGCATGTAAATAGCACCCATGGCTCAGTCCACTCATTGGATGCAGACTTGCTTCTTTCTTCTGGTGAATCTTTCAATAAGTCGGATAATGATATGTTTAAAGACGGACTACGGAGAGCACAGTCAACAGACAGTCTGGGGACGTCTGGATCTTTACAGTCCAAAGCTTTAGGATACAACAACAAAGCAAAATCTGCTGGGAACCTGGACGAGTCAGATTTTGGACCACTTGTTGGAGCAGATTCAGTGTCTGAGAACTTTGATACAGCTTCCCTTGGGTCTCTGCAAATGCCAAGTGGGTTCATGTTAACCAAAGATCAGGAAAAAGCAATCAAAGCGATGACACCAGAGCAAGAAGAGACTGCTTCACTGCTTTCCAGTGTCACACAGGGGGTGGAAAGCGCTTACGTATCTCCAAGCGGGTACCGCTTGGTTAGCGAAACAGAGTGGAACCTGCTGCAGAAGGAGGTGAGTACCCGCTGCATGTATCTGCTGTGGCTGCTACCTGCATGATAGGCTGCCTCTGCACCTTGTGGGCTGTCTGCTAGGTGGAAGTCCTGCCAGATTTGCTTTCACAGAGTCAGGTAGAGAAGGAAATAAGTGGCATCTTACGTAGCTGTTCACTTTTCTCTCTTGGAATACTTCTGTAGGTAAGGTGCATCTGATGTGAACTGCTGTGGGTGACTGGGAAAGTCAGCTTTACTGAATACTGGATGGTTTTGTGCTTAAGGGCTGGCAGATGAAGTTGTTAATCTCTCAGATATGTGAGAGGGTGAAAAAAGATGGGAGAACTCAAGGAAAAGGAGAAAAAGGGAAGCTATGGAAAGGAACTTACAGTGCAGCTTGGGGTGACTAGGAGAGTGCAAAAGATCAACAAAAGGTGCAAGGCTAACAGTGCTGGTTTGTATGCCAAGGAGTTTTGCTGAGGATTGTGTACAGAGTGCAGCTTAGAAACGAACAGCCAAGGTATGTGTAACACCCAAAGCTACTACAGAGGAAGCTTCAGGAAGCTGTTGGGAACTTGGACCATCAGAAACCAATTTCTGAGGGTGATAGGCAGCAGATGACTTAACACTGTTGCAGTGTGGGTGACCAAGCAAATCATTCCCTCTGGGTGTTCTGCCTGTCAGTTTTTCAGCAGCTTCATAGTTTACATCTGGTTTATTGCTGAGAAGAGGGGTATTGTGGGGCTCCTGTCATTGCCCTTCCAGAAGGGAGGCTGAGGCTAAGGAGCAGCATGTTGGGAGGAGGGAGACAACAATCCAGAATGGATGGAAAGGAAGAGAAGATGGGGGGTAAAAAAGGCAATGCAAGAATGCAGGGAAAGAGAAGAGGCCAGATGAGCTGAAGAACTGGTAGTGATACTTTATTTCCTCACCTTGTTGAAATTAAACATATCTACAAATATTACTTATGAGGCCTTTCCAAAACTATTGTAAAGTTGCTATTTTTGTGTGGCTACTAATCTGCAATATCTGGGGAAACTACAAGGTCACGATCTCAGAGCTGAGTTAAATCCTTTACTCTTGAGCATCTCCTTGTCCTGTTGACATTTGGATGACATTTTCCTCCAACCCTTTCTTAGAATTCAGAAAAGAAATGCACTGCTTCCCACGTGTTTCTGGAGGCAGGAGCACAGGCAGGGTGTGTGAATGCCACTCTGTGTGAACGGCACATGAAGCAGTGAGTGCAGATTCTCAGTTCAAACCTGGTTTGCAGTGTTGATAAAATCTCCATGTGTCCCCTTGGGCAAAACCATTACAGCTTGGAAATGGCAGCTGGTTTATTATTTGTTTCCCACACCTTAACATATATATTTTTTTTTCCTCTTGTTTAATTTTTTGAAATTTATTTTATTTAAATCTGTCTCTCCTGCTTCATTCTTCCCCAGTTGTTCTCTTAGCTGATTATTCTCTTGGTCTCCCAAGTAACAAGCAATAGGACAAGAGGAAATGGCCTTAAGCTGCTCCAAGGGAAGTTGAGATTGGGTATGAGGGAAAAAGTCTTCACTGAAAGTGGTGGAGTCCCCATCCCTGATGGTGTTTAAGAGACATGTAGGTGTGTCGCTTAGGGTTGTGGTTTAGTGCTGAGCTTGGCAGTGCTGGGTTAATGGTTGGACTGGATCTTAAAGGTCTTTTCCAACCTGAACGATTCAATGATTTTGCCTCTGTTGTGGGACAGAATTAATCTGCACCATTGAGAAATACTCCAAGGTCAGTTAGAGGAAGAAAAAGATTGAAGGAAGTCCTGGTCTGATGAACTGGCTTGTTTCTCACTTGGTTTGTGTATTTGAAAAAAACCAAACAAGACAAATCCCAAACACACACAGACACCAAGGCAAAGTGCAGAGCCCAAACACTGTACTGTGGGGTTTATAATCTGATTTGTAATATAAAATAATTGCATGAAACAATCCTATGCTCTGTTGAAAGCTTTTACCTGAGACGTCTGTTTCTGTGCAGGTAATTAAGCAATACATTTCCAAAGGACACACTTGAGTGCCTTGATGGACTCTTGCATGTCATGCCTTACTGGTTTTGTGCCAAAAGTGGGACTTGTGCCAGGAAAAGCTGATATCCTGCAGCTGATCTACATTGTCCTTTACTTCTAGAGCAACTTCATCCTGCCATTATGCGATGCTGCTGCTGTCTTTTCTCCAGGGTATTTTGTGATTGCACAACATGCCCAAGAATATGTGGCACTGCTGCATTCCCCTGGGAATGTTATTCCTTTATGTGAGGTGATAATTCTGTGTTCTCCAGGTGCAGAATGCAGGGAACAAGCTGGGTAGACGCTGTGATATGTGCTCAAATTATGAGAAGCAGTTGCAAGGTATCCAGATTCAGGAGGCTGAGACAAGAGACCAGGTGGGATTTCTCTTCTAGCTTTAGCAAGACGTTTGCAGTTGTTCATACAGGGTGCAGCACTGAACCATCTGCTGTGGGTTTACTTGTTGGTTTGAATTGAACGATGTCAGCATGCTTAAAATCTGGATAACTTCTGACATTTTATTGACACAACAGCAACAAGTAGGGTTATGTGGTCGTGAGCACCATGTGTACCTATTTCTTAAAGATTCACCTTGGAGAACAACTTTATCCAGCACTATAAGACTGTGCAGTGAAGGCACTCTTCTATAAAAAGTGGTGTGCTCATGCTGAAGTCAGTATCTTTCATAATTCATGCTCTAAGATGCTTTTCATGCATTAAATTCTACTATCTTTGATTCTGCAAGAATTGTTAACTGCAAAGGGAAAATTAAAAGGCCTCATCCTGGCATAAAATGACTGTAAAGTATTGGAGGATGTTTGTTTCCTGCCATATACTGAATTTTCAGATGGGTGCAGAAGGCATGAGTCACATTCTGCTTTGAAATAAGTGATTTAAGTCACCACATGGTGATGGTCCAGTGGGGTTTGAAGTCCCATGTGTCCTTAGAGGTGTAATCTGTGATGCAGTGTGTTTCAGAAGAACAGGAAAGGAGCTTCTGGGTTGCATAGGGTTTTGAGGGATTTTCTTTTGTGGTGGGGGGGTCTGATGGGGTCGGGCAGATCTGTGTTAGGGAAAGAAATGCTCCCCAAAAGAATGGAAAATGAAATTATTTTGTTACAACAACCCAGGTGAAAAAGCTGCAGGTGATGCTGAGGCAGGCTAATGACCAGCTGGAAAAGACAATGAAAGATAAACAGGAGTTGGAGGATTACATGAAACAAAGTGCTGAAGACTCCTCTAATCAGGTACAAGCATTTTGTACCAAGATGGTAGCAGTAATGGAATGTTATTCAAACGTTTGTAACAAAAAAATCTTGTCTTCAGTTGGATATGGATGGTCTACCTGCTGTAGCAACAACAAAAAAGAGATTTTAGGGGTTGGTTATGCTCCACCAGAGTCTATCACAGTTCCTAGATAGGCCTGAAATGTGTCTGATACCATGTTACCCAGTTGTGGTCCTAATGTTTCATCTCAAATCTTGAAATCCATTTCAGAGGTGGTAATTGGAATTTGAGTTGTGTTTGAGTTTCAAGTGACCTGTGTATGAAATTACCCAAATGTGCAGAAGGAGCCTTGCATTCCTGGTCCCTGCCCTTGCCAGCAGAGGACTGATACTGTTCCCAGCCCTGCTCTCATCAGTTCCTGAGACCCTGGTTAATGAGTTGCTGAGCAGGTGGTACCAGTAGTTGGTCCAAAATCTCCACTAGAATTCCTTAAAGCAATAGTAGCCTGCTGAAACAATGTTCCAGTTTGAGATGTGAACCTGACACTCCTGGAACAGTGGAGCCAAATAGGATGTGTGGTAGGCCTAACTTTAAAACAAGAATTGCTTGAGCTGGAAGACTTCTCTCTTCCATCCCACCTGGTAGTTTTTCCTTGCTAAAGAAACAGTCATTAGACAAATTCTGACTTAGATGACAGGAATATGTTTATACAGTCTGTCTTTTGGCTGTACCAGGGTGCTCTTACATGACACTTAATCTGTAGAACAGCTGAATTGTAAAGTTTTTGAGGAACTATGCTTTTGGAGAAAGATACAAAAAATTAGTCGTGGTTTAGACAGTTATCTTGGAGAAAATGCTAAAACTTGGGTAGTAGCTCTGCAGTTTCCCTCCAGTATATCTGAACAAGCTTTTATTCAGGTTGGGTTGGAATTAGTTGTTTATTTCTTGCTTAGAGTTTGGTAAATAAAATACATTATTGGTCTAGAAGACTGAGAAAGGAATTAATTACAGACTAAACTTCAGTGGATTCCCTTGAAATTTCAAAGTAGAACTTAGCCATGATAAGAGGGAAAGGAACTTCAGTGGTGATTTCTGTGTCAAAATCTGTTTCAGGCTTTATATCTTTGTGTGGGTTTTCTTTTTTTAAGATCTCTTTGCTTATGGCTAAATGTCAGAAGTCAGAGAACTTCCTGGGTGAGCTGCAGCAGGCCTTTTCTCAAGCAAAGAGGAGTGTCCAGGAGCAAATGGTAAGACAGCTTAAGCCCAGAGATCACTTGAACAGCACTGTTTGTCTGACCTTTGGAGCAAAATGTGCTTGTCAAAGACTTTATCTTGCTGCCCAGCCAAGCTTGGCTCGAGCTAGCTGTGCCCCTTAGTGGGTACAGTTACCACCCACAGGAGCGCTCACAGCAAGGGCTGGAGCAGTAGCAGTTTGTAGGGCTCAGTCCCTCAGGCTTTCCCTGTTGTGTCCACACTGATTAGTGTGGAGATTGATACTCAACTCTTCCCCCTTGTTCCCTGTGTACATTCCATTCCCCTTTGGTATCTTACTTCACTGTGGATCTGAAGACAGCGTCAACTGTCTCCAGGTAATTTTTTAGGATTCATCACTTTTTGCACTAATGATGGATTTTCAGGAGCTTTGGAGATGAATGTTCAGTGTTTTTACAGGCCAGACTTAAAATACCAGCCCTAACACTCAGGAGGAGATATGTATGAGAACCTACTTCTTTTTTTTTAAACTATTTTGAGCATCTTTTAGGAATTAAGGCAGAAAACTGGATCTCATTTCCTAGGGCAGAACAAAGTCTCTAACTTACTTAAAGCAATTCATTCCCTTCTATATTAGAATCTCATTTCTTCTTTTTGCCTCTTTTGCCCAGTGTTTGTTCTGGTGAATCCCTGTGTGGCACTGCTGGGGGCTGGGATTGGCTCTAGGCCATCAGGACATTGCTTGCAGAAATGTTCTGTTTGGTGTAACCTAAATGAGATGCAGGAGATTTGGAACGTGTTGATCTGAATGTGCTTTTCATGCTGTCTACCTGTAAAACAGAGGGCAGCCTCTGTCAGAGTTTCCCTGTACCAAAGCAATCATTCCTCTCAGAAAAATGCACTGCATTTTTTTCCCCTGTTGTAATGCAAGCAAACCCATGGGGGTTTTAATCTCTTTTCTTCACAAGGGATCAGCTGGTTTTAATGTTTTCCTCAAAAGACAGTGGGAGGCAGACACCTGCCATTGCACACTTCAGGATGAACCTTTGAGGTTTTTGAATAACCAGCTCTTGCAGCTGGTGATTTTAATCAACAGCCCTACCAGTTCCCCAAATCACTGGTGATTCATCACACCCCCCCTTGCCACCCCTCCATGAGCACAGCTAGCTAATGGATACATGGGAAGAAAACTGGGAGACTTAACCACACTGTATTTGTCATTTGTTTCCTTCTGTCTGCCTGGACAGTTAAGACTGATCTTGGCTTCATTTCTGGTGCTCAGGCCAGGCAAGAGAGAGCTCCTCATGTTGATTCTCACAACCATTTCATTTCCTTCTTTACAAAGAATACCAATTCAGCAGAGATAGTAAATGGGGCATGAAGAGATCTGAGCATGACCCTAAGTGAGAATTTATGCTTTTCTTTACCTTGGAGGCTGTCCTGACACAGTCCAGGGAGCAGGTTTCAGAAGAGTTGGTGAGACTGCAAAAAGATAATGAAAGCCTTCAAGGAAAACACAGCTTGCATGTGTCCTTACAGCAAGCTGAAGATTTCATCCTACCAGAAGCAGCAGAGGTAAAGCTTTTAAATCATTAACACCAATAATGCACGTGGCTGGATCTTGCTGGATGAATCCTCTTTATCAAAAAGTTGACTCAAATAGCACAGGGAACAATAATCTGGATTTTAACCCTGTGAGTCTGGGATGTGCAAAATCAGCGGCCTGATCCCAGTGTGCCATGCTTCAGGGTATGGCTGGATAATAAACTGAGTTAACGATGGCCTGACAACAGCAGAGTGTTGGTTTCTCCCAGTTCAGCTGGTTTAACCTGGATTTTGCAACTGGGCACACAAGTTGTCAGGCAGCAAAGCTCCAAGGTGGATACTGATTCAATAACTTAAGCTAAGTCGGTCACTTTAATTTCTGTCTAGGTTTTAAGACCAGTAACAGTCCTGAACCTTGAATAATGATAATTCTTGTCATCCTTTTCATGGCTACTCCCTCACACCTCAGCACATCAACCTTAAAAGATTGTAGGGGATGAAGGGCAGGGGGAGAGGGTCGTAAACCCATGGAGACATGAATCTATACCTTCTCCACATACTTAAGCCAAGCTGGATGCATGATCTGCTGTGGTGGGACAAACCTCAGGGTGGCATAACCTTGTCTTTGGTCTGTGTGCTGATAAATAGTGCTGTGTGTGTCTGGAGATGACAGTGCAAATCTTTGCTGATTCAGGAGCTCCGTGAGCTGATCCTAAAATACCGTGAAGACATCATTAGTGTGAGGACAGCAGCAGATCACCTGGAGGAGAAACTGAAGGCAGAGATTTTGTTCTTAAAAGAACAGATTCAAGCTGAACAGTACCTGAAAGAAAATATAGAAGAAACTCTCCAGCTGGAAATAGAGAATTGCAAGGAGGAAATAGGTGAGTGGGGTGAAGCAGTCTCAAGAGAGCACTGCTCTTTGTTAGTTAGTGATTAAAAATCACTAAACTAAGGGGAGACTTGGCTTTGTCATATGTAGACATATCTGAATTTGAAATACTGTCCATTTTTGATAGCAGATAAACCAGAGGTGCAGCTGAAAACAAAAGTGCAATCACTTGTTTACCTGTAAGATGTCTTTGATGTAGCACGTGCTCAATTCTTCTTTAAATATTAACAGAAGGAAACAAGGTATGTCCAGTTTTCTGTGGTTTTTCTTGCATTTAAGCTTTAATTTTTTTTTTCAGCTTCCATTTCCAGTTTAAAAGCTGAACTAGAAAGAATGAAAGTGGAAAAGGAACAGGTAAGGAGCCCTTTCACTGGGAATCTGGGGATTGGGGTTTGTTAGGGATTTTTGTGTGTGGGTTTCATTAAAAAAGAGGAATAGGATTCTTTTCTTTTCTGCTAGTTCTGTCAGTGATGCTGTGTTGCTGCCTTTGACATCAACCTCTTAATATGAGAGCAAATGAACTTTTTCTTTTCCCACCTGCCTTTGAGGTGTCAGTAACACTTCAGATGATATTTCTGTGTGATGTTTAGTATGCCCAGTACTAGGAGGGAAGGAGCTGAACTAGGGAGAGAATTCTGAACATGTTACATTATTGTTCCTTTGTCTCTGTGGGATGCTGGGGAGCTGCCTTATTTGCATAGATAACCTTCCCTTTCTGTAAGAAGAAACACCAGTTGGACATATTTTCTAACTGAAGACACTGACATGGTACTGGACACTCTCAGTCTGCTGCCACTCTTGGTGTGAGCTAAGAACGTAGCTGTACCTGTGTTGGAACTGCTTCTGTGACCATTGCAAAGGGAATGTGGGGCCATGCCTCAACTGTGAAGGATGGTATAGCTGTGGTGATGCCAGTGTAGGACTGGGACATGGTCATAGCTCTGTTCCTTAATGAGCTTTTGTCTGTTCATTAATCTGCAGCCTAAATATGGGGTTAACTAATTCCTAACTAACATTAAGCTACCCAGTAACAACCTGAATGTCACTTTGGCCATTTCTTTTCAGCTCAAAAAAGAAAAAAAGAAACAGGGAGAAAGAGATATTATTTAGGTGTGTTGTGTGTCCCTAGGAGAGATTATTGAGGTGCTTCTCTGAGTCCTGGGAAAGATGCTGCCTGTATGGAGGGACTGTGGGAAATGGAGATGTTAGGGATTTGAGTTAATACTCTCTGTATTATCATTATGTAGTTGGAAAGTTCTTCACAGGAAAACCTGCAGCAGCTGGAGAGTCTGCAGGAAACAAAAAACACTCTGGAGGAGCAGCTGAAGAAGGAGACAGCAGCTAAGGTGGGTGTGGTGTCTGGGTTTGAAGTGTGTGTACATCTCATGGTGATGAAACTGGGCAGAGAATCTATTGCTACTAAGAATGGAAAAGGAAGCTCTTGAGTGTTGCTGAAGCCCAGAGCATCCTGTGGTTCTGGCAGTGAAATAGTGCCCACTGGATGCTGTGTAAATCCTCATCCCAATCCCTTTGCACTTGGGTTTGTAAAGCAGTGGATCTGAGATGCTGCTGACTTGAGGATCTCCTTTGGATTGTGTGCCAAAGTCACAGGCTTCAGTGACATCATGTTCCATTAAGACTCAGAAATCTGCTTTTTTCTGCTGGGATCCCAGGACACAGCCCTGCTAAAAGACATGGGGCTTTCATGCTTTAACCAATCTAACCACGACCACGTTTGTCTGATGGGTATTACCCCTGGTTCTGCAGTTGGAAAATTGAGGTCTGGCAAGTGCTATTGGTTTAATTTCTTGCCAGGACTCTGCAAATAACCATGCTGCTGGCTTCAGTCTGTTCATGCAAGCTTTGCCATTTTAATGCTGTTTAAGCATAGCATAAAGCATCTCTCTCTCTTCAGGCAAGCCTTGAACAGCTGGTATGTGAAGAGAAGAATAAAGCTCAGCGGTTGCAGACTGAATTAGATGTCAGTGAGCAAGTGCAGAGGGATTTTGTTAAGCTTTCTCAGACACTTCAGGTAAGGTAGACCAATGAATTTATAACACCCTGCTTTTGTTTCTTTACTTCTCCAGAGCAGCAGTTGCAAATTCTCTTATGTTTGTATTTATGGACTGTTTTAAGTTATTAGTGCTATAAATTTATCAAGTGTTCCTAGTGTTATTTTAGTGTTAAAGCCTGCTGGGGGTTTAATTCTGCTGACTTGATTCCAGCCAGTTCTAAGCAGCAAAGACACACAATTACTGTATGAAAAGGAACTGTGGAGAGATGTATGTGATGGTACCTTTAGACTGTAGCATTTCATTGCCCATCTCCTGGTGTTTTTCAGTGTGTCACTTCATAGCAAGTCATTGTGGTGCAAATATTTGAGTACAAAGTAAGGAACTTGTGAATATATGGAATGGTTCTTCATGTTATGTTTGCTGCTGTATGTGAACACTGTCTGAAGGTCTCAGCCTTGTTATTGCCACTGTTGCTGTGCTCCTGTTTCCTCCAAAAAGTAGAACCTGTGGTTTGCAGTGAGATACTGAGAGGCAGCTGAAGGAAGGAAGGATTTTGGCTTCATCAAGGCTAATTCCAGTTCGTCAGGCTGGTCTCTCTCTCTGCTAACTGTCCAGAGCAGTTTTTGTGTGCAGGGGGAGTGTCTCCTCAGGGAGCCAGGCTAGGTTGGGCTCACCTCCCATGTCTGTGCTTTTGGAGTTTGCACCCTCCCCACATTCTAGCTTACTAGAAATCTTGCTCACAAATGAGGTCATGAATTTGAGCCCGGTCTCCTTTCAGTCCTTGGGCAGCTCTTGGGCAGTTCTTGGGCAGTTGTCTGCTTGGTGAAATTCAGCAGAACGTAAAATACTTTTCCTTTTTTGTTATTTCCAGCCAAGTGCTCAAGTTTATTTGGAAAACAAACCCAGGAATACAAGAGATTGTTTACTAGACAATTTAGCTGGATGGACAACAGGGAACTGTCATCTTTTTGTTCTGGCTGTTTCTGGAGGAGTACAGAGGAGACTATTGAATTGTCTGGGCTCAGGAAGTTGCTTCTTGCTTGTCATAATCTGCTTTTTTCTTTCTTTCTTTTCCTTTTTTTTCTTTCTTTCTTTTCCTTTTTTTTCTTTCTTTCTTTTCCTTTTTTTTCTTTCTTTCTTTTCCTTTTTTTTCTTTCTTTCTTTTCCTTTTTTTTCTTTCTTTCTTTTCCTTTTTTTTCTTTCTTTCTTTTCCTTTTTTTTCTTTCTTTCTTTTCCTTTTTTTTCTTTCTTTCTTTTCCTTTTTTTTCTTTCTTTCTTTTCCTGCACTAGTTTATGCAGTTCTTCTAGCAAAAACATACAGAATGCTTTGAAGAGCTGTGGCACACTATTCCAAAGCTGGGCCAGGGCAGGTTTAGATTGGACATTAGAACAAAATCTTTTCCTGAAAGAGTTGTCAGGGCCTGGAACAGGCTGCCCAGGGAGGGGCTGAGTCACCTTCCTGGGGGTGTTCAAAAAAAGGGCAGATGAGGTGCTCAGGGATCTGGTTTAGCTTAGGATGGGAATGGTTGGACTTGATGATCTTAAAGGTCTTTTCCAGCCTTGTGATTGTGTTCCTCCTGGGTGCTGTGATGCCAGAGCCATGGTGCAGGCACCGTTCCCTGAGCCCTTGTCTGTTGCCTGTCCGCAGGTGCAGCTGGAGCGGATCCGGCAGGCGGATTCCCTGGAGAGGATCCGCGCCATCCTGAACGACACAAAACTGACGGACATTAATCAGCTTCCTGAGACATGACACCCTGAGGAGCGAACTCCAGGGCTGCCTTTGGGGTTTTTAACTCATCTTTATAGCAACATTAATTATTATTTAACTCTAACCGAAAGAGCAGAAGACAACAGAGGGGAGCAGTGGCTGGGGTTTGTTTCTAGAGGGGAGAATGGTTTCGTACTGGGCAGGAAGAGAGCACGAGGGTAACTTGCAGTATAGGAAGGAGAACTTTCTAATGGAGACACTAATGAGTGTGGTGTTTCGTGTTCCACTGAGTGGGATCAGTCCTTACATTCTGAAAAACTTCCCCTCTTTCAGCCAACTTCGTAACCTAATAGAGTTTTGGAACATTTACCCCTTGTCTTTCCCTCTTTCCTTTCCCCCCACTACTGT
Source organism: Porphyrio hochstetteri (assembly GCA_020800305.1). NCBI lineage: Eukaryota > Metazoa > Chordata > Aves > Gruiformes > Rallidae > Porphyrio > Porphyrio hochstetteri. The sequence goes on from CM036925.1 coordinate 1,894,323, forward strand.
GATCAAAGTAGCTGCTGGAAACCATATTGTCCCTCCAAAACATTGAAGAGCAAAGTGGTTGAAGTTTTTCTGTTTGAATAGTCAGTAACAGTATTCAGCTAGCAGAGAGAATGAGGTATAGAGTATGCTGTATGAATATTTTATATTAAAATATGACTTTATTAGCAGGACACTGGATATTGATCTTATTTCATAACTCAGTACTTTCTCTTTTTTTCCTTTTTTACCATTGACTTTGTGTTGAGGAATCTGATTGCTGCTGAAATGTGGTGGACGTGGGTGAGCTGTGTGTCTCCTGAACAGAGAAATGCTGATCCAAAATAATGAGAAGATGTACTGAGAATTTAGCTCCTTGAAATTTTTCCGTTGATTTCTGAAACTGAAAGAAAAGCACAAGAAATGCACTGTGTGGTAATCTCTTCACAAAGGTAACTTACAATACAGAACTAGAACTACAAGTGGGGGGTTTTTTGTCATCTCTAAAGCTGAGCAGTACCTGCAGTCTCCTCCCTGTGTAAAAAAACAACCCCAAAATCAAATCAAACAAAGCCCAGTACGCTGCCTGAGCGTTAGCAGGGGTTTGTGCTGGTCTGCTCTGCTCTGGAGGGTGACACCAGCTGTGAGGCTGCTGCCTGTCACTGGGGAGTGTGGAGGGAAGGTGTTCAATGAAGCAGTTGGTTGGATCTACCTCTTCAGGTCAGCTTAAGGGTGATGGCATCTCAGCCACAGAGCACAGAGGTGAGGGGCTGTGTTACCCTGCTGGGTCAGGTGTGAAAGGCACAGTGCATCTCTTCCAAGTGCAGTGTCATGGCACAGCTCAGAGCTGACTCCCACTGTCCCGTGTTTCTGTAGCCAGGTGTTTAAATTGCACTGTGTAGGGTGGCAGCAGAGGCAAGAAATTCGTGTGGTCAGTCAAGTTTGGGCTTCTTGTTCTGCAGACACAGGGTGGTAACACAACCATTCCCTCTCCTTCTCTTTCTCCTCCTGGAGCTCCATGTGCACGGTTGGATCGTGGTGGTTTCATGTGCAGTTGATAACACTGGTGGTGTGATCTGAGTTCTGAAACCAGCCCCTGCTGACAGCTCAGTGAAGAGGATGGAGGCTGAAGGAGCAGATCATTGCTGCCCAAAATGTATAGCTTAGATTTCCCTCCATTGCTTACTGGGTTTCTGTTTACATACTTGGCCACAGAAGGTGATGGAGAAAAAACCAGAAGTGACAGAAACTGCTCAGACTGTAATGCATACAACTGCATTTTAAGTCCTTAAATCCTATTTTTAGCAGTGTATATTCTGCTACTAACAGAATTCAAACAGCGAAGAGGAATGCCTTAAAAACAGCCAAAAAGAAGTAAACACTCAGCTCCTTGTCACTCACTGCAAGACTTAAAGCGGTTTATTCGCCTGAGCAATTAATTCCTTTCATAATCCTGACACCCAGAAGCCCTTTTCCCTACTTCAGCAATGACTGGAGTTACAGATGGTGTTGTCATCTCCTGAAGATGACAATTCCATTTCAAAGTGAAATTGAAATGTGGCTTGTTCATTATTAATTGCCTGTTGCCAGATTTGGGTTTTTTTAACCTTTCTCACTGTTTGCTGAACTGGGAGGTGCCAGCAGCTGCCTCCTGATGCATAAATCCAATACCAGACATTTTTGGATTCAGTTTTCCAAAGTTTTTCCAAAGGTTACGCGTTCTGTTCTGTTGAATAAACTTTGGAGAAAAGGAACACAGACCTTTAATTAGGAGCTGCCAAATGAAAAGCATTTTCCTGTTCCACTTCCTTCCCAAGAACTCACTCTTCCCTGGCTGTTTCACCTGTGCAGCAGTGTTTCAGGAAGCCTGTTGTTGTATGGCAAAACTACTAACGGTCTGTCCAGCAAGCTGAACACTTGAGGACCCACACCTGCAGCCTCATGCAGAACAAGGTTTGGTTGAGTTGCTGGGGTGCCTAGTGCAGGAGAGCAGGGAACAGGGCTGGGAAGGGACGTTCAGCAGCCTGTCTGGCCCAGGTGTCGGTGCCCTTTGTGGGCAGCCCCCCTTCCCCTCTGCTCTGAACACCCAGGGCCCCAGCCCAGCGGTCTGCACTGGTTTGAGCAGTACAGGGCTGGGGTGGCTTTTCCTTGGTGTGGCTTGCTGTGGCTTTGGCACTGTTGGGCCACAGGTGGTGGCTGCAGGGGTCTGGGCAGCCCGCAGGGGAGCCAGGAGGAGGCAATCAGCTTGTCATCGGTCACAGACACAGTGACAAACCTGACAGTTGCCAAAGGAGTTGTGTGTGTGCGTGTGTGTTTGTGTGCATGCTTGTGTGTTGTTCTTGGGACAGTGATGGCTTGTTGGTGTAGTAAGAGGAGGCTGGGAGGAGGCTTGGCCTGACAGGGCTGCTGCTGACTGCTGGCTTCATTCCTTTTAAACCAGGCAGGTGGAAACAGGTCAGGGAGGGAGCTTCCTCTGGGGTTGGAGAGGGTGTACAGCTACTGCACGCTTGTCTTCCTTTGTTACCACTTTATTCCACCTTTATGCCTGGTGTAGCACTGGCTGTGACCATTCTGGAGCTGAAAGGGGAGTGACCTTCTTCCCCAGGCTGTGCAACTTTTTTACATTAGAACCCTGACTGTTCACAGGGGTGGTGGGAGATGTGCTCACTACAAAGAGCTGTCCTGCTAACCCAGAGGGGCTGTCCCCTGGGGAAAGGAGAGCACAGCTTCTGTCCCTCAAGCTTCTGCTTGACTTAAGATTAAGACTTAAAGGGGCCTTCATAAAACCAACCCAAAAAAACGGTGCCAATTCTGCAGAGCAAATTTAAGAGCCTGTAAATTAAGTGGCATAAAAAGCTCTTGGTGTAGATACTCATGGGATGGATTGTGGTGGTGTTGCACATCAAATAAATAACTGTTCTTCCCTCCAGTTCCAGGTGTTCTGGAGTTTGATTGGAGTAGGGGGGGGGGGGTTGCTCCTGGCTTAGGAAGGGATTGTTACTGGGCACCATTCAGGTCCCACAAGACACAGGGAGAGAGGATCAGCAAACTGGATTCTGTTTGTGGAGCCTGTACAAGGGATGAGCTCAAGGGGAGAGCACGTTCTGTCTGCATTCCTGTACCTGTATAGTCTTAACCTGTACAAAAGAAGTGTTCTTGCAGCATGTCTGGTGCCGTGTTCCCCAGGGGTACTAACAGCCCTCCTTCCCCTACAGCTGTCCCTTGGCACCTCTTCAGTGCCACTTTTGTAGCAGTGCAGTACTACTTTTCAGAGCTGAGCTTGGCCATGTCACCTTTTCTGAGGGTGGGGAGGGGACAAGCTGACTTCTTGTCCACAGCAGATCAGTAATTGGCTGTTCCGTGTCAAGACTCCAGAGCCGCCTTCTGGGAAGGGCAGCGGGAGTGTTGGGGAGCTCGTCCTGCCTTCCAGGGAGCCAAGCCATCGGTGTCCTGTGCAATTGTGGGTGTAGATTTCTGCTGTCTACAGGATTCAAGTGTAACCATTTGTTAACTGTACTGAAGGTGTGTCCTGTATGAAGAGTGTTCCAAATTAAACAAAGCTGCTGAAGTGTCTGCGCTTCTCTGGTCTTTCTGCTCTGCCTCTGGCCACAGCCCAGCCTGAGGGGAGGAGGCTTCTCCCAGAGAGACCCCCCAGGAGCTCTCTGCTGGAAGTAGCAATTCCCACTCCTGAGCCAGCTGTAAGTATTACACCCCAACCTGCTTCATTCAGGCTTCAAAGACCTGTTCCACAGTCTCCTTCCCCAGAGAAAAGCAGCACAGCCCCAGCCTGGAACGAGGCTTCTCAAAATTACTTTATTTCACAGTCCATCTTTACAAAATAATATGGAAAAAGGTGTCTTGTTTAACCTACAAGTTTTAAATTTACAGGGGGAAACGCCAGGGAAAGTGAAAGCTGATCCAGCTTTTGGGTGTTAGAAGTTCACGTGGCTGCGGATGTCGTTGATCTGTTTCACCATCTCCCTGATGTGTTCTCCCCTTCAAGGAAAAGAAATCAGAAGTCAAAGGGCTGCAGGTCAAAACTAATCAGGAAGGGAAACACTTCCTGGGGTAGGAGCAGAGGATGGGAGCGCTGCTGCGAGTCATTCTGTTAATTAGAGGCTGGATACAGAGTGCCAGAAGCAACCTGGGCAAAAAGCCCCCAGATTTAGAGGAGATTGAATGTGATAACGGCGTAAGATGGCCAGAGCTCCTGGCACGAGCTGGCACGCTTTATGCTCCAGGCCACCTCCCCAGATCCAGCCCGGGCCTCAGTCAGCCCCACGTGCAGCACAGAGGTTAAATTCTACCCCAGAACCTTGGAACAGAACCGCACGTGAGTGCCAGGGCCAGACTGGGGCAGGAGGAGCCAAGCTCTAACTTACTCTTCTTTCAGGACAGTCTGGATGCACTTGCTCTGGTAGGCACTGAGGCTGATGCTGGGCTTCTTGGGGCTGGTTCCCCGCTCCATCTTCTTCTGCTGGTACTCCTTCTTCATTTTAACCTAGAAGTCACGTTCAGAAAGAAGATCCAGTCAGTGTGGTACTGCCTGCCAAAGGCAAAGCCTCTTGTACTTACAAACTGGTGTGTCATCTGACTCTTTTTGGGGTTAAAACCAGCTTGCTTTTGCACCCTTCCTCCTCTCAGAGAAGAGAAAGCTGAGGCTGAGGGTACTTGCTGAGGGTTTGCACACAGATGTCACGTCTCTTGCTAACCAGGACTAGAAGCTGCTTTAGTTGGTTGTTGCTCATTTAACAAGCCCGAAGCTGCTGGGCTGGCAGGAGGTGCTGCCTCCCTCCCTCTCACCTGTCTGATGGCGTTGCTCAGGTGCTGCAGCTGGTCGTGTATCGCCTGCAGCTCTTTCCTCATGTCCTTTTCGCTGTCTGACAGAACAGGAAGCTGCGAGTGGAAACTCCGCAGCACTTTCTTCATCCTTCACACACAGAGCGAGAAGCACGGCTGAGTGAACGCCCCTGCTGCAGCGGGCAAGCCTTGTGCTTCTGGCCTGAGCTGCGCAGACTCCCTTCTCCTCACACAGCATTTCCAAACAGCAACCTGACTCCCCGGCCCGCAGCAGCTCTGAGCCCCAGCGAAGGGGGTCTGAGCAGCCCAGTCTGTCACAGGGGGGAGGCACCTCCTGCCGCTCCGTTCTGCCATGCCTGCAGACGAGCCAGTGCTCTGTGGGGAGGGGGGTTCCCACTCACCTGTTCATGATGTCTTCTTGCTTCTCCTTGGCCTCCTCGTACTTGTCAGCCAAGCGCTCGGCCATTTCCCGCAAGCTTTTCCTTTGGGCAAGTGAGAAACACCCATTTACTTGGGACTGACAGGTCAGGCAGGGAAGGAGACAAGGAGCCTGGAGAGCCAGTGGCCCCACGTGCTTCATCCCGTCTGGAAATGCCTTCGCTGCTCCTTGGCTGCATCCACACAGGACGCAGTTCCTGATGCTCGACCTGCCCAAAGCACACGGATCACACTCACCTTTCCTCTCGACAGTAATTCAGATCTTCCAGTTGTTTCTTTTTCTGTCCCCACAGCAGCTTCACTCTGAAAAGAAACAGGGACAGGGACTCAAACTGCTCCCAACAGCACTCAGGGGAATCAGGATTTAAGCCACACAGAGAACATGACAGAACGATGAAGCTCCCAGGAGTTGGAAGAACTAAAGGCACTGAGCAATGGGCAGCAGAGAGAACAAACTCCTCCATCCTGGCCTAACTTCAGAGCACAAACACTGAACTGCAATTTGAAGAAGCAGAGGCTTATTTAATGCAGTGCTCCTTGGAGCAGCTTTGTCAGGATTATCCCTGAGGTCAGAGGCTTCCCTGCCACCCCAGGCAGGCTGACCATGCACAAAGGGATTTTGTAAGGTGTGTGCCTTTCCTTTTCTCCTTTCCCTCTCTAGAAATCAGGTGCTGTGCTGTCCCTGCTTCCTGGTAACGCTGCTCAGGGATGCCATTAGTCCACGAGCACGTTTCACTTGCTCACAAGGGTTGTTCCCGAAGAGGAGGTTCACTGCAGCACTCGGCGGTGTCGTTTCGCACAGCACGTGTTTCTGAGGGCTTTCTCTTACCTCTGCTGAATCTCCTCCTTTGCCAGGTCCTGTTTCAGTATGTATTCCTCCCTGAACACTTGTGTGGCTCTGCTCAGAAGCTGAAGGCATTCTTCAGGCGGAGGAGCAGCATCTTTATCAGCAGACCTTAAGGAGAGACCGCTTGTTTGCAGCCCTGCTCTAACACGTTCCTAACAGCTCACAGGCTTCAGGAGAGGCCCCTGGGGGCTCAGACAGGGAAGTGAGTGACTAGAATGAAATCCCTTTGCTATTAATCATTTATCTTACACGAGGAACTCCCACACTGTGTAAAGTATCTTAACAGCTTTATAACCCAACGGGACAAGCGGTGAGCAACCCAATCAGCTGAGGCTGCTCCAGCAGGACTGGAGCAGGGTGATACACCCTGGAGCTGCTGCCATCCCTGGACAGAGAGGGAGGCCCAAGCGGGCTGTGCTGCTGCTCTGCCCAGGAGCTGCTGCACACACAGGGTCTCCTGTGAGTCTAGGACACCGCACTGACTTACTTCAGGAGCAGGGGGTTGGCAGAGCCGCGCTGCAGGATGCTTCGGATGTGCTTCTCAAAGGAGTGCTGGGACTCGGCCAGGATGCGGAGCGGGGAAACAGCGATGTCTTTGTCTTCCCTGGTGCAGAGCAGGGGAGGGGATGCAGGATGGACTGTACTTCTACCAAGGAACAGCACAGGGAGAACAGTTTAAACCAGAAGAGTTTAAACTATGTCAGAGTTTAAATGGTAAAGTAAGGAACTCAAACACTGTGGAATTAACTGAGTTACAGCAGGACCTGGGAAATGTTCCAGGAGAAACTATTTCAATTATGTGGTAAATCAGCTCTAGCCAAGGTCGGTGGAGCTCCCATCCCACATCTTTCAGTCTGGCTGCAGCTGGAACTGTCCTTTCACTGGCAGAGTTCTGTAAGAAGGTGAGTGCCCACCCGAGCAGGCACAGGCCCTGCGCTGCGAGGCAGCCCAAACCCCAGGTACTGGGGCCTAAAAGGGCTCTAAGAGAAACCTATTCAAAGGCACCACAGAACTAACAGCTACAATAATAAAAAGGGCTGCAGGAGAACCTGATGCTAATACTGGCTCCATGAGTAGGAAGGCTGCCTGGCCTGTAAGCTGCCACATAAACAAACCTCCTCTCGCTGCATTCACTGAACTCTGCAAGTGCAAATCTACCACAGCCACACTCACCTCCCACACCCCAGAGAAAAGGTCCTTTGGAAATGCACACCACATTCCCACTACTTTAAGGCCATTTCATTACCCACTTTGTTTCCCTCTCAGTGCCCAACAAGACTCTCTGTACTCTCCATAAATGAGTTTCTGAACTTGTTTCTCACTACAAAAATGAAGGAAAAAACCCCCCAATAATCCTGTCAAGAACCTTTTACTGCAAGTTCTTGTCCTAATATTCTTTATGCTTAGATCCCCTACAACCACCTTAGCAGTAGTGATTAACTAATTAACACTTCAGTGCTCAGGCATGGAGTGCTCAGAAGGCAAACTGAATTTAGAGCTGCAGAAATCTGGAGTGGGAGGATCAAAATCATTTTTTAAAATGTAATATCCTGACATCCTTTAATACCCTGACATCCTTTTCATGCATCAGCCACAGATTTCAAACCGCCTGAGAAGGACCTACAAGAGAGGCCTCGTAATGCACTCGTAGGTGTTTGTGATGCAGATCATTGTGGGTCCCAGGATGTCAGAAACAATCCAGAATCCTCTGATGGGAGCAGGTTGCCTGAAAGGGAAGCAAACACAAGAGTTATGCAGTCAGAAAAGAAGTTCTCTGTTCCCAAAGCTGTGTGAGTTCACTCTTTGGGAGAAGCTCTGCCTACAGCCATCAGCCTGGTGCAGTTCACGGAGTTAGGAACCGCTCCCCCAGAGGAGCCCCGGGGAACAGTCGCTCCACCCTGGCAGCCAGAAGCAGCAGGACAGATCCCGCTGCAGAGGGAGCACTCCTACACCCCCCTGTGAAACAGGAGCCCAAACGCTGCTGTGACCCAGGGAACACTACGTGCGAGGCAGAGGCACAGGGCAGGTGCCCCAAATGCCCTCTCCCCACCCCAGGGGAGATACAGCATCTCTACTGACCCAGGGAGCCCTGTAAATGACTTACACCCAGCCAGACACATTGTTCTGTAGTTTCAGTGTTTCCTGCAGTCTGCAGGTCTGATCAGGCCTCACAAAAGAGAGGCAAAAAAGCATCTCAAGACACATTAGAGAGCCCAGCAAATGCCTCTTAAGCCTGACAGCTCACCAAATCAGCTGTTCTTCCAAGGCACCGTTTGATTCTTAACTAGCAGACGTGTCAGTGGCCAAATCAAGCCCCAGAGTTCTCCTGGATCAGGTAAGTGGAAAATTTCTCCTGCTCTGATGGATGATTTCAGGCAGTAACACAGGCCTTCAGCTCACTTCCCTAACTGTGCATTAAGAAACCTGAGGCACAAGTTGCTTATCTGTTTTGTTACAGCTCTGTTAAGCTGACTTCATTGCTGTTAACAGTGAGAATGTGGCAGGAAGAGGGAAACTCATAAACATTTCCCACAGCAAGTCCCACATTTGGAAGCCACAGAAAGGGTCTGGTTCTTACCTGCATGGCAACGGCTTTGTACAAAGAATATGTTCAACAAAGCACTTCTGTTCTGCTCCCAGCTCTTGTAAACTGTCTTTGTCTTCTTCATCTACAAAGGGATTTGTCACACTGCACGAGTTCTGCTTTGCAGAGTAAGGGAGTCCCAGTACTGCCCACATCCCCCAGCCTGGTGCTGGCAAAATGCAGGGCTTTGGGCAGTAACCTCCTCCTCCTGTGTGCAACAGCCTCACACTGCTCACCTGAACCAAGGAATTTGTGCAGCTTGTTGATCCATGTCAAGCCCACGCTGTGGACACCAGCCTCGTGTGTGCAGTGGTACCGAGAGGGACATTTTGGGTCTGGAATGTGAACAGCAAATGTTCAGACAAGGCACTGGACAAAGGAAACTCATCCTTCAAACCTGCATCGTGGAACACGGGTATCCACACGTCCTCCAGGCACCATTAACATCCTGGTGCAAGTACTAAGGCATTTGTAGCCAAAAAATGAGCTCACTGTGTCAGTGTTGTGGGTTTGCCCCAGCTGAGAGCCCAGCACCACACAGCTGCTTGTTCTTCAAGAGGGAGTGGGGGGAGTTGAGAGGGGGGGAGAGGGAAGGAGAAGAAAAACCCAAGGAGCCAAAACCTGGCGGGTTGGGATAAGGAGAGTTTACTGGGATAGCAGAGAGAGATGGAACAATGGTAACAGGACTTTAGAGCAGAATGTATGAACCTGGGGCTACACAGTGCAGTGTCTCACTGAACCACACAGCTCAGGCCGTGCAGCCCAGAGCCATCCCCAAAACCACTGTCCCCAAAACCTGGAGCTGCCTGCTCCTCCCCCCACCAGCCGCCTTTATGCTGAGCATCATGTAACTGGTGTGGAATAACCCCTGTGGCCAGTTCGGGTCACTTGGCCTGGCTGATGTCCCCTCCCTGCTCCTCAGCAGGGAAATGGGAACAACTGGAAAGTCCTTGATTGCTGGGCAACAGCTAGAAACATCAGGGTGTTACCAGCACTGCTCCCATCCCAACTCCCAAACACAGCATTCCATCATCCCAACTCCCAAACATTCCATCCTCTACTGGAAAAGAAATTAACCCCATTCTAGCCAAACGAGGACAGTCAGCCATGTTGTTAAGAGTTCAGCATAAAACTACCTTTCAGTGGCTGATGGCTTGTTCTGAACTATCCTGTCACACCAGGTCTGTAACAACCCACTAGATTTTAAGGGGAAGATGGGTTCAGAAAGACCCACTCGCTTTGTCCTCCCCACCTCCTGCCCCACGGCTGCACTGGGCACTCAAATGAGCAGGTGCCAGTTCTTCCCTCAGGATCACCATCCCCACAGCCCATGCTCACAGCTCTGGCATCCCAGCTGCAACAACTCTGACTTTATAATCCCCAGCTCAAAGGACCCGGGGGGAGGTGACCACATGTAATGTGTCCCTGAGTAAACACTGACACACCTTCCCACTCGCTCCTTCCACAGCGTCACATCAGGCACATCCTTATTGCAGCACCACTGTCTGACTGACACCACTGGGAACTCGTGATTAGATGGATCCTAAACACATTCAGTGAAAGCCAACAACCCAAACAACCACCCTACCTCGGTGCAGTTTGATTGGGCAAGAGAAATCAGACTCCAAAGGCTCTTCCTCATCCCCTGATGCCAGTTTCAGTGCAAGTTCCAGCTCGACACATTCAAACACGTACAGGGAAGGAATAAGGTCGGCTTGTGGCTCCCAAGACTTCTCTGACTGTGAAGAGCATGGAATTCTGTGACACAGCATGTAACTAGAAATGCTGCCAGCATCAAGGAGGAGTTACACAATGTGGCTGAGTGCACTCATTGCCAGGGAAAGTAGTTCCAAGTCCCTTTTCTTTATTTTGTAATAAAGACGTTTATCCCATAAATAAGGTTTCTCCTTAGAAGATCCTCTTCAAAACAGTTCAGTACTGACCCTGATCTACCAACAGGAGACACAGAACTGACATTTCAAATACAGCACCAGAGAATCACAGAGACTGGCTGGAATGGGAGGAAAACTTGCTACCTTGTTATAAAAGAGTGCAGCTTTGGGACTTGGCATTCTCTTCCCAGCACTCTGGCATCTTCCAGCCAGGAACTCGGACTAAGAAAACAAAAACTTGTCTAGAAAAAAACCCCTAAACCAACCCCAAGACAAGGTACCTGCTCGTCATCCTCTTCTCCATCCAGCACCACACAGTGATAGAGCATTCCCGACTCCGTGGCAATCACCAGGATGTTGGGGACACAAGGCAGGCAAAGGATGGCACAGGCATCGTAGCCATAGTTGTCTTCTGCAGCAGGGTGCATGGGCAGAGGGCCGAGCAGCCTGCCCAGGTTCCCAGTGCTGCAACAAAGGAAGGAGACGGGTTCACCACACAAGGTGTGGAAGGAGAGCTCCCCGTGGCTGCAGGGGGGGTCTGCTGGGTGGGAACTACAAAATAGGGGTGATTTTAAAAGGAAAAAAAATGAACAACAGAAAAAAGACCAAAACAGTCCAACAGTTTGGAGTTCTGTCTGATTTCCCTTGGATCACAGCAATTCTGATCTCTGAGTCTGCACCACACCGACTTGGCAGAGCTCAGAGAAGGAATTGGAGCTCAGCAGTAACACTGTATGCTTTGAACAACCACCACTGCCAAGAAGTCAAGAGGAAACATTGTAATACAAGGACACAAACTATTCATGGAAAGGCTCAAGTTCATTATCTTCCCCTATTAATTACTTTCTTACTCAGTAAAGTGGTGTTTTGTGGCCTGGCATTTCTCTAGGCAGAGCTTTGGAAGCACTAAGCCTGTTTCACTGCCTACAGACAGGATCTGCTCAAAGCTTCATCACTCTTCATGCAGAGGCCACCAGTGCTGTTTCAATGCTCACTACCACACATTGTCACACCCAGTTAGGCTACAACCACCCCATAAGCTTTCTACCACCTTCTTCCTTTTCTTGCATCGTACTTACATTCATTACAACAAATGAAGGAACACAGGGACGTGCCTGAAAAGCCTCTACAACCTTAAAACATTTCTTTTCCCAAGATGGAAAAGCTGGAACTGACTCTTCCTGCTCCATCCAAAGCTAAGAAAGCCTGTGCTGTGAACCAAAGGCCCCAAGCCCCACCTAACAAACAGCCTCAGCCCCACTGATCTTTTAGCCATTTTCATTTCCAGTTTCTGACTGGAGGCAATGGACAGTGGGTTGTCAGCAGTGGAAACTGCACCACTGCTGTGTGGATGAAAAAGGGTGATTTTGGGGATTTTTGTCTATTAGCACTGCCACAGAGAGCTAAACCAGGCTGCAAGACAACAAAACTCAGCCCAGCATCCATGACAGAGTCGCAGCCAAGCTGAGAGGTGGTTCTCCACCTCCAACCTCACTCAAACACCCCCCAAAAAGCTGAGGGTGAGAGGGATCTTACCTCTGCAGCAGGCTGACATAGGTGAGGAACGTCTCTCCGTTCTCATACAGGATGTACAGTGGGTAGGCCAACACCTCTTCGCTCCCTCGCTGCTCAAGGGCGTGCCTCGGCACAGGCACCAGCGGGCCGAAGTCAAACGCCACGGCCGTCTCTCCCAGCGACGCTGTGTAGGCTCTCCTAGGGACCAGACAGAACGAGGCCTGCAGTCAGCAATGACAGGCAGAACACAGGGCTCCTCACCACCAGAGGGACATCTGGGGCGAGTCCAGAGAAGGGCAACCAGGCTGGGGAAGGGGCTGGAGGGCAAATCCTCTGAGAAGCAGCTGAGGGAGCTGGGGGTGTTCAGCCTGGAGAAGAGGAGGCTGAGGGGAGACCTTCTCCCCACCTCCCCTGCCCTGCCAGGAGGGTGCAGAGAGGTGGGTGATGGTCTCTGCAGCCAGGGGACAGGAGATGGGACAAAGGGAGATGGCCTCAAGCTGCCCCAGGGCAGGGTCAGCTGAGATGTGAGGAAAAAGTTCTTCCCTGGCAGAGTTGTGGGGCTGTGGCACAGGCTGCCCAGGGAGGGGCTGAGTCCCCACCCCTGGGGGTGTTTAAAAAAAGAGCAGATGAGGTACTTAGGGGTGTGGTTTGGCATAGGACGGGAACGGTTGTGATTCTGTGACTCTGTGAACACAAGTGTTTAAGTAGGTCCATCAGGACACGCCAACAATTACTGCGAGCTGCCAGCAGGAAATCAAAAGATGATCTAATTTCTGCATTCCTCACTCAAAAAGCCCTTTTAAACCGCATTTAATGTGCATTTTCCAAACCACCGCTCTGCCAAACACCTGACAGGACAGTCTACTCCTGCTTTTAGAATTAAAATTAGAAACAAAACAAGAAGTGCAGCTCCTGTGCTAGGAATAAGTCCTAGTGCTGCAGGAGCCCATGAGAAGATTCACATCAGATTTTCAGGTGAATTTATCCCTTATCAAAAACACAACTGAGGAAGCAGAGCTTGTTCTGTCAAAAGCATTTCGAAATACAAGCAGCAGCACAAACCCTTTTTTGATTGTGAGCGTCTCCTCCTCAGTGTCTGAGAGAGCAATCACTTTGATGGGCGTCTGAGGCTCCTTCAGGCTGTAAAACCTGGAGGAAATAAACAGCAGCGGGTCCCTTCAGCTGGCAGTGTTGCTCATGTCCCTGCTGATGCAGGAACAACAACTCTTACCAGTCTAAAGTGTCTCCCACTCTATTTTTTACTGGTAATCCTGGTAAGAATGGGAGGGCGCAAATATCTAGTGGAAAATCACCCTGGCCTTGACAAAAAGAACATAGTTGGATAATCAGCCACAAATAGGTTTTACCTGATAGTGTTGTCTGAAGTCAGGAGCACAATGTGGGGCTCCAATGTCTCACAGGGGTACCAGGCAGCGTGCTTCAGTGTCAGAGATGTTGAGGTCATGAAGAACCGTTCCGCTATAGGAATAGTGCTGGGATAGAGCAGAAAGATGCACTGCTACAGGAAAAGCCAGAGCTACTTCTAAAGGGAAATGGGGGCAAGAGGAGCCAGGAACCCAAGAAAAAGGCTTCAAAGGCATCAGCTGTGTTATTTTGAAAGTTGGAGGGGCAGCTTTAACTGCTAGTTCTGCGTGGGGATGTGGTTTTAGCTGAAGGACCCAGGGAGGCTGGGGAGCACTACAGAACAGCACCTCGCTCCTCAGCCCATGCAGAAGGTTTAAAAGGCTGTTTGCATGGGGCACCTGGCAATCAGCAAGGCCCTGAGCCAAAGTCGCTTGATTTGTGCTTTTCCCTGCAACTCCCATACAACCAACGACTCCTGGATCCGTGTGGCCGTGAGAGAGGAGGCTGTCGAGGGACAACAGCAGGACAAGGATGACATTAACCGCCTGAGTTCTCACCCACCTACAGTTCACCGTGGATTTCCCACCTTCAAACTCCGAGTTCTTCCCCCAGCGCTTGGGCAGCTGCAGCACCATGAGCCCCTTCGTACCGATGAGCGCCACATAATGCTGCGTGGGGCTGAGCAGCGTCTGGTACACCTCAAAGAGGGGCGGGTTGATGCAGATAAGGGTCTGGAAACACAAGTGGCACAGTCAAGCACAAGCCATCGACAGTGCTCCCGCAAGCATAGCACCCCTTCACCTTGGGCAGCGAGTTATGCAACAGCCACAGGGCGAGGAGTGAGGAAAGAGCCACCTCCGGGACACGGCAGAGCCCGGAGCCGCCCAGGTTCACCGAGGATGGACACACCGAAAGCGGCTGGCGACGGCCGGCCGGGCGCCTCAGGGGGCGGAGGGAGCCTCAGGGAACGGGCGCCTCAGGGAGCTGGGGGAGCTTCGGGGAACGGGCGCCTCAGGGGGCGGGGGGAGCCTCGGGGAACGGGCGCCTCAGGGAGCTGGGGGAGCCTCGGGGAACGGGCGCCTCAGGGAGCTGGGGGAGCCTCGGGGAACGGGCGCCTCAGGGAGCTGGGGGAGCCTCGGGGAACGGGCGCCTCAGGGGGCGGGGGGAGCCTCGGGGAACGGGCGCCTCAGGGAGCTGGGGGAGCCTCGGGGAACGGGCGCCTCAGGGGGCGGGGGGAGCCTCGGGGAACGGGCGCCTCAGGGAGCTGGGGGAGCCTCGGGGAACGGGCGCCTCAGGGAGCTGGGGGAGCCTCGGGGAACGGGCGCCTCAGGGAGCTGGGGGAGCCTCGGGGAACGGGCGCCTCAGGGAGCTGGGGGAGCCTCGGGGAACGGGCGCCTCAGGGGGCGGGGGGAGCCTCGGGGAGCGGGCGCCTCAGGGGGCGGGGGAGCCTCGGGGAATGGGCGCCTCAGGGGGCGGGGGGAGCGTCAGGGCACCTCAGGGCGCCTCGGGGAAGGGGGGGCGCCCCTCAGGGCACCTCAGGGAACGGGCGGCGCCTCAGGACGCGACCCCTCAGCCCGCCTCCCCCCACCTGGTAGCGGCTGAGCCCCGCGGCGTCGGGCCCGCCGAGGCGGCGGAGGCCGATGGCGAGCAGGGCGCTGCGCTCGCCGTCCCAGAGGCAGAGGTCCCCGTCGAGGCCGAAGAGCAGGTTGCGGATGAGGGGCGGCCGCGCGGCGGGGGCGGGGGAGCGGTCGCGGAGGCGGCACAGCGCCGCGTGCTGCGGAAGGGCCGCGCGCCACTGCTCCGCCGGGCCCCACTCGGCCGCCATCGCCGCCGCCGTCGCGCGATGGTGCCGTCACCGCTCCGCGCCGCGCATCAGCGGGGCCGCGCCCCCCTCCTCCGGGCCGGGACTACATTTCCCGGCGTGCCCCGCGGCACAGGCGCGCTGCGGGCCCGGCGGGCGATGGAGGAGCCGCCGCGACACCGCGCTCGCTACAAGGGCCCGGCCGCGCCGCCCTGGAAGGAGACCTACCGCCGTGTGAGTGGGGCTCGGCCCGTCCCCCCTCTTATCCCCCCTCCCCGCACCCTCCCCGCGAGGGCCTTCCCTCTGCCACGCAGCCCCTCCGGGGCGGGAGTGCCCCTGCGGCCTCGCCTCCCGGCCCAGCGCTGCTCTAACGGGCTCCGTGTGATCCGCCCCCCCCAGCTCTGCATGGAGAGGCTGAGGAGCAGTCGGGCGAAGCTGCTGGACCGGTACCGCCAGGCCGGGGAGAGAGCGAGCGGCGCGGCCGCCAGCACGCTGCTGGTGCGGGAGGTGATGGAGCAGGAGTGGCAGTCGCTGCAGGCCGCGCAGCAGAGCCTGCCGTCCCTCGGGGGAGGGGGGGCCCAGGCGCAGGTCAGTGCAAACGCTGGGGCTGGCGCAGCCTCCAGCCGCTCCGGTGACCCTGCGGCGGGCACAGAACCACAGGATGCATTGGGTTGGAAGGGACCTATAAAGGCCGTATAGACCAACCTCCCTGCAGTGAGCAGATCAGATCACTCAGAGCCCCATCATCCTGGCTTTGAATGTCGCCAGGGGTGGGGCCTCCACCCCCCCTCTCTGGACAACCTGTGCCAGTGATCACAGAATCGTAGGGGTTGGAAGGGACCTCGAGAGATCATTGGGTCCAACCCCCAACTCATCCACCACTCTCAGAGTGAACATCTTTTTCCTAACATCCAACCTAAATCTGCCCTTTTCTAGTGTAAAACCATCACCCCTCGCCCTGTTGCTCCGTGCCATCACTAACAGTTCCTCCCCAGCTTCCTACAGGCACCTTTCAGGGACTGGAAGGCTGCTTTATGGCGCCCCTGAGCCTTCTCTTCTCCAGGCTGAACAAGCCCACCTCTCTCAGCCTGGCTTCATAGCAGAGCTGCTCCAGCCCTCTGATCATTTTTGTGGCCTCCTCTGGATGTGCTCCAACAAGTCCATGTCCTTCTTGTGCTGAGGGCTCCAGAGTTGGGCACAGTATTCCAGGTGAGGTCTCACCAGAGCAGGGGGCCACGCTTCTTTTGATGTAACCACAGCCACTCACTGGTTGGGAGTTGGCAGCACTTGTCAAGCATCCAGGTTTCCCATTTCCCCAACTGGGGCAGTGCAGTGGAAACATTTGCCCTCAGGCCCATGAGTGGGGACCTGCCCTGTTTGTTCACAAACTGCAGTCCCTGCAGAGGGGTTCCTCATCTCTGGTTTCCAGAGCTGCTCCTGAACACAGGAGTCAAACTTCAGTGTTTTACAAAGCACCTTCTTGGACAGGCTGTTCCCAGCCGCTGTAGCTGGCTTTGCACAGGTCACTGTTAGCAATGGCTTCCCTCAGCCTCTGGGTTTGCAAATACAGACTTGTCAGGGAGAAGAATCAGCAGAGTGAATTTATGTTACAGTGGCAGCTCAGGGAGGTGCTGGAAGTTAAGTAAGAAAGTAGCCAGAAAGGAGAGTCACTGAGGGATGCACCTTTCAGATGCTGGAGGACCCAGACGAGCTAGCGGTGCTGGAAGAGATCCAACAGGAATTGATGTTGCAAGGTAACTTCACACACCTTCTGAGTCCTGTTTGCCCTGTGGTAGCGCTGGCTTCCTTCTCAGCCCAGCTGAGGAGCTCCTTGGTTCTCTTACGCCCTGATACCCTAGAGCCTCCTCAGGAACCTCTGTAGCCTTGCTAATGCAAGACCCTTTTTGACAGCTTTAAGAATTTAAGCAGCATTTTAAGGTCTGTGAGAAGTTAATCAGAGAGGAGACCAGAGAAACAGGACTGAGGTGTTTGGGAGCTCTGTAAAGTCAATTCAGAATGTTTCTAAGTTGCTGGCTGGAAAGTCACCTGCTTGAGCCTGGCTAAAGATGGGATTAACAGGAATGATTTCCTCAGGTGTAGAAATGTGATACAGTGAGAAGTTCAGAAACCTGTGGCTGCCTCAGCCTCCATCTCTGACCAGCCCAAAGCAGCTTCTCATGTGCTCTGCCCTCAGCTCACGCTAGAGGCCTGAGGGGGGGGTTGCTGTGTCGTTGCAGAGCAGTCGGTTACAGAGGAGTACGAGCGGAGCCTGCAGCTCGATGAGGAGTGGCTCAGTACGATGCTTGAGGGCTTGGATGCCAGCGACAAGATCATCTGCCCTGTGTGCAGGAAGTAAGAAAGCCCTCAGGCTTCCCTTACTTCCCTCAGGCCTCAGCCCTCAGGAGACTCTCCCCTCTCTCAGGGCAGTTTGGGCCTAGAAAAGGGAAGAAGCCCCTGGGCAGAGGCTGCTGTTACTGTTCACTTCCAAACCTGAGCCACCACCTCCTAAATTCAAGTGGTGGGTCAGGTTTGGAAGGTTTTAGAGCAGTGATCCCCTAAATTTAAGGGGTTTTTTTTCTTTTTTTTTTTTTGCTAAAACCTAGTTGTTCTGGTTGCTGTGTTGATGCTCATTGCATGCTTTCTAGGAACAACCTCACTGTGAGGAGTCACATTGTTTTTTGCCAGTGTGGATTGTACATTGTCACACAGGTAAGCTGCACCATGAGCAACATCATAAACACAACACTGCTGCTGCTGCAGAGAGGCAGAGAAGCTACTCACCCACTGAAGTGGGGGATTTCCTTTAACCCTGTTTCCCCCAGGGCATGACAGAAGGGAAGCTTCGGTTGCTTCTAGAGAAGGCTGTAACAGAGCACAGCTACAGCTGCTTTCACAACCCAGAGTTCACAGTGACCAGTGGAATGGAGGAGGAAACCAGTCTCCTCATGACCTGTGCGGTGAGTCAGTGTCAGGCTCCTGGAAAGGATCGCTGCTGGGATCCACTTCTCAGTTTCACAGGCAGAAGCTGTGAGTTCATTGATCCCAGGGGTTTGTGTTGCTGTTTTACCCACAAACTTCCTGAGCAGTGGTTTTACTTGTGACCACCCCAACTGTAAAAGAAGAACTGTATCACACAACTTGCCTTCAGTGCTGGAACTGCTCCAGAATCACAAGGTTGGAAAAGACCTTTAAGATCATCAAGTCCAACCATTCCCATCCTAAGCTAAACCAGATCCCTGAGCACCTCATCTGCCCTTTTTTTGAACACCCCCAGGGAAGGTGACTCAGCCCCTCCCTGGGCAGCCTGTTCCAGGCCCTGACAGCTCTTTCAGGAAAAGATTTTTTTCTAACATCCAATCTAAACCTGCCCTGGGGCAGCTTGAGCCCATTGCCCCTTGTCCTATCACCTGGCTGAAGAGACCATCACCCATCTCTCTACAACCTCCCTTCAGGTAGTTGTAGGTGGGGAGAAGGTCTCCCCTCAGCCTCCTCCAGGCTGAACACCCCCAGCTCCCTCAGCTGCTCCTCAGAGGATTTGCCCTCCAGCCCCTTCGCCAGCCTGGTTGCCCTTCTCTGGACTTGCTGGAACTGCTCCAGGACCTGTCAAATTTAGTGCCTTACCTTCCTCACACCCTGGCCAACACCTTCCAAGCCTTGTGTAGAGCATCTGTTCCAATAAGTGGCTCATGGAGCTTTAAAAATCCTTTGGTTTGAGCCTCCTCAGAAGCATCACACGTAGTTCTTAGAAAACACATACCCTGGATCTAGCCTGTTCTTAGCTCTGCTGCCATGTGACATCCCTGTGAGGACAGTGATAGGAGCAGAGCATTTCAAATAGTCCTGACCATCAGCAATTAATTTTATCCATTGCTATTAGCTTCTCTTTTTGATTTTCATAAAGGTCTGTGACTCCTGGACGATTCTCCTGTAAGTTGAGGCTGCTGCTGCACTTTCACTGGAAGGACTACAAGAAAAACCCACCCTGAGCTGCTAGTGTTTGTGTGTGTAGAGTTGTAACTCCTGTGTCAGAGAGATACTCAAAAGGCAGTGATGTTGCCTTGATCTGCACTTTAATGGCACAGTGTATGTTCTGAAATAAACTGCATATATTTTTTTTCAGCCTTTTCAGTTGTCTTTAGCAAAGCTGAAGGCCAGACATACTGTGACTGTCAGGAAACCCCCAGATCTTTCCTGTAAGATCTGCATGCCACTGATACAAGAGGCTGTGGCAGCACCTCCCTTCTGAAAACAGCTCCTTCAACACACCCTCAGTTCTATTCCCTAGCACAAAAACAAGCCAGCCATGGGTTCTAGGCTGAGATTCACATTCATAACAAGTGCTGCTTGGCCAACTACCTTCCTCCTGCAGCTACCACTCTGGCAGAGAGCACATGGCGTGTTTGGTGGTGCTGGAATTGCTCTCCCCAGAGAAAACTCCAGGCCAGCACCCAACCTCACTGCAGTAGTGGCTCTGCAGATGGCTTTGTGGACAGTGCTCAGGCACAGCATGCACCATCAGTGTTTTTATGGCAGCAGTGGGTGCAGCAGGAAGGAGAGAAACCAACAGTTTTCAGTGATATGTTGAACAGATTTTATTTTTCACATTCATCCTTAATTGTACAAAACCCACCAAGCAGGGAGTGGCCATTCCAGACCCCACTGCTGGAGAACTTGATTTGGGCTGCAACATAAATACAAATCCTCAAATGCAAGAATCCTCATTCTTCAGATTGCTGGTTACTCACTCTCTTTAGCTGCTGTTGAGGATACATTTGGGTACTGCTGGCCAGGGCAGTGCTGTGGAATACCCACACTTGAAGAGAAGTTTCCTAGCCTAATCTACTGGCATTTGACAAAGCTTTTAAGGTCTTCAAGGAACTTTATGTACTCCTGGTGCTCCAGTGCAGTGCTGAGCTCTATTAACTCATCAGCAAACGTGTTGTCCACTCCTCGATCAGCCAGGAAATCCATTAAGTGATCGTAGAGAGCCTGGAAGCAAGGGACAGGAAACTTCCTTAGGAGAGCACACCTGGTACAGGTTGTTTGGAACATGGTGCAGGAAGATCTGGCCTGTTTTCCCTGGGAGACCAGATGGCTCCCTGTCCCCTTCACTGCAGGTGTAACATTGGGAGGGAAGGGGCCACAGGACAGGTTGTCCAAAGCCAGTGTGAGAAATGAGCTCCACTTGAGATCATCTGCTGAATCGGCAGGTGAAGCATGTCAGAGGTGACACAGCCCAAGCTCTGCCTGTCCCTGCTGTGAAGTGCTGTGGCCTTGGAGGGGGGTGGGGTGGGGGTTTAAGTGTCTGGGAAGGGTGGTATCTGATGTCAATATTTGTTTGAGAGTCTTAAATCTTTTACAACCATCAACCCCTCTTTATTTTCTTCTTTTTAATCCTACTGAACTGGTGCAATTTCAGCATATCTTACTGGTTTTGGTCCCCCTCCTCAGAACAGATTTGGTATTGCTGCTTAGTGCAACCTGTCACGTGTTCCTGGGGGTTTGTTTGCTTAGCTGGTTTAACAGACCAGTACCACCAAGCAAGTGTCCAGCACTGCACAGCCACTGGGACTGCACAATAATCCCTGGCCTGCAGTGGAACCTCCCAGCAAACTGGGCCAGCCCAGGGGGATCCCCCAGCCCAGATAGGGGCTCATCACTCAGGAGGCAAGGGGGCAGCCAGGCAAGCTGAGCTGAAGTGTGCCCTGCAGCCCATGGCCCCAAGTGTTTCCAGCACTTACCCAGTCAAGGGAATCCGTGTTGAGGGTGTAGTTGGTGTCCTTCCAGTCCGACTCTCCAGTGGGCTGGAAGCTGACCTCCCGGATCGTGAAGATGTCGCTTTCTTCCTCCCCCTCATGTCCAACCTGAAGCAGATGAGATGTGAGACAGGCAGTTAGCTCTAACTACTGGGACCAGGCCCTATCATCCCAAAGCCTGGAATACAGCACCCCAGGCAAAACCCCGTGCACACCTGCATGAGAACACAGGAGATCCTGTCAGTCTACCTGCACAGGCAGAGCTGATGTAAATCAGCAGTCTGACTTTCACAGGGATGTAAAAACCTCTTCTGTGGGGTTCTCCCTCTGTCCTCACCTGTCTGCCTGACCTTTGTCAGCTCAGACTGGCTGCACAAAGGGTCTGTTAAGGTTTACAAAATAAACCACAAAGTTCAGTCAGAAGTAAAGCTCCCAAGTACACTCTCTGCCTCCTTTTATTTTTTATTTAATACTAACTTCTCTGGGTGACACCTCACAACAACTGAGACCTGCAGGTTATTGACACACTTTGAAATCCATCTTTTGCCCATTCTCCTTTATCCCCCCCAAGCTGCCGTGCTGTTGGAGTCCAGCCATGCCAGCCAGCTCAGGACAGGAGGGATGCAATGGAGCATCTCCTCCCCAAGGCGTGTTCTTCTGAGCACAAAGCCACCTTTTTTTGTGTTAACAGAAGAGAGGGGGATGAGGAGACTGCAATTTCTGCAGATACAGAAAAGTGAGAGCCTATAAAAAGGGGTTAGATTCAACAGCAGGACAATTACACGATGGTCAAGCAGGAAACACACAGTGAATCTCAACCCAGAGCTGGCAACGACTGACACACACCCAGTCTGATACCCACCTCATCTTCTGGATAATGACAGTCCAGAACCAGGGTCTGTTTTGTGTCATCTTTTATTACTTCCACAACAAAGTTTGGAGTTGATGTAATATCAGGCTAAAAAAGAGAACAGTTGCATCAGCATTGGAATCTGAACAGGAGCCAGTGACCACAGCATAGCCCAAAAACCCAGCCCCATCCAGTGCAGGTTGTTCCCTCTCACGTGCTTTCTGGAGTCTCTGGCCTGGCCTGGGCAACCCCAAAGTCCCTCAACCTCACCAGTGGCTCTTCAGACCCTTCTCTGCAGCCAGTCACAGGGGTGAAATGGCAGCCAGGGGCATCCACCATCCCCTGGCAACCCAGGAGCCTGCAGCCCACCCTGATGGGTCCCTCTGAAGTGGCAGGGACTGGGACCAGACTGGGATCAGGAGCTGCTCATGCGTGCCCACCTTACAGAGGAAACCTGGCAGGGCACAGACACTGCCACACACACACACAGACCAAGCGTGCTGAGGACGCACCCAGGAAGGGAAGGAATCTAAAGTGTCCCCTGTGTTGTCCCACCCAGCTGAGTGCAGTGCCCCAAAATAAATAACTCCTTAAGTGTAAGTTAACTGCTACAAAGGGTACAGCTGCCTTCCTGGCTTGCTCAGCAACTGCAGCAGCACTGCAGGTGAAGCCATCTGCCCCAAATATAGTTAATTTACAGTTTTTGCCAGTATTTTCACTAAGGTTTATCAATCATGAGCAAGACACTTCTGATCAGCTAAACTGCAAGCAAAGCCACATCAACAGCTTTGTGTTTTGCTGATGCCTGCCAGCACTGTGTGTTACACTAAGGACAAAAGGGAGCATTTACTGGGGGAGGTGTTGCAAAGCCAGGAGATACCTGAGTTCCTCTCACTTCTCCTCGCATGGAGCCCTCTTGCCCTGCTCTGCCCTTCTGCTGCAGGGAGGAGGGTCGCAGCCAAGTGACAGCCAACCCAGAAAAACCTGCCTGAAGCTCCCAAATATCAAGTGAGGGGGAAATAAACCCCAGAAGAGCAAGGCTCTAACTTCCCTCTGTGTACCCCTCGCTGAAGTGCCCAAGTTACCTCCTGCTCATCAGGCTTTTGCTCTTCTTGAGGTTCATCATCGACCGAGGGTGGAATGCTGTTATTGATGTTGAAGGTAACCGTTATCCTGCAAAAGAAACAGAAGCATTTGAGCACACTCAGAAACTTCCAGCCACCATTTCTTGTATTTGAAGCTTTTCTTGCAGGGACAGTGTTACTGGATCTGCACACCAGGAACAAGGCTCTGCATTCTAGTTTGAAACACACACAGGAATGAAGTCACATTCCTCCCATCGCCCTCACAAACAAGTGTTTTGCAAGTTTTACTGCACAGAGATGTTATTTTTAATGTAGGAAGAACATGGGAAACTCTGTAATGTGCAACAAGCAGCAACCTTGTGTTAAAAAGTGAAAAATAAAAAGGGCTTTTGACCCAAGAGGGAAAAATAAGAGGGTCTGTAGAGTGTCTAGTTCGCGGGGATGGGGCAAAGCGCCATCCCAGTGACAGCAGCTCAAGCTGCCATGACGCAGTGGCCCTCCGCAGCCCCCCTGCTCCCGGGGGACCCTCTCCCCAAGGCCGCACTCACTTCTCACCGGCGATCTTCCGCACCAGCCTGGCCTCCGTGCCGTGCACTTCCAGCTCCCACCCGCCGGAGACCTTGGGCAGGGACTTGTGCTTCTGGATCTTCCTCTCCTCGCGGATCTCATCGCTCAGGAACTGCGCGAAGGCTTTATCGCCTGAGGGGAGGGGAAGGCAGCGCACATGTCGGCCTCACACCCCCCTCAAGGGCGGGAACGCTCCCTCCCGCGTCCCCTGCGTGTCCCCTCACAGCCCGCACCCCCTCAGCCCCCCCTGCCCAGCGCCGCACGCCCCTCAGGGCAGGCCGCTCCCCTTCCCCCGCTCACCCTCGGTGTGGAGGCCGCCGCAGCCGCAGGAAACGCCGCCGGCTGAGCCCCTCCGCGGGCGGAGCAGCGCCGTCCGCCACCCGCCGCCTCCCAGCTGCCAGAGGGAACGCGCCAAGGGCGGCGCGGCGGCGGGCAGCGGCAGGAGAGTGCGGGGAGAGGCGAAGGAGAGGAGGCGGCGGGGCGGGTGGCGCGGCGGAGGGCGCAGGGAGGCGGCGGCGACACGCAGGGCCCGGGCGAGCAGCATGCTGCGGCAGGAGAGGGCGGCGGGGCGGGGCGGGCAGAGGACACCGCCGGCCCCGGAACCTCCGCCCCGCTTCCGGCGACGGCTCGTCCCAGCGGGCCCCACGGCGGGAGGGGAAGGCCGCAGGTTCGAGTCCCGGCGCCGGTAGCAAGAAGGAGCGGCGGCAGCGAGTGCTCGCTCGCTGCGGTCTGAACCGAAGATTACCAAGCAGGGGCAGGACCAGCACGTACAGAGCTCCATGGCCGGCGCTCAGGTGAGGCAGGGCACCGCTGAGGAAGCTTTAGGGAAGCAGAAAAACCGCCGGTGCCTCCCTGACTGCAACAAGCATCATCCATGGGAGAGCTCTGCTCATGTACCTCACCCTGCTCCCCAGTTTGTCCCCACAGATGCCATCAGCTTTCCCCAAGGAAAAGGGGTGAGTAAGGGCTTACCGATTTCACTGCACCCCTGAGTAGCTCTGTGAACGTTACCAGCTTTTTCTCCAAGAAGAGCACAGAGCTATTTGAAGAGCACAAGGACTCAACACCACAATCCTATCACAGCCCTCGTAAACTAATCCTACTACACAGTGATACCACATGAGCAGAACAGTTTCCCACCTGTTAGACACCAAACCCTCTTCAGTGCAACTCACCCAAAAATCTGTACAAATTAATACTCTTTGCCAACAGACTCTGTGGAGACTGGAAGTCTCCCAGAGAGGTTATTTCAGCAGTACTTAAAATAGCACTTAAAACCAACTTTTTTTCTCTCACCAACACACAGCAGTACTGGAATAAATCCACTTTCCTTCACATTACAGATTTTCCCTTCAGAGTGGCTTTAGTTTCTTAATTTGAGTATTTAAAAAGTCAATTAAGTTTCCTATCGCCACTTTTCTCCAACAGGAAAAAGAGGTTAAGTAGATGCCAAGGTGATACAGTAAAAAAACATAAAGAAGAGATATTAATGGTAGATCTGTGGTTCTTGACTATGTCTGGCTCTGAACTTCTAATGGAAAACCAAAGCATAACTGGGGTGGGGTTGGGGGAGGCAGACGCACTGGTGTTAAAGCAGAAGACACAATTATTTGAGGTATCAAGGATCTTTAGAGAAAGTCTAGTCTCTAAACCACATCCTTCATTCTCATTTTGCTGAGTTGTCCCCATGTCAGCCTGATCAGCTGCTGTGGTGTGCCAAGGCCAAAGCTGGAAGTGCACAGACAAGAGTCAGAAAGTCAGAAGCGTTTGCCCTAACAGCAGAAGGGTGAACAACAATGATGCCAAATGCTGGACAACCTCTCCAAGAAACCACCACCAGCCCCTGAAGCTTAGGCACAGGCAGCAGGGACCTGGCCAAGCAGGGGTTCCCATTGCTGGCCTTCAGATGGTCCCAAATAAAGCAGTGAACAACATGCAGGCAGGAAGATGTTTGATGAAGTAAAAGGCAGTAGCACCTCCTTTCTAGAAACAGTAAAAACTGCATTTTTATTTCCTGTATGTAGACGTTTAATTTTTTGCCAATAAAACCCGCTAAGGATATAAGCACAATCATTAAAGATACCAAATCTGCTCAGAAGAGCTGTTAGGATTTCACTTCCTCAACTTCAGTAAGTGTTCAAAACTGGAACCTTGTATCAGCTCCCTCCCAGGAGAGATTCACCACACACGTACACATACTACAACTCCCTTTTACAGGGAACTGCTGTAGGAAAAAATCCCCTTTTTTCAGATGAACTGCTGGGAAGGGTGATTCTTCTAATCCACAGAGACTTGTGAGCTTCTGGGTCTTGTGAAGAAGCCATTTTCCTCTAAGGTTTTTACCTCATTTACAAGGCAAAGCTCTGCTGCTCCTGTACATACCTCACAAAACAAAAAATAGTCTTTTAGGGTGAGCCTAAACCACCCCAGATCTGTTAGCCCCAGGCCTGCAGGTCAGTTCTTGGCCATTCGGAGCTTCCTGCGGAAATAATCAGGCGCTGCATCATACAGCCAGTCCGCATCCACCACGCAAAGGTCCCGCATATAGCACTTGTTGGTGTGAAGCAGCCCGTTGTAAACCACACAGGCTGGCTTGCAGTGGAAGAGCACAGAGGAGGGGTGAATGGCCACCAACTGGTGAGAGTCCACGGTGCGGTAGGTGCCGTCTGGCTGCAGCTCGGCGGCGTTCATGAAGAGGCTGTGAGCCAGGCAGCGGCGGATGTTCCCGGTATCTAAGCGGCAGGACTCGATTTGCATCGAGAGCTGTTCAACAGTGAGACGTGCAAAGAGTAAGTATGAGCAGCCTCAGGGGGAGACACAGCCCTGCCTCAGGGGGGAAGCACAGGCCCGCTTCAGGGGGGAAGCACAGGCCCCGCTTCGGGGGGGAAGCGCAGGCCCCGCTTCGGGGGGGAAGCGCAGGCCCCGCTTCGGGGGGGAAGCGCAGGCCCCGCTTCGGGGGGGAAGCGCAGGCCCCGCTTCGGGGGGGAAGCGCAGGCCCCGCTTCGGGGGGGAAGCGCAGGCCCCGCTTCGGGGGGGAAGCACAGGCCCCGCTTCGGGGGGGAAGCACAGGCCCCGCTTCGGGGGGGAAGCACAGGCCCCGCTTCGGGGGGGAAGCACAGGCCCCGCTTCGGGGGGGAAGCACAGGCCCCGCTTTTTGGGGGGGAAGCACAGGCCCCGCTTCGGGGGGGAAGCACAGGCCCCGCTTCGGGGCGGGAGGCGCAGGCCCCGCTTCGGGGGGGAAGCACAGGCCCCGCTTCAGGGGGGAAGCGCAGGCCCCGCTTCAGGGTGGGAAGCACAGGCCCCGCTTCGGGGCGGGAGGCGCAGGCCCCGCTTCGGGGTGGGAAGCGCAGGCCCCGCTTCAGGGTGGGAAGCGCAGGCCCCGCTTCAGGGCGGGAAGCACAGGCCCCGCTTCAGGGTGGGAGGCGCAGGCCCATTTTAGCAGGCCTCCAAGCTCGGGTAGTTCTGTGTCAGAAGCCCTGCTAGTATAGGAAATATAGGACGGCTAGGAATTCAGTGGTGCTCGTAGCAGTCACATCGACACCAGAGCAGCCAAATCCCTTAGGAAAACCTGCCCTCTATCGGATAATCCTGCCTAAAGGTCCCTTTCTCTCTTCACTTCTCAACCTGCTGGGCCCTGAAGCTCCGAGATTTTGGCATGCAGCTGCAGAGTCAGGAATTTGACCTGACTATTCATAGATGACTGGATACAAACCCACATTTTCTCACTCCTGGGACTTTGTCCCAAAGCTTATTTTGCTGTGCACCAAAAGAGAAATACAAACAGGCGAAACAGAGAAATACAGTATGGAGACAAGTTACCTTGACACAAATGTCCCTCAGCTGAGCTCTGATGTCTGACACAAGCAACATGTTCCTATTGTTGATAAAATTCTCTTTGCACCATCCCTGCAGCAGAGACACTGGGAGTTAGAGGGGCTGTTTCTTCACCCAAGAATCACAACAGTCTTTATGTACCATGAAAAGCAGAATCTTTCTGAGAGAAAAGGTGCCAACCCATTTCCTTGTCCTATTTCTATCCCCTATTACTCCCCTCTACCTACACTCCTTCCCAAAGTGCCAAGAAATGGCACGCTGTTGTTCTCTTCCCACTCAGAATTTCTGCAAGGCCACTGAGTGCTGTGACCAGCACTTGCTATCCCACAGGAGGTGAAAACAAATTACCTAAGCATGACAGATGATGCGAGGAATGGGGCATGATAACCTATAAATCTATGAATTAAACCAAGGAGCTTACGGGGTAGGATAACCCACAACCTGCTGGTAAATACACTTTGTGTTTTTGCAATGAATCCTGCCAAAGAGCACATCTAGGTATTTATCAGCAAGTCTCAACACTCTTCCACTCCCTCCTGTTTCCAGCTGGAACCAGGGAAGGAAGAGATCTGGCTCCCATTACAGAACTGGCCTCAGGAAGCTTGTGATAACCAGTTTTGCTACAGCTTTCCAGGGGAAACTTAATCACTTCCCAAGCATCCTCTGGTTACCCCACTGTAAAGGATGAGTAAGTCCTCTCTTCTCACAGGTGCTTTGGAAGGATGCACACTGCATCTGCTGTGAAGTATGCAGATGTCACTCTGCCATATGCCAAGCTCCTCACCACCGTGTGCCCAGACAGCACTGGCACCCTCAGAGCATCCTACCTTGTTGCCGTTGACTTTTCTGAAGGCCCTGTACACGCTGAGCAGGGTGAGATGATCTCCCTCACTGGAGATGAATTTCTTCCTGACAGACTGCACCTCCTCCCGCTGGGCAGGGGGATTGTAGAGGACACTGTCCACTGACAGCAGCGACACGATGGTCAGGATCTCTTCTGTGCAGTGGAACTTGGGGGACACAAGGATGGTCTGCAAATCACAGAGCAGAACTGATATTTGCTTGACCAAATCCACAGCAGACTTTTCTGCTCACCCAGGAACTTTACCAAGCATTGCTTAGGACAATTTCATAAACATTTGGGCCTAGAGACAACTGTAAATCCTCTTATGGGCCCACCAAGCACCTTTAACAGCAACTGTCATGCTCCTCTGAGACTGGCCAGCGACTAAAACCAACTACAGCATCAGACACTTCATGAAACTGCTAAACAGGGCTACCAGTGATCCCAGAAATGGCAAGGAAGTTACCCTTGCATCACCCTCAGGGGTGCCAGAGGAAATAAATTATCTTAAATTTCTCTGAATTAAAAAACAAATGACAAGCAAATCAGCAAGCTGCTGTAACCAGAGCTGTGCTTCACTAATGTACAGCAAGTGTACTAGTACAGCTGCAGCAACCCCAAATTCCAGACCCTTTTTAAGGAATTTAAAAGAGAAATGCTAGTGGGACTGGGAAGAGTATATAAGATAAACATTAGGTAATTTTTCTGTGGTTTTTACTTTAGCAAACTTTGGCTCCAGTGGAAAGGCTGCCATCTTCCTTCCCAAGGGGGTGAGGACAAGCTGGTCATTCTTTCGTTCCACAGCTCCCAACAGGTCCAGCTGCTCAATTGCTGCTTGAATAGCATCTGTCAAAACAAGGATGTTCAGGCTGTGAGGCCTCCTGGCTGGCACTGGCAGGGATCCAATGGATCCACTGGTACCATCACCACCTCCTTGCCCTGGACAGAGCGACAAGTGCTTTCTGTTTGGAGAAGTAAGTGCCCCAAATTGTGGTTTATTCCCCTCTCTCCAGCAGAAAAATCACCTTTTCCAATTTAAGTAGCAAAACCAGAGGCAAAACTAAAGCTGTCATCTCAATTTTGAGCAGAGGTTGTGTAAGATTCTCTGTGGCTTTCCTGGGCAGTCAAGGCACACCTTCACGGTCTTTATGACTTAGAACTGCTCCTGGCTCTGTTTGGAAGCTGGACTAGCTGGACTCCCCAGCTCTCTGCCACAAGCATGACTGCTCTGAGGAGGCTGAGCAAAAGCAATAAGCAGTGAACAAATCTGAGACTTCTGGACTACCAGAAGATGCAGCAGAGTCAGCTCCCCTTTCACAGCCCTGACCTTCTGTACTCCATCTTCTCAGGCTGGCCTGAAGACACTGTTTTTAAGCAATTTCTCAGGGACTCATTTGTCAGTTTTTTCCTAGGCTGCCTTTGTAACCACTTACCAGGAGATGGTTTGGACATGAAGTCAAATGTGAGCACATTGGGAACTCTTAGGGCCAGGAGCTGAAGCATCACACTGGACAGGTTACACCTGCACAGGCAGAAAAAAACATCCAAGATGGTTTCTCTTTTTCTTTTCTCTATATTTTTCTTTTTCCCCTTCTTTTTTTTTCTTTTATTTGCCTATAAGCTAAAATAAAGCCCTCATATCCATGCTGCAACTTGAGGGACTAGCCCAGTGCTGGCTGGTGAAGCCTTACTTCCTAAACCACAAAGGGCAGAAGACAAGTTCAAGATTTGGAGAAGAGTCAAGAGAACTATTGCCCATGCACGTTTGGAGACTCAGAGCCCAGATGTTCACACTGAGCAAATGCTTCCTAACTTTTCTGTTCAGTCTCCAGAGTTTGTTTTTCTCAGAAGTCAACTGGTCAGACCCTAGATGCAGTTTTGCTGTTCAGTTCTTTACACCTCTCCATCTGTAACAGGACATAAACAAGGTGTGGCTAAAAGCCTGATGGCACAGAATCATAGAATGGCATAGGTTGGAAGGGACCCCAAGGATCACAGAGCTCCAACCCCCCTGCCACAGGCAGGGCCACCAACCTCCAGGTCTGGAGCTACACAAGGTTGCCCAGGACCCCATCCAGCCTGGCCTTGAACACCCCCAGGGATGGGGCACCCACCCCCTCTCTGGGCAGCCTGTTCCAGCCCCTCACCACTCTCTCTGTAAAAAACTTCCCCCTAATATCTAATCTAAACCTCCCTTCTTCAGCTTTAATCCATTCCCCTTGTCCTGCCATTGTCTACCCTTTTAAAAAGTTGAATCCCCTCCTGTTCCTCTGCTCCCTTCTGGGACTGGGAGGCTGCAATGAGGTCCCCCCGCAGCCTTCTCTTCTCCAGGCTGACCCAGCCCAGCTCTCACCTCTGTATCTCAGGTATTGTCATTTTGTCAAAGTTCTCAAACTCATCCTCTGTGTAGAGCCGGTAGCAGATCCCACTGTCCTCTCGCCCCGCTCTCCCTGACCGCTGCCACGCCTGGGCCTTCGATACCCGCTGGACAGCCAGCACTTCCAGGCCAGTTTCTATGGATGGAAAGACATCACTTCAGTCAGTGCCTGCAGAATGCATAGCTGTGAAAATATCAGACAAACAGTGAAAAAAAAATCCCAGGCTCTGCCCTCCAAATACTGCTTAGCCTTCACATAGCTTTGCCTCAGGGTGCTGAGCCAACTATCACATTGTGTCCATGACAAGAAGATTCCTATTTGACAGATTTTTACCCCATATGGTACTCAAAGAATCATACAAGACCAAAAAAACCCCACCCCAAAACCCCACCCCTAAAACTTAGGGCATTTAGACAGCGCAGAGGGTGTTTCAAATGAGCTCTCAGTGGGCTCATTGCTTCAGCTTCTAGAGAACTGAGAAGGATCTGTGCATCGTTCCTTGGAACTCCTCACCAGGGCTGTACTTCTTTGCTTTCACCATGCCTGTGTCCACAACGTATTTGATTCCTGCAATGGTGATGGAGGTTTCTGCAATGTTGGTAGAGAGGATCACTTTGCGACAGCCCTGCAAGGGAAAGCAAACTAAAGCCAGTCACAAGCTAATTTTAGATGAGCTGCAGTGAAAAAATGCTGCTGGCTTTGGTCAGGAGAGGCCAAGCCTACACAGGACTACAGCATGCTATGACCACATACCAGCTCTCATAAATTAAGATAATCTCCAGTTCCCAACCAGTTTCTGAGGCATGTGCTTACACTTCTTGCAACAAAACACACCATGCAGGACAGCTGTTATCAATATGTCTGTAAACCATTTTGGTTTCATTTCTGGCACGAGATCTGAATTCTGATTTATCTGCTGAATAGATATAAAAGGGCCTGAGGCAGCATTTCTTTTTCTTACAGCCCTGCCAAACATGCCCAGGCTTTCAGCTTTCTTAGGATTTGGCCCGTTACTGCTGTAGCTTTTTTTAGATACAGATATAAAATTCCTATGAAATGGAGCAAATTTGAATTCCTCTGCCCTTTTCACTCCCCCTAAACCCTCCCTTCTTTTTATGATCCCAGGTGATTTATCACATGCATCAGTTAATACCTCTACAGTTGCATGGTCGTTTATCACGCTAGAACCATTCAGCCTGAAGTCAGTGGACAGCAGAGACGATAAGGTACTATCAGTACAGACTGCTTTCACCCCTTAAATTCCACATTTCTTTCAAACACTCAGGCACACAAGCTCGCTCCGCCCGTTTACCCATCACACTGCCTCACCTTGGGGGCAGCCTGAAAGACACGGAGCTGTTGACAGTAGGGCAGAGAAGCATAGAGTGGCATCACCACCATCTGTGGGCAGCCGTCAGGGAGGTGCTTGGCAATGTCCCGGCAAGTTTTGGTCATTGCTTCAATTTCTTCCTGACCAGTCAGAAACACCAAGATGTCCTGAGAAGAGGGTACCTCCTGGAGCCAGAGGAAAAAGCAAGTCCCAGTTAAGGTGGTTTAGTTTAGGGAGGGAGAACTGAGATCATAACAAGCTGCTGCGCTGACAGTAAAGCAGCAAAGGAGGTGAGAGGAAAGAAAAGACACACGTGCACTGGAAAATTAAAGCAATGTGTATTGTTGTAAGAATGCAAATGGGATCCTGGGATCCATCAGCAGAGGGGTGGCAGCAGGGACAGGGAGGGGATTGTTCCTCTCTGTTGTGCCCTCGGGAGGCCCCAGCTGGAGTCCTGTGTCCAGAGCTGGGCCCCCAATACAGGAAGGATGTGGAACTGTTGGAGAGGGGTCAGAGGAGCCACGAAGATGCTCAGAGGGCTGGAGCACCTGCCCTACGAAGAGAGGCTGAGGGAGCTGGGCTGGTTCAGCCTGGAGCAGAGAAGGCTGTGGGGGGACCTCATTGCAGCCTTCCAGTCCCTGAAGGGAGCAGAGAAGCAGGAGGAGAATCAGCTTGTTAAAGGGCAGAGACTGGCAGGACAAGGGGGATGGAGTGAAGCTAAAGGAGGGAAGGTTTAGGTTAGATATTAGGGGGAAGTTCTTTGCAGAGAGAGTGGTGAGGGGCTGGAACAGGCTGCCCAGAGAGGGGTGGGTGCCCCATCCCTGGGGGTGTTGAAGGCCAGGTTGGATGGGGCCCTGGGCAACCTTGTGTAGATCCAGGCCTGGAGGTTGGTGGCCCTGCCTGTGGCAGGGGGTTGGAGCTCTGTGACCCTTGGGGTGCCTTCCAACACAGACCATCCTATGAGTCTATATGTCATTAAATAACTGCCTGGGACTTGCAAGCAAGAGCACCAGCAAGCACCCAGGTACAAGCCAGTAAACAGAGAACTCAGGTGAGAGGAACATTTAGGTATCAGGTATGAACTGACATCAGAGATCTCTGCTTAGCAGTCTCTTTTCAACTACAGCCTTGACCTACAAGTCCAAGTCCTAACAGCAGCATCTTCAAAGCATTAAATGCAGTGTAATAAAACAGCTTAATTAAATAATCTAACCATCAACAGTTTTGCATTCAAATATTTAGCCACAAGATGCCTGTGAGGTGTTATTTTAATAGATCTCCATTTGCTCTGTGGTTACACTTTGCCAGCAAATTGGAATCACCTTCACCCTACTCTTTACTTATGCCCAGATTTCCCCCAAGCCCAGGCTCTTTAAGGTGACCACTTCCAATCTTTCTTTCTGCTTTTGGAGTAACACTGCTATTTGCCAACCCCTCCCATTGAGCCAATCCAACTCATTAACCCAATGTCTTCATCAACTATGCCCTTTTTCCTGCAGGATGCAGTGGAGCACATCAAGAACATCTCTGATTTAGCAGCAGCAGGCTCCAAGCCACCTCTCCTGCTGCAGCAACTTGTGAGGCACAAACCTGATGAGACTGCCATACCTGGTGGATCTGGAAGACTGACACCAGTGCTGCTTGGAGGTAATCACTCTGAGGCTGTTTGGTGTAGAAGATCTGAATGGGATGCTGCCTGCCTTCTAAATACAGAACAGGTGCTCCATTGAAGTACTGGGAGAACTGGTCAACATCCATTGTCGCTGACATGATGATCACCTTCAGGATGGGGATAAGATGGGTTAGCATGGCAGTTCAGACCCAGCAGGACACTTACCAGCCAGGACTAAGCAAAAGTCAACTTCTTGAGACTTTCATTTATGCTCAGGGCAATCAAAAGGACACAGAGTTTGGGACAGGAGAGAATGACCATTCCTTGTTAAAGCCACCAGCTTTGGCATCACACAAGTGTGAGGTGTCAGTATGATAAAATGAGAGAAGATGTGTTGCAATTCCTTTCTGACATTAACAAACAGAACTGGGTACTCACAAAGCCAGGCTGCAGAACGGGCTGTTGAACAACCCTGTGCTAGGACCCTGCCAGTCACTCTGCATGCCTTCCCCATCAAAACCAACATGCACCTGCACATTTCATCACGTTCTCATACACCTGTTTGCATGTTATACAGCTGTCGCATCAGACAAGCAGCTCCCAGACCCAGGATGTTCTCCACAACAGTACCAGAACCTCCCCAAATGATGTGTCTAGTTAATAAGTAACACCCACAGGGCTCTTACAAAAAAAGGCAGCATGGGGGTGACCTTGTTCAGATGAACCATACCAGGCCCACAAACCATTTGGCCACCCTTAACTATTCAGGTTTAAGGGGACTTTTTAGGAAGAGGAAAATAGTCAAGGCTGACATTTCAAACACGACAGAAAACTGAAAGATCCTCACGGTGCTCAGAGCCCCAGCCCCATCCCTGCCCTCTGCTGCCATCCTACATGCACATACTTTCAGTGGCAGTTTGCCCAGTTCCTTTCGCTTCTTTTGTGCAGCTTTCACCACTCCAAAGAGCACATCAGTATGGATTGTCCTCTCGTGGGCCTCGTCCAGGATGACGACGCTGTACCTGCGCATCATGGGGTCCCCGACCGCCTCTCGCAGCAGCATGCCATCTGTCAGGAACTTGATGCGAGTTTCAGCAGAGGTCAGGTCGTCAAAGCGTACGGTGTAGCCAACCTGTGTACACAAAGGACAAGCACAGAGTCACATTTCTCATTGCCATCCTACCACAAGGAAGGTCTGTGAAGGACTCTGTCCTATTCATCTGCCAGTGCCAGTTGGAACGTGAAGAATCTGGAAAGCATTAACAGTGTATTTGCAGTCTGAGCAGTTAGTCTTGCAAATGTAATGATCCACCCAAAGGAAGCTTCCAACATTGTGTCCCAATTAGCTCTTTCCCAACTAGAAGTTCATCAGAAACACTCCAGGCTTTCTTTCTTTCCTCCCTTTCTGGAAAGTACTACACGGTCTCCAAAGGCTTTCTGAGGGGAAGTCTCTCCCCCCCCACTTTTCACATTCACAGCTCTGCACAGGTGCAGCTCTCTGCTCTCCTTGACAGTGGTTTTTGATACAGGAAGCAATGGAAGAGAGCATGATATTTTTTTTTAATTCATTAACCAGTATTTTTTCAGGTGGAGGAACACAAACAATAATCACAGAATCACAGAATCTTAGGGGTTGGAAGGGACCTCGAGAGTTCATGGGGTCCCAACCCCCCTGCCAAAGCAGCTCCCCAGCTCATATTGCACAGGTCGGTGTCCAGACGGGGCTGGAATCTCTCCAGAGATGGAGACTCCACACCCCCCTGGGCAGCCTGTCCCAGGGCTCCCTCACCCTCACTGGGGAAAAGTTCTTCCCCATGTTGGTGCAGAACTTCCTATGCTCTAACTTGCAGCCATTGCCCCTTGTCCTGTCCCCACAGACACTGAAAAGGGGCTGGCCATTTCCCCCTGCATCCCATCCTTCAGATATTTATAAATATTAATTAGGTCCCCCCTTAGTCTTCTTTTCCCCAAACTGAACAGTCCCAGCTCACTCAGCCTTTCAAGAACAGTCAAACATACCCTGGCCCACAAGCCACAGAAGGAGGTAAACAGCTATTTTTTTCCCACTCAGGCATATGATTAAACAAAGACTACCTGTTACCCTGATCTTTAGCTCACTCATCAAGCCCTGACCCATTCCCATCAACCCTGTAGTGCTAAAGCAACCTACCAGTCTCCCCAGCTCTGTCTTCTTCTCATCCGAGACTCTGGTAGCCAAGGATATAGCTGCTACCCTGCGAGGCTGGGTCACAGCAATGATGCCTTGGTGGCCAATTCCTGCTTCGTAGAGGTACTGAGGGATCTGAGTGGTCTTCCCTGAGCCTGTTTCTCCTAAAACACATCAAAGGAACAGAGTTTTTCCCTCATCTTCAAATCAAAGGTCCCAACTCATTTTTCTGTTAGCTTGTAATCATATCTCAGGATGAGGAGGCTGAAGGTTGAAGTGCAAGTGAAACCACCTGGAAGTACAACGTGCAGGGAAGGGCAGAGAACATTTTCAACATCCCTGTGCTTTTTTTTCCTGCACGTTTTGTTACAGCTGAAAGCACATTTGTAACTCAAACCTTCAACTTCCTATGGGACCATTGTAAGAATTGCTCTACGTGGAAGAACGTGAGGCTCTGGAAACCTGAGCTCTGTACTCTGGATCTTTGCAAGAGAGTAATGACACAGAGCACACTGGGGGAGCAGGGCAGAGCTGGCAAGAGGAGGCAGCAGTGTGCGAAATTCAGAAGGGGGACTACCCAGCAGCAGAGAGTCAGAAAGTCAAATTTTAAGCGCTGCAGCTGCAGACTAGAAAGAGCCATGAGCTTTTTAGCTCACTCTACAGCTGCAAAATTTTGAGCAGCGTATTAAGAGTGTAGATTTAGCCGGGAATAATGACAAATCTGGGGACTATACTGGAGATAAACTAAGGAGATAAACACCATCATGACTGTCAGCTACCGTGTCTCTTTTTCCTTATAGGGGTGAAAATACATCCCTACAGGAGTTGACTTATAGGGGTGAAATACAAAGAACTGCTCGTTCAATTCTAAAAAGCGCCGAGTCTTTAGACTTCCAGCTGGGCAGCTGCACGTCCGCAGCTCCCGGCAGTCACGGATATTTCGGACTCACGGAAAGCGGGACATAGTCAGAAAGAAACACCACGCAGACCGCGAACGGCCCTGGAAACGCAGCTGGGGCGCTGTTCCGAAGCGGGGCTTTGCCATGTGGCTTTCGGCTGCCTGAACGGAGGTGCAGCCGGGCGAGGGACGCACCTCTGCCTCCTCCGTAACGCCACGGGCTGGTTTCCCCAGCCACACCCCGGGAGCGGCGTTACCGGTGCAGCGCGCTTCATGCCCCCACCACCACCCGCCCCACAGGCCGCGCTGAGCCCCGGCAGAGGCCGCGGAGGCTCCCGGCGGGGCTGCGGCCGCCCGCGTCCCCCTCCGGCTCCCCTCGCTCACCGATGAGGACGGCGCTGCGCAGGCCGCGGAGCTGGGCCAGCAGCTGCCCCCGCGCCTGGAAGATGGGCAGGTCGCGGCGCTGGGCTGCGGCGGGCTGCGGGCGGCGGCGCCGGGCGGGCGGCACCGGGGAGCCGGGGGCACCGGCCGGCTTGAGGCGCTTGGCCGGGGGAACATCCTCGTCCCGCCGCATCGCCCCAACGCCCCTCGGGCCCGCGCGCCGCTATGGCGTCACCACGGCTCGTCGCGGGGTTATGGCGTTGCGAGGGTCTGGTGGCGTTTAAAGGGCCCACGGCCCCGCGGAAGCGAAGCGGGTCCCGGAGCCGGGCGGGTCCCGGCCTCGCGTCATTCCCAGCCACGGTTTGTCAGCAGGCTCTGACCCCACCGCGGGCACCGCTGACGAGGCCTCGGACACGTCTCTGTGGGACGCTCTGCCCGGGAACCGTTTCACAGGCAGTTAAAGACCGGGAGAGGCAGCAACCGACAGCCCCGGGGGGCAACCGACAGCCCCGGCGGGGGGTGGGCAACCGACAGCCCCGGCGGGGGGTGGGCAACCGACAGCCCCGGCGGGGGGTGGGCAACCGACAGCCCCGGGGGGGCACAACCATGGAGCTGCTCAGCAGACTGAGCTCTGACACGCTGTGCAAGGGTGCATGCAGGGAGGGCAGCTGTGGAAGAGGGGGCTAGACAAGCTGTCTCATGGCGTGGATGTATGGCTTAGAGCAAGAGATGATCCTTGGGAAGGGGGGGCATCACCTTGCCCACTCCACAGCTGGGCTCTGCCTTTCCAAGAGGCTTTACCCCAGGTGCAGGGCTCTTGTTTGGCTGCTTCTCCACCCCTACGTTCCAGCAGCAAACTGCAAAGAGGCTCTTAAACTCAGAATGAAAAAAGAAAAAAGCAACCTGGCCCAAAACATAGAAGATGTAAAGATTGGTGGTTTGGGGTTTTTTTTGAGGGGAAGGGGCTGGAGGGGGGAACAGAGAACCTCCTGTAAGCTTTTACAACCTCCAACAGATGAAATGCTGATACAAATGGAGTCACCAATTTGTTTATCAGAATCCAATACATTGCTTGTAGACAAAGCATCACCCCCCTGAGATCCCACTGACCTGATCTCCTGGGCTGCAGACAAGTGACAAACCCACAGCTGGTTTGAGAACAGCAAAATCTGAGACTAAAGAAGGTGACTGCTCGTGTGCCAAGGGTGAGCCCATCTACCTCAGTGTGGGAGGGAGACTGGAGTTTCACAATACCTGGTATTGCCTATTATGCAGTCGGTAATGAGCTGCCCAGTACAGTCCAGAATGGCAACGAGCCAAACTGTGCTCTGAACTCTCCTCACAGAAACTTATACTCACTGTAACTTCAGACTAGATCCCACTCAGTGTCACTGACCTGCACCAGGTGCTCAGTCCTCCCACAAGCTTCACACACAGGCTGTGAATTTCGCATCTTGAGCAGACAACCCCATTTCCTACAGTTCTGAGAGACTCTGGTGGGAAAAGCTTGCATTACTGCCCCCTCTTCAGAGACTTGCCTTTTCCAACCTCTGCTTTTTCACCAGCTGCCTCAAGACTACAGGATTATAAAGAGATGAACAAAACCAGATCCACAAGTCATTCTAGTCCACTCATCATCCGAGACACTGAAGCAGTTCTGACTGCTCCCCAGTCATTAACTGTTTCAAGTGTGCCATGTGGAGGGGGGTGGGGTGTGGATTTTGTAGACCTACCTACAGAAACAAACCAGCAAGACTCAAACCTGCCATGTTTGCACACAATCTTTGAGGGAAAAGCCATCAAAATTAGCCTCAGCCTGCAGGTGTATTCAGAGAGGGGCATTCCAGAAACCCAGAGGGCAAAGTGAAACGCCTGTGCTCTGCCACACACTGTATTTCTCACAATTCAAACAAGACTGGAGACAACACCTAAAAACCTTTTGCCATTGAAACAGGGACTTACACTTTCAACCACCTTGCAGATGTTTTATCTGAGAATACAAAAGGAGTTTAAACCCAAGAAGTTGGTTTCATCCCCTGTATCAAATACTTGAAAACAACGCTTCAGAAATCACTTTAAACAAGTAGTCATCTTCTTGTTAACTGAAGTTAACAGGAAATGGTTTGCAGTTTCAGGTTTTTTTGCTCCACTGGATTAGTATTTTCATTACCAGAGCAATAAATTCCCTGATTGGGAAAGACACTGGTGGTGGCCTGGAAGTGTCTTGGATTAGGCTGCCATTTCATTAAGTGCTTGTACTCAAAACCATAGAGCCGTCAAGAAGTGTCCCTTTCTGTGCTGGGGAACAAGAAGCTTCCAGCACAGACTTCACCCAGGCCAGTCTCTCCCAGGTGTGGCTGGGTTCTGGCACAGACCCTTCTTTTAGCCTCCGACTTGCCGCCCTTGTCCCCATGCGAATCCTCCTGGTCGCTCCTCTGGCAAGGGATTGTAATTAGGATCATCTTCTGGGGTATCAAATATTGCCTTCCTAGAAAACACAACAGACAACGTGGGGGTTTGATTCCTTCAGGTGACACGTTTCAGACTGCTCAGATCAGCCAGCGTACAGCATCCCCCCTCAGAAACAGCCTGCCAAGGCGCTGCGGCTTCTGAGCCAAGCCACGTGTGCTCTCCCGTGAGGAGCCACCTGGAAGGACTAGAATTCATGTGCCTAAATCAAGGGAAACTGACAAAATCCATCTGAAAGTTAAAGTTCCACCTCCATGGTAAGGCTGAGTTTCCAAAAAGCTAGCATGTTCTCCCAGGATGAGAGAACAAAAGCCAAATGGGACACTGAAGAGTGCTGTGTGTCTTGAGAAGGGGACAAAGGAAGAGATGAGTTACAGGATCTCAGTCTCAGGCAGGAGGCAGGCGGCAGGCAGGCACTAACCAGAAGACCAATCCACCTAAGCCTTTGACACATTAGTACCTTAGGTTTCCTCTTGATTAGAAAAGTCATGCTTAATCCTACAGGTTACTTTCTCACTCTCAAAACTCCTTTCAGAGGTTCTCTCTCCACAGATCCCTCTATGCAGAAACAGAAATGCAGCAGATGCTTTGAAATACACAAACAAAAGTAAATCCCAGACTGCATACAGTATCATTACATCCAAAACATCTTACAAGTAAAGTGTGCTTAACAAGACAGTCCTTAGAATAGCTAAAGGGATTGTTTCTCTTCACCCAGAGTGGCAGGCCATTTCAGAGAAGGTTCCAGAACAGGAGAAAAGAAAACACCAGGTGTGTTACAGCATTACAGCTAACTCAAAGAAAATTAAAGCATCTAGGAAAAAAAAAATCCACAATCCCAGACTCAGTCAAGAACCACGCACAGCTTTCTGAACACAGGTAAAAGGATTTAAGTGTCAGCCTATCTTCAGGCTGACACTTTTTCCACAGCAGAAGCAAGCTACTGAGGCAGCACACGTGGCTCCAGCAGTCTCAGGATTCCTCCTAAGCACAGCTGGGTGCTTAGTTCCCAACTTACACATCTATAAGATCCTCCTCCCTCATTTGGCAACACACCACTTCAACAACAGAGCAAGTCCAGACTGTCTCAAGCTGCCTAAGTTAGCAGAAGTTGAGGTGACTGGATTACAAGCAGTTTTCCATGCAAGCACTTTGCCTACGTCCCTTCCAAATCAGACACCACTACTTACAGGACAGAAGGTGTTCTCAGAAGCCTTCCACCACCAGGCTGATTGGGAAAGACATCCTCTAAGAAAAAATATATATGCCCAACAGCAATGCCTAGGGTATAAAATCAAATGGTTACTTGTCAGTGCTTCTCCTTGACAACTTTCAAATGCTTCACTAGAGTTTTCAGGTAAAAACCCCCCAAACCAAGCCACATGTTGATTCTTACATAGAAAAGATAAGAAGAGGTAGAGAAATACAAAAAAGAAATGATGAAGCATGCTTGACATCAAGTGAAAAGCTGAACTTACACTACAAGACATTAATACAAGGAAAACTGCTTGTCATTATTAAACATATTGATGTTATGGCTTTATTAGCATTGATAAAAACAGTACTATAAGCTATTTTACACCAATAGCCTGATGCCCACAGTCAGATTATGTACCCAGGCTGATTCCAAGCAATAAAAGAGCCAAAGTATCAGAAGCTCTTTCCACCCTTGTTACAGCCCAAAAGCCTGGTGTAAGTATGTAATCATTGCACCAAACTAACCCTGGGTGAAAAGCATTTAGCCCTTAGGTTTTTCCACATATTTTTGATTCATGTAAAACATTAGCATGAACAGATCCTTGAGGTTCTTGCAATTCCTTACCCAGGAGATCCACAATGATGGAATTCCCCAAAAGCAGTGAAAAGCCCATCAATACCCAGGGTAGAAAAGGGGCTTGAAAGATGAGAAGCCCAAAGAAGTTCATCCGGACGTAGGGATTCCGGCGGCTCCAGACGTACACCAGCATTATGGTGAATGCCTGACCCAAGAACACCAAGTTCACAAACAGGCCAATAAGCTGTGAGGGGTGGCTAAAGAAAACACTTCACCTGTGAGGTCAAGCATGAAAAGAGATCTGCAGCTTGAGCTGTAACCCTGTTTTCTTTCCAGGCAGCGCTGGTATCTCTCCTCTCCCCGGTTCAAGTGAATCAAACCTACTGTTGATGCAGTTCAGCACCTGCAGGAAGACTCAGGGTGGCTGCAGTGTGAACAATCTAGCTTGAGATCCCTGAAGCATCAGCCAGAGCACAGTTGTGCACCTGAGCAGGCCCCTTTTGGCTGATAATCTCATTTCCATAACCCTGTCAAGCAGTAAAAAGCCTGAAAGACCAACCCAATATTTAACAGCAACGACCACAAAGCATTCACAGAATCACCAGGTTGGAAAAGACCTTTAAGATCAAGTCCAACCATTCCCATCCTAAGCTAAACCAGATCCCTAAGTACCTCATCTACCCTTTTTTAAACAGATCCAGGGAAGGTGACTCAACCCCTCCCTGGGCAGCCTGTTCCAGCCCTGACAACTCTTGCAGTAAAAAATTTTGTTCTAATGTCCAATCTAAAGCTGCCCTGGGGCAGCTTTGTGCCTCAAAACCACTTCAACAACTGTCCCTAGTACTACAAATCCTGGGATGCATCCGGAGGAGTGTGGCAAGCAGGTCTAAGGAGGTGATCCTCCCCCTCTGCTCTGCCCTGGTCAGGCCCCACCTGGAGTGTTGTGTCCAGTTCTGGGCTCCCCGGGATAAACAAGACAGGGATCTCCTGGAGAGAGTCCAGAGGAGGCTACGGAGATGATGAAGGGCCTGGAGCATCTCCCCTGTGAGGAAAGGCTGAGTGAGCTGGGACTGTTCAGCCTGGGGAAAAGAAGATTGAGGGGGAATCTTATGAATGTTTATCAATATCTGAAGGATGGGATGCAGGGGGAAATGGCCAGCCCCTTCTCAGTGTCTGTGGGCACAGGACAAGGGGTGATGGCTGCAGGTTAGAGCATAGGAAGAACTTTTCCCCAGTGAGGGTGCCAGAGCCCTGGGACAGGCTGCCCAGGGGGGTTGTGGAGTCTCCATCTCTGGAGAGATTCCAGCCCCGTCTGGACACCGACCTGTGCAATATGAGCTGGGGAGCTGCTTTGGCAGGGGGTGGGACCCCATGAGCTCTCCAGGTCCCTTCCAACCCCTGTGACTCTGTGAAATGAAACCTGTTACCACCTAAGCATTCAAAGTAACATCACGGTTTCAGTTCTCACTCACTTATCTTCAGCTTTACTAAAAGCAGTTTGGAATTTTAAAAAGAAGAAGGAAAGGATACAGTCATTAAAAGTCCTCCAAAAAGGAACATAAATACAAAATCTGCCGTCCGACCTCGGAAAGAGCCTTCTTCAAGCATCCGGCAGTAGCGATATCTGAAGTCAGGGGTCAGGAAAATTGGACTGCAAATGAGTTTAAAGAAAGATCCAAGCAGAAAAGGATTTAATCCCACATGAGCTTAGATGTAAGGCTTTTAGCAATTTGCTTCCTCAATCATCTCTTTCTGGATACCTCAGCAGAGAGAGGGACAGCCAGGAGAAAAAAAAAACGTTACTCAGCATTTTCTCCTGTTGTGTGAGAGCCAACATGATGGATCAAGCTTGGTAAAACAAAGTCTTAACACCACAGAAATAAACTGGCAACATTCTTGACAACTCATGAAGGAGATACAGTTGATGCACATCACTGAGGTCGATGCTGCTAAACTCCCAGGAGCTTCACAGTGGAGCAGAAGCAAAACTTTCCCCTACGTGGATGTACAGCAACACACCTGCACTCTGGAGCTCTGCTTTCCAAGGGGAGAAAACAAACTTGATGAAGGATACAAAAAGATCATGTTAAATAAAAAATTAAAGCCCACTGGTCCAAAGAATAAGTAGTTTGTGATTAACCTCCATACCTGGAAAATAAAGACAAATACAAGGGTTTTAAAGATGGCTTGTTTGTACTGTCTGCACAGAAAAGCAAATAACACAACTAGAATGTCATGTACAGCCAAAGAGTCTAAGACTGAAGCCCAGATACAATGACCTGCACTCTACCTCCATTCTTGTTTAAGGGGGACACAGACCTTTTGGAATGCATCCAGAGGGGGGGCAGAAAAATAATCAAAGGGCTGGAGCACCTCTCCCACAAAGACAGTCTGAGGGAGGCAGGCTTGCTCAGCCCAGAGAGCAGAAGGCTCTGGGGGGACTGGAAGTTGCCTTCCAGTACCTGAAAGGGCCTATAGGAAAGCTGGGGTAGGACTGGTCACGAGGGCACGGAGCAACAGGATGAGGTGTGATGGTTTTAAACTAGAAAAGGGGAGAATTAGGTTGGATATTAGGAAAAAAATCTTCAATATGAGGGTGGTAGATCACTGGTACCAGATCTCTGGTTGCCCAGAGAGATGGTGGAGGCCCCATCCCTGGAGACATTCAAGGTCAGGCTTGATGGGGCTCTGAGTGACCTGATCTAGTGAAGATGTCCCTGCTCACTGCAGGGTGGGACTAGATGGTATTTAAAGGTCCCTTCCAACCTAACACAGTCTGTGATTCTACCTAATTCCAGTATGAAAAGCCACAGGCATTTACAGCACTCAATTATAAGAAGACAAGCACTTCCAAACTCCACAGTTTATTTAAAAGCCTCCCACACTTTAGAAAACACTTACTTGAAAGTTTTTAAATATTAATTCAGGGTTGAAATACAGCTGAAAGGGTGTGATTAATTCTAATTGCTGAAAAAGAAGAGAACATTTGATGGGATCAATACACCGAGAAAACACCACACAAGTCCAAACAGCTAACTACCTTTCTCCGTGCAAAAACAAAGCCCAAGCGGCTCCCAGTCAGCACAGCGAGGAGCTTTCTAGCAGAACCGAGCCTCCATGAGCTCTTCGGGTCCCCTCACACCGTTTGAGCTTTGCGCCTCGCCAGGTTGCACGCCGGGCAGTCAGCGGGGCCTGGAACCGCTGCTCCCGGGGCTCGGGAGGCCCTGAGGGGAACGGGCCGGGCCTGAGACGGGGGGAGGTCTCCAGTAGAACCCCTTCCGCGCCTCCCCAGCGCCTCGCTCTCCCAAGCCTCGCCGCTCCCCTCCTCCCTCCGCGCCTGCCGGGCCCCCCCGGCGCCGCCTTCCTCTGCGGCTGCGGGAGGCCGCTCAGGGGCCCCGCCGGGCCGGCCCGAGGCGAGCCCTCAGCGGGGCCTGCGGAACCGCGAGCGCGGCCGGCGGGGCCGGGGCGGCGGCGCCACTCACCACGGCGGCGGTGGTGAGAACACAGGCCGTGGTGTAGGCCCGCGTCACGGGCGGCACCTGCAGGTACTCCTGCCGGAAGGTCTGGTACGCCATCTTAGCGCCCCCCGCGCCGCTTCCGCCGCCCGCCTGCGCTTGCGCCCGCCGCCCCCTGTGCCCGCCTCCAGCGGAGCCAATCAGCGCCCTCAGCGGCCGCGCAGGGACCGCGGCTCTTCGCCCCTCCCGCTTTCC
The DNA here is from genome assembly GCA_020800305.1 of Porphyrio hochstetteri. NCBI lineage: Eukaryota > Metazoa > Chordata > Aves > Gruiformes > Rallidae > Porphyrio > Porphyrio hochstetteri. Next base: position 1,939,196 of record CM036925.1, read on the forward strand.
CCGCCCCCGAGGGCTGCGGGGCTCGGTGATTGGGCGATGCGCTTGTCCTCGCCGCCGCTGATTGGCTGCGCTCCTGAGGGAGCTCAAACTAGGCGGGAAGCGGCGGAATGAGCGGAGCGGCGGGAAGGTGCCTCAGTGTGTGGCGGGAGCAGCCGCGCTGCCTCAGGTAACGCCGCGGGTGCGCTGAGCCCCTCAGCTCCGGGCACGGCCTTCCCGCCTGCAGCAAAGCTCGTCTCCTCAGGGCCGGCCCTTCGCTCTGCCGTCCTTCCCGCCTCCTCAGGGCCGGCCCTTCGTTCTCCCATCCCTCCCGCCCGCCGCCATGTCGGTCAATCCCATGGCCTATGAAGCGCAGTTCTTCGGCTTCACCCCTCAGACGTGCATGCTGCGCGTCTACCTGGCGTTCCAGGACTACCTCTTCGAGATAATGCAGGTGGTGGAGAGCGTCATCCTGAGGAAGCTGGAGGGATTCCCCGGCGGCTGTGAAATCAGCGCCTCACAAGTCCGGGAATGCACAGAGAAATTCCTTATCTTCGTGAAGGAGCACTTTGAGAAGCTCTTCAATAAGATGGAAGAAGTGCTCCTGCAGCTGGTGTTTAAAATCCCTGAGAATGTGCTCCTTCCTGAGGACAAGGCCCACGAGCAGTACTCCTACAGCAAGGAAGAGTTCCAGGCGCTGCAGGATGAGATCAACCAGCTGCAGCAGCAGTACAGGGCCGAGGTGGCAGCTGGGGAGGCGCTGCGAGCAGAACTGGAGGAACAGAAGGTGGTTGAGGCTGAGCTCAAGAAGACTTTGCAGTTGTTTGATGGGCTGGAGAGTATCTGTAGGGTGCATGGAACTGGCAACTTCAAGGAAAGCTTTGCTTTCCTGACGCAGAACGTTAAGAAACTGCAAGATGTGCTGAAGGATGTTGAAGAAAAAAGCAAAAAACTTAAGGTGCACGATGAGTTAATGTAATGGGAATTCTGAAAAGACAACACAAATCATCGAGACAGCTTGCTGCAAATTACAAGGACTTATCTCTCCAGAAACATCTCCCCTAATCCCTTACTCCTGTGATCGATCTAGATTTAAAGCCATTGGACTGTGTCAGTTTGCACCTATTTAACACCTTCCTAGGGAAGCAGGGAGAAGGAAAAGCCAGTAAAATGTAACTGAAGCTGGTGATGGGGAATGTTGGGTTGGATAACCTGGCTGTGAAGGCACCTCTGACCTTGCAGATGTTAAATTTGAAAACAACATAGCATTTGTTTATTTTAAGGCTGTTAAAAAGAAAAAAAGCCTAAGTAAAGCCTGTAAGTGTGTGAGTGACTTTCCAAGCTGACAGCGGCTCAGAGTTGGTGTTTCCCTCAATGAGGACATGGGGACTTAGCACCAGTTTCCCAGAGGAGTGGTAGGAGAGACAGTGATGTTGTGGTCAAAGTTCTGAAGAGAATGAGATCTGTTTGCATCAAACCTGAATTTCAGTCCAGTTTCTGATATTTTGGGGTGACTTACCACTTCACATTTGCAAAGAGATAGCATGTTTCCTTTAAGCAAGGGGAACGTGCTGTTCCATGGACTGGAGAGAGAAGCCACTGCAGGAAACGAGCCACTTGATCACCTTGTCCTACTGCAGTTTACATTGCTTTATATGTATTTTTTGTTTGGTTTTCTTCTCCTTGTCCAGTGTGCTTTTTGCTTTTAAACAGCAAACCTCTAGTCATGTTTAATCTTATTTCCCTGTAAAAACATTGTGAAGACAGACCAGTGTGCTTGAGTTCTTTCAAGTCACTTAGCTTATCCCAGCTGTACTCCCTTCCAAACACATTTACAGGCTGTGCACACCTCTCCCTTGGCCTCTGCAGGTTTTGGATCTCCTGTGAGATGTAGTGTGGAATATCAATGCTGATTTCTACTTTACTAGTGTAGCTGTTTGAAAGGTGAATAATTCAGAAGTTGTTGCAATTCAAATAAAATGTATTAAAAGCATAAAATACAGTTTGTTCTTCCCTGACTTGTGTAGACTTTATACTGTGTCAGCTTTGTAAATCCAGGGTCTTTAAGCATAAGGTGGCCTCAGTGCCTGTGAGACTGGCACTCAGAGCCCTCATGGAGGGGATTCATTTCTGGTGTTTGTCTAAGCAGAGGCTGGAGTTCAGAGGAGGAAAAGAGAGTGAATTGCATAAAAACTTAAGTTAGTTGTTTAGAAAAGAACTTAGTGACTTAGGAGTTACCTGGTATTCTCTAACTTGAAACTTGAAGAGTAGAAAGGTGTGATTCATACGATGTCTGGTGTAAATAACCTTGCTGGAAAAGGGTGTCTTTGTTTTACACTGCTCCTGTCAGTTTTGCTGCAGGCATCAGGCAGCTGCTACTCTTAAATTGAGTGCAAATGCATAGAAATTGTTTAATTTAATGCAAAATTGTAAAGGATAACATTTGGGAAAAGGACTAAGAAGTGAAGGTGATAACTTGACCCCAAAGAGCCCGAGGAGGGGTCCACAAGAGAGGAGCTATGGGCAAGAACTGACAAAGGGGGGATGAAAGAATCGACTCCTGCCTGTTCTGTTGTCCTAAATTTAATGGCACAATTCCTCCCCTGAAGTCCTCAGAATTATCCACAGCTGGTGATGGAAATAAAGACACTGGTGTGTCTGAAACCTTTCCCTTTCTGCAGTCCCTGTGTGGAGACCTGCACATCCATTTGTGCAGCAGTTCAGCATCTGCACAGTGGGGTCTGCAGCGCTGTGGGATGGTTTGCTGGTGGGTTGAGGGGTGGCCTGGCTGCTCCTGTTCAATTAGGTCTTCTAAACTATTTGTTTCAGAAAAAAAGGGGTTGGGGGTTTTTTTTTGGGGTGTGAAAATAAAAACATGAACAGGGGAGGTGGCCTGTCACAGCAAATCAAGGCCCTCAGCAGGACATTTATTACCCACAGCTCTTGGTTCAGGCTTCTCTTCAGCTGAGATTAAATGCTGGTGGTCTGATGACAGAACCGTGGAGCTGAAGTAAATGACACGTGGAGAAGAACAGGTCTGTGAAGAGAAAAAGGACTTTGCCACGACCCCTCTGGGGATACTGGCTTCCTAAATTCAACTGCTACTAAAATCCTGTAACCTAATTCCCCCCCTCTTCATTTTTGTACCAAGAGCCTTTTGCAGGGGGAGACTGCCTTGCTGTAGTGCACTTGGTCCAGTAAACAGCCCAGCACTAGAGCCATGGCTCCCATCCGCTTGCTCCTGGGGATTCTATCACTTCTCATTTCCCTGCAGAAAGGAACTTCTCCCACTGCTTTGCCTCACTTATCCCCTCCTGGGCTGTTATTACTCCTACTTACACAGTTTGGAATATTATTATGTCACCTTAATTTCTAATAATTAGTATTTGGTATAATGCTACAGCAGAAGTCAGCTCTTAATGAATATTATAATAAGTACTAAATTATCATTTACTGCTAAGAAATCCATTTGGAAACAGCCCATTGAAAAGAAAAACAGCAGGGAGCAGCCTGCCAGCCCTCTACCTGCCTGAGTCAAACCCCAAATCAAGTCCCCAGCGAGATGCTAAAGGGTCCTTGAACCCTGGAGACGTTTTGTGGCTTGGAATTGATACACCTGTAAATCACATCTCCCCGTAAATCAGTGGCTGTGTTTAGCACTAGCAGTTGTTGGGCTCATGGTGTGTCTCTGGGTTGACCCCTAATGACAAGTGATGACATAGATGCCTTAATGTTTGTTTGTTTTCAGTTTGTTGGTTTGAGCAGAACAGGAGCAGAGCAGTGCCCTGCACACCTCACCAGGAGGACGGTGCCCTCCGCAGCACTGCAGGACCAGCCAGCCAGTCCCAGCCAGCAGCACCCAGCAAACCCAGATCTGCTGAGGTTTCCACACCACATGGAGGCCGCACAACACACGTTTGCCCGAGGACAGTGTTAATGACCCAGGACAGCATCTCTTTGGCAGTGAAAGCAATCCAAGCAAGACAGCTCCACAGGTCACATTACAAGATGCCGCACCAGGTGCTGATGTGGTACCGAAGCACGATGGGTCCCTGAGCCTCTTTGTCCAGGGAAAAGCCCGACAGGGAAGAGCAGGGATGAAAGAGGGAAAACCTGTGCCCCTCGCTGCTGCAGCTAAAAGCACAGCGAGGGCTTGGACAGCAGAGAGCAGGCGAGAGCCGGCAGCAGGCGCCGCGCTAGGAACTGCGCTGATGCCAAGTGTCATTTCTCTGGGCTTTATTCTCGTTTTCTCTTCAGTTCTAGAGTACAAAAGCATGCAAAAAATAGCCTCTCTATTCATGGTACATATTTACAGTGCAGTGGCCATGTGCCACTGCAGTACTGAGTGCATTTACATCATGCTTGAGTTACAGCAGAGTATGTACAGAGCTGGAGATTTAACATCAGGGTGTAACAAGAGACTTGACCACGAAGAGAACAGGCCTATACATCTGAAACAGCAGCAAAATTACAGCACAGAGGATCCAAATTACATCCCCAACAGTTGCAATTATTTCTCCCTGGAATTGACACTGGTTTTTTGGAATGCTTTGACTCGTGGCTTGTGGTTACTGAGCCACTGGGCATCCACGAGCAGCGACTCTAAGCATGCATGGCTTGCTTTCAGGCAAGGGAAGGTGAAAGGCAGCCACTGGCTCTCAAGCTCCTTTCCTGCCCTCATCCCATGGGAGGCTGCATTCGGCGTAACAGGGACACAGAACAATCCAGCTTAATTCAGGCTGGGACAGACCTGATCTGAGCGTGGCCTTCTGTAGGAGGCTCTGGGCCAGGGAAGAAGAAGAAATCCCTTTCACTATTTGCTCAGCAAACACCCCTGTCAGTGTGCCCTGCTGAAGTGGAGACACTTTTCTGAACTGAGGCACAGGGACACAAACCCCACCATCAGCTTTCCTGTCCCAGGGTTCCTGCTGGACACCCAACTCTCTGCCAGGACCCCTCTAACTCACACAACCAGCCTGCTCAGAGCCAGGGCTGGAGAGCCAGCCACCCTCACTGCAGCTCTTGCAGCAAAGGGCAACTCAGAATCAAGTGACAGCTTCTCACATACCTGACTGTGCTGCTTGGGGGAAGAGAGCCCCACACACCAGCTACAGGAGGGGCTCTGAGCATGAGTGAGGGCAGCTGGGACCCTTGGAGTGAGCCTGGGTCTCCACGGGGCTGCAACAATGCCCCTGGGCTGGTGGGACAAAGCTCCTGGTTTTCTTGGGGGAGCTGTGAGGTGGAAAGCACTGAGCTGGAGAAAGCAAACGAGCTCTCCCAGCCACAGAAATGGAGAAGAACCTCCCTTGGCCTCTGCCACAGCACTGCCAATGGCTTCAGGAAACAGAGCCCTGCTGAAAGAAGATAGAATTCCTCCCACCAGCTCCTCCCCGGCAGTAAATAAGGAATTAAACCCTGTCCTGGGAGTGGTTTCATCGAGATGCCATCCATTTTGTGTGGAGCAGCTACACCATCCTGACAGCCTCTCCTCACATGCAGCCACACACAAAATTGCCGTTCCCGGGACCAACCCCACTGAAGCCTGACCACCAGCTGCTCCCACCTTCCCCATTTGATTCCCCAGGAATATTTTCCAGGGCAGCATTTGTCAAACCACTCTCCCTAGGACCCCCAAACGACACAGGCTGGGTTAGCAATGCCACACTGCAGAGACCTGGGGGGTATTTAGCCTCGGGGGGGTTTCCTTGCCTTGAAGCCCAGTTGTGGCATGGAGCAGGGGAGATGAAGTCCCACCAGAGGGGGACACAGAACGGGGCACAGTGGCAGGAGTGTGCTGGGCTCACAAGAGACTTCATGTTTCTTAGGTGTTCTCTGTGGTGTGTTGCAGAAGACACCCAAAGCTGCCACGTTTCCCATCTCCACCCCACAAACCTCTCTCACAGCGGCAGGGCAGCAGCCCCCAGCCCAGCCCACCACCAGCACACAGCGTGGCCACCCCTGCAAACCTGAAACCCACCCGTGGCACAAATCTCCAGGCAAACTTCCAGCTCAAACTCCAGGATTTCTCTAACCTGCAAGATGAAGTGAAGCACCATCCAGACAGATGTCGGCCCAGGATGACACAAACAAGATCCAGAACGGATGCTGCTGAGATCAGCAAGGGATAGATCTGGCTTATCCACCTTCACACTGAACACAGGTCAGAGCCGTGTGGCACTTCTCTTGCAGAGAGCCCAGCCTCTTGCTGGGCAGTTTGTGGCTTGTGTCTCAAGGCACTGAAGAAGTAAAAACTTATCACAGTCCAGTTCCACTTACTGCTGCAGGTCATTCAGCTTCTCTTGCAAGCCTGGGCTGCCACTGCCAGCTACACTGCTCAGAGATACATCCCTGGGAACCACCACTCACAGCAGAGCTTCCCAAAACAAGCCCTTGGCCTGAGATCACCCCTCTCTCTGCACGGGCTGGGGGCTCACCCTGCACTGCAGCCTGCCTCCCTCCCTGCTGCGGGTCACAGAGCTGTGCCCCAGGGATGCCAGCAGCTGAGCACCCATCTGCCTGCAAACCAGAGAACAGAGTTTGCTCCTGACACTTCTCCAGGGCCACTCAGCTCAGCCCTGGTGCACAGAACTCGGTGGCACCCCAGCACTTGGTCCCCAGTACAGACCAGTTCGCATCCAGACACCATCCCCTCCGAAGTCACCCCCTGCCCAGTCCCTCCTCCTGTGCTCTCAGAGGTGCCAAGTCCCCATCTCAGCTTTCACTCCCTTTCACCCTGTGCTTCAATGTGCATCACAAGGCAGCGGGAAGAAGCACATGGGACAAGCACACCAGCCCATGGGACAAGGACACCAGCCCACGGGATGAGCACACCAGCCCAGGGGACGAGCACACCAGCCCATGGAACAGGGACACCAGCCCACGGGACGAGCACACCAGCCCACAGGACGAGCACACCAGCCCATGGGATGAGCACACCAGGGACATATCATGGCACTCAACCAAAGCAGAACCTCAGGCCTTTGGAGGATGCCAGGTGCACAGTTGGGACAGGCAGGATTTAGCACCTTGATGTGAGCAATGCAGAGCACCAGCCAGAGCCATAACCTTCACAGGGTATATATTCTGCTTTAGAAATTGAAGATCTCCTTAAGAAAAGGCATTAACTGCAATACTCTTTCCCAATTTGCTGATATTTACAGGCAAGACACATGGCAAACCCCTTCTGGGCAGCCCACTGAGGTGGCATCCGAGCAAGGGGAGGCAGCAGGCCATGGACTGGGAGCAGAAGCCACCAGGAGCAAAGCCCAGTAAGGAAAACGTTGGGAAACACCAAACTAGACTGTAGTAAACAGAACAGGAACACCAGTGGCTACCAACAATCCCTGTACACATACCCCCTTGCACAAAAAATCAGGGGACAAAGTCCTAAACCTTCAGGATTAACCTAAAAAAAGACAGTAAGATGATTATGTAGGAACCAAATTTAATTGTGTCCTTTATTTATGTACTATAAAATAAGAATCCCATCCCACTGGCTTCCTGGGGGCACGTTCAGACCCCACAAAGCTCAAAGGAAAATACTGACATGTATTTCCATGGATTGATGTCACTGGTTTCTTACTCTCAGTGCAAGAGTGAAATTCCTGATTATATACACAGTCTGTACAGCCACCAAAATAGCTGTGTTTGCCCTTTCAAGTGCAATCTCTCACCTGTTGTCGAGCTGTAGAGATGAAGCTTCTAATCCCAAGGTTAGAAGCAATCTATGGATAAAATAGCAGCATCAGCACGTGCATAAAAATTACAGTCTTAAAAGAAAATTAAGAATTAAAGCCTTAAAAACCCCAAAAGATCAAGTTTTGATCTCATTTGTGTTCTGTAGCTTCTCCTTGGTCTAAAAACCCTCCACCAACATCCTTCCATCCTAGGGAGCGCTCCCAGTTCGGGTTGTTTATCAGGAAATTCAGAGTTTAAAAGCATTGGGTAGATAATTTTAAAGGAGTGAAGGAATGAGTGAAGGAAAGGCAATCACCCTGACACAAAATAAACCTAAAACCTGCCACTTTGCACCTTGCAGAGCAAGGTGTGTGCACACATGCAGCTGATGGGGTGCAATCCCAGCTCTCTGGGAACAGCCAGCATCCTTGGTGTGCCAACCCCTCCTGTGTATCAGCACATCCCAACGCTCCAGGTCTCTGTGGGGTTCCAGGGTTTGCTGTGCATCTCAGGGAACACTCTGCAGCTGTTTTATGCCACCGCCCTGACTGCAGTCAGAGAGGCTGGTGGGATTCATGCTGCACAAAACTGAGGGGTGAGAAGAGGAGGGGGAAAAAAGAGGAGAAAGAAAGGCATAGAGTGACAGAGCTCACTCCAAAAGGAAGATCTCATCCTTGCTTACAGAATTGTAGGGGTGGGAAGGGACCTCCAGAGCTCATCGAGTCCAACCCCCTGCCAAAGCAGGGTCCCTGGGACAGGTCAGTGTCCAGATGGGTCTTAATGATCTCCACAGAAATCCTGCCATCCACTCCAAGAGGAGCAGGATGTGTCCTGGCATACAGAAGAGCTTTACCCCTGCATGAGTAAACCAGCTGCCCTCTGCTGTAACCCCAGCTCTGCAGCCCCTTGTCTGTTCTCCCTGATGCTTGAAACAGAGAATGGAGAAAAAAACCAAAAGCAAGGAAAAAGTCACCAAAAGGGGCAAACAAGCCCTGAGACCACGTTTGGTTTGCTGCCTTACAAATAAAACCACATTCCTTGGCCAAGACACCCAACTCCAAAGCCCACAGGTGAAGCACAAGTGGAGAGCAAGGCACAGGGAGGAGCGCACGGACGCCTCGCACGAGGAGCGCGGCCGCCCAGGAGGCCGAGCCAGCCCTCTGCCAGCCCTGCCTCCCAAGGGCTCGCTCTTCTTATTGCTGCTCTGTTCCTCCTCTCTGGAGTTCTGGCTTGGTCCATTTTGTTTGGGTTGGGTGTTTTTTTTGTTAGCTTTGTGGGTTTTTTTCCCCTTTGCAGGCCCCGGACTCGGCGATGAGGGCAGATGCATGCTAGACAACACCACGATGGGTACAAGAGCAGCAGCACGTGAGCGACCAGCCTGCAGCCAGCCAGGCAGCTTCAGGATGTAGCTTCATCTTCACACACGTCAGGCAGCTCTGGGTCCCTGCCTCCTTCTCTGCTCCCTTGTTTTCTACATGGACAGCAAGGAAACAAAGAGGTTACAGGCGCACAGCAATGCAAGAAACAAAGCAGGTGGTGCTTTTTCCAACAGGTAACCCAGGTCAACAGCATCAATATTAAGAGGGAACAGCAAAGAACCAGCCTGTTCTGAGTGGATATTACCCAGCCTCTCATACCAGAGCAGATCTCCCCAGGCCTGGATGGGGTTGTGTGCTGCCTGGGCACTAGCTCAGAGATGTTTATAAGCAGTTTGTCACAGTTCACGTTGGATCTTATTTTGTTATTTAATGAGTTAATTGGACAGGCTGCTCCCTAGAAGGGACTGTGCAACTGGTTGGAGAAATGACTGTGATTTGAAGGCATCCTGGCTGGGATGGTCACATGGAGCTGAGTTTCGGTCAGCCCAGAGCCCCCCCAGCATGGCATCAGAGGCAGAAGTGCAGGGGCTGGTAGAGGGGCCAGAGCAGATATGGCCCCAGCTCTATTTCTTTTGCATAACCACTAAATATTAAACCTGAGCCCAAATGACAAAGTTCAGCCCCAGCTTTTCCCAAATTCTGTGGTTCTTCCTCCACGAACATGGGGCTGAGCAGCAGTTCCTGCTAAAACCCAACTGGGTTTTTTTCACCCCTCCTTGCCCAAAGAAGGCTGGAACACCAAGCAACAACTACTACTAATGCACACATAAACATTAGTGTCACACACAGAGAGTTAGTGCAGTAAAACTGCTCCTACAGGAAGGAAGGATGGAGCCAAATACTCTTGCCACCACACAAATCACACGGGCTGAGGAGAGGGGACAGGTTTCTACAGCACCCAGGGGAAACACAAACACTGAGTTACCTTAACGATGGATGCAAATACACAGATGTGTTTAAGAGTCTGTCCCTGAGAGCAAAACAGTGAAACAAAGGCAGAAAGTGATCATGAAGATGATGGCAGCAGGCAAAGGAGCGTGTGTTTCTGCACCTAACTAGCACAGCAAGCAGAGTGAAGAGAGGATGCAGCGTCAGTCACAGAATTCACAGAGCTGTAGGGGCTGGAAGGGACCTCCAGAGCTCACTGAGTCCAACCCCCCTGCCAAAGCAGGGTCCCTAGGACAGGACGTGCAGCTCAAAGGACAGAAGAGGACAGGCACTGGTACAAACCCACTGCTGAAAGCTCAGACTGAATCCAGCACACTGCTCCTGTCCCGCTGGCTGCCAGCTGCCCCAAGGGCATCTCCACAGCCTGTTTCTGGCAGCACCATGGCACTGAGCCCTGGGGATTCCTCAGCAAAAAGCCCCCACGAGGCAGGTGCCTCTGTGTGGATTTGTGAGAAGCTGCTTCTGCTTGGAGACCTGGCTCAGCCACGGTTTCACCTACCTCTCCTCCCTCCTGGCTTCCTCACACCTACCACAGCCAGTGATGCCCCTACGGGGTGCGACAGCTCTTCTGCTGGCTTTTTAGGGAGGCTGGAAGCAGGGCGGGCTTTCTGAACACAGACCAACCCCCCAGCCAGCAGCTGACAACCACATTTCATCAACAGTACCAGCAGCCATAATGGGAGAGTAAATTGGGTCTGTCAAAACACAGCAATTAATTTGATAGGTAGGAGCTGCAATAAATGAGAGTAATAAAATGTGGTGAAGCCAGTGCTGACTCAATTAGGAGAAACCTGGAGCAGGCAGAAGAAGCGTAGCAAACTCTGCTAGGAGAAGCCCAGAACTCAGCTGAGAACGCTGAGCAGCTCGGGCCTAACCCCTGCTAGTGACAGGCCTGGGGCACCAGCCACGGCCTACAGGGCCTGCAAGGCCCAGCGAACCCCTGCATCTCCCTAGAGATCCTGCACCAACAGCAGGACCTGGAGCTGCCCAGACCTCTGGCCCCAGCTACCACACAGCTCACAGCAGCGCTCACAGGGCTCCTAGGCGTGTGGAGGTGCTCCCATGCAGAGTTCAACACTGCGAAACAAGGGACACCTTTATTTTCATTCCCTTCTGCCTGGGGGATGTGCCTGCCATCGAACAGCTGCCTCTGTCAGTGCCATTAAACCAAGCAGTAACTAACACCCAGAAGAGGATTTGCTTCTTCCAGGTCTGAGGAGTGCTAAAACCAGCTCGCTCTCCTCCCAGTGCTCATTGAAGAACTGTTTCAAATCACTGGTGTCTTAATGGTGTCCTCCAAAGGAGTGAAGCCTGAGGCAAACATGAAAGACCTCCTGCTGTTGCAGAGACTTCTGCACATGCAGCTTCTGCAGGAGGTATCTCCAAGAGCAGAGCCCAGCACACTGTCCAGGTAACATGGGGAGGAATTAAAAGCAATAAGTAAAAAATTCAACCACATGATTTACACTTTCCTCCTCTCCCAGTCCCAAGGAATGAGCTGTTCAACCAGCTTCTCTCTCCTCCTATTTTCTTACAGAACAGACCCATTTGAAGAACTATCAATTAGGCATCAGATACCAGAAAGCAGACTCAGCTGACAGAGGATCTCCTGCAAAATACATTCTCAGATGTAAGCTCCTTGAAGCAGCACTGAGAGGGATGCTGGCACTTTCACATGCAGCCTAATTGAATAACTGGAATGGGAAACTGGAGTTTTCTAATTGCTTTTCTTTTTTTTTTCTTATATAGAAACACAACAAATTATTTTTGACCTATAACTAGAAGGAGATGCTGTGTTACAAGAGCTGATTGATCTCTCTCCAAAGCCAGTGCCACTGAGGAGCAGCAGCTCTGTGGTGGACAGCTTGGGAGGTCGTGGCTCCTTTTTCTTGCAGGCAATCCCAGGCAGTGTGGGCAGAGAGTGGTGATGGCTGTGGCACTGGCCCCCTGGCCAGCCCCACTTTTGGGGTACCCTGTCCAGCTGTGCAGGAGAAAACTCTGCCTGACACACAGGAACTTCAGAATTTTTATGCTGTGACTACATTAGCTGTTTATGCTAGGTTCTAGGAATTTACAGTCATCCAGACTCACTCAACACTCATGTGAACTACAGAACAACCCACTATGAATTAACAACCAGATGGGAATCATGTGTAGCTCCATTTGCCCCTGTGGAAATAACACTGTAATCATGAGATAACTCACTGAACAGTGAACATTCCCATTGAGGCTCAATTTCTTTAAAATCAATGCCCTTGGATTCAATAAATCTCTCTTAAAGCTGAAGTCATTTTCATTAGATTCAACCAGGAGAGCATTTTATAAAGTCTGAAACAATAATAACATTCCTGACCAAAAAAAAAAGCATCCAAATGTCTTTCTTGAGATGGGTTCTCAAAGCTGCAGTTGTGCATGATTTAATTAGGAGGAAGACAATGATTACTGCCAAAAATTTGTGCTGATGGCACCAGATTGAGAAATTAAGCACAGAGGTCAGTGCAGGGGAGAACTGGCATGTTCAAAGATCTTCTCTAAGCACTTAAGCTGCTGGGCAGAGGTCCTGCCCTGACCTGACATGTTCTTGCAAACCAAGGGCACTGGACACAGCAGCACCACAGTGGAAATTACACCTGGTTTTCACAAACCTTTTAGTACTGGCCTGTACATGGAGCCTGAATGCAAATGTGGGGCTGAAATGAGTAGAGCCAGGGAAAGATGCTGGGCTTGTATAAGCTGAGAAGAGTTTGACTAGCAGCTTTGGAAAAGAGACAAATAAAAGCAGAGGCTCATCTCAAAGGCCTAGAAAGGTTTGGAAAGGCATTAGACATTGATAACCTGGGTAATCAGAAACACCATAGCTACACTTCATCAAACAAAAAGGCATTAGACATTGATAATGTGGGTAATCAGAAACACCACAGCTACATTTCATCAAATGAACTTCACTTCTTGTGAGCAGATAACAAAGCACCCAGCTCTAGGCAGGAACCAGCCACGGTGCCAGGGTCAGGAAGTTTTCCCACCAGGTTATTCTGTTGCATGAGCTTTCAAGCATCTTGAATGAAGGTGGAAGGGAAGAGATCCCTTCTGGACACAGGCTGAGGGTACTGGATCACCTTGGGTATCAATTCAGGCAGGACTGAGGAAGAAGAAACCCTGCCTTGCTCTGCACTGGCTGTGCACAAAGCACACCACATGTTCTAATTCAGTGAAAGCTTCCCCCTTGCTGAGCAATGCAGTGCAGTGCCCAGGAATGACTGGAGATATGGGCAGGGACATGTGTCAAATTAGCAATAACTAATTTGGAAGGCAATGAGCCAAGGAAAACAAACAAGGACAAATCCCCTTGCTAAGCTGGCAGAGGAGCTGTGACTGCCACACTCCAGATACATCCCCACAGCAGCGCCCAGTCCATGGGGTGTGTAACTGTTAAACTGCTGTCTAGTAACTGTTAAACTGCTCCTGGCCTCAAAGGCAAAGCATTTACTGAAGTCTCTGGTACACAGTTGGGCCCTAAAGCATCATCATCCTTAACTGAGCTGCGCCCCTAAACCCCCAGACACCCGAGAGAGAGAGCTGCTCCCCTGGTGACACTGCCAACGTGCAGGGAGAGCCTCAGCACGCCCTGGGGGGAGCCTGCCACACACAGCACTGGGCTTTTGGGTGGGAAAGGCTAGTTCTTGGCCAGCACAGCTTTGTGAACTGCAGCCTTGCAGCTTCTGCAGGGTGAGGACATGAAAGTAACTGTCCTGGATCAGGCCAATGGTCTGTCTGTTACTCACTGGCCTAATGGCCCAGAATCCTGGCTCTGAATGGGATGGGAACCAACACAAAGGAGAGAAACCAAGAGCCAAGTAAAGCACAGAGAAATTCTCCCCCATCTTGTACATCCAGACTGTTGTGTTTAAAATTTCTTGATGAATCTCAGAGTCATTACTTTGTCTACTCCCTTTTTAATCCCAATACAGCAACTTCTATTTATTTATAGTCTCCCAACTCTCCCTCTGCAATGTGTGCCAGCATTTCACAACTGGCTGCATGAAAAAATTCTCTGTGTTCTGAAGTGAAATGGCAATGTCACAGTGTTCTCCACTGCTGCCCATGCATCTCCACAGTGTCTCTGCCCACACCTGGGCCACAGACAAACCACATCATCCCATTTGGAGTTTGTAACACACACAGAGGGCTCTTTTGGTGCTTTTTTCCACTGCCCATGAAAAAGGAGAGAAGAATTGTTCTGGGCTCCTCACCATAGAAGGACATTTAGGTCCTGGAGCAAGTCCAGAGAAGGGCAACCAGGCTGGGGAAGGGGCTGGAGGGCAAATCCTCTGAGGAGCAGCTGAGGGAGCTGGGGGTGTTCAGCCTGGAGAAGAGGAGGCTGAAGGGAGACCTTATCACCTCCTACAACTACCTGAAGGGAGGTTGTAGAGAGGTAGGTGATGGTCTCTTCAGCCAGGTGACAGGTGACAGGACAAGGGGGAATGGCATGAAGCTGCCCCAGGGCAGGGGCAGATTGGATGTTAGAAAAAAACTTTTAATGAAAGAGCTGTGAGGGCTGGAACAGGCTGCCCAGGGAGGGGCTGAGTCACCATCCCTGGGTGTGTTCAAAAAAAGGGCAGATGAGGTACTTAGGGATCTGGTTTAGTTTAGGATGAGAATGGTTGGACTTGATGATCTTAAAGGTCTTTTCCAACCTTGTGATTCTGTGAATTAGTTCACTCATCTCCAGTGGATCTCTGATCAGAGTGTATTACAAGCTGATGTGTTAAAAACCAGGCAGACATAGCACCTTGCATGTGTTTAGGCCAAACCCACCTTACTGCATCTGCTGAACAGGTGTTTTACTGCCTTGTATTTCAATTGTAAAGGACATGAGGCAGAACCTAGCCTTGGTATTTGATCCAAAGCAGGTTTTGTCCTTAAATGCTACAAAAAAAGAGCTTTGTAAGCTGCTTCCTTCATCCTCCACACCCCCCTTCCCTCTGCAGGACACACACACACATACTGTATATACATACGTACATCAGCAAGTTCCCTGGAGCAGACATGGACCTCTCCTCCCGCCTGGTCTGAACCTCAAATGGATTCCCAAAGGAGCGTTTTCTCAGCATGGCCTTCACTAAGATCTTTGAGGAGGAAAAACAGACCAGTGAGAACAGCAGGACTGACATGCACTCCCCTGAAGCTAGTCTGAAGGAGTCCAACAGCTTCTTTAGATGCTTAACATTGAACAGCACTACAGCAGGAGCATCGACTGGAGAAACACTCAGAAGAGCTGTCTGACTTGTAGGTGGTGTCAAATCCATCCCCTCAGCAGTGAGCTCAGACCTCTGGACACAGCCCATGGCTGGCAAGAGGCAAAGCAGCTGCTGCTGACCACTTCCTGCCACTCATGGTGGCCCAAGCCCATGAGGAGGAGGTACCAGAGCTCTGCTGGGCCATCCTCCCAGGCACACACTGCCCAGGGAGTGCTGCTGGTGAGGAAGCAAAGCTCAAGGGGACAGGGGAGGGATGGCTTTCACTCCCCAGCCCGCTGTTGGGCTGTATCAGCATCACATCACAAGAGGTGTGAAAACAAGTCCTGTTGTGTTCAGCATCCCTCTCCCCAGCATGAGGAACCCTCAAAAAGCACCTGCATTGTAGTGGTTGCCTGGAGCAAACCTCACCTGGCTCACATGAACTGCCCAGAGCACCCCAAACACCCATTTTGGGTGCCCCAGGTTGGCAGCCAAGTGCCAGCTAGATACCACTGTCCTGTCCCTGCTTCTCCAGCCAGGTCACCTCCAGGCTTGGAGCCTTCATTTGGAGGATCCAAATGATCTCCCTTGCAACCTCTAGATTAATGCTTGTGCTACTTCTGGTGTTCTGGGCTGTCTGGTGCCACTCCTTTGGGGTGATACCCTATCTGAGAGCAGCCAGGCAGATACAAACAGGACTGCTCACATGGTCAAGCCCCACCGCCAGGCTGCTGCAGGACTCAGAGACACACTGGGTTGAAAGGCCAAGTTTCTCATGGCAGGAGCACATGTGTGCCCTCCCCAAACCTCCTTCACCAGCTTCAGCCACGTATCATGCTCTTGAACCAGGCAGAGGATGTGGCTGTGGTTTATACATACCACAGCTGGCAAACTTGGGATGGTCTTCACTGAGTTCTTCACTTCCTCCTCTGTCACCTCCACCACGGTACAGTGCTCTTCCTCCAGTGGCAGTGGCTCCTCACCATCCCTGGTTAGCCACGGATGCACCTGTGTGGGGTACAACACAGAGGCAGCTGTGGGTCTCCTTCTGCAGTGCTGTGATGTAGTGTGAGATCCAGCACCCTGCTCTGCTCTTCTCCCTGGGGCTCTTACAGGGCTCAGGTTTGCAGGTGAGGTGACTGCAAGAGCTGCCAAGTGAAACCACTTAATTCAGTTCCAGAGCACTTCCCACCACCACTGGCTGTGACCTCCTGGGCACAGAGGGAAGCACTGTCACATTGCTCCTCAGAGTTCAAACTTCTGCTGTCAGCTTTGGAGGGGAACGTGCTGGTGCTGTCCTGAGGCAAAGCAAGGGAGAGCTGTGTGCCCTGCAGAGGATGCTGATGGATCTCTGGAAATCTTGAGAGCCTCCAAGATTGGAGAGGGGTGCTTGGAGGACAGTGAGCCCATGCTTGAACAGAACAAAGCCAAGCTTGTGAAGCACTGTGCTCTGCTGGTCCCACCCACTCCCTGTGTTATTAAGCATCTCCTGAGTAAAGCTGACACAGAGAGACCTGTGCTGCCTGGAGGCTGCTGACCAAGAGGAACACACCCCCAGCCCCTGGCTCCAGCACTGGCTCTGCAGCTCACACACCCCACAACAATGCCAGTCCTCCTGGGGGGATTCACTGAGGATCAGCCAGCTTTTGAGCAATTTTAATTTAAATATGTAAACAAGAAAGCTGTTGTCAATATTCCCCAAGCAAACAGCAGCCACAGAGCTGCTCCACGCTGCAGACTGAGCATTCCCAGGCAGCGTGCCAGGGAGAGCTCCCAAAGCAAACACAGGCAACAGCTCTGCCTCATCAGAAGGTACCAGAGGAACAACAAAATCAGCTGGGATGGAAGACTCTAACATCAAGGGAGCAGAGGAACAGAGGGGAATCAGCTTTTTCAAAGGGCAGACAATGGCAGGACAAGGGGGATGGAGTGAAGCTGGAGGAGGGAAGGTTTAGGTAAGATATTAGGGGAAAGTTCTTTGCAGAGAGAGTGGTGAGGGGCTGGAACAGGCTGCCCAGAGAGGGGGTGGGTGCCCCATCCCTGGGGGTGTTCAAGGCCAGGTTGGATGGGGCCCTGGGCAACCTTGTGTAGCTCCAGGCCTGGAGGTTGGTGGCCCTGCCTGTGGCAGGGGGTTGGAGCTCTGTGATCCTTGGGGTCCCTTCCAACCCAGACCAGTCTGGGATTCTGTGATGATCAACAGGTGATTTACCTTAATTTCAGGGACTGTTATCCTGGTCTCTGGATTTTTATCCAGCATGTGTAGGATCAGGTCTTGGAGCTCCTCACTTATCTGTGCTCTGAGTAAAGAAAACAGCAGTACACAGTTACCAAGGGAATGGCAAGTGCTCAAGGCATGCATGGTCCTTGCTGCAGTTACCTGGGGGAGGCCCTGCTCTGCTCAGAGATATTTTCTCTGCAGACACAGCTTGTGAAAGGAAGGTCTAGTTGGCTTGGTCCTTGTCAGGCACCAGGGTCACTGCTGCAGGGGTTGGTTACCTTGTTCTGCCACTAGCACAGCTACACACCCCCACAAAGCAGGAGGGGGGTCAGATGAACACATCTAAGGGCATTTTGTAAAGACAGCCTGTTATAGAGGGGTTTCAGGGGATACATTTGGGGACAACAAAGCATCATCGAGCACAGAACAGGAGCTGGGCTCTGTGACATGAGACGGGCACAACTTGATGTGCTGAACCTGCATCAGGAGCATCACAAGCTGGGAGAAACACCCCACCTGACACAAGTTCCCAGCTGAGCTTGGTACCTGAACTGCTTCCATGAATGCTGAGGGCAGCCTGTTTGTTAACTCACATTTCCCTCCTGTACAGCCCAGCCTGGGGCTGATATAAGGAGGGATCGACCACCTGAGATTCATCAGGTGCATCTGATTTTTAAACACTTATTTCCAAGATCTAAATGCTAAAGTGCCTGAGCCCAGAAGCTGCCCACCCTGTTCTCATGGAGCCCGAGGTCCTGCACTCTGTCCCTTGAGTCAGAGGCTGCACTGCCTTCTGTCCCTAACAACCAGGCAACATCTCTAAAGCACACAGGCTTTGTCTGATCACAGCACTGCCAAAGTCAAACACCAGCACCTGACAGAAGCACATCACACAGCTGAAAGCCCCTACCACCACAGATCACTCTTGAGGAGCTGTGTTGCTGCCTGGAGATGGGATCTGGCAGCACAAAATGTCCCTCCCCAGCAGGGCTGCATTTCAGACTGCAAACAGCAGTGAGGACTGTGCTCACCTCCCCTGCTTGGGGAGGGAATACACCAAATCACAGCAGAGATCTTTTAGTCTGATGAAAACAGAGCTGCCACTTAATCATTTATGAATATTTGATGTAGAGTTTGGTTCTGAGATCAGCAAACACCCCCAAGGAAACACTGCTCCTTCAGTGGGAAGGGGCAGGAAGTAGGTTCAGAGCTGTGTCAAGGGTCTGCAGCACACCAGCAATCTAGCCCAGACAAGGGGAAAGGCAGGATGAGGCCTCAGAGGCTTCCTGCATCCTGGGCTGCACTAGAAGTTATAATTTAGGGGGGAAGGGGTAGCATCGTGCTGCTCTTGAGATGAGATCCAGGCACAGAGGAGCAGCAGTCAGACTAAAGGGGCTCCTCTGGGAGGACCACACAGAGATGTGAGTGCGGTGGAGGCATAAAATACCTAACACCAGATCTGTGCCCAACTAGAAACAGCTTCAAATCCAAGGAACAGAACATATAATCACCTGAGGCTTGTGGGCATTAGATGGATTTCTACACCACATGGGGTTAATGTCACAAGGAAAAGCCCTGCAGACAGGATGCCAGGTTGGTTATGACCAACTCATGTCACCTGTGTCTCCAGGTCCCTTCTCTCCCTTCTGCCAGGGTGCATGCTGTACCCACTGGCATTTCCATGTGCAAGGCAGGCACTCTCTGGAATTTCTCCCAGTCACATCGCTGCAGTGGCTCTCAGGAAAGTGCCAAGCATCACAGAGCTCAGCACCCACTCTGGAGAGCTGCCAGCACCACACACCATTTTACAGGGTGCCCACAGGTCAGAGAACATTGTCCCAGACTTCAGCTCCTCACCAGGAGGGACTGTGCAGAGCTCCTGGCTCTCTGAACACACACTTGGGACAGCAACTTCTCCAGCTTGCTTTTTAGTCAGGCCAGGATCAGCAGGGTGTGACCTACCCCCGTTTATCCTGGGCCATGCCAAGGACCCTCTGCCATGAATGAGAAATCCCAAGTGATAAATATTTATCCCAGTGTCTCCAGGGGAAGGGAAGGGATGATGACACCAGTACAGTCAGCTCCTTCTCCGTCCTGCAGGCTGTCAGGAAGCAGGCACTGAGTTTCCATGGGCTGTCTGCAAACAGGAGTGTGTCTTTGGTAGCCATGGTGAAATAAATTGAAAGCAAAATATTCCTAACTGTAGCGAGGTGCTAATTCTGTGGGAGGTCAGGGTGGATCCAGTCCAGTGAATTTCAGCTCTGTGTGTGTCTCTCTGGCTGCCTTTATCTAACAACTAGATGCAGTTTGGGCAGCTGTCAACACCCAGGAACTCTGCTTCTCCACCAACCCAACCATGGGTGCAGCTATTTTTAGCCTGGGAGAGCAGGTCCCCAAGAAATCCAAATAAATCCTGCAGCCAAATGATCACTGAAGGAAATGCCTGACTGAAGAACAGGTTCTCAGCACGGCCCAGTTAGCCCATTAAATGTTAATAATTTACTGCAGGGAGAGATGGGAACAGCCACTGGTGAGCTGCCTGCTCACCCAAACACACCACGGCGCAGAGAGGACGGGCAGTCTGCCAGGCCTCAAGGCAACCAGCAATCCCACGCCAGGGAAACACAAACAGTTTTCTTTCTCTTTCCTGCAGTGCTGTCAAGACAAAGTCCTGCCCTGACCACGGAGCCACCGGTGGGAACGCTGCGACATGGTGCCACCCGCCTGCGTGCTCCCTCCCAGTGCTGGGGCCTGGTGAGGTGTAACCCCTCAGCATGGCACGGGGCTGGCTTGCCAGGATGGCTCTGTGCCCACGACACAGGTGTGTGTTTGCCACCAACCAAGCGGCCTGACACGTGGCTGCAGGCCCTGGGCAGGTGCTCGGCAGAGGCCTCGCTGTAGGCCCCGCCAGCCTGGGCAGAGATGGCTCCATCCGAGCCATCTGCAGCAGCCCTGATTCATACTCAGGGGAGAGGTATTAACACAGCCCGTGGCATGAGTCATCCCAGCTAAAGCAGATGTCTAAAATAGGACAGCCTGAGTACCCCTTGCTTTCTGCAGACTCAGGAGGAAGCCTGGGGCTGCCCAGGCCCAGGCCCAGGCCCAGCCCCAGGCCCAGGCCCAGCCCCAGGCCCAGCCCTTTGCTGTGGGTGTCTAAAAATGCAGTGAGCATCTTGCAAATCATTCATGTAATAGGAAGAAGGGTTAGATTAGACCTTAGGGGGAAGTTCTTTACAGAGAGAGTGGTGAGGGGCTGGAACAGGCTGCCCAGAGAGGGGGTGGGTGCCCCATCCCTGGGGGTGTTCAAGGCCAGGTTGGATGGGGCCCTGGGCAACCTTGTGTAGCTCCAGGCCTGAGGTTGGTGGCCCTGCCTGTGGCAGGGGGTTGGAGCTCTGTGATCCTTGGGGTCCCTTCCAACTCAGACCAGTCTATGATTCTATGAATAGATGCACACACTCTGGAACTGCCTGACAGCATCCCTTCCCTCCTCTCCAGTACCAGGTGTGCCTTTCATTAGGGTTCTAATGTCTTCATGCTTGTTTTTAGTGATGTCATTTGATCTCTGAAGTTTTCATTGGAAGGAACGATTGGGTTAAGAAGGTCAAAAATTCCCCACCTGCCTACTGTGCTGACTTGGGATGGGAGATAAAGAGTCCAGCCTTGGCTACTTCATCTGACAGTAGCCAGGACAAATTAATCTCCAACAGAAAGTCACCAGAGGCAGAGACTGAGCTCCCCCTGAGTGTAATTACCTCCTGCCAGCCTCCTCAGGCAGGGCCACAAACACGGCCCAGCACAACACTGAACTTCCCAGTGCCCAAATGGCACGCAGGCAGCTTGGCTCAGCCCCCCTCAGCCCCCAGCACGCTGCTGTGGGTTAGAGGAGGCACTGCAACTGCACAGCTGGCCATCCCACCCACCAGCCCCCAGCACAGCTCTGACTGTGGCCAGCCATGGTTTCCTTCACCAACCAAAGCAGGGTGGGGGGCAGCCCCTCAGTCACAGAGGGGTGAGTTATCTTGCTGCTGTTCTCAGAACTAGCCCAGCACACAAGAGCATGGTGCAGAAGGCAGAAGACAGGCCTGCTTCCATCACACACTGCCCCCAGCTCCAAGACAGGTCCAGGGAATCAGGGTGTTTACTCAGGCTGAGGTCTGTAACCACACTGCTTTGGAAAACTAATGCACAGAGCCATCCAGGTGGCTGCCACACAGGAGAAGCACAAACCCAAAAAGCCCCACGCTTCCAGCACCTCATGGGTCAAGCTGCTGGGGCAGAACTCCCTAGACCAGTACCCAAACCCCTCTGCTTCCAAAGGCTCCAGGAGACATTCCCTTCACTCCCTGTCTGCACAACCCAGAGAGAAGAGCAGCAGAGGCAGCTGAGAAGCTTCAACAAGAACAGAAAGGGCCACACAAAGGGCCCAGGAGAACACAAGGCACCTCACCTGCCCTTGTGTGTCCCTCTGTGGTGACCCAGCAGCATCAACGCTGCTCACGAAGCAACGCTGAAAGCTGAACTTTACTTTACACTAGTTGAGTAAAGTTTACTTACTCTTCTGGGAACTCTACAGGCTTGTTCTTGATCCTGTTATGAAGACCCAGAATATATTCATCTATAAAAGGGCACTGTAAAACAAGCAACAAGATTTTGCCAGTTGTCAGAGATCGTGGCACCACTCAGGCGTTTGCCACTCACGTCCCAGGAACACACTCTCTCCATGCACTGCCTCAATTCTGCACAGAGATACAAAGAAATACAATCTCCCCACAGGAAAGAAATGGATTTGTTCTTTATTAAGCAAGAACTGCAGAAGAACAGCAGAGGGACCTAAGGAATACAGAACTGGATTGGGATACCTCCATCCACCCTGCCAGGCAGGTGACATGAACTACTCCTCTTCCTTTTATCTACTCCACTTCTACCTAAAAAATGGAACTCCTGACACTGCCTGGCTTGTCTCACTGCTCTGAGGTCATTCTGTGACAAGCATCATTTGGAGTTAGGTATTATAATTAAAATACCCAGTTTTCAGGGGGTGGGACCCAATGAGCTCTCAAGGTCCCTTCCAACCCCTGTGATTCTGTGACTCTCCATTGTCAACTCAGATCTATGGATTCAAAGCTCCTCAGCCCAACTGTTCACACTGGATTCATTCAGACAGAGATTCCAGCTCTCCCTAGCTGACAGGGCAGGCAGGACTGGCAGGCAGCTAACAGAGCTGGGGTGAAGGCTGCAGAGGGTGCAGGAGCAGCACACGCACAGGCCTTACCCACATTAACACGTGTTTGACTGTGGGCAGGGCCTGTCCCAGCCTTTTCAGCCAGATTAAATGATGAAATATAAACCAGGTGCAAAACAGACAATTTTTACTGCCCATGGACATGTGGAACAGTCAAACATATCCTTGCACTTGGCTTCATATTCCCTCTTTCTTTCCTCCAGTGTTTGTAAGATCACCACGAGGTTACACCAGATTATCAAGGTCAGACCCTGTCACCTGAGGATTTGGCCCAAATAAGACATCAATATAGATACAGGTCAGAGAATATCTTCCATCCTGACTTAGCTCAGTGATATCACACCAGCACAGGAGATGGTTCTGCCTCTGCCACCTCCCCCAGCCATTTCACACCCCTGAGCTGCACCCCTCTGCCTGTCTGGTGGGGTCTGCAGCAGTCCAGGCTTGGGGCTGCACAGGTACCACCCAGCACACACAGAGCACACGTGCCTGCTGTACTGCTCACCCTGGGAAAGCATGGGTGGGAGAAGGGGTTTCTGGCCACAGGAGAAGGGAGAAGCCACAGCAGGACACAGACTATGCAGAAGGCAGCTCTGAAGAGCCAGCTCTGCCAAAGTGGTGCCCCCATCACTCTGGCAGACAGAGCTTTCTCTAATCTGCTTTGCTGAAGGCTGCAGGGGCTTGGGATCCAGCCTGTGCCTCTCTCCATGCTCTGTCTGGCTTGTTTCTAAATATAGGCAGTGTGGATAGCCCTGACAAACCCTTGCTGGTGCTACTGATGTTGCTCTGGCTTTGTCCCATGAACAACTGCTCTGAACAGAGGCCAACTCTAGAAGCCATCCTGCCCACTGATCACATCAGTCCCTTCTCAACTGCAGGGAGATTTGGGAAAGCAGTAGCTTGCAAAAGGTAGGCTTTTGTTTCTAATATTTGCCTTTATTTGGAAAGGAATGAGACAAAAGCCAGCCAGGCAGACACTTCCATGCAGGGCTCCAGCCAGCTTACCTTGCCATAAACAAAGCAGTACAGGGTAATCCCCATGGCCCATACATCAAGTGCCTGAAAGAAAGCATGTGCAGTGAGTGAGATGTGATGCAGAGATGATGTGGGTGAGCTGGAGTCTCCCACCAGCTCCCAGAACATTATTTGCATGCATTGACCAGTATCTGTGTTACTGTGCAGAGTCTCCCTGCAGTTGGGCTCCTAAAGGCCTCTGCAGCATCCTGGGGAATGGGGACAGTGCTGGGACAGGCACTGCCACCCCTGTCCCTGCTGTGGAGCTCAGTGAGCAGCCCCTTCTGACATGAGATGACACCACACAGGGCTGAACCTCTAACAGGAGCTGAACCTCTACAAGTCTTCCAGGCAAAACCACCCACACAAGAACCAATCCCTGTATCAGCATCACGGTGCCTGGTAGCATCCCCCCTTTCAGGGGATCCAACCATGACCCTGGTGCTCAGCAGAACCCTGTGTCTCTTGATTATTTGGGAAGGAATCAGGAGTTTCCTCCTTTTCCTCTGGGCAGGGAAAGGCTCCTGTCTGGGCAGGGGTCCCCAGCAAAGTCTGGAACAGCCAATGTAAACTTTGCCTGGGCTGAACACACACAACCAGAGCTGCAGCTTTATTTACCAACACCCCCAATCCACACCACAAATCCCAGGCAAGCAGCAGCCAAGGCTGCAGGTGTGGTGCATGCCCAGGTGTCCCAGGGAGCAGAGACTTACCTTTCCACTGAAACTTTTGCCAGTGTCTGAAATGGCCTCTGGTGCCATGAAGGCTGGTGTCCCTGCCGTGCTGGACAGCTGGGCATCATTCCCCTCAAACTGGTTGCTGACTCCAAAATCAGCGATTTTGACGTGCCCATCATCCCCCAGGAGCAAGTTGGAAGGTTTGATGTCCCGGTGAATGATCTTCTGGTAGTGCACTGAAACAGGAGACCAACAAACCCAGGATCATGCTCTGTAGCTGACCTGCCCAGAGGAGACCTGCCCAGGAGGATGGAGGTAAAGCTGCAGGCTCAGGCACATCCCTGCTTATGGCTGCTGCTGGATACACAGTGTAAGGCAGTTGGAGTGGCATTTCCATGCCTTTCCAGTGCCTCACTGGGATGCACAACCCTCCCAAACACATGTGTCATCCATAATTATACAAAGAGTGAACATGATCCCAGCAAGAGCCCGACCAGGGGGACCAAGCAGAGCTGTTAGAGAAGGAAATCACTCAAATCCTGCAGATTTGCTTGGCCTGGTCAGACCAGCTGATGGGTTGGACAGCTTGTGGTACTAAAGGCTCATGGGATCCAAGGATAAAAGGTTCATTTTCATTTGTTTGGTTTGAAACTGCAGTTCCATAAAGCTAATCAGAAGGGGCAGAACCACAGGCAGACTGAACCAGGCCCAGAGGAGATACTTCAGCAGCTAGCAGCTGAGTGCCAAGGCCAGCTGGCAGCTCAGAAATCAGTGGATGTTTCCAGTTTGAAAGATGCCTCTGACCATGGAGCAATCCAAAAAGGAGCTCACTCTCTCTGTGCTTCACAATGGAGCCCACAAATGGAGAAACGACCTCAGCTTGTTTTCCATCACCCCAAATCCCTGCCACCACACACAGCTGCCAGCCACTCCAACCACCCCTGCACCCAGAGCCATGGCCAAGCCTCCACCAGGCAGCCCTGCAGAGCACAGGCTGGCCCTCTGCCTGGTGCTTCACCCCAGGGGGCTGCTGCAAAGACTCCAGCTCTGCCCTGGCTCCCTGAGTCCAACCACGGGCACCACCTGAATTGCCTGGGCACCCAAAATGAAAGGAACCCCTGCAAAGAGCTTGGAGGCTGAGACACACTGAAAACAACAACAGCAGCAAGATTTTTGTGTCTAGTTCTGGGCTCCCTGAGATAAAACAGCCAGGGATCTCCTGGAGAGAGTCCAGAGGCTATGGAGATGATGAAGGGCCTGGAGCATCTCCCCTGTGAGGAAAGGCTGAGTGAGCTGGGGCTGTTCAGCCTGGAGAGAAGAGACTGAGGGGGGATCTGATTAATGTTTATAAATATCTTAAGTATGGGATGCAGGGGGAAATGGCCAGCCCCTTCTCAGTGTCTGTGGGGACAGGACAAGGGGCAATGGCTGCAAGTTGGAGCATAGGAAGAACTTTTCCCCAGTGAGGGTGAGGGAGCCCTGGGACAGGCTGCCCTGGGGGTGTGGAGTCTCCTTCTCTGGAGAGATTCCAGCCCCGTCTGGACACCGACCTGTGCAATATGAGCTGGGGAGCTGCTTTGGCAGGGGGTGGGACCCCATGAGCTCTCGAGGTCCCTTCCAACCCCTGTGACTCTGTGAAGATCCCTCTCTTCACAAGCTGCCTGGGAAGCTATACTGCAGCTGCCAGAAAGCCCTTCCTGTACCCTGAGTGAAGCAGCAGCAGGGAGCTGAAGAAAGTGGACAGTTTCTCTGGAACCTGGAGGAATAAATACACAAAACCCAACCCAGCTTTCAGAACACAAAACAACCCCAACAACAGAACTGCAGAAACCCCACAAGACTTTACTGGAGAGGAGAGGAAATCCTCCAAGCCTTGAGTGCCCTGCCCAGGAGAACGGGACCCCTCAGCCTCCCTCTGTCCCCAGCCCCAACCACCATTTTCATGCCTCCTTCTTGCAAATGGAGCCTGTTTGGGTTTATTCCTCCCTATTCCTTCTCATATCTCCTAGGAAACACTCAATGAGGTGAGGGAGAATGCCCATCTAACCCTTTCCTGCTTTACAGGCCTGGGGAACACAGCAGCACAAAGGCAGTCTGCCCTGGGCAGCACCCCAGCTGGGGTTTTAGGACCAAGAAAGGCCAAAGATGACAGAACTGTGCTGCTCTTTCCCAGCAGGCCATGTCTGGGGAGGGCAAGGCACTCCTGAAAATGCTTGTTCCTTCCTTTAGAGCTGTGCTGGGGGATGCTGCCCTTGGCACACTGAAGAGGAGAACTGGAGAAACAGCAGACTGGTGCTCACATCTTCCTCCAGATGTGCAGCAACTGCATGGGCACACTGCAGTGTGAGCCAGTCACTGCTGTAACAGCCTGGCTAGACAGTCAGGATAAACACTGAAAACCCCACAACAACAGTAATTAGGAGGAGACATCTGCTCCACAGCAAAGCTGGTGGCAAGCTGGCAGTTCATTATGGTAATACAGGGAAAGCAAAAACAAACCAGTGAGGGAGGGGAGGGGAGTTTCCCTCTGGGGGATGAGCTGCCTCTCAGGCAGGTGTCTGCTATCCTGCCTGATACCACAGGGCTAAGGTTCCCAGCACCTCCAAAAATGAGCCACAAGTGTACATGGGGCCATAGAAGGACATCCCTAGAGCTCAGTCTGTGGTGCTTTTACCTGGAAAGGCTTTTGCTCTTAGAGGAAAGGCCTGCAGCTCACTGGAACAATGTCCCCAGGCTCCACGATGCTCTCCACTTTTCTGAGCTGACAGACCCAGTCCAGGGAATGGATCAATACCTCTTGATAATGAAAATGAAACAGTGTGAGGTATTACAGAGCCCTTAGAAGAAAGGCTGGTTCTGCAGCACTCTTAAATTCACTCTTATTAGACTCATCCTTCAGTTCAGTGGGAAGGGAACAGTATTCCAGGCCTATCTGGGTCACAATCCCATGGGTTTCTGGAGCATCATCCAGGCAAAGCTCCCAAAGGGCTTTAGAAACACCTGTTTGCTCAGCCCCACAGGCAGCCCAGGAACAAAGCAGGTGTGATGGGTGAAGGCACATGCACGACCTTTCCATCACAACCTGTGCTAGGAAGCCTGACCAGGCACGTTCAAAGTGGGACTCAGTCAAACCCCAGAGCCCTGGGGCACCCAGAGACAAGGGAACTCATGCCTCAAAGTCTAGGCTGCCTCCTGACTTTGGGTGTGAAGCACAGGCACCTAGAGTAAAGCCAGCTGAAGGCTGATGCTGTGTGGTGGAGAGATGCCACCTCTGAGGAGCATTCAGAGCACTCAAGGTGTTAACAGGAGTTGGGAAAGGACCATCATCATCCTCTTCAACCCCCTCAATTTCAGTCAGGCTCCTGCAGGCTGCACCCACTGCCTGTAGCAGCACCTGGGATGAACCCATACTTGTGTGGTCAGACTTAAGCCCATATAAAACAACTACCCAAAGTAAAAGGGTCTCCCTGGAGAACTGACTTCTCAGGGCTTGGCTTCTTTGTCATGATGTATTTTCTCTCAGTTGGTATCAGCAACATGGATACAATAGGCTGGGTGCACACATACAGAACTCAGCCATCCAGAGTTTCTCAGGGTGATGGGGACAGGGTGGTGCTGTGCTGGGTCCAGCTGCTTCTCCTGCTTCCACACCTGCCCAACAGGGGCAGGAAAAAGCAGCCCATGCCCTTGCAGCTGGTCCTTAAGGCAGCCCTTGTCCCAGGGTGGACTCTGAAAGCCTCTGCAGCACCACACTGAGATGACTCACACCCTTTCAACAGGTTCAGGCAGTCTGCACCCACTCCTGTAACTTCATCAGCACCACAACACCGTTTCTTATCCTTGGTGCTACACAACAAGGCAGTGAGTCCTTAATGCCAGGAGGTACCACAGCTGCCTGGTGGTACTCTGCCACCCAGACAGGTCTGCAAACACTCTGGGTGCAACTGAGCAGCTGGTTTGTACTCCCAGGTCACAAAACATGCCCACTCAGGACAGGGTTTGGGCACACAATCCACATCACCCCTGTGAAGAGCCAGCAGGTGATGTGGGGATGGTATTTACAGAAAGCTCAGGTCCCTGTAGCTGGGGCCAGCATCCCTGCAGGACTCTGCTTGCTATGGTCACAGCCAGAAGACTTCAGTCAGCACACAGTGAGCCCCTGCAGAAAGCCAGGGCTGTTCACATGCACGTTGTTCCCCAGAGGATCCCACTGCTCAGCTGTAACGTGCCCCAGCTGAGAGATCCTGGAGTGCTCCTTCCCCAAAGCAGCCTTCAGGCAGGGGGGCATCTCCAGTGGCTGTTGTGCAGATGATGTGACTGGAGAAAAGGGCCAGATTTGGGGAGGATCTCTGCTGCTGGGCCAGCTGGCTCTGCTCTGCCTGCATGGCTTGGGCTCTCCACAGGTCTCCTGTCCCTCTGCCTCCCTGCTCCATCACTGCTCGTTAGCAAAGCCCTGCTGAGCACCTCATTTCTTCCTGTTCAGTCCCCTGGCTGCTTTCAGTGGGACAAGGCAGCTTTTTTTTGCAACATGCAACTCATTTCATCAAGGCTGCTGGTTCCCAGATACCACAGGCTGCTCGGAGACCCCACAGGCTTTCCTCTTCCTGCAGGAGCAAACGCCTGGGAACTGTCTGCTTAGATTTACAGCCAGGGAAGACCAAGAGGGAGCAGGAGTAGGAGTGCTAGAAATAAAAGACACATTGCTCCTTGGGCCTTTAAAAAAAAAAGAAAGATGCCTCTCCCTGCATTCCCTTCTGGAAACCTCAGAGCTCCAGCATGTTAATAGCAACTTGCTAAAATCCCACTAAAAAAAATGATACATAGAAAACTCTGTGATGCCCTGACACACCCTGCTATTTCCTGAGCCTGATGCTGAATTACACCTGATTAAAAGCAGAAGCCCATTCCCATTCAAGGGCAAAGCGATCCATATGGTGCTACTGCAGAGTCTGCTTAGTATTACTCTCACATCCCCCCTCTAGCAAAGAAATGATTTAACACCCTCCCAAGGCAACTGCTGCACCACCATCCAGAGCTGAAAGCAGAGGCTGCTCTTTGAAGCAAGCCTCTGTATTCGTCTGCAGTGCTCTGCTGAGTAGGAGCCAGAGGACGTGGAGGTGTCTGGATGGCAGAGGACCAGTCCCAGGAGGGAAGTTGTGCCTCTTCTAAGGACAGAGCAGGAAACAATGCCATTTCTTTCTTTCAGCCACACTGACAGCAACTGCTTCAGCCTCTCATGAGCTGGACAAAACACTGAGCTTGCAGCTAAGCAGCAGCAGGGACAGTCACTGGACTTCATCCTGACCCTGCAAGGCAGCAGGGTTTTCCTCTGGGTCGAGCTTGTGTGTGTGCTTCTGTGCTAAGCACCTGCTCTGAGCTGGTGGCACAGCCAGGCTGCTGCTTAGACCTTTCCCTGCCTATTCCTCGGCCTTAGGCTCTTAACTAAGCCAAGCTCCTCGTGTCCCAGTCCTGAAACCAAACTGGGACACCTGTCTGGCCCACCCCTCATGCCCTTTGACAGATGACACTTCTCCCTCACCACACCTCCTGCAGCCCCCACGTGTGTGTCCCACCACTGGAGAAGAGTTGAAGGCATCCCCTCCTTGTGTTGAGCCAAACATCTGCCCACACTAAGGAAAACACCTCTGGCCAGCAGGCAGCAGCCTGAAGCTGGAAGAAAATCCCCCTCACGTGCTTCACTGGGTACTGGTTTCCACTGCTCATCTGCCAAGGCAAACTGGCGTGACAGCAAATTCACCCTCACTCAGCAAACCCATTTACTGCTGAAGAACAAACCCAGCACTGAGCAAACATAACTCACCACTGAGCCAACCCCAAGTGAATTCTACTGCCTTCAAGAAGCCAAACCTGTGCTCAGGTATCACCACACCCAGGCTATCAGAAGCAAACCAGCAGAGTATCTGTCTGTCCAGCAAACCTGCAGGGATTTTGCTGGGAGGGATACATCAACTCCTGCAGCAAATGCTTCCAGCCACGTTTACTGTAGCAGACAGCTCTGAAATGCTGTTTTGCCCTCAATTAATAAGGCTCAGGGGGCTCCAGGACTGGCAGCTTTCTTGAACAGATAGAGGAAGGACACTTGGCACAGACAAGGACTCTGTGGCCTTGAAAAGCCACCCATGAAGATGTGCCAGGTCTGTAAGCCAGGGGTGGCACAGAGAGGGAGTGACTGTTCCCAAGTCACTGCTGGCATCAGCTGAGACCTGCAGGACCAGACAAAGGGGAGCTGCTGCCTGTGGGGTGCACAGAGGAGGCACCAGACACTGAGGATGTACACAAGGTCAAGGACAGGACAAGTGGAAGGAGTAACTACAGAGACTCAACCTCTGGCTGAGGAAATGCCTGGGCCATGATCTCGGGGTGCTGTAAGGCACCAGCTGCTGCCTGGCTCTGGGGGGGTGCAGGTATGCACCTCCCAGCTCTCAGGACTGACTCCAGCCACCCCTGCTAACTCCTTCCATGACTAATCCCCACCCAGCACAGCTACTTCTGCTGAGTATCACTGGGAAAGCAGTGTTTGTCTTACTAGGAAGGAGACTGAAGCTTAAATAACCCCAGATAAGCACTACTAGAGGGAAGTTACAAGTGGAAAGGGAGGTAATTGCACATCTCCCCAATTCACAGAGACACTTAAGCACATGCTTAATGACACAAACAACCCAGCAAAACTTTTCTATCCAAAGCACTTAAGTGCACTCTGAAATTACCACTCCAGAGGCACTCAGGGGCTGCAGCCCACAGCCTGCCTCCCCAGCTCAGGGAGGGCTGTGTACTGCAGAGTCTTGCAGGCAGGAGCAAAAGCACTTTCCTTTGTAGCACCCAACCCATCTGCATGGGGATTGAAGTTTGTACATAGTCTGCACAACAGAGCCCAGGTACCACTGTGCTTGAGCTCAAAATGTTCTCCCAGCAGTTTGGGGCCCTGAGGAAAAGCTATTCCACCATGGGCAGATCTCCCAGACCTTGAACCTGCCTCTATTTCTTCATTACTCAGTGAATGACAAGTGCACTTCTTGGTGTTAAACACACTAAGCTGAGAAGCCCAGCCAAGAGCAGTCCCCCTGGATGGGGGGGCTCTTGGCTCTCTCCAGGGCATCTGTCCCTGCCTCCCACCACGGCTAAGCCAGGCTCCCCACATGGAGTTTCAGCTCTCATCATGCTGTCTGCTGCCTCCCTCCCAACACTCCTCCCCAGAGCCAGCCCTCTTCTTGCAGGAAGCCCCCACCCCAGCACAACCAGTGGATTCCAGTCCCCACAGACACACAGCAGCTCCTGTGGCCCCTTCCCTCTCACCACAGAGGGTCTGCACCCAGGGCAGTGCACCCACCTGAACACACCCCTTGCAGGCTCCCACAGGAGTCCAGTTTGCATCCTCTCATTCAATAAAACCCAACCAGCAAGGATGCCTTTGCTGCTGCATCCCCTGGGAGCTTCAAGCATCTGTGTGGCTCCTGAGCCTCCCAAATTACCTAACAATTAGGGATGCTTACCTGAAAATGACCTTGCAATCTCTAGATTGCCTGGCAACACTTTTCCTTCAGCGTGCACAAACGGGGCACTTCCCCTCTGTAGCTACACCCTGACAGCCACACATTTCCCCAGCAGTCCTGAGAGAACACCAGCTTTAACTTTCACTCACTAATAAAATAAGTGGTTACTCAACAGCCCAAAATAAAGCATCCCATTGTTCCTGCTGCTGGGAGTGCCTGGGCATCCTGGAATTTCTTGCCCTGTTTCACTCCCTCTGCCTACTGCCCACAGGTCCCTTTTTGATTATTATTATTTCAGCCTGGAGAAGAGAAGGCTGTGGGGGGACTGCAGCCTGCCAGTCCCTGAAGGGAGCAGAGGAACAGGAGGGGAATCAGCTTGTTAAAAGGGCAGAGACTGGCAGGACAAGGGGGATGGAGTGAAGCTTAAGGAGGGAAGGTTTAGGTAAGATATTAGGGGGAAGTTCTTTGCAGAGAGAGTGGTGAGGGGCTGGAACAGGCTGCCCAGAGAGGGGGTGGGTGCCCCATCCCTGGGGGTGTTCAAGGCCAGGTTGGATGGGGCCCTGGGCAACCTTGTGTAGCTCCAGGCCTGGAGGTTGGTGGCCCTGCCTGTGGCAGGGGGTTGGAGCTCTGTGACCCTTGGGGTCCCTTCCAACTCAGACCAGTCTGGGATTCTATGATTTTTTGACTATCTTCTAAACTTCAAGCTTCCCCCAAGCAGGAGCTGTTCTGCCAGCAGCATCCAGCACAGCTGAAGCACGTGGGTTCCACTATAAAATGAATGTTCATGAGAATATACAAAGCTGTGGTCTTCATCCTTCAAACTCCACTGACAGTCCTGAGCTATAGATTCAGTTCAGGGGAGTCCCCTCTCCCACCCCTGCCAGGTTCATGGCAGCAGAGACATGTCAGCTACAACGCGGTCAGGAAAATGCCTACTGTCATTTACAGACCCACTGTGGCCCCCCTGTGCTCCCCAGGACAGGGACTTAGCAAGGAACCTGGCCTCGGCCACACCAGAAGACTTCCTACAAAACAGTGATGCCAATCAACAGGCTACAAGCAGGGCACCTCCCACTGGAGTCTCCAGACACACCAGCTCCCTGGGAGGGCACAGCAGCACTGGGGCCTCGTCACCCCTCAACCCCCAGTGACCAGCAGTCACCTTGGTGCTGCAGAGAGAGCTGACAAGGGCAGGTGCCCTCCCAGAGCTGCTCACCAGTCTTCCCATGGCCAGCACTTGCCCTGCTAAGCTGGAGACAGAGATTTGTCCCAGCTGAAGCTAAGCAACCCAGCCAGTGTCACTGCAAACACCCATTTGCTGGCTCTGCTGTTCTCCAAGAAGAAATAAATGGAAGAAGAGGAAAAAGTAAAAAGGAAGCTGCTATTTTCTTCCTGTTCTTTCTAAGGAACACCAGCTCCCAGCTCCTGTGACAGTGCCTGGGAGATGGGAGCAGAGCAGAGCCACCACACACTGCAAGCCCTGCCACACACAGCCAGAGGAGACCTCACTTGCTCAGCTGACAGCCCAGGGGAGTGCAGGCTGAGCAGCAGCCAGCCAGCCAGCCAGACAGACAGACAGCCAGGCTCTGCAGTGCTGCGGGACTCACAGTACTCGATGCCCAGGACGATGTCTCGGAAGTAGAGGCGAGCCTGCTCCTCGCTGAAGGGCTGGTCGCTGGGTACCTCCATCACAGGCCTGTGGGGAAGAGGGAGAGGAGCTGAGCACTGTGCTCAGCAGCAGTGTCCCTCCTTGCTGGAGGTGTGTCAGCTCCATCACTCTGTCCCCAGTTCAGCTAGAGGTGATGGGTGGCTTCACACAGTCCCAGAGACCCTGTGAGGCACGGAGCCCTCACCAACACCAGGGCTAACTGCTGCTGCCTGCAGGAAGTAGGGGAGACACCCCATCCACCAAGGGTTCTCATGCAAACAGTGTAGTGAAAGAACAGAACTGGACCTGGCCTCTGGTGTCTGGCTAAAGCTGCGTGGCAGTGAGCACCAGCAGCAGTGGGAACAGGTGTCCTCTCTTGTGCCTGGATGTGATGCCTGCTGGGCTTTGTCCTGAAGCAGCCCCAGTGTGCAGCCAGTGTAAACCAAGGCAGAACCTAGACTGGAACTGCAGGCTCAGAGATGAAGTGGAAATATTTCCAGGGCATTGTGCTAAACTGCTCTGAAAACCCATTTAGCTGTTCAGGCTTCAGGCAGCATCAGGACTCAGCCAAGGCTGCCTGCTCAGCTTCTCCTCTCCTTCCCCTTGTACGCTGCCACTGCTGAGGGGTGCAGAATCCTCTCAAAGCCCTGGGGTGGTTTGACCCTGGCTGGGGGCCAGATGCTCACCAAAGCTGCTCTATCACTCCCCTTTTCAGCCTGACAGCCCCTCTCCAGCCTGTGCCTGCTGAAAGCTGAGGGCAAAGAGGCTCTAAGAGCCCGTCAGCATCTTCTGTTCCAGCAGGTGAGTGGCAGGAGCCAAGGACTCCACTGCCCTGGGGGTTAATCCTGCTGGTGCTTGGCAGTTTGACTTTGCACTTGGACATCCACCCACTGGACCTGAGCTGGATTTCAGTGAGTGCTCCTGAGACAAAGGGTCCTTGCAAACCAAACCCTGTGGGAGGACAGCCCATCACCAGCACCAGGCTCTGCAGCTCTTCCCCTCAGCACCCAGCAGCAAATCCTTCCTGCATCACTTCTCTCTCCTCCCTTGCTGCCAGCTGATTGATGACCCTCATCTCCTATTTGCATTTCCCTGCCACTGCCTCCCCCCCTCTCCATGCTGAGCCCAGGGAGAAAGAACATGAGCTGCAGGACTGGCAGAGCCACTAATGGAGGCTGATTGCCTTCTGCCAGACACAGACAGGCTGCACTCAGCTGAGCTGCATGTTCCCTGGCCACAGCTGATGACAGGAGCTATTTCCTCCTCCTTTCCTCCAGGATAATCATCAGCCTGGTCACCAGGGAGACTGGGGAGCCTCCCATCAGCAGCCTGCTGGAGCTGGCAGCCTGCAAGAGGCTTGTTCATGGGGCCACAGAGAAAAACAAGCCCCTTGGGAAGCTCCCCCATCCTGGGTACAGCTCCCCCCACCTCACTGTGACTGCAGAGTCTGGCCCTGGGCAGGGAAAAGCAGTGAGGAGATTCCCATCACCTGAGCTCACACT
This sequence comes from Porphyrio hochstetteri, assembly GCA_020800305.1. Classification (NCBI taxonomy): domain Eukaryota; kingdom Metazoa; phylum Chordata; class Aves; order Gruiformes; family Rallidae; genus Porphyrio; species Porphyrio hochstetteri. Next base: position 1,974,225 of record CM036925.1, read on the forward strand.
CCTGGTGCCAGAGGAAGCCCCAGTGCACCTGTTTCCCCTGTGTATCCTGATTAAAACCTTCTCTTCCAGGCACCTGCCTGGGGAATTGGCATCCAGTTAGTTTCCTGGATCCAAGCCTGACAGCAGGAGACATCCTCCCAGCCCAGCACCATCCCCCACATCCTTCCAGGCTGTCCCAGAGCAAAGGCAGCTACAGCTGGGTTGTGCCTCCTCTGCGCTTGCAGCAGGCAATGGGTTGCCCCACCACACATCCCAAAGCCCCACGCCACCCAGGAACACCAAAAATGTCATCACAAGGGGTCCCAAGAAGGCTACTTACCCTTTCCTCATGAGGTCAAACACTGCAAGAGAAGGAAATCAAACCAGGAATGATTCAGAACAGGGGACCAGGCTTTCTTGTGTATTTTTAGCACCTACAAACCCACACACAAACCCACCCCAAAAACCAGACCTGCCATAGCCATTTCTCTCCCCTCACCCATGGCAAGGGCACCAGGGGATGCAAAATGGAAACATCCACAAGGTACAGGAGGGGAATGGAGACACCAGCCCCATCCCAGGAGAAGGAGAAACCACCCTGCAACCCTACCCTCCTCTCCTGGCTCTGGGACTGGAACTCACACACACAGGGGAGGGCAGAGCTGCTGGCATCTGCTGAGTGTCCCCATGGCAAAGGAGATGTGCAAGGCTGCTGTACCCTACAGCAAGAGGCCCTTCTACTCCCAGCTGCCTTTACAGGCATTTAAAACTTTGCAGAAAGAAGTAAGTCAGCTGAAGTTGGTACAGGTTTTGTCCCTGTATCGATCCCAAGCCTGGTACATGTTCATTGTGTCACCAGCCCAGGAGGTTCTGTTAGCAGGTAAGGACTCACCCATGTACAAGTTGTCCTCTGCAGGGTCATCCAGGACCTGTCATTGATAACAGAGGGATGAGGGGAATGGGGCAAGAGAGAAAAACAGCAGCTTTTAATAAAAAAACCAATATATTTTTAATCAAATAGCATTTTACCACCCCCTGTACACTGTGCTGAGCTACAGAGCACTGGGAATGACTTGGGCTATGGTTTAGAGACCCCTGCAGAGAGAGGGGCTTTGGAGGACACAGATTCTCCTGCCTCCAGAAACATCCAGCCTTCTGCCAGTATATGGAGAGCCAGGGTAGCAGGAAAGGCACTGCTTGTCCCAACCTGACCTCAGCCAGTGCTGAGAGCCACGCTGAGGCTCTTGTGCACCTTCCCACACACAAGAGTCACCAGTCAAAGCTCAATGCTGTTCCTACCAGCCTTCCCTTGGGCACCAGCCCAAAGCCCAGGGCATGTCAGTTTGTCATGCACCATCAGCACGATCCTGCTTGGAAATGGACACCTCATTTAAACCAGTTTGGGCTGAAATAGGAGTGGGTTTTTTGTGGGGGTATGACCCAGACTCGCTGCAGAACAGCTGGGGGTGGGGAAGCAGCTCACCTCTATCAGCTTCACAATATTGACGTGGTCCAGCTTCTTCAGGATAGCTATCTCCTGATAGACCCTGTCCAGCGGTGCCATGGGTTTGGGCTGCTCCCCAGAGGAAGCCTTGGAGCCCCTGGGAGGTGGCCGCCCTGCAATCACGGTGACACAGTGAGGAATAACTCCTCTCAGTGGTGCTCAGCACGTGGGAGCCAGCTGCCCCTCTGCAGAGCACCTCTCCCCACCCTGTTACCATCCCAAAGCCTTACAGCCTCCACCAGGAACACACCTCCCAGCCCCATTCAGACCAGCCTGGCTGGTTTGCCAGGTCCCCCAGCCCAGCCCCTGGAGCCAGGAGCTGTCTGAGGGGCAGGAGAGCCCCAAGGAGGAGGGGGTCTGCCCTAACTTCCAGCACCTGATGAGGCTTTGCAGATGGTGAACACAGAAGAGTCAGAGCTTCAAAGAGACTCAGAAAATCAAAGGCAGCAACCTAATCACCACGTGCACTGAATGTGGCTGTGGCTGTGGCTCTCCTGCTGGGCTTTCACCAGCCCCCAATGACTTGGGCAGCTTCTGAACCAGCCCGAGTTCTTGTGAGCAGTGTTTCTACAGGGGAATTCCCCTGGCTGAGGACAACAAGCAGACCCCTGAATGTGAGATACCCACGTGGAAAACCATACTGCTTCAAGAGCTTCTTTTTGGAGAGGACTTTCATGGCCTGGAGGAAGAAGAAAAGAAACCAGTGTTAAAACTAAACAAGAGCCCAAGTGCTCGTTGCTGTGACCTGGGAGCACACTGGGGAGCCCCTTCTCAGTGTCTGTGGGGACAGGACAAGGGGTGATGGCTGCAGGTTAGAGCAGAGGAAGAACTTTTCCCCAGTGAGGGTGAGGGAGCCCTGGGACAGGCTGCCCAGGGGGTGTGGAGTCTCCTTCTCTGGAGAGATTCCAGCCCCATCTGGACACCAACCTGTGTGACCTGTCCTGGGGAGCTGCTTTGGCAGGGGGTGGGACCCCATGAGCTCTAGAGGTCCCATCCAACCCCTGTGACTCTGTGAAACCCTTTCAGTGAGCTCCTGCCCAAGCTGTTATTCCTGGCAGCAATGCCACTGCACACCCCAGGATGCCCAGCTCCCCCAGTGCTCCCACAGCTCACTGAAAGGATTGCCAGTTTTGGCACTGATCCAGTGACACCCTCTGGATTCACACGTGGGACTGAGGAGACACTGTGGGGTTCTCCCTCCTGCCTGACAGGTCTGGAGCCAGCTGTTGGAAAGGACAGCGCTGAGAGACAGACTCAGAAGTGCTGATCCTGTACTTTGCACAGCCCAGTACAGACAAATGATTCATGGCTTGGTGAAGGATGATCCCAGATGTGTGCAACCACCTCCAAGGATGGCCAGGACCAAGCCTGGAGGGCTTCCTATGCACCTAGAACCAAAGGAACTCATAGACCTGTTTTCCTTTCAGTCAGTGCCACAGCCCAGAAGGAGAAGGCTCCTCCCATCCCACCCTGAGTCCTCTCTGCCTTCTGGGAAGAACCTTTAAAAAGAGGAAAAACAGAAGACACAATTTGCTGCTGAAAGCTTCTGAGTTGCATCACTGCTTGGGACTGAACCAGCACCACCAGCTGTGCCTGTGCCAGGGTAGCCCTTCCCAGGCAGGCTCTGGGGAGAGGCTGAAGGGAGTGGGGAGGTGCAGAGAGCAGCAACAGCGAGGACAAGAATTGCTCTTGGGGGCAGAAATGGAGGGAACAAACAGCTACCACTGTCACCCAGCTTCCTTGGAGGATGCTGCAAGGAGCCTGAGCAGGGTTGCTGTAGTGCAGGTGAGCTGCCTGCACCTGCCCCTCCTGCTGTGGAGGCAGCACCAGGACATGCTGCACCAAAGTCAAAGCACCAGCACCTGCTGCTGCACAAGAGGGCTGGATCAGGAGAGAGGATCTGTCCCACTCTGCTTTCAGAGGGGGATGAAGAGCAAACTTCATCATGCAACAGGTCAGAGCTGCTTAATTACCACAAGAGCAGAGATGAGCACGTGGCTGTGAAGCTTTAATTCCAGTGAGAGCTGGCAGGACAAGGCTTCCTCCCTGGATTGTAGCTGCCACATATTGGGAGCAACACAGGGATGCTTCAGCAAACCTCTCCTTCCAGGCTGGAGTGCCTGAAAGAGCCAAAGCCATTTGTACTGCCAGGCAGAGCTAATTACCCAGATGATGCCTTTCTGATAAAGCACCAGCCCACAGCCAAGCAGAGGGATTTCCCCCTGGCACTGGCAAGCATTGCTTCAGCTTCCTCAGGAGAAGAGGGAGCCCAGAGGAGATCTCCTCCACACACGTCCTTGCACACCCCTTCCTTCTGACTGTTCACACGTGGACAGGAGTTGTGACTCTGTCACAGAATCATAGAATGAATGGTCTGAGTTGGAAGGGACCCCAAGGGTCACAGAGCTCCAACCCCCTGCCACAGGCAGGGCCACCAACCTCCAGGCCTGGAGCTACACAAGGTTGCCCAGGGCCCCATCCAACCTGGCCTTGAACACCCCCAGGGATGGGGCACCCACCCCCTCTCTGTCCCTCAAGAGGCAGAGGGACTGTGCACAGTCCTCTGATCTACACCTGCTACCTAAGTTCCCTGTTCCCCTCCTAGCACCCTGCAGCTTGAAGCCACAGGGAAGCCCCTTTGTGAGGATGCTGGGGGGCCAGCAGACCCCAGTGTTACGGAGAGGAGGGATGCCTGGGGTGCAGCAGGTTTCACAGTGAGACCTGGAACCCACACACCCTGCTGCTGGCAAGGACAACAGCAACGTGGCTGCGAGCTGGTGATGGGGGATTGAGCCCAGGGAACTTCTCTCCTGTCCCTTGTGATGTTCTCACAGCACTCAGGGTGTCTGTTCATTTGTGGCCAGAGAGACTGGCACTGCAGTGTCAGAAGACCTGTGCGTGGTCCCTGCCTGCAGCTCCCAGGGAGGGGGAAGATGCTCAAAGGTTCTACAATCCACCTCGACCCTCTGCCAGCCCATGGCAGCACCCTGCAGGAGCACTGAGCAGACCAGGGGGCATTCCCATCCCTTCCTCCCCTGTCCTGTCTGAACAGCATCCCTCAGGCACAGAAAGCAGCTCAGAGGGAAGCTCTGCCAGGAGAGAGGAGCCAAAACCCTGACCCAGGCAGGCTTAGCTGCCAGGCCCCTAAAATCCTGCCCCTAATTTGTCACCTGCTGTCCCAGGCACCACCTGTCACATGCAGGCTGTGCCTCAGCCACACCACGATGTCCTGGGCTGGAGGCAGAGCAGTGGGGATGCCTTCCCAGAGCAGCTGGGCATCACCAGCCTCCAGCCATCTCCCAGCAGCTCCTGCCTTTACTCCAGGTGACCCAGCTCCTCACAGCCCCACTGCTGAGCAACACAGGGTGTTAAAGCAAACCAGAGATCATTTCCCTGCTCCTCACTGGGCTGGAGCACAGCTGGCAGCAGTTCTGTAGGTGTTAAGTGAGCAAGAGGACAAGAAAATATGGGAGCTCTGCCTTCCCTTCCCAGCTGGGTGGCAACCAAAGTGGATCCTCCAGGGGCTCATAAGGTTCAAGGCTTGGTGCTGAGCACCTTTCCTTCAGCAGCAGCACTTCATTCAGCCATCTCCCTTCATGAGCTTGGAAGAAATTTCTCCCCATCATTGAGAGTTGGTAGAAAACAGCTCTCCATGTAGAGGTTGTCAGGTGCAAACAGAGGCACAGAGCATAATCACACAAATCTTGTTTCCTAAGAAACAAGATTAAAAAGGAAAAAAAGGGAAAATAAAGGAGAGAGAAACCCACTGACAACCCACAGGGCTATTGCTTTTGTCCACAAGTGGCCTAACAAATGTCCATCATAACCACTTTTCTTTGTGAGCTGATTTAGAGCTTGAAAATAGGAAGGAGACATGACCTGAGGCATCACAGAATCAAACTCATCAGCACAATGACTCCAGACTAGATCTCCACCTGGACACATCTGCCTTTGCTTTTTCTCCGCTACGTTTTCACAGCACTTGGCTTTTCTTCTTTCCCCCACCCCCTCCTCCCAGTCACTGTCAGAGCATCCCCTGCACACTGAGACAAGTGAAACCTCTCCAGAGGTAAAGGGCTCCTTGGCTGAGCCCCAGAATGCTGCTGCCACAGCTTCACCTGCCCCAGCAGCAGCAGGGACTGAGCACCATGCTCTGGGAGCCAGCTCTGCATCCCACCAGGGTCTCCTCCTTGGAGGAGAGAGCACTGGGTCACATCCTTGGTGCTGAGAGTCCAGTTTCCTCAGTTTCATCCATCCTCTGAAGACACTGATGTCACTCAGGATGCTGTCACCACCCCCACAGCACTGTGGTTGTTCAGCTGAAGGATGAAGCTCTTGGAAGCACTTGCTCATCTTTAAGGGGAGGTAAAGAACCCCACAGAGTGACTACAGCCCAGCAACATTCTTCCCAAACATGGTTATCAGGATCTTTCCTTGAGAGTTTCTCCTAGTTCTACACCAGATCCAGAGTGACAGGAATCTGCCCCTTTGCTGGGACAGGAGTTCCTGGTACATACAAACCCCACCTTTAGGAAGGGAGCTAGCCAGGGGCCCTGTGCCTCAGAGACAATCAGGAGTCCTGCTCTGACTTACACTCCCAAGGAAGAACTTTCCCCTTGCTTTAAAGTTTTGCTCCTTGAAGCACACCAGCTCAAAGAGCAGAAAGCAGGCAGCAAGCCCCTGACCTCCTGTTACACCACCACAGGTGTGAGTGGGTTCTTAGGGGCTGCTCACCAAGGGCTGACTTCCTCCAGTTACCTGTTACAGCTCTCTACTCCTGAGAAATAAAACCACCTTCCAGGGCTAAACTTGGGGAAAATAAACAGCTGGGTCCTCTCCAGAACTGCAACTGCTTCTACTAACTGCTGGGAAGAGGCAGCTGTGTGAGGTGTCCCTCTGAGGGCGTTGGGGTGCAGCACTGAACGTGGCCTTGGATGGGAGCAGGAAGCAGGGCAGCACCTGAGTTACCCCAGTGCTGGGACAGCACAGGGGCCAGGCACTGGGAAGCACGGGGAGCTAAGCAGCCATCAGGCAGTTGTGCAATTTGCTGCTATTCCCCTGAAGCATTCCCAGGCTGCCTGCCAGCTCCCGGGCTGCTGCAGCACCTTGGGAAAGTGGAGGTGCCTCCATCATGGCTTGCCCTCCTGGAAAACACAAGCATGGGCAGCTGGAAGGAGTTGGGGTGACAGCCTGACTGCCTGTGACTGCAGCAGAGGAAGGGGAAAAGCTCCCACTGCCCCAGCACATGGAACAGACTTCAGCAGGGCAGCCTGTCAGCAGCAGGGCAGCCATCTGCCCTCTCCTCTCCCTCTCCTCTCCCTCTCCTCTCCCTCTCCTTTCCCACATGCTGACACTGTGCAGCAAATCACAGACAGGCACTGCTGATGCTCTGGCTCTGGTCCCATCTCCCCCCATCAGCTGCACAGTGCCCAGAGTCACTGCTCAGACCTGGTTCAGGCCCTGCCCCAACCCCCAGGGCTGGGGTGAACCGAAGAGCTTGTCCCTGCCAGGCTGGCAGTAAGGAGGGTCTGCACACCCTCTGGGTAGCCAGGATGAAGCAGAAGTGCCCAGGCATGGGAGCCACCCTCTGGCTGCAGCAGCTTTAAAGTGTTTGCTTAGATTAGGGGAAGAAATGGAGATTAAGTGGGGATTAACTCACACACACCAGGCTAACCTGGACACAGGCTTTCACTTCTGGCTTTGATTCGACCAGCTAAATCCACATCCATGGTGTTATTCCACATCCACGGTGGTGTTATTCCACATCCAGGGTGGTTTTATTCCACAGCCATGGTGGTGTTATTCCACAGCCAGAACATGGACAAGAACACAGCAGGCAATGCTAACCCAAATCTGCCTCTCCTCTGCCAAGCTGTGCCAACCACCCTGCCTGCTTTGGGCAGCACCAGGATTCCCAGCACCAAAAGGGCAGCCCCAAACCATAAAGATAGCCATTTTTGAAGAAAAATACTGGAAAATAAACACAATGTGATGTGTTCCCCACTCAGCACTGCCTACACTGGCTGGGAAGCCACAGCACTCTGCAGAAGAGAGCTGTCCTCCTGTGGGGCTGTGGAGGAAGCACTGGGAGGCACAGAGAAAGGGAGAAGCCTTTGGAAGCCAGAGCTGCTCTGCTGCAGCAGGTGAGTCAGCTGAGAAAGCCCAGGAGATGGAAAGCATTGTGGTTCCTTTGCTTGGCCCCTTCCAGGGACCTCATACAGATTTTTTTCCTCAACTCTTCCATCCTGTATTTCAAGACATTCCTCCTGCAATTTCATGCCTGCTGGAAGCGTGGAAGGGCCAGTGAGTGGTAAGAGGCTTGCAGCTCCCACCTGACCTGGTGTGGCACCTGTAGATCCAAGGGTCTGAGGGGAAAAACTAGGTGGGGAGTAGCAGGGAATGTGGATGCTTTGTATCTCCATGGCATTTTCCTTTGTGCACTGGGGCAGGGAGCAGCACAAGAGTCTTCTTGGTGCTCCACTGGGCCCCTTCTCCCCCATGTGAGGCCACTCCATCCTGGCAGCAAAAGCAGGACTCCTCTCAGCAGCCAGCACGGAGCAGCAGCTGGGTTCAGGTTCCACAGCACTGCAAGCACACAGCTCTGCTCAGCACATACCTGCCCCAGGGCTTCACCACAAGCCTCCAGGCTCAGCCACTTTTCCTGTTGCCAGCTGCCCAGCCCCTGCACAGCCTGAGCAGAACAGCAAGCCCAGGGACACCAGCACATCTGCAGGAATCCCAACTGGGATGGTCAGGATTCACCTGCCTCTCAGAGGGGATGGACAGAGAAGAAGCCTTCAGGATAAGCAGCCTTTTTTTAAATCAGAAGCCCTCCTACCTCTGGCTTCAGCCTCCTCCCTCTGGCTGCAGCTCCACACAAGGTTTAAAAGCCCAGGTTTGCCTTCTGCCCTGCACCCCACACGTCACAGCCTGAGGGCAAGGTCCTGTTGGGTGTACAAGGAGGCATCCTGCAAGGGGATGAGGTGCAGCAGAGCCAGGCACTGCCCAGCTGGGCCCATGCTGTTCAGCATCTTTCTGACAAACACCCCCATCTCCTTACAAAACACGCCTGCTCGTTCCAGACAGAGCCTCCAATCCACAGCAGGTGCTGAATACCACCACCCACATGCCTCTAATTTCAGGTGACCCGCTTCAGAGCTAGAAAATGTCAAGACAAATCAGTGATATGCTTCTGCAGCCTGATCCCTGCCTGTTATATAAGGCAGCCCACCCATCTCCCTCCTGCTCAGCACCACAGGCAGGCGGGCACAGGGGCAGCAGCGCAGTGCTCCACGCCCAGAGGGGAGGTCTGACCCCTTGCATGCCACCCAAATCAGAAAGGTAGGAGCTGAAAGCAGCAAGGCAAGAGGGGGACCAAGGTCTCAGGGGTGCCAAAGGGAACAAGGAGCTGTGGTGGCAGTGAGGAGCTGAGGAGGGACACTTACATAATACTTGTCGTCGTTCTCGTTGTAGGCCAGTTTCACAACACCATAGGAACCCTAAAAATAAACACAAATTGCACAGTCAGTTCAGCAGCTTCACTCTGTATCCTTACTGCTCAAGGCTGACCTTGAACAAGGGGGGGAAAACAACAACTTTCAGGGCCCCAGGCTATGGCCAGCCCCGAGCAAAGCCTGCAGGTGAAGTGACCCCACAGTGAGGTTGTGTGTTTCAGCAGCTCTGCTGGAGCCACGGGGCATCTGAGGGGTAAAAACAGCTGGAGTCAAAGCCACTGTGTCTGTCTTAAACGTGGGTGGGAAGAAGGGAATAATTTACAAGTGGGTTTTTTGTGCAAGTTTGGAAATTCTGGCTGGACACCCTTCCTCTGCTGCTGTGCAAGACCCCTCCATCTCTCCATGCAAGCAGGCTTCAGGGAGGACCAGCTGCTTTCCTCCAACTGCCTCTTGCCCAGGCTGGGATTGCTGCTGTACCACAGCTCCAGAGACAGCCTGAAGCCCAACTCCACCCAAACCACGGGGGGTTTCTGCAATTCTGGGTGAACACTCCACATTTCATGCATGCAGGAAGATCCCATGGTAGGTATCATCCCTGCCAGATCCTTGTTGAATGAATGAGCAGGATGAACACTGCAGCCTTCAAAACATTTCTCTTGAATTCACTGAGAGCTGAAATCAAGGTCCAGGTCTGGGAGGAGACTGACAAACTACCCAGCTGATACAGAAGCACAGGAGGTCCAGCAGACTCTCTGCCAACCTCAGGGCACCTATCTGCTCCCTGTGACCCACAGGGAAGGAAGAGGCAGGGCCAAATCCCCAGAGAGAAGGCCTCATACTCTCCCTGAAATCATACTTAAACCAATGACAGCAGCCCTAAGAGGGACTGAAGCTGTGAGTTTCAGCTGTACCACCAGCAGTGGTATCTCCACCCAGCCTTACAGCCTGACTGCCAACAAGCACACAGCCCACTGAGCACACAAGAAGGAGGCTTCCTCCCACAGCCTCCTCTCCTCTGGAGAGGAGTTCAGGCCAATGGAGCTCTTGGGGCAGGTCTCTGCAGCTCAGGACACAGTCTCTCCTGAGTGCAGCGTTCCCACTGCAGCAGCAGGAACAGCTTCCAGCCAGCTCCATCCCTTGTGGACCCATCTGCAATGGTGGCAGCCATCCAAATGTGCAGGTGTCTGAGCTGCTCACCAGCCCAGCCCTCCAAATAACTTTGGAGAATCTCTTCTGAATCAGTCTTACCCCTTTTAAACATGGACTAGAATTAAACTAGCATTTCATTCATGGGTGTAAAACCTCCAACTAGTCCTGCTGGAGACTAAACACCCACCCTGGTCTGTCTTAGGTTTTCTTCCCTTGTTGGGTTGTATTAATGCATCAGAGGCTCTTGGTGTTACATTTGGCAAGCAGGCACCCTGGAAGGGAGCCAGCTTAACCACCTTCAGAGGGAAGGAAAGTAAATTTAGATTTCAGAGGAAGTAGCTCCACTTTGACCTTGAACAAAACTTGGCTCAAACTAATAAGGCAAAACAAACAAGCAAACCAACCAACCAAACACCCACAACAAGCCCAAACTGCACAGGGTCCTGGCCAGTAGATCCCTGGGGTGACACAATCTGCCCACCCAAGCTTGTGTGTGTGACAAACAGGAGCTCCCAGACCATACCTTGCCTATTTCGCTCTGCAGCTTGTACTGGTTTAGTTGCACACAGTCCTGCAGATCAGAAGGAGAGCAGAATTAGTCCTGGTAGGAGGAAAGGGCTGAGTTTGGGTCAGTATCAAGTAGAGGCAAAGTGCTGAATAATCAAAGCCCAAATGTCATTTAAGCTGTGTGTTACACTGTAAGCCCTGTGCTTTTTTGACAGCCCAGGACCAAGGCTGAGTTTTGACTCTGGTTGTGCTGGATTAACACCAGAGACCCCCTGTGCCCCCACTCCCCTGCTCTGCTCCAGGTTCAGCCCAGGAGCCTGACAGCCACCTCCATCCTGTGAACATTGGTCCATTTACATTGGGCCATGCTCCAAACCAAGCAGGAAGACACCCATCCCCAGCTCCACAGGGCTCTCAGGGCACCCAGACACCCACACCAGCCCCAGAGTCACAGCACCAGCCTGTGCCCTTCCCACCAGCTGCCTGGCAGGGACAGCTGCACCCAGAGGAACCCTCACCCAGATCACAGGCTGCTCTTCCAGGAGAGCACATGGAGCCAAGCTCCTCTGCTATGCACACAGTGATGGATTCCTTCCAGTATTTGCCAAAATCCACCCCCCTAAGGCAGGTCTGATCTCTGTGAGCTATCCAGCACCAACACCCCCAGGGGTGGGAAGGAGGTGGGTGCAGACCCAGTGAACTGTGACAAGGGTGTAATGATGGTTCTCCACAGAGCAGGAGCAGTGTGAGGAGCGCTGGTGGCCCCAGGCATTGACCACAGGAAAGGAAAGTGGAACAGAAGACCCGTGCAGTCATCTGACATTAAATTCACCCTTCCTTTAGCATTGTACTAACTCAGCACTTCCACAGCAGCAGCAAAAGCTCCACAGCTTTGTTTCCCTTTTAATGACCATCTAATTGGTACAGGAGGGACACAAAACTCTTGGAGAGTGTCCCAAGGAGGGCAACAAGGATGGGGAAGGGTCTGGAGGGGAAGTCTTACAAGGAGAGGCTGAAGTCCCTGGGGTTGTTCAGCCTGGAGAAGAGGAGGCTGAGGGGAGACCTCATGGGGTCTGAGGCTTCCTGAGGAGGGGGAGTGAAGGGGCAGGTACTGATCTCCTCTCTTTGGGGACCAGGGATAGAACCCAGGGGAACAGCGTGAAGCAGCAGCAGGGGAGCTTTAGGCTGGATGTTGGGAAGAGGTTCTGTACTGAGAGGGGGCTCAGGCACTGGCACAGGCTCCCCAGGGAAGGGGTCACAGCCCAGAGCTGGGCTGAGGTCAAGAAGCATTTGGACGATGCCCTCAGTGCCCTGCTCTGGCTTGGCTGGTCCTGTGTGGAGCCAGGAGTTGGACTCCATGATCCTCATGGTCCCTGCCAGCTCAGGAGATCGTGGGATTACATGATTCTAGGAAAAATCACAGCAAGAGGCTTATAGGAGATGTGGAAAGCCAAGGAAAGAAAGGCCAAAGCAGCAATGTATTTTCTGTGTCTCTGGGATACACTATGGACACCAAGCACAGGGAAATTCCCTTTGTCAGCTCATCCTCCTCCTCACATGCTCAGGCCAGCAGCAGCACAAGAACAGAGAAGGCACTGCCTTGACTCATCCTCTCCACTCTGCTGAAGCACACATGGCCCCAGCCCACCACCACAATGCAGAGCCACCCAGGCAGTGAGGAGCTGGAAGACCTCCTGCTGATCTCAGAGGACACAGGAGCTAGAGGATCTGGGATGCCAGGGAGTGGGTGGCTGCAGGGGAGAAAAGGGAAGGTGTGAAAGAGAAACAAGGATTCAGCCAGAAGAGACTGGAGGAAGAAAAAAGCTTAAAGCAATTAACTGTGATGGAAGGTCTGTGGAGAAAGCCTGGAAAAACACATATTTTATTCTTCTTCTAGCCATTCTCCAAGTAAGACTTTCCTTGGCTACCTAAAAAGCTTGGTTTGGAATGGCAAAATGAAAAGAAAAACCCATTCAAAGGCCACTTTCCAGCAAGCAGTACCTCTCCCTTTCACAGATTTTAGGTAGGACAAGGCATCAAACACGGGGACAAGGCACCAATCAGCCTGTACAAACATGCTCACGGGGAGTCTTGCCCCAGTGCACAAGCACCACAGCATTCCAGGCCACAGGCTGTGAATCATCCAGGAAAGCAGGGGAACAAGCAGGAAAACTTTAAAACTCACAGATAAATTTTGATAGAGATATGACAGATCAGGTTAATTAAGCACACAGTGATGCTGTCAGGAGAGTGGAATGGGTTCCTCCTCTTGCAGATAGATCCAGACTCCTCAGCAGCAGCTGCAGGCTAGCAGCAGTTGCCAACTCTTTTTCCCAGGGTAATTAGCTAATTGGTAGCTCTGCCTGGTTGATTGGGAACTGGCTCTGTGCAAGACAAGCAGCCCTGGCTCTGCTGCAGCCCTGCCAGCCCAGGAGCCACCATCTTCCTCAATCACAAAGCCAAGAACCCGACACAGAAGGCAGAGGGTTGTGGTATCGGGCCTGGGGACAGCGCGGCCTGGTCACGGCCTGGTCACAGCCCCGCATGCTTTGGCAGGGGGTTGGACCCCATGAGCTCTGGAGGGCCCTTCCAACCCCTGTGACTCTGATTCCTTACAGGGTACAGAAGCTGGGAACACGAAGCCAGCTGCCCAGAACAGCACTGTGAGGGGGAGCACCCACCTGTAAGCACACAGAGCTCTCCTCCCTTCCCCCTCCTGCTGCAGCGCTTTGCCATGAATATGAGCGATGGTCTCCAGCAAGCACAGCTTTGTTAAGCACCTGGGCAGCACCAGAGCAGGGCTCTCAGCAGTTACACCGAAGTGACCATTAAACCGTGGTGCTGCATAAAGAATTGCTGCAGGAGCAGGGAAAGGAAGGGCTCTGCATCTGCATTTCAAAGCAAGCCCTCTCCACCCCAAGGCAGAACTACTGCTCCCTGGGATGCAGGTGCTGTGGAAGCAGGCAGAGCAGTCTGAATTCCCTGCAGATGGGAATGTGCCAGTCACCCTCAGCTGCAGCTCCTCTGAAACAGATTGCAGAGCAGCCTCGCTCCTGGCACAGCTCAAGTGCTGCAGGATGGGAGAGCTGGCACACAAGTCACGTCCTCTCCCCAGAACTGGCTCCTCTCCCTCCCACAGCTGCCATCAGAGCAGCTGCAGCCTCTGCAGTGTGTGTTCTGCAGAGCCCCTCTGATGGGCTGGGGACACCACGACCCATCCTCACAGTCCAACCTGACCTGCAGAACTTCCCACAAGAAAATCACTGCTGTGCTGGCACATAGCACTTACCCTCTCAGATGAGCAAGGGGGAAACACTAAACCACACAGTTATTATGCTCCAGGCTACTTGGACCCACACCAGCAAAAGTCTAAACTGAAGTGACTTTGGTTCCTTATGACACAGGGGGATTTAGGTGTCATGGCTGGGAGCGCCACAGAGCCCAAGAGCAACATACTGTCCTAGAGCCACTTTCAGCAATATATTCCCCATCAACAGGGTGAGGAAGAGTCAGATGGGTGCTGCTCCTGAGCCCCTGGCTGTCCCTGTCCCACTTCAGTGCCCAGGCACAGTGGCTGAGGTGGGGGAGCATCCTGGAGAGAAACATCAAGGTAAGAGAAGCTGAGGGGGTTTCCTCCACAACCAGCAGATTAAAAAATAATCACAGGAAACACAGAGCCTGGGCTTGGGAGATAATTCAGGTGTGAGTCTGTGACTTTGCCCAAAGCAGCTCCATCCCCACAGAGAGTCCATTCCCTCTCCAGCACTCCAGACAGCCCATTCCCTACTTACAGTCCTTCCCCAGCCAGCAGCATTCTACCAGACATTTTGGCTTCAAGAACAAGCCATCTGCATCACCTCCACCATGCCCAGAGTTTAGAGAAAGCCTTGCTGAAGTCTGAGCTGAATCCCCCTGCCCCTTTCTCATCTGGTGCAACACCAGGCAGCGTGGTCTGAGCTGCCCCCCTCTGCTGCCCGTGACAGCACACCAGGACACACATACCAGTGGGACAGGAAGGCTGGAAAGGAGAGCTCCAGCTGCCTTCCTCCTTGTCCTTCCCTGGGACAGCACAAGGGGACAGGTTTCCCCACCTGGCACACCACAGGGAATAGCAACCAGCAGCTTCCATCAGTACATCTGGCCACTAACAGCAGGTTACACCTCTGGGACAGGTCTGAGCCAGGGGCTGGTACTGGGAGAGCAGGAATGGCTGCAGCCACCCTCTGAAGGAGAGGGGGGTCACTGCCCTCCACTGCCACTGCTGTTACAAATGCTTTCAAGACAGAGGAAAATCCTCATGAGTAGGGAACACCAGTGCATTTAAGCTCTTTATAAAATTAAATCATGCCTTCAGTAAAGGCAAAACACAATAGGAGATACATAATCTCCAGAAGCTCAAATCCATAAAATACCAGCAGCAAAGCTGCTGTGACTGATAAAGCTCCCGAAGGGCACATGCAGCAGGGCCATGAGAGTAAAGCCATTTGGTTACAGCCCTTCCTCTAACAGTCTGACAGGCCTTCTGCATGGTACTGCCACACAACAGGGGTCCCAGCCCCTCAGCAGCACCATCCCAGGCAGGTGAAGGCTGAAGGAGCCAGTGCCAGGACCATGGCTGCACCCAGCAGAGCTCTGGAGGATGGATGCAGAGTGTTCAGCCACTCCAAGCTAAAACCATCCCTGGTTTGGGGGATTTTTCTTCCCCTGTATTAAAAACAGTGCTTTCAGATCTGCAAAAGACTTAAAGAGTCCCCTTGGCAGCTAAGACAGACTTACCTGGCCTCGACAGCACCCTCAGAGAGGGGAACATGCCTACCTCAGAATCCGATATGGAGACCCGATGGGACTCGATCGTCGGTCTCCTCACTATACGTGGCGATGGCCCCGTGGCGTAAGGACCATAACCTGGAGTGTTGCTAGAAGCCAAATAACCTCCTGATGATCTTTCCTGAAGAGACAACTTCCTACTTGATAGGACAGGTCTAGTGAGAGGTCTCTTGGGAACATGCCTCCACTGAGCATCTTCTGGTGGTGGGGAAGGCAGAAACACGTTCATTTTACTGCTGACTCCATTCCTTTGGCTGTCTTTTATGGTATCAGAAAAAACTGTGTCATTTTCTTCAGTGTTGTCTTCACCATTCTGGTCACTTCTGTCTGGGCCAACAGCCACATCTATGGCTGCTACCCGCTCTGCCAGGTCAGTCTGTGTGTCTGTGCCTCCATCCAGGGCATTTCTGGGAGAGTCCCCCATCACCGTGCCCAGCTCAGCTGGCTGCAATGCTAGCACTCACAGACAGCACAGGGCACGGAGGAATCTATCCATGGAACACCTAAAAAGAAACCCAAACAGGTACAGTGACTGATGATGTTCACTCAGACACACCATGGAGACACCCAGCTCTGGCTCCTTCCAGCAGAAAAGAAAGTGAAGGCAAAACACTGTCAGGCTGTGCACAAGCTGCAAGCCCTCAGAAGGAGAGGCCAACCCAAGCACTGTGCTAGATAGGAAAGTGATAAGGAGAAGATTTTATCAGACAAGCAGCAAGTGACACAGCTAAAGAGAACTTCTCCTGCTGGAGTGGGCCAACAGCCAGCGGAGCGAGCACCAAAGGGGGAAGTGCAGCTTCCTACAACTGAGGGTGAAGGGTCAGACTTTACCTCTTGAATTCTTGTTTATAGGGTACAAGAGCTGCTGGTATGTAGCCAAACCCAATGTGCATAGCAAATCCACAGCCATTTAAGGCCCTACACTGGTCTCTCAGTTGGGCTGCAGGCCTTAGGGTCCCAGAAAGGCCTGGAAGCCAAGCCATGGCTGGTGACTGCCACACTCTCAGGTACTGGCAATGGATTTCAAAGCAGGATTTCAAATGAGTCTGGTTCCAGGCTCACCCTGGCCCTGCACAGTTGCAGCCTGGGTGCAAACACACACTGCCCTTGCTGCCCACCATGGATAAAAGCCATATGGAGCTGCAAATCAGCAGTGCTCAGCACTACCAGCATGTGGGGAAACCTACAGAGCAGAAAAACACAACACAAAGCTAAAACTGCTGAATAAAAATCACTGCTTCCTGGATGCTAATTGCAGTCTCAATTTAAAACAGATTTCAGTCTCCCCAGCACAGTCCAGAGCAGGAAATGATCCTCTGCAGCACATGGCTGTGGTCCCTTAATCACCTCTGAGGATGCAGTGGTGCAGGATGCCCAGTGTCTGGAGGGAGTGGGGAGAACTCAGTTTTCGTCACAGCACCCTGGATTGCATCCAGTGAGTTTCAGTGGAGGCTTAACTGGGAAATCTTGCAACCTTTGGTGCTCTACAGGACAAACCCTGTATGCCAGGTGACCCACCACCCTGTTTGCACACTGGCTGCATTTAATTTACATAAGGAAGGGTGGGGGTGAGTGAGTTCCAAAAGCCCCCTCCTGCATCAGCCTGGGACACACAGGAACACTCTCTTTGAGGAGCTCAAAGCACAGGTTAAACCTGGCTCAAAGCTGTCCAACAACGCTCCCCCTCAGCCCACTGCCTGCCTCCTTCTCCACCTGGGTACAAACTTCCTCCCTGCTCCTGCCTTTTCTGCAGGCTTCTTTGAAACAAACTGACAGGAGCATCACTCACTCAGAACAATAATGAAATGGTGAGATCAGCTTTAACAGCTCCTACTAAAACTATATTTAAACCCTTCACTCCCAAAGCAGAAATCTGCTCTGGATCCAGGATGCAGCCCTGGGGATGGCTTGCAGGGAAGGGGTGCAGGGTTCCCCCAGCACATGCTGCACGTGGTCCCCAACTCTGCCTGACCTCCCTGGCTCTGCCAACCCCCCCAAACCCAGTTTCAAGCTGGAAAGGCAGCTGCAGCCCTGGGCTGGCTCAGGAACAGCCCCATCCTTCACGCCAGATTCACAGGAAGCTCACAGAGGACTTGCTGCCTGCAAAACACCTGTGTGAGGTTTGCACTGGGAAAGCTTCTGGGCTGACCTAGGAAGCATCAGGTCAGGGCAATCACAAGCCTGTGGCCACCCTGCTGTCTCTGATGAGGCTTTCCTTGCCTTCCAGAGCCTACAGAGCAGCTTACATCCCAATGGGACACTCTCAAGGTCTCCTCATGGGTTGCCTGCACACTTGGCTTTGGGTCAAGGTCTGTGCCACAGCCCCTGGAAGCACAGACCAGCCTCCAGCCCTGTCTGCAGGGCAGCAGCTTCCCAGGGCTACCTTGCATGGCCAGGAAAGCATCAGTTCACATCTCCACCATCAGCACGTGCCCTCTGCACTGCCAGTGCTGGGCTGCAGCTCTCCTGGCAGTGCAGGGCTCCAGCCTGATGTTCACTTCCATCAGGGAAATGACTTCAAATGAAGGGAAGGAGGGAGGAAAAATGCTCTCACCATTTAATCCAGCTTCCACAAGGGGATAGGAGAAGACCTGTGATTGCCCCCTGTGTC
Organism: Porphyrio hochstetteri; assembly: GCA_020800305.1. Taxonomy (NCBI): domain Eukaryota; kingdom Metazoa; phylum Chordata; class Aves; order Gruiformes; family Rallidae; genus Porphyrio; species Porphyrio hochstetteri. The sequence goes on from CM036925.1 coordinate 1,992,256, forward strand.
AAAAGCCTGGCTTTGCTCTTCTGCCTGCAGTGAAACAAACCCAAGAGCTTTCCTTGCAGCAGCTTTAGCTTCAGGACAGTCACTGCTCACCACACTGGCAGGGAGAAAACCAACCCACAGCTGAAGTCTGCAGCTGCCCGAGCTTCTTCCCTCCTCCTGCCACAAGGCTTTCCCCATGTGCAGGGGTGAGGGGAGCGAAGCATCTGCCTGGGAAAGCCCACAGATGACCCACCTGGGCATCTCACAGACATCCTCGCTGCTCAGCCAACAGGAAAACAAGCCAGAAGCGCTGGCAACAGCACCCAGGTCCCAGCAAACATGCTGTGTTACCCACCTGCACAGCTCTCCACTGCCAGCCCAGGCACCTCAGGTGTGTCCCCGTCAAAAGCAGCAGCTGCACAGCTCCAACCTGCAGCTCAGCCCACCTGCCTGCCTCCCAAAGCACAGCACAGCAACATACACCCCAGCTAACTGACAACCCACACAGGAGAACTTCAGATAAACCACAAAACAAATATCCCCACATTCAGCATCCCAACAAGGATGAAAGGGGGCTAGAAAACCAGCGAGCCTTAGAGGCAAACAACTGTTCATGTGCAGAGCTGGGCTTTGGCTCGTGTTCTGCTGTTCTGAAGGATTCCTTTTCACTGGTAAATCCTCCAGAAGTGGCCTGAGAAGTGATGGTTTCTGGCTAAGGAAGTCAGGTAGGCACAGAGCAGGCTTAGTGTGCATAAAACTCTGGACAGAAAGCAACGATTTGTTTCCACAAGGCAAAAATCCATGGTGGCTTTGCTGGAATCCATCTGTGCCTTGCTGTGGTGGGCAATCCCAGCAAACCAGAGACACCACTGCTATCCTCCATGGCTCCTCACAGCTTTGGGCCCCACTCTCTTCACGTGGTCACCAGGCTGGTCCCCCACAACACCCATCACCAAGCCAAGCCCAGGATTATGCTGCAGACAGGAACTAAAGCTGCAAACAAGCTTCTATGAGCAAAATGCATTTCCTCACACTGCTCTTATTTACCGTTTATCCCCCCAGCTGTCCCTGTGCTGCAGGCAGGCTGCCCCTTCAGCAGTGGGCTCTGCAGGGTGTTTATCACCCGGCTGCACGTGTTTCCCAGAGCAGAGCACAGCACAACAAACCCTCCTGAAAGGAGCCTGAGCCCAGGGAAAAATTGTACATCAGAGCAGGAGATGAGCAAATGCAATTAGTCCTGGTGCTCAATAAAGTATTTCAAAGCATTGTTTGACAAATAAAAACCTGTAAATGCAGCTGCCTGCTCAGTCCATTAATGTGGCTAATGAGAACTGTTCCTCTGAGGAAGGATCAGGAGGTTGAAGGGCCCTGGCCCTCAGCAAATCCAGCTTTCTCTCCTGATTTTGCTACAGGCTACTGTGCAGCTTCGTGTGTCACAGCTCCCAGGCTCAGAGGTACCACGCTGCCCTCAGCCCACCTTATCCCACTTGCCCTTTGTGTCTCAGAAGGCACCTGCCCTGTGCTGAGGCACCAAGAGCCCAAGCAGTAAAGTCACAGGGAATAGTGACTGGAACAAGCATTTGCATGGAGAGCATCCAGGCAGCAACCCTGCTGCTGCTCAGAGTTGGAGACTTCTTCAAATGCTTTGCAGATGGCACGTCCTCCATGGCAGCATGGGGACCAGCAGGGATGTCACACTGAAACCCTGTGTGAAAGCCACATCCATTGGCCTCCTGACCATACAAAGCCCAAAGGCAGTCTCACAAAGACAGGTCCCAAGGATCACAGGCAGCTTTACTTGCTCTGATGCTTTAATATACACTAGTAGCAAGGTCAGGAATCCAGCCAAGTCTCCCAAGTGGTGCAGCCAGCCATATACCTGCAGAGGGGATGTCATCTCCATCACCAGCGTCCTCAGGCTCAGGTCAGCCCCTGCACCAGAACACAGCCCTGCCTTGGGGCAGAGCTGGGCTGCATGGCCAGCCCTACCTCACACCACTTGGTGCTTGTGTCAGGCTTCCTTCAGATGTTTCCCCAGAGCAGCACAGCCAGGAGGAGGAATCTGCTCAGACCACTGTCAACCAGCACCAGAAACTCCCTTTAAGGAGAGAAGCAGCAAGCCCTGGGCTGGGCTGCCAAGTCCTGAACAGCTCCTCAAATGACATTTTTGAAATATTAGGTCAGCCAGTCCCTTCCAGAGCCCGAGCTGCCTCTGACCCCAAGGAATACAGCCTATCACTATTTCCATCCTGGAGTCTCCCCACTGCTCCCTTTTCTGCAGAAGCACTCAGTGTTACCCCACCACCCTGACATGAGGGAGGTATTTCCACACCCCTGCTCTGATCCCATCACCTTTTTATACACAGGGGAGGCACTTGCCCAAAGTCCAGCCAGCTCAAGGGAAGCTTTGGTCCTACAGCCATGCACCATGCAACACCTGAGCTGCACCACCCACCAGCACACAGTGGTTTGCAGCACACCGCTCTTCAGAGCGCTCACGGGTCACAGAATCCCCAGGTTGGAAAAGACCTTTAAGATCATCAAGTCCAACTGTTCCTGTCCTGTGCTAAATCATATCCCTGAGAGCACCTCATCTACCCTTTTTTAAACACTCCCAGGGTCAGTGACTCAGCCCCTCCCTGGGCAGCCTGTGCCACAGCCCCACAACTCTGCCAGGGAAGAATTTTTCCCTCCCATCTGCTCTGACCCTGCCCTGGGGCAGCTTGAGCCCATTGCCCCTTGTCCCATCTCCTGTCCCCTGGCTGAAGAGACCCTCGCCCACCTCTCTGCACCCTCCTGGCAGGGCAGGGGAGGTGGGGAGAAGGTCTCCCCTCAGCCTCCTCTTCTCCAGGCTGAACACCCCCAGCTCCCTCAGCTGCTCCTCAGAGGATTTGCCCTCCAGCCCCTTCCCCAGCCTGGTTGCCCTTCTCTGGACTCGCTCCAGGACCTCCATGTCCTTCTGATGGTGAGGAGCCCAGAACTGGACCCAGCACTCGAGGTGCAGCCTCACCAGTGCCCAGTACAGGGGCACAATCCCCTCCCCAGACCCACTGGCCACACTGTGTCTGATACAAGCCAGGATGCCATTGGGTCTCGCTGCTGTGGTGGGGAGCAGCCAGAGGCTTCACCTGATCTTCTGCAATTTCAGCTCTGCTCATCCCCAGGTCACTGAGCAGGGCACCTGATGGCGAGGTGGCCTCCTCCCCATCTCCCCCCACACTGCTCTTGCCAGGAATCAGGCCTCAGAGAAGCACACAAGCTTCTCAGCATCTGTGAAAAGCCCTCTCAGACATCCACTGGCCAAAAGGCAGCCCAAAGGGAGCTGCAGAGAATGACAAGAGGCTGCAGCTCTGTGAAACCAGAAAGCAAGCAAATCCCACAGCCCTTGCAGAGATAATCGAGGCAGAAACACACCAGACCAGCCATTTGGGCTGCATGCTCGCTGGGAAGGGGTAATCACTGTTGGTACACATTCCCAATTAGGAGCAGGAGCCATTAACACAAACCAAAGAAGAAATAGGAGCACACTGTCTGTGCTTTTTGCATACACACCATGTACTTGCTTTACCCTGCAGCTCAGGAGGCTCTTGTTTCAGAGCCCAGACAATCGTGTCTTGCTGAGAAACCACTCGATCCTCATACCATCATCCCAGCCCTTCTCCCTCTGCTCTGCCCAGCTCTTGGCAGGGAGCCTGGCTGTTGTGACACAGCTGAAAATTACATCAGAAGAGTGAGGTGCTTTGATTCCTCCTGTGAAGCTCCCAGCACAGCTTGGTAAGTAACCACTGCATGACAAAGAACAGTGCTTCTGCAACTCAAGCCCTGGGTGAGAAGTGTGACAGGCAGGTTCAGGCCCCTGCTCCTGCCAGATCTCTGGAATGACAACAAACAGCTCCACTCCAGAGTCTGGAATCACAGAATCACAAGGCTGGAAAAGACCTTTAAGATCATCAAGTCCAACCATTCCCATCCTGAGCTAAACCAGATCCCTGAGCACCTCACCTACCCTTTTTTTGAACACCCCCAGGGAAGGTGACTCAGCCCCTCCCTGGGCAGCCTGTTCCAGCCCTGACAACTCTTTCAGGAAAAGATTTTGTTCTAATGTCCAATGTGACCCTGCCCTGGGGCAGCTTGAGCCCATTGCCCCTTGCACCGCTTCTCCCTCCTCCTCCATCTGGATGTGCTGCACCAGGGCAGCTTCAAGAGGGATTTTGGGGCCAACCCAGCCCCTGAGTGACAGGCAGTGAGCACCCCAAGAGCCCATCACTCATGCTTGTCCTGCTCAAGCTCTCTTCCCAGTGAGAGAACCCAGCTGCAGGCAGGGTATGGCTCCAGTGCAGGGCTGCTGCTTCCATGTCCCTGGGTGTAAGGTGCAGCCAGAGGTGTGAGGCAGCAGGGCTGAGCTCAGCAGTGAGCTCCTGATATTATCCTGTGAAAAATCAAGTTACACCCCTTCACACCACAGAGGCATGCTGCCAATTTTAAGAGCAGTTACCCCATTTTAAGTATGGTTTGAAACTGGCCAGGATGCTGAACCAAAGCCTCCAGTCTAGAGCTGAAGAGATAACAACCACCTTGTGCACAGCCCACTGAGCACAGGAAGCTTTACAAAAGATTTCCCAACTGCATTATATTTTACCCCTCCACGTTCTAATGATATGATTAAATCCATTTGCATAATCAGATGCAATTACACTAATTGCACATATAAGCAATAATCAACCCAAAATTACTCTGAAGAAAAAAAAGTTTCTACTTAAGGAAATTCCTGTAGCAAGGAAACCCTGAGGAGTGCCAAATCCATCCCAGCAAGAGCTGTGTTAATGTTGAACACTCCAGATGATGCCACTCCAACAGGAGCCCTGCCCCACCAGGCCAGCTTCAAGAGGGATTTTGGGGCCAGTCCAGCCCCTGAGTGACAGGCAGTGAGCACCCCAAGACCCCATCACCCCATGCTTGTCCTGCTCAAGCTCTCTTCCCAGTGAGAGAACCCAGATGTGCCTGGGTGCAGCTGTGTTGGCACCTTTTAGCCACAGCTTCAGTGGGGACCACAATGAAAGCTGAGCTGTGCTCCTCTCTAGTCAAGCCCTGGCTGAAAGCAGCTTCCAGATGGCAGGTTTGTTGGCCATGTTTTATAGCAGAGGGAGGGTTGGCAGGACATGTGGACATCAGACCCTGATGCTGGACTGTATTTGCCTCTGGGTTAGTCTTTTAAAGCTGTGTATCAGTGTGTGAACAGTGGGGGGTTATTTTCCAAATTACAGCCAGGAAAGCATGAGAGACACTCAGCCTCCAGATCCCACAGGTTTTGCTGGAATGATGCTGAGTGCTTCTGCTGACTGTCTCTGCAACATCCCAGTAGTGACCACACACCCAGTGCATCCCAACACCCAACTCCACACGTTCACACTGTCCCTGCAGGTGACCTGAGCTCAGATTACAACAAATCCCATTCACCCTTGTGACAAGGGACACAAAAGCCTTGCAGGGAAGGGCGCTGGCCACTGTGCCAGCCTGATGTCAGCCCCTTGACATAGGACAAGGGGCAATGGCCTCAAGCTGCCCAGGGCAGGTTTAGATTGGACATTAGAACAAAATCTTTTCCTGAAAGAGTTGTCAGGGCCTGGCACAGGCTGCCCAGGGAGGGGCTGAGTCACCTTCGCTGGGGGTGTTCAAAAAAAGGGTAGATGAGGTGCTCAGGGATCTGGTTTAGCTCAGGATGGGAATGGTTGGACTTGATGAGCTTAAAGGTCTTTTCCAGCCTTGTGATTCTGTGATATCACAAAGGCCAGGAGGAGGGAGAAGGCTGGCATGGGCAGAGAGCACTGAGATCAGTGTGACCATGCAGAGGATGTCCCAGCATGTCCCCTGCCACACCAGATGGTTTTGGTTTGCCTTACCTTCCAGCACTGCAGGGACAGCAATATGAAGGCACTGGGCTTGTAAATGCACACACACAGCCTGGGTGACACCTGAATCAAACAGCTCGATGTCAGTGAAGAGCAAAAACTCAGGAGACCCCCATCTCCTAAGCTGTTCCTGTGCATGTTCCCATCTGGGCTGATGCTGACCTGGACCTTGGAGCCTACACACCACAACCTCCCCTTCCAAACCCATCAAGATTGCAGTAAACAGCCCAAGTGCCATTTGCACAGGAAGGCCAAACCCCCTAAAACAGGGGGACAAGCAGCCTCCTGCCCACCAGCTGTAAGAGAACACACTGTTACAGCTTGAGGCTGCACAAGTGGGCACAGGCAGAATCAACTCACACAGCAGAAAGGCTCCTGGTAGGGTCAGTGCAGCATTTGTGCAGCTGAGGGAGCAGACTCTTGGGGCTGAAGCTGAGCAGGAAGGAGGAGGAGGAGGAGGAAGCAATGTCATGGTTGCTGTCACTTGCTGAGCTGAGAGGCAGCGTGATTCCCAGGAGAGGGGGGAGCAGTGGCAGAGAGCACAGCTTGCTGGGGGTGGCATTGCAACAGCCGGCGAGGGGGTGCTGAAAAAATAACTGGGAATGTCAAATTACATCAAGTTTGAAAGGTTTAAATTATTTGTAAAGTATTAACAAGCAAGGCAGGAGCCAGGCTTGGTTTGTTCATGAGCAAGCTACCTACCTCAGAACTAGGGAGTCTTTAATGTTTAGGGTCTTCATTGCAATAATGACTTTTCAGATGTCTGCACCATGGAAAGGTGAATTTATGGGGGATGGAGTGAAGCTGGAGGAGGGAAGGGTGAGATGAGATATTAGGGGGAAGTTTTTTTACAGAGAGAGTGGTGAGGGGCTGGAACAGGCTGCCCAGAGAGGGGGTGGGTGCCCCATCCCTGGGGGTGTTCAAGGCCAGGTTGGATGGGGCTCTGGGCAGCCTTGTGTAGCTCCAGGCCTGGAGGTTGGTGGCCCTGCCTGTGGCAGGGGGTTGGAGCTCTGTGACCCTTGGGGTCCCTTCCAACCCAGACCAGTCTGGGATTCTGTGATTTACACATCAGTCTTGGAGGTTTATCCTCCTCACAGATAAGGAAAAAGCTTTCAGCTGCCTTTGGGAAATGCAGAGGTATTTCAGGGGATACACTGAGTTGCTTAGCTCTGTAAGCTAGTTGCAGTGAAAAGCTGTTGTGGCATTTTAAAAACATTCATTTCCAGCTGTTTTACCATTTCCAATCTACAATAAAAACGTAGAGCATGGGATACAGCTGGTGTGCTTCTTCCCAGCAGTGCAAATGTGGGGGGGATTTCTATTCAAGGGGATCTCTGCAAAGAGGGACCAGGGAAATGACCCCAGCATGTGTTAAGGGCCCAAGGTCGTCATCAGCTCTGCAAATCCACATACCCCAAGACAAAAAGGAAAGGAAGGCAAAGGGCATCCTGGCTTGTATCAGACACAGCGCGGCCAGCAGGTCTGGGGAGGGGATTGTGCCCCTGTACTGGGCACTGGGGAGGCTGCACCTCAAGTGCTGGGTCCAGTTCTGGGCTCCTCAGCATCAGAAGGACATTGAGGTCCTGGAGCGAGTCCAGAGAAGGGCAGCCAGGCTGGGGAAGGGGCTGGAGGGCAAATCCTCTGAGGAGCAGCTGAGGGAGCTGGGGGTGTTCAGCCTGGAGAAGAGGAGGCTGAGGGGAGACCTTATCACCACCTACAACTACCTGAAGGGAGGTCCTAGAGAGGTGGGTGATGGTCTCTTCAGCCAGGGGACAGGAGATGGGACAAGGGGCAATGGGCTCAAGCTGCCCCAGGGCAGGGGCAGATTGGACATTAGGAAAAAATCTTCTACTGAAAGAGTTGTCAGGGCTGGAACAGGCTGCCCAGGGAGGGGCTGAGTCACCTTCCCTGGGGGTGTTTAAAAAAATGGTAGATGAGGTGCTCAGGGATCTGGTTTAGCTTAGGATGAGAATGGTTGGACTTGATGATCTTAAAGGTCTTTTCCAGCCTTGTGATTCTGTGATAGCACAGAAGAACCTCACAGGGCAAGAAAAAACACCAGTGCACACTTAGAAAGTACAAATGGACTTCAGATTCAGAGCTCAAAGTATTTGCTGTATTTCCACATGGATAACTCCTATCTTCTGATAATCCTCACATCTTTAGAAACCCCAGGACTTGAAAACATGGCCTCAGTTAACCTGCACAAAATCAAAGGCAGCAGCAGAGAGAGTCTCTGTACAGAGGGCACAGGCTCCTGGAGAGCAGTGGCAGGGATCCCACAGGAGTCTGAACCAGGTAACCCACCCCTAGGATTCCCCTTGTCCGTGCTGCTTGGAAACTGAATGGGTGGGAGGCTTCCCAGTTCCTTTGAAGCCTTAAGCTTTAGCTCTTTAAACCAAAATGCACCTTCAAAGCCCAAGGGTCAGTGACTGGAGATTATCTAGGGAGTCACTAGGCTTCTGTTAGTCCCTGCAATGCTATTCCAGACACTGAGCCAGTCACAGAATCATTCAGGTTGGGAAGGGCTGTTAACCCAGCATGAGGATAATCTCAGTGTCTGTCCAAGCATGAAAAAGGCTTTGCAGCACTGAAGTACCAACAAAAGTTTCCAGGGGCTGGTTTACTTGGAATAACAAGCATGGAAAAGGCACCCTGAGGCACACCAGTGGTTCTGGCTGTGCTCAGCAAGCCTGGGGCTCAGCAGCAGCCAAGGTTGGGGTGCCCTAGGACAGACACAGTTCCTTCATTCTCCATGGCTCAGGACAAGCACTGCATGTCAAACTCCACCAGCCAGACCTTCTCTGAAGCATAAGGAATGATGTAAGCACATCCAGCAGCTCTGACACTCCTGCAGAGCAGGAAAAGGCACCTTCCCAGCCATGGAGTCAGCAGCTGCAAGAGGAGGACGGGGAGTAAATCCACTGGCAAGGAGCTGCTCCCTGATGAGAGGGGTGCAGTTTCAACAGCAACACAGTGTTTGTTCTTGCTTTGCATGCCCTTGTGAGGCACCCTGAGCTACAGGAGGAGCTGCCCCAGCTGAAGACATCAGCCAGAAGAGAGACAGCCAGTATCGATGGCAGCGTGCACAGGAGCATCTCTCTGCAGAATCAAAGCCTCCTTCCCAGGCTCCAGCTAGGCTGCAGCACCCTTCTCCTGCACATAGCAGGCAAAGCCAAAGAAAACCATCTTGAAAACCCAAGAGCAGTTAGAAGCCATCCACCCCCAGAGGATTTTTAGGTGCCTCTCTTCCCTGGGCTCTACTGCAGACAATGCCACTTACAAATGAAACCTGAATTGGGCACCAAAGTCTTTCAAGGCAAGGGAAAGGTAAATACAGCCTAAGAGAGGGAGGAAATCAATCTGTGCAGCCTAACAGCAAGCAAAGGCATGTGGAAAGCTGGACCATGGTTTCCAAATGTAGTTTGAGCATTGCTCATGCAGCCCAGCCTGCCCCATGCCCAGCAGGAGAATGCAGAAGAGAAACTCTGAAGCCAATTGACTGGGGCACCAATAGCAATCCCTGCTCCCATCAGCCACGCCAGGTCCCACCAGACATCCCTGCTGTGCAGCTCAGAGTACTGCTGGCAGATGAATTACCCTGCTCTGGCTGCTCAGGTATCCTTCTCCAGTTACCAGGGGAAAGGAAATCAAAGAATCAAGCTGGTAACAGCGTGGGGAGGGGGGAGAACACACAGACCAAAGCCTGTGTTTAAAAGCCTAGCTGGCTTCCAGCCAGCCAGGGTGCTCAGCACCTTCCAGGATCCATCTCAGAACAGTTAGTCTGTATGCAGCCACCCAGTCCCCCAACACACTGCTGCTCTCTGCAATGGAGAGGTCAGCCCTGCTCCAGAGAAACACCTCAGCACATACTTGAACTTGAACTCTGGCCTCCTGACATCACAAGGGGCAACATCCACGTGCCAAAGTGTGAACACCACTGAAAATCTGAGCTTCAAAGACATGGAAATCCTTACAGGAGTGTCAGGGTGAATGTGTTTCCCATGTCTAGATGAGAGCTGCCCAGTCACAGGGCTCCTTTCCAAGGAAGGGAGCTCGACAGCATTTTCTTCTACATCCACATTTAGAGCTTTTCCAGGCTAGCAGAGCTCATGTCAAGGACACACTGGAAATAACTCCCACTGCAGCCATCCACTTAGATGGGGGCTGTCTCTATCCAGCTTTCCTCCTTCCACCTACACAGGCTGCAGCATGTGAACAGCCATGGGACAAGTGAGAGGAGAGCACTGCAGCACCACAGCCCTGGTACCAGCCTCCCCACTGGCCCCCAGCACACCACACACCCCATGGAGGCAGGGCTGGGGTTGGCTCAGTCCGGACAACTCTCCAGCTGCCTGCACACAGGATGTGGGAAGAGAGGACTCACTGCAGCCATGGGTGACAGCAGGCTCTGGGAAGGTCTCACTCAGTCACACAGACCAGCGATGCTCAGACCAAGCCTTTCCAACAGTGCTGCTCCCATCACAGGCTGAAGATGCTCCAGCTCTGCACCTGGATGCAGCTCCTGCTCCACACTCTGATCCAGCTCCTGCTCAGGTCCCTCTCCAGCCCTAACCCACCATGGCTGCTGGCTTTCTGACCCATGAGAGGTGCATGGGGGCCAGGGGGCATGGTGGCCTCCCGTGCTTTCCTCATCTGTAGTAGCAGCATTAAACACCAGCCAAGCAAGCCAGCAGCAAAGTCTGTGAGAGGCATTTTTGATATTATAAGTACAGATATATATATAAAAAACATTGATGTCTGAGAGGCACATACACACACACTCTCATTTGGAAAGGGATGCCAGAAACATCCAATATCATCAACCCAAGATCATGCAGCAGCACAAATAAACCCCCAGAGTTAACCCATGCAGAGGCAGCTTCATCTGCATTCTCTGTAGGTGAACTAACCTCATCTGGAAGGTTTTCTAGGCAGTAACACCACCAAACTGCTAACATTTGCCTTTATTATTACAATATTATGAATTAGTATGTTTTCATTTGCCTTTGAGGTTTAGCAGCAATCTTGGAAGTTAGTTGCATTTTGAAAGAGAGGGCAAAGAACCAACTTCTGCAATTACAAGCAGCAAAACAAACTAGAAAGCTTCTTGAGGAAGTGATAAATTCCTCGTGACTTGACTTCTCCAAAAGGAACTGCTGGTAAAATCCTCCGTGCTTGTGACCCAGGAGATCCAGCACAGACAATTATAGAGACCTTGAAACCTACCAGCCTGTGAATTATTCTCCAGTACCCCACAAAGGACACACATCAGAGAACTATTTTTGGCTTTCCTTTCACCAGTTTTGTTTAACAATAAAACCCCATTCCTCAGCTTCCTGTTTTTGACACAGCAGCCTAATGCCCTGCAGTGGGAAATTCTCATTTACATAGAATCCCAGACTGGGCTGGGTTGGAAGGGACCCCAAGGGTCACAGAGTTCCAACCCCCTGCCACAGGCAGGGCCACCAACCTCCAGGCCTGGAGCTACACAAGGTTGCCCAGGGCCCCATCCAACCTGGCCTTGAACACCCCCAGGGATGGGGCACCCACCCCCTCTCTGGGCAGCCTGTTCCAGCCCCTCACCACTCTCTCTGTAAAGAACTTCCCCCTAATATCTCATCTAACCCTTCCCTCTTTTAGCTTCACTCCAGTGGAGCTACACACATCACCTCCTGTGACCTCTCCGTGCTTTACAGATGCAGCCTGCTCACCAAAGGCCAAGAGAACATTCACAGAGAGGAGTTAGGAAGAGACACTCTTGCTCAGGGACATCCAGGTGGCTCTGCAATGCTTGGGAAGAGAATCCTTGATTTCTGATTACAGCCTTTTGGCTCCTTCCCTTCGTGCTCTCCCTATCACTGAACACACCATTGTGAGAGTAATTCCAGCATCAGGTTTTGCAACACCTCTACATCATCCTCCCTCACAGAAACTGAGCTAACAGCACAGGAGTCATGCTTACAGACCTGTCAGTGACAGTCAGTGCATCCCATTTCCAACAGCTGAAGCACTGTAAGGGTTTAACCACATCCAGCAGAGCAAAGCCTCTGCCTAAGCCAGCAGCAGAGCCCTGTGTTTGCTCCCTGCACGGCTCTCCCACCTTGGCTGCTCCTCAAGCCATGCAGGCCAAGTAAGAAGCAGAGACCATGAGCTCCCCTGATTCATCGTGAGCCTGGAACAGCCTATGTTATGTTTGTTGCAGGTTGATTTAAGATTGGAAAGAAGGAGAAAGAGATTAGGAAGAAAAAGGAAAAAAAAAAAAACCCATTTATTTGCTCTTTAGGTGCAGCTGGCAGCAGATGACAAAGTTTTTCATTGTTTCAAGTCAGCTTCTTCAGTGTTTTGGTAATGAAAACTAACTGCATATGAAAAAAAGTTGAGAACAGCAGGGTGATACTTGCACAGCAATCTTGAGAGTGTTTAGGGGCAGGTTCCACCTGGCAATGCCTTTATGTACTGCTGGTGGCATGGGAATTTGAGAACAGGCTGAGAATTGCACCTACCCACAACATGGACTCACCTGAATACCCTGAGAAGTCTGATTTGAAGCATGAGACCACTCTGCCTGACCAGGAAGCAAAGAGCAGAATTCAAGTCTCACCATGCTGTAAAACTCAGGCTAAGTACGTGGTGTGCACCGTGCTTGCCAGACAGGGCTCTCTCCTGCTCAGCCTGATACATCATCTCATCACGTTCTTTCCAAAGGCCTTGATTTGACTGTACCATCATCCTTCCCACAATCATTCTTTTTTTAGATACTTTAAAAAAAAAATTATCAAAGGGGGAGGTGGAAGTTTTAAGCTTCTCCCTCCCCATGCCATTCTGGGAACACCCAAAAAGAGACATATTTATCCTTAAAGTGACTAAGACGTGAGTCATCTGATGAGTAAGCACGCTGGCTCTACAAGTCTCAATTCAATCCATGACCAAATCCGAATCGTTTCACTCCCTAAAACACTCAGCCATTTGCTATGTTAATGCAGCAGCACTCCAAGGTCAGGAAGGGGCTCCCAGTTCCGATGCCAGTGTAACTGGTGCTGATCTTGTCATGCTAAGACAGACAGCGCACTGCTAGGAAACCCTGTGCTGAACCAGGGGAGGCAAACTGCATCACAAGTCTGATGTTAAATTGTTCTGAAAGTCAACTTTGGAGACATCTCCATCCTCAGCCAGCACTTGGGTGAAGCAGGTCCAAGCTGCTGGCACCCACCCTCGTGCAGCTCAGCATCCCAGCAAACGCAAGCACAAGCCCTGCTCCTGGCAGCAGGGCCAAGCAGAGCCCCACTCCTGAGCCAGCGGAGCTCAGCGCAGGCAGGTGCCAGGACTGCAGCCAAACTCTTTCAACATCCTTCTGTTACTCTTGCAAAAGCTCTTAGAGGAAGCTGCAAAAGCATTAAGTTAAACCACTTCTGGTACTTCAGTATCTCTCTGCTCTGGAGGAATACAAGCACCTCACAAAAGCAACGCGCTCGCCTTCCCAAACAGCCCTGCAGGGAATGAAGCACCAGTGAGCAGATGGAATTCCCACAGGTACTTCTGAACAGACCCCAACACACACCTCACTGCCTCTGAAATCCTAGCAATGCAAGAGCCAGCCTGTGGCAGGATGTGTGGTGAATGGCAATGGACAACACTCAATTCGATAGGAATTTTAGGTGCAGCCATTTATTGGGTGAGATCACACCAATTCTAGACCTTTATTACTGCAAACCTGACAAGCTAAAAACCTGCTCATTGGTTACACGCACTGTTCACACCCCACTGATTGGTTAGTGATTATAACCAGTCCTGATAAACATATCTTAGAGCTAAATATCTTTAGTTTACCTTTGATGCCTAAAAGCATCCACACACCTGCTGTTTGACCCTCTTGTTATGGCTGGTTCCTAACATGTTCCCTTACTCCCAAGTACATCCCATAACTGCTTCTTGGTTTAGGGCAGCCTGTAACCCTGGCGTCAAGGCTGCTTGAGAATGTGACTATTAAGATCCTCTCAGCATGAGGAACTTTTCCTGTCTCATGGGAACAGGAGGATATGGTCAGAGCCTGAATCTTGGGAGAAGCGAGCTACGCTGCTAGCAGGCCTGCTGTCTTCCCTGACAAGGTTGAACCTCTGTCCTCTTCCTGAAGTCCAGGTGATGACATCAGTCAGCAGGTCTGACTTCTCCAAGGGCTCTCACACCACTGTGCTGCATCAGGGCAGCCACAAGCAAAGAAGCACCCAGGGAATCCCCAGAAGTCTTGTCCTGTCCAGTGCAGAGCCATTCTCCAGGGCTGCTCATTTCTCCATGTTCAGTTAGCTCAGCATCCAGAAAAACCCCAAAGCAGCACTCATAAGGGGAATAACTCCACTGAACTAACTGAAGTTGTTCTGCACCGTATCCCTCTCATCACACTGCAGCAGTGGGGTGGTACTGCTTGGCCACAAGGTTTAGGTTTTCTGAGTCTTTCAGCAGACCCACAGGAGAATGCAGCCTGGGTTTTAGCCTCACAGGCCAGCCCTGTGAGCATCTCCCTTTACAGAAACAAATAGAAAAAAATAGAGACTTCTCCCCAGGGAGGGAATTGCAGTTGGCCTGTGCTGGACTGAAGGTGTTTAGAGTCGCCAGCACCCACCCCCTTTCCTCCACGGCGCCCAAGCCACTTTGCCTTCACTATTCCCTTTGGCCCAGAGGAAGACTTGGCACTAAATCCAGTGGCCAAACTCAGCCTCTCACAATCTGAGGTGAGCTCCTGGGATTTAGTGCCACAAGGAGGGTCAGCTTTGACTCCACAACTGCTGTGCCAGAGTGTGGCAGCGATCTTCCTCAGCTGAAACATTAAATCACGTCTGCCCATGCCTCCTGGCCATCTTTCTACCCTTCTCTTCCCTCCAAAAACTTCAACTTCACACTGAAATAATCAATTCTCATGGAAAATGACCCCTCTTGGGCAGCAGAAGGAAAAAGGGCACAGACAACAGCTTGGCCCAAGGATGGAGAGGCTTAGACTCAGTGGAACCTGGATGTTGTAACTCAGTCAGAATTACCAAGGAAGCAGCAGCAGCTGCAGCACTGATGAGGAAGGATGAAGAGGCTGAAAAGTCTCCAGAGACTCACAGCTGCTGCCTGTGGCTGCAGATACAAGATTAGCAAAGAAAAAGCTGGTTTTCAGCATCATTACAGCAAACACCACTAAAGCTGCAGGTGGGTCAACACACCCCTCGGAAGGGTTTGGATGGAGGTCCTAGGGACCAACAGCACAGCTGTACGGCCCAGCTGCTGCCAGGATGGCACTTGCACTTACAGACATCTTCAGAGACACACATGCACACCAGTGTAAGCAGCCAGCTCAGATCCCACCAGCACATGGTGATCTATTGCTCTCCATGGTGACTGTATCACAGGCAGGGAGTCTCCTGGAGGGAAGAAAACCCAACAGCCTTCAAGAAGAACACACAGCAGCTCCACTTCACATACACGAATCCACTTCACACTGCTGCAAACATGCCCCCTCTCCCACACTAAAGGCATCTTTCAAAATAAAGAGTAATTACCAGCTCTTGTGCTACAGTTACAGCATCATGAGATCCACCTGCTCCCTACTGGAATAACTGCTCCACGTGTCCCCCTCTATCCAAGCCATTCTCTAGCACCCATGAGGCAGCAAGACAAGACTTCACTAGCCACCTCCAGCTGCCCTGGCCATCACACAAGGCGCTCACTGGCTGCTGGAGGATTAGATGGGTACACCTGCCATGGCTCTTTGAACTTAGGCCTCTGGCACTGGTGAAAAGCGAACCCAAAGACAGATCCTCTCAGCAGACAAGTGGCTGTACCTTGGGGAAAGAGAAAGGCCAGCAGAAAGGAGCTTACTGTTATCCTTAATCCCTTTCTCTGGGAGTCTGCTGCAGAGGCGTAAGGACGGTCTCACCCCTAGGAACACTCTCAGCTGTTGGCATCCGACCTGTGGGCAGGGCAGGCCTGCCCTGCAGTGACCTGCACCACACTGATGCAGCTCTTTCCTGGCAGAGGAATTCAACTGGGACTGTGGGGAACAGAGAAGCAGGAGGAAAACACCCAGATCAGAACACTTCATAAAGACCCAGCCATTAAAAGCCCATGGTTTCAGACTAGGGGTTTCATCCTGCTCCTTTCATTCACCCTCTGCTCTGATACAGCAAATCCCAAAGGGGTTAGCACCTCACAGGGATTTTTCACCCCAGGGAAGTCTCCTTCCCACCCCACTGTAAGCATCTTAGCCAAGTCAGTAAGGATGGAGCTGTGTGCAGCCCCCACCACACTGTCCCTCTGCCAGCAGCACATCTGCTCTGCCAGCAGCACATCTGCTCTGCCAGCAGCAGACAGCCGACGGTGGCCAAGGCAACTTCATCCCCACTCTGTTGTTTTAAAACAACCAGAGCTCTCTGAAGTCATGAACTCATAAACACTGCCCATCTGCTTAGGGAAACTCCATTTTTACAAGCATTCATACACAAAAAGCAATCCCTGAGTGCATTCTAGAAGAGGTGGAATCAAGAGAGGGAGATGCTCTTGCTATTAAGAGTGGAACATTTCTCCAAGTGCATCTCTCATCCCCTTGTTCCTCCAGCTCTGTGCTGCATCGTGTTTTCTGCCACAGAGCCTTTAAATCCTGATGCCTTCTGCAGCTTCATCTTCACCTTATATATCTTGCTTCCCCATGCTGCTGCTATATTTCTCAGAAAGTCAAAGCCAAGCAGAGCAATTGTGCCCTGCCCAGGGGAGATGCTTTTCTGACTGGCTAAAAATTTGTATTCTCTTCCCTGCTCCACCACTATTTTTTGCCCTTTAGAGAAGTTTTTGAGTCAGGCTCTGTCACTGACTGTCTTTGTACAGCACCAGCATGATGGGACCCTACTCCCACCAGAGTTTGAACCATGAAGTTTGCTCCCTATCCCCAGAGTTTGAACCATAAAGAACAGAAAAGCAAAATCCTGCTTGTACAGGGTCTGGTCCAAAACTTGTCATAAAGATGCCACTCTCTCTTCAATGCCATGTGAACCAGAGCCATAATACCAGCATGAGCAGAAAAGACTATTTCCAAAGCTAACTAATCATGCAAAAAACCACAACCTTCCAGGAGAAAATCCTCACACTTTCCAGCAGATCAAATAAAAAGTGAGTGCACACATATATATGTATGTTCTTATTGAGGGTTTCTGGCACAGGAAGCATTCTGATGCCATGGTGACGGGTGCTCTTGCAAACCCTCAACATAATAGATACAGATAAACCTGAAGCCAATTAGGAAAGCAATGCTGCTGTGCTTCCATGATCCACAGCTCCTCTGAAAGGGGCAAAAATGTAACTCTTATGAAAAAGATCAAAACAAAAACCCAGCTCCACTGTTAAACAGATTAATCAGACTCTTAGAAAGCTCATCAGGGATTGGGTTCAATCTCTGCTGTTGTTATTAGCATAAGCCCTGTACAGCAGTAACAAAAGACTCACCTAAGTCCTGTGCTCAGTTTACTTTGCAATGAGCCTCTGCTTAGGCTCACATCACTTGAACATACACACTCTTAATTATGGGGACAGGGCCAAGAGGAAGAATTTGGCTGAGATTTATACTGCAGCAAAACAAAACTCTTAATGGCCCTTTTTATATGGGCTGCACTGTCAGTCCTTCCTCTCCTGAACAAGACCAGTATGGGAAGGAAAGGAGTGCTGGTGCCAAAATCACTTCCCCTGACCCAGCAGGGCCCTGTGCTGCTGCTGGCCAGGCACTGAACCCACACACAGCAAGAGCTAGTCCTTTCCCTGGGAGAGGACAGCTGTGTCAGGAGTGAGAAGAGCTGGGGATGCCCTTATGCACAGTAGCTAAAACCATGTTGTGTGTGCAGGAGCGAGTCTGGGGCGCTGGCCAGCTCAGGGCTGTGCTGTGCCTGGCCCATCAATGGCAACACACAGAGGGACTCACAGCTGGAAGGCTCCTGCTTACCAGTGCCCAGAGGCACAGCCAAGGAAAACAACCCAGAGCATAAGCCCACAATGGTTCCCTGCAGCCACAGGGGCTGGCTGGGGCCCCTTCTGTGCCTGGGAGAGGCTGCGAGGAGGTGGGGTGGGAAATGGGTTAATGGCATCCAAGGAGAGGAGCCTCTGCAGGAGTGCTGACAGGTAAATGAAGCAGGGGAGTGACAGCTTGCTGAGAAACAGCATCCTGCACCCCTCACTGGGCGTCAATCATGCGCTCCCAAAAATCCCCAGATCGGAATTAAACACGACGCTGCCGCCTCTGCTCTAGAAATCATTCATTCCATAAAAAGCATCTTCCCCCATTTCTCTGGTGACTCTTCCATCCCTCTCCAGGCCCCCTCACTCCCCTCCCGCAGCAGTCATTTGATGAAGGAACTTTCTGGATTGCCCCCCCCCCCGTGCAGACTTTTTGCAGAAGGGTTAAATGAGCTTATCCCTGGGGGGTGATGCTGGGGAAGAGGGCTCACCTCCAGTCACACCAGCAGCAGCAAAGCAAAGAGGATGCTTCCCCTTGCAGCTCAGCGTCGTGTTTACTTTGGTGAAGTCAGAGGGAGTGCCACCACCCCTTTCACTGTGATTTTATCATATTATTCTTCCAGATGTGCAGGTTAGAACTAATCAACTACCTCAACACATCCCTCATCTGCTTAGGGCTTGTTAAAGCTGAGCACATTTAAGAGCACATTTTGCTGCTCGATGGGACCTGCTCACCGAATGCCTTGGGTTGGTGTTACAGGAATCAAAGAGTTCTTCCAGTCACAGCACAGCACAGCCCCAGTGCTGCATGGTCTCACACAGAGCAACATCCAACAACAGCTCCAGGAAGGAGGTGGAGCCAGCAGTTAGCCACACAGCATCCCCTGTGAGCCTGTGGAATCAGAGCCAGTGGCATGGCTGGGACAGGTAAGAGTCGCCTCCTTTTTTCAAGCAATTCCTCTGCACTTCTCTATTCCAGTCCAGAGGAAGAATGACAGCTGTAGAAGCAGGGAGCCCAAATGCCTACTGGCAGCCTGATGCTTGGGAGCCAAGCTCTCCTCCTGACTGTCATCACTGATCACATCAAAGTTGGACACACCAACCTTGCTGCTTCTCCCCACGATGGGGCCAGCAACTCCTCATCCCAGACCTGGGAGGGCTGAGCCATCACCAAGTGTCTCACCAGTCCCATCCACCTGTAGATCTCCTCACTGCCACCAGTGCTTGCACCAAGTGCCACACCACCATCTCCCACTGCTCAAACTCTCAGCTGCCATGTATCACCTGGGACACTTTCCCTTCCTGCAGTGTTTAACTGGGAGAAATGCCAGCATATACATTGCTTGAAGAATATAGGGAGCCATAACACCACCCAAAGGGTTTCAAGTGGTAGTTAATCAGATACAATAATAAATAATACATATACTTTCAAGTGTTTGCTCATTTCCTGAGTGTGTCCCATAAACACCTAACCAGTAAAGCAGGCTTTGAAGAGTGACACTTGGATCTTTTCCCTTCTGAGCTAACTCTGTGCTATTTACTTAAAATAGAAAATTCAGTTGGAGAAAGACAGGTTGAAAGGCAACGGGATTTTGGATGTATTTTGAGCACTAAAACCTGCTCTTAATGCAAGTTTTTAATCATTTCTCAATCTTAGATTATTTAATAGGTGTGTGTTATACACCTGTTTTAATCCCTACAGACAGGCTGCAGGCCACCAGCCTTAAACTGCAAGTATCACTTGGGATGCACTCAGGCTACACTCCTGCCAGGGAAGAGCCTGGGTTTGCAGCCTCATGGAAATCAGCAACAAGATAAAAGCCTAGCCTCAAAAACACAGCCCAGAGCAGCTTTCACTGAAGTGCAAGAGCTTTGCTTTTAATGTAAATGGAATTGCAGGCTTTTGAAACCAAGTGTTGTGTTGGGGAAAAAAAAAAAAAGAGATAATAAAGAATCTGTGCAAGTTTTCTCCCCAAAAAAAAGGAAAGCAGAGTTGTCAGAACAGCTGGACTGCTTTCAGCATTTACTGAAGAAAGGGCTGGAAAAGGTCAATGTCATTTGGCTCATAACAAGGCTTAAATGAGCTTCACCCCTCTAGGTGAGGGCTGGCCAGTCCGAGAGGTTAATTTGCATTATCGAGCTGTGGTGCCCTGCAGAACACCCCAGTGTAGGCAGCTGGGGTCAAAAGCTGCACACTGCTGCTGCCACCCTTCTTGGGAAACTCCTCTGGTGACACTGGCCCCACGCTGTCCCTCTGTGTCACCTCTGGCCCTCTGTGCCACATGGAGTCTCCTCCCTACCGCAGCGCAGGGATGCCCAGCCATAACCACCCATCCCATCCAGGCTGGCTGGCCTTTTAACATACACATTTGAAAGAAAGGTGGAAAAAAAACCCCAAACCTACCTTAATATTCCAGCTGGTACCTAATCCCTTAAACTCTCCTGGAGAGGTGCTTTTCATTTCCAAAGAAAAGTGAGTTAATGTTCTTGCCAGTGCTGTTAATCGGCGCAGCAAAGCCTCTCAGCACGCAGGGCCCAGGTGACTGTTTCCAGGGGATTAGCTGTTTCTGCTTTTAGTTCAGTAAAGGGTTTAGCTCAGCCACGTTCACTAAGGCTGCCTATGAAGACATTTGCCTGCTGGATTCCTGTGGGTTGACACCTCTAGCAGCTGCAGGGCTTCAAACACACCTTGGGAAGGCTGGAAAGGGTAACTGCTGGGAGCAGTGAAAAATCTCCCTAGTCTTCAGCACAAGGAGCCAGGGGAAGAGGCAGCTCTTTTTGAGGGGTATGACCACATATACTGGGCTCTCCTAAGAGAGTGTGAGGGAGTCAGGGGCAGAGAGGGGAGATTTTTCAAAGCTCTCCCCAGGGCAGGCTCCAAGTCTCTCAGCAATCTGTCTGCTAATGGCCACAGCAGCTGCTGGGATGTCTGGTTGCCAAACCCATGAAACACGTTATTCCAGAGAGCCTAAGAATTGCATGGAGGGAAACCATTGGATTTCTGCCACCACTGCTAATCTGGAGCTCAATCAGACTCTGCTAAGCACTGTAAGCAAGGAGCAGTGCTGCAGGAAGCACTGGTATCTGTGGCCACCCTGAAGGATTCAAAGACGACAACCAGTTAAGCATCCTCAAGCCAGTGCAAACTTCCAGCTGATGAAAAAAATCATGTTTTAAAAATCTAAACCTTGTGCACCAGTTCCTCCAGCACTGATCCATTCCCAAGTCACTGCCTGCTGCATCCTCTTGGCACTAATGAAAACCTGAGTGGTTGCTGCTCAAGGACAAACACTGAAGCTTTGGGACTGCTTTCTAAACTCTTCAGCAGACCAGAGAGAAATTCATATTTTCCCTTCTTGCTCATGGAGAAAGCAGGCTAGGGTGGGGCTGGAAAGACTTAGAAAGCCCTAGGCACCCCTGGATAAGAAATTCCACTCTGATGCTGCCACCCCTGCTCCCCCCCAGCCTTGCAGGGGGCTCTGTTGGCACCTCTCACCCGCTGGCTGAGCACTCATTGCCTGCACCCTGCCAACACGGCTGCCCATGGCCCCAGAGAGCGTTTATAGCAGCAGTGTCAAGTGGCTGAATGAAGAAGTATCAGAAGAGAGGGCTGGAAGAAGAAAGCCTGAAGATAAGAGTGAGCAGGACATTAGTGGGCATTTAGAAGAATGCAGTTTGCACAAATGGAGGGGGGAATAAAGGAGAAATGAGACTGAAGATTGAAAACAATTTCCTAGTGTTCGGCTTGCTCTAAAATTAGTGCTGTAATGGATCTCATCAGCCAGCATTTATTTTCCATTCTAAAGACAAGAATTCAAATAAGCAGGCTGCAGCAAGAGAGGCACTTGCTGAGCTGAACAGCCAACCCCTACCAGAGGCAGCAATGTAAGCCTGGCTGGTCCGTTCCTGCTGCCTCTGGATGAGGATTTTCAATGGCAACTCAAGCTGGAGACCCCTTTTGCTTGGCCACATTACAACCCCAGCACTGCAGAGGTGACAGAGCCCCTGAAGCAGGAAGGGCCAGGCTGCTCACATCAGAGCTGCTCCAGGGGTTTGCTGGGTTCATACCACAACCCCATGCCTTGGGAAACCCCTGCTGTTAAATGTGCTGGTGGCTGTCACTCCTGCTGTCCCCAAGAAACAAGCCCCATTCATCTGGCTCATGGATGGGCTGGGTGTGGTGAACAGCAGAGAGCAACAGACAGTTCAGAATGAATTTTAGGTGCAGCCATTTATTGGGCAAGATCACACCGATTCTAGACCTTTATTACTGCAAAATGGGCAAGCTAAAAACCTGCTCATTGGTTACACATACTGTTCACACCCCACTGATTGGTTAGTGATTGGTTAGTGATTATAACCAGTCCTGATAAACATATCTTAGAGCTAAATATCTTTAGTTTACCTTTGATGCCTAAAAGCATCCACACACCGGCTGTTTGACCCTCTTCTTATGGCTGGTTCCTAACATGTTCCCTTACTCCCAAGTACATCCCATAACTGCTTCTTGGTTTAGGGCAGCCTGTACCCCTGGCATCAAGGCTGCTGTGTTTTGAGAATGTGATTATTAGGATCCTCTCAGCATGAGGAACTTTTCCTGTCTCATGGGAACAGGAGGATATTGTCAGGGCCTAGAGCTAGGCCGCTCACAGGCCTGCTGTCTTCCCTGCCAGCTGGGAGGCCCCAATGGCTCCGCTGTCCTGCTGTGACTGCACAGGGCCAGGTCTCACCCCACTGAGCTGAAACCCACCCCAGCCCCAGAACCCCACACGTGGGTCACCAGAACCCAGGAGGATGTGCTGGTACATAGCAGCACCTCGCTGCTAGGCTCATCTTTGTGGGAGCTGGCCCACAAAGTTTGGGCACAAAGGCTATGTGGTTTTTAACTGAAGAGGCAAGCAGCAAATCACTACAGGCTTTATCCTGCCACTCTGATAGCGACATTCCCTCTTTCAAACCTGCACGCACCAGGACATACTGGTGGAGTGCCAGGGACACAAAGCACTGCCTGAGCGGCTCTGGAAAGGCCCCCAAGCTCGCTGGGAGCAGCGATGGGAGCGCTGATGTGATGTACCCATTGCTCTTCCAAAGTTTCAGAACAAATTCCTGATGGCAGAGGAGAACTGGCAGCGTCACTCTACGATGAAGTGTCAGAGATATTTCAGGCAACCAGATATTCCCATGCAGGAACCCAGAAAAAGTCACCCCCTCACTCCCCCAGCTGCCTCTCTTTGCATTATTGCTAACATGGATGTGACTCACTAGAGTTGGGTTTATATTAAACTCCTGAAACAGATTGTTTGGCTGTTATGTAAATCCAGTAAATGTAAAAATACTAGAATCTATCAGTCAAGCAGTTATCACAGCCAGCTCTCCAGAGACATCCAAAAGAAGTTTGTGGGTGTTTGTTTTTTTTTTTAAGGGAGACATAGCAAGAGATGGGGGGGGGGAAATAATCCCAGCAGCCTTTCAGCAGAGAGTGAGCTGTGCCAGTGGCTGCAGGACCCAATCAGTGCTGCTATTAGTGTCCTGCTCAGCTGCATACAGTCAAATCACCCGACTGCTGCTCTGCACAGGTGAAGTTGCACAGGATCATAGAATCCCAGACTGGTCTGGGTTGGAAGGGACCCCAAGGATCACAGAGCTCCAACCCCCCTGCCACAGGCAGGGCCACCAACCTCCAGGCCTGGAGCTACACAAGGTTGCCCAGGGCCCCATCCAACCTGGCCTTGAACACCCCCAGGGATGGGGCACCCACCCCCTCTCTGGGCAGCCTGTTCCAGCCCCGCACCAGCACCTCACCTGCACAACACACAGGCTCTCTGTCAGCAGAATTGCCTCCTTCCCATGCCACACAAAACAGCCACGCAGCCTCAGGGGAGGTCAGTATGACAGCACTGATGCCAAGGTTAGGATTTCAGTCACACCATGCTTTAAAAGAAAATAAACCCCAAACTGTGCATGAAGGTGCTGCTTCCCATTTTGCCATTGGGAAGGAGGTTCTGCTTTAGGAGCTGCCCCTCTCCTTTGGAGCAGAAGGCATCTGCCACCCAGAGAAAAGTGTCCCACTCACAGTGACATCAGCAAGCAGGCACAGGAACAGATTTTAAAATTTGCAAACACAAGAGTTTTTACCAGAAACCTGACTCCAGGATTTTAAACAGTCTGCAGGCCAAAGCATTAGTCAGAAAAATTATCTGGCAAATAATCTGCAACAATAAGCAAAACCAGAGCATATCACCATCTGCTCACAGATGCCTCCTGAGACAGAAATGAGGAGCCTTCAAAGTCCAGCCTTTAGTTTGTATCTAGTCCTTGATAACCAAGCCATCCCACTTGAAATGCTCCCACACCTGTATTAACAGCAAAAAGGGAGCAGGTAGAAATGTAAATGTAAATCATTAGTGGAGCTGCCACTGGAATGGGCCACATGGCTCTGCCCAAGCACCTGCTCAGCTCCAGAGGTTGTCCCAAGTGCCACATCCCCCATCATCCTAAAAAGCCACTGGAACCTGTGGGTCCCTATATCCACGAGCCCCTCCAGGGTTAGCACACCATCGGGCACATGTGGGCAGGGGACAGTGCCCCACCTGTCCTGCACACTGGCAGAGCACAAGCCCCATCTCTAATTGCCCCAGGGATGGGAGCGTGGAGCAGCACAGTCACAGCACCAAAATGAAGCAGAAATGATCTTTGAGCTCTGTTTAAATAAATATAGTCTGGGAAAGTCTCTGCTTTTGTTAAACACTGCCTCAAAAGAACAGAGCTGAGTAATTCACCAATGGGGAAAAACATACTCTTTAGCTACAAGGTGTTATTATTACAGGCTTAATATCAAAATGGCTTGTTCAGCTTATAATATTAGACTGGAGCAAATGCTCCCAGCCTTGGCAAGACTCAGAGATACTACAGATCTATGTTACACACCTACATAAGTGCTCGAGGTTCCCATGGAGAGGATTCTCCTGTCAGGAGAGGTAAGGCATTGATTTGCACCAGGTTTCTGAGGCCCAGTAGAACTGGTGAGACATCACAGACAGCATGCACGTTGTGAGGGGCGGCAGCAGGGATGGGAGCAGGGATCAGCACCACAGCCAGGCCCGTGAAATCAGTGGCAGGGATCGCTCCCACTGACTGGGGTGAGCAGCATTACAGGGGGGTGGCTGCAGGAACTCCAGGCACAGGCCACACGAGCACAGGCCATCAGGGAAACGCTCCACAGGCATCTGAGGGCACCTTGACCAGCACCATATGGTTGGCACTGTACTTACAGCCTGCTTAAACCTTGGGCTGCTGCTTCCTCACTTTCCCCTTCTGCAAAACAGAGGTTATCCCATGCAAACACTTAGGTAAAAGGCTTTGGAGCAGGGGGTTAAGCAGTATTACTGCCACCAAATCTGCCCTTGGGGAATTAGAGCCCACGAGCCACCAGACTGGTCCTTGCTGGGGCTGGTGAGGCACCAACCTGCTCACCTCCCCACAGGTGATGAGTCCCATCTCAAATACCCAAGTCTTTAAAAATAGTAGTTGTAACGAGCTCAGACTTCCAAGAAACCCACAACATTCAAGGCTCTCTCACTCAGAAGAATCTCTCACTTGTGAAGTTGAAAAACAAACCCTTTCTCTGTCTTTTATTTGCTAATTAGACACATTCATTGTATTCAGATCTCATTTTTTGTGCATAATGTTTTGCCCATCTGTTTGATTAAAAAAAACCCCAACCACCCAGCTTCATTAAGCTAATTAGACTCATTCAGCCATTGGTTAATATTCTGAAAGACTTGACAATTATTCTCCCCAGTTATTAAATCTCCTCTGAGGATTTTATGTTCTGTGCTACACTCTTTATTAGCCAGCACTCAGGTCAACCTGCATTTGCCCACTGCTCACCCACCTGCAACGGTCCCACCAGCACCTTTTATCTTGAGGGTAGGGGGGCTCTTCAGAGGGATCAAGAGTCATGTTTAGGTGAAGGGAAAGAATGGCACAGAAGGATGGCAGGAGAGAGACTGAAGATGAAAGAAGCAGCATTAAGTCACCTTATTCTGGCATGAGCAGAATTAATGACTGAAACCCCTCAGCCTAATGTCTTCCCCCTCTTCCCAGCCACCCATTCCCATGAAAACTTGCAATACATTTTGGAAGACTTAACCACTGCAAGACACTTGAGTCCAGGAGGATGCTGTGGTTTATGCTTGGTCAGAGACAGCCATCTCCCACAGATGAGCCCAGAGAGCACCAAGCTCTGTTTCTGAAGTGACCCAGCAATGAGAAGACTGCTTTGCTTCTAAGATTTTGCTGGTGTCACACTTACCCCTTGACCAGTTTCAGCTAGAACCACCACAGCAGCAGTACTGTGTTCCCAGCAGGCCCAGCCTTGCACAGGAACGAGGCAAGGAGGACATGGATTCCAAAGCCCATACAGCCCAGGTCCTCCCCATGACAGGGCCGTTTCATTCCTTTCCCTGCCATGTTCTTTAAGGCTGCAGCTCTCACAGGTCAGGTTTGCAACTCAGTGTTGCTGTGGCTGCTTGGATTTAGTGACTTCAGAACATCTTCAGGGTCCCTTTTGGGCAGGCTTCTCCACACCCCCTCCAGCCCAGCAGCCTGTGCTCCAGCTCAGCTTCTTGTCTGCTTCCAAGAGCTGCATGGGACTATCTAGCCCGAGGATGGGGCTGTGTGGGGCAGGAAGAGCTAGGCCCTGCTAGGATGGAAGCCATCAGGAGAGCAGACGTGCCATTTGCTTCAGTGCTGGGTGACTGCAAGTGCCTCAGCCTGGGCACCAGAGTTCCCAACTGCCGGCCCTGCTCAGACTGGGAGATACCAGAATGGTTCAGAGGAGATCAAGGACTTTGGAAGAGCCAGGTTACTGCTGGAAATGGTGCTTCTCAAGGTCAGTGAGCAAGGAGAGGCTGGGATGACTTTACTTCAAGGTATTAAGTGTTCAGGTACAAGCAAGCTGGCTTCAGCTGCTGGCAGGAACTCAGCCCATCCTCAACAGTGCAGTGACCTGGGAGTGCAGGGGCTTCACTCAGGCCTCCTGCTCCTTTGGAGCCACACTGGCCACCAACCCAGGGGACTGCAGAAATCCCAGATTAAAAAAAAAAACCTCTTTTCTGAGAGTGTTAGCTCAGCCTCCTGGTGAGTGGGACAGGAAGGGGCTCAGGGAGCTGCAGGCTCCTTGCCAAGAAAGTAGAACACGAACTGGAGAGGCACCAGCTGATCCACATCTGACAGTGGAACTGGCAGCTTCAGACAGGCTCAAATCAGTACACCCATGTGGTGGGACAGGGGGTCTCCACAGCCAGATGTATTAAAGCACAGTGATGAAATACCCTTCTCCATTGACTCCCCAGTCCCACAGCCTTCCTTTAGATGGAAACAGACACACAGAGCTGCCAGACACTGTTGCAGAAAGCCATAAGCTAGGAACATCCAATTCCCCAAGAGATGAACAACTCTAAACCATCTTGCTCTGCTCTTGCACGCAGCTATACTGACAACTTGCAGAGGCAGTCTGCAGAGACACTGAAACACAGTCTGAGGGGGAAGTGTCTGCACATTTCTAGCTGAATAAAAGCTGTGGCATGGGAAGAGAAAGGGAAGACAAAGGGACTAGAATGGATTTCACAGCAGGAGAATGTTTCAGGCCAAGGAAATATTTATTCATACCTAAAGAGCATGGAATATTAAAGACTCTGGAAGATTTCCTTTCCTCCACAAGTTCTCAGTGGAATGAAACTCTCAGCACTCTGCAGTAACCACAACCCCCCCTCAATGAATCCAGGTGTTTCTATCCAGCTCACAGCAAGAACTCAAGAATACTTTGGCATTGCAGCCAGGCCATTAGCAGGAGGCTAGTGCACCCACCATGAGCAGCAAGCAAGGGTGGGCAGCCTCAACCTTGAGAGCAGTGAGGACCAGGGGCCTCGCTGGGAATGAAGGGAGGGGTTTCCCTAGGGAAGCTGGGCAGGCACAGAGCCAAAGGCAGCCCAGCGACTCTGGAGTTGAATCAAAAACATCACTATAGCTAAGAAACAGCCCTTTGGCCACACAGCCCCAGAGCATCTGTAGTTCTTTGACTTGGATCTGGAGGCTTATTTTCCATTGCTGGGGCATTTCAGACAGTTATGGTCTGTGCCTGAGCACTGGTACCTGCTGTGAAGTTTATGCTCTTAGCACAAGAAGCAGTGAGGCAAGCAGGCAGATGCTTGGAGAACGTGGAGAAAGCCACAGTGGTTTTGCTCATTCCTTTGGTGGCTGGGAGGAGGTGTCACAGAAGAACTGATTCCCACAGGTGGGGTATACTCTTATACTGCCCTTCTGCATCTGTGAGAATAACCCTGGGTGGCAGACATAGACATACAGTGGGTTTCAAGCAGAGCACAGCCACTTCCTGGCTCCTCAGAAACAGGAAACTCTGAAAATGAACAAAAAATACCAGTTCCATTCTGCAGTCTGCCTTAAATCAATCTATCTGGCTTTAAGGAATGGACTCCCAGCAATTGCTATGAATAAACCATGCCTTTTTATATTGCTTCAAGGCAAATTGCAAGCACTGCTCACATCAATACTGTATGAGAAAGGAAAAAGCAGAAGCCTGGTAAGAGGATAGGAACATGCTGGAGAGATGTGTGATCTCTAACGTGGAGTGCCCAGCAGTAACGTGGCTTGATGTCCCAGATGAGAGCACTGAAGTTCAGAATCACAAGGTTAGAAAAGACCTTTAAGATCATCAAGTCCAACCATTCCCATCCTAAGCTAAACCAGATCCCTGAGCACCTCATCTACCCTTTTTTTAAACACCCCCAGGGAAGGTGACTCAGCCCCTCCCTGGGCAGCCTGAGCCAGACTCCGACAACTCTTTCAGTAAATGATTTTTTCTAATATCTGCTCTGCCCCTGCCCTGGCACAGCTTGAGGCCATTGCCCCTTGTCCCATCTCCTGTCCCCTGGCTGAAGAGACCATCACCCACCTCTCATGAGCACACCTGCAGGACAGAGGCAGGCAAAGCCTATGTCAGACCCTTGAACAGACTGCACTGACCTGACAGCATCACAGAGGAAGCTACAGGCCCTCTGGAGTTTGCACAAACCCTTCCTTCTGCCTCTTCCCTCAGATGTTCACTCTTCCCCAGCCCTTCCCCTGTCAGTGCTGTGCACATTAGACAAGCTGAGCGAACAAATCACAGCCTGCACACACAGTAACCCCACACTCCAGCCCTGAGGCAGAGGCAGGACTTCTGTTCCCTCCACACTCAGCCTGACAAGCTGCACTGGGACACCCTGCACCACTCCAGGCCTGTCTCCCACCTACTGACACAGCAAGGAAAATAATCAAGTCACCTGAGGTCTGTTTTACCCTGTTTCAGACTTGGGAGCCTCACATGTCATAACCTTTCTCAGTCAAACTACCTGGCAGCTATAAAAGGGTCAGTCTAGACTTCAGCATCACAACATCTCATCACGAAGAGGTCGGTGGATGACCCTTCTGTCCTCATGCTGCCATGTGAGACAGGCACACCGTTAGGACAAGCAGACCCAAACCCTTGGTTCCAGCACCAATAATGTCACAGAACAGCACTGCCCAGACAGCATTACCAGGAGGTGGCATTAGGAAGAGACAAAATTAAGACTTGGCTTCTCTGTGCAGTTGGCTTAGGTACATATACTGTAATAATTTGTGACATTGCACCAGGTCCTGCTGCCTATCAAGTGTCTTGATTTCTTTG
This sequence comes from Porphyrio hochstetteri, assembly GCA_020800305.1. NCBI lineage: Eukaryota > Metazoa > Chordata > Aves > Gruiformes > Rallidae > Porphyrio > Porphyrio hochstetteri. The sequence continues at coordinate 2,021,851 of CM036925.1, forward strand.
GCATGGGGCTACCACCTTCCATATCACCACTACCCAAACCTAGTTCTCTCTCCTTCCCTTCCAGTTTTCCCACACTGATCTGTAGCCATTGATGAAAAAAGACAGGCCAGGAAGCTCTGAAGAAGCAGAATGCACTTTTTCATGGCAGCACTCAACTCCCTTGAGGGGCAAATCCATCCTTTTTATTTAGTGTTACCATCAGTCAGTTTTCACCTGCTTGCTGCAGAAAGGAAGCCTCCTTCCCCAGCAGCTCTGTGACTCACCCTCAGATCACATCCATCCCAGGCTCCTAACAAGGAGGTAGCTCACATCTTCCAGCTTCTTGTCCACAAGTGGGCAAGACCCCATGAGCTGGGGTTATATGAGGGGAAGGGAGGTCCAGCAGCAGACACCCAGCATGAAGCAACAGCTATAAATCCTCTCCTAGCAGAGGTCCCTTTGAGCATTGCAGTTTCTCTCCAAGAGCCCACATCAGAGCAGCAGAGCAGATTAAGACCACCAGCTGTATCCAGCACGTGAGGAGGTTCAGAGGCAGGAAAAAGGCCCCAGTGATGCCTGTGTGTTGTCAGCACCACGATGAGGAAGCACAAAGGCAGGCACTGGTTGAGAATAACTTGACAGATCTGGATGCAGCAGCAGAACAGCATGAGAGCTTGTAATGAGAGCCAGCTTCAGGTAGGTGTGCATGCACATAGTACTCTGCAAAGCTGTGTTGGCACTTTTTTTCCCCTGCTGCTGCCCAATTCCTTCAACTTTATCTACTGCAGATGTGACAGCCTGGAACTGGGGGGTTCAAGAGGCTGTGCCCATGCTACTTGTACATAAAAAAATCCTACCCTCACCACAATCCTATCCTGGTGGTGTTAGGGCTCACTTCTACCCTACAGAATAGAAACCTGAACTACTGCTGGGACTGGGACGGGGGAAGAAGAGACAGATACCCCAGTAAGTCTCTGACAACTACAAGGGATCAACAGCAAAACAGTCTTTGGGTTAATACATACACTGTGGACATGCAAGGCAAAACCAAGAGCAGCTACAGGTGACTGGACCAAGCTTTGCTGCTCTCATAAGACTGCAAGATGTGGTTGTGAATGATCTGCACCCCAGAGGGACAGCAGAGCCACCAGGATGACAGCAGCATCTGCCTGCAGAGTGCTGCTCCAACACAGTACCTCACTGAGCTGTCAAACACAGGAACTAGAGTCCAGGTCACTGGAGTATGAGGATCTCACAGCCCTTGGTACAACTGATTCACACCTTCACCAGCAGTCACAAAGCCATTACTAACAGATACTCAGAAGGGGTTATTCAGCCAGGGCTTCCACAGCACTTCTTCATTCCTTCTTTTCCCACCCCAGCTGAGCTCCTGGTTTAACTCCCATGCTAAGCACTCAAAGTTTGGGTCTAGCTGTGAACTGGAGCTCCAGGTTGCCACAGAAATCTGTAGCCAGAGGAAACAGCTGAAGGAGTCTTCTTTATGTTAATTTACCATCCTACATCCCAAGTCATTCTTCTCCAGGTGAAAGCCTTGTGGGTCTGTAGGACTTGGTCTGTGTAGCACGCTTAGTTCAACAGCCACACCACAAATCCATGCCAAGGGAGAACACCAGAGACATTGTTTTTTCCTCTGAAACTGAAGAAAATGTTATCTGCAGAGCTGAGCAAAGGCAGGAGTCTTGCCCTGCAGTGTTCCCCCAAGGAGAACAGGGACCATATGCAATTATGGAGCCACTTGGCTGAGAAAAAAACCAACCCTAAACAAATCAGCACAGCCCAGAAGCATTCCTGGGACACTGCACAGGAGCTGCAGTTTCCAGGGAACTCTTCCTCTCACCTCAGCACACAGCTCTCTGCTCTTGATGGCTTCATACAGACCTCTCTGCCTCCTCTCTGCTCTGCAGCATTGATTTCCACCAAAACCCCAGGCTTTGCTGGGAAGGATGGGACATACTCCTCCTCACTGAGGCTGGTGTGTACTGAAGCTGCCAGAGACCTCAAACTGCAGAAGGTGGCAAAACACCCCCAGTGAATTTGGCTCCACTGACCTCAGGGGAGCAGCTGCCACCATGGCTTCTGGTGCCAAGATACACACGTGGCTGCTCTGCAGAGAGCACAGCGTGGGGACAGGGAAAAGGGGAAGGATACCCCTGTCTCAGACACATATTGAAGTGCTGCTCCAGCAGACAGTGGCACATCACAGCCTTACTGTTTACACTCACACCAGAATAATTACAGCAGCCACTGTTAACTAGCTAACAACTTCACCATAAGCTCTCTGAACAATACTGGAGAATTAATCACAACATTTCACAGCCACCAATCTGCAGAAACACCCCAGAGACAAATAGGCTACATTAATCCCACGTGGCTTCTAGAAAAAGAGAGCTACAACTATTTCAGAGGTACTCACCCTAAAATAATGCCTGCAACTGAGCAGCAACCCAAAAGAAACAAATCCTCAACAAACCCCCCCTTTTCCACAAGGCATGACTCAGCTCATGTGCCAGCAAGAAATAAACACACATGGGTTCATGTTCAGCCAGGTTCACTCCCTGAACCAGCAGGTTTCTGGGCTTAGAAGCTCCCAGCTGCCATGGGACAGCTTTCCCTTTCAGCTGGAAGCCTCAGCCCACTGAGGAGCTGTGTCCTCAAAAGGTTTTGACCTTGGAGGAGAACTTCCCCATCCAGGGACACCAGCACATGAAAGCAATAAAAAAGTTCTCCAGTGTTCTGTACTTGACACTTAGAACATGTTTATGCTTCTCTGTTTCTCTCCATATCACTTATGCCAAAAATAAAACTGAAGACTGCAATGGAACCCAGTAGGAAAATGTAACCCAGCAGGAAAAGTGACCAGCAATTCCAGACTGCAAATTCCTAAGCAAGTTAGAATTGAGAGTTATGCAGCACTCAACTGCTCCCCATCATTACTGAAGTCTGTAAGGTTACTGTATCTGTACAGGGAACACAGACTGGGAAGCAGCTCAGTAGCTGGAAACTAGAAAAACTGGAAAGGTTGAGTCAGATTTCCAGATGGATTTGTAGTAACCCTGATGTTTGATTCTGGGAAAAAAAAAAACCACCAAAAACCAAAATCTCTACACTTGGTAACTCCTAGAATCCTGGGAGCAAGGCACAAGCCTTCTCTAGGAACCCAGAGAGAACTCCCTGCTTCACCACGTCTCTGGTTTCATCCCTTCTCCCCCAGGCCTGTCACCAGATGCCACTTCTCACCCAGACCAACACCCAGGGCCCTGTCTGTAGGACAGGCAGCTCTGGGCCACAGGCACACTGTGCTTGCTGGGACAGGGCTGCCACTGCCACCCAGGGCCTGAGCAGCTCCATCTCTTGGCAGTTCTGCAGCATCCTCCACAGGGACCTGCAACACACTCCAAGAGCTGTGGTCAACAGCTCAATGTCCAAGTGGAGACCAGTGATGAGTAGCATTCCTCTGGGGTAGATACTGGGACCAGTGTTGCTCAACAGTCTTGTTGGGAGACATGGACAGGGGGATTGAGTGCACCCTCGGCAAGTACAAGACAAAGCTGTGTGGTGGGTCAGCACACTGGAGGGAAGGGATGGCAACCAGAGGGACCTGCACAGGCTGGAGAGGTGGGACCATGTGAACTGCATGAAGCTCAACAAAGCCAGGCCAAGTCCTGCACAGGGGTCAGGGCAACCCCAGCACGACCACAGGCTGGGCAGAGGATGAACGGAGAGCAGCCCTGAGGAGAAGGATTTGGGTTGTTGGGGGATGTAAACCTTAATGTGAGTTAGCAACATGCACTCACAGCCCAGAAAGCCAACCCTGCCTTGGGCTGCAGCAACAGCAGCATGACCAGAAGGTCAAGGGAGTGGATTCTGCCCCTCTACTTTCATGAGACCCCCTGCATGCAGATCTGGGGTCCCCAGATGAAGAGGAGCTGGGAGGCAGGAATGCTTCCCTGGAGGGTGTGGAGGCCCTGGCACAAGGTGCCCAGAGAAGCTGTGGATGCCCCTGGATCCCTGGCAAGTTTCAAGGACAGGTTGGACAGGGCTGGTGGAAGGTGTCCCTGCCCATGGCACGGGGTGGCATGGGCCAGGGGGGGCCTTGAGGTCCCTTCCAACCTAAGCTGTGCTGTGATTCTCTGAACATCCTGGCCTGATGCACATGTCCATAACTAAGCATATTTTTCTGTGATTCAGGACTCCACCCTTAAAGCCACTGTGAACTACACAACCTTGAGAAACGTCTAAGTTTCTGAAGAGCTGGAAACATGCATGCATACTTACCCCTCACCAACCACCCCCAATCAGCATCCACCCTCCCACACACCCATGAAGTCACTCCACTGCAGCTTCTCCCCACCATTATCATTAATATTAGCATCCTACCCTAATTTATCAATTATCAGGATTTCTTCTCTCTAGAAGATTTCAGACATTGTCCTTCAATCATGTTAAGCTCAACCTCTGTCTTAATTAAAACATGCTTGACTACATGACATGACTTGGTATCACTCATTAATCTGCTGTACCCAATGTTTTGATGCTTTATCTATCACAGACATCACTAACTAACCTTCAGATCTGCCACAATGACTGTGTTACATCAACATTGCTTCTGTGTGCTTCAGTCACCCCCAGCACTTTTACAGCAGCTACCCACACTCATTTCTTCAACCACATGTTTTCTGATGACTGGGTCACCTCCCTGGTTATTGGGTTCTTGCTTCTCAAAGCTACTGACATCCTGTGCCAAAAAATAAAGAACCAAAGTCAGCATTTTGGTGAGGGTTACTGTATACGTGGTTTTCCCCACCTGTGGCTGCTTTTCTACCTTTTAAGGCACAAGCCAACATTTTCCTCTCATACCAACTTTACACTTGGCTTTCACACTGACAGCTCAGGCCTCACTTCTGTCCCAAAAGATAAAGGGGTCACTTGCTTCCTCACTGGTTCTCAGCAAAGGGACAGGCTAAGCTTCCTGGCATCACCAACTTCAGGAGCAGAGGCAGGACTGTAGCAGGAAGCATTTGCTAGAAGCTGTGCAAGAAGAAGTCTCCCCCAGCCCCAATTTACAGGTGGGTAGAAACCCACCCAGAGGCCTAATTTGCCCACACTTGGGTGTCAGAAGAGCTCCAACTGCAGTCTGATGCAGCCCAAAGCTGGGCTCTGCTGCTAACCTCACACAAACCACTTTCCCTCCCACCTTTTGCCTACTTACAATGCTGAACACAGCGTGCTCAGCATCCACACAGAGCCCTGAGGGTAAGTGTGATCTCCCACATGAGCACAGCCTGTGCTGTTCAGTGCTTTGAGCAGCTGAACAGACCCATCCACACTCCACCAGCCCATCATCCACCTGCCTTTGGGGCAGCAATGAGTACACTCTCTCTCCAGGCATCTTCCCAAGGCAGAGTAATCACAGGTATCAGTTTCAGATGTTAGTAAACAAACTGCCTTCCACAACTCCAGCACGGAGAAAATCCTCACGCTGAGCTCCCCAGCAACACGTCCGTTCCCCTCACTAGCTTTGCACACCCAGATATGCATATGATTTATCACTCCTGCCCCTCAGCCAAGCAGACACAGGCTCTGGAGCTACAAACCACCCTGCTAATAGTCCCCACAAGCCACCCAGCACCCCCAGGCTTACCTGAAGCCTCTTACAAAAGGGGTTTCTCCTTCCCCTGCTCCTGGGAAGCAGCGACCCTGTAAAGGCTCTTCTAAGGTCAGCACTGACACTTGACAGAAGACTTCACTTTCAGACAGGACTGTCCTTTACACAGGTCAGGAGACACTGGCACACATGACTGGGTTAATGAACCCTTCAGTAATTTCAGGGAACAAACACCAGCAAGAAGAGATACTGCACTCTGGCAAGCATACCCTTGGCTGAAGTACAGAGTGACAGGCTCAGCATAGTGCCACCTCTTCAACACCAGCCAAGGTCTAAACCACATAAGCACTCACGGTGACTGCTACCTAAACAGTGCTTCTTCCTCCAGGAAACAGAATGCTGCTGCACTCTCCTTCCAGGCATCTCCTCTGCTGCAGGCTGAGGGGATTCCCACCATAGCTCCCCCAAAATGCCCATAAGGGAAGAGAAATCCCACACCTCCCTTCCAGCAAAAGAAAGCTGGACTTTGAAAGTCTGGTTAGTGCAAGGACAATTAAATGTATACACAATTTAGAGCTTAGTGTGCACCCTAATTAAGGGGCACAAGGCACCTATGCCCCCTGCAGCACAGGCTTCAGAAGTCATTGCAGACGTAAAGCCCCAACAGGCTGTGTGAAGTGATGGGGGCACCTCACTGCTCTCTGGAGTAGATGAGGTCCCCTCGCAGCTCAGCTCCAGAAGAGGCTGGATGAGCAGCTCTGCCCACCCTCTCCAGGCCAGAAGCTGTCCTGGGAGCATATACATCCACACATATCCTCTCCCAAGCATGCCAGCTCCAACCCACAAGACATATCCCAAAAACAAGGAGAAGAAATAGCTGGAGACAGTTCCAGACTGTAGACACTTTATGCCAGCAAACACAGCTTGCCTCAAAAAAGAGAGCTATCAGCACCTACCCTGCCTTAAACCCCAACCTTCACACCATATCAAACAATAACATGCCTGAACTCCTCCTGATAAGAGAGGTTGGTGCTTACACTCCTTGTTGCCAAGATCTACCCTTCTCCAGGCAAAAGCCAAGGGATCAAGCCTGGCCAAGCAATTCATTGCTGTGGCTGGAGATTAATGCTACTCACACGATGCACCCCAGGCTGAGCACAGGGTGCAGCACAGCAAGCTGCACCACGCACAGGGACATGTTGGAGCACGGCCCCAGCACGCTGGCTTTGGTTTTTCTCCTCAAGCAAGGGAGATAAGGGCTCTCTCCGCTTGCCTTATCCACTTTCAAAAGCAACACTTCAAAGCCTCCCCATGTCAAACGCCAGAACAAATTGAAGCTGCCAGAGGCGCCTCACAGGGAGAGCATTAACACCTTGTGGGAAGCGGCTCTGTCAGCTTAACGTGGGACCGCAGACCACTGCGAGTAGAAAAGCAAGAGTTTGCTATGAAATCCTTGTCCATTAAGTTACAGCTACAACAGAATGGTAATCCCAGCTCCATCAGAGGGGCTGAAGAAAGCGATCCCCTTTGTTCACAGCTACAGGCCTTTGCAAGCTGCGGCTGAGCTTCCCTCAGAGCCAGGGTAAGCAGAGAGGAGATCAGCCCTGTTCACACCAGCCTGGCTGCAAGGGGTGAGCTCCCAGACACTGCCCGGGCAGGACAGCTCAGACCCAAGCACCGACCCGCCAGAAGATCCAAACTCCGAGGAGCTCAGCCTGATCCCCAAGGGCACGGGGAGGATTACAAAGCCTGCACGGAGCTCAGTGCACTTCTCAGCGCCTCCTCCGCCCTCCCTCTCCCCAGGGAGAGGTGACCGCTGCGATGTGCAAACCGCTCCAAATCCCACGTTGCTGAAGGATTTGGGGTTTTTCTCATTATTTTTTAGGCTCGGTAGAAGCAACAGCCCCGGAGCTGCGGCAGCCCGGTACCACCACCACGCATTCCCCGCTCGGCTGCGGCGGCACAGCCGCAGCTCCCGCAGCCCGGCGGATCAGCCCACCGCACCGGCGAACCGGGGCACACCTCCGACACCCCCAGCTCGAACCCCACCCGCAGGGACGCTGCCTGCGGCGTAAACCCGTGCGGGAGTCTCCCCGCACAGCACCCGCTCCCAGCCGGGAAGGAGCCGCCGCCCCGGGCAGGGCCGAAAGCGGCGACCCGCGGGGCGGGCAGCGCGGCCTAGGCGGCCCCTCCGCCGCGGCGTGCGGCCCCTCCCGCCGCCCGAGCCCCCGCTGAGGCGGCGGCAGCCCGCCCGCCCGCCCGCCCGCAAACCGCACCCGCCACCCCGCGCTCACCTGCGCCCGGCGCCGCTCGGCTCCAACGTGCCTCTGTTTGCAGCGCCCGGCCAAACTCCCCGGCCCGCGCCCTATCAGCGCCCGCCGCCCCCGCCGCTCGCACCCCATTGGCCGCACGGGGCCCGAGCCCCCCTCCCGCGGGGAGTAAACAGTTCCCCATTGGCTGGCGGCGGGCGCGCCTCCCCGCTGCCCGGTGGCCGCCGCCGTCGTGTGGGTGAGGCGGCGGTAGGAGCCGGAGGGAGCCGGTGGGGCGGCGCGGCTCGGTTTTGAGGCAAAAATCGCCCTTTTCGGGGGGTTGTGGCCGTGCGGCGTCCGGCCACAAACACGCCTGAGCTAGGGGCAGGCTCCTCGGTAAACAAGCCCGGGTGTTTTTGGCAGTGGAGCCGGGCAGAGGCGGGGCGGGGTGCGGAGGATCTGCTAGGCCCTGGGGGCCGAACCAGGCTGAGGGGTGGGGAGAGAGGGACGCGGTGTGGGGTTGGACTCTGGGGGTCCCTGATGGCGTGGGGCAGGTAGGAAGTTGTCTGCTGCCCGGGTGACTTGGGTCAGGCTGTGGGTGCGGCTGTTTTACCTGTGCTGAAGCCGTGGTCTCCTCTGGCTCCCACAGGGGCTGTGGTGAGAGCACACCCGCGGGGGCAGGGTGACCCTGTACTCTGCTGTGCTGGCACAGGGTGTCTGCTTGCCCTCCATGTGGCCAGGTGTCCCCTCATCCAGACTCCATCTCCAGATAAGTCACCCTTGATGACAGGCACAAGCATTTTCTGAAGTCTTGGAGCAAGAGAGAAGTGCTGCACATCAACTAACTCTGCTGCCATCACTCAAGGAATTCCTACCAGCAGCTGCCCTCGATGTTTCATGACTCATGTTTCGGCTTTTATTTTTTCACCGCTCTCTTTTACCTACTTGGCTGGTGGCTGCCTGTGCCCCCGGGGCGAGGGGTTCCCACTGCAGCCCTGCACCCAGCTGCGGAGTGTGATTCCTGTGGGATTTGTGAGGATGTTGATTTTGTGACAAGTGACTCGCAGACAAGCTGGCTGAGCTCTGTTGTGACCCCGTTCACTGTTAGGGTCCCTACCAGGGGATCTTGGCTTTAGCTGGAAAGCAAGAGTTGGATTAAATCCACATCCTGACTCAACCCTCTGCTAACTGCTGCTCCTTCCCACTGCGACAACAAGCAGATAGAAATGCCTGCACCCACTTCCAGTGTGTCTGAAATCATCCTCTGCTTTGGAAACAAATCCATTCCTTAGCATGGGGCTCATCTCTCAAAACAATGTATTAATAATGCAGCTTGTTTCTTACTTCCCATCCCAAAAACTCCTTGCTCAAGTTCCTGCTGTGTCTAGAGAAGTATCCAAATGGGATTAAGAGACACGACTCATTCAAACAGCAAAATCATCTTGCAAAGCCTTGCAAAGGCCATGAATTTTCTCACTTACTTGTTCTGTGGGTCATGGGTCTTACAGTCAGACATACCTGCCTGCAGTTCACCACGTGCATCCAAGGCTTAGGTTTCCTGCAGAAAAGTGCTTTTGTCCCCCAGGTTGGCTGTAGGCAGCTCTCTGACAATGAGCAGGTTTATCCAGGGATGATGCTCTTTCACTTCCACCTAAAACATCTGTCCCTTCTGTTTGCTGGTTCTTGCTTTGAACTGAAATGGTTTGAATTTCACTTAAAACCTTTGAGACCTTATTTGTCCACTGTTAATCTTTAAATTGAGTTAAAATAATGGCTCCAGTTATATGATGACAGCGTGAGGTTTAGATGGCAGAGGTTTAGACTGGGTATGAGGCAAAGTGTCTTCACAGAAAGGGTTGTCCCTGGAATAGGCTGCCCAGGGAAGTGGTGGGTTCTCCATTGCTGGGGGGATCTGAAACACGTGTAGGTGTGGCATTTAGAGACACGGTTTAGTGGTGGTCATGACAGTGCTGGGGAAGTGGTTGGACTCTGTAATCTTAAGGGTCTTTTCCAACCTAGACAATTCTATGATTGTAACAGGACAGCAGAGAACCTCATCACCTCAAGTTCACCATTCAAAAACCGCTGCCTTCTTCCAGCAGCTCTGGGTATTAGCTATTGATCACCGATTAGATACCATCTCAAGACAGTCACTGTTGCCTGTTGGCTGTGGTGGACTCTCAGGAAAAAGCCAAGTCTCCTCCCAGCCCAGAGCAGTGAAGGCCCCAGCAACCTCCTCAGATACCTGTCTGTAAGTGCAGAGGACCTGTGCCTATGGAGAGACTGTAGTCCTGTGGCTCCAGGGCACGAGAGATGTTCTGAAAACCCATACCACTGAAAAGATAAAACATTGACCCACTTCTCAGGGGCTCCCAGTTCGATCGAGCAGGGCCTTGCTCAGACAGGGACAACTGTGCTTCTCTTGAGCAATGAGTAAGCCTTTCAGCCTCCTGCTCCTCTTGCCATAACTACCACTAAGAAGTGTGCTCAGGGGCTTCAGAAGTCATTTGGGCAGATTGATGTTTGGCTGTGAGGTGCCTGGGAAATGCTGACTGACTGGGAAGTGCTGAGGATTGTCCCCTAAAGACCTGTCTCCTTTAGCATCAGGCACTTTAAATCACCAGTGACATCTGAAGCACCAGCATCAGGGGTTGAAACTATAGCCTCTGGCAAAGATGGCTAGCACTTGGCCTAGTGACACGGCCTGGTTAGCCAGTCCCAGTCTGAGCTGCTATTTCTTCCAGAAAACAAACCCAACCAAACACAAATGCCGTGCCTCAGTTTCCCTTTCCACACAGGTGATTACACTGCAAAGCAGCAATGACCAGTGCAAAACGAGTCCTAGATAATGTCTCTCTCATGTTGATGGCTCTAATGAAGTTAAAATAAAACCTTGGCATTTCTGTTCAATACCAGTTGGGTGTAGTTGGGTGGTAACTGTTACTTCCCACCTGCTGTCTGGGTGCAAGGACTGGGAGGGTGTTTATTCAACCTGCCCTTGAGTCATAATCATGAGGCAGTGACTTCACATTTCCCTAGGCATTTCACAAGTACGTGTGGATAAAAAAAGAGTTGAAGACATCATTTCTTCTAAGAACAGCTTGGGCCAAATCTCTTTGTGGTGCCACAGAGCTGAGCAGGATCCGTGCTTGGTACCAGTAGGCAGAGCTCTGTTAACTGGAACGATCCCGATTCAGCCCCGCGAAGGAGACCGTCATTTGACTGTGCTGCTGCTATATTCAGAATCCAGGTGGACACTTAGGACTTACATGCTTTCTAAAATAAGGCAATAAAGCAATTAGAAATCTATAACAGAAGGAGAGAGAGCACTTCACCAAAGAAAGCAAAAGAAAAGAGCCTGGCATAATTAATACAGAGCTGGCAGCAGCACCGATGAGCCGCAACAACCGCGCTGGTGCTGGGAGTAGGACCGCAGGCTGGGCTGCAGATGTCTGCTGCTTTAATGGCAGAGAGGGTCCTTTTGCCACCCAGCACAGTCTGGCCTGAGAATGTGTGTCTTTGGGGCAAATGAAAAGCATCCTTTAGAGCTGGGAGGACATAAATATTCCTGTCAGTCCTTCACTGTGTGTCAGCCAGAGGTTTATCCGGCTGAAAACGTGCTCCCACAGCAAAAGAGAAAGGGAATTAGTGCACCCAGAAAGGCAGGTGCTTTTTTAGGGAAAAATCCAGGACTCTCAGAAGTGGAGGACTGAGTTAAAAATAAAAGGGAGTCTGCTGTGCCAGAGATGGAATGAGTGGGCTCAGAGACAGGAGAGGTTGCCCAGGGAAGAGCTCTCTTCTTTCGTGACGTTATTCATTTTTAATTCATATTGTTACAGTGTCTGGAAGCACCAGGTGGAAATCAGGGCGTCATTGTGCTGGGAACTGTGCACAAACATCATGATTAAATGTTGCCAGCTCTGCAGAGGTTGAAATACAATTCCTCATCTCTGCAGCATCACTACCCAGCATAATTATGGCCAAATAAGTTTTTCTGCAATTGCTCTTCTGGAGTATCTGTGCCACTTGATTTCTTTCAGAGTAACCAGGCCTGTGGGGATGGAAAGATGTTATTTGTACCAGATCCAACCCAGTAACCTTCACAGATAATAATAGCTGGTGAGAGGCAGAATCTGCTCACCACGTCTGCATGCACATCCAGAAGTTACTTGCTTGTGCCTTGCCTTCCCTGTCTGTAACATGGGAATGCTAACTCTGCACTCTCCATCTAACACCCCTGATCAGTGCAAGAGAGCTCTGTTACACCCTCAGAGCACTGTACTGACAACATCACATTCAAGGGCTCATTAGTGCTGTTGGTAATGATTAGGGATTAGCTGGAGCTCTCTTGTGCATTTTCTGGCTGAGACGACTGGGGCAGTGGCTGAGTTACTGAAGGTTCCTTTCCTATTCATATTTTTCTATTCACTGAATAACCGTGTGAAAACTAAAAAGCAATTAAACGAGTTCAAAAACCCCCAACAACAAACCCACAACCCAACCCTCAACTGCCACAGCAAACCCAGGAAGCAGCACAGCAAACCCTCACTGAAGTGGTCTTCACAGGATGACCAAACCCCTTTGGGTCTGTGTGACACTGTGGCTCACTGCTGGGAGGTGAGAGCGCAGCAGGATGCGCTGGCTGCACTCTGAAAGCTTCACTTACCGCTGCCCTCAGGCCACAAGCACAGGGAAGTCTTTCCTCACCCTAAGAGCAAGATCAAGTTGAACCAAGAGGCCAGGACTACAGTCCTGCTGGCCACCCACACCTCCCCACTGAGATTTGCACTGGAAAACCTCCCTGCACCAAGCTCAGTAGCAACACCAGGACACTGCAGGCTGCAGCCTCTCGCAGGGCACGTCTCAAACCCATCACGATTTTGGGTTGTCAGTGCATTGAACTGCTGTGGACCATCCTGCATTCAGTAAATGTGTATGAATTTTAACCAACTGGAAGGCACCAGGGGAAGCATCTGGGAGCTGCAATGCTGAGAAGAGAGCATCTACACCAACAAAGGCTCAAGCCCCATGGGAGTGAGCAGACCAGCCCTCCCTCCTAGCCCTCCCACCACCGAGCACCAGCTGCAGCCCCTCCGGGCAAAGGAAAGGGCCAAAACAATTACCATGGGCTTTCCCTGCCTTTTTATACTGCAGAGGGGACCACTGCCTGTAAAAATCAGACACACTTGCTTAGTTTCTTCCAGACAACTACTGCTCTGCATGGCACCCACCTGCAAGCCACCAGCCCTGGCTCAGGAGCTTGGTTTGGTGGTTGCAGAAATGGCTGGTGAATTAAAAACAAAGGAAAGGATCCCCAAAGAGTGTGGGTTTTTAAAAACAAGCAAAGAGCTGAAAATAAACCCTCCTGTGATTTTTAAAGCAGTCTTGGGACTTTGAGGGATCCCAGCTCAGAGGTTTTGAATAGCAACTACAGGGAATCATTTACAAGTAGCATTTTTTTCCTAATTTCCTATTCTGACTTTTAGTACTTCCTAGGAAAGAGCAGGGGCTTGGCATTGGAAGCAGCTTGAAAGGTTAAGCAGGCAGAAACAACCCCCTGCTCTACCTGCAGCACTGTGCTAGTTATTTTAAGTTATGACTGGCGATTGACCCAGTTTAAATGGGTGCAAAATGTTACCTGAGCACTCCTGCTTCACTGCCTCCAATCTTCAGCAGCTGAACTCTCTCCAGGCAGGTCTGTGTGAAATGGTCTCGCAGTCCCCTCTGCTGGCTGCAGCTTGCTGGAGAGCTGCACCGTTGCACTAGACTGGTGACCACGCAGCGCTTCACAGAGGAGCACAAGCTGCGTGGTGATGCCACCAGCCCCGCTCCCGTGGCACTAACTCCTCCACAGCCCAGGGAGCTTTCTGTGCCTGGGAAAGCTGGGATATCCTTCTGAGAGCAAATAATCTGCCCCCAGGGAAGGTAGGGCGTGAAATGTTTGCTGGGCTTTTGACCAAAGCTCACTTGTGGCATGTGCCTCTGCGTCCTTACGAGCTCCTAGTGATGTGGGCCTTTGGTGTAATCCACGGTGTCCAACTGCACCCACCGAGCAGTGAAATCCTCCAGCAGAGAGGGGAAGTTTTGTTCCTCGGTGCAACAAGCTGGTTAGTCATGCCACAGCCAAGGTCAGTTCTCACTGGTGCAGGCAGCAGAAGGCTGAGCTGGCACTGGGTAGTCATTCTTGATGGCCAGCAGCATGCCAGTGTTCTCCACCAGCCAGCCTCGCTGAGGAGGAAACCCCAGTGACCCGTTGTAACAACCCCACTCGTGGCCAGACCCCCAGGGGCCCTGCTGAGGAAGGCAGAGCCTGGGGGAACCTGCACCAACCCACCTCAGAGGCCCCATGCTCCAGCCAGATTTACAGGCTGGCTCTGCAAGCACAAACCCCCCCAGTGCAGAGAAGCACCCCATACCTCCCGTCCTGGGGCAAGCATGGGCACTGCAAAGGGATGTAGTAGAAAAACTAAAGGTTTATTTAGTTATTTTTTTAATAAAATACATCCTTAAAAATAACCATTCTTCTCCCATGCTGAGGGCCTGGGCATGGTTCTTGCCAGCTCTTCTTCCCTTCCCCTCTCCTCAGTCCAAGGGTGCCTCTCTGGAGATGAGAGGCAGCGATGCTCTCCCAGGCCAGGCAGCCCCAGCACAGCAGGCAGGGTTGCAGCTGGAGCCTTCAGAGGTGCCTGCAAAGGTGTCAGACCCCCCACCCTGCAGCGGGGCTGGTGGAGGGCCCCGTGGGTCCCTTCGCTGAGCCCATCCGCAGTGTGTCCCACCAGAGGCAGGGCTCCGAGCCCGCCGGCCCCTGCCCTGGCTGCAAGGTACCACCTTCCCGTGAGCCCCTGTCCGACGCTGCTCCTGCGGGCTTGGGGCTGGTGCAGGCTGCTGACAGGGGAGAACGACTGTGTTTTAGGAGAGGAGGAGGAAGAGGGCACAGGTTTGTCAGCGTGGATTCTGCCAAGAGAGAAAGGTGCACAGTGATTTCTGGTGTCTTGCCACCCACTGCCCCTCTTCTAGCAATGCTGCCATCAAAGATGTGCTATCAATGCCACATCTTGCACCCAGTGCAGCCCTGCACCCTCCCAACCCCAGGTTAGACATTACAGCCTGGAATCAGACCTCCTCCATGCCTCCCTGGAGCCCTGCTGCCTTCCTAGGGGCCTTGGGGGACCCAAAGTCCTCACCCCCACCAGCCATGTGCTAGCAGGGCTGGGCAAACCCCACTCACCTCTCACTGTGTGTTGTCCAGCTCCTTTCCCTTCTTATGTGACTTTGACTGGAGGTTAAATGAGAGAAAACATCAAATGCAAGAAAACAAAGTTTCTGTTACAGACCCCCCCCTTTCCAATGGGAGGGAGAACCAGGGGTGAACAGCAACTTCTAAGCCCCAATGTAGAAGAATACTTTCAGAAGAATTTGAGGGGAGCTGTATTCATGTCCTGTGAAGGGCCACAAAGCATCCCACAGTCATGGAGGTGTTCTCAGAAAGCAGAGCAGGGGACACCTGCCAGTTTGCTCAAGCACCAGCCTGCCCCTGCTTCCCTTGAAGCAATGCAAGAGTTACCAGACACTGGAATATCTGGAGATACAGGGAGGGAATAGAGCCATTAACAGTGAGTCAGAGAGATCTCTGTAGATTTGGAGAGGAGATTCATGGATCCCAGTTTCTGAGAGTCTTGAGGGCTCGAGATTCCCACTAGCTACAGATGGCACCTGGTTTCTTCTCAAGAGAAATGCTGTTTGTGCTAGAGCATCATAACTCATGCTCACATCCACCCTCCCTGCAGAGGGGGGGGACTGGCTGGTACTTACAGGCTCCTGCTCTGCATATTTGAATTTCTTCTGCTTGTAGTAGTCCCGTCCCTGGAGAAAGTGCAGCAGGAGCAGGTCACAGAGGACAGAGGCCTTAAAGCAAAGCACAGTTAGTGTTGGGGTTGGCCTCTCAGCCCTGTGCTGCTTGTACCAGCCTGCCCCACAGATCAGGGTCACTTCTGCTGCAACCCAGGACGTGGCAGCTGCTAGAGAGCATCCAGCCCCTGGGTGTCCGTTGAGGAGGGAAGCGAAGCATGTGGGGTTCAGAACTGGGCTATTTAAGTCAACAGAAGTTCAATGTTTCCACTGTAGGTATACACAGAGCACAATGCACCTCAGGTCATGCTGAAGTGACCACAACCAGACAGGATGCTGGTTTTCTGTCGTGTGTGAAACACTGCTCATCACCCCCAGCCCCCCTCCGTGCTGGTTCCAGCTTGAAACCATCAAGATCCCATGGCCTTGCCACAAACACCTGCCTTCCCCTCACTCAGCACAGCAGTGGACAGCAGGAATCTCTTTTCCTGAGCTAGCAAGGCAGGAGAGAGCCTCCCTCCCCCTTTCCACCCATCCCCGCTCACCCAAGTGGGAACGGGTATTTCACCACAGCCCAGGGACACTTCCCCATGGGTGACACAGGCAAGGGGAATAGCTGGAGACTCTCCATATAGAAGCTGGAAATAAGACTTACCACACCAAAAATACCAATTCCAGAGCCAATTGTGGTCATGGTTGGGATGATGTCAAATTTGCCTGCCTGAATACATTGGAGAAGACAGGTGACATGTTACAATCAGGGGAAAGAAGGAAAGGTGCCACAGCTGAAGTGCCTTGCAGCCAGCCAAACCCCAGCCTCAGCTCAGAGAGGAGGAGGAACTGGGGAAGAGCTGGCTTGAAGCTCATTGACCAAACAGAGAAGTATTGCAGGATGGTTCGAGGCTGGCACAAATTGAAATTACTTTGCTTCCTGGATTTTTAATTAAAAAAGAAATGTATACCCTTTAAATATTCCCAGTGGGAACAGAAAAAGGAAAAGCCTCTTCTTCCAGCCAGAAGAAAGAGAGAAAAAGAGAAAAAAAATCAAATTTTCAGCTTTTGGAAACACCAGTAAATATTTTGACTTCCCACATTTCCCCCTCCCCCCAACCCATCAGGAGGATTTGTGTGATAAAGCCACTGGATGAACCGTAGCCAGAAGTTGTGCCTGTAAAATGGGCTTTCCCCTCTATGTTCCCTTCCCTGGCTTTCCCAAGGGCTGCTGTGAGGAGGCCAGCACCCAGGGAAACCACTCACACGTGTCTGGCCACATGAGACCCTGGTGCTGCATTACAGAGCTGCAACATGAGCCCATGTCCTGAGGAGATGGCACCAGGAATCATAGAATCAAAGGGGTTGGAAGGGACCTTGAGAGATCATTGGGTCCAACCCCCCTGCCAAAGCAGGCTCCAGGGACAAACCCTGTGCCTGGCCACCCTTACCTTGCCATTCACCAAGATGTCAAACCGGATCCCAAACACCTTGTAGAGGGTTCTCTTGTCCATCCCATTTTCTTTGTAGTATTTGGCATATCTGTCCGATTGGATGGTGAGCATTAATGGCCTGCCAGGGTGTCTAACAGCCCCCTGCAACCCAACAGCATCAGATTTTGGTGGGCTTCAGAGCAGGACAAATATCTGGGGATGTGGTGTCATGGACCTGCTCCACACCCTCTCCTTAACTGCCCCAAAGGAGCTGGGCTGCTGGCACCTCTCCCCTCTGTGCCTCAGTTTCCCTGATACCTCCTGAGCCTGAGTGCAATGTGACAGCAGACAGCAGCACAGAAGCAGCAGCAGCTTCACAGAGAACAGCAGTTGGAGCAGCAGCTCCTGCCTAAATGTCACTCTGTGACTGAATGCTTCCAAGTGTGGGAACACATGAGATGAGCCTGCACCAAATCCGGTCTTCCAAGGGGCTTCCCAAGAGCTCAACTGAGTGGGAGAGTCTGCAAGGGGCAGGATATGTGCAGGGAAAGGCAACAGGGTAATTTTGAGGCCAAGGCATGGGTTTTCACTTTTCTCATGCCATCTAAAGCGAGCACTGTACTTTGGAGAGCACTCCCTGGTCTTCCACCATCCCTTGAGTGCTGCAGGATCCCGAAAGACATCACCCCTGAGTTGTGCCTGCAGAGTTAACAGGGGTCTCCTCACCTGAAGTTGAAGCCTGGTGAAACATTGCTGTCATCATTGTAGAGGCCGTGGAACTGGTAAATGGGTTTGCAGTACCGGACGGGCCAGTCAAGGTCACAGTTCCAGTCGATGGTGATGCCCACCACACCACCCTGCACAGGAGAGGGCAGCCATGAGATAGCTCCTCCTTGGACCCAGCCTGCACTGAGAAATGCTTTCCCTCCTCATAGGTGGCCTGTCTCTCCAGTTGTTGTTAGGAGTTGTCCTGGCTCTCCAGGGTAGATGCTATGAGTTGTCCTGGCTCTCCAGGGTACATGGACCCTGCTGCTGCCTCAGCCCTCCCAGGCAACCTTGGCATCGTGCACATACATCACCTTATGCAACACAACTTCTTCTGCCCTAAATGCTGGGTACAGGACTCAATTCACACCCTCTTATTCCTGACCAGCACCCTGTGGTGGTGTTCCTGAGACACAGCACTCACTGTCCTTGTGGGACAGCCTTCCCTCCCCTGATTCTGACCATGAGATTCACCTCTCCTGTGGCTTAACCCTGCCACCAAACCTTCAATGCCACAGAAAAAAACAAAGACAGTCATAAAACACAGCCAAATGAACCCATGAATAGCAGGAGAAGACCTCCTCTAAGAGAAAGGGCCACTTGCTAGGGAATGAAGCAATCCCTCCTGCTCCTGCTCCAGGTCCCAGCTAGCTGTGCCCCCCTTTAACACAGGCCAGCCTCTGGTTTTATTTAACACCTGGCAAAGCGAGCTTCAGGCTCTGTGGTGCAGAAGCAGCAGGTACTCTAGCATACCACCCTGGGGAGCTTTGGGCAAAGCTGCATTCCTGGGCCTCCAGAGAAGCTGCCATTTGCCTTGTGCAGTTCGACCATCCAGGTTCCTGAGCTCAGCTGGATGTGGGATCTGGCCACACAGCTCCAGTTACTCATTGCACAAATTAAACCAAACCCAACCCTGGATTTCCTGCCAGCAGGACAAATATTGTCAAGCTTACAGGGGAGTTTCCAAGAAAGGCTTAAATATTAGGCCAGGCCTGAAGAGATTCATAATCTTTAATAGCTAATCCTGACATGGCCTTGTGAGCCCTTGGGCAAACAGACCCTGTGTGTCCCAGCAGCTGGGGATGACTGCTCTGCCCGTGCCCCCCCCTCCACATCAGCAAGGGACATCAGTTGAAATTGAAGCACCTTAACAGCCAGGAAGGTGAAATTCTGACCCGATTCCTTCACAATGTATCCCAGGTCAAACACGGGGCACAAGGAATCCGTGACTTTGTGGTAGGTGCATGTCTTCAGGTACTGCTTGGTAACACTCTCAACCAAGTTACGCCTGGGAATGAAAAGAGAGTGAGAGAGTCTGAATAACCCAAGACTGGGTGGGGGTGTGAAAGGACCTTTGGAGGCCTCTGATCCAACCTATTGCTCAAACCCAGGTAAAGTCAAAGCTCAAGGCCTCATCCTCCTCTTCCCCCAGTGCCCATCAGACCCCACACATGGAGAATAGATGCTTTCCTCCAGCCCTGCCTGGCTTCTCCCACCCCATCAGCAGCTCATTCTCCCTGAGCCTCCTGTGGAGGAGGCCACTGCTGGTTCCTTTCCTGCAGATTTCTCCACCTCTGCTTTGGGCCTGGTGGTTTGCCTGCTGCCCAAACCCAGCACACGTCTGTTGGTCCCCACCTCTTCTAACAGCCCCCTCCTTCATTGCTTGGCTTTGCAAACCCTCCCATGGCCTCCACCACCCCTCCCTGCTGTGTCTCATACATCAGCTCGTGCGTGGGCTCAGCCAGGCAACGTTCTGTGCACCAGCAGTTTTCATGGGGCACAGCTCATGGATAGTGAGCCCTCCAGGCTTCATACTTTGCAGGATTCTCCTCCAGGAAGGGTGAAAAGGAGGGGACATCATCTTGCCTTCCACCTCACTCTGCTCTTTCACCTAAAAATAGCCTTTCTGTCAAGCCTCCCTGATCCAGATGGTTTTGCAAGGCTTCTGCCTTGCTCAACCCCATCCCATTGTTTATGCTCAGCAGTTAATTAGCAGCAGCAATCAAAGGCAGGAAGTTTCCCCATGGCCCAGCCAGCTCCTGCTCAGCCTCTGCAAGAGCACCCAGCCAGGCCACCCTCACCCCCAGGACCCGCTCTGGCCCACCGTGCTCCCTGTCCTGCCTGCCCTTGCTAGTGCTGCCACCCCACCGTGCTGCTGGAGGGGATCCCCCATCCCAGCTGCCTCCCAGGGTGCAGCATGAGGTGGGCTTGAGGCTTTGCCAAGCCTGCTGCCTGCCAGGGCAGTTACCCTGGGCTACAACGCAGGGATGTGACCCGCTAAAGAGGAATCTGCTGTCTTCAGCACAAACAGCTTCTGTTCATTTGCTCCAAATCAGATATATAATCAGAGGCATCTTAAATCCCCTTCTGCCTGTGCCTTCAGCCAGCAGCACTGCTGCCAGCACAGCCTGCAAGGGGCTGAAACAGGTGAGAACTGTGGGGGTCCCTCTGAAGAGCCTCCCTACCCCCAGGCAGATCAGCGCTTCCTCCCAGCTCAGTGTCACCTGCAAACTGACTGAGGGAGCACTTAGGAATCCCAGACATATTTACAGCCTGGGAGATGAGCTCCTGGGGAGCAGCCCTGCTGAGAAGGGCTGGGGGTTCTGGTGGGTAAGAAGCTTAACATGAGCCAGCAGTGGCTCTTGCAGCATGGAAGGGTGATGGGACCCTGGGCTCCATCAGCAGAGGGGTGGCAGCAGGGACAGGGAGGGGATTGTCCCTCTCTGCTCTGCCCTCGGGAGGCCCCAGCTGGAGTCCTGTGTCCAGAGCTGGGGCCCCAACACAAGAAGGATGTGGGACTGTTGGAGCCGGGTCAGAGGAGGCCAAGAAGATGATGAGAGGGCTGGAGCACCTGCCCTACGAAGAGAGGCTGAGGGAGCTGGGCTGGGTCAGCCTGGAGAAGAGAAGGCTGCGGGGGGACCTCACTGCAGCCTTCCAGTACCTGAAGGGAGCAGAGGAACAGGAGGGGAATCAGCTTGTTAAAAGGGTAGATAATGGCAGGACAAGGGGGAATGGATTAAAACTAAAGGAAGGAAGGTTTAGATTAGATATTAGGGGGAAGTTCTTTACAGAGAGAGTGGTGAGGGGCTGGAACAGGCTGCCCAGAGAGGGGGTGGGTGCCCCATCCCTGGGGGTGTTCAAGGCCAGGTTGGATGTGGCCCTGGGCAACCTTGTGTAGCTCCAGGCCTGGAGGTTGGTGGCCCTGCCTGTGGAGCTGTGTGACCCTTGGGGTCCCTTCCAACCCAGACCAGTCTATGATTCTATGATTATGTGAGGGGAGCTCAGGGGACAATAATTCCAGAACTCTTTCCTTTAGCCACAGCTACCAGCCAGGGTAGGGCAGGTTTGGGAGAGAAATGTCTCTGTTCCCATCAGCTAATCCAGTGATCAGTGCCATGGTTAGAGTAGTTCTGGGCTCGCTGATGAGAGATGACATCCTCTGTATCAAGCATCCAGCTACAGCCACAGTTTCCTCTAAGGGACATGGGGACCAAGCAGAAGCCACCCCCTTACCTGGACACCTTGAACCTGGGAAAGGTTATGCTGTTCTTAATGAATAAGGTGAACTTCTCTGCTTCTGACAGCAGGGCAGGGCTGAAAAACACAAGTGTCAACATGTGTCCATCACTCAGCTGTCTGGCCTCCAGGGAAAGCCCTGACTGGGGACATGCATCCAAACTGGGATGAGCAGGACCCAGAAAAACTGGTGATCTCAGCCCTTTCCTTTCTAAGTGACAGATCCCCACAAGGCTGGGGAAAGCCCTGAGGAAGGATGGAAATGCCTGTTAGGGGACAGAGAGGGAGGTAGGTGCTGGGGTTTTGGTAAGAAACCCCAAACGTGCAGAGAGGTGCTTGGAAGAGAGCTCAAGGGTCTGCATGCTTCCCTGGGCACCACAGTGGGGCTGTGGCTGTCCCTGTGCACCCACCAACCCCCATCCTCCCCCCCAGAAGAGATCAGGCAAAGAAGAAAAGGACTTTGGAACTGCCAGGAGGTGCTTCCCAGTGGCCTGTGGATGCTGGAGGTGGAGAACACCTCATGGGCAGAGCACAACTTTACTCTGAAGGTAAGTGGGATAGCTGGGGGCTGATGGGCCATGCAGAGAGCACGCAGCAGAGATGGCATGAGCTGCCAGCAAGGTGGGGAGAAACCATGCCAGGAAAGGCACAGATGCCCTGAGGACAGCAGGCAGCATGTACAGCCACAGGGTTGGCATCATCCCAGTCCTTGCAGCAGCCCACAGAGCCCCAGCTTGCTCTGAGTGAGCAGTGAGTGCTGCTGGGGGGACTAGAAAGTCACTCCTCACCTGGGAACGTGGTAATCAACCTCAACAGGGCACCAGCCAAAGATCTCACAGGTCTTCACAGAGCTGTTGAAATGCACACACTTGCCTGTCATGAGCCCTGCAGGGAGGAGAGACAGCTGAGACACCCCAGCCTGACACTGGGATGGGTGGGATCTGCTTGGAGCTTCAAGTCCTGCCACAGACACCGAGACACGAAACACTCAGGGCTTTGCTGCCCCTTTAGCTAAGGGTAATTAATTAGTGGTGGCATCCCAGCTCACAGCAGCGGCTTCTCCTGCACAGGGGAGCAGCTGGGCCCTTTTCTTGGTAGAACACACTCAGAAGATGCTGCACTGCTAGAAGGACCTGGTGGAGCCTCATTTAACCATTTGTTGGCAGAGCTTTTTGCAGCTCAGGTATCTCCCAGACAAGGAAAGCAGGACCAGCCCAGGCAGGCCCCTCACCCGGCGTGTCAGAGGCGTTTCTGACAGGCCCAAGCCCTGTCAGCTGGTGTCCAAACCAGGTAACACCCCCCCAGCAGACCCTCCAGCCCTGTGGCTTTGCTGGATCCCAGCGTGCCTCACCAGTAACACCAGTGCCAGGGCTCCTGTGCTGTACCTTGTCCTTGGCGGCTGTACTTCCCTCTGCTGCAGTCGCTGTCCCGCGTGCAGAGCCCCGCGTCCGGCAGCTGTAGGGGACAGCAGGCAGCCTCCCCTCAGCATCAGGCCCATCAGGTGCCTCTGTCCCTCCTGCCTCACCAGGCAGCACTTTCCTCAGGGGAAATGCCACTTGGCTGCAGCCAGAGCCGTGTCTGTGCAGCGCTTCCCAACCAAGGAGGTTGGATGGGCCCTGGGCAGCCTTGTGTAGCTCCAGGCCTGAGGTTGGTGGCCCTGCCTGTGGCAGGGGGTTGGAGCTCTGTGATCCTTGGGGTCCCTCCCAGCCCAGACCAGTCTGGGATTCTATGTCCAGATTAGGCAGGAGAAAAAGGGGGGAGTTCTTTTTTAAACTCCAGGTGGATGCTTTTATTGAAGCCTTGAGTCTGCTCTCCTGGATCATCTCAGAGGGGAGACAACATAAATGAACACTGGCCATTTGTCAGCAGAACAAAAGCCTTCACATAGTGCTCCCAGGCCAGGAGCAGTAACACAGGGCCAGGCTCAGGCTTTACTAAACCTCCCACCATCAGGAAAACTTCCCAGTGCCCCCACCACAACCCCCCACCACAACCCCCTACATTACAGAAGCTGAGGCTGCTGAAGGCAGCCAGTGTGTTTACCTCTGGGCAGGTTCCTTGTTTCTGTCCAGGGGTGACAATGAAGTTGGTCATCACCACGAACGAGTTGTCCCCCTGTGGAGACACAGTCAACGAGCTGACAGCTGGCCCAGTATTTTCTGATGGAGTCTCTGCAAGGAGCCTTTCCCTGGGGCAAGGCGTAGGGCACCCAAAGCACTGAGGCACATCCAAGCAGATGGCACCCTTCTCCCTAACTTTGAGTCTTCTCCCCTCCTCTGCTGCAGCTTGGGAAGCTGATGGGGGCCCTGGGGAGCTGCAGTGGAGGACCCCCCATTGCTGCCCAAGGTGCTCATCTGGAGGCACCAAAGAAGCCTTGATCTTTTTGGAGGCAGCCTCAAACTTGTCCCATCAACCATGGTGGGTCCCAAACACCGAATGCTCCTCAGGGGAGGTATGTAGGTAGAGATTTGTGGCAGGAGCAACCTGCTTCCCACCACAGGGACACCAGGTCCTGGGTAACCCCATGGAAAGCCTTCACTAGGAGCCTATTGCCACACTGGCACATGGAGAAAAGTGACCATCAGCATAAAAACCACCCCCCAACCCACCTTCCCTGCCTCCTTACCTGGGGTGGGAAAACATAGTCCACCACATCCCAGATGTGGGGGCCCAAGACACTCTCATTGGTCAGTGTCAGGCCCTTCAGCTTCACTGAGACCGAGCTGACGATGCTGTCCTGAGACTGGTAGCCTTTCTCGTAGAGGAAAACCCACCTGGGCAGGGAAAGATGATGGGGTGAGTGTGGCCACCAGCCTTCATCTGCAGAAGTGCCAGCACATCACTATGAGCTGCAGCTTCTTCTACCGAGTCCCAGCTAGGGGTTGATTGACCCAATTTCCTCCAGCTGGATGAGGGATGTGTTGCTGAGTTCTCCTACCCCTTGCTCCAGGCATGTGGTAGCTGCAGGACCTGACTTCCACAGTGGGGTGATTTATTCTGGGGACTGGGACACGTTTTGTGGTGGGAGGTGTGTGAAGGAGGGTGAAGCAGGGATACCATCGACCATCTGGGATTAAAGCCTGGGTGGGTTGCACCTTGCTGGGCTCAGTGACCCTCCCAGCCCCTCCTGGTACCCTGCACAGGCACTTTCCAAAAACCAGAGCCTCCAGGGCCAAGGTATGGCCGAGCCTGACCTCAGTTCACATCCAGGGCCACCGTTCCCCACCCAGCAAAGGGAACAGCACCACGGCCCCAGCTGCAGGAGGGCTGCAGGAGCAGACTTGGTGACACTGTGCTGCCTGGAACAGGGCTGTCCCTGCACTTCCCAGCTTGCCACACAGCCCATCAGGCCCAGCTCCTGACACTATTTAACCTGTGGCATCAACAAGCTGCTGCTGGATTCACTCTGGCTCAGGGAGATATAAACAGGGCTGAGCAGCCATTCCTGGTAGCGCTCCCGGCAGCGCGGAGCATTCCCGGTGCTAAAAAAGGAGGGATCTGGTTTTTGTCCCTGCTGGCAGTGGCACAGGCAGTGTGCTGCTGGTGGGACAGCCTGTGACACCGGCCTGGCCTGTCAGCCTGTCCTCAGCACCCAAACAACAGCATGGGGGGCAATGGGGGAGCCCTGGGTGCTGCCCAGAGGGCTGCCCCACGGGAGCCGCACCCTATGGGGACCTCTTGGGCAGGATGCTCTTTGGCTTTCAGCCCTGTTGGCATCCTGGGGCAGGGGGTGAAGGGACCCCAGGGGTGACATCTGCCCCAATGCCTGGGGATGAGAGCTGAAATTTGGCACTGCTGCCACTCCTGTGGGGACCCCCAGGCTCCAGCTTCTTCCTCCAAGGCGGAGGGACCATACTGGGCTATGCTGGTTACACTGGGCATCAGGGAAGATGCCCCCAGGGCTGCAGGAAGCTGTGAGCTGGGCAGCACCGTGGTGGAACCATCCCCTCAATCTGGCTCCAGTGCTGCCACTGCCACCCCATCCCTCCTGCAGGCACACACAGCTGGGCACTGCACTGCCATGCAGCCCGGATGGGGGGCAAGGTGCAGCCCCCCCACCCTGCTGCTGAGCCGTGGTCATGGCAAACAAGCTGTTGTTTCACCACGGTGAGAAATGCCACCTCAAGCTGTGTCCAAGTGCCCAGTGTTGCTCCCCAGTGAAGCCTTCTTCCCTTGCTGGCCCCATCCCTTGGCTCACCCACAGCCACGCCAGGCTCTCAGGAAGCAAAAGCCAGACAGGGGGTGCCTGGCATGGCCTGGCCAGCAGTGATACCGCCTTATCTCAGTGTGTCTGCAGGAAGAAGAGTGGGTGGGGACAGAGCTGCTCCCTGGCTCTCTTAGTGGGGCACAGCCATGCATCCCTGGGAGCATCCCATGCCTGCTGCTGTTGAGACTAAAGCTGGGGTATCTTAGAAATACAAGATAAATAAATGTCTGCCTGCCAAACTTGCTTTTAAAGAAGAGAAAATCTCAAGCAGCGTGGCTCAGTGCAGGCAGGGACCTGGGGGCAGTGCTGCAGGCAGCGAGGGGATGCTGATGGCTGATGGGGCTATGGGCAGCCACACTAATGTAGCCTGACCCCCTCCCAGGACAGGAAAACGTAGGAATTACAGCAGCTTCAGGCCAACCTACTCCCCTCTGCCCCAGCCTGTCCCCCCAGAATGGTTCTCTTTTTGCTTCATCCCAGCTGCCTGTCCTGTTTCAGCTGGGTTGCTTCAGATGTTTCCTTAGGAAGTTCTGCTCTGAGCAGCCACCTCTGCGGTTCTCTGTGTGCAGGAGCAGCTGCCCCTGGCTGGGGCTGCTGGAGCCTGGAGGCTTCACAGGCTCAGCCCTTAAGAGAGCCAGCATGGCTCCTAATAACACCAGTCTGGGCCAGGAGTGATGGAGCATCCTTGAAACCTTGGCTTGGCAGCATTTTGGGATGGGGATTATCCTCGTGAGCTGGTGAGCAGGGTGGGAGTGATGCAGGGGTCCCACAATGAGCCCTTAGGGAGCGCATCCCCCTTTCCAGGGGCTGTGTGCTAAAAGCAGTGGTGGGCACTGCTGCTCCCCATGGCTACTTGCAGTGAGTGCTGCCTCTCCAGGCTGCACTGGGCACCCCTTGTGCCCCAAATACCCATTTTTTCCAAGATACCCCCTGATCCTGCAGCCCTCCTGCCACGGGAGCCTTCCCACAGGAGCAGTGCCGGTCTCTTTTACAGGCTGAGCACCCAGCAGCCATGGGGGACACGCCAAAGGTTTTTATCCACCATCACACCCCATGGCACACCCTCTCATCCCACTCTGAGGGGACAGGGGCTGGAGCAGCAGCCCCAGGGCAGCCGAGGACACGCACCCGCACGCAGCGCTGAGCCCGGCTGCTCCGCTCGCTGCCCTTTTTAAGCAGCAGCTCTTGGAGCTGCCTCCCAGAAGCAAAGCAAACCAGGGCTTGGGAGTGAGCCTCCATCCTGGCCTCAGCCCCGGAGGGGTGGTGGATGGGGAGATTTATGGTCCCGTCTCACTTGGGTCTCACAAATCACCGGGCTGGCCCCAGCTGCCTCTTAGTTAATATAAATGAAAATAAAAATAACAACAGACTCTCAGGCCACCATCCAGCAGCTCAAGCAGGATTTGGATGTGGCTCAGCAAGGAGCCGGGGCCCCACCGCTGGAGCGGGGCTGGGGAGGGGTGAGCCTCCAGCCCGCACACACAGCAGCTCCTGGGGAGGACACGGGTACCGGTCAGCCACCGGGGAGACCCACAGTGGGAACACTGGGCAGCACAGGAGCAGCCAGAGCCAGGAGGCTGCGATGCCATCAGCGACCGACCCCACAGCATCAAGATAGAGGGACTTTCTGAGCCCCTTCAACTCCATTGCTTGGAGAAGAGCTTTAATTTGGGGGGGGGGAGCAGGCGCCAGGGAGCCTTACCCAATGATGTACGCCAGGACGATGAGCTGGATCAGCCGGAAGGTCAGTCCCACCTTCTTGTTCCTCACCAGCACCATCCTGGGGGTGTCATACTCGAAGAGGAAGGAGGACAACTTCTCCATGCACTTCTGCCCCATGGCTGCTGCAGGGCTGTGCTGCAGCCTCCCCGTAGCACTACCTCTCCCCACGCCGTGGGCTGGGCCGTGCCCGCCACCGCTCGAGCGACTCCTCTGTTTGCAGAGAGGAGGGAAAAAACCCAAAGAGATTAAAAAAAAAACCCCAATAAAAGGCTCTCAGCGCTGCTCTGTGCACATCTGGGCGGCTGGGTTTCCTCCTCTGTGCAGGGACGGGGTTTCCTCTTCCTATAAGCTCGGGGCTGGGAGCTCCCGGTGCCCTACATGGTGCGGGGGTGGGACGGGGTGCGGGAGGGTGCAGGGCCACCCCGCTGCTGAGCCCACATACCACTGGGATGGAGCCTCCCACCCATGGGGATGCAGCTGCACCCAGGCAGGAGCTTTCCCTGAGGATGGAGGGGCTGTGGGCAGCGCTCAGGGCGAGCAGGGGCATCCCTGGGATGAAGAGGTAGCAGGAGCCCCAGGAGATGATTTGAGGGACTGGGGTTGGGGCATCTTCTTCCCTGCACCAGCAGCCACTCAGGCTGTGGGTCTCCTGGTCATGTCCCTAACCCAGAGAAAGGATTGGGAAAGGGGGTGGTGGGGGCACAGATACCCCAGCCCAGCAATTTGGAACCGACACACGGAGCAGCCGGGTGCCTGGCTTGGCCCCCTCCCACAGTGAGGCCGCCCAGCTGGGGCTTGGCTGGTTCCCAGCGCTCGCATGGGGCCGAGCTAGGCACCTTTGGAAGCATTTCCAGCATTTCCTGAGGCAGGGCTGGGAGCAGGGCTGGGAGCAGGGCTGGGAGCTGGGCTGGGAGCAGGGCTGGGTCACAGCAAGGGTTGCTCAGCAGGGTGGTGCAGGCACCTCCGTTGGTGAATAGCACTGAGAAAGGGGCTGGATTTGGCTGTGCCACACGGAAATTTGGGGCCCAGCGTTGTTGCAGTGGGAAGTTTTGAGAGGGGGGGAAGGTTGGCTCATTGCTGGGGACCACACAGGCACAGTGGGCAAGGGACCCTGTACCTGTGCTGCATCCCACCAGCAGCCTTGAGAGCGCAGCCCCGTGGGGCTGAGCTCTTTACTGGGGCTCCCTGGGCCTGAGGAGGGTTGTTCCTAGGGGAAACAGAGGATGTTTCCCCCCAGAGCCCAGCAGCTTCAGCACTCCCTGCATGGACAGGCTCCATCCCACGAGCCTCATGGTTCATCTGCTGCCTCCCGTGACCTCAGTGGAGGCACTGGCTCTCTGCAGCCACCAAACATGGGACAAGGTCCCTCTCTGCAGGGTGGGAAACAGCTTTGGAAAGATGGAAAAGCTTAACTGGGTAAATCTTTCCTTTACAGAACATTTCTTTCAATATAATCACCTCTCATGTGAATTGCCCATCGTTTAGCAACACGTTGACCTATTCACTCAATGTTCTGCAGACCTGACGACCATGAAGCAGGTGGAACGAATCAGTTATCTTCACTGGGCAACAGGGAAAACGGGGCTGGGGATTGGGGGGGGAAGCAGATGAATCACTTCTCCAAATCTTTTAGAAGTACCATGACCCTTGGGAATGAAAATCAGCTGATCCCACATTACAAGCGATGCGATGCCACCCAATGCCCCAGTCCTCAGCAGCATGGAAAGCTGTCAGAGGGGGAGCCAAAAGCAGATGTGAAATGCTGATGCTAATCATATAAGATTGAAGGCTGATACTGCTATTGAGTGGAGCAGACAAACCTTATAAGCTTAGATATCTGTCAGGAGAGAAGCAAATAACTTACTGTATGAAACGAGGCCTTTTAGGGAAGGCTGCTCAACCTTGCCAAAGCCATGGGGATAATGAAAATAGGACAGCTAAATTTAACAGCAAAAATGACTTGTAAAAGAGTCACTTCTAACCTTCTCTCTGGTACTTGGAGTCAATAAAATGGTTATAGCATGGATTTAGCTAAAATACTTTCCACTGGGAGATAATATGCATCTCCCATTTTAGCATCTCTTGGAGCCACGTTGCAGCTGGGCAGCAGGGCTGGACCCTGTGGATGCAGCTGGGGTGATGTGGGGAACAGGGGACCCCCAGCTTGGGAGCACCCATGGGGCCTCGGTCTCCTGCTACATCACAGCTGCCAGAAGCACCTCACATCTGTACCCTCTTGACCACAACATCTAAAGGTCTGAACAGAATCATTGCACAAAGCCTCATGGGCTCGCACCTCACCGCTGCTCACGTCTTTCCCATCCCATCCCTGGTTTTCCCACCTTTAAATTACTTTATAACAAGGACTTTAATAGGTTTGGGGGTGGCATTGCTAAGCTACCCAGCCCCACAACAGCACGGTGGGTGTGTGAGCAGTGCCAGCTGGCTGGCGTGCCCAGCTGCATCCCGGGGCTGCATCCTTCCCACCCCTGTTTGCCATGGTGCTTCTCCCAGTGATAACCCATGTGAGCTGCTAACAGCCCCCTCCACCCCAGACAGGTGGTTATTGCAGGGAGGGGCTCTGCCTTAACGTTCAGTTGTTGAATTACCTGCTCAGGCAGGGAGTTGCCCAGGGGAGATGCTGAGCTCATGGGGCTGTGGTGTTACCTGCTGCAGCTCCGGTGCTGGATGCAAGGTCAGGGTTTGCCTTCTGGGTGCAGCAATCTGCTGTTACAGTGAAGATATCACTCTAATGCCTAAATAGAAAATAAAAATAAGATGCAAATTAGTGGAAAACAGGCTTTCTAAGTGTGTTGTGTAAGGTCCTGGCCCAGAGGGGTGCTGTCACCCACTGCCTGGATGCGTGCACAGCAGCTGTGGCCATGGGAATGTTTTTATCTTGGGTTCCTGCAGACACAGAGCTCGTGTGATGCCTTCAAAACACTCAGTCCTTTCCTCTAAACAACATTTGCATCTCTCTTCCAAGCAGAGCAGGGGATCCTCTGCCTGGGGGGTGATGAGGTACAAAGGCTGGGCTTGCTGCTGGAGGAGCAGCAGCAGCTTGAGCTGGGCTGCAGCAGACTGTGGGCACCGAGGCTGGGCTTCTCACAGGCAAGGGAAGCGCTGAGCTGGGCCTGACCACCAGTAGCATGTGAATGTGGAACCAAACAGGGTGGGAGCAGGGCAACACAGGGACCACAGAGAACAAAGCCAGGCAGAGATAAGGAACATGAGCACATCTTGCTCCACTGCCCATGGGAAGTGAAAAGAGAAGCAGTGACAGCGAAAGAGGCTCTAAAGGTGCCAGTGCCCAGGGTTGCAGAGCCCCAGGACCAGATTGCCCAAATACTCTCCTGGGCCAAATGGCATTGCCCAGCCCCAGGGCCACCCAGCATCTCCTTCAGCTCCAGCTGGGCCAGACAGTGGGGGTATCGAGGACCGGTGACCCACCGAGGGCATCCCTGGCAGTGCTGCTGCAGGCTCAGCACAGGGCTCTGTCCATGGCTGCCAAAGCTACTCCTTCGCCCTACCCACTAAACAAACTCACCCTCTGCTTGGGGCTGTCAAGAGAAAAATGTAAAACATGTTTTCTTTTTCAAAGGGAGATGTTTGGAAAGGCAAGCTCATCCCTGCTCTGAACGGACCCAGAGGATGGAGGAGCTGCTGGGGCACAAAGAGGTGGGCCTGCAAGTCTCACCTACACCCAGAAAAGCAGAGCTGTGGGAGGCATAAAAGCTATCAATCACATCTTCCCATGGGCTCAGGCATTGCTGCTCCAAAAACTTATTGGGGGAAAAATAAAAATAGATGAAGCTTATTACACAACCCAGCCTTGCACTGGGCAGATTCCAGCACAGAGCTCTGGATTTCAGCACAAAACATGTCCAGCACACTGCAAATCTGGGGACAGGGAGGACTAACGTGGTGGTAAGGAGGTTTAAAATATGACAGCAGTTGCAAAGGGGGCCTGTGGTGTCTGAGGTCAGCTGGAAGAGCCCCTGAAAGTTGGTGGCTCTCTCCAGCAATTTTGGCCACCGTGGACCCCCTTTTCCCTGCTGGCAATGGGAAGGCAGGGTGGGGAGGAGTGGAATTGGAAAAGAAACTGGCAGATGAGAGCAAGCAAGGTCCTATGAAACGGCATGTTCAGTTTTCTTTCCAATTTTAACTTGT
Source organism: Porphyrio hochstetteri (assembly GCA_020800305.1). NCBI lineage: Eukaryota > Metazoa > Chordata > Aves > Gruiformes > Rallidae > Porphyrio > Porphyrio hochstetteri. Next base: position 2,053,357 of record CM036925.1, read on the forward strand.
CCTTGACCTCCCTTCGCTCCCTCCAGCAGGGCTGGCTCTGCTCCGTGCCCGGCCCACGCTGAAACACCCTGGCACAAACAGATGTTTTCGGTGGTACTCACCCCACAGAAGTGACATTTCCATCCCCAGTTGCTGTGGCAACACATCTCCCTGGAAATACCTTGGCAGCCCTGGAGCCAAGGCCAAAACAAACCCATGAATGCAGGATGCTGGGAGACCAGAGGCATCTGCAACCCTACTGCCCATGGCAGCTGTTGGGAGTGTGGCACACACATCCATGGGGCAGCTGAACACCTGCCATGGGGCACAGGGACTCTTGGGCTTGTGGTTTCTTTAGAGGTAACACTTGTTTTCTGAATCACAGCTCTGAAGACACACACAGCTCCAGTGGTAATGGTCCCCAGCGGTCCAGGGACTGATGTGGTATCAGGAAGGAGAGTTGGAGGGATCACTGTGCCTTCACTGCTGCATGCATCCTCAGGAGAAGCTGCTGTGAGGGACCACAGAAGGTCCCCTCCATCCGTGGTGGTCGTTGCCCTCCTGTGCCAATGCTAGAGGCCAGGGAAATTCTCATTTACATAGAATCCCAGACTGGTCTGTGTTGGAAGGGATCCCAAGGATCACAGAGCTCCAACCCCCTGTCACAGGCAGGGCCACCAACCTCCACGCCTGGAGCTACACAAGGTTGCCCAGAGCCCCATCCAACCTGGCCTTGAACACCCCCAGGGACGGGGCACCCACCCCCTCTCTGGGCAGCCTGTTCCAGCCCCTCACCAAGAGGCCAAGCAGTAGCCCTTTCCAAAACCCAGCGTTTGCCCAGGTGTCCTACATCCCTCTTTGTAATCTCCTCTAGCTTAAAAGGATTTGGGTTACCCCATAGAATCATAAATCCCAGAATCACAGGGGTTGGAAGGGACCTCGAGAGCTCATGGGGTCCAACCCCCCTGCCAAAGCAGCTCCCCAGCTCATATTGCACAGACATACAGCACCTCTCTCCTGCTCCCAGCAGTGGGAAGGGGCACAGGGGCTGCATCATCACCCAGCAAAATAGCATCGTGGTACCATGGCCACAGCTTTGCCCCAACACACAACCTGCAGCTCAAAGCACGACCACGGGCAGAGCTGGAAACACACAGCCCCGGGGCCCTGTGCCACCTCCAGAGGAAGCCAAGTTCTTTCATTATTATTTATTTCATAATTATTTCATTTGGAGGTCATTGCAGGGCTTATTTAAACCTCCTTTCTCAGCTGGGGGAGATAAGGTGAGGACTATTCTGGATCCAGTCAAAATTAGCACTGTTATTTGTATTCTCGTGCCCTCAGAGTGAATTAACTGGTGCTCAAAAAAATTCCCAGCAGTCAGCTCATGCCACTCCTTTCATTTTGCTTTTGTTGTCCTATGCCAGAGACAAGCTCAGCTCCATTTCTAGTTTGGCTGCTCTGAAAACCCACAAGAAATCCTGGTCTGGTGAAGCACAACTCCTTTTAGGGCTGAAGAATGCCCTTAGGCCCTCCTGTACAGCTCTGTGGGCTCCCAAATGTCCCCCAAATCAGCTGCAAAACGAGTAAGAAAAGCAAAAAAAAAACCAAACCCCTGTTAATAAAACAACAACAAAGAAGCCACCAAAGTCATCCAGTGAAACTGCTTTTATTTCTGTAATTTCCTAAGTATAAAACAAATCAGCCCAATGTTGTGTGAACAGAGTGGATGGTGTAGATGTGGCCATGAGGAGCCTTCCCACGTCTCCATGGCACACCTGGGTGTTTACACTTGGACAGAGGATGGGATTTAGGAAGTGGTCATTTACTGGAAAAAATAGCTCTCTCATAATAAAATAGGAAACTTCATTTCTTTCAATTCTGCCCCTCAAATAACACCCTCCACCCCCTCCCAACCCCCCAAATATAGTGAGGTCCCTTTTGCCATGAATAAACTCAGAGATGTCTCAGTGTGGCTGTTCAGGCATCTCCTGTTAAAAAACCCATCATACTCCCTGACTGAAGCCACTGAGAAGTGGCACCTGCTGGCAGCTCACCACTTGCCCACCCCTTGGTCCCAAGCACCCAGCTCCAGCCAGCAGCAGGGACACTGGGTGGTGGTACCCGTGTCCCCATCGCCCCAGGGGCACACAGGTTTAGGCTCACTGAATGGCACCAGGAGGACAGGTCCAGGGAGCACAGCTCCCCTTGTGTGTCCCCTTCCTCACCACAGCCCTGCAAACCCTAAGCCAAACTGTGCTGTGACAGCTCTGCATGGGGTGAAGCCTTCTCCTTCTCCCCAAAAACTTGACCCCTGGGCCATGTCCCCACTGGGGACAAGCCCTGCCAGAAAGTGCTGCTGCTGAGGCAGGGGGGAACGGGGCTGAACAGGGACAACCAAATCTCTGGCACCTTGAAGGTGATGGCCACACCAGGCATGGACCATAAATCTCACAGTAAGCCTTAGCAGGCAGTATTGGGAACTCCTGTGTGTTTGGGTTTCAGGAGTGACATGGTCCCAAGGCCACTAAACCTGCTGAGCATCTCCCACCAACCAGGACAGCACTAACCTGAGCTCTGCAGGATGGCTAGTTGGTGAGTGTCGTGGAGCAGGACCCAGCTGGGAAGCAGCAGCATCAACCTTGTGTACAAAAGGACTGAAAATCACTGCTGGGTTGTCCTAGTGCTCCCCTGGCTTCTCCTGCCACCCACACCAAGACCCTACTTGAGTCCCAGCTTTGTTGCTGTTTGGGGAATAAAGTTCCCCAGCCCCTGCAGCAAAGCCTGTCCCTCCCCCTCCCAACTTCCCTGGCACCTGGTGGGACCACCCAGCCTCATCAGAGCATCAGAAACACACATCCAGCATCTTCACAGTGCCCAAGTCTCACACACACGAACCACAGAAACCTCATCCAGACCCTGAGGGTGGCAGAAATCACACACAGAGCGTGATGCTCTTTGCTTTGAACAGCATTTCCCTTCCCCACCTCCTGCTGGGATCACACCCCACAGGGGAAAGGGCTTCTCCAGCAACTGGCCAAGTTGGCACAAGGTTCCAAAGCAGCACAAAAGACTTTCCACAGCTGCTGCCCCAAGTGCTCGCTCCAGGGATGGGGGACCCTCCCCTCCCACCTTGGCTGTAACCCAGCAGGGTGCCTGGTCCCTGAGAAAGAGGGACAAGTGTTCAGGAAGCCTCTGCACTGTCATCCCAGCACGTCCTCTGCTGCACATCTCACACTGCTGCTTCCCTGCTTGGCAGAGGATCTGCCACAGCAGCCCAGGGATGCTGCAGATCTTGCTGGAAAGACCCAAGTTTTATTTAAAAACTCTGAATATGTCAAAAACAAAACTAAAAAGACAAGAATTCCTAAACTCTGTTGTAAAAACAGCAAGGAACCCAGAGGCTCTGCCCCTCAGCTGCTTTTTTCCCCACAAGCTCTTGGAGAAAACAGCAACCCAGTATCCATCTCCCTTGTGCTGCACAGTCAGACGCCTTGCTAAGACACAAGACTCCATCCTAAAGTGACAGTGTCACCTCTGGGATCTCCATGTGTGCACAGGACCATGCTCCACTCTTCAAAAGCAGCCAGCATGGTACTGACAGCAACAGACAACTGCTCCATGGTTTATCCTGAGCCTTCACCAAAGCAGAAAGGAAAACTAATTTCATCTATGACTGGTTTTTTTTCCCACTTCATTGAAACATTTGAACTACAAACCTCTGTAATCAAAGAGCAAGGTGGGAAACCTGTGTTCTGGGCAATTAACAGGATGGGGAGGAAGAAGGGGAGGTGGGGACGTGCCCAAACGGTCCCTCCCTGCTGGAGGCAGCCTTGGTGCAGGATTCCTGCAGCATTTTCTAGGTGGATCTAGAGGCTTATGACATGAAGGCAGTTTGCAGCTGCTGGAAAACAGCCTTTGGCTGGGACACAGCTCTGCTTTCTTGCCTGTAATGGTTTGGGAACTCCCAATTTCAACCCAAGGACAGCACAAGCAGAGGGATGGTGTTGCCTGGGCTCGCAGCAGCGTGGCATCTCCATCCCTGGTGACCTAACAGCACCTCAGCAACAGAACAACAAAGGTGGCATCTCTGCACACAGCCTGCCTGTGAGGGGTTTCCAGAAGGTGCCTGGTACAACCTCCCCCAGCCCTCTGGTGCCAGGCCAGACTAAGCAAAAGGTACCAGCAGGAGTTTACCAGCGAGTTCAAACGTCCCCATTTCATCTCTGATGGGAGCCAGAGCTGCTCTGTTTGCCCCCCTTTGCCATGTCCTGACATCAGAGGCCCCTGGCTGTTACACAGTGCACACTAGTGGCACCTTTACCTGAGAAACTCCTCCACACATACACTGATCCAGCTAAAATTAATAAGCCTGCACCAGAGCTTAAGCCTGGGGAGACCAGACTAACTCAGGTGGTGAAATATGGAGCAGAAGAACCAAGCAGTTCACCTGCAGATGTGAGGGACTGGGGCCACCACATCCCAGGGAGATGCCATCAGGCAACTGAAAGCCACTCTGAGCCCTACAAATGGGGTTGGGGTGCCCTGAGGACCCTACAACGGGGCTGGGGAGCCCTGGATCAGGTCCAGCCTCTTGCAAACTGGTTCACAGCCTGAAGGAAACACAGAAGCCAATTTCTTCTGAAGTCACTGAGCTGGTACTGGAGTTAATTCCAGCTGGTTCTTTCCCTGCACAGAGAGCTGGAGATGATCTATAAAATCAGGTGGAATCCACCCATTTAGGGAAGGGCAAATCTTACTAAAGCCTTCTTTTGAAGGCTCAAGAAGTACCTGGGTCATGCCCTGGTCCCCTGTGCCAGGGTGAGTCTCATCCATGGTGAGAATCTTCAAAGAGGAACCGGTTGCCCCGTGGGATCACCAGTTAAATCAATTAGACATTAACACATTTGAAAAATAAAACTTCTTCAAGACAAAGTATAATAATATTTTTTTTAAAAAATCAGCAACAACCTTCTAACCACAGAGTATCTATAAAGATCTTTTGTTTTTTTTTTTTAAAGAGCTCCATATTAAAATTCCTTGAATACATTATATATTAAATACAGTAACAACATTTCATGCAAAGTTTTTTTTGTACAATTAAATCAGCTCAGTAGTATAACAATTCTGTACATTCCCATTGGTCTGGGGGCTCTGCTCGTCTTCAATGCTGGTGATGGAGAAAAGAAAGGAAGGATGATGTTTGGTACCTCTGTAGAGAGGAGGAGTTGCTTTTGCCCAGGTCAAAGAGAAATAGAAAAGTACTGTCAGCTTTTAAGAGGCAGAATAGTAAAAGAAAGGGGAAAAAAAAATAGACAACCCAACAAACAAGAGTAAAACACTATGGAAAGCCCTGTCTCTAGTGCTGTGGCTGGAATTTAAGAGAGGAAAGAAACGGGGTCTGGCTAATTAAATGTCATCAGGATGGGTCACAGGGGAACATGAATTAAACAGGAGGGAAGATTTGGAGAGCTGGAGAAGAAATCACCTGCTGTCAGCTCCTCAGCTGACACAGCTCCCTGGGGAAAAATCGACTTACTGGATCCCAAAATCCACTCCTGATCCACAAACCCTCGCTGCAGCCTGTCACTGCTGCTGCAGGAAAATCCCAAGAGGATAAAATAAAGGGGGTGCTGTGTGAAAAGGGATGCCACAACAAACACCACTCCCAGGGAGGACTACAGTACGTGCAAGCATACATTCAATCCTGTCTTGAAGGCAGGTCACCGATGCCAAGGATGCCCTGTGCAAGACAGTGATGCCCTCCAAGCCAGAGGACATGAACTCACAGACTTGCTCCTAAGGATTTACTCTCTGCTCCTGCTAGGGAAAAACAGTTCAAAATCAACCAAGTACAAAAGCATGATCAGGAGTGAGCAGCAGACATGAGGAATGCAACACAAGGCATCCCCAGTCTGTGGTGCCCCTAGGAGGAAGAGGGCTTGCAGATGGGATCTAACAAGATGCTGGACAGAGAACAGACAAGACCACACCAGGCTTTGGTGTTGGAGGAGCCTGAGAAGGTGTGTGGCTTTTCAACACACAGGGATCACACAGGACAGTGTGATAACAGAGAGAGCTTGGCTTTCCCCCACATGCACCTGACCTTGATGTACACCTGCAAGATGCCCACCGCTGGCATAAAGCTGTCCTCAGCTGCTGCAGCCCACAGGCACTGAGCCCACTGGAGCAGCCACAGCAGCAGGCTCACTGACACCACGGACATCAAGGGTCGGTGACCCCAACACACAGTCCCCCCCCTTCACCTCCCTCCCCTACCACCAAGCCCTTCCCAGCCCCGCCAGCTGCCCTCACATCCTGCCCAGCCAGGGGGACACAGCCTCCTGCCTAGGCTCAGCCTAGTGCCCAAAGCCCCAGCTGCCCCCTGCATCCCCTGGGAAGGATGCCATGCCTGAGCTCCCCCAGGGCCAGGCTGAAAATTGGGAAGAGGGTCTCAAATGTTGCAGGAATAAATCTCCAAGGAACCGCATGACGATGACCCAGGTCCACACAGCTCCATCCCCAAACCCTGTGCCAGCCATCCAGGAATTGCACTCTATGTACAGGAAAAGGAAAGCTACAAAACAAAACTAAACCAGGAGTTTTTCTTTTCAACGATTCACCCGCATCTGTCTGATAGTGGGACACATGCATGTCCTGCTGGCTTCTAGCGATGGGCACGCATGCAAGACATCAGTCCAGGTCACAAGTCGGGGATCCTCTAGCTAGGAGTGTTTCCTTTGAGTCATTCACTTCTTGTCCTCTTCTCCTGAAACAAAAGAGAACAAGTTATTGGTAAGGGTTCCAAAGCAAAGCAGCTCCCTGGCTTTGTTATCAGGAGTGGTTGCTCCTGGGTTGATCCCACAAAGGACCTGGGATCCCAACTGCAAAGAGCTGGCCTGACTGCGGCCACAGAAGCTCCTTGAGGAGGAGGAGGATGGTCCTGGGGAGAGGAAGGGCTGGCAGGCTCAGCCTGCGGGAGGTAGGAGGTGGGTGGGAGCTGTGCAGGAAGGAACTGTGGGGAGATGAGCAGGCAGGGAGTCCTTGTTATTGCCCCTGATTGGAGCATCAGGGAACACCCAGGGAAAGGCAGCGGCACAGAGAAGAGGATGCTCACTGCACCCCACTGCCCATCCCAAAGGCCTGTTCATCCCCTAGCAGCGGGGGTGCCTCTTGCTGAGCAGTCCCTGCAGGGTGACACACTGGCAGTTATTGGCCAGCCACAGCATTTCCTCTCTCAACAACCACAAGCAGGGGGATCAATGCTGCCCCACGGGCTGACACCACTCATGCACACTAGACATATACACACATATATTTACATCCACATACACCTCCAGGACAACGAGCAATGACCGATCTGTGCACTGCAGTGGCTGCCCCAGCCCCAGGGCTGCCCTTCTGATGGATGGAGTCACAGTGGAAGGTAATCAGCAACACATGGCCTGAAAAACAGCTACAGCATGAGCACCAGAGCTCGATGCACACCAACTAAATACCTAATTTTCAAGGAGACAATGGCAGCATCCCCAAGGCACTAACTACTCTCCAGCCCGGGGCAGCTCAGTCTGCCCAGAACAGGATTTTTTTTCTGTAAAAAAAAAAAAACCCACCCTCAAGGCACCACATTCTGAGAAGAGACAGAAAAAAATCACTTATCATGAATGTCTGAAGCCTGTTTCTCTATCTGTCATCGCTGCACACATCACCAAGCACGTCTCGCAGAGGACTGTGCTCTTGATAAATAGCAGCCCTGCCCGGGGTTATCAGCGAGGCTCCGTGCCTGCTGCCAGCCCTGCTGCCAGCAAGCTTCCAGGGGAACTAATAAATAACAGGAGAGAAAGGAAAAACCTTGCTGCAACTTGTGCCAAAATGTCTTTCTAGTGCTGGCTGGAGAGCCTAACCCTCACACCCTGAGAAACAAGCAGCTGCTGCAGCGGCAGCATCCCTCCGGATGAGCTCTGCACCACAGGGTTCAGAGCGAAGCAGGGATGCTGGTCACTGCTCTGTGTTAGATCTCATGGCAACGGTCAAAATTCATCCCCTAGTAGCAGGGGTGCCTCTTGCTGAGCAGTCCCTGCAGGGTGACACACTGGCAGTTATTGGCCAGCCACAGCATTTCCTCTCTCAACGCTTCAGCCTGTGGTTGTGCAACAGCGGGATGGCCGCGCTGCCCGGCGGGGCAGGGACAGGAAGGGGACACGGCTGCAGCGCTGACCACAAGCAATTAAATACAGGGGGATGCTCTTCAAAATGTTCCTCTCAGGCCTCCCAGCAACTCTCCTGGCACAGAGTGAGCGGGGTGTTTCTGTGAGAGCTGCACTCAGCCAAGCATCCAGCACCCGCTTCGCTTGAAGAGGCTGCCAGTCCCAAGCGCCAGTGCCAGGCTCTCTTCTCTGCACACAGGTAACAAGGGCAGGAGGGACTGTGGACCTATTTGGAGGGTTGACGGGGTAGTTGGGATCCACTCGATCCCATCTGGATCCTGCCTCACACCACCAAGTTTCTCAGGGTTCCCACAGTCCTCTGACATGCACATCTGAACCCAGACAGCACTAGCTCATCTCCCACGAGATCCCCCACAAGATCCCCCAAGATCTGCGCCCCATCAGAAATGCTGAGGCTGTTCAGGGCATTTTCCTCATTGCTTTTGACTTCCTGCTGGACACTTTCCCAGCACAGGTGAGGCTGGAGGCATGCAGCTTCCCCCATCAAGGGAAACACTGCAGCCTTTCGCTCCAAAACCTCCACGTCTGCCCCACTGCACCTCGAGCTTCAGCTGAGACCTCCAGGAGAAACCCAAACAGGCAACACTCCTCCCATCCCTTTGCAACACCGAGAGCTTGTCCCTGCTCTTCCACCTCTGCAGCACAGCACATGCACAAAGAACCCAGAAGGGAGCAGGAACTAAAAAGCAAAGTCCCAAGCAAGGCAGCAGAGCTGAGAAATCCTGCCTGAAGGGATTCCAGCACCAAGAGGTGCTGCACCACAACCCCTTGGAGCATCCCACAGCTCAAATGAACGACTTGGCCCGTGGGGACACATTCCTGCCCCAGTGCCAGTGCCCAGCCAAGGTAGCTCTGCACAGAGATTACCCTACAAGGGCAGCCGCTGCCGCTCGCTCCCGGCGCTCTGCCGCACCACGGAGAGGGACGCCTGCCTCCTCCCCAGGGGAGCTGGGGAGCTGCAGCAGCCCCTGTGCAACTGGGGGGCTTTTGTGGGCTGCCCCTTTTCCCCCAGGGTGGAGGAGATGAGGGCAAGCAGCTCCTTTCTGCTACGTGCTGCAGGCTTTTTGTGACGGGACACAGAGATATTGGCGCCTGCAGATTTCGGGATGCGGAGCCCTGACTGGCTCTGGCAGGGAGTGTGACACACTCGTCACCTCTGCCTGGGTGGCACCTCGTGTGTCAAGGATGGCAAAGCACAGAGATGACACCGACCTTGCAAGATAAAGAGGCCAAGTCCTGGCAGTGGAGGTGGTCACCCGAGGGTGCAGTCATCCCAGCACATCAGCTGTGGTGGCAGGAGGCTGCACAGCACCATTTAGAGCCCTGGGACAGGCTGCCCAGGGGGTGTGGAGTCTCCTTCTCTGGAGAGATTCCAGCCCCATCTGGACACTGACCTGTGCCACCTGTCCTAGGGACCCTGCTTTGGCAGGGGGGTTGGATTCAATCTCTGGAGGCCCCTTCCAACCCCTACAGCTCTGCGTTATGCTGTGGTAAGGCCACCACCTTGCAACACCCTCAGAACCGCCCAGGGGTGGCCCTTCTCACTGGGTGTGAGGACAAGCTGCCCTGTCGATGCTGCCCTGCCACAAAGCACACCAAGGCAATTCTCCTGCATCAAAACTTCCAGTTCTCAGTGGTGCTGCTGCTGTGGGGGCAGCTGCACAGCTGTGTGGCACTAAGCACCCACAATGGGTTTGCTGCAAGGTGGTGAAGATGAGGTAGGCCTGGGGATGGTGCAGGAGGGGAGGAGGCTGGCTGTGTGCACAGAGGGGCACTGGGATCATATCTGGGTGTCCTGTCTGGGCTTTTTACCTCTTTGAGAACAACTCAGAAGAGAGACTTCAGCATGCTGTTGGCACAGATGCCTGGAAACCTTCCTTTGGCACGTCATGGGGCTCAGAAGGCAATGTTCTTACATGCAGAGAGGACAGCAAATATCAAAAATACTAGGGCAAGAGGTCATCAGGGGTGACCCTGCCTGTCCACCTGTATGATGGACACCTGAGGGTGCCTTGGAGAACATCACATTCCTGACTGCAGGTCACACCAAGCCCAGCCATGCATTTCCACTTCTGTGCCTCAGCCACGTTGCCTCCCAAAATTGAGAGAGCTGAAACCTCAAGGAGGCCAGAGATGGCTGAAGGTAGCAATACCCAGAGACCATGCACAATGAGAGGCTGGATGTGACCAGGGTGGTGGGGGGAAGAATACAAAACACAGACCACAGCAAACACTGAAGAGTCTTGCCTTTCTGCTGCTTCAAGAACGAGGAAAACCCAGCATAATGGAAAAACAACATATCCAGATCTGATCAAAGGAGACAATTTTCCATGCAAACCCTGACTCAGCAGAACTCACAGCCAGACATTTGCATCCCTCAACTGAACAGCCTTGGCCATCCCTCGGATTTTGGCCTCAGAAGGCCCCATGCTGGAGACCATCCCCCAGCACCGCCTCGCAGAGGCCAGGTGGTAGCCTGGTCTCCAAGCCAAAACCACCATGAAAACAGCTGCTTCAGGGGCTTTTTAGACGTTATTTTTAAGCAAAACACAGAGGCCAGTGTGGGGAAGGAGACCCTGTCTGGGTGCAGAATCCCTGGGCTCCATTATCAGCTGATTTTCCAAGCCATGTTCACCCAGACACAACCCAAGCAGGTGCCCACCACATGAGCAAGACTTTGGAGGAAGCATGGAATGTGGCATTCAGGGATGAGACATGTAAGAAAGCCAACCCTTGCTCTGGAGTCCTGCAGGTTTTCAACTGGTGGTCCCCGCTCCATGTGTGTCTTACCATCCTGAGAATGCCTGGCAAAGAAATCACAACACCACATTGAAAGGTGGCTTTGGGGGATTGGCTTGTTTCTTTACTTGCTCTACAAAGCCCAGATGACTTAGGAAGATGCAGGATTTCAATTCTTTCTTTCAAATGTGATGATTTAAGCGTGATTTTGCCCCATAGCTGTGATTGAACAGCTGATGGGAAACCCTTGCTGGATGAGATACAGAGTGACCCACGAGCATCAGCAGCACTGTGACCACAGGGATGAGGGCAGCTCAAAGGACCCAGCACGTTGAGAGCACTGTGTAGGAAGAGGAAACACTCTGAGCTGGTACAATGAGACTCAGAAGGGTCATTCTCCTGCCAGAAACCCCACTGTGCTCAGAGCTGTGCTGGCAGAGCTGAAGAAAAAAAAAGCCCTTCATCCAACAGCAACAAGTTTTTCAGGGAAATGTAAAGCGTGGGAGAAAGAGAGACTCATCCCCAGATCACAGATGGTGAAGTGAAGACTGAGGGCATGCATGGGATACCACAGCCAGGCATTAAACCAGCTCTCCTATGCCCCAGCCCAGTGCCACGCCATGGAACTGTTGCCACAGGCTTGTAATTGTGTGATAGAACAAGCCTGGGTGATGCAAAGTACCTATGGGCCTGTTGAGAGATGCAACAGTTCAACAAAAATAAGCTAGAAACAATTTCTACCTGGTCTGTTGAAACAAGAAGCCCTGCACCTCCATTTCTCAGCCCAGGCTTTGCTGAGCAACCACTGTGGCCATGCATCAGCTTGCCACAGAGAGGAAAGGAGATGTGAGCACCTCCAGTGTGCCAGGGACTGGTGATGGGAGCACAAGCAGTTTGTGATCATTTCCTGCTCACAATCATTTCCCATCTCTGCTCCCAGCTTTTTGCATGGTTCTGCTCCATGAGAAACCAAACAGGGCTGTTATGGTGCCCCAAATCATAGACTCATAGACTGGGCTGGGTTGGAAGGGACCCCAAGGGTCACAGAACTCCAACCCCCTGCCACAGGCAGGGACACCAACCTCCAGGCCTGGAGCTACACAAGGTTGCCCAGGGCCCCATCCAACCTGGCCTTGAACACCCCCAGGGACGGGGCACCCACCCCCTCTCTGGGCAGCCTGCAAGGGCTGGACAGAGCTGCCTTCAGTCCCAAAACATGAGGGTGGCTTCACACAGTTTTCTTGGGTCGGTATTCAAGGATGAAGGCAGAAGGAAGGGGTTCTCTAGGCTGCTTGTTGCTTAAGGGGAAAAAGAAGGTTTGGGCAAGGTGATGCACATCCAGTCTCCACACTCAGGTCACTCATCTGCCCCCACCCCCTGGGCCACTACATCTTCCCTGGGCAAGGACAGTCCCTTCCTGCCCTCCCTGCTATCACTGTCGGGGCACACACCCCTGTCAAATGAACCAAACCCCTGTTCCTGGAGAGGGGCCAGCCCTGGGGGAGGCACAGCCTCCCTGGGCAGCCACAGACCCCAGGACAGCCTGCAGGTTTAGCTCAGAGCCCACACATCACCCACAGCACCATCTTTCACAAGAACTGAAAGAAAAGGTGACATCATCTCTTTGGAGAGCTGCCTGAGCACACACTGATTTACAGCTCACAGCCCAGGAGCACAAGGGAATTGCTTCCCCAGTGTCACAGGAGCTGCTTCTCCTCCACATGTGCCACAGGCTGGATCCTGAGAGGTGCTGGCCAAGGGCAGCCCCATTAAAACCAGTTTATAAGGTGTTCAGCTCTCATTTGATCTTAATGTACAGGCAGCAAACACAAGATAAGGATGGACATATAGGGGTGGAAGATTCAGGGGGAGAAAAAAAGGAAGGGTTCCTGTTAGAAACCAGTACTCAATTTGTTCTGCTTTTGCCTGGCACAGGCTGCCCAGGGAGGTGGCTGAGTCACCATCCCAGGATGTGTTTAAAAAAGGGTAGCTCAGGTACTTAGGGATATAGGACAGGAACAGTTGGACTTTATGATCTTAAAAGCCTTTTCCAACCTTGTGATTCTGTGATAAGAGAAGGGAAGCAGTACCCCAAGGTTCAGGAGGAGTTGGATAAACACACATGGCAGGTTTAGCCAGTGCTCCAGCTCCTAAGGGGGGGTTTGAGGCAGATGTAAGTACCGATTGCTCTGCCTGGCGTGGCACTCGGGACGGATGGGGGGAGGAGAAAGAGTCCCTTTCTGGGAGTGAAGGTGGATGAACATGCAGGTGCAGACACCACACAAGCAAAGGAGGTGAGTTAGGTGTCTGTGAAGCCATCACAAACCCCAAGCAGAGCAGCCCAGAGCAAACATCAGCCCATGCTCACCATCCAGGTGGTTGCGGGAAAGGTACTTGAGTCCTTCGTCCAGCAGGATAACAGGCAGGGAGATTTTCATCACAACCACCCACTGTGGCCAGCTCAGGGGTGTTACCTGGAAGATGAGCTGCAGGGTGGAAAGGATTGGATGTGTCAGTAGGGAAGGAGGTGGGATTTGTTTGTTTGTTTGTTTTAAAGGTGGGGTTGTTGCACAGCACAGGTTGAGGAAGGGTCATCCCTCCCAGGAAGGGAGGATCCAGGCAGCCCAAAGAATGGGATTTCTTCAAGGTTTGTCATGACCCCAAGGTGGCTTGTGGTCAAGATCAGTCAGAAATTACTCCCTTCATCTCTCCTGCAGGAGGCACAAGCTAGGACTACATGTCCCCACTTAGCAGGGGACAAAGGACAGCATAACCACTTGACCTTAGTGTCCTCAAGCATCAATCAAGGCATCACCAGCCTTGGACTGCAAAGGGAGGCAATGCCTCCAGAAGGAGCTGAGGTATCCATAACCTTTTGCATGGCTATACAGAGAGCTTCTGACATTAAGTAAAGGCTCACTGGGGCAGGGTGTCTCCTGGTTCCCACATTGCCTCAAGTCACAGGACCTGGTCCTGAGGGCACGTGCTGGGGACAACCATCCCAGAACCTTCTAGACCCAAAGGCTGCTCCAGGGATGTCCTCACCCACAGCAGAAGCCCCCCTGGAGGTGGCACAGGACACTCACAGGCATGGGCTTGACATAGAGGATGAGGAAGTGCAGAGCCATGGACATGATGATGGCCCCCAGCAGCCAGATGTTGAGCCATGGTGGCATCCGCAGCAGCGACTGGTTCTCAGAGACACTGCAAAAGTGAAGGGACACTGTTAGCCCCAGTAACCTCCTGCTCTGCATGCCTGGGCCCTCCCACTCCTCTCCAATAGACCCTTTTCTTCCAGGCTGTTCAGCTTCAGGCTTCACCACAGCTTGGATTTAGACACCCATCTCAACACAACCAGCCATGCATGGATCAGGATCAGAGCTAACAGGGGCAAACTGCTAATGGAAGCAGGTCCAGTCCCTTCTCCACTGCTACCAACAGCAGCACACTGTCTTGGAGAAGCTGATTTACAGTAAGCCCAGTGGTCCCCTGTGAGAACACTGCAAATGGTTTTGCTGAGTTGAAGCAGAGTTCTCTACCCACCAAAGTATTCTCAAAGAGGCCCTACACAGTCGGTCACACACTGAGCACACAGGGCAAGTCTGGGGTCACCCTACCTGTTGAGAGCGTTACACATTTCAATTGTCACCAGCACAGACAGAGCCATCGTGGTTGGATATCGGGATTCAAAGATCTCACAGTCGATTCCTTCAAAGATGGGGTTGTCCTCTGTGCATCTCATGAAGTTCCTCTGTGGGCAGAGGAAACTGCTTGTAAACACATGACAGAGCAGCAGGAAAGAGGCAGAAGAGGTCGGCTGGTTGGGGGCCACATGGTGAGCCTTGATTATTTGGGGTGCTGTGAAACATCCCCCAGTTCAGAGCAACTGATAAACCTGTCTGAAGTGACCCAACTTCTGCTGTGGCTGGCTGTAGCTGGACAGTGGTTTAGGCATTTTCACGTGCAGTTAATAAGGTGTTTGAGCACACACGTGTCTCCATGAAACTACATCTGCCACTGTACATGATATTGGGGTATGATGGCACCCAGTTCTCCACCACCTTGTTCAGACCTACAGTAATGTATAAACTGATCCCTTCCAGTGTGGGATCAGGTACAGGACCTGCTTTGAACTTCTTTAGATCAAGTCAGTTTCTGGCAGAAGCAAGACTGGAAACACAGAGGTGAGGGACAGAGTTTACTTTTCCTTTTCAGTTAATGTCTTCCCCACCAGGATTTTGGGAACACCACAGTAACCACAGAAGAAAGGCAGAGGAAAGACCCTATTGCCTGAACCCACATGCCTTCATCTGCCTGCTCAACGTGTCAGTCCATTCCCCTCCCAACTCACCAGCTGATGGAAGGAGACCTGCGGTCCCTCAGCGTCGTACAAAAACCACCAGGTCGCTGCACCCACTGTGGCCAGGCCCACGTACACTGCAGCCAAGAGAGACACTGTTACCTCCAGCACCCAGCAAGGGGTCCCCAAACCCATGGCCTGTCCTTGTTCCCTGCCCACTGGTGCCGGTAGGGTCTCACCTCCGATGGCCAGGTAGCGGAAGAAGAGCCAGCCGCTGATGAGGGGCTCCTTGGGGTTGCGGGGCAGCTTGTCCATGATGTCCAGATCAGGGGGGTTGAAGCCCAGCGCAGTGGCTGGCAGCCCATCAGTCACCAGGTTCACCCACAGCAGCTGCACGGGGATGAGAGCCTCTGGCAAGCCCAGGATGGCTGTCAGGAAGATGCTGTGCAGAAGAAAACAGAGATGCTGAATGAGATGGACTCTGAGCAGCCAGAGAACGTGTCCATGTGGTGCAAGGGGAGAGCAAGCAGGCACCCTGGATCCAACTACCCCAAACTGAATATTCACCCAAAGTCCTGCAGATGAAGCCACAGCCCCTGAGTCAGGAACCTGAAGTCCAGGACTGAATTTTGCAGCTAAAATTTGTTCAGGTTGCTCCTAAAATTTGCTCTGCGTTTGAAACCCAACCATTTGATGTCCCCATGGCCACTCAGGCTCCTGTTCCCAGCACAAACACCGCTGCTGCAACACAAGGACAAAGGATGCCCAAGTGATCCCAAGGCTGTGCCCATGTCACTGATTGACTGGGAGGAGCTGGCAGGGACAGGGAGAGCTGGCAGGGACAGGGAGAGCTGCCCAGGAGCTGATGCAAAGTGCATCAGTGCATCCTGGTGGCAACAGCCTGCACACAAGTATCTGCACCCATCTCAGACACTGGCACAGGCTTAGATAGGCAATGCATTAACCAAAGAGCTCCTCAGGGGTGGTGTGGTTCTAAAGCTACAGGAGAAAAATCCCCCTGCCCCTGGGGAATGAGACAAGGCAGAGCTGCTCTGTTTGGTACCCAGGGTTACAGTTTGGGCACCACACGCGGGCAGGGGACACGGACAGGACTGCAGGTCACCTGCCCCAGGGTGTGTGGCCCCATCACCGCTCCCCCCCCAGCATGGTGCCCGGTGTGGGGGGCTCTCACCAAACGACCTCCCCAACGTTGGAAGAGATGAGATAGCGGATGAACTGCTTCATGTTGTTGTAAATGGCCCTGCCCTCCTCGACGGCCGACACGATGGTGGAGAAGTTGTCATCAGAAAGCACCATCTCAGCGGCTGACTTGGCGACAGCTGTGCCCGACCCCATGGCAATGCCAATCTCTGCCTTCTTCAGGGCCGGGGCGTCGTTGACACCATCGCCTGTCTGCAGGGAGCAGTGATTAACAGGGTGCAAGGGACCGGTCTGGGCAGAGAGGGGGGCACCAGGAGGTGGTGAGGTGTCCCCAGGGACTCACCATGGCAGTGATCTCATGGAAGGACTGGAGGTACTCGACGATGCGGGACTTGTGCGCCGGCTCCACGCGCGCGAAGCACCGGGCGTGGCGGCACGCCTGCCGCTGCACCTCAGGGGGCAGCTCATCGAACTCCCGGCCCGTGTAGGCTTTGCCAGACACGTCCTCGCTCTCTGAGAAGATGCCGATCCTGCGGCAGATGGCCACTGCTGTGCCCTTGTTGTCACCGGTGATCATGATGACACGGATGCCGGCCTTGCGGCACATCTCGATGGAGGAGGTCACCTCCTTGCGGGGAGGGTCCAGCATCCCCACGCAGCCCACGAAGGTCAGGTTGTTCTGGAAGGGGGACAACCCCAGACCCACGTTAATCCCCAGGGATGCAGCTGCTCCCCTCTCTGTCATGAAACCACCCTGGGCACAGGGATTTCCCCTGGGAGGAAACTTTCAGGTCTCCAGCCAACAGCCCCACGGATGCGCCCTATCATAGAATCACAGGGGTTGGAAGGGACCTCAAGAGCTCATTGGGTCCAACCCCCTGCCAAAACAGCTCCCCAGCTCATATTGCACAGGGCGGCATCCAGACGAGTCTTGAATATCTCCAGAGACGGAGACTCCACACCCCCCTGGGCAGCCTGTCCCAGGGCTCTGGCACCCTCACTGGGGAAAAGTACCTCCACATGTTGGTGCGGAACTCCCTGTGCTCCAACTTGCAGCCATTGCCCCTTGTCCTGTCCCCACAGACACTGAAAAGGGGCTGCCCATTTCCCCCTGCATCCCATCCTTCAGATATTTATAAACATTAATAAGGTCCCCCCTTAGTCTTCTTTTCTCCAGGCTGAAGAGCCCCAGCTCACTCAGCCTTTCCTCACAGGGGAGATGCTCCAGGCCCTTCACCATCTCCGTAGCCTCCTCTGGACTCTCTCCAGGAGATCCCTGGCTGTTTTATCCCAGGGAGCCCAGAACTGGCCACAACACTCCAGGTGGGGCCTGACCAGGGCAGAGTAGAGGGGGTAATTGGGTAATCCCCTCTGCTGTTCCTCACACCTTTTCACTTGCTCCCCTCCTCCCCGTCCCTCTTGGTGGTCCCCATGGGGTCAGTAGCCCAGTGGGATGGGGCTGTTGTCCTCAGGCTGGATGTGGCTGCACGCAGCTGTGCACTGGGGTTTGCAGGGGAGCAGCAGAGTCACTGCACTGCCTGCTGCCCACAGAGGATCCAGAGGGACAATACCAGCAGCTGGAAGCTGTAGGAAGATCCAGGAGGGAAAAGGCTCCTGGAGGAAGCCCCCGGTGCTGTACCTCGTAGCGGATGAAGGCAGCAGAGTCGTGCAGCTGCATGGTGTCCCTGCAGACAGGCGAGTCGTGGGTGGCCAGGGCCAGGCAGCGCAGCGTGTCAATGCCCATGCCCCAGTCCCGGATCCTGCCCAGGATCTTGTCCCTCACTGGGGCCGTCAGTGGGACCCTGGCAGTGCCCACACGCACGTGGGTGCAGCGCTCGATCACGCTCTCTGGGGCGCCCTGGGGAGGAGCAGAGGGCTTAGTGGTAGAACGAACCTGGACAACGAGCATCTCTTGTCAGCACTGAAGGACGGGAGAAGGGAGGGAGGGCACTAAGTTCGGGCAAAGGAGGAGGATCTCCCCAAAACTCCAGCACCGGCACAGCGGATCACACACTAGATGGCAGCCTCCCACCGACTGTGCGGGGATGGTGGTGCGAAGGACAAACCCATGGCAGGTCAACAGACAGCAGGATCTGCTCTGCGGGGAGTCCACCTCACTCCCACGAAACCTACACGTCTGCCTGAGATACTCTGGCACCACAGATCCCCCTCTCGGACCCGGAGGGGATTAGGGATGTAAATCTCTGCTGAAAAAAGCATGCTGCCTGCAGAACACTCAGCAGATGCTTGTGATGCGTCTGTGATACAGGAAAATGTCCTTTAGCATCACAGCATCTCGCCCCATCCCTTCTGATCTTATAAAGGACCCCCAACACTGCTTTTGAATATAAAACTTACAATCCTTTTATTGTTTCTCTTAAAAAAACCTCACTCCAGACTGCTGGAGGCACAGATGAGCTGGCTCTGGAGGGTTCCAACCTGACCCAGAGGACAGCGTTCACCCACCCACGAGATCTCCGGTAGAAACAGCAATATATAAATCTGCACAGAGTCAGTGGGGGGAAATTCCTGCCACATCTCTTCTCCTGGGGAAAAAAACACCCTTTAAAACACTGCTTTATTCCTGGTTACAGTGGAAAGCTGGACTACTGGTGCCCAAAGAGTCCAAGCCTTTAATGAAGGCAGGTGCCCAAGTTTTGCAGAGGGGCAGCTCTCCCCTGGGCCCAGCACCAGCACACTCTGTGCCTTTGCCTTCCTCTATATCCTTTAACCTCCTTTTTTTCCCCATTGATACTACAAAACCTCACATCCTCCCTAACCACACCAGCCTGCCTGCCAGCTCCTGGGCCCAGGACAGCTGATGGAGGGGACAAACTGCAAAGCATCACCGCTCGCTGCATTAGGGGCCAAATCCTGCTGGGGAGTACATGGAGGAGGAGGACCCTACAAGGTGCTGAGAGCTTTTCTCCCCTACCTTGACAAACATCTTGCTGCCAGCAGAGTTGTGGCTGGGGCTGGTGGGTGTGCAGTACACTGACATGGACTTGCGGTCGCGGGAGAACTCCAGGGTGCACTCCTTCCTCATCAGCTGCTTGATCACCTGTGGGGACAGCGTGGGGCTGAGCTGGGACATGACAGGGACAAGGCAGCCAGTGCTCTCCACCTTGGTTAACAACCCTGCTGAGCTGGCACAGCACCGGTGATGGGAGGAGAGAGGAAACCACGGGAGCCAGAAGGGATGGACAGTGCAAAAAGCAGGAGCTTTCCCCATGTCATTTTTGGGGAGAATTCAACCCCTCCTGACTGGACCACTGCTGCCCAGCCCACAGTGCATGCCAGCATGTGCCAGACCCCACATGGCATCCCAAGCAGTTGCCATAGCATGGGATAAAGCCCAGGGTGCCAGAGAGGTGGGGGAGACCTTCCCCTGACTTGGGCTACAGCTGGGCTCCTGGAGGGGAAATTCCATCCCACTCTGTCCCAAGGAGGAGTCTGTCCTGATCCTGCACCCCCAGGGGTCAGTGAGAGTGGGAGCACCAGTATCTCCTGTGGCTGGATTGGTTCCCATCCAATTAATCAGCTCCACAGCTGAGATTCTAATCAGGCTCATTCCAGGACGTGCTAATTACCCTAATTACCAGCTCAGCAGCAGCAATCGTTCCCTCAGATGGTACCTGCAGGTCCACAGGGCGAGGGCAGCACAGGGGCTGCCTCAACACAGACCCATGAGCAGTGCCCACTGAGCAGCTCCCACACCCCAGCTCCCCACCACAAACCAGCCTCTGCTCTCCCCACCAGTTAATTAAGAAGCCAAACGCCCAGCAAGTCCCCTCAGATCAGTCCCCTTCTTGTGCATCCACATCCCGTTAGCTGAGCCCAGCTCCTGGGGGGACACGTCTTGTCCCAAAAAAGCCACTTCATGAGCAGAGCATCTGGGGCTGATCCAAAGTATTTTCCAGGGACAGTGGCAGGGACAATGCCAGCCTCACTCTGCAGGGCTCAGCTGCTTGTACCATTACTGGTTTGTGTTGCCAGGAGGGTGTTGCTTGCAATGGGGACTCCAGGAGCTTTTTGCACAGGGCTTTACCAGCAACTGAAGTCAAAATAAATCATGAAGGGGGAAAAGGAAACTCCTTGTGAGTTTGAACTTAAAAGGATGCTCCTGCTACAGCAAAGCTGGGAGTGGGAGCCAGGGAGGAGGAGAGATGTGCAAAGGGGATTTACCCATGCAGAACACAGCACTGTGTGGATATACCAGGCAAACACTAAGTGGCTCTTGAAGACCAAACCCAGAGCAGGGTATGAGTGTAGTGACTACACATAGGCAGGGAAAGCTGTGCCCACAGAAGCAGCGTTGTCCCTGCTGGGCACTGCACACTCAGAGCAGTGACAAGGACACCTGGGAGCAGCCAGCTGCTGTGGGCACCCTGAAATCCCACTGGAGATTTGAAAGCACAGAGCCACTGGGAGCAACAGCCACGAGCAGTGAAGAAACACTGCCAGGAAACTCCAGGGAGGGGTATTTTGTCACCCCCCAGACACAAGAGTGAGCAGAGAAGCACCAGTGACAAAGCACTGGGTGGAAGGGCAGTGATGGGCACGCATGACAAAGCAGCTGCTGGATTGATGTCCAGCTGGGAAACTCCCTCTCACTTATCAGAAAGGAGTCAGGGGATTTATTATGACCTGCTTGGCCCTCTCTGGGGAAGAAATGCCAGAGGAGAGAGCCCTTTCTTGGAGCTAGCAAAGACTTTGTAGGATTTAACAGCGTGATACCAAAGCCAACTGAATCTGGACATGAAATGAAGTGTCTTTTCAGCAGGAAGACAGGGAGACACTAGGGAGCTGGGGCAGGGGAAAGCCAGCACAGGATATTTTCACATCAAAAATAGATGTTTCTGAAGGGCAAGCCTCCTTTGGGCAGGCACAGCTCAGGGGAACAGGGCTTGGTTCACACTGCTGAGGACAACTGCTGGGTGCAAAGATTTCCTGCAGAGCTACACAGCTCCAAACCTCCTCATCTACCTTTGGAGCTCTGGCTGTCACTGAGGAGGGGTCTCCTGGCTGAGAAGTGACTGGGCTGAGCTTGAGCCTCAGGGATCTCTATGTAGACCCAGGTTAGTCCCCACAGCCACAGGCA
Organism: Porphyrio hochstetteri; assembly: GCA_020800305.1. Classification (NCBI taxonomy): domain Eukaryota; kingdom Metazoa; phylum Chordata; class Aves; order Gruiformes; family Rallidae; genus Porphyrio; species Porphyrio hochstetteri. The sequence continues at coordinate 2,074,865 of CM036925.1, forward strand.
CAGCCCCCCCAGGCCACTGCATTATCTGCTCCAGAAACTGCTCAGCCCCCTGCAAGCCAGGAAATTGCATCTTTGTGGCAGATCAGTCCCTTAGATCACTGCAAGCCGTTATTGCTCAAGCAACAGCTGTCCCAGAGCCCTCCTCTCCATCCCATCCCCCAGCACCGGAGCTCACCGGGGGCTCTCCCCACTCACTGAATTGCAGGCGTTGGCTCGCTCCACCTTGGAGAGTTTGCTGGTGTCAGTGTTGAAGACGTTCATCTTCTCCACCAGGCACGTCAGGGCTGTTTCAGTGGCTTCCCCCACCTTCTCATAGACTTTTTTGGACTAGATAGGCAGAAAAAAAGAAAAGGAGCTTAAGCTTTAGAGCATGTTTAGAGCTGCTCCCACCAGGGATCCTGTCACCCCACCACCCTGGGGCTCCCAGAGTATCACCGTGGGATGAGCTGAAGCCAGGGATGGGCATCCCAAGGGACAAACATGCTCTGGCTTTGCCCCACAGTGCAGGGAAAAGCATTCACCAGTCCCCAACACCACCCCAGCCCCTGTGCCCCCTGCACCTCATTGTAGTCCAGCGAGGAGTCATTGCAGAGGGCGCAGATGGTGGCCAGCTCCACCAGCCCGTCGTACTGCCCACACTGCACTGGCTGCTCATCCTTCAGGCTGCAGGGAGAGAACAACCCCCCAGATAACGTTCAAATAATGCTTAGCTTCTCCTACACATCCCTTATAAACATTTTCAGAAAAGAAGGAGAAAGAGCCCAGTTAAAGCCTTGGGCTTGGCAGGCAGTGCTTGGGGTTTGCTTTCTGTGCCTTGCTAAGTGGGGCAGGACTGGTTGCAAACAAAATATCCCCAGGAGGCAAATATTCTGGGGCACTTCCACAGTTTAAAGGGGCTGCAGAGGAGCTCAAAAAAGCTTTGGGTGTGAAAGCAGGGACCAGAGGTGATGGATGAGAAAAGGGGCAAAGAAATTCAAGTTAATGTTCTCTGCCCCAGGGGTTTCCAGCTGCTGGGGATGCAGAGGAGCTGCCAGACTGGCAGCAAGTCCCTGCTCCCAGTGATGCTGCTTCACAAGCCCGAGGGAGCATTTAAAAGCAGCAGACAAGTTTAACAACTGTATTTGCTGTGGCTGGTTCCAAGCAAGCAGCAAACTGTGGCCTTTCCTTCCTAAAGAGCAGCTCTTTGCTGCTGGAGCACAAATGCCACTGGAAAGGAGCAGCCCTGACCACACCAGTCAAGCTGGATGCTGCTTCTCACCCAGTGGCAGAACCAGCAGCAGTGGTTTTCAGGAGGGGTAACTGCAGGTTAGAGCTGTGTAAACCCAGCTGGTCATCTGCTTGCTGGAAAAATAATTTGTCAGGCATTTATTAGGATCAGTTTATTCCACTGCTGGTTCCCAATGGAAAGAACATTTTGGAGCCCTTGTTACAGCTCAGGAAAACAGGGAGCGGCCAAGAAAGTCTGAAAAATCTCTTTGCTGTGGGACAAGAAGCTGCCCTGGGCTGAGAGGGGCAGGGAGAGCTGCTGGTCCTGCCCAAAGGATGCTGCCCAGCCCTGGCTCATGAGCAGGGGAGGACAGTGGGCAGAGCAGGGAGCCTGCAGACACTCTGGGCCAGGTTTTGATGGTTGGGAAGGAGGAAATACCAGGGATGGCTTTGGCAGCACGTGATGCCCTGGATGTTACTGCAAAGGGATGGGGGACATGTCCCTCTCATGGGCTGTCCCTGCTTGGAGCCTGGGGAGACCTGTGTGCTGGGAAAAGGATTGGCAAGGGTGCTGCTGGCTGAGTGCTATGCAGGGATGAGGGAAAACCCAAAGTCAAGCAAGTAATATCCCCCATGCTGAGGCCAGGCTAAAGCAAAAGGAGTATTCCAGTCCCACCAGCCCTGGGGTGTGGGGCCTTTCCCTCTGTGACACCTCAATTTGCTCCCATGCCCCCCCTATGACATGCAGGGCTGAAGCAAAACTCAAAAGCAACATGAATCATTGCAGCCCACCATGGAGCCTCCCTGCAGGCAGTCCCCACAGGAGAGAGGGCACTGAGCTGCAGAGGTTGGCAGTCTCAGGTTCAGCCCCCCAGTCCTCCCCATTTCATTGCAATTCACTGATTGATACCAGCTTATGACCTGGCTCACTTTATAAGGGAGATTCCTCACCCAGGATCAAAGTGGCTCTATGAAATATTCATGAATTAAGCCTGAAGCTGGGGTGAATTATAGTTGCTCCACAGATGAGCAGAAGGGACCGTGGCAAAGAACGTGCCTGGGATCACACAGCAAAGTGAAGGGGAGCAGAGTGCTCCAACCACCAGCTGAGCTTCTCTCCTCCTCTTCCTCCTTCCCAGACCTTCCCTGTGCCTGGGAGCATCATCTCCTTTCAAAGGAGGGGGAATAAGCAAACACCACAGCAGAAAACCCCACGTGTGCAGCATGGAACAGCCTCTGGCTCCCATTCCTCCCCCTCAGCTGCAGCAAAAGCCCACATCTCCCCCAAAAATGTTTCATGACATTGGTAGGATGGCTCCCCAGGCACAGCAGCCATCTCAGCCATCCCTGCTGAGGACACAGCACTCAGGCATTGCTTTCCTGACCAGGTCTGTTTCCAAATGCCTCCAGGCAGCACCAGGGGCAGGGCTGTGGGACAAGCTGCCAGCCCCAGGTCCTGACTGGGGTGGGAGGGATCAGTTGCCAGCAGATACTGACAGTGCTCAGGCTTCAGAGACAAAAAGGATGAGCACATCCTGCCTGCAGCCTCATTCATCACTGTTTCCACACTGGCCATTCTCCAGTCCAAAAGCAGGCCTGGCTTACCAGGATTGCTAAGGAAGGAGAGAGCCCCTGTGCTGAGCAGTGGGAGAGCATCAGGCATGTGCCCTCCACAACCAGGGATGGGGAAATGATTTGTCCTGGCTCCCACTGGCTGCTAAAGGCAGCCACTGATGCCTGCAAGCCCAACACAGCCAAAACCCAGTGCCCAGTGGGTATCTGCAGAGGTAGGGTGCATTGGCACAGACACCCCCTTTCTTCTCAGCTAGTGGGGTGAGCCTGGGGCCCCCCACATGTACACATGAGCTCAACCCTCTTGCCTCCCTCCAACCTAGGGTCCCCCCCCAACCCAGGTCCCCCACAAAGCAGAGGGGACCCACACTCACATCTGCCCCTCGGGGGCGTAGGTGGAGCCGGTGATGCTGAACTCATGCAGGCTGCAGTGGGAGCCCTCCACCTTCTCCATAATGAACATCTGCAAGGGGGAAGGATGGAGACAGAGCATCAGGCAGTGGTTTATTCCCCAAGACCTACGTGCCCAGCCTGGAGAACCCCCAACCAGCACCATCCCAGTGATGGACCTGCCAGCACCAGGCTTAGCCACCTCCCCAGGCACTTCTGGCTGTTCCCAAACCCTTCCAGCTCTCCCCAGCCTTCTCCACATTCACCTCCTCCAGCTCTTTTTTTCCACTGGAGAGGAGTGATGCTGAGCCTGTTCCTAAGAAGGTGGCTGTGTTTTCCTAGGAGCAGAGCAGGGTGGGTGTTTCTGCTCCTGGCCACCCTGGAAAGCCTCCACAGGGCAGGGTCTGCCCCTGCCACCCTCCTCCAGCCAGCTTTCAGCCACCAGCTTGACCTGCAGGTTACTGGGATTGCAGCTCAGCTCTGGGCACCAGCAGCGTGGCAGCTCAGTAATACAGCCCCAGGGAGCCATAAAAGTCCCACATGTTCTATTTTTAGTTATTTTTGCCTTTCAAACTCCTTCCAGTTTCTCTCTTGCTGCTACAGTCAGAGCAACAAACCCCAAACCCCCCAAAATACAGTAAAGAGCCCCCTTCTCCCCATCCCCCCTTGCACAGCCCACCCTTTGGGGCACATAGAATCACAGAATGGTATGAGTTGGAAGGGACCCCAAGGATCACAGAGCTCCAACCCAGCAGCAGCAAGAGCAGTTCCCAGTTCCAGCTGGGGGGACAGTTTGGTGATGCTCGTTTCTGCTCAGTCTCTGTTTCTGACCCAACACTGAAGCCAGAAAGTAACATCACAAATACATTCATTTTCAAAATTCAGTTTGACAAAGGCACCTCTCCAGCTGCAAGGGCCTGCAGGGAGCAGCCAGGAGGGGGGATGCCCTCAGCTCTACAGCCCTGCTTGACAGCTCCAGAAAATGGTGCAGGGGCAACCACCCCTCTCCACCCTGCCTCAGATCACTTCTTTTCCCTATTTATGATGTTCCTCTGCTCATTTGGGATGTTCCCCAGGAGATATCAGAGGGCATTGCTCAGCACCAGAGATGCAGCAGCTCTAGGTATCATCGACTTCTCTCCCCTCTGAGCTTCTGGCAGCTAACAGAGGTTAATTCACTAGGATTATTAATTGCTGTTAACAATACAAGGACACCCCAGTAGTGGAGGAAGGTGGCTGATGGGTGTGAGACCTTGCTGTACAGCCTGTTTTCCTGGCTACAAGCCTGGTGCTGAGCCAAGGCCAAGCTCAGGGAAGCATATTTATGGCAGATTTAGCCCCCAGACACCTTGGCAGGTGTTCTCACCTCTGGGTTTCACAGGTTTAGGCAAATCAAAGCAGGAGGTTCAAAGCATATGTCTCCTATAGAAATCCTTCTGAGCCCAAAGCAACCTCCCTGCAGCCCCACAGCTATTTGCAGATACCTCGTTTGCTGGGCTCTTGCCTTCAACTCCTTTCCCAGAGCCCATCCCCAGGGCCCCTCAGCATCCTTGAAGGGTTTCAAAGAAAGCCATAAACCTAAGGGTTGCAGCAGAAGAGACTCAGGACATCCCAGGCCCTCTCTGAGGCACTGAGCTCCTGCAGCAGGAGCTGCAAGCAGTGATACAGGAAGGACCTCAATAAGGTCCTTGGATGAGACTCTCAATGAGAAGAGCCAAAACATTGCAGCTGCTTCAGTAACTGACCTGCCCTGAGATGATGGGCTCCAGGAATGGAGGCAAAGCATGCCCACAACTTCCCACAGTGTAGCCTTCTGCAACACCAAAAGAGACCTCCAAAGGGCAGGTCATCCTTTTTTGAGATGTCCAACCCCACTGGCCTTCCAGAGAGCCAAAATCTCCCCTGTGGGGAAAGGCTGAGTGAGCTGGGGCTGTTCAGCCTGGAGAGAAGAAGACTAAGGGGGGACCTGATTAATGTTTATAAATATCTGAAGGATGGGATGCAGGGGCAAATGGGCAGCCCCTTTTCAGTGTCTGTGGGGACAGGACAAGGGGCAATGGCTGCAAGTTGGAGCACAGGGAGTTCCACACCAACATGGGGAAGAACTTTTCCCCAGTGAGGGTGAGGGAGCCCTGGGACAGGCTGCCCAGGGGGGTGTGGAGTCTCCTTCTCTGGAGAGATTCCAGCCCCGTCTGGACACCGACCTGTGCAATATGAGCTGGGGAGCTGCTTTGGCAGGGGGTTGGACTCTCAAGGTCCCTTCCAAGCCCTGTGACTCTGTGAAGATCTCCTGGTCTCTTCAGAAAAGGCACTCCCCCACTCAGAAATGCCGACCAGACTCTTTCTTTTTTTTAAAAACAGATCTGAAAACATCCACCCCAACCAACCACCGATGGTCTTGCCTGATATGGGCCTGTTTGTTTTCAAATGCTCCCAGCTACAAAACAATTCCTACTTGCACAATAGCAACTTTCTTATTAAAAAAGGAAAAGGAAAAAAAAAGAAAAAAAGAAAAAAAAAAAATCATTCCAGGCCCTTTCTTTTCCCATGCCTATTTAAAAAGGTGCTGTGTAACCCACAGCAACCAGAGGTTATATCAGATTTCCTGCCTGCTCCCAGCTTGCATGACTGGCAAAGTGAGGGGGTGGCCAGGGGATTGCAAAGGTGTTTGTAGGTTTTTGGTGTGATGTTTCAGGAGACTTCCAGGCTGAGCAGGGTTTGCAGGCAGTGGAAACAGGCCAGAGGAAATAGCCAGGTCCTAATCTGTAATGAGGATGGGTAAGGTTCCCACCACAAAAATCATAGAATCCCAGACTGGGCTGGGTTGGAAGGGACCCCAAGGGTCACAGAGCTCCAACCCCCTGCCACAGGCAGGGCCACCAACCTCCAGGCCTTGAGCTACACAAGGCTGCCCAGGGCCCCATCCAACCTGGCCTTGAACACCCCCAGGGATGAGGCACCCACCCCCTCTCTGGGCAGCCTGTTCCAGCCCCTCACCACTCTCTCTGCAATATAAAGAATATAAATAATTACAGGAGCAATAGAAGGAGGTGGCAAAGCTGGGTGCTGCAGCTTGGCTGGGTGGTTTGGGGGTGCTGCTGAACAGAGATGCTCACAGAGGGGCTGCCCAATCTCTTGCACTGCCATGGTGAACACCAGCTCCAGCATCCAGCATGGGGAAGCCAGTGAGTAACCCCCGGCTCACCCCCCCACCCCTGGTCCTTAGCCCTTCTAAAACCCTGCTGGTGATTCTGGGGTTTAAGGCAACAGAGAGGTGGAAAGGAAAGCGTTCCTACATGTGTGTGCAGAGTGTGCCCTGCTCCTCCTGCCCCACAGATCACCCCTGGCCCCAGCACTGCACCACGCTGCTGCCAAAGGGCAGTTGCAGCTGCACCATCCCCAGAGCAGCAGAGGGAATCTGGGCTCACAGGGAGGAGGGATGCAAAAGATCCATCCCCACATTTCTGTATTTGCTGTAATATCTTTAAAAGAACTCCTCATCAAAAGGCAGACAAGAGAGGATTGCTGTCTGGAGTGGTGAGAGGCTGTAATCATCTGTCACTTACCCATCCATCAGCCCACGGATCAGCAGCGTTTCCCTCCTGCGCTGCAAGCAGCCCCAGCCAGCAGGTACCCACAGCAGCTGGCACAGCCAGTGGCTTAGCCACAGCCCCTGCAAAGCCCCAGTGAGGTCTCCCAGCCACTGTTTTGGACTGACAAACCTGCTAAGTCAAGGCACAGTGTCCTGGAGTTTAAGAAGCACATAGCACGCCCCATCACACAGAAGCACAGCCACACTTGCCCTTCTGCTTCGGGTCCTGACTGTCAAACACCAGGCTTGTGCTCCTGGCAAACTAAGTTACAGTGCATGAAAGGGCACTGCAACTCCTAGGAGCCTGATTTAAATGTGCAAGAGCAGAGCTGCAATGCTTCTGTGTCCCTTTCCCCCCGCTGCTAGACTCCCATCCCCTCCACCTGCATGGCTGGCTAATGGTTGGGAGAAGGCTGTCCCTGGCTGCTCTGCACCCTGGGCTGGGGGACACTGAGGTCTTGGAGACAAACCACAGGTTTAATCTGATTTACTAAGCGGGTTTGTGACTTTACTGCATTTCTGCAGAGCTGCAACCCCAAGGGCAGAGCAAAAAGCACCAAAGTCTCCTGGCACAAAGCCCTTCAGAGGGCACTTAATGCCCACGGGCATTTGGGGCACAGGGCTTTACCCACATGGCATCTATCCTGCTGAGCTGGCTCAGCTGGTACCCACCACCAGCCTCAGGCACCGAGAGGGACCTGGAGCCAGTAGCACAGCCCTTCAAAACCAGCCAAGGGGGTTAACCATAGAATCATAGAATGGTACGAGTTGGAAGGGACCCCAAGGATCACAGAGCTCCAACCCCCCTGCCACAGGCAGGGCCACCAACCTCCAGGCCTGGAGCTACGCAAGGTTGCCCAGGACCCCATCCAACCTGGCCTTGAACACCCCCAGGGATGGGGCACCCACCCCCTCTCTGGGCAGCCTGTTCCAGCCCCTCACCACTCTCTCTGCAAAGAACTTCCCCCTAATATCTAATCTAAACCTTCCTTCCTTTAGTTTTAATCCATTCCCCCTTGTCCTGTCATTGTCTATCCTTTTAAAAAGTTGAATCCCCTCCTGTTTCTCTGCTCCCTTCAGGTACTGGAAGGCTGCAGTGAGGTCCCCCCGCAGCCTTCTCTTCTCCAGGCTGAACCAGCCCAGCTCCCTCAGCCTCTCTCCATAGGGCAGCTGCTCCAGCCCTCTGATCATCTTCGTGGCTCCTCTGACCCCTCTCCAACAGTTCCACATCCTTCTTGTATTGGGGCCCCAGCTCTGGACACAGGACTCCAGCTGGGGCCTCCCGAGGGCAGAGCAGAGAGGGACAATCCCCTCCCTGTCCCTGCTGCCACCCCTCTGCTGATGGAGCCCAGGATACCATTGGCCTTGCGAGCTGCAAGAGCCACTGCTGGCTCATGTTAAGTTTCTCATCCACCAGAATCCCCAAGTCCTTCTCAGCAGGGCTGCTCCCCAGGAGCTCCTCTCCCAGTCTGTATCTATGTCTGGGATTCCTCCAGCCCAAGTGCAACACCTGACACTTGGCAGTGTTGAACCTCATTAGGTTCACCCGTGATCAACCATGCTCATCCTTGAACACCTAATACGAAACAAGTCTGGTGGTGACAGCAAACCCCATCACTCCAGGATCAGGAGGGAGTGGTGCAGGGTGTTTGGGGGCTTACAGAACACCCCAAAATGGCACTCACCCTGCAGACAGACATCTGGTTGGTGGTGAGGGTGCCGGTCTTGTCAGAGCAGATGACAGAGGTGCAGCCCAGGGTCTCCACCGAGGGCAGGCTGCGCACGATGGCATTCTTCTTGGCCATGCGGCGTGTGCCCAGGGCTAGGCAGGTGGTGATGACAGCAGGGAGACCCTCAGGGATGGCAGCCACCGCCAGCGCCACTGAGATCTTGAAGTAGTAGATGGCTCCCCGAAACCAGGAGCCCCCGTGGACAGGGTCACTGAAGTGGCTGACATTGATGACCCAGACAGCAATGCAGACCAGGAAAATGACTTTGGAGAGCTGCTGGCTGAACTCGTCCAGCTTCTGCTGCAAGGGGGTCTTCTCAGGTTCTGTCTCCACCATCTGGTTTCGGATCTTCCCGATCTCAGTGTACACCCCTGTCGCGATGACAACCCCCACGGCCTTCCCAGCTGCGATGTTGGTGCCCTAAGGAGGGAAGAAAGGAGCCAAAGTGGATATGTGGGCATGAAACCTCTCAGCCCGAGCATGGGTCACTTGGTGGGAAAGGAGAACGTGAGATCTTGCTCAGGGGGAAAATGAGACATCCTGAGACAAGGGGAAAATGAGATATCCTGAGATTTTATATAAAGCCACCCTGAAGTAGCAGGAGACCCTCCTGAGAGCTCTCTCACCCCTCAAGGACTTGACATCCACCTGAGAGGAGCACGAGCAAGGGGGAAGACCAAATTTGCAGTAGCTCCAGGCTCAACCACAAACCTTCTCCCCATGCACAACACATCCTACTGGACAGAAATCCTGCTGAGATTGCCTAAGGCATTTAAGGGCGTCGTGTGCCACAGCACAGATGAAATCCCATGAAAGCAAGTCCTCATTTTTAGGGATTTGGGTGTCTCACACACACACTCCCTTTCAATACTCAGATCTCCCGTGTCCCTCAGCCCCTTCACTTGGTGACTCTTTGGAAAAGCACAGGAGAGGTGGAGAAAGGTGTAAGATACTTACAGAGAAAAGCATGTTCTTCTTGTCCTGGTTGACAGCTCGGGGGTCAGGGATGGGGTCAGCATGTTTGATGACTGACACAGACTCCCCTGCAGAGACAAGAGGGGAGACACAAGCCACGCATGTTTCCTCTCCAGGCTCCACTTGATGCTGCTGCGAGTCTGAATCACAACCCCTGCAGCTCTCTAAAGCAGCACTGTGCCACCAAATCCTCAAAACATCCACCATGGGGAGGTCAGATCTGGGCCAAGGTGCTCTGAAGATGAGGGTGGCAGAAAAATGACCTGTGCCCATCACTAGCAGCTGTGAGCTCCCACACAGCTCAAAGGGATGGGGCCAAACCCCTGTGCCAGGGAGCCAGCTGGTGTGCACTGCAGGTTTGCCTGGGCAGATGCTGCCCAAAGCCCTTCTGCTGAAGGTTTATATTTTGTCCCTGGCAGCTTTGCCTTTTGCCCTCAGAGAACTATGTTAAGGCACAGCCACTTTTGCAGAAGCCTTGGCTCTTCTCTCTGTGTTTTAACATCCATCCTTCCCTGCTGCCATCTCCTAACTCAATGCCTTTTCAGATCACACAAGAAATACTAGAAGCCTTTCTGTCATCTGTCATTCACCAGCCTTCTCTGACAGCAGAGAGAGAATTTATGAGGTGCCACAGATTACCTGCTTCATGGGCTTTTCCAGTGCTTAAAAAAAAACCCCCCAAGGCCCCAAATCTTGCCACGTCTCCCTGAAGTCACAAAGCCTCGTGCACCAGTGGTCACTGTGTAATGGCTGCACGTGGGGGCAGGGGGAGGGCAGGGAAACCCACATGTCACATGGGAAATCTCTATGCTTTGTGTTCTTGCAGGAGGGATGCCCAAGCAGCGCTCACATCTCCCTATGCTGTGACTCTCAGATGATGCTGGGACCTCTCCAAGTCTTCAATCTCATTCTCCCACTCGTTTCCCACCCCAGAAAAGCACTTCTCCCAGTGCCAGCCCCAAAACTTGGCTGAGGGAACACAGCAGAGGGAAAGCTCTTGCCTTCAGCAGCCACCTCTGCCCCGACATGCCTACACCCACCTGTGAGGATGGACTGGTCGACCCGCAGGGTGGTGGACCGTATTTCGATGATCCGGATGTCCGCTGGCACCTTGTCTCCAACTACAAGGGTGAGAGCAGAGCAGCTCACTTTACTATCAGGCAGCCTGGCAGCATCCTCCCCACTTGCTACAGCCACCTAAACCCACAGTGTGCAAATCCCTCCAGAGGAGAGCTCAGTTCTTCCCCTCCCAGTCGTGATGCTGGTTGTGCCATTAAGAAGTAACACCGATGGGCACACAGTGAGCACTTGATTTGGGGAAAGATGGGAGAATTCAATTAATTAATAAATAATTAATTCAATTAAAGGCCAGGCCAGCAGCTGGAGTGCTTTGCCAGAGGTGGGTTGGGAGTGCTGCCAGCTCGCCCAGCTGAAGCCCAACTGGAAGACATAAATAACAGCAAGCTGGCTGGGTGCAGGAGGGATTGCAGCATGTTTCCACTAGCAGGGCCATGAGGAGGAAAGGAGAGGATTAGCTTTGTGGCTCTGGGGGTTTACAGCATCATTGAAGGAACAAACAAAAGGGGATAACTGAAATGCATCCTCTTTAGCTCTGGTGGGGCAGGCAGGAGACCCCCAGACATCCCTCGCTGAATGCACAACCCCAAGAGAAGCGCTGGGGGGACACAACCCAAACAGAGGCAGAAGCACCATGCAGCCAGTGCCCTCTGCCTCTCTCACCCTCCCAAATAACAAATGGGGTTATCAGGGAATCCTGTTTGTGCAGGTAGGACCAGTGCTGCTGCCTCCAGCACCAAATCCCCCTGTGCCAGCAGCCATGCAACCCTGGCACTGCTGCCACAGCACCCAGCACCCACCCTTCACCCGTGCTGCATCTGGGGGATGTGCATGGGAGAAAATTCAACATTCTTCCAGAAAACAGGGAAACCTCCTGAAACAAAACCTGCACTGGGAATATGCTTGGGTTTGGGGTTTGGTTTTTTCCCCTTTTCTGCTGTTCTCTACTGCCCTACACTCAGGGCAAAGCCTCGGCAGGCTGGTGACACCCAACTTTGTCCCAGATAATTTTGTGTCTCTGGATTTAAAGAGAGAAACAAATCACAGAGTTGATGGATGGTTTGGCTCCAGCCCTCTGACTCTCCTCTGGCATCACTCTAAGAGGTCCACATCCTCCTTATGTTGGGGGAAAGGTCTTAAGTGTGCAAAAATGAGGCGACTCAGTGGCCTTGCCTCCGGAGGAGACATTCCTGGAGACCACAGCAGAGCCCTCCCACCACAAGGACCACAGGGTGCCCATCACCGATGTCCCCCTGGCCAGCCCCACCTCCCCATCCCACCCCATGCCCTGGGGCGATAGCACCCTACCTGCCACCTCCACGATGTCCCCAGGGACGATGTCTCGGGCACGGATCCGCTGCACCCCACTGCGGTCAGCGCGGATCACCTTCCCCATCTCAGGCTCGTACTCCTTCAGGGCTTCGATGGCGCTCTCAGCATTCCTCTCCTGCAAGCAGAGGAGGGGCAGGGCTGCTGCAGTGGGATTGCTGTTGCCACAGGCTGGTTCCCCACCCACTGTGAAGCCAGCAGCACCCAGACCCAGCCCTGGCTCTGAAGTCCATTCTCACTGTGCATGGGGCAAGCAGTGCGTCTTCTTCAGCTGCTGCTGGCCTAAATCACACCAGGCCCTGGACAACCCAGGTTTGATTTTCTCTCTCTTGCTTTGAGAAGCAGGACATCCCACCCAGATACACTTTTCCCCATTCAGCAACCCCACCTGAGATCAAGCTGCAGATAAATAAATGGCCTTAAAGTGAATAAATCATAGTAATGTAGCTGGCCAAGGGATTTGCTCATCCCCCCAGGAGGAATACAGTGAGGTGAGGGGCAGCAACCACTGTGGCTTTCTGATGGACAGGGCAAAAGGTTTCCCTTAGAAAAGACATTTTGCCACAGCTAGGAGACAAGCACAACCTGCCTGGGTGGCCAATAACTGCAAGATCCTAAACTCCAACTGCAGAAGTTGCCAAAGATTGAAGGAACGAGGTAAGAGGCAGCCAACAACCGAGCATCTGCACTGGAGCCTGGGGCAGCATGGCCAACATTAACTGAACCTTTGAGAAATGAGTTTCCAACAGCAAGAAGCAACCAGACCTTCAGGTGGAGTGTCACAGCCATGTGGAGCAGAGACAGGTGTTGGGGGATGTGACTTACCTGCCACACTCCCACCACAGCATTGGCAATCAGGATCATAATAATAACGATGGGCTCCACAAACGCTGTTGTGGTCTCCTCTCCTTCTTCAAACCAGGCCAGGATCTGGTAGGCAAAAGAAGAGAAGAACCACAATGTGGCTGAAACAAAAAACACCAACATTTTAAAAAGAAGGACCAAAACAAGAGCCAACCAACACATGGTGTTTGCTGGAGAGAAGACAATGGTGATCAGCCCCACGCAGCTTGGTTAAAGGATGGACTTGCCATATCCCACTGTTGATGCTTAACTCTGATGCCTCCACTCTTCTGCTGAGGATAACCTAAAGCATCAGGGGAGCAGGGCTGGAGCAAACCACCATGCAGAGCCTGCATGAGCATTTGTACCAGGAAAGCATCTATTTTTGTATAGTGCACCCACTGGGAGACCACAGCCAGGAGCAGATGAGTGGGAATAACCTGGCAGCACTGCCCACTTCACCAACAGACATGGGCAGCAAGAGCTGGGCAGCAACTGCAGTCACTGCAGCATGGGCAGCCTCCAGGAAGCCTGGGCAGAAGTTAAGTGATGCTACACACGTAGTTGAAGCAGCAAGAGCAGCTCTGGAGAGCAGGGACTGACCTTGTGGCTCCTTACCACCCCAAGCCCCCTCTCCACCCCACGAAGGCCTCATACCATGCTACAAATGAAGCACACACACGAGTATTTTCACTCCATTTAACAGCTTATTGACCTGCACGGTGTCACCACAGCAACGCCTCACGCAGGCCTCTGACACTGGGCTTCTCACCTGCTTCCCTGAGCAGCAGAGCAGCAGACTCGGCCATCAAGCAGATTGCAGCAGCTCTGCAAGCTTGCCAACAAATGGGTTGCTGCACGTTGTTCTGGGAACGTACTGAACCTCACAAGGGACACCAGCCTCCCTCCTTATCCGCCCATGAGTCATATCAAGGAGGGGACAGGAGGCTTGGATTTGCCATCCTGCTGCCAAAGACCCCAAGCATACTCCAAAAATATAAGCAATTCTCCAGCAGCTTTGTGGGAAGAGTCTCCTGATGCAGAGGTGCTCCCAAGGTAGATTGTGGGCAGAACCAAGCTGGTGGCTCGGTACCCAGGCACTGGAGACAAGGCTCAGATTAGCAACTGGGGAGCGAGGTACCACTGATGAGAGCTTCTGAGGTGCCACAGAGGGCAAGTATGCAGGGTTTCATCCTGCAACTGCTCAGTGCCACCCATCAAGGCAGCTTTGCTCATCATGCATATGTTGAATTTAGTCGATCCCACATCACCTCTCAGCATTGCTAAGCGTGGAGGAGGTCAGCAGCTCTCACAGGCACTGGCTCACCGAGCCTGGTGATGCACCTGCTGCCTGCATGACCTGGGGCAATCTGCTCTGTGCTCCCAGGAGGTGCTGGGGGTGTATAACAGCTCCTCCTAGGAAAGGCATGTAGGGATGCAGCCTCTCCCTCTGGAAACTGCTGCGCTGGAGATAAACCACTGAGGACAGAAATATTGGAAGATGAGCAAAACCGCTGGCTGGGGAAGTAGAAGGTGGATGGTGCCACCTTGAAGGCACCACACCGGCAGCTCCAGCTGCAGGAGCAGTCTGGGCTGGGCTTCATGCCCATCTAAACTCAAGGAGAACCCAGTCCTCAGCAGCTCCCTGACCTTACCTGAATATAACATCACATTTTCCTGCTCCATGATGCACTGGGAGGTGTATTTTGTCCGTGAGCATCAGTGCTGCCTCACACATGAGCAAAGGTTTAAAGGAAAGCTACATGTCTCACACTGTCCAGCAGTACCCAGCCAAGCTGTACCTGCCCTGAGCATCACCAGCCCAGGACCTCTGAAGCCTCCCAGCCAGGTGGGCAGGATGGGAGGGCAGCAAACAGCAGGCAGGAGGCACCTCCCACACAGGCAGCCAAACACTGCCAGTCCAGCTCAGCCAGAGGGAGGGGAAAAGTATTTTAAAAAAACACCCCAAAAAACCAAACAAAAACAACAACAGATTGGATTTTCATTTTTAATTGAAAAATGAGCAGATGGGCTCCAGCAGGGAGACCTCAGTCTGAGGAGGGCAGCTGCATGGGGTTTGGAAACACTCCCAGCCCCATCTTTGCCTCCCTATGCAGATGTGCCCACACCCCAACAGAGGTGGAGGTAATGCCTGGAGGTTCTGAGTCGGCTTCAGGTGCCTGAAGAGCTGGTCTCACCTCTCACCACCCATCACCCCTGAGCCTGGGGTACTTACAAATGACAGAAAAGCTGCTATCAAAAGGATGCGGACGAGGAGATCTTCAAACTGCTCCAGCACCAATTCCCAGAGGGACTTTCCTGGGGGGGAAAACATGATGTCAGTGCTCAAAAAACCCTACAAGACAGGTAATTTAGACCACTGCAGCCACTAAGGCCAATAGGGCCCTGTCCCCTGCTTGCAGCAGAGCTGCTCCAGTGCCCATCAGCCATGGGCACCAGTGGGGACATCCAGCATGGACATTAAACACCTTCCTTTCTGGCATTGCCTGGTTTTACCGTCTGTTTTTAACTACAGAAACCAAACCCTCTGTATTTCTATTCACAGCTGGCAGCCTTGCCATCACAGGAGAGCCCTGCTGCCAGCCCAGCCTTCTCTGGGATTAAAACCAAGATTAGAAGATCCCAAAGACCCCCCTCCTCATGGCCAGCATCCTTTGCCCAAATTCAAGGCACGCAGCCACCCTCACCTCCCGCCCATGACTTACCTTCCTCTGCAGGGAGCTCTGGGGGGTTTCATTGGCATCCCAGCAAGCATAACAAAGAGATAATAGAAAGATTAATCAGTTTTTTGGGCCCAGACAAGCAATCCCTTCCCTTACACCCCAGCAGTCCATTCACTACCCCAAAGTGCAACTTGTTCTGCTCAGCAAGACAGGTTGGCCTCGAATTTCTCAGCCGGGCACAAAGGAAGCAGCACTGGATGCTTGGGAAACAGCACTTCCCTGCTGCAAGAGGCTCCAGCAGTGTTTATTCTTGTGCTCAGCCTGCCCTCAAAATAGTCCTCATGAGCCCTCATGCCCCCTTCAGACCCATAAGTAAAATGCCCTGCCAGAAACCCAACATGGACCTGCTGGGGACTGTAACTTTCAGCCCCCCTTTGCTATTATTCAGTTGTACTTTACAGCCTGTGATGCTCTATCTAGGAAAGAAATCCAGAGCTGAAGCTCAGCTGGGCCAAGCCATCCTCCCAAATCCGTGCTGGTGGGTGCAGAGCCTCCATCCACAGTGCTCCCAGCTAAACCCAATACCCCATCACCTGCACAACCTGAAAAACCCCAAGGGCTCCCAAACACTTGCTTGGGGGAGCCTCCCCAAGACTCCCACATCCCTGTGGGATGACTGTAAACCTTCTCATGCTGCATGCACAGAAGGGTCCCATGGCCACTGGGCAAAGCACAAACCCTGGTACCCACCAAGGGCATCACTCGTGTCTCCTCATCCACACAGCAGTGGATGCACAGGCCCTGCTGTGGGCAAGGTTTGGTCAAGGACCTGCACCCAGAGAGGGCTCAGGGGTGACTCCGCTGCTTTTGGCTGCTGATGGGTGCTCATCTCTGTTCACACCCACTGTTCCTGCATCCGGGGTGAATCCCCTGGCTGCCTGCAGAGCTGCTCCCAGGGGAGCCAGCAGCCAGGCCAAAACCTCTGCCAACTTCCCAAGGCAGGGAAACACAGACACCACAGCTGCCTCACAGGAAAGGACACCTCGGATTTGCCACGTGCAGCAGAGCTTGCTGGACATGGGGAAACCCAAACCATAGCCATCAGCTTCCCCAACCCTGGAGAGGGCTGTGCTGGTGGCTCAAAGGCATCGTGCACCACTGCAAGGGACAGCTGGGTGCCAGCACCAACATGACACAGCACCAGGACAGGGGACTGGATAAGACACCAGCTGATGCTCAAGAGGAATTGGCCCCAGGCAGACACGCTTGATGCCTCGTCACTGGACCAAGGATGGGGTTGTCTCTGTGCGCCCCAGCACACAGCTCTCAGAACAGGAAGCGAAACCTGCTTGGCTGTTTTCCATCATCTATTTTCATTCAGAGAAATGAAAAAAAACGAGGAAAAAACCCACCCCCAACAACAACAACAAAGAACCCCAACCCCAACCCTACCTTCGCTGAACAAACCAATGAAAACAAGAAGCCTGAGTGTGTTTACGCTTCGAACTGCATCAGCTCCTCTGTGCTCACAGGCACTCTGACAACAACCCATTTTAAACCCGTGTCCCCCCTAGACAAGGCTACTCTGATCCCCTCTGAGAAACTGCCAGACCAGTACATGATGCCTATAATTACTCTTATAGCAAAAAAAACCCCAAAAATTAAATATATATATATATATATATACATATAATCTTGGAGCAGCTTCAACGTTTCGAATCACCCTGCAGAGCGTGTCAGGAGGAAAGTGGCTCTTCGCCCTTTTGCAGCCAGCTCCTCTCCACCCCCAGCTTCCTCTCCCCAGCCCAGAGAGCCACCAAAATTAAAAGTAGGAGAGATCAGCCGCTGCTATTTCCATTCAGGCTCCATTTTAAGGGGGCAAACGTGCAAGGTGAGTGGGTCAGGGGGGAAGCGAGGGAGGTGATGAGGGTTTCTGCAGGTCCCTCTGCTGGGGTGCTCTGCTGGGGTGCCCGGGGGTGACTTTGTGCTGCAAGCAGCGGTCATCTTAGCTCTTCTCCCTCATGGTGTTTGCATGAAGAGCAGCAGCAACGCCATCTGCACAGCAGGGACTTTGCATGAGCGCTCGGTTAAAGCCTGAGAACAGGTTTCTGTGAGCTCAGGAGGAAACACGTGCGGTGGGGCAGCCAGCCAAAATGCCGCGGGTGGCACGGTGACACGATGCACCCAACCCCAAACTTCAGCAATGCTGCTTGCAGGTCCTTCCCCCAGAAAAATCCCAATTTTGAGGATTCCCAGAGAACCAAAGACTTCCCCTGCTATCAGTGAATCCTTCCAGCACCCTTCATGTGGCAGCTCGGTGCCCATTTTGCACCAAATACCCAGAGAAAAAGGGCAGAGAAAAAAAATCACTCACTTTTTTGGCTCTGAATCAAAGCCTCCAGAAAACAGGAACATTTGGGGGTTGCAGCCTTCCTCTCTCACTTCCAAAGCCTCACTAGAAATAAGAAGGTTTGCCACTCTCCAGAAACCCAAGCTCTATGTGACTCAGCCCTGTGGCACCAGGCAGGGCAGCAGAGCTGGCACCGCTCCGCCAAGCTGCGGCACATCCACGTCCCACCCGGCTGGGAAACCCGTCACGGGCAGGGAACCAGCTAAAGCCCAAATCTGCAATTTCCTTGGGACAACACGATGAGCGCAGACAGGCTGAAATGGAAACTCCTGGCTGGCACCTGAATAGCCCTTTTCTTCGGTCAGCAGCTCAGGGCTCAGCACAGAGATCCTGTGCCCGAGCACCCTGACGTGGCCAGAAGAAAACTGCAGCCACAGCACCATGGGTAGAAAGTGACTGCAGTCGCTCAGAGCATCCCAAAACAGGGCTGCCTGCTCACACCATCGATTTTCAGCTTTCAGCAGTGGGACCTGCAGCTTGTGGACATGTATCCAGAATGGAGTTTCTCTGCTCCTGCTCTTCCACATCATGGCTCTGGAGAGCGGAGCCAAAAGGAGGGTGATGGGTGCCTGGTGGTAACCCCTGGAGACCATTCCCACCAGTGGAAGAGCATGCTCTCTTCAAATTATCAAGCAGTGCAGGCAGCCCCGGCTCCACTGCGAAACAGCCACATGAGATGCTCTAAGGGCAGGGTGAGCCCGGCCACCCCGTGCAGACATGGAGCTGGCGTCGGGCTATTTTAACCGGAGGTTAATCTCCAGCTCTGCCAACTCAAACAGCGCTGGCAGCGCGCGGGCTGGCGCCTGCAGTGTGGCAGGGCACGGTAATCAGGTGGTGAAAAGGTAAATAAACACGGGTGCCACCCACGAGCGAGGCAGCACGGGTGCAGGCTGCTGCCCTGGGGCCCTGTGACAGCCTCAGGGTCCCCCCGGGAGACCCTGCCTCGCTCGCTGGGCCAAAGCAAGCAAATAAAATGCAGCCCCAGCACCAGCCCGTTGCTTTAAGGGACCATTAAGTTTTTCCCACTGTAACAAAAAAAGTCCTCAGAGCAGCTGAGCTCTACAGCAGCTGGTGTTTCTCCATGGTGTGCTGAGGTATTGCATCCCACCCTGCTCTCAGGGAAACTGAGGCACGAGGTGACACTTTCTCCCAGGCCAGCACACAGCAAAGCAAACCCCAGTGCGCACTCTGCCCCAGCGTGTGACCCAAACCAAGCACACCTCTTGCAAGGTGAACACTGAAATGCCATTTCCCCCCCAGCTTCAGGAGCTTCCCCAGGATACCAACAGATTTTGCTTATGGGAAATGCTTCTGCCACCAAGTGATGTGGGAAGAGTGACAGCACAGTGCCCACCCAGGGGGATAATGATGAGCATCATGCCTGGGTCCAGCCAGCTCTCTGCTACAAGTAACAACATCCTTCAAGCACATCTCTATGTCAGAAACATAACTTCCCCCCACCCCCCTTAATTTCTTTTCCTGCATGAAAGGAAGGGGAAATGGATGGGCAAAAGGAGGGACACACATCTGAATCCCAACAGGCAGGAAAAAGGGCCCAAGAACGCAGTGAAAAGAGTACAAAAACCTCTGAAACATCCCCAGCTGAGAGAGCAGCCCCCTTCCCGTGACATAAAGCAGGAACACCATCGGGGCTACTCTGGGATCCTTCCACTGTCCCACAAGACACCAGGCAGAATAAATTGTTATTTTAACTGGCTGCCTTTCCCAGGCCCGGCAGCACTGGAAGGATCCCGTCCTGAAGGGACATCTGCTCTGCTTCACCTCCAGTGACAGCCAGCACCACTGAACATCGCTGGGGCTCCTGCCAGATTGCACAACCAGGAAAGGCTCTGCTGGGATGTTTGAAAGCAAGCTCAGCCCATCACCTGCTCGGTGTAAATCCTGCCCGGGGATGGAGATGCTGCTCAGCAGCTTGCACTCGAGCTGCAGAAGCATAAAACACCCAGCATTTACAAACTAATCCCAGGTGTTTCAGCTTAATTTGGGATGAGAAACAGGCCAAGCCCGATGGTGTTAACGCTACCCAATGTTCACAGAGGGCAAAGCACAGTTATCTGTATGCCTTGGATGCTTGTTACTTAAATTAACCTGCACAGCTTTGCTTTTACATGCAATTTCACACCTGAGTTTCCTGAATGCTGCTGCATCCTGGAGATGGTTCTGCACCTCCTGTCTCAGCCAGGTGCTAACCATGCACCAGGGCAGGATGTGGTCCCATTCAGGATGCAGCTAGAGGGACTTTCTGAGGTTTCTTCCACAGAACAAGCCAGGCTTTGGCCAAGGCATCCCCCTCCCCAGACACCACTCTGCTTGCTGGAGCCCAGACTGGCTGCAGGGGACCACAGACCCCATGCGCTTGTGCAGCGAGACAGGGAGATCAGGATGCTGCAGAACTGAGCACGCTGTTTACCAAAAAAGCCCCATATATCACAGTCCCCAGGAGTCACCCATCCGAATCGCCCTGTGGGCACCCCAGTCATGGGGATGCTTGCCGGCCCCAACCTCAACGAGAGGGGCCAAGGCAAAGGCAAAGGCAGGGCTGGCAGAGTGATGGTGGGCTCGTTGTGCAGGGGGAGGCAGGGCTGGCAGAGTGATGGTGGGCTCGTTGTGCAGGGGAAGACAGGGCTGGCAGAGTGATGATGGGTTTGTTGCGCAGGGGGAGACAGGGTTGGCAGAGTGACAGTGGGCTTGTTGTGCAGGGAGGGGGCAGAGCAGCAGCTCACACACCCCAACCACCCACATACGGAAATCCCATCCCTGAGTGGGTGCAGCTGCGGCGGGTGCCTGTGTATGGCACATGAGCCTGTTGGGCAGCAGCAACCAGCATCTCCTGCAACCCAAGGCAAAGAGCAATTACAAAGCCCCTCATGGGTGCAGGGACAGCAACTGGAACATCCCCCTCCTCATCCCAGCAACCACGGCAGAGTTCTTTGCACCA
Source organism: Porphyrio hochstetteri (assembly GCA_020800305.1). Taxonomy (NCBI): domain Eukaryota; kingdom Metazoa; phylum Chordata; class Aves; order Gruiformes; family Rallidae; genus Porphyrio; species Porphyrio hochstetteri. The sequence continues at coordinate 2,095,632 of CM036925.1, forward strand.
CAACCCTCTCCAGGAGAGCCCAGCTCTTCCTCGTGTCCTCCATCGCCCCCGAGGAGCTGATCCCAAAGCTGTGGGTGCTTTTCCTCCTGAGTCTTTTCCTTCCCTCCTGAGCGAAGGCAGTGGTGACCCCGGGTGTGCCACAGGCAGGGGAAGCACCTCCGGCTCCCAGCACCTTATTTGCTTACCGCCTCGCAGCTGCTCCTTCCTGCGCAGCGGGTGAGTTTTGGTTACGCTGGCTGCCCGCCACAGCCGCCAGCTCAGGGCTGCTTCACAAGGCAGCAGAGATGAAAGGAACAAGATACAACATCCCCCCCCTCCCATAGCAAACACCGGTGGTTTGCTGTTCCTGTAATTCCCCCGTGCTCAGCCCTGCCCCATGCTTTGCAAAAGCCCAGGGCCCCTCCTGGCTACCTCCACAGCCCCAAAAATAAGCAAATTTGGGGCCGGAGGAAGCGCTGGGGTTGGTGGCAGCTCAGGGCTGGCAAGGGCTGGTGGGGCAAGATGTGAGCACGGTTAGCAGAGCTTGAAAGGCCAGAAACGTCCTTGCTGTTTTCCAGGTGATGCTCTAGGGTGAAACCACCCATCTGGTTTTCTGGTTGGCACCTGGATGCCGTAAACAGCTGGAAATAAAATCAGTCCCCCAAAAATTCTGGTTTGGGTCACAGGGCTTCCCACAGCAGAGAGGACTCCGGATCGACTGCTCGTCCTACCCTTGGGCTGCCCTGGTATTGAGCCCAGCCCAACACCACCAGTCCCTCCAGGATGGTGACAGGGTCCCAGGGAGAACAGGCACATTCAGACACCCCCAGTCCCACTGCTGGGGAGGGGAAGCTGAAAGGCTCAGTTGTTCTTTTTCTGGCCAGCTAAGCTTATCTCAGTGGGTCAGGGGACAAGAAACAGTTATCCTGCATGTGCCCCTCAACAGCAGTGAAGCACCGTGGACATCTGGCCCCACGGTATCTCCTTTTGCCTGGAAAAATCAGCACGTCCCCATGCCAAAAGATTAACCACCACCAGCACATCCTGGTGTCCAGCTAAAGGGGAACAGGGATGGAGGAGGGAGTGCAGCATCGCACTGATGGTCCAAGGACCAGTGTGAAATAAGTAAGGAAAACCTTGCCCATTCCACCCCAAACTTCCCTTCCTTTATTCCTGGAAATGGCTTGTCCCCTAAGCCTTGGATAGCATGAGCTTCCCTCCACCATGGTGCTGGGGGTCCTGAAGACTGGTGGGCCCCGAGCATCCTCCTCCCATGCAGCAGTGAAAAGCAAACTGATTCCCTGCTGATAACCCACCTCCTCTCCTTAACACTATGAAAACAAGAGGAAAAGGTTTAACCCCTTTTGCCCCCCAAAATGAAGCCACCGCTCAGGCTCGCAGCTCCAGGTACCATGTGGTGTTTGCAAGCATAAAGTCTTGGGAAATTTAGGGGAAAAAACACCATGGGAGCTGCAAGCATCAGCCTTGTCCCTGTCAGCACCCACAGCAGATCCCTGGGATCAGCTTGGGAGTGGGAGGGAGCGGGGTGGAGGAAACCCGTGGCTCCAGACTGGGATGGATTATTTGAGCAAACTAAAAGCAGCGGTTTGTTCCCTCCTGCACCAACGCAGTGGAAAGAATTTCCAGCTCCAGCTCCCGGGTGGAAAAGCTAAAAATCTGCATTTAAATAGTAACAGGTTTTGGAAAAAGAATAAAAAAAAAAAAAACAAACCCAACACAAACCCACACTACAGGAGCTTGAACAAAATAAAGCTTAAGCTGGGCTGTTTTGTTGTTTAGGTTTGGGTTGTGTTTTTTTTAGATTCGGTCATGTTGGGTTTTTTAAGCTTCTCCTTACCTCTGGTTCAAGCAGACCCCCTCTGTAACCTCAGGGAGAGGCACGGGAGCAACTCTCCCACATCTGGGAACCCTCTGCCACAACTGCCACAGCCCAAACCAAGAGGCACGTTGCAGTTTTGGTATGTCCTCATCTTACACCCTGCAGGTAGCACTTTATTTCTTCCTTTATTGTCCCAAAATGACTTTTTCAGCTAACATCCCATTGATGGCAGTGGTAATAAACATTAAGTAAACCAGGGATTTGTGCCCAGGGATTTTGTTTCATCCTTTTGGGCTCCACTGCAGCCTCCTGCCCTCTTAGCTGTCCCCCACATCACAAGCCAGATGTGATGCCACACACCCTGAGCCAAAACTCCTCCGACCCAGCACAGTGGCAGAAAAGCATCAGCCAGGACAGGGAAAGATGCTCCAGTGAATTTATAACCCCTCCAGGCACACTGGACTGCCACACTCCACCACAAATAGTCCACTCACAGTGAGTCCAACACCCAGCAACAGAACATCTGAAAACGTTTTCCTAGCAGCTCCAGGGAACAGTATAGGAAAGCAAACACAGGATGTGCAAAGACAGCAGTGCCAGGAGCCCCAGCGATGCCCTGTGCTGCTGGGTCAGCTTGGCCATTCCTGGCCAGCACCAGGAAAACCTGCACAGCCCCAGGAGACTTCAAATGTCCCTGGGTGAGGAATTTCAGCGCTGAAAATTGGGCTGCACCTTTCAGCTGAACTCAGCAAGGCTTGGGAAAGAGCAAGGGGGGGGCTCGATTTAGGGTTCTTTTCCTAAAAAGTAGGAAAAGAAAGGGATATTTGGGCTGAAAAATAAAGTAAGAGAATGAGACGAGGCGGCATTTTCAACACTGGATGCGTTTGCTCCTGGAGGAAAGATGCTCAGCACACAGCAAAGGGATGCTGTGATTCAGGCTGGGGAACAGAGTCCCCCAAAACTGCCTCCCCGAGGATCTGGTGAGTGTTCCTGCTGAGCTGAGTGCCTCTGTGAGGAGCCCCTGAGGATATCACACTTGCACAGCATGCAAATTAAAACAATAAAGAGCAAATGATGAAAATAAATGTAACTAAAGCATTAGTGGAAAGCACGGGTGGCTCCTGGTTAATGATCCTCCAGCAGCCAAGCAGCTCAGGTGCATCTCACTGGCAGCATCCCTGCTCAGAGGACATCTCTGCCACCATCCCACAGGGCTCAAGGAGCAGCCAGACTAGGGACTCTTGGCATCACAACACCCAGCAGCCACTGCCCTGGGAAGACAGGAGCTGGAAGGGGCTACCCCCTACACCCAGTGTAACCCTGACTTTATCCTCACTGTACAATGCCCTCCTTGGCATCTGACACCAAACCCTCACAGCCCAAACTGCCCTTGATGGGAGAGGAAGCACTCTGACATCCCACCCACCTCCCACGTTAACCTGCCAGCACAAAACAAGACAAAACTTCCTCCCTTTCCCCAGAAAGGGGCTCGCTCTGGAGCACTCACAGCTCAGCCCACCAAACCATTTGCTTTACCACTTTTTTTTTTGCTCAACATCTTGCACATGTCAGGCTTTGGATTGAATTGCAGCTGGCCTGGGCCCATCCCATGACCACCGACTCCTGGGACCAACTCCTAAGAGGCAACCCACCTGGGACCGCAAGATGAACCCCTCCAAAAGCAAAGCCCCAAATTAGCAAACTGAATTAAAAAAAAAAAACCTCAAAAAACCTACAAGATGTTGCTTGTAAATCCAAGCAGCATTTTCTCCCCTTCCCTGTGGAGACCAGCAATGGGCAACACGCAATTTGATATGAATTTTAGGTGCAGCCATTCATTGGGTGAGATCACACCGGTTCTAGACCTTTATTACTGCAAAATGGGCAAGCTAAAAACCTGCTAATTGGTTACACACACTGTTCACACCCCACTGATTGGTTAGTGATTATAACCAGTCCTGATAAACATATCTTAGAGCTAAATATCTTTAGTTTACCTTTGATGCCTAAAAGCATCCACACACCGGCTGTTTGACCCTCTTCTTATGGCTGGTTCCTAACATGTTCCGTTACTCCCAAGTACATCCCATAACTGCTTCTTGGTTTAGGGCAGCCTGTACCCTTATCAACAAGGCTGCTGTGTTTTGAGAATGTGATTATTAGGATCCTCTCAGCATGAGGAACTTTTCCTGTCTCATGGGAACACGAGGAAATGGTCAGGGCCTGAATCTTGGGAGAAGAGAGCGAGGCCGCCGGCAGGGCCTGTGTCTTCGGTGAGGAGAGCTAGGCCGCCGGCAGGCCTGCTGCCTTCCCCGACACTTCCCCACCAAGATGATGGAGCTGCTCGCTCACTCTGCTCCAAAACCTGGTATTTCAGTAGATATTCCAATAGGTATTAGTTCAATAGATCCTGCTGCCACCTGTAGCCAAATCCCAGCACACGAGCTGGGCTCTGTATTTCTGGATCAGAACTCAAACTTGGCATGGCAGGTTGGAAGGAGACCCTGCCCCAAGCTTGGAGCTCAATGGAGCCGACTCCATTCCGAAAGCACAGAGGTCTGGGGGTGGTTTGGAGGGTATTTTTTTTTCCTACTTGTTTGTTTTCTGGAGGAAATGCCTCTGCCACAGCAAACCTTTGTGACATTCCAGTGTTTGACTACGGTGTCTCAGCCCATCTCCCATCTGCTGCTAACTAAACTCAGGCTGATAAAACACAGCCAGCGTATCCGCAGGGTGGTGCATCCTCTGGCCCCAACCCACACAGGCACTGATGAGCTGCTTTTCAACTCAATTAACTCAAACCAAGATGATGATTATCATTATTACTTTTTTTTTTTTGCCAGAAGTCTTTGCCCCAGTGTGTGTGTGGTTCCCCCCCACCCCCCTCCAGCACACACACTTGCTTTTTCTGGTATCTGTTCTCAGAGCACGGTCTATTTTCAGCAATCCTCTTGGATGGGGTTTCATGGAAAATCAAGTCTATGCTGCCCTTAGTTTAGATTATATCAGAAGAAAAAAATTTCTGTAGGATAGAAAAGATCTGTTCTTCTGGATGGGAAAAGGGGGTGAGTCGGACAATTAATACTTTTTATGATGAACTCTCTGGGGAATCACACATCCCTGTGGAGTTGAAGCAATTCTTTTCCTTGAGCAAGATACTGAGATCCCTGGAAACATGAGTCCCATTTAGGCTTTTTCCATAATCTCCTTCTAACTGCATAATATCTGTGTGTGTGTCTACTAGGATGAAATATTATATATGTATATATACATAACTACATACATTTGTGTATAAGGATAAGATCTTTTTTATATAGGCACATATAAATACCTATATAAGTTCATGTCAAGCACATATGCAAGAGGGAAGAACAATTTGAATTAGGCTTTTATAGACAAAGGATAAATTTAATCTTTTCTATACAGACAGAGCATCCCTGTCACCTCCTGGGTCACTGCAGGACTCCTCTCCACAGTGGAGCGGATCAAAACACTCCTCTGATGGGGTTTCCCTTTACCTGCCTGCAACACAAGGTTCCTGACCTCCAAAGCATGCAAAAGCCCAGAAAAATCTGCAAAAGGATGCAGTGCCCCTTGGGCAACCCCCTGCGGTGGCTGGAGCCAGAGGGCCAGGGACACAGCTCCATCCCTGCCCCTCTCTCACCCCACACTGCTGAGCTGGCCTTTTTTACTTTCATTTTTCCACTGGCTCCCCACATTTTCCTTATTTTAGACCTTCTGTTGACTTGGAGGTTGCAGAGTGGAAAAAAGGCGAGTGCAAACAGGCAGGTAAAGTGTCAGTTTGGGAGGGTTATGCTGACCTGCTCAGCAAAACCCAGCTGAGCTGGTATCTTAAAGGGCAAATCCCCAGAGACTGGGCCATCGTGGCCACCCCAGGGGCCAGAGCTGCTGCTCAGAGGGTTGAGTTCCTCCTCAAGGATCTCTGTGCTTTTGCTGCCCCATTGTGAAGGAAGCAGAAGAGAGAGTGTCCCCCACCCACACACCCCTCAAAGAAATATAAAACCACCATGATTTTTATCAGCAACAAATGCAAGAAAAGCTGTTTCCAAACTAGGAGGAGAAAAAAAAAAAACCCACCAGCACCACCAAAACCCAACCTATACAATACAGCAAGTATTGAACATACAAAACACAGCCCTCAGAGGGTGGCTCTGCAAGGGGCACAGGAACCTTCTCTGGTAAGATGGGGGCAGGAAGAAAGGGGAGAGGGAAGAGAAAAAGAAAAAGAAAGGGGAGAGGGAAGAGAAAAAGAAAAAGAAAGGGGAGAGGGAAGAGAAAAAGAAAAAGAAAGGGGAGAGGGAAGAGAAAAAGAAAAAGAAAGGGGAGAGGGAAGAGAAAAAGAAAAAGAAAGGGGAGAGGGAAGAGGCATTTTGGGGAAGGGTCTCACCATGGGGACTGGACCCAGTGTGAGGGACACCTGGATAGATTTGCCACCCAGCTCCTGGAAGCAGCATGGCCATGGCCAGTGGCTTTGGGGATCACATGGATGTGCCAAAGGTGGTTTCACCAGGACAGAGCAAAGCCCACCAGCACCAGGGCTGCCCTTGGCACTGTGTCCCCCACCGCTCCTGCAGCTGCCCTGACAAGGAGACCCAACACAACCCTGCCTTTTGATCCGAATTAATGCACATCCCTTCCCCACCTCCCCCTCCGACACCGGTTTAAAATACACACTGTGGCTAAATAGCAGGAAACACCCAAAGCAAAAATACTGCCGACAGGAACCCTGGGGCACAGGGGACATGCAAGAGCAAGAAGCGGATTTCCTCCCCAAAACATTGCACCTCCGATGCTGACAGTGACCCTCCTGTGGCGCTGGGCCGGGCCACCAGCCCCGTGTCACTCGTCCTCGAGTGCCTTCACCCTGCAGAGCATGAGATGGGCTCCGATCCATCAGGGCTCATCAGGGGTGCACAGCTTTTCAGTGCCTGGGATTTGCTTCCTCTCCACAAAGGGAACTTTGATCCAAAGGTGTCCCACAGTGACTTGCAAATCATAGAATCACAGACTGGTCTGAGTTGGAAGGGACCCCAAGGATCACAGAGCTCCAACCCCCTGCCACAGGCAGGGCCACCAACCTCAGGCCTGGAGCTACACAAGGCTGCCCAGGGCCCCATCCAACCTGGCCTTGAACACCCCCAGGGACGGGGCACCCACCCCCTCTCTGGGCAGCCTGTTCCAGCCCCTCACCACTCTCTCTGCAAAGAACTTCCCCCTAATATCTAATCTAACCCTTCCCTCCTCCAGCTTCACTCCATCCCCCTTGTCCTGTCATTGTCTATCCTTTTAAAAAGTTGAATCCCCTCCTGCTTATAAGCTCCCTTCAGGGACTGGAAGGCTGCAATGAGGTCCCCCTGCAGCCTTCTCTTCTCCAGGCTGACCCAGCCCAGCTCCCTCAGCCTCTCTTCATAGGGGAGCTGCTCCAGCCCTCTCATCATCTTCGTGGCTCCTCTGACCCCTCTCCAACAGTCCCACATCCAAATGTTAGGGGGGGAATTTTAATATATATACATATATTTTTTTTTATATATATATATGTGTACACACACATATAAAGTCTGAAATGGGAAATACATACATATAAAATCTCAAATGGGATATATATATATACACACACACACAAAATTTCAAATGGGTTCATGGGAGAGCACAGGTAAGGAAGCTCTGCTGGTGCTTGCTAAGCATATAAATTGTAGGAAGATTTTGATAATCAGAGCAGACACCTGCATCTGGGGGTACTATATCCCTAGACTACAAAAAGAGGTACAAAATTTCAGATTTTAGCCACCACGGGTCACAAAGAGATGCCACTGCATGCCCTGAAGAAGCCTGATGCCTGGGGATGTGCTGGACCAGGTGGCATATGGGCAGACTCCATCCCTAGAGGTAGACAGGATGGCTACCAAACCACAGCCTGACCTTGGACTTACCACCTCTGTGGTTGAGAAAGAGAAAAGGCTTTTATAGAGTGGTAATGAGCAGCCAAACCTCAAAAAACTGGGAGGTTCCCACAAAAAAAACCCCCAGCAAATACATGAAGTGAATTGCTAGCAAGGATTAATTCAACTTCTCTTCAAGAGAGCAACAGTTTGGACTCAAACCTGACCCTCCTTTCTTGAGATGAGTGGCTCAACTCTGTCACATCACCCACCAAGACACAGAATCCCAGGGGTTGGAAGGGACCTTGAGAGCTCATGGGGTCCAACCCCCTGCCAAAGCAGCTCCCCAGCTCATATTGCACAGGGCGGTGTCCAGATGGGGCTGGAATCTCTCCAGAGATGGAGCCTCCACAACCTCCCTGGGTAGGGAGGCTTGAAAAAGACCCACTAGCATGAATTCCATTAATCCTATCAGGAATAACGAGCCTCCTGTCCCAGCACTGCTCATCACTACCTGCAGAGCTGCTGTTGGGATGCTGGTGGAGCAGCAGCCGCCTGCAGCCCTGCCTGCGAGGGGTTAACCGCCCACAGAGGAGCCTCTGGCGCATGCTCACGTCATGGAAACACTCAAGTAACCACAATTTTCTCTATTGCTTTTTTGGCTCTGGTGCTTCAACATTTCTGCACTACCAGCCCAGATCTCTGCTACCTGTTTTCCAGGGAGGGGACTGGTACAGACCCCAGCTCGCCTCAGCAGGCGGTAATTCATAGATTATTCTTTAATATAGGTTACTGTTACACTTTCTACCTCTGGTGCCACCAACACTGAGGTACAAAAAAAGAGCATGAGTCACAAGGCCAGCCAGAAAAAAGAGATTAAAAAAAAAAAAAAAATCAGATATGCAATAATAGGTGGAGATGGGATGATGGGGTGTTGGTGCTTTCAGGGTTTTGGTTGGACTGAGCCCCAGACTGGTCCTGCTCTGCCCCACAACCAGGCCTCCCACAGCAGCTGTGAGTCCCTCTCCTCCATCCATCCCTCCCACCTTCCCCAGTCCTCCCAGTCTCCCCAGTTTGTCCTGCCAAGGCGTATGCTCTGATGGGGTTGGGGGCTGCCTTTGCTGGCTTCATCCCACCCAGGTACAGTGGGGATCACCATGAATGCTGGGTGAGAACCCAGGCAAAGGGAGAAAAAGTATGAAAAATGGGTGGGGGGAGTAAAAAGTTAAAGAAAATATAAAAATAGGAGGGAAAAAAAACCCTCTCCTGACAATCACAGCCTGCCTTAATACTTCCTCCCTGCTACTTGAGATGTGAGCTCCAGCAGCTCTCCCCAGAATGCCAGCCCAGCAGCTCGGCTCCCAGTCCCCATCCCGCTCCCAAGTGCCTCCCCATCAGACCACTCTGCCAGCCAGTCACTCAACTGACCCCCATCAGACCAGCCAGCCCAGGAGAAAGCACCCTCTCCTTCCCACTACCACTGGTTGGTGAGCAGAGAGTAATGGGCTTGGGCAGGGAGCGCTGCCCTATGTGCCAGAGCTGCCCAGGCACTTCCATGAGCTTTTCATTGGGAAAAGAAAATTAAAAAGGATATTTAGAGCATTCTTCTGCAGTACCAGCACCCAGGCACCCTGCTTCACCCTCACCTGCCAAAGCAGATTTGCCACTCTGCTTTCACTTCCCTAATTCCCCATGGAGGTGTTGCTCATAACATCTTCATGCTGCTTTGCACAGCCCCAGAAACAGTAACAGGGATGCAGCACCCACTGACCCACTAGGTGAGCCCCACAAGAAGGATTCTGTGGCTGGTGCAGGCATGGAGATGCCCCACAGGGAGAAGCCCCTTCCCCAGAAAAAGGGCTGGACCAGTTGGGTGAGAGGCACAGGGTGCAAACACTCAACATCTGGCTTGAGGCTTACAAACAAAAAAAATAACCCTAAAACCCCTTTTTGAGCAGCATCAGCATCCCACCCATTTGCAAATGCTGTGTGTTGGAGGAAAAGAAAGCTGGCTCCTCCAGAGCTCTGAATGTTGGGAAATGCATCAAATACCATTATTTCTCCAGGACCAGGAAAACGAGCCTCTCAGGGGTGCATGCAGCCTCAAGAGGTTTGTGACACCCTCCAACACCCAGCTGAGATTCCCCCTGTGGATGGCAGGAGAGCCAGGGGAATGCAGCTTTTGGGGCAGGCTTTGTGCATTAGGGAGGGCACAGGTCAGCTGTGCTCACCCCAGCTCTCAAGTGCTGCACAGGGCAGCTATCACCACCATAAACCAACCACCATCTGCTCACAGTTGCCTGTACTCAGCCCAGCTTCACACCAGCATCTGCAATTGTGGGCACCCAGCAAGGATTTACTGTGGAGGTCCATGCCAGGAGCGTTGCCAGGGCTGTGGATGTGCCAACACAGACCCGACCCACAGAACAGGGGTGATTTAACAGCAGCCAGAAGCCTCCTGCTTTCACACCATCAGTTTTGCATGAGGAGATCAAACACAGAGTGGAAAGGCAATGACTTGGACACTTCTCAAAATTCTCCTTGGTAGGAAGAAAGCAAAAGCAACACCAGGCACTGGGTGATGCTTTCTACTCAGGAAAAAATGGGTTTGGGGGGAAGAAAACTTACTGAAAACTTATTTGCAACTTAAATATCAATAGTGTTTCTCAGAGGATTTTCCCTGGAGGGATGTGACCACAGAAACACGACTCAAGAGCTTCAAATCAGACCCAGCAACTGGAGAAGGCTTAAAACAGCCCAAAAGACCAACTGAAAAGGCAAAGAGCAGCCATGTGGCTAGGTGGTGATGGGGAGAACTGCACTAGGCTGGCCAAAGCCACAGGGCTGGAGTAGGGAGGTCACAGCAGGCACCCAAAATAAGGGGGAAGAGGATTAGCTGGAGGGGAAGAGGATGTTACTGAGCTAATAGTGCTTTTGGATGACCCCCTTCAGCCCCTTTTGGAAACGGTGCATCCAAGGCTGGCATCAGGGTATCCACAATGCCCCCATCTCCTCCTAAAATCAGGGTTTGTAGCACCAGCTGCACCACCCCCAGCTGTAAAACCAGCAAGGAAATGAAAATACTAATGAAGCAACACTTGTAGGATACAGGAGGCCAACCCTGGGAGCGTGCAGGAGACCTGCTCAAAAAATCCCCTCCTCACCAGTGCAGCCCCTGCCCCTCCTCACCCTGGGAATTTTCCCTTTGCAGCTCCTGCAGCGTTTTGAGAGTGGACATCAGTTTTTCCAAGCACTGCTTTTTATTCACAATTCCTTGTAAAGGTAGGTTGGGAGGGGGTAACCTCAGAGCATGGCAGAGGGATGAAAACCCCCTCGTTTCCTCTCATCCCATCTGGAACATTTTTCTCTAGTCTCTCCCCAAATTTCAAGGCACTCGCAAAGGTTTCAATGCCTCAGCATTTCTCCTAAGGGAAAAGGATTTGGAGGAGGGGGGGTTGGGGGGTGAAAGAAAACCCAACCACACCGCCACACCAACCCATAGCATGTTTATGAATCAGACTGTTCAGCGTGTGTTTCGGGGGTGGAAAAGGTGGGCGATGCGCAGAAGAACAGCAAGCAGAGTTGGATGAGTCAGAAAATACTGCCTTTCCTCTCCTTCCACCTCAGATATTTCAGCATGGGATAGAAATTTGGTTTTATTTTCTTCATTTTAATTGTCAAGAGAGAGTTGGAGTGTAACCTTGGCTGGTTAGCAACCACCAGCAGCTAGCCCCACGTTAAGCAACGCACACGCAGGGGCATGTGCCGGTGGCCAGATGTGCACATCTGTACACACAGCCCTGGGTGTGGGGATGGAAATAAAGAATCTATCAGTGGGGGTTGTTTCTGCTGCTTCCAGCAAAGCAGGGACTCAGCTGCATGCTCACACCAGAGTGGAAAGCTGCTCGTGAATGAGCCTGGGCGGATTTGGGGAGAGTGGGAATACATCACAGGCTGGATTTGGGCTTGGGGACATCACCTCCTCCTGGCCAGGCAAACCTGGGCACACACACACACTGAAATACACACAAGGGCTCCAAGATCCTGAAATGAAGCTTACAGAAATGTAGGAAGGCATGCTGTAGAAGAAAAGCCAGTTTACTCATGGTTTGGAGCAAAGCTGGTTTGGGTAACACTGACACCAGCCATCACCAACACCGTTATCACTGCGCCTTGCAATGAGGCACAGGAGGTTCTGAAGAGCATCAGGTACCACACTGGGTGAAGAAGAGGATGGGCAAGCCCCCAAGGAGGGCTGACAGGCAGGGTCCAATCCTGCTCATGGGCGTTTCTGACTGCAGATGGCAGCGGGGCTTGTGCTTTAGAGTCACAGGAGATGAAATGCAAGACAAGACAAACGCCCCTATGCTCCAACCAGCCAAGCACTTGACTCCACTGACATTCACAGTCCATTTAGGTTACCGGTGAAGCAAACAGAATTATGCATATGCATTAACACTGGCAATCTCCTGCCTGAAATGCATGCTCATTTACACATGGAAATCCATTTAGAAGAGAGAAATCAGAGCTGTGGGGAAAACAGAAAGATTACTGACCATCCATGGGGTGATGCACGTTGACATCCATCATTCCCTGGCAAAACAGAAATCATTTCAGCTGCCCCTGGGTTCATATTTCAGAAGAAGAATGTCTGCAGCCCCATATTCCCCTCCTCAGCCTGTTATCAAAGATGTGCACGTTGTGCTTTTGTACTTTATTTATCTATTCATTTAAGCGTTGCAGTGTAAAAGCAACCTGTGGAGTGGTTGGGAAGTGCCAGCCCAGCACACGTGGAGCATCCAAAGCATTTAGTAGTTTAAAATTGACTTTGGAGATTCAGGAGCCTTTTAGGAATCACCATGGTGAGACCTAAACGTTCTGTGGCGTCTCCGGTTTCCTTGGCAAACAAAGCGGCCGCGCCGACAGCACCGACGACATACCTGAAACTAAAACAAGAGCTCTTCCTAATGGAGAAATATCTTCTCCCAGTCTAGTAATCTGTATCTCACTGCTTGGCTGCCAAGCCACGGACTGGAGGCATTATTTCATCAGTATCGCTCTCTGTTTCCTCCTACAAATGTAAATGTGAGCACTGGGACTGAGGAAAGAGATTTTAGGCTGCAAAAGAATACACTGCCAAAACAAAACTTGTTTCTTTTCTAATATAAACCCCAACAAGGGCTTCTCACCCAGTGCTGGGGCTCGTTGCAGCTCTTTTTTCTTAAGATGCATCGACACAATAAAGCAGCAGCAGACGGCAGCTCTCTGAAGCACCTCGGGAGGCAGTTTTTAAGACAGATGATGTATTTTACATTGTGATTCATGACCACATGGGCAGTTTGATTTCAGGTTTAGAAGGAAATGAATGAAAGCAAGATGGGAGGGTGTGAAAATGAAACTAGCTGGAGCCGAAGGTCTGCTCTGCACTTCAAGCCACGCCAGATTTGAATTTTCTTCCCCCTTCTGTGCAAGCTCAAGCAAATCACCAAACTGCCCTGCACTTCCGCTGCTGGGGCTTAACTTAAGCCCAAATTAAAATGCAATTTAAGACAGACCATCTCCCAGGACCTGCATTCTGGGTGAAGCCCAGCTTGCTGTGCCACGCTGCAGCACCCCTGCCCACAGCAGCTCTCCCAAACGGGGCACCCAAGGGTACCCCGCTGTGCTCAGGGAGCTCAGCTCCTGATGTCTCCACACGACCTGCAAGTTCTCACCACGCTGGAAAAAAAAAGCTATTTGCTTAACATTAAGGTTTTAAACCAACCCAACCCCATTCTGTGCGATTTGAAGTTGTGCTAATCTGTCTGTGCCTCATCCAGACCACAAGAAACATGCAGATAATGGCACAAGAACTGCAAAAGATCAGAAATCTTTAAACTCTTCCAGTGCATTTTTGCTGCTGGTCGCCCTGCCCACATGACAGCTCCCAACCAGTGCACGTTGCTGCGAGCTGTGTCCTACAGGAGATGGGGAGGCAAAAGCCCATCTTTGGGACATCCCAAAGTCAGAAGTTCTTGCAAATCAACAGACAACAAGAGATCGAATGACAGACCATACAGGAAGCAAGAGGTGTGCCTAGAGCCATTGCTTGAAAGAAGGGAAAGGAGGAAGGGGGGATGGGGAGGGAGTAAAACGACAAACTAATCGCCACCACTAACCCTTCGCTGTACACCTACGTCATCCGCTTGAGCTCCCTTTTTCAAGGCAGAGAGCCTGATGCCACCAAGCAGCCAACGTGCCTGACTCAGCGACAGTGATTCACTTGGGCAAACAGGAGGGCGAAAGCGCTGTGAGCCCCACGGCAGCAGTGCCTGCAGGTGACAGCAGTGCCTGCAGGTGACAGCAGTGCCTGCAGGTGCCGTGCAGGCCACCCCATGGCCCGTCACCCACGCATCCCCACGGGGCCAAGGGACGGTGTAGAAGTGTTGGGAGCAATTAATTATACCTTGAAATCAGGCATCCCTCTCAGTTATAGATGTGGTTTGCATTCAGCCCCCCAAAACAGAGGGATTGCTCCCCTCCTGGCTAAGCAGACAGGTCCCCAGCTGCCCTCCTCCATCAGGTCAAACAAGGGCAGGTGTGATGCTCCATCACTTACACCTTCTGCAGAGCGCTCCAGGGCAAGAACTCCTGAGAGCAGCCCTGACCATGCTGACACAGCAAACAGAGCAGAAGCTGCCCAGTACAGGGAGCACTGGTGTGAAGTGGGACCCTGAGCACAGCCCAGCACAGATAACTGCTGCCTACAGAGCCTGTCTGGAGGAGGCAGAGCCTTCTGACCCCACTTAACAGCTGCCCAGTGAATAAAGATGCAGACAGCAATCCCCCCAGCATCTAATCAGGTTTTCCTTAGCCTCAACCATGAGCAAAAAGCAGGCACAAAAAGCTCCAACCCAGCAGAGTTTCCACATTCAGCTCCTTGAACAACTTCAGGAAAGGACTTGCTCCTCCAAAGCACTGGACCAAGCTCACCCTAAAACCCTCCAGTTCCTGCACACAGAGTTAGCAACCTAACAACACCCTATCTCTCCCGGCCACCCCTTCCTCATCCACCACAGCACCCACAGCCTGCCCAGGGCTGCGGTGAGCCAGCAGCGGGCCCCCCCACCGCGACACCCCCTGCCCCGACTTTGGGGCTTCCCTCCTTCACCCACAGGCAACGGGGAAACTTCCCTCTCTCCTACCTGGCGACACATCCACCCCCTCTCTGCTTTCAGACGCTCCGCCAGAGGAATTAATACCCCGCTAATTGCCCCCGCCGCCCGTAGCCACAGGAATTGCCCCGTACTGGAAACCAGCAAACGCTCCCCCCACCAACAGGTGCCCCGCGGCTTGCGGAGGGGGGACGGAAGACCCGGGAAGGGGGGGTCCCAGAGCAGCATCCCGGTCCCGCCGGGAGGAGTCCCCGAGGAAGGGTCCCCTCCGGTGCTCCATCAAGCCACCCCCTCCCGCCCCCCGCCCGCAGACCCTCCCCGGTGCCGTCCCGCCGCACTAACCATTGGGGCCGTACTTCTCCCGGTTACGGCGGACCTGCTCCGCGCTGAGCCCGCAACTCTCGGTTACCCCGAAGCGGCGGAGGACGTCGAGCACCGGGAGGCTGTGCGCCGCCTCCATGCCCCGGCGGCGGCCCGGGCCGAGGAGGAGGAGGCGGGGATGGGGGGGAGGAGGGAGGGATGCTCGGCGGGGGGCGCACGGAGGGCACACGGGGCACCGCTCGCACGGCGCTACCTCGGCACCTCTCCGCCCGCCGCGGGAAGGGGCACCCCGCCGCCGGACCCGCCTCCTCCCCGGCGGCACCGCCCTGCCCGCCGCTTCCCCCGCCTCCCCCGGGGCCGCCGCGCCCGGCGCCGCCTTCCGCGGGGCAGCCCCGGGGACTATGGGGGGTGGGGAAGGGGGGGGAAGAGCCGGGTGGGGCCCCCCCCGGGCTCCGGCAGCCGCCTCTTTGCAGCCCAGGCTGGTCCTCTCCAAAGGCGGCTGCTTCCCCGCCCTTTATGGTATTTCTTTAAGTATTTCCGAACTTCTCGGAAGTGATGCTGGAGGCAGGGAAATCCTCCCGGCCAAAGGGAAACATCCCCAGGGTGCTGGGACAGGGGTTGCTCAGCCCCTGGCAGGGTGAAGCAGGGGGAAGGTCCCCTCCCTCACCCCTCTTCCAGCTGGGAGTTGGGCATGACCTACCCTGCTCCCCCTGCCCCGCTGGAGGCAGCCCAGGTCCGTGTCCATGGCTGTAACCCTGCGGGATCAGGAAGCCCTGGAAGCAGGAATCACTGCCTGTCACTTGTTAAAACCTCTGCCAACACCATCCCCATCGATGCACTGCATGAGGAGAGAGGCAGCTGTGCTGCTCTGCCTTCGCCTTTGGAGATGTGGAATGTGACATGTCACCACAGGGAGATGTGGGAAGGGACCACAGCACCTGGCCTCACACACGGGAAACCCTGAGCATCAGGGTGTGTCCCAGACATCCTGGGGCACTGTGCTCCACACCGTCAGCACTCTGCATCCACACCACATAAGGCAGAGCAACGGTACTCAAGCAAATAGGCTCAGCCTGGAGGCACCTCTGGTTTTGCAAGGATTCAGCACAGCCAGGCTGGCCTCAACCCCTCTTCCCACCATATTTAACCAGGTCCCTGTCCCCTCCCTGCTTGGCTCAGGAGGGGCCACTGCCTGGTTTCACAAGTGCTTTACATCACCCTTTTACAACACTTGCTCCCAAGTGGTTACTTAAATGACTGTTTCTAGCAGTTCTGCCATGCAGCAGAGACCAGAAGCACCACTGTGAGGAGTTACCTTGATCTGGAAAAGGAGGGTAGCCCCCAAAATCCACGGGTACAACCCAGCTAAGCATAACCCCCACGGCCCCATCTGCAGGGCTTCTCCATGGAGCTCACCTTGCTGGGCTCTTCACTGGGCAGTCACTCTGAGACCTGACTAAACCCCACTCCTGGGGACTGTCCCCATGTGAACACCAACTTCTGACTTTTCAGGTACTTCCAGTTCTCCCCCTGCAAGGAACACATGGCTGATGGCAAGGGGCACCGCTCTCCAACCGAGGGTGGAGAGGTGAGACAGCTGGGGGTGATGAATGTCCCCAAAGCAGAGCCTGGAGACAGAGGCAAGCAGGAGGAAGTGGCAGCAGACATCTCGTGGAGGAGCTCTTGCTTGTTTATTTCTATGCAGATTCATTTATAGAACACGTTCTGCAGCTCCCACTGCAGCAGACGTGTTGGATAATAAAGGTTTGGGGGTTTTTTGGTTTGTTAAATTCATTTTTTTCAGTTCACTGCAGCTGATGGCGTGGGAGGGGAAGGGGTGCTCTCTCTGAGCTGCAGCCCAGTGCCCCCCCCCGAGCTGTGCCACAGGCCCTCCCGCAGGAAGCACAGCTCCCAGCCCTGTGGTCTGACCTCCCTTTGAGCTCTGTTGTATTCATCTGCCTCTTGTGACTGTTTCTGGGGGGGGAAAAGTGGTGTTTCTGCTGCTGAGCACCCTGGGTGCCAGTGCTGTGCTCCATCAGGGTCTGCCCCAGGGGGCTCTGGCTCATGGGCTGAGCAGTTCCACCAGCTGCCTGTGGAGAACTGATGGGTTCTGGTAGTGTTGAAACATGACATGATCTTGACAAGGTGCACAGAGGCCTCTGATGCACCCCCAAAACTCAGGAATTGCCCTCAAAGCAGCTGTGTTAGTGGAGGGATGGACCAGACTCCAGCATCACGCAGCCTGCAGCAGGGGTAGGAGCATGCTGCAGGTGGGCTTGGCCCTTCTCACCTGTCCCCAGGGCAACTGTGCTGCCCTGAGAGCAAGGCTGTTCCAAGAGAGGGTTCTTTGTGCCCTCCTGGGTGTGATTTTGGGGCCACAACCCATCATTACCCATGGGGGGCCCTAACACCCACCCATCACCCACCACGGGGGGTCAATGGGGTCCCAATGGGGTCCCACCACCCATCATCACCACCCACAGGTCTGCACCCCTGAAGGTGAGGGTCTGACTCAATGCTCCTTGTGCAGATGGAGAACAAGGCACACTGAGGCCATGCTGCATGATCAGGAGACCCTCTTTTCTTTCCCCAGCACCTCCTGACCCCTTTATCATGCTCTGCAGCTGCAGTGGTTCAGACCATGGGTCTCCCCAGCCCAATCATCAGCTCCTGCCACCAGCCAAGGTGTGGGCAGGGACCCACAGCATTTTACACTAGCTCCCTTCCAGTGTTTCAGCATTTTATTCAGCAACCCCCAAGGATCTCCCTTCCAAGCCCTCATCTTGTCTGCCCACACCGTGCCCTCGGGGCTTTGCTCAGCACTGCATGAAGACCCAACTCCTGTTGCTCCTGCTCTTCATCATTTCATCAGATGACACCAGCCCTTGTGCTGGAAAAGAGCACAAAGAGGATGTCCCAGCTCCAAAAGTTAAAGTTAGACAAAGTTGGGAGTGACTGAGAAGGGAGTTTCAAAGGGAACATCTGGCAGCTCTAGTAACAAGGGGCACCATCCACCCCATGTGTAATTAAGCAATCCACCAAAATTGTTAGTCCTAAATTGGTCAGTCAGCAGTGAGAGAAAAGGGTCTGAAGTGAAGAGACCCTCAGTATTGCAAGGAAAGGGCCTGTGGCCACTGGAGTGAGCTGGGCTGGGGGGAGTGGGGCTCCATCCCTGGCACACACCCCCCTAGTTTGAGGGATTCCCTTTTGCAGCATGTCATCCCTGAAATGAAAGGCCAACCTCCTTATCGGCTTCCCCCACAGTCCTAATTTTTGGAGGTTGACAAGCTTAAGAGGGTCCCAAGAAGCAGAAAGGAGTGGGTGCAACACCTCCCCAGCTCCTGAGGAGGGTTTTAATGGGGTTACAGGAGTTAGAGCAGGGCCCAGCGAGTGCTGACCGAGCACCACGTGAGGCATGGAAATCTCCAGCTGGTTTTGATTTTGATCTTGTTTCTACAAAAGGAAATTGGGAATAATTCTCCTGAAAGCCCTGGATTTGCACTACTGTGCTCCTGGGCTGGGGGTGAGGGCAGTGGGACAGCCAGAGCCCCTCCAGAGCCCGTCAGAGCCAGCGGAAAGGATGCAGTGACACTGAGCCACGTTCCTCCCCAAAAGGATTTTACAGTCTGGGGAAGATTAAACTTTTATCTCCACTGTGTTCCTCAGAAATGGGGAAAAAGTTATGTTTGCTGGGAAGAGAGCAGCCAGGGTGCTTGTAACCAGCCCCCAGGCTCCAGCATGGATAACACACACTGACCAAGCCTGAGCACAAGCTGACCATGGGTGCAGGGACTGTCAGCAGCAACCATGGCTTGAAGGATGGGAGAAAAAGTGCAGGGCTTTTGGTCAACTGTATCTCATCCTCTTTGTTTCTGTGGTGACATTTCATCCTCTTTGCTTCTGTGGTGACATGGCTTAGGGTCCACGTTGGCACTCCCCCAGCTCAGGTCAAGTTCACCTTAATTCAACAGGGAGTTAGGAGAGGCAGGTGCTGGAGCCAGCCCTTGGTGTGGGCATTCTGGCATCTCTGGAGTGCCCTGCACATTCCTGCTGCTGCACACTCCTATTGCCCCTGGGCTCCTCCCAGGAGAGGAGCTGCCAGCCCCAAAAAGAACAAATTCAGGCTTAACCACCCCAAACAGAGAGGCTAATGCCACACAAGGAGGTGCCAATCTCTTTTGTCAACAGCTCTCACCTTCATAAAGCAACTCTGCATTATGCACAGCTGCCCCTGTACTGCTCCAGCACAAACCCTGGCTCTGGGGCCACCTCACAAAGTGCCATTAATTAATTAAAGATGCCAATGCCACTGTATTTGCCATTCTGCTCCCAGGCTTTCTCCCACTACATCCCCTCAGTTCACATGGAATGACTCCCCATCACAGGGGAGAGTTGGGAACAGCTTTTTTTTACCTCTGCAGCAGCTTTGATATTTGCTTTTCCTATGGAGGAAAAAAAAAAAATTACTCCTTGAAATAACAGTTTGAGGCTCTTCTAAATGTTATACACTGGCCAACCTTTCAGAGCCAGGCTTAGGGGTTTATTTTTAATCCCCTAGCCAGGAGTCCCAGCAGCAACAGGCCAATCCTGCTCCCCCAGGGCTGGATCCAAAGAGCACTGAAGCATCAGCCCTCACTGCACGATGCTCAGGGCTGGAGCTCCAGTGTTCCCACCCGTGCTGGAAATATATACCCTGGGCTGTGTGTCTTAGGGTGGTGTGGAAGTGTAGTTCCCATTGGGATTTGGCTTCTCAGAGCACAGCAGCAGCTGTTGAAGGTGGCAGGGGAGCACCAGCCTTGCCATGCATCCCATCAGGATGCAGGTTTGCAGCACAGGGCTGCGGTGGTCCTGGCTCTGCAGAGCCCACCTAGGGCAACGGATGCAGGGAGCCAGAGACCCTGGCAGCAGCTGGGCAGCACAGGAGGTTCCATCTAGGAATATCCATAGGGACAAGGCTTTTCTGCTGGGAAGCAATGGATGCTTCCCAGGGGCCACAAAGATGCTCAAAGGGCTGGAGCAGCTCCCCTATGGAGAGAGGCTGAGGGAGCTGGGCTGGGTCAGCCTGGAGCAGAGAAGGCTGTGGGGGGACCTCACTGCAGCCTTCCAGTCCCTGAAGGGAGCAGAGGAACAGGAGGGGAATCAGCTTGTTAAAGGGCAGAGACTGGCAGGACAAGGGGGATGGAGTGAAGCTGGAGGAGGGAAGGGTTAGATTAGGTATTAGGGGGAAGTTCTGTGCAGAGAGAGTGGTGAGGGGCTGGAACAGGCTGCCCAGAGAGGGGGTGGGTGCCCCATCCCTGGGGGTGTTCAAGGCCAGGTTGGATGGGGCCCTTGGCAACCTTGTGTAGCTCCAGGCCTGGAGGTTGGTGGCCCTGCCTGTGGCAGGGGGTTGGAGCTGTGTGACCCTTGGGGTCCCTCCCAACCCATGCCAGCCTGGGATTCTATGCTGCACAGGGCAGTTGCCCTATTTCCCAGTTCCCATGGCTGTGAGGAACAGGAATCCCAGCACCAGTATATGCTTTACAGCTGCACATACATTGAGCTTGCCTTTCCCTTTAGGGCTCTGTTTGTAATTAAGCTGGAAATGGGGCTTTCCTAAGTGGAACACCCCAGCTGGGGCATTTCTGGAGCCATCACCAGAGCTCTGCACTCCAGATTCGAGTGAGGATCCCACAGCATTTCCAAACTCCCTTGCCTCTCCCTGCAGCCAGCATCAGCACACTTAGCAGCCTCTGTTTATGGATGTAGACTTATACTGGGAAATTATTCTTTTAAAAACTGTGTTCCAAGCCTTTTCAAAAGTTGGAAAATACATTAATACCCATCGAAGGGGGAACACTGTGACACTGATGCTCAAATGCTTTTTCCCCTGATGTGAAATACCTCTTGGAAAAGAACCCCTGCCTTTATGGTTCCCAGGATTTTTTGCTGGAGGTTTGGAAACAGTGAAAGCAAATAACACAACAGGAGACTCCAAGGAGGCACCGAGCAAGGCAGGAGCCCTGCACATACCTGGGGCTGGGCTGATGTTTGAGCTAGTTAATCCAACCCTCTCACCATGGGCAAAATGTCACTCCTCATTTCCCCCCAGCAAACACAGGAGCCAAAAATGGAAAAATGTCTGGGTTTCAGGAGGGAGGAGGGACAATCCCAGCTCTCCATGGAGATGTAACACTCACCTAGGGCAGGCAAAGGCTGGCCAGTGGGCTTGGCCAGCATCAGTGGGGTTTTGCCTCTTCCTTTCACATCTAGAGCACCTTTCCTTCTCCTGCCAAGAACAAACTGCACACCATCCCATCACCAGAGCCAGCCCACTCCAATGACACATCTCCCTCCACAGCAAATGCATCACACCAGCTTCCAAGCCAAAAATGCCCACAGGACGTGGCCCCTCCAGCTGGAGGGATGCGAATCAGCTGTGGTGCTGCCCAAAGGGATGTGCTCAGCCCTGCTGCACCCTAGCCTGTGGAAGGGTGGGTGCTGTGGGGCTGGGGAGGAGGGTGCTCATCCCAGCATTGAGCAGCCTTTTTGGAAGTGAAGGGGTGATTCAAAGAGGCAGCTTAAGAGGCAATTAATAGAGCTTTAATATAAGGAGAATTTGCATGTTTTGACCCTAGAAAGTAGTTGCCTGTTTGGGAGCTTAGTGGCTTCAGGGGACACCAGCACCTGATGTGCTCCATGGGATGAGTTGCTGGGTTTTTACTATGCAATCTCTTTTTTTTTAAGGCTGATTCTCAGGTCTGGAGGGTGGGAAATGGGAATCCCAGGGGTTTTGTGACTGCACTGAGTCCTTCCTACAGTTTCCTAGGAGGTGGGCTGGCTGTGCTGAGTGATGCTTAAGGCAGGACCAGAGCTGGATCCCTGCCCTGCACCATTTCCAAAGCAAGACCCTGAGGACAAGCTGCTGAGCCCTGGGGCTGCCCTGATCCCAGGCAGCAGCTGAGCTGCACAGGGAAAAAGAAAATGTAAAATAAAATATAGAAAACAAAGCCTTTTAAAAATTATTAAAAATAAAATTCAAATAATTAATGAAAAGCACTTTGGGGGGCAGGTCCCACACAGCACTCAGCAGGATGCCCCCTTGCAGTAGGGAAGGGAGCCAGGCTGGGTCAGCTTCATCCCTTCAGCAATGGAGATCCCACCACAGCCACCCCATCGTGACCCTGACGTGGTCCACTAGGATGGGAAATAAACCCAACACACAGCCCTGAGGCGTGTGTTACAGGGCAGCAAGCATCCCTCCTTCCTCCAGGCTCTTCCCTGCCTCCAAACCATCAGCAATTTGCCAAAATGGCAAATTTTCAGCAGCAAGGCTTGAGGAAGTGACCTTTAGTGAGGACGGGAACCCCAGCCCAGCCAACCCTGCTATTTTTAACCAAGCATCAGGCTGAGCAATGGTGAGTTTCCTTCCTCTTTCTCTTTCGTGAGCACTGAACAAAGGAAAACCAATAAACCTCCAGAAACCCTGCACTTTGAGGCAAGGAAGCCTATGAGAAAACAAAAAAGGTAACCCAGCACATTTCTGACCAGGGCCAGGATGGATGGTTCAGGCTGAGAATTCCTCTGTGAAGCAGGAAAATGCTGCAGTGACTCTCCTGAGGCTTTTTGAGAGAGGGGAAAAAAATACAGCCAGGGGGAAGAGGGACTGGTTTGACTGGGGGAGCTGGAAGGAACAGGGGAAAATTAAAAAGCAGCAGCATTATTTTTTCCAAGAGTCCCAGGATCTTGTTCCAATATTTCCTCAACAAAAAGAAAAAAAAGGATTTTTTTTTTTTTCCCCTTTAAGGTGACACAGAGACAGTTCTATTCAAGGAGGAATAAAACCCAACAAAAGTGAGAGCTTTCATTTGTTGTAGCTCACTTTCCCAAAGGTTTTCATTTTTGTCTTGATAAGTAGCAGCCAAACCCATCACCACCCCAATGTGATGTAAAACACCCCCTGAAAATTCGTCATGTATTCCCAACACACATCTATAGCTCTGGGAAAACTTCTCCTTCTTGGTGCATCGATACCCCAAAATGTGTGGTACTCATCCCTGCCTGCAGGCTGGGCAAGGACCAAAGCCTTGTCTCCTCTCCAAGCGCCAAAGCCCTTGGGCTCTCCAAGCACCAAAGCCCTTGGGCTCTCCAAGCACCAAAGCCCTTGGGCTCTCCAAGCACCAAAGCCCTTGGGCTCTCCCAGCACCAAAGCCCTTGGGCTCTCCCAGCACCAAAGCCTCGGCTCTCCCAGCACCAAAGCCCTTGGCTCTCCCAGCACCAAAGCCTCGGCTCTCCCAGCACCAAAGCCTCGGCTCTCCCAGCACCAAAGCCCTTGGGCTCTCCCAGCACCAAAGCCTCGGCTCTCCCAGCACCAAAGCCCTTGGCTCTCCCAGCACCAAAGCCTCGGCTCTCCCAGCACCAAACCCTTGGCTCTCCCAGCACCAAAGCCCTTGGCTCTCCCAGCACCAAACCCTTGGGCTCTCCCAGCACCAAACCCTTGGCTCTCCCAGCACCAAACCCTTGGCTCTCCCAGCACCAAACCCTTGGCTCTCCCAGCACCAAAGCCCTTAGGCTCTCCAAGCACCAAACCCTTGGCTCTCCCAGCACCAAACCCTTGGGCTCACCAAGCACCAAACCCTTGGGCTCACCAAGCACCAAACCCTTGGCTCTCCCAGCACCAAAGCCCTTGGGCTCACCAAGCACCAAACCCTTGGCTCTCCCAGCACCAAACCCTTGGGCTCTCCAAGCACCAAAGCCCTTGGGCTCACCAAGCACCAAACCCTTGGCTCTCCCAGCACCAAACCCTTGGGCTCTCCCAGCACCAAACCCTTGGCTCTCCCAGCACCAAACCCTTGGCTCTCCCAGCACCAAACCCTTGGGCTCTCCCAGCACCAAACCCTTGGCTCTCCCAGCACCAAACCCTTGGCTCTCCCAGCACCAAACCCTTGGCTTTCCTGGTAAATCACAAAAACTATTTTGCATCACAAAAGCTTTAGAGAATTGTCTGTCAGCCGGCAGTGTAATGACTGTATTTACAGCTCCTGATAGTGTCTATGTTTTTCAGGTAGCCTGCAAAAAAAGAAAGTGGCAACATTCTGTGGGGTGAGCTATATATGTATCGAGCTATATATAGCTCACAAATACATCGAGCTCGACCCACGCGCCGCATAGAAGGAATTGTTTGCCAAATACTTAACGTGCTGCTATCAGCCTCCCTGAGGAAAAAAAATAAACCCTACATTAATCAGAGAGCAAATCTATAGCATGGCAGGAACAGCTTTTGGCTCTGCAAAGGCAGAACATGTGCAACTGCTCAGTTTGCTTCGCTCTGGATGCCGAGCCCAGAAACGCTGACGGCTGCTCCCGCTGAAGGCGGTGGCCTTTGCAGGAGATGCAAAGCTTTTTTCCACCATGGATTTTGCCTGGGTTTTGGTTTGTTGTGTTTGGGGCTTTTTTTCCCCTCAGTTTGAGGAATTGCTGCTGGTTTCCTGGCTCAGACATCACGCATGAGCATCCCTCTGAATAAGCTGCTTTAGTTGTTCTTACCCTCTCATTGGGCTAAGGAGGTAAAAGTGAAGGAAACAGTCCCAAAAACCCCAACCCTCTGGGATTCTCCTCTTTGTATGGCTCCAGGGACTGGGGCTTTGGGAGAAAACACCTTCCCGAGACATACAGCAACGTGAACAATGGCTCTGGTGTTGCCTTGGCTGGGATGACCCAGAACAGCTGAAGAGAACTTGCCAGCTTCTCACAACACAGCCCATGTCTTGGCTGTGACTGTGTGGGTCCAGCCTGGGTGACCAGCCAGGGCCATCACTCAGGCTGGTCCTCACCATCTCACAGCATTCCTGCAGATCCCAAACCTCATGCAAAGCTACTCTGGCTTCACTGAGGGGACATGGCCACATTGCATCCTCCTTAAACTATGGGCCAAATCTGCCTCCTTTTATTTCTGTAGTGTCTTTTGCCACAGGCACAGCTTGCTTTGCACTCTTATTGCTCACCTGGGCAGGGGCTGGTGCAACTCCTCCATCCCCACAGGCTGCTTCCATCCACAACCATTCCCAAAAAGCAGCTTCCACTTGCACACTGTTCCCTGCCCTGGCAGGTGGCTCCTGGGGCTGTGCACAGCAAGTGGGGCGCTGGCATCTGACAGGAAAAGGCACCCAAAGGTGATCAAGGGTCCTCTCCACAGGCATCCGTGGGCACATGATTCTGCACAGCAAAACACCCTCCAAAACTCAAAGGCAAAGTCCATGGCATCTCCTTTCTGCTTGTCTATTTTCAAGCTTCCCTACCAGGCCAGAAGTTCTCTCCCTGTGCTCACCCTGATCACACAAGATCATTGGTCCCCAAATGCACTTCAAGTAAAACACAAAGAGCCAGCAGTGTGCCCTGGGGGCTGAGAGAGCCAGTGGGATCCTGGGGTGCCTCAAAAGGACTGTTGCCTGCAGGTCTAAGGAGGTGATCCTCCCCCTGTACTCTGCTCTGTTCAGGCTCCACCTGGAGTGTTGTGTCCAGTTCTGGGCTCCCTGCTATAAAAGGGACGGGCATCTCCTGGAGAGGGACCAGCAAAAGGCTAAGAAGATGATTAAAGGACTGGAGCATCTCCCCTACAAGGAAAGGCTGAAAGAACAGGGGCTGTGCAGCCTTGAGAAAAGAAGCCTGAGAGGGGATCTGATCAATGTTTATAAATATCTCAAGTAGGGGGTTGGACCCGATGATCTCTTGAGGTCCCTTCCAACCCCTGTGATTCTGTGATGCTGTGAAATTCACATCTGAAATGTACGTATCCAAAGGCACCTGACGTCTAAGAGGCTTTGCAAGCCACCCAGCCTGCATCTCTCTGAAGACAGAGCAGAGCTGAGCCCTCGTCTCCCACATCAGAAGCAGCCTGTGATAAAAAGAAAAGAAAAAAAAGGGGGGAAAAGAAATTCACAAGAACATTTGCTGCTGGAAGCTGCTCATGGGAAGGGTGTGATGTCTGGAAGGAGCCTGTGCACACAACGAGCGCCAAGGAAGGGACCGCTGATGTGATGGCTCAGTGCAACATGCAAAGAGCGTTCCCTGGTTTGGGGACATGCTGGGCTCCTGGACAGACACCACGGTGCCCACCACAGGCAGCCCACACTGGCCCTGGAGAAGCACAAACCAAAGGATTCAGTAAATTTAATTTTAACCCAGTGAGGAGGCGGCTCTCTGCAGATGGCATCAGTGCCAGCTTCACTGCCAGCTCCACGGTGTGTCATCGGCTCTGCTCAGCCTGAAGTGATGCAAATATAGAAAACAATGTCATTGTTGCTAGGATTTTCAGGCTCTGGCTGCTTGGCCAGGCTGAGAACGCACGGCAATGCTGGGGAAGGATGGCCACAAGGAATGGTGGTGTTCCAGATGAAGAGGAAGATGAGTAATTCTTCCAAACGCTGAGTCCTTCCAGTGCACAAGTGTGGTTTTTAAATAGCTCAGCTCTCAGTTATCAATAACGCTTTCAGCTCCTGTGGGCCTCAAGGACATCAAAGTGTGGATTGGCTGCAGGCTTTGAGACTGTGGTGAAAGCCACCTCAAGTCACCCAATGTCCTGGGTTTGCTCAGCTCCAGCCCCAAGCTCTGAACTCACAGAAACATCTCAAATCAATGAGCAAAGCAACCAGAAATTGGGATTTATAAGCCACCAGATGCCCCTATTTACCCCTGAAGCTCTCCCCCTGTGCCAGCCCAACCATGGCCAACACATAAGACATGGCACAATCCAAACACTGTGGTGTTCAGCAGCAGGGACACAGGCAGTGGCTTTGCCATCACCTGCCCATGCAGATGCCCCAGCCTCATCTCTGAGCTACCCCAAGCTTTCCTGGGGTGCCTGTGCAGGCAGGAGGCAGGGGGAGGGTGGGGTATGTGTCTCACCTCTGCAGGCTGCCCACAAGCAAGTGCGCCAGCAGAGAAGGATTTTGACTATTCTACTCAAAAAAAAGCCACTGTTTCCCCTGTGTTTTTCCAACCCAGAGAGGCACAGCTGGCTGAAGAGCTCTGCTTTCCCACAGCAGGTACCAGCAGGCAGCCGTGTAACACCCATCCCCTGCAACCCAGTGTGAAGACATCCCCCACTCTGCAAAGCTGTTACCCAGCCCTGGGCTCCAGGCACAGCAAGGACCAGAGTTTTGGGGCTATTTGAACACCCATGAGCTCCCCATGCTCGTGGGACACACCATCTTTAAGCATCTAAAAAGCCTGTGTGGGATCTGCATGAGAGCTGGGAATTTTTGGGGGGCTGAAACAAGACTCTTTCCAGCCCCTGTTTTGCAGGGGGAGTTTTGGGTTTACACCATCACCCCCCTCAAAAATGGGATTGCTCTTGTAAAAGCTCTGTGCCCGATGACTACCAGCTCTTGAAACTGTCTGGGGGCAGGGAGGGGGTCACACATCTCCTGGAGAGGCGACGCACCCTCCTCGCACACCCCACACCGCCCATGGCAGAGCCCAGGTACAGGGGGATGCCAGAAAATCCAATTTCCACCTAATTAACTGATCATACAATGGTCTGTGTTGGAAGGGACCCCAAGGATCACAGAGCTCCAACCCCCTTCCACAGGCAGGGCCACCAACCTCCAGGCCGGGATCTACACAAGGTTGCCCAGGGCCCCATCCAACCTGGCCTTGAACACCCCCAGGGATGGGGCACCCAACCCCTCTCTGGGCAGCCTGTTCCAGCAATGATGGATGATGATCCCCCTATGCAGGGTGGGAATAGGAGTCAGGTGCTACTTGAGCTGGGAGCTGCAGCCGGCAGCAGGAGGCTGAGCGTCCCTGGCGCGGGGCCGAGAGGATGGGGAGGGAAGAGCCAGGGGAACTGCTGCGCACAGGAAAGCCTGTGAGCTCTCCAAACATCTGACATCCAGCTCAACCAGCTTCTTGTCCATGGAAATACACAACCGTGACCTACTTCCAGGGAACCCAAGCGCCCGTTTAAACAACCCCCTGATAAATGAAGGCAAGAAACCATTTCCTCCCCATTTCCTTCCATTAGAAACGAAACACTGCCATTAATCACCAGGGAAGAAATAAAACCCCTCTGCTGGTGACTGCATGAGTCAGGGCCCTCTCCTTCAGCTCTCCCAGACCTGATCCCAGCCATGCTGAGCCCAACCATTGCTCCCTCCTACCTTAACTGCATGATGAGCACACACAGCTGCCACCCAGGGCACACCATGTGCTGCGATGAGCTGATTGATGCTCAGGTGCATCCCCTATTTTATTACTCCAATTAATTTCATTTTTCACTCCACTTAATTTTTTCTAGGGTTTTTTTTCCTCTCCCCTCCAGGAAAATTCACCTGCAAAAGCCCTTTAGGAAAATCACACCCCACATCAAACACAAACATGGTTTAACAAGAGCTGTTGCTTTGCAAGCCCTCATGCTGCCCCCAGCCCCTCAGCCTGCTCCCCATGGAAAGGAAATCGAACCAGGGAGATGGGACTGAGCAAATGTCCAGCTGTGACTGTGCCTAGGGACACAGATGATCCCTGGGACACCCTGTCCTGGCCAAGGGATGCCAGGAGCAGCTTGCTGGTAGCAATTCTCTCCAGCAGGGAGGAGGGAAGATGCTGTTTTGCAGAAGGTGCAGGAGTTTTCCCTGCATTTGCAGACTTGGCTTGCAGAGATAACTTTGAGCCACTTTGCCTTTTTTTTTTCCTCTTTTTTTTTAAAGCCAGATTAGGATCTTTCTTGTGCACCACGTGTGGGGCTGTTTACTAAATGCTGTTGGCAAAACACAGCCCACCACAAACCTCAGCGGTGGCTGCACCAAAGGCATGTAGCTCCTGATGCTGGCTGCAAGAGAGGGTGCAATGCTTTGCTGTGCCATCAGCACCAACGCCAGCTGGGGCAGAGGGGTCTTCTGCACCGGAGAAAGCACCAGGCATTAGGGAATCACTCAAGCCCAGTGCAGAGAGCACAAAACACACCCTTTCCCCAGGCAGTTGGGCTGTAACAGCGATGCTGTGGGTGCTGAGCACACAGAGGTGTCTATTTCTGTGTCTGGTCAAAGTGATGCCTGTGTTCCCCTGTAAAACAGGGTGACTTGTGTCCCTGGGTGAGCACAGCACAAACCTTGGGTGCTCCTGCAGGGTCACAGCCAGGGTGGTTCTGCAACCATAAGATGGGGTTGTTGGCAGGTGCTCCCTGCCTCCCTCTGCTGCCTGCTCCAGTCCCACCATACCCATGCTGGGACTGTCCCTAAGAGGGGACCTTGCAGGAGAGGAGGAGACAACAAAGCCCAGGGACATCCCATCACCATGTCCCACTGGCAAGGAGCCCAGGGACATCCCATCACCACGTCCCCCTGGCAAGGAGCTCGGGTGCTGCCCTTCAGCTCGCAGCCCCAGCTCCTCCTGTGCCGGGGAGCCAAAACTCTCTCTAAACCCAGTGTGGAGCGAGCTGCTTCCTGCCCTGGTGCTTATCTCCATGGCCAGGCAGCCTTGAGGAAGCCCAACACCCTCGTGCTGCTGCTCTGTGGCTGCCAGCCAAGGGTGCACTTGTGCTTCACACAAACACAGCGGGGCCAGGCGCTCCCGCACGGCACGTGGGGCTCGGCCAGCAGCATCCCCAGGCAGCAGCAGCAGCACACCCCCTGTGTGCAGCACAGAACACAAGTCTTTTTGACCTGATCTCACTCTTACATCACACAAACCTGCATGGACACATCCTCACCACGCACCGGGTGATCCCTGTGGATGCTGATGCTCCCCTGGGAAAAGGCTTTGGGGGACACGTTGCTTCAGGGCACTGGGGGGTCCTTGTGGTTCTAATATCCAGCCTGGGTCCAAACAGCTTCCTGGGAATGAGCTCAGCCTTGCTCAAGCACACAGCAGCACTGGCCACGATACTAAATTCACTCTGAAAGGAGGACAGACGCCACTGAAAATGGGAGAATCCACAGGGATTTGGGCCTGTCCTGTAGCACTGGGTGACTCTGACAGAGGATGGCTTCCTCCAGATGCCAGCTGACCCCAGCACACACTGCTGAGGTCTTTCCTCAGACATCCTTGTGGACAAGGCACCAGAGCAGCCATCCCTGCCTTTGCACCCACTGTGAGGCATCTTCGGGTAACTTTGGCACATGTTTTTTGCAGACACACCAAGAGGCAGGGTGGGAAAGTCAGGAAGAGACACACTGGAGGTAAACCCCATGCTTGAAATGTGACATTTGAGGTCCTCAGGTGTCCCCAAGGCACTTGAGCAACACAGGGATGCACCCTAAGCTTCTGCAAAGCCTTCAGCCGCCAACCATCAGCAAAAAATGAGCACAGGCTGCTTGGCAAACCTCAGCTGACCACTCATGAACAGAACCAGCAGGGAATCTGCTACAGAGATTTTGCTGGGAGTCACTTACCTGCATCAAACTACTCATGCACAGGAGGCTGCACCCTACAAGGTGTCAGCAGCAGCAGCGGCGCCGTGGCACTGTCAGCACCCCGGCCCCTCTACCCTGATGCTGCTGGTGTTTTGGACCGTGCAACTGCCCTGGGGACATGAAAAAATGCCAAGAGGATGCAAAGGCCTGATAAGGTTGGCGGGTAGGAAACACAGAACTCAAGGATTTCGTCTGCAAGGGGCCTGACAATGGCCCGGAGAGCTGCCAACTTCCCTCTCACGCACCGAGCGACAAGTGCACTTGGAAACTTGAGGCTCTCTGCACAGAGAAAGAGGTGTGGAGAGAAGTCTGGCTGGAGGAAGAGGGTTTGGCATGGCTTTCTGAGTTTCATCTAGTTTTGATGTGAGAAACAACCCCTCCAACCAAGCCAGGGGCTGTTCTTCCTTGTCCCCAACCCCGGGATGGAGCAAGGGACAGAAGTGCCCTGAAACTCAAGAGCAGAGGGAAGACACCAAGTTTCTGCACAAATACTTAAGCTTTGCTCTCTGCTGCAACATCTCCCATGGCTGCAGGGCCCCTTTGCATTTCAAAGTCGGGATTTTCAATGCAAATGCTACTGAGCAGCCAAAACTGGGTCCAGGGGACTTGAGGCATAAGGGCACCCTCAGCTCCGTGGCTGCCGGCCACAGGTTTTGCTCATGGGGAAATCCTTGGTCCCACACGGGCATGAGATGGAGGTGAAAACCCTCCAAGGAATTTGCTTGGGCAAAGCTGATTCTTGCCCCTAAGGGAGATGGGAGCTGAGGGTTTGAGAGGTGATTGCACCCCCCTGCCTGGGAAAAGGCAGCTTTTCAGTCAAGAGGTTTATCCAGCACCAGCAAGAGAAGCCCACTGGGAAGCTGAGCTCTGCAGCAGATTTGTGCCCTAATAGAGACCCAGTCCCAGAGCTTCAGCAAAGCATTTAGTGCCCTGGGATGATGCACTGGTCCCCAAATCCTCTCTGAGTGCCCCCTCTAGAAGCTGGAAACCTGGCACAAACAGGATTTTGGGCAGAGGAACGGCCACAGGACCACGCTGCTCATTCCCCCAGGGGGCACAGGGTGCCATCCCACCCCTTCCCAGGGTAGCAACAGCATCCCCAGCCCTGGCAATTAGTATCTGCACAGGCCACTGGGCTTGCAAAGTGTTTGGGATTTGCATTTGATTAAAATTAAGTGTTAGGAAAACACAGGCATGCCATTTCCTTATTGCAGCTGGGCTGGGATGAGGCCTGGCCATAGAAAGGAAAGAGCAGGGATGGGGAGGACAAGAACCCTGAATTTATTGTGAGAAGGGGTGCAGGCAGGAGCTAGAGGAGGGACTGGGACGTGGTGGGGCTGAATGTCATCAAAGCAAGCACACACAGCACCCTGAACGACTCACAGAGCTCCCTGGGCTTCGTCCCCTCCGCTTCGGCGCAGAATTTGTATATGGAAAAAACATGCCAGGCACAGGACAGACCTGCTCCATCTGGATAAATAGTTAACCAAGTAGTCAAAATAGCCAGTGCTACAAAACAGCTGCTGAGAGGAGAGACAGAGGAGAAGCATCACTGGAAAAACAGAGCAGGGGGAAGGAAGCGCTCGAGCATGGGCATGTGCCAGAGGAGAGGGGGAACGAGCAGCAGGCATCCCTGCACGAGCTGAGACACCCCCCACCACTGCCAGGGCACCTCAGACCCCCCTGCTCACCAGCCTCCCCTGGGGACTTGCTGAGACTCTTCCCCAGAGCATCCCAAGATGGGGTGCTAGAGCTCCTGCTACACTGCTGGTGCCCAGTTCCTGCTGTGGGACAGCACGTGGGGTGTCCCACAGCAACATGGGGTCACAGCAGAACCCCCTCCTTGCTCCCTGCCCCCAGGAGCTCTGCATCACAGGGCTCCCAGGGGGATCTGTGGTGGCTGCAGCTGCACCCACAACCCCTGAGTCCACATCTGGACACCTCAGACTGCAGCAGCATCCCAAAAAGCAACAGGGAAAGACCAGAGGCCCAGGAAAACTGCTCACCAGGAGAGCTGGAAGGAGCAACACAAGGGAAGGAGATGAGGCTGGACCCACTGGAAGCTGAGGAGAAAGCCCACATGAGCCTGTGCTGCACATTTCCCCCTAGGCAGGACATCACCAGGGCTGTGAGTTGCTGCAAAGGGCTTTTAAAGGGAAGGGAACAGCCCTTTCCCACCCCTGCTGATTAGGAGGGGTTTAGCCCTAATCCAAACACCTGAACCAGCTGCCTACACCCCCAGCCTTGGATTAACCTTCCCCACCTGGAGCACAAAGGGCACAGTTTTATCTCAAGGTAGGTTTGCCAGCAAAAGCTCACAGAGAATGAGCTGCCTCTCCCCAAATCCTCTCCCTGGACTCCACACAAACCCCTTGACCCCAGGCCAGGTGTGTGGCAGGACCTGCTGGGGCTCCTCAGGGATGGTTTCCCTGTGGCTGGGGCAAGGGGTGGTCTCGCTGGCTGGAGTGGACACCAAGGAGCTTCTGCAAGAATGTGGGGCCACCGCAGCCGTGACACCCAGCAGGGTACCATGACAGGAGCAGCACCCCCACAGCTTTTCTGAAGCATGTTCCCAGCACCAGGCAGGTTTGTGGGGCTGAGAAGGGGCCAGAGCCTTGGCATCCTTCTCTGGAGACATTCAAAGCTGCCTGGATCCGTTCCTGTGGGATTTAATCGAGGTGATCCTGCTCTGGCAGGGAGGTGGGACTAGATGATCTTTCCAGGTCCCTTCCAGAATCACCAGGTTGGAACAGACCGTTGAAGATCATCAAGTCCAACCATTCCCATCCTAAGCTAAACCAGATCCCTGAGCACCTCACCTACCCTTTTTTAAACACCCCCAGGGAAGGTGGCTCAGCCCCTCCCTGGGCAGCCTGTTCCAGCCCTGACGACTCTTTCAGTAACAGATTTTGTTCTAATGTCCAATCTGCCTCTGCCCTGGGGCAGCTTCATGCCATTCCCCCTTGTCCTATCACCTGTCCCCTGGCTGAAGAGACCATCACCTACCTCTCTACAACCTCCCTTCAGGTAGTTGTAGGTGGAACTACTAACTCCAACTCCTAACGTTCTGTGATTCTGGGATGAGCTCCCCCTTCTCCAAGACCTCCTGTAGGAACAATCCTGAGGGGATCAGCTGTGCAGGATGAGAGGGATGGAGCCTCTCCTCGCTCACGAGTGCCTCACAAGACGCTTTGGCTGCTGCAGGGACAATGTTAGGATCAGAGGTGTTTGGGTGTGCAAGAGCCAAGAGAGGTTTTGGGAAGGAATGGCAGGACACACATTGTGACCCTGGAGCTGCTGCCCAGGGGACCGGGGTGGCACCACGAATTTTGGGATGCAAAGCACATCCCTGCTGTGACCCACAGAGGGGTTACAGGGACAGTCACTTCAGTGGGTCCCAAACCCACTGCTGACTGAAAACCCCACAGCAAGACTAGATTTTGCCATGATGTCAAACATGTGGCTGACCAAGAGCCATGCCTGAGCCCGCAGCCTTCCCCACAGCTCTCCCATCCTTCCCCTCCCATCTGTTGCTCCATGCCAAAGAGGAAGTGTATTCCCATGGTGGGCAGGGACACAGCCACACCGCCCTGCCTGGCCCTGTTAGCTGTCATACTCCTGACTACCCAAATCACTCCTGCACTCTCCAGTGCAGGGAAAAGAACCACAGAGATTCACACACCCCAAAGGGCGTTACAGCATCTGCTGAGGGGGGAAATGCAGCAAGAGATGGTTTTATAATAGGAAAAGACTTTCTTTTCAAATGCTGTTTGGAAGACCTGCAGGTGCTACCCGCAGCTCTCGTTTATTGATGATCTCTAATTGATTTACTAAATTAGAGCAATGCCACCGATGGGAGCAGCAGATGCTCTGGGTGGGTTTGAGCACGGCAGGAGGAAGCATCACAGATGGCTCCAGTCCCGGGAACCAGGCAGTGCAAATGCCTGATGGACGCTGAGGATTCATTAAAACATTATTAAAAGATTTATTAACCCTTCAGGAATTATTCTTCTATGATACAGTTGGACAAACAGGGATGAGCTCTCGCTCTGAAATTTCTGAGCTGGAAAAAGGCTCCAAAATGTCAACATTCCCAGGGAAAATGAGGAGAAAAAAATAAAGTATTTCTGCTTTGGCCAAAACTCTGTATTTCTGCAAAAACCACTTTGTTTTTCTTTGTGATTTTTTTCGAAGCATGGTACCAGTGTGCAGTATAAAACAAATGATTTCCAAACACGAGTAACTTGAAAATGAATAAAATGTAAATATTTGTCCCGACGGAGTGAAAAGGGCTGCTCCAACATTGTCAAGATCTTCCCTCACCCCTGGTCCCCTGCCCAGCATGTTTTGCTTTAGGGTTTTTTTTTTTTATGAGAAATCAACAGTTGGAGAAAGCTTTTGGATTTTCCAGTGGAAAAGAGCTGGAGGGATGCTGCTCCTACAAGTTCCGCCAATTAGCACCTGGCTTCCCAGCCCGCAGCTGCTGTGAATTTTCCATTGCTGGAAATCTTAAATATCAAAACTGGATGTTTCCTCTGACAGATGAATCCAAGCGTGGGGCAGGCCTGCTCCCCGCAGCCCTCTTCACACCAGCCTTCAGCTGAGCGTGGCCGATTCCTGCTTTTCCACCCAAAGGCAGCTCGGTTGGGTTTGTCTGGTGGAGGGAGAGCTGGACCAACGCTAAGCCACCCCAGCTGTTCGCCCTGTCTCTCCTGCTTACACCCCCCCAGCATTGCTCCCTCCCTCCTGGAGCAGCTGCCCAGATGTGCCTTACTCCAGATGTGCTACAAGCCCTCACACAGGCCCCCACCAAGCTGGCATCGTGGGGGATGGCTCAGTTTATAGCCAGGCAAGCTTCTCCAGGTGCCATCCAGTGCTGGGGGTCAGCAGACACACTGGGCCAGTGCAGTGTGAGACCACAACAGTGTCACTAAACTTTACAAAGATCATTTAGGGCTTTTTTTCCCCCTTTTTTTCCCTTTCCACCAGATGAAATATTAAATAGCAGCAAACAGTGAGAACGTTCAGGTGAGTTGTTATGTCATTGCCAGCTTGTGGCAAAAGTCAAATCACATCCTGCTTGTGTTCAGCCCATCCTTGTCACTTGGACCATCCCACCTTTTTGGGGCTGTGTCCCCCCCCCCAAGGCTTCTCCCCTCTCCTTTTCAGCATCACTGTGGGTCCCAGAGGAATGGGCTGGAGCTCAGGCACTGTGGGATTAAGCTTCACAGCCAGGGGGTTGGATTTCTCTGCCTGGCTCCAAAGGTTTCTTGTCCATCAGCTCAGCAGTGAGTCAGCCAGGAGAGCGTGACTCAGCCCAGCCGAAGTTCAGTGATTGAGCAGGGAAAGTAAATACCAGCAGCAGGGCTGTGCTGAACCGGTGGGTCCCAGGGCCCCAGTGCCAGGGACAACCCTGAGCTGCATCTGGCAGGGGGAAAAAATGAAACAGGAGAAGAGAAAAGCAGGATCCTTATGGTCAGAGTGCCCCAGTAAAGATCAAGATAAGCAATTTGCTCATGGAAATGGCTTTGATACCCATCACAAATGGCCATCAGAATGAGAAACACCTCCTGCAGCAGCGAGGTTTGCAAATGAAGGGAAGTTCCCCCAGATCCTTTCCACCACTGGTGTTTTTCTCTGGGCACACAGCAGCCTCAGCTCATGAAGTTGGCACATATGTTGGGGGTTTTTTTATGTCCCTAAAGGGTGACACAACCCCCTGTGAAGGCTCTTGGTGCTGGAGACAGGGTGTTGTGGTGGGGAATAAACCCTTGCTCTGTGCCATGCTGCAGCCTGGGAGCCAGAGCACGTGGTGCTGTCTGAGCAGGTGCAGAAGGCCAGTACACCAAATTCTTCAGGAGGGATGGAAAGGCATTCAGCAAGAAAAGCCCAAGGTCTATCTGCAAAATTCCCTCTGGCAGGCTACGGGACAGCACTATCCCTGCCCCTCCCAAGGCATCAGCTTTGCCTGGGGGCCGTGCTACAAACCCCGCTGCTCCCAGCCTGGGCCTACCCCAAGTTCAGTAATTGTGAAGGGTAAAAGGCAGAAAAACAAGGCCATGCGAGGGGCCCTGGGAGCAAAGAGTTTCCTTAACTGGGAAGGGCGACGAGGCCGCAGGACAGGGGCAGGGCTTTTCTCAGTATTTTTGTTTAGGTGGCAGAGAAATCTGATGGCAACAGAAAGGAGCTGGAAAAACAAACAGGTGTGTCCGGCAGCAAAGGGGCCGTAGCTATAGCAATGGGACAGGCCCTGTTGACAAAAGGCTGCACAAAGGACCTTCTTTAGAGATTAGAAGTGGTTTATGAGCTGGCAGGGCTCCCTGGGAAGGTGCTGGGGCTGCCGCCACAGCCACAGGAAACGGCGGCTGGAAAAGCAGGCCAGGGAATGTGCGTGGGGCACAGACCCACCGCCTCAGGCATCCCCGGGGCCTGAGCCGGGGTGGGATTCCTCCGTGGTCTGGTGGCAGCCCACAGGGCTGCTCCCAGCCCCGCAGCAGGCAGCCCCCCTCCCAAGGAATGGTTTATTTGGGGATCCCCCAGCTCAGCTCATGCTGCTCTTCCAGCGTCACCATTTGCAGTCGCGGCCTGGGGCTGATGCTTGCTGGCTTTTAGAGGGATCCAGAGTTTGGGTGGGGATTTTCAGTGCCCTGCCTGAGCCTTTGTGCTTTGGCTGGACGCTGCCCTCCAGTCTCCCCAGCTCCTGTCCCAGGCACCTGCAGGAGGGGAGGCAAAACGCTCCCGCTGGGTCGTGCTGCTCAGAAAGCCCCTACAGCAGTGCCCAAGGCAAAGCCACAGGCAACAGCGAGACACAACTGAGCCACCACACTGCATTGGGGTGCAGCGTCCCTGGGGGTGCAGCGCTCTGTCCTGTCCCCCTGTGGCCCCCAGCCCTTGCAGAAGCGGGGCTCCAGCTCAGCCACCTCTGCTGTGTGGATGTGGCAGGATGTCAGCTGTGCCACCACCAGAGATCAATGGGCCGAGTGGCACAGAGGAGAGGGCAGAGCAGGACTTGGGGAGCCAGCAGCTTGCTGTCAGGGTGCAAGGGGTGGGCAGGCAGTGGAACACAAAACTCAGCCTTTGCCTAGAGAGATTCACGCTCAGGTTGGGCTTTGCCACAGCTGAGGGCTCCTGAATACTGAACTGAACTGCTCACAGGCTGGTGCTGAACTGCTCACAGGCTGGTGCTGAGCTGCCACTGGACATTTGGACTTACCCAAGACCTACCTAAAGACCAGTTTGTGATTAAAGCCATGGATCAGCACTGACAACTGCCTGACTCTGCATAAGGCCACTCAACACCCCAAGAACATGCCTGCAGCTCGTGGCAGCCCAGGGTAAGAGGAGCCCAGACTGTGTTGGCAAGCAGATTTTCTATTTCAAGGCTAGCTTGGTGAGATCTCTTCCTTCAGGATCCAGAGAACTTCCCAGAGCACAGTGGCTCTTCACACCAGGAGAAGATGCTACTTGGGCAACCACAGGAACGTGGTGGGAATAGAAAGGGAAACCAAAGGCAGCTTTCTGGGTGCAGCAGGGATCTGCATTCTTCCCCTGGGAATAAAAATCAGAAGTGAGAAGATGATTTCAGACAATCACCCACAGCTTACACCCGTGTGAGCAAAGGGATCACCACTCTCTGGTCTCCATTAGCTCAAGCTGGGCTTAAGTCTCACTAAACAAAGTGAGGCTGTGCTGCTTTCTGAAAGCCCCAAAGGAGGAAAAAGCTTTAAAGGTCAAAACGCCAAAGGCTGCCTCAGGCTTGCAGGCATCATCAGCCTGCCCTGGCACTGCGGCTGCATGCACTGGGGCAATAAAACAGGTGGGTAGTCACTCCTGCACAGAGAGCCACGTCCCAAGGAAGGGAACAAACCCAACATGAGCCCAGATAAGGCCAGTGCTGACACACAGGGTGCAGCACCCCAGGGCAAGGAGAGGAGTAGCGGGCTGATTTGTGGGGTTAATCAAGAGCAGGACTTTCCCACAGGGAAAGCCAGGTCCTCCTGCTCTGGAACCCAGGATTAAAACGCATATGGCAAAGGGCAGAGCTGTCCCAGCAGCAACGCTGGTGGGGTCTGCAGCTGGGAAAAGCCGCAGAGCAGCTTTCAGCCACAGAAACCGGTGCATCTCCAGCTGAGCCGCGCTTGGACCCCCAGCAGCCCAGACATGCATCTGGCTGTCCCTGCGGCGGCCTGTGGGCAGCGTGTGCTGGAGCCGGGCAGAGCTGGCAGCCTGCAGCCGGTGCCGGGGCAGCCGCTCCGGGGGTGGGCAGCCCGCCGAGCCCGTATGTCACCTTGTCGCAGTACCAAGAACAGGCGCTTCCCGCTCCCCGCGACGGGACGTGCTGTTCCCAGCCGGGGAGCCCCAGCGCTCGGTTGCCTGGCAGGGGCTCGGGATGTGCTGGAGGCAACGAGCCGGGAAGCAGCCGTGTGGTTTTCAGCAGAAGAAACCCTCTCCCAGCAGCACTCAGCCTGGAGCAGGGAATAGCACCCGCCAGCCCCTGCGCTGCATGCAGCACCCTGCACCCAGCCGTGCGCACCCAGAGCCATGAGCGTGCACTGAGTGGTGGAAAACAAGCAGGCAAAAACCCCCAAGGCACTGGAGGGATCTTTCTTGTGCCTTTCTAAAACCCGTTTTGGCTGGGAAACGACCTCCGGAGCTGCGTCTCCCAATTCCTGGGGTGCACAACAAGCATGAGCAGGACAAGCAGCAGGACCACCAGCACATCAGCTCACACTCCTCTTCCACTGATCCCCCCACCTCTCCCCTCTGCAGACTTAATTAAAGAAAAGCTCTGACCCCTCAGCAGGAGGCACGGCTGGTTTCAAGCATGATTAGTGCAAAAATCCAGGAGGGATTTGCTTTACTCTTGCAGAGCATCTGAGCTTCTGGTAAATAAAGCAGCCTGATTCCAGCTGCCCCAGGTCCTGCCTCTGCAGGATGTTTGCCTCCCTCCACCGAATGAAAAGCCAGAAGCCACAGCACTGAGCTGGCGTGCTGGGGAAGGCAGTGAGGGAAAAAGCACACCCTCCAAGCTGCCATCAGCTTTGAAGAAGCTGAGCCATCTTTCTGCAGAAAAACAAGGTGCCAGAAGATCAAACGTGTTGGGGTGGGTGTACTTTGAGACTGCAGAACAAGGGGAGGAAAATGTCACTTTTCAGAGCAACACAAGAAGGAAAATTAGTGAAGGCAAAGTGATGGGGTTTCAAATCCAGCAGTGTACTCAAAATCCACCCCAGAGGATGAAAAGTTCTTTTCTCTTTAAATATGAACACTCAGGAGGATGAAGGCACAAAACCATTTAAAAAAATTTACAAAAATACAATTGGTGGGGAGTAAAAAGCTCAATAAAACCCAAGGTGTGAGTGGGGGGCGGATTTCTGTGAAACCATTGATACTTTTGATGAATGAGTTTTCTGTGGGTGGTTTATGTATAGGAGGAGGGAAAGAAAGGCAGACGTGACTTACTCTCAAGGAAGCCCATGAGACGAAAGGTCTCCTGACTCAACACTTCTCAACTCAGTAATTCATCTTTTTATCTCCAGGAAAGCTGGTGCCAAGGGCAGGGAGGGCCAGGGCCAGGGGAACAGCCTTCAGCTGCAGGAGGGGGATGGAGAGGAGCTGGGAGGCAGAAATCCTTCCTAGGGAGCAGGGAGGCCCTGGCACAGGGTGCCCAGAGAAGCTGGGGCTGCCCCTGGATCCCTGGCAGGGTTCAAGGCTGGGTTGGATGGGGCTTTGGGCACTCTGGGCTGGTGTGGGGTATCGCTGTTGATGGCAGGGGTGGGACTAGGTGGGGGCTCTGGGGTCCCTTCCCACCCAAACCAGTCTGGGGTTCTGTGATTTTCTGTCTTTGCAGATTTTGCTGGCTGCAGGAGTTTGTCATAGTTTGTGAACTTCATATCAACATTGGGGTCTGTCCAGGCTCCAAGGCAACAAAACCATTTCAAAGCCCACCTTGAAAATCTTAACTAGATGCACTTCAGGTTACATACACCTCAGGGCCATACTTAATTTAAGATGAGCATGGTGATGAACTGAAGCCACGATAAAGGTTTAGCTGCAGATCCCTACTGAAGTGTCACACCATAGGAAACAACTTACTGCAGAGAAGAAAAACCTGTATGGGATGCCTTTACTGATTAGAAAGCCTAAAGTCATGAGGGGGGCATTAACATGGGGTCTGTCACCCCGAAATACACACTGAGCTCCACCAACCGGTGGCAGTAACCACACTACAACCTGTACCCACACGGCCCTGCCACAGACACACTCAGCAGCTGCCTCTCAGCACAGGAATAGCTGTCACATAGTGTGAGGGAACTTACTGGCTCTGGCTAAAAACACCTGGGGTCTGTATTTAAATAAACTAATTACCAGAACACGCTGTGCATCACCTCTGGTCCCATCAGCTCGTGTTTGGCCACGGTGCCCATGTGGCAGCAAAGCCACGAGATGAGCAGAGCAGCAGCTCCTCTGGAGTCCAAGAAGGTGTATTGTTGGTTCCTAGAAACTATATGTGGTTGAGGCTTCAGGTGCCTGAAAGGCAGCGAGGTGGAAGCTGAGCTCCCCAGCCCAGCTCCACGGAGGCTGTTGAAAGGGAAATGACTCATTACAAGGAGATAAAGGAATTCTGCATGAGATACTAGGCATGAAGTAGTAACAGTGTGATGTTTAGCACTGACTTTACCAGCCCCCCCAAAGGGAGCAAACACCATCCAAGAACCACAGATGGTTCCTAAGAACAGGATAAAGTCCTCAGCAAACAGCCCTGCACTGTGGTTGAAAGACCCTGTTTCCAAGACAGGCTGGTCATTCTTTCTCCACATCTTTTCCTGTGTTCCCTAACTCCAGCCACTCTCAGCCTCTGAAAAGAACAAATTCTAAATGCTAAAGACTGCTACAAAACTGTCTGACACTTCCAGCTGTTCATCAGGAATGCTTGCTGAGGATTCAGGGGTTTGGAGGTCTTTTTAAGTAGATCACAAACCCACTTATGAGTCCTACCACCACGTTGCAGCCTGGGTTGGAGCTGGGTACCAGATTTTATTGTTTCTGCTTTCTTAGGTGTAATTCAGGGAAGATTGTTGCAGAATGGACCTGACGGTCATGGAAAGAATGAGCTTTAATCTTACTTCCTTCACCTCTTACTCAATTCCTTCCCTATTCACAGTGGATTTCTCTCTTATGCACTTGTATGGGAATTGACTTTGCTTTAAATCCAGAGGTGGGCCAGATTTCTGTTTCCCTGCACAAAGCCCAGCACAGTTCTTGTTTTCCTGGGCCGTTTTACCAAGGAACATTCTTTGTTCCAGCTATTATCCACAGCTGCACCAGCGAAGTGTTGAAAAGCACCCTCTTTACAGATACTAATCTGTTTTCCAACAGCCTCTAGCTTTACCTAAAGACTAGGTCAAGCTTTAGACAGGCTCCTGTGGTTGCAATGGTTGTCCCCAGATTACTGGGCCTTGTACTGCTTCAGCAGGCCCAGATTTCATAGCAGGGCACAGGCACAGATTTGGAGATGGTCACTCCAGATTCACAGTGGTAGACGAGGGTAAGTCTTGCCCTAAGGTTTGCAAAGACCCCCTGAAGACCCTGC
This sequence comes from Porphyrio hochstetteri, assembly GCA_020800305.1. NCBI lineage: Eukaryota > Metazoa > Chordata > Aves > Gruiformes > Rallidae > Porphyrio > Porphyrio hochstetteri. The sequence continues at coordinate 2,137,805 of CM036925.1, forward strand.
ACCTGAGCTGGGCTGTGAAAAATCAGGACTTTGGGCCAGGCCTGCTTCAACCATAGCGCAGCCTTCTCCTACAACTAGGCTCAGAGGTCACTCACTAATAGCTTCCAGCCTCATTTCGGTCTTTTAGAAAGAAAAAGAGTTTTAATTAGCATTAATTATGGCTGTTACCTGTTACATTCCAGCACCTGGGACCCCCAGCTACATTTAATAGTGGATTAAACTGAACATGTTGGCTTTAACACCTTGAGGCTGAAACCACAAACCTGGCTGTCTCAGGGAACAGTTCCCACTCCCCCACAACCTCCAAGTTCATGCTATTTGTTTGTATTTCATAAAATCACCCATGAATACCATTCTCTGAGCACGTGGAACCAGGGGAAACAACTTCCAGCTTTGGGTAAATAGAGAAAGACGTCGACTGCCTCACGCTTTGCTGAACAAGCCTTTCCTCCAGCCAAAACAAAGGTAAATAAACTTCTAAACTAGGTCTAAGGACGAGGTAGGTACAAGCACCTTCACTGATAAAACACTGCCAATTAGAAACAAGAGAGAGGAAGGCAAATCTCAGCTTTACATGAGACATGTGGGGCCCTAGCTGTGTGTTTCTGGTCTGAAGGTAAATAAGCACACGAACTGAAACCGATGGGCAGCCATGGAAAACCTGGGGTTTAGGGATGGAAACAGCAGGACTGGAATTGAAGAGATGAGCCCAGTAGAATGTATGTGGGCCAGCCTGGTAAAATATCAGATAAGTATCAGAGAAATACTGACCAGCCAAGGGAAAGGAGCAGGCTTGCTTACAGGCACTGAAAATGAAGATTGGGAAGAACAACCCTGTGAATCCAAGCATTTCACATTCAGTGAGGAGAAGAGAAAAGCAAACAAACCAGACACAGTGTTGTAGGTTTTTGTTTTTATAGAATTTTTACAATATATTTATCTTCATTTGCATATTTTTACCCACAGCTGTAGCTTTCTTTGTACATGTTGAACTGAAGTGGAATAAATCTAAAGGTTTGATATACTTTAAACAACTGATAAAAATTGCAAAGTAGGAAACCCGTAAGAAAAGAAATTATAAAACTCTTTAAGTGTTTAATGAAAGCAAGTCAAATGTATCATTAGGAACAATATGGTTTGTTTTAAACATAGGTGATTCAGGCAGGATAACTCTTTTTGTGTGTGTATGTGTGTGTTTTTAGTATTAGGCACATTTTTATCAGCATACCTGTTTCCCAGACAGTTTTATACTATTCAATAGTATCATCTGCATCCACTTGGAACTGCTGCAGGACTTTCAAAACATGACTGATTATGAATATTCATTACTGGTATTATCTTCCTCTTTCCTTAAAACTACCAGGAAAAAAAAAAAACTAAAAAAAGAAAATAAATCAGTGTTTCTTGTCTCTTAGAAAAATCTAATGAATGATTGAGTTGTAAGGCAGCAACAGATTCAGTGTCAACTCAGGTCACAGTCCTTCAGTTCCATCTAGTGGGTAGAAATTACATTTAGTGGACGCTGCTCCTAGACAGTCCCCTCAGGGCAAGATTGACTCGAGGCCAGTTGCTGCTGGTAGAGTAAGTTAAGCTAGTAAGGAACACTGGCCACTCCTATGTCATCCTTGCAGCCTCATGTCTTCTCACAGAAAGCAAAAGGACAGTCCAACAGGGGGAAAAAAAAATGAGAGCTTCTCTGAATGGTTTATTTACAGTCTTCATCCCTGAAAAAAGAAAAAAGCCTTCTTTGTATGAGGCAGCTCTCAGCAGCACCCTGCACACCTTCACAGCAGCCCACTGTGTATCCTCCACTGCTCAGCCATGCCTCCACACTGAGGTGTTGAACAGAGAGTCCTGCTGCTCAAGAAGAGCAACTGTGAAATGCTCACCTGTCCCATGGACACGACTCCCTACAGAACGTCTCATTTTGGTGGAGCAACTCCCCAGCCCCAGAATGTGGCCATGCTGTTAGGAAGTGTGAAGCAGTTGGTTCCTCAGGGATCTCTGAGACGCCCCTGCAGTGGGACTGTAAACCCAAATATGCTGCTTGGATGGGGGAACAACTGATCCAGGCGTTAAAGACATGCCACAACTTGGATAATCCCCTTCCCATCGTGATCTCACTCTGGATGGAAGGAGGGCTTTAACCTTCAGTGGAGTATACTCAAGGAGAGCTTTCAGAGCAGTATCTGCCCCCTTTCAGTCTCTGATAAACAGTGGTTTTCCTGAATTCTGGCACTCTCATTTGCCAAGATGACCACTCCATTCCTCAGGCAGTTGCTTCAGCATCCTGCTTCTTGGGCTTCAGTTGGCTTTCAGGCAGATTAATCACCTTCTGATTCAACCTCTTACCCTGAAGAAGTATTCACTTTGCACTCACCTGGCTGAACAGCGGCCAAAACACCTTTAACTACAGCACTAGGGGCCATCCAGAAAAACTAAAAAGGGGGGGATGTATTACTATGTGTTCCCTCTCAGAGGGAGATTGGATCACCCTTAAAATTCCAGCCCCAGCCAAGAACAACATGAATTTGCAGGCCATCCCCAAAGCAGTGCCCCATAGGCACCACTCCACTTTTGGAGCTGCAAGGTGAATAAGCATGTTCCTTCTGCAGAGCCACTGCCTTTACACAACTTGCCTTTAGTTACTACTGAAGCTTTTGGTTGCCTTTTGTGTTTTGTTTTGAGGTGAGGAAGGGAACAATACAGTTGGTATAAAAAGTTCTCTGAATTTCTACTTGACAAGATCAGCTCCACATACTGTGGATGTATACAAAACACACCCCTGAATCCTTTGACATTGTTTTTAACTCTCTGGAAAGGGAATAACCAGTGTAGTTGAGCAGGAAGAAAGCCAATTTATTTCAGCATAGAAGGTCTGCAATTCATTCCACGTTCACTAAGAGTGATGCAGTTATTGCTCTATCAGGTAAGACTGGATTGATCATTGACCCCCACCCTGAGTGCGGAGAGTCCAGGTTCCCAACATTGTCCCTCCTCAGCCACTAGTGTTGAAATAATTAAAAGGAAAAAAAAGCCTTGTGAATAATTTCCTGTAAAGGTGGGATCTTCAAGAAACATGGAAGTTCCTCAGTTCTTCATATAAACACTGCTTTGTGAATGGTAGAATCACAGGGGTTGGAAGGGACCTCAAGAGATCATCAGGTCCAACTCCCCTGCCAAAGCAGCTCCCTACCTCATATTGCACAGATAGAATGGAGGCCAGCCTTTGCTCTCTGCAATAGAATAGTGGATTATTTAGAATAACACATTGGATATAAATTAAGAGAAGAATAGATAACCCAGCTGACTGAATCAGAGAACAGGAGAAACATTAATCTCTTGCATGAGGATGCTTTGAAATTGAAATCCTTTAACTGCTATGCAAGTCACCCAGAATTTGTTTTAAAACCTGTAGTTTAGTAAGAATTACAAGTTCTTTTCCTTGGGTAGTAGCCTTCAAAAGCAAAACACAACAGGATTCAAGTGTGGACCACTTCTGCATCAGCCCAGCAGGTTCTGATTTTCCTATGTCACTTCAATTACACAGACGCTGCTGACAGCATCGCTCTGAGGTCAGGGATATTCTCAAAGCTGTCCCATCCCATGAATCGAGTTTCCTTGGGAGCAGATGATACCCACATGGGGCCTTCCATTCTCATACTTCAGCTACCTTCTTTCACTTACTTCCTCTGAATAAAAAAACCATTGTTCTGTGTACTCTAACATGCTACAACATGTGCATAATAACTGCAGGCGACGCATGAGTTACTTCAAGATGTACTTTGTCATTGAAGTGGGCTTTTACTTTTACAAATTCTACATCAAGGTGGAAGGAAGGAAGGAAGGCTGCAGAGTGCTCATACACTGAAGCTGAAGGAACTTTTCCTGAATGGAATTAAGATGTTTGTTCCAAGGTTCCTATGGACAAACTACTCTATCCCATGCACTCCGGCCTGAGCCAGTATTAAACATTCCAGAAACTTGTTGATTTGTTTGGGTAGTTAATGGCAAGACTGATAGCAGCAATGTTTTTCAGGGCCTAGAAGACAGAAAGAAAAATAAAAGTCATGTCAGAGATTCTCCCCAGTCCAAAACTCTACATATATCCTTGTATGAAGGAAAACAGACATCAGTAAATAACCATCCTGTTTCTACCTGGCCAACTCCTGGCAGTGCAGCAATTGTGGGGCACCCAGGTAATTTCAGCAAGACAACTGCCCTTCCAGCTGCTGAAAGATCAACCCCCTTCCCTCTTTATATGTTTTGGGAGTGGGAGGTCAACTCAGTGAAACAGATAGACCTGATCACACCCAACAGCCAGCTTGTGGCACAAAACCTGGCTGTTGAAGGAGAAGAACATTTGTGCATAGCTCACACAAGCTTCAGAGGCCTGTCACAGTGCTGTAAAGTCCATGTACATCTGTATCTGTTTCATAAAACTCCATTGGGCAATCAGGAATTACTCATTATTATCCCTGTCTGCCTGAGAAATCTCACAAACACACCCATCTCTGGGGCTGGGAGATCTTGGTACCTGTGCTGTGCAGCGATGAAGATGATCTTCAGTATTTAAGGCAAGCAAATACTCCTGTAGAGATCCAAGCTCCTGCAGGCAGAAAGCACACAATGAACACCAGTGATTCCACCAAAGATACCATCCTACTAATTAACATTAAAGCACTGATCATTATAGCAGTCCCCAAGTACCAGAGGTACCAGAACTACAAACAAGACTCTCCTGGACACAGTCTGTGACCACAGAAATCAGTTTGTTATGAACAGTTCATATGCAATGTTCAAAAATAACTCATGCAAAACCACATTCAGATACCTTCAAATTAATTATTAAATCAGCATTCCTCCTAGAATAAAGAGTGGCTTTAGGGCCTACTGCCTTAATTGCATGAGGAAGAGTCATGGCTATTACTTAAGGTCCCACAAAGGCTACAGCAACAGCAGCCCCTCCATTAGAATCTGCTACCAGCCTCCAAAAGAGGAGGAGTTATCTTGTTATCCTTCTGAAGTGTTTAATGGTTCTAAAGCTCTGATGAGTTTTGCCAAGATAAAGGAAAATCACATTTAGTTTATCATTCCCAGCACTGGGGGAGAGGATAAAACCACAGAAACTGCTTACAGTAACTCTGTTTTCTGTAACAAAGAAGAGTTCTGCAAGTGCACGATGAAGAGGAAGGAGAATACTAGGCTTGGTCATGTCATGACATAAGTTGTTTTCCATATGGGTGAAAAGCTGCCAGAGTGGCTTCAGCAAGGTGAGGTCACAGTCCCTGAAAAAACATTTAAATGAAGTAGTGAGAAACCACAATCTGATGCCTGTTTCCAGGAGAAAACAACCAAAACCCTCAAACAAACTTAAGAGAACAAAGCCAGATAGTTTGGAGAGTCAGATGCATAAATGAAGAGACACAAGAAGCTATTTCAAATCTAGATTCAGTCAGGTGTTTCAGCACACAGACTTTCATTCTCAATCACTGGAGAAAACCTCATACCCATCAATATGTCTAAATGATGCTTCTAAAATTGAGCAGCCTCCTGAAACAAGGAATTTAAAATATATATAAATGACTTTGCTAAATGCTCTAAGCTCTGCTGCTTGGAATTCTGCAAAACTGAACTAGAGCACTGGGCAGGTGATGTCCTTGTTTCAGGCAGACAGACAAAAACAGATATATAGCTTTACATTTCCAAATCCTGCCTCCTTCCTACTCCTGAGTTAAAGCTGGCTAACCCAAACATCACTCATCATACAGATGAGATGATAAATATTGGTCAGTAGAGGATAGAGAGGGAAACTCAATTTCAGAATCTATCATTGGATTAACAGAAGAAAAATCCTGCACACAACAGAGATTTGATCTTTTAGCAATTACATTTGTTGCCTACATGACAAATCAGACATTTCCTGATTAAAAAAACCAAAACAAACTAAGGGAACTTTAAAAGAAAGTATTAGTGATTGCAAGTAACACCAAACCTAGGTTTTCAGACTTGGATGCACATTGGTGTGCATAATACTTGCAGAGTCTCCTCAATGGTTCTATGGAATTGTCCATTTTAGTGCTATATATGAACATACTGTTTGACTTATCTTTATCAAGATAAGCTAGTAGGACACTTATTTTCATGGTGTTGCTGGTCAGCACTTCTGTTGAGATGATGTGACCATGCAGAGTTGCACATCACTAAAAACACAGCATTTTTTTCAAAAGGTATTTCTGTAAGAAACACCCATGCCATGCTCACTCAGCATCAGCATGCCTTTCCCTTCTGAATCTCAGTTCCTGGCTTTGCACTGGTAAAACTATAAATAGTAACTTTAAAATAATTTACTACATAAAAGAACCAGTTGATCATTTCACCAGTTTGTTATTCAATCCTCACCTCAACTCTGAAGTACAACTAATGCAAAGAGAATCCATTTTGAGAAAATTAATTGGCATCTATTTTTTGTATGGTTTCAGGGTGATATTTATTTAGCAACCAAAAAGAGAAAATGTTTTCCAAAACATTTCATTATAATAGCTTGTAACAACCTCTAACAACTTTGCTATCAAGGGACTGTGAAATGCACCTGAAATGAAGAATGCCTACTTCCAATAATGTTTTTCTGGCTTCAGAATAATCTCAACTTAGACACTTTCTTCTCCTGCTCTTTGCCTTGTGGTGTACAACACAGGCTCTGTGCTTACCTCTGAGAGCTGCACTGCACTATCTTCAAGAGCAGGTGGATTGCCTTCAAACGCTGGTGACCAGTCTGACGGCACGCTACCCCCACCTGCCATTCCCAAATCTTCTCCAGTGGGAGATGAGGAACCACTCTTTCCTCAGACAGCATCTGCTTTAGAATTTCAAACCCTGGGGGGAAAATAATAATTAAAACTAATAATAATAATAAGTATCATCATCCAGCTGTTACTTGGGTTGGGTCTCATTCTGTTCAAACACTCAGGATACTCTGCTCCATGTGCCAAGCGTTGCTCCAGTGAGCAAGAAAAACACCAAACAAAAAGCTGAGGAAATTCTAGATTATATCCTGACATCACAAGACTTTGCTGGGGCAAAACTTTGATAAAAATTAGACAGAATCCTATTTGAAATTAAAGTTTTGCCCGACTGAGAGAAACAAAACACAGATCCTCATGACTGTGATATGCAGTAGAGTTTTGCTGACTGGAAATCCTCCAACAGCCTCAATTTCATAACAAATATTAAACTCTAAAATAAACTAACAAAACCTATCATGCTATATCTAGAAATCAGATGCAGAACCAGCCTATTTTAATGGATAAGTACTTCTTATAAACACAATTATAATTATTTCTGTTTCCAGTTATGGCACCTTGGAGCGCTTACTAAATCCCACGTGTAATTACTGTCATATAATGAGACTCTGAACACAAATAACATTATTATAATTGTAAATCTCCAGGGTTCTGTCAAGTTTTGGTATTTCTAGCATCATGTCCCAGCAAGTCAGAAACATTAGTTAAGTTTTAACTTGAACAAACTAACCATGTTATTTCCAACATTAGTGAAAGCAAATTCTAAGTCAAGAGAGAGAGATAACCATAAGTCTGTCAGTGAAGCAACTCCAAAATTCCTTTCAGATCCATCCTGAGCTGTGCTTACCTGTCTGGAACCTTCCAAGGTGACCAGCTGTTACTGTAAACTTGTAACCCCACTCTGTGTTACTCATGTCAGAAGTGAATCGGTAGTAGAGTGTGTCTCCTGGGTACAAGGGAAGGAGAAAAATCCACATAAGCTAACCTTCTGAGTTAGTTTTGTTATCACAGATACAATTAAACAGTTTGTCATTGAAATAAATTAACTCTAGCTGCTGTCATTCAGGAGAGGGGATCTTTTACTTTTTGGTAATGGTGAAATACACAAACCAGCCTGATAAACTCATAGAGCCATTCAGGTTGGAAAAGACCTTTAAGATAACAGAGGCCAACTATTTTCCCAGCACTGTCACAACCACCACTAGACCATGTCCCTAAGTGCCACATCCACATGTGTTCTAAATCCCTCCAGGATGAGGACCCACCACTTCCCTAAGGAGCCTGTTCCATGGACAAACCCTTCTGTGAAGACACTTTTCCTAATCTCCAAACTAAACCTCCCCTGGCACAACCTGAGGCTGTTTCCTCTTATCCTGTTGTTTGTTACCGACCCCACCTGGCTACACCCTCCTTCCAGGGAGGTGTAGAGAGTGATTAGGTCTCCCCTCAGCCTCCTCTTCTCCAGACTAAACCCCCACCCCAGTTCCATGAGAATCATTTCCCCTCTATAAAGGTACCTGCAAGGACAACGTCTCTAAAGTTTCTGCCAACTATACAGAGAAAAGGGAGTTACAGAAACCCTACACCTTACAGTTAGGCTTCACTTCTTCATTTGTGTTAGAGATCAATTATGAATTAGGAAGAAAGAACCTCTGCCATGGGCAGCCAAGTCCACAGTCAATTATGCAAAAGGTAATTAGAAAAAAAACCCCTGTGAAACTCAAGTCACACTGTTCTTACAGGCCAGAAAAATCAAACTGCAGAATTCTGCTTTAGGGAATGAAAACATTAAACTTCACCACCAGCAGATGCTCTAGATGAAGCTCTAGATGATACAGAGACAAGAACTTCTGGAATGTTCCACTGCCTGATTGCCCAATGGTTGAGACATTTTGATAGTCCTTCCACTTTTAAGTGGTTTATCTGCAGTGCTGAAGAAAACATCACCTTTCCTAGCATGCTCTGTAATATTAGATCTGGTTCAAACTTAGAAATCCCTTCTGTGCCATGAAAAAAATACTGCTGGCCTGGGAAAAGCATGCTAGTTTTCACCAGGAAGCAGAATTTTCAAAATTTCAAGTGGAAGAAAATTTGGAAGGTGTTAGGACTTAAAATACCACAACAAAATAACCCAACCCCCCAGAAAAGAACAAACCAAAAAACCCCATTCCCTTTCTCATCATGAAAGAGTGCCATTGCTCTCTCCTGTTCCTCAGAGGCTTGAGGAAGCCCTGCCATCGAATGAAAAGCCCACAAGCCTTCAACTCCCTGTTTCAGCTAAAGCCTGCTGAGGGAAATCAAGTGCCTTAATCTGGACAACCTTGGCTAGAACTGGAGTTTCATGAGGTGAAACTCAAGTTTCACAGCCAAGGCTGCTCCAAAACAATGAGCCTCAAAGTTGAGTTTGTTGGGTGGGAAAGAAGAACAGAGAGAAGCTCATAAAAATCCACAATATTTCTACAAAGCATGCACTGATTTCTATTATAGCCCTTGAAACCCAAGCGGCTTTGCTAAGAAAGTTCCTAAATCTATTTACAGCCACTGAAGCCAAAAGCTTCCTGCAGTGCCAAAGAGTTCAGTGGGTTAAAGCAACTTCATAAGAAACAGGAGACCACGTGGTCCTTCAGCTCACTGACATTTAATACAACATTATCAAAAGCCTGATTAAAGAACACAGACTGAAGCTGTCCATCAAATGACTTGATTTTGTTTCTTTTCAGCTCTGCAACAACTGGAGACAAGGCACTGGCACACACAATTTGCTCTGAGCACTAGTACAGCACACAGGCAAGAGATAAGCCTATCTTTGTTGGGTTTGTTTTGGTTGGTTTTGGCTTTTTTTTTTTGCAACATGCTTCCTGTGGAAAGAAAGAGAAGGCAGAAACAATGTGAGTGAGTATGGTGCAGAACAAGGACTGGGTTGGAACAGAATCAAGATCAAAATTTGTTTCCAGTAGCTTTGACTGAGATGTGGAAAAAAAACACCCCATAAAGAAAAAAAAAATGTGAAGTATCAGAAGAAAAGATAAGCCTCCTTGTAAGAAACAAATGCAAGAGCAGCATGTCAGAGCAAACAGCTTCGGACACGAAAAGGATTTCCCCCCTCCACCTCTCTCAGGAACATTTAACTATCATCTGCCTGCAGTGTGTCCCAAAAGTCCTGGGCACCAGCAATGCCCTAGACATGTGCACTGGAAAACACCATATTCACCTGGAAGCTCAAAATCGTTCCATTTCTGTGGAGACCCACTGAAGCTGTGCCGATCCTGCTGGAAGTCGCTGCTGCTGGACATGAGCAACTCATCACAGCCTTCTTCTGTGTTACACTGAGAGTCAAATTTGACTGAGAGGTAGATAGCACCAGGAATGTGAACTTTATCCTGAAAAATAAACACATGATCTTGGTATTCTCTATATTACCAAGAAGCCACTTTCACCATACACACAGGGGAGATGGAACAAATATTGCAGCATCTCCATGGGAAAAACAACACACAAAAACTTTTGTTATTTTTATCAGGAGCTAATTTAACAAATGTAAAGCATGGCCTGTTGTTTGCATTAGCTGTTAAAAGAGTAAAAATTAACTGCTAGCAATGGTTTGGGGTTTTTAAAAGCTGTAATCAGTGCTGTCATTGATCTCATTGAGAGAACTTAAAGGTTTGTATGCATTTTAAGACTAAAACTCAGATGAGTCAGAGCTGCAGTGAAGTTAACAAGCCCAAGACTGCTCAGAGGCAATAATTAATTAGCTAACTATAGTTTAAAAACAAAAAAACAACCCCAAGAAAAGAAAAATCAGAAACTGTGTCAGAAGAAGGCAGTCTAAACTGAGAAATGCATGTCAACAAAAACCCCACTCCACTTGTAGCTTTTGGCTAAGGGCACAAGGAAGTAACAGGCCAAGCAAAACTGATCTCTGGATGAAAGGGCAGAAACTCATTAAGGCCCTAAAACCAATTAAGTATATGATCAGCTTCAAACACATACACAGAGTAAAACCATTTGTAATGTGATTGAATTAGGATGATATTCAAGTGCCTCACTGAGCAGGTTTCTTACAGGGCAAAGGCTCCTCAGTCATTTGGCCTCTTGGCCTCTTCAAAAGCGAGCCTGAAGAGGCCATTTTCAGGTGCTTCAGACCCCTGAATCCCACAGGTACATACACAGAGCATTAATATTTTCCAATTAGCCTTCAAGTCATGTAAATCCAGAGCCCTGTAACACATGTACTCCTTACCTCAAAGTTAGTATTGTTGCTGTAAGGATGTTTAGATTCACGCATCTGGACTGCCATTCCAGGTTCCTCCATGAACTGGCAAGCTGTCAGGGCCATTGTTCCAAGCATGCTCTCTTTGCAGCCATGGAGGACTTTCTGTAAAATCTGGGGAGAAGCAACACATCCTGTGAATACAGCTTGCTATCAAAACAACCCCCTCGTGTGCTGATTGACATGAGTCATTCCTAGCCACACATTTCAGAAGAGATGGGCACTACTAGCAAGAAACCAAATTCATAAGTGGTGTCTGCAGGTGTTGTTGCCATAAGTGCAGGAGGTTTTACTCTGTCCTTGGTTTCAGCTCTTTCAGAATTTGTCTGATAAAAGTAACAAGAACTATCACCTACATCTCTTTCCACAAACGCTGGAATCAAGGCTAATCCATAAAGTATTTAACAGAACATGTCATATGTTTCAGCCTTCAAAATGTACAACTCCACGTATACAAAGGAAGGATTAAGTATCAGTTAAGTGGCTGCAGTGTTTGAAAGCACTAGAGGCAAGAGTGGCATCTTTAAAGATACAACTGAATGCCATTTAATTTATCAGGACACACTAAATGATAATTCAGAACAACCTCAGTCTCCACTTTCTCTGCCTGTTGTTTGCAGAAAAGCTTCTAATGAAGAATGCTGCTACTCAAGGCTGTTTACAGGTCATTACAGCAAAACATTACAGCTCTTCTGCAATTGTCTAATTCCTCCTATAAAACAGGATGCAAACTCAGACCAAACGATTCATCTCCACATCCCCCAGAAATGGATTTTTGGGAGAAAGCAGTTTAAAAACAAAGGTAGTATGGAGCATAGTTCCCTGAATACATTCTTTACCTCCACACACTTGCAGAACAGCCTGAGACAGAGGCTGTGGCTTTGTATTTAATATGCTTGAGCAGATTTTTATTATATCAGTTCATCCTGTCACTTTCTGCACCTATATAAACACCCTGCAGCAACAATTTCCATGACATACTGTGTCGAGAACCAGTTCTTTTGGTTTGTTTTGGACCTGCCACTTAACTACCTTAATGTGACACTCCTTTGTTTCCTTACTGGGAGGGCTGATGAATAATACCTGGTGTTTAACTTTTCTATGCTGCTTACTGTTTTAAAACTGCAGAGAAGGAGGAACAGACTGTTTCGTTTTTCCTCCTTCCCTTTGTCCCCACAGGGCAAAGATCCGGGATGAAGAGAACTAGTTGGTTCCTCATACTGATGCTATTCCATGGCTGTAATAATTCCTGCCATTATTCTCCAGGCCTCATCCAGTTGCACTGCCTCTTCTGTTTCTTTTTTGGCTTTTAAAGAGGTGAGGGAGCCAGGTCACACGCTGCAGTCCAGATGAGAGCATCCTATTGGTTCAGTGCTACACCAGTGTCTTCTATTTTTAATTCCCTCCTTGAAGACACCCAGCACTTGGTTTGCTGTGACTGCTGTGAAGCACTGAGCTGACATTTTCATTACAACATTCCATTATAACCTTAAGATCGCTTCCCCCACGGCAGCCAGCCCATCAGTGGAGCAGCAGGTATTACAATACACACATTGAAACTGAACAAAAAGCACCTTTCAAAAGGGACTGCCTATTTTACTAATTTCCCTGTAAGACTTATTTTCCCACATAGCTCCTTTATAACTGAAAGGCTTGTCCCCACAGAGCCAGTTTTTCCATTTTCTGTTAACAAAAATCAGCACATTAAGACACTGACAGATTCCAACTGCTTTTTCCAGGACTAATTTAAATTTCAGAGTTTCTATGTAGTTTAAAAAAGGAGCTGCAAGGATTTTTGTTACTCAGAGCCTCGCAGCACGTAGGCACAGGGCTTGTTCACATGCACAAGTGAAATCCACTTACTTTTTCCCATAACTGCTTTTCCTCTAGCTGCATGAGCATGTCCAGTATATATGTCATATGGGCTGGGCCACTGAGATCTAGGATTTCCTCGTTTATTGCCACATCATCTGGCCACTCTGCTAACAATGATGCCAGCACATGCCTGGCATACAGAACAGCAGTTGCCTCGTTGACACGATACAGGTAATCCCTCACAGCTTTTTTACTTCTGGAGTCCAGCTCCTTGTGCAAGAGTATTGAGCTCTTTGTGCGACGTTGCTTGGCATAACTAAGCTGCAGATCACTTTCTGTGTTGGTTATCAGTTTCTGGGCAACTGGATTGGTTTCTTCTGTTGCTTTATCACTGAGGGCAGGCTTGGACTGCAAAAATAAAGCACAAGTTTGAAAACAGGCTCTCAAGGATTTATTTCGTTGGCTGGTTATGTGATCAGGCCAGACTGCAAGCTGAATTTATTTTACATGCTGAAAACCAGATGCATCAAAGAACAGAGAAGTGTGATAGCTACAGTTACCTACAGGGACAGAGTTCCTCAGAAAGACTGTTAATGTCAACAGACTCACTATACATCAATGCATTCATGACTATCAAAACCAGCAGCCAGAATTCTAACCAGAGCATTGATCTATGATGACCTTCAGAGGTAAAGAAACACAGTACCATGTGTTTATGACACAGAACCAGGCAAATTGGGAGGGGCTTTTGGAGGTAATTTGGTCCAAATCTGACTTAAAGCTGAGCCATCTCCAAAATCAAGGCTTATTCAGTTAAGTTTGGAGAATTCCCCAGGGGAGGGGGTGGGTGGGTAATATGTCACAGCTTCTGTGTAAGCTGTTGTAAAGCCTGTTTCTTCTTTATGATAAAATACTTCAGGAAGCCCTGATCCAGTTTAGTATACAGCTGATGGGCAACTGTGCTGCTAGTACCACACAGCCAGGAATCAGAACCCAAAATAAGAGAGCTGTGTGACCATGCTATTGAATGCAAAGCCTCAAGCTTGCAAGTATAGTGTCTACTTTACAAGACAAATTCATTGCTTCCTTGTTCTGCTGAAATTACTGCAAGATAACAATAACATGGTAAAGCAGTTAACACTTCAGCATAAGCTTATGGTGATTAGATACAATCTCTGGTACAAGGAGAGGAAGTTACAGTGTGCAATCACAGTTTGCTCTCCTGACCTGAGAACCAAGTTATCTTACTTCCTTAAGGAAAAAATTACCAGGAATAAATACTTGCTTCTTGTAGTACCTGCTCACTCATTCTGACATAAAACATTAAGACCTGGTTATTTTAGATGTTTAAAAAAAATAAATAGTATCAGGCTTGACATTACTCAACAAAACTAGTTATTCACTGCCAAAATTATTTCAGTACTCCTTTTTGTTGAGACACACATACCAAACAGGGTAAGATGATCATATCTGTATCTACTGCTTTGGAACTCTGCTCCTCCAGCCTCAGCCTCTTGCTAGGCTGCCATTTCTGAGCCAGGGTTCGAATCCTCTCATCTGTTGTAATTACATCCCCATCAAACCTTAAAAGATGCAGAAGAAAAAAACACCAAACAACACAAGTGTGTTTTGAAAGTAATGCAAATTAAATTAGTGCAACTAAAATGCAAATTCATCTTCCTACCTCCTGTTTTAGGAAGATGCATTAGACCTACCTGTTTTAGCATTGTATGTTAACTAGCTTTCCTGTTGTAACAGCCCAAACATTTTACATGAGAGGGCACTATGGCTCCAGGACATGTTTTGATTACTAGAAGCCACATGTACACCCTCCATTCTCAGGATAATTTAGAGGCACAGTAGCTCTTCATATGGGAGTTAATGTGTTTCACAAGATGGTGACATGTTTCCATAGATACAGCTTAGTAGGAGTTTATTTCTTTACATTTTCACACATGAAAAACAAATCATATCCTTGGAACAATTTCTGTTTGGCACCTATTAGATTTTAGGTTACTGCCCACACCTAGGAACTTGATTTTTCTGCTGGACCCAATCCTCCACATACCTCTTTTGAACTTCCAGGAAAAAAGAATCTGTTCTTTTCATTTGCAACTCATACATGGCTCGAAGAATATGGAGAGGGGCATTGAGTGCATCATGTGTCATCTGAGCAAGAAGGGAAAAAATAAAAGAATTAAATAGAGAAAAAGATGATACTACAGGGGAACGATGCCAGTGGTACTTCCTTTCTTTGAGGATGACTAGGTATTATTTTCCCACTTATATAGGTAGAGAATTAACTAACTTAATCTGGATCAGTAAAAATGAAAAGTAATTTAGCAAAAAGCTTTATACTGATTTTGTAGTGTTCATTACTGTAGTCCTAGTAGGAAGTTTTATTTCCTTTAGATAATGATACATTGAAGTCACAGACCCATATTCTGTAAATTCAGAGGAAAAACAGACATATAAACTACTAAATATTTTATGCAACTAGCAAATTCACAGGAGGCAAAAATAAGTACCAAGAAGCATATTTTGGTGGCTTCATCCAAACCCTCCAGAGGATCAGGTTTGCTCTGCTCTAAATCAACAGGACCAACAACGGGTTGCTCCACATCTTGATCTTGTTCCCGTTCTTCCAGTTCAGTATCCTCACATTCAGCTAAGGAACTGATCTCTTTCTTTGAGGAATACAGCATTATTGACAAAATCTACACAGAAAAAAAGATAGCATATGGTATGACAGCTGTAAATGTTATTAGTGTATTGCAACCAGCATTTTGTAAGAACACTGGAAGACTTGGACAGTGCATAACACACGCTATTCAAAATGAAGTAGCACCTAAAAAAAGAAAAAACCCAGAAAACCAAACCATTTCTCACTTCACAAAGGAATTACACCTTCCAGACTGCTACACAGACAACTGAAAGGATTAGTCAAGAGCACAAAAAATTGAGAAAGTAATTATTTAACCATTTCAATACATCAAAGGTTTGAGGATCCTTAGACAAGACTGGAGCAGAGGTGACTATCACCCAAAAGACAGCCCAAAATACCCCTACACACAGTTCTTTGAAAACACACTGTTGGCTTTAGCACAGCCAGTACACACCACAGGAAGGAAATAATGTTGAAACTGAGTAGGTGATTAATGCCTCATCTTGAAAATTTCTTTCAAATATGATCAGATTAATTAAAAGCAGGTCCTGCTTTAAAGCAGTTTGTCTGTTATCTACACAAGTACAATGGCTTGTTACAAAAGGTAACTTAATTTCTTACCTCCAAGTCTCTGAGAAGCCAGGTCTTACTGAAGCCAGTTCCTTTGCTACATTTCTTCACTAGAAGCTTGAGTAAGCCAGACTGAAGAAAGGCAGCTTGGATCTCCTTAAAACCATGAATCTACAGAGAGAGAGATGTCAATAAATAAACAAAAAGGGAGCAACACATCCCAATTTTTTATCTTGTAAAATTCCTGCCCAAATGAACCATGGCAGGGAATGTTTATTTTCTTTTTCCCTAAAAAATAAAGTCTAAAGTATAGCTCTCTGCTTCAGATACCTTAGGAGAATCACCTATGACAACATGCAGAACAGTAACAGTCCACAAAAATACAGATCCCTTCCCTCAGTTACTTCAGGAGTAAGAAAAGAGGGAAGTGAGTTTCACTCCATATCTAGGGAGAACACTTTATATCTTCTTCAGCTTTCATGAATAGTCAAGCTCAGACTCCCAAATGCTATTTGAAGCCTAGCAACATTTTCAGTCCCTTCAGATGGGACAGAAGGAGCCAGTTGGGAGAGAAACCAACTTGTGTTAGTTGCCCAACATGCCTGGTCAATGCCCGAGTTCCTGTAGTGGAAGGTACAACATGAACTGTTATTTATCCATTGTATTCTATGTGTCAGGCAAAAGATACCTTAAGTGTTCTGTAAAGCCCCTTCAGGGCGAGGGACAAGACCCAAGTTGCTTCCACAGCCTCAGCATAGCTGCTGTCCATGCTGGTTTGCAGAAGGTGTGTGGATATAAGAACAAAGTGCTGGAGATATTGCCTCAGCTGGATCTCAGAATCACTGCCTTCTTGTCCACACTTCTGAATCAACTGGTAGTCTTTCACTACATGAGAGATAAGAGGTAATTCACTATCTTCATCTTCAAATGTCATGAAAGCTCTTCCTGTCAGTAGATACGAGTAGGCTGAGATATGAACATGAGCCATACCTGAAGCATATGCTAATAACCACGATCATATTAAAGAAACTGTAAGAGAACTTCCTCCCTGCTCTTAGACTGAAATTCTCTCAGACTCACTGAATAGTCAAGAACTAAGCAAATCTTGAAAGAGAAACGACTGCTTAATCAAGAGCCTATTTCTGAGATTTCTCAATTAATAAAATGGTTTCAACAGCTTCTGAAATCTCTTTCTGAATAAAAATAAATATCAGATTAACAAGAAAATGAGTGTCTAGAATCTTTACTGCAGAAGCTCCACAATCTGATTTAACCTATGAGCAGAAAATCAAGTGGGGTACTAATAATGGAATGCAAACTCTGCAGACCTGCACCAAGTGGTCTAGTTAAGATACACTTTTGGGTATCTGTCAGAAACTGTAAGGAAATACTCTTTGATTCTTTGATAAAATAAAAATGTCACAGAACCTGTTTTTCTCTTTCGGGTTTTGATGTCCACTACAACTGCCCTGTTCTTCTCTGTGAAATGCTTCAGGATGATGACGTTATGAGGCTCGTTAGCATTATCCATGTACACAGAACGAGTTCCCATACACAGCACCTGAAATTGCAGCAGAAGTTTCAGTTATGATTTCAAATACTTATTTGTAAATACACACTCATCTTATATTGGTTCCATTTGCTTATACTCGCTGTGATAGTTTCTAGGTGAACAGTCTGCTTGCTGCCAGGTATTTGCTGATCTTTAGAACTAAACAGCAGTTCACTTCATAAAAACAACCTACAACTCAATGCTGCATAGGCATAGATCAGAGTTAAAACTATCCAGAGTGACTCTGGATTGTTTCGTGTGTATACAAAGTCCTTTTGGACACTCAAACATTCTAAGCTGGTTTTCTTGTGATAGTTAGAAGTAGCACTTGGCAAAATCAGCTATGTTATTCTTCATCAGACAAACATTGATTGTTCTCAAGTGGGAAAATGTGAACTCTGACATACACCCTGTTTTGACAGTTAATAATGAATGTCCCCAGTTGATGAAATCTGTAACATTTAGGAACAGAAACCTAAAAGCTCTAACCAATTTTGTTTCCTTTAGTATCAATAGGCCACTTACCTCAGGAAACCCAACCAGCACCAATAAAGTGAAGATATTGGTGTGCTTTAGCTGGAAGGGCAGCTGCTTAATGCAGTGGTCGGTGAAAGCAGTGATCACACTATGCCACTGCACAGAAGAGTTCAGAGATCGGAGAATATCTGCCATGGAGCTTGCCCAGTCCAGACCTACACGACTGAAAAGCAAGAGCAGTCTGAATTAGGAGAGAGCTGACCACACACTTACCTGAAACCATTTTTCCTCAAGACAGGGATCATTGTTACTCTGTCATAGCTATGGCTTTCGTAGCCTTATATAACTGTTCTTTCAGATATCAGAATCCATCTTGTCACCTGACAAACGTTTTGGTTTTCATCATTAGAGCATAACTACTACTCTGCTTTCTTAAGGGCTTGCAGTCCCAAATCAAAGTAGGCCTGAACACTGTCACCTTTAATTCCTAATTTTAGTTTAGTTTTTCTTAACACAACAGTAAACACTTTATTTCCCACATATGTGCTCTCCTCATGTGGACAACACGAATAACCTAACAAGAATAAGACTGCTTTCAAGTTAGTCTTGGAGAATCTCCTTGCATTTCTGAAGCTTTTCTATCTGCTGATGGCCTTCCCTATAAAGTGTAGCTACAATTTAAAAACCTGCTGTCAGATTTAACAAGCACGACAGTAATGGTGTGAGCTTTCTCAAGGTTTTCAAAACAGAACATCTGCCCTGCCCCTCCTTGCTGCTTCCAGTGCAACTTGCCTGTATGAAACATCTCTCTCTCCAGTACTCTTACATGAACAGGCCAGATCCAGAACTCTGCACTGGTGATTGTTCTTGCATCACACTCTCCTCGTTTCCCAAGTTACACAGGAGATAGGTAACTCAATGGGAGAGAATCATACCAGGGAAAAAAAAAAGACTGTATTTTGGTTTTCCTCCAAGTTTCAAGGCCTTAATTCTTCCACCATAACATGACACATAGGTAAGTGCAGGAAATTAAGTCAACTCTTCAACAGCCAGCCTTCTTTGGAAGGAAATGAAGATATTGTCACTGCAACAAGGGCTGCAGATGCCAAGCCCTTCACGTGATCAGGATACAGGCTTGATTGCCTTCCTATTAAAAAGCCCCAATGCATGAGGCTAACTTGAAAGAAAATTCGTTTTAGTCAGAAAGCAACCAATAGGTTTAAAATAAAAATCACCTGTCCAAACACACAGCTCCCAGACTGAACAGAAGATGAGTTGTCTTCCAGCCTTCTGGCATCATAGAGCCATCTCCAGCAGCAAACAAATTATGTTTGGCTGAAAGGACTTTAGCCACTGCAGCATCCACTTCTGCAGGCATAAGTCTCAGGATTAACTGGCCCAGAAGTCCCAAGGTTAAATGGTAAGTTTCATTTAGGTGGCCAGCATTTGAGATTACAACCTGAAACATCAGTGGAAGTATTTGTTCCAGGTTAATCAAAGACATTGTGGAGCCCTATGGAAAAAGAAAAATCTCAGTGAGGCAGGGAAAGAAAGCAAGCTTTGTAGTCTAAGTCAGAGCATATACAAAAAATCTTCTGTTCTAATGCTCCTTGGGACAAAGGTTCCTACTTCTGTTCTTGACCTGTTAAGCTGACTGGACACTGATGGTTTAAACTCTGCAGATATTGAACAATTAAGACAATTGCTTTGCAGATAAATTAAAGTTTCCTTTGCTCTCCCCCACCTCCCCAAGAAGCAGCCCTTACATCCTTTAGTAACATGGAATGTCTTAAGATACTCTGATTTGTATTTTATAGTATGTAAGCAACAAGAGCCCATCTCCCTCACTGAATTCACTATGAATTTTCCTATTATTTGAGAGATCTAGAAAACTACACAGATTAAAAGTAAGTAAGAACTAACTGATTTGAAAGGTGGTAACATAGCTGCCAGCAATCCTAGAATCCTCTTCTGAGAGCATTCAGCAAAAACTTGTTCCTGGCTAGGTATCAGAACCTTCTCTGCTTGCTTCTGGGCTGAGTCCTCTGAGAGGCAGTCATCTGGTTTTTTCAAGGAAGAACAAAAGAAGAAAATTAAAAAAAAGACATTTAAAACCCCAAAAAGTCCTAGATTGCAATTCTAAAAATTAAACTAAGGATAAAAACCCTTTAAAAAAAAAAAAAAAAAAAAAGAGTTATTTAAATTTGAAAAACAAGTCTTTGTAAATGTGTGTAAAAGAAGGTGAAGACATTTACACCACCTGCTGGGAAACATAAAGGACAATACTACAAATAGATCCATTTTACTATCATAATTCTAACAAAACCAGTCTGTAGTAGAGTATGACACTTAACTTCTGGTTCCAAGTATGTAAGAGTTTGCCAGCACTATGTTAGACTGCTCCATACACAGATACAACCAGTGGAATTCTACTCCCCTTTGTAGAATCCTTTACACCAGTCACAAGGAAGCACTTGCTCCAAGCACTAGACTTGGTAGGTTTTACAGAGCAGATAGCTCACTCGTATTAAAGACATTCACAAACACACAAAAATAGGTTAGGAACCAAAACTATGCAGCTGCCTGCTTTGCATATGAGTGGATATTTCTGTGACAGGGAAAGTGAGAAATAATCTTTTACCTGCTAGAGAAACATTATCATCCACAGACAAGTCTGACTCTTGTCTCAAAACAGCTTTCTTTGCAACGACAGCTTTGCTTTCACTTCCTTGTTTTCCTACTTTATCATCTGCAGGAGACTGAATTTCATTGCAAGTATCTCCTTTCCCCTAAAAACAAAACAGAATCACTACAAGATTAGACCAAAATTTAATACCTGCAGAGACAGCCATTCATGTGCATTTGGCAAACATTTTCCCTTGAATATCAAAACCTTTTGTTGGGTAAGAACTTCTCAATGTATAGATGTTGTAAGCTTCCAGATAGTGAAAATACATCTTTATTTCGCTCATATCGCGGAGTATAAAATTCTTACACTGTAATAGTTGTACACACAGTATAAAACTCTAAGAAACTTGTTAACAGTGCTACCAGCCAGGGGAAACAACCACCCCTTCAGAAAGACCATCCTTCGCCCCTTCCCACCAATGCCTTTGTGAATCCGTTGCCTGTGAGAACATAAGGTAATGCCTTCATCTTTGATCTAACAAAATAAATCATGAACCAACCTACAACTGTTCCCTTGCCCCCTGACTTTTACCTACAAATGAAATTAGGACCACCCATTATTTCAGCTAGGTAGCCAGAATAGGATGGTTAAGCTTCTGAAGAACACACATCTCAATGATACCAGGGGTTCTGTAAATAACAGGTACTTACATTACAATGAATAAAAGAGCCTGTGCTTGGTTTCTCATCTCTTCTCTTCTCTGCTTTATCACCAGTATGACTTTCTGGAGCACCATCTGTAGGAGGAATGACTGAAACCACGTCGTTCTCTGAGAAGGACTCACCTTCTGGTAACATGCAGAGGAGAGCTAAATTTTTCAGCCCTGAAAGCAGGAAGATATAAAAGCCATTTAGCTGTCGAGTGGCAAGATGGGCAAAAAGCAGAACTGAAACATTCTGAAAGAGAACTGCAGACTTCCCCTCACACACTTCTTTCAAAGATCAACTCCATCAGAAAAAAAATTCCCCATCATGTTCACTTAATTACACAGTTCCACTAAATAACACTGTGGTGAACAGGTGGTGACATTTTCCACCTCACAGAGACACCATCAGGGTAGAAGTTTTAGTTTAAGGAAGTGTTAGAAATACCTCCTAAGAGCAGAAATTAAAAAAGGTAAGTTAAATTTTTCTTAGCTTGTAATCTTCTGACCACTTAAGGATTTATACACTAAAACTGTAGATTAGAACCAAACAGGTTGCATAATGAATATACTTAAGTATCTGGTGGTGGTGGTATTTCAGCTGGGTTAGAGCTGCTCAAAAAAACACCAGCAAACTTATTTGAGTCTAGAATGGGATACATTCAACTTAGGTCTCTACTGTATCACCCTATTTTCTGTCACAGGTCTTAGTTCACAGAAACACTCATTTCCAACTAAAGGGGCAGCAGCCACAGGAACTTCTCTCATACCACAAACAAGGTTTAAAAAAAAGCTTGCCAGGAGATGCAGAACAAAAACCCATTTTCCATCAAGTTACTTGCTTTCCATTAAGTCCTTCAGCTGTCAGTAACTCAGCACTAACAAGAACGTGAAGCTATACTGATTGATCCCTTTCCAACATCTAAAATGAAAAAAAGAACCACCCAGTGGAAGGGTTGCCAAGCTGTCCACAATATTTATGTAAGAATAAAATTAACTTTCCCAAGCACCTTATTTCCCAACGACCCTGAACAACACTTGTTCTACATTTGCTTTCTACATAAACAGTTATTCTCAGTGAAGTACACAGTAGCTTCCCCTTTCCTTTGGAAACTTTAGAGTGAGTAATCACAGACTTTTCTGACACCTGCTAGAAACCATTGTTTTAGTGAAGGAGGAGCTGACTCACCTTTTCCATGCTGTGCCTTCATCAAGCAGTCTCCAATAAGCTGTATGCACTGATGCTGCAGAACTCTGGCATGACTGAGGACCTGTGAATCAAGTTTCTCTCCTTCTACTTCCTCCCCGTTTGCCAGATCTGCACTGTAGAGAGTCAAAGCTGCAAACAGCAGCCAGGAGTAATTGTGGATATATGGCTGGATGAGCCTCTGCCGGTCACTGATTCGAATGGTCACCATGGGGTACACGGTGATGCTGTGCGTGGGCAAGTGACTGCAAGGAGAAGGTACAGAATTTTCAAATGCAGAAGCATTTTTGCTAACTTATGTAGTTCATAATACATAATATCTTTATAGAAATCCACAAAAAACCCAGAGCATCCCAGCATTTCAACCTGTTGACCTAACCACAGATTCTAGATCTAACTACAGCACCATTCATTTCTCCTTTCATTCAGGATGGACAACCATCCTTCTGCAACCTTTGCAGCCATGGCTAGAAAACAATTGTCCCAACTGCTGAAGTAACTTAATAGCAGGTTTCCAAACTGCAGAAATCTCTGCTGAACTTGCTGTGCTTCCCTGAAGGACACCCACTAGGTGTTCTTATGTCAGATGCAACATTGTAGGAAGCAACGTGAGATCAACTGTACTCAGTTGCCAATTATCACTCTTCTGCTAAGTAGAGAAACAAAAATACCATATTAATACCTGTCAGAGTACTTCTTTGCAGAATAGCAGCCATAGCAAAGGTCAAAGTCATCACATACATTGCAGTTCATTCTCCGACCTATGATAACTCCTTGACAGTGATCACAGGCATACTCCATGTTAACCATTTCATGGTCATCCTCATGTCCTTCAGGTTTAACTCCACCTGTGAAGAAATATTTCAAGATTTCCTCATAACTCCTTTTTGATAAAGGATGTTTCTTAATTTCAAGTTCACGTTCAGATGAGGAAAAGAAAAGCTGAACACTTCTAACATAGCCAGAAGAAAAAGAAGTCTTTCCTTGTATGTATAATTTAGAAAACACAATTTTGCATTCATATATAGGGTTTTGAGGGGGATTTAAAGGTTCTTACCAAGAAAACAAGTTTTACAGAGATCCATGTCGTTGCACTGCAGACAGCGGTAGCGGTGCCACGGTGCGATTTCATCACAGCCATCACAGGATATGTCCACGTTTAACAGGTCACAGTAACGAGCAACAAACATGTGCATCTAGAGCAATAAATGGGCACCATTTACTTGGGTATTACTTTCTGACTTTGAGAAAGCTCTTTTTAGACAGACAGCAGAAGGCTTCCCCTGCCAAAGAAGGATGGAGATTTTTTTCATCATTTTAGACTTTTGAAGGACTACAGGAAACCAGGGATCCAACTCATGAAAAAGCCATTTAAGCCAGATTCCTCCCTTTCCTTTAGGCTTTAAAAGTCTCCTATTCACCCCTTCTGCAGATAAGTAAGCAAATCATGAGGTCACCTTTCTCTGCTTCTCTGGGTCAGCTTGAGCTATCTTTTCATACCAGGTCTCGAACATTACATCCTGACATTCGTCCATCCACTCACAGTTTTGCTTGTAGTCTGCAATTTCATCTTCTTCACTCCACTGACTAAAAGAAAAGCAAGTTCAAAATGAAACTGGAATGCAACCAGGCTTCCCTCTAATTTAACTTGTGATACTTTAAAAAAAACAAACCCCAAAGTGCTACAACATGCTAATAAATATAGAACTGTGAGAGTCCAGTTCACTTGGTTAATACATGACCATACAGATATCCACCCCTTGTTTCTGTGACAAGTTCTTAAATACATATTTGGGGATCATAAAAGCAAAATCAGAAAATCCAAACTGCTTTTGGTAAAATCAGATGAGACATTTTAAAAGCTTTTTGGCCTTCACAATTTCTCAGTTGTAAAAAGTACAACTACTACTATAAAACTGCAATGTGCAGGTGTTAAAACATTTGATGTGATGATAGAAACAGCATTATCTACCTCCTGTCATGCTACTGAACAAGTGAAATGTTCCAGCAGCAGTCAGTTGAAGATAAACTAATAGTTTTTGCACTAGCAATGCTGCAAAAACATTTCAAATCCTTCAGTTAAGCCCCTGGGTACAGGCCAAAATTTTGCCTAACTTGTTAAAAGCACCTTTACAGAGCAAAGCCCCTCTTGGTAAACATGGCATCGGTAGTTAGTGCCATATGAAAGATGCACTCTGCCCAACTCACCAAATCACACTATCATGGATACTTATGTTCTCCTGTGATGTAGCCATGAGAAGTTGTGGTAACTGAATCTCAACAAAGAAGGAAAGATCGCTCGGTTCCCAACTCATATCCAAAAGGTGCAGGAGAGTTGTCTGCACACATGATAAGGCAGGAAGCAACGATCTAAATAAACACAGGACAACAAAACATGACAGCTGTAACCTGGTGTTGAAACAGCACCCCTGGGGAGCAAGGGCAGACAATCACTGAACACTGATTTCCAGGCTTTACTCTGCATTAAATGAACTATGTGGCAGAAACTGAAGTTACTAATGCATAAACTTACAGTATTTAGCAAGAAGCACAGCTAATATAATCAAAAGATGCTATCCTCTACAGATCTAGCTGAAACAAAGCTTATGCTACAGCCTGAGTATTAGCAAGAGGGTGTCCCTCCTCTGCACTTTATTTTCTTGATATTTGCAGGAATCCATTTCTCTTTGAAACCTTTGCCCTGTTCAGCTGAAACTGGACAAAGGCCTTTGAAGTTATTTAGCAGAGAAACAGACATTGTCGTCACAAAATTCTCATTTCTTTAGGTATGCCTGGCTATAAATCCAACAATTATAACCAGCATGTTACCAAAACATGAGCTTTAACAAGAAAGCATGGTTGCAGAATGGTGTCATTTATTGTAGTGTTACTCTTGCCAAATATTGCACAAAGTTTGCTACTCCTACTATTTTACTACTAAGCTTTAGAAACACCTTGCAAAATTACAACTACAAAATGCAGTAAGTCAGGGTTTTAATACTGATGAATTTATTGTAGTATTAATAAAAATATAACTTGGCTTTTTGATCAGAAGATCAAGGTGCCTTTTATAGTTCTGCAAGTTATGCAAAGAATTAACACATTGAACAATAAATAACAAATGACATGGGAAGAGGTGAGAAAGGGGAAAAAATAGGGGTTTCACAAAAGAAATAGAAGCAGCATACCTGTCATTGATAGTACTAAACCCCTTCACAGAATTCACCAGAAACAGAACAAGCTGATAGTAGGACTCTCGAATCTCTTTGTGTAGCTCAGCACCACAGCCTTCCAAGTTTCCAAAGTAGCTAGAAATGAAAGACTCAGTTTAGCATCCAGAATCACTGGAACATTTTAGGTAGCACACTTTGTGCAAACTTTACCAACAGGGAATTTTCTGAGCACTCCCTACAAGCAGAAGTACATTAGTTTTGATTAAAACACAATCTATGGACGAGCCAGGATCTTCCCAGTAATACCCAGTGACAGGACAAGGGGCAATGGGTGGAATCTGGAGCACAGCAGGTCCCATGTGAACATAAGGATAAACTTTTTCACTGTGAGGGTGACAGAGCACTGAGACTGCCCAGAGAGGCTGTGGAATCTCCTCTGGAGGCACTGCTGTGGACCTACTCTACATGATCCTGCTCTGACAGGGGGGTTGGACTAGATGATGTTTCAAGGTCCCTTCCAACACCCAACATTCTGTGATTAGGCAGGAAGTTAAACTAAGGCAGTAACTACAATCTTGTAGAGTTTGTTTGGTTCTGACTGGAACTGTAAAGATGTTGCAAGGTACCCATCCTGTGAGTCAACTGTGTGATACCTACCAGCACCAACAGCTGTACAACTAAGTCTCATGTAAAATATCTTTTTTTTAAATTAAGCCTGCAAGATATGCATAGCAGCTGAGAAACTAATCCTCACATCCTGTTTTTATTATCCATATGGATCAAAACCTAGTAAAAGTCTCCACTGTTTTCAATACACAGGAATGGGAAAACCCAAGAACTGAGATACATTAAATCACATGGCTGAAATCACATGGCTGAAGATTTGTCTTTAGAATTACTTACTTGGTAAAATCTTTCTGACAGGCTAGAAGTTCTAACAGAAATAGTACACATGGTGGATGAAAGCAGTGTGGCTGCCCAAGGGAGTCTAAGCACTGGCGGATTGTCTTCAGCACTTCCATAATGCTCTGCCCTTGGGATTTTCTCAAAGCAAGAACCTTTAAAACACTAAAAGCAGCAAAAAAACATTTATGAGGACTTCCAAACATAGTGCTTAAAATAAACCAAATAAATCCCAGTTCAAGAAGTGCCTGACTAATTAGAGAAGTGATTGGTATCTACATTTTCAGCTTTATTTCAGCAGTGGTATATTACAGTTGGAATGATGGATAAAGCCTCAAGCAGAATACAGCACTTCCAGCACCAGTGCAAGTTTTAGAGCCTAAAATGGACAAGCTGAGAATCAGAAATCTCTCTTTTGATTTACATTTTCAGAATGCCAGTTTATTTAATGAGATGCAACTATTCTGTATTTGGTATTGAGGATTGTGAGTACTGATGTACCATGTCTTCACTGTAGATAAAAGGAAAGTGCCACTGCAAACAGATGTCAGGAAGCAAGACATTAAGTCTTGTAGTAAAAAACCAATTGTTTTTTTGCATTCTGAAGTTCTACATGATAGAAGTGACTGAAAGGAAATAGCACTTTCTCTCAACCCCTGCATGGTTGTGAATAATCCAAGTTTGATACATGAATCTGACTAGTCACACACAAAATGTTTTTCAATACCATCTTGCAGCTAAAATATGTTTTATTCCACCTGCAGAGGAATAGACCACATGTTTCTGTATTTTATAATTGATGACATTTTCAATTTGCTTACCTTTCATGAGAAAGTGACTGATCCTTAATAAAGTCTAATATGTTTTTCAATATAGGATATTTCTCCTTCACAGTAGGCACAGCCCTTGGCTCTTCTGTTGATCTGAAAGACAGCAGCCTTAGTCTTCCACGGCTGAACTGAGATTTTCGTGTAGGAGTGGAAGGAGATGATGATGATGTATCTTCTTGCTGTGAAGCTGTACTCTCAACAGGTTTACTATGAAATGCAGATGCTTCTTCTGTTTGAAGGGGGTCTGGAACTTGTTTAATCTTTGTATCAGACTGTGTCATTTGGCCCCCCTCTTTTGAGACAGGATGAGTTACTCCAGTGGAAGACGAGTGTGCTGTCTGGAAGTCTGTGTCCACAACGGAATCTTTTCTTTGGCATTTATCACTGACATACTGTTGGAAATCATCAATGTCTATGGCTTCCAAACTGCCTGAAGCAGAATCTTTCCGTTTTGCTCTTGTGGGCAAAAAATTCAGGAGCAAAAGGCTCTTCTGCATACAAAGTTTTGCTGCAGCATAAAAATCGGAAGTTAAAATCTTGACAACAGAACACCAAACTTGCTATCATCTTCTTAGGAAGTGATTTATCTTATTCCTTCAAAGCCAAGACAGCTAGACAATACCTTTTTTCTTATGTTAATCATGATGCTATGAGTTACTTAATTCTACATTTCCAAATGCTAATTTTGAATAATCACACCGAAGTGTATGAAGCATACAGTAGTCAATGAGAACACATTTTATTCCAGTAACAGTCAGCTGCTATTCTAACATCAGTTAATTGTGTTAATGAGTATCTACAAAAATAGATGAACCTAAGTTCAGATCCAGGTGACCCAAGGGGCAAATCATTCCCACACCGTTTTCTACAGAGACTAGCAGAACGCAACCCCAAATATTTCATGTAAGGTACACTTTTTTATCTCATAAAGTACGAAAAAGGAACCCCAGTTGCTAAATTACCTCTTGCAGCACATATAAATGTCTAAGATATACAAGGCAATGCTTTACTGAACTGCCTGGGACACTCATACATTTGGAAGGCAACACTTACCCAGAGTTTCTGGGTTCACCTCACACACGTCTGGGCTCTGCTTCTCCTCAGTATCATTTCCCCTCATCAGGGATTTCTGCTTCATTTCCAACTGTAGACAGGATGTTAAAATAGTTAAAATATGACCCTCCTTGTATACACAGCAAGGCAGTATGGAGACTGCCTCACATTAAAGGAATTTCCTATCAAGGACAGATGACAGTATATACTATTCCCTACTGCAGAACAAAACAGGCAGCAGTCTGAGCAAGTAGTACCTGAGCTATCAAAGCAGATAACACAGCCTCATACTGAGATGCTCAAGGTTTGTAGGCTGAGACCCTTCCCCTGTCTTGTGACTGAATGTGCATCAGCCTTCCCTGAAAAAGGTGGCTTCCTCTTTAGTCCCACCACTCAGGAAGAGATATCTATCCAGTCATGAGGTAAGGTTCTCCAAAAGCATTGTGTCATCTAACTAGTGAGTGCTGTCAGATGCAGACAGCACCTGACACCCAATGGGTACCCTGCAATTACTCAACATACATCTGCACTCGCTGCATTTCTAGTGTATCAGGCTGCCAGGGATTCTGTCAGGCAGGAAAGAGGAGGGAGGGGGTCACAAGAAACCAGAACAGTTAATTGGTCTGGCCCACACCTGATGGGCTCAGGAGAGTAGCAGAAGAATGGACCACAGAGCAAATTAGCTGTTCTCAAAGGCTGCAGAGCTGTTAACATTGACAACACCCTTCAGACTAGTGAAGGGTAAGTGCATTTTGGCTCTCTGCAGCCACAGGTGATGACACAGACATCTCTCACCAAGTTGTGAGCTGGTGACACCAGCTCGTGACACAAGGCTTATGTTTCAAGGAAAGTTACATGCAAAAAACGTACTCTGAGCTGAAGCCAGTTACTTGTTTGTCAAAGGAGCAGTAATTTCCTTTTCTGTTAGCAGGGCATTACTCTGAGAATGGTGTTTAAGACAGATTTCTTTCTATGCTATACCTCAAAAGAACTCCAACTGCTACGTAAGAATCTTCCTAACTAACACCACGCATTCCTGTTGAAAAAAATAACACAAATATAATCGATTGTGTGTCAAATTCAGTCCTGCATACTCATGATGACACATCTGGGGCTGAGGTAAGGAGTATAAAGCAGCATTTAAATGTTTAAGTTCAAAGCTAGAAGTGCCTGTATGCTTTCCCTAAGTGAAAACAGTTGACCTCGAGTCACTCAAGGAAAACATGGTTCCCCCTTTCTCCTTGACATCACATTGTAAAATATTAAGGTAAATTACATTAATAAATATCCTCCTGAGGGGTCTTACCATCCATATTCTAATTGAATCAGCCAGGTAATATACTTGTGCAAACTCATCATTCAAAGGCACCTTGCCTCCACTGTTGACTGGAAATGAAAGAAAGAAGAGTCCTGTTTACTGACTGCTCCATTTTCACACAACTTTACTTAACTAAAGTTATACTAGAGCCTTCCCTTCATGTCATACAGGCAGAATTCCAAGTATTGAGTAAGGTAAATACAGTATAAAAACTGCCAACTTTCATATACCTTAAACACAACAACAGCACCTTGACAGAGATATTTGCAAAGTTAAATTATGAGTGTGTGTCTTATCTCTTCCCAAAATTCATGCCTGCAGCCATGGGAAATAAAACCTCTCCCTATACATGCAAATATTAATAATGCAAACTGGTATCAGAATACTCAAGAAATGCTTAGTATTAACTTAAAGCTCTCTAGATGTATTTAGTTACCCACACACACACACTTTGTTTTATGCTATGAATTTCTGGAATGGACTTTCAAGATCACTTTACAAAAATTAAAGACCTGACAAAACAGTTTCCCTCAAAACTGACAGCAATGACTGTGTGGAGAAAGAGACATTCCTGTTCAGGTTCTTCCTTCTCCCTCTCCCAATCCCCCATTTTTAATTTTTCCCCCCATCCTCCTCCTTTTCAGCACCACTTGAACATTCTTCATGGGACACAGGGGATCATAGGTCCTGAAATTCGTTTGCCCCAGCAAGACTGACAGCTGAAGCTATTAACTAGGAGTAGGATGGGTATCAGATCCACTCACAAATACCAGTGTTCAGTCTTACTCAGAAAATTAGATTGTCAGATATACAAAATTACTACAGGCAATAACCACTTTAGTCATCAAATCAGTCTCTGTGTCAATCATTTTCACCCATAACTTGACAGCTCAGAATGGAAGATGTTTGGCTTCAGAACTGTGACAGAAAGTGAAAGCTTAAAGTGAAACCTTTCAAAAATCAGCTAACACCTTATCATCCCATCCTTCAAACATATCAATAAGCTTAATGGAAGGATGGTGTAAAATCAAAAAGTTGTTCATTTTACCTACTGAAAATATAGAAATTGTAATACAATGGACATTATATAATTTAAAAGCAAAACATTACCTTTTATTTAAAAAAAAAGAAAGCATTTTGAGGAGGTTAGTGTCCACAGTATAACAATCTGGGAGGCAATTCACACCACCACCCTCAATGTTTAAAAATGCATATAAGTTTATGCTGGCTTTTCAGAAAAGAAGAGTGGGAAATTGTAGAAGAACCTCTAATCACTGGGAGCCACACTGATCTGAATGAAAACCCCAAAGGGCATCACTACCCACTGTGAGGACATCCTTATAAGGCTTAGTAGCTTATTAATGGTTACTAATATTTAGACAGAGCTCTGAAGATAGAAGCATTTTATTAATAAAAAATAAGCACTCTAGAGACAAAGCTTACCTAGTCTACCCAAATGATGACTTTTAAAAAGTTATCACACTAAACAGGCTTTTTAAAGTTTATAAACTGAACTATAAGACAGTGTTTTTCAAACTTTAAGTCTTCATTATTAAGATATTATTAAGTCTAATATTAGAGTTACCATATTTTTGAAGCTTCTCATATAACTCTGGAGTCAAATACACCATAGCAGCAAATGTTGAGTTCACAGCTTGATCAATAGTAGAACCAGCAACTGTATCTGTCTTTGTGGTCTGTTTTTTACATGCCTGGGTAAGTCCTTTGAAAAGTTCAGATTTTTGCCCACTGAAGTCCTGGGCAGGATCTGATTTTGCAAAGTCCATAAGAAAGTTATGGCAGTCATCTTGGTGAGAGCTCCAAGCCTGGATTGAATGGAAGAAAACCTTTATTTTAAATAATATCTGAGAAAACTGTGGCAGCTCTTTTCTACAATTAAGTCAACTTGCAGTATATCCACTCCACTTGAGCGACCTGATCTAATGAAAGATGTCCCTGCCCAAGAAGGGGGGTGGGAATTAGATGGTCTTTGAAGGTCCCTCACAACCATTCTGTGAAAACAGAAACTAATAAAGGGCACAGAACAACAGTTTCTTTCCTACTTAGTATTTAAGTTAAGCAGCACAAGTGATGACAACTTTAGCACGACAGCATATGCTCAAGGACATATCAACTCGTTAAGCCTCAGGGAAACCATGTGGGATGTCAGCACTTCATGCCAGTGACACACAAGCAGTGGGGTAGGTACCTCTTTTTTATCCCTGTGCAGTCCATGGCTTTGACTGGCTCCTGGGAGTGCCTCGACACACATCTGATGCCTGAAGACAGGTTTCCACAGAGGAGAATTAAGAACTGATGTTACTTTCAAAGGAGGCAAGTCTGCTTCACAACCTAGTTCTGCAAGAAATTCAGAACAGACACTTCTGTTACTAAACACTTCTGTTCATTTTTACAAATTAATGAAAACAATATAAACATCCAGTATGGTGGGAAAAAACCCAAGCAACAACACAAGTAAAACAACTAGACTAACAAGTAACATAACATTCTCTACTTGTGTTTCTCTAGTGTGGTGAAGAAAACCCATGTATCCTTTTAGATGACAGCATCAGTATCTTGGCTTGTAGTGACAGTATGTTACATCATGGAAGAACTTTAAATCATATGTTTTTGCTGTAGTTATACCTGTAGAAATTCCCAAACAATCTGCAAGAGTTTAAAAGCTTTTTCTCCTACAAAAGACATAATTGCTATATGTAAAGAAGCTCATAATTAACAAAAGAGAAAAACATTCTGTGACAAGAACACTTTGTTTAGTTCCCTAAATCCACAGGTAAGTACCTGCCTAGTTTTCCAAGGTAAGTACTGACCACCTGATTGCAGCAAGAACTCTTCAACTTAATTTTTAAGTGGTGAATGAATTCAGATTTAGGGAAGCAAGCTAGAAGCGTTCTGGTATTGAAATTAAAGAATAAACAACTCAGTCTTTTTTCCCCTATGGCACCCACCTTACAGTTTGTATTCTACTTATCCTCAGTGGGCCAAATCCTAACTGTGCTTAACTTCTGGAATTAGGCAAACAATTTGGGCCAGCTCTAATATTACTTCCTGCTTCCTAAGCGTAATTTGAATGATGGTTTTCAGGTGTCCATCTCTTCCTAATACTGGCTTCTGACTAGGAGATCAATCAGTGAACCCTGGGACATTTTAGTCCCACAGAACAGCACCAGGCTTGCTGCACAGAGCCCACAAAAAATGGGCATAACTCACACAGAATCACACGTTGGAAAAGACCTTTGAAGATCATCAAGTCCAACCATTCTCATCCTAAACTAAACCATATCCCTGAGCACCTCACCTACCCTTTTTTTGAACACACCCAGGGAAGGTGACTCAGCCCCTCCCTGGGCAGCCTGTGCCAGACCACAACAACTCTTTCAGTAAAAGATTTTTTTCTAATATCTAATCTGACCCTGCCCTGGCACAGCTTGAGCCCGTTTCCCCTTGTCCCATCTCCTGTCCCCTGGCTGAAGAGACCATCGCCCACCTCTCTACAACCTCCCTTCAGGTAGTTGTAGGTTGTTGTTTGGTCACTTGAGTGTTAAACAGCAATATAGCAAATCTTCCATCTTCAGTTAAAAAGGAAACACAGCAGGAACTTTACTTTCCCTGGGGATCTGCAACATAAGGTCCTTCTATCTTCTAATGATATGGCACCACACCTTCTGGAGCTATTAAGTGTCAGAGAGGATGGCAGGCCTGCAGGCGGCCTAGCTCGCTTCTCCCAAGATTCAGGCCCTGACAATATTCTTCTGTTCCCATGAGACAGGAAAAGTTGCTCACGCCAAGAGGATCCTAATAATCACATTCTCAAAACACAGCAGCCTTGATACCAGGGGTACAGGCTGCCCTAAACCAAGAAGCAGTTATGGGATGTACTTGGGAGTAATGGAACATGATAGGAACCAGCTATAAGAAGATGGTCAAACAGCCGGTGTGTGGATGCTTTTAGGAATCAAAGGTAAACTAAAGATATTTAGCTCTAAAATATGTTTAGCAGAACTGGTTATAATCACTAACCAATCAGTGGGGTGTGAACAGTGTGTGTAACCAGTGAGCAGGTTTTTAGCTTACCCCGTTTGCAGTAATAAAGGTCTAGAATTGGTGTGATTGCACCCAATAAATGGCTGCACCTAAAATTCACCTTGAATTGCGTGTTGCTCTCTGCCAGCACACTCACCTCGCAGCGATTTCAGCGCCATGCTTCGAGATGCCAAGCGCCCCATCAGCCGGGATACGAGCAGCTGTAAATCCAGGCCCCAAGAAACGGCAACATCTGGTAGGCCGTAAGCAGTGACGGAAAACTTGTAGCCCCACTCATTATTACTGCTGTCAGAGTGAAAGAGAAACTGCAGCCGTGGGCCAGCCTTAAAGGTCACTTTCTACAGAGCAACAAAACAGTCATTTTGCCAAGTGTACATGACAGGAAGACGTTTCAGGGTAATGTATTCCCTTCAGCAACTGTGGTTTTTCAGTACTAAGCAGATCTAATTTTCCCCCACTATCTGAAGGAGAAACCCCAAATACTAAGCAGGTAAAATTTCTATTCAGTGGAATAAGGAGATATTTCATAGAGGATTGAGCTTTAGAAGTTGGAGCCATAAAACAATGGAGAAGCATCCCATCTGAGTGGGTGTCATGGAAGAAAGTGTAGCCCTGGGAAGCACTACACTTGGCTCGTGATATAAAATATTGTGAGGGCAGAGTGTTAGCAAGTAAGTTTTACCCATGTAGTTACTGGCACTTAAACATGATTATTACTTTTCATTTTCACTGACTGCTCCTTTGATAACAGCACCAAAGAGGGATTCTTTACTCACTGACTCCTTTTATTTGCCTCATTGCAAATGTTTTTCCCCACCTCCTGCCCCCCACCTCTGAGAGGGAATAAACACATACACACGCATGGAAGCACACATGCTTTTAAACAATAGTTTTTCCACAAGAATCCAAGAATTCCTCAGATTGGCTATACAACTTGGTTCAGAATTTTAAAGGTGCTCACCTTAGGCCACTTGTCAGTGCCAACCTTTGTATCGTAACGAGTTTTTGCACCTCTGGCATCAGTAAACTCCAGGTAATCATACCTGTGAAAATTGCAATTCATTACCTCCAAATTTACTTGTTAAGTTTGGGGGGAAAGCGTTTGCTTTTGGATTTTCACAAGTGCTGCACTGCAGAGTAGCCCTGTCACATCTTTCTGAACTACACCTGCATTGCTTCACGTGACTTTTAAGGACTTTTTTTTCACATCTCAATGTAACAGCCCCAGCAAACACAGACCTGAGTTCCTGTAGAACTTTCCCAACCCCTCAGAGTTGGTAATGGGTGCTAATTTTAACATCCAGCATATGCTTTACCCAAGCAGTAGCTTGGTATGTTACCAAGAAAAACCAAGCCAATAGTTTTGCCTAAAGAGGGCAAAATAAATACCATAAGCACAAACTGTGGCTGTCACAGCAATATTACAGAACAGATTGAGGCCAAAGGAAACAAAATTCATACCAACAGCATGTCTGTGCATTTGCTTGCAGCACTAGAAGTCATTCAAAATAACACACTGTATATTAAGCAGGACAATGAAGAAGCTGACATGGCTTGCCTGGAGTGCAAGTATTCCTTACACACTGAAACACGAATCACCCCTCTGCAAACAGGTATCAGAATCTAACACAGTACAAGGTTAGATTACCTCCTTTCAGTTTCACATTTTTCATCAAATTCCACCTCAAAGTAAGTTGCCCCATGACACAGGAAGACTGAGACCTCGTGGCAATTGTTTTCATAGTTATGAGGCGATTCCATCGTCCACGTTCGCAGTACTACAGGCTGCTCTTGCTGCCAGCTCTCCATTTCCACCTGTAGAACAAAAATACACTCTTGAGATACAAATTGAAAACACATTAAAAAAAGTCACCACACTAAATTTTTGTGTCTATGCTTTCAATTTGCCAGATGTACATACAAAGTAACATTTAAGAAGCTACAGCATTTATTTACAACTAAGCTAGTAATAAAGACACCCTTGGTAACCACGGTAAGGAAGCACTTCTCAAGCAAAACTCAGCTAGTCTACCAGGGGAGGAGAGTCTCCCCCTAGAAGGGCCTTCAGGTCTCAAATCATCACAGAGTCTGGATGACTAGCACAGATTTTAACATTGACATGCAGGCTTATTTACATCACCACAAGCAATGAAGCTAAAAATGTTAAGCACATATTTTTTTTTTCCTCTTCATCCTCGGGATCCCTCCTTCCCATCTGCCTTCTAGATGCCTCACTCCAGCTGCACCTTCTGACCATACTGCTCATCTTCCATATCAGTCCAGATGTATTTCTAGTTCTTCACTGAGCATTTTGTTACACATCCCATGCTTTTAGAAGCCTTCCAGCTCCTTTCAAACAATTTTGCTGGGCTTAACAGTGCCTATATCTTTAGTTACCTTATGAGGCTCACTACAAAGGCTTTTCAATGGTTCTATCAAAGTGCTGAATCCCTGTAGCAGAGCAGAGTATGGAATGTCTAAAGTGCAAAGCTCCAACAAGAAGATGACCTAGGAGAAAGCACAGGTGCCATGAAGAAGCACGTCACCACAGCCATGCTACCCGGGAATAGTACAAAGTCCCAGCATTCACTTACCAGCTGACGAGTTGCCATAGCAAAGACAGAGTTACTTATTTTTTCTACTATTGTTTTGCCACTATATTGAGATAAAAGTGACTGCAAAATCGTTCTGATATTTGACAGGAACTGGCCCACATCTAAAGAGAAAAAAAATCCTTAATAACCACCTCAAGGATTTGCTACCACAACCTGCTTTATCAAACACTTAAGCGCGTGGTGATGTGCATGAGACAGCAGGAAAGGCATCTGCTGCCCCAAGGCAGTGACACTCAAGAGTGAAAACAGCTCTGAGAAGATTTCTGTGATATTACTATTGTGGAAACAAGTCATGCTTATCAACAAATTTAAAATTTAAAAATATAAGTGATGAGTAATTTAATCAAACACCCCAAGACTGTTCCAACAATCAGTATCCAGCAGACTCCCATCACAACTAAGAAATGCAGCTTAAGGAACAAATAAGGCTAGTAATTTTTAGCTATTTAAGACAGGAACACAAACTTATTTCTACACAAATAACATAAATATGAACTAATTTTAAATAAATATATGTATGCATTAAATACCTGGCCCAATTAGCTACTCAATACTGAGCTGCTGCATTAAAAATACCCAACCAACCACTGTAGCAAAACCCCTTCAGCTTCTTAAGTTCCTTCCTTCTTGCTATCACAAACATCTAAGAAAATACCTATCACCACACAGAGGCTTACCAAAATAAGGGCCATGTAAAGAAACCAAAGAGTTCAAGTGAATGTTGCTGTTTGTTGTCTGGGTTGGTCATTTTGGGTTTTCTCAGTATTTGACCCCCAAAATTTACTAAAATATTTCCAAGATTCTCCCAACAAAGTTATCAGTATGGCTGAAAGTCTTGGTTGCTTGACATGCCTAAAAATTCCTTCCTAGAGAAATTAGCAATGCTATTGACAGTTACAAGTACCTCTAAGGCAACCACTGGTGAACCTGTGTTACACTGTAATTCAAAAAAAAAAAAGTCCCATTTTAAACTGCTGTACTACACCAGACTTAATTGCATATCAATCCCAGCACTTACAGTTTTTAAGTATTTCTACAGCAAGGTCCTTGGCTGAATTATCACTACCCTTAAGTTGCAGGTAGCACCATGACAGGAGGCTACCTTGAACAGACCAGAATAATGAAGATAAGACCATGCCGCTCTCCTGCTGTGCAACATCCAGCATCATCATTTCACACTGAAAAACAAAGAATGTAACCAAAGGATATCCTCTGCTGCTGCAGAATGACACACAACAGGTACTAAACTGATGGACATCATCATCCCACTCACCCCACTAAAAGGATGAACTGACAAGCAGCATAACACCATTTTGTTTTGATAAATCAGTTTTAACCAGGAATAGCTATGTATGAGTCACTCAACATTGTCAGCACATTTTTTTCTGCACATGTAAATGACCCTCCTCCATTTACACCTCCAGTAGAGGCACCACAAATTCTAACTTCTCAATATGGATGATGACTCCTGTGTCCTTGCGTTAAGGTGCCATACAGTCTTGTCAACACCACAGAATTATACCTCATTTATACACATTGCTTACTCTACTACTATGAAACGTTAATGCTTAAAGGAAAATACTTCAATTGGTTCAGAAACCTAACCCTACAGACTTGAATAGCCATTAATAGCTTTATCCAGAAGGACAGGAAAGCCAGTTCTTTAGCACACATCTTGTGTTTCAATGCACAGCAAGGAAGCAGGAAGAGTGCAAAGGCAGTTACCTCTCTTGCTGCCACGAGCAGAAGAGTATCCATGACTGACAGCACTTCACTTATGTCCAAATCTGCCAACACTCCTTTCTCTGGTAATAACAGGAGTCCACCTGGATCTTGATCGCTACAAAGCAAAGATCTTCTTACTAACCAAGAAGTAGCACAGTTCCAGAAACACTGATTTACTTATCCTCATGACAAATCTGTGGAGATCCTTCTGTATTATTACTATGAAAAGCTAAAGTTTGGGTTCCAAAGACTTCAGACTGATTAAATCAATACCAACCATAACCATGGACAATCAATCAACTAAAAAATTGGAAGACAGCCTAGGAGAAACCCAAGAGCAATATACTGTGATTTCAGCACCAGCCTTAGACATTTTTTTATATAACTCTGCAGTTAATAAACATGTTATGTAGTAGTATTCTCCTTCATAATAGGTAAAATCAGTTGATCACTTGGAGAATTATTTTCTAAGGGAATAACATTTCTAAAAAGGATTAAATATGAACTTAACAACAGACAAAGGGTATCAGACATTTCTTTTCCATTACATTTCAGGATCCTTTACCTGAAATGGGCACACAAGGATCTGAAGGCAAGATGTACAGATTGCTTATGTTCTTGCTCTGTGATGTTTTTCTAGAAAAAGGAAAAAGATTTATTTTTATGATATGTTCTGTTTCCCTCCTCTGTCAGAAAGAATTTTAATTTCTGCTCTCTACTATTCATTTTTGGTAAGAAAGGCAGGGTTAGCTCCTCCTTCTTGGGGTTAGCTGCAGAGAGAGAGAAGGGGAAGGGTACAAAGAGGCAAAGAAAAAGAGTTTTTACTTTATCTGGGCAAAGTATACATTATTTGACAACAAGAACTCAGATTTGTCCTCATTTCTGCATAAAGAAAGCAAGTACTAAACAATCAGTTTCTCATTTAGTGGTTTACCATCATGGTGAAGAGCTGGTGTCGCCTGGTCTGTCTGTCTGGAAAGAAGACTGCTGCTCCACTGAGTAAGGTGTTCTTAACTTCCTCTTTTAGTATTTTCATTGGCATCAAGTTACTGTCCCCCATATCCACTACTGCTCATGGAAAAAGGAAACAAAATGACAAGTTCAAATTAATACTCCACCTAAGGTGTTAGAGGCATAGCTAAATTAAGCGTGGCATTTTACACAACTTCAAGCCCTTGCAATCCCATTCTGTACACACAGAAAGTGAGGAGAAACTTCCTGACTTCCAGCAAGAAAGACTTTTTTCTAAGAACATATGTATTCATTGAGTAAATTAATTCTAGGAAATTAAGACTTAAAAACCATCGAAGCTAATAAAGTTTTCAAGGTGTGACAGATTCTAGGCATACTGGTTTATATTGCATTCCAGGAGAGGGTTAGGTAACAGAAAAGTTATACTTTCATGAAGAGAGTACCACACTGCTTCCAATTAAATCCAACATCTAATTCCCATTCTCTTCACTGGCTCCAGAATCTTCCCTGTGGTTCTAGGCACCTTACAGGCTCCTTTTAAAACCATTTACATTTGTATGAATTATCAGAAATAAAAAAGCCCCAGTAATGTTACAGAATCACATTCCCTGCTGTTCAAGCAGGTGACACATTCTAAAAGGTTTTTTTATAGCAGGTGTTTCCAGGCCACATGTTGTGGGAAAGCCTACAAAACCAGTTCACAGGGTCAAGGGAAGTTTCGCTGTGACAGACGAGTTACCACACACTGACCTGAAAACAAAGGAACAGTAACTGACTTGGCCTCTAGGATTAAATATCTTCCCCAAATTCTAACTATCATAACACACTTACAAGCCAGAACAGACAAAACAGATAATATATTTGTTATAAATCACCTTCACACAGATGTCTATAAAACTCTTCTGCTGCTTCTGTGTGACCAGATGTTTTGCTCTGAGAAGTTTCTTGAGGTTTAGCAGTTTTACTGTTGCAAACAAGTGCAGAGAAGCAGCTCTGAAGAAGCTGCAGTAGCAGTGTTTGAGCCAAGATGCATTCTTCCCTTGGGCTGTGAAAAAAAGAAAAATCACAAAACAGAAGCAGAAGCTAGAAAAGCAGTTCTTTTGCACCAAACAGATAATGCTACTAAAGTCACTGTCTCAGAGTGAGACATACTCTACTCTCTACACTGAGTAGACAGCACATGGCCAAAATAAGTATAGCTACCAGCTAAATTAATCTACATCTCAAACTTCTACATAACTTTATAGTTAAAAACATATATGACAGCAGTAAAACAGTGTTATTTGTGTAGATGATGTAGTTTAGGAAGAAGAAACTGCCATAACTAAACTAAGCATACTTTATTTCTACATACACAGAGAGATCAGTGCTTCATCACACCGTAAAGAAGTGACTTACTTTTGGTGAAGTTTATTATAAAAATTCCAGAATAGTTGCAAATCAAGGCCTGTGAAATCTAAAAATGACTTGTATTTTAATCCACTCTCCTTCTGTTGAACCTTAAAAAGGCAAAGAAATGCAGGATTGGAGAGTCAGCTCTACACAGAATACATTGCTGAAAAGTAAATCCCCAAGCACTGGGCTTAAAGCAGCCTAGTTTCCTGTAAATTTGCTGCTGACAAAAATTCCAGTTCTTTCCTGGATATTCCAGTGTCTCAATGTGACAGCTCATGCTGAAACTTCCCCTCTACAGAGCCACTAAGGACTCGCTCTCCTCTTTGCTGATGGAAGACAGATACAGAGGACTAGACATCTTCAAGCAACTTTACAACCTCTACCTCTTCATCTAATTTGACTGAAGGTATGTAATGGCCAAAAGGAGACTGCCATGGCTCAGAACCAAAGCTGAAAAGGCACAGATGCTGTGTGAACAATACGTGGTTTTGACATGTATCCTCAGAATATCAGAATGACATGCTTACATACATCAGCCCTCACCAGCTGTATCTCTTAACTGCATACATCTCACCTGGGATATTTACAGAGTTATTTCAGATTAAAAAAGAATATGCTTTAATCTACACAACTTCTCCAGCTATCTCTTTAAGCTCTTTCCCCTGTGCTTGCTTCAGAAACAGCTCCATTACCTAACAGACAGTAGAGCATCCTTCTGGTGCATGTACTTCACCCAACATTGTAACATGAGGCTGAAAAAATGGTTCTGAATTCACTTCAGAGCATATTTCTCATCAACTTCAGTAAACACATGCTGAATGCTATTTTTCAGAAACCACTTTTTTGCTCCATGGTGTGGTTTTAACAGTTACTAGCACTAGTAGCAAGATTTCTCTACCCATTGACAATTACTGTTAGCACAGCCTTACTGCTTTTAGCATTCTAAATAGATGTTTAAAAGGAACCAAGCTGGAAAAGTACCAGGTCCTGTGCCAACTGCTGGATGAAGTGAAGAGTCTTTAGGAGAAGAGTTGTGCCACAAACTGTATCATCATTGGTTCTCCTGCACTGCAGACAGTTCATGCTCCTGTTGGGCTCGTGTCGCATGGGCCGCAGGTAGCCGAGCGCACTCAGCCCCTGAACTCCGAGACGCTCGGCCGTGTCTTGTCTTGTGCACAAGAACTTTATCATCAAGTACTAGAAGGACACAAACACAGCACAAGATTTGTTTTCAAAGTTAGCACAGATTTGGCTTTTAAAAGACATGAATGCACGTATGTGAAGAGACTGCAGGAGCAGGGAAGCCTTATTCCCTGTCAACCCCACTCAAATTTAAAGTACAGAGCCTGAGATTCAGGCTAAGCTTGAACTCTCCCCATGTCCAAAAGTCACAGTGATGGTTCTGTGACCTCTGCAAGCATCTGTTAAGTTTGTTAATTCACTATCAAATCTCATTTACCCTGCAGATTCTGTTCTATAGTTACAGTTCTGTAGTTACAGCTTTTTTGCAGGTTAAAAACAAAATTAGCAGCTGCATTTGAAAGTAAGCAGAGGGCAAACATGTAGTACTGAAGACATACATTTGTACAACCTGTCCACAGTGAGGTAGAAAACACAAAGCTGAAGAGTACAGCAAGTTCTGCCACCCAAGTGTACCTAGTAACTGCACTCTAAGGGACTAAGGGCTACCAACAACAGCAGAACAGCTTAGCAAGCAGCAGCACTTTTAGAAAAACTCCCAGCTGAGTTGTAGCTGTACCACCACTTCTGTTAATTCCCACAGCACATACAAGGGCTGGGGAACTACAGCTGATTCCAGAAACAAGATAAAGGCAGGGTCTGAAAAGCCAAGTCTCCTACTTACACACTATAAAGGAAAACCCATGTTCTGCCACTCCCAAAACAGAAGTCCCACATTCCTCAAGGAAATCAACCTAACCCATGCAACTGCTTATCATTTGCTGTCCCTAAAAAAGGGGGTTAAGCACCTGGCTCTGAAAAAGTGCTATAACTATGCAGTAGTCAATTTATCTAAACACTAGAATACAGCAACAATCATATGATGCTTTCTAGAAATACTTCCTCGTGGTAAGACCAGTAGTCTGAGCATTACCACGTAGTTTTGCTTTAAATTCTATCCTGAAGCACCATGTAACTACAGCCATATATCTGTGTACATGCACAGAAACAGAATAAAACTCAAGAGAAGGAAAAAGTCAAGTCTTTCACTTACTAGAAACCCACTGATTTTTACCTCTAACTGGGAAAGTTCTTGCACACACAAATGAAATTGTTCTGTGTATGTCAGGTGGCATTAGCACAGAGCACAGACAGGAGCCTCTGCTCACTCTGACTGGAACAATGGATTCTCATTGTTTCTTACCTGGGAAATTCTGCACTGCTGCATTTTGACATCAATTTCATCCCATTCTTCTTCCACTTCA
The DNA here is from genome assembly GCA_020800305.1 of Porphyrio hochstetteri. Classification (NCBI taxonomy): domain Eukaryota; kingdom Metazoa; phylum Chordata; class Aves; order Gruiformes; family Rallidae; genus Porphyrio; species Porphyrio hochstetteri. The sequence goes on from CM036925.1 coordinate 2,180,989, forward strand.
AACCAGCCAACAGGATCATCATCTCCCAGATCATCACTCGAACAACTGTTTCTGTGTGTAGAAGAATGTAACAAGCTTTGTAAAGAAAGAGTTTAAAGAAACTTCAAAGCTGATGATATCCTACCAGAATCACCCAGATGTCATCCAGAGGGACCTGGACAAGCTGGAGAAGTGGGTCCATGTGAACCTCATGAGTTTCAACAAGGATAAGTGCAAGGTTCTGCACCTGGGTGGGGCCATCAATACAGGCTGGGAGATGAAGTGATAGAGAGCAGCCCTGCAGAGAAGGGCTTGGGGGTGATGGTGGATGAGAAGTTGGACATGACCTGACAATGAGTGCTCACAGCCCAGAAGGCCAATTGTATCCTGGGCTGCATCCAAAGCAGCGTGGCCAACAGGTCAGGGGAGCTGATTCTGTCCCTCTACTCCACTCTCATAAGACCCCACCTGGAGTACTGTGTCCAGTTCTGGAGTCCCCAGCATAAGGGGGGACAAGAAACTGTTGGAACAGGTCCAGAGGAGGCCATGAAGATGATTAGAGGGCTGGAGCACCTCTCCTGTGAGGACAGGCTGAGAGAGTTGGGATTGTTCTGCCTGGAGAAGAGAAGGCTCAGGGGAGATCTTATAGTGGCCTTCCAGTCCCTGAAGGGGCCTACAAGAAATCTGGGGAGGGACTTTTTAGAAGGGCCTGGAGTGATAGGACAAGGGGGGAATGGTTTTAAATTGGATGGGGGGTAGATTTAGATTGGATATTAGGACTGGGATGGTGGTGAGGCACTGGCACAGGCTGCCCAGGGAGGTGGTAGATTCCCCCTCCCTGGGGATGTTCAAGGCCGGATTGGATGGGGCCTTGAGCAGTCAGGTCTAGTGAGAGGTGAACCTGCCCATGGCCAGGAGGGTTGGGACTTGATGATCTTTAAGGTCCCTTCCAACCCTAACTAGCCTATAAGTCTATTCTATGATTCTATTAAATACTTGATTTGCATATTACAGCTCATAAAATGAAAGACAACAGAAACTTTCACATAGCCAAACTGTCACACACAGGTAAGAATTAAGGACATCTTTTTAGTCATGGTCCTTAACCTCCCCTCACTCCCAAGCAGCAGTTTTGGGAAAGTAATTTAATAAAGGCTAATTAACATACAATCTTCCTATAAATTATTTCTGTTATCAGCAATCTGCACCTCAAGTAGAAAGTTTGTTATATCCTTTTTTAACCAGAGCTTTAAATCAAGAGGCTGAAGACAACAGTGATATACATATTTCCTCAAACACATCACATTGAGGCTTATTAAAATCAAAAAAGTAACAATTAAGTGATATATATTTGAGTCATTTGGAATAATTCTCAATAGCTCAAATGGCATTGCAAAAAGATCTCCCATAACATTCATTTTCCATGTATTAATTACAAAAATAAATAAATCCAACAATACCTGTTTTTTAAAAACTGTTTGAATTCCTGCAGCTTCCACTTGTCATAGCTTTCAAATCTTTTGAAGTGCTCCTCTGCATGGAACTTTTCTGAGGGACTATTATAAGCAAAGACCAGCCCACACTGAGCCCCAATGGCACCTCTTCGGACCTGAAAGAGCAAATCCAGAGCAATAAATGAAAAAGTTGACCATAAAAGAAGCTGTTGCTTTCCCAAACTAAAAAAAAAAGTTGCAGAAAGCAATTAAATACTGACAAGCAACTAAACACCAACAATCCCAGTCTCTGGATGGGACAGAAAAGTGAAAATACATTTCAACAAGTGTTATGAAAACTTTAATTCACTGAACCAAGAGCACAGACACAGTTACTATTGCTGCATTTATCACCCCACTAGCACCCTAACATTAACTGGAGTTCCACATAATAATTATCATTCTAGTTTTGTATACTTTTTTTATTTTAAAAAAAATAAACAGAGCTAAAGTTCCCTATCCCAGTGTCACTACACTGCAAACAGCTCAGCTGCCTCTCCAGCTCCAGTTAGAATCTACGTGTTGGGAGTTCATCCATGGACTCTTTGACACTGAAATAAGCAGGAATTAAACTACAGCTTTGGCTCAATACATTTGACTGCAGAAATGTCACCAAAGTTTTGACCTGGCTGTAACATTTAATCACAAGAACTTGCTTTTAATCCAGACAAAAATCATACCAGGTGTTCAAATTACACTAAAATTCTCTTAAAAGAATTTGAAAGACCCTACATTTCATTACAGAATCACTAAGGCTGGAAAAGACCTCCAAGATCTAGTCCAACCGTCCCTCTACCACCTATATTACCTACTAAACCATGTCCCCAAGTACCTCATCCAGTCTTTCTTTGAAAACCCCAAGGGATGGTGACTCCACCACCTCCCTGGGCAACCAATTCCAATGCCCAATCACTCTTTTTGAGAGGAGATTTCTCCTAATTTCTAACCTGAATCTCCCCTGTCACAACTTGCAGCCATTCCCTCTTGTTCTATCGCTACTTATCTGCAAGGAGGGGCTGACCACCACCTCAGTACATCCTCCTTTCAGGCAGTTGTAGAGAGCAATATGAGCTGCTGCTTCTCCAGGCTGAACAGCCCCAGTTCCCTCAGCTGCTCCCTGTAAGACTTGTGCTCCAGATCCTTCACCAGCTTTGTTGCCCTTCTCTAGACACACTCCAGGGCCTCCATGTCTTCCTTGTAGTGAAGGGCCCAAAACTGAACACAGTATTTGAGGTGTGGCCTCACCAGAGCTGAGCACAGGGTGAGGATCACCTCCCTGGTCCTGCTGGCCATGCTATTCCTGACACAAGCCAAGATGCCTTTGGTCTTCTTGGCCACCCAGGCACACTGCTGGCTCATGAGTGTCAACCAACACCCCCAGGTCCTTTTCCTTTGTGCAGCTCTCCAGCCCCCTGCCCCAAGCCTGTAGTGCTGCCTGTAGTTGTTATGACCAAGGTGCAGGACCCCACACTTTGCCATGTTGAACTTCATCCCACTGGCTGCTGCCCATTGATTCCATGTGTCCAGGTCCCTCTGAAGAGCCTTCCTACCCTCCAGGAGATCAACACTTTTCCCCAACTTGGTGTCATTGCAAACTTACTGAACTCACATCCTATTTCTTGAAATCTCCTATTCAGAGTTGAAAATTTATTTGAAGTATAAGGTATATAACCCTACAAATAAATCCATACTCTTTAGACAGAAACCATACACCTAAAGCTCAATGGCTTACCATATATTACAAGATATTGATAAAACCAATAGAAAATGTCTCTACTACATGCTTGTGGTACCCTCAAAAAATTTAAGGCCTCTATTTCCTTAATCTTCCTGTGACTTACATAAAAGTAAAACCTCAACACTATGGCCTGACTAATCCAAACTTTCAGTTCACAGGAAAAAAGCACCCCAAAATCTCACTCAATTCCACCATTAGGGAAAAAAAACCCCAAGCCTTCTACTTGAAAAAGCACAGAGGAACTACATACCTTTATTCTAATTTGTGTCACTTGAAATGAAGATTCGGTTCCAGTAGAAAGAATGATACTTGCTCTGGTCTTCCCAGTTTCGGTAAGAAAACCTAAAGCAGGAGTGGGAATGGAATGAGGCTGGAAGGACTGGTAGTGCAAGCTGCTTGAAAGAGAATATTAAGACTGTGGACTAAAGGGGGTGAAACAGAAGCATGATGCTTTTCTAGTGAGATAGTCATTAGGAAATGTTTCCAAATAAAGAGACAAGTGAAAAAAAATTATTGTTGCATTGTTATATGCTCCCACAGAGGAGATACAGATGTCTCCAGCCAGTGTCCCTCCAGGAAATGCAATTTCTAAAGCTATTTCAAGAGGGTTTTCCCCACTGAAGAGTATAGTAACTCCCAAATACCACTTTGACCCATGGCTCTGTTCACTGGTGTAACTCACTGCCCCCCAGTGCTATCCTAGCAGCTTCCATTTACCAGTAGCACTGCAGATGGCAACACACCATTTATTTTTTTAAAGATTAGGTGGCATTTCACTTAAACAGGTCAAGGAACAAACCTCTTTTTTTAGGTTGCATCCAATACATAAAAACACTGTATCAGCAAAGCCAGGCTTTCAAGGAGAAACTTATGTGCAGTCCATGAAAGTTTTGATGATTTCTACCACATACTGCCATCGATATCTGGGAAACTAGCAGTGAATGATTCCTGACTTCAGCCCATAAAATACACTCTAATTTTCTTTATGACAGCTCATTGCTCACTTCCACATAGAATATAAATATTTCTCCTCAAAATCCAATCTTTTGTTTGTTTTACAATAATCTGGCTCTTGAGAAAGTCACCTTGTTGTAAAATAGAATTTAAATGTTGGTTTGGTTTTAATCAAAATCTTCCATACCATAAAACTCTGGAGTAGTACCAGATGCACACACTACAGGCACTGCAACCCTGTTAACAGCCTTTGTGCCTGGTTGAATATTCAGGATTTTAAGTCCAGTTTCTTACCATCCCCAGTCCATGGCTCTACGAGGAGGTTTTCAGGCCCTGATTTATCTTCTTTTCCCTTGACATCACATGCTTGCAAAGTTAGTCGCAGTGGTTTTCCTAGGTAAGGGAAACAACAGGTTTATCAAGCACAGAAAATGGAAAGCCTGCTTTAAGTTCTTCACACTGAGAACAAATGAAAACACCAGCATGAGATTTTTACCATTGTTAGACCAAAAAAAAGTGGGAAAGAAAATGGAGTATGAGAGATACATTAATCTAAAGTTATAGATACAGACAGAAGGACAATGAAAACCATAATTAATGTTCCATCAACTGTTTGCATACTCTGGAATTCACAAAACATGAAACCCCACTCTTGTCTTGCAAAAAGCAGCAGCTATTCTGCTGGGAAAAAACACAGGAATTTTGAAAACATTTGAAACTAAATACTGACACCATAATTATAAAATAATTAATGCATTCATTGGCACAAGCCAAGAAGCCCTGACAAAAAGCATACTGAAAGACAAAGGGAAAAACTCTTTGTGGCAGAGTAGTGATAATCTCAGAAGCTGACACCTGAGAGAAATACAGATTTGTCATACAGTCTGGTCAATACAGCACCACCTTATGTCAGACCATGCACAGCTCTATTCTTGTGCCACACTCAGAATAATTTATAAACATGAAAATAAAAGGACTGTAACTAGATGCTAATGACATGATGTTTGAAACACATCTTAAGTTTGTGCAGATCTTGCAAAAGAGATTGGTTACTGAGCCTAAACATACACACAAGTGTATTACTGGAAGCATAAAAATACTTGATGTAATTTGCTTGTACACATACAAACACTATCACCATCCTGACATAGGGGTCCAAAGGTCACATTTTCTCCTTCAGGGTGATGCTACCCGCTTTAATTCTTAGACCACAGAAAAGCTGATCTAACCACCAACTTCCAGGGCGGTACTGATTTCAAAGTCTAATACCATTTTAAACCCCAGCAGAACAAGTGAAACAATTCAAAGCTGCATATTGTCTTAAGTATATATATTAAAGGACACAATTATTACTCATTTACCGTATTTATACAGCAGGTTCTGTCTAACTGTTGCCATAGAAGTGATGAGGGATGAGGCCCTGTATGGAGCGTCCAGATGATCGGTGATCGTACAAAGGGAACTTATCACTTTAGCAACACTCCCCCTGGCTAAGGCAAAGGCCAAGAGTGTAAGTTCAACCTCTGGAGTAATACAGCAACTGGGGAGGGGAAAAAAAACACAAAGAACAGTATAAAAATAAAACTCAGGACATGATTTTTGTTCAAGTCAAAAAAAACCCCATCAAAGGTGCTTGTTTCTTAATGTCTTTGAATTTTTCAAGATACTAAAAACCAGCAGGTGAGTAAAACTAACATACATTTGCTATATAAATTCTTCTAAACCATTCTGCACTACATGAGAATACATCAACACAATCTCACCTTGTTATTCTTATAAGGAAGCTATCGACTTCTTCCAAAACATTTGGAGATAAGAAGCTTGAAAAGTCTGTAGAGCTGGGTGTTAGGGAGAGAGGTGGCATGTGTTGCAGTGCTTTCCTAGAAAAAGAACAAAACATCAGAAAAATTTGACCCTTCATGCTTTTTATGAGTAGGCCTCTGCAAATAGATTCAGAAATAGATGATGAAAACCTGTTCAAATGGTAAAACCAATACTGTGTTCTAGGTGTGGCACATTAGGATTAGGTAATCCTGAATCTCAGTCTCATAATCTCAGATTTAATGAGTCAAATAAATGAAGAGGGTTTGAATTAAATCTTTGAGAGCACTGGAAATAGCTTAGTGTCCAAGTACTACTTCATTCTAAATAGTTTTAGAATTGAGCAAGAGTCCATTAATAAGGGTGAAATTGGCTGTTAAATTCTTTTAGAACAATTACAGATATAAAGAGAGAAACTTGTTAGCTCAGGTTAGAATTTTTGTTTGATTTCATAAGGTAATGTAATAACCTCCAAAAATGGGAATTCTTAAGTGATGTCAAAGTCATTCTATCCAATACTAAAGTTTGGGCTTTCGCTTTGTAATTGCAAACACTGAATTTCTAATTCCTGAAAGTGTATTTTTAGTCAAGATCTCCCCACTATCACTTGTTTGGGCTTTATTAGCTCAGTAGTCATGTTTTATTTCAAGAAAAACCATCTAAACTGTAGCAAAACAGTACACCCTCAGCTTCAGTAAAGCTTGGAATTACAGACCTGCCTTAGACACAAGCATGTATGAAGTGATGTAAACTTTAAAGAGGTTTCACAGATGATACAAATTAGAAGCTTAATGGACTTCAGCCTGGAGTAGCCTAACAACAGCAGTGTTGTTAAGCACAGTGGCATCATACTAACTAAGCTCTAAAAGCTGAGACATGGGTGTGTACCAACATTATTAGGATTCCACTCCTTTGTGTCATCAAGCAGAAGCATTTGGCACTGAAACAAGGAAAAGTCACCCAGAAAACAGCCCATCACCCCAAGCAGACACCTGTACAGACACTGCATCTACATGACCCATGTAACACACGGCAAGGCCTTACACAAGCAGAAGTCTGCTGAAAATTAAGCTAAGCCAGGAACCAGTCTTAAGTGGAAGGTGTCCAATATTTATAAGCAATAAAATTAATGATGAAAATTAATTCATTTAAGGTTTCTTGAAATTATTACAAGTCAAAGGATCAGTAAAAGCCATGTTTTACAGTGACCCTTCAGTCACGGCTTAACAACTAGAGTAGCTACAACAGGTAGGAAAACCACACTTGTTCTGGTGTGTGCAAATGGATAAAAGAGAAATAACAAAATTTAAACATCTTTTTAGCTATCCTGCTGTTTAAACACTTTAAAGGAGGGAGTGGAAACTAGTTACAGAAGGTGCATCAGTTTACCAGCACGGAAGTATTTAACAAAAATATAAATTTAAAAAAATCAACACAGCCCAGGGAAGTTTGGTACTTACTGAGTGTTCTGTAAGACGGTGTGAACAAATGCAGGGTTTGTTTCCATGGAAGCTGTTACAAGAGAGGTCAGCAGAGACCAGTACCAGATAGCTGAAGCATCACTCACAGAGACGCCCGCCTTCTTAACTCTTTGATAACCAACAGCCCTGAGCCCATGGATTCTAGTGTCACATCCATCACTAAGGCAACGCTTGATGTTTATCTGTACATCTGTCAAAACATAACACAGATTTTTTTTCTTCCTCCCCCCATTTCTTCTGCTGGATTAGATCTAGAAAAATCCAGGTATTTGAAAAAATAATCCTTGCAAAAGCTCTCAGAAAAATAGCAGCAGATATGCAGCAGTACTCCCACGTACAGACAGCTATGCATGTTTCTTCACCGCATGATTTGGAAAATCTAGCCTGAGATCCATTACATATTGAATGGATAGAAATTAGGAAAAAAGTAGTAAGAGACCAACAAAGAAGAAAATACAGAATATTTCACCAGTATCTTTTTACCTATGTATATAAGAAGTATCTTGAGAGTGGTAGCAGAGAAGATATGGAAAAAGAATAAAGCCTAAAAGCAAATTTTTAAGTTAGATAAAAATATCCTCATATATTCTTTGCAATTTTGCATAGCTAACACTGCCCTAGTTACTTCTGAGGGACACCATCCCTGCCGCACAATTCTGTGGCAGCAAGAGCCTGGCTTAGTGAAAAGCACCTATGTGACCCGAAGGGACAAAATTTCTGAAGCTGCAGAAACCACCTTCAGAAGGAGCAGTTTTCCTCCAACTGGTTCCAATATAGCACCCATGGATCTCCCAGACTTAAAAATAACCCTTAGCATAAAACCTGCCTTTCAAGAATCATCTGTCCAACTTCAGGAGTTTGCTATCACAAAAAAAAAGTTGCTCAGAGGTGGATTTTTTGCTCAGTACTATTACCCAACCTCTGCAAGCAAAGATGCTTTATAATTGCCCAGTGCCCTCAAACTGAAAGGCTAAAACTGCACCTTTAGTCATTCCAGCTCTTCAACCCTTAGCCCAAGTTAGATGCCATGAGAATGACTCAGACTCCAATGGGCTAAAAAAATCACAATTCAAACAATTTCTCTGACCCAAGGATGAGGTTAAAAGTTTCTGCTCCAACGATTAAAATTTAACTCATCGTTCTATGGTCTATCCCGACCTTCCACCTTCAGAAAAGCAATAGAACAATATACCAATGGTCTCTTGTTCTGACTCACACATCTGACTGATGTTGGCGTTCTCCAGCAGCGTCACGTAGCCGGTGACGTTGCTTGGGATGTGAACATCCCGGATCTCCTGCAGGCTGCTGGCGTTCCTGCCCACTGCCACCGTCACTTGCTGCGGCATGTAACTCTGGTCATTGGCTGCCACCGCAATGGACAGATGTCTCAAAACAACATCTGGTTTCATCTTTAAACTGCAAAGCAGAGAAGATAGAACAGTTCTTACAAAGAGAAGTCCAGCCCTTCACTTTGAGCCAGGCTTCACTCAGTTTCCCCTTCTACAAACGCAAATAAACCCACTGGAAATCAGCTAGTGCTTCACAGGCATTACCAACCCTGTGCCACGGTGGAAGAGGTACAAAACTTGTACTTGACTTAAGGCAGTCACCTCAGAGAGACAGAGAGACTCTGCAATTCTCTGTTGTTAGCATTTCAGCTGGGAACTCACAGCTCAGGGAAGTGTCAGTAATGATCAAAATGAGATTTTTAATCTTTTTAAGTACACATTCTTAGATCTACTACTGAAAAACACACTGAACATTTCTGTTTCACAGAGCAGTGACTTTCTAGACTCTGGAGAAGTGCTTCTACCCAGGTACTAACCACTGCAGCTGTCATTCACTCTGGAAAGCTTGGCTACAAAAGTACAGCATGCATCAGCACAGAAGATGCATCTGTTTTACAGGTGAATACTTCTATGTGGTGATGAGGCCCTGAAGCTAAAGACCTCTGCTTTCAGAGGTCTTTATATAGTGTGACTATATCACACATCACTCATTAATTCCACAGTTTTTTTAATTGCAAGTGCACCCCACTGACCACAAAGGTGGTCACAAAGATGATTAGTGGGCTGAAGCACCTCCCCTATGAAGAGAGGCTGAGGGAGCCGGACTTGTTCAGCCTGGAGAAGAGAAGGCTGCAGGGGGGACCTCACTGCAGCCTTCCAGTCCCTGAAGGGAGCAGAGAAACAGGAGGGGAATCAGCTTGTTAAAAGGGTAGACAATGGCAGGACAAGGGGGATGGAGTGAAGCTGAAGGAGGGAAGGTTTAGATTAGATATTGGGGGGAAGTTCTGTGCAGAGAGAGTGGTAAGGGGCTGGAACAGGCTGCCCAGAGAGGGGGTGGGTGCCCCATCCCTGGGGGTGTTCAAGGCCAGGTTGGATGGGGCCCTGGGCAACCTTGTGTAGCTCCAGGCCTGGAGGTTGGTGTCCCTGCCTGTGGCAGGGGGGTGGAGCTCTGTGATCCTTGGGGTCCTTTTCCAACCCATGCCATTCTATGATTCTATGACTGTAAGACCTACAGACCAACTACCCCAAACCTCAGCCAGGCGCTGCTGGGCTGCTCACCGTATCCAGTGGGAGCGAGCACTCCCGTCTGACTGCCAGAAGGACGTAGTTTCTCCATTTGTCATCTTGTCAATATCAGCAGAATTGGATGAGGTTTCTATGTGAGTGTAGCACTTAGTGACAGGCTTCAGTCTGTCTGACTCCTGATTGCCATTCAAGTCACTAGGGTATTCTGCAAAGAAAAGAAATCAACTTGTAATATTCTTCTTTTGCTTGTTTGGAGAATTGTTATACCTCTGTAATAACTATCTCTCATAAAGCATCTTCTTGGCACAGCAGAAAGCTCCTGAAGAAGTGTGTCTGCCAGAAACTAGAAGACAGCAAAGCCTCATTCGAGATGAAATCACAATATCCTCAGTGTACCACTTGCAGTATGAAACCACCTACTTTGTCTGGAGTTCGGTTGCCTTGATCTCCTCCTTTCATTACTAGCCTCATCAGTGCATGACTATTATTATGCCAAAATACAAACAAATGAGTGGAGAAAGAAAAAATCAAAACACCTCAATTCAGCTACTCTAGGCCTAGAGGGGACAAAGCAGACTGTTTCCCCAAGCAACTCAATCTGTTTTAACAGAAATGCAGAGATCTCAAAATATCCAGCCAAGCTGTGAAGAAAAGGAGCTCTCCCCCTAGAAAGACCACCAGGAGAGTCCCATCTGAGATACAACAGAAGATTCACTACTTCCACCCCAAAATAACACATTATTTTTTAATACTGATCATTCAACTCCAGACAACATTCACCTTCGCATGGAAATTAAGTTTCCAGCAGCTGAGCAGTGAATACTGCAAATCAGGAATTATTACTCTGAAAGAGGCCAGGAGAAAGATGAAAAACATCCCAGTGTGTTACTGGGATTGCCAGGCAATTAGGAAATCAATTTACATGCCTCGAAAAACTTACATTAACATGCAGATCAACTTCACAAAAAGTCCTGCCTGTTTAGTCTTGAACAGAAGATAAAGGTTTGTGTTTCATTTTCAAGCTATGGTTACACTACCATCCTGAAAAAAAATATATATAGATGTGTCATACCTCTCTCTTTTAGGAGAAGACGATCTAAAGAATCCTTCAGGACGGAAGACCTCATGGTACAGGTGTTGTTGAAGTACTCCAACACTGGGTAAGGGATGGCAGTACTAGAAATCCGATTCCGGTGCAAGAATCTCAGTATCATTGAAGCATGAAGACCCAGACGCTCTTTTGATTCAGAAAATATGTCAATAAAACCTAGAAAGAGACATTATTTCAATCTTTGTTGCAATATCTGACTGGTCCAAGTCATCACTGTCCATCTCAGGGACAGGGAGGTGATTGTCCCTCTCTCCTCTGCCCTCGGGAGGCCCCAGCTGGAGTCCTGTGTCCAGAGCTGGGGCCCAACACAAGAAAGATGTGGGACTGTTGGAGAGGGGTCAGAGGAGCCACGAAGATGATTAGAGGGCTGGAGCAGCTCCCCTACAGAGAGAGGCTGAGGGAGCTGGGCTGGTTCAGCCTGGAGAAGAGAAGGCTGCGGGGGGACCTCACTGCAGCCTTCCAGTCCCTGAAGGGAGCAGAGGAACAGGAGGGGAATCAGCTTGTTAAAAGGATAGACAATGACAGGACAAGGGGGATGGAGTGAAGCTGAAGGAAGGAAGGTTTAGATTAGATATTAGGGGGAAGTTTTTTTACAGAGAGAGTGATGAGGGGCTGGAACAGGCTGCCCAGAGAGGGGGTGGGTGCCCCATCCCTGGGGGTGTTCAAGGCCAGGTTGGATGGGGCCCTGGGCAACCTTGTGTAGCTCCAGGCCTGGAGGTTGGTGGCCCTGCCTGTGGCAGGGGGTTGGAGCTCTGTGATCCTTGGGGTCCCTTCCAACTCAGACCATTCTATGATTCTATGATCTTATTGCTAGGCAATGCCAAGCTGTGTATTGTAACTACATTCCAAGTAGCTCAAGTTTACAACCTTTACAGCAGGACTGCAGAGTTTTGCCAGTTACTTGAAGTACCTGAAGATGTCCAGAATGATTACCAGAAATCTTAGTTCTGAGGTTTATTTTGCTCTTCCACAAGTCCCAGGCTCTGCCTCTGGATACCTCAGTGAGACATGCCATTTGGCTAACGAGCTGATGTACACCAATGCCCAAGGGAGATGCTTAGCATGGCAGTTATTCCCAAGGAGGTGCCTAATGCTTTCCACCAACTTGGTAAGAAATTTCAGCTCCCAACAGTGGTACTCTGAGCCACAGTACATGTAGATGCACAGAATACTACCCCTAAGTAATCTCCTCTGACTTTCCTATTAGCCAGTTCTAACACTTCTTGTCTGATCCTCTAAGGCAAATCTCCTTTAGCCACTTATCACCCAAAGCTAAGCAGGGAAGCCAGTAACTGATACTTATCCCAGAAATCAAGTTCTGGGAGCTGACACTTCCCAAGCTACTTGCTGTAAAGCATGAATGATGTTTTAGCAGGATTCCAAATGCTAAATAACAAGATAATAACAACAAAATACCTGACTCATTGCCTGAGACAGACTCAGTGGAGGATTTCTTCCTCCAGTGACCAAGTATAAGACCACATTAGGCACTCACTGAAATTCTGCAAGGAACTGTTTTCTCTCAGCAAGATAAACCAAACAAGGACAACAAGCTCCCAAGTCACACTGAGAAGAAAATATTGGGTTATTTATGGAAGTAGGTTTTCTGGATGTAATTATGGAAGATTTTTCATTTCCAACAACTTTGCTTGTTTGATACTAGAGAAGCAGGAATGACTTGGGCTGTGGTTTTGAGGAGACTAGGACAATCACTATTAAATCAATTTATTGGAGCAGCACTCCTTCTGTAGGGCAGGACTTGGGAAACCATTAGTGTTGTGACTCTTCTCATACCTGGAACTAACGAACAAGCTTGCAGTTGCCTGATGACATGGCTAAGCTCTCCTTGAAGATTAGCTCCACTAGAATTCTTGAGAGCATCCAGCATATTCTCCACATCCACAGTGCCATCTCCTTCTGCATCAAACTGTGCAAAGGCCTGAAAAGGAACAAAAAGAAGAAAATTTATTTCAGTGTATTTACTTCAAGCAGAATTTCATAGAAGCTGTAGCAGGAAACATTCTAATACCACTAAATAAAAATCAAAAGAATCTGTTTTCTGTAGCACTGAATTCGTGACAACAGCAAACAGCCTGGCTGGAAATCTGCAGTCTTTAGGAAGTCTGAAGGCATCTGCACTGCCTTCCCATAAGAGCTGATGGCAGCTACTCTCAGGTGGAGACCTAGTCACCCACATCTGGGGCTAAGAATGGGCTCACAAGAGAACACAAAAAAGCTCTTCCACTGAAGGGTGAGTTGGTTCTAAAAGCCATGCCAGCCACCACTCACTGCTGCTGCATCCATCCAAACCCCTTCAGGTTTTAAATGTTTATTTACAAAAGTGCCCTTGGAACCAGAATACCTGTCAAGTGTGTAGTTCCTTCCACATGCTGTCCCCTACACAAAATACAGGTGTAACATGGCTGGCCATGAGAACAAGGGAGAGTTTAACAATGCCAAGCACACAGTGCTGCACATGGGACTTAACAACCCCCTGCAGCGCTACAGGCTGGGGGAGACTGGCTGGAGAGCTGTCAGGCAGAGAAGGACCTGGGGGTGTTGGGTGGCTGCAGGCTGAGTATGAGCCAGCAGTGTGCCCAGGCGGCCAGGAAGGCCAATGGCATCCTGGCTTGTATCAAAAACAGTGTGGCCAGCAGGTCTGGGGAGGGGATTGTGCCCCTGCCTGGGCACTGGTGAGGCTGCACCTGGAGTGCTGGGTCCAGTTCTGGGCTCCTCACCATCAGAAGGACATGGAGGTCCTGGAGTGAGTCCAGAGAAGGGCAACCAGGCTGGGGAAGGGGCTGGAGGGCAAATCCTCTGAGGAGCAGCTGAGGGGGCTGGGGGTGTTCAGCCTGGAGAAGAGGAGGCTGAGGGGAGACCTTCTCCCCACCTCCCCTGCCCTGCCAGGAGGGTGCAGAGAGGTGGGCGAGGGTCTCTGCAGCCAGGGGACAGGAGATGGGACAAGGGGCAACGGCCTCAAGCTGCCTCAGGGCAGGGTCAGAGCAGGGTCAGAGCAGACATTAGGGAAAAGTTCTTCCCTGAAAGAGTTGTCAGGGCTGGCACAGGCTGCCCAGGGAGGGGCTGAGTCACCATCCCTGGGTGTGTTCAGAAAAAGGGCAGATGAGGTGCTCAGGGATCTGGTTTAACACAGGACAGGAACGGTTGGACTTGAGGATCTTAAAGGTCTTTCCCAGCCTGGTGATACTGTGAAGCTTTGCCAGCTTTACTAATTTTGACCTTAATATAATTTTTTATTAGAAAAAGTTGTGTTGAACACGTATGGCCAGTAACTCACACAGCAGTGTATTTCACAGCTTTGTCCTAACAAAAGCACAAGGTAACTTTATCTAGCTAAGCCTATAAACCAGAACCAAGCACATCAATGCAAATCTTTAACCAGCCACTTCAGAGACCTCATGATCCAGCCACACACTATTAAAATCCCCCCAAAGCTAGCTATACTGTCACAATCATCTTTAGTTTTGAAACAAACTTCTGTTTAATTGATTTTTTTAAAAAATCAGAATGTACCCTCACAAGAAATGCAGTATTTCTGCCCTTTTTTCATATGAACTGGGAATGCACTTACAAAAGGTGTTTCTTTACAAGCAAGACTTCAGTCTCCCAGTCCTGAACCTAGCATTTCATGTTCAGACGTAGCCAAGGGAACACAGCCTGTAAGAACAGCCCACCTCACAAGTGTCTGAGAGTCAAGAGATCACTGCTGCTCAAATCTCTTGGCTTGCTGTCAAACTTCATGTGCCATTAACAGTACTAGAGAGAAGTAATCTGCAATTACTAGATCAAAATAACCTGCCAATTAATCATGACATAATTACACCGCCTAAATGAGAGCAAAGTCCTCAGAAGACAGCAGAGTGGAAGTGCCATATCTCAGCCAACTGAAGCTCCAGCCACACCTCCCCGATGCAGAGCTGAACTTTAGCTCAGCAGCTTTATAAACTCCTGATAAATGTACAGCTGAATCCATGCTAACAACCAACCACCACCTTGAAATTGTCCTAAGCCTCAGAGAGAACCAGTGCCAGGCACCCAGAAGGTACCACAGCCACTAGAGATGGGTGATGCAGGCATGAGGTAGGTAGCAAAGCAAAACACAAGACTTCTGCTTGAGGACAACAATGCAAAGGGAACTGATTGTAACAAACTCAGTTACCAAAGCAGCTCATGGCACAGTCTCACCATTCTTGCCATCAAATGCAATTCATAAATGGTGAAGTGAACAAGTTTTATAAAGTGACTAGTGAAAACAAGCCAGACACGTGACAAGAAGGCTAGATCTTCTGATGGCTACTTTAAACTAACTCCTGACACTTTCATGGAAGGGGGGATTACCACAGATGTGCTTTGCTTGGCATCCTAATGCAGCACTTTGTAGTTTTATTTTTAAACTACAATCTCAGGAGGTTGCACTGACCCTAGAACTCTACACTGAGTTAAGTTCAGTAGAACTTAAACTCTGACACAAAACAAACACAACTGCCACTGCTCAGACAAGCTGCCCCGAGCGACGGGGGCATAAGCAAAGAAAAAAAGAACAAGAAAATAAATAATCAGTATGCAAACCTGTACTCAGAGCTTCTGAGCTGTGTTCACGACCAGGATAAGGTACAAACACAGGAGCAGGTTCACCATAACCCAACTCCTTCATAGAAGCATCAAGCCTGCACACTCCCTGCACAGACCAACCCCAAACATGCAGAAGCATAAAAGAAACATCTCTCCTGGGAAATGGTGGCTGAGGGGCTTGCTACAAAACACAGTCCATTGATAAGTCACCCCCACATCTGAGTCTGCTCAGGAGTTGGACAGTGTAACAGACAACTGATGTAGGAAAAGTCTGTATTTCATCCCTCACCCACCACAGGGCTGCAGCACTAACAGCTCAAGGGAAAGGTGGGTATGTTACATGCCAGCTGCTGAAGCACTGCTGAACAAAACAGGGATTCAGAGGCTCAGTTTATCTAGGAAGCAGATTTTGTGTTTAAACAGAGGTTTGCTTTGTCCATAAAGCTTTCACAGTATGTGGTTCATGAGCCTCAGGCTCAGAACAATTTAATGGCAGATCAAAACTTAGGCTGTGTCACTCAGGATTCTGTAAAATTAGGAAGTGGAACCCACTGACCTGCCACTCACAAACTAAATTCCCATCAGTGCAAAACCCATCCTAGAAATCTAAAATACTATGGGCTACTGCCAGCCACAGAAGCAATGGCATCCAGGTCTTCCACACAACTTCCAACACCTCAATGTCACAGGATGGATGTGACAACATATCCATTCCATGATCAATCCTTTGACAAGTTTTTTCCCCACTTCCAAAAGCGAGGGGGGAACCCTAAACCTGAGATTCCTCATGCAGAGGATGTGCAATACAGGCAACCCTCAAATTATTTCTGCAGCCTGCAAAGCTGTGATGTTTGTATCAACAGAAAGAACCTCAGTGTACTAATTTCACTCTTAGTTGTTACAAATGAAGAAGTGTTCTTCACTGGCTTGAGTAAAGAAACTGGAAGTGGAGGCAGCATTTTAGCAAGCTATTCAGATACCTATTGGCTCAGCAAAATTAATCTCTTCCCAGCTTCCCATAGTTTTGTTAATATTTCAAGGAGCATACATGTGATTTAACAGTCTACAGAGTTATTCTACTACTCAGGAGCAATGGAAAGGCAGAAGGAAGTCACTTGTGTCACTCAGGAACTGCATGCAGCAGGCAATCCAGGCACAGCCACTTTCTCAACAGACTGTGACGCTCCCAGCAGGGAGCTGTGTTTTAAGTGCTTGCTAGAGTAAAGCTAAAGCTTCAACTTCCTAAACGTTCAGTTCTCCAGATCCCATCCCACAGCAGAAGCAAAGCTACTCTCTTCCACCCTTCAAACCTTACCTTAAGACACTCTGCCTGCAGAGGGGGAACTGTTACACCACTTGCAAGTTACAAACTGTTACAATTACAATACATAACGGGGCAGCAATGAGATACTTGGCAATTTCACTGCTGATTTTGAAAAGCAACAACAACAAAAATAAGTCTGGTAAGCTTAGGCTTGCTGACACCATTAAGAAACACCTCGGAGGAATCACTCACACAGGGTTTGCTGCCTGTGCTACCACCATCTGCGCTGCTAGTGACAGCGGCAGAAACACCGCTGGAAATAACCAATTCACACCCGAGCGGCTGCTGAGCACGGCCACCGAAAACAGGCATAAATAAACAAAAAGAAAGCAAACAAAAAGAGAAGGTACCCGTGTGCCGGCAGCCCCTTTCCCCGCCCCGCTGCACAACCCTCCGGCCTGACCCGACCCCGCTTCCCGGGATGGGGTGACCGGGGTCCCCGCACCCTCCATGTAGCGCTCGGACGGCCCCGCTGCCCGCATCGAGAGCCTGGGAAGGACCACCCCCGCCCCCGGCCCAGGGACACCCCCCCCCCCCCCCCCCCCCCCCGCAGCACCCCAGGGTGTCCACCGCCTCCTGCCGGCCCTCGCCCCTCCTCTCCCCGATGGCGCAGGAAGGAGCGGCTTCTGCCGGCACGCCGCCCCGGCCCAGCCTCCCCACACCCTCCCGGCCCGGCCCGAGGCCTGACCCCGCCGGCCGCCCCCTCACCTCCTCGCTCTCGCCGCGGGAGCCGACTGCCAGGCGGGAGACGCTCTCCAGCACCTCGCAGAACTGCTCCAGGCTGACGGCCTCGTCGCCGCGGCTGAGGCGCTCCTCCAGCCAGCGCACCAGCGCGCTGTGGTGCCGCGACACCAGCGACTCGGGCAGCGCCGCCTCCCGCAGCCGCGCCGTGGCTTCCCGCAGCCGGGCCTGGTCCAGCAGCACCTCGGCCGGAGGCAACGGCGGCGCCGGACTGGCGGCGGCGCCGGGCGGGAAGGGAGCGCCGGGCTGAGGCGCGACAGCCGCCCCCTCCATGCCTTCCTCGGCGCCCTCCTCCTCCTCCTCGCTGCTGCGACTCGCCGCCGTCCCCATGAGCTCCTCAGAGGCGCTGCAAGCCGGCTCTCAGCGGAGCCGCTTCTCCCTCGTTCCCTCTGCTCCGGCTGCCGCCCCGGCTCCGCCCGGCCCGGCTTAATCAGCAACTTCCCAGCCAGCCGCACCTGTCAGCTCCGGGCCGGCGGCGGCCGCGCCACACTGCCGCCAAGCGACACCCGGCGCCGCAAAGACCCGCCCCGCCCCGGAAAGGCACGGTGCAGCCGCGACGCTCGCCGTACAGCGAGACCGCGAGAAGGCTCGCCACACGCACACTGCGTTGCTGTCAGTTGCTGACGTACGGCAGGGTGGCGCGCCCCCATGCGGCGGGGCGCGGCGGTGGCGGCGCTGCTGTGCCTGGGGGCTGCCTGCCTGCTGGGCCGCGGGTTCGATCCCCGGCCGTGGTTGCTGCCGTCCCGTGGCCGCCTGATGAGTGCCCCCGAGCTGGCCCGGTACCGTGGGGCTGCGGGAGAACCCGGCCTCTACCTCGCTGTGCTGGGCCGCGTGTTCGACGTGGAGCGCGGCCGCAGGCACTACGGCCCCGGCGGCCCCTACAGCGGCCTCGCAGGTACGTCCAGCGGGGCGGGAGGTCCCGGGGGTCGCTGAGGCGCTGGCAGGGACCAGGGGAGTAGCGGCATGCTGGCGGGGCTTGCCCGGGGCTGGGGGCAGGGGGGCTGGCAGAGCCTCCCCGGGGCTCAGGGCCTGCCTGTCCGGGGCTGTGGGGGTAGACGGGGACTGGCAGAGCCTCCCCGGGGCTCAGGGCCTGCCTGCCCGGGGCTGTGGGGGTAGACGGGTGCTGGCAGAGCCTCCCCGGGGCTCAGGGCCTCCCTGCCCACAGGCAGAGATGCCACCAGAGCGTTTGCCACCGGTGACTTCACGCAGGCAGGGCTGGTGGATGATGTCTCAGCGCTGTCGCCAGGCGAGATGCTGGCCATCCAGAGCTGGTTCACCTTCTACTGCGACAACTACGATCCCGTGGGTAGGTGCCTCTGGCCAGGGTGACCACACACGTCCAGAGGAGAGTGGGTTGGTGAGGGTCCAGTCAGCCTACACCACAGCCGTGGGATGCAGGTATCATCTGTATCTGGAGGGTTGTCTGCCTGCCCGGCCCAGGGGATTGCCAGAGGCCAGCACACCAAAACCTGGCCAATCGGCTGGAGCTGCTGCTGAAGCAGACCTAAGTTTGCTTTCCTCCAAGGTGAAATTTAATCATCCCCCCAGGCTGTCAGCTGGAGCTCTCTGCCCTGCTCCTGTTGAGCAGAAGGGGTGAGTCGACCTTGGGTGCCCTGAGGTCAGGAGAGCTGGGGGGGGCTGCAGGAGCAGCAGTGCAGGGAAGATGAGGTGCATGGGTGGGAAAGAAGACTTTCTGCTCTTTAATGAGTTGGTGCCTGAGCCTATTCTGCTTATCCATTTATTAATATAGGTAAATTGCCATGATCCAGAGATGGAAGGGATGTAAGCTCAGTTTGGTTTTAAAATTGGACTATGGCAAGATTCTCTTTTTTTGGGGGGTCTTTAAATAACAAATACTAATTTAAAAAAAAGCCCAAACTTCATTTTTTTTTTGCCTGGAAACACTATGGTCTTAATTCATCTCTCCCAGGGAAGCTCGTGGGCAGGTTCTATGATGAAAACGGGGCCCCAACAGAAGCCCTGAGGCAGGCTGAGGCTGCGATGGAGGAAGCTCTCAAGCTCAAAGCCGAAAATGAGCAGAGGAAGCAACAGTTTCCACCCTGCAACTCTGAATGGAGCTCTGCTAAGGGCAGCCGATTCTGGTGCTCCAGACAGAGGTAAATTCAACCTTCCTGCTGTCATGAATGGACCCTTTGGAGCAGAGCATCTCTGTCCCTTGAGGGGTTTTTCCCCTTTTGTTTTAATTCCCAAAATCACTTGGTTCAGTCACGGCACAGCAGGCAGTGTGTGGTTATCAGTGAGCAATTAGCTACCCTCAAAAAGGCTTGTTGCTGCTAGACACACTGTGTTATGTAAGGCTGTGATTCCTTTTCCAGCTGTAGAAACATGGGAAGCAGAAGTTGGTTGCTCCCAGAAGGGTGAGAGCATGCAGCAGCACCGATGAAACCAGGTTCAGGCCACAGGTTTCTGCACCACAGCCAGAAAATGGGATTGGAAGCTGTGGGAGCACAGTCTGGCTCAGTGCACCTATTGTTCTACCTCTCCCAGATTGTCTGGCGGTTTTATCCCATGCTTCTGAGTTTGCTGGAAGCATTTGCACAGGCTGGAGTTGTAATTTGTTTCAAATCTTCCATTCTCAGTGGGGGAGTGAACAGAGACTGGGCTGGCGTGCCCCGCAAGCTGTACCAGCCCGGTTCCAGGAGGAGTCACTGCGTGTGCGTGAGGACTACCGGCCCCCCGTGGGACCAGCAGGGCTCCTCCCAGCACAGCAACAGAGGCGACCTGGATGAGCCTCACCTGGAGGAATACGACGGCTGCCATCCCCTGGCCCAGCAGTGTGTGGTACCTGTGTGACTCCCACTACAGCATGCTGCGGGGGGTGGCTGCAGCTCCAGCCGGGGGACTGGTTTTGGCAAAGGACCCGGGTGGAACCAAAGCTCCTGCTCACTAATTCTGGGGGACCTGTTTTCTGCTCCTGGCCGTGGGAAGGAACAAATCTCCGGCTCACTAGTTCCAGGGGACCCTTTCTTTGCCCCGGGCCGGGGTGGGGAGAACCAAAGTTCTGGCTCACTAGTGCTGGGGGACCCTGTTATTTGCCACAGGCCGAGGGAAACCAAAGTTCCTGCACACTAGTTCTGGGGGACCCTTTTTTTTTTTGGCCACGGGAGGGGGAGGAACCAAATTTCCGGCTCACCAGTGGCAGGGGACACTTTTTTGAGCTGCCAGCTGGGGGAGGAGGAACCAAAGTTACAGCTCACTAGTGCCGGGGGACTTTTTTTCTTGCCAGGCGCCCCAGTTGGGGGGTGGGTGAGCTAAAGTTCCTGCTCAGTATTGGTAGGGGACCCTTTTTTGAGCCAGGGGCTGGTGAGGGGGGGAAACAAAGTTCTGGCTCACTAGGGAGACCCTTTCTTTTGGTTCCCTGGAACGCTCCTAATAGCTCCCCATGTGCTTTTCTCAGCTCTACATGCATTCAGTTACAGACATGCAATAGCTCCCAAACCAAAGGAGCCAGGACTGACAGACATACCTGGCCTGAAGCCTCCCCATGCAGCCCACAAGCAGCAGCCCCTCTGAGCCTGGGGCTCAGGGCTTTCCTTTCCAAGGGAACAGTCCTAACACCCTATGTCATTTCTCGGCTCTACCTGCATGGAATTTTCCCCCTCTGAAGGGCTCACGCTCCAGACCCTGCTCCTCCTGACTGCCAGCTAAAGAGAACAGAAACAGCATTGCAGAAAATAACCAGGAGTCTGTCTTGGCCCTGGACTCAGGAAGGAGGCTGAGTTTTAGATCTGACTGCACAATGGATCCCTGTGTGTGTCTGATTTGTTACATCTTTCCAAGTGTCTGTCCGTGATCCTGTCATTCCAGGTGTACAGATCCTGTCATTCCAGGTGTACAGATCCTGTCATTCCAGGTGGAGACTCTGTACAGCCAAATCCCCCTCCCCTGCACAACAGTGGCTGCCAGCCCAGTCCACACAACCCCAGCACAACAGGCTGTGGCCGTCCCCCTGACTGGCTTCTGCTTGTCCCTACAGGAAGGAAAAGAGGGGTGGTGGACTCTTGCAGCTACAGGTAGAATAGAACTGTTTGTTAATTAACATTTGACTTTATCAGAAGTTGTTAAGGATCTATTTTTGTTTGTGTTCTGTTTCAATTTCTGTAGAATATAAAAGTTAAATGGCTGTAAACCATGTGAGGAGAGAAAAAAATGCTAATAAAAACACAAAGCTCCAACATTTGCACAAAAGGAGCCCTGTGCTGTTGCTGTTTGCACTAACTGATCACCTTGGCAGCTCAGCTTCTTCCTTTTCTGTTGTGGAAATCTTGCTAGTTGTACTTGGAGTCAGTGGTATAAGCACAGGTTTTGGGCCAGGCAATCTTTAAAAGCAATCTTACAGTTTGGGTTACATCCTTGCATTTCAGTACATTCTGGAGGGTTAAAAAAAGCCTGGACTGTGGAGTCAGCCTGTTTAATCAGCCCAGAATTACTCAAGCTTCAAATTCAGCTGCCAACTGTCCCTGTTCTGGTGTGTCAAACCGTGGGTGCAAAGGGGAAGTGGGTGGGAGAACCCCCATCAGGCACTGAACCTGAAATCCCACTGCCTTAGGAAGATGAGGGTGGTGGTTTGCCCCTGTGGAGCAGCTCAAGGAAGGTTAAAATCATTCTGAATTATCCTGAGTATAAAAGTTACCCCCTAAGGTGTGAGAACAGACCTTGGCTGGAAGAGCAAGAGGGCGAATATGAGTGCAAAGCAGAGAGAGCAGCTCCTCAAGCTAGAGAGAAGGTGTTTCGAGTTCAGTACCAGTGTTGTGCAGAGATAATGCTTCACATTCCCCAGGTAATGTGGGCACTCAGAGGTGGTACAGGGACTTGATGGGAAAGACTGTGTGCAACTGAATGCCCAGTTACCCACCAGTGGTTTATTCTCACCACTCTCCAGTCTCACCATCACGCTGCTGGAACTAATGGTGTGAGCCTGTGGCAGTTAAACCAGGAGCAAGACTCCTTGTAAGCCCACAGCAAGGATAAATCAGGCTAGCCAAGCAGCTACAGAGAATTACACTTCTGCAACAACCTCTTTTTTTCGCCCCTTAAGCTGTTTTGTTCATCTGCCATCAACCACACAGTTCTAAGGCCAAGGATTCCTTTTTGCTTTTCCCTTCAAGACCCAGTAAAGAAATCTGGCTCCCATTTCTGTACTTGAAATGAGACAAGTTGTACAGATGGTGGTTTGTCTTCAGCTGGTATTTTAAGGAAAGCCTGGAACAAGCTATTTCTCCACAGGATCTTACCTCTCCCCAACAGAGTAGCAAGCTGCAAACTGGTAACTGTTAAACACTTGCAGCACGTTCAAATACACAGTAAATCACTAAATTTCCTTTTTTTGAAGATTGTCCTCCTGCCTAAATCAAAATCAGACCCAAAGGATCGAAAAAGCTCAGAGTTCAGGCTTGTTTCTTGGAAACTGACAGTCAGCTGATCTGTCCTGGAGATGCATCAGGCCTGGCTCCATCCTCACATGCTCCTGAAGCAGCACGCCAGGGCTCAGGACCAGGTTATTGTTAGTCATTCAGGAGAAGCAGCCAACACTGTCCAGCTTGCACTGATCCAGACTCCAAAGGCAGTGAAAGGTAAGCCTGATGGTTCTTCTGCTGTGATGCAGGCTCCTAGCAGCAGCACTGGAACAAAGGGGACACTTGCTCCCAAGGGATCCCACTCTTACCGCAGATAGTAATCGATTGCAGCAGAGAAAGCAGCAAATCCACCACAGCCAATAACTCCTGCCTTCAAACCAGCTGCAAGGCAAAGAACAGTGGGAAAGAATGAGACAAAACTAGGAAAGGTGTTTTTCTTCCCAGTAGCTAGCTTACATTGTGCTGGTGTGAAGAGCTTAGACCTGCAGGAACACGGTGGTCTGATGCCAGGGTCACACTGGCCTTGTCACTGCCCAGGGTGAGGGAACCCGGCTGTCCTGGGTTTGCCCCAGCTGAGAGCCCAGCACCATGGAGCTGCTTGTTCTTTAGAAGGGAGGGGAGGGAGGGTGAGGGAGGGGAGAGGGAAGGGAAAGAGAAAAAACCAAACCCAAGGAATCAAAACCTGGCGGGTTGGGATAAGGAGAGTTTACTGGGATAGCAGAGAGAGAGATGGAACAATGGTAACAGGACTTTAGAGCAGAATGTATGAACCTGGGGCTACACAGTGCAGTGTCTCCTTCCAGTCCCTGAAGGGAGCAGAGAAACAGGAGGGGATTCAACTTTATAAAAGGGTAGATAATGGCAGGACAAGGGGGATGGACTAAAGCTAAAGGAGGGAAGGGTTAGATTAGATATTAGGGGGAAGTTCTTTACAGAGAGAGTGGTGAGGGGCTGGAACAGGCTGCCCAGAGAGGGGGTGGGTGCCCCATCCCTGGGGGTGTTCAAGGCCAGGTTGGATGGGGCCCTGGGCAACCTTGTGTAGCTCCAGGCCTGAGGTTGGTGTCCCTGCCTGTGGCAGGGGGGTTGGAGCTCTGTGATCCTTGGGGTCCCTTCCAACCCAGACCAGTCTATGATTCTATGAACCACACAGTGGTTCAGTTAAAAACACTGCAGTTCAGCATGTGTTCAGTTAAAAACACTGCATGCTGCCTAATCAAATTTGAGTCTGACCACAGGAAGAGCTGGCAGCATGCCCTACCAACCTCTGAAGCCGATGGCTCCTCCTGTGATGCAGCCACTAATAACGCTGTTCTTCCAGTCTGACTTTCCACGATACTGTGGGATTGGAAATCAGAGGTAACAAGTAAATATGGAATACACACTCAGTACCCATACTAAGAAAGATTCAGTGACCTTCCAGCCCTTTCTGAGTTGAGGATGTTTTTCCCTCTGTTCTCAGCAGATGGCTCCCTGCCCTCTCAAACATGAGATGTGCAGGGCCAGGAGAAGAGGAAGGAACAGGTCACCAGGAGAGATAAGGCAAATCCATATGGTGCAATGCAGTGCTACAGCAGTCTCAGGTGAGCCAATCCAGCCCCCAGAATGCAGGGACTTTAAAGGCACTACAACTAGACAAGTACTGTACAGGGCCTGGCCACGCAGCCTGGTTCTCAGCACAGGTGAGCACTACAGCAGCCTGCTGTTTCCATATGCTACTTCCATAGTCAGAGCTCACTAGTTTCTCACCAGTGCAGAGATCTCTTTGTTCTGTTCCACTGGGCAAACATGAACTCTTCTTTGAGATGAGTTAAGAAATAATTGTTTAAAAGGCAGCACTCAAAGTCTTAACAGGCTAATTCTATTCAGGAAAATGGATGATTTACCACTGAGCTGCACAAGGTCATTTCATGCTGTAGGGGCAAGAATATGCTGTTACTTCAGAACTTTCATCAAAGGATCCCTTTTGGCATAGGGAATTTTTAAAGGCTCAAGTTACCATGTTGCAACTCGCAGTTTGATGTTCTAAAGTAGTAAGTACTTGTAGTTAGGGTTTTAAAAAGTAATGCCTATACTTGCCAATACAATCAGGGCTGGAACTGAAGAGGACTTTGCTATTGCATGCTCTTCTGCTCATTCTGTCAGAGAACAGCAGTTCTGAAGACAAGTCTCAAAACCCAAAAAGCTTTGATGGTTTGATGGCCAAGATACTGAACTAACTAGCCTACACCCCCACCCTATTACAAAGAATAGACACACTTCTCTGGGCCTAGTAAAGGTGATTAAGTGTACAAGAAAACATTTCTTAATGCTTCAGAAGTCCCTACTCACAGATTCTACCACACACTCAGTGCAAGAGAACATGGCGCCCACGATGGCGAAGTTCTTGGCGTAGGATACGCCCCGCTGCCCCATGTCTTTGAGGACCTCTTTGGCAGTCGGTGTGCGATAGGGATCCTTGGGATCAAACCCAACGTTGGTGTCGATGCCAGCTGTGAAGACACCAAACGCACCTCCCAGAACAAACCCTGTAAAAGATGAAGAGTTAAGAATGAACCTCGGCTGGACCCGAGCAGCAGCTCAGCTCCCACCCTCTGTCAGCGCCGCAGCGTGGAAGGGGCAGGGCAGGAGCACACACGGCCTGTCTGGATACTACGGGCACTGCTGCTGCTGCTCTCCTTGCTGGCAACCTGTGCTGAGAAAGGCTGCGAGCGCCTCTTCCCTGGCGAGGCAGGCAGAGATCCGTCCCTGGGACCTGCGACAGACGCCTGAGGAGGCTTCGAGGGAGGAAAATTAAACACGGGGGCCCCGGGCTGCAGCCTCCTCTCCACCTGCCCCTTTCCCAATGCCACAGGACACCCCCAAACCGCCCCCACTGCCGCCTGCCCCCACCACCGCTCCCCCTCACCGCCCCCGCTGCTGCCTGCCCCCACCACCGCTCCCCCTCAAGGCCCCGTCCCTCCAGCCTCCCCCGACCGCCCCCACCACACCTCCCACGCAGGCCAGCGCCGCCTTGAAGGCGCAGCTCTCCATGGCCCGCTCCACCATCTTCTGCTCCTCGCTCTTGGGCGGGCTGGGGATGCCGCCGAGGGCAGCGGGGTCCCAGGCGCGGGGCCGCCGCTGCTCGCCCACCAGGTGCTTCAGCAGCAGGCTGTACTGCAGCGGCGGCGGCTCCGGCCCACCCGGGGCGGAGGACGGCGGCGCGGCCGCCATGACCGGCCTAGGACACCCGCCGCCGGCTCAGCACACTGTCCCGGCCTCCCGGAGGCGCCGGTAAAGCAGATCCCGGGAGCCGCGGCGGCACGCAGAGGCTCACGGGAGTAGTAGTTCCGCTGACGTGCGGCGCCGGCCGCACTTCCCCGCGGTATGGCCGCAATGAGAACTACAAATCCCGGCAGGCTCCGCGGCGCGGCCCGCTCAGGTGGGTGTGTCGCGCAGCGTCTCACGGGATTGGCTATCCCTCGGGACGCAGCGGGACTACATTACCCGGCGTGCTGCGCGCCAGCCCCCTGGCGGCAGCGGGGAGTGCTGCAGGTGAGGTGAGGGCTCCGCTGCGAGCATCCTCGAGAGTGGCGGCGGCAGGTGAGCGCGGCTCCGGTTCTGGCTCCAGGCTCCGGTTCTGGCTGGGGCAGGCTGGCGGCCTCGCCCGGGGCGGCTCCAGGCTGGGGTGCCGCAGTGCGGGACCGAGTCCCTCTGCCCTGGCTGAGGTGCGGGGAGGGGGCGGGAAGCTCTGGGGTGCCGCACCGTCCCCTCGCCCCCCCCCCCGTGCCCCCCCGTCACTGTCTCCCCCCGATTGACTTCTGCGGGCTGGCGGGGGGGCAACAGGTCCCGCGACGGGGCGGGTGTGCGCAGCCTCTCCCCGCGCCATCCCTCCACCGCCCGGGAGGATGGCGGTACCCGGGCTGCGCGCTGAGCCCGGGTGCCGCCGCTGGTGCAGAGACCGGCTCCTGTCAAGCCCTTGCCCTGCGGAGGGGCGGCTCAGTGCTGCGGTGCCCCTGAGGTGCTGCCCGCTGTACGCGTGGGGATGTTTGAACCCGGAGCAGCCCAAGGTTTGCTCCAAGAGCCTTTAAACATGGTCTGAGGCGAGAGCTGAAGAGCCCCACAGCTCCTCAGTGTGTGCACCAAGCCTTGAGCTCAGAAAAGCCATCTCCACTCGTCCATGTTTTCCACAGGCTGGCTGAAAGCCCTGGAGTATCAGGCCACCCTCTGTAGCCTTGGAGGAACCCTGGCTGCCCCCGTCGTGGAGCAGCAATTTCACTTCAGGACCTGCATGGCTCCAGAGGGCTCAGAGAATAACCAAACCCCATCTTTCTGGTGCAAAATACAAGCTTAGCTCACGTCAAACCCTCCAGAAACTTTGCCTCTTGGGAGCTCAGTGTGTTTGGTGATGAGGGAGGGCTGTTGCTTTTAACCCTGGGTAAAGGAGGCTGCTCTGAGCATCGAAGAATCCACACGTTTGCTTGTGCTGTGCTTTGCTTTGTCTGTTTTACTGCTTCTCAGGGATGAGAACTGGTTTGCTGTGAAGCTGAGTATGCCTTAGAAAGGGCTTTCTTCACTTCTCTTATGATATTTTTATCTATTTTAATTCTACAAGTTACCCACAGGTGTTTTAAACCCCTGAGAAGCAGCTGCGATGGCTTCCCTGGGATGCTTCGAAGGGCTGGATTTCAATCATAGAAAACTCCTTGAAAGATTTAATGAGTCTCTTTCCACACCGTGGGTTGGTTAGTAATGTAGGTGGTAGGGAGATGGTTGGACTCGATGATCTGGGGCGTCTTTTCCAACCTTAATGACTCTGTGAAGCGTAAAACCTTCTCGATACCCTGAAACACAGCTCGCCTGAGATCCTGCAGCAAGCAATTGTCTTGATTTATTATTATTTTATTTTAATCCCTTGCGATTTTTCTTGCTGATTTTTTAGTTTAGGACTGGACAGGTAGGTTCATATAATTTAAATCGATGATTTTACCGCTTTAATATTTAATTATATGAAGTTTTGTTTTCAGCAACTTTCCTCTTAAATTCCAGTGCCCTCTACTGGCTGCACCGGCGGGGTCTGCCTGCCCCTGCCCTCTCCACCCTTTTTATAACCATTTTTTTGTTGTTTTTCTTTCTTTTTTCTTTTTCCCTTTTTTTTTTTTAAGGTCAGGAACCATTGCAAAGTGTGCTGTTTAAATCCTACTCCACCAGCATCTTTACAAGGTAGAGAAGGTTGCTGGCAGGATGATCTCCCTAAGGAGCACTGAACTTTAGATTTTCAATCTTCTCCTTGATCCAGAATAACCTAGTTGGGCTGATCTTGAAGTCACACTGCAAAGCCTATTTTCCAAAGGCATAAAAAGGAAAAAAAAAAAAAGATACATTGGATTTGGACCCTGAACACTGTGAGTTTACATGTAGCTGGAATTATTTTTTACTTCTTCTCTGTTCCCATGCTTTGCAGAACGTGCTGGGTTACTATTTGTAAATAAAATATTTTTGGGAATAAATATTTAGTAAATATAGTTTTAGAAAGTACTAACTTTTATATACAAATATCTGTGTGTATAAATACAAATATATGTGTATATATTTATATGCACCTATCTGTATATAATATTTTTATAGAAATATAAACATATTTATATACACCTATTTGTAGATTATATTTTATGTACAAAAGTATATATTTTATATAAATATATAAAGTATATATTTGTATATAATATATAGATACAAATATCTGTATATAATCTGTATATAAATATTTGTATATAAATATTTGTATATAAATATTTGTATATAAATATTTGTATATAAATATTTGTATATAAATATTTGTATATGAATATATTTCTTTGTATATAAATAAGTGTGTGTCATTTCCCCCTTCTTAGCTCTTCAAATATTTTCCTCCTCCTGCCCCTCCCTGCTGTTCTGTGAGCTAATGGGTGCACTTGAGTGTTGGAATAATCTCAGCTGCCCGAACGGATTCTTCACGTGAGTGAAATCAGATGGAGGATTAAGGCTTGGAGTGAGAATCTGAGAGTCCAAGGCATCTTTGATAAATAAGCTGTTCAAAAGAAACTTTCAGCTGTTCCTTTTCTTACAAAGCTGTGAAGCATCCTTACTGCAGGCGTGTGTAGCCAATGCATTTGCTCCTCTTCCTTCGCCCCGCTCTCGCTGTCGGGATGCTGTGCCTGCAATCAGGCTTTCATCTCGGAGCTGTTAAGTCCAGTATAAGAGCTCGAGGTTATTTTTAACCTTCCCTGGACCCAGATGAAACATTTCTGGCTCGTGTTGAGCGTGGCTCCTTCCTGTGTGACGAAAGCATTAGGTGCAGGTTATCATCCAGCCTGCAAGGGACACGATGCTCCAGCGTGCTCAGCATCTTGTTTCAGCAGAGGGCAGCATGTGGGGATATTAAATAATTGCATTTCACTTGGCCTTTATGGTGACTCAGTCTTTCTCCCCCATGTTAATATTCTCCAGACAGGATAAACCTTGGGGTTTTTTTTTGTGTGTGTGAAATCCTGGGTTTGCATATGTCTCTTAGTTACAGAGCTCCCAGATTTTGAATGGGCTTTGGCTGTCAGTTTTGGCATTGCTAGTGGGAAAAAAAAAAAAAGATCAAGTTTTCATGTTGCTGTGCTTTATTTTGTAAAACTGCCAGTGCCAGAGTCTTTCTGGAGTTATCTAACTGGGCAGGAAGTGGCTGAAGGTAGAAGTCCATAATAATTAGATTAAATCCAATTTAGAATCATAGAATGGCATGAGTTGGAAGGGACCCCAAGGATCACAGAGCTCCAACCCCCCTGCCACAGGCAGGGCCACCAACCTCAGGCCTCAAGCAGGAGGGGATTCAACTTTTTAAAAGGATAGACAATGACAGGACAAGGGGGATGGATTAAAGCTAAAGGAGGGAAGGGTTAGATTAGATATTAGGGGGAAGTTTTTTACAGAGAGAGTGGTGAGGGGCTGGAACAGGCTGCCCAGAGAGGGGGTGGGTGCCCCGTCCCTGGGGGTGTTCAAGGCCAGGTTGGATGGGGCCCTGGGCAACCTTGTGTAGCTCCAGGCCTGGAGGTTGGTGGCCCTGCCTGTGGCAGGGGCTTGGAGCTCTGTGATCCTTGGGGTCCCTTCCAACTCAGACCATTCTATGATTCACTGAATGAAAGTTGCTTTAACTTTTGTACTTCCCTTGGCTTATATGAGTTTGGTCTATTTATTTGTTTGAGAGTGCAGTGGGGGTTTTTTTCATCTGAGTTGGAAAATACTGTTGCTACCATAGCAAAGAGCTAAAGGACTGAAAAAAGCTTAGATTAGGTACCTGCTTGGCAGGTATGTGGGAGTTAAAACTGAAAAGGCATCCTCACTCACTGATTTTTTTAAAAATATTTCTTTTCTTTTTAGGCCAATATCAGATGAGCTGCAGGGAGAGGTATTTCAGTAAAAATCTCCTTTTAGGATCAGCAGGCTTGTTCCTTGTGACTCGTTTCTGTAACTCAGAGAGAAGCAGGATGTGGGTTTTCAAGATGATTGTTTGATCCTGTCTGCTCTCTTTAACATTTTATACCTCCAAGTGCATGTCCTCTTTGAAAGTAAGGTGGTTTTTTCTCATGTTTGTCCCACTTCAGAAAGTTACTCCTTCCCCTCTTCACGATTCCCATAATATTACACATACTTTTGTTTTCACCTATGGAATTCAAAATGCACTTTGCAGCTCATGGTCTAAAAAAAGACCTGTATAAAGTTTCAGGCATCAGCATCATCATCTCTCAGGGATTTGAGCTGTTGTTATAGAAGTCTAAATTCTCTTTTGAGAGACCTTTCCAGTATAAAGAAGTTGATACTGGAGGGAAGTTGTCATGGAAATACGTGGCAAAAAAGAGAAAGAAAATCTCCATTTGATGACTGTTACGTAGGCTGAGCCAACTTGCTGAAGTGGCTTCCCATCTAGAGATCTGATTCTGCAGATTCTTTGTTACATTCCAGTGGACTGGAACGCTCCAGACTAGAGCTGAAAGAAATAATGTTATTTATATCACCAGAGACACCTCCTCAACTCACTCAGCTTTGTGCTTATCCAGATTCGAGCTTCCTGACTGCTCCATAACGTGTAAAATTGTGGTATGATGGTATTCCTTTGGGTACCCAACCCTCCAGATGGGGAGGTGAGCTCCTTTTCCAGCTGAGTGTGTGGCTGTGTTGTGGGATTGGGGCTGGTTCCCTGCTGCCAGGTCGTTGGGGTCGGTGCAGGACCCCCCAGCTGCTGTGGGCAGGCAGGGAATTTCCAGCAGCCCCTGGTTGTACCGTAGCAGTAGCACAGCTTTTTATAGTACCTCTTACAACGACCTCTCTGAAAGGATTTATAGAGCTACCACTATTGGAATGAGGCTTTCAGAAGTGATTTCTTAAATAACTAAAAATAGTTTGTTCTGCAAGCTTCAGTGCCCTTTCAGATCTGAACAGAAGGAGCCCTTTGTGTCCAGCTAAACCGTGGCACAAGCAGACCTCTCACCATCAACTTCCCATCCACTTACACCACCACTAAGCCTGGTTGGCGCCCTGGTTTCCAGCTTTTTGTGCCTCTCTTACTAAAGCCTCCTGATATCTAATAGATGTGATTATGAGTGAGCTGCCTTTAAATATCTATTAGCAGTGTCACCATGGTAACGGCTCTAAGAGCTGCTTGCTGGTAGAAGGTTTCCAGCTCTCTGAGATACAACAGGGTAAAATGCTTAGGCTGTTGTTTCATGGGTTGGATGAGAACACATGCAGCAACAGAGGAAAAAAATAAGATATTTCTTATTTTTTAATTACAGTGCATGTTAATGGTACTGAAAGGTGTAAGATGAATTCTGGAGCCTGTCCTCAGATCAGAGGCTAGAGGACAGTTACATGGGCAGACCAAGCTTGCCCTGGAGAGCATCCCCTCACCAGCAAGCTGCTGCAGGAGTAGGAAAGTGGTGCTCTCCTCAACTGAGCCAACACCTGGCTTTGCTTTTGATACTGTCAACAAGTGAACTAATTAACCCTAATGAAGGATGCCAAATTGTGATTATTCCACTTGCCACAGGAGCAGGCAGAGTTGCTGACTGATTTAGTCTGAAGCAGAAGAAAATTGAGCTTGCTGGTGTTGTTTCTTCGTTCCTCTGTGCTCCTCAACTGCTACTTTCTTCCTTTTTAGCTCTGGGCCTTCAGCTGTCACATAGCAGGCTAGCAGCCTGTTGGGCAATATCCAGAGTGATACTGGACTGCTGTCCTGGATTTCCTAATCTTCCCCCTTCCTTCTCTCACATCTGCTTTCTTCCCAAGTTCCTGTTGCTTGGCCAGTCAGTCCTCTTTTGCTCTGTAATGGTAGCTGTTTCTATAGGCATCTTCACGTGACTGGATCACTAATGTGATCCAAGCTGAGTGGTGTGGGTGACACACTAGAAGGAAGGGAAGCCATCCAGGGGGATCTTGACAGGCTGGAAAGCTGGGCCTGGGTGAACCTAATGAGGTTCAACACTGCCAAGTGTGAAGTCTTGCTCTTGGGCTGGAGGAATCCCAGACATATTTACAGACTGGGAAAATTGCTCCTGGGGAGCAGCCCTGCTGAGAAGGGCTGGGGGTTCTGGTGGGCGACAAACCTCACATGAACCAGCAGTGGCTCGTGCAGCTCGGAAGGGTGATGGGACCCTGGGCTCCATCAGCAGAGGGGTGGCAGCAGGGACAGGGAGGGGATTGTCCCTCCCTGCTCTGCCCTCATGAGGCCCCAGCTGGAGTCCTGTGTCCAGAGCTGGGGTTCCTAAGAAAGATGTAGAACTGTTGCAGAGGGTTCAGAGGAGGCACAGAGATGATCAGAGGGCTGGAGCACCTCCCCTCCCCTATGAAGAGAAGCTGAGGGAGCTGGGCTTGTTCAGCCTAGAGAAGGCTGTGGGGGGACCTCATTGCAGCCTTCCAGTCCCTGAAGGGAGCAGAGGAACAGGAGGGGATTCAACCTTTTTAAAGGAAAGAACAAAGGGGAATGGATTAAAGCTAAAGGAGGGAAGGTTTAGATTAGATATTAGGAGGATGTTCTCTACAGAGAGAGTGGTGAGGGGCTGGAACAGGCTGCCCAGAGAGGGGGTGGGTGCCCCATCCCTGGGGGTGTTCAAGGCCAGGCTGGATGGGGCCCTGGGCAACCTTGTGTAGCTCCAGGCCTGGAAGTTGCTGGCCTTGCCTGTGGCAGGGGGTTGGAGCTCTGTGATCTTTGGGGTCCCTTCCAACCCAGACCAGTCTATGACTCTATGTCCCTAATGGTAACTCTGTCACCTCAGGGGGTTGTTTGCTTTCATTTATTTACTGTAGAACAGTCAAAACCCCCATAGAATACTTCTTCCTTTCCATGCAATCTGTGATCTTGCTTCATTACCCTCCTATCTTGGTGTCTTCTGGAGATCTTAAATGATCAGTTGCTCTTACAGAAACTTGGGAAGCTGAGAACCCATTTCTGCCGCTCTCCCACTTCCTAAGCTGGGGCTGCTGGGTTTGGCATTGAGGCTTTTTCTCTTTTGGCACTGGCGAAACAGGCTGTTCAGTGTAGCTGTTCAGTACGAGAAGGTGGGAGGCTGAGCTTACAGCCCTCAGGGAGAGGTGTGCTTTGTGTGTGGGGACAACTGACACGGCAGAGCCAGAGCGAGTGGTGCTGTGCACCTCTGTGTGTCTGGAGGAGGAGTTCCTGCTGCTGATGTGCTGATATTTGTCCTTACCTGCCTCCTAGGCAACATCATCCTCATACTAAGATTATTTTTTTTCTTCTGAGTTTAAAAATGCTCATAATTGATTTCAGTTATGTTTATTGTGTGCCAAATCTGGACTGTTTAAAGCCTGAAGTAATTACGATTTCTAACCAAGAAATCTAAGAAAGTCATTTTCATAAGAAACCTTGAAAGCAGAACCAGGCTCTCAGAATACAATTTGCATGCATTATACCACTGTGTATTTCTCAATAGTTATTCTGTAACAGGGTGGTTAATGCTGGGATGTTCTCAGTGTTTGGGTGCTTCAAATTTCAGCTGCGTGGTCAAATTTCTCCAGCGTGTTAACTTGATTTAAGAGTTTAAGCAGCAGCCAACATGTTCATTCACACAAGTTGTCTGGCAGAGATTGCTTAACTTTAATTTAGATTCTCCCTCTTTTTCTGGATTTGATTAGATCACCAAAGCCAAATCTTCATGCCCTGGTTCGGGGTGCCTGTGCATAACAATACGTCTCTCTTTTGCGAAGCTGCTCACGTATTGCATGGGAGCTAAAATCAATAGGCACTGTGGATCCTTACTAGT
The DNA here is from genome assembly GCA_020800305.1 of Porphyrio hochstetteri. NCBI lineage: Eukaryota > Metazoa > Chordata > Aves > Gruiformes > Rallidae > Porphyrio > Porphyrio hochstetteri. Next base: position 2,215,415 of record CM036925.1, read on the forward strand.
TTGTGATATTTATTCAGTAATTTAGGTGCCTTTGTTCCTTTGCCTGTAACAGAGATGAGTTATTAAGCTACTGCAATGCTTAGCTGGTTCTGTTCAAGTAATCTGTAGAAGATGCAGAGGGTAAGAACACGATGGAAACATTGCTGTGTGGGGACTCCAACCTTACCAATAGCTTATTTTGCTGCTTTTTTTTCCCCTCCTGAAATTCTGATCTACATTAGAGGGTTTGTTTGTCTCCTGGGACTCGAACTCCTTGTGCTTCATCAGTTTTCCCTGTTAATTTGTCCTAGTTTTTGTTGCTGCTGGGCTCCCCGTGATGCGCTCTGTGTGCATCTAGGCGCACCCCGCAGTTCTGCCCCCATTCAGGAGCTCTCAGGGGCTCCAGTGCCAAGTCCCTCTGAAACAAAGACTCAGGCCTTTTATTTGCATCACCCTGAAACGCACCGAAAAGTTGAAAGCAGTGTGGCATTCCTACACCATCCCATTGGGGTTTTTTTTTTAATTCTAAGGCAGCCTCCAGCATGTATCTTCTCCAGTCCTTCATTTTCCTGCACAGCTTTCCATTGTCAGTGATAAACAAAAATGGAATGGAAGGGTTTTCTGTTCAAGGCCCCTTAGTGTTTCTAATGGATACCTGTTGTAACTCCTCTCCCGTTAGGTGATGAAATGCTAGCTTTTCCAGCATGTGATCCCTCCTGGGCCATATGCAAAGGGAGCCAGTAGGGTTGTGCAGTATTTTGCCTGTGTAGGTAGGAAGAACTTGCTGTTCTAGTTGAATATGATAATTCTCTATGAATTGTTAATGAATGCCACGTTATAACCTATATATCAGAAAATGAACAGTGAGGAATAATAAAGAATGGAGATAATCCCTTTCCTCTAAGTCTTTCATTTAGTCATTGAAATAAATTTCAGTTAAGTAAAAAAAAACCCCCAACCCACTGGAAGTCTTATCTTCTGCTTTCAGGGAAGAGCACTGAGTGTTGCCTTTTTTCACATATTTAATCTGCATTTTTAATAGAAGGGTGTCCTTGGTTTGTTGCTGTGTGTCTGACACCTAAGACAGCACAAGTGTTTGAAAACTGCAGAGAAAAATAAACTTGGGGTAAATGTGTGCAAAATCAATCAGGCATTTTTATTTTAAATTTATGAAATACAATTAATGTTCCTTCACCACATAGATTTCCTTCCTCATTTTGTGTTTTTTGGTGGATTAGCTTTATTTCTTTGGGTAGGTGGATATCTGTTAACTCTTCAGTGTTCTACTCAGAAATGCTGGAAGCTCTTCCAGAATCTGACTTCAGAAATAGGCAGTTTCCTTATTCTATTTTTGACTTAGTGGCTGTTCCCTTGGAAATTTTTAAGTTGTTGTCTGGTCTTTTCAAATTTTGGCACTAGACACCAGAGGAAGCTGTTTTTCTTGTCTCCTTTGGACTCCATGTTCCATAAAACCTATCTGACTTTTTTTCCAAATTTCATGATTCTAGTCTCTTCCAGCTACAAATATTTCTCCCTCGTTGCAGGTCAAAGCTGGTAGACGTGCCTCAGGCTGAACCCCTCAGCTACATGAGTGGGAACGTGAAATCACATAATAGTCTCTTAAAAACAGGGTGTGTGGGGGGAAATAATAAAAATCTGACTTCTCCAAGTCAGCACACACAGTTTTCTTGTAATGCTGTTTTGGCAGTGGTTGCAGGAGTTCGCTCTTTCTATCCACCCATTTCATCAGCATCCTCTTGTGAACTGAACAGCAGTTGTTTTTGTCCAAACGAGCTGTGGTGCCCCATGATTCATCCTGCACATGGCCACGAGCTGCTTGAACTTCCTGGCGTCTGCAGTGGAACTGAGAAAGGAAAGAAATTTGTATCAGTTATGTACAAAAAAAGAAGGAAGTGTAGAGTAACTGCTGTCCCAAAGCCATGGCCTGACTCCACTAATACCCACTGTCTGGTGCAGGCTTTCCTTTGTAATTACTTTTGGGTTTATAACTCCAGACAGTAACGTTCCAAGCCTTACAACTGAATTAGAGACTTGCTTTAAGAAGACATTGTTATTGACATAATAGCCTTGTTTATGGAATTTCTCTCCTTTGTAATTAAGATGGTTGCATGCACAAAAGCAGTTTATGTGGTATAAATATCTATAAATGCTGATATTTTGAATCTTCTTCCTTATGTGAGCTTTTTTCCCCCATACTCTTTCTGTGCATTTGCTTCTCAAATGGGCTGTGCCACTAGAAATCATTGCCATGAAGTTGTGTCTCATCCATGTGTGTTCTTGTGCAATACAGGTTGCACCAGAAAGCACGTAAATCCCTCAAATGTGGTATTTTAAAGATGTAGGGATTACAGTGGGGTTTGGTCTTACTCTCTTCATACCTTGTTGCAGAGCCGTGGGAGCTGGTGGATTGAGCAGCATGCAAGCAATATGCTCGCTGTTATTTTGTCTGACAACCAAATTTACCAGCTGGGTGAGAACCTGGCAGATTGAAGTTTATATCACTCCTTGAAATTGTTTTCTCAGCCTGGCTGTGTGAAAGTAATTATGGTTAAGGGTCTGGACAGGCCACAGGTTTTCTTTATGAGCACGGCCAGCTCATTTTAGCTGTCTGTTCCTGGGCTCTTTGTTCATTAAACAGAAAGGCAATTTTTCAATTCAGAAGGTTTTGTGCTGATTAATTCATTGGTCTAAGTAAAGAGATCAGATAATTATAGCAATAAGCGCTACCAGAAAACCTCTAAGTGAACAAATGTGCTGTCTGGTCTTGTTGGGTTTGGGGAAATGGTGTGCCACTAGCCCAGCCCATCTACCAGAGTCTCCTGTCTCCTCACGTCCAAGCACTTTCATTTTTAGGCTTTGGTCAAGTTATATTTATCAAAGCTAAAAATATCTTTGTGGATGAAATATAGTAGCTCATCTCCTCTCCTCACTCCCCTCATTTCAGTTCTTTATTTCTCTTGGATGAAGGACTGGAAAACCTATTGAGCTGACAACACTGCTCTCCCACTGAGCCCATACGAACTCACCAGCCATGGCAAAGAGACAGTGTGTTGCAGTCCAAAAAGTGCATTTGTTTTCTTCAAAGAAGCTTTTCAGCATGAAACCAATGTCCTTCCCATTTATGAGCCCAGGGACCTGCAGTTGCTTGCTTCAGAGTCAGTATTTTTCATCTGTATCTGTTCAGTCGTGAAGGTGGTTGGTCTGCCACCAAAGCAGCGGGAGAGACTTTCAGCCCTTCCAGTGGGTACCTACAGGACCTTACTGTCTGTGTCTGTATCGCTGGATGTAGTGTCACCTCCTTGGGAGGAGATGATGGATGCAGATCCACAGTATCTCCAAGAACTTTGTTAGTATGAATGACCTCTGTGAATAATCTCAAAACATCCCAATGTTAGAACAACTTAGCCATTCCATATTTTTGTAGATCTACCTGTGACTGCACAGTCTGTCCTTGGGTACCAAAGAAACTGGCCAAGTAGACTGGATAGAAGGATTGGTGGTGAGAGTGTCAGTGAACTTGGAATAGCACCTGGCACGATCGAATGTTTAGGGACTTATAACAATGTATGCTTGAGACCTGCCAAATATAGATGACTGTCACATGCTAAATAAGTCATGATGTGGTCTTTTTTTCTTGTTCTGGTATTTTAAAATCTGAAGGCAAGTGTTCCCCATCCATAATCCTCAGAAGAGATTCAGCTTGGACTGAATCATCTGTGTCTTAAGGTTTGGGCACTCGGCGGTAACAGTCATGGTGCCAACACTGAATTGAAGGATAGATTCATCCTTGGTTTAACATTAGCTTCCTGTAAGCCCCTTTGATACCTAGAGTAAGGAGTTTTAGAAGGTGCACTAAGGTTGACCAACTCAAATACAGCAACTCATTTTAAGCTCATATTGGAAATCTTTCTCTATTATTATGAGACTACTACTGTAGTAGCAATATTGCTTATATACTGGGTCCACGCTGCTGGGAAAGGATCTCTCTGCAGTTTGGGAGAGCATTCCTGATCTGTAGTTACAGTCCAGATGTCTTGGGTCAGACACACCAGGGAGCGAACAGCCCTACTTCTGGACTCAGTTCAAACTCAGAAACTAAAGGTGTGAAATTTAGATTTGGGTTTGATTTCTCATTGCATCATTTAGTTTCCTCCAACTTGATACTGTCGCTGCCTGTTTTAACTCTTAAGACCTCTGTCTCTTTCCTTCCTGTTTTCAGACACTAAATTATCTTCAGAAATCTTCAAGAGGAACATTCTTGAGCACTGCTCGCTCTTGAGCCTTATTTGCTCTTGTCTAAATGAAGAAGAGACTGGTGCTTCTTCAACAGCTCGAGCTGTTACACAGGACTAATTCTAGTTACTTAGAATCATAAAAGCAGACCTTTAAGATCATCAAGTCCAACTTTTTCTACACTTATGTACAAGCCCCTGTCTGTCTTTACCTCTTCCCTGCCTGCACACACACGCTTTTCCACTTTTTTGAAGCAGTGATGGAGATGAGGGAAATGTCCTAAGGTGTCCTGGCTGTGATTCTGGTGCTCTCAGGAGGGGTTATTAGCATGGAATATGAAAGCTTCTGGAAGCTGTTACTGTGTTTCCTCTGAAAAACGCCTTCTTTCTACAGCCACCTCCTTGCCCTTCCTACATAGCCCGTACCCCATGCTTTAACCCCATTGCATCATGCAGGCTCGTTTGGGGTTTGCTTTCTGCCCAGTGACCAGTTCTGCAGTTGGAGATGACAGGACACCCAAACTCTTCATCTGCTTTACAGATTGAAGCATCCCAACGTTTTGGAGGTGGGATAAAACTGCCTTTCTTGCATAAATCCTCTTTGCTTTGATGAAAATATAACATTTCTCATTCCCCTGAGTAAGCAAGTGTGCATATGAGTGTGCGTGTGTGCTGAATGCTAGAGCGCTGGTGAAGCCAGCTTGCTTCCGTCTGTGAATCATTTCTCAAGCAGCTCTCTGTGTCTCGCTGCAATGTGGTTTTCCTCTCAGGAAAGCACTCAAGCCCTGAATTTTCAGTCTGGCTTACACATGCTGTCAGAAGCTAGTGGGAGGCAGTTTTCTTTTTAATGCAGAAAGGAGGACAAGATTTTACTGTAAGTATTTAAATATCTTTTCTGGTTTTTAAGGTGGGATCTGTATTGTCTCTAGAAGGGTTCTAGGGTCAGTAATGTGTTCTTAGGGTGAATGGATCTGCTTTGCTCAACAATCTTTTTTTTTTTTTTGGTAGCATCTCACTCTAAATAGTATGAAACAAAAAATACACAGTGCAAACAATTCGGTATTAGCTGAAAATGGGCTGAAGGTGGTCTAAAAGCTGTTATAACAAAAAAGTCCCACCATATGAGTCTGTGAGAGCTGGCTACTGTTGTTCTTCTGCTTGGCTACATCAGATTTTAGTGACAGAAGGGTTGAAGCTGTTTCTGCTCCTGTTTAAGCTTTTCTCTGGCAATTTAAGGTTGTTTCTAAACAGTTAAATGAAGCAAGAGCACAAGCAGGCTTTCCTCTGCTACTGCGTGTTCACATAGCCCAGTCAAGAAAGGGCAGAAAGGAAGAAGCTGCTAAGCAAATGGGTTTGGCAGCTAGCATCTCTGGGGGGGAGCAGTGAAAGCCTCGGGGAGCATGCCAGATGGGTGCCCTCTTACAAGAGATGCTCAGCAGGACCCTTTAACTGTCGCAGTTTAACAACTGTCCCTAAAATTGTCCTGTGGACTGAAGCTTGATCATAATAACAATACTAATAATAACAGCATTTATATAGCATGTAATGCAGTGAAGTTGTGGAGTTAAGTTATGTATGTGTGTAGCAGCAAAGGACTACTGGTAGAACTGGTTTGAAAACAGGGTTTCTCTACCCCTTTCTCATGTAGGCAGTCTAAGGTGTTCTAGGTGTCCCCTACTAATCCCTTCTGTCTCGCCTCCAAAAGGGATTGTTTTGCATGTTCCTCTTCTACCCTTTCTAAATTAGAACATGCTCTCTGCCCCTGTAACCTCCTCAGGAAAGAGAAGGTAATTAATCTGCTGAAATAGTGTGCTTTGTCTGCACAGTGTAATGGGTAACTAGCATGGGAATACCTCATCCTGACACGGACACGTGTGTGTACTACCCTTTCTCTTTCTAGTTCAGCTGTAAAACGATTTAATTTCATTATTGTAGCCCACCAAGATGTGTCTTGTGGTCCCCTAAGTAACAGTTGTAAACGGTTGATACTGTGGCCTCGATCTGTTCTTCCTGTTGGGTATGAATATTTGTAAAATGCAGAAGTCCTGTAGTTTCTTCTGCAGTTCTTGAGTTATGTCCTTGTCTTTGCAACAAACCCTTTCTGGTAGAAGTTCACACTGCCACTCATAAATATTCAGAAGTTCCCAGTTTATTAACTTTAAGTGGTCTATTCTGCACTTTAATGGAGGATAAATATCTCCTTGAGGGATAGCTTCCAGATCTCAATTATTTCTCTGCATTGTGATAGATGGAAAATGGGAGTCGGGGAAACATCCCAGCATGTGGCAATCTGTGAGGCTGCTCACTTGTGTGGCAGATGTTGATTTATCTCATTTTTACTTTTCCTTTTTCCTCTGGGGTTCCTTCCCCAGGCACGTGAACGAGCTTCTCTTCATAAATATGCTATTTAGTGAACAATCATGATGCCATTTTCATAAGTGGAAGATTACAGGAGTGAGGTAGTTTGATAAATCTCTGCTGGAGCTGAGGATAGAATCGTGTGGAATCCCAGGCTGGTGCATTGGCTGTGAGATCATCTCTCCATGCTTTGAGGGGACAGGGAACTGCCAGTCTGTGTGTGTGTACCAGTCAGGATTGCTGTGTAGCCACATGCTCTGCATCAGCCATCCCAAAAAACATGGTTTTCCCTTCTCTCTCTTGTAGATGCATCTACCCTCTATACTACAGAAAAATGTAATGACAGGTAATTATCAGGCAAACCACTTGTAATTATTCTTAATTTCTTTGGCAATTATATAGCTCTTGCTCTATCTAAAATGAAACCTTCTTTTCTTCCTTCTGGTGAGTTGGCAAAACATGAAGTGTTAACTGTATGTGTCACTTGCTTTGTGCTGTATTCACCAGGACAGCAGTTCAAAGAACCTGGATTAATGAGCAGGAGCTACCTTGAAATGGTTCTAAAACATTTTGTTCTCAACCTGCAATATACTGAACAGGAATTAAACCCATCTACTCAGGGCAGAGTCATGTTGGGGAAAGACCTTGAGTGACCTAATTCTTTGTGCTCATAACATGGCTGTAACTTCAGAAAGGAGGTTTGGAATCAGTGCATCGCTTTTACCTTCCTGAGTCTTTCCTTTGCCTTATGTTTTCAAAAGGGCAGATGTCAGCACTAAGTAAACTGTTTTACTTTCCCTGCTGTCATACATTGAAATAACGAGGGAACCACCACTTCTAAAAATGCACTCTCCAAATTCTGTGGTGTGGAGTTACTTCTAAGATGGAGCTTTGATGTGACTTGATGAAATTTGGAATTTATTGCATAACCTGTGTGTGTTTCACCCCTACCTCTGCTTTCATGTATGCTCACCCAGCATGAGAATACATTCCCTTGCCTATCTCACTACAAATGCATGTTGCCACCCTACCCTTCTGATTAAGATGAGCATGCATCCATCAGCAGTGTGATGAATGTGATTCAGAATTGCCACATTTAAATATACATCTCTGTCCTGGAGCTAGTGAGAGATCTTAGCAGTCTTCTGTCCTTTCAACCTTACCAAGACAATGCATCTACTTAAACCAGAGAGTCCTGGTGGACTGTTCACTGACAGCCACAATACAGTTGGGCTCTGTAACTTCTTTGGGTATCCAGCTGGTAGTTGCCACTGTTCTTCTGGATGGATACTGAGCAGAAAAATTCCAGATAGTTTGGGATTTTTGTTTCCTTGTGCCCATGTTGTTTGTAAAATATGGGGTTGCAGGGAGGTAGCATAGTTTTTCAGAGATGTGCAATGGTGACTGGTTAGATAATCAGTGTGAGGAAGGAGGAGATTGAGTGTCCATGTACTAACAGTGTACTTTAAATTGCAGGAGCAGTGTGTTCCCAGACATATTAAAGTACAGCTTTGGCTTGATTTTTAAGCATCAGTCACTGTGCTGGATGACAGTTCTGGGTACATTAGCTAAAGAAATAGCCAAGCTATCTGTTTTTTCCTGCATTATTAGTAGCCAGTAATAGGGAACATGGACAAAAGAAATACAGCTAAATAAATCCCTTGTTCATATGCACTCATGAAGATTTTTTTTGTAACCTCTGCATTTATTATTTTTTTTTAATGTGCTCTAACTAAGAATCTGAGATTGACAAACCAAAAACTCCAGGGAGAGCTTCTGTGGAGGAGTGTGAGCAGAAGGCTTTGCATGCTCTCATCTGTCCATGCCTGGAAAAGTCATCAATGACCCTAATGGTTGCTGTGGGAGAGGATTTTGTTTGGAGCAATGTTGCGACATGGAATTTTGCAGTTGCTGCCCTGGGCTCTGGCAGTCTTGTTGGGATGGCCTCGGGAGCTAAGTGGATGGCCAGGAACCTCTCATTTGTAGCTAGCTGGAACTGTCCTCACTTAGGCCATTTCTGATGCAGTTTACACACCTTTGTTCAATTGACTTGGGTGCTGGTTAATAAATATCCATTTTAGAGGATTACAGAAAACACACTAAGGAAATAAGCAAGAAACTCCACCAAAATGTGAGATTCTCTTAGCAGGGTAACAACACATAAAGTAACTTTGTCTTTGGGAGGTGCAAGGGAGTTTCCATTGACCACATGGTTCCATCTAGTCCCAATAAAGGGAAGGGGAAGGAACTGGCTCTGCAGTAGTTGCTTATACTATAGAGGAAGGGAGCAGTGTGCCCTGTAAAGAAAATTCTAATCTGATGCCATATTGAAAGTGCTCTTCTGAGTTTTGAGCCCTACAGAAGGACAATGTTGGACTCGATGATCTTTGGAGGTCCCTTCCAACCCCTACAATTCTGTGAATTAAAGCAAACTAAAACCCAAAGAGTAATTTTCATACGAGGATACAATCTTCAGGCAACCTCAGCACAATGAAAATTCAGATGTGACTCTTGAGCTGTATCAGAGCCACTGGCTGCCAAGTTAACTCCTGGGACTGGCATTTAGGTTTGTATTTCCCCAGTGGTTAGTTGGGTGACCTTGGGCATGTATGTGTCTTAATTTCTGTGTGTTTGTTTCATATCTAAAATTCATCAACACTTTTAACTCCTTGCAAAAGCATCTGGATTCCATAACTGTCTAGCTGTATGTACATTTTTCTCCACTCTTTAAAAAAAAAAAATAGTAATTCTAAAAGCACCTTTGCTTGAGGCATGCTTAAAATCAGCAGAACCTGCCCTGCTGCAACATGTGGTCTGGACATGAAAATTTCTCTATAATGTCTTGTCTCCTGGTACTTTACCAGCAAAACATGGAAATTCAGCTGCAAATGAGATTGGAAAGCAAGTCTGCTGAGGGAGACCAGAGGAAACCACTGCACAGGGTTTGGGGTCGGGTTTGTAATTGATTCTTTTTCTTTGGCTAGCAAAAGTAAGAGGGGTGTTAGAGAAGAGGTTTCAGGAAATGGATATATCTTGTCTGTTCCTTTGTGTTTGCATGAGAAAAGGTTTTTGGCTTGTGGGGGTTTTTTTTCTTTCCATTTTTTTCCAAGTCTAGTGCAAGCTAAGCTTTGTACTCAGAATGATCCAGTGTCTCTGCTTGGAGGAACAGTGGAGGAAAGTTGGGTTGAGAGATCCTCAAAGGCACTAAAGGCAAAGTAACAGAAACTAGAGAAAAGGGAGGATGGATGTGTTAGATACAGAAATACTGCATGCAGAATTGAAAGGAGCAGATGCCTAAGGAAAGCTGCTGAAGATGACCAAAAGGGAATAAACAGTTTGCTGTTAATTGTTAGTGCAGTATTATTTCTATGTAGGTTTTTATCAGTGTTATCCACCTCCAAGTTACCAATTACTGTATTGGACAATCTACTTCCCTGGCTTGTGACCCTGGCTTGATTCCTGGTATCAGCTAAGAAATCAAGATGAGTCATATGGAAGCATCTGTCAAGCCTAAAAATTGTTGTTTAAAGTGAATTGATGTGAAAGGCAGAAAAGAATTCTATTTTAGCCCAGCTGGCTATCCTGCCATGTAGCTTCCTACATGCTGCTAGAAAATGCTTTACAGTTTCCTGAACTTGTTAGATATTTCTGTGTTCCAGTTGATAGTTTGTCTGAAAATAGCAGAGATTGATTAGGTTGGAAGGAAAATAGTATAAGCATGGTGCAAATTTTACATGCTAAATAAAAAGGAAGAGAGTTGTGCTTTGCTTTCACAAGAATGTGTAATAAAGATTCTGGAATAGTCTGACCTTTTGTATATTGAAAAGTAACTGAATTACAGGAAAATGGCACTGGGGACTATGGGTTTTAACCTGCTGGAGTCACAGGCTTCTGTCCTTTGAGAGTCTTATCTGCCAAGTTGGTACTTCTGACCTTGTTTTTCAGAAATGCTGGGCATTCACAGGTCTCAATGAACCTGCCATCTGGTACATTGCTCTCCACATCTAGTGATGAATTTTCATAATTCTTTTTTCATTCATTTTTTCCCCAAAGCAACTTGAATGACTCTGCTTTCATTTGACTGTCGTGTTGAGCAAGTAACATTACACAAGGACAAGAGCACCAAAACCTAAACTGTGTGAAGTACACAGGGTAGAGAATTTCTCTCTCTAGCCCCACAACAGGAATTTTCCTATGTTACTTAATTTCTGCAGCTATGCTAATAATTTAATTTACTCAATAGTGCAACTGCTAGGTTTATTGATGTGTAATAACTGCTTGTCATCACTTAAATCAACCTATCTATTCTTTTTAGTTATTCAAACAGCCTTTAGTAGTCAGCAACGTGTGTCTCCTTAGATATCTGTGCTATAGGACTTGAGAATTACTCCTTTGATGGATAGCCAAGCCTTAAGATCCAAGAGACCTAGTGTTGTTTCTGCTCATGCTGACTCTGTGAGACTTGGAATAAATTCTTGATCCAGTTTTTCCAGCCAGAAAATGGGAATAATTCTAGGCTGGTTCTAAAGACTTTTATTAATACAATGCATGTGGACTCACTAATAAAGAAATGTAAACCAGCAAATTTTCAAGTAAAATGGACTATTTTTCCATTGTAGAACTTCTGCCAACTGCCCAAATAGTCCACATGAAATGTTTCCAAATACCTTTTAAAAATAAAGGGTGAGAAAGGGTGAACTATATAACATGGCCTGATTATTTTTTTTAAGATGCTGTCTGCAGAGAGTTCTAGGGATTGCTGAGAGAAAAAGCTCTGTCAGGACCAGCCTTATATTTTGGTAAACACTCTGATTATCTCCCTTGCAGCACCTGTTTCAGAGAGGGGTGTTCAGACACCAGCACTTCTGAGTACAAAAGATTTTAGAAGCAAACAAAACCCACCCTAAAACCTGCTGTAGTTTGGGAGTGACTGGCAAAAGATGTGATTTTGCTGTTTCTGGAGCATCATAATATTGGCATAACCCCCCTGTTTCAACACAGAGCTGCTTCTTATCTTCAGTTTCTTCATGTTTTCAGAGTAGAGCTTCAAGCAGAGCATGCTACAGGGATTTAATTGTGGCCTGGTAGTAACTTTCTCAGGCTGATACCAATAAAAAGACTTTGAATCTCAGGATGGCAGCATTCTGTTTGCTTCAGAAGGAAAGTTCCCTGTGAAATGTGAAGAAAGAAATGAAAAATAAAATCACAGAGCTCCAAGCATCGCTTAAAGTGAGTCATCTTCCAGGAGAGTGAGCAGATGCCTGTCTCATCTGAAACATGTTGAGACATAATGGGTGTAAAACTACTGCTTTTTGTCATTGTATTTGCAAAAGCAACTTGGTTGCATCTCTTTCTGGAAAGCTGCTTCTCTTTCAGATTTCTCTGTGGGTAGCCAGGCAATCAATTCGTAATCTCTCTGGGGTCCTTTTGGAAGGAAATGCTGATATTTAGTTAAATATAGCTGACTTCTATCAATATATTCTAAAGCCACTGGGAGCTATTACCTGGTGGCAGCTTCCCAGGCACAGAAATGCAGATACATGAGGCTTGGAAGTTGTGTACAAAAGGCTTTAAACAATACCCTGTTGTAGCTACAGCATGAGTACCTGTATACTACCCCGTCCTGATTTGGGAAAGGGATGGTCTTCCAACATCCATTTGGCCACAGTAAGAAGTTAGTGGTGACCCCAAATTCCTACTCCAGAGTAGTTTATGAGCATGACTGGTGACTTTCAAAGTCAGTCCTGCTGATTCCCATATGTGGTGATTTAGGCCTGGCCAGTACTCAGCTACACAGAACTGTGACACCATATAAATACATGGAAAATCAAAAAACACTAATAAATTCAAATATTCTCTTCTCAATTTTAGTTTCCTCTGTTTGGCATAGTATAATATTATTAAATCCACATGGCACATAATTTGGCTATCATTACATGAAAACAAACAGCTTCCCTCAGGCTACTGGCTGGATTTCTTGAGTTGTGGTTTTGAGTTTGTTTTTTTAAGCACCTCTTCCTTTTACTTCTAACATCATGGTCTAATGAGCCTATCGCTTCACTACGTCTTTAAAATGCCATGGATGGCTCAAAATTAAATTCTTTAGGCTATCAAGAAAGCATCTGTACAGCTTAAGGCAGGAAAGCATGAGATGCAGTTATGAAGAAATCCAAAGGGTATAATAAAGCAACATGCATGTGCAACTGCTGGATCTCCAAACCCCCAAATCTGCATAACACTGAGATCTAATCAGGAAGATAGTTTGCATGTGTAATTCTTCATAGAAACACAGTGCAAGGTGTGCCCATTAAAAAATACCTTATTAAATAATGTAAATTGCCAAAGCTTGCTAAGATAGATCATGAACTGTGGAAACACTAAATATTATCTATTGTAATACAGCTTACATGTCTGACAGGGCTTTAAAAAAGGAGCCAGGTGATCAGCATAACCATCAACAAAGACTGCTCTGCTTTCTTCTCTAATGAGATCAGTTGATGGCTCCACACGTATGTGGAATTTTAATGGAGTAACGACTATACTTAGCAATAACTGCTAACTTTGTTTATCTATTTAGGAGCTGACAGGTTAGGGCTGTGGAGAAAGTAGACAGCCTTCCCTGCAAGAAGCCCCAAAAATAAAGAGAGGAAATGTCACTTGTTAGCTTTGTTCTTGTAAGAGAGCAGCAGAGTGCTTGACATTCCCTCCTGCCTCTGTGCAGCAAAACATTCCTTAAATAGACCATCATGGCACCTGGAGGGTGCTGTCAGGGCCGAGTATGGCTTGGCCCAACCAGATTTGTTCTGTGAGTGTTCTTATTTGTGAAATAAAGTATAAAGCAACTCACGAGAGAGAAAATGTGACTGTCTAGAAGCAACTGTTTTGGCATCTCTGTCAGAGGATCAGAGGATCACAGTCCAGGTTTGCTCCGGCCCAGCTGGGCTCCAGTGTGATCAGCAGAACACGCTGGCTGCCGGTGTGTTCCCCTGGCTGACACCAGGCTGATCTCTCTGTGCATCTCCTGCTTACCTGTCGAGGAAGACAGCAGGCCTGCTAGCGGCCTAACTCTCTTCTCCCAAGATTCAGGCTCTGACAATATCCTCCTGTTCCCATGAGACAGGAACAGTTCCTCATGCTGAGAGGATCCTAATAATCACATTCTCAAAACACAGCAGCCTTGATACCAGGGGTACAGGCTGCCCTAAACCAAGAAGCAGTTATGGGATGTACTTGGGAGTAAGGGAACATGTTAGGAACCAGCCATAACAAGAGGGTCAAACAGCAGGTGTGTGGATGCTTTTAGGCATCAAAGGTAAACTAAAGATATTTAGCTCTAAGATATGTTTATCAGGACTGGTTATAATCACTAACCAATCAGTGGGGTGTGAACAGTGCGTGTAACCAATGAGCAGGTTTTTAGCTTGTCAGGTTTGCAGTAATAAAGGTCTAGAATCGGTGTGATTTCACCCAATAAACGGCTGCATCTAAAATTCATCTTGAACTGCGTGTTGCTCTCTGCTGGTCGCCACAGTTACCTGTTTGTCGGACAAGAAGCAAGTTACCCTCTGCCCACGCCAGCCTGATCTGCAGCTACGTTCTGTGTCTATTTTAGAAAATGAAGCTGCAGAAGAAAAATGTTGTTCATACTGAAGTGGGGGGAGGGAGGAGATAGCAAGCATCCTTCCCACTCCCACTGGTGGGACTTAAAAGAAAAATCCAGCTAATTATGTTATTCTGCTCCCAGCTCAGACTGGACAATAGCTGGTGAAAATGGATGGCTTTAGATCTGCAGGAGTTGAGTGAGCTGTTTAATCAGCAGCTGTCTATGTACTGAGAGAAACGGACTAATTGTTCCTGCTGGTAGACTACATTTGTTCAGCTACAGGAAAAAAAAAACCCAAGGAATTCATGTCTATTTTCTGATTCCTGGCAAGATTTCTCTCTTGCATAAGCTTATCTCTGAGGAATAGGAGATCTGGATTTTTGTTTGCAAGGAAGTTGGTATTTTTTTTACCATGTTTTGAAAATCTTGATATTGTGCAGCAGCTTTTTATTGCTGTGACGACAACTACTGCTTCTTTTCTGTCCAGATGAGGAAACTTGCTTCTCATGTGACCTTTTGAGTATTATTTCATTTGGAGATGCTGGATCTAACAGTAAGAGGAGTTAGTTTGCTTTTTTTATCCCAAGGTTGTCTTCAATTGCTGTGGGTTTCAGTGTTCTCAGTTATCTTTTCATCGTGCTCCTGCATTCGCAGGTGTTCTGCTGTGGCTGGCAGAGGGCTCTGACTTACACAGTCTCAACAAGTCAGTGTTCCTTCTGCGGTGCTTCATGTTACCAGTGTGAAAAATATGAGTGGCTGCAGCCTGCTCTGAGGGTATCTGTAGGATGAGTTTTGATGTGTGGAAGAGAGGGAACAATGTTTAGCGTGGCCTTTTCAGCCCTTCAAGCTGATGCCAGATATCTCTGTTCTCTCTTAAAGGTGATGCCAAGACAATTTTTATATATTTTTGTCTCTGTGTGTGTGTGTATATATATATATATATATATTTTTTTTTTTAGGATTGGCCTGTAGACTGAGCTATTTGGGAAGAAAATGAAGAGTACTGCCAGGACTTGGAATGCAGTGGCAAAGCCAGGGAGTCATGGGATTGACAGAGGAAAATCACTTTCTACCACCTCAACAGGAATGAAGACATCCAAGTCCTCGACTTCACTTGCCTTTGAATCTCGGCTCAGCAAGGTACTAACAAGTAGGGACTGTACAAGCCTTATTGCCTTGCTCTGGGTTAAAGCTTCAGTCAATGGAACATTGCTACACACCCTGAGACTTGGAGGGGGCTCGAACACAAGCATAGGGAGATTATAAGGGTGGTGTATGTTAAGCTGGTGCACATTTCTGAAAATATTATGTCTGTGAAGGGGAGACAGTGTAGTTGTGCAATGTATGAGTGGGCTCTTTTACACTGTGTGTGAGGGTATGCCTTAATTTTGAAGGTGGACAAAAGTAAATGGCAAATTCTTAGTTCAATCAGTGTTAGACATGTAAAGAAATTAAGAGATTTATTAATGCATTTCCAGAATTCCTAAAAATCTGTGTGCCTCTTCCTTCAAGGAAAAAGATAGTAACAAAAGATATTCTTTGCAGTGAAACAACTGTATTTTATAAATCTTATCTTTCTCTACAGATATATTTCAAAAATAGCAGACACTTCTCTCAAACTAGTGTTTTTTAGAAAATGGAGTAATGCACCTGAAGTGCTGCTGTTGCATCTGTACCCTTGTAGCCAACAAACAAAAATAGCCTAAAATGGGCTTTCTGGTTACAACTGTTTCCAATAACAAAGTTTAGTAAGCAATCCATAACACAGTACAGCGTTTTAATCAAAAGGAGATCTAAACATCATTGTCATAGTTTCCTGAATGAAGGATTCATTTACTTAACTTGCTTTGAGAACTCCTAGATAGATGCTCTGAGCATTTTATCAATGGGATATTTTAGTCTAATGCTCCAGGCAGGTTATGTTAATGATTGGAGGATGTGCTGGGGGGCTGAGGCAAGCACCTCTGAAGGAGTGATACTGCAGAGACTGATCACGAAGTCTGATACAATTGATTTGTGTCTGTGTTAAATGTAGAGGGGTTTCTTCCTAATCACAATTAATATCTGTGAATTGTTGATCAACTGCAAATGCAGGAACATCAAAATGGTTCCCTTGAAGAAACTGGGTAGGAAAAGGCACCACAGTTGCTGCTGTACAAGGAGGCACATTGAAGAAATTAGTTTAGGGAGGCTGCAGAAGTCTGTAAAGGTCAGAAAGTCAGATTGTTCCATTCTGCTCCTAACAGTGAGCTGACAAAACATCTGCTACAAGGCTAAATGTTAGCATTTTGGTATCCTGGAACAGATCAACACATCAGCTGTTGAAACTTATGTGCTCACAGGGTCCAGAAAACCACAGACTGAGTCAAAGGAAGAGATGAAAGAGAGAAAGAATTGGAGTTGAGAGACTGCATTTTGCTTAAAGATTTTTTTACATTCAGGAACCACTAAATAGGGAGGGAGCTTGTTGTGTGCTCTCCTTTCATTTAACCAGAGCAGTGATTTTTTTTTTTCAGCCTGTGGGTCATGGAACCCTGGGGAGTCACTGGTCAACTTCAAAGGAAGCGGGTTTTGATTTGTGAAAGCAGTTTAGGTGTCCACAAACTGAAAAGGACAGAGAAAATGCTGCTCTAGGGAGACTATAGTAGAGCTTTGGTATTTTAAAATGTTGAAAGTATTTCTCCTGAGATTAGAGGTACACAGGCTGTTCTGGAGGCACACAAATAGGAGAGCAGCTGACCAAAGTTCTGAGATAAATTGCTACTTCTGCTTGTCAGAACAAAGTAATTTCAGTGGTTTTGCTTGAATCTTCCATTGGTTGTGCTCACATTGCACAGATTTCTTGAGTGTGCCATCTGAGCTCAGTTAAATGACTTTTGAATTTCAGCTTGGTCTTCAGGACGTTCTTTGATTATGTCAGGTAACCTAGTTTGAGGCCAGAAAGTTTGGTGACTCCTGTTTGACAAACACAGGAAGGAACTGGCAGTTGCTTGCTATGGGACTGGCTCAGAAGTCATTTTCTCCCTAACTTTCGATTATTTGAATGGTCTTTCCTGTTTCCACACTCCTCTCTTAAAGCAGTAGTCTCTGAACCTACTTCAAAAATATCTGGAATACAAAATTAATAAAAAATTACTAACCAAAGCAAGATTCCCATGGGGTTACTTAATGGAAATGTTCCTTTTCTCCCAGGAACCTTGCACTTTGAACTATTTGTTGGGAATATTCAGGTCTTAATCTTCTGGTTGCAGCTGAAGAGGGCGAGCAGTGATGACATGCTGACAAAACCAGGGATGGCAGCAGCTTCTGGAGTCTCTAGGCTGAAGAAGACCATTACAACAGGAGCTATTTCGGAGCTTGCTGAGAGCCGACTGAAGCCCAGCACAGGTAGATACAAAGATTCTGGAAGATAGTCGACTTTGTATGAAACGAACTGTGGGTGCCACTTGATTTACTGTGTTTTCCTCTATCCCCCGCCCTGTAGCACAGCTATACCTCGCACAAAGCAGCTATACCTGGCACGCTGCGCCACACGGGTCAGTCAGGGGAGGTGCTGGGGTCTCCAACGGCTGTGCGGCCCGGGCCGGCCTGTGCGGCCCGAGCGGCCGCGCGGTGGCGCCGCCGGCCCGCTCCCAGCCCGGCCTGGGCGGCGGGGTTGGGCTGGCCTGGGCGGCGGGGCCGCGCCCGCGGCGGGGCTGCACCGGGCCGCGCAGGCCTGGGCGGCGGGGCCGTGCCGGCCTGTGGGGGCCGTGCCCGCGGCGGGGCTGCACCGGGCCGTGCCGGCCTGTGGGGGCCGTGCCCGCGGCGGGGCCGAGCCGGGCTAGCGCTCGAGGTACGCAGCCCGCTGGCTCGCAGAGCATTCCATCAATGTACAAGCTTGCTTTTTTACACATACACTTTCTTACGTATGTTACTTGTGCACTACATATATTTTACATATATACTTTTCCACCTAGGTGCATTTTTTCCCCCCATATATCAATAGCGTTCTCTCTTCTCCCTCCACTAACTGAGCAGAGCGGTTACCCTGCTGTTCTGCTGGGACACAGCAGAGATGCGAGAACAAAGAGCCAGCCCCAGCACCTCCATGTGTAGCTTGTGCTCCTAAGCTACGGTGTGGCATGCTGTCTCTCTCAGCATTAGCCCCATCAGCTTTTGGTTTCACATCTAAGCCTGTTTCTAAAGGCAGCGACACCATCTGCATACCAAGGACTTCTGTGCAAGCGCTCTGCTCTCCCCCAGGAGCTCAGCAAATGCTTGCTTTTGTCTGCTCCCTGGTGGCATTTCCAAGGGAATGTGAGATCTTATTAAATTTGACCATGACCTCCCTGCTTGTCACAGCCTCTGCAGGGTTTGGCTGTGTAACAGCACAATGTTACTAACTAGAAAGGGATTTCTGGAAAGAAGAGCGGGGTGGGGTGGGGGAAACCCACCCCAACACCAAAACCTAACCTTTCCCATCCCTAGAATAAAACTAAGCGTCTTGTAACAGCATAAATGCTTCACAGGAAGCCAAGGACAGATCCTGTTCTGCAGTTAAACAGTGTGAAAATCCTCAAATTTCATAGTGACTTGCTGTATCCAAAGGCATTTGAGATTCACCAGCTGATAAAGAGGCATGATGCTGGCAAAAGATGCTTGGGGGGGCGGGTGGGTAACGCAGGGAGGAGAAAACCTGTACAGATGATGCAGCATAGGATCCTGGGAATGCAGCCAGGGAAACAGCACTGCAGGGAGTCCAGAATGGAATACATATGTCAGACCCAAAAATACTAGCACTGGAATAGAGAGCCCCCTAATGCATGCATGTGTAATAACTAGGATTGCAGGAGGGATAAGATTTCGATGATGACTATTTCAAACACAAAGGGTGAAATGGTTTATGGCAGTCATGTTACATCTGGGTATTGTTTTGCCAATTTAAAATACATCATTAGATCTGACTCATGTGTTGCTTTGCATCAGCATTTGCAGAAGTATGAATGGGAATATTAGTGCTAAGTGAAGAGAGTCCAGTTGCAAAGCTACGTGTATCAGGTAGATAAACACCAAGAGTATATGTTCTACCCCTCTAAAATTTTACTCTAGAGACCACTGTCCCAGGCCTTACAGGTGCTATTATAGGTAAATATACAGAAATACCTGTATCTTACATATGTTAATTTTCACTGTAGTTCCATAGTCCAAAAGGGTGCTTGGAAATCTAGCTATATATTCTGAGAATACGTGTCACTCTCATGGTCACAGAAAGTTGCTAGATATTAGGATACAAGGATGCAAAGCAGAGTGCTGCTTTTAGATTGTCAGCTATGAAAAAGTAGCAATAGGCATATTACAATACCAGATATTGTTGCTAAGAGGGAAACTAAAAATCAGACTTGACAGAGGGCACAACATGTTCCTGGGAACATTAAGTAGAAATGGAAAGAACATTTTCAGCTGCTATATTTTAATGAAATGGCATCCCAAAGTAGTCTCGGATTGTGATCAAGATTATACTGCAATGCTAGTTGACTGTGGAGTTAATCCAAGTAGGAACGTTCCTGTAGCTGGGAAATGCAGATGTTTGTGTACATAGCCAACTGTGTAACTCTTAAAAATTTTGTTCTGAAACCTCTTCTTTGATTGCCTTCATCAGTTCTGCATTTTCCTTTTGTGTCTTAACTGCAGGCATCACATCTTGCCTCCCTTGCTTGTGCTTTTTAGATTGGGCTTGCTGTGTCTGATACTCAAGTGAGCAATTTGGTATTTTACTGAAATAATATTATATTAGTTCCAGCTAAACTCTGGTGATACTTGTTTGGTATTACAGTATTGGGTAAGAGACATTAAAAGAAACAGGACATGGAAAAAAAAGGAAAAGCTTAGGTTTGTTTCTTCTTTGAATGTGACTGTCCAACATTTGTGCTGACCTTGAGCAATAGCCCGTGTTCCAAATGCTGCAGATAATAAATAATTGACATCAAGATGGCTTGTTTAAATAGGCTTGTTTGTGTGCTGCCCTTGGTGGAGTTTAAGTTATTCATTCTAGCCTTTTGCTGACATAACTACCCTGTCTGCCTTGTTGGAAGCTAATGCAGTAAATCATAAGCAACTCAAAGGGAGGTGAGGTCAATCTCATGTATCCATTCTTGGCAAATAGAACTGGAGATGGATTCTGGCTGGAGGTGCTCAGCTGTGATGTTTGGCTTTGCAACTGCTTGGCAGTTTTGAAATCCCAAGTAATAGGAAATAACGCACAGGGAGAAATAAATGTCATGGATACTACTTCCTTATCCACAGTGTTGTGTCTTTCCCTGTACTGTCCTGAAGTTGCAATTTGGCTTTATGTTAAAGTCAAACTTACAGAACTCTTGCATTATTTTTAATGGTCCAGTAGATGAAAAAGAGCTGGAAAAATTGCAAAGCAGGATGAAGTAATTGAAAAATGTTTATTTTAATGCATGTATCTGTAAAGCCATATAGTAAATTATTTTAAAATGTTTAAATGGAGAAATTTGTATCTTCATGAAAAACTAGGATTCTCTTCTACTTAAGGTTCAAGATTATAAGAAACTAATGATTTTTCAGGTTCTGATCCTTCAAGGTTTGCAAGCCAAATAACCTTAAATGCTGCTATTTCACACAGAATTTCAAAGCATCTTATGTGAACATGTACTTCTCATGGAGAACATTGCATGGCAGTGCTGGTGGGCAAATGGAAAATGTGGGGTGCAAAAAAGTGAGATTACTTGCTCAGTGGGTCCTAGAAATCATACCAAAGCCTTGCTCTCAGTTCTGCTGCTTGCTCTCTACAAAGTCCCAGCTCAAGCACTTTCTGAAAATTTCCCTCAAGGCTGTCTAGCTTAATCATGTTCATGTGCTTCCTTGCTGTTCTTTCAGTGCTAGCAGCTATTATCTGTCAGGTTTGACAAGGAAAAAATCCTTATGCTGGACACTAGAAAAGAGATACAGCCAGGATGTGTGTCTGTGCAGAGCTGTGAGCATGTAATTCAAAAGCTTTCAGAATACTTTCGGCATTCCCATTTCTCACACACACACACACTGCTCTGCAGCTACAATATGAAGTATCAGGTATCCTTGAAATGTCAGTAACAGATAGATGTACTTGTTTTCTCAGCCTGCTTCGTCAGCTTATTTCTTTATTTCTAAGTCTAAATCTGTATGGACCTATTGAATTTGCCTTAGAGACAGTAGGAAACTGTACTAACAATGTTATAATCTCTTAACTTATTAAAGATCCTGGGTATTTTACTGACAAGCTCAGGATCACTCTAAAGAACAGTGCTAGAAGATGGATATCTCCTTCTCTGGAGATATTCAAGGCCTGTCGGATGCCGACCTGTGCAATCTGTCCTAGGGAGCCTGCTTTGGCAGAGGGTTGGACTCAGTGATCTCTTGAGGTCCCTTCCAACCCATACAATTCAGTGATTCTGTACTATACCTTCTCACAATGGGGTGTGTTATATCTCTGGAGGCCTGTAGAAGCAAAGATGCCAGTAGGAATGTGAGCGATGGCCTACTCATCCTGTGCTCCATCAGAAATGACCCTTTATTTTTATGCATAAAATGGGGAAATCAGTACTTGGCACACACTTTCAGCCAAAGCAACTAAAGTGTGCTGCTTTCTGTGCATGCCTGCTGAGTTGATTAACGTCAATGGTTGGAGATGGTGCCAAAAGAGGAGGCAGACTCAAAGATATTAACAGTTTCAATTATCTCCTGGGCATCTCGCGTCAGCACTGTGAACTCTGCAGGTTACTTGGACAAAAGCTGCTCATCCCTGAATGGAACGCTGCCCACACTAGAAATTCAGCAGTATGAAGCACGCTGTTGTAATAAGCCCAGTGCCTTAAATAGTAAAATAAAAATACCATGACATTTGGCATGATCAGCAAAGGCATTAGGGCCTGAAGATTATATTTTGTTGCTGAACGGTTTTGTTGGAACAACGTTTTGTTCCAATCAGGAGGGCTTTGATTTTGGTGAGTTATCCTGTGAATTGTCACTCACATTGCTGCCCATTTATCAGAGGTAACGTCCCAATGGCTCAATATGATACCTGCACACCTTCAGTCCCTTCCTAGTGCTCATAGAGCACATACAGCCTGTGACAAATGGCTGTCACTCTGTGTTTGCCATGTAGTTTCTGTGAAAAGAAAAATCTTGATATCCAGAGAGGGAAATCTTTTCTGTCTTGTTAGCCATGGTATTTAGAAAAGAGAGGCTTTAATAAAATGAGGCTAACTGGTTTCTACTGGTGTTGACAATAGTGCTGGAAAACACGAGTGTCTTGTGGAACTTGAATGAGTTCAACTGTGGTTGATTTTAGAGGGAAGGCTGGTGTATGGTTTTATTGCATGTATCACTCATGAGATATGTTTGTTTCCCATCAAAATGGAAATGTGTCAGACTACAGATTTCAGAGCATCCTGTGTGTTTATAGAATTGTCACTTCAAGATTCCTATGTGAGTGTAATGTATAGATTCAAAGTTACTGTCTGTCTGCTTTCTGCTAACTTCTCTGCTTGGCAAGTGAAGGTAACTGTTTGGGTTAACATTAAGCTATTCCAGACCAGAAGCCTTCTCTACATGGTCAGAAAAATTCAAGAAAAGTATTTTTCTTAATAAAAAATGTCTTTAAAAGAATCCTTGGAAAAAATTCTAATTGACAATTCAACTCTTAAGATGCTAATGCACCCCAATGAGAGCAGGAAAAAGGAAAGTGATTTCTTTTGAAGGACAGCACTCTGACCTTGAGGCTCTCTTACTCTCCCATACATCAGTTTTTGACAGGTCCTGCTTTTTGTGATCTGTCACATCAGAGGACTACCATAGGTTTGTAGAAAGGTTGCTGCACTTTGCATTCAGTCTTGTTACTGACTCATTTTTCTTGTGAAATATGGAGACAAGTGAGAGGGACACTAATGAGATTGGTACGTTCTGATCCATGGCACTTCACTAGAAACCATATGGCTGATCTCATCTGGGGTTTCCCAGGAGCAATAAATATGCTTTAAAACTTCATTTGGGAAGCTAGTTACGTTTTTCTACCCTTTCCAGGTGTAAGACACAGCTCTTGCATTAATTATTATTTCTTACCAAGGAAAAGAGATGATAGCTCCAGAACTAATATAAAAAGGAAAACTTTTTTACTTCCTTTATCAAGATGCCAATCAAACAGGCAAGGTGTACTGCAGGAATTTAATATGCAGAACAACAAGGAAATATATCTATGTTTCTATCCATAACTCTGCATGTAGCTGGATATTTCTATTGACATCTACACACACATTTCTAAAGATCTGCATGGTTGGTTGTACCATGACAGTACAAATGTGCATCTGTACCTTAACCTCTCTGTCATCATGTAGCAAAACACTCCCTCTGTCTGTAATTTCCCCAAGTGTCAAGTAATCAGACTAAGTTTTATGCACTGTTTTAGACTGTTTCAGCCACTAACTTCTAAAGTGAATGTGCAAGAATTGAGGTGAGGTAGATCAAATTGGGCATTCCAGATTCAGTTTGACAGCCACTTACCAAGCTGCTCTTATTTCTTCTTACAGAGACTTTTTTTCCCTTGTGATGGCCTGAATACTCAAATGCATATGTTCACTTTTGATGCCTTTGGTTCCTGTGTGGTGTGTGTTAGGTTTCTCACATTCTACTAATCTTTACTCTTTCTGTAAAGAGTTCCACATCTTAGAGTGGCTGGGAACAAGCACTGCTTCACGTGACTGTTCTTCAGGATTCTTCATTCCCTTTGATAAATAGCCTATCAGAGATGTTAGATTGTCAGAGATGTTAGATGTGAGATTTGTTAGGTCTTCCTATTCAGAAAAGACCTGTGTTCCAGCAGGGCAGAAGTAGCTTAGTAGTTCTTCAATGAAAAAATAGCAGTGGTCTTACCATTAAAATCCAGTATCTGTTGGCTTGAGATCTCAGTCCTGTAATTCCTTGAAGCAGAGAGGTCTATCAATGGATGCTCTCTTGTTCTGAAGGTGGCACATGAAGGTTGGCTGACATAATTATTCTTTTATTCTGTTGCTGGCTGTATTGTATGAACCTTGTTCCATAACTGGAAATGGAGTGAGTGCAACTCTCTGTTGGGATTTCCAATACCTGATCTTGTTAAGGATAACAGCCTCTTGGAGAGGCATGCACCAGACTCTCTGTAGTCAGCTTGCATTATTAAACAAGCAGAAATTACCTTCTGCTGACAGCACTGTCTGCAGCACGTACCTTCCTCAGTTTTGTTGCTGTCCTCATCTCCTGCACAATTTCCATTCACTGCTCTGAATCTGTATAACACACACTAAGATTTTGCATGCAAATTCTCGTTAAATCAGTCTGTGACCCTTTTCTCTGCTGTATATTCCCCTGGGAATGACTTTGTTGGCACATGTTCACCACCCTGGGACCTGAGCCAGTTAAGATTCAGCCTGTTGTAGGGATACTGAAATGCTACAACTTACAGTGTAATGATTTAAGTCATTAAGTTGTTGACAGTTAATTTGCTCAAGCAAACCTGTACAGGGATGATCCATTACAGCCATAAGCAAACTGGGATGATCACAAAAGCCTTGCTAAGGGTATCTAAACAGAAAGGAGCATGCTTGGATGACCCAGGAATAGTACAAATCTATGATCTTTCACTGTGTTTTCATGTCTTTTCAGGCTTCTTTAGTGAAGTTGCTTAGCAAAGTCAACACACCCTTGTGTTGACTACCTGCCCTAGGTTAATTATCAGCTTTCCTTGAGCTGGTTTGAAGAGAAATGATCCTTAACACAAATTCCCCAGACTTACATGTAATGCAGCCAGAATGCCTTGGCAGAGTGCCACTGTGTTTGCACTTAAAGAATGGGAGGGAGCGAAGGAAAGGAACGTGGAGCTGGCCAGGTCTAACAAGCTTGCATATCAGAAGAGGGCTTGGCATTCCTTGTATAACTTTTTTCCATTGTTTTTTTACCAGCAGCGTTTGGCTCATATTAGATTTTAATACTGTAAGGTAAGAAATTGATTGACAGCTACATCTCAGCTGGGTTCCTGGAAGGCTGCAGTTCTGTGCTGTAAACTTCACTATGACCTCACCAATTATCCTCACAGCAAAAAATTCGGTTTTAACATGATTAAAATAGATTTGGTCTTTCTTCTAAGGCTCAACATAGATGTTATATTCCTAATACTTTGGGCTTCACCACTGTGCATGGTGTACACATATCTGTAGATTTCTTTTTCCATGGTACATATGTACTTTGCGCTCATAAAATCTTCAGTGTTAATGAAAGAAG
Source organism: Porphyrio hochstetteri (assembly GCA_020800305.1). NCBI lineage: Eukaryota > Metazoa > Chordata > Aves > Gruiformes > Rallidae > Porphyrio > Porphyrio hochstetteri. The sequence goes on from CM036925.1 coordinate 2,240,900, forward strand.
CAGAGTGATAGTGTGAACACTGGTGTTGATAGTCAGTGTCCACCGTTAGGGCCTGCTCAGTTTAGTTCAGTCTTGGCCAGAAGGTCTAGCCCCTTGAGGTCCTGCTCAGCATCTGTCACTTCTTTAGGCCTCAGCCTTCTGAAGAGACTGTCAGCTTCAAGTTTAAGATCATTCTGTGGCATCTTCAGCTCTTTCTTTTGAGCATGGATTACAGTCTGAACAGACATTTTGCTAATTCGTTTGTTGTGTTGTGAGAGGAGGAGGAGAGAAAAGCTTATTCCTGGCAAGTAAGTCCTGTCATTTGACTAGTGAGTCCAAAGAATTATGCATGTTGCACCCTGAGTGATTCATTCCCATTCTCACTGTGCAGAAAAGGGTGTTTGTGGGGCTTTGTCAGTCCCACAAGTGGATAGTCAAATTTCGTGCCTAATCTGCTTTATAGAATGAAATTTTTCATTCATTTTTATACCTTTATTACTGAGGAGGAAGGGAAGGTAATGTAAAATGTTTAGGTAACAAATAGTTGCCTGAAGATTTAACCATGCCTTTGTCACAATTTATTACCTATAGCCACCACACTCAAAGTCATGCTTGTCATTACTCCTTTTTCTTTGTCCTCAGTTTGAGCTGCAGGCTCCATAAACAGTAATCTCTTACCCATGACTTCTGCTCAGGCTCTAGCTGTGTTTTAAAATTCATGCCTTTCACTGTGGACTTGTGCAAGAAGTCTTTTGCCTGACATCATCCTCTCTATCATTGGTGTTAGAATGTTCTGACTTATGTTTCCTACCACTGTCAAAAATAACAGATTGGCTCTTCCAGTCATGACTCTCCAGCAGTGCTCAGATTTCAGGTGTGTTTGCTCTGACTCAGTGATTACATTTTATAATTACTCCCAGTTTGCACCCCATACTGTACTGGGACCCTGTTAGGCTATTCCCTTTTGTGTTCCAGAAATAGAAAGCAGGTGTTGAAATAATAAATGCTCAGTGTCAGGTTTTATCAGCCCAAGAGATTATCTTGGCTAATGCAGTCCTTCTGGTGAATCCAGTTGACGAAAAGCAGAAGTCACTCTTTAGTCTATAATAGAAGAAAATCTCTTTATCTTGGAGATATGTTTCAACAGCGGTTGGAGGGCATTTGTATCTGTACCTTTGAGAAGGGCAAATACCCATCCTAATAAGATGCAAGACTTAAGAGAGACTCTAAGATGACTTTTAGAAAACGCACTGTCAGTGATCCATTTCATAGAACTTATATGGCTTATTCATTAAGCAAAGCATACTTTCCATGGCATAAGATAGAGCTAGACAGTGTTGTTTAATTTCATCCAAATATAGACAGTTGTATGAAAACTTTTAGCTTCATCCCTAGAGTGTCAGAGCAAGAACAATGAAGAATTTAAGACTGACAGCTGACTCACCCTGTTGTACTGAAATACCAGCAGAATTCTGTTTCATACTGAAGGATCTCCAGATTTTTTTATTTGAAACAGTGGATTCACAACTAGCCAGATGTATCTTTGTATGTTTAATTTTCAATGTGTTTTCACCGTAGGATTTTATTCTGAATTTGGTTTTAATGCACTTGTTGAAACCAAGACTTCAAGATGATTCTGCTAATTATCCATGTAATGGAAGCTGATCACTGGAGTCATTGGGGATTCTTGTTGTCCGTGTACATCAGGAGCCCATTAGTGAGGAGCATCTTGATTTCTTTCTTTGAGACATGGGCTGTTGGCCAGTCTGGGTAGGCCTGCCTCATGCAGCTGCTCTTGTCAGGCACAGTCAGAAATATTGAGGATAGAGATACGGCATGTAGATCATATTTGTGGTTTCAGCTTCTAGGTGTAGTAGTACTACTAGTAGTGTCAAGTTGGGTTGATTTTTCAGTGTTTCTGAGGAACTGCCATGAGATTTTTTTTTTTAGAAATAATAAATTACTGTGTCCTTACTACAACAAGGAGAATTAGGTTTTAATAGTATTCCATGTATCCTGTACGTTGTCTTTATCACATGGATATGAACCTACTGAGGCTAAAGAGGAGCTGGGGATGCTCAATCTTATCCAGGAATTGCCCCAGAGAGAGGATATTGCAACAAACCTGATGGGACTTCTCAGAAGGGGCTTATGCTCATGGTCAGGTTTTCAGAGGAGTTCAATCCCCATTTCAGTGTCCTTCAGAAGATGCTGAGCACTTCTGAAACTTGGTCCCCTAATGCTTGTGACAGCTCAGTTAAGGGCCGTGCTTAACCAGGCATCCGAGTGTGTCTCTCCTCCACAGCATACCTGGAGCTACAGGTAGGGTGTGTTTGCTCCATGGTGAGCATGCTTTGGGTATTGTGAGTTGGGTGTAAAATACATTTTATCTTTGCTTTGGAGACGTTTGGCCGCTCTTGTCTTTGCTGAGGGTCCCTCCGCCCATCTTCGCTCCCGGCCGCTTCACAGTGGTTCGTTGGGAAACGTGGTAGCGCACGGCCTAGAAGGAGACCTGGCCGCTCACCCCTCTGCAGCCACAGCTGCCCCAATCCCTGCCAGGCTCCCAAGCAGGTTCCCGGCGGCGGTGGAGCCGGGCTCCCGGCCCTACGGGGCCTGATAGAGCCGGTGCCTTTCTTCGAGCCGCCTGCAGTTCGTGCTCGCTGCCCCTGGGTGGCCCGCACGGCTCGGCGAGACACTCCTTTCTCTGCGAGCTCGCTTGCTCTGCCTCTTTCTCCCCCCCCCCCCTTTTATTCCAGCAGTCAGACAGCTAATTAACTGCACAGGCCGGCCTTCGGTGCGTAATATTGTAATGAGGTAGGAGGGAGAGCCGCAGCTGCTCCAGCATGAGCAGCGGGCTCTGTTCCCTGTGCCAGGAACTAGGAAGGACCTGACTTTTTATTTTTTCTTTCTTTCTTTTTTTTTTTTTCCCCTCCCTAAGTTGACTGAAGCGTAGACGTTAAAAGCAGATAGAGGCAGGTCCGCCTCTGGCACCGAGCATGAGCGGGCCGGCGGGGTCCTAGTAGAGCTCGGGGAAGAGTCGGGGGGAGTGACCGAAGATGGGCAACCAGCCTGGGCGAGCCGAGGAGCACGACCAAGGTCTGTACGGACCCTGCGAAATGCCGGGGCTGTAACTGCAGGGGATGGGGTTTTGTTCTGGGGAGGGGAGGGGGGAGCTTAACTGCAGTGTCCCACTGAGCGGGAACAGAAGCTGTTGTCATAGCTAATGCTGATGGCTTCGAGCCTGCTAGAGAAATTAACCGCTGTTTACCTTGTAAATGCTGCTTGTTCCTGCTCCGTACCTGAGATCACAGCACGGTCCGTAGGGGAGCTTTTCTGAAAGAAATCCTTTGCTGGATGGAGCTGAATGCCTACGAGGGAGGGACCCGAATGCCTGATAGATATTATTTTACACAGCCCGCATGATGCAGCTAGAAAGTTACAAAGCTTTATCTAGTGCTGTCCATCCAACTTGTCAGGATCTGCAGCTTGCCTGCATTAGCCTTTGCCATTGTTCGTGGCCTGAGGCCTGAAATTTTCCAGGCCTTAGAATTTAAAATGATGCCTTTGTGGAAGGTCTTCCCACCATTGTCCTTTCAGACGTGTAGTGCTTTGCATGTTAATCAGTAGCAGATTTTATAGAAAGCCAAGAGCTAGCTAGTATCAGGTATATCTAATTCCCCTTGTGCCAGACGCCTGTACTGTAGCCAGGAAGGCTAGTAATTTGTTCCTGATGCCGTAATACCCTTTTGCTTGCCTTCTGATTCATTTTGCTTGCTTCTCAAATGCTGAATGAGGAAAAAAAAAAACCCCGTAGGCCTGCTGATTTCTGCTGCTTGTTCCTTAGTTTTTGTTCAAGCTTGGAACCCTCTAACGTACAGAAAACGAATCGGTTGCATTGCCTGGCACTCCCGTTTTTTACCGTTGCCATGGGAATTTCATTCACAAAATTTTATTGCAGTTGTTATTGCTTGATCAAGGTTTCTTTCTAACTTGGGATTGTATCTGTAGCAATTGCTTTAAAAGCAAATACATGCGTATCTGAAGGCTAGTGCTGTGAGGAAAAGCGAGAGGCAGACATCGCAGCGTTGCTGCTCCAGGATCTCACAATAGATGTGCCAGTGAGTGCTGGAACAGCAGTTAGGTGTAGGGGAGAACTCTCTAGCAGTATGTTAATCAGCAGGCTAATGAAGAACACAAAAGCTGCCAGTATCCAGTCACCAGAAGAAATGCTGCCCTAAGGGAAAGTTAAACTTTAGGCTGGAAAGTATGGCTGCCTACATCCCCAGGCCCTGGGGTCATTCCACTGCCAGCTATGGAAGCCCTGCTGGAACTAAACACATTACTGTCATTTTAGGAGGGATAATACTGATGATAAACTAAAGAGAGGGATGGATAAAAGCATGGGGAGGTAAGCTACTAACTTCCGAGCAGAGTTTGAGAAACTGATTTTGCAGGGCCAGTGGTGTGATTTGAACAGCTTATTACTATTAACATGGATGATAAATGAGCATGCAGATGCCCTGTAGCTTTTGAAAAATCTCTTTCATCCTTTGTTTTCTCTTGTCCTGTGATTTATTTTATTGAAGGGGAAAGGCTTATACCTTTGTTGCACCTAATCAGTTTCAAAACTTCCCAGTTTTCAAGGGTAGGCTGTACTGTCTTGTTTTAATGTCCTTATTGTTCATAAGATATGAATATGACTGGAAAACTCAGAGCATTTTGTATTGAACTACATGCTCAAAACTCTGCTTTAATAATGAAAAAAGTTTTGGGAACATCACTGCAGACAGCACATTCCTTGTGTGTGTGAGAGCTCTGGCTTTTGAAGTCACAGGATAATGCAGGCATCTGGAGCAGTTTGTGTTGATTTTTGACAAATAGGAGGTAAAAACTTGGTTTTCTCATTAGAATGTGATACATGGAAGTGTCTATGCCAGGCTTTGTTTCTGCTTGGATGAATTTAATTCAACTCTCGTTCAGGAACATCTACAACTTGAGTGATGTGGTACTCTGGTCCTTTTGGAATAACCAAAGAGAAACCCAGAAATGGGCCCCTCTATTGATCTGGTTTATGTTCCAGCTTTAACTACAAACAATCCTATCCTGACCTGGATACTGAAGTCTCTTAAAAATCCAATCCTAAAATATAGGTTATAACCTAAAGTAAAATACTTACATACTTAAGAGAGTATGATATACTTCAACAGGTTTTCCTGTTGAGTGTAAATAGGAATAACAGGCCATGGGGATGTATAGCTTTTGGCTGATGAGGCTACAGTTCTATGACAAAGATACAGTTTGGTTTCAAACTAAATGACACAATACAGGTCCCAGAAACAACACTTTCAGAGTCTGTCAGTGCCCTGTGAATGATCCTGACTCTACAGCTAACAATCCTGAGTCAGGATATAACGCTACAGCTGTGATAACTCCCAAGTTCTGTGTGGGCTGGTCAGTGCTGTCAAGGAACAGGAAGGAAATCACAGCCCCCCCAAGCTGAACAGTTTGAAGATAACACCTTAATACAGGGGAATCTGGAACAAAAATGTAGCTGGCTGAGGTGAGGAATTGTGGAGAAGTAAAGGCAGAAAGGGAAGACATCCTATATCATGTCTTTCTTGGAAAATAATCCACTGCTTGTCTCTGGCTAGATATGTTTTGAACAGAAGATTTACAAGACTCTGTAACCGCTCAGTATCATGTTAATCAACATGTTGCTAAGTTGTAAAAGTGTCTAAAAAGCAGTTGAGGAGATTGCTTGTAGTAATGCAGGATCCTACAGGCTTTTCCTGGCTTCTGATATTTCAAAATAAATTTAAATTATTTTTACAATAATTTCTAAGAACTTTTGTGGTGTGTGAACAAAGTTTGCATCATGTTTGCCAAAACTCTACTTGCAAAGTGGGTAAGCAGCTGCCTTCCCTGCTATGCCTGCGTGCTTTCGGTATTGTTATTTATAAAGCAAGTAAAAGATGCTTTATAGCATGTCAGGATGAAGCCACCTATAACAAAGCACAGAAAAATACGAACAGTAGTGAATATCGATGCAGTTTGGCAGCAGAGTCAGTTTTCAGCTTCTGAAACTGCCTGCCTCAATCTAAAGGAGCCTTTAATATATACAAACACAGGCCAGAACACCAGTGAAACAGTGCGAACATTTCTTGGGTGTTGGGCAGAAGAATGCAACGTTATCCAGTATTTACTGAGAGAGGAAGCCTTTCAAACATTAGTTTGCCTTGGAAACAGTGAGGCAGCCTGTATTTTTGAACAGGAGCGCTAAGATTCTTTGACACTGGTTGACACGGTGATGGTGGGGTTTTGTTTATCCTCTAAACATCTGCAGGTGATGTGGTGATTAATATCTTTGGGAAGGAGTGGAAGAAGTTACTCAATACATACAAAACACTTTCTTGAAAGAAGCAGTTGAATGGGAAATGTGAACTTCTCTAGTTGGAACAAGGTGATGGGTGGGGTTATCCAAGGGTTAGACTTTTTTTGGGACTGTGCTTATTTGTAAAACATGCTTACATGGCTTGGATGAGGATATCAAGTGTCAGTGCATACACCAAGCCAGTATTGATCTGTTTTCTTATGTCTGTTTTGTTCTGGCCTCATCTTATATTTGAGGAAGGAATTCTTCAGAGTGGGGATATAGCTTGTAAAGCATATGGAGACTTTGAAGATAATGGGTATTGTAGAAATACATCATTATTTCTTGTGATTTCTGTTTTTCTCTCTTGGAGGTGTGTAGTCAGATCTCTTCTGGGTGCACTTCTTAGGGCCTCTCATCTGCTTCTCTTCCTTTCTCCTTTTTTCTGAACGTGGGAGCCATTCATTTTAACTCTGCTACATGTCAGCACGCTGTTTCTGCCAAGCAAGAGCTCAAGAGAACAGATGAGTTTAATGATGGTGTGGGGGGAAGGGAGGGAGGAGAGAGGGGCCAGCAAAGCTAATGAATCACATAACAGCTTTCATGGAAATACCGACAGCAAGTCATGTCCTCTTCGAGCTCGGGCAGCGAGCTGCAGACCTTTTGTTCCCAGTGGAGCCAACAAACCCCAGTTTGCTCTCCAGTGGATGGTTTAATTCCTTAGTCACCTCTTCCTCCCACAAGTCATTCTCGCATGGGGGTTTGTAAATGCTCTCATTCTTCAGAGCAGTAACACACTGCAGATTAAACTGGTATTGCAGAAGTTTATTTTCCCCTGGAGGGTAATTTTTACTTGACTTAAGCTTCTCTTCCAAGGCCAGTTAGGCCCAGCTCTGTTGATTAGTCTTGTGATGTATCTCGACTGGGCTGACATTATTAAATCGCTTCAGAAATACCGACTAACAGATGTCAAATGGCAGTAGTCTCTTCTGCTCTGCAGGCCAGTGAGGTGAGTACAGCCAAGAGACTATGTCACGCTTTGGACTGGCCTCTTAGAGGAATTTAGTCATGAGGATGACTAACTCATTGCCTCTGAAATTATCTGTTTGCGGCAGATTTAAGTGATAATCTGAGGTCTCCCAATCCCAAAATGCTAAATTAATGGAAGAGACCCTATAAGTTCTCCTACGCTAAGGCAGGGCCTTTACAACAACAGTTTTCAGCATTGGCTAGGAGGATGTATCGAGTGGGAGTACTTTCTCTGTGGACAGGACCAAAGCTTTTACAAGAACATGGCAGGGCAGCAGGATGTGGTTTATGCATTTTGTTTTGTGTTAAATTGTTTTGCTGATGAAAATTAAAACCATTCTTGGATGAAAGCAGAGAGCAGTTTCTGGCAATCTCGCTGAATGAGTGGGTCAATAAGAGCTTGTCCTGTGGCTGCAGCCCTGCATACTACACTTCCATCCCAGAGCCCATGGTGTTTTAGGATCTATGAATACAAGTTGTAGGATAGTACATGTAAAAGCTACTTGTCTTGAGGGTTGTTTTATTTGTTTACTTAATGTGCTGCTGTTGACATGACAGTGGCAGAGTGATAAGGAAACAACCAGTGGATGGTTGTGATTGTGTGTTGATTCTGGAATGAGTGAAAAGGACGAAAGGAGGAGGAAATAACAATTAGGGGAGAATATTAGAGAAAAAGCAAAGCTAGCTTACTTGTTTGTTTGGGCTGTACTTGGCTCCTCAAGATCTTAAAGCTGTAAAGCTAGCCAGAGAAATTTTAACAAACATCGTACCTTGGTCTTCCTACTGAAACCTCCCGGAGCTCTGGAGGTGTTAACAAGTCTGGAAGCAGTCCTGTGTTTTGGAGCTTCTACTAGTATTTCGGCAAAGTAATTTCTTTCTTTTTCCCTTTTCAATTCCTCTGCTATTTTACTAATTTACTCTTCATAAAATCTCCTGATTTCCACAGGGAATGTAGCTTCCATAACAACATGAAATTGGGAAACTGAAGTACTACTTTGATTTCATTGGCACTGTATTGCTTGAAGAGGACTTAATTTGACTTTTCTGTTATTCTTAAACTGCCACTAACAGGTTGACAAATCTTTGATACTTTGAGGGGTCTGTCCCATGCTGTATCTCCAGGCAGTTTGAGCATGATGATTAAAGATCATACAAAACTGAGGATCTCTGATGATAAGAGACACTGTTGGGTTTTTCCATGCATCAGCCTCTTTCTTCCCATAATCCAAAGTAGACGTGTGTTCACAGATCTCTGAAACATTCCCTCTACTATATTTCATGGAGCAGTAATGTGTTTCAATATACATCAGTAGCTCTGGATTGGATGTTCTGAGTCAGAGTGCTTTGTCCCTGTATGATCTGTGCTCATGGGTCAGTTCTCTCAGGTTGAAGAATTACAGAGCTGTAGCTTTCTGCCCTCTTAGCCTGTGCAGCAAACAACTAACAAACTATAAATCTTTATCAACAGCAAAATTTAAATGTAAAGTTCTTACAGGCAGATTTGATTTTGATGGCTGGAAGAATGCAGCCTTGGGAAGACATAAGGCTGACCTGAGTTTGCAGGGCCCAGTTCTGAGCACACATCAGGGATGTGTTGGCTGTAACAAGGTTCTCTCTTCTTCCATTTGCTACCAAGGTAGCTTTTGTATCTTGATTGGAATTTGTTCAGTTGCTTAAGAATAATATTAGGGACTAAGTTAATGTGTCTGTGTCCTGTGAGCAGAGTTGTGTTCCTCTCATTCTTGCACTGATGGGGGCTTTGGTGCTGCTAAAAATCATCGGTGAAAGTAGGATACTACTGCAGCAAAGAAGAATTTTCCCAGTAACTTCAGTGAAGTCATATTTATTAATGTATGGAAAGGAGCTTTAGGGACAGGGTGCAGTTTAGTCATTTGGCACATTGGACTGACTTTTTCTTTCTTCCCTTATTGAATTGCAGTTAGTCATTAACCTTTCTTTTGCATTGCTTTGCCATGGACTAGTGACCAATATTCGGGATAATTTGGCAGATGGTAATGTGTTATGTTTTTATTGCTTTCAATGATGTGTTCAGTTTCTAAACCAGGATGATAGCTGAAAATATAAAAGCTACTTTAAAAAAAAGACAAAATAGTTATTGAGCAAACTTTTAATCTTTAAGGACAGTGCCCTTCACCCACCTTCTGCCTCAGAACATTGCAGTAGGATTCTTGAATTCAGCAGAAAACCCTGTAAGGTCATCTGATTTTTCTTACAGCCTGTTAGTTTTAACCTGTTTACGTCTTACAGGTAGAAGGTGGTTTTGCCTTTTACCTTAATGGTTTCCTTTAGGTGGGTTTGTGCAACTGCATCTTGATACAGGGTTGTTTCAATAGGAATATGTAAAGCAAATGTGAACACACCAAAGAAGAGCTTTTGAAATACCATGGAGAGAAAGATATTGTTTTCCTGATCATCACTGTTAGAGCTGTCTCTGACCAGTCCAACTGACTAGAGAAATCCCATCCTGTATTAAGCTGTTTTAATTAATGTGAACAAAGTAAAATGCAAAGGTTGTTTCTTCTCTGCATCTGGAGGATATTCTTTTGGGCTTTTTCACACCCTATAGGTCTTCTGCATTTTGATATTGCAGCATTTGTACTGAAGATGTAGAAATCCTTATAATATCATATGATTATGCCTCATAATCTTTTTAATGGGGTTGCTTCTACGAGGGTGTTGATAATGATAAATTTAGTTCTTTCAAGACAGGGAAGAGAAAGACCTTCAAAAGTGTATCTGAATATTTGCATCTCAGGCACAAACGTGTATGATTCCTGAAATAAAGCTGGGATAATTCCCTATGCTTGAGCAGAACAGAACCAGCTGAGCTGTAAGGTCCGTTAGTCAGAATTAACAGCTGATAAGTGGATGTGAGACTCTGAGTTTCCAGAGACACCAGTCATAGCAGGGAGAAAGCTCACAGCAACAGCTCGGGAGAGCACAATGTCTGTGACATAATAAAGCAGTTGCTAAATTGCTGCCTGCAGAGAAAAAGTAATGGTTTACCTGGTCAAGGGCAAATTGTCACTACCTGGTCAGAAACCAAAAACTTAACAATTATATATCCAAACAGAAGTGGGTCTAAGTCTTGCTCCCAAGAGCATGTAATATTGGGCACAGTGCTGGTGTTCTAATGCTGGGAAGGAGTAAGGCAGTGATGTCATCCATCCCCACTGCAAATATTCCTTGGACAGAAAGAGTGCTCCAGAAAAGGGGTGTAAACTATATAAATCTTCAAAGGTTTTTTTTAAGCCTCTGTAGACTTGGAAGGCTGTGTGCAGAGGACAGCCTGTTTTCGATGGGCTAAAGCAATGTACAGATATATTTATGTTATCACAGAATCATGGAATCACAGACTGGTCTGGGTTGGAAGGGACCACAGGGATCATACAGTTCCAACCCCCTACCACAGGCAGGGCTACCAACCGTGTCCAGGTATGTGTCCAGGCTTCCAAAAGTACATGGCACACCTTTCCTTAACCCACAGCTGAGTATCCATCTGCCTGTCCATCAGTCCTAGGCTGTCAATGTATCTTGCCCCACGATGGGAAACACAAAGCTCTGAGGTGTTTCTACAGTGTTCCTGAGCAAGAGCTGCTGAGGATGGAGGCGTCAGAAGGGGAGAGCCAGTGCTCTTTGAGGGGCAGAGGGTATTTCCACAATCCTTATCTTCCAGATCATGAGAAATGCTGCTTTCATAAAACCTTAAGTTTGAAGAATGGTCAGTCATGTTAGAAGTTACTCTCAGCCTCCTCCACACAGTTTCTTTGAGGCTGCTTGACTGTGGAAAACTTTGACTGATCTTTAATTAAAAGCTTTTTTTCTTTTTACCAAGGAGTTGAAGCTCTCTGTGCTTTGAAGTGGGCAACTTTTTATAGATAAACATCTCATTATGTTATGAGGCTTCTTCCTCTTTCCCCTCCTGTCTCATTTCTTGCCTTGATGCACGTCATCCTGTGTTGATAGTTTCAATGATTTCAGGCCATTTCCTAGTGTCAGCTCTTCAGGACAGTGCTGGTTGGCTCCCTTATCGCTATATTAGGCAGAGCTAAAGCTGTGGAAACTAAATTGCAGTCCTCTCCCCACCCCCTCACTGAAGCAGGCTGGAAACGACAATAAAATGAAGTTTATTGTGTGGTCATCACATTTTAGTAAACAAAAGGCAGTTGTAATGCCAATGCAATGCACACTGGTTATTAAGCATTAAACAAACAATTTTTAAAAGGCCTCTAGCTTTTAACTTCTGCCCTCTGTTTTAAAAGGGAGGGAGGAGGATGTTTCCATTTTAGATCCCTTTCCCCCCACACTCTTTCTGGATTAGTAGAGTTTGAGAATTCATGAGGGAAGAAGTTATTTTGGCTCAGTCAGCCCTGGCCTTTTGGCCAAGCGTGGGGCAGCATTCCTGAACTGGAAGGTTCAGGTCATGGTTTCCTAAAACACAGCACTGCTGTCAAGTGCTTTGTACAGGCATTTTCTGCTGCTCCATCCTTCTGTAGTGGGCTGCTGCTCCCTCAGTGGTACAGGCCCAAGTGTTTATGGGAAGGACAGTGATTGCGCTCTGCCTTCAACAAAGAAAGTGAAGAGGGGGGGACAAAATACGCAGATACTTTAACAGCCAAATCAGTTCTCTGATTCAATTCACAGTGTGAGAAGTTAAACAGATTGAATAAACTTCTTTCCTATTGGATTTTTGGACCTAGAAGTTTTAGGTAACTCCTTCATTAACTTCCATCCACAGATCAGATGTTAACGTGCAGTCATGACACCGCTGTGGGATGTGTCTACTTGCTATGCCACAATGACCATTATTAACTGAAGTTATGGGGTTAGATTTGGGGTTGGGTTTTTTGGGTTTATTTCTTTTGTGTTTCCTGTACTTCTCAAACCACTCAATGCTGGTATTCTCTCCAGTGTAATTGTTTTGGAAGTACAGCTGTCTTGTCACCACTGTTAACGCAGCAATGGCTGAGCGACAAACTTGTTGGGAAGAAGTTTTCCTGAGCTGAAGAGAATTATCTACTTGTTTGCAAGCTAGAACCAGGGAAAATCCTGGGATTTTTACTCCAGCTAACAATCATTTATTGCAGTGTAGTCATGTCATTTGAGAAATTAGTCTTGTGCCTTTACTTCAGAGCAAATCCCCTGCTTTTTCTGACTAGCACCTTTCAGGGGGAAGTATTAGTAAACTTCAAGGATGGCTCCCAAAGCAGTTGCTAACCACCTTCTTGGACAGCAGAAGCCTCAAAACTAGGAGGTAGGAAAACAATGGAAACCCCAAGTTTATGAACCAGATCAAACTAAAAATATCTTATTCCAGTGGAATTCTGGAGATTTTGTCTCTGTTCACTGGAGGATTCACATTTATGGATATTCTTCTCTGTTTAGTTGGGTTTTTGTTTTGTTGGATTTTTTTTTTTTTACAGAACTGTCTAAAAACCAAACTAAAACAGACTAGAGCTTACCTTAAAATTCACTTTGCTGTAGCTATGAGAATATTATACCTGATTTAATCTTGTTTTGACACGTGTGTAGGCAGAAAATGTTCTAGAACAAACAAAATCAGGAATCATCACAGTACACAGAAATCCCCATAACGTTGGCATGCTGAAGTTGCAGGGCCCTTATAAGGAATATAAAAATTAGGGTTGTTTTTTTTTAAAATCATCAGCTATGAAGGTTGTGAAAGTTGTAAAATTGGATGAAAAGAAGCAGCATCTAGGGGTGACTTTACTTAGAAAAGAGAACTCTGGGTTTCTGTAAATTCCACCAGCTGGTACTTTTGGGATAATGCTACATACAAAAAGTTTGAGTTGCTCTTTTTTGGGGGGGGGCAGACAAGGGATATAGTTAGCAGGTGACTAAAGTTTTTGGCAGGCCCAATGGTATTAATGGTTCCCAAAAAAGTAGTGGGGGGGACATTCCAGTAAGTGTGATAAAGAGTTTCCTGTAACACTTGCTAGACCATTTGCTCTGGATGTCTCAATGTTCTGCCAGGTTGCTGGGAACTCCAGAAATCCAGAGCAATGGTGGTAGGTTGCAATTAGATGTGTAACCTGTGCCTGGGTTGGCAAACACCATGTTGGTTGGTTGGTTATTTGGTTCTGTGTACCTCATCTCAGAGGTGAATGCTGTGGTACCAGTGGGATTCTCCTGGTGCCAGAGGCTTGTGGCACAGTGAAGTTCCTTGGATCCTTCTTGACTCCTGAGCAGATTTGAAAGGGAAATTTGTATTTGTGAATGCAAGGACTGGGCATTCACAAGGATCCTGCTTGAGGACTGCATCCTCAAGGGTGGGTTGAGGGTACAGATACACAGAGCAATTCCTGCCTCCTCTTAGCTTTGCCGTTGTGCTTCACAAATGTATCCTGGTCCTTAGATTTCTGAGCAAAATCTCTCTTACATGCACTGGCTTTGCACTGGGTACAAAACAGCTATATCCAAGCTTGAGTTTTCATTTAAGACTTAAACCTTCAGAAAGCCCAAGTAAACAGCATAAGAAACATTCAGGGGAACTCTTTTGTGTGGCCACTGGCTTGTCTCTCAGGGTAAAGAGATTTTAACTACTGCTGCTGTTGTTCAGGGAGGAATTGTGTGTGAACAGGCCCATAGAGAGGAAAACAAGTCGACTGAAATTAACAGGGAGACTTTGTGAACAGGATTTTGATCAGATCTCATCTCATTTACCTCCTGAATGCGACCTTGTTTCCACTGCAATAGCACTGAGCTGTGACAATGTGAACTTGAGCTTCTTCAGTTCTTGTAAACCACCAGATTGCTGAGAAGAGCTGATCTTTCTCTATTTGCATTTTAACCCTTTTTTCTTTTCTTTTTTTTTTTTTTAGTTAAATGTTACTTTCAGTGTAAGAATGACAGAGTTATTGATCTTCTGAAAAGAAGATATTTGTGGTCTTCAAGAAATTCCTTGATTGTGCAGCAGGGATTCTCTGGGTACCACCTCTCCTAAAACCACTACATGACTTACTGAAAGGCCAGTGTAAATATAGGGCCTTTTGTGGATTCTAGGAGTGCTAGGCAGCACACTTGTTCATTTTTCCACTGTTTAAATGCTAAAATTTGACCTAAATGGAGATGCTTCAAATATAACGTCATCTCTCCTATGGGGTTACATTCCTGCCTTGGGAGAGCCTCTTCCAGTGGCCACCCTTCAAAAGAATGTGCTACCAGTAGTTCACCTGCAGATTGAAATTGATGACAAGTACTTTTGTCATGACTTAGCCTTTGAATTACCAAAATAGTGCTTTTTCTCATGTGCTGCTTGCACCCCAGATCTCTAGACTCCTATTTTTTAATTACAACAGAAAATAATCCAACCTTTACAAAGTCTTCAGGCTCTAATGCCAGTGGTCTCTGTAGTCTTAAGATAGGAATTGCTGAGATCAGGATGCTTATTGCTGCTTTTTCTTTGGAACCTCAGGTAGCATAAGGGTTCAAATGCAGGTATCATTCCCAAATACTTGGTAATAAAACTTTTATTTCTTTCTTTGGTCTCTTAATCTTTTCCACTGTGTCAAATATCAGTACTGGAGTTGCTTTCCTACACTGTCCACAACAATTACACAGGTCAAATCTTTGCATTAAGTCTTTTAGGTTTTCCCTCCTGTTGCATATTATATTTATTCCACAGGGAATGTAGTCAGGCAGTCCAGACAGTCCAACAGGCCATTAAAATTCTTCAGAAAAGACTTCATGTTATAATTGCTTTTTAGTCTGTGTTTGCTAGTAAGTAGAAAGCCTTATTTGTTCAGATGTTTCTATATAATTAGCGTTAGATTATCAAAACCACCTTTGTTCTGCAGCCATCTCTTTGTCTTTTTGAAAGCTAGGTGGAGTCCAAGGAACCTTCCCAAGGAGTTGCTGACCTGTAAAGGTGTTGGCTCTATGACTAATACTCTGCAAACAGACTAATGTAGTGGAATCATGACTGGCCAAGCCTAGGTTTGCTTTGTCTGCTGTTGCATAAAGGCCAGGTAGCAGAGAGCACTGTTGAGAGCATTGTCTTTGCTGCAGAAAGACAGTCCTACAAAAGCTGGAAAATGGTACTGAGGATTGTCCAAAGGAGTATCCAACACTGTGGTCACTGATAAATGTTGACAGCGAGCCCATTCAGCTCGTTGCCTTTGTGTATTGAGCAGATCAAGCTGAATACTTTGTCACAGTACAACAGCATCATTCTTTCTCCTTTCACCTAAGCTCATGGTGGACCAGAAATTGTAAACATTTCATTCTCAAAAGTGAAGTTCTAAACAGCTTAAGCAGTTTAGAAAATAACAGTAGATTACTGATGTGCATCTCATCTCCTCCTTTCTGAAAATCTGGCCCTCCCCATCCAGTCCTGCTCTTGTTCTAACCCCCAGAAACACTTAGAGCTGATTCAGATCTTCATGAGCTGGTATAGCTCTCTGCATCCACTCAGTATTTGCTACTGCTGGGGGGTTTAAGGATTGGAGCATGTGGCAGAACATGTATAGTGGTTTCCCCCCTGTAGATCCCTGTATGATGAGCACAGCCGCACGGGTGAGGGTTGATGTTGTGTCTGTCCAGCTTGTCAGCACTTATGTTTGCTTTTACTTATGCCACCAAGAAACGTGCCAGTGTGCTTCCTGCTAATTAGAATATCTGGTTAGCAGGGAAGTTTTTTTAAGCTTTTGTTTGCTTAAACAAAGGGAAGAAGGGGAAGAGGAAAACAGGGCATTTCAATGAAGCAGATCCATGTGCAAAAATCTGAAATGCTTTAATGAAAAAGAACTTTAAGAGAGTCAGATGTACACCAAGCCCTCTTCCGTGCTGTACAGTCATTTCCCAAAGGACATTCCTCCTTCACTCTTAATCAGTCTCAGTATCAATCTCAGGATCAATGCTGGAGCAGGGTGAAAGTGATCTGCCAAGTCCTCTGGGCTTTCAGATAAGCTTTGAGCACTTAGAGGCTTAGCTACGTCTAGAAAATGGATTTGAAGCACCAAGTTAATTAGGTTCTTGAAAACTTTACTCAGCATTGACAGAAGTGTACAGAAAATATGGCTAGGCTCCCTGTATGTAATTCTTGTAGGAAGGCAGAGGGCAATAGCTCCAAGCTAATACCATCTTTCCTGATTTGGCTCTGACTAAATTCAGTTCAATCATGTCATGAAGTCACATATTAATGTGTCGTACTAACTTGTTCATTGTGTGGCTGGAAATCACCTACTTGGGTACTGGGGTAATTTTGAAAATGGCACATAAAAGCTGCTGTTACCTGCCTTGTAACACCAGCTTGTAAATTTGTTGTGAAAGTCTGTCCATCCAGTTTAATGTCTGGATGTCTTCAGATGTCCCAGCTGCTCTGTCTGCCTCTCAAGCAGACAACAGGTCTCCCACAGGTACTGTCAAATCTTTCAGCTCAGTGAAGGTGCTTTATATACACCTAAAGGGCATCCAAAATGACACTAGATATCTGTATCTTGGAGGATATCTACAGGAGCTGTCATGAACCAGGTGGGATTAAGGTGCATCTGCAACCCAGATGTGTTTTGCATAAGAAACTCCAAGTTGGCTAAACATAGTAATAGGCCCTTACATGGGCAAGACTGGTGCACAGGAGGACCTGGCTGCATTACCTGTCTGTTGCTGTGTGTTCCCAGTGCTGTGGATCCTCACAGAGATCTTGGCAAAGCCTGAGTAAGTGCAGTCCTGCTGAGTGCAAGATCTACTGAAGCTGCAGTCTGGGAATAAATCAAAAACCAGAACTGATGATGAGGAATTATTTCAGCTAAACCACGTGTGATGGAGCATAGTGAAATTTTATAGGAGGTGGTTTATAACTGCTTGCTGTACAAGCATGGCTCTTAGTGGCATTCTCCTTCTGCTAAATGCTTGCAGCCCTCTTGGTTTATACTAACCTTGCCCTCAAGGTATTGCAGGAATCAGGGTAGATGAGGTACTTAGGGATATGGTTTAGCATAGGACAGGAACAGTTGGACTCGATCTTAAAGGTCTTTGCCAACCTTGTGATTCTGTGAATCACTTTTCTACCTGAGGCTTGGGAGTTCTGATCAGAGGGCAAAATCTATTAAGATAACTTAATACATGGGAACAGAGTCACGTCACGATGGAGGAAGCAGAGTCTTCTGTTGGCAAGGAGGCTACAAGTTAGCCTGTAATGTCTCGTTGCTCTCTTCTATTCTGCTCTCCCTTTTCGAGGTGGGAGGGATGGCAGAGACACACAAGACAGCGAAATAGCTGGTCTTTTGCAAATGCAGGAGCTAGAATGAGAGAGATGTGGCAGTTCTCTTAGAGCAGCAGATAATTATGAGAGTTCAGACTTGCCTGCAGACAGCAGTTTGCCTTTCTGCAATGTATGACTTTAACATTGTGGAGGGCTATGAATAGCTTGCTTTTATTTCATGTTATCCTGCCCTTGCAATTCGAATAAGGTAACCATTGTTTAAACACATCACACCCAAGATGCATCTGTCTTTGTTTTAGCCTTAGATGACTGAAATGCTTTCTGAAATGAATCAGTGACCAGCGTGCTTAAATTACAGAGATGAACTCTACGTGCAGGAGGCTCAGTGCCTACTTAATTATGGAAGAATTAACTACTAATGTGGATTTTTTTTTTAGTATGTTGGAGAAAATATGGTTTTATTGTTCTCAGTTTGAGATGACAGGATTAAAATTTAGGAAGAAAGTACAAAATGGAACATTCCCTGTTATTTCTGTCCCTGGAACAGCAAAAGCCTGTGGCATTAACCTTTGGGTTATTAATATGTTGATGGAGGGAAGGATTAAGAAAAGGGTAGGTTGTAGGACACGAATGGTAGAAAGGCCAGGGGCAAATAATCTTGTATTGACTCCAGTTCCAAAAAATAGCTTCAAGGCAGAAATTAGAACATTTCCAAAGGTGGTTCTGTCATCAAGTGAAGTCCCTTCCCAACTGAGATCCTTCTGCTCTGGGACTGGAGAAGCAGGTATTTGATCTGTTAATTACACTGAAGAGTCAACTAAAATAAATGGAACTTCAGGACTAGTGTTTTACTGGGAAGACAGTGATAATGTGCTATCTCAGAGCAGGTAAACTGAATGGATCTTCATCCCAAAACGTCTTGTGTGTGTCCCCTGTGACTGTGGTAAAATGTTTGGCACCTACTTACCCTGCCAGTGCTGTAATTACATTAGCTGTGCTGCATGGACTTCACTTCTGATCAGCAATCCTACGTGTTCTGCCTCTGGGGATTGGGAAAGGCTTTTCTCCATTCCATAGTCCATCTCCTCCTGGCTGTGGATGCCCCTGTGGGAGCTGATGTGGCAGGTGCTCAGAGCTTAGGTCAAAAATAGATGATTATGTGGAAAAACTGAAGAGTAATCCTGAACCTTCCTTCTGTGAAAAACATTGTAGCTCTGCTGGAAATGGGATTTAAGTGGCTAATGATCATCAGGAGGGGTCAACTTTTATCTCATTAAAGTTCTGCTTTGTTTCTGGCCCCAGCAGAAAGGCAGTGAGTGTTCCCTGGCAGAAAGGGGTGCAAAGCAAGCTGCATGCACAGCAGGCTGCCAGCCAGGAGCTCCAGGGTCCCAATCCATACTGGTTTACTGTGACCTTGGGTGAGGTATTTCAGTTCTCTCTGCTTCCCTGTTCTGTGACCCAGAGTTAACAATTAGGTGTTTCAGAGGATTTAACTAGCTCTTAATTTTAAAGCACCTTGAAAATAAGCCCTATATACATGTGAAGGTTTAACCCCTCACACCTGAATAGCAGGGCTGGTACTGAAAACAGAGGAGTTCTAATTGGGTGCCAAGGTAGGAACGTGATGATGAGGTGACCTTGGTCTGAACAAAACAGGTTTCCAGGCAATAACTCCCAGTGGAGTAATTCTGGAGTAACTCCTAGTTCCTCTGAAGTGGGGAAACACAGGCTGAGCTCATGAGCAGAGAGGGTGTTGGGACTGGGAGCTGGGAGGTTAGAGACAGGGCAAAGGGATGAAAAACACGCTGTTGGTCAGAGGTAGCCTGGGTTTGGATGCGTGGGACAGTGGGAATGAGGGTGGTGATCAAAGTTGGCAAGAAAATAGTTAAGTTAATAGGTTGAGCAGAGTGGATAAACAGGGAAAACAGGAATGAGGTACCACAGCACCATTTTGACCAAACAGAAAGGAATTTAATCGTTTGGATTTATTTTTTTCCCCTGGAGTACCTCCTTAGAGATGCAGGGCTGGTTGTTTTTTTCTCTTCCCTGCTCAAAACAAACAGCACTTCCTAGGAAGTGACATTCTGTGTGATTCCAGCTACTTTAAGCAGCAGCATAAATCAACCCTAGATGGGGTTCAGCAGCTTGGCTGGCACATGTCCTTCTGGAGTCTCCCACAAACCCTAACCAGTGTGGGGAGCCCAGCTAATCAGGTCACCAGGGTGAGTTGTACTGCCCTAAACACAGTCAGTGGTGGGAGCCTCAGGCTGTGGGGCTGGCAGTTCCATTTATAACTGCTACACTGCTCGATTTCAAGGTCATTCAGAGGGGCAGTTGCCCATAAAATAGACTTCAAAGTAGTGCTTATATTTGCTTTGGTGCTCTGTAAGAAGAACTGTGTGTTTTCTGGGCTCTCTGATGTTTTAGTGTTGCATGGCACTGTTTTGGAGAGTGGAGAGAGGAAAATGGATAAACACTTCTACGTCATGAAAGAAGCAGGTTGGTTAATGGTTATTGATGAATAACAAATGTTTTGTGATTTATGACAGAACAAGTCAGCAGAGCATGGAGCCTTACAAAACACATGGGACAGGTTGAGTAAGCTCAGAGCCTGCACTGTTTGGCAAGCTGGTGAAGTACAGATAATCCCAGTTAAATATCCTTAATTGTTATCCTTATGTATATGTCTTCCATTACTCAGGATCATGTTGCAGTTGTCATCTGGTGGCAATTAGAAGAGCACTGGCATTGCTACCAGAAATACTACATTTCTTTTAGGAGAAGGTGGTTTTCTCAGTGCCTTGCAATTTGTACCAGTGTGTAGTAGAATCAGTATTTCTTGTAATATATAATACTGCTCAGTCAGCACAACCCAGCCCTTATATAGCACCACCCCATCTCGTGCTGATCAGATGACAGTCATCTCATTGCACTAGTCTGGGCATTACAAAAGGAAAAAGAGGGGAAAAAAGGAAGTTTTTTGGGGCATTTGTTTTGTCATAAAATCTTATCATAACAGTAGGAAACCCCTTCAGGCTGAATAAAAGTCCATGATGTAACAGAAAGCTTTAAATCCATGCCTTGGGCTCCATCATCAAAGAACATCTGTGACTATTTGTAATGTGCATTTTACATCTTAAATCTCTACTCTGATTATATCCTGTGTGAGTACAGCTGCTCTGGACTCTTGTCCTATTGTATGTTCAAGAGATGCTTTCAAACAAGGCCCTGTTCTCTGGACACCTGGGCTTTACCCCACGTGAACCTTTGGCTCTGAGCAAGAAGGAGCTGTGCTGAGCTGGCGATTCTCAGCTGGAAGTTGATGTGTCACATCCCATCACAGCCCATTCAGCTTTCACTTACGGTGGTAGCTGCACTGCCACCACAAGCTTTGCTCATCGGCTGAGCTCTGTGTGAACGCGTTTTACAGGTGCCAGATCTTGGCAGCTGAGGGCCCTGGGGTTAAGAGATGAGATGAGCAGTTAGCCAGGGGGCCTTCAGCTCCGCTAAGTGAAACGAGTTGCTCAGGTCTGGACTTGGAGCAGCAGCCATTGGGGCTGCATGGAAAAGCTCCAGTCTCCACCCGTGTGTCGCCCGGAGCTGCCTCGGTATGTCGGTGCCTCCAGCTGGAGATGACTGCATGAAGCTGCGTGGGCTGCTGGCTGTCCGGCCAGGCTGTCTCTGCTATCTCTTCCATAAACACTGGAGCCTTTGTCTCTGGCCTTATCGCTGCCCTGCCATCACAGAGCCCTCTCTGTGCTCTCCTCCCAGCACACCCCTCTGCGCTCAGGGGTCTTTTCTTCAGCTGCTCTTTGTCTCCGGGTGTTTATTGTGCCTGCTGCAGAGTGTATTTGTTTGGGAGAGGGGAGGAGGGGCTCCTGTTTGTGTGGGGTTTATAAACCTACTCCCCTCTTCAAAAGAGATGCTGAGCTAACTGGGTGGTGTTAATATTAACCCTCTGCTGCCCTGTGTTACTGAGATCTCACTGCACTGAGATCTCCTCGGAGTGACAAATGCTGGTGGGAGGTTGTGAAGCTCTTGCTGGGTAGGGCAGCAAGTCTGCTCGCCCTTGGTCCTAACTGCCCCTTGGCTTTCTGTGGATGCTGCACATGGGTATGGGCAAAGAGTTACACATCCCAATGCAGGGTGGTGTAACTGATTCTAGGACTCCCCCCACAGACCTTCTAGAACTTGTTGTTACTGCAGACACCAGCTCACTAGCCTTTACTGTTTGCATAACTGGCCCATGCATCCTGTTTATGTGGCTGTATCAGACAATACCTCTTCATATTATCATGACTCAAAACTTTATGGCTGTGTACTTGAGGGCTTTGCTTCTGAATAAGGTCCTAAACCCAGGAATTTCTGAATTTCCTAGTGTTGCCACTTTTAGTGGCATATAATACCCTTTGAACCAGCTGTGGCTTATAACCAGTTTGTTAATATGTTTATGGTTAGGATGGCTCTTAGTGTTTCTTTAGTACCCATGGTCCCATATTCCAAAAGAGAGCTTTGAAAGAGCAGTGAAAAATCAGCAACTCAGAAACTTTATTTCCCTTGTAATCACAAAGTGCTTTGCAATTACATTTGTTGGAAAATAAACACAAAAAACCCCCAAACAAACCCAAACAGAAAAACCCAAACCACCAAACCCAAACAGAACATTAACTGTCTAACCTCTTTCTGCTCTTCCTTCATAAGAAGGATGTAAATTTATATCATGAAAAAAATCTCTTGGCCATCTCTGTGAGAAGCTGCAGCAACATGACTGCTGTAATGTTAGAAGCATCAAGAGGCAGTTTCGTGTTGCACTGAATCTGTGGTCAGCATTAAGTGTGTCAGATCTTTTTTTAATGAGGATCTGCATAAGTGCAGCATCATGCAAATACGTTGCTTCATGTGTGATAAACTACTTGTGTGATAAAGAAACATTTGCTTCAAAGATGGTGTCTTTTTTAAGTTACTGAACTTCTTTTTCCCCAGAAATAAATAGGTTTAAATTCAGCATTTTGCAAAGTAGTGCAAAGATTGGTTTTAAATTTCAAAATGGCTAATATCCTGGTGTTGGGGGTTGCAGTTCTTGTATTGTGGCATCTACATATTAGATTATTACACTGGGAAAGAGTTGAGCAGGCTGAGTTCCTTTGTGGGGATGGAGGGGGGTGTAGGAGGGGAAGAAATGCAAAATAATGCAAGCCTTTGTGAAACATGAATCCACACACTCGGTCTGAATAAACCTATTCAAAGACTCAGGTGGTTTTTTCCAAGACCGTTCTAGGCTCTAGCCTTGTTGGGTGACTTGTTTTTGTTATGAACTAACTCACTTTGCCTCATCTCTTTCTCTTCAAGGAACAGTTTCGGCTGCAAAGCGCACAGGGATTCCAGCACCCCGGGAAGTCTCATCATCTGTATCCAGAGAGAGAGCTGTATTGCGTGGACAAAACCCTGCTAGGAAAACACAACCCAGCCCCACCTCTTCTGGTACACCGACTCCAACGAAACACGTGCGCCCCACCAGCAAGTCCAAGCAAGAAAATGAAACTGGTGACAAAGCTGTTCTGGAATCTCAGGTTAAAGAGCTCCTGGCAGAAGCAAAGACAAAAGATGCTGAAATTACCAAACTCCGTTGTGAATTGAAGAAGTGCAAAGAGAAGGGGTCACTTAACGCTGAAGGAATGGGGGCTTCCAACCAAAATTCAGAAACAGTGTCGCCTGTTGACATAGACCCATTAATACGGACCCTTCAGGAAAAAAACAGGACTTTTCAAAAGGAGCTTGCTAGCCTGGGAGAAGAGAATCGTGTTTTGAAAGAGAAATTGCTTTATCTAGAGAACTCTCCTCTCTCGGACACAACAACGAGCAGTGGAGGTGCCAGCAGCCTCCCAACCCCGACTACCCAAGAGTCCAGTTGTGGAAGCCCATCAAAAAATGTCTTGAGAGGTGAAATGGATGAGCACAGGCGGCGTATGAACACGGGCACGCTGCGCAACTCGGGCTCTTCCAGCAGTGATGTGACTAAAGCTTCCTTGTCACCCGATGCATCTGATTTTGAACATATAGCTGATGTACCTTCCAGGCCAACATCCTCCAACAGCAACCACTTCAAAGGTTCCAAGTGCTCCACTGCAGGAAGCTCTCCAAACAACATTAGTGACCTTTCTGTTGCATCTCTTACAGAGAGAATACAAAAAATGGAGGAGAACCACCACAGCACAGCAGAAGAATTACAAGCCACTTTGCAGGAGCTGTCAGATCAACAGCAAATGGTGCAGGAGCTGACAACAGAAAATGAGAAGCTAGTGGAAGAGAAAGCACTCCTGGAGACTTCCTTTCGCCAACATAGAGATAGAGCAGAACAGCTGAGCCAAGAAAACGAGAAGCTAATGACTCTCCTCCAAGAGCGATCTGAGACTGAAGAAAGCAGAGCTCAGGAGGGGAAGGTCCTTGAACTGGAACAGAAATGTGCAGAAGTTCTTGAAAAAGCACAATTTGAAAGAGAGAAATTGCTCAACATTCAGCAACAGCTAACCAGCAGCCTACGCAGCTTAGAAGGGGAGCATCAGGATGCCCAGCAGGTGATTAAAAGCCTGCGAGAAGAAAATGAGAAGCTGCTTAAACTTCTAGAAGCGGAACAGCAGAGCAACAGCACAGTGACACAAACTCTGGAGGACTATAAAATTGCCTTGGAAGGTCTGAAAATTGAGAACAGTTCTCTCAAAACCCAGTTAGAGAGCGAGAAACAGAAGGCTGCAGAAATCAATGCGATGGGATGTACTACTGGTAACTCTGAGGTGCAAGAGATGCTGAAAGTAGCCCATGCAGAAAAGGATCAATTAGAAGTATCTTGCACTGAGCTTAAACAAGAGCTGCTGAAGGCAAACAGTGAACTGAAGCACGTTCAGGGGCTGCTAGCTAAGGTAAAACAGTTAACAGCTGTAAAATATGATGGTTGTTTATCTGTCCTTCCATAAATAGGTAATTGCTGGGCTTTAGATTGTTACTGGGGCATAGATTATAAATTTCTAGGATTTAAATGGCAGTAGTTGTGAATGGAAGCTGAATGGATCATATGATATTGTCTCTTTCTGCTGCTATATGCATATCTTCCCAGGAATAGCTGTTAGCAGAGCGGTGTTTTTAAATTTAAAACTAATTTCTCCTGCAGAAGTTCCTGTTTTAGTCAACAGAATGGTGCTTATCAAAATTGGAGCAAAGAACAGGTCAATAAAAAATTAACTTTGATATTATGTGAATAAATATTAGTGAAAATCACTTGATAATCCAGATGGAGAGAGGGGCAGGAGTAGTTAGCAGCAGATATTAAATTCTGATTAATTAGTAATAAGCCATAGGTATCATTGGTCATGAGAACACAGGGACATGAGCTTATGGTCAGAGAAGCTGCTGTTTACAGCAACATGCCTAGTGATGCACAGACAAGCTCCAGATGAGATTATTTTAATAAAACTTCTTTTACAAAACTGAGAAATATTCTGCTTTGGGCTGGGTAAAGTAATGAGGAAAAACATTATTTTAGACCAGTTTTCCTCTGCCTCATTTGGTAGCTTGGAGCTTTGTTCCAGGCAAGCTTTCAGTTACTGTTTTGTTTTCTGTGTGATCCCAGATGCTCGAAAGAGAGCTGCCCTGTGAGCATCATAGAGCAAGTGTTGTTAAAGCATGAGCCAGGGATTGATTATGCCTCACTGCTGCAGGAAGTGTGATAGTTGGTGTGTGGGACAGGGATCATGAGAAGAACGGGAAAATTGGCTAGTTCCAGAGGAAGAGCAACGTTGCCAAAAATCACCTCAGTGATTTGAGTCATTTAGAAAATCCATATGCCTTTTCAGCTTAAATAGGTGACCACAGCAAATGGGGTTATAGTAGAGGAAGCTCCCAAGTGCTTACTGGAGCTGCAGTTTATGAAGAATAAATGAAAAACTGCTGAGTGCTCAGCCTCTGTACCAAACTTTTATTGCTTGGTTTGGAAACCACAGATTTCCTCCTTTTGCCTCTTCCTTTCCCTTGAATTAAGCTGGCTTGAATCATTGGCTATTTGTGACACCCAAATGAGACCACAGGCTTCTGTAAGGCTGCTTTCAGTCAGTCTGTGCCAGTGCTGCTCACTGAATTGGCAGTGTACACCTTTTCCATAGCTGCTTTGTAGTCAGAGACCTCCCCTCAAACGTGGAACCATCGATCTGTGGATCTGAGCCAACCCACTGAAGTGCAGCGGATTCCCCCTTCAGTAATTCCAGATGTCCTATATCCAGAAATATACTTATCTGCAGTAGTGAGTTCTACTGTGTATGTTTTCCCAATCCATTGAAAATGCACATCCTAAAAGCAGCCAAATCATTAATGTGGATGAACTGATCGTTGCCTTGGCCCTAAGGCAGTGATAGCACTCTCATATTGTAATACATAAACAGATATAATTCCTTTCTGTTCATTAGCTGCAGAGACTGGTTTGGAATTATGGTCATCACAGAAATTTCTAATTTCCTTTATAGCATCTTGTTTTATTATCTTTGTTACCAGGAAAGAAGATTGACATTCATAGCTCATTGTTTCCTGAAACTCTCATTCACATGGAAACTCAGTTTATGCAATGTTTAGAATCCAGGTCCAGTTTTTAAGCCCAGTAAAATCTCTAAGGAGTGGTATCTCTTAAAAAATAAAAAATAGACAGACTTCCAGCTTGCTTTCCTTCCTTTCTAGGCTGAGAATGAGTGTGGTCAGCTGAAGGAGATGTGTGACCGGCAGGCTGAGCAACTGAGCAGAACCAGCCAGAAGCTGCAGGAAAAAACCTCAGAGAATGAAGCCCATGTAAAAAACCTGAAAGAGACCATTTTCGAATTGGAAGACCAGGTGGAGCAACATCGTGCTATAAAACTTCACAATAACCAGCTCATCAGTGACCTAGAAAGTAGGTGGACCTGAAACAAATGATTTAACTTATTCAGGGGACTCAGTTACAGCTGCACCAGGGAGGAGGAGGCACATCTCGATACGTGTTCCTGCACAACAGTCACTATTTTAACAGGTGGTGTTAGAGAAATAATATTAAAGTCTGACTCCAAGGCTCATTCTTCAGTGAAGAATGTTTGCCTATCCCAGAAACAGGAACTACTGGCCTTTAGCGCTAGTAAGAGCTGTGCAGTCGAGGTTGCTGTTGCAGTGTGGAAGGGGAGCTGCCACCTCGTGGGATGAGTGGCACATTTCACCCACCGCTGTCATCTGGGGTGCTCCGGGGGGGGGTGTACTGAATAGGGGATCCTGCACATGTGATCCTGTAAACTGTAATACCGCAAATTAATGACCTATTTCAGAGATGCTCGAGTAGCACATCTGATGTTGATTCCATTCCTGATGCATTTACAGAGCATCTTCGTTTCAGTTTAGCCTATTCAGTGGCATTTAGAAGCAAAATGAAACTGGCTGCTCTGCCATCTTGCTTTCACTTTTCACCCTTGCCCTTATGTGTTTAATAGTCTTTTCCCTTTTTACTCTTCCTAGGTAAAGCAATGAAACTGGAAGAACAAAAACAAGATACAGAGAGGCAGCTGAAGGCCTTGACTAGGCAAATTAAGGTAATGCTTAGACTCCATGTAAAAGCTAAGCTGAGTTTTTACTGCAGGTACTGAATTTGAGAGAAACATTGTGGCTTCCTAGAACAATTGTACAAAGTTCTTTCTACATCTTTTCATCCTCCATTCTCTTCACTCATTTCCAGCTGTTTCTTTTCCTGTGAAGGAAACAGGTAATATCCATCCTTTGCAAATCACTTTTGCTTTTTGCACCTATGAACTTGTGCTGCTTCGGAATGGCTGTTCCTGCCTCATGAATCATCAGGAGCAATGAGCTCAGTAGCAGTGCTTGTAGTAGTATCACAAGTCTGAATGATCTGTAGCTATGGAAGAACTTTCATTGTACATTTTGAACTGGAGTGGTGAGATTGGCATCAGTTTCTTCTGTGGCAGTCTTGGTGGCACTGCGTAAAGAGGCAAGTACTTAGTTTGGCCTTGGCATCATCTTGAAATTGTGAAATCCTGGTCACTTGTGATCACTGAAAGAGAGACCAATAAGTGCTCAGCTCAAGTAGGTGCATTTTTACAGCAATTTGGGGTTCTAA
Organism: Porphyrio hochstetteri; assembly: GCA_020800305.1. Classification (NCBI taxonomy): domain Eukaryota; kingdom Metazoa; phylum Chordata; class Aves; order Gruiformes; family Rallidae; genus Porphyrio; species Porphyrio hochstetteri. Next base: position 2,268,614 of record CM036925.1, read on the forward strand.
TTGCTCTTTCTAGGAAGACACAGAGGAGTGGAGGCGTTTTCAAGCTGATCTGCAGACTGCAGTGGTCGTAGCCAATGATATTAAGTGTGAAGCCCAGCAGGAGCTACGTGTGGTGAAGAGGAAGCTTCAGGAGGAAGAGGAGAAGAGTGCCAGGCTGCAGAAGGAGCTGGATGAAGCAAAGGGCAGCAACAGGTTAGTTGCTTCCAAAGGCCAGGATTTGATGATCTCGGTGACTGCTAACATGCATGCAACCAGTGCTTTGTCAGTAACTTTTCATTGGCTTGGATGTGCATGTTGTCTGTTTTTAACTCTTCAGACAGATTTTGTTGTCTCTTGCTCTAAAATGTTTCTGTTCTATTTCTTTTTAGCAGTCTAGTCCTGTCAATTAGGCCACGAACACTTTAATCAGCAAATATTAATAATGATTGCCAATATCCTCTTATAGTTTTGTTCTCAGTATTCCACCGTGTTTTATTGCCTTCATAACTCTCTGCAGCTGTGTTAAACCATCTGTGGAAAGATTGGTTGGCAACATACATTCAGTGGGACATCCAGAGTAGAACTACTTAATCTAAGAGGAGTCAAGGGCTGTGTATGCTCAAATTGAAATGAGAAATAGCTGGTCTGCTTTGTTCTGCAAGTGTGTTGACTGAGTGATCAATGGAAGTATAAGGATTCCTTATCTCAGATCTCCTGTCCTTAATTTGAAATCTGTTATGTGATGAGCTGAGTTAGATGGTCTGGACTGTGGCCTGGGTTAGCAGCTAGCCCAGAAGTGACTTTGTCGTGCAGTGGACCCGCCTGTAAAACAAGTGCTGTAGTCTCAGAGGTTGAAGGGGGAACAGTAGCTGTGAACCATCCAGAGAGATACTCCAGCATGGAAGCTGAACATGTGGGGCTTCCATCTGTGGGAGTGTGGTAAGAACAAAAGTGACTTTAACAATTGAATCTGGAGCCAGTCCAGACAGGTGCCTCGCAGTGTTTAGGCAGTTCATGACACTATACATCACCTATTGTTCCAAAAATCATACTACAGTTGAAGTACTAAAGAAGAGATGGAAAACAAAAGATGTATTAGAAAGAAGAATCAACATTTCTAAAGACCATTGCTCTGGTCCTTGTTGTTGTTGTTGTGTTGATGCAAGCAGAGCCATCTGAGCTGCAGTGACAAAAATATGTACAGGGGGAACAAAGAGGGGTGACATTACAAACACTGGTACTGCTATCAAAAAAGTAAGCCAAATTAATTTTGCTGCTCTAGATTTTTCCATTTAATCTCTCTCGTAGTAGATATGTGGCCACTGGTAGAATAGCCAGAGGAAGACAGGGAGTCCTGTCATTTCTTTCAGGTGGAGGAACAGTCCAGCTTTCTGCCTATTTGTTGGCTGTTTTCCATTCAGGAGTTTCCACAGCAGCTGTGCAGTAGGTGGGAGTAAAAAGGATGGGAGAGCTTTTGTGCAGAGGTGTATAGATCACAATTCCTGGATTGAAGGAACAGAAATACTTCCTTTAGAAAAACAAAGGAATGTGTTTAAGCTCCAGTTTCATTATCTGAGTCCCCAGTGCATGCAAAGAAAAGCTATTACAGACTATGTATTTAGACTAAACAATTAGTCCTTAAGTTTTGGGCTCTGTTTCCATTCCTAATTTGTTCTTAATGAAATTTATCTTGTTTAGAGCAGGTTCCATATATAAGGATAGGAACATGTAATGTCCTCTCTTTAATACTTAACTCAAATAGAAGATGACCTGCTAACTTGCAAACTGGGATGTTTCTCTTCGTGTGTAAGGAGCATGGCTGCACTGTCAGCTCTTTGGCATAAGAAGCCTGAATGCAAATACTACTTCTGAAATTAGATCCCCAGAACCCCTGTGCATACATAGTTCCAGCAGGAGGTATTCTGACACGTGTTTAATGAAGTCAGTTTTGGTACCTGTCTCTCCTCTTTCACATACGTATGATTTATGTCTGTCTTTGCATCATGTTGACTCTCTGTGTAGCTTGCTTTGAGTATTACATTGGTCATGGAGCCAGATACACTGTCTGCAGTGGACAATATTTATTCTCTTTCAAAGACAGGTGTTGAGACCAAATTTTGTATCTGTCAATTTAAGTAGAGCTAATTTGACTCTCAGTGTCCATGCAGAGAGTGTAAAACTTTGGTACTGAGTGGTATGGAGAAGGGAATGAAGCCTGTGTAAGTCACTGTCTACACAAACCAGTGATCAACAGCTAAGCACTGGATTTTTAAAACTGCACCAACCTATAAAACAAATTCCTGCTGAGAGCCAGTTCTACACTCCCAGTTACTTTTGCATTCCTGAGGTCACTATCTGCCACAGCACCTCCACTTCTTGCACCCAGACAGTTCTGGGGATACTCTCGTCGTTGGGTTTAGTCAGCTTTCATAAACTGCTACTGCTCAGAATCAGCAGTAGATTCTGGTACCTGGGGTGACTTTTAATGCATGCTCAGTGGTGGTGGAAACAATTTGTAGTATAACCTAATGCAGCCTATAAAAGTATCCCTCACATTTGTGGTGCTGAGCAGCTGCACGCTCAGCTCAGTATCTGACAGTCCCTAGTGAAAGTTTCCTGTCTGATTTTTAAGCTCTGATTGGCAAATGTACCTTCCAAGTAGTTTGCTACTCAAAGGTTTTTGGCAAAATCTCAGCTATTTCTTGAGGGTCATTAGACTCCACCTCATAAATTGATCTGGAAGCCAATTTATCTCCTACAACATCCTGTTATATTACTGTTTGCCTGTGGCTGCCTGAGTTCCTGCCTCCAAGTTTGATTTCACAGTTACATTCTTCTAATCAGACAAAAAGTCATTTTTGGTTCAGGAACAGCCAAAGAACTTGCAGAAAAAATCCTGATGAGGTCATCAGAGTGCATCTGAATGAAGGTAAGAGCCTCCTGAAGGCATCTTTAACATGGATTAAATGTCTAATTCTATGACTAAGAATGTTGGGGGGAGGTTGGACCAGCGTCAAACAAAAGGAAGAGAGGAGTTAGCCTGTCCCAAGTGAGTAATGATTGAAGCCTGTAGATTGATTAACCTGTGCTTCAGATAGTCTTCTATCATATTTTACATCCTAACTAATGTTATTTTTCTGCAGTAAAATGCAGAAGCTTACAGACCACTGTTGTGTAACTGTGTCCTCACGGGTGGTGGAAACTGAAACTATAGTCTCCATCCTTGGAGGTTTTCAAGACCAGGCAAGAGAAAACCCTGAGTAACCTGGTCTGACCTCATAGCTCACCCTGCTGTGAGCTGGAAGTTAGACTCGATGACTTCCTGAGGTCAATTTGAGTTCTCCTATGATCCTGTAGCAAGTCACCTTGAAAATAAAGTCATTTTTATAGATGCTTTAGGATCAAATAATTAGGTGGTGAAAAAAAATGCTGTACTGGGTTTTTAACACAAAGGAAGAAAGTTATTGCTGAAACCAGCCAAATTATGGATGGCTCTTTTTGGCTTCATTACACACCCATTTCCAAGCCTTTCTGGCAAACACTGTTTAGCATCAATGAAAGATTTGAGATCTTGATTTGACTCTTTCCCTTGAAGTTCCTAAAATGAGTTTGGCACTATAACATTACGTGCCTTGAACCAAGAACACAGAGGGCAGACAGGCTGGGAGTAGTACTCAGAAAACAAATTGTATCTGTAATTAAGTGTGTGACTTCTCAGAATAAAGTTTTAAAAAATTAACCAAATCTTCAAATGGAAGCCTAAAGTGAAGATTATAGTGTGTCCCACTAATTTGCTTCTGTTCTTCCTCCTAAAGTCTCAAATGCCACAGCATGGCAGTGTTACATGCTTTTTCTCCTGGAAATAAGCTTGTACTCTACGTGTATTAAACCCTGCTGTCAGTCTGTATGTGCTGATGTGCTGCTCATTTGTGCCTGTGTTTTGCAGCTGTTCTGTCTTACAGAGGTTTGATAGTTCATTCTGCTCTCATTGAAAGGAAGCAAAGGAGGATTTCAGAGCAGGGTCCCTGAAGTATTGTTTGTTTGTTCTAGTTAGTGACTCCTCAGAGTTGTTGGGCTGTGGTGGTTTTTGCTTTATTTTTATTATTCCATCCTCTTTGGTGTAAGGACCCTGAAACAAACTCTGACTTGGGTAGAGCAGCTCTAGTTACCTGGATGGGTTCATGTACCCATTTTGAATGAGTAGTCCTATATGATGAGAAGAGAGGAAAGCCAGGAACACTACCACCACCCCTGTCCTTTGAAATTGATTCCTTGGCTTTAAATACCTGGCTTCTTCATATCTGAGCAACATAGATTATTTTGTTTGCTCATCACATCCCAAAGCTGAGTTAGTGGAGTGTTAAGGTACTCCTTCAACTGGCCTAACCAAGACTATCAACATTTTCTCCTCTCCCCTTTATTTAGTGCTAGTGGGGTGATTAACTGTAACATAAAGCTCTGTACCTCAGGATGGGCGTTGTATTGCTGCTTATAATTCCCCGATTATTGTCTGTATCTCCATAGGTGCCTGATCTCTACCAGCTAACACAGCCCTGAATGGATGTATAGCCAGGCCTGTGAGACACTTCAGGACATACCTTCAAATTGCAGCTGGAAAAGGGAAGTTTCAATTCAAGAAAGCATCTCCAGTTTCTGTATTGCCCTGCAAAAGTCAAGTGTATCACAAAGTGTGAATGCTGCACAGATCCACCTCCTCCTCATGGGCAAGAGCCTGCTCCTTTGTTCCAGAAGGCTTCTCTTCAGAAGGCTCTGTGAGGCAGAAAAAGTTCTGAATTAGTCTAATGCCAACCAGGCCATAAAAAGTAATTGGAGATTTGGGGAACTGAAAGAACTGAGGGCTGCTTTTGATCACAGAATCACAAGGTTGGAAAAGACCTTTAAAGATTATCAAGTCCAACCATTCCCATCCTTAGCTAAACCATATCCCTAAGTACCTCATCTACCCTTTTTTTTAAACTCACCCAGGGAAGGTGACTCAGCCACTCCCTGGGCAGCCTGTTCCAGCCTCCAACAACTTTTTAAGTAAAAAGTTTTTTTCTAATACCTATTCTGCCCCTGCCCTGGTGCAGTTTGAGGCCATTTCCCCTTGTCTCATCTCCTGTCATCTGGCTGAACAGACCATCACCCACCTCTCTACAACTTCCCTTCAGGATGGGGATATTTGCCCTGAAATGGAAATTAAAATGTGCCATTTTAAGCTTAAGGAAAAAAATTAAAACTGAGTGTGTATGTCTTAATTAGTAAGTGTAAGGTGCATACACGCTGGAGTTCTCCACATGGGATTATAGTCATAGCTCTGTGTGTGTGCCTGAATACATGTATGCAGACAGGTCAGCATATCAGTATGTACACACACACACCAGCTCAAGCGATAGGTGACTGAAATCCAGCAGGAAAACTGAATGGAAACGTGAAATTACTTATTCAGCATCAGCTGCTTTGATGGTTTGAGAGTTCTAATGCTGCGTGTACAAGGAGCTCGCCACTGGGTGGCATGTCTGACTCGGTGTGTGCTGGAAGCAGGCTGGTGCACAAGGAGCATGTCCTGCTCTGACTTTCACAGAGAATGTCCCAGGAGAGGTTTGTCCTGGCTGTGAGAATTGCAGATGGAGAAAGCAGAAGGCAAAGAAATTAATATCTCAAGCCTCTAGTAACTACCTTCTCGGAAAGGAGTCTTTCTCATGCCCTTAACTCAGGTGAAGTGCATGACTATCAGGGAGAACTTGCTGAAGTTCAGCTTTGCAACTGGAGACACGTGGAAAGAGCTTTACTTGGATGCTAAGGAGATATTCAGAAGTCACCATCTCTACCAGGAGATCATCAGGATTCATTCCAGGACTGGAATTTCATATTTTGGCTGTGGGATTCCCATCCTTTCCTCCAGGATGAGAAGACCTAGCAAAGGGCCTGGTTTCAGAGCAGGCTGAGCTAGTAGAGAATTCTGTGGGATTGTCCTGGCTGTGGCATGGCCTTCACCTCTGTGCCATGCTGCTGGATTGTGTGCATATATGCACACTTGTATTGCCTTTTCTGTGCTGGCAGCTGTTGAATGTTGGGTTTTATGTTTAAGAAATATATATTCAAGTGCCAAATAAATGTTTAAGTGTCTGGAATTGTCTGCTGCCTGCCCTTGGCCTCTCTTCTGTTCTGTGCCTCAGTAGCTGTATGTCTCTTTGTGTCCTTTTGTGTTCAGGAGGATTCACAACAGTGGCAAGAACTGTGCCAAAGACTAGATTTGCCCAGTAATTGCTTCTGAAAATACAGTTCTGTGGACCTAGGCCACCTGTAGCAAAGGTAATCAGAGCAGTTCAGAAATGTCACAAACAGATGAAGGCTGCTCTTCCTAAAATCTGTACATTAAGCACAGAAAGACTTAGCACCTTGTTGGCAATCTCTTGTCCACATATTCCAAACCTAGAAAATGAGACTTAACTCTTACCATCAGAGGACAGCTCACTGCATACACTTCTCTCACCACTGAAGGAATGAAACCAGGCAGTGTTTCTGTGAAAAGGACTGTGCACTTTAATTCCTTTGTGGCTTAAAGGGCTCTGCTTCCTCCTGAGCTGCTCCACTTAAGCCAGCTGCACTTGCAGCATTTATCTATGTAAACCATTCATTCTTGTTTCAGGGAAAGCAGGAGATGACACTTTCTTCATAACCAGCCTTTTTGTAGCAGAACTTGCTTAGTCTTCTGTGATGGGCTGAGCTATACTAAGCTGAATAATTTCTGTGCACAAGGAGTTGTTTATGCTTTGAAGTTATGGCTTGTCATGAATATTTCCAAGTCATGTTCTCCTGTGCATGTTCATTGCACGTGTACATTAAGTCATCTTCTCCTGAATTAGCTTGCTTCTGCAAATTAAGCTCTTACTTTTCTGCTTCTCTAAGAAACCCATATATGTACACATACATGCATCCCCTTAAACAGATTTTTCTCCTTAAAAATAGGCAATACTAGCTAAATTTCATAACTTTCCATTGCTTGTTGGCTGGCATGTGTTGGTTTAGTTGAAGCAAATCTGTCTCAGCACTGTTCTTTCTACCTTTCATGCTATGGTTTGCAGCATGAAGAGGCCTTGGCTTTCTGAAGTGATTGTGTTTAATCTATGAAGTTGTTTTCAGGGTGCTTTACAAGCCTATTACAAATACACAGACTTACGATTACAAGAAGCATCTTAACAAAATTGGAACTGGTAATAGCTCCAGCACTTGAATCTTCATAATTGGCTGGACAGTGACAGAATAGTGGCATGTGATTTCTCAGTGGACTTTTCTGTGGCATGGCACAGGGGCTGGGCTGGTTGCTTTAACTTTATTCAACGTGTTTGCATCCCTCTGCAGTCACAGACTAGACTGAGGAGAGTAGTCTGTGAGGTTTGAGCTGCTCTCAGGGTTAAATCCTAACCACTGAAGTAATGACTTCCTAGCACATACCTCTGAGCTGCTTTTTTCTTAAGATTTGCCAGTGTCCTACAGGCATTTACTGCTCCTTTCTTATTCTAACAGCACTCCATAAACCTTGTGCATACCCTTGTTACCTGGATAACTAGACAGAACTCTTGCAGATTGACCTATGTAATTCTTGAAAGTAGAATCACAGAGTCACAGGGGTTGGAAGGGACCTCGAGAGCTCATCGGGTCCAACCTCCTGCCAAAGCAGCTCCCCAGCTCCTATTGCACAGGTTGGTGTCCAGATGGGTCTGGAATATCTCCAGAGAAGGAGACTCCACACCCCCCTGGGCAGCCTGTCCCAGGGCTCCCTCACTGTGTAAAAGTTCTTCCTCTGCTCTAACTTGCAGCCATTGCCCCTTGTCCTGTCCCCACAGACACTGAAAAGGGGCTGGCCATTTCCCCCTGCATCCCATACTTAAGATACTGATAAACTTTAATAAGATCCCCACTTAGTCATCTTTTTTCCAGGCTGAACAGTCCCAGCTCATTTATAAATGCTTTTATACAGTCCAGGCTGTTATTTATGTAGTAGCAAGGGCTTAACTTTGCATTTTATACTCCAAAGCCTTTCCTGGAACCTGTCATTTCACCCAAACTTCTCTGACACTCGTGTAGCATTCCATTATTCTCCTCCAACTACCTCATAAAGACTTGCAAGGTGCACGTATTTGTTTTATAAACTATCTCAGCTCCCCCTCCTCTGGCAGGACTAAGCACAAAGGGATTCAGGAGAATGTCATTTTGTGAAATGATGGCTTTGCACATTTATTCAGAGAAGCCCTGCATTTGGGGAAAACACAAGGGATTGCATTGGATGGCTTGGTACCTTGAGACAGAAGTCTGTCCTTCCTCCATACTTTGCTAGAATCAAGATTACCTTAGCTTTCATCTTTTCATACATCTAAAATGCAGCTGTTGCCTGTTGATTTGTTGCTGATGTTTTATTAAGCTGCGGAAGAAAAAAATGAAGGGTAGAACTTAAAAGAGATAGTAAAACACTGGATCCCTCAGAGCTCAGTGAGTCTTACCTAGTCTGCCTTTTCCCCTTATTGGATTAAATGGAGAAGGGAACTGAAATGGCTTTTTCTCTAGCCATCTGCCTCAGCAGGCTCCCCTGGCACACAAGAGGCTTCAATGAATTAGCAAAGAAATAGCCAGTGTCTGCTTAAAGACAGCACCTTCTTAAGCCCTGCCAGAAATAGAAACATGAGTCACTCTTACTCACTTATTCATTAATAGCCTTTAGCCCCTTGCATTTTGTAGCCTGTGATGTTAAATGGGAGAGAAAAAGACTGATTTCTATTTATATCTCAACAGAAGTTGTTTGGTTCCCATAGGTGCTTTCTGGCTGGAGTTCTCCAGCCTTCTTATGAAATAATTTCTGGGTTTGTGCTCATGTAGCTCTTGGGTGCCTACTGTACTGAAAAGTAGGGAAAGGTGGTGATGCCTCAGAGCCTGTAGATCAAGACACGTTTCTTGAGCAGCTGGGAGATCAGGAAAGTAACGTACAAATACTGTCTTTATGAGTGACTAGGCTTTGCTATCTAATTGCAGCTAAAGCTAGGTACTGACACTCCCAGGGTACCTGAGAGCTGCTGGGTAAGTACAGTGTGAGTGTCAGCCAGACCCATAAAACACATGACTACAAGCAGCACTCACACCATATGTTTGCATTCACTGTTTAATACAGCTGTGGACTTGCTGGTACTAATTCCTCTAAGTCCAGCTCCTAATCTTGACTTCAAAATTTCTTTTCAATGGAGTAACTTAATGATCTTTCCTGTTAGAATAGGAGCTTTAGTTCTATTTTGTCTGTCTTCATTCCAACCGTTGAATTTCAGTATTCTTCTGTGCTAGGATGAAGCGCTTCATAATTTTATTCCCTGTTTAACTGCTTATGGATTGTGATTGAGGCTTTACTTGTTCAGCACGTGGCCTTGTTGATAAGATGTAAGAATTGAGTTTCCAAACTTTCTAATTTTGAGAATATGTTCTGGTTTAATTTTTATTGCTCTTATCTGAACACTGCTCAATTACTTATTTTATTTTCAGTTATAGCATTTTACTGGCAACAATTATTCCAATGGTGGTCAGAGCAGTTAAAAACATAGAGTGTAAAATAACATCTTTCTCTTTGGTTACTTTCCTCATTATACATTGAGGACCACTTGGCCCCTGTGCTGTGTTGAAAGCCCATCTTCAGGTAATTATTGATGATTACTCACAAGTCTCATCAAACTGCTTTTTCAATGATAATCCTCCAGCCTGTGTGAGGAGAGGGAATGGTGTGGTTAACAACAACAGAGAAAAATTGTTAGACTGGATGGTTTAATGTTTGCCAGGCACTCCAAGAAAAGATCATTGATGTTCTGAGTGGTCCATGTTCTGGGCATGACAATAACAGAGGTGCATCTTTGGATTTGCCTGACTACTTTTAAAGACCTTTAATCTCTGCTTGCACTTCCTGTTGCCCCTGACTTTGATCTGGTTTCTGCTCCACAGGCTGACAGCTGAAGATGTGGAATCTCTAGAGGCAGATGCGACCAACCGCTGGCAAGGAGTCTGCATTAGCACAGCATCTCCCACACCATCAGAATCTGCAGCCACCGTGAAGTCACTGATCAAGTCCTTTGACTTAGGATGCTCAGGTATTTGAACACTGTATTTTGTAGTGTAAAAGAAAAGGTGATTTTTGGAATTTTGCCCTGCTTGGTGCTTCTTAATGGGTATTTTCTGTCAGTGCTTGGTACATAAATGCTGCACCAGCAGCTCCCTGTTCTGCCAGGAGGGAGATAGCTGGGTTTGAAGTACAAATGTTTCCATGTTTTTTTTTCTTACAGGTAGCACTGGACAAAATATCACAGTTCACAAGGTCCCCAGGAGCCCTCTAAGTGGAATTCCAGTGAGGACAGCCCCAGCAGCTGCCGTTTCCCCCATGCAGGTACAGGGAGCTCTTGGCATTCTTGCAGTTATAAAATGAGTAGATGCAACATTTGCTCCAGCATGACACAGCTTCAGCATGCCAACGTGTGTATGTTTACAAGGGGAAGGGGAAACTCATCTGTTTGTTTGTTGTGAAACATCAAATGCTGTAATACCAACAAAAAGGATCAAAGTGTGTTTGTCTTTTTGACTTGAGCTCCCAGGTCTCAGTGGACGGATGTGAACTCTTTGGAGTACAATTCGGAACTGTAATCACTGTTGACTAGAAAACAGGTTTTGATTATTGGGACTGAGTTATAAGAAACATCAAACTAAACTAGGCATGGGAGTTGAGAGATGTGGGATGATAAGTTTCTGTGATGTGAGGTCCCAGTTCCCTTGGTAGCTCATACAGTGCTGAGTGAAGAGCTCTTGCAGTTTGTGCTGCTTTTGGCTGCCTGCTGAAGGGTAACTGCTCTGGAATACAGTGCCTCTGACGTCACTGCACCAGTTAACTTTCTGGTAGCAATTTGGAAACCTGAGGTGCAATGTGAGTGGACATACTGCTTTTGTGAATGACAGAGAAGCAAAGGCACTGTGCTTCCTGATTTCCACATATGCTGCTAACATCAGGCTGTTCACCTTTCCAGCCTGGAGAAGCCATTGTCTGTGTTCTGGCTGGGTGGTCACTGGGCTGGACAGAGGATATTGTCCTCTCAGGAAAAACAGTTGTGAGGCTAGAGTGTTTAATGTTATGAAGAATGAGATGACTTTGAAAGACTAATTAACAAATGTGGGAGAGTATTTCCTTCAAAGATTCAGCAAAGGAAGTTTAAAGAATGGGTTTAAACAGAGGTCTGGGAACTGTCTGTTAGTACCTGGCTGAGGGGGTATTAATGCTGAAAAGTGGGGCTGGGGCTGCAGAGACACCCTTCTGACTTATGATTCGGGGTGCTGGGGACAGAGGTAGGGTTAGGAACAGGTGTTCTTACTTTGGGGTTGTGACACTAAGTCATGTGCACATAGAAATGTCAAATAGTTCAGGAACCAACATATTGCCAACTAAAACCTGTGTCCCTTTGTCCTTTTATTTTTACAGCCATTGATCCAGCTCTAGTTAGAGGTGACACCTTGTTGAAAGGTTTCTTTATTCCTCCAACTGCTTTGTGTTCTTGAAATAGCACAAACATCTTTCTGCCTATTTAATCATGACAGCGACTATTCTTTTAATTATCTTTTGTGTTATGTTTGTTTCACAGAGACATTCTGTTTATAATAATGCCAAGCCAGCCAGCAAGGGCGTCGCCAGACACACAGATCTTTCAGACCTTCCTCTTGCAGGTAAATTGCAGTAACCATACAAATGTTGGTTCTTTTTAGTAGCAGTAGCTTGTCATTAACTGTTGGTCTCTGCCTGGGCCATGTTTCCTCTTCTCATATGGTCAAAGGAAACATGAAGAAGTGTCTTCAGAGTCTTTGTTTTAAAGAGCTTATTAATTTTCTTGTGTTTCCATTCCCATCTTGATTATAGCCTTAGAAAACTAAAAAATAGCTGATTTATTATGGTTTGCCAACACAAACTTGCCGCCTTTATTCCAAAGTATCCATGGCACCTCTCTAATCCACGCTGTGGAACTGGAGAGGATTGGATTTTGTTCAACATGTATGTATCTGGAACGAGTCCAAAGCACTGTTTTTTGAGAGTTTATTTGGTTTTAAGTTGAGCTTCATTTGAAATACATCAAACATTTCAGATACTGATGTGACTGGTTTAGGAGCAGTCATATTTGGGCTCGAAATAGTTTGTTTAGAGAGTTCTCAAGAGAGGAGTTTGTTTTTATTTCACACTTTGCTTTTGTTCTGTTGTCATTTAATATTCTTTTCTACCAATGTTTGTTTCCCATTTTCTTCAGGGCCCTTTATTTTGACTATCTAGTCTTTAGTGTAGTCATTGCATTGGAATCAAAGCTAGTAACCACAGATTATTGAATTTTTAAGAACAGATACAATATATTCCTGGAGTGAAACCTCAGTGGAATTGTAGTGGGGTACAAAAATTCAATCACAGTTTCTTTAGTAGACAGGATTTTCTGCAATAGTTTGCTAGTACAGGAGAGAAATTAGAACCTGCCTTCATTTGTAGACTCTTCAGATAATCTGCCAAGATTTCCCTTCCATCGTTCAAAGATGAAGAGATACTGGATCTGAACTCAAAACAGGTTATAGGGTAGATGGCAGCGTAAACAGATAACATCTTGTCTGTGCTACCAGCCTCTCCTGCAGTAGTAGAGGCTAAGCAAGCAGAAGTCACCACTGGAACAGACAGTTTACTCACTTCTATCAGTTGGTTTCCAGAAAATGGCTTCATGAGAGTATATAATGATCCTAAGCAGGGTTTAAGACCTCTTGAATCTCTACCAGGTTACTGTAGAGTGAAGTAATCTGTCTACTGTGTAATATAATGCTAGTCCTTAACAATAAATATCCCACTTCAGGCCATGGATAATTGCTGTTATTACCCACAGACAATCGTTCTGTGAAAATCTGTTGAAATCAACAGATGTTTTATTAGCCATTGTATGGTACAAATTTATGGTTGCTTATCTAACAAGTTCCTGTATTTACAGCTTCTCTTTGTACCTGGGTTTAATTTAGTTCCAATAATCCATGGCAAAGGCTTACTCACTATAAGGTTGTAATAGCTCTGGTTCCAATCTAAATAATCCTGGAAGGCAGTTGGTCCAAGCCCTCTGCAAACAACACTGAATTAAAAAATATCCCCAAGGAAATTCAGAGTGAAGTAGTCTCCATAACAATAATCTTCTGGCAGATTCCATCTGACCGGTATCACAGCAGGGTTCTGTGATGTCCTTAACATGACCCAAATGTTGCATTGTTGGAGAGGAGGATGGATTACTTTGCAGAGAGAACTGGGTTTTGGCTATGATCCTTTCATTTAGAAGCAGAGGTTTAATGGTTCTGTCCTGGAGTTTCTAGCAGCCAGAACTAAGTCAAAGGAGCTACATTACTCAGGCAAGTGACTCAAAGTACAGAACTGGATGCTGTTAACTTGCACCACGTCAGGCACTACTGTGTAATTCAAGCCAGTAGCCACAAAATGTCTTTAAATGGTGCTAAAAAACGTGATTTCCCTTTAATCATGTTGCATGTTTTTCATATGATTACTATCCTGTTTCTCTTTCCAAATGACTCCAAATAGGCCCTTGTCTTCTCCCTCTTTTCTTCCCAGCTAGGTGCTTCCAATAACCCTTATGGCTCTCTGGGATGCTTCCTCCTTCCTTTTTCTGTACCTTGCATGAATGAATGCATCCTGAAGGATTGACACAACACTTCCTAATTGGGACATGCCATTAGCCAGTCCAATTATGTTAATGATGATTTAACAGTGCTTTTTTTTTGTGAGAAACCTAGATTCCTCTTCATTCTGTTGAGATTCTTGGTTATTGATATGCCTTTTGCAGCAGATCTGTTCCTGTAAGCAGAATATGCTTAAGTTTTAAAAGACTCCCAAGAGTCATTCATTGGTAGCCTGATTGGTGTGACTACTTTGATTTGAGGCAATTCCCCACAAAGCCAATGAAATGCTGAGCTTGGAGTGTCATACACATTTGGAATAGATAGTGGACAACTAACAAAAAGACTTTTAGAATATATGCTGTGTGCTACTTTGTTTGTTATGGATTTGTGGTACACACAAAGAAGGGAGAGGTGAGTGGGAGGAAGGATGATCCTGACTGAGCAAGGAGTTTGCAATTCAGTGCCACACAGCACTGCCAACAGCCAGGTCACTGGAAAGGAGGCAGTATCCTGGGACTGGATTCTGTCCTTGTCCATCTGGACTTCTTAATAGACAGGAGCTCAGCAGCCCTCTATGCTTGTGGAAGAAGGGGTGGTGATGCCTATAGCTCTTCATCAGCCACAAATGCTGATTTAGTCTTAGGAAGTTCAGGAGCCAAAGGAAGGGTGGCTGTTGGCAGGATGTGTTTGCCTGGCACCTGCTGATACACGTACCCCAGTTACTGCTGAAAAGACATTTCCAACCAGTCCAGTAACACTAGCCTTTGCTGAAGCTGTGACAAGGAGGAGTTCACAACTCCAGGTGATAGGGCATTAATTGATAATTAACATAGGGTGGTAACTGAAAAAGAGGAGAAAGTTGTGTTCCACATTCAGTTCATCTCTGATAACAGCTCATGATGTGCTGGCCATAGATCCTGGCTTTTGGCAGTTTGCCCACAGCAAGGAAGCAGCCAACCTTCCTTGTGTTACACATCACTCTACCTGATGACTGATTTGCACAAGGAGATAATTTGTTTTCTGTAATCTTTTTGGCTTCTAAAAACCTATTAACATTGGTTTCTATGCGTGCTAGGTTTTTTATTTATATATATACACAGATATAGTATATAAAATACATACTATGTGTAACAAAAAAATAGATACATCTGCTGTGAATTTATTGAGACTCCCCAAAGGTCTGTTGGCTAAGCATCATGTGATAAGTGTCTTTTACTGCTGCCTTGAGCTGGGTTGTATTCAGGAGAATCATAAAATCATAGAATCATAGGCTTTCTTGTTACAAGCCTGCTCACAGCAGAAAAGAAATTATTGTGCTAGGGCTGGTCAGTCATCTGGTGAAGATATCTGCTGATCAGCTTTTGAACCTTTTAAGACTGTAGATTTTGGTATTTCCCCTCATTCACCTGAGGCCCCTACCCCCCAGCAGGAGTATCAATCACAGGAAACTAGGCAGCCTGCACTGTTGAAATCATCAAAGCCATTCCTTGTTATGATCACCTCTAATCTGCTCGAGGTTTCCTAGCCCCATGTGTGTTTAATGAACAAATGAGTACATTTGTTTAGAATCAAAACACCAGACGACATATTGTGTGCTGGGTGGCAGGACAGTGATTAATCAAACTCCTGAGACTGCAAACTGACAGCTTTTTTTCTTCTTTTTTTCTTTTCTTCACTCCCACAGACCTTCTGAAGGGGAGAAATGAAGAGCTGAAACCAGACCATTACCTCCGTAAAAGCCCCTCCCTGGAATCCCTGAGCAAACCCCCTGTGGCCTTCAGCAGCAGAATGCTTACCTCTACCCCCAGCAACTTGAAACCCCAAAGCAAACTCAGGTACCAACTCAGTTTCCTGGGGTGGGGGGGAAAACCAGCACACTGGAAAAACTGACAGCATTACCTGGCACCACAGTGAATGATTTAATTTGGTGGACCCCTGTTGCCAGTGGAAACTCTGCTGGCTAGTTTGTCTGGTTTAGAATGTAGAATCTGTCAGATCCAGATATCAAAATGCAGATTATAATAACCACAGCTATCTGTAGATGAGCAATCATGATACAGTGAGGGTAGCAAGCTTTCAGAAGCCACTAAGTTGTATTCAAGTATTCTGTCATCTTACTGTAGCTTTGCATGTCACAGTGCTTGAAAAATAAAAAGCTTTGAGGTCTAAGGGAAAGCTGGGCACATCATTTTCTTCTGTCTTGAGGAAAAAAACCCCATATTTTCTGCTAATCTCCACCAGTATTTCCAACAGTAGAAGGGTGGAGACAATGCCAGTGGCTTTAAGTGTCCTCCAAGCCTTAACTGCAATGCAGCTCCCACAGTTTCCATTTCACTGAAGAGCTCATTCTTCAGCAGCTCCACTGGATGTGAATTTGCTGTGATGGATTCCTCAGTTTCTTTCAATTCTGCACCTGAAATCCTAGTTTTCAATATGTAAAGCAGAGAGGTTAGTTAACAAATTTGTAGGTAAAGCTGATGAAAATACCAGCAGAAATGCTGGGTTACCATGTGCCATCAGATGTCCAAAGGCTGCTGGGTTTTGAGCTCGTTGTGCAGTGATACCAGCTGAATTTTCTCATCTAAAGGCAAATTTAGAATGCAAGCTCTGAAGGCTCTTTCAGTTTGCTTTACATTTAGGTTCTGTGCTGCTGTTCTGCTTTTTCATACAGATGTTATTCACACACTGGTATAAAATAGGAGGATTCAAGGATATTTCTCTTTTTCTGCCCTATGCTTTCCTGGGTTAGTGTGGAGAGAAAGGACCCACTGGCAGCCCTGGCTCGGGAGTATGGTGGTTCCAAGAGGAATGCTCTGTTGAAATGGTGCCAAAAGAAGACTGAAGGTTACCAGGTAAGGGAATAGAGTCATTTTGACTTTTCTCTGGAGAGTAACACATCACTTTCCTATAGGTGTGCAGTGAGCAGTGTCACTCCAAAGAATTGTATGTATTTGCTGATTTTTGCATGTTTACTTCTGCTGGGTGTTTCCATCCTCTTCCCTCAGATTTCTTTAGCAAACCTAAAGCAAGTCCCCAACACTACCTTATCTTAAGGAATTCATGTACAAAACCAAAAATATTAACTGCATCAAAGGCTGCTGATGGTGAGAAACAGACTGCATATGTGCAGCAGCTTCCACTTGGCATCCCTTATGAAATTAGATTCTAATATTCTTTCTGCAGGCTTCTGTGGGCGATGTGCTCATCAAGCTCTGGTTAGAGTTTGTATGCAGTTGAGTCGGGCCTTGGGTTCTGCTTGCAGCTGGGCTGTACAAGGCAATTGTGCACACCAGTTCATCCTGTGATATATGCTGGGTGTGCAGAATACTCTTGGTTTGATACAACGTTGAGATTTTTCTTTCTTTAGAATAATATTGTTTGTTACTTAGAGCAGAAGACAAAAGCAGTTATCACCACATGATATGCACCCTGGAGCAAGACTTTAATAAAAGCAGAGTCCATCTTTTAAAGTAAATAATACACTTCTTTTTTTAATTCTTCTTCACAACCAGCTCTTTATGAAGCATGAGCTGCATGGTGCAGGAGTTTGGAAGAAAAGAGACAGTAGCTTTCCCTTTAAGTAAACTGATCATGAAGTTTTGAGTCACTTCTTTGCACTGGCATAGTCACCTGGCTTGCACTAATTTCACAGGACAAGTGTCAAGAGAAAGTTCTTGACTTTAGACACACCTTAGAGTAAAGTCAGGGCTAGTATCACAGGGTTAGTCCTGTGATACTGCCTAAAGGCTACAGTGCTGTCCTTGAAGTTGTCCCCTCTATGCTCTGTTGCTTTATGCTTATTTATATCTCATCCAGTGAAATTCTCCTAGTCTTGGATTTGAAGTTGTGGGGCAACATATTCCAACCTAGTCCTTAGAAAATGATTCATGAAATGCATCTTTTCCAAGTCTAACCTCTGCTAAGCCAGAAAGCCCCTCTCTTGAGTGACACTTTCTCCTGGCAGTGTTGTCTCTTTTTGTTTCAAGTAGCACGTACAGTGAGCTTCATCCACTTCCCTAAGAGCAGTCTGAGTTCACTGTTAGAAGTGTTCTTGGAGAGGCAGCCTGGAGTTTCCTTTCCCTGATTACACCCAGGTTGGACAAAATGTATTGCTTTTAGAAATTATTATGTGGCTTTACAAGTATAGAGACCTGTCCTGATTCTGCAGGTACCAGCCTGGCACCGAGAGTGGCAAGTGTTCCCTCCGTGACAGAATGGGAAGGGAGTTCTGTTTTCCTCTGCTGAACCCAAGTAGAGGAGCTAACCCTGTATCAGATAGCAGGCCACCCAGGAGGTTTGCAAGGCAATCTGGGTCTATTTGTTTTTCCTTCTAGTATTAGTCTCTGGAGGGAAGTGTGTCCATGCTTCAGAGGACAGTGGAAGTTTTTGCTTTACATATAGCTGCTGGAGTGTTGTTGCTACGTGACTGTCTAGATGATGTTTCAGAAAGAGCTTTGTTGTTTTGGTTCCTGCTTTGATGAGGCTCTTGTTCTGTTCATGGCTATCTCTGTTGTTGCTCTTTCAAAAGCAGCAGGATGAATTTTCAGCGGTTTTTGAGAACAAAACTGACAAACACTGTGTAATCCAGAAGAGAGAAGTTCAGGCCATGATGTGGTGAGAGTCCTTATTACCCAGTCAGGGCAGAACTTAAAGTCAGAGGAACCAAAGGACAAACACTGTGTTTGATTGTATTGTGACCTAATCGAGGTGATCCTGCTCTGGCAGGGAAGTTGGACTAGATGGTATTTCAAGGTCCCTTCCAACCCCTAACACCCTGTGATTCTGTGATCCATGGTGAGAGTCTTGCCTCCCTTTCTTCACAGCTCCATTTAGAGGCATTCTCTCTTGGACATTCCTCCTCAGATTCCCGTTCCCATTGCGCTCCGTGGTGCATTCACTGACTCTTCTTGAACTTGCTTTTCCCAGACCCTTTCGCTTATCATATAAGGCTGATATTAAGCTCCACAGGGAGTTTTATCATTCTTGTGTACAGAGAACTGGAGTGCAGTGCAGAACGTCATCCTCCTTCCTGCCTTAGCCGCTGCCATGGTGGGGATGAGGTAATGAGCAGGACTCTGACCTCGTGCGTGACTTCTTTTCCATATGACCCCTGTCAGTGAGGAATCATCTGTGCAAATCCCAGTATACTCTTTCTAAAGTGAAGCCCAGAACCACAGCTAACTGGATGTGAGCTGCTTTTGGTTCTGTGACACTGGAATGAGAGAAAAACCCCTTGCTCCTTGGCTGCCTAACTTCTTTTTTTTCAGGGGCACGATGTACACGGTTCCTGATCTGAGCTGGTGAGGAGGGGGGAGATTCCTTTCTGGTTAAACTATGAAGATAGGAGATTTCATTAAACAGCATCTACTAAGTATATCAGAACAGCTGATACTCTCACTAGCAGCTGCCCGTGTCCCAGATTCCCTGAGGAAAGCTGGATTAGTGACCTAGGAAGCTATCTGGGGATAAGACCTAGGGACCAGCACACAAGGCCTCACTTTTTAAATGCTTTAATCCATACAAGACTTATACTATAGATAGAAATTTATGTCCTGCTCTGGGCATATATCCTTGCACTGACTACAGTGGGAACATTCCCTGGCTTTGAACTTCAGCATGTTCCCCAGGAGAGGCAATCTCATAAAATGAGAGGGACACTGGAGGGAGCTGAGAGAAGTGCAACACAAATTAGCAGTGGCCTGAAGGGCTTTGGGTTTTTTTTTTAAAAAGAAGAAATTGCATGAGTTTACAGTAACTGAGGGGAAACATAAAAGCATCTGTGTTTCTCCAGTCTACTATGTCATTTCAAAGATCCCTATTTAAATAGTGATTTAATATCAAAATGATAGGAAGACTAAGGAGGAAGTCATTATTTGGAGCAGGAAAACAGAATGACTAGAATGAAAATTAAGTGGAAGTTCAGTTTAGTGACTAAGAGAAAAGAAAACGAAAGTGGGATTGCATAAGCTGTGGCGTGATTGATCATATGATTTCAATTGTCATATTGAAATTGCCTAAATGAATGTTATCTGGCACTTTGGCCATTGATTTTGAGTAACTACACAGGGAAGGTGCTAAAAATATATCTCAGCAGTAAAAAGAATTGGAGTGGAAAAAGGCTTTGGGCAAAGCTTCCTGGAGGAGAATCTCTCTCTAGCTTAAAAATAATCAACCTTCATCTAATGTACATTTCCCTGTAAGAATTATGCACTGGCATGTGATCTCTTTTGCCAGACACACACAGACTGTTCCTTCTGTCTCTCTGAATTTGTTGACATCATGGTGTTTAATGTAGGGTGATGAGATGACCAGACTTGAGAACTGCTTTTGTGGCTCTGGAACTCAATTACCACAAGTCCTTTAAACCACAGAGCTTGCTGTGAGAGTGTGTTATTTATGTTAAAATAGCTTTCTCTCTCTGTTGTGCTGTATTTTGGGTTTTTGTTTTGGGTTTTATTTCCCATCTATTTAAAAAGATTATACATCACAGGAACAGTGTGAAGTAGAAATTGGGTGCCTCTTTTCTAATAGGCTCCATTCCCACGAGTTGTAACTCCTGGAAGCTGCTGAGAGTCATTCTTGTTGCATTATCACCTTCCATAATCATATCATTAGTGACTGTGGTGTTATTTAAGTGCCCTGGTTCTGTTGCTCTCTGTGGAGACCATTTGTCAAGAGGCCAAACCTCTCTAGATTAAGTCTATTACTATCCACAGATGTATTGTGAAAACACGGAACATCAAGAGGCACTTAACCCATGATCATTAGAACGGAGGACTAGTATTTCTGCCACATATACCCTCTCCAGAGAGGGGAGGGAACTGCTACCACCTTAATGAATACGGTTCGCTTAAAAGAACTGTTTTCATGTTTTTTCCAACCACTACACATCCATTCTGTGGCACAGAGGAGAAGAGAATCTGAGGCAGACTCTGTTCTCCAATGCGCAATCATGGTTACTCGTTTTACCAGAGGTATTTGGTTTAACAGGACCCATTGGGATCCATGTGTTGAAGAGCCACCATCGTTTAGAGTAAAGGTATCTGTGTGGTTATCTTCAGTAGAGACATGCAAAACAGGAGGAGGCAAGAAGTGTTCTAGAACCAACAGAGGGAAATGGCAGGTTTTTATATTTCATGATACTGGTTTTACTGGTGTTTGTGGGACAAGCCTCAGATCTGATTTCATGCTATCTGGAGGAATCTCAACAGCATGGAGAAACTACTGACCAGAGCTGTCTTTACCCTAGCTTTCATGTTATACAAATAGTTCCTGGAGAAAGTAAGTCCTTTTAATTATTCTTCATAAAACACGTGAGAAACTACGAGCAAAACTAGAACAAAATGATTTGTTTGTTTCCATGCCTTATTCGGAGTTATTTGACTTTGCAATAGGTCCCAGAAAGTATGCTTAGGAGCATGTAGGAGCTATTTTTAGGGCAATTCTCTCTGAGATTGTATTTTTTTGGTCTGAATTAGCAAAATACAAATATCTCTATGTTCAACCATTCTCAATATTTGCCTTAGAAGTTGTGAATTGGGTTTTTTTTGAAGCTTCCTTTTCTTAAGACACGGGTAGTTCTAAGGCTCTAATGAAATATCCTGATGGAGACTGCAGCCTGCATAATTTCCAGAAATATAGATTGGCATTAGGAGGAGTCTAAATACTTGAACCTTTGTCTTTGCTATACATATTAATACAGCGCCTTTCCTGTATTCAAAATGAAAAAAACCAAACCCTACCCTGAAGTATTCCTGCTATTGTGGCTATTTCAGCCTTGAGGGACGGAAATTGGAAATAAATTGCTTCCAAACATAATCTAGAAGGCATTAAATGCAATTCAGACTGCTTTTACTACTAGAAGCATAACGCTGGTATCTCAGGCCATGTAAAAATCTGTGTCTCTGCCATAGTACTGTGTTCTTCGTGTGACAAACGTGCAAAAGCTTGGGAGAAAAATCAAGGCTGTTTGTCAAGTAATTATGGCAGGAGACTGGTCGACTAGTGGTTTGGCAGTGGATAGAATATAAAGCTTTTTACCCTTTTGTGTTTCGTTTAAACTTGGGACTATTACTAGCTCTTTATTTGTGAATTTGTGGCTCTCTTTCTCAGAGGAATTTGCATTCCTTTTCCTTTTGTACTAGACAGTATTTTCTCCATATCCTCTTTGTTCTCCAGCCCCTATTCCAGGGTATTATGCCCTGGTTTTTCTCCTATTTTTTTGACATGTTTGCTGGCTGGGATCCAGTACAGATTAAACATGGCCCAAAGATATACAAATGCAGATAGGCTGATGAGGATGTAACATGCTCCCTTTGGTGAAGTGGGGCCAGTGTGTCCTCACTGGGGAGGTGGACTCTGCTGCTAGGACAGCCAGCTAGGATGATTATTTTTTGACTGCTGATGGATCAAGCAGGAGTATTCCTTGGGCTGTCTGTTGTGAGGACCAGCTTTATAGGAGATCCGAAACTCCTTCGTGACCAGCTGTACATTAACACATTTGTGGTTGACCATTTCTTCCTTATTCTGGAAATTAAGGGTTATATTTAGAAACAAGTTGCCTGTTGCTTCTTTCTACGTCATTTGTGTGGGTAGTTGGTGTCATCTTTTTACTTAAGCAACTACCATCTGTCTTTCTTTAAGCCTTTGCTCAGTTACACACCATCCTGGATCACAGGGAGAGAACAGCGACCAGACTGCAAGAGCTATCACCCCTCCTCAGGGCTGGAGTGCAGGCTGGCACTTCTGGTGAGGAATTGAAAAGCTAAATGGGTCAAAGCCCAGAATCAGCCCTGTGAGCCTGGGCAGAATAGAATTCCTGGGACTTGGCTCATAAAACCATAAAACCAAAGGTCAAACGCTTCCTTTGACACTAATGAAAGGGAGCTTAGTTTTAAAGCCTTGAGAGTCCCAGCACAGCTGTGCACTGTCCTAAAGAAACACAGGGAAGAGCCCAGATGTTTCTTAATCACGAGATGTGCACTTGACTATGGGAGTGATTATTTCACCCTTCCCTACATTACTTCTTGTGTTTGTGTCAGCAAGTAGCATAAAACTGTTTTGATCTTTCCAGATTGTTTCAAGCTCTTTTTTTATCAACATTAATCTGGTTTCTATCTAAATATTTAGCTACTAACTATGAGAATTAGGTATGCTGTGGCATTCTGCAATTCAGCAGTGACAGAGAGGTGAATGAACACATCTTCTGGCCAGCTTTCCAAGTGAGGTCTTTAAAGTAGAGTAGAAGATAAAGTCTATCTGCTGTGACACACACTTTATGTGTGGCCTGGAAAGAGGTGGGATTCCCACAGCACTGTGATCTTACGAGCTGCATATCAGCAGCAAAACAAATAACTCCCAGTTTGTGTGATGTGGGTGAAGGAAAACACTGAAGGAAAGCCCTCCAGATTTAAATGGCAGCCATCCATCCAGTCTAAGCAGCATTCATGGCAGCATCTCTCTTCTGGGGAGGACTGGGAAGATTCCCCTTCCTCCATACCCACGTGCCTGCGATTAGAGGCTGGTGGCCAGAGCCTGGTGGGTAAGCAGGAAAAAGCTGTCTTAATATTTACCAGTACCATTAATGCAACAAAGTTCTTCTCTGGCAAGCAATGACACTTAGTGTAAACTACCATACGCTAGCATATCCCTTCTGGTCTGAGGGTGCATATGCTTACGTATCATTGTGACATTTAGAAGTAAGATATATGTGCAATGGGTTTTTCCCAGGAAGTTATGAATACATTCTGTGACTTTCTGAGAAGTGGGTGAAATTTCTGGCACTCTTTCTGTTTCTTTGATTCTTGAAGAAGGGCAGTGACTTCAAAGAGACTTTTTGGTTTTTTCCTCCGCTCTGTGCAGAAGTTGAAAGGGATCTTGGTAATAGCTATTGAGATAGGAGGGATTATCCTGTATTTAAATAAATATTGACAGTAAATTGGTCAAGAATTTTGCTCCCAAGCTTGCTCTTGGCCATCTTTGTGACCTTGGTAGTCTTGCATAATACCATTGCCTTGATTTCCCCTGCAGTTCAAATGTATCTTGATATCTTATCATTGGATGTTGATGAGTTTCAGTAACAGTTGGAAAGATGTTTTGATAAAAAGGCCAGTCTTGAGAGGTTTTAATTAATGAAAAAGCACGCTTAAAACTTAAAGATTTTCCTTTTTTTTTTTTTCCCAGAAGAAATATGTTCTCTTTCTAAATAAAAACATAGAATGTGTACATGCAGCTTTTCTGTATGTCCCAGCTGGAGCCATTGGATTTGGTCTGGAAAACAAATGCAGCAGCCAAATCATGGCATGTTGGGAATAATCAGGTTAATTACCAATGTGCAAGCCCCCTTCACAGTAGTGCCAAGGTATAAACGTGCCTCTCCAGTGTAGCCAAATAACTTGAGCCAAGCTCTACCTTTTTTCACAGAGGCTTTATCCTGTAAACAAATACCAGTCTGTTGATTGGAGGGAGAAAATAAACGCCCATGCAGCGCTCTCATGCGTAACTTTCTATCCTGCTGGGTCATTTTAAAAATAGCATTTACATTCTATCCATCCCAAAGTCCAAGACACTTTCCTGGTGTTGCCTGGATGCAACGACAGTGAAAACACTGAATTGATTGGTCACCAGCTGGAACGGTTCCAAACTGAGAATTTAACTGGGAGAGGGTTGTGCCTGTTCCATGAATATCCTTTGTGGTTGAGACCTCTCCCCACCACGTCTCCATCCTTTGCCACGAGCCTGCTGCAGTCTGCAGCCCACCTCTCTGCCTGGGAATTCCAGGACAGGGTTAATCTTTGAACTCTCCAAGCAGATAGTTGCAAATAGCTGTGGGAGCAGCCAGTGTGGTCATTAGCAATTCTGCAGCAGGGCTCTAGGCAGGAAGTAGCTGTGCTGCTGTCTTGGACATAGAAGGGATCTAATTCCTCTCTCCCTCTCCCTCCCTTCTTCCCCAGAGTATCTGTGTGGTCCTTGGAGCTACGCTGCTGCATCTTCACTCTTGCAGCCCTGGGAATGAAGGGACACAGTCTGTCTCTTCTCTGTGGTGTTGAGCAGTGCTCTCATTTATGAGTTGGTGAGAAAATGAATGGAGTGGTAGTTGTGTAGCAAGCAGGGGAGTTGGCTTTCAGCAGGTGAGCATAACACGTACAATTTATACAGAAGAGCACGAAATAGATGCAGAGCAAAAATATCAACTCACTAAATCTAATGGGATTATTACCATGAGGAGAACTTGTTAGTTCCTGGTCTTGCTGTGTCATCCACCTCTGCCTCTCCAGATACAGATAATGCTTGTTTTGCCCACTCACTGAATGTGACAGTGGTGTAAATGAGAGAACCAGTCACACTTGACACATCTTTTGTCACTATTAATTCATCTTTGAAATGGCCCAGAGATAGCCATAGAACTCCTGCTTGTACCAGCTCTCACTTGGTCCTGTATGTCTGTGTAATAAAAGCCAGCTCTCTGTAAACTCAGATTATGCATTCTCTATCCCTCTCTCTCTTGTTCAAATGGAAACTGTTGTGCAAAGTAATAAATTAAGACCCCAAAATGAGGAATATGTACAAAACCCTGTTACTTGGCTAGCTTTTAGTGCAAGGCCTTTGAAGGAGGTGACTTCCAGTAACGAGAATATTGCCATGGGGTAGTTGGCATTCAAAACAACTCATTATTTGCTAGGAGGCTTCGAATACATTCACTGTGTGGTATGTTCACTGTGCCAGCAATTACTCTCAAGCCTTGTTCACCAGAATTTGTTTTCATTTTAAAAAGCTGGTCTTTATATATAAAAATACAAATAAAACCTAAGAAACGTGGACAAAGTACAGTGACATGTTTGTCAGTCCACACAGTGCTGGGAGCAATAGTCTGATGGGCATGACTGGATGCTGTTTGGCTCATTAGGGAAGCAACTCATATATAGTTACAGTGATGATTTCAATGTCAGTAGTGACTGTTTATCACCTTGCAAGCAGAGGAAATGACAGGTCACATCATAACTTTAACACATTTCACCTTAAATATCCCCCATTTGGTACTACTTGAATTTTTTTTAGCATGAAAACCCTAGCTACAGCAGCACTGCACCTATTTTGCAGTCAGTGTATCAGAGCTAAGCTGGCTTGTTGAGGTCGTGGACCTCCTCAATGCCTCATGAAGAAAAAGCTGAGCTTGAAGAGTACACAGCTCACTTCAGAATGGCTTCACATTTACTCTGAATGATGCCTCTGAGACAGCTCCTGTCAGGTGAGCTTGTTTTGAGCACAGAACTTGGGGAACATTGTGCTACCTATTCTTGCCAGTCTGACTCAAAGAAGAGAAAATTGGACGTGCCTGACTTCTTGGTATTTTCCCAGAACTCTGGCTTTTGAGAGATTAAAGTAGTTGGGAGCTGAAAAACCTTTATGTAGGGTGCATGATAATAAGCTAGTTAAATTTCCTCTTTTTAAATGTCCCTGCTGTGTGACTACTGTAGTCAGCTGATGTCCAGCAATAAGCTCTCTTTCAAATGTGCTGTCCATGCTAAGAAGGCTCGTTAGTCCAGACTCACGGGTAAACCCAAGGCAACTTACATGGCAGCAGTGGAGCAAGGAGCAAACAGAACCCAGGAATGTGATGGGAAATGGGGTTATTTTCTAAAAAGGAGTGTAGTAAATGGGATAACCTTTGAGGAGCTGGCAGCAGTTCCTCATTTCACTGTGCTGTATTTACGTAACTTACACTAACGCACCTCGTGCTGTCTGACCTGTGTGGTTTCATACACGTGTAATCAGCAGGAAGGTGCGTGACTTGCTGATGTGGCTGGCAGAAGCATTAGAAACAGGGATGTTGGTGATGGAAATGTGATGTTTCAAAGGAAGGTTAAAACAATTCCTATGGAGACTGCAGCTGCCTGAACCATTTGAACTAGGGATATTAATACAGCCTCGAGGATAGAAGGTCATTTGGCTTCCTTCCCAACCTTGGCTAGCCACTTAATCTCTATACAATAAACAATATTGCTGTTCCACAAGTTATTCTGGATTTTTTTTTTTTTTTTTAATCAAGAGACATTATTGTATATTCCATTTAAGAGAAAAAGATTTGTAAGGGAATTCAGAAAGGTTTCTGGTAGGATATTGATTAATGTGATATGCAAATCACTTTAGACTTGCAGCTACCCATTGAAAATAGCTGTGTGCAATTGTCCAAGTCATCTGGGTGCACCCTGTAATTACAGAAGAATCCAGGCAGTCTTTAATTTTAGGCATTCATGCCTTTCATCCGTGTTAACTGGACCTGACCACACTTCTAATTCACCCACAGTGCCAGAAGATTGCTCAGATGTTTCATATCCTTGCTGGAGCATTTTAGATGAACGGGAGTGGTTTGTTTGCTCAGAAGGTTGGGTTATGTTAAAAGGAGCCCTTCTTCACTTGTATTGCTGCCTAGGAAGTATTCAGAACTTGCCTATCCAGAGCTTGAAGCTTATGTACTTCCTTTGATAGAACCTCTTTGGCTGAAACCTGCTAGCATGTTCCCAACCAATTAGGGTGTAATAAATCCAAATGAGATTTGCAGTTTCATGCAGCTATTGTTAAAAATGGGTGGGTGTGTAGGTAATCTTTGGAAGTTGCCTTTCAAGGTACCTTCGTTGGATTTTACATTAGAAGGGTCAGAGTTTGCAGAGATGTGGCTGATGAAAAGGAGGTTCCTGTTCAGGCATCTGTGTTTAAATATAGCCACATGAAAACTTATCTGTAAAACTTCTGGTCTGTGGAGGAGATGTGGGTCTCTGGTTAGTGATAAGCTGGAGAGACTGCAGAATGCTGAACCAGTTAAGAGGAAGCTGCTACTGAAAACAAGGCAATTCCCATCCGTTTATTCATTATACTTATTTTAACTAGTCCTGACTTTGGTATTGAGGTTTATATTCTGTATGGGCTGAACCTCAATAATTAACCCCTCTGGCATGTTCCCCTTGTGGTGTTCTGTACCAGTGATTTCTGAGAGGTATGTTGTATGCTGTGGGGGGAGGGTGGGAGGAATGATGCTAAGGTCATAGTTATTGCAGGCTGCCTTCTACAAGAGTCCCAGGCCAGCTTCAAGCTGGCTCATGTCTATAATTTATAATTCTGGGTCTTATTAAGAAAATGATGACTCAGAGCCATTGGTGTGGTCACAGGAACATCTGCGAAGCGGGAATATCTTGTGTCAGTTATTTTAGCATACTCAGGCTGTATTGAAGAGCATATGATGTCATTGTTGGTTTTTACTGAAAGCTTGGAGTCAAAGATCTAGTGGAATCTAATGGGATGGTTGGTTTTTTTCCTCAGATAAACAAGAAACTGTTTTCAGTGAGAACAGATCACACAGATTTCCCTGTGTGTCTTTACCATGGTGCTCACAGCACTCTCTTATCTGCAAGCAAAGGTCCTGTTCCTGGGGTGGGGGGCTAAGGTTAATCTCTTGCAGGTGTTCGGTGCCTTTAAGAGTTGGCCTGCCACTAATATCATAGATTTGCTCTCATTAAATAACATTGTACCTTTTTTTTTTAACATACTTTAATATTCAAAGTACTTCAGAGACTTTAATATTCATAGAAACGAACTACACTGGGTACTTGGGTACTTTCAGATAACTGTGCTCCTGGTGTGCTTCCAGATCCCGGTCTCTTAATATTCCCAGTGCATGTGTAGTCGTTCACTCAGGAGCTTTCATCTGAAGTGAATGGACTGTTTTCACTGACAAGAAGCCTGGGAACTACACTGGAAGTAGTTTAATCCTGAGACCTTTTTGCTCTACACAGTTCCCTGCCACTATCCCAGCAACCTTTGTACCCTCACGTCTTTCCATGGTCCTTTTTGCCCCCACACACAGGGTATGTAAAGATGGTTACGTAGTCATGCTGTAAACCCCCTCCTCTTCTGGCCTGATGTTCAGGTTCTCTCAAGATTCTCAACTACACTGCCCCCACCTCCCTGGTTATTTTCTCAGCAGCACCCAGGTGGAGTGCTCCATGATGTGGATATATCTGCTCCAGAGGAAGCTACTAACCCGCAGCTACTCAGCACCCTTTGGGCCAGGGGTTAGTCTCTGGTGCAGATATCTTTAGCTGTGTGGACCCACTGATGACATGCTAAAGATCGACACTGGGGTACTAGTGACCATGACACAAACTGTGGCCATGAGATGGCAATTTTTTCAGCTG
The DNA here is from genome assembly GCA_020800305.1 of Porphyrio hochstetteri. NCBI lineage: Eukaryota > Metazoa > Chordata > Aves > Gruiformes > Rallidae > Porphyrio > Porphyrio hochstetteri. Next base: position 2,297,500 of record CM036925.1, read on the forward strand.
CCTAAGGAGCACTACAGCTCAGTTTGATCTACAGTCCCTTTTGCATTCTCGTATTTATTAGGAGGGTAGGCAATGGCAAGACAAGGGGGAATAGATTAAAGCTGAAGGAGGGAAGGGTTAAATTAGATATTAGGGGGAAGTTTTTTACAGAGAGAGTGGTGAGGGGCTGGAACGGGCTGCCCAGAGAGGGGGTGGATGCCCCATCCCTGGGGCTGTTCAGGGCCAGGTTGGATGGGGCCCTGGGCAACCTTGTGTACCTCCAGGCCTGGAGGTTGGTGGCCCTGCCTGTGGCAGGGGGTTGGAGCTCTGTGATCCTTGGGGTCCCTTCCAACCCATGCCATTCTATGATTCTGTGATGATTTCTCTGTATGTTCATTCTGCAGATGGTACATCTCCCTCCTGAAGGGTGCCATCCTACATAGGTTAACTTCCAGGTCTCTCCTGGGAAGCCGCATGCAGTTTTGCAGAGTTTGAGCTGTGGGATTTCTGCTGTAAGCACACTGGGTAACAGAGAAACCACCAAACTCATCCTGCAGTTTGGAAGTATACATTAACAGTATCCCACAAACAGCTCCCACATAGTCACAGACTGTATGTTGTGAAATAGAGAGGAGTGGCAGAAAGACTGGGACAGGTTCCGGTGCCAGAATAATCAAGACAAGTGAATAGTTTCCAAGGTGTTCATTCCCTAAAATTGCTTTTCCTTTTTTCCCCCCTTTCTTGGCTTCAGCAGAGCCAGAGAAATCCAAGTGCCTCTATTTTGACTGCGTTCCTCTTGGTGTAGTGGGGAGGTATTGCAAGTAAAGCTGCAATGTAGCAAAGCACAGATCACTTCTCATTAACTACAGCCTTGTATCCCAACCTGAAAAGCTGTTAACACAGATCAAAGAAGAAACACCAGAGAGGGATTTATACCATGTTTGAAATAGAAATGCATTTGTGGAGAGGGAAAAAAAACCCCACCACAACTCTCTGATGCTTGTTGGATGTGAAAATGGCAACTGAGTGGGTTCAAGGTTCAGTGTTTGTTGTTGTACTATTGACTGACCAGTTGAGCTGAGCCCTTGAACGCTCAGTTTGAGTTTGTGTTTGGGACAAGAGAATTCACATGTGAGTTCTCTTCCTCTGATCATGACACACCACATTGCAGTAGGTTTCCTCTGTGGTTTAAGCATTGTCAGCAGAAGCCCATTCTTGAACTTTCGCCTGTTTGTAAGACTTGGATCCGAGAATTACTGAACACACATGTCTGGACAATGCTGTTGGAGACGTGAGGGGGTTTCTGCCTAGTTCTGACCTAAAGGTAGACATTAGCACTTCTTATCTCTAGGTATTGTTAGACTGGAGGAAGAGAAGAGTTTTAGGTATAATTAAAACTACAGAGACCAGTAAAGAAGCTGATGCTGGGCTGGTGAAATACTGTAGGAAGAAACAGTTTTGTATCTCACGTGTCTCTCAGCATCATGAAAATGAGGATAGGATATAATGTTCCCACACAAACATGGCTTGCCTTTTTGTCTGGTCCTGTTGCTTAACTAAGGTTTTGTTTTTTCCTGTTTCCATGGCCTTTGGGAGGAGGAGGGGGACGACGACAAACTCTATTTTCCATTTCTGTCATACAGTATAAAATGGGAGAATTGGCATTTAACAGTAGGCTATTTGTTGATGAAATATATTGGTATAAATTCAGTAGTCTGGCAGTCAGTCCTTTCCTACCAGCTGCAGATTGATAAATAGCAACCTGTTTAAAACATGAAGAAAGCAGAGTACTCCAGCTTCCTTCACCAATTCCATAATGCAGAGTTGGACATCCGTGGTGTGCTGTTATGTATTAGACAAAGTCAAGGCAGCTTTCAGAGCAAAACAGTAATTTTTCTTTTCTTTTATCTCCGTTGACAGATGTTAATAGAGCAAAACACAATGTGGTGGCTGGTGCAGTGCGGTAACGTCTGCTGTGCCGGCCTGCTCTGAGTCCATTAGATTGGGAGATTTATTACAGCCAGAGTATTTTAACCTGAAATACTCTCTACTGCTTCAATTTGAGTCATTTTTGGTTATGGACATTTATTACTAATCTGAAATCCTGTCTGACTGGGAAAAAAAGTCCATGTTGGACAAGTAATCAGCGAGGCATGGTAAGTGAAGAGCACAGGGTGAAATGCTTCCTGTCTGGGCTGCAGTGCGGCCTGCATTAGCTTTTGGGTGAGATGCAGTAAAATGGCTTTTGGGGAATCTTGAAAGCAAACAGGAAAATAAAGTGAAGTGGCAGAGAGTCTGAGCATACAAGATGATGTGGCTGGTGAGAATGGTTCGTGGGTAGTTTTCACACCTGGCCTAGTGTGTGAGATGGTGCAGTACCCCCATGTCCTGGAGCCTACCGTGCTCCGGCGGCTGTTACTTTTCTAAGCACTATCACTTAGTTCACTGTTTTGTTTGTAGCTGGTATGTGGGACTGCTGCTACTACAGCAGCAAAGCTTTGCTGTGAGAACTCCTTGGTGTGCTGGTATGGCCAGTCAGTGCAAACAAGAGCACTGCAAAGGTCACCTTGTTCACAGGATCAGAACGGGCTCACAAGCGTGTGTCTAACTACAGCCGTGCCTCGCAAGAGAAGCCCTGCAAGAGCCTCGAGCACACTCTGTACCCCAGTAATCTTTGGATTTTAAAGGAGTTCTTTACAGATGGACTGATTTTAAAGATACCTGTTTCTGTAATCACTCTGATCCCCTTGTTGAACATAGCATGTTCTGGACTTCAGGTGTCATGAGTAGGGAAACTGGGTTTTCTCTGTGCCCCGGAGAGCTCCCTTGTCATCAGCAGTGTGGCTGGCAAAGAGGAATCCCACCATCTGGCAACAAGGAGAAGGAAGTTGGGTTGTTTCGGTGGTTTTTACCATTTAAACTCACAACCATATCATACTCTTTCATTTCAAAATGCTTCCCTCTCACTGCCCTCTTTTTGGGGCTGTAACTGGTGAGAGTGTTGCTACAGATGAGTCAGAGATTGGTCTAGCTCAGTTCAGGGCTTTCAGTTGGGTGTTTGTTAACATATCCATGCCCCTGAAGTATTGCTTCCTTGAGCAAATTCAGTCTTATTCTCATGTTAGGAAATGCATGAAGACAAGATTTTCACAGAATCACAAGGTTGGAAAAGGCCTTTGAAGATCATCAAGTCCAACCATTCTCATCCTAAACTAAACCATATCCCTAAGCACCTCATCTACCCCTTTTTATTTGTTAAAGGTTTCTGTTTGGTTTTCTTCCATAAGGATCTTGTGTTGTACTTGTTACCAGTGATGCAGCCACATTTATTTGTCAGTGACTGTGGCAGCAGGGGAGTGAGCATCACACAATCTCTGCTCTCTCCTCAACTGCTTGTGGCTCGCTTTGTGAATTAGGGTAGGTGATTAAACTGTACCTCAGCTTTCCCATTCTTTATCTGCCTTTTCTGAAGTAGTCTGTGATGTGCAGATGAAAGATGCTGCATTGATAAAGACTATGGGAATACAGACATGTGTTCATGCACATGACTGCAGACCGGTCACATCTGCCCAGCTCTTGGACAGCTGCCTGCCCAGCCCTTGCTGCTGCCAAGCTTGAGCTTACCTCTCACACCCAAGTAAGCATACCCTTTATTTAGGACTTGAGGACTATGTTAGTATTCTATCATAGAATCATAGAATGGTATGAGTTGGAAGGGACCCCAAGGATCATAGAGCTCCAACCCCCCTGCCACATGCAGGGCCACCAACCTCAGGCCTGGAGCTACACAAGGTTGCCCAGGGCCCCATCCAACCTGGCCTTGAACACCCCCAGGGACGGGGCATCCACTACCTCTCAGTTTGATACCACTTTTGATAAGCCCCTTATCAAGTCATAATTGATAATTACATATTCTCCTGAAAGCATGTGCCTGCTGTGTAAGATAGCAGTGGCCAAATACACTGATGACATTGCCACAATTGTTGTTCTATAAATCCATCCCTCTGTTACACACCTAGAGATAAGGCAGCACGAAATCGATTGCAAAGCACCACTTGGAAATACCAGCGGCTTCTGTTGGAGGTGCTGGAGAAACCGTATTTCTGCCATTCTGTAGTCAAAAGGGACATGATCAAGTCCTTCCTCTCTCCAGCAGCATGTGCTGCACAGGGCATTTTTCAGCTCAGAGCGTCTCTCTGTTTGGGGTCTGGTGTGAGAAGAATTTAACTCTTTAATCATTGCTTATCTAGGACTTTGAAATTTGCCATCCTCCTCAGTATCTTTCTACTCGACGTGAAGAAGGGGAGAATGGACATTTTAAACCTATATTCTTTTAATACTCTTGAGATTTTGTTTCATGACTACATACTAGCTGTTGTTTGGAGATATTTTTGTTGTGTAGCACTGTTCAGGGATGGCTTATGTTTTCTCTTACAGAATATTGATATCACCAACTTCAGCAGCAGCTGGAGTGATGGGCTTGCTTTCTGTGCTCTCCTGCACACATATTTGCCTGCACATATTCCTTACCAGGAGCTCAACAGCCAGGATAAAGTAAGTTTTGTTTCCCTGCTCCTACACTGTTTGCAGAATTCAGCTTGAACATTACCCATTTTGATGGGGATGGGATAGAGACAGGCACAGGGTTGCAAGACCTTCATGGTACAACATATATAGGTGGCAGCAACAGTAAGAGACAAGTGTCAGCTGAGAATTTACAAAGCAGACTGGATGGAAAGGGGAAGGAAAGCAGCTCTGAGCTCCCAGAGAGCAATGCAGGGATAAAGAGTTATCACCAAGTTGCCTGAATGCAGTGAGTGCTGCAGGCAAACATGAAGACAGCATCCCTTTTGAAAGGCTGAGGGGACACATTATCACCTCCTAAAATTACCTGAAAGGAGGGTGTAGAGAGATGGGTGTTGGCCTCTTCATCCAAGTGACAGGTAACAGGATGAGGGGGAATGGGCCCAAGCTGCAACAGGGCACATTCAGATTATACATTAGGAAAAAATTCTTCACTGAAAGGGTTGCAGGCACTGGAACAGGGAGAGGGCTGAGTCACCAGATGTATTTAAAAGATGGGCAGGTGATGTGTTCACAGATATGGTTTAGTATAAGAAGATGGGTACGGTTGGACTTGATTATCTCAGAGGTCTTTTCCAACCTAGTGACTGTGATTCTGTGGTTTCTGTACTTCTGAGTTAGCACAAGTTAAAAGTGCTGATCACTAGGCAGGCAGATGATTGATTGCATCGCTGGGACAGCAATGTATCCAAAACTCAGACCATGTCAGCACATTCCATTTCTGTTATTAAGACCCTCACAAAGGGGAGGAACCCAGATTTACTGGATTTACTTCACAGCTAGTATGTATTACAATAAGAATTACACTATGTACAGGAATGCCTTTTATTAGTTCACACCTCTTCCAAAACTTTTTGGCCACAATAAAGACAGAACCTCAGTGGGCTTTTTTGCCCAGTTATCAGTTTCACAAGAACCTGTTTGTCAAAAACAGGGCTGGAGTTCAAGCAGAAGTAGATGAGCTATTCATAGACAGAACTTGTTTGCAAGTTTAGCTTGGTAATGCAAAAAGAGTTAGTGTGAAAGTGTTCGATCTAGTGGGTTTCAGTCATCAAATATACCCCCTCATTTACACTTCCTGATTCACCAGGTGCAAGGTAGGGTGCAGGAATCATCCTTCCATGATAAATCCTTTTGAACTTTTGGTTTATTTTTACAGAAGAGAAATCTGCTGTTGGCATTTCAAGCTGCTGAAAGTGTAGGCATCAAACCCAGCCTGGTGAGTGACTTTCTCTCAGCCAGGAAAGATTTGCTGTATACACATTGTAAATCCCTTGTTGCCTTGTGGCCAGTCAGCTAGCTTGTACTGGAAATCTCCATGGAGTGTGAGGGAAGGCTGTACCACCATCTCTGGCAGTTTTAGAAGAACTTCCACAAAGAATTCTTAGAATCATAGAATTAATATAATTGGAATGAACTTCTGGAGGCCATTTAGCATTGAAATGAGAATATTGATAACGTCTTCCTCCTGGAAGCTGGTTCCAGATGATTGGTGTTCTCATGGGCAGACTTGCCTCTTAGACCATTTTCTTTCCCTTTGTTTTAGTGTTTTAAATGGAAGCTTCATTTGTTTGTTAAACTGTCTAAAAAGCCTTCTCTAAAATCAACAATATGGTGACAAGGCAGAGAGAAGTTTAATATGAAGGAAACAATACTGTGGAGTTTATGAGCTACAAACAGAACCAAAGACATGCAAAGAAGCAGCAATTTAAGTGAAGCTAGATAGAGAATTGATCTTTGATTACAGATAGAAGACATCTTTTTGGAGCATAAAATGCATGTCTCACTTGTTTGTTAACGAGTTTCAGAACTGCACTAGGCCAGGAGGTCATTCCCATGGACTTTATACTGTCTGTGGCTGTAAGGAGCTCTGGAATGGAAGTAGAAGTGGTGCTCAGTAGCCACAGCTACTCAGAGCACCCAGTGATGTTCCCAGTGTGGCTAAGATTTGGCAATGTGTCTGTCCTCTGCAGGAGCTCAGTGAGATGATGTACACAGACCGGCCAGACTGGCAGAGTGTGATGCAGTACGTCGCGCAGATCTACAAGTACTTTGAGACCTGAGATGCAGAGCAAGAGGTGGACAGAAGTGGAGAAGAGAACAAAGAATGCTACAGATGCACATGATCACTTTAAAAATCCACTTGCTCCTCTTCCAGAACCAACCTAAGCTCTTAGTTTGAAAGAAAGCTCTTCCATTATTCCGATTACATCTGGGACTGCAACCAAATAAATACCCACTGTCCATCTATACAAACCAAATCCATCTGTAGTTTTATTCCCACATGGACATTGCAAAGCATTTTCAAACATCTGTGGGATGTTTCTGAAGAGGATACCTTCTGCTAAGGAACGTCTTGCCTCAAACCAGACTCCACCATCAGGAGACCTGCTACAGAATGAAGTTCTAAATCAATGTGGACTGTGCTGGCACTCAAGGGAAGGCTGGGAGATTGATACTGATGTAAAAGCTCACAAAAATGCTCTTCTTGCCAAAACATGCTTAACTCATCCCAAATACATGTTGTTTTCTTGTCTCCATGTATTTTATAAAACATCAGAACAGATGCACATAGGTGTGTAGAACCTTAACCTGAGTTATTCCCACACACCTGATGCAGTAAGTGTACCAACCACTTCGCTTGTTGTAGCTTAACCAGCAGGAGAACAGCATCATCTGCAACTCAGAAACCATCACCAGTTAGTGAAAGAACTCCAAGAGATCCTGCTAGGTGCTGGGACTTCATTTCAGATCAAACAGAAGTAATCTCTTTGAGGAGAAATAGCTTTATTACTACAACTTTGTTACTTGATTACTACAGGAAGCCAGAGCTTGGCTTCCCAGCTGACTGTGCAGGCACAGTTACCATTGCAAATGCCATTCACTAGCTTTAGTTTGCAAGGTGCCAGTGGTCAGGTGATGACTCTAAGCAATACAGGCACATCTCAGTGGTTTGTATTTTTGTGGATTAAGTGGAGTAACTTCTTCTGTGTCGATCCTGCATAATCAGCACAGACCTGTAATTGCTGTGTAGAGGTGTGGATCTTGAGACAGCCTCTGCCCTGTCCAGTAAGATGTAGTCCCTGTGCTACACCCTTGGAAGGGGTTTCACCCTGTGAAGGCCCACAGTAACCTATTGGTACTGATGGAAGTTGTGACTTCACTCCACAAGTTACAAAGAATGTAACTGGAACCCCTCTCTGTATCCTAGAAATCCCTAAGGCAGCAGAGAATAGCTTTCCAGCTCAGTAATACTGTTAGTAAAACGTCTGGAAGATACTGTTTCGTTTCCATTATACTGTTTCTTATTTCACCTCATGAAGTCAATTTTTCTGTTTGTCTCCAAGGATAGCAGGATCAAACTGGCTGCTTAATTTATTGTAGGAGCAGGTCTTGGAGAGCATGCTTTGTACAGGACCTCATGGAGGGCTGCCTAGCTGCTTTAGATGATGCTGGTAGAAGAAAGTTGTTGTTTAGTTAGTGTGTTTAACCCCGTGACCAGGTTTGATGCGTTGTGAATGTTAATCATAGGGAGCTCTAGAGATTGTTTCACTTACAAAAAAAATAGTGTGTGCTCACTGCTCTTAACTCCTGAAAAAAGGTTCATGAAATAGAAACAAACTATTCCACAGGAGAAACCTGATTTGGGGTTTTTCCAGGGCTTTGCAGGTGGCTGATCACAGACTCCGGCTTCCCCAAAGTGCTTTGTTGGGTGGTTGGGGTATTTTCATTAATACTACTACAATTCTACTATTTAATTAGTAAAGAACCGATTTCAGACGTTGGTTTTCTCACAGCAAAATGCAGGATTAAGGGAGAGGTGGCAGCAGCCAAGGTCAGTGAGTGTGCTCAATGGAGAGGAAGCTGGTGGAATGCAGTGTGTGCCTCTTCCACGGGAGGAGAAAAGCAGTGCTTACTCTTAGTTTAGTCTGACCTGTATTCAATCCATTGCTCCCAGGAAAGTCTGATTCCAATATTTTGAGAGCCTGTGTGATTACAAAAGACAGTGGCAGGCACTCAGAGTGCCTCATGCTCCTTGTGTCATCCTGCACTGTGAGAAGGCAGTTGTAAGTGCTGGCTGGAGCTCTTTGCTTTGCAAGAGAGTGCTTCCTAAATTGAATTAACTCTCCAGTATCTTTCAGCATACACTCTGCCATCCCTAGAGAACATAGGGTGAGCTGCTCTAAGTGTTCTCAGATATGCCTTGTGTCATGTGATAAGATGGAAGTGGGATATAGCCGCTGGGCAGAGTTCATTTGGGAAGGCGGTGGCAGCGCAGAGCTCCCCGGCCCTGTGGACGCAGCAGGCTCTTGTCCCCTGAGGTATCCCTTGGCAGGGATCCCGACTCTCTCCAACGGGCTGTAGTTCAAAGCCTAGTGAAGTCAACACAGAAAATTCCATATTCCTCAGTGGGCTTGGGATTGGGCACTTGCAGGGATGAGAAAATCGCGTTTAATTCCCAGCGTCTGGTAAACACTTCAGAGTCTGAGGGCTCCACTTGATCTGGAAAAGAAAGAGAATCTTAACCCTCTGGTCACTGGCAGCGTGTTCCGTGGGGCTGCCAGAGGCACACTAACTGTGTGTGTCATCCAGTGTGTCAGTGTTGTTTGCTTGCAGCACCCTTCTGACATGGATTCCGATCTGTTTCCCCAAGACTCAATCTGACCTTACAAACCATCGTTTGATCCAGCAGCTTTTGTGTAAATCATCTGTGCAAAGCAACGTCTGTCAGCTCTCTGCACGCTCTCCCGTGCCTGCCAGTAGCATAAACACTAATTCCACTTAATTCTAATGGTATATTCTTAAGGGTTTTTTACTTACCTAGGAGTTAGAACAACTGAGTAGAGAAGAAGACGCTCAGTTTCACCATTTGCTCAGTGTTACTCTTCATTCTTCAAACCTACAACACATCTTGTGTAGAAATGCTGATACTTTGAGATTGGGAGAGGCTCTTCCAGATTGTTTTTTGAGACTTAAGAATATGGTTTATGTGTTCACTTAGCTGTTACAATATTGTGTGGTTTTTCTTCCTTTTGAACCTTGCACAGTTACATTTCTAGACATGGGTTTTCATGCTGCCTTAAAATTGGAATATGAATTGAAATTTGTCCCACACAAGGTGCTGCAGACCAACCTGACTTTCAGAAAATCCACAGGCCCTTGTAAGACATCTCAAATTCCAACTGCTAAATTAAACTTATAGCTGCCTTAACACTGAGAGAGTTTGCAAACTAAGCTAGAGGGTGGAGGGATAGTCTGTAAAAAATCTGAGACTCCCCTGAAAGTGGCCTAGAATGGGATGTGTGATGGTAAGATGTGAATGGTGGAATGCATTGTATCCCTAACAATTTGCCTGAACTGCCTAAATCCTTTCTGACTTTGCCTCTTGGGAGTGATGCATCTTTCCCTGATGCAGGCAGATGAAATCTCTTCATCGTGTTACCATATGCTCCCTGAATGTACAGTCACACTTAAACATGCCTGCCTGTGTGTGTGTGTGTGTACATGGGTAGTCTGTTGGGCTGCAGGAAACCAAACGAGCTGGTTTTGGATGAGCATGTGAGAAGAATGGTTAGGATGGGGATTTCAGTGAAGTTCCATGGAGGGATATTGCATCGTGTGGCTGGAGGAGAGGAGATCAAGGTGTGACAAGTACAGTCTGACTCCCAGAGAGCCTGGGGAGCCGTGGAAGGTACGAGTGGTTTTGTTGGCTTGGGAAGGTGCAGAGGCGTTGAGGAGCGAGCCTGGAGTCAGCCCTCTAAGAAGGCTTTCTAGAAAGGCTGATGAGTTGTTTCTGAAAGTACACAGCAAAACTGAGGGGAGGGACAGTCTGGTGTGGGAGGAGAGGGGCATATATGGGTCATGCTTACCCAGGCATTGCAGGCAGCAAAGGATGGCGGCTTGGAGAGTCCTTACCATCATCTTGAGTGATGTTTCTCCTCAGCGTGCAGCCCGGGGTGGATCTCAGAGGATGAGGGAAGATAGCACAGACCTTGCTGCCTTTGCCAGGTTCCCCTTCCTCTGCCTGGACACTCAGGGGAAGGCAAAGGGGACAAAGATTTCCCAGCTCTTGCTGTGCTGCGGCGGGGCGGCCGTGCTGAGCAGAGCAGGGTTGGATTAATCACATTCTCTGGTTTCCTCTCAGCAAGACACCTTCTCTCTGAGTTTGGCAGGTTTTCTCTTTGTCATTTGAAGTTGTGTTTCACAGGTTTTCCCTGTATTTTCCCTTGTTTTGTAGGTGCAGGGTTTCTATCCAAACCAAACAAGCACACGCTGGCAGAGCGATTGGTTCCTCCTGTAGATTGATTCCTGACCTGGAACCCTTTAAAAATCTCACCGTTTTTTTGCTTCACTGACTTTCTCCCTTCATTGGCAATGAAAATACGAGCACTGGCTCATTACTTTGCATATGCCTCCCTCATCTCTCTGTGCTTTTGGTACCAGCTCTTCCAGCAGGAAGTATCTGAGGGGGCCAGCTGTTTGCAAAGCTGCGCCTTGTGTGTCAGTGTGGGGTGAGATTATGCATTTCCCTGTCAGGAGAGGGCTTTTGCCTAACAAGACTCAGGGCACTGAGCATTAAGACATTTTTAAACCCAGCAATAACTTCTTCTATGCTAGACTATTTTGGTTCTCACAACCCCAGTGCCGTTTAGACTCGCTCACCGACACGGTGTAGAATCAAGCTCAGAACTGACCCACAGCTGAAGTTTTCTCAACCAATGGTCTCTACGTTTTTGACCTGTACGTGTGCCAAGTTCCACTGGGCAGTGCTGGACATGATGTTTTTATTGATTGTTGATCCAGGCTTGAATTTGTCACATGGGATAACTACCCCTAACAGTCCAGTACTTTTAGCTTTCTCTCTTGGGTACAGATGTTACATGGTAATCTTAATTTATACAAAGAGCACATTAGAATGTATATACTAGGCATTGCCAGATTTGGCCATGCAAATATTTAAAGATTAACATTATTAAAATGTATGATGAAAAAAAATCTGTGTAATATTTCTAATAAATCTTTTTCTGTTTCTGATGGCTGGTGTAGTGTTTCAGATGCCTCCATCCAAACCAGATTCTCCTGCAATCTGCTGGGAAGTGGGACTCTGGGGGAGAGTTTTTAAAAGATACTTGTGGTTACTGATTCTCCTACACTAGTAGCAAAGAAAAATTGGTCAGAATCTTCTTTTCATAAATACATCGAGTTCCACTTGTTTTGAGTAACTTAGATGCATTTAGGTGCCTTTTAGAAGATTGTCTTGGGGATAAAGGAGTGCAAGAGATGTCAGCTGCTGAAACAAATGGTGTCGAAGAGATGGTAGGAAGTCATCCTAGTGCAGAGGTAAGGAAAGAACTCGGGAGAGACCAGTGTCTCTGTGTCAGGGCTCTTAACTGACCACAGGATTAAGAAAGAAGTAGCCAAAAAGTGGAAGCAGGACTCATGACTGGAGTAAAGTGTACAAATAAGTCAGGAGTAAGCTTAGAGGCAAGATGAGTTACAGCTCTGAGTGGAGTCCAGCTGGGAGGTAGCCACAGGGCAGTACAAGGGATGAGCACAGCATCTGCTCTTCTGTGAAACCAACTATGCAAAGGTAAGAGGTGGAAATCCGACAGGAAGGCTAGTGAGCAGACCTGGCACGGTTCTGTTTCCTGCCACAGAGAGGACTAGCAGCTGCTGACCTTTTAAAAGGAAGCCAGAGCATCCTGACTGAGATTGCAGGCTGAGCATCGGCACCGACCGCGAGGGGAACCGGTGTTCCTGATGGAACTCCAGGTAGGACCGAGCTACAGCAAAGAGGGCAACAATAACCCTGTCAAAACCTGGATGCCCAGCAGGGATGCTCCTCAGGACTTCTATTACAAACCCTCTCCTTGAGGAGGGCTTCCAGACTTCAAGACACTAACCCTGCAGAGAATCCCTTCCTGGGGCTGCACAGCGAGCTGGGGAGGAATTCAGCCCCATGGATGCTGTGCTCCAGCTGCTGCCCACTCTACTTACAGAGCTCTCCCAGATGCTGAGATCAAATTTCAGAACTTTGCAGAGGCTTCTTTAGCTCGTGACAGCAGTGGAAATGCTAGAACAATCCAGGTCACTGAGTCAGCAAAGAAGACACGGAAGATAAAGGAAATGGGCATTTAAATCTCTTCAAGCCTCTCAAGTGTGTTTGTGTTCAGCTGGTAGATGAATTCTTATGGGAAGAGTTCTCGTTTACATCACCCAGACTACTTTGCCTTTCCCCACCTAGTATCATGTTTCAGCCCCGGGTTTTTAAGCTGGGCTGATCCTTTCTTGTGGCACAGGCAAGGCAGTGTTGTTTTGATGTTTGTCTCATCTGCGCAGCTTTATATCCTGGGCAAATTGTGAGGTGACAAAGCGTTCCTCCTCCTTTCAAGCTGCCACCAGGGCTTTATGGTGAAGGTTTCCTGTAGCTCACTGATGAAGCATTAGGGTAAAAATTTACACCTCAGTTGTCTTCTGCAAAGGAATTCTTGGAACTAGCCCTGTCTTGCTCTCTGGAAATCTCACCATCACCAGGAATGCAGGCTCACATTGTGCTTCAAGTCTAAGGAGCAGGACTCTGAGCACTTGAGTTGGTTGACTGTGTGACCTTGGAACAAGGCAGTTCATGTCTGTCAATTTAAATTCTCAATCCTTCACTGATCTCTATCTGTTTGACCTCTCTTTTTTGGCTAGAAAACCTTTGGGGCAAGAGCTGTATCTGCTAAGGGTTTATAGAGCCTCCAGTCCTAAGATAATGTGCAGTTTTACAGTAAAACTAATTAATTATCTGACCAGATTGGGTTTGCAGTGTTTGGTCCCAGTGGGGAGAGATCCTGGTTGTTGTCCAGCCCTGTGCAGGGGAGCTGTGATCTCTCCAGCCTGTGCTTGTGAAATCGCCCTGTAACAGGAGCTGGGTGCAGGTTGGCATTCAAAGCTGCATGTGCCTGGCTACCTCATTTCCCTCTTCCTGCCACCCAACCAGCTCTTGGTTGCTGATTTCTCTCTGTGTCCTACAGTAACTGCAGTAAGTGAGGAGCTTCAGGGGTTTTTTGTCCATGGCTTAAACTGTTGGGCAGCATCCTTCATGTCTGGTGGCCTGCAGCAATTTTTTGATACAGACTCTTGAGTCTGAGGATATGGAAAGGCAAAAATCCTTCCTGCCTTACTCACCAGGGAGCAAAAATTGCATGTGATGAGTTTGTCCCACTCTCTGTCTAGAGACAAACCTCCCAAGACCTTGCTGTCAGTCTGCTCTTTCTGCAGTACAGAGCTACCAGTGGGTAGCAAGTTACCTGTTAGTGTGGCTACTTTAGTTCACGTTTGCTTTGGTTTTAAACAAACAATCAAACAAGATATCTCTGTTTGTTGGCTCTTTAAAAACCTGTCCCTGGAATCCTTGCTTGAGCTGCAAGGGCTACAAAACACAGTCATGCTATTGCAGACTGGGACTCAAAGCTTCAGCCAACAACTGCTCGTAAAAAACATGTGCCATGGTGGTAAGTCTGTCAAAAACTGAACAGTCCAGGATGCATGATTGGAAAGAATGTAAGAAAGTCCTTATTTCTGTCAGGATTTGCTATATTCATCTCTCTGCAACCATTAATGTCTGTGAATTCCCTCATTATCTTTCAGAAAACAGATTCTGCTTAGGAAGAACTGGTTCCAAAGCCCTGCTGTCTCTCACTGCCCAGCTTGGTGTTTCCGTTCCTGAAGTAAGCTGCTAAATGCTTACAGGCAGCTGTGCTGTCCCAGCTCTTTGGAATATACTCCACAGGCTTTGATTTCTCTGTTGGAAAGAGCTGGGTTCTCTGTGGAAGCTGTCAGCAATACATGCTGATGCGTTTGTGAGTGGCTTAGCAGGAGACAGGAAATGAGACTTGAGGCCAGTCTTTTTCCCAGGATTATTTGTGGCTGGTTGTAGATGGGGTGAGATGATGAGGTTCAGGACTGCTTTGCTGCTGAGTTTGTTTTCACTGCCAAGTGTCTCCTGATGCTTAGAGAAGATTGGGGTGGGAAGAGTAATTCCCTCCCTGACTGGTGCACCTTGTTCTGTTTGAGATGGAAAGGTTTTGTTTGCATCAGCATAGTGTTTCTGCCCCATCATGAACCAAGACCTCTCTGTGAACACACAGAGCTGCTCCAAACAGGGATTCCAGGGTTTTGAGGTTCATGTTCAGAGCCCCTGGCAGAGGCAGACACAGACAGAAGCAAAGATCCATGACCTGACCTGCATTTGAAGCTCAAGACCACAGAGCTGGTGTAGTCTGAAGTTTAAAGCCTGGAATGAGCACTAGGAGTCTCAGGTTCCCAGGTGGGGCTTTCCACGGGAGCAGAGGCAGGCATGCTGGTCACAGACATGGTTTCAACCTACGTGAACTCGTTTGTGGTTCCAGGAGATGTGATGAAAAGGAAACTCTGGGTTTCAGGAAAAGTTTATTACTGTGTTTTCCAGTCTCCCCCATCTCTGAGCCAACCCTTCTGTGCCTCCCCTGCATCATTAACAAAGCTCATTTCACCCCAAATTCCCAAGTTCCTGCTACCTTAAAGGATGGGACCTCAGTTCATGGTCTTCTTAGCTACCCAGCTTGCTGGCTTTACCACTCTGACTCCAGAGACACCAGGCTTTTTAAACTCCTCAGAGACATCGCGCTTTCCAGACACCACCACCACCAGAAATCTTCCTGGAAGAGCAGAAGTTTCTGTAGTGCTGTCATTAGGAATGGCAAACGACTCTGTATACATCTCTCCTGAGGCTGCAGTAGCCATAGTGATGTTTGGAAGGAAGGTCAGTGCAGGTGAGCTTTGGCTGAGAAGCTGTCGTGGTCATCCACGTGCTTGAAAGATAATGAGCTGTAAGGGATGGTAGGGAAGCATAAGCACTGCAAGGAGACTAAGGAGTCTTCCAAATGGAGACTGCAAAGGTCAGAGCCAGGTGGCTGGAGCCCCCCAGGTAATGGTTTAGAATTTGATGTGGGAAAACTGCAGGTGCAAATTCTGAGTAGTGGGACCCTAAGTAAATGTCACCCAGGAGAGATGACAGCCAGACTGGGGGGGTCAATCAGTGGGTTTTTATTGAGCACAGCAGGAAGAAAATGAAAGCTGTAAAATGCCAAGGTGGGTAAACACTGTTCACATATCTAGAATGTGAACTGCTGTCCCTTCCTAAGTACATAGCAATGACTGAGGTTTGGACCCGATGATCTCTCGAGGTCCCTTCCAACCCCTGTGATTCTATGATTCTATGATTCTTACCCACACTCTGAGAGCTTAAACTGGTTAAAGAGAAAGTAACAAGATTAAGAGAATGAACAGGGGAGCGAGAGCCTCCTCTCACCTGTTCCAGGCACAGCTGGGCACCTTCTATGCAGAGCTCTATTTTACCACTTCATGTGGCTTTAAAAAAACCCCCAAAGAGTATATAGCAGTTCAAACCCTTGTTCCACCTTGATGTGCTGTGATTTTTGTCTTCTCACCTTTCTCTCTCGTTTTAAGTCACTCCCACACATGAGTCAAGGGATCGAATTAAGTCCTTGAGCCGGTGATTCAGCCGGACACACTCAACCTTCTCCCAACAGGATCAAGCTCCTGGGAAGTGAGGTTACTACCATGAGTCGTCTTGGCTTTTTCAGCTATAAAATGTCCATTATTTTCCCTGCAGAAATACAAACTGCAGGCAGGGCAGTTATGGTGAAAGCTGTGAGCGTGGCCTCTTGCTTATTTATAACACAGCTACTAGTATCGAGTTCGGGCAGCCCACCAGGTCTGGATAGCATGGCAGCAGCAATATTATATGTACAGCTCAGCCCTTGAGAGCAATTGGAGTGCCGAGGCCCTGGAGAGCCTTTCTGGCAAGGGAGAGTTCAGTCTTGCAAAGGGGCTGCTAATATTAATAATAAATAATATGCCGTGGGAGATTGTGCTCTGGGTTCTTCCCCTTCAGCTGTGATGAAGGTATTGCTTTCATAGCAGCTGAGCTGGGAGGGTTTCTGATAAAGCCTTGTGAGGATGGAGACCATGCTAACCCAGCTCTTGGGCTGTAACGGTGTTGAGCACGAGGTTTATGTAGCCTTTTTTTGCCAAGAGACAAGAAAACCAGAACAATCTCCTCTCTTTGTGATGTATTGATGTGACAGGAGCTGTAACAATGATACTGGGGTTCGGTGTGCGCTGGCAAGCAAGTGGGGAGCCAGCGCTGGGGAGGGGGAAGGCTGGTCCTTCCCTCTGGACTGGCCCCTGTGAGGTTTCTGGGTGTATTCTGCAGTTTTCCCCCTTGCCCCAGCAAAGCTGCCTTGAGTGACCAGCTAGAGGTCGGGGATGGTTTTCAGAGCTCTAGCTGGGACCTGGGCCACCAGGTTCAAGGCTTCTCTGTGTGTGTAGCTGTGCACTAACAGCCACAGGTAACCGGAATAACGGTGCTCTGGAATTCACAGATCCTGGTTCCACCTTGCAGAGAGCAAACAGGCTGAAGGATTTGAGTGCAATCTGCCTTTTCTCTAGAACTGGAGCATAATTCTATGCTCAGAGCACTTGCATCACACTAGTTGAAGTCTTCTCAGGGTATTCACTTGGCGTGCCAAATGTCACACTTCTGCATAAAGCAGAATGGCTTTAACTGCTTGGGATGAGTGTGTTTCCCTGCACATCAGGGAGCAGAATCACTTCTTATTGTTGCCATGAAGTGTTGGCTGGGGGTGAAGCTGGGAGGCAGGCCTGGGGAGCAGGCACTCTGCAGGTTGCTTTCTTCAGGGCATGAAGGTGTTGGCCTGGAATCGCAATCACCAATGGCATCCCTGCCCACCCAGCTTCACCCTGGGCTTCCTTCCAGCTACTGATCCTGGCCTGGAAATGGAGCAGTGCTTCCTATTGATTTCTCTGAGGAAATTGGCTGTACCAGCTCCACCAACATAAAGGAGACAACTGGGCCCAGTAACCAGTCTGGAGCCGTGTGCGGGTGAGGCCTCGCAACTGGGGCTCAGCACTGCTGGGGCTTGATGCGTTGTTGGCTGGAGCTGCTGCTTTCACCTGAAAATGCTGCTGGAAGAGCACTTGGCTCTTCATCATAGGAGGTGGATAGTAAATAAAATTAAACCCAGAGATAAATTAAAAATGTCTTCAAAATGGTATCTCCATGCCCTTGCCTCTGCTCAGCCAGAATCCTTCCCTTTTAATTTCACTGCTGTTTATAGTTTGGGGTTTTTTCAGTCTTGTGGTGACTTTTTTGTTTTCCAATGAAAGGTGTAAGATATAACCCACAACTTGTAAAGAATTCACACACCTGCATTGTTACAAGGTGAGTTCTTGCAGATAATTTAAGCTCTGGTTTTAAATTCCAGGATAATATTATATTATATTACCTGGCAGTGACCCTGGGGTCTAGAAAAATCCAAGTTTTGTTAGTCTGTACTTCACCATCTTACCGTAATTTTCTCTGGTTTGTTTTCCAAGGATTTTGCAAACTTATGGAAGTCTCCAGTATGGAAATTGTTTTCCCTGGAATTTCAGCCTCTGCTTTCCTTTCCGGCTCCCTTCCACAAACCCACCTTTGGCCATTCACCTCCATTGTTCACTGCAGAGCTCATCTGGGATCTTTGACATGCTAATGCTCAGCGCAGGCAATAAATATTCAGGCACTGAGTACTCCTTTCACCTGCCTGCATACCTCCTTAGCCTCAAAAATCGTGGTCCCTTCGCCTAGGCTGAGGGTAGTTCAGCCCCATCGTTTGCAGCACAGCTTTGAAGAGGGTTTTTATACCCACCGCATGGGTTGCAGGTTATATTGTGTCTTGGGAATCCTTTCTTGGAGCCAGGTTCAGGACAAGATACATCTTGTCCTACAAAAGAGCTTAGAAGTGCTAGTGGAGACTCAGAGGGTAACAGGGATTGGGTTCACACAGCAGGGCCAGTTCAGCTGGACTAATGGGTCCTATGGAGCAAGTTGTGGCTGAGGTATGATGCCCTGGCAGTCAAGCACAGCCCTGTGACAGATACAGCCTGTTCATAGTCCAGATCCCTCTGTCCACCTTATGACCCCCTGGCCATCACCGCCATCTCTGGCCATTCCTGTCGGTGAGGGTCCTTGTGGCAAAGGCCAGGAGTGAAAGAGGTTGGAATGTGAGTGCTGCCCAGGGAGAGCGTGTGCAGGGGCTTGTACTGAGGGGTGCTGTGGGGTCTGGAGGAGCAGAGAACCTCTGAGCTTCCATGGACATAGAAGGGCGATGCCATGACACGGGACTGAGCCACAGCCTACACTCCAAAGCAGGGCTTGTTGAGAAAGCCCTGGGGACTGCTCCTGTCCTACTCACCTCCTGGGTGGGGTGGAGCTGTCCCTTAGTGGGAGGGGATGGCTGGCACCTGCTTTGCTTGTGATGCCCCCAGGCACCCAAGAGACAGTTCTACTCAGGACCACAGCACGCTCAGGTCAACGATGGGCTCCCAAAGTCAGTATGACCGATGTGCCTGTAGCAGCAAGACAGATGGACTGTTTCCCTGGCAACCACTTCCCCCCCTCCATTTTTGATACCCAGAAGATGTTGGTGTCCCTTTGAAGCAGAGACACTCCTGCTTTGGCACTTGTTACTCCTCTACCACCATGTCCTTAGCACCTGGGATGGCAAATCCAGCTGCAGGATCATCGAGGACATCTCAGCTGTCCCTGACTCATGAGCTTTTCTTTGGTTCTAGGCTTGGTGCAGAGGGACACCTGTGGCTACGGAGAGATGTGGGGCTCCTCGTGAGTGCTTTGTGGCTGGGCCAAAAGTACTGAAGGTGTCAAGGCAGAGATTGCTAGGGAAGTCCTCAGCAAAGCCTGAGGCTGCGCAGAGGCCTCACACAAGCGAGATCACAGAGGGCTGCAGGAAACGTGCTGCCTCCAAAGCGGCCGCTCTGCTCCCCTGGGGCCTGTACGACAGAAGGAACAGCACGTACGAGGCTGGTGGGCTTCTGCCAAGCTGCAGAGACACGGCCTACAGCCCCACCAGGGTGCTGATCCTGTCCCCCTCTGCCTCGCCATTCATAACGTGGGATCTGTTTAAATCTGCTTCCCGCTGAACAAAAGAGCCAGGTCAGTTCTTAACACTTGAAAGAAGCAGATCGGGGCTGGGTCCGTTTCCTGCATGAGTGTTGAGAGGCAAATCCTCGGAGTAAAATAGAATCCAGGAAAGTAAGAGTAACGATGATTCATTTGTCTCTGTGTCTGACAGCCTCACATCCAGCGGTGCGCCGGGGACGTGTTGCCATGTCACTGTTATGCTCCAGTTCTTGAACGGGGCCCAGAAGCTGCCAGCTTTGGGCTGTATTTACCTTGCTAATTGTGTGGCTTCCGTGCTCCTTTACAGGCTCCAGTATATAAATATGCACATTATCACCAACGGATTCATCATCCTAACAGCCCCAAGAACCATTGAGTTTCACAGCGCCTGCTCTGATGGTTACTTAAGGCCAGCACATCCAGCTGGTATTTAATGGCAGGGTGCACAATGCCGTGCATTTAAAGCAGGACTCAAGGATGCAGCTGGAGGGCAGGGGCAGCATCTCTGGCTGGGAACGGGCTCATCCACCTCTTACTGCCAGCAGGATTTAACCACGTTTGGTACACCAGTGCTGAGGATGCTTGTCCGTGGCTCTACTTACAGTGAGGTTGTATTCCGAGTATGTTCAGCTGCATCAGTGAGCGCCAAAGCAAACCACTGGACCTTGGCAAAGGCTTCACTGCTTTGGGACGCCATCAATCTCTGTGTAATGCAAAATCCATAATCTCCACATTGCCTTACTACCTGTCTCCCAGAGACACCTTGCCCAGAGCAACCAATTCATCAGAACCTGAAATAATGGTTTCTCTCGCCGTGCCTGACTTGATAAACCACAATTTCCCCTGGCTCAGCCTGTCAAAAAGTGCTTCCATGATCACAAAAGCAGCTCTGCTGCTGAGGAAACGCAGCCACTGCAAAAAGTTGATTCTCATCAAGCTGAGGTGCTGTAAAGCAGCAGAGGCTTCTGTTGGCATATGTTTGAGAACTTTGGGAGCAGCATGTGTAAAATCCCTGATGTAAATCCATTGCTTTGCGGGGAAAAGTGCTTTTCCATGATCGTTGACATGGTTATAACAAGCTCTGCACGAGGAAAGCTACGCTCATCCCAAAATAATAAATAAACCAAACCAGTGTAGGCAAGTTCAGGATCCAGATGGTGCTGAGAAATACGGAGCAGCCTGGCATGGGGCTGGGTAATCACAGCCTTGAGGTCTCCTCAAAGCTCTGTGGTACTTTTCAGTGCAGTCCTGGGTGGACACCGATGTCCGTGCTTGTGCTGTGCCACCATGGGCATCAGTCCTTTCCTCGTGCCTACAAAGTGGGTGCAAAGGTGTTAGGGGTAGCGACACGCCCAAGTGATGATGCTTCTGTCTAAAAGGAGCAAGGGGACCTTGCCCTTTGTCCCCATCGGATCAAATATACCACAGCCTTGGCCCTCCTTTAGTGTCCTACTCATCCCGAAGCATTCTGCTCCTGAGAGTCCAACTGGAATAAAAAGGCTTCATTCAACATCAGTGAGGAGTTCCCTTCACATCTGTCTCATCCAAAGCTTTTCTCATCCATTTATGCCATGACAACAAAAATAATTTAGAACCTTTTTTTCTTTCTCATGAGTTTCTGCTCTGCTTTAACTTGGGATCCCCAGAAAGCTTTACCTTCCCCTCTTCCATAGGATTTTATTTCCAACTGTTTAAACAGAAAAAACCCAAACCCATTTTCTTTTCCTTTCTGATTGCTACAGGAAGGTATATTTTGCTCTGTTGTTAGGATTTTGTTCCCCAGTTTCTCTCCTGGATTGTTTAGTGCTGCTGAATGCTACAGACTGGTGTGCAGTTCAACCTCTGATCCAGTTGGGTTTTGAGGGTGAACACAATATAAAGCCTGAAAGCTGTGATGGAAAGGTAAGCAGTAATTAAATTACATTGCCCTTCAGATTCTCTGCTGGTTTTCAGATCCACCACAGCAGCCAACCCCTTTCTTTGGGTGAATGCATCAAGGTTTTAATTTTTTCCAGGTTTCTTAGCCCTTAGCTCCTGTGTCCCTGTGAGTAACAGCGTTTGCTAATCCGTGGTATTTTGCCATCTTTTTACATCAGGAGACGTCACGTTGTGTGATGACCGTCCACAGGCTGAGCCCTGTCATGACTCTTGTGAAATCACCTACTTTTGGCCAGTGCTTTGCTCTTAGCTGGGATTTTCCTCCCTGTGCCCGTACCCCCGCCGTGTCCCACCCACCAGCCTGGACCGGCTGCTGAGCCCAGGTCGTGCTGGGGCCGAAACCTTCGGGGGCATCTTCCCAAACTGGTCCCGGGGAGAGCAACCAGCCCGGGGGCAGCGGCGGGTGGTGCCGGGGTCCGGGCGGGGCCGGTACCGGGGTCCAGGGCCGGGCGGTGCCGGTGCAGGTGCCGGGTGATGCCGGGTGCGGGAGGTGCGGGGGGGCCGGTGCCAGGGTCCAGGGCCGGGCGGTGCAGGGCGGTGCGGGGGTGCCGTCCCGGGGCCCGCCGGTTCTCGGCCAATCGGCTCCGCGCCGCGCACTCCCCGCCCCGCTCGCCCCATGTGCAGAAATAGCCCCGCCGCGGCCGGCAGCGGCTTTTCCGCGGGCGGAGCGGCGGCAGCGGAGCATCCCCGGCAGGAGCGGCGGCGGCGGGACCGTCCCGTCCCCATCCCCATTCCTGTTCCCATCCTGCCCCGAGGTGCCGGCGGATGATGGCCCCGCGGTGGGAGCGGCGGCCGGACCCCGCGGCGACCGGGCGGTGACCGGTGCCCCGCGGGAGAGCGGCCGCGGATGCCCCCGGGGGCCGGGCGGTGCGGGCAGCGGGGGGCCGCGGCCCGGGGCTCGCCGCGCCCCTCCGGCCCCCCCACGCCCCGGCGGCCGGGCGGGAGGCGGCGGTGAGCCCGGACATGGGAGTTTCTCTCCGGGAAGCGCTGCCCCGTGGCCTGTTGGTACCTGCGGCCGGGCGCCCGGTGGAAAGTACCTTTCTCTCATGAACAGCTCCGGCTCCTCGCCCTGGGCTCTCGCCATGGACACTATGAAAACCACCTACATCGTGCTGGAGCTGATCATCGCCGTGCTGTCTATCGCTGGCAACGTGCTGGTCTGCTGGGCCGTGGCCATCAACAGCACCTTGAAGAACGCCACCAACTATTTCCTGGTGTCCCTGGCCGTGGCTGACATCGCCGTGGGGTTGTTAGCCATCCCCTTCGCCATCACCATCAGCATCGGGTTCCAGGTGGATTTTCACAGTTGCCTCTTCTTCGCCTGCTTCGTGCTGGTGCTGACCCAAAGCTCCATTTTCAGCTTGCTGGCTGTGGCCATCGACAGGTACCTGGCTATTAAGATCCCGCTGAGGTAAGAGGCTGGGCAGCACGTGAGTAACCACATTCCCTGCCAGCCCAGGCTGTGACCTTCCTTGCCCTGTTGCACAGGGACCTGTAGTCTCTAGCGTTGCCATAAGAGGTTTGCTGCTCACAGGTGGTGGTGATGATGGTGAGGAAAACACCAGGGGTTTGGCCCTTGCTTGCTGCAGGTCTGGGGTTAGTCTCTCAGTATCCTGCCTCTGAGCTCAGCTTCTTGGGGATATTTGTCTTGGGAGGGTCAGTGGCTTCGGGGAGGTGTGGGGGGGGGGGATGCAGAGGTGTAGTAGTGTGCTTGGGATAGTTGTAGCTAATCTATGTAGGTATTTATACAGCCCCCATTATTGCAGTGTCTGGGCATCTCCCAGGTAATTAAATGTAGGAGCAACCGCTCTTTCTCCTACTTCCCAGCCTGTTAGAGAAGTAGTTTTGCTGGCTGTCTCTTCCTGAGCCTGGGACACAATCCTGAGCTGAAAGTTATCTCAAACAGATCTGATTGTGACTTGGTACAGACCTCGTGTTTGGAGCTAGGGCTGGAGCCTGCCTAGGCTGTCTTTAGAGGGATGTAATGAATGGACTGAAAGTACAATTCATAGCATCTACAAACGCTGACACTGTATTTCTGTGCCTGTACATGTGCCTTTTCCTTCTGAGAGTGCACCATATGTGAGCGTATAGATCAGAAAGTGTCAGCTCTGTGCATATGCCATGAAAGAAGAGGGAAGGAGAAAGGATTCTTACACCAGGTTTTAGGATTTTATGGTGTTAAACCTTCATCCAAGTGCAGTAGCAAAGGCACACATTGGTTTCCTTCTCATTCATGGGAGAGTGTGATATACTGGGGCAAAATGCACTGAATGTATTTCACAGGGAGTCGGTGCAGCTGCTTCCTTAAGGGCTCCAAACCCTGGGCGTTGTGTTACAAGTGTGCTGAGCCCATCAGACTCAGCCCCCTTCACATCTGTGTTCCCCCTTGTGAAAGAGGAATTGAGGGAGGGATGGATGGAGTCCCGCTGGGCATCCAGAACTGCTCAGAGAACTGCTCAGAGTTGGGGGCTGGCGTAGAAGGAGGGCAGATTCAGCATAGGGACCTCAGCTCCACTCTGTAAGCTGCAGCTTTCCTGGGTTCTGTTCATTGCTGGTATTTCCCTTGTGCCAGCGATAAATTCCCCCTAAAATGACTTTAAATAAAATAAATCCCTTCGCCCTGTTCTGGCACCTCGCACAGGAGAACTCCCATTCACTGGGCAAACAGTAATTAGTCATCAGGCAGATGATAAAAGCTGGTAGTGGAAATGCTGAGTGGCTGAGTGTCATAGGAGCCTGGAAATTCCATGGGATGCAGAGCAACGAGAACCAAGCTGCAGCCCTCATCCACATGGGAGGGAGTGGGACAGAGCTGCTCAGGTTGCTGCCAGCATCTTGGAAATCTGGTTGGATTGAGAGCTGTCTGTTGGCCCCGGATGATGCTTTGGTGCCTCTGCCATTCATTGGTTTGGGGGTTTCTCAGGATGGGGGCTAGCCAGCAGCACAGCAGAGGCTACGGAAGCAGGTTGGGGGTTGTTTTTTAAGCTTGGGGTTAATCACACCTCCTGGTACAGGCAAGCTGTTAATTATACCTCTCTTCCTTTGTACCACAAGCGCTTTTCTTGCAGCGCTTGGCTGAGGAAGTTGCGTCTTGTTGGGTGGGTTTCTCCCCCCTGGAATCCGAAGCGAGGGCAGCGGATCAGAAACGCTCAGTGGGGATGGGTTACAGCTTGGCAGGAGGGAAGTGGTTTTGCTAAGTGACAAAACAGCAAGTATTTCCCTCCTCTCTTTCACAATCCTGGGCTCCACAGGTTTGCTGATTCCCACTAGGTCAGTCCCTACACCCATGGGCCTGACACCTGAGAGCAGTTCTGCCTTGCTCCAGCATCCGTTCCTCTCCCAACGCTGCTTTCCCACCCCGTCTTGGGCTGAATCTTTTATTCCATCTGCACAAACGCCTTGATTGCTGTGAGTGCTTCCTAGCTGGACACAGAGATCCAGGAGTCCCATCCTAGGCTGGTCTAACTGTCAAGTTTGGATTAAGCTTGGTCTTGGAGTTGAGGCCCATTGCATTGATTTTAGAGGTGACTGGTGAGTAAAACCCCTTTAGAAGGAGGGGGGTTTCTTCTGCTAGGAGTGCAGAGCAAGGAACAGGTCATCACTTTGGTAACAGGAGATTGAGGGACTGAGAAGCTGGTTTGATTTGTACAGCCAAGATCAGAAAGAGCACAGAGGAGGTTATAAAACTACACTAGCAAAGCACTTCTCTCCTGTACTACGGTTTTCCAACCAAGGCTTAGTTAGTGCTGTCTTGTCAGCATCCCTCTTCCTGAGGTGCTCCCTGTGGTGAGGGGGCAGGGACTCACCCAGCCACCCACCTCAGGTAAGTACCTGGTTTCTGGAGGAGGTTTGTGCTGTGGGAAAGGAAGGTTGGCCATCGGTTTGGAGGAATGGAGACCTTAGGAAAAGTTTTTCTCACTAAAAGGCTCGTGCTGGAGATGAGCACAGAGGCTGGTAACAGCCTGTTGAGTATGAAACATTTAAGAAAATTATTTATACTGAGCCCTATTAGCAATTCCAATGGATAACACCGTCTCTGCAGAGCAGGCAAGCGCCCCTGTTGCATCCAATGCACCGCCAGCTCCCTGTGGGAGCAGGGACATTGAGAACTGCTTGTGTGTATTGACTGTGCTGTGTTATTTAATGCTATTTCAGGGCTATTTCAGCACACTGAGAGGCTGGGCAGGACTGCAGCCCGGGGGTGTGCAGGAGAAGTTTGCATTGCAGCCAGGCTAATAATGGATTTTTCAGTTTTGTGGCTGAACCAAAACAAAGTCCCACAGGGAAGAGGGAAAATTGTTTCAGTCAAACTGCAACAGCAACGTTGGGAGATTTCAAGTGAGGCAAAGTGATCCTGCCCAACCTGGCAGGATCTTTGGTCTGAGCTGCTTAACCCTTCCCATGCTGTGTGCTGCTTTTTGAAGCAGAGGTGTCCTCACTGGGAAGGAACTAAGAGATTCCTGTCTAGACAACAGCAAAGCACAAACCTTGTAAAAGGTTAAAGGGGTGTTTTAGAACCCTCTCTCTCTTCTGGCTAAAAATATTTGCTGGGTTTGACCCGAAGCCATGAATTCTTTCTGCCCCTTGAAACTCGTTCTTTGTTTTTGACAGATTTAGTGTTTGTGGAGAAGCCCCCACCCCACTGCCCACTTGGTGCAGCTGCAGCTCTGAGCCTTTCCCGGGTCCCTTCTCCCCTGGCTGGGAGAGGGGACACAACCTCTTGTCCTCAGGAGTGATCTAACCCTGCCTTGGACCCTGGTGCTTCCAACCAGGTAGCCTGAGTGTGCCCATCCCTGTGCCACCCCAGGTCACAGCACCATCCTTGCTCTGCCAACCTGACCCCCACCCCGAAAGCTTACTTGCTTCCCTGTAGCACTTCCTCCCAGCAAAAAATCAAAGTCTGGCAGTTGAGCATCTTTCTGCAGCAGTGAATCCATGCCTGGCATGAGAACAGGGCCAGGCTTTTGCTCTCTGGCTTTTCCAGGGCTGGATTTCACCCCCCTCCCCCCAAGTCCCATCACTGGGAGCCAAAGATTTGTAGGTGGAATAAAATCTTTCCCTTTCACTTGCATTAACCCAACTCCTGTGGCATGGCTAACAACTGCAGGGATGGATAGATGCCTGGAACAAATGTGTCAGGAATTAGGGAGAAGTGTATCTGTATTTAGAGAGCAGCAGGAGAATGAAATGTGCTCTGTGACATCACCTTGCTGGGCTGGTGCCTTCCTGAGGGACAGTGAACGTTGTGCTGCTGCTGCCTACCTGGCAAACACCCCGGCTGAGATCTGCTGGAGGGGGTGAATGATCCCAAATTACTCCTTGCGACTGAGCTGTGCTGGTGCTTGTCCTTCCTCCCTGGGTTTAGCTCTTGCCTGTTGCTAGCAGAAGCTCAAAGCTCCTGGGTGGCTTCACCATGAACAAATATTCATGGGTTTGTACCAGTGTGGCCAGCTGGACGAGGCAGGGGATTATCTTGGCCATACTGGGCTCAGTTTTGGGCAACAGGAAAGATCTTGAGGTGCTGGGCAGTGGGTGGGAGAGCTGGATCTACTGGTGAGGAGAGAGGAACCCTCTGCAGAGCCTTGGC
Organism: Porphyrio hochstetteri; assembly: GCA_020800305.1. Lineage (NCBI taxonomy): Eukaryota > Metazoa > Chordata > Aves > Gruiformes > Rallidae > Porphyrio > Porphyrio hochstetteri. The sequence goes on from CM036925.1 coordinate 2,324,619, forward strand.
CGTCCCCTGCCATTTTCTGTGTGCCACCTAGGCTTCAATGACAGGCAGGATTGGGGCTGCTCTTCCTTCTTCTGCCCTTGCTTCATTTCCTTTCTGAAGGGAAATCCTAGTGTTGCCCTTCAGCTGAACTCCCAGCCGTGTTCAGCTCTTCATGTGCAGCTCAGGGGCACAGTGCCAGGTCCTGAGACCCCAGTGGCACTGCAGGCAGCGTTACTCCAGCACCATGGGTGCTCTGCCTCCCCCATCCATCAGGCCTGGCCGAGGCTACCATCATTACTACATTTAATCCACAAGAACCTGGCAAACGTGGCCGGGTGCTGCAGGCCGCAGGGCTGGTGGCTTCGCTTGAGCAACGGAGCCATCATGTTTCTAAGGAAGTTGGTGACAGTTGAGCTCGACCCAGGCAGGACGTGGTAGTGGTGGGGGCTGTGCTGCACCCCGGGGGTGATGCCTGCTTGCCTGGCTGCAGGTCGCAGGGTGCCACTCGCTCCGGGCTTCCGATGCAGCCGACTGGAAGTAGAAGCATGATAAAACCCTCCAGAATAATCTCCTCATGGCCATGAACCCGGGCAGGAATCACAGCTATTTTTAGTGATGAGCAGCCTGGTTGTCTTCAATGCCTGTCCCAAACATTTGCATATTTTTTTCCCCCCCACCTCAGGGGTCACTTCTGTCTTCAAAAGCAAAAATACCACCAGGAAAGGAATTAATTGTCACTGAGAGCTCTGCCCTGAGGCAGCTCCCACAGAAGCTGGGAGGTAGCAGGCAGATGGATGTCAGGGAGCAGCGGGCAATGGGTGTGTGGTGGGAAACCTCATTTCCAGGCTGTGAGCTGAGGGCACTGGAGCTTTGGGCTTAGGAGCTTTTCTCAGGTTTGGGCAGCTCAATCTGTAAAATATACAGGTTATCATTTTGAGATTAAAACACACACACACACACACACACACAGAGCTTTTGGGATCTAGCAGAACCTTACTCTGGAAGTAAGACCTTTGGACCTCCCTGCAGAATATGTATTAAACCCAAATGTTTTGACAGCAAACTGTTTTATTTTGCAAGTGAAACGTTTTTGCTTTGTTAATTAACAGGCTTTACTTGGGGGTCTTTATGAACTTGCTGTTTGTCACAGCCATGAGCACGGTCTGCAAAACCGAGTCTTTGAAGGAGTGTTCTGCCCCAGCCCTTGGCTGCACTGGGTGGTCGTGGTGTGGGGTATCGGGGCTCCTGTTGGGCCTCAGTGTGCTGGGAATGAGTGACACCAGCTGTGCCTACAGATGTGTCTGTCCTCTCCCCTCCCCATCGGCTGTCACGGCGGTGGGCGCAGGGAATTTGTATGTGCCAAAGAGCGGATTATCTCCTAATCCTGTGGGTGACATCAGGCCTGGGAAGGAGCCACAAATAACCTGTGTGTGGGCGTGTGTCCGTGCCCTTACACTCACCCTTCAGCGCTGTGTGGGCAAAGCGAGTGGGCACCCAGCGCTGGGACCAGAGCTGCCAGACCTGATGGGGACGAGGGATGGAGCAGAGTCACATGCAGGAGCATCTGCACAGGCAGGAGCGGTGCCACCATGCCAGGGGACCGCCTGCACCCCCTCAGGATGCACTGTGCATCAGCACCCCTCACCCAGCACCCCTGCATTAACACCCCCCTCCCACGTAAACCCCAGCTGGGGGTTCCCAGGAGCATGGTGCTGGGGGGGCGGCTGTTGGCCACATCCTTCTTCCCCCCGTCTCTTGCCCATCGTGCTGCAGTGGTGTGTCTGGCACGTGGGGGCTGGACCCTGCATCACCAGCTGGTTCAAATGCAGCTGCACTTGGGCAGGGAGGCAAGGATGGGATGGGATGGGTTCCACAAGCTGCTGGAGCTCACTGGGATGGCGTGTGTGTGGGTGAGTGGTACTGGGCATGGTGCTGACCACGCAAGACCCCTCAGCCCTTGCGAAGGTCAGTCAGGGCTCGGCAGGGAAGGCAGATGGTAGCAGCTTGGTGGGGCTGGTGGGTGGAGAGGCTGGTGGTTTGGGCTTTTGGCAAGGCCTTTAGCCCCTGTTTCATTACAGGGAGAACAATGAGCTCTGCCATCTCCCCTATCCGTTATCTGAGGGAGCAGGGTGTAGGGTGGCTCTCACCTTGCACCCCACAGAGCTCCTGCCTCCTATAATGCAGGCACCCCGGTGCCTCACTCCTGGGCTGCAACAGCTCTGGGAGGTTTGGGATGGCAAAACATCTCAGCCTCAGGAACTCATGCTGGGCTTGGGTGTCCTGGAGCACGGATGGTGCTAGGGAAGAGCCATGGAGGGCTGCAGGCTTGTAAAGCTCCTCCAGTCTCACGGTCCCTGGTAGGGAGAACTGGGCTTTTGTGCTTAGGGCCTCAGAAACACCCTGCAAAGCCTGAACTGTGAGAGCATCACACTCTCCTGCCTACACATGGCATCTGGAGGTGGCTGCTTATGTGTCGATGTCGCTGCTTGCCAGTGTGCAGAGCACTGAGCTCATTTCCTTCCTGTGCGCCGGGAGCTCTGCACGCTTCTGGCAGAGCCACAGCGTCAGGCGTGGGGTTGTCCTGCCTGGGCAGGGAACCCACAGCCCGCCCTGCACTTTGCTTCTACCCTGGGTGTCTCACTTCAGTTTTCAGTCCCCTTTTCTCACCTTACAAGGCTGCGGGGTGGGCTGTGGTGTGAGCAGGCTGGGCCCAGCTCCTCCGGCCAGACGCCAGGGTAGGGACTGCAAACTCCTGCCCCTGTGTGAACACACGCGTGTGAGAAATGCATTCACACGTCTGCACTGCGTGTCCTGCCGGAGCTCAGCATGCACACAGCGCTGTGCAAACCCCTGCCTGCCCCCTGCTCCCACCCCACAGCAGCCTGAGCTCCTTGTAGTCATCCAGCTGACCCGAAGGCGCGTTGTTTGCAGGGTGCTTTGGGCCAAAACTGCGCTCCCCTGCATGACTCCTTCCCCCATTCCTGCCCCTGCAAACCCAGCATCCTTCAGCCCTTCCCCTGCCCTGGCAGTGGCAGGGTTTAGGTGCCAGTCTGCAGAGGGGTACATGGGGATAAACTGGGATGAGCTGGTGAAGGCAGCCTTCGCTTCCAGCTGCTCTGCCTCCATGCCAGGGAAGGAGTTCTCAGAAGGGATAAGCACATGGGTATGGACATCTTGCTGAAAGGCTTTCAGACCTGTACACACACAATAGTCTGAGCTCGCAGGCTGCAGGACCTGGTGTGGCTGTAGGTTGTATGAGGTGGGCTGGGGCAACATGAGGAAAGGAACGTGCTCCTCCATACAGCCTGCTCATCCCGACGGTCGCTGCTGTGGCTGAGTGTGAAGCACAAGTGGGTTTTGTCTGGTTTTGTCCTGGGAAGAGTAATTTGGAGTCTTCGTAATTGGGGAGCTAGCAGGTTTGCTTCTGGCAGACATCCCTCACCCCTGCCTTGGTCTGGGAGCAGCAGATGGCTGGTGTCCACCCGAGGGCCTGTCCTCAGCCAGAACCGCTTCAGCCTGGTCTCTGTGCTGCTGATTGTGCCTTTCTCTGCCTCACCCCATCTTCTCCATGCCTGTACACGGGGTGGACTTGCTTCAGCCCAGGGAGCAGATGCACAGTATGGTAGGCACAGAGCAGCCCCAGCCCCGACATCCTCCCGTCTCACACTGGCCATGTCCTCATCTCCTTGTAGCTCAAAGCAGCTGGCTTGTCGTTCAGATGAAGGCTGACGACGCCGTATAACGAGCACAGGGCAAGCCCCAGAGGATTTTAAAGCCTTCCAGTCTTTAAATGGCTTTTAGTGTTCCTCCGAATCTGAACGAGAAGCTTGGCAACCTGTGACCTTGCTGGTTAGCTGCCTCACGCGGGAATGGAAACTTCCCAGCACAGGGAGGCGAGCGGGCGGCTGTTCCTGCTCGTGCTGTGAGGATGGGAGCCAGGCCCAGGCGGGGCTCCCTGAGCACCCCGGCTCAAAGCTCAGAGCAGCACCCACACACGGACCCCCCTTTAGAAGACAAGGCTCCAGCAGCAGTCTGCAGCTGGGCTGGTGTGTTGCAAGGCCTGGTGTCCTCATTTACATGTCGTTACCCAGGGTTGCACAACAGCGGGGCTGCCCACACACGTGGGGTGCTCCTGGCTGGGTGGGGGTGCTCATGGAAGTGTGTGCCCCTGGCACTGGCAGTAGGAGAGGGCTGTCACCCTGTCAGCGCTCACTTCTTCCCACTCAACAGGTTAAGGATGGCCACTGGGCCAGCGTTTCTCCATCCCCTGAGGGGTGGGGGTGCAGGGGCTGGACCTCTGCAGCCCCCCAAGTTGCCCATGAACCGGGTGATGGGAGCGGTGGTCAGGGCAGGCAGAAGCGGGGGTGCTGAGCGATGCCTCCTGTCCTGCTGTGCGCTCACCTGAGCTCCACGTGCCGCTGTGTTCACAGTAACCCATCCAGAGGAAGGCCAGGAGTGTGAGCAGGGGATGCTGCTGATGTCCCCAGCAGACAATGGGGACAGATGTGGGAGGAAGTGATTTATCTGCAACTGGACGTGGACAGACACAGATGTCCTGCTTCCTTGGCTGACAGCGTAACCACTGATCAGATTTCTCTCTGTCACTGCCAACCCCTTCCTGGTTAAAAAGCAGAGCTTTTTTCCCTTTTCTCCCCTCACCCTGCACCCCCAAAGGTGCAATTTATGATTCATTTCTAATGTCCTGCCAGGATGTTTCAGCTGGTGTGTCATCTCCATCCCATGGCTGCCCATGAGCAAACAGCCCAGCAGCAGTTGTGCTTATTTCATGCAGTTACAGCTCAAAAAGAGAAGGGAAATAAAAGAGCAAGATGATGGGAAGTACAGCTGCGAGTAGATGACAAGGACACAATGCTTGGCAGCCAAACGGCTCGCTCTCCCCTTGTGAATGGAGGTGTCTGTGTGTTTTCCTTCACACTTAAAATAGAAACATATAAATTATCACTGCTTTTTTGTATCAGAGCACCTGCATGGCCTGAGGTCTCCAGCCTCTCCATCCGCTCACCTCCCCGCATCCGGCAGCCTGGGCATGGGATGAGGAGGGATGCAGGGAGGGCAGTGAGGGCATCATGCCCCAGTGCTGCCTCCAGAGCAGACGTGTGCAGGGACAGAGCTATGCCTTGCCTGACTCACAGCACTTCCCTACACCATGATCTGAAGGTGCCAGGACAAGGTTTGGGACCCCCCAGGCTCTTCCCAGTTCTGGTTGCAGGCAGCAGAGATGTTCCTGGACGAATGCTTGGATAAACAAGCCTGGGAGGCTCCATCATGAGAGAGGAGTTTCCTGATGGAAAATGAATGCTGCAAATTCACCATGGCACAAACACCTGGGGTCTGTGTGCATCTCTCACCAGCACAACCCAGCAGCTTTTGGGGGCTGCTGGCAAGACATCTCAGCCAGCCTGAGGGGCTGTACTCAGCACCCAGCGAGGACAGGGGACAGCAGTACTGCCCGAGTGGGTGGATATCCTCTTGCAGACACCTGAAGAGCCAGGACCCACGCCGTATCTGCCAGATTACCTGCTGCAGGTCTTCAGGCTGTGGCAGAGATGATGGAACTCATTTTCACGTCTCCATCAGTGGCCCAGTAACAGGGGGATTAGGGAAAGACTTTGGGAACGGTGAACAAGTGTAAGGGGGTCATACCAGGCTGCAGGTGACAGGCACAGTGGGCACATCTTGCCTGCTTGCCCTAGGCTGTGTGGTCAGATGCTGCTTAGCAGGGCGGTCGCCACACTGTAGCCCTGATTAGCACGTGGTAGCAAGTGCTGACACAGTTCCTCAGCTTGCAGGTCACCCTTTTCTTCACCAACACATCACAAATGCCCAGCAAAACAATTTGCTATCAGCTCTGCTCTTCACTACCCTCAGGTTTACCAACTCAGCACCTTGCCAGCCAGGGCCCAGGCCAGCGCCACGGTCTGGGCCACCATCAGGCTCCACCAGGCACCAGGCGAGTGGGTGTGTGGCACCACCACGGTGGCTCTGTTCATCCTCCGGGGACCAACGGGGGTTTCCCCCCATTTGCATCTGCTTGGGGGATCTCTGGGGATCACTGCTGGGGCTGGCGGGGACATGCCAGGTACGTGCAGGACGTGACTCCTGCCTGGGAGAGGCTGCGCTGGCTGCGGGCTGGCGGCCTGTCCTGTGCTGCTCCAGCTGCACTGGGCAATGCCTACTGGTGACTCGGCTGGTGTCTGGTGGACATTTACTCTGGTGTCTGGTGGACATTAACTCTGGTAAATGGCAGTGGGGTCTGTTGGGACCCCAACCTGCTGACCCTCCTACCAGCATGGAGAGTGCAGAGGGCCTTCCTGCACTAAGGGGCAGCTCGGTCACTTCAGTGCGTGCCGTGATGGTCTTCCAGAAAAGCTGTGGACCTTCACTGAGAGAGGCCACAGGTGACAGCCATGTCTGCTGGGTGAAGGACACCATCTCCAGTCCATGGGCCAGCTCAGGAGACATCTCCTCCAGCCTCAGCGCAGCACGGTGCTCGCTCCATGGCACGGTGGCAGTGGCAGAGCTGTCCTGTGCCCTGGCACGTTTTGGTGATGGCCTCAGCCTGGTGCTTGTGCCCGGTAACACCCTGTAAGAGCAGCTGAACCGGCCTTAAAGCGTTCGCCCCACAGCAGCCTGGGCTGTGTGACTGCAGCACCGGTGGCCAATGTAGAGTTATGTGTGTTGGAAGAACGGGAAGCTGACTGGCTCTGGGATGGCAGCACAGTGGGGATTGGCATCGGGGTGGAGGCAGAGGGAGCAGTGGGTGGGAGCTGGGCTAATGAGCTGCTTTGTGATGATTAAGCCAGCAGAGAGGCTTTGCCTGGCGCTGCGAAAGGAACTAATGCATTGCCAGGTTATTTCATCTCAATAAATCATTTTAAACTATTCTGCTGCTATTTACATTAAAGCAACATTTGATGCCTCTGGGCAGAGACATGGAGGAGATTCAATATTTGTCCTACGTTAATTGAGCAGACTTAGGTGGGTAAATTTACTTTAATGGGGTTTTGCCTAATAATATTAAGCCTGGAAGAGAAAGGAGGAAGGGTTTGCTGGAGCATTCAGAGCTGGGAAAATCTGTTGGTTCCTCACCATCCGAGCACGTTTCATAGAGCTTAGGCCAGAAGTTGGATCTCAGGTGTCTTGCAGCCCATGCCTGCTTTTCTCAGTGCTGGTTTATGACAGGTTGGGTGGAGTGGCTCAGAACAAGCCTCTTCATGCCTTCATCTGTTAATAGTCATGGACGCCTTGATTTTTAAGCACATGCTTAACCTCCGGGCAGTATCAGGGCTAATAATGAGTGTATTAAGTATCAGGGCTAATAATAAGTGTATTAAGGTAATAACAAGGTAATTAGTGAAGAGTTTTAGAACACAGAACTACCCGTAATTTCCCTTTGGCCTCTTCTGGCTGGTAGCTCAGCGACCAGCGGTGCCCCTACTCTGTGGGCACACAGCTCACCATCCTTCCCAGGGATCAGTCCATGGAACAGAGAGCTGTTGGGAGGAATTTGCAACACATCCCTGTGAAAATAAAGAGCTAACCTGAGGAGCACATGCTGCACCATGAATAACTGGCTGCACCATGAATAACTGTCTCCACCATCTCTTGCCCGTGCCAAGCCTGCAGCCCTCTCTGTTGCTCAGCTCTGGCTCCTGCAGACCTGGAGTGCAGCACGTTCTTCCATCTTTGGCAGGTTCATCCCTGAAAGAGTCGACAGGGCCTGGAATGGGCTGCCCAGGGAGGGGGTTGAGTCACCTTCCCTGGATGTGTTCAACAGAGGGGTAAATGAGGTGCTCAGGGATGTGGGTCAGCAGAGGACAGGGACAGTTGGACTCGATGATCTTAAAGGTCTTTTCCAACCCTGTGATTCTGTGATCTCCTCCACCTCATTGCAGAAGGGCCCCCAGTGTGAATGTGACCCTCCCCAGCTGCAGCTCTGCTGGGTGTGCTGGGGAGGAGCAATCTACCCTGAAATAAACACGCTGCCATTACTGCCACTAGAAAATTAAGTGACTTCAATGGTTTTGTAAACCTCTAAGCCAAAGCTTTATCTTTGCAGAAGAGTTTAGGACAAGAGCAGATGAAAGAAGCCTTATTTGGGATCATAAGTTTTCAGCAAGAGACAGCACTGAATGTCACCAGCCTGGAGAGGATGGACCTTGACGTGGCACACTGAGCCTTGGTGACTGTGCCTTGGGTTCTCTTTCTGGACAGTGGTCCCTTTTGCATTTTCCAGTCTCACTGCAATAGTTTTTGGGATGTGACATGACCAAGGCAGCAGAGATGCAACTGAAGTGATCAGCTAAGCGTGGCTAGCACAAGTCAAGGAGCTGTGGGTGTTCTCTTCCCATGTGTGGAGCTCCTGAGCTTGGCTGATATTGTAACTTGAGCCTTGGACTTGGCCAAGAAAATGGATTTTTGGGAACTTGCCCTGAAGCAAATCTTAACATCTTCAGATCCCACAACCCCAGACCAGCTCCAGCTCCTGAAAACTTAACCCAGGGTTTTGAAATCAATAGGTTTGACCTCACTGATGCCCCATCTGATATTTTCTCATCTTCTGAAGCAGTGAGACCTAGCAATAATGAGAGAACAGTGCAGGAGAAACCCCTTCAGGCCAGACCTGCCCTTTGGACATCTACCCTGTGGAGTGGGTTAGCTGTTCAGGATCGCCCAAATGCAGCTGCTGCTTCCACATCCTCTTGTCCAGCCCTGACGTGCCCAAAGCCAGCCCTGCCACCATGGCCAGGCGGAAGGAGCTGAGGGCTCCCCCCAGCCCCTTGTTGCTACTCAGTTCATGCTAGCAGACCCCCCCACTTACCCTGCTGACTTTGTAGCTTGCAGGAGGAGAGGGACACAGAGCTCACGTGGAGGGCGACCGCCGCGTGATTCACAGGCACAGCTGTGGTTCTGTGGGAATAAAACCCTCCCCTGCCTCACGGGCCGGAAGAAAATCAGAACAAACGTTCTTAGGAAAGGAGGAGCAGGGCAGCCAAGCCAGAGTAAACAAGCACTGAGAGAAGGGTGTGGGAAGGGGGGACGTGTGTCAGCCAGCAGACGCTAACTGGCTGTGGAGAGGACAGGAATGGGTTTCTCAAATCGTCTTTCTGGCAGCCCCCCAAGTTCTTTGTTATCTCCAAAATGTGAGCTGATGGATGCTCTGGTGTTGGCATCTGTTCTGGTTGCACCCCTATCACCTTAGCCTTTGTTGCTTTAGGTTCCAGCTCCGTTAGCATCTCTGAGCATCTGGGCTCTGGAGGGGAGGTGTGGGGCAGTGCACTGCTCTGCGCCCCTCAGCACTGCATCACCTTGTCCCTGGGCCACTGTGGAGCTTCTTTATAACACGTGAGAGCAGCAGGTGCCCAAGGAAGGCATTTATTTAAAAATCTGCATTACAACCAGTTACAGTGGGTCAGCAGAGCACGAGCATTGTCTGTGCAGGACAGTAGAGCCCAGTGTCCCTGGGTCCCAGCTCTGTGCCTGGATGCGAGACTCCGTGGAGACACAACCCCCAACTTGGAACTCTCCTGAGCAACCCAGCGTCAGCAGTTGCTTTCAGCTGCTGGCTCAGGAAAGCCTTGCAGGGTGTTTGTTATCCAGCCAGAACAAGCTCGTGTGGGCTGCAGTCTGGCATGTGTCAGCCAGCGATTGTTTGGGAAGCACGTGTACTTCCCACCTTTGTAGATGAGGTAGCATGGGAAGGGACATCCATTACAGATGTCTCCAGTGGCAGCCAGCATCGCTGCAGTAGTGAGAGCAGCCCAAGCTGAAGCGAGTTGGCTGGGGTGTAAAGGCTGTCAGTGCCGCTGCTGGTTAAGTCTTCAGCTACCCGTCACAGAGCAGAGCTGGGAGCCAGCATTGTCTCAGCTGCAGTAGGTCAGCCAGGAGTTCCTGTAGCCCAGCAACATGCTCTGGCGTGCCCAGTAATGGATGCTTAGAGCAGCAGAGTAAGTCAGTGGTTACAGAGTGAGCATTTCCCCTGCTCTTGCCCTCCTTTCAGCTGGTGGTTTGGGCTCAGGCAATGAGAAAGCTGGTTTTTTAAGGCTCCAAGTCCTTACCTCCTACTGAAGGATGTTCATGGGCAGGGGTGGTGCTTGGCACCTCTCAGGAATAGTAAGTGAATCACCTCCCCACATCATTTTGTGGAGGCGTAGAGCGCAGGTGAGATTTTTCTAGCCCTCCGGTGATGGCAGAGGTGAGGTTCCCATGTAGGTGAGGGTGGGGCTTCTGTGGCATTGGCCAAAACGCTGATGACTTTCCCTGCAGGGAAGTCACGAGCACTCACTTATTTAATGTCTCTATCTCGGTTTTGTCCCCGATGCTGTAGGTATAACAGCCTGGTGACTGGCAAGCGGGCAAGAGGACTCATTGCCATGCTGTGGCTCCTGTCCTTTGGGATTGGACTGACTCCGCTTATGGGCTGGAATAAAGCCATGAGCAGTTGTCCCAATGCCACCAACGAGACAGGGGCTGACACTGGGACCGGGCACCATGGCTGCTTCATCTCATGCCTCTTTGAGAATGTGGTAACGATGAGCTACATGGTATACTTCAACTTCTTCGGCTGCGTGCTGCTTCCACTTGTTATCATGCTGGGAATCTACATCAAGATATTCATGGTTGCCTGCAAGCAGTTGCATCAGATCGAACTGATGGGCAACTCCAGGACCACGCTGCAGAAGGAGATCCACGCAGCCAAGTCTCTGGCCATCATTGTGGGATTTTTTGCCTTCTGTTGGCTGCCCCTGCATATCTTGAACTGCATCACTCACTTCCACGAGGACTTCTCCAAATCCAAGCCCGAGTGGGTGATGTATATGGCCATCATCCTCTCCCACGCCAACTCTGTCATCAACCCCATCATCTACGCCTACAGGATCAGGGACTTTCGCTACACGTTCCGCAAGATCATATCCAAGATCCTCTGCAAGACAGACGACATCCCCAAGGGCGCCACTGACAACAACCAGCACCTGACTGTCACCAACATTCAGTCCCCAGTAGCCTCTGTGACTGTATGACCACGTCCTGCTCCTGGGGCTTTGCAGTCCGTCCCTGACACTACCCTTCCCTGTGCCTATGTGACCAGTCACAGCTGACTCCCAGAGGAGTGCTCTCAGATGACCACTATGCAGTTCTGTGGCTGTACTTTATTTTTTATTAATTTTTTTTAATTAACATAGTGCCTCCTAGAGGAATAACCTGACCAGGGAGACTGAGTGCAGCTCACCCTTGACTGTAAACCCAGGTGGTCAGAGTGCTGGTGATCATCTTGTGTTTCCTTTCCAGGTCAGACACTGACTGTGGAAGACTCACTTGCTGGGGGGTGTTTCCCCGATTGTGCTGCTCGTGTCAAGTCCTAGGATCTTTAATTATTGTTGTTGTTATTATTATTATTATTTTTTAATCTTTAGAGTCACTTAGGAGCAATAATTTTGTGTCTGGTTTTGGGTTCTTTAAGTCCATACTTGACAGCACTTTGGTAATACCCTAATTATTCCATCAATTGTTTGATGCAGCTAGTATTCTCTGATGGGAAAAATGTCTTAACTTAGCCCAGTTGCTGGTGTGAAACTGAATCCGTGTTCCAGGCTCTGAGGGATGCGACCCTGTTGATGGGAAAACAAGATGAGAACTGGCTGGCTATTTTTGGCCCCAGTTACAGTCCTAATGAAAGAGGAAAAATTTCAGAGCAGAGCTGACTGAAGTCTCTGAGCTGCAGCGTTACTGCCCTTAAATCACTGTGGTCTACGGGATTGTGCTTCAGGTTTGAGTTTAAAGCTGGTTCCAGCTGTCAAAATGCAAAAGGCTGAAGTGCTGGGATGGTCTCAGCTCACCTGGTCCAGAGTCGGTGTGCAAACGCTGCCTTGGTGACACGAATGCTACACTTAGGGGTGGGTTTGTGGCTCCCATGTCAAAACCTGACAGCCTTGCCCTGCTTCCCAAAGCGCAGGTTTTAGCTGTGAGAGCTGGATGCTGCAGCCTGCCTGATTCCTAAAAACTGGGTCTTGCCGGGGCTCCCGTGTAGCCCAGTGTACCCCAGGAGCAGTGGTGCTTGCTGTGGGTATTTCTACTAGTGAGTTTTATTTTTGTATTTTGTTTAATCCTGAACTGCATCAGTAGCAAATGAGACTGGAAGGGAGCTGATCTGCTTGAGAAGGTAGAACGCCTTGGCGTGCAACCTGATTTTGGCCAAGCTCACCCTGCAGATTGTCAGGCCTGGCTGCTGCAGGGAGCCACCGAGTCCTGGCCCTCTGTGAGCACAAAGCCCCCTCAACAGAGGAGCAGTCTTCGTTCATACTGCAAGTTAATGACTCTCTGCAACCAGAGCACAGCAGTTACTGCACCTGATGGAACAGGGAGCTGTGATATGCAGAACTAGGTGAAGGTAGAAGGAGCAGCACATCCATTTCTGAAGCACGAGCTCCGCTTCTCCAGGCTGCTGGAATGAACCGGTGGCTCTGGCCTGGCCTTTTATTTTGCAGGGCGGTTTCATTCCACAGCTGACAGGAAGAGGGAGGGGAGGCAGGAAAACACCCAAACAGCCTCCCTCCGTGCCCAAAAGGCTGACTGTGGTCCAAGGACAGAGCTGTCCCTGCTCAGACCTGCATACAGGAGATGTGCCTGAAGGTTCCTGCGTGGCCAAGTGGCACCATCACTCCCTGAAGTACTCAGTGCCAGCAGCATCGCTGTGTGAGCAGTGCAAAGCTGGGGTGCAGGGGTGCAGAAACGTGGCTTGCAGCAGTAACCCACCCAGGGAGGCAGTTGGGGAGCAGGCCTTTGGGAGCCAGGCAGCAGGGAAGGAAGTTTAAACACAGCCAGTGGACGGACTGCGATGCCTGGAGCAGTTTGTCCCTGATAAATTGTACTTGAATCATATAGAAATCAGCTATTTTTTTAACTGCATTGCACTAAAAGGGGGGTAAGATAAAACCTCAAGAATTTAATTTCTCTGGCTTATTATAAAGACAAAAAAAAAGGTTGTGAAATAAGCTGAGACCCCGATCTGAAGAAATCCCGTTCCTGCAGCATCAGCTGGTGTGACCAGCAGGCAGCAGCTGCGGGGTGCCAGAGGATGGCTGACAGGAGCCATGGATTTCCCCACCGTGTGCGTAGCGGCTCAGCTGGAAGATGCAGCCCCAAAGCTTGGGGAATCACCAGTGAGCTCTGAATGGCTTTGTACATGTTTATATAATGGCCAGATGTAGCCACAGCTCGGTATCTCAGATACCAGCATTCCCAAACAAAATCTCTATGGTTGAAGTTACTGTCCCACGTGTGTCTCCTGTAAGAGCCCCATTCAGCTTCGCTGCATCTGCCTTGGTCATAGTCCAGCTAACACATGTAGCCACCTCCTGCCATTTGGGCAGGGTCTGAGTCTCTCCTCCTTTCATTCCTTCCCTTCTGTATTATCTTTGGCTCTGTTCCTCCTGTTAATCGTGGCTGGAAACGAGCAGGGTTTCACCTGCAGGTCTGGCACTGTTGCAAAGTGGTTGCAAGCCACATTTATCCCTACAGCAAAGAATGGAATCTCTCCCCTCCCGCTGGCTGAGAAAAAGGGAACCAAACTCTGGACAGCAGGAATAGATGGAAACACCCAGCACTGTGCTAGTGAGAGCCGGGCCCAGAACACTCACTGGTGTGTGACAGCTCACACTGCAGCTCCCAGCCACTGCTGCCACCTTCCATACACCCCCTCCCAGCCAGGATTCCCACAGACAGACGTGGTGTTTCCATAGTATGACTGTGCCAGGGGGTTGTTATTAGCTACAGCCTGGGTCACTGTGGTCTTTAGGCACATAAAGTGCCTTTTTGGATCTGAGCCAAAGTCATTGCAAGGCAAAATAAAAATAGGGCACTTCCCTTGCCCCCCCTTCTTCCCCCCAAAAAAGCTCTGAACGTTTCTATGAAAATGTGAAGTGCAATGGCAGAGGAACTTGCTGTAGCGAGTGCAGCTGCAGCTACTCAGCTCTCACTCGCTCCTGCTCTGATACACATAGGATGGATGTGTTTTCCTCATGTTGTTCAGATTTTGTACTTGCAGTAACTGTTATTTACATACAAAATGCTTAATTTACCACCTACACAACCTGGCTCAGCCTGTGCCCCATTATTTCTGGCGTGGTGTGTTCAGTGTGTATGATACGACGCCACGCTGCACTCGAGGAGGAGCCCGACCTCAGGGAGCCTCAGAGCTGGGAGGAGCAGGTTCCCAGCTCAGCAGCTGGTGTGTGGGATGGGAGAGCAGTGGTCTCCTTTCCCCCGTGTCTGACGTGGACAGCCTTGCCCTGGCTGCTAGCATGAGGTGGGGGGGGTTGTCTGAAATGGGTTGATTTAAAAGCACAACAGCCAGGGTGATGCTTCCAAAGATCCTGTGTTGCAGTACAGGCAGCAGAAGCACTGATCTGAGATGCTGAGGGGTCCCTGGCCTAGGCCCTGAATCAGGAATTGCTCTGAGGAGCCAGCTCTAAGGCCAACTCCACAAAGCCACACAGGCACAGGCAGGGTTGGGGGGTTAGTCAAAGCATGAGGAGGTAAAAGGTTTCCTGGATCACCCAGAGGCCTGCTGGACTGTTTGCATCCCCACATCACAAACACACAGTATTAGACAGCTCACACAGCTTCAGAAATCCCAAGAATAGCCTAAATAAATGAAACTGAAGTCAACACAGGCTTCTTACATTTATTAATTAATCTATCAGTGCAAGGCTGGTAATTAATGTCACACTTGGATGCAGCACAGGAAGAAACCTACCAGGCAGGATGAACATTTGGCAGTCTTGCAGATATGACAAATGCCAGCTAGCAGCCAGGAGGCTACACAGAAAGGCCATCTACATGTGATCCAAATCCTTCATCACTCATCCTCTTCTTCAGCCAGTAAGATGCTCGTGAGCTGCTCCTCAGAGACAGAGAGTTGCTGGCAGGCTCCCATGGCCCGACTGAGGTAGACAGCAAGTATATGTTTGCACTGCAAATAATAGTGCAGCCAAGTTAACAGCAGGAGCAACACAGGAATGTCATGCTCTATCTATAAGCCACAAATATCCATCCTGGCCAGAATGGGGCTAATGAAGCGCTCACCCTTCCCAGGAACCTGATTGCCTCTTGGCACACTAAGCCCTGGCACAGGCTGGTGCTCCAGTTGCCCCAGGTCAGTTCTGCCATCAGGACGATATAATACAGGGATCTGACACTCATCAAAGTGTTACCAGCTCCCTGCTGCCCTTCCCTCAGCTGCAGCCCAGCTGGGTACCCCGAGCCCTTCCTCACTCCAGCACCCCTGGAGCAGCCAGACTCCGTGCGGCAGCCCCGTTAGCACCAGCAGCCCTTGTTCCAAGAGACTGGGGATTATTCATCTCTTGAAAGTCAGAGCCATACACATAATTAAGAACAAAAGCATTCCCTAGCTCTCGTAGGGCCTAGCTCCACCCAAATACCATGACTCCCAGAGGCCAGATCACACAGTGTGGCCAACTCAACACTTGTGTGTTTGCTCCCTTGGAAACGTCAGGCTGCCCAGGTTGAAGGAGCAGAGCACAGCCCTCTGCCCTGCTCCCTGTCCCAGTCCCAAGTTAAGGCAGACCACTCACCAGGAGGCTCTCACTCTTCTGCAGAACAGTAAAGCCAAAAGCAGGACACGTGCAGAAGTGGCAGGAACTGTAGCAGGTGTAGAGTTTGCCTGAGCTTCCAAGGACCTGAAACAAAGGCACATGGAGGGGGTGGGAGTCAGAGGCAGTTTTAATTTCTCTTAACTTAGCCTGGACTGGTGTCCTCTCAACAGTGACTCACAGCATGCAGCTGCCAAGCAGGTGTCACAATACAAAAGCATCCCCACACACTGCAGTGACCCCTCTCTGCTTGAAGCTCCTCAGCGTCTTCACTGTCTCTATACACTTCTCTGCACACAGATGAGGAAGTGTTCCTGTGCATATGCCCGTGCCTGGAGCAGACCTCAGCTCCAAGGACTTCTCTGGTGCTAGGAGAGCAGAAAAAAGGCAGAAGCACTGAGCACAGAGCCCCCTTCCCCTGGTCTCCAAAGCTGAGAGCCCAGCAACCTGCCAGCCCCTCCACTGAGCTTCTTCCCCCAGTACTGGCAGGCACAGGGTACTCAAAGGTGACTAAGAGTCTTGTCACAGAAAGGCCATTTGTGAATCCAAAGCCACCACGGGCCTGGGGATGGAAGGGAGAGCAGGGCCAGAAGGGAGAGCAGGGCCAGAAGGGAGAGCAGGGCCAGAAGGGAGAGCAGCAGCGAACACTCCCAGAGAGGCCTTTTCTACCTCCAGTGGCTGTAGGCTGCAAAGGCTCTTGCTGTTCTGCTCCCAAAACCAGCTGCAGCTATTGGAATACAGTTTTGTCTGAATAAACAAAATTGAAGTCTCCAGAGAAGAAGCCTCCCTGCCCCATGTCTGGTTCAGGAACAGCATGGCCTCCTTTCCCACATGCTGTTGCTCTGCAAGGCCAGCACTGAGGGATATTCCCTCTGCACCACGGGCCCGGGATGCAGCACCAGGTGAGGGAAGCATTTGCTTCCAGCAGGTAGAAGCTGACAGGCAATCTGTGAACTGCTGCCTCAGAGGCCTAAACTGAGTGCACCCCACGGCCAAAATGCAGCTACCACAGAGTATTTGATGTGCCTTGTATCTGCTATAGTGAGAGCAAGTCCTTGTGTCAGCTCTGTGGCCTCCACAGCTGGCACTAACTCTCCCTGGGTGTTCCAGGGAATGGGTCTGTGTGGGTGTAATCCCCAGCAGTGTCCTCCACACACAAGCCCCCGGGCTCTGATGGCACACCACGCTCCTCTCCCATATGAGGCTTTGGATTCTGGTTGGGTTTGTGGCACCTGAATCCAAAGACAAACACCACAAGTGAAAAGCTCCACTCCAGGACACCCCTGGTGCTCCCAAGTCCTTCCAGAGGAACATCATCCCTCTGGGACCAGAGCTGCACTTGCCAGGGGAGCCTTCCCTGGCCCTGGAGCTCTCTCTGTGCACCTTGCCTGGCAGGTAACACCCCCAAGTTAAACTCTGCCACAGAAGCACCCCACAGCCCCCCTCACTCCCAGCTGATTCAGGACACCAGACTCCCACTCTCATTTCAGGGTAAACTCGTCTTTTTTCAGTCTGGCCTTTGCCCTGGGCCCTCCTTATACTTCAGGCTGAGTTTGTTTCACTTGTGATAAGTTTGTTTTTCTCTAGCCCCTTTGATTGTTTTTTCCAAGATAAAATATTCCAGTGGTGCCTGTCCTTCAGAAGTGTTTTCCTTTGAGGAGGGGGGGAAGACACAGACACTGCCAGATTTGGGCTGAGTCTAGCCTTCCCCCATCCTGACCTAAATGGCAAGAAGGCAGCTTCTGCCTAATAAGGCAGAATCTAAAATCTAAATACCAAGAGAAAAAGGTGCCTCTGTTTCTGGGCAGCAGCAGCCAAGCCAGGCACTGAGGTGCTCTCTTGGCCCTGAGATGCTGGGAGATGTCCTCCCACTGCCCTCATCTCCAGAAGCTTCTGGCTGCATGGCAAGGAAAGATCACCATGGTGGTGGTGTCCCTATCAGGATGTGGGGACACAGAGGGCAGCTGTGGCATGGTGGCAGCTACTGCTACCACCAGTGTACAGCTTGGCAGCATCAGAGTCCGTGCCAGGCCCTGATGCTCAGAGCCTTCCCAGGGGAGCAGGCTGCCATGCTGCTCTAGGAAATTCATTTTAGAAGACATAAAAAAGAAGAATCCAATAAAAGTGCAGGATGTGAGCAATGCAAGTGACAGCTGGAAGGAGGGCTAAAGCACTGCCTCTCCCCCCCTAACTGGCTTCACTCCCACAGCCCACAGTGTTTATGCAACTCAGGCATAGCTAATAGGTGCTTCAGCTGCATCTGCCAGCATCATCTCTGCAGCAGGTAAGACTTACTGCTCCCCAACCTGCAGTGACAAGGGTTGGCTTTGGTCTGCAGCATAAGCAGGTACTACACAGGCTCTTCTGTGATGATTAACAACTCTGAGTAACATCAGCCCTTCAACAGCCTGCTGGTTGGTGCTACTCCTCTATGAAGTAGCAAGGGCATTAATGTCCAGGCAGTAAATGACAAACCAGAGCTTTCACTTGACTGAGGGCTCTTTCTTCTCTCATCTCAGTTCCTGAGGGTGAGAGCTGCCTGCACTCAGGCTGCAGTCCTGGGGCCTCTCTGAGCAGAGCATTTTCCCCTCAAGCAGTGCCTAAGATCTGCTGGGTGATACAGAACTCAACGTCAGCCTGTGAAGTATCAACATCTCCCATTTGGCTAAGATGACCTAAAGGAGTTTCACAATATGACCATGGCCTCGATGAGAACAGTCCTCCAGATCCAGCTGCAAGTGGAAGCACCACCTCACACTGCAGCCCAACCACATCTGTGTGCAAAGAGCAGAGCTGGCTTTCCAGGGAGTAAGTGAGAGGGATGATTGTGTCTGTGTCCAGGCAGCCATGGATGGAACCCCTCTAACCCCTGCACTGGGCATGCTTCTCTGCTGAGGGAGAAGAGCACCTAGCTGAGATACATACACACGAATGAAGAGCCAGTGATGCTATCCAGCTACTCCTAAGTGCAGCATCCCACTCCATGTTTCGGTTTCTGTGGCCCCAGGCTGTGTTCCTGTCACTGCCCCAGCCAGCCCCAGGGGAGGCTCTGCTCTTTGTTTCTGGGCTCAGACAGCTGTGCTGAGGAGGAATTTCGCAATGGGACCAGCCCTGCACCCCCAGAGAAAATATCTCCTCAGATTCCTCTGCTAATGAACTCATCAGCACTCAAGCTCAGCTGTGGAGGAACGCTGCTCAGAAGCACCTGCAGACAGGGACTGTAGCTGCCTCTCAGGGAGGGCACAGGAACGGCCCCTGCATGATGCAGGGGGGCTGCTCACAGCATACCCATCAGCTACAAAGTGTGCTGATGCCTGGCCTTGTCCTAGATCAACTCCTGGAGAGCAGCTCTGACCCTCCTGTCCAGGGGTTCCTCCTCCCCAGGGGAACCAGTGGCTCCCTCTACCCGCACTGCCAGGAGAGCAGCTCTGACCCTTGCTCTTGTTCTATGTGCACCAGCTGAGCCAACTGTTCCAGCCATCAGTAGACATTAATCAACCAGTTCCCATCTGGTGAGTGCAGGACCGACCCCAGCTGGGATTTCTGGCCCCTCACTTCAGTGGGGAGAGGCCTGGGCAGTGGGGAGGGGTGCCCACAGCATGCAGTTTGAGGCAGCACTGGTCAGCAGCAACCCTGCCCAGACTAGAACAGGGCATCAGGGCAGCACCCAGCACATCAAAGCCCTCTTGCCATGCTTCTCTGAACTCCTCCATGTCTCATGAGGCTTCCTACATCTAAGAGATTCATATTAAACCTCTTAAGATGCAGATAACTCTGCCATGCTGCAGAAAAGCTGCACACATTTAGGGTCCTAAGGACTCTCAGCAGTCTCCCTCATCCTTCACACTCTGCAAACCAGCTGGCAAAGCTCTGCCTTACCCTGCATGGCCCAACAAAGCTCTGCAAGGAGAATGAGATCGTTCTCTGCCTAGTGGGACACTCAGCCAAGCAACAGTGAAAAAGGAAAAGCCTTTAAGCATTTAATTACTGAGGCAGCTGCTAAGGGTCCTGGAAGGAGTTCTTCTTAGGCTTTAGCAAATGTGCACAGGCAAGCCCTTGACTCAAATCAAGTTCTTGAGTCCTGTCTGTCTATGAATCATACCTCTCTGGAGGGGCCAGTGTCCTCTCCAGGGCCCCAGAAGCAAGAAAGACTCCATGTACACATCAAGTAATGCAAGCTCTGAACACAGGATAAATGTCTGTGTCATTAGCAGGCCTGGCTTCACAGCTCTCACCCTAGATGACCCCAAAGCATCTCAGCACCTCCAGTGAAGGAGAGAAGGTCCTTTGCAGGTAAGATCCTTGGAAATGTTCCTCTTAGCTGCTGCAACAGTGAGCAAAGGGATTCCCCCTTCTCTGGTGTGTGAAAAGGCACAGTACCAAGTCCAGCAAGGGAGGGAGCTGTGCTGTCTGAGGGGGTTAATAGTGCTAAGCAGAAGGAACTGGGTGCTGCTTCATCAAAATCCTACAGGCACAGGGTCCCACTGCTTCCACAGCCTTTGCTGGGGCACAGCACACAGCGTCTCTGCGACCCCACAAGCTGGATGCAGCTGGTCAGCAGCTCAGAGGATGGACAGATTGTCCCCAGTGGGGATGCCACTGGTGCTGTGGCACAGAGGAGCAAGGAGTTGTCCGTATCAGAGAAGTCAGAAAGAAGTGCCTCTTCACCCAACGAGCCTCAGCTCCATTTCCAATCCTTGTGCTGTAAGAGGAGTTTGACCTTTGGGGCTAAGTTGAGCTCTTCTCCCTAAAATGCCATTTTATGAAGATTTTTCTGTGATTCACAGACTTGGCTACACTGAACTAGAACAAAACCCATGGTCTTGGCCTGCACTGCTTCCTCCCAGGCAGCAAGGATCCTACTGCCAAGCAGAGGTCAAGAGTGCTCAGGACACTGAGGATTTGGAATGCAACAGGGAAAGAAATGCAGCGCTGGCAGATAACGCTGAGTGGTGTACAGTTTGTCAAGAGGAAGAACAGCCTTTGCTGGAGAGGACAAAAGTAATAGAGCCAAATTAGCCATCACTGGATAACTTCCTTCTGACCATGATACCCACAAACATGCAAGCAATTGTCTCTGACTGGCTGGGAGCCACAAAGAAAACAGAAGTGTACCATGCTGTTCTAATTCCAGTCCATGGCTACTGCTCTCCAGTATCACTTTAGGAGTTTGTAAAACACTGATGTTCTCTCCAAGTTTATCCAAGTGCCCTTTCATGTGCTGTCTGCAAGTTGGGAAACTATTGGCTCACATGTCAACTGGAAATCATCAGAAAGTAAGAACAAAGAGGAGGAAAGCAGTGTGTACCTGGTATGCAGTCCTTCCGCTGGGGGACGTGACTTGGGTGACAGAACGTTGATCCACCAAATCCAAAGCTGGGACAGCAGATGGGCCAAATATGAACTTCAGCCTGAAAGAGAACAGGTCTCTAGTTTAGTCACAGCACAAAAGGAGGCTGCCTGGTTTAGCCTTAATCCTTAGGATTTAGCCCTGTGGAGTCCAGAAGGCTTGTAGCCAAAGGTTTCCATTGTCTCTCAGAATCCCACCAGTTACAGCTCCATTCATTGTGCCACCAAGCAATGAAGTGCATTTGTCACTCCCAGCTGGCTTTCACCAAGTGACCATCAATCCCTGCCCTGCCCCTCTGGGAAGATCCCAGGACAATCAGTCCTTAGGGACAGCCTCTACTCTGCCAGCTATTCGGAGCTGGGTTTTTACATTCTCAAGAGAACTTCCCAATTTCCAAGCTGCTCCTAAACAATCCCACATTTCTTTGCAAAATCCCACTTCGATCTCACAGCTCTCCTCAGCCTCAGTCCTGTGAGGCTCCACTATGGAGGCACCTGGCTGCTGCTGTGCTCAGTGTCACAAAGTTTCACACCAGCAAGTGGAAAACTAAAGCTCTGTGAGTCTGAAGGCAGGGTAATTCCCATCCTCCTGTGCAAGGGTATGTGATAAGCTGTATGTGGAAAATGGGCATCTGTATCTTTAGCCTATTTTCCATCCAGCTCACAGGCTTCAAAGTTACTCTATACCTGCAAATCCAGAGGCTCTGGATGTGTTCCAAAGAGCTACGGGATGACTTAGTTAACTTTACACAGACCTTTGATCTGCTGAGAAAAATCTGTGTAGTCTAGGTTAGTTATGAGGGTAAACAAGAAGAAAATCAGAGTGATGAAATGACAGTACAGGAGCAGGAGAACAGGAGAAAGCAGAGGAACATTTCCAACTCCAGTGAAGACACAAAGAGCCAAGGCAGAGCCCTGGCGCCTCAGCAGCACGGCTGACCTACATGTCTGAGTCAATCTCATTGATAACAAGCCAAGCAGACAGACTTATTCCAGGAAGCCCAAAACTTCAGTTACACAAACTCAAGGAAATAAGGATTGGCTTCATCTGACGACTGAGAGGAGGTGGGTGGGGGAACACTGAACGTAAGACATTCCTTAATGATTAGGTTTGGGATTACAAGGGGGCTGAGTTTAATGAGTTTCAGTAACTCTTTTCAAATTTGGGGAAATCTTTTTTTCATGTTTATAATCTGATCAGTCTAACAGGAAATAAGTAAGGGGAGTGTTGGAAGGAAATTCAAGGGCTTCAGAGCTTTGGAAGAGGTTCAGAAATGGAATCGGAATACTGAGCCCCTGGTCACAGGGAATTGATGGATATCTGCCTGCCAAGAGTCACCACCCAAATGTTATTAAGTTGA
Source organism: Porphyrio hochstetteri (assembly GCA_020800305.1). Lineage (NCBI taxonomy): Eukaryota > Metazoa > Chordata > Aves > Gruiformes > Rallidae > Porphyrio > Porphyrio hochstetteri. The sequence continues at coordinate 2,346,940 of CM036925.1, forward strand.
ACAAGGGAATTTCTTTCCTCATTTCTTTTAGGATAAAAAGGAATCAAAAAGGTAGGAGACTCGTCAAACATAATCCCATGCTTCTGTGGCCACAGAAGAGGGAGCCAGCATGCACACCCTTCACAAGGTGCACCTTTCACAAGAGTTATGTTAGACAACTTGAGATCCAAAGGTATTAAGGCCTGAAGGGCTCCTGGTGATCTCCTCTCTTGGTTAAGTTACAAGCAGGCAGGAACACAAAGTTAAAGATGAATCTGAAAAGCCTTTTTTACTGTGATGGTGCCTTTTGTCTACCTTCAACACCAATTAGGGAGGGCTTAAAGAAGTTGTGAAACTCCCATCTCTTAGGAGACTGCTTGGGAATGACTGACTTCAGGAGGTCGGGAAGCTGACCTGAGGCTTCTTGTAAACAGGGGAAACTCTCAGGCTAATCTTCAAGTTAACAATTCCCTTGTGCAGGGTGATGACATGCTCACTTTTCCCTTTCTATCAGTGACTCAAACAGAAAGGATGTCAGGATGCTGCAGTGATATGAACACAGTGGGGATGCAGCACTGCAGTGGCATGAATCACTCAGAAACACAGTCCACTCTCACTGCAAACTCATTCTGGATCTGAGGGTGGACTCAGAGCTCGTGTTAAACCATTCTGGGTTTCATCAGGTTTAATCAATCCACCCAAATGACAGCAAGTCAGCACAGCGATTCAGCAGGGCAGAAATAATTCCATGAATCTCTGGAAAAACCTCTTGAGACACCTCAGTTCTCTCTGGACCTTCATTTCCCCCATCAGCAAAGGCACGTAGCAACTCTGCATGAGAAACATGTACTGGCCAAACACAGGGAAAAAATGTCAGTACTATGAGAGCAGATGATCAACTGCCCTTCATCAGGACACCTGGGACAAGAACTGAAGGAAAAGATACTTACCCCAGCAGCAGGTCATCAGGGACTGCAACAAAAAGAAAACAAAGCAGTGATTTTGCTGAACTTCCCCACTGTGAGAGACAACCACATCAGAGGGAGGTTGGTGTACCTCCCTAATGCACCCACAGAGGCTACACAGGACAGCAGAGCTGCAGCCATCCTCTCCAGCCACCAAAAAGCAACAAGGAGCAGCAATACGATCTGCTGTGGTAGTGCTAAGGCACTTATCAAGTACATCAATTAAATATACATTCAGAACCACAGGGCTTCATTTTAAAAAAGACTTGTGGAAGCCCTAATACACTTACTTTCATAATATCCTATTTTTAGAAGCATGCAAGAAAAGGCATGTGGCCTCAACATCTTACTCTGCTGCTTTAAGAAGCTGGTTAAAAATATATATAATGGATTCCCTGAAACTCTCTTGGCATGAGTTGGGAACTCTGGCATCAAAACTTTGAAAATGTTGTTCTTTTCCCAGTATAGTCTTGCAGGGCACCACTGGTTTATAGCTTTAAAGACAGCACACAGAAACATGTCTTTGCTTATTAAAATTTCTTAAGATGGAAAAATTACACTTAAGAACATTAACATGTTTATTGTAGTTAACAGCTGATGCTCTGATCATCCAATCTGATAATTCTGTTATCACTGATGGAACACAGCGTACTAAGGCCCTGTATTCTCCTGGAAGATCATGGCTTCTGACTTTAAAATCCTTTGTTCTGACAATTTGAAATATTTTCCATGACTTAGGCTGTTGGTTTGACCTTTCCAACACCATTCTAATTTAGTTTTCCAAAGTGATCAATCGATCATGCCAGAGTGTGTGTCTCAGCACCGTTTTGGTGCTTTAAGGAGAAGTATACCCTCAAAGGAATGCTGATTTTTTCTTTCTTAGTTTACAACAGGATTTATAAAGCTTTTTTTTTTAAAAAAAAAAGTCCCATGTAGATTTTTGGATCTGCTCTGACCTGGCAGGAGCCATAGAGCAAGTATCCAGAAAGCTGTCAGTGTGATCACTCAGACAGGTCAGACACCGAGTCTCTGCCTGTTCCCCACTCAGATGTAGTGCTCAGACTTCTCTGAAGTGTGGTTAAAAATATTCCTTAACTAGCCACTTTCTGCAGAAAGAACCATTCTGGCTACTTACCAAGTAAACACAAGCAGTAATATTCTTTCAGCACAGATTGCAGAGCTATATTAGCAATCCAGCGTGCAATGAAGGTAATTGGACTTAACTAGCTGCTGGAACTCGCCACGATTTAACTGTTGGCTTCTATTTGCTTCATTCAAGGAGTGGGAAAGTTGTTCTTTGCTCTGGGATCGCTAACACAACACCCTCTGCAGGTCACTCACAAAACATCCTCGCTTTCATGGCCATTCCCCGTTCAGCTCTAGCTTTTTTAATTAGCAAGTCTATAAAACCAGCAGCACAGCAGCCACAACAAACCCCCTGCCCAGAGGTATGTAAATTATCACCCCTCAAGTGCAACTATTTACACAGCAGGCTCTAAGCAAGCAGCGTTGCCTCAGGTCCCACGTTCAAAAAAGAGTCATAGAATCATAGAATGGCATGGGTTGGAAGGGACCCCAAGGATCACAGAGCTCCAAGCCCCTGCCACAGGCAGGGCCACCAACCTCAGGCCTGGAGCTACACAAGGTTGCCCAGAGCCCCATCCAACCTGGCCTTGTAGCCTAATTTGTGAAAGGGCTTTGAGAAGGGGCTGCTCCTCACCACCTGTGCTTCAAACCCCCCGTGCCATCTCCAGGCTGGGACACAAAAGCTGGAAACACCTGGTAGGATTCGTCCCTCCTGAAGGCGACAGCCAGCTCTTAAGGGACAGAAGATGCAAGCAAGGAGAGAGCAACGGCAAAGGTCTGACAGCACCAGTGTCACTGGCCCAGCGCCTGCTGGGATGGTCCTGTTTATCTTTACATACCGTGTGAGGTCTCCTGAAAAGCCTTCTTGATCTCTTTCAACAGCTCTTCTGCCACCGCCGGCAAGGTGCTGTCCATCCCACTGGCACGGGCCTCATGGCTGAAAGGCAGAGGGGAGCGGGAGGCAGCAGGAAAGCGTTCAGGTCACTGCAGATGCTGTAACTGGGGTGGTTTCCCTACCTCCCCCTGCAGCGAAGGGCCAGCGAGAGGGCACCGTTAGCAATTCGGGACCGTGCTGTTCACACAGTCTGGGAACAAGGGGCTTCCCAAGAGCACAGGGGGGTCTCCCGGGCACCCCCACATCCCGCGGAGGGGGGATGCGGCCCGCGACAGGAAGGGGGTCTGGCCTGGAGCGTTCCCGGCAGAGGAGGCCGCACGGCCCGCCCCGCACGGCGCCCCGGCTGCCCCGGGACCGGGACCCGCGCCGGGGGTCACTTAGGGAAGGGCCGGCGGCTGCCAGGCCCCAGCAGAGGAGGCTCCGCCGGCGCCGCCCCCCGCCCCGCACGGCAGCCGCTCGCCGCTGCGGTCCCCAGGGATCCCCTCGGCACGGCGGAGCCGCCGCGGAGCTATTTAGAGCCGCCGGTCCTGGGACGGCGACCCCGGGGCCGGTGCTGGGGCCGGGCCTACCTGCGGCAGCGCAGCCATGAGGCGCGTCTCCATAGCAACAGGCGCCCTTTGCCCCGGGTGACGCGAGGGCCGCATCACGTGGCGAGGGCGAGACCTTAAAGGGCCTGCGGGGGAGATGCTGGCGGCCGCCGTGCCGCGGGCCCTGGGCCGCTTGGCCGCCCGGCGCTGCCCCGCGGGGCTCCCGCCGCCCAGGGTCGCCTGGCGCGGTGGGGCCCGCGGGGAGGGCGGCAGAGGCAGGACGGGGTTCGCGCGGCGGCAGTGGGCCCGGCCGGTCGGGGGTGCCTTGGGCTTCCTAGGAGGTGAGGCGGGCCGGGCCGGGCCGATGCGGGCAGCGCCGGGCCGGGCGGAGGTCACCGGTCACCCTCGCCCCGCAGCCCTCTCCCTCTTCCCCAAGGACGCCGAGGAGGACGGCGAGGACGCCATTATCCTCCTGCTGAAGAGAGCCAAGGTGCGAGGCCGCGGATGTGGGTGCCGGTGGGGCCGCGGGGGTACCGCGGCTGGTGGGGCCGGGGCCAGGGCCCGTCGCTCACCCCCGGGCCGTGACCCGCCGCTGGGCTGTCCCCCCTCCGCAGCTCAGCGTCATGAAGGGGGAGCTGGCGGAGGCCGATCAGTTTCTGCACCAAGCCCTGCGGCTGTCGCACCAGTCGGACAACAGGAACGCCATCGTCTACACCTACAGCATGGTAGGGCCGCGGGGGCTGGGGGGTCACCGGGCTGCCCCCTCGCTCGGGCTGCCCCACGGGCCGCGGTTCCCTTCAGGGGTGCGGGTGTAGGCCCGGGGCAGGGCAGCGGCGGCCAGGCTGGTGCCCGCAGCCTTTGTGGGGCTGCAGCACCGTCTGTCTCTTCCAGATGGCAAACGTGGCCTTCATGCGGGGACAGCTGGACAATGTGAGTAACTCGGGGTTCCTTCCCTCAGAGCTTTAAGAGGCTGATGTCTTGTGTGAAGTCCTGGGGGTGCAGCGTGCTGCCACAAGCTGCTGCTGGGAGTTGTGAGGCAGGGTTGTCCCAGCATAAAGCAGAATCATTTCCCTTGTGGCTGCAGTCCCAAGGAGCACGTGCTGTTGAGGTGCTTTCACTGTTAAATTTTGAGCTCTGATATGGTGTGAGAGAAGGCTGACTACTTGCTGTCAAGGGCCACAGTTGAACACCTAGCTGGGTGTCCCTGGGGGAATGAGGGAAAGCCCTGAAGGCACACAGGTGTGGTGAACTCATGCCTGGTGTGGGAGCCCCAAAGTAGAGAGTGGGAGGACCCTACAGGCTGGCAGTACCCTTGGGCTCAGGTTAGCCTCCTGCTGCTGACTGGTCTTGACATACAACATAAATATCGCAACTTGGGACAGACTTCTCACAGTAGTCTGCCTCTAAGGGGTAGAGACCTTTTGTTTAAGTGCTGTCATTCCTTAGTATGCTCTTCAAAATTCTCATTTCAGGCAGAGAAGCTGTACAAAGCAAGTATGAGCTATTTGCTTGCAGGAGACACGAAGGAGGTATGTTCTGATAAAGGTTTTTTTGGGAAGTATTAACAATTCTTTGGTTTATTTCTTGTGCTGTAATTCCCCCTTCTGGAAATGGGCAATGCTAGTTATGAGCTTGCTGGCTTCTCAACTTCCTTTAATGGGGTGGCAGCTCTGGAAGCATTGGGATGGATGCTTTCAAGACCTAGACTTGTTCTCTGACAAAGTAATGTTTCTACTGGGGACATGCAAGAAGAATAACAGTTGCATTGTGTGTCCTCCTGGCAGGATGACAATGCAATCCTTGAGATGTCCCTCAAGCTGGCCAGTATCTATGCTGCTCAGAAACAGTGAGTTCCCTGCTAAAGACATCTTTTGCTCTCATCTTGGCGTCACAGGGGCAGTGGTGGCCAAGCAGAGGCTCTTGTAGAGTGCCTGAGGAAGCTTTGATGTGATGAGATACCAGCAACATAAAGGTGCTGTGATGACATGCCCAGCTTAGGGCAGAAGGACATAAACCTTTAGTCTTAAATCCACGCCTCATGGGAGACAAGGCTTTGGAAGCAGCTGGTGGCTGGTAACTTGTAGCTTTTTTTTAAGTGGAGCATCATTATGGGTTCTCTTAGCTGGCCTTGTGTGGGGAGGGGGAGGACCCTCTCCATGGTTTGGGTGCCATGGGTCAAGAGAAGGGTCCAGGCCATAATCAGGGAGAGAGTGCTGAGGGTAAGAAGGGTCTGGTGAGGGGGAAACATTGTCTTACAGGCCCCCTAGAAAAGGAGATTGAAGATGTTCACATCCATGCCTTCATGGACAGGAGCTTTGCTTTGTTGTTCCACTTTGCAGGCACAAATTAGCCCTGGCTGGCTACGAGTTCTGTATCCTGACCTTAGAGGAGAAGATAGCTAAGCAAAAGGACTTGCCTGAGGATGTTTTACCAGGTGGGGCTGCCTTGTCTGCCAGAGGCTTCTCATTATCTTGCCTCCATTTCCCTTGATACTGCTTTCCATATTGCCTCAGTGCCATCTTCATGTCAAAGCTGCTGTCTTCACACTGCATGAGTTTATTACTCTTGTAGGATGGAGACTTAAGCTTGACCTTGCAGAAGTAATCACTTCCACTCCTTCTGTGTGCAGCTGAAGAAAAGGCCAACACCCGTCTCCTGCTTGGGATGAGCCTAGACTCCTATGCTCGCTATCTCCTCAACATTAACCAGCTCCCAGTGGCCCAGAAAATGTATGAGAAGGCTCTGCAGATATCAAATGATGTTCAGGGAGAGACTCACCCCCAGGTGATGTGTGCAACGGTCCTTGGACTCCTAGGGAAGGAGAAGCTAATTGCCTGGGGAATGAGGCAGCTCTAAAGCAGCTTTGCTGCCATCAGCTGAACACAGCACTAAATTAGGGTCTGTTTTCCTGCCAGGAAGAATGAGCATGCAGAGATAGATAAATATTTATATAAAATAAGACATTTTCTTGCTGAAAGCTTTGGGAAATACTTTTACTGGTGTGATGGGAATGAACGTGCAGCTCCTGCTGCCTCAGACTTCTACACAGGTCTTGCTCTGAGGCTTCCTGTTGTGTCCTGGTGCAGACTGTGGTCCTGATGAATGACTTGGCAACTGTACTGGATGCTCAGGGGCACTATGATGAGGCGTACTCCTATGTGAAGAGGGCAGCTGAGCTGGCCAAGGAGACTCAACACCCTGAGGAGCACATGGTGCTGAACAACCTGGCAGCAATTCTGATGCACAAAGGTAAGTAAATAAAGGCCCAGCATGTGTTGCTGTGCTTGTGCTGGCTGTGAACTCTGGTATTGTAGGATTGAATGATAGTGCTGGGTTTGTGTTACTGGTTTTAGTTTGAGCAGTAGATGTGCTGACACTCTGTAGGCAAATTCTGCTGTGTTCAGATTGGACTCAATTGCTGAAGGGTCCTGTCCAAGGTAAATGCAGTACTGGTGCTCTGACTCAAGGGCTTCTCAGGGGATTGTGTTTCCCTTGTCCTGTATGGACAGTCACTGGTTCCAAGAGGACAGAAGCCATGCTTGAGACTTGGTTCTCTGAGCTCTTAATGCTGAAGCAGCACCTTGTCATCATTGCTGCTGTCTAACTCTCATAGTTGGTACCCTATGCTGCATGTTTTCTGAACCTCCTTGGTCCTTGAAGTGTTCCCAGTAGCCTTTTGCATGCCCTTTGGACACTGAAAATGGGTGATGTCATTGGCTAGTTGTGCCACTTTCCTCCTCTTGTACAGAAGACTTCCTGCAAGCAAAAGAGGTGTACAAAGAAGCTCTCAAGCAGGCACAACAGAAGGGAGATGCTGCTTCTGTCCAGCATATCCAAGAAGAACTAGCTGAGCTGGCCAAGAGGAGAAAAGCCTCCAAATAGTCCAACCTAGAGGTGGCTGACAGCAGCAAGGGTTGGCTGGTACAAGCAGCCTGGGACCAGTTTGGTGCAATTCTTCAGGGGAACAGCAATGAGGAGTTTAAGGACTGCTTACCCAGAAAGGCTGCTGCTGCCTAACAGCTTAGTCCAAAATAAAGTTGTGAAATCTTAACTATGTAGATTTGTGGTGTAGTCTGTGGTGAGAGTGACTTAACTTTGTCTTGACTGCCAGCAAAGTTCAAGTTGAGCCTGGTAGTTAAGTTGGAGTAGTCCTTTGCTACTCCTGACTGGTCAGAGAAGTATTTGGTTTCAAAACATTGTTACTCTAAAGCTAAGTCATGAGAAAGAGAACAGGCAGGCCTTGTCTCATGCTTTAGATGCTGGCTAGCACAGCAGGGTGTATTTCTGTCAGTGCTACAGCTCAGTCTGGAGTAACTTCAGCAGGCGTTTCCCAGCCTGTACCCATGCTATGGTAGAGCTCTGTCCCCTTTGCAGACAGGTTGCCTGAAGACCAAGTGTTTCTCTTCAAAGCATTTTGCATCCAAAGATAGAACAAGGAGGGCTGAGACTCTGTCCTGGGTTCACCCAGGACAGACTGTTACCAAAACAGTGTCAGAAATAACACACTTGGCTCCTGTGCCCCAGCCAAGAGCACAGCAAGTGCCAAGGGTGCCCTTTCCTGGATGGGTCAGTGCTAAAATGCTGAGGCTGCTGCTTGGAAAAGATGGTATGTATGACCCCTCAGGTTCTAGTACAAAGAGCCTGCTTAAACACTCTGTTGTGTAAGCTCTGCCTTGCAGGGAAGCTTAATGTTAAAGGTAAAGGGTAATTAAACCAGAAGGTATCAGATCTGTACTTAGCTAGGATAGTGAAGTGATGTGTAAGCTATGTCACTACCCAGGCACTAGTTTAACCTCTCATTTGCATGAACTTCAGCTGTTAATTGCATTGTTATTTACTTACAGTAGCAGCATTAGTGGCTTCAGCTCTGGTAAGTGAAGTTAAGAGGAAGCAGGCAGGCTTTCTACAGCAGCTGTTCACTGAAGCTGGAAAAACTAGTCACACACATACACAGCTTTGTTCTGAGCATGTTAGGAAGTAAAAATAGAGCTCTAACACACGACAGCCAAGCTTTAAAGTTCTGGGGTTTGTTTTTAAGTGCCAGACCTTGGACACTTTGGCAGTGTTAACTGGGAACCCTGCAGCACCCCCAAAGGGAAGCGTTCAGCCTGTTCTCAGGAACATAGCATGATGCTGCAAAACAAGAGGGACACACAGGAAAAGCAACTGGAGAACTGATCCCCTTTATTGATTGGTCTGAATCCAGAAGTCACTGTCTACTGAAGACATTGTGTGGAAAAAAAGGTTGAGTTTTATGATGCATGGGTTTTTTTTCAAGTCTTAAATGATTTCATATCAGAATCACGAAACATCAAGATGAAAGCATTGTGAGAGCGCTGATCAGAAATCAGTTAAAAATTTGTAGTAAACTACACTTTGTAAACATGATTTACAAACACCTTCCTGTTTGAAACAGGCCAGATGTAATTCCATACTTGAAGATTACTGGAATTGTGGTAAACCCTAAGGTAGGCTCTGGAGAGGTTTTTTACATGGGAGAGGTTGGAACTTGGATAACAAACAAAAAAGCAGCAACATTTTATGTGCAAATGCCACTCAAGCTGTATCTGAAGAGAAAGTGACTATCCTACTTTGGATATCTGCTGCTGCAGCAGCACTACCATGAAGCTTTGCAATGAACATGCTCTATTAACTGTACAGTTAGCAAGGCTGTTTGTCTGTACATGCCTCTCATGTTGTATTTGTTACACTAAGAAAGTGAGAACAAGTGAGTTTTAGAGTGGAACTGAATTCTCAGCTCCAAATTTATATCTACAAAAAGGACAGATCAACTTGGGTTTCCAGTATATGTTGCTGTGGGAACAAAAAAGTTAAAGCACAAGGCTACAAACAGGATGAAAGCTTCACTACTTTAAGCCAGAAGAGTAGAGGAGGGGAGGGTGAGCAAAATCTTTTGTAGAGAAAGACTGCAAGGAGATTTCAGACTGCCACCTGATCATGCTGATGAAGAGTTTAAAAAAAACCAAAGTAGTAAAATTCTGTATTTGCAACACAGTGTCAAGTTGCCAAATGAGTTCCTTTGGATCTTTTCTTTCCCACAGTTAGGGCAAAAAGCCTTATCCTCTGACGTACTCAAAGTAAATCTGCTATTGATAGAGAGTTCTGTACTTCTTTCTGTTTGTAACTGGACCACTATAGTCCCTCCATAAGCTCTAGAGCTTACATGGCTTAAGGTAACACAGCTGCATTATACCTTCTGTACAACAAAACAGTGTTAAACTAAAAATATTTTGACTGGAAAATAACTTCAAGGCAAAGCCTCTTGTTTGTCAATGAGATGCAAAAGCAGTTTGGACTCTGACAGACCATGTCACCCCCCAGCTCAGTGCTATCTGTAAATCAGTCTTTCTACCTCAGATGATTTAAATTTGCTTCCTGAGGTCAGTGCAGCAAAAAAATAAGATGCTCTTGAAGATGGATGTCAGGAGACCCTGTGATACCGCTAACCAGATGTATGTATGTGTGAGCTACAAGTGTATCAGAGCAGGCATTGATTGGTGAATGATTAAGGAGACCCTCCTAGTACCATACACAATTTAAAAATAAAAATCACCCCAACAAGTATTGCACACTTCAGGAGTTAAGCCAAGCAATTGTAAGGACTTTCCACCAAAAGCTTGCTTATAGGGCTAGGGCTGCAGACTTTAAAATAATTATTACATAAAGGTTTTAAAATCAGGCTGGAGGAAGGTAAAAATCACAGTACCTATTTCAGACTGGTTGTAACAGAAGCTAAGTAGTTGACTCCTGTGTTGCTCAATTATTCTATAAAAGCACTGTGTTTTATTTAAACTTGGGATGTAGAGGTTTTTCTTCTTAAAGGATTTATCAACCCACCCAGAGCCTCTGTTCAGAAAAGCCATTTGCTGTGGTTAAATATGGCAGTGAAATTTAGTAGCCTGTTTTGACTGCATACAATGCAGAAACAGAAAACACTAAGATAGGCTTTTGGGGCACAGGTAAAATTCCTAGTGTGCATGAGAGTGAGGTATGCCTCCAGAAGCTGTTCTTTTCCTTGTTGATTTTTTTTCTTTTTTTAATCCTTTTAAAAATGACCCATAACATACCCATGCAATAATATTTCTGCAGCGTTGCTAAAACTGCACCATAAAATTTACAATTGTGGCAGAATTTAAAATCCAAAGAAATATATCATCTTATTCCAGCGACCCTGACTATGTTAATGTACAGAATTCACTAAGGGGTCAGTCTTAAAAATCAACATTTTCACAAGAGCTTGAACACCACTGAGAAAGTGTGTCTGGAGGGGGAGAAGGAGGGGCTATATAAAAGCACAATGCCTGCAAGAAGTGGCACGGCGTTAAATGGGTGATGATGCTAGGCTGGGTGGGAGGCTAGGGTTCTGGTTAGGCTAGGGAGGGAAGCTAGGGTTATGGAGAGTACTCTACACTGGAGAAAAATGCTTAAAAAAAAAAATTACAAAGTGACCCCCAAAGTTTAGGCAACGATTTGAACATAAGTACACCAGATACTATAGCAAGGGAAAAAACACTGCAAAAAGTACTCTCTATTTACAGAAGAATGATTTAAAGACATTATGGTTTTTCTTTACAAATAGATGTAGAACAGGAATAGTCCACATTTTTAAAAACTCTTTACATATTTATCTTTACTAAGTTAACCTTCTGGATCACAGTCCTCCAACACAGGCCCTGTGCAGAAGGCATTGAACGGACTCTCCATGAATTCTTCATTGTGTGGCCCTTGCTCTCCTGGAAAGTCTCTGTGGGCACAAGTCAAAAATAGATTTTCTTTTTTTTTGACCCGCAAATTAAAAAAAAACAAAACCCCAAATCAGAGTCTGCATAGTTCAGTCATCACTGTCTGACAGAGTCTCGTATTGTGCTGAAAGCAGCGGCGCTGGCTCACGCTCCCATATCCTGTTCTGGGGGTGAGTGGTTGCTTGGCTCATGGACGGCGGGGCGCAGGCGATCGATGTCGGGGGCGTACTGCTGAGCATCCTCATGGTCAGCGGGTTGTAAGGGAACTGTGTCGAACCTAAATCAAAGAGAGTTTCTCCAAGTCAAAACCACGAGCTGGTTTTAGAGATCTGTTTCTGAAAGACAATCTGTTTGTGCTGTGACAACCAGCAGAAAATGTGTTTCACAAAATCCTCATACACTGGAACTTAGACACTGCGAGTTTTTGACCGATACACCAGTGTTATAATACACCTACATGTGTTGACCTCTGGGCAGCCTTGTGTAGCTCCAGGCCTGAGGTTGGTGGCCCTGCCTGTGGCAGGGGGTTGGAGCTCAGTGATCCTTGGGGTCCCTTCCAACCCAGACCAGTCTGTGATTCTATGACCTTTCCACAAACACCCATCTGATGCATTAGGTTTGAAAGAAACGTGTTTCTCACCTGTTGATGAAGGCCTGTCTTCCCAGGCCCACACTGGAGTCTGTCTGTGGTAGTCCCCTTCTGAATGCACAGATGAGACAGAAGAAGGTCTTTCAGTTCCCAAATATCCCTGTCCAGGAATTGGAGACTTAGACTTCCTACTGTTGGACTTGCCAATTAGCTTCTGCTTGCTGACTCCCCCTCCTGGAAACAGAAGGGATAGAGTTTACAAAAATAGTACACAGCATTTTAGCACCTCTCTGTTTCTGTAAATTACCACTCAGCAGCAAACAAGAGTTCCATACTGGTGCCTCGTGGCACGCTGATTTACTACAGTTAGCAACCATACAGGCTAGTCTTCCAACACACGACTTCTAGAAAAGCCCAAGTCTTATCCTAAGAGCTACAGTTCCATATTTAGGATGGGAGATATTTTCAGTTCAAGCCCGTTCTTTACAGGTGATGTACACAGACACATTTCTCAACCAACCACAGAAAAGCTTCAGGTATCTAAAACACCCTGTCAGCTCTTCCCTCTTTCATCAGTGTTGTCAGTCTCCAAGAAGTACTGGCTACTGCTCCTGAAGACACCAGCACCATTCAGAAAGGCAGGGAAACCCCTGGAGGGAAGGGAAGCACCATTTATTTATTTACTTATTTTTATGACCATGAAATATTTAGGAGCAGCAACACCTCACCTGAATTTGGTGATGGATTAGCTTCTTCCCTCCGTGTCTCGCTACTTGCTGGTACTGCAGCACTGGAGCTGCCAGGTGCTACTGCAATGGACTGTGACATTACAACTCCATGTTCCTCACTCTTGTCATCAAAGTTTCCCATCAGTGCTTTCCTAATAATGTCTTCCAGACCCAGATTACTGGCAGGATCTGCAAAGGAATGACCCCTAGAACTGACTGCACCTGGGAGATAAAAGAAAACATACAGGGAAAGGTGGGAGGGGAGGCAAAAAACATCTCAGAAATTCCAAAGGGATATGGGAAAAGATTTTAGAGAGAGGCAGAAAGGTGGGAAAAAACCCCAAAGATGAGATTTTTTTTTAAAAAAACACAAAGCTACATGCTCCAAAGCAGCTCACAGTGACTATGAGTTAGACGTGCCAGTAAACACTGAGGAGTAGTGCCCCTACACATCAGACTGCTGCAGAGGGGTAACTTTTCTTTTTTATATATAGCAAAGAAGCTGAGCATGCTGGTTGTGAGAGCATATGGAGTAAAATCTGCAGTTATTATTCAGCTCTAAGAGAAGAGACCAGAGAAATACTTCTTGCATTAACAATCCATACTAATTTGTTTTACAAAGTGTGATACATGGCAGGTATTTATCCTGAAAGTTTGTCTTCAGTGGAAATTAACAGAGACCAGCACTTTCTCCCTGTGAAAGGCAGCAGCACTGTACCAGATGGGGCAGTGACTGGCCAAAATCATGTAAAGTCAATCCATGATCCAACTCAAAATTCAGATTTGGGCAGTTCTTATCTCACATAGTTCAGTTCAGTTCTCTGCCTCGCTTGCTTCGTTAACAGTTAAATTAGGGGTTGTGTTTAACTTCTCAGAGAAGTTTGGGGTTATTATTTTTTTTAGTCATAGAAAAAAGTCACACATTTGATGAATGAAGCTCAGGTTTCGTTCAGTTATACTGTATCTAAATTTAAGTTAGATGCTAACCAATTTCAAGCCCTCTGCCTCTGTGTTGGATTTGCAGAGCACACAGAAATAACATATTTTTGCCTCAGTTCCCACATACAATATTTTCTAAAACCTCCTTTGGTCATTTTGTTTTTCCTTTGTTTTTTTTGCTTTACAGGAAATAAGTTTTCACATAGGATAGATATTACTTTCTAAATTTTCCTCTTCTTCCTTATTTACCAAACTCCCCAAAGCATTTCAATGAAAATATTACATTAGTTTCTTTTTTCTGAAACATGTATTGTTTCTTGCACTGAAAAAATCTTACCTGAGGTAGTGACTGCTGGCAAATTGAATATTTCAGTCCCTGGCTGAGCAGTTGCTGTAATTAAAGCATAACATTTCATTTAGTTTTCCAGCACTGATGATCACTACAAGCAATTGCTACTAGTCCTAATGCATAAAGTATAATTACTTTGAATTATTTTCAGTGTTCTGATTTTTCTTTCTCAATCTTCTAAGATGAATGTGCATCAAAGTCTTCTCAGGAAAATCATCTATACCAGGGTAAAAGTATCTTACATGGTCACAGCTAGCCTTCTGTTAAAGATGCTTTAAAGATGTTAAGATGTTTTAAATGTGGATTTGAACATATGAACCTTACAGGCTGAGTATTTCTACGTATAAAAACCCCATGAGTCTCAACCCTGAATGGCTAATTACACACCCCAACATTACCTGTATTACCTCCAATTGGAGAATAAAGGTTTTAAACTGTTGACACTGAATTCAATATGTAACTGAAGTGCTATTGGCAGCAATGGAAAGTGTTTGTATACCAAGCATGCACATGAAATTATCTGAGCTAAATGTATCATGCACACAATAAAAAGAATACTCCAGCCCTTACTGGCACAACCTTGTTCCTCAGAATGAGATTAATTTGTTGCTCAATGCAAGAGCATTCACTGTTAAACAAACATTTTCTATTAGGCACTGAGTTCACAAACAGCTTCAACTCGTGCTAGTGATGCTTGTGATGTAAAGTTCTCTTAGAGTTTCTAAGAAAAAACCAAAAATATAGTTCCAGTATCGTATTCTGCCATGTCAGTATCTGTTACTGAAACCACGTTAAAATCTGTCTTTTTAACAGCCATAATCATAGGGCCAAGAAGACAGAAAACATTCCATTTGTAAGACATCTTTCCAGAAAGGAAAATGTGTAATTGTTAATGTTGATACGAAGCAAACTACAGGCACAAAGTTAACAAGGATAATGCATCTTTCTGTAGCTCTCAGACAGCATTTCCATCTCTCAAATTAAATGTTAACAAGCTTAAATGTGACAATCCTACGTACAGCAGCATTTCAAAAAAAGGAAAAGGAAAAAAATCTAACAATCTTTCAGGGTTTTGGTCATAAGTTACTATATATGTGGTTTATAGTCACAGCTTTATAGTCATTCATGTGTTATTTGAAATGTATTTTGGTTAGGATATCTGTGGATGGCTTTACATCATGTAAAGCTTAAGCTGGAATAATTCTGTGAAATTCTGTGAAGTTCTGCTTACCCATGTCAGAGTCACTTCCACCAGATGAGTTCAGCTTGCGAAATATCTCCTGTTTCTTGGATTTTACCATTGGTGAAGTGTTCTCAAGTTTGGTGAAAAACGATGGCAGGTAGCTTATACTACCTGGCGAGCGAGAGTCAGTCCTGCCAAGACCAACATGTGTCAAGAGAGAGAACTTTTTTCATGATGTACATTTCAATCTTTCCAAAAGTAGTCAGGCAGAAACCACCAACACTCATATGAGCTTTAAGGATCTTCCCTCAGCCTGGTTTTTGGGGGCTGGACAAGTCTAATGACTCTATAAGAACATTTGCTTTATCCAGATAACAGCTTTAAATCAAGAAAAAAATACTTCAAAACCCCACCCCATACTGAAATTTTAAAAACAACCTAAAAATAATAATAATAAAAAAAGACAAAGACAAAGTTTGCTAGGCCAAGATTCAAACTGTAAATGTGCAACCTTCCCTGCCATGTTCCCAAAAATCCTGTCGTGTCTAGCTAACATCCATCAACAGCAACAACCCTGCCAACAACTGCAGGGTGTGTGGGGGAGAAAAACCCCAAAATCAATTCTGCCAGCATGAGCCTTAAATAAGGACATGGTGAGCACACTGGGTGCTATTCCTTTGTCAGCAGGCAGCAGAGGACATGCAGAAGCATCCATTTGAATGAGCATCTGCCAGACATTTGAAGACACCAGCACCAATGTAGTCTGCCAGGGATCCCATGTAGTTTTATGTTGCAGGTCTGGCAGACTGACGAACAGCCCTGGGAAACAGTGTTGCCCGACGCATGGACCTCCTGACACCCCACCTTCACACCTCCTGGAAATTAAGCTCTTTAGCTTAGTGATAGTTCATGTGATAAGCTGCTCTAGTAAGTTGCTGGAAGCTTAGGTTCTTCCACACTTCACCAGGACAGTATCCAGGAAGCCAATCAGC
The DNA here is from genome assembly GCA_020800305.1 of Porphyrio hochstetteri. Taxonomy (NCBI): domain Eukaryota; kingdom Metazoa; phylum Chordata; class Aves; order Gruiformes; family Rallidae; genus Porphyrio; species Porphyrio hochstetteri. Next base: position 2,362,935 of record CM036925.1, read on the forward strand.
CAGGAGAAGTCTGACTTATTAAATAAAAATTGGAGAGAACAGACCTTTCCCAAAAGCCACTTTGTTTTATCAAACTGGCACCCACAAGGAGTTTTGTTATAAAGTTTTCTGTCAGGTATAACAAAACACACTGCTTGCACCAAGAAACTTAAGACAGAGCACATACAGATGACATTTCACTCAGGCTTCCCAAAAAGCATCTCCCAAATAGCAAGTTTTGAATGCTCTGTGAAAGGATCAACAGCGATGAGCAACTTGCTTGTGGTACCAGAGGAAGATCACTTAAACTGGTCTTTATTAAATATTTTGCAGTACAATCATCCAGAAGAATGTCTTTAAAATTCATTTTTCCACATACCTCTGTTCAGTAGGCTCAGTTCTTTGGGAAAGTAGAAGAACATTTTCCTGTTTCTCATGTACAACCGGGACCTGAGGTGGTGAGATGGGCTCATAGGGTTCTGAAGAGACATGACTCCTCTCTGGAGATTTTCCAGGTCTACATCCATAATTCAGAGACAGGGAAGAACTCTTAATGCATGTAAAGCAGTAGTTGACACATGTAATTGCATTCCAGTTGTTAGGTAGCTACTTATGCCTAGTTATTTATGTTACACGCTTGGTGGTCTCAGAAAGATGAATCTGAATTGTCCATAATGACTCTGGTAAGTTACAGAGTCACAAGGTTGGAAAAGACCTTTGAAGATCATCAAGTCCAACCATTTTCATCCTAAACTAAACCATATCTCTAAGTTCTAAATAATTAAACATCTTCACCCCACTAAAGACTGGAAAATAAGCATAAGTGAAGGGAAATTAGTTATAAGCTATGCTATGGAGCCAAGCAATAGTCAAAAATAGTGATGCCTAAAAACTGACAAATAGATACCTCTACATCTGATCTACATCAAGATCACAGTGCTTTTTTAATAAATATCATATTTAGCCATTAATTAAATTTGCAGTTAAATTAATATGTGTGTTACCTTCCCCTGGACTTGTCAGACAGATTTTCAGGTGACACTCTAGCACCCGGCCGCTGATGGTGGACAGCCTGTGACTGCGACTCAGGGCTGTAGCGACTCGATGTCTTTGCCCGAGTTGAAACAGGCGTTGGAGCAGGGGTGGAATTCTGGAATGTAGTGGTGGGAGGCTGCAAAGAGGCCTGAGAAGCTGCTTGGTTTCTAGCAAAGTCTTGTGTAATGATTTGCTGATTGTGGCCAAAAAAATAACAAACCAGAAAAAAAAAAAAGAGATCTTGGTCAGACATTGGCCAGAGCGTTTGTGTTCATGAGCTAAATGAATATGAGCCCGATTGCAACAAATGAGATGATTATGAGTTCAGACACATTATAGTATAATACCCTCAAGTAAAACTAATAATTACAGAGTTGGCATTATGTCCCAAAACGTGTTTTCATCATCAAAATATAACTTTTCACATCTGAAAAGATGCACGCAAATAAACCTACACAGATGTGATCAGCAAGGGTGATAAGTCGATGGGTCCTGGGCACATGTGCCATCCCTTCTGCTTGGGAAGAGGGAGGTGTAGGTTGTTGGGGTGAAGGGGGTTCCTGTTGTGTCCTATAGCGGTGAATCGGCCCCTCATATTGCCTGTTTGGGTCATCTAGTTGAAGAAGAAAAGGTCAGTCTGTTAAGATGGAATCACTGAAACGGGAAGTTCTGTGCTTGCAAAGTTAAAAGAGGAGGTGTTCCTGCATTAGAATTTAGGTAACGTGCAATAACCACTTTTTCCCCCTTTGCATATAGGCTCTACAATTTAGGATAAATAAACCTTCACTCCACAGTGCAGGTGAGTCTGTACTGCAATAGTTTGAGCTTTACTAATAGGTAAAAACTTGTGGGGAGTAACACCAATACACAGTAATTTTAAAGAAGTTTCTCTAAAGTTAAGAATGTGGGAAGTCCCCTAAAGACTCCCAAGATATTTTAGCTTTATTATGAGCTCACGGAGCTGGTAAATGTAATTGTGAGAATATTTGCATATGCAGATAAACTTACTCTCTGACTGGCTGGGTTTAGGTGCCTCTTGTTGATAGGGCTGTAGCTTCTCTTGAGCAGGTACAGGTGAATTTGCAGGGCTAATCACCTCAATGGCATCTCCAGGAGCTTCATAGCGGTGGGAGGATACTGAATGTCAAGCAAAGGTTGTGGAATAAGGTGTAAATATCACAGTAAGTTTTTGTTGCCTAAACATAGCAATGCTAGTGGTTCCATGAAAGTGACACCAGTGAGACAGAAGTCAAAACACTGCCCTTTTTCTGTTGATAACCACAGTGACAGAAACACATCCAGAAAACAGTGTTCCAACATAAACCACATAATTTTAAGTTTCCTGACCTCTGATCAGGTTAGTCTTACTATCCTGTATTTCATGTTGTATCATGGAATGTGAACAAAGCAAACAACTCTGATTTTGCCAGGATCCTGAGTAAATGTATGCAAAACCTGTATTTGTCTAAAGTGTTTCTACTGCTAAGAGCCAACTATTTTATCATTAAACATTGGAATCATTTCGCATTGTTTTATTTCCCTAAAAGGCTAAAACAGACAGCAAAGAAGTAGATAGTTACTAAGATACGTACAACTACTGGAAGAATCTGAACTTTGAGAGCCCCTATCTCGTGCATCCTTGTCTGAAGCAATCTGTCGAGTGATGATCACATCTATGAAGTTAGCAGCAGTAATTGTGGTCTTTCCTCGAGTTCTCAGCTCTTCCTCGTACCTGGATTTGGGAGGAGGTCCTTTCTCTTTACCAGCCTCTGAATAGACTACTGATGAAGTCTGTCCCTGGGACTTGCCACCAGAAAAGTTTGCAGATGTATAGGGGCACTGGACAGGCCTCTTTTCTACCTCCAGTGTCTTCTGTTCCAGCTGCTGCTGTTCAGTAACCACAGCTGACCGGCGTCCCATATTCTCTTCTATTCTGGTGCCTTCGTGCTTGTTCTCTTTTGCTTTGGCAACTTCCATCTGAGGAGCAGAGGCTGCAGCATCTACTAGTGCTGCAAGGGCATCAGCAGCAGTATTGTAACGGGAAGCTGGCAACCCTTGAGTAATAGAGGGGGCTCCAGGGGTGAGCTGCCTGTTGGCAAACATTGAATATTCTGAATTATATCATATGGAAAAAAGAACTAGAGCATATAACAGAATGAAGCTTTTATGACACTAATTTCTATCCAAACTGGACTGGTGAAAGTGCATTGGATCATTTCTGATAAACCCAGAGCAATCAGATAGTGGTACCATCCTTATCTTGTAGTATTTTCCTCACGCTAAACATACCTTTTAGTAAGCTCAACTATTAGAACAGGTATCTCTGTAAGAGTAACTTATAAAACATACATGATACGTAGCTGAGCAGCAGGATCCAACGGCGTGATTACACTTGTCCCATTGGTTCCTTGAAAAATACTAGGCCTTTGCTGCAGGATGTTTTCCTGGCTTCGAATTGAAGGGGAGGGGGACCGAACATATCCATGACTGCCAGGTCTGCCAGGCTGCTCTGTACCTGCAGAACATAGAGCAGAGGGAAACAAACAAAAAGTATACAGAGATCACTCTCATAACAATGCAGAAGTACGATTAGTACCATCTCCTCCACATCCTTTCCTAGCTGTCCCCATCACTTTAGATGTGACTGTATTTATTAAAGTTTTAAATGGTAGTGTTCAGCTTACAAAGCTCTACCTGACATGCAAGTTGTGCTAGCACTAACTGGGATTCACACTGTTCCCTTGGTGCTGCATTGCTGTGAGAGAGAGAAAAGAAACCTGGTATTTGCAGCAGTTGTAATTATGACCAGAGCTGCTAGGCAATAGGAACCTGCCTTAAGTACAGATACAAGCAAACAATGTCCCGTGTTGTTATTAACCTGCATGTTGTAAACAGTGGCTATAGATCCAAACATAGCAATGGCTACTCACCTGGTCGCAGGTAAAGCTCAGCAGGGACCGAAGCTATTCTCTCCCTCTCTCGTTCCCGTTCTCGTTCCCGCTCTCGCTCACGTTCCCTCTCCCTCTCCCGTTCCTTCTCCCTCTCCCTTTCCCGTTCCCTTTCAGCATTTGCAGCTGCGGAAGCCGCCAGGTGTGTAGGGTGTCCTGGAAGGGCCACAGGATAAAATGAAGTAGCCAGAAGAGACACTCAAGCATAATTTGATGTACAAGCTCACTGCCATTCACTTCCAGCAGGATTTCCCAAATGCCTTTTCCTTCCACTCACGACTCTCCACTCGTGTAGGAAGACAGGTGATTAACATACAGCGACAGTGGAAGGCTCAACAGCTTTTTCCTGAAGTGGTTTCTAAACAGTTAGAAACTAGACAGCCTATAGACTCAAATTCTACTCTTTAACACATGTAACATGAGGTTAGAGAAATAATTAAGTGACTATAAAGACATGACAGAACGAGGTGCATTCTGATTCTGTCAGCGCTCGTTAAGCCAGCAATGTAACTATAAGGGATATAATTAAGAAAACTTTTGCTTCCCAAGTGAGAAGTGTACACAAAAAGCATCACCTGAGAAAACATTAAAATATGAAATTGATGAAAGCTAAATAGAGACAGTAAATTATCTCCACGTCTCACATGATGAGAGACATCACCAAGTCACACGAGCCCTTACCTGGTGACAGAGAAGCAGGATTGTAAGGCCTGGGAGGGAACGTAAGCTGGGTACCAGGGATATATGTGATCCTCTCCATGGGTGGTGTGCTTGTTCCTCCAGGATGAGGCACTAAGATAGTGGGAGCCATATTGTTCAGGTCAATAATTCCTGTTGGATGACAAGAGGAAGAATGTGAGAATGGTGATTCGAGGACAGGCCAGTGATCCACACATTAGAGATCCTGTTGATAGGTAACAGTCAGCAGTGAATGGTGATGGGAGGGAGAATAAGGCAAAGGCAAGTGCAGAACTGTATTCCAGGTGGTTATACTGTCTTAGATATGGCAAGCAGCAGTTTAGGAACCTACTAAGTCAGAGTTTGCATTTTGAGCACTCCCTTTCATTGCCCTTTAGAAAAATACACTTCACCTCTACTCAATAATCCCATTTTTTAGCAAAATGGTATTACCCAACATCATTCACTCCCTTTTCCAGACCTTTAACAGTCATAAAACTAAATGAAGCATTGAAACACACAGGTCCCACTGGAACTCCAACATAAGTTCCCCTACTACAAAACCCAGTTATCCTTTCTTTTCCAACCAATTAAAGCACTACAAGATCTTCTATCTTATTCCCAAGACTATGAGTCCTACCAGCCTAAGACCCTCACATTTGCTATCTTGCATTCTACCAATAACTGAGAAAACTGATGTAAGCAACAGACTGTCACATCCAGTAACCAAGCTGGTTACTGACTATTTCCTGTTAAGTCTGTAACTCCTGGGAAAGTGCCACGTAACCCTAAGGACTCATAACTATTCATTGTATTATTTTGTTCCAAGACTTTGCTCAACATTTTAGTATGAAAGAGGTCTTCAAACACGTCACAAAGAAAAACTCCATCACTGAAATATAAATCTCTCCACAGGGAACAGACTTGCAAAGAACTGGCTTTGATTTTTTTGTAATGGCCTTATTTTCTAAAGCATTACTTGTGACTTTTAAGGATTTATCAATTGCTACAGTTTCTTCACCAAGCTTCTTCCTTCTGGTGTACCTGAAGAAGTTACTAGCTCTTTTGGCTTTATAAATTGTTCCACAATATTTTTTTGGACCTTTATGTTTTTACATTTAACTTTTCAAGATCTTCATTTTCTTTGAGGAGTTGCAGTTTTGAGAGATCCCTTCTTACTTTTAAAAGCTCCTTCCTGCTGCTGTTAAACATTCAGGTTGATTTAGGCTTTTCCCTAAACAGGTCACACACATTTCCTAAGTCTCCAACACAACAACATAAAGAATCACCATGGTTTTCACAAACCTTGCCCATTTAGCTGTTGCTTTTATTTTCATTTTGAAGAAGCTCTCATTTTGATACAATTCTCTTTTCTGAAGTTTGAAGATGAGTTAAATATGCTTCTGAATATCAATTTATCAGTGCATAAACCAGTCTAGCTTCTTGAACGCTATTCAGTTTTACAGCCTTGCCTTTAATACTGATTACATACATGGTTTTCCTTTATATCCCCAAAAGCTTGGTAGATGCATGACAACTGATTTGCACACACATCTGTATGTACATGCTTGTATGTGTGCATCCAGATAGACCCATGTATTTATGAACAGCCACCAACCAACCAAACCAGTCAACCCAATCACACCACACATCCACAATACACTATAACAGACATCAGAAATAAACCCAGGCATACCTCTTGCTCCTGCATATGGGAGAGCTAAAGTTTGTTCTCTAGGAGATAATCCTCTCGTTACATCAGGACGTAAATTGACTTGCATCTGCTGTGAGGTAATGTAGTCATTTAGGATTGTCTGGCGTGTGTTCTCCATCGCATAAAGCTGATACTGACTTGGGTAGCCCGGGGTGGGTGAGAGCTGCCTTTGGAACAGGTAAGCAGCAGCAGCTGAGGGGGAAGGAGGGAAAAAATGAGAAGAAGATTTAGGGAAGAGTCGAGGCAATTTCAAATGAAAGTTCCAGATGTTTATATAGCTTCAATGAGAAGTACTATCAATTCCCTCTAGTCAGTGGCAAATGAATTAAAATTGCATTTATGCACTGTACATGGACAGAAAACCACACAGAATTGTGTTTTAAAAGGTAATCATCAATGACCAGATAAAATTTATAGAGGTATATTGCTGTACATCAAAGCATACAGTATTTCTAAAGCTAAAAACCCAAAGCCAAACATATTTACCAGGATCCAGAGCCCTGTGAAATGGCATAGCAGGATCTAAATGGGGAGGGAGGTGACTCCTATAGACTTCAGGAGTTGCTCCTCTGTGATGAGGGTCAAAAGGACTATGAGTCACTACAGGATCAACCCCTGGGACTGGAGATTTTGCTGGCACGCTCTCTCTCTGTGTTGGAGTAAGTGTGTTTTTCCTTTCATGATTTGCTGGCTTCCCAGAAGATATTCCAGCTAAAACCAATGAAAAAAACAAGTTAATAAAAAGTGTATTTTTCAGCAGAAAATTCAGCTGTAAGTATACAGTGGCTTCCAATGAACATTCTAGAGGACTCTGCAATCTGATACAATAAATGGCAAAGAATACGACGTTATATCACAAATTATTTCTGGTGAAAAATCTAAATCCTAAAACTAAGATTGCTTACACTTCACCATATTATCTTCCTCATCTAGATACCTCTGTAATTCAAGAATAGCTTCTGCCCTTAAACCATCAGCCTTGTAGGTAACAGTTTCAATGTGATCCACAAACAAACACCAACTGAGCTTGAAACTGCCTTCCCACCTCCATGGAACAATACAGCAGATTTTAATTTCCTTATTTCAATTAACAGCTTACAGCCTTCTAGAATTCCTTCTAGCTCATTCCAAACTGACAGAAGCAATAATAATAATAATAATGGAATGCATTACATATATCAGTTCAAAACTAAGTTTATAATTAAATTATTAAAACTCTTTATCATACTCTGGTTAGGAATAACATACCCTCACTAACTCTATTCATCATAGGCGAACTCCTCGACATTGGACTCTGATAATTCACAGGTGTCCTCCGAGCATTGGTATCATCATAAATCCCAGGGCTCAGCTGTGATTTGGGAGTTTCATGAAGGGTTGACCTGAGAACAGAGGGACCAGAGCTGACTACAGACGTGTGACGGGAACGTACTGCATCCCCGGTCTTCACATCTTCATATTTTCCTCGCTCCACCACCTTCACGTTTTCTGGCACCATTTCCAGCTGAGGCATTCCACGGGGTAGCTTGCTTGGTCCAGTGATTAAAGATTTGACATTGTGTTTGATGGCAGACTGGCCAGAGTTGCTTTCATATTTTATGGGTGTGCCCTGGAAAGGGGAAAAAGACGAAGGAAGGGTTATTCTGACACCGTTTCACTCGTGCAAATAAACTAACAACAAATTCACACTGCTGATGTCACAGTTCACTGCTTTTACCACATCAGTGGATGCCAACAATTGTTATTTGTCAGTTCTCTCACATCTGCTTGCCAGTGTGTTCCCTACAGGTGAAGGGTCAGGATTTTTCTAATACACAGAAAATATTTTTAAGCTTTGTTAAGTTGGCAACTTTCTTAAAATAAACCACCCTCCCCTCCATGTGTGATTACTCAAACATCCTGAATGGATGCACTACTGAATCTGCAAGCAACTAATACCAGTGTAGTAATGCTTTTTGTATTTACCTGAGATATGGAGCCTTCTATGATGGGCCTGGTCGTCTGCACCATTTCAGGAGTCTTGCGACTCTCCTGGCTTAACAGGTCCTGTCGTGGGATTTCATGGATGGAACGACCCATTTCTTTTATAGTAGTGACTCCATCGTACGGTTTGCCCTTAGTAATGGCTCCTTCAAACGTCCTTGTGGGAGGTGACTCTCTCTTGATCTGTTTAGGGTATTTTAAGCCTTCTTCAAAACTCTCAGCTGTTGCTCTTGGTGTGCCTTTTATAGAAAGAAAGAGTCACATCACTGGTATTAATACTAAGGCTCTTTTATAGTCAATATATCACCAATAGCATCCCAAGTTATTTCAGGTGCTGAAACAAAAGCAGTAGTGTATATCTTCAGAGGTCTGGGGAACTGTCAGTATTAATTTAAAAAAGTGCTTAGTGCCAAGATTTTATATTAAAAAAAGTCTGTTTTCCCTAAAGAAAACAATTGCTGTTTACACACTATCTTTGTATACAGCATGTCAGAAAGCTGCTGATATATGCTCTGAAAACATGTTTAATAAAATAAGCCCCACCTTTAACACAGTTACTATTGTTAATAACAGCTTTAAGGTTCAGAAACACAGAGTTTTGGGGATGTAACTAACACTTGCCTTTTAAACTTGCCATACTTTACCTTGCATGATAGAGCCAGACAACACTGTTCTCTCTTTTAGTTCAGCATGTGGGCTACCCCTAGGCAGTGCACGGCATATTAAACCTAAAATTAAAATGAACATCATTTAGAGAATTAAACAAGTGTTCAAAAAATCCCCCCAAACAACAAAAACCTTCCTCCTTCTTATATACATTACAGATAGTATCTGTGTCATGTTAGCACCCAGAGGGCCAAGCTTCCCTATGCTAGTCATTGTATCAACACGTTGTAAGCACCATCCTGCTCTAAAAATCTCTCCATTCAAGTATTCATGCTATAGCATTGTTGCAAGTTTTAACATATTTAGAAAACAAGGTAATTTTTATAATTAAGCTTAAATCTTGTCCCAAAAGCAGTCACTGCTTCTCTTATGCTCCACTTCGGTTTCCTAACTAGTAAAGAAAGGTGATGGTAACAAAGAAAAAAACCACCCCAAAATATACCTCACCATCCTCCAAATTATCAAAGTTCATATTGATTTATTTGGGAAGAGCTGAATTGGCCACTCCTACAGTAGGAATCTAAATCAAGCCCCTAAAGAACTCATAATTTTCCACAGTTTGAGGACAGAAAACATGGCAAGGTGACGAGATGCAGCATAAATGCATCAGCTTTTCATATGCCAGAAGAGCCTGAAAAATGAGCCAAATGCTTGGTGGTTCTACATATGTATAAATTGCTACATGCAGTCTAGAAGTCTCTCTTTCATAGCAGCCTTTAATGACTACCCAAAGATGGGACAAAACACACTTAAGGACTAAGACTCCATAGCTGAAGCATGAAACAGTTTCTTGTGTTTGTAGTTCATTTAAAAAAAAAAAAAGTTATACAATGGCCTGACTTGACCTTTGCAAGCTCAGTTTGATTATAGTTTATTAAATCAAAACAATACTAGGGATGCCCTGAAGCAGGACACAGCAGCTGTGCAAGTCTTTTGGTTGGCATAATTGAAGTGGCTTACTGCAGGAATGCAAAAGATCATGCCAATGTGTTACCAAGTTAGCGTGCTGTGGCCAAAACCTGTATTGACCTGAGCGGCTGCGTCCATGGAGTCCACACTACTATGAACCAAGAGTTGTTTGAGCAATACCACAACTTGCTGGGACTGCAAACAGTCAGTTCCATGTTAGGATCTACTAAGAGTAAGTGCTAACTCAATTACCTGCAGTGATGGTAATGCACCAGCAAAACAGAAAGGAAAACAAGGATTTACTTGGGTTATATTCCCAGCATGCTTTAATTGTGCTGGTTATTACCATTCAGTTAGTAGTGTAATATTTAAATCTATTCTCTCTTTAGTCTGCTCCATAAAATAACTCTAAATATTCTTACACCAATGCAAAAGGTTTGGATAAAACACAAAACACCTTGGAAGCAGCTGGTTTTACCTTCCAGCGGCGCAGAGACTGGAGACTCTCGCATTGACATTCCTTGCTTTATGTTTCCTTCCATTGTATCGTAGCTTCTCTTTAAACCAATTTCATGAGCTGTTCTTGGACTCCTTGTTCCTTCACGAACATTTTTAATAGCTGGCAAAATATAGAACAGCATGGTTAGGAAATGGCATCAATAAAAAAAGGCATAAGCATTACATTTAACAAGACCACAGGTCATAAATACTTTAACAACAACTTCAATATAATATTGTAACATTAAATCTCAAGCTTAAAAAGATCTTTTATGGTTTGTTAAAAACTATACTTGTTCAGTTATTCATTTATCAGTATATCAATTGAAATCCATTGTTAAATGATACATTTCTTTCGATCTTAATACAGATAAATTTAAAACTGGGTTGTTTGACATTTTGAAATAAAAATATTCCCTGACAAATTGGAAACAACTGACAAAAATGAAATAGTTTAACTATATTTTAAACACATAATACAGGAGACTTTGGAACACAGGCACAAAACCACATGCAGGCCAATATTTCTCCCAGAGGGCACCCCAGGGTTTATCCATTTGGAAGCAGATTTGCTTCAGCTCTGGATTATGAGAGCAGAACCTGTTGCAGCCTTGATGTTGATCAGATAGAATACAAGAATACTCACTATCATAAGATAAAATGTGCCCACTTTTGCCTTCATAAATAACATGGCCTTTGGCTGAAGCTTCTTCTCGGCACTTTTCTGGGCTGCTGTCTTCTGTAGCTAGCCGGGTGATAGTTCCCTTCAATAATGCATCAGCTGCTATGCCAGACTGGGACAGTGCTGGTGTACCCTGCATTTAGATCAATCAAATAATTCAGAACAGGTGTATTTATTTAAAAGAATAAAGAGCAGTGAAGGGAAAAAACCTCAAACCAACCCGAACCCGGTAATCACGGTAATACTGACTTCAGCAATAATGGGATTTCACCACCTGATTGTATTAAAATGTCTCTTTCAAGGCAGTTCCTAATCTGTGATATTAATTTACTTCTCAGACATACAACCACATTCACGGTGATAGTTTAAATAAGCTGTTTTGCCACAACCTTCTCTATAAGGGGTAAAATACCTGAGTTATGGAGCCTCTCAAAGAAGGAATGGTTTCTACAGAAACTTTATTGGTTGGAGTTCCTCGTGTTATACTTCCCTCCTGTATCGTTGCGGTACCTGATTTGAAACAATAAGACATCCTGATAAATAAAAGAATAAAAGAAGAAGTAGCTACTTTATTTGAAATCATTAAAAAAAACTAGTGAGAACTGGTAGTTTTCACTAAAATAGCAGGGAAGTTTCACTTTAACAGCATGCACTTAAGGGACTTATTCTATTTCTTCATTTAACATAATCCATGGTATTTAGTTTTTCTTTTCGTGTATTTGGATATTTCACAAGCTCTGCATCTGCTCCACTGAACAACTTCATTTTGAAATGGGCATGCCTGGAAACAACAGGTTTTAAATGAGACATGCAGACTGGAGGAGCCAGTTACAAACACACGAGCTTCGGAAAACAGGGAGCAGATTAATCATGTAATACTTAAACAACACTTGAGCAGTTTGAGCTCTAAAAGTTAATTCTTGGTTTCCTCAGGCTCTGACAAAGTTTCTTAATTTGTATGACTTTCTTTACCTCGAACCACACTTTCATGTTGTGCCCTGACAAGGAGTCCCTCAGGTTGGGAATTCTGACTTCTCGGAGAGAATTCTTCTTGCTTGATATAGGGCAGGGAAGCTATTCAGGGGAGACAAAAAAGTTTCAGGGTTTTTTTCCTTCCTTTTATTATTTTTATTCCTCTGATTATGTAGTGGTCCATATAAAACACACATCAGCTTTTCTTTTCTTACCAGATTTGGCTGACTCCTGCTGTCTTGGCAGCCCAAGAGATATAGAACCCACTGATGGCTTTGCTGTTTCTTGGGTGTAGGAAGCTTGACTGTGGGATGTTAGGTAAGTGCCAGGTGTTCCCTGAAACAACAAATACATTATGTTTTAGTTCTTGTTTCTGCACTGAAGATGCACGTCTATGTTTGAAGGAGAATGCTAATACTACTATGATTCCATCTTAGAGTACACCATTGCAAAGTGTCACAGAGCAGAACACCAGGAGTGAAGTGTCATTTATGTGGAGATGCAGCTCACCTGAACCTCAACCACACTACTAAATGTAAGTAACTGCAACAGGTTCTATTTTATAAGGCACCTGTAATTCCTGGACTTTCAGAGGTGACATTTATTGGTCTCAGGGGTTAAAGTTGTGAACACATAACAGAGTACAAGTTGAAGGTTGGTGAAAGGGCAAAAAATTGATGTAAACACAGATTTTAAAATAGTAATTCTCTTACTTGTGAGATTGAGCCTCCCATGATGAAGGATGGTTTTTCTGATGGCACACTAGTTTTGGAGGATGGAATGAGGGGTGGTGGTGGTCTGGTGGGTCTGGTTGTTGGAAGGCGGACTCCTTCAGGTATATTGGTTATTACTTGGTGAGGTGCTGGCTGGAGAACTAGGGAGGGAAAATGGTACATTAAACATTACAGGCTGTTTCAGCTGTACTTGTTATCATACAAACTGCATGGAGAATACCTAACCTTGCATCAAATTTCAAAAAGAAGCAGTAAAAGTTGCACTATAGAACTATGTACTAAGCTTTTAAAAATAACAGGCCAGGTTACAACCAAGCTTTTCGTTTTTTCCTGATTTTTCAAGTTCTTATTCTTTAAATGGAATGCAACCGAGTCAAGCATAACCTAAGCTTCCTTGCTTTTATCTTTTCTTAGCATGACACTATACTCTGAAGGGAAAAGCAGTAATACTATTTCCAGAATGAAGATTTGTCAGTTATTTCACTGTTTTATAAAACATTCAGACCGTAATAATTAAGAATTACAATCAGAAATTAATGAGATAGCAGCTTTCTCTTTTTCTCAATTTCCCCCTCCATAAAAAAGGCCACTCATGATTCTCCAGTACTTGTATTAAGCTGAAAAACTCTGATTACTTTGTCCCTATGCTGTTCTAACACTTTTCAGATCATCCTATTTGCTTAATGAAATACATGTTATCAGCTGATGCAGCAATAAAGAACAAGAAAACAACTTCACTGCAGCTAGAAAAGCACCAGGCGCCTTTACATGTGCACAGAGAACAATCTATTTTCTTCACAAAGTGTTTAGAAAATCATTTCCTATTACATCAAGTCAGGCAAGTCCAGCTTCCAAAGGAATAGTGCACATTGCCAGGGTAAGTGACAACGCATTTACCTGGCGGGACGCTGTAGCGAGCGGCATTCACATCTGGCTGGGGAGAGGCTTTGTTGACTTCCCGTGGAGACAGTCTGTACGGGGACGCCGACCTTGTATTCTGCACTTGTGCTTCCTGCTCTATTGCTCGCTTGACCTCAGCATAAGGCATGTAGGCCACTGGCTTTCCTGTGAAGGTTAAAGTTACCAGAAAGAAAAGAACCCTGGATTAGAAATGAAAGTCAAAAAGGTTCCATTTTCAGCACAATTTTAACAAAGGGCCTACTCCAGTGTCAGGTGTAGTCATCAGGTACAAGTGTTTCAATTAAAGTAGCATTAAGGTACAGCTTATCTTAATATGTTCTTATGCCTATAATTCTATATCCAACCTTTGAAAAACCTTCTCATACTTTCTATATGTGAAAACCAGTATCTGGGTCCTTTAGGTTCTTTAAGTGTAAGCTCCACTATTGAAAAAGATTTCACTTAAAGATTCCTTTCCCAATCCTGTGCATCAGCCAGGTTTACACACAAGTTCAGCAAGGCTTACATGCCAATCCCACCAGACAAAACCGTCCTTTCCTTGTTTGTTTGCCCAGAGAAGTTACAAATTAATGTTCAAATACCAGTATTGCCCATCAATGGTGGTTAAAGCAGAAACATATTTTTACTGAATTTAGGAAATTAAAAATTCAGTACCAGAACTTCCCAAATTCCTTTTGCTTGGCAATGGTCAACTTAAGTACTAAAAATAACCAGCCAGAACAAGTCTACTGCAGCTGTGAAATAACATCTTAAACCTCCATAGTCAAAGAAAGATGGCACTAGTTATCCCATAATAGTTTTCTAAAGGTTCTATACTATTTTATTTTGTGGTTAAGTATTGTGTAGGTTAATATAAGCCAGTTCAGTAACAGGTCCTTTAGACACCCCACAACACACTGTTCTGATGTACACAACACAAAGGTTTTTAACAGCCTGTGGGCTCTCTGCTGCACACAGCAGTGGGTGGACAAGCTTCATACACACAGAACATCTCAGGAACTAGCTGCTGAAATGATCTGATGATGACATCTCAGCCCCTCAGATTATGATGTCCAGGCTTATAGAACCCATTTACATTAGCCATGTTTGTTGGACTTGAACAGTTTGGACTCAGAACAGTTTGACTGACCTTAACGGTCTTCCAACCTAAATGATTCTCTGATTCTGTGTTATCCTTCCCTCTGTCTGCCTCAATAACCACCTTGATTTTTACTGGCAGACACTTTGCCCTAGAACTTTCCCACACTTCATAATACTGTGCTGCCAATGCCAAGAATTAGGTAGTATTTTAGTTAAATGCTACTTTTAAGCAATGCCAGACTTTCTACCTAAACAAGCAACTTCCAGAAACCACAGTCTTACCCTCCTCTCCAAATCTACAAGCTCCTTTCTCACTATTTTAACAGGCAAAGAAATGGTTATGTTTCTTTCATTTTACTTAGGTAGGTAATGAATATGAATCCTTTCCAAAACATGATTTAAACACATTACACATTAAAAACAGAATACATGAGTTTCAAAGAACATGATAGTTTGTGTTGTTAATTACTGAGGATATACAATTCAGAAACTCAGGATTATGCACCTGTGGTATCTCTAACATTGTAACATTCAGCACATTAATCTCACTGGTTTATTTCTGGAACACAGGTCCAAATCCCAGAGTTTAGTTCAAATCCTGCCTTCAGACTCCTCCATATATAAATAAAAGCCATGAACCATCATATTCCCTAGAGAAAGAACCTTTCACACAGCCCTTTTGCAGACAGACAGGTTAAGACATGACAGTTCTGCCTTACGTCCGTGCCCTACTCCAGGACTCAACATCCACATGTGTACTCCAGTGCAGTAAAACATTCCTCTCAGTTGTGCTCAAACCCCTTTAGTAATTTTCTGCCAACTTTACCATAAGTTTCTGAAAAGGGGTCCCCTGGCACACGCAGATATCTGGGAACTCTCACCTGCATGCCTAATTTTTCTGAATCTTTCTATAGGAACAGCTGGTTCTTGGATCTCACCAAAGGGAGCCAATTGTTCTGCTTTATTAAAGTGGGCTACAAGGGAGTTCTCCCAACACTGTAACTGCAGCAGGATCTGTACAGTAGACAGGTTCCTTTAATCAAGTGCCATTAGAAGGCAGTAATTATCAGTACAATAAACTTTCATTCTTAAGTGATGCAGCAGCATAACAGGCAGACATAAAAATGCAGGGTTATTTCCATGATAGAAGTGAAAACACTTACCTTCCCACTCAACATTAGGGCTCTTGGAAGTGCCACAAGGGCTTACAGCACTTCGATACTCCATATCCAGCTGCTCTTGCCTCTGGCGTTGCTCCTCCAGTAGCGCAGACTCATGCATTGCTTTGATGTGCCGTTGATAGAGCGCGTAGCCACTCACTGGTGTTCCGACTGGAACAGTACAGGGACTGCAAGAAACCTACAGGGAGGAGAAGGGATTAACAGCAGGTACATTAGTACAGGTACTTACTAAAGTAACTATCTTGCTCAACGCCTCTGCTACAGTGGCTGTAGGCTACATAGGAGTGTTTCAAATGGTTCACAACTGGTTTTAGGCTATTAGTTGTGTATTTGTACTTAACTTGTTTTCCCCCACAAAAGTATGATAAATAACAAAGCAAATGATGTATTTCTTCATTTGTTAAACAACTTTTTCCTGTTTTAGTGTTGCAACTAGTTTTAGGGACAACAAGGACCCCTTCAAACATCACTTAAAGCTCTCCATACCATGGGTGGTATGACAGCAGCTCGGTGGTGAAGCTGTTGCAGGTCCATCTGTCCTTGCTTTATTGTGGGTGATACCAATATCGAGCCAGTGGGATTTAACAGCGACGGCTTTGACTCTCTGCTGAAGATACTGCAAAGAGAGATAGAAGGAAGGGAAAAATATCACCAAAAGGACCAAGATGAAACATCTTAAATCTACAGGCAAAAAGTAAGCTGCTCAACTTCAAAAAAGTTCCAGCACACTGGACAAAGAGCTGAAACATCAGGGTTGGGTTGTGTTTTGTGCACAGCACATCCAATAGAATAATCACCAGATGCTGCTGTATTTTTGTATTACACAGAAATACCAAAAGAAGCCTTCAGAATCTCCAATACCAGAAATCTATGTATGTTGTTTCTATATGCACAGTACTGCAAGGATGCAGCCCTTTTCATAAATGATACCTTGAAAAAATTGCTAGGAAACACTACTTAGTCCACAAGGAATAAAGAAATAGTAGCACACAATAGGCTACTTTCATATGGAGAGCTGATATATTTGTGAAGTGTGAAGATGGGGTCTGAAGAGGCAAGAAAAGGCAGGAACACCACCAGCTGCACTCTTCCAAAGAGCACACACAGAACAATGATACCAGATACTTTTGACATTTAATATCTATCCTTGGTACTACTGCAAGTATATTAAGACCACTGGGAAGGAGGGGGCATTGGCTCAGATGCTACGCTATGTTTACAAGGAATTACACCAGCAGAACACTAAAAAAACCCTTCAAATATCATCAGTGGTGTCAGCCACCCCCCACAAAGATAAAAAAATAGTTCCAAAGACATGCAGCCTTGTCTAAGTTGCCAGGAAGTAGCACCTGCACGAAGACATGGTGTGCTTTGGAGAAAGAGGTCATCCATTTCTCAAGACACTAGCCCGTTAATTTACGGGCACCGACTGGTAAGAGTGAGAAATACTTCCACCACTCTTATTAATAGGCTTCAGGAAATTTAGTTCTGCTGATTTATGTAGGGTTCAATGACAGTAACTGGGTACAGGACTCTAGAGGTTATACAAGTAAATAAACACAAAATGTTAAAAGGTAACTAAAATATCAGCATTTTGTGCCCCTACATTTTTTTTTTAAAGAAATTTAATCTCCTACTAAAAGATAGGCTATTTTCCCTGTGAAATTCAGAGTTTCAGATGCTTTTTACCAAAATGAGTTTGTGAGAGAATTAAAACAACTCTGTCCCCAACTTTTTGGCTCTACTTTCAAGCAGTTTTTCACCAAAGTGAACGGAGAGCCCATGTACTATCCCACACTAACCAATCACATGATTAAAAAAAAAAATTTCAAAACTACTTCTAAATGTATAGATTCATTCATAAGGATGGTGTAAAGGCAATAAACTAACCAAAGAACTTCAGTACAGGTGCAGCTACACAATCCCTCCTGAGTTTTTAGTGGATAGATTGGGGCGTTTGCAGAATTCCACACATTAAGTTTTTAGTTGGTCACCAATTTTTAAAGAGCTGTGTATCAGAAAATCCTGGAGCAGCAAGATCTTCCCTTCCCCACCAGAAGTACCACAGAGCTACTTACTATGGAAACTCATGCCAGGAGCATCTTGAATCTCTTTTCTTGTTTTGGCAGATTTTCATTGTTTCAGTAAGCTGCTGTTCTTGCCAGATAATTAACAAAATTCCCATTTTCTGAACATATCCCTACTGGCTTGATTTCCATTATTCTCTAGCTTTCCAGGTAGCCGTGCTAGTTTGTTACCTACCTAGCTAGTCTGACATCATGGATTTTTGCCTTGCCCTGTTCTTAGAAGGCCCTTTTTTTTTTTGGTTTTTCACCAGAACTTCAAATCAACACTTCCCTCTGTTACACTTCTAGCAAAAGCTCTTTGGAAATGTTTTCCCTAGTAGAAACTTGTAATGAAAGTGTCGCTACCAATGAGAGATTTTAGATCAGTTCAGTAAAATCACTTTTAAAGCAGCTTCTTAAAGATAGCAGTATTTGAACACTAAATGATTAAACTCACCCTTGTCTGTCAGGTTCTCCATCAACTTCCTCATCAGCACTACAAGTGGCACTCGAATCGTTATCTGAATGGGATTCTTGTCTTGCTGTATTAACTTGCTGTGACAGACTATAGTCCATTTCCTCTGGTTCTGACTTCTCCTTGGGTTTCTCCATATCTCTCTCTTTGGTATCACTCTCTATTTTCACTTGAATGTTCTCTGGTAGCCTCATTTCAGTCTCTACAGGTTCTACTTTGGTATGCACTGGAAGAGTAATCACAGGCTTAGCTTCAACAGGATGGCTTCTACTGTCAACCTCCATAGGCTCTTCTGCCTCATTATTTATTTCTTCCTTAACCTGTGGCTCAGGGTTCTGACATTCAACTGATGATACACTCTGGGTTGTTAAGGACGGAGATGTGCTGGTTGCAGGTTTAACGGTAGAGTCTTGTTCTGCTGATGCCTCAGTGGTCACTTTTGAAGCAGCACTCTCAGATGGAGTTTCTTCACTTGGTTTAGTAGGTTCTGCTGGAGTTGGAGATGGGGCACTTTCCGTATCAGAACTGTTTTCAGCACCTGGGGGAAAAACATTTTGGCACAAACATTAAAACTTTAACAAAATCTTATTGAACTGGTTCTTTAGATAATAAAATTCATGTATGCTGTCCCAAAACAAAGGACAGTTGCTCTGAGGAACTGACTCAAACAGAGAGAAATGAAAAAGTCAGCAGATACTGGTTAAGGAGGGAGACTGGAACTACAGAAATAAGAACACTTAGCTAGCTGTCATCTTAGACAGCCAGCCAAATAAACTCTTGTGCATTTGTCAGACTTGGTGCTTCCACATATGATGCACCTTTATTACAAGATTCGAGTCAACATTCACAGTACCAAAAGACAAGAGTTTTAATTAGTTAAATTAACATGTTTGACCAGGCGCCGTCAGTTTATCCTCTAGAAGATAGCATGGCCAAAGCATCTCAAAATACTAGGTAATAATACCTGCTGCTTAATACTAAAAAAACCTTTTTCTCTTTGAGATACAACTAGTGGAGTAAATTGCAATTGCTAAAAATCTAACCGAAGCAAAGGATTTAAGCACTATTAAGTGGAACGTATATAGCATATAATTGGCACCAAACATACGTCCCTTTCTCTGCATACACATTTCCTTCCCAGAAAAGTTACCTTCACTGTCTTCTGGATTCTCTTCTTCATTAGATGCTTCAATATCTTCATCTTCCTGAGCTGACACAGTTGAAGCTACACTCTCACACTGTGATACATCTCGCTCCTCACGGGGCCTTCGTGAAGACTGATAAAGACACAACATTTACATGGTAACTGAAACTTTGCAAGTATTATTTCCTTTTACATACACTGTCATTTATCAATCTGAGGTCAAAATGAAAGACAGAGATGCTCTATTTAGCACAGATTCATTCACAAGGGCACACACTTTGAAATTCAGGCCAGCTTTTGCTGCTCCTGGTCAAAAATAACTTTGGGAACACACCACTATCTCAAGATATGTTTGGGGGATAACATAACCACTGCAGCAAGCACAGACACTGACACTCTTCAGTGAGGGAGCAGTAGGATAACACCACAGTTCAGAGGATTCCAGCGCTCAGGATTCTACTTTAGATGCCCCAAAACCTTCCTGGTTCCTGGTCTTTACCAATTCTCTTGCTCTGCTTTGCAAGGTTAGCACTGATTGTGCTTCAAAGTTCTACACCAATGACCTGAACTTCTATCTACAGTTGTTGGTGCACTGATAAGGAACACTGTTTTTAGAGCACTAAAGAATTCTTCAGGCTTGAGTGTTCTATCTGATAGAAATTTTTCTGTTGCATTTTAAAGGAAGAACTGATTAGCATCACAGGTCAGTGAGCATCAGCCGCCTTTTCGAGGAGATTTACGTCAGAACACGAAAACAAGAACAGGAAACAAGTGGCTATTACAAAACAGCCTTAGTGAAGCGTGATGAATGACTTCAGAAAGATGCCAAGTTTTCCCCTGCAAAATATTCAATGCCCACTGCACTTACTTTCTGTTTGTGCTGTTGGAGGAGGCTGTCCAGATTGTGTCTCCTTTTGTAGTTGAAGTAGAAGTTCTTACACTGAGCTTCACTTTTCGTCCCAACCATTTTGGCAATTGCTGCCCAGTTTCGTCCGTGTTCCACTAGGCCTGTTCAAACATACAAGAACCAATATTTACTACAACCAATATTTACAATATTTACTACAATATTTACTACAAATTTATTGATTTACAGGCAATAATATCTGCCAAATGAATAGACAAATTATAACCCACAAGATCTTTTCTATGAAAAAAAGTCTTATACAAAAGTAATTTTTAAAAAATTATAAACACATTACTTTGAAAATCTACATATGGCATAGAGATTTCCATGGACCAAGTACAACATCAGACACTTCCAAGTAGCTCATATGAAAAAAAAAGTTGAACCCCCCTATTTTGTCTGTTGAAGATGTTTGCTTTTCCTTGCCCTTATTTTTTTTAAGGAAAAAACGAGAGTAAATTTCAAACTGTTCATTCAGTGTTGCAAAAAAACCCCCCAAATCACCACACTCATATTCAGTAAGTCAGGTAATTACTGTAATTTTGTAAATACAAATATTCAGAAGCAGGTCGAAAGCTTTACAAGGTTTACCTTTCTTAGCAACTTCCATTTCTTCCTCTGTCCAGCGGGATGTCTCCACAGGCTCTGAGGAAGCTGAAAGAGAAACAGAGCAATCAGAGAAAAGACCAGGTTTCACTATTATGGCACCAATCATGCATCCCATGATTTGATACAGTCAACTCATCTATTTTTTCGGGTCGCTTCAGAAAGCTCCTCTTGTCAGTGGGAAGTAGTCAGTCTCCATTAAACCAAGTTAGAGACATAGTAGGAGCCACCAAATCTCAGCAAACTGTTCAAAACTATTCTGCCTACAAAATGATGATTAAGTATCAGTTGAGGAAGACTTGTAGGTAACTTAGGTGTGTTTATCACTAAAGTTTTATTTATACTGTGAATAATTACCATCAACTACTAAAAGCAGCAATTCAGCATGCTATAGGCTAGTTCCATCTTATTTCAGTGACTGCTGCAGAAAGGACCAAAATGGTTATGTATTGGTTAGTGGGTATCAAGAAACCTGTTCTTGTGTTCTCTGAGTCTCCTGCTGGACAAACAGCTGCCTGTAACTACCCAGCTGAAGAGCAGCAAACATTGTCACAGCAAAGCACAAATTTAAAAAACAAAAAGCAAAACAATCACAAAAACCCCCCCAAACAAACAAAAAAACCACACCAAAAAAACCCCACTCCACCATCCTGGCTAATTATTTAGTAGGCAGGAGGTACTCTGTTTGCTAGTATTTCTGTGGCACCACAAATTATGCCAGTCTTTTCAGAAATGCAGTCAGAGATAGCATAGCCTTTCCTAACCATACGTGCCGAGAAAGTAACATTTTATTTTAAAGAAGCCTCTTGCCATCTAATGCAGAAACAACTTGCTAGGTTCTATGTCAGGTTACAAAGCTCCACAAAGTACTCAAGTATCAGGCCTACATATTTAACAAGAACCTTTGTAAGTGACACACATTGACTTGCAGCCTGTAAAAGGTATTTGGGTCTCTATAGATCCATCCTGCAAAGAGGAAACGTCATGATGACACAAAGGCTGAACTGCCTTGTTTTTCCCCACATGGTTCTAACAGTTGCCTGACTGCACATACACAGTTGATGGAGTAACACTCATTTTACACCACCACCAAATTGTAAGCAGGCCTAATAAAGATGGAAGCAAAGAGCCAGAGAAGCAGATGGGTCCCTAAGTGTCCTATAAATGCAACTCACAAGGTTCTGGTGGGGGTGGAAGAGGCGGTGGTGGTTCTTCAGTAGCTGCAGCTGCAGCAGCATTTGCTTGTGCAGCTTCATTTGTCATTGACCTGGTGATTCTGCCCTTACGGCGACCTTGACTATTGGCAGTTTTTCGGCCCCTAGGAGTGGCCTGCTCCCTCTCCTCTGTTTCCTCTGGTGCAACTTCAGTTTTGTCCTTTTCTTTGGTATTCTCTCTAGAAATAGTGAAAATATAATTCGGTCATATTCCAGTAGTCCTTATCAACAGATATACCTGAATATGGATGTAAAAACCATGCCCAAACCAAAAGCAAAACTCCATAAACCCAAAAGACACTTTTAGTGAAATACAATTCACTTACTGGCCCACAATTCTGTTGCTAGAGAATAACAGAGATACACAATATTACCAACTGCAAAGAAATTCGAACACTGAGACAGAACATACAAAAAACCCCAAACCAACACGATAGTTACTACAGGTGCAAAACTCTGACCCCAACAGACTCCTCGTTTGCTCTGGATAGTTATTTTCTTAGTAGCTGGTAGAGTGAAGTATTTTGGATTTAGTATGAAAATAATGTTGATAGTACAGTAATGTTTTAGGTGTTGCTAAGCAGTGCTTACAATTAAGTCAAGGACTTTTCAGCTTCCCAGGCCCTGACAGCAAGGAGGTGTGAACCTCTTCTGCAGGGGGTGCAGAAGAAGCTGGGAAGGGGCCCAGCTAGGACAGCTGACCCAAACAGGCCAGAGGGATATTCCATACCATCTGACATCATGCTCCATATATAAGCTGGGGGCAGCTGGCTGGGGAGGGCTGCGACTCAGGAAATAGCTGGGCATCAGTCAGCGGGTGGCGAGCAATTGTAATGCTTCTGCTGTGCATTACTTGGTTTGCATAGTCTTTTATCATCACCACCACCATTATTCTCCTCCTTTCCTGTCCTATTAAAACTGCCTTTATCTCAACCCAAGAGTTGTACTTTTTTTTCCACTTCTCCCCCCATCCCACTATAGGGAGCTGGATGGTTGTTTAAGCTGCTGGCTGGGTTAAACCAAAACAACCAGTCCAGGTTTTGCAACTCCTGTTCCGATCTTTGCAAAACCCCCTGCAATTTAGAGTGAATTAATGCATTGTCAGTATATTTACTTACTTAGATTCCTCCTTCTCATCCTTTTCCTCCTCATCTTTCTTTTCCTCCTCTTTTTTCTCTGCTTTTTCTGCTTTTTCCTCTTCTACCTTTTCTTCTACCTTTTCTTCTTGAGAAGGACGAGCAATTTGTTGCTGAAATGAAATAGAAATTACACATTATAACAACTTGAACACACAAAGGTGCAGCAGCTTGTACTGAGAACAGCAGAAACCCTGATGCTGCCTCACCTCCCACCTGGTGATATTTTAAGTTACAGGCACTGCATTCTGGTCAACATAACAATAAAATGCCTCTGTGAACACTGTAACATGTATTTGCACCCTGAAGTCATAATGAACATAATGTAGGCATTATCTCCCAGACTTCAGAAGTCTCCTTTGTCCTAAAATGTGCAGGTTCTGTATATTAGAACACAGTTATATTCTGTATATCCTCAGTACCTCTCAATTTATTTTCTCTTATGTTTCCTCTGGTCCTCTGCCCCATTGAGACACTGTATTTTGTCTTATAAATTCCAGGGAGGTACAGGCTGCTCTAGCAGCAGGAGCACAGAAGTGATAATGTACACGTATAAACACACCCACTGTTGTATGCCACACTAAAAACAAATAGCAACATTTTAGAAGTGCTTAGAGAGGTCTGACCAACATCTTGCATAGTAATGGTGTTGCTCCTTTCACATTTTATTTTTAGCACTGTCCATTTTAAAACAGTGAAACCTGATAGCTCACAACTTGGAAGCAGAAGATCTCACAGCACGAGCGTTATGACCAACTCTAAGCCACCTTCTCAAAACTGTTGTTAGTAATTAAGAAATATAATTGTTCCACAATAAGAGATGATAGTTTTACAAGCACATAAATACTGTCAAACAATAAAGTAATTACCACTATCCCACCATTATGCTAAGGAAAACAGCACAAACTATTATTTACCTATTCCCTGTTAAGGGGCTCATGCTCCTTATCTTTCAAAGCAAGCCAGATAAGTACTATATACAAGAGTATCTCATTTTAGAAAACACATAAATGTGATTTTAACTTTCCTGGAGATACAATCTGCTTCAAAGAAAAATAAATGGAAGAAACTGCAGTTACTTAATGTGATCACACAGAATTACCAGCATTGGCCCCTTACTGCTGCTAAAAAAAATTTAAAAAGAAATCTAAAAATGGTAAGAAAAATTTGTGGCACTGTTTTTGCTATTCCTTATCTCACCAAAAAAACCCCCAACCAAAACAAAAAAAGGGGAGGCAAGAAAAAAAGCAGTGCCTTTTATTCCCTGTCTGAACTCATGATTAGAGGCGGCCTCTTGATATTAGACCAAGTCAAATATCCTGTGTTGTTTTAAGAAAGCATTAGAAAAATGACACTGCTCATATACAAGAAAAAAAAAAAGTAGTAGGAAAGATCTATCAAATGTAGCTACAGAAAACAGAGCCTTAATTCTTAGTGTTGTTATCCTCCCTAATTATATCGAGGAGCCTAAAAATTGCTTATGCCACCCACAATGATACATCTGCATGTAGCCAAAACACCTTGCTTTCCAACACTGCTGAATTTATCTTACCACAGCTCACCTGAAAATTCCTTCCCTTCCAGGTTAAAATACCAAGCAGTAGCTGTCTGCCACAAAATAAATCACATAAGCTGCTCCCCAAGCTCCCAGAACCCTTACAGGAAGCAAACAGCAAATGAATGAATTCTCCTGATGGGCCTCAAAAGCCAGAAACCCACATCAAGCCTGTAGAGGTTGATCCATATTGTCCCTTCTCACTGAAAAGTATTTGTAAGGAGGCAATCTTCTGCGTGCCACAGAAGAATCCAAGCCTTCTGTGCTAGGTGCCACACAGCAAGAGCAAGACAAGAAACCCTGAGGCTGCAGGGGAGGCTACAGCGGGCAGAACTCCAGGAGAGGGGAGGGAAAGGAAGAAAGAGTTATCCTCTCTGAAAATACATAAGTTTAAAGTGCATGATTACAGTTTAAATTCTGCCTTCAATATGTTATCATAAAACCTATGGAGTGAGAGAGGGTGGGGAGTGAGGCGTGGCTGCACAGAGGGAACTCCATTCGCAGTTCATACTACAGCAGCTTGAAAGGGGTCAACAGACCACCTCCATCGATTGAGTCCTCCATCCAGAACTGCCAGACCCAGATGGGCTCCACTCGAGTTCGGTGTGTGCAAAACCCAGTTGTTCCTTACTGGGCATTAGACTTGGCAAGTCAGCTTCAAAAAGCAAAATACATGTAATATTTATATAATGCTACTTTTCAAACAAATATCCAAAGTACACTTGGCAATTTATGGAAAGACAAGGACCAAGACCTCCAAGACTGCTCTTCTAGGGCTTCATTAACTCAGATTTTACAGGCCACTGAAGAATTCCTCAAAACAGGCTTTTCTTTTTCTAGAGGAAATAACCCTCCTGTAAGTATAGCAGCAGGTGTCACTGTTTCACTAAGAAAACTGAGGCCGAAAAGAGTCACCAAAAGGGCTTGGTTTTGACATTTTAATTATGTAAACTGAAGCAGAAAACCCAAACACTGACTGCTATCATCTTGCTGCAAATTGTTAGCGTTTCAGATGCTAGCATTACTTGGTTATACAAGCACTTCCTTCGAGCAAGATGTCAGAAACATGCTAAGGTAAATTATTTCCATTGTGCTACATAGATTTGCCTCAAAAACAGGGAGTTAAAACTTGCATTTTCTTAAGAAAAGAAAAAAAACAACCCAAACTTGTATTTTACTTATAATCTATTTACAGAATAATTGCTGAAAATCCTCTGTTCTTTTTGCCAGCTAATTTAACATCACACTTTGTAAATAACCAGATTTCATATTTCACAATGAATTTATTTAACATGCATAATCAATAGGTCAAGTGCAGGTTAAACACAAACCTTAAAACAGTTGAAGCCTCGGTCAGCGACGTACCTGCACATTCATCTGTTGATTAAAACTTTTACTATCCAGGCAAGGGGACGGGCTTTAATTCAGGGTACAATTCAAAAGGACAAACCCCACACCAGCACCGACATCACAGAGCTCTTTAGCAGAGGCTGCCTGACCCAGCAACGTGTTTATTCCAGGAAATTGTGTCATTCTGCCACTTAAGCTGCCTACAGCAGAGTCGCCCAGCTCACATACAACCTTCTAATCTCACCGGGGTCAGCTGAGGTAATCCCCACTGAGCTCGGCTTGATTGGCCGTCGCAAGACATGCAGCGAATTTCTGTCTAGTCAGATCACTGGCCCGGACCACCTGCTGCACAGGCACACGGCTCCGCGCTGTGCTGAGCAGGCAGCAGACCACAGAAACATCCCCCTCCTTCCCAGCTCCCGCTCCACTACCAAATGCCAATGAACTTGACTCAAAAAGGCCCTTCTTTTGATGAGTTATTCTCTATAATCATTGGGAAGTATCTTGGAGCCATGCTTTCTTCTAATACTGTGGGAAAGTCAAAGAATCATAGAATCACAGAATAGTAGGGGTTGGAAGGGACCTCAAGAGCTCATTGGGTCCAACCCCCTGGCAAAGCAGATCCCCAGCTCATATTGCACAGGTCGGTGTCCAGATGGGTCTTGAATATCTCCAGAGATGGAGACTCCACACCCCCCTGGGCAGCCTGTCCCAGGGCTCCCTCACCCTCACTGGGGAAAAGTTCTTCCTATGCTCTAACTTGCAGCCATTGCCCCTTGTCCTGTCCCCACAGACACTGAAAAGGGGCTGGCCATTTCCCCCTGCATCCCATACTTAAGATATTTATAAACATTAATAAGGTCCCCCCTTAGACTTCTTTTCTCAAGGCTCACTCAGCCTTTCCTCACAGGGGAGATGCTCCAGGCCCTTCATCATCTCTTTAGCCTCCTCTGGGCTCTCTCCAGGACATCCCTGTCTTTTATACCAGGGAGCTCAGAACTGGACACAATAGTCCAGGTGGGGCCTGACCAGGGCAGAGTAGAGGGGGAGGCTTGTGCTTAATTTTAAAATTCACTTTTGGTTTGAGACGCGTGGTTTAGGCAGCGTTTTATAAAACTCCTTTCTAGACCTATTTGAGGACAAAAATTCATCAGAATTAAATAAGCCTCATATCTCAGCCTGATGTGCCTTACCCTAGCATTCAGTTTCTCTAGAGGAAAAGTCTCCACAGTGAAACCTGAGTTAAGTCGTACTCACTACATTCTCTGAAGGATTTCAACATCATTACCATGATTAATATCTTCTCCACTGCAATATTCCACTTGCTTGCCCTCTAATTTACAAAAATATATGAACTATTAAAGAGTTTAAGCTGGAGCACCTGTTATTGGCCTGAGCACATCTCTGAGCACATCATAAATCTTACACGACTTGTGTTTGCCAATCAACAACGAAGTTTCAAGTTGCTGCTCAGAGATATGAAAAACACCGGCTTCAAACAAAGCTGGGGTGTGGGAGGGAGAGGGGGCATGAACTGCATTCTGCAGCCAGAAGAGAAAAATTCTGGCAAGGAAGGCAGTTCAACACTCTCAGGTTCATTTTACTACTTGTTAGAGATGTTGCCAAGTAATCATTAGTAAAACTCAGAGATACAAATATGATTTTTGGTACCATGTAATTCCTTACTACATGCTAACTACAGTACTTTGGAATTTAAACGTCCAGAGATGGTAAAGTTTCCCATTTAGAAAGAGTTTGCAAGTATTCCTCAATGTTCTTCAGGCACCCTGAACACAGAGGCCACATTAAGCCTGTCTAGCAGTTGCCCAAAGTTTAGCGATCTGCTGTAGGACTTAACATGGATCAACAACTAGCAATTAAGACCTACAACTCTGCTAAAATTCAGAGCAAGTAATTAAGAGTTGAACAAACAAGGACAGCAGTTTCAGTGTTCCAACTCATGTATTTAGTTATTCACACAGAAATCAGCACTCAGAGGGGTGGTTATGAAGCCTCACAGAGCACCTTGGGTTTCCTTTTCCAGGGAGCTAAGTTCACCATCTCTGCCCATTGGACAGGGCTGGAGCTAAAAATCTTTGCAGCTTGTACACATTATCCAAGGAAAGCAAAAAAATTATGGATTGAGAAATCCATCAAATGTTGAAAAACATTTAAATATACAATTATGATCTTCTGACTATGTCAAAACTTAAGAGGTACATTGCACTGAGCTAGTTCTGGCTCCTCACTTCTTAAAGCTGCTGCAGAAGAACAGCATATGGGAAAGATACTGCTCAACATGTGTACCCTTACTGTGAGCACACCAATCTCATTTTATACTGGAATATGAGCCACTTAACTGGCAGCATGATCTGCCTTTAGTGTCCACAGCAGGTGTCTATATATTGGATAACCTCATTTATTTCCATCTTCTTTGTATTTGCTATATGTCTGTACTTCTAATCAGAATCTTTCACTAGTTAATAGTCACACAACAATACACTTCTATCAAAAAGCATTATTAGGCTTAAAAAGTGTAACAGAAGTTCTGGCAAAATCCAGTAATTTCTCCCATGACAGCAGTTCACAGTTAGTCAGAGTAGAGGCTCTAACTAAATCCTGTGGATAATGACAGTGACTTTATCCCAGGCAAACCATAATTAGTGGGGTACAGACAAGTCAGGCTTCTTTGACATGATCTCTTCTCTCAGAACACCAAGCCATAATTTAAAAACACAACAGCACCAAGAAGCATGACACAATGACTGTTCCAGTGAACAGGATTGGCTTCTCAACTGAAGCTGATGCAGCAATTTTCTTTTATATACAAAAAAACCCCAAACATTTACTGGGACTGTCAGAAAACTTGTACTATTAGAAAAGAAGATTCAAAAATCCTGAAGTTTTAATTTGCTGT
This sequence comes from Porphyrio hochstetteri, assembly GCA_020800305.1. Classification (NCBI taxonomy): domain Eukaryota; kingdom Metazoa; phylum Chordata; class Aves; order Gruiformes; family Rallidae; genus Porphyrio; species Porphyrio hochstetteri. The sequence continues at coordinate 2,392,285 of CM036925.1, forward strand.
TTTGCAGCTCAGTACAGATATGTGCACTCACAATACCTAGAAGTCTCAACAATTTTCTATTTACTACTGCTGCTGAGATATGACTAAATCAAATAACCCACAACTCTTCAGACTTTCAGGTCTGCAGATTTCTAAAAGCCTGAATTTGAGAGGACCCTCCCTCCCATGCCCCCATCAAGCTTTGGATCCAAAAAAGCACTGGGTATTTCTTCAGCACATCATATCTATACCAACTTCCAGTAGTCAAATTAACTTTATAAATACTACCTAAAGATACCAGCAGGCTTGGTTTTCACATCTACTCCTCTGCTCATGTCCTTTATTTCCAATATGACCTTCTTTCCTAACCTCATCACTGACGTATCATTCACACTGTTTTCAGTGCTTCCTAAATACCTGATAGATGCAAGGGGAAATCAGAAGGGGAAGAGCAGGAAACATGTTCAGTGAACACACAGCACTCCTCCTGCTTTCTTTAAATAAAAAAAAAAGTCCAAAGTCTCTTAATTTTTCTTTTGATTTTGCTTTCCAATGCCCACATTAACCCTGGCAGACTAGCAAATGTATTTATAAGGGGTTTGTACATAACATGCTGTTATTTTTCCCTACAGAGACTTCCAGAAATGCCCCAAGTACACTTCCTGAATCAGCAGGATTTTTTATTTGCATGCATTAATCGGTCTCTTTCTTCTTGCTATTAAGTTCCAGTTTGACTTTAGGCCTGACCACCAAATAACGATCACTATTAATTTCTGCTTTTTGACTAATGGTGACATTAGGAAGTGATTATGTATTTTCCACTGCAAGTCACATGCTAAACCAAACTTCCATTGGGTTAGGTTTAGGATTTAATGATGGATTTTCATAGGATTTAATGACGGATTCGACTGTGTCTATGGCAGGGTCCTCAAACTAAATTGTCATACAAAAATTAAAAAAAGAAAGTCACAAATGCACAAAAGAAGATAATCCACAGATTTAAAACCAACCAAGAATGCCCTTCAGGTCAGGGTTACTTAAATTTAAAAAGGGAAAAAAAGGAGCAAAGGAAAAATAATTATTTTTCTCCCCCCTCTCCCACATGTAATAAACTTGCTATATGGGATTGTAGGGCAGTTGTAAATATGAAACAATACAATACCTAAGTGATTAATAAATTTTAAATACCTGGTTTCTTCCTCTACGTTTACCATAATTCCTTCGCACAAGGGCTTTATAGTTTTCATTTTTCTTGGTCAAATAATAATATAATACACAGTCAGGAACATTCTAAAGTGAAAAATCAAAAGAAAAAAAAAAATTAGGTTTTACTGCTATAAAAAAATACACTCTTAGTATTTTATTTCTCTCAAAACTTAAACTATTCAGCCCCTAGACTAAAATAAAACTCTATTAGATCTGTTTCTTCAGCAGGGAAATGAATTCACACACAAATATAACAATATAACTATGCATAAAATTATAGCTGAACGCAAATCTCGTGTATTTATAATATCCCTCAGCTACTTCAGTTGGCATCATTTAATCTACACTAGACAATTTGCAAGTTTGAAAGCTTCTATTTATCATAATAGCCACACGCACTCATGTTTGTGAGTCTTAACAAATCCTTATTCTCCTTTACTACTTAGATCAGTACTGCAAAATCAGTTCTCCAGACTACAATTAGCTCTAAAGACAAATTCAGCCAGCAGTAAGATCTTCTGAGTTCAAGATCTGACTTGAAAGGTGGTGGCAAGATTTCTTTGAGATAGCACAGTGGCTTAGCAGAGTCAATTATGTCCTTATCTAAACAGTGAGATAGTTAAAGCAGCTTACCTCCTTTGAAAAGAAAATAAAATCAAAACTAAATGAAGTGCCATTTTCTTTCATTGGTGTCATTTCACTAACTTTTGTTAGATGCTTGCATGCATTGTGTTACTAAACCAGTATTATAAAACCCTGACAAAGTGGTAACTTCTTTTGGCCTTGCAATTTTTTCCAGGAAGAGAAAATGATGCTGGGATAAATGACTTACATTTGGAAAGTTAGGGATCCCACCCTAGGCTCTACTTACATTAAAAAAGGTCTTACCTTTCGTTCCAGGTAGGAAGCAATTAGACCAAAGTTCTTGGGATGTTGGACAAACCTTTTATAAATCAGAAATTATTTAAGTTTAACACCATAATTCATAATCAAATAAGCAAAGCAGTCTTCCAAGCAATCTGTGCCTTCAGTGAGTTTTTGATTTACACAACTTAAGTCAGTCTAAAAAGCTCAGTTCTCAAATTGGGCAAGTTTAGAACTAAGCACTTAAAATTAGCTATTAGGTGATATTAATGAGAACACATACCTAACTCTCCTCAATTTCATTTTATCATGGAACTAAATTATTTGTAAGTTAATATGTAAGGAGTAAATGCTTATGAGCCTACTCACTTGAAAACTAAGTGAAGTCTTAGAATTACGCAATGTTTCACCCTTACAACTAAAAACATTATCAAACCTCATTGCACAAAAGCTTCAGCATTCTGAGTTTAACACTGTTTACTGCGGGGTTCTGTATTTAACTGTCATTTGCAATGTAACAAGAATGAAATAGAAGAAAGCCCATTACTTTTCCTTAAAAATCTCTTTCTCATGGTCGGTCCAGACATTCATGAACTGTCTGTCTTTATAAACTTTCATGGGATCCTCCATCAGACCATTCATATTAATGAACTTCACCCGTCTCTGCTCTGCATCAAACATCATGGGAGGGATGACAGAGAGCTGGCGCATTTGTTTCTCGTTATTCTACAGAGAAAGTAAAGAATACAAAAAGTTGCTATTAATGTTTACAGTTCTTGAATTACACAACTTGTTAAAGCTCCACCACAGTATACATTCACAGCTTGAAAGGTCTTTTTGTCCACTTCTTAACTCTTTTAGCAGGTGTCACTATGCCAGTAAACATTTACACAGTCAGTTAAAGGAAACACGGGTTTTAGAAGGGCAGAGTTTTCACATGTTTGTTAGAGCTGTAAAAAACTATGTTGTAGCCAGCCTGCAATGAACACAGACACATAGGAAACCTAGGACAGATGCAATTAGGAAGCATAAGCCTTAAAAGAAAGGTATTTAAGACCTGTTTCAAGCCAAAGTTCACACAGACTCTTTTAAACCAGCCCCCAAAGGTTTCCTCTTATCAAAAAACACAAACCCTCCAAGAGAGAGACCCTTCACTTCCAGGAAAAGGGCATCAAGTCATTTGCTGTGCTTCTATAACAGAGTACAGACTACAGCCTCACCTCCTGCTCAGAAAGTCCGTCAATGATTTCAGAAATCTCATGTTCACTTCTAGCAATAGTTGCTGAAAGTCCAGCCCCTCTTTGGCCAACTCTAGAATTAGGAGAAAACAGAAGCAGTAAGGATAGGGTAGAAAATAACTATATATTCAGACTTTGTACACAACTATGACAACCTTCAAAAGTCTTTAAAATACTGTTACCCAAATTAGTTAGTTCAGCCTGTTCTTTCTTAAGTGGTGTCAGAGTACTCGGACAGAACTCTGCTCACATACTGCAATTTCAAACTGCTGGGTTTTAGAGGTGAGTTTGCCACCAGAAAAGGAGTGCTGCCACTGATTCCATTGCAAGGTGGTGTTTTAGATACATTAACAGGCTGCCACTGAGAATGAGAAATGTTTATCAGTGGCACAGAAATCAACATCTTGGTTAGTCTAATTGATACACCATGAAAGACAGTTTTGAAGGAAAAAAAAGTGCATTAGAATTGCCTTTCATCAGTTTGGTCAAGTTACTAATAGAGCACTGAGATTCCTTGCAACAAAGGGACATTGTAAACTTTTGAACTGCTCAGGAGAGCTGTCCTTTGGAAGAATTTTTCAGCTACTGATCTTTACGCTTAAGAAGATGATAATATATCACTGCATGTGGGTCAAAATGCATTTCAGAGATAAAAATCAGAGACAAACCGTCTGCATTTGCTGAAGGATTTTACTGAAGTAAATAATTAGCACAAACCACTTAGTATTTACACAGTCATGGTATTATAAGCACAGCTATAGACAAAGATGCCATTACATTAGAGATCATAAATACAGAGATGGCCCCTTCCCAAGTAATTTGCAAGTACAAAAGTAAAAGCTTCTTAGAGAGAGGATCTCTGTTTATACAGAATTTACTTTCTTTTCCTCTCTTGATTCCACAAAGCCAGATCTTGCAGATTTCATGTTATATTGCAAACTACCTGCTTCTCATGTTTTATGAAGAAGGGGATTTCGACGAATGGTTAGAAAACATAATGAGATGAAATCTTTATGGGGCTTGAACTCACAAAGGTGTATTAAAATGATATCAAGCATTAGATTAACAGATTTGAGTACAACTGTATCAAACTTGACCTGATTCTAATTGAAAGCATTACATCTGGTACCACAGACACAGTGAACTTTCTAATGAATTGCATTTCATTCCTTTTTACGACTCTTTGTTCAGTTTCCATTTAACAAATGTCTGATAGATTAAAATTTAATAATAGCGACTTAATTGTCATAGCTCACATACTTCAAAATACAAAAACGTCTGGAATAAAGTTACATGGCAACTACAACAAAAGATTCCTCAAATTATTAATTAAAAACTACCCTTTGCCCTATTTCTGCATTTCTTTTGGAAAACTCGGTTTTGATAGCACATCTGAAGAGGGGGAAAAGAAAGGAACAATTTGGACATCACTAAACCAGCCCAGGAGGACACCAAACTGATGAGGCCAGCACTGCTGACAAAGCTGATAGGGAGAGACAGGAAAGAGTGAGATATAAGACAGCAGATAGATATACAAGACGGACTGTCACGAAGATCCTTAGGATGAAGTCAAACTTGAGCTCAGTGCCATGAAACAGAGAGCAAATGAAATAACATTTTACTTAATACTGTATAATATATTACTATTATTCTTTTTTAAGGAATAAAGTGATGAATGTAAACATTTAACTACTGAACTGGACCAATTTATTATAAATAATTTTAAGACTTAAATCCTAAAAGATATTTCATATAGCAATATTTCAAATCCATGGCAATACCTTTGGAATCGTTCTTGTTGTTCTCTTTGCTTCCGGATTTCTGGAAACTGTTTTTCATAGTACTCTCTTGTTTTGCTCTCCTTAGCTTTTCTGCGTGGATTATTTTCTATCCTGTCCACTTTTTTCTCCCATGCCTCCATCAGCTGATCATAACGTTGGCAGATTTTCTGTTCCTGTTAAATGCAAAAGTAAACCTTGAGCTAAACACAAATACACTAAGTGGCCGGTACACAGGACATGAGTAAGCTCCAGGGATGAACAGACAAACTTCTCCTGCATAGTGGCTTTCCATTTTGAACTTGACATATACCAAGTTTTCAGCAGAGAGAAGGTAAGGAAGTCCATATCAAAACATAGACTTGAAATATTGCACACTATTTCTTTGCCTTACACATCACAACAGTATCTGGTAACTGTCATTTCACATCATCTGCTACCAAGCTTTTAATTAAATTGATTTAATTTTTAAATTCTTATTTATTTTAAATTTTTAATTAACAAAACTGGGCTGGAATAATTGCAATATATCCTCAATCTCAACAATATTTAGGGAGCTCCTACATTAAAACAAATGCAAACTAGGACATTAATAAGATAAATTCATTAAATTTTCATGCTGGAATCTTCCAACTTGATGTATAACTTCCAGCTATTCTTAATAATAAAAATGATCTTTCAGACACCACCAAAAAGAACCTTTTAACTTTGTATGCCACTTGCTACAGCAGCATGCAAGAGAAAGCATTAAGACAATTAATACTGGTATCCAATATTAACAAGTTTGATTAAAAATGTTGCCAGATTTCTAAAATTGGAGATCTGCCCCATTTTCTTTCAGATACTATAGCTAATATATGAAAAAGAAGTTCAGAGAGAGGTAAGGCATGACAAGTAAAGATTTTCACCGAGTCTCTTCCATTCATGTTCTTTAACGAAAGGAAAAACCTTTTTCCTTAGTGTACACTAAGTTTTTCAGTTAAATAATCCAACCAGTTATAAACTTGCAACTTATCTTCCAATAAATAACCAGAATTCTAGTTTAAGATCTTATTTTTTTCTGATCAATGGGATTTTCCTGGTACATTTGGGAATGCAAGTCAATAAGACAGAAAACTATTCATGGGTTCTTTTTATAAAAACATGCTAGGATTACCCGTTGTTTTCTTGCATGGTTTCTTCTTTTAAAGAATAGTATTAGCTTCTTTCTCATCACCTGGTTTCTGGAATACAAAATTGGAGGAAAAAGTGAACTACATAATCAAGAACTTCAAAATTACTCTAAGTAGTCCATATGGATTCTAGATGACAGATTATTATTATTATAAAGAATATTTTCAGGGGTAGAAAAAACAGAGGGAAAATTCCTAATGAAACAATAATCTAATTAGAGGAGACTCTTGAAGATGGCTGGAATAAGCAATTGAGACTCAAAAACTTCCAATTTCAAGCTAAGTGCTCCCCTTTACCACAAGAGAGATAATATGCTAAAGCGAGAACATTTGGCTTAAGGTATTATGTTTTCAGGGAAAGTTAAGAGTTTTACAATATAGTACTCAAAAAAAAAAAGTAGTTTGGAACTCCTATACAGCTACATTTGAAGGAGTGGAGAGAAGCTTTTAAAGGACAGCCATCTGTAGCACTTTTTTCTGTACTAACAAAATGTTATAAAATGGTAGTAGAAGTTACAGCACTTAATAATAAGCATGTAGCTCACTGTGCATTTCCTCAAATCTGAGGCTGATAATTTATTTCTTCTTTTGTAAAAACTGGTAGAACAGAAATTGATTATGAATAAAACAATCATAGAATGGATATGAAGAGAATAATCTGAGCCAGGATAACTATGCTACAGCAGTAAAGTTTTTCTCAAAAACCACCAGAATTTGAGTTTCAAAGTGAGAATGAAAGAAAATGTTTTATTCTTAAATGTTTTATTCTCCTAGAGAAGCCATGAAAACCCCTTGGTCTTCATAGTTGCAGTATAGTGGGATTTTCTCAACGAGGATTCATGAGAAATATGCACTTAAATGTGTTACAATTCAGCAGTTCTATTCACGGGTTTAGCAGAAATACTATTTTCAAAATAAGTTGATTTTTGTTGCAGTAGAGTCATTACTAGTTTGGTATTTTACAACTACAGAGTGAAATCAGCATTGGTTTGACATAGCTATGTAAAAGCTAAGATTTTGTTCTAGGTTACGAATGACTTGTGAAATGAGTTCACCATCATATTATGAATGACTCTTGTGAAATGAGTTCACCATCGTCTTTGCATTCAAAGACATTCAAAGGGATCAGATGCAACAAAAAAAACCACAGAGGATGTATCTTTTATGGACATTTACATTTGACTAAAAATAACAGCTTCATTTTAAAATGTGTTTAAGTTTAAAACTTTATTTCAATTTCTCAACAATATTTGCTTCAGTGAAATACAAAAAACAAGGCTCATACAAATTTGGGAAGAGATTCTATATTAAAACAAAAGAATTTAATTTTTTTTCCCCCTCATATTCATGTTTCTTCCAGGAGAAGACAACCAGTTTATTTCAAATTACTGAATTTGGTTTGCCCTAAATAACAAGTGTAACATGCAACAACTCTGCTCACAGCCCATGAGAGATAATGAGTACATGGTTAAGTCAATAAATAGATAACAAAAATAATAAAGAAAAAAATCCTCCTACAGTTTATTGACAGCAGTAGCTTTTGACACATTTCTTTGAACAGTCATTCAGGGAAAGTTGACTAGACATGTCTAGGTCAAATCTGATATTTCTGACTTTGAAAAACACAAGCATTAGCAACTTGAGTTACATGATTTTGGTCTTTAAGCTAAAAAGTTACTGTTTCCCTCTGCCTTCAGTATATATAAGTCACATCATGCAGAACTGTTCTACAACAGAAATCAGAACATTACCTCACTGGAAGCTTTAAATTACAGTTAAAGCGCACACATCCTGTTTCAAAATCACAGCAATGAAAAACGTGAGCAGATGTTTATGTCTCGATTCCTTGAGCGGTTCAATCACAAGGTATTAAAGCACTTACGTTTTGATGTTTTCATGGTAGACTTTTGTATCTGATGGTTGATTGTAAAGTGGCTACAATTTTGGATGAGAAAGGCAGGCTTAGTACTTTTCAATGTGTGTAATACTAAAAGCACATGCAATATAGTTAACTACTTTTTAAGTATTCTACCAAGAGTGCACTCAATCAGAGATGCAGCAATCTGAAGGGACTAGAAGACATTCAACACAAAACATCATTTCATTACTTAAAATTAGATTGTAACTACTTATGGAGACGACAGTATTTCATTTTTTTTCCATATTGCAAACTGTTCTCTCAAATAGATTCAAATCCCTTAAAAATTGCACTTGAGTGGCCATTAAGCTCATTCAAGCCCCTATTCACCAGCGCATCCAAACACACGTTCCTTTTATACATAAACATAAACCTGCACCTACAGACCACAGGAGATTTACAGATGTGAAAATAACACTGGCAACATGGAAAATGGAACAAAAGAAAGAGGCAAAACAAAAAAAATCACAACTTACCAGTTCAACTTTTGGACCAAGACCTTCAAAAATCTTGTGAGCTTCTTCTGCTTTTTTCTGCAAATAATTTTTGTTGTGTAGTATAAGTAAATCATCATCAAGTTAGTATCAAAAGTGTACCTGAACTCCTTCACTTACACTAGCTGCTAAGGACCTGTGCAATCCCACTATAACCTTCATAAGCTACTTCTGCAGTGTTGCCTCAGCAGATCAAGAAACCTGTACCTGACCCGTGCAGTTACTGCTCTGATCTCTGTGTTTGGAAGTGGATAGAGCACAAAAGCAGAAACTGACCTCTGCAGTTCAAAAAGAACATGCATTTAATAAATAACACAGCAAACAAGTATTAAGAGGAAGAAAGGTGTGCAGTAAAACAAAGTATAGATAATTTCGAATATTATTGGAATTAAGAGACTACAATTCTCCAATTGCAAGGTGTAAATCAATGTGTGTACACACACAGAGTGTCTAAGGTCCTCCTTCCCTCAAACCAGGTAAACACCCCAAAATAATTCTGACCCTAAAGGAGGTATCACAGCTGGCTTTCACAAACTCAAGTCTGTACAATCTTCCAAAGCCCTTTATCAGCAGGCAAGGCTATCTGAAGTGACCCAATACATTAGCTCACATTTGCTTCTTTCTCCCCCATAGCCCTAAGTCATCAGGCAAAGAAAAACATAGGCAAAACTAATCCACAAAACAGTTGTTATTACAAAGTGTTCTGCTAAATTCAAACTTCTTTCCATGTAATTTCAATCTTGGAAAGTCTTTGGAACTCACAGCTGTACAAAATAATTATATATTAGAAAATGTTCTAGTACTACCCTGGTAGAATGTTTTTTTCTGGTCTCAAAACATTTAAAACTGAACTCTAGCCCTATTACTGTTGGCTAAAATTTGGTTACAGTAACTACCCTAAACTGCAAGGTTTCAAGATGAAAGCCGCCTTGTACATCTGCAGAGGATACTGAACAAGTGCTATGTACACAAATGGCTTCATACATCTTTAATAACTCTTTAAGTAAGACAGTGAGAACTGACACATGCTCTTTGTATTAAGTCCCATCAATACTACCATTCTACAACACAAGGTGAATGTAACAGCAGCTTCAAAATCCTGTAGTAAACCCCACCTGTAACTACAGTTAGCAGAGGAAGGGTTGCACAGCAGCCCACTAAGAGGTCTTCAAATTCACATCGTTTTGCCTACTACCCAGCACACAACTGAGCATGAAGAAGCCTTGAGGGTGGTCATATCACTTTAATGCTTTTTAATTATCATGTGAAAAAGACTTACAACAGGAAAACTGGTTTGTAACCAGAAAGAACCATATTGCTGTATATTGGTTACATCAGTTTTTATAATAATCATCCTGTATTAAGTAAATACATAAAATTTCACAGACCACCAAGGGAGGGAGAGAACAGGCTGCATGGAACACTGGGGCACAGTTCTACTGTCTAAAAATCTAGTATCGTGCTGCAGATTTTTACCTCAGAAATTCAAAAATAGCCTATTGTAACAGAAGTTAGCGGTTCCTCAAGTACAAAATAAAATTGGGAAATCACACAAACATACACCACTCTCACAGAAGATCATAATCCTGTCAAACCCAGCAGATATCCAACTCCTTAATCTCAAACTACCAGGGGAAAAAACCACAGGAAGCGTTTTGCTACTGTTGGCGATATTACTGAGCTCTTGTACTTTTACCATCACTTATGCAACACAAGCTCACAATTCACCTATATACTTCTTATCTGTTCATTTATCCAAATCTTCGGTGCCAGAAATCAGAATTTAAAAAGAAGGTGCAGAATCTTACAACATATGAAGTTTTTCCCCTTCAGCTAATTTAAATACCACCAGGTCTTTGGCCAAGCTCTTCAGTATCCATGTGAGAATGAGAATTCAAGATCAATTTTTGAAGCTTTCTGTCTATATGTACACACACAAATGGATCTCTCTATATACACACACATATATATGCATGTATTTGTGTAGATAGATAAGAGATATCTATAGAGATGTTTCTCAACACAAAGGTCTAGGGATGACAACCGCTTGCAAGATAGAAGGAAAGAGGATCCTGTGATCAGGAGTATAAGTGTCATGCAAATAATATTCATTTACTTTAAAAGAAAGGTAACAGAGAGATGGACAAATCAGTAGAACAGAAGCAGCAAAAGTTGCCCCATGTAAGTGCATTAAGACATAACACATTTTAGTACATTGGGTCAGACAGCTACACTCGGTCAACTGAAAAGCATGCTTACCCGGTTTTCATCATAAATAATCTGGACAATACTGCGGTGTTTCTGTTCCACTGGAGGAGGGGAGACAGGCCTCTCTGGCTCTGGAGGCTTAGCAGCTTCTTCTTCAAGTTGTTGCTAAGAGACGAAAGAAAGAAAATCAGCCATCCGCACCACGTTCCCCTTCCCAGTAATTAGTCACCAGAGATAATACACGCATCTGATCAACAGTTAGCACTGCCCGTCATTTCTCTTTTAACTGAAAAGGAATGAATTAAATGGTTTTAATGCCTACAGGGACAACAGTGAGACTATTTTTTTGTACTATTGGTAAATCAAAGACTCATCTGCACTGAATCAGACTTGTTTCACCTTGACATCTCAAGCCACTGTCGCCTTGTAATTTAAACTATTTAACTTGAAACAAAAATATTAACTTTGGAAAGCAGTTGCACAAAACCTGCCTTCTCACAGAGGAAGTGATATTAAAGTGTCATTAGTACTACTGTCTTGTTTTTTTAGAAAGGTAGAAAAGTATTTCTAACAACCACAGAGAACATCATTCTAAACGTACTTCACAGCAAAAACAAACCACTCCACAAAAAAGTCCCAAGACTTTTACAATACAAACAAGAAAAAAAACCAACCCTGTAGTATTTTTCCTAGTTACTACAGTGCTGTGATTTACTTTCACATCAAATAATTCTGTTTCAGTGACATCTTCATGTTTTTAAATGTAAATGTCTTTCACCCATGCCTGCCACACACATCCAACAAAGCAATTCTGACACTGGGGATCTATCCCATGTCACAGCACTGCCTAGAATGGACTATGTTGCTGCATAAGAATTCAAAAGCTAAATTTCTTGTAGAATGCCATAAAGAAACATGCTCAATTATTGTGGGCAACAGCAATTTTTGTAACTTTTTGCAGTCAAATCATACTACAAATGTGCACAAATCAACCTTCATAGATCACATGCAGAGTACTTGCTGATTTTGTGGAAAAAAGAACAGACACACACACACACACAGACAGAGATAAGCATCATTAACACACAGCCAGGTACTTGGTGACAACCTTTTTCCCTTTATGTTTTTCTGCTGAAGGTCACTTTACAGGTCAATAAAATTCCAACATCATTAAATACTTCCAGACCATAGAAAATTAATAGTTATCCTGGACCTCCAAGTTAACAAAGCCTACTAACTTCCTACAGAGTTCCAACAAAAAAAACCAAACCCCAAACCTTAAAGCTGATACTACTTCTGTCTGGATCTTCGAAAGACATAAAAGGAGAAAAGGATTTTGCTTTTGCCAATGAGTAACGGATGCCTTGATTGAAGGGTGGGTTTAGCTGGCCACAACAGCTACTGGGAAGGCAATGCTACTGCCAGCAAACATTTCCTTTGCTTCCAATGGCTGAAGTGTGTTTCTCTGATGCAAAGTATATACAGGACTGTACTAAAAAAAGTGGTACTTCCTCTATTTCTCTGGTGTCTCTGCTTACTCACACCCCTCCTCCTCCTCCTCCTCCTACTACTACACTCCCCCCAAGGCTGACCTTAGCTCCAGATGTTAGTATCTCTCTCCCTTGTGAAAGCAGATGATCCAGGGACTTTTGTACAAGAACTGGTTTTGGAGACGCACGCAAGGGATTCTCCCCTTGCACAGACTGTGAAAGAAGAAAGATGATAGCCTCCCCTCACCCAGCAGTCATCTTTAAAGCTGAAGTTACAGTCACAGTGCCTTTGTTTCACTAGTTAGACAACAAAAGTTTAAAATATAAAGGCATCTACTGTTGATGTTCCTACATGGCTTTCTCCTGCTTTCAAAAATGTTTAAAGCTACATGATATCCCATCTATTTAAATGTTCCAGTTTAACCTTCCTATGCTTAATCTTCCCTTTTTCCCTTGTTCCTTTGGTTCATGTAGCAAAGAAATTCACCACCACCAAATGAAGTTTTTCCACACTTCTTCACTGGCAGATAAGCAGTGCCTGCTGTGCTTACTTGCTTTTTCTTCAATTTGAGGATTTGCTGTTCTACTTTTGCAATTTCACGATCTACACGGTCCATGCTCTGTATCAGTTCTTCCTTTGACAGCTTTGAAGGTGAAGCATTTTGGTCCTCCCCACAAGGCTGACCCGAAATTGGAGAAGATGGTCCCTCATGCTTTCCTCCAAAAGCTGGGTCCTTTCATGGAAACAGGAGGCAGAGATGGAGAGAAATCAGTCATGTTGGTAACACTTCAGTGAGTGTTCAGTAACCAAACTAGCATGCAAGAATTAAAAAGAATTTTCAGTTATCTATCTCTCTCTGTTGAGGTCCTTAAAGTTTAGTATTGCTCTGAATATTTAGGAATTGACAGCCCATTTAAAATACTGTAATTTCAAAGTCCACCTTTAAAAATAACAGCACACTTCAGCATTGACCTTAAAACCAAAATAAGATCAAAAATCTCCCTTTTAAAAATATATCTTCATAAATATAAACAATATCTTTTATGTTTAAAGGAAGGGTTACTTAAGAGCTAATCCTCATTGCCTTGCACTTTTATTGATGAGGATGTTCTTGAAGATAACCATGACCAGCCTGACAAAGTACATCTGGAATTAGTTGTGGTTATAAATGTTAAGCTCTCTCAAACTTAACATGACTTAAAAGAAGCAATGACTTAAGGGAGGACAGGTCACTATTCACTTGGCTTTGATTTTTTTTGTCTGTTTCCAAACAACATTTCAGCATGCTCAATGTTGTAAGGTCAGCACTGTTGTACCTTGCCTTTGCTTCCATCCTCAGACCATCATGTTCCATGACTACCTTGCTGGCAAATGCCAGCTCAGTTATCATCCCCCTCTCAAGCCAATCTGACTGAAAGGTGACATGTCTGAGTGTCACTTCTTCTCCTGTCTCCTCTAGATAATACCAAGCTGTATTTCTACATCAAGACAGTAGATTTCTACACATAGTGCCTGGATAAAAATTCAGTTATCTGCAAGCATGCTGACACTGCATGCCATGGCACAGCTTCTCCAACCCCCTTCGATCTTATCTTTGCTCTGCAACACAGCACGTTACTAAGAAATCACATGCTATCATAATTTTACTTTACTTCACAGTTTATTCACATGATAAAAGGAATGGTACAGAGAAGGCAAGACAAGTAATCAACTTCTATAAAAATCTAGTGCCTATTGGCTTTTAAATCCATATGGTGAAATTTTCCTTTGAAAGATGCTGGGTTTAGAAACTTGAGCACTCACCTTCAGGATTCACACCCACTACACACCCCCTTTTTGGAGTGAGAGTCTGCATGCTTGTGTGCATGCATATTCATTTAAGAGACATTTGTCTGCTCTGTACAAATTGCTCTAATCAATATGCAGTATCCACAATAGAAAATATCCACACAAAACGAGACTGCCCTAGATTTACCCAAAATGAGACAGCGACAAGTATAATTATTGTTAAGTAAATAAGCAGACTCATTTCAAATGCTTAAGAGAGAGATGGGGTGGAGGGGAATGCTTTCACTGTTCCATGCAAATATTCATTACAGAAAAAAAATGGACTTGCATGCATTTGCAGCAGCATTCAACTGAAAAGCAGAAATGTTTCACAAACTGTACTGGAATAATTTTGCAACTGAGTTTTAATGATGCAAGAGTGTAATGGCAACTCAGAACTCCAGTCTTTTCACTGCCTTTGAGGTGGACTTACTCTGTTTTTAAAAGAGTAACACTGACTCGTGACCATGATTTGTGACAATGTGTAAAACTGAATTTCTGAGATTAAAGACTGAATACCTAAATAAATAAAAAAGTTGCCTAATAGGAAGAATTGGTCACCACAACCTAGGGAGTGATACCTTCACAATTGTAACAGAAAATGGCTTTACCTTCTTAATATCTGCAGATCTCAACCCTTCCTGCAGAGGATGTACTAAAGGCAAGACAGTAGCTGCACTGACACGCTGAAAATGGGAATCAGAGACTTGTTCAAGACGTGGTCGCTTAGATTCCAGTGAATCATGATCTGCCTGAGATGGACCTGGATGAAATTGTTGTTCATATCCAGTTCTCCTTTCCTGAGGCCTAATATACAGAAGAGACAAATTATTAAAATATACATTTTCCACACAAGAAAATTATTTTCAGATACACAAGAGATGCAATTCAGTGAAGCTGCTTCCAAAGAATAAGACAGGCAAATGATTTTAAGTATGACCTTCAAAAATGCAACAGCTAAAATCCACTGAAGTGAAAAGTTAACTTGAATCTTAAAAGACATTGTTTAAATGCATGCCTATCACTACAAACCCTTAAAGAAACTGACCTCTGCTACAATGATATTGTTCAAATCAAAGTTCTGATTCAAACTCTAAAAAAAAAACCCAAAAAATTCCATGGGATGTAGTACTATATTCCACCAAACACTCCACTATTTGATTTTTTTCACTCAAATAATTTTACAATATACACAGAATGCTTGAAATGAGCCATAAGTCTATTCAGAACTTGATTTCTATTAAAATGCTGCTATATGACAGAAGCAGTTATTGATTCAATCCATGAGTCATTTAAAAACTCATCCCTCAGGAAAAAAATGCCAAGGACAGCATCACTGGCTTCTTGGCAGTGCAGTGCACAGGATGCCCATTAAATAAACCCTAGTATACTTCAACATCTTCCCATGAAGTGGCACTGAACAGCTGACAGTTGTTTGCTGTATTTTGCCAGAACTCCTGAATAAGCTTTTACAAATTTGCAGTGAGGGAGCAGGGATTTACTTCTGCTATAAACTGAAGTTTTGAGAACTCCAAAAACTCCTGTGATTCTCTGCACTAAATCAGAGCCTTACTGACATTTTGGTGATGTAGGATGAATGCAATATGCAAGCCCCAGATTTCACTATCATCAAGTTATTTCTGGGAATAGTCTAATGAGATTTTAAGCTAGATCAGTATTCACATAACATTCATCACTGGTATTTGTGCAGAAGTAGATACCTCAATTACAGCCAAACTAAACTGCTAGCAGTAATCCAGCATATAAAGCTGCTCCTAGCAGATACACTTATTAAGAGTCCAAGGGGAAGAGGTTGTTACAAGCAATAACACTTGCTTACAACTGTACATCAGCATACTAATATCTTGAAGAGTCAAGGTACATAAATCATACAGCAACCTCTTCCCTGAACAGGAGCATGTTCTTGCTAATTTACTACAATTCAGTTAATCTTTCTCTGATCCGTAGTGGGCTTTTAATGTCTAAATTTGGTTTTCAAAGCACATCCAATATCCTTCAGGAATAAAGTTAAATGGATGCTTAATAAGGTCTGAAAAGTTTCTTGAATGTATCAACATTACAGTAATATTAAGGTACATATAAAAATTCATCAATATCCACTGTGAAGTAACCAATTTTACTAAATAGTAAAATATTGACAATCTGAAGCTAAATTACAACATACAAAATTCCCTACAGTTGTCCACTATAGGTGTCCTCAGTTCACCCACTGGGCCCAGATCAGTTGCTTCTACTTATACAGAGGCAGGAATGGTATAGGGCAAAAAGCTACTTAGAATAAATGATATGAAGCTGTCGAGTGCCTTGCCACAAGTAGCACACACTGATTTAGTCCTCTGTACCTACAAGGCCATTCTATACTCCATGTCAGTATTTTACAATTCTCACAACTAAAACACACAATTATCTCTGTTGTTTCTTACTTGCCTGGCCACACTGATATCATCTGTTGAATAAGCAAACCTAATCAAGGAAAGACACCAGGCAGTATTCACACTGTAACAACTCTTGCACTTGTTGCTTCTACTCAGCAAGATTAAATCATCCAAGGGAACAATCTTGACATGGTTTTAGCCTAAACAGCACTAAAAAGTTTGCAATATGCACTTGGATTCTCAGCAGCTTACTGGAAGCCTTGTTAGGAGAGGTGTGGGAAAAGCAAAGCAGACTGTCACTTCCTGTCTGGGAAACAAATACATTAGTTAAACCAGAAGGACTGAGGAACTGAATTGCACAACAGCCACAACACTCAAACGCAGGAGACCGCCACTGTTAAACAATGGAACACTGATTAATGTAGTCATATTCTTAGGTAAGAACTGTGAAACTCAAAAGCAGCACCCTCACCTGTCAGAGCCTGGGTGAAATTCAGAGAGCAAGGAAGGCCTACGCCGAAGTTGCTGCTGCTGCTGCTGCTGCTGCAAGAGCTGGGTTGCCTGATTGACTTCCAGGTGAGACGAACGATAATCAGGAACTGCAAATTCCTAAAGGAAACACACTTCTGATATTAACAAGAACAAAGGTGCAGAAGACAGGACCACAAGTACTTGTATCCTGGAATGACCATTTTCAAAGTTACTAAACCTGTCCAAGACAGGATCACCAAAGCCTTATTCCAGTTTAAAAAAAAAAAAGTTTTTAAATGGCAGTTTTAAGTTTTAAATGAACTTTAAAGACACTAAATACTTATGCTAAGAATTCCACCTAACTTACTAACAACTTCTAAAAAACCACAAATGAGTCAGCAGAAGAATATCCTTTAAAAAAACCTTTAAAAAAAAAAATCAGTTTTGCACATCCAACTACAAAGTGCTAAACTGAGACATTTCAGCAGCCCCAAGGCAATTCCTTCTGTTATCATCTCAAGACGTTTTTCTGTCAGACATTATTAATTAGGGCTAAGAGTCAGGTATGATTATAAATTATCTAAATGAGGTACAAGACAATTTATCTGTACATACAAGGCTTTGACCACTTGCTTTTCAAAATTGTACATGTCTGGCATCAACCAAAGCGAAGCTCTACAAGACACACAACAGGTCGTTACCCCTAAGATTTAGTTTTAACAAATTATCTGAAAGTAAATAGGGATCAAGCCAAAAAGCTCCATTTCTTGAATTTCCTTTTGCAAACATGTAAGTAGAACAAAACATCTCTAGGATCTGTAGCAGTAGAAGAACTTCATTAAAATGTGGGAAACCTGAGCTGTTCTAAAGCCAACAGCTCGTCCTCCACAGTCTACCAGTAAGCCCAGCCCTGGCCAGCAGAACACAGCTAGCTGGAAGCAGAAGCACACAGCTGCTTCTGAAAAAACTCAAAGTAACACAAACATTTTACATTTCAGATTCACATTCTGCACCTTGCATACAGATTTTTGTCAAGAACTACATGTAGCTTAGATAATCTAGCCTGATACTCCTTACACAGAAGGGAAGATGACTGTGGGTTCACTTCCTACACTCCTGGGCATAACAGGAGATTAATTGCCCATAAAAATTTAGGATCCATAAATGCCCCAAGAGCCCAGACTCTCCAAGAATCTGTTACACCCGGAGCACTGAATTAACTTTAAAATGTATATTAACTGGAGACAAGTTATTTGCATATTTTTAGAAAATTACTGCTATCAATGTACATGGACTCAGAAACACTTTGTTGGCCAAATTTAGTATGATGACTAAACATTAATGAATTAAAGCAAAACTACAACAAAAGTTACGAACACAATCCCTAGTGAATTTATCCAAACTACAAGAAACCAACAATAAACCAGCAAAGTGTGACAGAGTTATAAAACAAGCAAACAAAACCAAACAAAAAAGTAAAAAAGCAGATACATATATAATCCTGAAGCAGCAAAATGCAATGCTTTCAGGAAAAAGGAGGGGAAAATAAAACAAACAAAACCACCCCACAACTATTTATCTAAGCAACACTGGCAGCAGTTCTCCACGGCAGGCAAAACACTTCCATTGCCACTCTGAGCATTTCTTTATATTTAATTTTTCAATATTTAAAAAATAGAGGCAGTAAGAATCAAAAAGACTCAACCTACAGAGGAGACAAGATCTTGATGTACAGTCTTTAAGACAGATCGATTTCTAAGGAAGTGTTTTGCAGATTTGAGCAGATTTACAAATGTTAAATAATAGGAAATATTGACATGCTGACAAGCTGTATGGTTTTATTTATTTAGGATACCTTCACAGTTTTATAGAACTTTTTTAATACTAGTTTATGTAAAGAGAAAGAAGGGTTAAGAGAGGGGAAAAAACCAAACCAAAACCAATGAGTAAAAACTTCAAGAAGCCAAAATTGCAGACAATGGTAGTCAGGGATTTTAATAATCTCAGCTCCAGCATTGCAGGAGGGCATAATTCCACAGGCAATTATATCCTTTTCAAGGTTATACTTCAGGAGGAGTCAAGGAGCAGTACATGGCTACAGGTTACACTTCCCAGAAGTTACATTCAAAGACAAAATATACCTGAATAAGTAAATCCATCAGTCTTAATGCAACAATCAAACTATAAGGGCACAAAAAGACTTCCCCAGTCAGTTTTAACTGGGCATATAGGTCTGCAACTCCTCTGTTTTCAAATTTGAATGACTTGTACTACATTGGTTAAAAAAAAAAAAAAAAAATAAAATATCCCATCTGCACAGCAAACACACATACTCTTACTAAATTTGTAACACTGAAGTCTCCTTACCTGCTGGTGTCGGGTGCTAGGGAAGGTGTACTGGACAGAGTGAGTAGGATAACGACTCTGTTCTGTGCTGAATGCTCCTTGGTTAGGAGGGTAGCCTGAACTTGACATTATCAGAGAAGAAGTCTTCACAAAGCTGTGAGATCAAGACCAGCAAGCAATCATGTTTCTAGGAAACCGCCTAAAGGAAAAAAGATCACTGATAAGCACTGAAGTACCAGATGTACTCACAATACATTACAGCCATAGTCACCTAAGCAAAACAACCATTACCAGTAAAAGCTTTTTCCTGATGTATTTATTTAATAGGTTACTCTAGTCTGAAACATGTTAACAGGTCTTAAATGGGCTCAAAATAAGACATGTCAGCATAGTCTACACAAAGATTTGAGGATTATATTGTCGGAACACATCATTTTTCCAGTTACCAGTTGAATTAGGAGGATTTTAAAAGAAAAGCAGGTCACTTTAAATAGATGTTAAAGAGGTTATAATAGTCTATAGGAGGAGTCTTTATTTACAGCAAATTTCTGTAGCACATTGTAAAGTTCACTTTCATTTCTTCCTCAGAGTTTTTGGATTCTATGAATTGTTTCTTACTTTCAGATTCGGGTAGTCTTAGGGCTGCTTCACTCAATGCCACCTACAGTTCATTAAACCAGTGTATTAGTCAGGCCCTAAACTGCTATTACCATCTAACAGCAACTTTAGAGAACAAGTTAGTTAAAAAAGGCAGTCACAATGAAAAGATCCCCACGATTTCAATTGACAGCACAGTTTGTCTCATAGAGGATGCCAGAAACAGAATATACTATGAAGCCTCTAAAACAATCCTGCTTAGTTGACATTCGATGACTTCTTTGCCTCTATTGTATTCTCCAGCTACAGATTAACAGGGAACACTGATCTGGGGAAGATTTTAAATACTGAAAAAATCCAGACAAGTTCACTAATGAAATCTGAGGATCCATGAAGCAGTGTATAGTTTCAGCTATTGCAGATCAGAGGAGATTGAGTAAATACTGTGCCCATCAGTGTTTTCAGCAGGTAAATTACGGCTCTAACCAAAAGAGCAGCACATACATATCTTCTTAAACTTAAAATACTTCTCTCCAGTAGCTCAAAAGGTGTAATCCTTGGAGCCCATGTATTACATACAGAATCCTACCAGACCTGTAGCAAATTCTCAACCTCTGGTCCAGAGCCTAGCAGACATATCAGACCTTCAAATAAAGTAACTGTTGATCCCGTCCTAGATGGCTTCATTTCAAAGCGCATTAATCTGCAGCCTTTCACAAACATCACATGTAAAGTTATACTTCTGAACTGCATTTTCCATTAACAGCCAATAGACAAAACCAGCTCAGGAAAGGATACAAACAGATCTTAAACTTTATCTGACATATTTTATCATACCTGTTCTGGTTAGCGTTTTTTCCCTACTTTTCCATCAAACAAAAAAAGCTTTTCATGTTGGACTATCTAAAAAATTTATATTTACCTCTTAAACCTGATTTTCAGGTATGAAAAAGAAAACCTACAGTTTCTCTTACAAAGCAATACTACAGATCACCCATTGCGAGCTTTGTAGTACCTATATATCTATTATAGTACCTATAACTCAAATCTAAGAGACAAGTTCTAACAAAGAATTCTTTACCATTAACATTTATTATACATTGTCATTCATACTGCATTCATTAGAGTACATCTTTGCCAACTATGTGATGGTCTAATAGATCTGAGTCATATGCTTTCCATTCAATCAAAAAACGGTGTCAGAAAGCAGGTAGTTTTAGCTAATATACATAGTAGTAGTTACTTGCAAGCTGTAGAATACATTTGAGCCTTCAGGTACTAATGCCAAGCTGCAACAAAGAAAAAAGTATCTGATTTTTCTCTCTCAAGCTTCCATGCCAGTTCATGTAAAACATGGCATGTAGCTAATTGTCAGCTCAATCAAATGTTCACTAATGTGATAACCCCTCCCATCACCATCTGGTGAACATTTCTTACTAAATGAACCACTGGCTCCATGGCATAACAGTGCCTAAACAATTTAAGGTTACAAAAATATAAATCTTCATTTCACAAGTTGCTGATGCCCTAACTTGTGCTACCTCACCAGCTTTGCACCCCCACATGCAGTCTTCATCAATATGCAGATGACTGCTAACTGGATTTTATATACATCTGCTACACCTGAAAAATACTTTTGTGAGGAATAAATGCAGTTATACTGGATCTAATCAAAGCTCCTTTAGCCTAATATGCTGTGACACAAGGGCCAGCAGAAAGCATGCAGGGAGCACACGCCAGTACCTTCCCAACAAACTCTCCAGCCTCTTCCAGGAGCTCCCAGAGACACTACTTGTGGATCAGGGATTCCCTGAGTCAGAGCCTTTCTGTTTAAGATTTCTTAATGGCTTTCTCTTCCATTGGTTTGTCCAGCTCTTTTCTGAGCTCTCAGCATTTGGAACTGATTGTTGCAAGAACTTTTACAGTTCAGTGACACTTTAGATGAGAAACCACCAGCTTTTGTTCCTTCTGGGCCTGCTATCTTCCTTTGATATCTCTATCTTTCACATTGGAACAGACAAAGCTTCTATTTCATATTCTGCCTTTCCTGTTGCACACATTTACCCCTTCCACCATATATTTTCTACACTAAAGAATCCTGGCCTACTTGGCTATTCCTCATCAACCATGTCTAAACCTCCTCTAGTTCTCTGATACCCATTCTGCGGCATAGGGAGCCAGAAATGCACAACAGATTCTGGGAAAGTATCAATAAATACCTGTCACAATCTTATTCTCTTCTGTGACACGCTGACCACAGTAAGGCAAATCTGAAGAATCAGAGGATGTGGAGGGGATCAGAAGAGCAACCATTTGAAAAGTCATGCCCAAATATAGGCCAACTACTGCATGATTCAAGGTCCTTTCTAGTTTCACACTGTCAAGTACATCTCTGGATTTTCTCAATATTCAGTCAAACCCACAAGTTGATGATTAACCCAAGTGCTGAAACTTCAACCCGTGCTCACTTTGCGTGATGCTATAAAAGCTACTTCTCCATTCACAGCAACTTCAGCGTACAGATTGTTAGGTTTGTGTTAGGACTGTTAGTGTTGATGTCTTCATTGATATAAGAAACTTTCACAACCAACAGTCATGAAAAGTCCTGACCATCTCTCCAAATTCCATGCTAGATATGGAAAGATGGGAGGGAGAGGGGGAGCATGACACACAAGCATGAACATCCTTCACCCATCCAACAATGTTAACTCAACCCCCCTATCTCAGAACCTGCAAGTTTTACATAATGCACATGAAAACCTTCAGTCTAATGGCCTTCCTACTCAGAACTGTGAGTATGATCATGTTCATATCACCATCATAAACATTTTTTAAAAGCTAAACAAAGGAAAGCTGCCGACAGAGAAGGGCAAGAGAAATAGCACTGCAAGTTATGATTGTGTTGAAAAAGAGAGATAGGAAGAGAGGAAAATAAGAAAAAAAAGCATTTATCAATGGTTGGGGTGCATTGTTCTTCCTTCCCACAGCAAGTGACACAACAGCAGGAAGAGATAGGGGTGGTAACAGTAGAGGAAAATACATGGTTACATATTGGCATTTACAAGGACAGGGATTCTGCATTGGATCTAATTTCTTTCAAGACAAAACCAACACTGTAATACAACACCACAGAAAATGACATTGAACTACACTATTCCCTCCCTCTAAGCCTCCTTTACTTGTTACAGATATTTAAATGTGCCTGCACACTCTCCTAATCTGACCTCCCTGCATGCTCTGCAGACCCCATCACCTCTCCCAGTGACTACAGCATGAGCTTGTATACGCTTTCTACCATACTGGAGCATAGTGGGGAGATTTTGCCAATATTTAGCTATAGAATTACCACCAATATTCTGCCTCTCCCTGTCTTACTACCTTAATTCTGCAACTGCTGCTGTAAGTACTTGACTTCAACTCTTATTTCTCCGCAGGCAACCTTCTGACCTTTCATCTAAAAGCATCTGCCTCCCCCTCAGCATCTGCTCGCATGTATTCAGTGAATACAGATTATTCTTCATCAATCTATTTCTTGGTCACCAAGGGCAATGTCAGCTTCCTGCTGTAACCTCTGCAAGTTCCATATGTTCAGTTGATGTTTAAATACAGAAGCCTTTCTGCATTAAATCGTAGCTGTGTGTGTAGACCGTAAACAATCTCATCTGGGCTTTCCTCACTGCTGTATCCTTCCATTAGTCATGACAAACTTTGTCTTGCTCCACTCAAATCCAATCAGAATCCTCTTTTAAAGCTCCTCACCATTAACTCTCTCTGCCTCTCCAATCCTTCTTCCACTGGTTCCCTCTTCTCTACCAGAAGGGAGGCTGCTCAACTTCAGTTTCAGCATCCCTGACAAACCACAATATAAGAAAACTTCCAACTCTGCTCAGTCAACAACAAGTCATCGACTTGTCTGTTTTTCAGACACGTATTTTCATAACTTCTCATGCTATTCTGCAAATTTCAGAGGTTTCTCACATAAACATTTACAAGAACAGACTTCAGAATTCTGCCTTAAATGTCTCACAAAGTTAGGTCATGAATACTTTCATACAGTTGCCAGGCTGGCAACTTGTCTGTCTCACTGAATACTGACAATCAGAAGAGGCAGAAAGAAGTATTTCTTGTTCTGTACTTCAGAACCCACTCTGCTACAGAATCCCAATAGGGTTAAATGGAGAATATTTAATTTTAAAAAATATATAATTACAAGAGAAGTAGGAGCAAAGAGTCAAAAAAGAAACTGCTAAGTCTGAAGATACCTAGCTGAGAAAAAGGAGTGACAAGAGTAACAGTTTCAGGAACTGTGAAGAAATACTCAGCTCTGTGTTAATTTGAGCTGCTCGGGCAAGGAAATGATTTAACACTCTTGATTTCTAAAGGTATGATAGTATTTTCACTTTGGCCAGCTCAAACTACTGAAGAGATGCGATCCAGGCTTCCCCTTTAAAAGCTACTGTCCACACTTAGGTTTGTCATACGTGGAGAATTCTGAGTAAGTTACAAACAATTTAGAGCCGGATATTATAATAGCAACAGTCAGAGCATAATTCCAGATTTGGTTCTATGAGACAATACTAATTTGAACAATCTCTCTTGATCTCCAGATTTCAAAATGCTTGATAAAGAAACAGAAATACATACTATCTTCAGAATACACATGGGAAAATGAGTCACAGAAAGGTTAAGAAATCTATCAAAGACTACCCAGGAAACAGTCGATGACTGAATCAGAAATAAGACTCCAGTCGTGCAGCACTTTGAGCAGGCAAAAGCTATCACTGCCTGAGAAAAGCGATTCTTCACTCTGGAAAATACAACAGGTTAAAAACTCTGACTATTTTTAGCAAGCCAGTTCCCCAAAACCTTTCAACTGGCCACACAAGTGTCTATGCCAGCAGGAGGGAAGGAAAGGGTCAAGCGGCCAGGAGGACAGCAGAGACATCGACTCACTGTCTGTGGAGCCACAGCCCGTGTGCTGGAATACCCTGTCCCCCACTCCCACACTCACCTCCACAGATAAATGATCAGACTCAGTTTTTCTTCACATCTATGGAACAAGCTAATGCTTTTGCATTTAGAGCCATCTTGAAGTACTTAACCAACATTTGCTAATGAAATTTCACATCCTTTTGGGAATTTTCCTCATGGTGCTTTTGAGTAAACTAAGTGTAATATAAAGAGTACAAAAAATAGATTACAGTCATATAAGGCTTAAACTGAGTTGGGAGGTTTTGTTTTTAAATCAGCAGCCTTAGTAAATTGAGCTCTGATGTAACTAACCTGTGGCAGAAAAAGGAAGGCTCTGCCTTACGCAGGGGATCTACGATGAATCACAAAATTAACTCAGGGATGTTTATTCACAGTTTACTGTGGTAGGTGAAGAGTCAAGGCACTGTTTCAGCAGTGGTTAGAAAGGCTTTATCCAAGGGATGATAACAGTACTTGTGATCAATTCTTCCTGTGATTTCACTTTATGAAATAGTAACGAAACAATCTCAGGGGAAGAAAAAAAAAGGTCATATTTAAGGACTAACCTATTAAACAACAATAACTAGATTTCATGAACTACAGCCCTGTGTCTGTACCTTCAAGACACAACACTCCAACTCACACACAGTAACACAAAATTACAGTTGAGAGTCACGTAAGTAAAACCCTGCAAGAGTATTGCTAGATTTGCAAAACAGATCTTCCTAGTTGTATTTTTATTTTGTCAGATAATCATAAATCTGTTCAAGCACTCAGGCAAAACCATCAGATTTGTGTCTTGGCAATATGCCACACACAAGAAAAGAGTAAAATGTACATTTCTGACATGTTTCTACAAATAGCTTAATAGGTCCAACCTCCATATAAAAAGTTATTTATTCAAACTATTACTTACCATCTAAAACTCCAATGCTCAGAACATTAATGGTATCGTTACAAGCTAGGACTGACTTAGCAGTCTGGAAGTCTTGACTAAAAAAAGCACTAGACGCTTCAAGAGCGGTTATTAGTCCTTCAATCACTGCCTTAGTGTCCAATTATCAGCACAGCCACAGGAGAGTTATTCAGAAAAACAAGAGTGAAAACATTTAGTGACAAAGAAAATAAGTTTGGGTTAACCCTTTAAGTCTGATTACACAACATTCTGCAAAGTACAGTGGAATGGAATGGGATGGTGAGAAAAGTAGGTACATGATCATTACATATGGCATTCCTACAAGATGCAGGGGTTTCAATCAAGAACCTACCAGAAGGTTGATGTCCAAGCAAGATAAAAGTTAATTTGGGGCTTTAAAACAAGAACCGAAGGAAGAATATTCCAGCCACAAAACCCAAGTTCACAGGTGCACTTGTAAGTATGGAAATCTGTGGGGCATACCACCGAAAAGATGTATGATTCCTTGCATGCTAGAAGCAAAACATGTTAATAGGTCAATGCTGAAATTAAAGACAAATTAAGTAATGGCTATTTAAACATGTTCCAGAATACTGCTCTTCCTGTTTTTACAAAGCACAGACATCATCCTCAAAGCTCAGGACCTCTTCCACACTTAGTTTAATCTTTTTCCACTTGGTTTTATGCTGCAGAACATTCTGAAGCTCATAGTGAAAGCACATGAGCATGTGCTGTTAGAATGAATAGAAACAATGAACATATTTTCTCCAAGTTGAGAACAACTGCTGAATTTTCCATGAGAATTCTGCATGTATAAGTGCCTTTTCTTCTGTGACAGACATTTAAAATATACCATAAATTCACGAGAACTTTAATGTCACACAGTTGTACTCCCTCTACTCACAAGGTCACTGATGTAAAAATTGCTATTTCTATCCCTGCTAGAAATACATTTAAAAAATAACATCTGTAAGGTTGTATTTTACTAGCTATGCTAAGTAACATTCTCTCCCTTAATTATCAATGTCATATGATTCAAGCCATAAAAAGAGCAATGGGAGTATTTGAAAAAGAAGTGCACAGAAAAGCCCAAATGTCTGAATTTGACTCTTCTCAAACCCTCAAGTTTCCACTAGTGTACAATATTGTCTTATTTCTAGATGACCAAAGCATTCACTCACAATTACGGTATACAGTATCTGACATATACTCTACATGACACAGAAGCATGGTATACTTTAATTTAGCCAATTATAGAAGTGACAGAAGTCAAGGAGCATTACAGCCATCAATTCAAGATAGCACATTTACTCTATACTTGCAAGACTTTTCCATCTGTATCAAGACAGCTAAAAAATTAAAGTAAGACTTTCTACTTCAAATTTTAATAGAAAAAGATTTTCCATTAACAGACTACCAACTCCTTCAAGTGCTTAAATAATAGCTTGTGGAACATTAAATATTAAGGAAGTATTAAAAGGGTACTTTAAGATGATTTTTGTTGCCATTCCAAAAGGTGAATATCGGCTGCATACTTGAATGTGCAATTTACCACCAAACTGCTGCCATCACATTGTTACACTTCATCTTTAAATAACAGTTTCTCTCTCTCTCTCCTGCTAGGTAACTACAAATACAAATAGAATTTGCGCTCTACCAAAATGAGGTCGATCAAATTCAGCTGACAAGATACTCTTCTCCAGGAAATTCTATTTTAATCTCTCCTGTAATTTATGAGCTTAAAGAAAAGTTGCTAATACATGATATCAAGACCCTGGTTATGCACAACTTTGCTATATTATATGGGGGAATCGTAACAGGAAAAACTAAGAGTATATTAACATCTTAGGAAGTTTCTGATCAGCTAAAAAAGAAGAAAAAAGGGGAGGAGGGTGCACTGAGCCCATACATTTCAAATAAGGGTATGTATTTTCAGCATCCACTCACCAGTTAACACGCTAACACACTGGGGTGCAGAAAATTCCTGAGGGAAGAAACCTCCTCTTCTGAGTTTCATCGAGGAACAGCACTTGCTGACTGTGAAGGGGCCTAGCCAGCTCTCATCTGCCAAGGAGGGTCACAATAACACCAAAACTATTCAGAAGAGGTAGGAGGAAGTCCTCCATTCAGAAATGGAAATGAGGGATGTAGACATTTCCTTGACTAAGAGTACCACTGAGCAATGATTTAAACCATAGGAGGGTACAAAGTTTCCCAGGTTTTCTGGTTTTAGAAGTATATAATAGAAAAAGTAGGTAACTTATTTCCTAAAGACATTTAAAAATATTTTGGTTTTCCCAGCAGATTCTCATTTCTGTTTAGTCCCAATAAAGCAAACAGCATGCAGCTAATGTACACTACAGAAAATTTTCAGGAGCCAAGGACCAGAAACCAAATCTACAGACTTGAATGCCCAAAGCAACCCCTGAAAAGTCCAAACACTGCCCAGATAAGATGTCTTGTTCACAAGGGGAGACAGCTTTTTCTGAGATAACCACTGCATTTCCCAAACCTTACCCCTTTTGAAGGGCCCTGTCACAGGGGTAATTCAACTGGTTACGAAACATCAACTGAACCTTTCAAACTTCACACTACAGAGTGAAACAGAAACCCATCCAAGCATCCTCCTGTGTACCAGTTTGTAGCGTGCAGGATGCTACGCAAACAGCAGTGATAAGAGCTACCACCTTCCTTGGCAAGTCCTCATTCATGAGTCAGAGTCTAACAACCCACTGAGGTTTACTCAAATTCACCTATTTCCTCTCATTTCACCTATGATTTAGAAATAACCATGATGATCTCAAACTTCACACATATCATGCACTATGCATACAGTATTCTTTCAAAACGTCAATTTTTGCTTCTCCCTCTTGGACTGAGAGCATAGGCACTTTAAAAAACAGCTACTGCACATGAATTTACTCCTAACTTATTCCTCCACTGTTAAATCTGCTAATTCTTCTGAGGTAAAAATGTTTTTGACATCACGTAACATGCAGGAAATTATGTTGTCAGTTTTAAATTTCCAGAGCCTTCTTGCAGCTCATTCAGTACCAGAAGCATTACCTAGAGTGGCAGCTTTTTAAAGCAGCCTTGGTATGGAAAAGGAAATATAACTTGACTTATCTATACTGACTGAGCCCATAGCTCCACAAACTACAATGTATTATAAGATAAATCACATAGTATAAAGAGGGGTTCAGGATGAACTACGTATCAGCCTCATCACTTTCCTCAGCTGACTGAGTTCCAATAAAATCAAGTCTAGATATTAACTAAAAATACAAAACTGTTAAATTAGGATTTTGAGTTTGTCTTTTTTTACTATAATTAAGAGCAATGCCTAGGTCTATTCAGAGACCCCACAGGAAATGCACAAGGCCCTTCTGGAAACAAAGTTCATTGTTACCACATTTACAATTAAGTCTGAGATGTTCTGCTTCACAGGGAATGCAACAATATATAAAAATATAACTCCAACTGAGACACTCACTGCAGCCTCTAAGTCACAGAAAAAAGAAAAGAATGGAAGAGATCTTTAACTATGAATGGTATAAGTGAGACTTTGTATCTGTGGAAGAAAAAAATGCAGAACTTCAAGGTTCTGGATATGCTTAAGTCTGATCTTTGAGACCACAGTGAAACATCAGCACCTATACAAATAATGGTTGTAATGAAACAGGGAAGTGACCACATTTAGTAAAAAAAGTTTTGGGAATAACATTCCAAGAAAGCTAACCCATGAAATTACACTGATTATATGGGAGAATTCCCACTTTTAGACACCCCATCTATGCCATTTCAGATAGCAGAAAAAGAGCAATAAGAGTTGAACAGTATGAACCCCAGACAAAACTCTAAGTGCATAATGAAGCATATACTTTTTTTTTAAATTTAATTCCTGCTTTTAATTTTTTTTCCCCCAAAACTACTATTAATGAGGTGAAGCATACAGCTGAACTGTAAAAATATTCCTACCTAGTCTGCTGAACAGCACTTGAACTTCTAATGATCTTACATGGGCTTAACTTTCTAACACTCACAAACAGTACAGGAATCAGTAGGTCTCCTTTTTGATTTATGTTCACATTTGCTAGACATCTTCCTTGAAACATCATTGTATTTTAATCCATTTAGGAGAGCAGCTATTTTTCAAAGCCAGGTTCTGCCCAGGAGACGTTTCTGGCAGAACCAGTAATGGCCCAGGAGACGTTTCTGGCAGAGCATGTGGCCAGGGAACGCTTCTGTGGCTGCTTTCACCTCTCAACTGGACTCCTGACTTCATGAAGACTGCAAAGAGAATGAACCAAATGCCTTTCCCTGCAGCACGGCACAAGGCACAACTGAAAGTATGGCACAAGATGAGGTATGAAGAGACATCATACTACTTGAAACATATTTTATACTTGACCTCATCCTTTTTCATTTATAGGTGTTCCTTCCCTTGCCATCTTTGTGAATGTATTTTCATTTTCAGTTTTACCCAAGACTAGTCACTCAACACACACAGAATTTTTAAGTCCTGGGTAACATGCCTTCATAAAAATCTAATTTCTGATTTCTTTTTACTGCTAAGAGTTAGAAGCAATAGGATTTTTCAGAGATGGCTGATGCATCTTTGTACCAACACAGTAGCTTAGTTTTGCAATAGCCTTTGTAATCATAAGCAAGTGAAGTCACTGACTTCAAGACCACATATACCAACATCCTCCTTAAGCCTGAAGAAAAAAAAACTGCATATCACATCAGTCTGGGAACAGCAATATTACACGAGTGGTTTAGATGTGAAGCTATTCAAGGACATAGAAATCTCTCTTAGGACACTGGGAGGAAACACAGCTCCAAGGTAAGACTGAGCTTTCTGTATGCACACCAACTAACTAAACTTCAGCCCCAGTAGGCCCGGCCCGTGGCAGTCATTTAACAGATGGTGGATGAACATCGAACTAGGAAGGAAGAAGAAGAGAACATCACAAAACATCATTACTCGATGGAAAGTCATTGAAGGAAAGAGAAACTAAAATGGAAGATATATTCATCATGTTCTTAACTATTTGCATAATTTAGAAATAGCACAGAGTAAATATTTACAGACAGCAGTCCTGCACGGGTCAGAATTTTTATCTGGAACATTTACAGTAGAGAGACAAGTTAACACATCCAGTTAATAACTTGTCATCCAAAAGACTGATTCAGATTTGACCAAAGAACATAAATGACTTGAAAAGTTCAAGACTGGCATCCAGGAAACGTTTGTTTGCATTATGAAACCACTGTCTGGTTAGTAGTCTGTTCTCAAGATTGTGCCATGTTGCAGTGCACCTGCACGAGGCATAGATCCCTCCCTGATCAAACAATTGTTAAAACCTTAAATTGAAGTAGCTACACACACTGGAACTCCAGTAGTTTTGATCATGCAAGAAAACCTTCATTAAAACATTTTTTTATAGACAAGCATAGAAGAAGAGGAACAAAGTGTTTCACCAAAACTTTGGCTAAGAGCTTTGAAAGAGTAAGCTAAATGCCAATAGTGAGGACATAATACAGAAAAAAAGAAAACATTTTTCTCTAACACAGCAGACTTTTTCAGTTACTTCAATGCATTTTACAGTAGTTGAAGCAAATGCAGCTTTCCATTCCCTGTGAGCATCTCTCACTCACGCTTTAACTGAAAAATGAAATAACTCAGAAGATGCAGCTAGAGAATCACAAGAACGATGGAAGGGGACTAGAAAGAGGAAATTGAAAGGAAGCTTTAGAGTTTGTCTGCAATTTCACCACAGTTTTGGAGAAAGTTTTCTAGATTTTAAACTGAAGCAGGGTAAATTTAGATATAAGGAATAAATTCTTTGCTATGAGGGTGGTGAGGCACTGGCAGAAGTTGCCCATGGAAACTGTGGATGCCCCATCCTTTGAGTGTTAAAGGCCAGGTTGGATGGGGCTTTGGGCAACCTGGGCTAGTGGAGGGTGTCCTTGCCCATGGCAGGGGGTGGGACTAGATGATCTTTGAGATCCCTTCCAACCCAAACCTGTCTATGATTCTATTATCCCTTTAGATCACAATGAAAAACATATAGACCCAGCAAGAACAACTAAAGTGAGTGGCTGTAGAAGATAAGACGTATTTAAAATTATTAAGCAGCAGCATAAGATAGAAAAGTGAATATACTCAGATCTCGGGCACTTAATTTAAGTCCGGAGAGTTACTTTTAATTGATTTGTGCAATAAGTAACAAGCAAGAGAGAAGTAACAATTGTGGAAGCAATTGTAATATCCTCTCCAGGTGTTAAAAAACATGCACAATGTAACTCCTAGAAAGAAGATTGCAACACAGGACTCTTTCCCATGGTTCAGTAACAACCTAAGGTAACTTAGTGGCCAATATCAAACATTACGTTTCAAACAGGCAAGTTACACTGCACACAAAGCCCACTGGAACTTTTTCTCCTTAGCAGCCTATACAATATCACATAGAAAAGAGACATCAAGATACAAATTAACCATTCTTTCACAAAAAGGGTCACTGCAGTTGGCTTGTTTCCTCTGAACTTTTGAATCCTTGGGATAAGCACCAAGGTCTTTCATCCCCTAACACAGGGCACTAGATTTCAGCTAACTAGAAATCCACTTCAAATATTACATACTTCCTTTCCAAATGTCGAGGTTGTTTAGTTAATCAGGAATAACAACATTCTGCAGAATTCCAGTGCAAAATTGCAACAGATCTGCACGGTCCTCACGTGCAGCAACACAACACTGTGTCCACTCATTCAGGCTGTGCCCACAGTCACCCTACTTACAATAGCAATGCTTTTTATAATAGCACCGTGTGGTTTTTCCCCTTCAAATCATACTGCCTAGCATAAAAATCCCTCCCTGTGCTCCATTAGTTCATAACTATAATGCTATGCCTAAAAACACTGCATAACACAAGAATGCTGCCACAAAACAAAGTCTTCTGAGCTAGAGATTGCCTTCTCATTGTAATAAGTTGTCCTTCTTTTTTTGTCTTAGACTACACCAATATTTACAGTCATGAAAAGACAATACACTTGTTAAGACCGTATCTGTGAAACAAGAATAAACAGATTAACAACATATTCCTCAGACTATCTATTTACTTGCTATAAGGTTGTCTAACACTAACAATATATGTGTCCATCCAGAATCTTGTCTAACTGCAACCGACTCAATACCCACAGTTCTTTTAAGTACAGAAAAAAAATCAGAACATACAAAGTTCTTTACCATCAAGCCAGAATAACTCTGGAAAAAGCCACTTCCATTGTGCCCTCCAGCAGCCCAGAGATGACAGAAGCTGGGGATGTTTACAAGTCCTATATGAATAATTCAGCATCAGCAACAACTCCCCACCACTGACAGCCTCAACGTGGGGCTGGAGCAGGCAGGCTCCAAAAGCTGGGCATCTTCAGGAACGAACAGGCTCCTGGCTGCGTGTCCAACCGGCCGATTTTGAAGAACTGGCCCTTTATTTATTTATTTTTTAAAATTTTCCCCCCTAACTTGAACTTCTCCTACCAGCAGGACAGGGATCAACACCCAATACACCGATACTCTGGGTTTTCTCCAAAAACTTCCCCGCAAGGCTCATCTCTCACGGCCACCCCCGTCCCACCGTCCGTCCTCCCCCCACCCCCGGACCTTCCCGCACGCAAACAGCGTCAATGGCGAAAAAACCCCGCGGGCAACGGGCACCCCCCGCCCCAGCCCACACCTGATCCGCCCACCTCCTCCACCCCCGTGGCTCCACCAAGGACCCCCCCATCCCAGCTCCAGCGCCCTCCCCCCCAGGGACGAGAGCGGCTTTCTCTCCGGTGAGGAGGGAGGAGGAAGGGATGGCCGGGGCCCCCGCCTCTTCCCCCTCCCCCTCCTCCTCCTCCTCCTCCTCCTCCTCCTCACAGCGGAGGCGCTAGGCCTCGGTGCCCCACCGGGCCACGCCGCTCCCCCGCGCCGCCCCGCCGGGCCCCCTGCCCTTACCGACAGCGCGGCGCTGGGGCGGCCCGGGCGGCAGGCTCTGGTGGGGCTGGACGGTCGCGGCGTCTCACCTCAACCTCAGCGCCACCGCCACCGCCATCTTGCCTCCCCTCCCCCGGCTCGGTGGGCCCCGCCCCCTCTTGGTAGGTCCTGGCAGCTACTGAATAACCGGCGGCGCCACAACTCGGTGGTTTCTACCGACGGCGGGGCTTCGCCCCTTCTTCCCGTCATATCTCTGCATAGTGCTAACTGGGCAGTGCCAACCCGCGAAGTCGCGGGCGAGTCTGGTCTAAAGTGGGCAAATTATTATGCTCCTTCCAGGACCTTCTGGATAGTGCGGCGGGGAAGTGCTGGCTCCTCCCGCCCAGTGAAGGGTTCGGTGTGTGCGGCCGCCATGAGGCGAGCGCGGGGCGCGGCGGCGCTGGGGCCGGCGGGTCCGCTCACGGCCGGCGGCGGTTGCTGTCGGGCGCTGCTGAGGGGCCCGGCCCGGCAGCTGCCCCACTGACGTTACTGACAGGAGGGGTGGGAGCGCGGGAACCGCCGCGCCTCGCTCTCCCCGT
Source organism: Porphyrio hochstetteri (assembly GCA_020800305.1). Taxonomy (NCBI): domain Eukaryota; kingdom Metazoa; phylum Chordata; class Aves; order Gruiformes; family Rallidae; genus Porphyrio; species Porphyrio hochstetteri. Next base: position 2,426,713 of record CM036925.1, read on the forward strand.
TACGGGCGGATCGATATAAATTTACAATAACCGATAACGGGCCCGGAGGGGGGCTCGGGGGAGCCCCGCGGAGCCGGCAGGCCGAGGCCGTGCCAATGAATGGGGCCTCGGGAGCCGCGGGCGCCTCAGAGCGGCGAGGCGGGAAGCCGTGCCGGGCGTCGAGCACCGCCTGAAGGGCGCCTCAGCCCCGCCGTGCCTTTCCCGCCCCCCGGGCTGCGGCATCACTGCCGCGGCCCGTCAGCCTCCCGCGGTGTCACTGACGTCGTGCCTCTGCCTCTAGCGGCGGGTGACTTCTGGAAAACGTTGAGAGGGGCTTAACATCTCAAATGTTCTTTCACAGCCCACCCCCAATGAGGAATATGTGAATTGTTCCGCTTTTCCAGCATTGGAAACCCGCATGGGGCTTTACCTGCAAGTACGTCATTCCAGGCGTGCTGAGATCACAAACGACTCTCTTATTACCAGGTTTACAATGGGTTAAATGAGGAGATAGCCATTAGCCAAGATTAGATTATCTCACTGCTATTATATCTATTAAACACAAGAAGGCACAACCCACGTTGGCAGGATGCATGTCCGCACAACTATTTATTCAGACTAATGCAGCAGAGTCTCACTCTGGCAAGCGGGATTACTTATAAAACAGGTACTAAATATGTCATTACTACAGCCGCTGAGTTGCACTCTTAAGCGCTGCGTTAAGGTGACATGAACCATCTCCAGGCTGAAGGGTTTGCAGCCTTTAATCCCCACAAACACCCATGACTACCTCTGTGTGCCTGGAAGTTAAAAGGTGTCCAAATAAAAGTCTGTCAAGTCAGGCATACATTTTGTGAAGCACTAGCTGCTGAGTTTCTAGATACTGAATTTCTCCCAATTGTTTTCACAAATTTACTTGTTAAACCTACCCAGCTAACGTACTCCACCAAGGAACCTGCTTTGGCAGGGGGTTGGACTCGATGCTCTCTTGAGGTCCCTTCCAACTCCTACCATTCTGTGACTCTGTGACTGCTGACTTAATGCACTTGTCTTCCATATTGCCTGTTAGTAAAGCTGTATCTGATTGCCTTTTTCATGCTTATTTGACTACTTCCTGTCTCCCTTTGCTCTGCAACCTTCTCTAATGGTGGAGTTCGCTTCCAAGAGGTAGACAAACTTTCTTTCCCTTGCAGCCACACTTGGGATAGCCAGCAGACTTGCAGATAGCAGAACGTGGGTGACGATAAGCTCCTCTTGCCCTGCTTTTGAGGTTTTCCTTAAGCTGTGTCTCTTCTGTGGTAGGCACAGGGATAAAAGGTACTACGTGATGAAAAGCTCAACTTTTGTCACTATTATCGTGTCTTAACGTCCCAGCAGGTTCAGCGGAGCGCTGCAGGGCCCGGGTAACGAAGGCTCTCCTCACCCATCTCCCCACGGGAACGGCGCCTGTGCAAGCCCCGCCCGCAAGGCCCCGCTCCCCGGCTCTGGGACCCCGCCAAACTTGGCCAGAGCCAGGCCAGGGCAGCGGTAGGCCTCCCGGTGCGCCCCTCCTCCTGGGCAGCCCTGGAGAAGCAGAGCCGGGGCACGTTCCCGCGACAGCGGCCGAGCGGCCCCGCCCCGAGGCGGGGAGGGACGGGGAACCCTTTCGTGTCCCGGAACCTTTCTGCCGACCCGCCCGTTTCCTGCCGGAGCGGCGGGGCGCGGCGCCGGTCGCTATGGCAGCGGGGCCGTGGGGCTGGGGCCTGGCGGGGCTGTTGGTGCCGTTGGTCCTGCTCGCGGTGCCGTTCGCCTTGCTGCTCGGAAGCGCGCGCCGCCTGCGGCGCCGTTACGCGGCCGCCAGGGCTCGCGCGTCCCTGAGCGGAGGGGCGGCGGCGCGGGCCGATGGCGTCCGCGCGTTGCTGGTGACGGCGCACCCTGATGACGAAGCGATGTTCTTCGCCCCCACGGTGCTGGGCTTGGCCAGGGCCGGTGGCCGTGTCGCGGTGCTGTGCTGCTCCGCAGGTGAGGGGCGGGGGGGACGCGCCGGGAACGGCGGGACACCCACCTCCGAGGTGCCACCGCGGCTGCCCCGAGAGGCCGAGCTTCCCGCCCGTGACGTCATGGGAAGGCCGCCATGATGTCTTCCCGTGTGTGGCCTTACGCTGTGACGTCAGCCCCGGGCTATGACGGCGTGTCAGCGCCTCGGAGCAGCGAGCAGCGGCTGTACTGTAGGGTGACCCTCTCGGCTCTGACGCTGCGTGTGATGCATGGCGGTGCCACTTATGATGCTGGCGCTGTGCTGTGCTCCAGCGTGGCGCTGCTGAGAGAGACCCGCGCAGTGGAGGGGCTGCTGTGCTGTCCCTCTGCGGTTCGGTGCCACGGTTCTGGGTACGGCACACTGCAGTAACAGCCCGTGTGCCCCAGAGAGCTGCGGGGCTGCTCTGCTCAGAATGTTCTCTTTCTGCAGAGTTTTGGTAGCAGAATCTCATAGAATCACAGGGGTTGGAAGGGACCTTGAGAGCCCATCGGGTCCAGCCCCCCTGGCAAAGCAGCTCCCCAGCTCTTATTGCACAGGGAGGCATCCAGATGGGTCTGGAATATCTCCAGAGATGGAGACTCCACACCCCTCTGGGCAGCCTGTCCCAGGGCTCCCTCACCCTCACTGGGGAAAAGTTCTTCCTCTGCTCTAACTTGCAGCCATTGCCCCTTGTCCTGTCCCCACAGACACTGAGAAGGGGCTGGCCATTTGCCCCTGCATCCCATACTTAAGATATTGATAAACATTAATAAGGTCCCCCCTTAGTCTTCTTCTCTCCAGGCTGAACAGTCCCAGCTCACTCAGCCTTTTCCTCACAGGGGAGATGCTCCAGGCCCTTCATCATCTCCATAGCCTCCTTGACTCTCTCCAGTGGATCCCTGTCTTTTTTATACCAGGGAGCCCAGAACTGGACACAACACTCCAGGTGGGGCCTGACCAAAAGATCCCTCTAGATCTGAACGTTGCGTGGAGGTTTCACAACCCAACCTCTTGGCACAGCACTGAGCTACTTCCAAACTGTGTGGAAGCGTCATAGAGCTGTAAAAAGGCACCGTGCAGCACAGCTCTTGCCATCTCCTTGTGATTCTGTTGTCACATAGAGGACTTATTGCATGATCTAGTTTTAATGTCGTAAGGATACGTTCACTGTAACCCATCTAAAAGTAACAGTTGCATAACAATGCAATCATGGAAAACCAGGCCTGAAGGGACCCGAGGTTGCGTTGTCCATCAGTTGACCTGAAGGCAGCATCAATGTATCTGCATTTGCTGCAGACAAATGTCTAGTTCATTCTTCAGGACCTCCAGGGAGGTTCCTCGGCCTGTGTGGTCTGTGTCAGAGCTGCATTAACTTTTCTTCAGGTCACTTTTTCCTGAATCATTGGCGTAAATTAAGTTTGTTTATTTTTCCTATCTGCCATGGACATGGAAATCAGAGTACCCCTTTGCAACAGCGCCTTACATATTTTAAGACATTATCTGCCTTTTATGTCTTATCTTCTCCAGACTAAACAACCCTATTTCTTGCAATCTTTCCTCATAGATCATGTTTCCTAAAACTCTCATCATTCTTATCGTTCTCCTTTGGACTCTTCCAGCTGGTTCACATCTTTTTTGCAGTGATCCAAACCTGGAAGCAGTACTGGGACTGATTAGAATGGAAAGATTCTCACAGGCTCCACTCTTTGCTCAGGACAATATTATTTCACAGCACGTGATGCTGTCGTGTTCTTCTGATGATCAATTAAAGCTCCAGATTCATTTTTCTTCTGCAGAACTGATACTGATACATTGTTGAATCTCTTTATGCATAAGAAACAACCTCAGTTCAGACTCTGCTGCTGTGCCAGAATTCTTGAGCCTTGGGTGAAAACTGAAGATTGTGGCTTTTTATGTTTGATGAGAGGAGTATCTGAGACTACAAACATTTGTTGTCTCTTGCATATCTTCATAATGGAACTAGCAGCCCAGATAGGAGAGTACATCCACTGAACTAACAGATTTTCCTGTGCCTTATTATTCTTTTGGGCAATTCAGATGGTTCATCCTCTCATTGTTTGCATGATTGATGATGACAAGTGAGTCGATCAAAGACTCTGCAGATTGTAACACTGAGACAAAATCATTATTTAGAAACTGTCATACTTGCAGTTTTCAGATGCCAATCAAAATGACTTAGAAATGAATTAAAATTACACCACTGTGGAAAAAAAAAATCAGTCTTTTACACACTGATTACTCTTCGATTGAAATAATAAGTCAGTATAAATGTGCTTTGCTCTCTGTAGTAGCTGACTCCATTGTGAGTCGTCCATAGATGAGGTCCAGCAGCAGCAGCTGTTCAGCTGGTTTTGCTCTCAATAGCTGCCCGTTTTTTCTTGTTAATGTTTCTGTATTCCTGATGTTCTGACACATTTCTCAAGCTGTGGAACATGGATCTGTTCCTTTGGGTTCAGGAGAAGTTAAGTATTTTGAGAACAGTGGTACTATTTGGGTAAAACATCACCTGCAGTCAGCTATTAGACTGCATTGCAGCAAAAGATGTTTTATCTTAAAACACTAGTGTCATTACTGGCCGTGCAAAACCCAGCCTAAATTAAGTCCTGGTGTACTCATGTAATCTATCTAGTGAAGGTGCACAGTTAAAGTAATTTTGCTGAAGCTGGAACCTGCAATTTAAGCTGCAGGTTACTAAGCTGATGTGTTCCTCAGCAAACCCACAGGCTGCTGCTGTCATGGTCTCCTAAAACCATTCACTCACATCTGCAAGAAGAGGTGGGGTTTTTTCCTACTCTTTCCCTCTCTGAGAATTTGACAAAGCTTGCTAGTGATGGCTCAGATTGCAACACTGCTCAGAGAAATGCTAGCTTTTAGATGACTCATACCCACAACAATAAAAAGTTCTAGTGTAATTCAAGACAGCTGGCTAGAAACTTGAATCATACATCAATACTCAGCTGTATTTTTCTTTTTTTTTCATTTTATTGCTTCAAAGTTAAAATTGGGTTGCAAGTACTGCCCTTCACAGGGCAATGTTTAGGAAGGAGCCATCCCAGCTCTGGCATGGACTTTGCATGGCTGATGCCAAGAAAAAAATAAGGGAATGTCAGGGCAAGATGAAAATAATTCAGTGAAGAAGGAGGCAGTGTTGTAAGATAATGAATCCAATTTCCCTGCTAGCTGTTGGTCTCAGTCTGTTATAACTTTCCCCAAGTGCCTTATCTAAATTAGGTTTCCTTTCTTCTTTTGGTTCTGTGAGCTCTTTGCAATCTTGCCATATTAGTTTCTGCCTGAATTTCCTCCGTGAATGATGCAGACTTCTGAACAATCTTTCTCTTAAACCAGAGTTTATTATGATGGAATTCCTCACTTCTTCAAATCCTTTTAGTTCTGTCCCTGTGTTCTATTGAAGTGTCCTAGTGTTACATGACAACTACCGCTCATTAGAAGTGGCCCAGACTAAACTGTAGACTTTAATCATAGAATCACAGACTGGTCTGAGTTGGAAGGGACCCCAAGGATCACAGAGCTCCAACCCCCTGCCACAGGCAGGGCCACCAACCTCCAGGCCTGGAGCTACACAAGGTTGCCCAGGGCCCCATCCAACCTGGCCTTGAACACCCCAAGGGATGGGGCATCCACTTTAATCACTTATAGAATATGCAGTGGGACAGGCTTTCTGGGTGTTATCTCCACAATTCTGTAGCAAGTACTTTGGATTTGCTGCTCAGCTTGGATCTGTGGACCTTTGCCATCAGGAGCACAGGAGGGAGTTCATGGCAGCGCATCTGAAGGCTGTGAAGGAGGAGTGACTCTTTGACACTTCCTAAGGAGATTAATTATTCCTGATTTGCTGTGAATACCTCTTTTTTTAAAAGTAGACTGAGATCCCACTAACCTCTTTCTCAGAGACAACCTGGAAATTTGCCAGTGGTAACAACTTACTGGGTTGCTTGGCCCACTGATCTGATGAGATATGGCTGTTTCTGAAGGCCTTGCCAAATAAGCTCATGAACAGCTGCAAACCACACTCATTGCACACAGGTGAGGAGTGTAGTCAAGGTGGGCAGAGCTTCACCTGAGCATTTTACCCTGAGCTAAGCTGGGTGTTGCTCAGGTCAGAGCTATGGAGTTTGTCCTCTGCAGTGGATCAGTTCCTCAAATGATGCACTTTTATTTAACATGTGATCCTCATGCTTAGAGAACAAAAGGAATTAATTCCAAGCTAACCTAAACTGCTGTGTTTGCAGGAAACTACTATAGTCAAGGGGAGGTTCGTAAGAAAGAACTGGAACAGAGTTGTTTTCTCCTGGGGATTCCTGCTTCCAATGTAACAGTTGTTGATCACAGGTAACTGGTTTTCATTTATAGCATAATTTCATTGTAGTTTTTAAACAGGGGGTGAAGTTCATGGTGAAGTTCAGCAAAAGCTTGTTGTGTCATTCTAAAACTTCTTGAGGAATCTCAAAAGAAAGACCACATTAGATATTTTTGTTAACTCCTAACAAGTCTAGTTAATACAGAAGATAACTCAAGTGTATAATGAGGATCATAACCCCCAGGTTGGGCTCTGTTGGTACAGCATTTAGAATAACAGTAACTTTACTTGTTGGGGTCTGGCACAGGGTGTTTGGGCAGCATGACCACATTTTGTTATGTGTGTTGGAGTCTTATACAATTACAGATTCTCTGACTTGCCTGTAGCAGGTTTGTCTGTATGGCAGCCTTTACAGGGTTAAGGTGGAATTCTGTTGCATTTATAATCTGGTTGAGTCCTGGCTAAAGTCAGAAGTGAATTGTTGTATTAAAGAAAGTCCATAATAACATGACAGTAAGAGTCTTTAAAATGAAGTCATACAAGATTTCAGCTTTTCTAAGCTGTGATGTTGTATTCTTTAGTTGATAAAGCTGGTGCTTCTTTGTTTTGGGATTAATTCAGGAACTCCCTTCTGGGGAGGTGATTTAACAGTTTGAATTAGTGAAACTCAGAACATTGTAAAGGCCTCTTAAATTGCCCAGTCACTGTTTGCCTAGAGTTGATAGGAGCTGAACTAGATATTGATTGCTAGGAAACACTGTACAAGTGGTTGTTTCAATTGTAAACAACTTATCATGTAATCCATAAGGAATACTTTTGTTTAGGAAGAAAAAAAAAAACCTTGAGCAGCAACATACTGATTTAAAGCCACACCAACTAGAAAAGTCAGAGTTGAAAAAAATCTGGCTCCAGGCAGGCCCTTTTCCCATGAACATATTTTCCCTTGAGCTAAGGCAACAGAAACCACAGTCCAGAATATGAATCTTCTTGAGTTCTTTGCTTTTTTTAGATTTAAGTTTCTCTCCAAGTTTTCTGCTCACTTAGAAAAACAGCACAGGAGTTGTTTTTCCTTTGGAATGAAGAGAGATGTTTCTGGTTTTGGATAACTTCAAGTTCTGTAGTATAATCATATGACAATACCCAAAACATTTTGGGGAGGGATAAGGGGAAAAAAAAAAAGCTGCTAAGCTTTGCAAAGTGTAAAGTCTGCTTTTGAAATTAGCACAGAGCCCAGAAGCCTCCTGACTGCTCATCCTGTAATGCAATGTTGGTTAGTATGTGATGCAAGCTTCCTGATACTGTCAGTCATCCCCCAGCATGCACAATCCAGAGGGCTGTGTTTTGTAAGTAATACTTAGGTTGCTCTCTAAGAAGGTGAGGACTGTTTCAGACAAACAGCTTGGATCATGCCCCTCTTTACTTTCATTACTAGTATTACTCATTTTTATGTAAGTAATGACTGGTACAGGATTTCCCTCAGTGAATGCAGTGCCTTGAAAGACAGATCCACCCCACTGGCCAGAGTGTCTGGGCAGGGACTAGAAGGTACAACATTGTTCTAAGAAACAGGTTTAGATTTGTGGTCTTTCTCTCTGTGGTTAGATTGCTCTGAGATAACCATTAAATTATCTAACTTGGTTGTGAGTTCAGGGAGTGAACTAAAGTCCTTGCTGAATTTTGCTCAGGACTTATTTACACAGTGAAGTGTGTTTACAGTGTATTATTCACTCTGCAGTAACTCCCCATGTGGATGCTCTGTATCGAAAGCATCCGTGGATGAGGAGTTAGCAAAATGGCAGAGGATCAGGTATCATATCCAGATGACACCAAATTTTTAGAGCATTTAGTTTTTAGAGTCCTATTTTTCAATGGTTTAGACAATGCACCAGATCTCAGGGTACTTGAAACTTAATCGAAGTTGCTGGATTCCTTAAGGCCAGTAACTTTCCTGTGCCTCTGTTCTGTCTCTAATTTACAGTTTATACAAAGATACCTGCCAGTATGGCATGATGTGAAACTTCCTAATTTATGTTATCTACCTCTGCATTTCCATGTAAATTAGTGTATACAGAATACAGTGCAGGAGGCTGTTCCTCTTTAGCATTTTGTCTTCCATAGGCACTGTTGAAGATCAGAACCCTTTGGCTTTTTTTGTTCCCTTCTTAACTCCTAAGAAGATAATTTTCCATCAATGCAAAGAGCAAGCACATTGCTTAAGGACTGCTGCTGGCATGCTGCCCATCTAACATTTCTTGTACAAACACTGGATGCTTTACATTATCCAAGCTGCAGATTTGTATTGGTAAGGAAAGCCCAAAGGATTGCTAGGTCTGGATCTGTTCCAACCATTGTAGTGTGGAGCTGAGTCATGCTGCTTCCTCTTTCTTTGCACAATCTACAAGCAAATGAGTAGAATTTTCAAGATGTAAAAGGGGAAATACATCTGAAAAGGAAGGTGATTGACTTGCTCTGTAATCTCACTTGGCCAGGCAGGTATAAAATCAACAGGACCTTTTGTGTTACACATGAACTTGTAAAGGGAACAACTGGATCAGGCAGCCTATGATCAGATCTGTGTTAAAGACCAAATCCTTATTAAGCAGTCCCTTGCCTTAAGCAATGACTCTCTCAAGCACAGCCAGGATTCCTAGGGCAGGGCTAGTTCAGTCACTTCCAGACAACTCCTTTGCACTCATTCTGCAGGTGTTGGATGTTGTCACTGTGTTTTTTACTTCAGTTAAAGACAACTCAAATCTTCTGCACAAATATGGTCCCAAACTGTACCCATGTTTCAGCCCTAGAGACTTGAGGCCCACCTGACTCTCCTACAGAAGAGCTCAGGGTTAGGACTTGTGTTCAAAGTTAATTTCTGTACTGTCACAATCCTTCCTGCTGCTGGGTGAGGGAGGAGCACTAAGAGAGTGAGGTCTGAAACAAAAATGAATGTAAAATAAAAGTAATTTCATTAATAAATGGTAATGTAAACTCTGCTTTTGGTACATCTTTTCATCTTGCATACTGCAACAATGGATTTTTCTTGTAGCTGTAAAAATGAGAGATGATTTGTTTCATTTTCCTGTGCCATGGTACCAGCTTAATTTTCAGAAAGACTGGTACAGTTCTACAGGTCTGCAGTGAAGGTTAAATGAGCAAAGGTAAAATATGAGTGGTATAGATACTTCCAATGCAACACAGACTAACTCAGCTGAAAAAGCTGCTACAATGATATGTCTGAAATAGCAGATAAATCAGATGCTGGAGATTTCTGTGGTGGCAGAAGGGTCTGATTTATAAAGCATTTAGCTGCACTGCAAACAAAAGGGGATATCTCTTTTCACCAAAAGTTATATTGTGCTTTAGGCATGTGTTAGACTCTGCCACCAGATTTAGTTTAAAGTTTAAATTGCTCAGGTAATACATGGGCAGTGATCCACTTAAAGGACATGAGTGCTCGCTGAGCAGGGCAGAAGTCCCTCCATCTTCAGAACAAGTCTGAGTAACTGATTAGTACTTGAGATGTGTGGCAAAGGCAGGGCCCAGCTTTGCAAGAGGAGAGCTTATAAAATGCATCCTGCATTATCTCAAATCATGGACGTGTTTTCTTTTCCCTTTTCTTTAGAACATGCTGAAAAGAATGCTTCAGTGACAGTGTGAAGAGAGAAATGTTTGTGTAAGCTCTGCTCTGGGTGCTGCTCTTTGATGTGGCACTGCCACACACTTTCTTGGTTGTTGATCTCTCTGGTCTTGAGAGCATGGAGTGATGGAAGTGCTCTAGCCTCCAAAACCAGTTATTACAAGTCATTGTCATGGTTTTGGGCTTGTAAATGTACTTGGTTGGGAGTTTATTCATAGCTGAGAAAGTGATCTGTAAGTAATTAATCTCTGAATGAATGCTGCTGAGTTAAAGCTCTCTCTCATGGTGTATGGAAAACCAGGTGTTAGTATCTAATTGACCTATATTAAGAGTTAGTTAAGCTCCTGTTAACACAGAGTACATCTGGCAGTGCTCTGGCTGTCTGCTAGTCTGTAAGGTTACACATAAACAGGGGATGTTTTCTAAGCTGTTTTCAGCTTCTGAAGGGAACAAGCAAAAAGGAAGCCCAAATTATTCTTTTTTTCTAGTATCTGTTTTGGGTTTGTGGAAAGATAAATACCAGGCACTATACTGCACCTTCTGAAGCTGGACAGAAACTAAACCTGATTATTTGCATTGTTATTATGACAGAAAATATTTGCCCCAGGTTTCCACTGCGAAGAAAATAATAGCCAAGATTTGTGTAAACTAGAAAATTTTCCATTCATAGTACAAAGGCTTGCTGCAAATAATGTTACACCTGTTTCCATGGAAATAGCACTCCATTCACTTTTTTATTATTATTATTTCACTGAAGTCCAAGAGGGCTCTGATTAGACAATGCACAGGAAAGAGGACATTTGCCAAGGCAGACTCACAGGCTGTCTGCAAGTTTTTTATGAGGCTGCAGAGAAGCTTAAATTATTATTATTATTATTTTCTCCCTATATTCTTTGCTATTGGACTTGGGTTTTTTTCCCCCCAAGAGGTAAATAGGCCTTATTGCACTTCCTCATGTTTAACTTCTAATAAACTTCCTTCCACAGACTCCCCATGCCAGAGAGGTGAGTCTGTAACTTCATGGGGAGAAACTATATCCTTAAATAAGCAGTGTGTGCCTGAGAGTGATGAAGATCACTCAGACCCTTCAGAGAATGAAATGTGTAACTGGAAATTTGAACCTTTTAACTAGAGTTTAGAAACATATGTACAGTTAAGAAATCTTATTGATCCAGTTTGGTTTTTCTGTACTTAGGTGGTTTGTTGATGGCTTTAGTGATTGGAATGCAAGGTGCTGAGTGCATGACAGCTCAAGATGCAAGCTGTATAGTGAGAATATGAACTGCTGGTAAGAAAGTTTGCCTGAAAACTGAGGGTGCCATGAGAAGTAAAGAAAGAAAATTCTGGCCTCATCAAGGCTGGTGGCACAGCTATCAGTGATTTCATACCAGCTTCTGACTCACTCATTTACAGACCTGTGTCATCTTGCTGAATGAGATTTTTTTTTTAAATATATTTATCTTACTTCTGTGTTTCTGATCAGAGAAGTGATTTTATTCCCTGATGTTTCTTCTTTCCCTGTTCTCACATTGTAGCATCAGTATTTAATGGCTTCAATTCTGCTGAAAAAAAAAAGGTGGCAATTAAGTTACATTTTTGTCTTCCGAACTTCCTTGTGGCATTATAGTTTGACAGTTTACTCTTAATTCTGAAGAACTGATCTATGTGCTGATTAAAACTGCTGCTGTGCTTTATTCTAGAAGAGATGCATATTTCAGTAACGAGCGATGTGACTCTTCATCTCCCTTAGCTTAGCAATGCTGTAAAGGTCCTTATTTTTTGCAGAATTTCCTTTAATTAAGAAAGACTTTCTGATTCCACAGATGCCATAGATGTAAATTGCTTGCACATTGAATGTGTATTACAGGGAAATCAACCTACATCTTCTGAATCAATCAAACATATTGATAATTGTCCTGGATACTAAAACATTTTACCACTGTAGTTGTCAGTCAGGTGGATATCTTGATGTTTATGTAATCACTGTAGCCAAATGTCACTTTATTTAGTATAGTTCTTGCAATTTATATTGGTTTATTTCTGAGAAGAGAAAAAAAAAAATTGGTCACCTATTTTTATTTACATTTCTAAATAAAGAGATAATTTTTCCAAAATGCTCAGCACATGGCAGCTCATGCTGGTATTTTAGGACATCAGAACACTTTATAAAAAGGATGATATCAAAGTCAGCCTTCTGGCTTCTGTTTTTATAACTGTTGCTCTATGCAATAATTTAAAATGGAATTCTGGGGGTTGAGATGTTTCTTAGCCCTCCAGCAAAGCTCCTTTCTGAAACAAAGGCTTGGACTGCAGTAAGTTAGGTTTAGCTATTTTGTCCTGAGTTAGGTATTTTCCTCCATAAGGAAATCTGCCCTTTTGCTTCCCTGGGGCGTCTGTGAACCAGATCCTTTCTCAGCTTTCTAGCATAATTAACTTCCTTGCTGTACAAGAAGGGGGAAGGGTCTGTGGTGAAAGGGAAAATGATCTTTTCAGTGCTAAGGGGGCATGTCCCCCAGGTTACCTCTGTTGAGCAATGGTCCTTTTCAAAACATTCAAGGATTCTCCTTCAGACATCAACAGAGACCTGTCAAACCTCATCATTAAATCACAGCAGGGTTTGATTAAGAGCAAGAGTCTGGCTAGAGAAGCCAAGGGGGAAGTGTGGGAGTACTGCTAAAGGACAAAATGTCTTATGGAAAACAAATCAACATATTAAGCATTGATATTTTTACTTTTAATGCTCAAGATTATTTTAGCAGAATAAAAATTGTGAAATACTGATCTGAAAATATGAAGGATGAGTACAGGGATCCCAGCCATCCCCTGAAGCTAATGCAGGTTTGATCCAACTTCAAAGAAATCAGCACTGGTAAGCTGATAGTCAGAAAAGAACTAAGGCTGTGAGTAATAGCTGGGCTTTGGGAGTCTGGGAAACCTGGCCAGGGCTGAAGATAGGGAAAGGCACTAGAAAAGAGAAATCCATTAGACGTCTTCTTTGTCTTTTTTTTTAAATTCTGTCTTAGTCCTCACCTTCAGAAATGCTTTTTACTATTCTTTCATTAATGGCTTTTAAAAGCGCCCCCATATGTTAATAACTGGCATCTGCTCTGAAGCCAAGAAAACCTCAGTGACCCATCCTGAATCTGCAGATGGCTCATGTCCCAACTGCTTCTCGTGGTTAACACAAGCAGATAGGCTGCCTGGAGGACTCCCTAACCAGACCACTTGTGTCCATGCAGGAGGAAGTGTCTTTGGGTTTGCTGGTTTCCAGGATAAAATTTGGGGTTTCATATAAAAATATTTTGAGTGGACTTGCTTCATGTCAGTGAACTTAGAGACAGTCATTAGATTAGAGCTATTTTCAACAGCTATACCCAAGAGTCCCCTTTTTAACCTGACAAACTATAACAACCTATTTATTTTGCTAGTTACACAGTGGAACAACACAGGATGTTTTGCCAACAGACACCCTGAGGAACTAATGCAGAATGACAGGCGTTTCCCCTTTGCCCCCAGAAGGTTCCCTGCTTTGATAGCCCAGCCACATTTCTCTTAGTCACTCATTTTAACCTGCAGCTGCAAATGCCTTGCTGTTAGTTGTAGGCAGGCTGAGGTCTTTTATCAGAGAAGAGAAAACAGCCAACAGTTTGCCTTAAAAAGTGACAGTTATATCAAATAGTCACAGTAAGTTAATTAAAGAGGAGGAGCAAACAGAAAAAACCCATCAGGGATTCAGCTGAATCTTTTGAAACTCTGTATTCCAGCTTACTCAGGGAAAATATATTCCTATTTCTACTGGGAACACTCTTAAAAGCCTTCTTGCAGTAATGGACTGGGCGTTAACGGCTTGTTCACAAGAAATGTGTGGTTTCTCTGTGTGTTCTCATAATCTTATTTTAATTGTAGCTGCAGTACAAAAGGTGGTGTGCCTCAGTTAAATAAAGCTGTGAGGTCTGAGGCTATGACATGGTTTAGAAACATCATCCAGTTGCATCTGCAATGGATTTGCACTTTCTGCATGTCAGGTAATTAAATGTGCTGGAAAACAGAGGAAGGGGATTTGCAGCCTCTCTTGGCCAAGTTATCTTTTGGGATTCAGTATAGAGAAGTTCAGTGACATTAATTACTGATATTTTTCTAAAGGTTAGGACCTTGTATGTAGTAGGTAGCCCCTGCATATAGTGTGTATCTGCCCTCACACTTCACTTGGTGGTAATTGCAATAATTTCCCCCCAAGTTGCCCCAGTCCCTGGAAGACAAGGACTTTCAGTGTGTCTAGAGGCCTTGGGACATCAAAACCAGTTGTTGATTTATTCCTGTTCCCTTCATCTACCTGCTAGTTCAGATAGCCACTAGAAAAATGATGGAATAATCAATATCTGAGCCTTGGGAGCAAGGCCTTTCTTGGTCTCCTTAAAGACAGAATGCTTCCAATTACAAAGCATAATGTGAAAGGCTGTCAGACCGCTTTAAAGGCCATGATATGCAGCCTTGCTGATTGCCAGCAATATAATCCTAATTTCTGGAGTTTGTTTTCAAAATTTCCATTAAAGTCAGAAGGCCTCTCCTATCCTGGCAGCTAGTAAGAAAACCTAGGAAGCAGTGCATACACAGTGCCTGAAGGATGAGTGGGAAGCCCTGTGGCAGACCCAAAGGGTTGAGTTAGTGAGCTACAGAAGTAGGGTGTCCTTGGGGCCTTTAGGATGGGGCCATGGGGCCAAGGAAGTTCTTGAGAATTTTGCCTCCCCCTAAAAATTAGGTGATTATTTGGGACCTTTCTGGTTCTTTTCTAGAAGAAGGCAGTGTCAGGATAGGAAAGGGGGGGAAAAAGCTTCATTGACGTTTTCCTGAATAACAAAAAGAGCCTAGTTACGTTCATGTTGATTGTATTATTTTAATTTTATAGGAGTATCAATGTTTGGACTGGAGAATACAACATATGTTTTGGCTCTACATAAACCCAGTTCTTCCACATAGGTGGTAGAAGTGGAGCTGTAGGATCTTGGACATCACTTTTTTTCTTTTTTTTCTTTTTTTCCTTCCTCAGAGCCACCTTCTGCTCCCATCAGACTCAGTGGAGGTTGGCCACTGACTGCAGTAGGACCAGAAACTGTCATTGAAACAGTCAGCAAGAGAAGACAAAGTCTTCTTTTAAAAAACAATGTTAGTATGGGGAAAGTTGGAAAAGCAACTGTACAATGGATGTTGTGTAAAATGTGTTTTCTCTTAATGACCTTCCAGTTCGGATTGGCTCTGTTTACATACAAATCAAAAGCTGGTTTGTCTAACTGCCAGCACAGCAAAACTCAGTCTGGGATCTGGATATCCAGCTGTGTCTTTTGCCTCTGACATCCTCCCAGTAATAAAAGTTGTGTAGCTGGGACTTGGCTAGAATGCAGATGATGTGTGAGCCAGAATTGAGTTCAGCCTGCTCTTCCTCTGCAAGACAATAGAAGTTAAAACTTGTTTGTGTCAATAAAATAAGCATATACAACTCATCATCCCTCAGGGACCAGATATGATGAATAAGATGGGCTTTTTCCCATCATCACATCTCTGCCTCTGATGATGTTAGTAATAATAAGTCTATGAGAACTCAGACTTTTGTCTTCCTCATTTCACAGGTAGAGCAGAAGCTTTTATGGAGTTCTATCTGTGAAGAGGCAGCATCCAGAGAACAGGCATAGTTATGACAACCTTTGCAGGACTATCTAATCCAGGTGCTTTGTTCTTTACTTTCAAGCTCCCTGAAGCTATGTTAAGTGCTGTCTTTGCTCTGTAAGCCTGTTCTCTAAAAGCTTCCCTGCAGATTGTCAAAGTGACAGGGACAGTAACTCCTTTGCAGGTGAAATGGCACTGCTGACATACCTGTTAGTTGTCACTTTCTCTCTTTCCCCCAATGGTATGTTAGTAAACTGGGCTGCATCCTGTAGCACAGGCTCTCAAACTTTGCCATACAGAGGTTTCTATTTGATAGCTTATCAGGAACTTGGGTGCTGTATCTTGTGAGATAGATGCCAACAGAGCATCTGGTCATGGAGAGGTTTGAGGTCCTGGGGTACTGTCTGGATGTAGGCAAAACTGTTGCTCCTAAGAGTAATGCATGATGATGCTGCATTTATTGCAGGGTCTTAAGGGTGAAAGCTCTGGCTGCACTGCAGAGAGCTGTTAGCAGTTTCACTTGCAGGCTGCACTTTGGCCACCTCATGGTAGAAGGCTTGTAAAGCTATTCAGCAGTTAGGCACTGCATTTATCTCCACTCTTTCCATTCATAAAACCTCATTTGACAGATGATTGAAAGCTCCTCCAATTGGCAGTATCAGTGTGAGCCAGCAAAGGGGTTCTCAGCAGCCTAGAATCTGAGGCTCCCCAAATGTTTCTAGACTGCAGTGGAGTGCTGCTCTGCAGCAGCATGACCAGGGCTGCCTTTTGAAGCAACCCTACAGCAAGAGAATTCCCATTTGTATTCTTTTGGCTGAGTTTGTTGTGACATGCCCTGTTATTTTTGCATTGTGTCCATTCTGAAGTTCCCCCAGGCACCCCTTCAAATGAAACATTGCATCACTGAGGAAGTGAAGCCATTAAAAGTGAATGTTTCTGCTAAATCCTTGGAGCAAATACAATCGGCTCTCCTCTACCAGAAATGGGCTTCCAAGTTGACATTGCAAAATTTGGGAAGAACAATAGTCCTTTCTTGAGCAGTTTGATGCAGTTTTAAAAAAAAAAAAACAAACCCCAACCCTGAGCTGTGCTGTTGTTATTTTTGCCACATCATGAATGAAGAAGGGTTTAGATTTGCATAGAACAAATGTAGAAGGGTCACCAAGCATGGTGTTTGAGCATGGACCTTCATGTTTCAAAATCCTTTTGAAGGAAGTGAAATTTTAAGTTCTCTGCTGAACTTTGTGAAGGTCTCTGACCTCCTTTGTCTTACAACCTCTCCTAATCCTGCATTTTTGCAGAGCTGTGGGGATGGACCAATTACCATTTACATAATATTCTCATGGTGTGAAATACTGTGTGTTAAGGATCATTATTAGAGTTTCCCTTGCTAGTCAAAGGGTTAATTTCATTCTCCAAAGGAGGAGATCTGATTTAGGTTTGGCACAGGAGGAGGGAAGACATAAGATTTTGTTCTGCAGGAAACTAGGTCAGCAGGTTTTTATTATCGTGCTCGACAGCCCAATGTGGTTTGCATTTAGGAATGAACTTGGTTGACATTGTGTATGGTCGATTTCCTCTTCCCAGAAAGCAGGCCTCAGACATCTCTCCATATATTATGGCTTTCCCAAATTGAATACAAGAGACTATTGAGCTGGAGAAGCTTGGTCAGTTGTGAGTTTGGTAGATAGGTTTTTAGAGCTGTGTGTCTGGAGTGCCTCAGGAACACAGGACAAAGTCCAAGATACTTTGGAGAGCAGGAACAATGAGGCTGGAATCTCTTCAGTCACTGAGGTGCATCAGAATCATAGAGATCTTCATTGGTTTTGCATCCCACCTACTGATGATTGTTCTTGCAGCCTGTAGCACTGTTTGGTTTTTGTTTGGATGTAATCAGACTCTAATCTTGGTCTTGCCAAAGTAAATTTGGAGTAATTCCCTTGCTTTCTCTGATGCTGTTGCCCTGTGTGGCAGAGATCACAGTGTGGTCTTGCAGATGACTTTTAGATGGAGAATTTTCCATTATAACTTCTGGAGTATCATGACAGATTAAAAAGTTGAATGTTACGGAATAATTTTTCACATCTTCCAGTTTTCCTGACCCTGGAGTGTTCCTCTTTTCCTGGGCAACTGAGCATATATACCTGTGTTCTTAACCACTGCCTGCTGAAGACCAAATTGTGACAGACATCACACATGTTGAAAATGGAGGCTGCCTTTCTTTACAGGTTATTTGGACATAAATGAATAATGAAAATCCAAGTACTTAAAAATCTACTTAGTTTTGATCCTAGAGATCAGGTAAAGGTGATGGGGCTTAGAAAGGTTATTGGTAATGTCTAGGAAAATTTCTGAGTAACAGGATTTAGGGCTGAGAATCTATTTCCAGTTTTATATTCATGTTGTTTTATAGACTTTAATGTTAGTTAATGGGTTTTCAGTGTAATAAAACCATCTAATTCTGTCCTGTTCTAGTCTTTATTCAGTTCTGGCAATGAGCAACCAGACATTTTTGCAAACCAAGCTTGGCTTTTAAAGCTGAACAAGGAAAATACAGGCAATACTGAGAAGAACAGACAGCAGTAGGTTGCCAGCAATTCCTGGAAATAATGGAGTTTCACAACGATTCCTTGCAGACTGGACATTTAGGGAGGAAAAATATCCTTGTGGCTTGCATGGACAGAAAAATGAAAATGCAAAGTCTGTTGAGAAGGTTTATTATGGTAAAAATTTTAATGCCATTCTTTGGTTTAAACCCAAGAGCAGCATATCAAATGCCTCAAAATGATGACAGCATAGAAATAATACAGGTCAGAAAATTGCATGCAGTCTTGCTTTTAATGCTGTGTTAGGCTGTATGTTTTAGATGCCCAATGCCTTTGAGTCTTTAAACAGCTTCAGCTGCAGTAAATGGGCTCACATAATCATCTTCTGAAATATGAAGATGTTAAACAGGGATGAAGGAAGTTGGTATTTCTGTAATACCTTTCTGCTCTTACACTGTTGGCATTTGTGACCAAGAGCCAAGGAAACAACAGAGAGGTGTAGAGAGAGGACTTGTAGCAGGCAGACACGTACACACAGCAAACATCCAAGCTGAGGCAGCATTTTGAAAAGTGCCTTCTACATAAGGAAATAGAAGGAGTTGTAGGAGAATCTCTGTGTTTACATGCCACGTATGTAGCTAAGCATAGAGCTAGAGCTCAAAGTTACCCCTTCCAGTCCTTCAAAGAACCTGACTGTCTTATGACAGTGGTGGTCAGGTTAGGGAGGTGGTTGGATTTGATCTAAAGGGTTCCTTCCAACCAAGACAATTCTATGATTCAGTGATGATGAATTATGTTGTTGAAATTCACAGCTACTCAGAAAATGTCACTGTATTGCTGGAAGACTTGGGTTGTATTTCTTACTCCTGACATTGAACAAGTTGAATTAAACTCTTAGCTTAAGAAGTGAGAGATGGGAAAGACGCTCTCTCTCCTGTAGTAGCTCTTCAGAATGTATGTTGTATCTCCTGAGGCTGTCAGTCATGTGAAGGTTTTAGGATGTGGCTCATAGGATAAATTAAGTTTGGTCATTCTTTCTGTGTATAAAAAGGGCAAAATCCTACATTTTCATAAAGCCTTTTTCTTCCCCAAAAGAGTCAGAAAAAAGCACGAATCATTAGCTTATCAGAGTTGTCACTGGAAATACAGTAGCTTCTGGGTTGAAAGAGCAACTGTTAATAGCACTCAGTAACACTGTGTATGGAAAATGTCTGCTGTCGTGTGTTTGTGCTCTTTCAAATGAATGAACTCAAGGGTTTCTAGACTGAAAATCCAGTTGGTGATGCAGAAGAGCAGTGCATGTATGTCAGCAGTGGAACAGATGCTTGCAGAAGACTGTGGGCTAAACAAATGCTGAGTAATGCTGGTGTACAGAATAAGCCATTTGTGCCCATTTGGGAGCTCTGCTGCATAAAGGATGCAGCCTGCACATTTAAGGAAGTTCTGATGTTCTCCCCTGTGGCTGGGGTTAGAGGCCAGTCCAGGTAACAGCAGAGAAGTCACTTTGTGGAACAAATGTGAAGACACTAAATGAAAATTGTCTCTCAGAGAGCAATGGCTTCATATGGGTGCTTTTGTTTTTCCTTTTTAAGTGTAACCCTATCTTTACCAATTAAGGTAGCTAGTTAATGCCTAGAATACGATCTCTGAGCTATGAGCACAAACCCTGTTTATCCCTTTTGTGCAATAAAATATATTTAGTCTTGCTTTATTTGTAGTTATTATTCCTTCCTGGTGTTTTAACCAGTAATTAACCCTATCCTTTGATAGCTGTTTAGATCTGGGAACAGGCTGACAAGAATGGTGCTCTTTGTTCTGCAGTAAGGAGGGGGAACTGTGCCAGGTAACTACCCTGTATCTGCTTCCCAAACTCAGGTAGCTGTCTCCTGGGGCAGTCCCTGTACCAGGAGAGGGAACAGCAATCTTCTCAAACATGGGTGCTCACTATTGATCTTTTCTGAGAACAGGAATCAATTGATTCATTTTATTGGCAATTTATTGCAGGCAAAATGTGCTAGACAGACAGCACTGGTAAATGATAGGTATAAGTCCACACAGTATTACTCACAACACAGTACCTCTATGCACCAGTGCATGTTGGTATGTTTTGTTGCTTCTTCAAATTGCTTGTATCTGCAAGATTACTGTCCAACATGATGTAACTTTTGGCCTCCTTCCTTGGATGCCACTAAGGTGATTAATTGCAGCAGGGCTAAATATATATTAGTATTTAAGGGAGATAAATTTTTTCCTGTGCTGCTTCATCTCTTATTCCATCCCAGTCCTTTATGTATTATGCTCAAAGAGGTACTGTAATGCAGAGTTGAAGACTGTACAGAGTCCTCATACAGCTTCTGCTATGTTTTGTGCTCTCCATATTTACAAGGGGGTAAGGAAGGACTTTCTGCCTCCATCCTCTCATATCCTTATTCCAGCAGAACAGATACCCTCATGATAGAGCAGTCTGGAGCAGTGCTGTGCCAGCACAGGATGTCTGATACACATGTCCAATACCCTCTTCTACAGTGGCTCATTCTGGTGACACACACAGTGTCCTTCCACAGTACCCTTGCTGGGGCCTTCACACAGCTCACCAGCCATCTCTGCCTCCACAGCAGCTATATTACTCGAGTAATCTCCAGCCAGTCTTGGCAGCTGGACTTTCCTAGTGACCTGTATTAACCAGAAGTGTCTTGGGAGGGTTCCCAATGCTGTCTGCCATTCTGCTTCTGGTGTTTACAGCTACAGTAACTAACTCCTGACATTTATACTCAGCTTGTGCTCTGATTGCTGCAGCTTGGTGCCTGTTTGCACATGGGGCCTTCTGATAAGGCAGGCATTTGACCTTTCTATTCTTAACCCATTAACATTTAGAAGAGCTGCTCTCCTCACCTCTAGAGGCTGCGTTCCTCCCCCTCCCCCCAATACCCCTGTTCCTGCCAGATAAGATTACGCCTGGGTTATATATTGATCTAAAAGCAGAGTGCCAAATGCAGCCCACACCAGTTCAAGGGCAAACACTGAATCCATGTGAGTGAGTTCACAGGCTTTGGTTCAGTAGTGGGAAGGTAATGACCAAATGGCTTGTTCTGTCCTCTCAGCAGAACCTGCAGGCAAACACAAGGGTGTCAGTTCTTTATTGTACCAGTAAAATGAACATCATGGCTGCAGAAGGTACTTGTCTAATTTGCTGATGCTGCATCTTTGTGCTGTTTCTTCTTCATCTGCACTTAAACAGATGAAGGGGTTGAACTGATTATTACATGCTCAGTTGCTTGAGGCAGTGTATTCAGTAACCTGAATGTGGAAATGAGAGCCAGGATTCCTTTGTTTTTAAGCCAGCCTAGTTCATGTATACTGCTGTGTGTCACTTGAGTAGATCCCTTCATGTCTGCATATGTATTTTCCAGCTTTCAAAGCTGCAAACCTATTAGCAGTGTAATGAGTTACAAACAACAAAACCTGGGATGAGAAAGTGGCTGTATCAACAAATATATATAGCCATTTACAGTCAAATACAAAGTAATTAATTCTCTGTTAAAAATTAGGCATTGAAGTATTCCCAGATGTATGAAGGGACACTAAGAATCTCTGAGGATGTAACTGCAGATAGCCAGTTCAACAGCAGCTCCCAGTGCCATAGCTAGCATGTAGGATGTGAATGGGACTAGGGAAGCAAGGGAATAACAGACAGGAGTAAAGAGATGTTATTCCCTCTTCACTTATTGTTTGAGAGTCTCTTGTTCTACTTCAGTATCTTGGTATAAAACCTACATTTACAAAAGGATGTTGATGTTTGGTAAATACTTGGGAAAGTCACCAGAATGATGAAGGATGTAGCAAACAGGTCTAATAATGGAGGTTTAAGATGCTTGAGCTATTTGCTTTCTCCATGAGATGACGTGGTAGTGAGACAGGAAGATCAACATGGGGAAGAGATTTGTTGGATAAAGTCTGTTGAGCTGTTAGGTAGCATGGCTTATTACAATAATGACCACAGTGGTCCCTGCTGGCTTTAAAAACCTACAACAATGATGGTAACTACAGTCAATCACAAGAACTTATTAGCTGGCAAGCCTGGTTTTCCACTGCAAAACCAAAAGCCACTGGAGCAGGATGGATAAAATTTTATTGCAATTATGAATATTTTATTATGTTAAATTAAATGGTTTAAAATAAACCACTGTGATTTAATGTGCATTTATGACCATCAGTACTAAGAAGTCAGCTTCACATAGTCTAATAAGATAGCTTACATGGAATTAGAGGCAGGCAGTATGCTTTCTTGCCAATGTTTAAGAGAAAGTAAGACCACTGAGTTGATGGGGGTCTCTAACTAAGCACTAGACTTTTCTAGAGTAAACAACTTCATTTTAGTTGACTTACCTAATTCAGAAACTAGGTAATTCAGACTTGAGAAGCTCGTTCAAAACTGAAGAAGGTGGAAAGCTTCTTTTATTCTTGTGGTCTGTGAATAAAAATAGATGTGTGAGTCTGTTCTGCCAGTTTTTTCAGTGTCTGAAGAGCATGTGTGGTCCAAACCAAACTGACTTATCTCCTTAGCTACAGTTAATATTGTCTTTGTTTACTGGATCTGTTAGTTTTTAATACTATGTCCTGGTGAATTTCTCTATATATTTATAGAAATTCTAATATAAGTTACCCAGTTGTTAGAAAACAATTATAAAATAGTTTTCTAATGGCTTTGGGCTTAAGCTGCTATCTCAACTCAAAATTGCCCAAGCCATGAATAAACAGCTCCTTTAGTGGGATACATCACTGCCTGTCTGTGGATACAATGAACTGTAAACATGAAGTTCTGTGCTTAGCTCTGGAGTTGTTTTAGAAATAACTGGATCACTTAAAATGGGTGGGTTGAAACCAGCCTGCCCTGCACTGCAGGCAGAGGGAGGCAGGAATTTTGCTCTTCATGTGCTGCTTGTAATTTCCTTGTAAATGAAAAGTAGCACCTAATCCCCAGCGTAGACTCTTACCACCTCTGCCTGCAAGACAGTCACTGGCTGTTTGAGTAGCTTAATTGAGAGGGACAAGTCACAGGGTGGGAGATGCTCCCTTGGTCCCTGCCAGTGCTTTTAGAGATCATGATTTAAGCAGCTGGGTTTTGTTTTGGGTTTTTTTTTTCCCCTCCTTGTGTCAGATGTTCCATGAAGTAAATTTTTTATCAGTGACTCAGAGCAAAGGAAAACTTCAGATTTTTCTGATAAAATATTAGATGTCTGGGCAAGCCTTCAACCTAAAATGGTTTTCTGTCTTATCCAGTACATTGAACATGCTGAGATGTCAGTGTGTAAGCCTTTAGTTATGATTAAACCACAAAAAGCGTGGGCATAGGAAGCAGTAAATGTAGAATTAATCATTTTTGTGACTTTGTTTAAAGAAAGTCCAGATATGGGAGTAGCTGTGTTCTGAATTGAACATTTTCTAAGCCACAGGTGACCAGAAAATTAATTAAAAAGAAGAACAACAAAAAAGATTAGAGAAGTAAACCTGCAGAGCTTTGTATTTAAACAATATAGCACAGGCTGCTGTGGCCTTAAAGTGATGTGCATTAACAGTGATTTATTTGGGAATGTTTAACCCTCAGGATTTAAATTCAGGAGATGGTCTTGTTCAGTGGTTGCCCTCAAAGCCTGGGAGACAGGATTGCTCCAGTTTGCTCCTGCTGCAGAATGTATCAGTCCTTCAGCAGAGCTCCTGCAAGGACCAGGACTTTGCACTGACTGCAGTCTCCATTTAACACAGGACATGTCCATAATGGGTGTTACACCTCAAAGGGAGGAGGATAAGGTGGCTGCTGGGTTATACCCTTAGAGAGGGTCTGGAGCCCTTTCAGTGAGAGGTGACAGTGTCACACTTCTGTGCCAGCCTTCTTGCTCATCTCTTGCTCAGCAGAGACTCTGAAAGGATAGTCCTGCCTGAGTTGAGTACGTGTGCTGCTGTGTGGGGATATTGCTGTGCAGGAATAAGTCATGAGGGTCCCCAGAGCAGCACTGCTGCGCTGGCACAGCACCCTGTGCCTGGATAAATTAGCCCTGCCTCTGGGATTGATGGATGAGGGTGGGAGCTGCTCTGTGCTGACACAGCAAGGCTGCTTTTCTTGCAAGAGCTAATCATGCCACTAATGTGCAGATCTCTGCACCTCCCTCCTTTGCGAGCTTTATACTTCTTCTGTGTGGTCTTGTGTGTCTAAAGCAAGACAGGCTCAGAAAATGTTAGATACACTTTTGTTAGCAACAGGTGACAAGGGAAATCAAATAGTTAAGAATACTGAGACTTGCTGAACAGCACCAGGACCAAGGTGCTTTCCAACAGCTCAAGAGAAACTCCTTTAATAAAACCTTATAAACCTTCCTGGCTGCCTGGCCTATTTACAGTCCTTGTCCTTACCCCTAATCCATTTCAGAAGACATGTTTCCATTTTGATTCAGAGATTGCCCAGCAGGACACTTGTCTTGGTACACAAGACAGCTGTGTTGACAGTCTCTACAGCTGCAGGGCATTGTAGGCTCTCTGTAGTCAGATGAGACCTGTACATGCTTCACTGCCTTGGCAGTGAACTGAAACAACCTTTGTCTGGTTGGCATGATAGGAAGTGATCATGTTTAGAAATCTGGTGGTCATTTTATGAGATCCTCCAAAGGATATATAAAATGTAAACCCAAATGAAGGTCCAGGAGTCTGTTTTACTGTAGCAGTTCGTCAGCCAGCATGAAAAACAGCTTGGTGTTGGAGAAATCCCTACAAGAAATGCAAATGATTTGAAGCTAACTTGTAAAAAATATGTTGAGTAATTTTTATATAATGCCTATCCCCTGGATCCCTATCCAGCATTATGGGTTTACAGTTGTAAATATGGTTTCTTAAATGTTTCTTCCTTTGTGCTGTGTGACAGAGGTGAATGTGCAGCTCTTTATTTTTGAGGAATCCTAGGAGTTCCTGGTAATAATAGCAGATAAAAGTTAGACAGAAATGGGATTTTTAAACTGCTAGCACACCATTTAAAATGCAGTTTGCACAGTAATAGCAATGACCAAATCCCTGTTGAATACTATCCAAGAGTATCCTACGGTGTGTTTATATTCATGCAGTGCGACACTGCAGTTAAGTCTGTATTGATTCTACTTTTTTTCCTATCTCCACTGAGCATGCAGTGTAGTAGTTATAAGGCCAAGGAGCAACGTTTTGGACTGGCAGCCAGATATAGAACCACAAATCTTTTACAAAACGTTCTGTCACGCTGCTTCTCAAGTCAGAAGCAGATTCTGGTGTCGTGGTTCTTGCTGAAAATGCTCTTCTTCCAGCTCCCTCATGATTACCTCAGTGGACCATTTGTTTTAGTACCTCAGATGATGTCCACAGCTGTGTTACTGGAGAGAGAGAGAGAGAGAGAAAGACAGACTTTAAGGTAAATGGGTTTAAACACACTTAATAGGTGAAACATGCACTTTACACTGTACTTTTTAACTAACAGACTGTCAGTAAAGATCCTGGAGTACTGACAGAGTGTAAACACTCGTTTATAACTTGACTGCTTCTTGTGAACCATAGGGAGTGCACAGGTAATAAATATATACAGATCCATGGTACATAGTGCACAGTAAATGGCTGTAAGTTACTGGATGTCACATGTATCTACACAGTCAGAACTGTTTGAGTGCAAAGGTTGTGAACGTGAGACACAGAAGTTTGAGAAGCCATTTATTAGCCCTGCCACTTGGTGCAATTGTTTCCTTCTGCTTATGATGATTAAGTCACCCTGATCTGGTCAAGCCAGGTCAACCACAAACCAGTCACTAAGCTCAAGTGTTGCTTGGCACCACCCAGTGCTGCCAACATGTGAATATGGCAGCATGAAATGGCTCACAGTTCTCTACTACAGCTTTGAATGTTGGAAAGGTGATAGGATGGAACAGAACCTCAGAACAGACAAGGCCTTTACATAGGTGAAGTGTTGTTCAGGTCTCCTCAGAAGCAATCAAGATGGATGAGATACTCAAAACTGGACTGGATGGGACCACACAGACTCACCAAGCAGTGCAGCATGTGCTTGGCACTAATCCCCAACGTGCCAAGAAAGCGCTAGTGAGGGGCTAGAGGCCCTACACACTTCTCTAATGAGCCTCAGGAAGATGTCAGGGCTGCAGGTGGTGAGCCTTGTGACAAAATCCCTGACACATTCCACACCTTAGTGTCCCACTGAAACACCTTTCCCTACAGTGCCAGCTCCTGCCTGCTAAGAGTTTCCTTATTATGTGCTGTTAGGCCAGAAGGGGTGAGTGAAGGAGAGGCCTAGCGAGCATTAAGAAGGAAAAAGGGGGGGTGTGGGGTGGTAATCTAATCATATAAATGCCTGTAGTTAATTTCCTTTTAGAATAGCTGTGCTCTGTAATTATACTGCTGAAGAAGCCTTTCTTCTTTGGAGTTCACGTGAAAGCTAAATGGTTTTATTCCCCTTGGCTTTAGTTCAATCAGCAGACATGAAATTGCAAAGTTTTTCAGTTCCAGTGCAAGCTGGAATTAGAAGTTGGTGGGTGTGGTACTTCAGATTAGAGGAAACTATTAAAATGAATACATTTCTTTAAAGGGACAGCTTCTAAATTGGGAGTAGGGTTAATGTAAACCCCCCCACCAAATAGAACCCAACCCACCAACACAGAGTGCCAGTAACGCAGGATTCCCAACATACAACAACTATGGATAGAACAAAATACTCTGGTAGGAGGTAAGTAATGCTGGCAAACTGTTAAAAAAACATAGACAGATTTTCATTATGAGTAAAACAGTATAAAAGATAACTCAAAATAATACATCAAAGTAGTGGGGTGGGATTTGCTCATGGAGTTTTACTGTTGATCAAGATACTGAAGTAAATTTTGAGCACTTTTCCTACAGACCAGATTATGTAGTGTAGTTCTTTTAATGATGCAACACCAACTTTTTAAAAAGGAGAAAACAGAACTCGATGAAACAAATAGGAAATGTTTGTTTTAATTTGCCACATTCACCATTTTTTTCCCCTAATGTACACTCAGTTTTGCAAAGGTGGATGGTGGTTTTTGACCCATAATCTCAGTTTTATTGCGCAAGAGATCAGGAACAAGGCAAATCAATGCTTTGCTGGACATTGTTGACCATCTTTTGTCTCCTGTAGTTTCTTCAATCAGTTTTGGTTAAAAGGAAAAACTATTTTTACCACAGTGCAGAAACCTGAAATACTTTTTTAGAAACTAAAATGGGATTTGGTGGGATGAATATTTTTGTCGTCTCATCCTTCTGTACCAAGTGAAGCATTAAATGCATTTGATTACAGTGCCATGCCAAGTCATGCCCTCTCTTCTAACAGGTCATGTATTAACTATCTCCTCGTACCTCCATGCTCCTTATCCAGTGTTACAATTGCAGTCTATTTCTCTGCAATTACTACTTGCACTGAAATAAATCATTACATAGCCTTCCCTCTACGCAAATACATTCTACATTATCGTTTTTGTGACTCTATGCTTAAATCTTGTATGAGTTATGTGCTATTTTCTCTTCTTTTATAGTTAATATTTAACTAAATGTCATTAGGTGTGTGAGTGTTTGGTCTGTTTTTGGAGGGATAAATGTTTTCTTGTAAATCAGTTTTTAAATCATCTGAGCACTGAAAAGTCTGGCAAATAGTGCCTGAAAGAAGAAGAATTGGTGCTTATTTTGGGGTACAAAATGGCAGGGATGAAAGGGGCAAATCACAATTTAAGTTGGATATATGCTTCATTAAGTTTGTTCTACTTCATATCATTACAGGGTTTCAGCAAGATTTAAACCCATCGTTTTGGAAGGAAGGGTCACATCTGTAGTAAATTATGGTCTCTCTTATTTAAACAGTAGCATTGTTATAAATATTTTCTTCCTGTATTTGTTTCATAAGCCAAATACTCAACATTTCTCTTATTCTCATAAGCAGCCATGTGATGGGCTGCCAAGGCTGGTTTATCATTTGCCTTGCTGAAGACATTGTATAATATTGCAAGATAAAACATTGGGAGACCAGAGGTTTGACCTGTGGGAAGGAGAAGTAAAGGGTTTCCAGAATTTCTACTAATAAATTGAGGCTTGAATAGGAGTACAGCATGGATTGCTGATTCACAAATAGCAGAGAATGCAGGCAGCCTTACCAGTGAGGGGAGGAGAACAGGCTATTGCAATGATCCTGTTTCTGAGTCACTGATTTAATTCAAGCATTTTCAGTGCTTAGGGTTTTTTTTAGTCAGACCTAGCAAATTTCCTCTGTTTTTTATGAAATGTTTCTATTTGGATGTAGGTGTAACCATGGATGAAGCTGTAGAAGGGAGTTCTGACACCAAGGCATACCTGGCTTTCAGTGCTGTATCTGCAGGGTCTGTTCTTGTTACAATGAACTTGTCACAGCAAAGAAAATAAATCCACACAAACTCTTCCTGGGGGAAACAAGGTTTTACTGGAGAATGCAGTATTTTAGGGCAAGACATGAGTTTATGTAGACTATTCCTAAATACCAAGTACATAAGAAAAAGTGGCCAGGAATATTGATAGAAACAGTCACCCAGGACTGTGCCGTGTGACTACAGCCCAGGGCACAATGAGATGATGCAAAGGTCAACACTTGGGCCATTGACAGGTTTTGGGGGGTGCTTTTAAGCAGCTCCTGTGATGTTGGTGTAGTGGGTGATGATTTGGAACTGTTAATGTGTTTTCTGCTCAGTCCATGTACCTGGGAATGTACAAGGCTCCACAAAGCACCTATAAGAGGCCTGTTGAAAAATGGACTGTATTTGCCCCAGGCAGTAAAACGTATTCCTGGAGTGAGTGTGGGTGATGTAGCACTGAGCTGGGAGCTCACATGCTCCATACTGGGCTCTGCCCCTGACTCAGTTCTGTTGCCTCAGGCTCTTCAGGGAGTTACCTGGGCTCTTAATTCTCTCATTAGAAAATGTGGAGGTTATTACTTGCTGATTTCCCCATACCAGCCTCACAGGGGGGGTTAGTTAATGATCATCTGTTAATGTGTGGAAATAAATGCTGTAAAAGTGCTGAATTAGTAGTAGCCCAGCTCATACAGGGGTGGTAGGGCTGTGGGTTGGTGATCTGTAGCTTCGATTTACAGGATCATGTGGTAAGATTAAGTAACTGTTTTAGGAAGGTGCTTGCAGAGCACAGCTTCCCTGTCTCCAAAGTACCCCCTGTGCCCCTGATACTTGTAAGGTGCTTCAGAGCCCGGGGCTGGGATGCTGCACCAGCACTGGTCCATACAACTGGAGTACTGCTGTGCACCCCCATGTAACCCAGCCATTCAGAGCACGCAGCACTTGATGGGAGTATAATGTTCCCAGCTCCAGTTCATTATCCTCACTCATTAAGAAAAAAAAGATGCTGTTCTCTTCTTTAACGTTGATTGATTTCCTTACACAGACACCCTGAATGTCTTCATCCTGCTCAGTTTCCTGCCCTGGTGTCTGAGGGAGAAGTACCACTCCACGCTGCGCAGCGAGGCTTTCGCCTGTTGCCGTTGCTGGTGGCTGCAGGAGTGTGAAGCCCCCACTCGCAAGAGTTAATTGTATCCAGCCTTTGGCAATCTTGGCCTGGTCCTAGAAATCCATCTGGATGCTGGTGGCTGCCAGGAGCCTCCCTCTGCCCCGTCATGTGAGTAGTGTAAACAGGCCGCAGCGCTGCCGGGCGAGTGGGAGGCTCACTAGTGGGCCAAAGTTCAGCGGCTGCATCCCGGCCCCGCGGCAGCGGCGGGGTTACTGCCGATCACCCCAGCTGTTGCTATAGCAAAACCATTGCATAACGCTCGCACTGAACCAGAGCACGGAGCGGAGAAAGGCAAAATGATAAAGGTCGTTGTGTTTGTACGTGCTTTGTTGGTTGTTGCCAAGCCCTGCTTAGCCTTTGCAAATGGAGTTCCAAGCATAGTTCCTGGCTGGGCTGCTGTGGAAGCCTGTGCGGGTTTTCACTGGCTGCAGAGAGAGAGCAGGGCCTGGCCTAGGGCTTGCTCATGTAATCATCTAATTGGGTCATTCACACGGATGGGGCTGGGAAGACAGCGCCTGTGAGAGAGTTGCTTGCGCGAGTAGAAACTTCTGCATCTCAGTAAAACATGTGGGATCAAGCTCACAGTTAAGATGGGTGTTTAACTGCTTGATACAGGCTGCTTTATGAAAGTGACTTGCTGGTGGTAATACAGTTTGCACCCAGCTAAAGCTCAGAGCACCAGAGCGTCAGCGTTACACAGTACCCCATGACTTCAGGAAGTACTGCTGCCATATCGCTGCACAGATCAAATGGATTGTGGGAGGTGGTTGGGGGAGGCTGAGGAGTCAGAAAACCTCTTCTTGGATGGAAATGGTATAGGGAAGCTGGAATTGTTGCGACATGGGAAACTGCATTTGGAAATGGGCCATCTCGAGGTCTCTGCTGAAGTTGCATCTGCATTTACATAAGTTTTGGCATGAGGAATAAATATCCACGAAGTGACTGTGCTGTGCTTTCTCTTCCTAGGTGATTAATTAAAATGGCTGAGGGATTGATTTGGCTACAAGCTTTCTCCTGAGGTTTCTGACAGCAGTTTATTTGTTATGTGGGATAGACCAAGGCCTATCTCTTTGGTAGGAGCGGTTATGTTTTTGGCTCTCCTTCTCTGGCCCGTGCCATTAAGTCAGTGACAAAGCTCTGTATGACTTACATGGGCCGAATCAGAACTGCAGTTTTTGTTTGTACACTATGGGGTATTTATCATTCCAAGAGCAAACAGATTTCATACCAAGGCTGTGATGAATTGGTGCTCGGTTTATTTGGCATACACAGGTTGAGGTATTTTGGTAATTTGCCTCCAGAGGATTTTGCTGGCTACTGTGAGAGACTTTCTGTTCCTTCCTCCTGGGTTTGTACCCTTTCCACTGCAAAGTCCTGGGCATGTTATGATGCATGTTATGATGCGTGTCAGGAACTTCATGTGCCAGTACTGTAGTAAAAACTTAGGTGGGAAGAACCCACTGCATTATTCCCCTTCCCCTGTCTGCTTCCTGCTGTTCTGCCAGGAGAGTGAGACCTCCTGCCCAGCAGTTTGAAACTGGAAGTCTGTCCTTGAACCAGTGGTGCCAGGACATGGGTTCCTGGTGCACGGACATGTACCTTGTGCCAAGCCCTGCCCTGCTTGGCTGTTTTGTTGGGTTTTTTTCCAAAGCATTTTATAAAGCAAAAGAAATAACTAAGGGCGAAGTCCTGTGAGCTCCTCAGAGTCCAGGATTTGCCAGAGATTTCTATCTCAGTCTTAAAACATAAGTCCTGGTTGTGGGATTGCTGGGCCTTTTGTTCTCACTCAGGACAACTTAGGCCCCAGATTGATTCCTAGGCAAATCCAGTAATAGGAAGTGAGCACTGTGCTGAGCTCTTCTGGGAACTGCCCAATCATTCCATACAGGCCTGACAATGCTCATCCCTTCTTACAGATGGTGCTTTTGGGGAAACGTGGTCTGTGTTCTGTTAGTGTCAGGAATACCAGAGTGGCCAAAGACATCCCAAAGCGTAAGTCCCAAGGAACCAGATGTTAGTAGAGGCAAGTTCACTTTTTTTGGTTTCAGGTCAGTTCCTCTGGGAGCTGACACAGACAAGAGCAGATTGTTCTGGGAATGTGGAGCAAAATTCCAAAGGCCACCAACTGCTACAGCCTCTGTGCACTGTTCAGGCTTTCTACTGTGCATTTCCATCAAGTATCTTTCACACCTCAGGAAGGTGTTGAACTGAAGTGCTGCTACATGTATACCTTTGCCCAGCAGTTGTGCTCTAAGATCCCAGGCAGCTGCATATTTGAGGATGTTTCTCTTCTAAGAGCTCTACAGATGAGTTTCCCAGATGTTGATGAGTCTGTTATTTGTCAGTTGTTTGGGACAAATAACAGCAATGCATTTTGCCAGCAGATATTCAGGAAAAGGTTGGTGAAGTCCTGTTTTCCTCAACTAGGAGGGACTTTAATGTTCTGCTTCCCTGCATACCTCTCCAAGATGCGAGTGGAATTGACTTCATTTCACACTGCAGTATTGTCTGCTGCCCAAACCACACTTCAGTGGGCCAGGAGAGGAACTGCTGACTCATAATTCAGCATGGCAGCCCCAAATCTCAGGAGACTACAAAGTTTGGCCTCTGTCTGATGTTTTCAGTGAACTCTATTAATGGCCCCCAGCAGATCACACAGAAGTCCAGCTTCTTTAAAATGAAAGGGAGGCTTCTTGCCCAGCACTTGGCAAGTCAGTACTGGCAGTCGGCACTGCTGGAAGCTGCTGGTTGTGCTTGCAACAGGCTAAATGATGGCTGGCTGAAAATGTGCTGCTGATGTGGGATCTGGGAGGCTCACTCAGGTGATGGGCACAAAGTATTCTGGTCACGTAATGGCTGTCAGGGAACAAAAGGCTGTAACTGGCCTTGGCACACAGTGTGTGTAAAATTAATGCAACACAACCATGAGTGAAAATTGGGAATAAAGT
Organism: Porphyrio hochstetteri; assembly: GCA_020800305.1. NCBI lineage: Eukaryota > Metazoa > Chordata > Aves > Gruiformes > Rallidae > Porphyrio > Porphyrio hochstetteri. Next base: position 2,459,390 of record CM036925.1, read on the forward strand.
GTAGCATAAAACTTGAGGGTGAAAGGTAAGGGAGGGAACTGCTGTATTTTTAAAAGAATTCCCTTTAGGGACTTGAACTCAATTATTTTGTTACTGCCAGCCTCACCAGGGATCCAGACAGACTCCCTGGCACTGTGTGGTTCTTGCAAACAGCTCATTACAGATTTATGCTGAAATTCAAGTTAGGGCTTCTCGGTGTGTCTGCTGGAGTGAGTGAACTGGAGGCCCCTCCTTCCCGTGGCAGTGAATTCGAAGCTGTGCATGACAGCAGGGTATTCAGCACACACCACCTTGTGCCATTGATCAGTCAGTGATCATGAGTACACTGAGGTGTTCTTCAAACTAGTTCTGAGCACGTTCCAGCAGCACAGTAATGATACCAGTGTCACACATGGGGTGTGATGTTTGCATGTGGGACTCCCAGGTCAAGTTTCTCCTCTGTCAGGTCACAGAATCACAGAGGAGTTTGGGTTGGAAGGGACCTTAAAGATTATCTAGTTCCTACCTCCCTGCCATTGGCAGGGACATCCTCCACTAGACCAGGTTTTTCAGAGCCCCATCCAACCTGGCCTTAAAACATCAGAGGTGTGCAGCAGAGTTGGGTCAGTGCCTCATGCTAAGTGCACATAAGCCACAGACGTGATCTGCTGTGTGAGACCACGGATCGGACGTGGAGTTGTAGATGTGTGCTGGAAATACTGTTCACCAGTGTGACCCTACCAGAAGTCGTGGTCCTTAGCTGCAGCATTGCATGGTGACACCTTGACACTATGTGACCAAAGCAAGGTGTCTAGCAGGGAACCCACCCAAACCCATACTGAGGGGTTTGGCAAACGGGGCTGGCTTTGTTAGGGGAATACGTGGCCCAGATATCTCAGCTTTCTGCTGTGCACTGGAGAGTTAAGGGAATTTTAAACTAAATATTGCTATGTTTCAGCTAGAAAGGAAATGTTCCCAGGAGTATTCCCAATATCTGCAGCTGAAAGGAAAGCAGCTTGTGATGGCATTTGATCTGGAAGTCCATTCACTTTTTGGGTTCAGCCCCTGAGGAAGCCAGAACTGCTCCAGAAGATGTTTTCCTTGTTGCAGAGTTTCTCTGCACCATGTGGGCAAAGCTGTTCACTGTATTCAGCGTTCTGGAGCTTTATGCAGTCTTCTGTATGGTTTGGGCCAGGCCTTAGAGTCAGGACTAAGATGTTGAACTTGATTCAGTGATCTATGGGAAAGCAATGCAGGAAGTAAAGGGACAGGTTTGGGGTGTTCCTGGTACCCAGGATTGCCAAGCCATGTATTTTAGATTTTCATCTAAAAAACAGGGAACAGACATAATGCTTTTCTTAGAAGGATCTCAAATTTCTCTACATAGGTATGAACATATAATTATTTCCATTTCACAGGCATGAAGATAGGAAAGCTGTGACCAAACAGCAATCAATCCAGAATTAATTGATTTCCTGCCTTACACAGGAGGACCTTATGCCCTTTCCAAACTAGTTTTTAAAAGTAACTTTTAAAAACTAGCTTTGGCCACTGTAGTTTCTATGCATTTCTGTTCTCAAAAGGTACTATCAAATGTTTTTGTTTAAAGACACTGAATATGAACTTGTTCCTACAGAGCTTTGTGCTGTAATTTATCAACAAGGCACTGAGGCACAGACGTCAAATGAATACCAGATTTCAAATTATGATAAGCAATTGTGTCATGTCTGTGAATAGACATTAAACTCTGCTGAGAAATCATCAATAATTCATTTAAAAAAAAAAAAAAAGAGCACAGGGACATTTGGATAGGTCTTTGCAAACAACAGTCCTGTGTTCTGTAATAATTCCTTTGAATTTAAATGCAAAGGATGCTTTTTCCTCAAACAGAAATACATGGTCATGCCCAAGTCAAAGAAGTTTGTTCCTTAGAGATCTAATTACCATTTACCTTTGGGGAGGTGTGGAGGTACGTGGGATATTACCTGTCAGAGGAGCTCTGGTCTTTACACAGCTCGGTGGGGAAGCATGCACAGCTTGCACAGGCTTTTGAGCACGCTGCACAGAGTGCTCTCTGCCTTTGTGTCCTTTCCTTTTATGCATAATTTCTGCCCAGTGTGGCCATATTAGTGATGTCCACACTTAACCTGGCATCTAAATGTATTTAGTTACCTTTGAAATTCCTATAAAGTATGTCCAAACTTAGACATTACAAAAGTTAAGGATGGGAGAAAAGGATTGTGTCCATCCTGCTTTTTTTCCCCTTCTGTGACGGATTTGGAATATATCCCAGTTTTAATATTCCAGTCATTGACACTTTCACTGCTGCTTTTACCCTCTATCTATACCAAAACATAAGATTTTTATTTCCACTCTTGAAATACAAATCTCAGAATAGTTTGGGTTTCTTTACTCTGAGGAGAGGCAGGAAGCTGCTGGTGTAGAAGTTTCAGCTTGAGCTTCTCTGTCATGGGTGGCTTTTCATTTGACAGTTACCATCCTGGTTTAGCCCATTTCTCTCCCGAACTGGACATTGTTTTATTCCACCAAGCACCGGGCATCTGCTGGCTGTAGAACATGATGTTGCAAGGTGCTGATCGTTTGTCTAAGCAGGCTATTTTCAATTGAATCAGAGCTGGACATGCAGCCTAACAGCAATATTTCCCTCCTGCCTGTAATTGGCTGTTACAGGAAGGGAAATTTATAAATAGTTATTAATGCAAGGATTTAGAGGCTCTGCTTCAAGATCTAGGGCTAGCCTGTCTTAGCTTATCTGAGCATAATCTCAACAATAAAAATTCTGTGCTCCAGTTTAGAGAGCATGAAGTAATTTCTGTTTACAGAGACTTTTCAATTACTTTGATGCTGTGATACAAAGGTCACTGGTTGCCTCTAGCCACCACATGGCTTTTTCACTAATCGGTGCGCTCACATCGTTTTGTTCTCTGGGATCTTTTGGGTTTTGATCCAGTTTCAATTGGCCAGATGTTCATTTCATACAGTTAACTTTATACAAAGGGCAGCCTTTGTTCCAAAAAACACATTGTGGTCATTGTGCTCAGCTGGGAACCTAGTGCACAGCAGTTCACCTGTTTCCTATGTAACCCACCATCAATCTACTGACCTTTGTGCTGATTGAGTGTGGAATTGTTCCTTTGGGAGAGGGATGGGGAGGAGAAATTATGCAAAAATGCTTCCTGGTCCCCAGCCTTGGATTGATTACAGTCATGCTGCAGGATAACAAAGCGATAAGGAATGGGAAAGCACTTTCATCTTGACCCTTTCAGGGTGCACTGGAATGGAAAACCATGTGAGTACCTGGAAAGTTTTACTCTGGTTTCTTGGAGACCTAAACATCTTCAAGAAGGAACCCTATTGCTACCTAGAAAGCCTTCCTAGCAAGGCAGAGGGTGCTTGCCAGTCCCCATCAGGGTCACTGTCACACGGTGAGAGGCACTGCTTCAAAACACATTTGGGGGCCTGAGGATTGCTCGATTCAACAGATGTCAGGAGGGAGAGATCTCAAGGTTATTCTAACCACCAGTGTCCCACTTGCTGTTTGTTAAGCCACGTGGACGTTGCATAGGCTAGCCATTTAGTTTAACTTAACCTTTAGAGCAGTCATGAGAGCTTAGTTCATGAGCAGGATAAATTCCATGGCAGGCTTTGAAAGAAAATTGTGCATAGAAATGCACTGGCTCTTGCTAAAAGATCTGTGGAAGATGAGCAGTGGAAAATTGGACAGACTTTGAGCAGTATATCATGTAGGAAGGGTGTAACTTGGCAATAGATATCTGTGAAGGTTTTTCAATCTCTATCTTGGCCAAAAGAGACCTTCCAAATGACAGGAATCCAACCATCCTGAGCTCAAATGTTCCTAGAAAGATGACCCTACAAAATTGTCCAGGCTACTGCCAGGGATAGCATTGCTGGCAACCTGCACTGTGCTTTCTAAGGGCCAAGGCTGAGGCATAACAGGAGCTACGCTCCACAGCCCACAGCAGGCAAGAGGAGGAGGCCTGCAGAGGACCTGGCATCATACAGTGATTTTTAACATTTCTTTTGTTCAACCAGCTGTAAGATCTGCACAAAGTTGAGTGTTGGTTCAAGGTGCTGATGTGATTTGTTGTGGCCCCCTTGTAGCTCTGTGTTGGTTTCTTATGCAAACCTTGGGAGGGGAACTGCAAATGCCAGTGTCTGCTCAGCTTGGTGAGGAGGAAAGCAAGGAGGAGTAAACCAGGGCTCTTGTCTGGTTCTCACTGCCAGCAGTGGATGGATAACTAGAAGGGTACAGGGGTTTGTTTTCAGAACACAGCGTTTCCCATGACTGGTCCTGCTGAAATCAGGAATCAGAAATTATCCATTTCACTCTCTCTTTGGTCTGTAGGTCCCTTGGCACAGCTCTAACCTCCCTGTACAGTGCACAGCATGACTTTCACTGCAGACAGCTGGGAAAACATCATTTCTGGAGCCTTATTCCATTAACTTTTTACTGTTTTTCATTCCTCCTCCTATGCATCTCCCTATTTTCCCCTGGTCAATAACAGCTGCACCCAAGCAGTCACCTACATTCAGTATCAGTCATGCAGAATACCCACAAACATCCCTTCCACACTGGAATAGTTGGGTGGAAATAAGGCCAAGTGACCAAACCCCTCTACCTTTCCCACCAGCACCCTCCAGCAGTGTGAACTGGGGCCTCCAGTGCAGGATTTATATCTTGTTCTGTCCCAGTGACTGACAGCAGCAACAAGGATGTCTCTGGGGCAGAGGACAGGAGGGTGGGAGAGGAACTGGGTCTGCTGGAATAAGCTTCAGTCTGCTCCAGGGAATGTGCTAATTTTCACTCCTTATAGTCCTTTATCACAGCCCTTCGACCTTGAGCTCAGAGGCATTATCAGCCTTAGCAGAAAGGCACAGTGGAGATAACCCATTATGTGCTGAATGTTTCTGATACCAAGTCCTGAAGGTAGAAACACAATGCAAACAACTTAGTTCAGTGGTGCAGCAAGTCAGTGGACATCTCAGGCTTGGTAAGAACTGATTGATGATATTAGGAAAAATATTTTGGCCTGAATAGATGATTTGGTGAACTATTGCAAGTTTGTATGCCCCTGCAAAGGGCATGTAGAGACCTCCTGTTTGCATTGCTATACAGTGTATATCGACTTGTTTTCTTAGTCACCTTTTCATCTTCACCTGGACCCAATTATTGATATGGAGAGCAGTGACAGAGTTACTGGTCTTGTTTTCCTGTGGGGTCCCTACTGTCAAGGGAACGCTTCATTTTTCAGTTTTACAAAGTACTGTGCAAACTCTTACAGGGAGGGAGCAATTTCCTGAAGCAATCTAACCTGATGCAGTGCCAGTTCTGCTACTGACCTCTCTGAGTGGCTTTGGGCATGTCATTTAACCTGTGTGCCTGTGTGTCACGTCTCGTGTTTGCAGGATGAGCTAAGAATACTTCAGTGGGCCATCGTGGCTATTAATGCTTCTGCATGTGCATTGGTGCCTTGTGTGGCAACATCAGCTTCTCTGGCTTTGGTGCCTGACATACTCCACAAGAAAAAGAATTCCTTTCTCTTACTGGGAGAGGATGGTCTCTCCATGAGCAGCAGTAAGTGGGTAGAAGCTGATGGGGGGTTTTTTAGCACAATATTCCTGCTTAATCAGTTCAGTGTTCATGGAGTTAATTTGCTCATGCCTTCAGATTGTTTTGTTTCCAGGGATTCTAAACCCTTGCCTCCAGCTGTTCATTTCCATTGAAGGAGGGTGATCTTTATCTGTCTAAACTAGTTAAAACCTGCTCTACTACCGGCAGCCTTTTTGGAGACAGCCCAATAAAGCTGAGTGCAGTGGCTGTGACACCAAAGCCTCCTGGACATCATAAATTCCAAGCCCTACATTTTTTTTTTCCCCTAACCTCTCACTGCTGGAGCACCCCTCCTGTTTTAATGGGACTTTTCACTTCCTCCACAGCTCCATTTAACCCTTATCCAAAAAGGGGAATGATACCTGCATTGTAAGTAGCCAGTGAAGAATCCCTTTTAGATTAATTTACTACTTTAATATTATCAGATTAGGCTTTGACATAACCTCAAAATGTACTGTTTGAGCAACTGAGGCACCGTTAAGATTTGCACTTAGACACTGCTCAGGGTGCACGTTGCTTGAGATGTTTTAGTTGAAGCATATTTTTAAAACCCGCTCCATTTAAAGGTTGCTGTGACATGGTGGGATTTCTGCTACCTTTGGAGTCAACAGGGCCTCTTCCCCTTCAAGCATGAGATGTGTAAATTTTTGTCTTGAGCTGATGAGATGCAGGTTTGTTAGGCTGATGAGACAGGCACCAGATGTACTGAAGCATCTTTCCTATGATGAAATTCATGTGTCTTGTATAGATCAGGCAAAGATGCTGCCTACACAAGAGGGAATTACAAACAATGACAAACATTTCTTATTGGTAATACCACTACAGGGACCATAGCTAGAATGTGTCCACTGATGTAGAAAGACCTTCCCTGGTTGCTGGGTTTTCAGTAGCATGTTATTTTGGCCTGTGCTGAACCAGAGTGCGTAGCGCAACGGGTGAAATGCTAATGGTCAGTTTGTACTTTAGGCTTTTCCTTCTGCTACTACTTGTGTTAATAGTTATGGGAAAAACTGTGGCCAGAGGACCTCTCAGGAAGACCCAGGCTGAGCTTTGCTTTGGGATGTGCCAAGGAGACACACTGCTGTTGTGCTGTTGCAGATGTTACCGTCCTGGCTGGCCGGGGAGTCGGCGAGGCCTGGAGAGTGTTGGGACCAGAGTAGGCCCCTTGCTCTCTGCTGCGCACAGCTGGACCGGTTCAGATCCAAACCCCTGTGTCTGGGAGGAGGCTGTGTAGTTGCTTTTCTGCTAAACCAGCTCACAGCAATTATCAGACTATCAGAGGAGGGGAAAGGTCTGAGAAAAAGACCAGTTTAACGTGTCATTATTGCTCTTTAGCAGCTGTGTGTTTTCCTGTTGTTACTAATAACCTTTTTAACTTTGCAAGCAACGTTTTCTTGGCACTCTTCAAACATAAAGACTAGGGAGTCAAATTCAGCTCTCAGTTGTGTAAATATGGAATCATTCTGTTAGCTGGCTGGTGTTATTTTGTATTTGGCTCATGGTCCCTGCCCCTAGAAGCCTGCAATCTAAAATACCCAGGCAGAGTATTTGGGCACCACATGCTTTGCGTGCCCAGTTGGTATGCAAAGCATAAACTAAAGAGATGAAGAACTACTACTGAATCCATGCAATATTCCTGTACAAATCAGAGCAGGAGTTTGCTTGTTCCATTTCACATGTAATTCACCAGTAGATGATGATCAGAAAATCTTTCAGGAAAATGTGTTTTAAAAGGGGTTTTATATAAAGAGAGAAAGAAATTTGATTGGGATGAATAGAGAACAGGAATCATTGACCAAAATAGATGGTGCTTAAAGTAAAGCAGTCAGCCTAGCTAAGGGTAAGAGAGGGAGACCTTGGCAGATCTATGAGGCGATGGTAGAACTGTTGTTTCTCTTTCAACCCTCCAAGATACAAGCTTGTAAAACATAAGTAAGGTTCAGTGGTTTTGTACAGTAAATAAATTTATCTTGATTTCATTCCCTGATAAGAGGATCTCTTTTTTTTTTTTTTTTAATAGTATGGCCTTTCTAGAGTTCTCAGCAGTGAAGTGACTAATTACCCTTCTCTTTTTCAGGGATCTTCCAGATAATCCTGCTGTTGAATGGGACACACAGCTCCTCGCTGCCTTTGTGCTGAAGCATATAGAAGCCAATAACATCAACCTGGTAATGTGAAACTTTCTACACGTAGGCAATTCCCACATTACTTTTGAGCTAGTGTTGTAGGCTTTTTCTGTCCCTCTGAAAGCTTTATTTGAAATCTCTAAAGTTAGATTTTGCTTCCAGAGTCTCTGTGAAATATCCAAGGAGGGAAAGAGAGAGTGTACTTACTCATTTTGAAATAGTTGAAGTGCTGTAGTGTCACCAACTTTCACTGAAGTAAAAGTTTCAAATGGATTTAAAAACTGCAAACTCTGTTGGAACCAGTAAGTTTTACTTGGTAGTAGATTGGGGGCTCGTTAATTGTAGACCAACTGAATAAGCTCAGCTATGTTTCAGGTATAAATTAGGCCTGAAAGCAATTTTGCATTTGGTAATTGAAGGCATTTTGTACTTGTCCAGCTCCTGTGTCTTGACAAGGAAGACATGTTCATTCTGATCCTCTTTCCAACACTTCAGACAACTGCTGGAAGCTCAGAACAAATGGAACTGCTCCCCTGAAAAATACAGAAAGAGATGATGGTGTTTGGATGGGTCTTTTCTCTCTGGAGATACTTCTTTGCTTCCCAGTGAGAAATGAACAGTGGAGGGATTTTGCTTCACTAACTCCTCAAATGGTTTCTACATTTTAAAGCAACCATTTTGCCTGTTGCTAGGTTTCATTGAAGAAAGCCCACCTGGGATTTAAGTTTACATTTAGGCTTAGAGTTGAGGTACATTGGCAGGTGGGTGTTAGACAGCTAGATTAGCAGGGTTACAGGTTAGGAGTGAAGAATATTAAACCAGGGAGATTTCCTAGTACTGGTATAGCTTGGTTTTGGTTTTTTTTCCACACAGAACAGGAATAAGGGCCTAGATAAGCATGGAAAAGGTTGTGTCCTTTTCTGTTGAACCTTCTGGGATCAGGCATGTCACTGTCACACACTGATTAGCAGCAAAATCACAAAACTCTTAAAGCCTTTGAGCAATTCACAGAACAAGAAACTACATCTCCTCTAGCACGAAATCCCCATGAGCACAAACCCAGCATCACACATCCAAATTGTATTGATTCTGAGGCTAATGTTCCATGAAATTCATTGCTGTGCACAGAGACAAATGCAGCTTTCCCAGTTTCTTTTTATGCCTTTTGGCCCCATGAACAGATAGGTTTTAATCTAATCTGAAAGCTGCTAACACCAGCAGACTCGTATTGCATGCCTGTGACTCTCAGGGGCACTGGGACAAGTGCCCCAGAGTCCCAGTAGATACTCTGAGAACACCAGAACTCCTCTGGATGGTTAGAAAGGGTTAGGTCTTTGCCTCAGAGGAAACTAAATGTTTGTGCTGGGGGAGGCAGGAGTCTGCCACTAACATAGCATGAGCTGAAAAACAAAGTGAGGGGTTTTCAAAGCCAGAAGCATGCAGAGTCACTAGTGCTGTCCCTGCACTAGTGTTGGGTGTAGCTGCAGTAACACACGACACTGTGGCAGGGCCTGTCCTGTTCCCCTCAGTGCTTCCCTGAGCAGCACTGAGGGCAGATTACTGCAGCAGAACCGAAGGTGACTGAAGCAGCTTCTTGGGGATGGTGGTAATGAAGTGCTCTGTAAACTTAGAGTAAGTGTCCCAAGGAATCACACGGGTCTCAGATATTTGCTATATTACCAGATCTAGTGTGCCAAGTACAGCAACGTCAAGCACTTTATTACCTCTGAGCATCCTGCATTTTAGAACTCCAGAGCTTGTTATCTGTTAGTCATCCTTGCAGCAGCTTGGATGTCAGGGCATCTTTGCTGTCCTAAGGCAATGGCCTTGCCTCAGAAGAGAAACCCTGTGTATTTTTCAGTAACGTTGGAACTGATGGAATTGGCTTAAGGTGTGAGAAGAGCCTCGTCGAAAGGAAAGCGAACAGGGTTTCAAACATAAGCAGCTAACCTGAGCGAGTCCAGAGAAGGGCAACCAGGCTGGGGAAGGGCCTGGAGGGCAAATCCTCTGAGGAGCCACAGAGGGAGCTGGGGGTGTTCAGCCTGGAGAAGAGGAGGCTGAGGGGAGACCTTCTCACCACCTACAACTACCTGAAGGGAGGTTGTAGAGAGGTGGGCGATGGTCTCTTCAGCCAGGGGAGGAGATGGGACAAGGGGAAACGGGCTCAAGCTGTGCCAGGGCAGGTTTAGATTAGGCATTAGAAAAAAAATTGTTACTGAAAGAGTTGTTGGGGTCTGGAACAGGCTGCCCAGGGAGGGACTGAGTCACCTTCCCTGGATGTGTTAAAAAAAAAAAGGGTAGGTGAGGTGCTCAGGGATATGGTTTAGTTTAGGATGAGAATGGTTGGACTTGATGATCTTCAAAGGTCTTTTCCAACCTTGTGATTCTGTGATTCTGATTGTGTGGAGTTAACGTGATTGGAAGACGTGTATTGGTTCAGCTATCCCAGTGGGAAAACTTCCCCCAGTTCTCTCTGTCCTTATAGCACAGACAATGGTACCTTTTGCTTACACAACGTATGTGTCATCTGGCGGTGGAAAAACTGGCTGCAACTCCATGTCTGAAAGCAGAGATTGCAAGGGAAGGACTCACACCACGTTACGTGGAGTTTTGTTCCATGGCACAGTTACTCATTTCCTCAGTTGCCCTGGAAGTCTGAGTAACTCAATCTTTTTGAGAGCTACAGGGACATGTTTCATCCAAGCTCTAGATTAAGTAGTACAGACACAGAAATTAACGGCTGCTGTACCCAAAGCCAAAATAACTTATGGACTTTGGAAATTATTTCCTGCCTGCTGGATTTATAAGAAAAAGGCAGTGTTGCTGGGAGAGGCAGCCAAGGCTACTCTGTCTCCATCCAGATTAGAAAGTATCGTAGTATTGTGTGAGCCCCAGGCAGGGTCCAGATTATGACATGCTGCTCTTCGGGATCCCAGGCTAGGTGGTTACACAGCTTGGATTAGGAGGTGACATTCAGATAGTGTTTGGGTTAGATGCTATGCTGAGGCCAGAATTCAGCAAGACCATGTTCTTACAAGCTGCTTTCTACTATGAATTGATGGAAACATCATCTATACAACTGTTTGTGGAAGAGTCCTGTTGTGTTGGGTCAGCTCCAAATGAGTGTAGAAAGCCAAATCCTTCTCCAACTGGCATTCAAGTTGGAGTTGATGTATGAGAGGGTGAGTTCAGCTCTCGTGTTTTGGATCTCAGTCTGTGCACTCCTAAAATCTGGGAGCATTTGAATGTGTGATGCTTGTAGAGGGTTTTAAATGCTTTTGCAGAACACCCAATAGGGAGCACAGCATATAGAGATTGTTAGAGGAGGAAACAGAGCTGGGACAGACTTTAGCATTTCTTTTCCTCACTTCCCCTCTTATGTTGCAGTCTCCTCAGGTGGCATTTTATGGGATGGCCCTTCTTAAAAAGGAAAGAGACCTTTCTATCCCCAGTAGTCAACTTGAGCAGATGTGAGCTCTGTTTGAAGCACTGGATGATGCTGGAGTGGGGATGACCCACAGCTTTGAGTGCTTGTTTCCTCTGATGCACATGGTGTGTAGAGGGAGCATGGACTCCAGGCCTCTCAGGAGTTTTCTCTTCTGCTAGTAATTGAGTCATTTCCGCTGTGCTCTCCCCCCTCCAGAAGGATTTCTGGACCTGTTTGTCTTGGCTGTTGCTCTGGCTTCCACTAGTGAAAGCTCTGTTTCCTGAATACCAAGGTCACCCAGAAGAAAACCCAGCAACACCAGCAGCAGCAGCTCCCATTTCAGAACAGGTGTGGGGAGGGAACTCCCTCTTGCCCTAAAGATTTCATTGAGCAATAATTTCCACATCAAGGATACTTCCTATTCCAGCCTTTTGCTTCCAGAACTGGCTAAGCCTGTTTTTAACCAGAGAGTTTCAAGTTGTTCAGGTTTTCTCATCCTGCCCTGATTGTTTGTTTGATTTCATCATCAGCCTTGTTCAGGTTGTGTGTTAGAAGCAAGGGCAGGAGCTAGCTGCACCAGGAGGAAGCAGCAAATGCTCCCATGTGAAAATATCTTCAGCATGTGAGAGAGAAATCCAGATTTGTTATCAATAAAACGAATCCCTGAAGCCAGAGGAATATATTTACATAGATTTAAGTAATGAGCACCACAGTGATGCTGTGGAGTCAGTGCTCTGTTAAGGCAATAGATGGAGAAGCTTCATCCTGGGACAGCACTGCTGTGTCAGAGCTGGCCTGTGTGCTGGGAGGGATCTCTGCAGGAGCAGAGCCAGCACTTCAGAGGTGGTGTCTTTGCAGGGAGTGTGAATGGCACCGTGGCCTGGTCAGTGTGCAGGTACCTTGGGATCTGTGTGTTTGAAGAGACAGGCAATTTGGGGGCCAATGTCCTAACAGCAAATCAGCCAACACTGAAAACGAACTCCCTGCCATCTCTTGAGCTACTTCAGAAATTACATAAGAACAGCAGCTCCTATTTCAGAGCAGATGTGGAGAAGAAAAGCCTCCAAAGGTGCTTCTGAACAGATAATTTCCATGTTAAGAATGTTTCCTAACCCAGCCTTGTGCCCCCCAGTTAGCCTGAGCCAGTTTTGTCAAAGTGATTAGCTTATTTAGTCTGCTCACTACAGTCTCTTATTTCAGTCTTCTGGTTTGTTTTCTTGTACTCTCTGTAGAAGGGAAAAATGTGTGTTTTGGCTGGCTTAGGATTTTAGCTGGGTTTCCTAAGGAAACAAGAATAATGCAATTCTATTTACATGTGTGTGCACATGCATGTTTCAAAACACTCCAGAGCCCATTGGCTAACTTCAGCCACAGCAGGAAAGTAGCCTTAAAAATGTCATGTTTGTACACATTGCATGAAAATAAATGATGAAGCAGAAGAAACAAACCCTCCCTCTGTCCCCACTTAGTAAAAAGGTCTGTCCCTTAGCAGATTCACGCTATTATTCACCTGCCTAGGAGTTTATTCTGCCCCCAGTGAGTGGGGTACATGGTCATTTTAGCAAAGTGCCACTCTAGGTAGGAGTGACTTTGGAGCCTGTTTTTTTTCTTATCTCTACAATACAGGGTGCTGTGCTCATTCCCTGAGCTGTACAGGGTGTAATAACATCTCTCCCAGATGAGCGACTCACAAAGCCCATACCCTTAGGGAGGGCTTACACCGTGCCAGCCCGTGTGGTGCTGCAGAGCAGCCTCTCAGCAAAAGCAGCCAGAGCTGTCATTTTTCTCCTCATAAAATACATTTAAGACCAGAAAATGCTTCTTTGCACCTGAGCAAACCCAACTTGGGTCCTGCCACTTCCTGCCATCAGTGAATAACCCCACAGCTTGGTGGCAGCATTATTGCAGCCACCGGGCAAAGTGGAAGGTCTGTACTGGGTGGAAAGTCTGTACTTGTACTGGGTGGATGGGTTTATAAGCAGGCTTGTCTGGAGTTTGTGGTTTCTGAAGTATTTCTTATCGCTGTCTTTGTGTTTCCTCTCCCTCTTTGCACAATATCCCCTGTGTTTGAGAGGGCCTCTCCTGTGGGAGGGTGGAGTAGCAAGTTGCAGGACAGGCAGGGCGGCTTTTGATCTTCCCTTGATCTTTAACCCAGTACTTTAGGCCCTCCATGTAAAAGAGATTTTGAGAAAGGAGCTGTGGTGAGTGAGCAAGGCAGTAGCATTTCCTTCCCTGAAGAGAGAACAAGCTGGCAAGGAAGCAGACATTGACTGAAATGTAGGAAGGTTATGACTTCCCTAGTCGCAGGGAAGGGAGCTGTGACATTGCTGCCTGGCCTCTCCCAGAGCACAAAACCTAACTTTAGGCTGTCTAAGCACCGTCATTTTCACTGGGAAGCCTACCAGCACACATACCCTGTGTGCTCTACACTTCATGCTGCCAGTTTGCCTTCTAGGCTGGAATCAGGAGCCTTTAAGTAGCCGCTTCACGGTGCCGTGCGGAGGGAGCGTTTAGGGGGATCCTTACCCCACACATATTATCCGTAGCTCTCAGGACAGGGAGCCAATTTTGTGCTTTGGATGGTGATGTGTTAGTGCTGTATTCACACATTACTTCTGCATTAGGAAGTTCCCATTTCTCCCTGCAGAGAAGCAATAAACAATATGATCTTCTCATTCAGCAAAAAGCCTGACTTGCTCATAGGGAAAGTGCAGTCAGCTGATTCTTTACAAGACTTGTTCTCACAGCACAGTGTTTTATCACTGTGCTGTCCTGTGATGAAGCCTCCTTACAATCAGTAGTGCATGGTTGTGTTGCTCTTAAAGCAATAGGCCCCCATTCACAGCACAACAAACCCTGCAGTCCACAGGCATTCTAGTCTGTTCTCAAATCCAGGAGAGAGTGATTCATAGAGCTGGTCCTCTTGGGGCAGGAACAAGTACATCCTGCCAGTTGGAACATGGTATTTGTCATCTTTCTATTATTCAAGCTGTTAGACTGTGTAGTCATCTACTTCCAGTGTGTCTTGTTGGTTTAGTTGTATTTTTGTAGCAGGAGTTCACAGGCAAGGCTTCCTTGTGCAACACAAAACCAGCTCTTTAGATACAGTGGGCTGGGACTGTGCAGGGTTAGATGTTGGCAACTCAACAGTCATCTCCTTTAAAATAATTGTTGTTCTGTGGTTTTATTTCAGGTGGTAACCTTTGATGCAGGAGGAGTGAGTGGTCATGCTAACCACATTTCTCTTCATGCTGCTTTAAGGTACAGTGCCCTGCCTGCTTCACTGAATGCCTCTCCATAGTGTCAGAGGGTGAATGTGATGTTTGTGTGAAGGCAGAAAACTAACAGAGCCAGAAGCAATATTAACTTCACTGATGCAACTGAGTGCCAGGCTGTGGGACGTGACACTGTTTGAGGAAACTCACAGCTCTGTAAAGGACCTACAGCATCCTTTATTATTGCACCTGCCAGTGCTTTGCTACTCTCCCTTTCACTGGGCCTTCTTTGCTCTTCCTGTCCTCGATCCCTCTAAAACATGCCACAGATCACTTTGCACTCCTGGTTTGAGGAAGATGTGTGAATCAGTTGATGCCTGAGCTGGTGGTAGCTGGATTTTGGAAAGTTCTGTACCATTGTTCCAGAGGATGTTGCCATCCTGTCCAGGTACCTGAATTTACCCCTCTGACCCAAGGCCAATTCTTTCACTGAAGCTGTCCCTATTTACCACTCTTCCTAAGTCAATTTGCTCCTTCACCATTTTACTCTTTACATTCTGAGATCCTCTATCTCCATGCTGTGATGTGGGAAACTTGGTAGGTAAAAATCCCTTGTATTAAAATCACCCAGACTTCGCTGCTGAGCCAGCTACTGTGTTTTATTTTCATCCCCTGCTCATTCAGACCTCATTGTGTCCTAGAGACATCTCCTCCAGAGCTGCCCCTGCCTTTCCCAGGCATGAGAAGAACTCTTTGCAAGTATATCTTGTATTTTTAGCACCCATTTGTTTTCTGAATCATCTGTGCAATTCAAATAACTCCCTGACTGTCCTTGCTAACAACATCACAGTGATTTGCCTTTCTCACTTGGCTAGAGAAAGCTGCAGTGCCACAGAACCCATACTGTGACCTACTGATCTCCTCTGGGAAGATGCTGGACGTCTTTGATGCTATCTGATGGTTGGAATTCAGTGTTGGAGGGGATCTCTGCTTTTCCCAGCAACTTCTGAAGTAGCCTAACAGAAGGAAGAGGGAGGGGAGCTAAAGCAGTGTGTTTGTTTGGGCTAAGCAGGGAGATGCTTCCCGGCACACAGTTATTTGAGGAGTCAGAGAGGAACTGAGGTTGATGACTGATGCTCACACCACTGGCACAGAGGGACTGGAGAGTTTACAGCTGCCTCTACCTCTCTGTTTGCTCAGTCAATTGCTGTACAGCCTGCAAATAGGAATGGAGGGCAGGTTGTTAGGTGTTCCTCTACATCCTGAAGAGATAGAGGGAAAACAAGCTAGCAGCTGAAGGAGAACTCTCAAGTTTGATTGCAGCTCTACTGTTGTCTCACTTTGTGGCTGGTCAGAAATCACTTTCTCACCTTTGTGCTTTAGGTTTCCTGGGTGTGCAGTGGGGATGTTAACCATCTTCTCCTCTCAGAGTATGTTTCTAGGAAGGAGTCATTATCTACAAGCCCCTTGAACTCAGACCTTTGCATTAGTCCTTAGCCTACAACAGAGCATTGTCCTGGGCTGATGAGATACACGCTGATAGGAACACCACAGGGTAAGCAGCTCTCATTAAGAGCTGGTTTGTGCCTTGTCTCTCTTCCAGTCCTGAATCATCAGAAAAAAGCTTGGTGGCCCAGTCATCTGCATATGGCAGGAGTGATGCTGTGGCCACTGAAAGGTTAAGTTTATTTTTAGTGGCTTGCTTGCCCTCATTATTTTTCAGTTTGTGTCATGGAGGAAGTAGAGCGTGACTGTATCACCCCTGATTTTCGGTGCCCTGATGAGTTCTCACATATTGGCTGTTGAGGCAGCGCTGGGAGCCTGTGCTGAGGCTGCTCCCTGCCAGCGTGGCTTTGAGAGCGGCGGTGGCTGCCCCTGGGGCCCCAGTGCTGCATGGCAAGAGACAGGCAAATGAACTCTCCCCTCCAGGTATCATGTGAAATGTATTTATTAACCGTGTTTAAACAAGGTCCTGCAGGGTTCTGCCTCCACCGTGGCTCTAAGTGGAAAGGATAAAGCAGAGGGCTGCTGCACTGATCCTCAGCTCTTTTGGATGCTCCACGTCTGTGGGAGATAGAGTTGTGCTCACTACCTAAGAGATTACTGTCTGCAAGAGCAGGGGTAGAAGGGTCTGAGTGACCCATACCACGACTCCTTGCTTCAGGAGGTGCAAATTACTGAACATCATCAATGAGCAAAGCAGTTGAGGAAACGGTCATAGCTGAGCAGATGCTCGGTATTATCTGCTGAGGGCATAAATAAGCATGGTAAATCCTGTGTGACAGGAGTATTTGAGAACCTCTCTTTCCTGCACTTTGAAACGACAGTGTTTGCACTGAGATCACGTGTAATATTGAGGTGGTTTAGTTTTGCATGAGTCATTGTGCATTTTGATTTTTAAACAAGCCCTCTTGCCCAGTAGCCTAGCAAACAGGGGGGCTGTTTGGTCTTGTTTGCTTGCTTAGGATGGAGAGGAATGGTCTTTGTGAGGGGGAGGAAGGACTGTACCACTTCTTCAGTGAGCTATCAAACCCGTTTCATTTCGTTTAGAACAGAAAAGAATAGCCCTTGTCTGCTTAGGGCAGAGCAAACTGAGTGGAAAATAGGAGCTTCTATATTTAACCACTGTGCATTATGTTGTTATAGCAACTGCATCCATAAAACTTATATCAATGATGCCATATAAAAAGCTACATCAAAGAATCACTAGCTGAGCCTATCTCATCAATTCCCTTTGGAAAAACACCTCTCAGTCCTGCAGGATGTTTCTTAGCGTTTGCTGTCGATTGTAAATGAGACTGTGCAGAGGTGGCATTTGGAAGCTTAGTCCTTTATCGCTCTTAAGTTGATTATGAGGCACTTGGAGTGCCACCGATGCCTTGTTGCACTCCCCTGTCGCAGCCTGACTGTTGAATGCCCCGATTATGAACGCTGTGGGACGTAGCACCATGCAGAAGGGTGGCACTGAGGCTCCCTTGTGGAGACCAGCGATGGGCAACACTCAATTCGATATGAATTTTAGGTGCAGCCATTTATTGGGTGAAATCACACCGGTTCTAGACCTTTATTACTGCAAACGGAACAAGCTAAAAACCTGATAATTGGTTACACACACTGTTCACACCCCACTGATTGGTTAGTGATTATAACCAGTCCTGATAAACATATCTTAGAGCTAAATATCTTTAGTTTACCTTTGATGCCTAAAAGCATCCACACACCAGCTGTTTGACCCTCTTCTTATGGCTGGTTCCTAACATGTTCCCTTACTCCCAAGTACATCCCATAACTGCTTCTTGGTTTAGGGCAGCCTGTACCCCTGGCATCAAGGCTGCTGTGTTTTGAGAATGTGATTATTAGGATCCTCTCAGCATGAGGAACTGTTCCTGTCTCATGGGAACACGAGGATATTGTCAGGGCCTATGTCTTCAGTGAAGAGAGCTAGGCCGCTGGCAGGGCCTATGTTTTCAGTGAAGAGAGCTAGGCCTCTGGCAGGCCTGCTGTCCTCCCCGACACTCCCTGAAAGAGGAGGATTGATGAAATGCCACTTTCAAATAAGTATATCAAAACAATGAACAGTGCAATGCCCAGCTAAGTCCCACAGACTTGGTGGGTGCAGTTCTCAAAAGCCACCAAGGGCATTACATCCCTACAAAGCACAGTTCTGCTTGTATTGGATCTCCAAGGCCAGGTCCTTAAGGATGTCTTGAGCAGGAAGCAAGCTGTTTCTTGGGTGATTAGCTTGATGATTACGAATGGTATCCCATCAACCATTTTTATTTGATGTCTTCTTACAGTGTGTAGGGCTAGAATGGGATCTCTCACTCCTTTTAAGCAGCTGTAGCCTGTGTGTTTCAAATGAACAGCATCTCATTTATATTTTTCAAGCAGAGTGCTGGTTTGTATTTCCCTTACCCCTTCCCAAAAAATCCTTTTTTCAAAACTGACTAATATTTGCTCCATCTTGGAAAAGGATTTCCTCTGTCACTGCTGTCTTTGGGAATGTTAAGCCCCTGCTGAAGCTTTAGATTCCCTGCAAAGTAAAGAGGAGAGGTGAAGAAATAAGAGGTTCTGCTATCTTATGTTTCAGCCTTTCTTTTCTAAGTCCAGCTCGCTTCTGGAGTTTGGTTTTACTGATCTCACATGTCTCAAGGGGGAACATAAGGATGGTGGCTGTGATTGCACCCAGACTGCCCCCATAAAGTCAAGGCAGAATTGTTCTCCTCTGTTTACCCTTGGAGACTCTATTCCTTCCCCTCAGAGGACTCTGACCCATGCCTGGCATATATCCCCTAGCTGGCTATGTTGTCCTAGTTTTTCTGTCATCCTCTTGTCCCTGCTCCCTTGAACTGACTAAATTCTTTCATCTCAGCACCCTTCCATGATACTGTGGAGAGCCATTAGGGTAAAGTTGAGCACAGGACACCAGCATTGCAGGGATTCTCCCCATGGTGAGAAGGGGTTTTTTTTCCCCAAAGAAATAGCCCCAAGGAATGTTCTTCCCAGCCATCACTAGGCTGCTCTGCTAGCAGCATGAGTGGAGCAGTGACACTGCACATTCTTCTCCCAGACAGTGCAGGGACCAAAGCACAGAGCCCCAGAGTAGCTGTCAGCTGGAAGAGCTCAGAATCAACGCTGCCTTTTCTGACTGGCAGAATCATCTTTTGCCACTGCAACACCTGTGAGTACAGAGTGTCTGAGCAGTGTTTTACCAACTGCATGTTGCTACATGGTGTAGTTCAGGGTGCATGGAAATAGAGTCAGAAAGTCCAGTTAGGGAGGGAAGAGGCATTCCCGATAGCAAACATTCAACATCTGGCAAGTGTATCCCTCTGAAGTCGCTGGGATTCCTTGGAGACTGGCTGTTCTTCCTCTTTCACATCTGTTTCACCAGATTAAATGGGCAGATTAGAAGTTAGGATCCTGAATGGAGCTCTGACACATCTTTGAGGCATTCATTCTTTGCCATGCTCTTCAAAACTGTATTTCCCCCTTGCTTTGCAGCAGCCAGTGCAGTCTGTTCAGTGGAGGGCTTTGCCTTTGCCACAGGAGCCTATCTGGAGAATGAAGTAATTGATATCAGTGAACAGAACATCACCAAAAGTGTAACCCACCCACCAGGACATCAGTCCTGCTTCTACCCCAGAGGAGTTCTGCATTCCCCAAGATGGAGGTTTCAGCTCCCTTTGGACTTGTTCCTTCTTGCCATCACAGGGAGCTCTCAGTGGTCAGTTGGTGCCTCTTGGGAGGTAGCTCCCTCGCTTTGCTGGCATCTTTCCTTGAGGATGACTGAATAAAAACATGGAATTTGGGAGCCAGCTCAATTCTGCAGTTTGTAGGATGAGAACTGTTGAACCATTTCAGCTTTTCTGCTGAGCAGATCCAGCTGAGAGCTACAGACAGCAAATAGCTTTCAAAGCAGCTGGTCCTTGAAGGAGGATCCGTGCAGTGCAGGAATGGTGGGTCCTTCAGATGTCCTTTTGAATTCCCCTTCATTGCAGAGGCTCTCACTTTCCTTCACATGTGGATCTGAACCAACCACAGGCATAATAAAGAGGGTGCAGCAAGAGGTGCCCTGTGATCAGCTGGCCTCTGGCACTTGCTGGGTGGGTGGGAACAAGCCACCTTAGATCACTTTTTGTTTGAAAAGAAGAAGAATTTACAAAAAGTCTCTGTGGACAAAAAAAAAAACCACAGGGAAAGAGCTCCTGAAAAAGAACCTGTTTGTGTCTGACTTTTTGAGGTTTTATGCCAAACTCTTTCATTTCACCCAAACCACAGCAAGTCCAATCTATAAAACAACATTCCCAAAATGGCAACAACAGAAGAGCTGCAACCTCTCCCCTACTTGGAAATGTCCCATGGAGACAGCTCCAGCAGGGTGGAGATGGGAGTGAGAAGATTGATTTGGGAGAGGATTGGCTGGTTTTGGGAATGCGTGCAGGAGGTAGAGTTTTGTGCTTCTTTCTCTCTCTGCAACCACAGTTCATTGCCATGTCTTGCCTGAGAAATACAGAGCAGCAAGGCTGCAGTTCCTCTGCAGGATTACAGCTGGGTGGAGCCCATTCCCACAGCTCTGAGCCATGCTGAGTACCGAAGCATTTGGCTCAGGACAAAAAGGATGAGGAGAGAATCAGTTTCTTCATGT
The DNA here is from genome assembly GCA_020800305.1 of Porphyrio hochstetteri. Taxonomy (NCBI): domain Eukaryota; kingdom Metazoa; phylum Chordata; class Aves; order Gruiformes; family Rallidae; genus Porphyrio; species Porphyrio hochstetteri. Next base: position 2,479,938 of record CM036925.1, read on the forward strand.
TTGTTCTTCCAGCTCTGCATCAGGTCTGCCTGGCAGCAGCCTTGAGGACCTTTCAGTAACCAAAATACAGTTTGTGTCTCCCTGAACCTGTATACAACCACAGACTCCTTCATTTGTTACTGGATCAAACTTTCCTTCCCTGCTGAAGATGCTTTCTGCTTTCCATGTGGACTGGATCTCTCCTTGCTTCTGTTTCTAGTAGCCAGGAACGGTTATTATTAGTTCACCCTTGAAGCAGCTCTTGCCATCCTTAATTTGCTGTCGGAGCTTTGAAGGTCCCTCTATGGCAGAGCAACACACCCAGAACAGACACTAGGACTTCAGATAGTTAGCCAGATTTCACAACTGCTCACTGCTTTATCTCTCCAAGCTTGTTTTTAAACTTTTCCACCATGCCAGCTTCACCAAGTTCTGAATCGCGTCTTTCGGTGGCCATATTCTAGTTGTAGGGGAAGAAACCTCTGGCAGAAGAGCAGAGTAGAGCAGAGTAGACATTAATGGAGATAGTTAAACCTTCCCCCTCCAACAGTAATGTTTACAGGGCAACATTCAACAATCTTTGTCAGAACAGTAGCACTTGGTGTAGAAGGTGCCCAGGTCAGTGTTACGAGGCTGTTGTTGAGTAGAAAATAGTGTTGCTTGCAGATCTTTGGCTCTGGAGGAGACCATTGGCAGGAGAATCTATTTAAGGCTTGTGTCTTCTGATTGCTGTTTGAGTTCTGCCATGACCTGCATCTCGGGCTTGACTTCTGCTTTGAATTGCTTTGGGTATTCATTACTCCGTGCTTCCTATTTTGTCTGTGCCTGTGTAGCTAATCCTTTTCCTTGAACTTAACCAATAGCCAGAGATAATCCCAGTTTGAAAGTGACTGGAGAAACATAACATTTTACATATAATGTATGTTTTATCCTGGTTGATTTACACATGAACTGTCACATTGTCCTTTGTTGAATACACCACTGTAAGATGATAACAATCTCTTTAAATATTACACAGGGTTAAATAACTTTTCTTTTTGCATCTCTGTTCTCCTTTTGGCAAATGTTCCATTGTTTGGTTTGATGGGGTTTTTTTTCCTTACTGAAGAGCAAGCCTGGGTGTGGGACAGCTCTGAGTGCCATCTGCTGGAGACCTTCCTCCCATCCCTGCGGTGGGCCAAATCTGGAGTCAATGCAAATGGTGATGTGAGCATAAGCGCTCTGAAGCCATGAAGCACAGGACAGAGGAGGAAAAACAAGTGACTTAAAGAGGAATTGAAGCAACTACTCTCTGATGCCTTCATCGTATCAGGATCATTTGCTTACCATCACTGTTCACATCTCCTGGACTGGGCCCTTCATTCCATTTCCAAGGGATGCTTTTTTGCTAGAGGCTTCTCAGGACAAAAGGGTCAAAATCTTAGTGAGCAGAAAGCCAGAGTAGCTTCTTAGATGTCCCAGTGCCAGCACAGGTTAGAAAAAAGGCAGCTTGTCCCCAAAGAGAAGCTGCCACTGAAGCAATGTCCCTGGTGAGCAAACACAAGATTGAAAAGAGCCCATGCTCTGGGAGGGGAATAGCCTTTAGCAGCCTCCTGCAGTTTCCCTTAGTGCAACACAAGCAGTTTGAGAGCAAGGTGGGTTTATGGACCTTATTTGTGCTGTGTCCCAACAGCCAGGATGAGAAAAGTAATAGAGTCACATGGGGAATGTGTGCATCTAGTGTTGGCTGCTGAACTTTCCTATAAAATTTAGCCATAGTAAGTGTGTGTGTGTGTATTAAAAGGGTTTATACCTGTAAAATCAGGATTTTAGTAACTTCACTGGGCATTTCCTCCCATGTTCTCTCTCATTCCTCCCACATTCTCTCTCCATTCACAGGTACCTGCATTCAGAGAGGAAGTTACCTGAAGGTATGTTGCATTATGACCCTGGAGGCATTAGGCAATCATTGACCTGAAAGTTCTGTCCAGAGTTTGATTTGCCTAAGTCACAGCTATTTGCAATGCAAATGAAACCTGCAGCTGAACTCTTCCTTGCCCTTTTATCTCCCTGCAGTTTTTTACCAGCTCAGGCTTCTCTGCAGTCACTTTTCTGTCCTTTGGGGTTGTCCTGTCTTAGTGGTGTGAATTCAGTGTCTGGCCTGTGCCTCTTCCTGTCTTGCTTGAATATAAGTGCTACTTCTGGGTCTCTCAGCTCAGCACCTGAGTTTTTGGTCACATAAGACTTTTCGTGTGTGTGACAAAAGCCTCAGGAACCATTACCAGCTCAGCCAACAATGGTTGCACGTACCAAGCTAAGCTTCCATCAGAATGTGGTCAGTATGGGAAAGGCACTTGAAATTGTTGGAGTGGCTGCTTTGGTCTGTAAGCAAGCAAGTAGTGTGAGAAACTCTCAGTACAAGTAGGGAAAAGAAGTACAGAAGCAGGCTGCCCATGACCCCCTTTTCTAGCTGCTGTCCCAGAGTAGGTCTGCAGCTCCTATCTCTAGCAAACAGTTCTAGTCAGGGATAAATAGGTGGAAGTAATTTAAACACAAAGCTGTGAGCTGTTTCTGCAAAGCACAGCATGGTGGCTCAACCAGGCCCACCCAGTCACTCTCCCAGCTCCCTCAGCAGTCTTACAGACTTTTTCTTCAATGCTAATTCCTGAATCACTGTAGGAATGGGTTGTGTCACAGCAAATCAGTTTTAATTCCCTGCTAGTAGCATGCTGCAGACCAAGATCTGGTGGAGAGAGTGTGAGCCAAGATGACAGAATGCCCTTAACTGGGTTGTAACTCTAGTCCCTTCAATTCCTCCATGTCTCGAACAGGAGTACTGATGCCCCCATCTTCCCTAGGACCTTTTCTTTGTTCAGTTTTGGGATGCAGTTCAGAGAAAGAACAAGGAACTGCAGTGGTAGATGTCACTGCTAGATGTTAGGCCTTACCTGGACTGAACCACCTTCAGGTTCTGCTTGTGTGGGTTTGTTGGATACACTGTGGTCCTGAATATGGGCTGTGCCTCAGATTGGCTCAGGTTTGAAAACAGACCCATATGTAGCCCACATTTCCATTTCTCTAGCAGCATTAAGAGACTCCTGAAGCTATGTGAAAGCTTTGCTGCTCTGATTACATCACATCTGACATGACCTACAAACACCAAAGGAACGGGGAGCTCCCATGCTGCTGCTTACACTAAGCCTTTCCAAATATAGTTCCAGTCTCATTGAAATTCCCAGTATTTATAATTTGATCTGGCAGGCGTGCAGGGCTGTGCATCAGAGGGGCTTAATGAAATAAGAGTGATGCTGGGACTGAGGCTGTCTGGATAGAGCTGAAAGGCATGTTCAGGCCATGGAAATGTGCTGCGCTGCTCTTGGTAAGAGGGAACCATTTGTGGGTGGACCTGTGCAAGCCTGTGTGATCAGGGGCTCCACAGAAAATCTCTTTCCAAATGCAAAAACCAGCTCAGCCTTGCATTGCCTCAGCGATATGCAAACGAGCACCCTAAATATCCACCCTGCTTTGCTTTCTAATGCCTTTCGCCAGTGTAAACACAACAGGCTTTTTATAATCTGTAATCAAGTTCTCCAGCCCAGGCACAAGCACGTGGCTTGTTTCAAGAAGCCGAGACAGCTGCTGGATATGCATCCACCCCTACTGCTGGCCCCATCCCACTATAACCCCTGCTCTTCCAGAAGCGCTGCTGTGCTAACGTCTGGCGGGAGCAGTGGGAGCCTTTAGCACACACAGGTCTGCTAACAAGCGTCTCGTTCTGGGCATACTTGCTGCCCAGTGATTTGGAAGTGGAAAGCCGAGCCGAAGCGGGCTGCGGGCTTCATGTGTTTCTATTCTAGGCCTAATCCGCTCGCTGTATAGATCTTGCCCTTTCTGCCAAGCTAGAGAGGTTGTGTTACACTGTTAATCCCGCTCTGCCCAGGTCACAGCCACAACAGGCTCTGCAAAGCTTCACCTGCTGGTGTCACAGGAGTAGACTCATCAATGGCAGCACTTCTCTTACCCTGCTTGGCAGGAGCAGCCTGTTTCTCTGAACCCTTTTCCATCTCTCCCTGGACTGTACATTCCTTCCCTGCTTCATTTCATCTCACATTCCCATGCAGAGCAGCCTTTGCTGTCAGCATGTGGACAGCCTTGTCATATTGTGAAAACAGAAGGCTCTTACAGTGCCCTTCATTTTGTGAGGCTTGAATGCCATCGCTTTGCCTGATCTGACCGATGGGGCCCTGAGAGGTCAGACTGATCAATACTGAAATCACTTCCAGTTGCTTTGAGCCCTTGTTGCTGAGCTTTGGGGAAGAAACAAGTGTAATTACTGCTTGAATTAATATTTCTTAGGGGAAAAAGAATTACGAGGAAAGGGAGAGTGCATTTTTTTAACAGAGCAGCCCAGACTTCAGAGAATGCTGAAAAGCAAACAGGGGGCTAGTGGGAACGCTGACCACAAGAGCAAGAGGTTCCATATCTGTTCCTTTCTTCTACTGTACCGTAGTGCAGCACCATACTAATTCTTTCACTGGGAAACTATCCACCAACAGACTGGGCTTTCCTGAGCAGCCCGGAGGATCTCTGCAGAGAAGGGGGCAGAAGAATGGTTCTCCTACTCATGGCACATCACAAGTTTGCTTCTAAGTTTGCTACTTGGAAACAAGAAATGTCTTCAGTGAGAGTAAAAACAACTGTCAGAGCACTTCTGTGTGCAACTGTGACACTTGTGGCTGCAGAGCATCCTTTGGAATAGCAAGCTGAAACCTGACAGCAGCTACACAGCATCTGCTCTGGCTGTCACTTGTCAAGGTGGGCCATGAGTGAGAGGGGGCTCAGGCTGGCAGTTCGGAAGTGGCACAGGCCATGGCGGTCACACAGCTGCCTGCATTCCCGCACGTCCCAGGCCTCGCTGCAGGGAGCCTGGCAGTGCCATCCTCCCTTCCAGATGGCGTTACCCAGCTGCTGCTCCGCAGGGACAGGCGCGATGACCTTGCAAGGGCCGGACGGCTGAGGCTGCAGCAGGACGGGAGTAGTGCCGTGGTACGGCACTGACAGGGTTACGGGAGGGCCTTCAGGAGGGAGAGCTGCCAAAGCTGATCCCAGCCCGGGCCGGGCAGCGCAGGCCGGAGGCAGGCTGTGGGCCCCAGCTCCTTCCGCGCTGGCGGACACCGCCATCTCGCGGCAGGTCGTGGCGGGCCGGGCCTGCAGCGAAGGTCCCTGAGCTTCAGGAGGGTTTTTCCTCCGGTTCCTGGCACAGCGCAGACTTTGGTGCCGGTGATTCCCTTCAGGCCTCTAAGCCTGCCTTTCTGTACCCACAGCGGGAGAAAAGAGCTCCTCTGAATGCTCCATCCACCCAGCTGAGGGGACATGTCCTGGGATGAGAGCAGGAAGAGAACTGGAAGGGGAGCCTGTTCCTGGAGCTCTTGTGAGGCTGAAGTAGTTGCCAGTTCTGCATTTGAGAGCAGCAAAGACTATTGAAAAGTTAGAACAAATTGTGCATCCTCCTGAAGGAGAAAGGAGAAAGAAGGGAATTGAAAGGTCCTGGAGATGTGCTGGAGGGGAGTCTGTCAGGGCTGCCACGTCCTGCCATTGCAGGCCTTGGGGGAATAAAAGCAAGATCTTTCTTTGCAGGGAAATGAGTTAGGGTCGCTGGGGAGAGGCAGGGGATGCAGATTTCTTGTGGGGGGATTTGTGGAGGGTTCTCCTGTTTATGCTGTTTGTTCCTGGGTTCAGTGTGTCACAGCCCTGGCGGGAGAAGGACTGGTGCTGATGGAGTATCTTTGAGCACCATGCTCTACTTTGGAGACTTCTGGGGGCTTCTTCCCCTGCCTCTCCAGGAAATTAATTCACCATAAGAGCAGCAAGTTTTGTTTTCCTTTCTTGTACTTGATAGAGGCTAGATTGAAGGATCTAGCAGATGTCCCAAATAGGGAAGTTAATACCACGTTGACTGCTTGGATCCTTATGGGACGAGATTCCTCAGCAGATCTGCAGAGGGCTCCTAGCAGAGGCTTCATCACCTCTCCCAGAATCCCACTGCATGTAGTTAATCTTTCGGAAAAGACGTTTGCTTCTGCCCCAGTCCTCAAGAGTCTCTTCCCTTAGGAGGGCACAAGTCCTGCCTACATTTTAGAGCCAAGAGGTATTTGAGCACCACCAGTTCCCTTTGTGCTCAGGACATTACAGCTTAAGAAGTGTTAGACATGTGAGCACAGGCTTCATGCACTAGAATAGTCCATGAGGCAGCTTTTGTAGCAATTCAGCACTGGTCTTTGTCTCCTTTGTATAATTGCACTGTTCAAGGGCACACTGAGGAAAATCTCATTGCAAATCTGGTTGTGTATCTGACCACCTGTGCAAACTGTGACTTTGTCCTCTTCTGTCAAACTTCAATGCACCATCTGAAACGTGGAGCATACTCACAGCAGCTTCCAAGCCCTAAGAAATCCCAAAGCAGTGCCCTTGAGAGCTACAGGCAACCATCAGTAGCTCCGAGTTCATCAGTGGAGACAATGTAGCCATGGTAAAAAAATTAGCAATTAACTTTTGAGTTCAAGGGGCTCTTTAAAAAGAAACAAAAATCCACACCAGTAGAATCTCTATACACGTTACCTTCATCTGCTTCAACACAAACATGAGCACTGAGCTCTGTTAAAGTGTAACTGCCTGAGTTAATAGCTGATACAGCCATTCCCAGTAAATATTTCCTCTGTAGCTAAGAATCAGAGTAGAAAGAGGAAATTTCATTTTTGTAGTTGAACCAGAGACTGCTGTTTTATATTTCCATTCTCTGATACGGTGCCAGCTCTCAGAGTGCCACCTGTGCCTTCCCCTTTGAGTCTAAATACACAGGAATAATTCAGATTATAAGGAAAAAAGCCCACCAAGCCCTCTGGTGTTCAGAACTAGCTTTGCTTTCCACAGAGCACATACAGAACAAGAACCAGTACAAAGGGTCATAGACATGGAGTGGGGACTAAGAGATCCCAGTGGGAGCAACAGTAGGAGTTGCTCCTTTTTTGCACAAAAAGGATGCCCATGGCCAGCAATACACAGAAGCCTGCAAAGACCTCCTGAGCCTGGAGAGATGGTCACCTTGCAAGGCTGTTGTTCTGAAATATTTATTCTCCTTCTCTCTCTCTCTAGGATGTCGTGTGCTCGTGCTTGAATCAGTGAATCTCTTCCGGAAGTACATGTCTGTCCTGGATGTACCCATGTCCTGCCTCCTGCCCAGAGATGCACTCTTCATACTCACAGAGGAGGAGACTGAACAAGCCCGGGTGAGATGCGTGGTACCTGCTTAGCCTGTTTGAATAGCTGATCATCATTGTGAAGACTTTAGTCACTCTCTTCGCAGAGAACTTAATATATATGGATTGTAAATGTCACTAATGGATAATCTGTAGTGATTTGTAAAATATGAGTGGACAAGACAGGCTGCTTCATGTGCTGGGTGGACTGCAGGAGAGGGCTGAGCAGATCTGCAGCTCTGGATCCGTGGATCTCTCTTAACTAAAGACCACAACTTGTGGTCCAAAGCACTTCACAAGTTTCCTTCTCTACTGTGTATTTTTTGAACCACTTTGCTGCATGAGATCTCACACATGTAGAATCATAAAATCACAGACTGGTTTGGGTTGGAAGAGACCTTAAAGATCATCTAGTTCCAACCGGATCATTTAATCCACAGCACTCTATATCAGAATCTGATTAGCTCCCCTTCCATAGCATGAAAATATCTGCCCCCCGTTGATCCACCAATTACAGAACTTCCCTGCTTTTGAGGCTGCTAAAAGGTAAGAGTTATATATGGAAACTGCTGAGATAAAAGTAGCATTATTCCCTTGATTTGTTGTTTCTGAAATCTGACCTTTCTAAGCTGGAGCACTATAAATAGAAGCTCAGTTTCAGCTGGCAATCTATGATCGGAAGCAGCATGCGAAGTGTTCTGATACACAGCTCTCAGGTTTCTGCTTCCCCAGCATGTGAACACCCAGGCTTGAGATCAGGTGGGGAAGAGGAGCTCTGTGTGACAAAGAAACTGTCACAGTATCAATGTGCAGCTAATAACGTTCTTTCTAGCAGGACTCCTCTGAGCCAGCACTCCACCAGGGATGAGGGGGCAGAGAGGCCTTTCCCAGCCTTTGCGCCCCATGAGTAGGCAGCCTTCTACCTCACACTGCCGCTTCCCTGCTCACTGAAACAGGCTGTCCTATAAACTGGCAGTGAACCTCACAGGATGCCTGGGAAACTGCCCTCACATTAGGTGTGGAAGGTTCTTGTAATGCTTTCTCAATTCTTTCTCCTTCTAGAGAGCCATGCGGTGTCATCGCAGCCAGCTCCTTTGGTTCCGCCACGTCTATGTGCTTTTCTCACGCTATATGGTGATCAACTCACTCCACCTTCTGTAAAACAACAAGTTGCTCACAACTTCAGGGGGAAAAGAATGAGTGAAAAAAGGACCATGCCAGGCCCAGGACTAAGGAAAAATCACCTGTTATGTGCTGAAGAGGACAGGATTCTCTTTGTGTACCCTACACAAACCAGACTGTAGGAACTTCTGAGTATCTTGTTACCTGATACATTGAGATGAACAGGGTTCAACAGTTACTCTGTTTTCTCACTGTAGAAGTTTAAATGGGATAAGAAATTTGGATTAATCTAATTAGGAGTCAGAAGCAGGAGTATTCTGCATTAAGGAAAACATGGCACAAACTGTTTTTCCCCAAGAGGATACAGATGCAAGGACTTCTTGGCAACTATCTCTTGGTGCTTCTGTAACATTCAGTATCAGGAGTAACTTTTCAAAGACCATGCTACCTCCACAGATAGAACCAGAACAAGAAGCCCTGTATTACTCAGTTAGAACTTTAAAAGGCCAAAGCTTATGAATAAAACATCAGAAATCATACAAATTTCTCTAATTGCACCGGTCTTTGCTGCTGCTGCTTCCATACGCATTGTCTTGCAGGCTCCACCTTCACAGAGTATCCCTCATGAAACATGAGTGTTTCTTCTTGCTTCAGAACACGGGGCTTGAGATCAACTCACAAGAGTCTCAACAGGACCTAAGAATGAGGTGCAGGAGGCCCAGACTGTAAGGAAGTATTTTATAAGGCAAATACAGAGATAAAAATTGCCAGAGATGTTTCAAAAGCTGTCCTGCTTACATAAGAGACAAGTGCAAGACTTCAACATCCTGTACGTTAAAAGGTAAGTGAAGCAGCTTTCAGAGGTTTCATTTTGTACCCAGGACAGAGGTTTTACCAGTGAGTTGGGTTTCTGCGGGGTCATGGTGGCACAAAGTCAGTGATCAACACTTCTGTGGGCCTTTGCCCTCGCTCACCTGGGCTCACACCTAGAGGAGGCATCTTTCCTGGATCTGCACAGCTGCTCATTGCATAGTCAGGGTCAGAGCCTGAGTTGCCAAATCCCATCTGTTGCTGTGAGCACACCCTCCTCCAGAAGACACAAACAAGTTCCTGGTTGTACTGCAGAACGTGCCCATTGTTGTGTGAGTGTTGAACTCTGTTCCCTGGCCATGAGTCAGTGCCTAAGCATATGCCTACTCAGCCTTAAAACCATGAGTAAACCCAGGCCTAAGTAAAATAGTACTTAATCACATGAGGAAGTTTCCTGGCCCCTGTCTTGCATGCAGCTAAGCATCTGTGTAAATGCCACGCAGAACTTGAGCCTGCTAAGCTTTTTCAAAGCCCCACTAAGTTTAAATCCATGGTCAATTCATTGAAGCAAATGGAGAAAAACCAGTGTAAGTTAATGCCGTGTCCTGTACAAGAGATTATCTTATACAGGGTGTTTTTATAAACCAGACTTGAAACACAGGTAATATCCATACAAGATTAGACTTTTTTATTATTATTATTATTTTTATATTGCTCTGTTTGTGGTGATTTAAACTTTAGCACAGCTAAGGGCAAAGGACCGAAATAGCAGCCCTGGGGTGGTTTATGGGACAGAGGTGGTTTGAAAATGGAAAGTCACAAATGGATGGGACAGGCAGCATAGAAAGATTTATTTAAGAAACAGAGAAGAGGTAACAACAATGTGGAGATTGACTTTTGCCAACCCTCACCCAGGAAAGCGCAGGCTACAGTTCCACGGCAGTGCTCCGAGTTCAGCTGCTGGAAGGGTGTGTCAGGGTTTTGACATGTCTCTGATGGTCTTGTGTTCCTTCATTGCCTTCTCCCATTCCTTGCCATTGATATCCTCTGTGACAATGGTCTGTACTGTCCCATCATCCAGACAATGGGGAGCTATTCCTGAAGAAAGACAGAGTACATAGAAACCAGCTTGTCATAGGTAAACTGTGGGTGATGCCTGCACCCCTCTGTGCGTGGGGCATCCCAGGGAGTGGTACATGCTCAGCCCAGCCACTGCTGAGGGGCCTAGATGAGAAACCTGTCATGGGCAGAAGCCCATGTGTCATAGGTGACTGTTTCTAAAGGAGGAGCCACGGGGTCAGACTGCAGTTCTAGATGTTTAGCCCTTTGGGAACAAGCTCTTAAGACACATGCTGCTTGCTGCTGTCATGTTAGCACCCAACAGAGTCTTTATCCAAGGTTTGCTATGTGGTTAACTTTAGTTACCACAGTTTACTCTTTCTACCTACCATAACCATCTGGATTAGAACGAGGAGTATAAAAGCTCTGTACACCACAGGTCTTGCAGAATGTGTGCTGGGCATGATGTGTGTTGAAGGTGTATGTTGTCAAATTATCAGCACCCTAAGCAAATGAAAAGCAACGTAAGTTTTCCACATAAACAGATGTATTACTTTCTGTGGGCCTGTAGCTAAGCAATGTAAAGTTTAAAATGCCACCTTCATGTCTCTACTTGAGATACAGTTCTGCATTTATGCTTCTTTTCTGAACCCCTGTGCTTTGTATATACACGTGTCCATAAGAGTCAAGCCTGAGAACTGCAAGAGCTTTAACATCATCTCACTAAATAAGATGCACTAACACACCCACACCAGGCAGCATAAAATTCAGCCATTTCCCCCAACCAGCCATAGCAAACTTAAGATAGAAAACTGGCTGCCACTTGCATCTTTGAGGATACCACTGGATTATACTGCTCGTGTTCACAGCCATGCATTCTTACTCTACCTTCAGCAGCTTGAAACGCGACGCTGGGACAATGAAGTGTCTGTTCTGTTTCTTTGTGCAAATACTGCAGCTGTAAAAGAAAAAGCAGATCTTTCTAGAAGCAGTGGACAAGTTACAGTACAGCACTCAGACCTAGTGTGGACTTCTTGACAACAAATTCCAGTGCCAGCCGCTGGGTAGCAGTTAAGTGTTCAGCATGTGTGGTCAGAGATGTAATAATGTTCACTTAAGAAGAGCAAGTTATAAAGGGGCTGATGTGCTTTGAGCCCACTGCACTAAGAGGAAATGTAGAGCAGATGGCTTGTACTCACTAAACCTCTTGTGATGCTTCCTATGAGTGTGGACACCAGACCTAAGTCCTGCCCAGGGAAGCAGCACCTGTGATCACCAGCACTGATCCCATATTGGATCAGGACATAAGCAGGAGAATACCCTATGGAAACAGCTCAGAGGATGTTGTTTTCTTTTAGCTCTAAGGTAGTGATTGGAAAAGCATACGAGCTTATCTTCATCTGTGAGAATAAAGAACAAACCCAACTCACTTGCAGTTAAAAACATGCAGGTCTGCTGAAGCCCAGACCTCAAAGCGGACAGCTCCGCAGTGACAGCCTCCTGTGTGCTTGACCAAACCTCTGTATTCACTGGAGAGAGAAATGACAAGAGAGGTTTTGAGACTGTATTTTGGTTTTGGCCATGAAAATTAAAGCTTGTTACAGACACCATGATGTGATTCTTCTCTAAGCAGTTCCCAAACACCCAAAAATGTATCCGCAGAAACGTGTTTGAATCAAATGTGCCAAACTGAGAGAAGAATGGCTCTGCAGCAATTGCATTTCTGGTTTAATTAAAATGGAGAAAAACAAAGAAGAGCAACAGTTCAAGTAAAGTACACCCTGCATGCACTAGGAGACATGCTCCCCTGCCACGGTCCAGGTCAGAACACTGACCTGGGCTACAGCATCATCTCTGCACAACAATACATAGAAACAAGCAGCATTATCACAAGACAACCCTCTTGGAACTGGGCACTCAATTGTCTCACAATTCTACTCACTACTAATATTCTTCCATTTAAAAGCTGGGAAAAGGCAGGGAAGTGAATTCTACAGAAAATTTGAAATGCATTTTATTTTCTGTTGTAATTGCAGAGGAGCTTCACGATCAAGGAATTTCTGAGCTTGTGCTTTTCCCTCTCCCCTGCGCTGCCTCCATAGCAACCGGGTACAATCACCGTGCCAGGTTAAACGCGAGCTGCAAAGGGAAAACCTTTTCCTTCCCGAATTTCACTCCCCCGGACAGTAACTGATTACAGCCCGGCGATGATGTGCAGTGCTCTGGGCGGGGGTGGGGGGGGGAAGAGCACAGGAAATGGGTGGAGATTTAGAAGCTGAGCCTCACGGATCCCGCACGGTGCCCCCAAGGGCATTTGGCATGGGAGAGCCCTAAAACAACGCAAGCCGTGGCGTAAGAAGCCACTTTCTCCGTGGCGCGTGCGGGGACCCTCCCCGCTCTTCTCTGCAGCTCTCCAGAAGCCTGTGTTTACTGCTGGGCACCTGCTTCCAGAGGACGGTGACCTAACGGGGGAAGAAGCCTCCGGACAGGGTGGCTCAGCCTGGAAGCCGCGGGAAGAGCCGCCTCGGCCCCGTACTCACTAGGCGTCCAGCAGCAGCCGCGCCGCCTCCTCGCAGCTCAGCCGGTGCCGCTCCTGGAAGGCGGCCCAGCGCCCGCTCTGCGCCCCCAAATCAAAGGGGCCGGGCACCCCCGGCCCCGACGGAGGTTCGCCCGTCTTCTTCTCTCGCCCCCGGCGGCTCCCGCCCGCGGGGGAGCTGGCGGCCACGCTGCCCCGCCGGGACCGCCGCGCGTTGCCCGCCGTGGCTCGCCCCATGCGCCGCCGAGCGTAGTCGCGTCGAGTCCGCCAGGGGGCGCCGCAGTGTCGTCGCGCCGCACGGCGGGATCGGGGGTGAGCCGGGGGAGGGGCCCGGCCCGGCCGGTAACGGCGGGGCACGGAGAACGCTCCGCGCCCGGTGTCGGCCCCGTCTGCCGGCTGTGACGGGGGGCGGCGGGCGTCCGGGACTGGAAGTCACCGCCCCACGCCGGTTTGCTCAAAGGAAGGGCTCGCCTCCTGCATGTAAAGCACGGAGTGAGGCTGAACCCGCCAGCTCTGCTCAGCTTCAGGCCGAAGTGCTTGCGAGGTGCCTCACCGAGTCAAGGATGTCAGGGTGCTTTGCAGACCTGAGGTGCTGTCAAAGTACATTGCTTCACATCGCCCCCCCCGCGTTTAGAACCCGAGAGCTGCTGAGCAAAGCGGCAGGGAAGCCGGGCCCACCTTCAGGAGTGTCTTTAGTCCTTCCTGAGGTTTGGAATGGTTATGGCAGCCTGAGGGAGAAACGGGTTTAACACGCTCCCACTAGACACCTAATCAGAAATTGTGTCACCGAAGTCTTGAAAAGGAAAACGAGGTAGTACGTGTCTTCAAAAGAAAACAAAAAGCATACGGAAATGTGACAGCCCCTCTCTAGTAATAAATATCTAAGAAAAGGTTATTCTTGAACTTCTGAGAGACAATGCTGTTTCTCAGGTAAAACTTCAATACAGGGGAGAGGTCAAAACTTGTAGGTGTCCAGGTCACCTTTGAGGTGGACGGGGAATATCACTCCAAGAACAAATCTTTGTGCCCAGTGTTGCAGGACTGGGAAATTATTTTGTTTTAGTTATAATCAGCAATTTCTATTTTCAACAGGACTTAGCGTCTTGCTCTCCTCAACAAGGGGAGCAGGGAAAGATGTAAACAAGTGAGCTGACAGGCTGTTGCGGGGTAGAAGAGGCACCAAAGGGTCATATCTCAGCCAGCAAAGCAAGTGGGCAATGATGAAACGGCTATCAGCATTCTGTGGGATGGAAAACAGCTTTAAAAGCATATGACTACAGTGCGTAGGCTGCCTCCCGAGATGGCACGTACCAGGACTCACATAACAATCCTGTGGCTCAGCACCTCTCTTCCCTAATGACAGTAAAGGATACCGAGTTACAATTTCCTGTTGCTCCTCATGTGAACCACTCTACTGGTTACTCATCCTAATGGTACCATTTTAACACACCCTGTGTATGACAAATTCTGGCCCATGCCAGCATGTTCATCCGTAGTTCTTGACCTGAGCCACTCCCAGACTTTTAGTCACGCCAGATTTCATGTCAGTCACCTTTTGGGAGAAAAAGTCACTGAGGTGAAACTGGAGACCACAAACTGAAACCAAACGTGGATTAATTAACCTTCAGTGCGGCGTACGGCCAGCAGCAGTCACAGGTTTCAGCCTACATGATCTGTCCATTTCTAAAAACAGTTAACTGTGCTAAACTGAAAGGCAGAACATATTTCAGGAGCTTGTTAATGATCAGCTCACACAAACAGCCTCCTCTCTTGGTGCAGGAGAAACTAGCACTTGTACACTCCCCAAAAAACAGTTCCAGTGAGAAAAATGGAGTATGCAGTCCATGTAACATCTGCAAATCTGTCCCTCTGTGAGCCCCTCCACACCGACTTCAGCATATTTTAAATGTGGGAAGCATTTTGAGAAGCTAAATTCTGTTCCCCTGCGACACTTCTGGATAAAGAACTGGAAGAGAAAATGGAAGAACAAAATGCAGCTGTGTTCCAGAAACCTAGAGTCAGAAATTCTTCCTCCTTTTTCATTTCTTTCATATTTCATTACAAAGGACTCTTAAAGCTCAGCATTGGGTGTGACATAAATAATCATTTAAGAGTTTTATAGTGGGTCTCTGGCTGATGATAAATTTCAGTGGTACTCTGATTGTGTGCCCTTCATTTCGGTGATGGTGTGCTGTGCTGTCTGTGTACCTGTGTACCTGCTTCCCGGTGCCGAAGAGTTAACAGCTTTCACTGTCACAGCCTTACTTCCAAATCTGATTAAATGTTTGCCCAACAGCAGTAGAAGCCAATGGCTTGATGAAGAATGCTCTGCTCTTAAACTTCTGACACAAAATGGAGCAGGAAGAATTATTGAGATAGATTATAGGATGGACAGGAGGAAAAGTCCAGTAAATCGCTGTTCTTTTTAGCTGTCTTGTGATATTCAAAGTTCAACAGCTGACGTGGTTGGTTAATGTTAAAGTACAAAGGTGGTTTTTCTGTGTCATCCCAGTGCTGTTTGTGTAACGATGACTCAGCTCTGCAGGCCTGGCTTGCAGCCCACACTGAGATTCTGTCTGTGTGGGCATTTTCATCACAAAAGCAGCCCTGAAAGCAGCAGTTTGGGGTTAAAGAGAATTAGAAACTCTGGATGTTTTTCATCCCATACGCAGGGATACAGCGGATAGCTAATGCCAGGCTTAGAACTGAGGTAGTTAAAACTACATAGTTTGCTCAGGGGAGAAACATGCCAGTGCTTGGATTTTAGTCTTAATGTGGTGGAGGGGACATTGTCCTCAGCATCAGAGGATCCAAGCTGGATCTGAAGACAAAATACAGGAGGTATCACATCTCAGCCCACAAACAGAGGCTGTTCAGAATAGCCTTGACAGTATTTGGGTTTGTTCACTGTTAGAGAGGTTCCATCAAAACACAAAAGCCTACTAATAAATAACAATTAACAATGTTTTAGGACTTACTTTTTTCTGTCCTTCTTTTTTTTTTTTTTTCAAGGTGCTGCTTTGCTATCCTGCTGAAAAAACCTCACCCCAGAAACCACAGGCTAATTCGGCTCAGGCGCAGCAGAGAGAACGCGAACAAAGAGAACTCCTTCACTGCAGTGCAGCTTGGAGCAGATCCAAGAGACTCACAGGCAGGAGGCAGACTGAAAAGATGCAGACAAGTAATTTTTAGATTAGACCCAGTTATTAATCGCTGCTTTCACTGGCGTAACGTGCAGACACGAACCTGTGATTTTAGGCTGATGGTATCTTTATAAAATGCCCTTTAGAAGTCTCCTTACATCAGAAGCATCATGAATTGTAGGTCATCTAGACCTACAAAGGAGGACATGCCCAAGCCTGTTTATTGTGGCAGCACAGATCTTAAACCTGTATCACGTGTCCTCCGAAGTCAAAATACGCTTTAAACAAACAGGGAGACAAAGGAGCATTGCTTGTTTTCCTCCTTTTACTATAAATCTGGATCTCAATTTGTTTTTCCTAAGCTTTCAGCTCCTTAAGTTGGTGGCTTATTAGAAACTTTGCTTATTTAAGGTATTTTTAGCACAAGGCTTAAACCCCAAAACTCAGTTGTCTTTTTTTGGTCCTTTCGTAATATTACTTTGAATTGTGACTCACTATTTTTGTAACCCTGGAGCTTGGCAGTGCAAGGACAAGCACTAACATGCCACAGCTCTATTTGTCTTGTGGCTGGAACTTCAGCAAAGACTGGGTCTTACTGCAGTGTTACAGGTTTGGGGAGAAAATATTTATCTCCACAGCTGCAAACAGGTAAATACAATTCTGCTGTGTCACACACAGTGAGAGAGACCTGAGGTAGGTAGGAGTAATATTAGGAAATAAGAATATACATTATTTTTTCCCCTATGGCAAGCAGCCCTATTTTTATCTGGACAAAGGGACAGTACTGAACTTGCTACACATACTCAAATCGCCTGACTGGCTGGTTGTCCCAAGTTAAACCCTGGTAACTAAAGATAAACAAGATTGCTTCATGTGACATCGCTCATGTAGAAATGATAGGCTTGTTGCTAAGACATTAGTGTACATAAAAACCAGACCCAGCTTGTGTTCTAGAATGTACAGATTCATTGGGATCATTTCTTTGACCCCAGATTCTCCTCTCCTGAAAGTAGGTTGCTATATACTGCTGCCCAATGACCTACTTTTGAAAGCACTTGGAAAGAAATACGTGTTCCTGACTGCAGGCCCCCTGCCCTGGCAAGGGCTGGAACCACCTGCGCAGTCAGGCCTGTCACAAGATACAGATTTCTGGGGTTTTTTTCAGCTTTGCATTTATTTATATACAGTTCAGAGTCAGCTGCTTGACGATTTTTATTCAGCATGAGCTACTTGAGAAAAAGTGGGATGTATTTTAAATGCAGATACGAAGCGTGGAACATTCAGAGCACAAGTTTATCACACAGAAAAAGCCTGGGGATGGGAAAAGAGGTATTTAAGCAGCTCTCTGTACACAGTCCCCAAAACTGAAGAGGTGGGCATGGAGATGGCTATTACAGATTAATAATTGGGAAAATTCAGTGAATCCCATCAGTGGAGGAGGCTGCAAAATGCTAATGGTGGCCTGCGCAGAGGACCTCACCCATAGGCTATGGAGATTAGCTTAATTAGGCCCTGGAGTTGTGTGCACAAAGCCTGACTCTTCTGTTTATCTCTTTTGACAGAGGGATGGATAACTGAGGAAAATAATGAGGCTTTTTGCATGGAGTTGATGAATTTAATCCATAACTGCTTTTAAAATAGTCTGCATTCAATGTCAGTACATTGCTGCCTGTGTTTGCTTTGGGTAACGTCATTTCCCTGAAGCACAAATTTTTCATGAGGCATTATTAACAAGGTATTTAAAGTAGAGCCATCTTGTTGGGACATTACTCTGATCTGTTGATTTGAAAATTTAAACAGAAACCAAACAACAGTAGTGAAAGCAGATCAGTCACGGGGTTTAGCCATACTCAGAAAAAAACAAGGGAAGCCTCTAGTGTTTTCTGGTTTACTGAGAAGGAAACAAAAAATAAAGAAATTTCTCCTCCATCTAGAGGGACATAAAAACCCAAAGGCATGTGCACATCCATAATCTCCAGCTCAAGAGATGTTGCCTTTCACTCGTACCCCTCCTTCCAGGATGCCATGGTATTGTTCAGCTGGGGACAGGTTCCTGGAGCAGTGCCTGGGATATGCAGCATAGCCAGGTCAGCCACAGAGCAAACATTTAGTCACACAAACAAAAGGAACCTACTGGAAACATTGAGCAAAGCTGGCAGCATAATGAAAACAAACGTGATACTGCCTAAATCTGCCCTTTATCCTAAATTTATGTAGCTGAATAATATTTTCAAGGTTAGTTATTGCCATGGAGCTGTCCCTGAACTTTCCAGTCACCATTTTCCTCTCTTCCCTTTTTCATGTTGTCAGTAATTACTGTTGGGATGATTTATTTCCTTTTTACTGTAAACCAGGAGGTGCTAGGAGACATAAGCCCTGTTAAAGGAAAGCAAAAGGGCTTTGTTGTTGGGGTATTTTGGTTGTTTGGTTTTGAAGGGGGAAGATAGGGTACTGAATCCTGCAGCTGGTGTGTGCTTCTGCTTTGGAAGCAGAGGATTTAACAGTAAGTTCATCTGGCTCATTAAAGGAGCTAGCAGCAGATAAAACACCACCATATAAATAAAAGCCTTTCTGGACCGTGGGCACCCCAGGTTTAGTTATGATATAAAATGAGTTAAGAGCCAGTCAGAAAGGTATAATGAAGCTTAATTAACATGTGGCACATTTCCGTATGTTCAGCTCACAGAAGGAAGTTGCTCCCTAACCCGACCAAAGCTTCCTGTTTTGAAGGCAAGTAAACAGCCATTTGAATGTCAAATGTCAGCGTTTCACCACGGGGGTTGTTTTGCAACCTCACTTGAAAGAATCAAGCTGTCAGCTAGCTGAAGCGGTTCAAAGGGCTGCGTGGCAAGGAGCACATGCAGCCTGACACACCAGGAGTCACCAACGCTTGCCAAATTCCTAAATGTGTTTTTTCCAGCCTTTTCTAACTCCCTTATGCCGTTTCCAGCTATTCCTCACGGGCTCGGGCAGGCCTGGCCCCGCATGCCTCACACCACCCAGCAAAGGGGCTCAGGCAGAAAGATAACCCCTTTATCCCCCAGGGCCCTTGTACCCCTACCGGTGCGAGGCTCCCCCCGAGCGTTGCCTGAGGCTGACACAGGAGTAAAGGGAGAGCCCTAGCCCTCTTTCCCTCACTCATCCCGTCAGGGCTCTGGGCATTTCTCATCCCGCCGCCGCCCCCCCGCCCGCACGCACAGTTTCCTTCCCCCCCCCCCCCCCGCTCTCACCGAAATCTGCCTCCGCCAAGCAGCTCCACCCTGGCAACAGCGCTGACCTCACCGCGCACCAATCAGCGCCGAACAGCGCCCGAATCTTCCAGAGCTTACCCTTACAACCGACGCCGCGCCACCCCCGCTCTTATCTTGCTTTCCCCTTCGATCAACCAATCAACGCTCAGTGTTCTGACCTCTGCACCAATCAGCTCCCAGCTTCCTTGTCAAACTACCGTGCGCATTCAGATTAACCCGCTTCTCGAAGATTTGTAGTTTTCGGGGTATGAGACCCCCACACCGAGGCCCCAAGACCCCTCTGCGCCTGAAAGAGGGATTGGAGAGGGAGAAAGGCGAGTATTTTGTCCCGTCAGGGACCTTTTGCTTGGGACTACTTTGGGAGGCGGATGGACACGTCAGTTCAGGGGGCGGGGACTAGCTGTCGATCAGGCTATAAATAGGCGTGTGGCTGCGACACTTTTATCAGCAGGAACGGAGGATTCTTACTTGCGGATAGCAGCGTACAGGGCCGAGACGTGAGTGGCGCGGCGGGAGGGCTTGGAAGGGAAGGGGAGGGGGGGACGGGACGGGGTGGGGGGAGAGGAAAGAAAAGACAAGACAAGACCGCTTTTGTTGGGGGGAGGAAGCGGGAGTGGGGCGAGCGCTTGTGGGGGGGGGTCTGTGCGGTTGGGGGTGAGGCGGAAGGAGTTGCGCGGTGTCCGCTCTCGGAGCCGTGCTGCTCGGAACTGAGGCGAGACTAAACAAAAAACCCCGAAAATATACCGCCTTACGGGAAGGAGCGAGTCTCGTGGGGAAATAATGCCGAGTCTGCCTCCCCCGGAAAGCGGGCTGCTGAGTCACCGCCTCAGGCGAGGAGCGCGGGGCTGCTGGCATCGTTCGCCCCCGTGAGGTCCCACCGCTGCAGTGCGGGAGGCGGCAGTGTGAGGGGGGCAAGGGCTGGGGAGCGGCGTGCTGAGGGGCTCTTAGGAGAGTGTAGTATAATAAGCCTAAAAAAGAGATTAAATCAGTCAAAATAGTTGCAAGTAGTTGTAGAAAATGACAATGAAAAATGAAAACGGAAGCTGTAATGTATTTTTTAAATCTTTAAACTGTTTTTGAGTATCTATCTAATGCTGAAAGCTACCTGTGTTTTGCAGTTCAACATGCAGATCTTTGTGAAGACCCTGACAGGCAAGACCATCACCCTCGAGGTTGAGCCTAGTGACACCATTGAGAATGTGAAGGCCAAGATCCAGGACAAGGAAGGCATTCCTCCTGATCAGCAGAGGCTGATCTTTGCTGGCAAGCAGCTGGAAGATGGCCGCACCCTGTCTGACTACAACATCCAGAAGGAGTCCACCCTCCATCTTGTGCTGCGCCTGAGAGGTGGCATGCAGATCTTTGTGAAGACCCTGACAGGCAAGACCATTACCCTCGAGGTTGAGCCCAGTGACACCATTGAGAATGTGAAGGCCAAGATCCAGGACAAGGAAGGCATTCCTCCTGATCAGCAGAGGCTGATCTTTGCTGGCAAGCAGCTGGAAGATGGCCGCACCCTGTCTGACTACAACATCCAGAAGGAGTCCACCCTCCATCTTGTGCTGCGCCTGAGAGGTGGCATGCAGATCTTTGTGAAGACCTTGACAGGCAAGACCATTACCCTCGAGGTTGAGCCCAGTGACACCATTGAGAATGTGAAGGCCAAGATCCAGGACAAGGAAGGCATTCCTCCTGATCAGCAGAGGCTGATCTTTGCTGGCAAGCAGCTGGAAGATGGCCGCACCCTGTCTGACTACAACATCCAGAAGGAGTCCACCCTCCATCTTGTGCTGCGCCTGAGAGGTGGCATGCAGATCTTTGTGAAGACCCTGACAGGCAAGACCATTACCCTCGAGGTTGAGCCCAGTGACACCATTGAGAATGTGAAGGCCAAGATCCAGGACAAGGAAGGCATTCCTCCTGATCAGCAGAGGCTGATCTTTGCTGGCAAGCAGCTGGAAGATGGCCGCACCCTGTCTGACTACAACATTCAGAAGGAATCCACCCTCCATCTTGTCCTGCGCCTGAGGGGTGGCTGCTAAGTTACTGTGCATCTTGCTTGACAACAAGATTGCCCATGGCTCTTGTTTGCACTGTAGTTATTTAATGTCTTAAGTTAAATGCGAGGTTAATGCCAGCTGCAGTAACTGCTGAGCAACTGTCTGTAATGCTAATAAAGTTTTCTGTTGCACATCACCATTTGTAGTCTGTCTCAGTTCAAGCTAGTAAAACTGGTGTGTTAAGTGACGTACTTACTTTGGCTTTGTTCCTTCGCAGTTTTAAGCTTCTCTGCATGTTAAATATGGACCTTGTGGATGAAACAATCTGGATTAAAATGGTAATCTGAGCACTAATTCAATGTTGTTTTTTCTTCCCAGAGTATAACCAAACTTTGTTTCCAGAAAGGATAATAATAGTGGTCTTCAGAAGGCCTCAGCCACCATCATGTGGGGTGGTATGACTGGGTGCAGCAGGGTGTGGTGTGCTGCAGCTTGTGAGCTGGCAGTGTTTATCTGGGCTCTTCTAGTGCTGAGAGGAACTTGGTTGCCTGACAGCTGCTGAGAGACTTGAGCTTCAGTGTGCTGAGGGGCAAAGGGCAGTACTTTTTGGAAACTGCATGGGTCCAGGGTTGCCTGTGCAAAAATCACTTAGGGGATGTGGAGGAATGTGTTCTGGAGAAGTTCTGGTGCAGGGTGGGTGGGAAGGCTGGCTCTAGCAGGAACTTCAGCTGTGGTAAAATGTGGCAGTGGTACAGTGGTGTCCTGCCTTGGTTAAACATTTAGATTGCCATTTAATGCCTAAAGTTAGGGACTGCCAACTGAAAGCTGGGGTGTTGGGGTTGTCATGTGGGTGGGTTAAGGAAACTCAAAGGGGTGGGGTTGGAGTGGTTTAGTTGGTGGGTCATAAAGGGTGGCTGTGGCCTGTGTGCACTTCAACAGAAACAGGCTCTAAGGCACATGGCTGCCAGGGTCTGAATGTTTAATTTTGGCAGCTGCTTAACCCAAGATGGGAGTGTTGGCATCTGTGTGAGCAGTGTTTGTGCTGGTGCCCTTTGTACTATGCACTGTCTCAGTTGACTTTTGGTTCAATGCAGTGTTGCTGTGGAAGTTTGTTTCCCAGGAATTTCAGCTTTCAGTCTAACATGACTCTGTGCACTCTCGTATTAGCAGTGTGTGCTTGGCATACAGGTCCAGCCTTTGCTGAAAGGTCACACTGCTGTTTTCATGGCAAACTGCACACTGTAACTGCAGTGTGCCTTTGGTAGTTACAGCTGTGATAGGCTTATTTTTTCCAGCTGCTGGGCTTGCTTCCTGGTGCTGGACACAGCTGTGCTAACAAATGTGGAGTTCTGTACTCAATTGCTGTGCCTATCATATGAAATACTCTTCCTGAGGCTGAGTTTTTCCTACAGCTGCCTTTGTTTTTCCTTGACTCTGCTTTTTCCAGTTCAGTCATTTAGCCAGCTCTTGGGGTTTTTTCCGGTTTAGTCACCTAGGCGAGTTCCCTGGAGGGGTTGTGGAGTTTCCTTCTTGGAAAATCCTAAAAATCTGTGGACTGGTTCTGGGCAACCAGCTCTGGCTGTCCCTGTCTGAGTAGCGGAGGTGGGCAAGGGTCTCCAGAGATCTCTACCAACCCCAGCCTCTCCTCACTGGGTTTCTCTTAGTTCTACTCCCTGCTCAGTAGCATGTAAATTTGCAGTCCAGAGGAGGTGTGGCACTGAATAAATTTACATGACTCTGCTGTTGATATGCTCCATGATAAAATTAGCTGGGACCCTGGGAAGGTGATCTGGTTCTGCACCAGTGTCCAAGTGCATGTTCACTCTGGTTTTATGCCACCCAAGCCAAACCCAGGTTCAACCTTTGCTTCTCTGGGTCCTTCTGGTCTTCCTGTGGTGGATGGCCCATAAGGGGAGCTCTGCCTGGAGCCTTTAGCCTCACAAGTAGGGGGAAGGGGGGGTGGATTTTTGGGTCCCTCTGTGGTTGTGGGGAGCGGCTCAGGCCTAGTTTGGGCAGCCTGAGCTGAGGGAGAATCAGCATGTGCTGTTTCCCCAGCCCATTGGGAAGATGTGCTTGGGTGAGGCGTATGCTGAAAGTTAATTAGCTCTGTGTTTGGCTTCTGGACATGGCACAGGAGGGCACTTCCTTAAGGCCCATGCAGGTGGGAGGGCATCCCTGTAGTGACACAGCAGTGCCCTGGGGGCTCGTAGAGCCGGGCTCTGCTCACTGGCAGGGCATGGGATCGTTGTATGGGACTTGGGCTGCTCCTGCCAGGCTGTTCATCCCCAAACGGAGGGGTGGCAGGCACTACCTGCAGCAGATGACTGCAAGGGATTTCTTCTTTAAGGAAAAAATCCCTGCAGTTTATCTCAAGTGATGAGAATTAGGGAGGTATCTATAAATTACAAGGAAGTTAAAATACCAATTTGTGTAACACTGTTCACACTGGAGAAGTTACAAACAAAAGACAGGTGTGAGGGAGGCAAAGTGAATGATTGGTGTTAAGGCACAATGTTTTTTCTCACAAGGTGGTGGTACCTGAATCCAATCTGCTTAGAGCCAGCTACTCATAGCTAAAATAAATAAGAAGCTAATAGGCTTTAGCCAGAATCTATATGCTATTAAAAGAGAATAATCCTTGTGCTCCCCTATTGACAACAGATTCCAATAACATCTTTTAATCCTGCTGCAGCCTGAGTTTTCTGACTGGCTTTTGTGCTTTGTCTTACAGCCCCGCTTGCTTTCCAGTCTGTTCTCTCCTAGAAAGAAAAAGAGACTCCAAGCTTTCAAGGCTTTTGTCTTCTGTGCTTTTAAAAAAGTACCTCTCTGGTTTAAGATGTGACAGGTGAGATATACTGAGTTTTGTTTAGGGTTTTGCTGTGGAAGTGACTGCCCCAAAATGTAATCCTATGGGGAGGGAGGCTTGAGACAGGCGCGCGTTGGAAATACCTCAGGGCTTTGGCAGCCTTGCCTGCAGGTCTGAGGGCATTGTGTGGTAGCTGCAGTCAGAGATCCACACGGTTTTATATTTATGGAACACCTCTGTGTCATCTAAACCAGCCTTATTTGGGACTCAGGTTTTTAAATTGGATGTGTGTCTGTTAGGTATGTGATACAAATAACCGGATGACTCTAATTCTCACAAGTGGATGCTCGTGACTCCCTTTTTGCTATCCTTGCAGAATTTCCCACAGAGGCTGTTTCCCGAAGCAGTTGGAATTCAGGTTTAGGAAGTGGCCGCTGGATGTCGGTGTTTCTCCACAGAAAGAGTGTTTCGTACGGTTGGGTTTCATCTGGTGCTCTTTGGTTGTCAGCGGTTCCTTCAGGCTGTAATCCTACAGAAAGGGATACGTCAAGTAGAAAGATACTTCCATTTAAGGAATAAATAAAGTGGATGGTCCCTGAGAAGTGTATAGATAAAAGCCTTTAAATATTGTGATGTAAGAGTAGTAGTTAATGTAAATAATGTAATGTAAATTAACTGCGTCCCTGGGGCTATCGAACAAGTTCCAATGAGGAGTTATATTTGAGTGTATTTGGATTTTAGATGGCTGGTGTCCCCTGAGGTATAGATTCCATGAAGCTGCTAAAATTCATCCCTTCAGTTTAAGTTTTATGTAACAGTTGCACCAAAAAAAGAAGTCAGACCTTCCAAAAATAATTGGTATTTTCCCCAGTGTGAAAGTACACCTTTAAAAGAAACAATTGTCTCCCCTGGCCATGTGGCTTTGTGAGCTTTGAGCAAAGCACTGGTGTACTTGTTCTGGAGAAAATGTTAATGGTCCATCATGTGTGTTGTCATTACAGGCTTCCCTCCTCCCCTGAAGATGATTTTTGAGTTGCTGCCCCTTAGAGTGCCTGCAGGTCAATGCTGTAATTAAATTACAGACATGTTAAGTCACTTTGATCTTAAAGAAGGCATCGTGTTCATCGTGAGAGTATTCTATTTCTTGGTATTTGGCAAAAATGTGCTCTGAGGTGAACAGAGAACATGTGTTTTGGGAAATGGGATTCCTCTTGCCTTCTGTTTTAGCGAGTTTCCATTGTTGTTTTCCAGCCATGCATTACTGTGCTTCTTCATATATCATCTATATATGTCTCCTGTCAGGAGAAACTTGGTGCCATCAGACTCATTCACTGAGCAATTGCAAGATTTCTCCTTGTCCTCCCAAATAAAAGCCTCAAAAGGCAAGGGGATCACTTGTTGCTTTTGAAAATTGAGGCTGGCATGTAGCTGTAATTAAATTGCTTCTGTTACTCTCCTTGCATGCCGTTTCGGATGTCTTTCTCCTGAGTCCTAGCAGTGATCAGGCTGTTAAAACTTGGTGGCAAGATGCTTGTTAAGCAGCATAAGCAGCTCAGCTGGCGTAACACTCAGCAGTGACATAATCCCATCGCTGACCTCGGAACACTGTCACTGGCAAGAGCACATTTGGGCAGATCTTGTGGCTTTTCCCTGCCTTGCTTCTCCCTTCTCCGAAATGGAAGTGCAAGTGTTTACCCTGGGGTGCTCTCTGGGAAGGCATGTGCGCATGTGTGGAAGCATACCAAAGGTCCTGTGTTCCCCCAGCAGCTCCGTGTTTCTGTTTTGCTGTGGTGACCTCTCAGCTGGCAGTGAATCCTTTCCCAGCAAGCTGCACATTCCCCTTCCTCTGTGTAAGCTATTAAAACCAGATGCAGAAAGAACTCTGTTATGATGCGCTTGTTGTTGGCTGGAATGGTGGGCTGACTCCCACGAAAGCTGGGGGAAAGGAGTAAAAAGCCCAAGAGGCTTTAAACCCCTTAAGTCAGAGCTCAGCTTCTGGGCCTGAATCTATGTCTGTTTTTACTGTGGCAAATTAAGTGAAACATGACAAAAGCAAAGTGAGCTAAGTCAGTGCAAAGCTGGAATGAGGGAGAGGAGAGATTCAGATTTGGTCTTGCATCAGGCATTGGACTTGATGATCCATATGGGTCCCTTCCAACTCAGTATATTCTATGATTTGATTTATCTGCCTGTGTTTATACGTTCTCCTGTGGGTCCTAATAGATGGTTGAGCTTTGTGGTGTTCCTGTATCAGCTTAATTTTGAAACATGGGAATCTGGAGGAATAAGTTTGCGATCTCATGCGAAGCTGAGAAAGAGAAAGAGGCACCCTGCCATTTGATGGTGTATTTATAGAGAGGTCTTCTCACAGCCCGCATCTGACTCAAAGCCGGAGCCATCTGGGAGTGTTTCTGTGGGTGACAGCCACATTCCAGGAAGCCCCACATCATCTGCAGTCCTGTCAGATGAGGATTGCTTTAGGCAGCAACTTCGTGCTGGGTAATGCTGTTGAGACTGTGAGTGCTGAGTGTCATCCGGTGTTGATTCTGTGGGAAACGGTCGTGCTGCCTCTGCTCTCTCAGGAGTGGGAGAGAAAAAACAAAGATGCTTCGTGGGGGCTGATGTCCTGTTTCCTGGGGGTCCTGTTTTGTGAGCGACAAGGGAAGGAGAGTTAGTGTGGGCATGGTTTTAACTGCAGGCAGTTGCAGGGATGGTCAGTCCATGCTCCCAGAACCTCCAACCCTTTCCAAGTCTGGTGATCCTTTGGAGAACCAGCCCATTAAGAAATGGGCACTAGCTGCAAATTGAGTAACCAGTGGCGTAAGCATTTCAGTACTGGGGCTGCTTTGTGCAGTCCCCTGTGCTTGTGATGAGCAGCTGACATGGTGTACATTGTAGGGCGATGTTTATTCTGTATGGTTTGTGCTGCCTCATAACCGGGGTGTGTGAAGTGTGAGGAGTGCTGGTTTCCCACAGAAACAGTTGACCTTGGATGTTTCAATGCATACTTGCTTGTCCTGGGGCTGAGGGAGCCTTGTGACAAACCACAACTAAACCACCGGCTCTAATGCTTTCGGGGTCCAATCAGCCACCTCCCTTGAGACCCGAGCGGGCTGCTGGTGAAGGCGAGATGTCCCCTCCATACGTGCAGGCAGGGGTTAAGCATTATGAATTTGCAATAGCCAGCCAGCTTTCCCATATAAGAGCACTGCACTCATTGGCTCTCCCTTTTACTGAGAAATCTATCTAGTCATTTCCTGTGCGAGCCCTTCTCCACTTTGCAGAAAGCTACACAATTGAGTAAATGACAATAATCCATGGTTATTCCTTCTGACAGGCAGCTTGGATTCTCCCATGGACCACCATCAACTAGGAGTTTGACATTGTGCCATTAACAGACTGCTAATATGAGTGTGGTGATCTCTGTGGAAGAGGAGGACTCTCACCCATGGATGTAAATAATTTTGGGTCTGCTTTCATGCTTCTTAACACTTGTTGGTCTTCGAATTGGTTTCTGCTGAGAGCTTATTTACCCTTTGAAGGATCCGTTGGGACTCCTTGTCAGATCAGTTCTTGGGTGGAGCTTGCAGGAACTTGGGGTAAGTGCTGTGCTCTTCCTCTTTTGACAGCAGGGCTTTTTTTTTCTTGTGCTGCGCTGCTCAAAATGGCTTGGTAAAGTCGCAGAAAGGAACAACTCAGTCCTTGAGAAGTGAAGACTGAGTTGGCAAACACGGAGTGCTCTCTGTGTTTCCTGGGGACGCACAAAGTGAACGTATATATTATAGGGTCCTTTTTTATAGGACCGTTTTGCTCTTGCTTTTAAACCAGACGGGCTGTCTGTACAAGCCTGACAATAAATAACTCTCTCGGGCGCTGTGGAGAGATGGAAACTGCAGCTGAGAAATGATTTGGGGGAAAAGGAAGACAGAAAAGCACAAGCAAACTGTTATGGAAGTACAAATAGCCCTCTAAAGGATCAGCAAATGTACCAGTAAGTGTTTTGGGGAAGGAATAAGTTTTGAAATGGGGTTACAGGGTGTATGCCTGTGTGTGCAGAGGAATGTTTGTCATTAGAGTGCAGACTAAACTGAATGGCCGAATTACCATAACGCTTTGTCTTGAAATCAGCTCTTGGATTTCTGGCTGTGAGCTGCTTAAAGAGGTTTTGTGGCTGTTTTCTGCCTAGAATTATGTTTCTCCACATCCTAATCCAAACCAGAATGCTTATGCTGTGTTAATTTACCTCTTTGCTGGTACAGGCTATGGAGTCTGGCTGTAGTCCCAGCAAGGGAGCTTTCTCTTTGGAGAAAACCTGTTAACCATTTGGAGGGAGGACATGTGAATGAGACGGAGTAATTAAAAAAATCTCTGCTTCAGGTTGGTAATCATGGATATTCCCTTGCTGCCTGACTAACTGTGGATCTGCAGTCATGCTGACTACAGATAGCTTGCACTGGGTGTGGGTCTGAGATGGATCCAGGTGTATGAAGAGGTGTCTCAAAAGAGTAAAAGAGGGGCACAGGGCATATTAGATGAGAAGTGGCTGGGTGCTCTGATAACCCCAATGCTCCCTGCACAGCAGATCTTGGGAGAGCTGTGCTCTGTTCAGGCTCCCAGGGCTGCGAGTGTCCACATGGCAGCTGGGGTGTGTGTCTGCTTGCGCTGTGGAGCTGGAAGTTCAAAGCCTGTGCTCACACAGACAGCCAGCAGGCTTTGAACTTCCAGCCCCACGGCACAGGGGAGATCCCACTCGTTTTGCCCCGGAATGAAATGTGAGAATGCAGGAGGGGGACATAGTTTGTGAGTATGTTTTCCTTGTAGAAATAGCATAATGCTTACCAACAGAGAACATGAACAAATGTACTGCTCTGAGGCAAAGAAGGCCTTCAGTTAATCTTATCTTTTTGGCCACTTGGTGACCAGCCTGTTGGCTGCACTGAGACAAGAACAATGATCGTAGTCCCCTAAAGATCCACTTTCTTTGCCTTTTATGTAAGAAACCTGTGCTGCTGCCAGCAGGTGAGGTCATCTCACAAAGGGGGTTCCAATGTTCTGCAGACAAGTTGCGTGTATTTCATGAACTGCTTCTGAACTTTCCTTCACCAGCAGTTCCCTATTTAAGGCCTTGATCCTTTATCCAAATGCTCCTACTGTGCAGAGCGTTACTGAATCTCTCAGGGGACCCATTGTCAACTGTAGGAACCCTGGACCTGGAAACATCCTTTCCTCTCTGTGCTGTACCCATCACATTCTAGGTTTGTGAACAGCTCCTGTTAATTCTGCCTCTCCCTTGCAGGTTTAGGGTCCCAGCAGGGAACATCTTTGATCTGCAAGACAACCTCTACTAGAAATGGATAACTTCACAAACGGGCAGCCAGGCCCAGGCCAAAGGAACAGGTTCATAGGATTGCTGGAAACAGATGACAGTATCCAGGAAGATAAACCTGCATCTAGTAAAAAGGAAGAAAGATCAGGACATGGAAAGAAAGGAGAACCACGGCCCCTGGAGACACCGTACCAGAAGGAGAGCAGTGACTTTTCTCCTAAAGTCAAAATTAACCTGAACTATCGGCCAGGACTCGTCTGCAAGTGAGTAACTGCTGGGTATTTGACAGGGGTGCAATCCATGTTGGTCTGTACTGATCCCTGCTGGTAGGGCCTATAGACTTTACCAAGTCTAACTAAAAGTGGCATATTACAGGTATCTGGTGGGAGGTAATTAAAAGCAGAAAGCAGAGGTATTAGCCCTTTCCTTCTGCCCTTAGAAGGGATGTGCATGGTGTGGAGGTGTGTTTGGGGTATAACTGAACTAACACTGAGGAAGCTGGGTGTAGGAGCAGCTTAGCGTGGAGCCCTGTACAACTGAACTGCTCTTGCCAGGGAGGGATGTAAACCAGCTTACAGAGTGCTTCACACCATGTCATGGGACTGACTGGTCCTGCAGCTATCTTGGGCTTCTCCGTCTTTGTGCTCTGGATGCGTTCCAGGGTTGCACATCAGACTGGGTCTGGGAAGAGCTCCAGCTGATGGAAAGAGCAGCCACTTAAGAGAATTCTGGGAAATAACCCTCTCTATTTTTCCCTTGACTCAAAAATAAAATACTGGGGCTTTTTTCTGACAAAGTTTCTGCCTCCTTTCTTATACCATCCCACTAGAACTTGCTGCACACTCTTCCTCTCTCCAGAACTTCTTAACACTTTGCATTTCTTCCACAGCCAAAAGGACCCAAACCGCTTTGACAGAGACAGGCTCTTCAGCGCGGTCTCCAGGGGCAGCCCTGAGGCACTGGATGGTTTACTCGAGTACCTTAGGAGGACCTCCAAATTCCTCACCAATTCTGAATTCACAGGTAGATTGCTGTTCGATACTCCATCAACAGGGTTAGCAGAGGCAGTGCTTGTTCCTGTGGGAGAGAAACAGGGGAACCTGCTTGTGGTTCTTCACTTTCTCCAGCCCTCTGTCTATTCTTTTTATTTTCCTAATGTCCATCTTAGGATGGAGAATGCCATTCATTATATAGATCCTAAGGGGGTTGCCTCTACTACAGACTAAAAGTACTGAGAAAGGCCCTTAAAATGATTATTGCATTTGATCCTACAGTGACAGGAGGTTCTGAATCAGGTAAGAGCAAAATACACGTGCAACCCACTCGATCCTCTTTTTTCTACTAGATGCAAAGACTGGGAAGACCTGCTTAATGAAAGCCCTGCTGAACTTAAAAAATGGAAAGAATGACACAATCCCACTTCTGCTGGAAATAGACCAAAAGACCCAGAATCCCAGGCCACTTGTCAATGTGACGTGCTCTGATTGTTACTACAGAGGTAAGGTTTCTGTTCTGATGCTGTGTCAAAGCAGTCTTCCCATCAGACAGGTGGGATGTATGGATACAAGGAGGGGAACTGGAGCAGTTCCAGAGTTTTGGTGCAATTCCAGTAATGGCTTATTCAGCTTTTTGTCCTGAGTCTGGTCTGTGTTTTCTTCAGCTCTGAATTCTATACTTGTGCAACTTTGTTCTTGGTCTATAAAACAGAGAAGATAGACATCTAATAACTGAGGAATATGAGAGGATTTCCTTTGGAAAGCTTAAAAAGCACATCCAAATGTGAAAAAGAAATAGTATATTGCTTTCAAAGAATGAGTTTAGCTGGTTGGGTTATCCTTTTAATAGCAGACATGCAGTATAGATGTGTACATGTATGGTTGTCTTTATCCTCTTATAGCTGCTTGAGATCTTAGTGCCAGGCAGGGTTAATTGCCAGGTCTTGTGTTGAATTTCTGATTGCCTTGGGGCTTGTCCTCTGCCTCAGTGTTTGCAACGAGCTTTTCTGGTGAACACTGCTGAAAATCATCAATTGCCACCCACCCCTTGCCCAATACCAAGGCTGCAGGGTTGCTACACAGAACGTAGAGTGACTGTTGAAATGACATTGTGCTGGAGTCCTTTCCCTGTTCCTTCTGATGGTGGCACCAAGTGATGGGTTTTACCTGTTTCCTTAGGCCAGACCGCACTCCATATCGCCATAGAGAAAAGGAGCCTAGATTTAGTGAAGCTTCTAGTAGAAAATGGAGCTGATGTCCATGCCAGAGCCCACGGTGAATTCTTCAAGAAGAAGAAAGAAGGAGTTTACTTTTATTTTGGTGAGTCAGTGTGGAACATGTTCCCTTTTTTAATTGCCTTACTGTATGCAATGCCACTAATTCTCAGCTGGGTTCTCCTCTCCGTGCGTGGGTTGCCATCTCCAGTATCCTGAAATCAAGCTCTTGACATATTTGAATGGCAGGATCCTTTCACAGACTAAGGAGTCTAAAGAGCATTTGCTGTCATATTTGGTTTTATGTATTCAATCCCATCAGAGGGGCTTCAGACAGAAACAAATACTTGGTTAGCTCAGCCAAATTAAGGTTCTGGGAAAGTATTTCAGCTGCCCCTAGAAATAAGGAGTAATTGTTTACTGCAAAACCCTTTCTGAATCTAGAGATACTTAGAAAGAACTTGTTCTGTGTTCCAATGGTAAAACGATAGGCTAAATGTATTTTCCTATAATTACTCTTTTTTTTTGTTAAACCTTTTTCTGCTTCCCCTCCAAATATTGTCCTAATATCTTCAGGTGAACTTCCCCTCTCCTTGGCTGCTTGTACCAACCAGTTCGAGGTGGTGGATTATCTGCTGAACAATCCCCACCAGAAAGCCAGGATCCAGGAGCAGGATACACAGGGCAACACAGTCCTCCATGCCCTGGTGATGATTGCTGATGACACTGAGGAGAACACCAAGTTTGTGAGCACAACATACATTGAGATCCTGAAGGCAGGTGTGAAGGTTGACCCAACGTGTAAACTGGAGGAGATAGTGAATTATGATGGATTAAATCCTCTGCAGCTTGCTGCCAAGACAGGCAAAGTGGAGGTAAAGACAACCAGAGGAAATCCCTGGGGTTGCTGAGAAACAAGGAATAGTGCAGCATACATCCTCAGCGTAGCAGTGGGGTCTTAGGTAGGAGCATCTTGCTGCCAACCCATAGTATTGCTGCTGAGAGTGGCGGTGCCACAGGAGATGATAAAGGAAACATCCTCCAGGACACATCAGTTAGTGTCCTGCAGAGTCTCAGCTGGCTGCTGCTGCTCTGTCCCAGCCAAGACAAAATTGGTTCTGCTCCTGGAGGAGCTGAAAGAAGGTGTAGTTAGTCTGGTGTCTGGAGATACTAACCTATCTGGCTAAAAGCAGTTGTTCTGCTTTTAGATAGAGCAGAAAGCCGTGTGTCCTGTATCTGAGGGTGATTTGGGTATGCTTGTGTTATTCTACACCTTCATTTTTCTGGTGTGCATCCTGTTTTTCTTCAGATCTTCAAGCACATTATCCAAAGAGAGATCAAAGACCCAGTGTACAGGCACCTGTCACGCAAGTTCACCGAGTGGACCTATGGACCTATCCATGTGTGTCTCTATGACTTGTCCTCTATAGACAGCTTTGAGGAAAACTCTGTGCTGGAGATCCTGGCATACAGCAGTGACACACCGGTGAGTGCTTCTACCAACAGCCACAGACAGCAGCAGAGTTTCTGTCTTTCCATACTGTTGCTGGATAATCACAGATAATGTCATGTTGATGTGGTGGTTCTCATGATCGTTTTCCTGGAGAAGAAAGGCATGATGGAAGTATTTGCATTAGTTTATTATTTATAGCCTGCTTGGCATGTCTCTGACAACCTGTAATAGGAGAGAAATTTTTGATCCTTTGGTTGTCCTAAGCCTGGGCGTGTCCAAATGCCTTGATGAAGCCAAGTAGAAGTAGCTTCTTACAGGATGGTCGATGTCTTTCATGCTGAAAGGCCTGACTGAATAAACCCTTAGCAATACCCTAGTTGGAGCCACCAAACTTCAGTCCTGAAAAAGACAACCCTCTGGTGACTTGGCATTCCTGTTGACACAAGGGTACATTTTGTTGTTTGTTTTTCCATAGAATCGGTACAAGATGGTTGTTTTGGAGCCACTGAACAAGCTGCTCCAGCAAAAATGGGAAACATTTGCTTCCAAGAGATTCTACTTCAGTTTTGCCTCATACTTGTCATTCATGATCATTTTTACAGCTATTGCCTACTATCAACCCTTACGGGTAAAGGTACGTCCCATCTTTTATCTGGAAAGGCCTGACTGGATGGAGCTGAATTTAAAAGATGTGGGGTGCTTCTCATCACTGTCTCTGCCTGTCTTTAGTGCTTTGGTTTTGGGTTTTGTCTTGTAGCCTTCATTTCCAGTGGAGTTCACAGCTGGAGGTTTCCTGTGGGTTTCTGGACTGATCATCATCTTGCTGGGAGGCATTTATCTAATCTTTGCACAGGTATGGGGATCTCTTGTCTGGTTTGTTTGTGAGAAGGATGCATGCGAGTGTATGGCAGGAGAGAATCCTGGTCTCAGACAGGGATGGGGTGGCACTAGCCAGGTTGCTGGGCAAGAGGAAGAATAGGTTCACAACAGCGAACGATTCTGAGAGACTTCTGTGATTTATGGTACTAAAATGCATCCTTGGCATTTAATGCAATCTATTAATAAAGACATTGGGCTGAGCGATGATTCAGTCCTTATTTATCCTTGCCCTTTATAAATAAGGCCTTTTTTCCATCTTGAAAGGATGACTAGCTGAAATTGGGCATCTTGAAAGCAGAAGCGTGAAGAGAAGCTGATGGAACAGCCCTTTCCCCTGAGCACTAGGCTGTGCTGGGCAGGACTCTGGCATGCCCTGTGTTTCTGATGAATGGCTACCATTGATTTTTCTCTTTTAGAGTCTGTACTTGAGGAGGCGACGCCAGTCCCTGAAGACCATGTGTTCTGACAGCGCCATTGAGATCTTGATGTATGTTTCTTGAGGGGGTTTTTTGCACAATGAGAGCATGGGTGGTGTTCTGCTCTGTGCAGCTAAGTTGCCCTAACATTACTGAGAGATGGTGAGCAGGAAAACTTGACTCTCTGCCACTGTTTCCTCTTTCCATCCCTTCCCTGCTTGCTTCTCCTGTCTGCTGCATCTTGTCGTAACAGACTTTGCTGGGAAGGGTCTGTCCTTGGATTTGTAGTGGAGCACAGTGAGGGTCAGACCCTCAGTTATTCCACAGTTAAGAATGTATCCTTGCTAGAAAAAGAGCTCACATTTAAATTGTATTGTCATTGTGGCTCAGAATTGGTTGTTAAGGAAATTAACTTCTCCATTTTCTGAGGAGAAGCGTGTACAGAGGCATCTGTGTGCATGGATGTATATGGGCATGTGTTATGAATTTTTTTCCCATTTAATATCAGTTCTGGGAGTTACATCAAGCAGCTCAGAGTCTTCATGTGAGATTCACCAGTTCATAACAATGTGGCTCTGGTTCTAACAGGGTTTGCTTGTATAAACTGTCTGATTAACTGCCACTTTCCATGTAGCCTCGTAAAATGTGTTTGCCTTCCCTTGCAAAACAGACCAGGTCTGCAAATGGGCCTTTTTGGTGAGGTCAGTTACTGTGTCATTCACTCTTACTTCTCTCCAGCTTCATCCAGGCTTTCTCACTGCTGCTGTCAGCAGTCCTGTATGGTGCAAGTTCAGAGAACTATGTGGCAGTGATGGTGTTCTCCCTGCTTTTGGGGTGGGTGAACATGCTGTACTACACGCGGGGCTTTCAACGCACTGGGATCTACAGTGTCATGATACAGAAGGTCAGTACTTGGGAAGAACATTGCATGCAAAGCTTGTGGGTGTGAAGAACTAATAGAAGTCCTGCAATTACTGTTCTTCTCTTAGGGAAGAACCATAAATGGAGTCGATGTACTGGCTACAGAAGTAAAGATGTTGCAGGAGGAGATTAGATCAGTGTCTTCGAGGCAGTACAGTTGCAGCAAGGCACTTGTTTGCTTTCTTTGAGTATAGCAAGTGGCAGCAGCTGACACATAATCGTTTGTCACAAACCAACTCAAAACCACAAGTCAGAACCAACGCCAGTTCCCTGGAACTGTTATGCTTGGACTGGGAGATGTTTCCAGGTCCAAAATGGAGTCTGGGACTAGAAGGGCAAGACAAAGCAGAGGTGAAGTGAGGTGCCAGGGAAGAACTCCGATCACCACTTATGTGAAATCCAGTGGAGATGGAAGATAGAGAGAGATGTGTGTGCTGAAACAATTTGGAAACAGCCAGACTGGGCAACTGTCATGATACTTATTTGTTTTGCAGAACCTGTTCATACAAACAAAACAAGTTAGTAGCACTCCTGATATTTAGCTACCAATGATGTTCCTTACCTGAGGAAGTGATTTAACATGTATTACTAGTTTCTTAAACTGGATAAAAACATTTTCCAGTTTGCTTTCAGTATTGTTACCAGGGATTGGCTTATGATATGTGAGAACAGGAGATCAGACCGATGAATTCACCTGAGCTGAAGAATGACACTGCCTCCTGATTTGTGTTTCAGACTATCCTGAGAGATCTGCTGCGTTTCCTCTTGGTTTATATGATATTCCTCTTTGGCTTTGCTGCAGGTAAGGACTTACTCAGCATTATGTTGTGGGCTGGGCTGCAAGAGGTAAATTTTCCTGAGGAGGATTCAAATCCTGTTTTTCTCTTAGCTCTGGTTACGCTGATGGGCGACGCTCCTTCGGTCTCTCAGAACAAGTCTTTTGCTCAGCTGGAGAGCGCCGGGAGCCATGCAATGTATGGAGGGCTGCTTAGTGTCTCCCTGGAGCTCTTCAAGATCACCATTGGGATGGGCGACCTGGATTTCCAGGAACATGCCAGATTCAGATACTTTGTCATGCTCCTGCTGCTTCTCTTTGTGATCCTCACTTACATTCTTCTGCTCAACATGCTGATTGCGCTCATGAGCGAGACTGTCACAGATATTTCTGGTTATAGCAAAAGCATCTGGAAGCTGCAGGTGAGATGTGGTGCTGCTCAGCAGTTACATCATGGGCCCAAACTCCTACTTGAGGCTTGTAGTGTCAGAGATGGCAGTGCCTGTCTTTGTCTTAAACCTCAGCTAAAAAACTTTTCTTTTATGTAAATTTGCCACTCTGGGGGTAAATAACAACATCATCTTTAGATGCATTTATAACTCATTCTGTTTGCATGGCTGCCAGCCAGTCTGGATCCATGAGCATAAGACACTCAAGAGTAACTGGTACCATTAAACTCAGGAGCACTTTGGGATTGGGTTCCAAGGGATTTTTGAAGTCAAAGTAGTTGATGATTGGGGAAGATCTAATTGAAAGGAGGGGCTGGGCTCTGTATGCACTGTTTCCTCTCTGACACAGACTTCTTCTTTCAGAGGGCTATTGCTATTCTGGAGATAGAGAAGGCCTGGCTGTGGCGCCAAGGTGGGAAGAGGAGATCTGGCTGCTTCGTGTCAGTGGGCCTCAATAAGAAAGATGAGAGGTGGTGTTTCAGGTAAGAGAGATGTACCATTACCCCTTCTGCTCTGGCCTGGTAATGGATTCCTATGACTCAAGAGCTGGTAACACTGAACCACCACAGGGAATTTCAGCCCTGACTCAAGGGTGACACAACCACACGTTCTGGGTACAGTTGGTGACTGCAGTGCTGGAAGTTGGAGAGCTACTTGAACCTCCAGCTCTCATGCTCTCACCAAAAGCTGTCCTGTTTAACCCTCATCTCTGGAAGCAGCTGTGGTGGTGGGGTGTCCACAGTGCTGCTTTCTTTGCTGCTGTGAGATGGGCCCAGAGCAGGCTGCAGGGCTGCTCTGGGGGGGTGCTGCAGGGCTGCTCTGGGGGGGGGCTGCAGACTGTGCTGGGAGGGGTGCAGGCTGGTGGCCCCTTGGGTCAGGAGGATGCAACACGAGGGGGCAGCACTCTTCCTCGCATATAGGGGCTGGGAGAGCAGATGAACCTTTCTCCACCCAGCCAACCCAACTGCAGGCAGCCCTGCCTTAACTCCGGGGTGTTAGGGACCATCTGTAAAGTGGAACAGAGGAGCCTCCTTGGTATTACGTTCCCTGGGGGGAACTGGAATATTTTAAAACAAACATAGACCAGCACACAATACACAGGGAGGAGAAGATACCTCATAGAGCTTAGGTTACAGAAGATCTTTACTCAGAGAAAAGCTCTGTAGGGTCTTGTTGCTGCAGACAAACTGTGACAATTGTGTTGGCAGGATGAGCTGGTTGGGATGCTGTGGGACAGTGAGATCAGGGTTGAAATGCTGTGCTCCATGCATCAGTGTCTGCTGCATTTTGTCTCCACAGAGTAGAGGAAATAAAATGGACAAATTGGGCAAAGGACATGGGAGTTCTTAAGGAAGATCCTGGAAACACCAGTGATTCAGAAGTAAATCCAGAAGGTAAGTTAAATAATGAAGAAAAGTATTCAGTATCTTAGTTCCTGCTCAGCGGCTGCTCTTGGCATGTTGTTATGTCTTTGGTAACACAAATGTTAACGAGGCCTGCTTGCTCATGAAACTGCTTCCACACAGCATCCCCTGATAGAGGCAGCATCACTTGTGAGCTGAGAAAATAAAGAATTACAGTAGGTGTGGACCTGGTCAGAGTTTGGGAACAGGTAACAAGAATGGAGGAGATGCTGTTCCTACTTACCTCTGGTAGAAAGGAAATGCTGCTGAGAAAGTGAGGGCTGTTCTTCCCTCTGACTCAGTAGCCCAAGTGCATGGTGCTTTTTCTAGGAAAGGTAAAATTTAGGCACATTCATACTGCAAGTGTTAAAATCACAGGGCTTTTAGAGCATAATTCTGGGCATTAACATTAGCAACTTCATCAAATTTTGCCTAGGACAATTAGATTTTCTTCCCTCCTTATACATGGGAAGCAGCTCTGTGTGGAAAACAGGGAGCTGTATGTTTTGTTCAGCCTGGCAGGCTTGGGCAGAAGGTCTGCTGGATGCAACCACAGCTCCCTGCTCTTCCTAGGTCCTTCCTAGCTGCCAGCTTTCTGCAGCTTAAATACTCTGCTGTATGTTGGGTTTTCCCTAAACCTTCATTCTTCTAAAAACCAGGTCCCTTTGCCAGCTTCCTGCTGACAAAGGGCTGCTCTTCTTTTGTCTCCTGCTGCAGAGACAAGATCATGGAAACGGATGCCACAGACCCAACTGAGATCAGCTGTTTCAGAGGAGCAGTCACTACTGCAGCCCCAGCAATTGGCAACTGAGATGATGCCTCTAGAGGGACAAACCATAAATCTTTAGGAGGCTTTCTGGATTGCAACCTTGCTTCCATCTTCAAAGGAGTATTCTATAGCAGCTGGGAAGAATTGAAGGCATTATCAGTATTAAAGTGCATTTCATGGAAGACTCTGGTTCAGCCTGTGGCTTTAAAGATTTTCATGCACTTTAATCCTTCGTTTCCTCAGAAGAAACTATTTTTATGCAGCTTTCTCTGCCTGACACTTTCTTATTATGATGTCTAAAGGTACAGGAGTGAGCAAGCCCATAGGGGCGGTGGGTCTCTGGGAAGGCAGTGCTTTCTGAGCTCTATAGAAATAATGCTGTTTGCTGTAGAGAAGCAAAGGATGGAGTGACCTGTCTAAGAACAGGTTGGCTGTTGTTCTTTTGTCACAAGAGACTGCACTTGAAGTGCTTTGGAATAAAGAGTGTTGTAGAGTCATGAAAAGTTGCTAAGGCTGGAGTTGGCTTCTGTGCAAAATGCTGTTGGTGGTGACAGGAGTGAACAAATACTCAGGCATCAAGAGCCCTACTGAGCCTGTGTCAGTTCCTGCAGGGCTCAGCCTGTGTCTGAGGTCCTGCTTTGTGGTATTACACTGAAATCAGTCGCATGATAGGCACGTTTGCTTAAGAACACAAACATGATGTGGATTTCCTGGAGCCTGTGACCTCACATGGAGAATTTCTGAAACATCTGTCTCTCCCAGGTTGCTCTTTCCTCTGTAGAAATCAGCAGCAGAATCCTGCACGTGGTTTGAGAGATGGGCCAAAACACCCCGTGTGGTTAACACCTCTTGTCAGTGGGCATCCTGTCTTGTTGTAAATGATGACAAGAAGCTCAGTGCTCTTTGTAATGTGCCCCTGATTCTGGTAGGCTGGGAAGCACACTTTGAACTCTGTGGAAAAGAGAGAGAAATGAGCTGTCTCCCTTTCAGCCCCTATTTAAAAATAACAAGATGGAGTATTTCTCTAAGCTGTCAATGTAGCAAGTTTACTTAACTGAAAATAGTCATCCTTGGATATAGTCTCAGAGCTTCAGCCTCTCTCAGAAAGGAAGAGAAGATGTAATCAGTGTGGACTGCAGGGTTTGACTGAATTCCTGGTTACTTTTCACCCAGTGCTGTGCTGGCCTTTCTAGGCGAGTTAACTCGTTTGCCACGGCCTCATGTGAGTGTGTGCAGCCACATCTGACAACATAACAGCTGGTGTTGCATTGGGTGCATCTTTCATACAGGGAATGGCTTGTGGTAACCCTGAAAGAGCTGCAGGCTACCAATTTTGGCAGCACCTGTCCTTCTGAAAGATAAACTGTGCTGACTCAAGGGCTCCTGTCTCTCATTTCTACTGTGAGCAAGTGAAGCTGGGAGGTTTGTCTTGTGGAGAAAACCATCATAACCCTGTTGCTTACAACACACATGTGACTGGCAGGAAAATGTTGCTTTTAAAACTTCTTATTCCCACTGCAAATGGGTTCTTCCCCTGTGCTGGGCAATTCCCTCTTCAGCTTTGCTGCTCTGGGTCTCTGAACTGCAACTAACTTTTCTCTCTCCAGCTTCTGCTGTTTTCTTGCTTTGTGAAGCCTCTGGCTGCTTTTTCCATCTATGGCTTTGTCCTAAGAGTTCCCAAGTTTTGGCAAGGTGCTCATATTGCACAAAAGGATCATCTGGCCTATGGTAATCTGTTGTGTTCTTGGTGCTTTGCTGTGGTAGGACTCTGAGATTCTCAAGAAATGCATAATCAGATCTGCCATCCCTTCCTGGAGTCTTAATAAACAAGAAAAGAGAAACATTGCTTCCCAGTAGTGGTTTTGATAGCTGTGGGCTGTGACAGCTTGCTTTCAAGATAACCTACCTCTTCAGCCATTCCTTGAACCTGCTTCTCTTTAAACCCCTTTCTTAAGCTTGCAGTGTTAGTTTATCTTTTGATGAATGTTCTTAAGCATCCAGTGTCTGCTCTGAGCCAGGGCCTTGGCATTCCTTGTGCTTCACAGTCCCACCACAGGCCACCAGCCCCTTCAAGCTCATGAATGAAGGATGATGGACAGCAGACAGGAAAGCAGATATCTCAGGTTGGGCAGAGGATTTAGCAGTGCCCAGGCTGTTGTGTGACTCTTTGATGTGCTCTGGAGAAAAAAAAGGAGATTTTTGAGGAGTTACAACCTCCCTGCAGCAAGAGGTGAGTCAGCACTATTGAGATCAGTATCAGTAACCCCCAGTTTGCTGTATTCTGAGTGCACAAGGCTCCTCTTTGGTCTCACCATGTGAACCACTTCCCACTTTGGTCACGTTACACACAGGAAGGCTGGCTGGGGCTCATTTTGTGGGATGTCTAGTTCCTCACTAGAGGAAGAGCCTACAAGCTGGTTCAAAGCATTGAAGGCACAACAGGGTTTGGGGATCCACTCTTAATAGATCACCATGTTTTGCCAGGAAACACTTCAGTCACTTATACAAGGAATTGTCATCAGATGACACGTCCTCCTCCCTTCTACCTCCTGTGACAGGTAAACCAACCTGCATGTATCCCAGCACTGTGCAAAGGGAGAAGCTCTGCAGGGCCTTCATCTGAGGGAAAAACTCAGAAACCTTCCACAAACATCAGTGAAGGAATAGCTGAGGTTTCTCTCTGTGCGAGCCACAGAGCCTCTGAAGACCCAGCCATGCTATGAAAAGACACCAGTGGCTCTCACTGCTTTCCTTGCAGAGTTATGGATGCTCAGACTCTTCCCTGTGTGATTTGGTCAGGGTTGAGAGGTGAATGGTTTGGGAGGTGAACACAAACTTTGCTGCTTCCATACTCCTCCTCCTCTTTTACATGAGCATGTTTGGCCTGCTCATCGCTCCCTGTGGCCTCTCAATGAGGCTCCAGAGGCTTCTCACTGCTCATCTGGGTAATTTCCTTAAAAGAAATCCCATGTCTGGTTTGCACAGTTCCCCACGAGGCCGTTTTCCTCAGGGGTCTGTGCTCTTCAAATGCTTTCCATGGATTATTTTGTTGTTGTTTTCTTCCCTTGCATGCTCTGAAGCTGAAGCCAGTCTGGGGAGGTAGATCTGTGTCTCAGTTGATTCCCCCTCACTTCATCTCTCCGTGACCCCACTTGTAAGTGAACATACTTTCCATTGCCTCTGCAGCTAGCAAAAGGGCTGAGACAAAGAACAGATGCTTTATGTAAGTCTACATAAGCCACAAAGAGCTATTTCTGAAGCAATGCAGCTGGCAGATTTCTCAGCTGGGCTGTCCCTGCTCTAGTTATCAGTTTTCTTCTTCTTTGCTGCATTTAAGAAATTTACTTTGGGACCAAAACAAAAATGAAATTGAAAAAAAAAATGGGGAGGAAAAAAAATGGGGAGGAAAAAAAAAAGGCAGCATTCTAAAATAAAATAGTTCTGCTTTGCAACCTCCCATCTTCAGCAGCAGGATAGAAGCAGGGCCAGATGGGATGTGGCAAAGCCTCAGCCAGACACGACTGTGGCTGCCCCGTGGCTGGTACTGAAGTCTCACTGCAGTGAGTGTTTTCTTCACTTCCTCTTTTGACATAATCTGGGGTTTTTTCAGCTCTGATTTGTGAGATGAGGAGTGCTGTGGTGTTTCTGGAGCGTGAGGATGGTTGGCAAGTGTTTTAAGCACAGGGGAGTCTTTTTAGAGGAGGAGAGTTGGAAGTTAGCTGGGGAGTGTGAGGTTTGTTGTGCTTTCTGCTGAGAATGCTTGGAAAACTTACACTTTCTGGGAGAAAGAGAACCTCTGGAACAGCCTTCTGCCCCACCCTCCCCCTTCCACAGGGATTTGCTATGCAGGCAACTCAGTATTTGCTATTTCAGCTCGTTCACCACTTATAACACCACACTGCATCTGAGTAGTACCTGCTACCCAGTGCTTGGACAGTATGGACTCTGGGGGAGTAACTCTGTGCTAGTCTGGTCCAGAGAGGATTTGGGAGCACAGAGGGATCGATGGAAAGGGATAGAAAAGGGATAGAAAGGGACCAATAGAAACCAAAGAACTGTTTGTAGGGGGAGAAACCTTTAACATACCCTGGGCATCCTGCCCTAAAACATCCCTGTTTCTGACCCCATTAACATACAAAATGAAAGGGCAACACTAAGTGTGTGTGAGGGGGGGAACTAAAAACATTGCAGTGACATGGAAAGAGCTGAGATCTCTTAAATCCCTGCTGTGAGACCACTGGAGTGCAGGCATGGGCTGTAGGCTCTGCCAGCTTTTCCAGACAGATCCTGTTGGTTTTGGTATACTGAAGATGCTGACGGACAGAAATGAAGGCTCTGCTAAAAATTACCTGTCAGGAGTGTAGGTTTACCTCTGAGCAGGTCTGTGCACCTGCAGTTGTATCAAGATGTCACTAGTGTACGCCTTGAAACCTCAGCTAGGAAATCCACAGTAGAGTCACTGCCTCAGCGAGCACGATGAGGCATGCAGATGTGCATCATCATCATCAGAGGAGAGCAGCTTTTACCTGGTATCTCCAGTCCTCCTTCCTTCACCTTAAAGCTGGGAAGAATGAGATTGCTCCTGTATCTGTTCCTCCTAATGAGTGAGTCTTACCTCTCTCTTTATTTTACATTAAGTTAGAAAAGTCTTAACCCAGAAACAAAGTAATTTGGGGAGACTCAGATTGGTCCCTTAATGTGAGCCAATAAAATGATTCACATAGAGAAAGTTCAGGGTGTTTGGGCTTGCTTGGAAAGCCTTTAGTTTGTGATGTGGGTTTTTAACCATTTCAGAGAAATTAATATATTTGGGTGGAGAGAGTTTTATCGTTCATCATTAGTGGGAGAAAAGTGGCTGCCAGCTGAGATTCTGCTCTCAAACACAGTCAGCTGTGTCTGGCCTTTTGATAAGTCTTTTTGCTGTCTGTTTGCTCCTAGGGAAGTAGGCAGGAGTAGAAAGTAGATGAGGGGTTTTTTTTTAATATAGATTCTTCCCTTTCTAGTGTCACTTTAGATACACCCTGGATTCAGCAGTGTGTGTTGTCAGAAAGAGATTTCCCACTGGGTTTTGGCTCGTTGGGTTCCTTAACAGGAGCTCTAGGGAACTGTGGGATGTTTTAAAAAAGACAATTCAGATGGCATTTATTTGGGAGTAAGTTTGTGTCAAGTAGAGCACAGGAATGGGTTGGAAGGAATGTTTCCTGAGTCAGGGGCTGCATCCCCATCGTCTGTCCTGTGGCCTGGTGGGGACTGACAAACTATTCTGCTTCCAGTGTGTTTGGGGAAAAAATTATTGCTAATTTTCTTCTTCTAATGAAATGCCCATCGAGTTCTCTGCAGCTTGCTTTGCTGTGGGTTTAGATT
Organism: Porphyrio hochstetteri; assembly: GCA_020800305.1. Lineage (NCBI taxonomy): Eukaryota > Metazoa > Chordata > Aves > Gruiformes > Rallidae > Porphyrio > Porphyrio hochstetteri. The sequence goes on from CM036925.1 coordinate 2,523,843, forward strand.
TGCCATCCAGACCTCTGCTCTCCTGTCTTCCTCATTTAGGTTTGACTTCTACCTGTCATTGTGCAATGATGTGTTCTTTCTGCTGATACCTTTCCTCTCGTGTTTGTCCTGATGCTGGGTAACTCCCAGCTCTGTAAACTTCAGTCTGTGAAGGATTTGCCCACAGAACTCACTGATGCTTCTTCCAATCTTGCTTGATTTGGCTTATGCAGAGTTAAAGTGGGATCATCAGTGGAAGCTCCTATCCTGCTGTTGGTCTTTTCTGTCACCCTACTCTAGCATCCTTTTTATTTATTTTATTTATTTGTGGGTTTTACTTATGGAAGTGGCAGAAAAATGCAGGTGTCTCCCCTGCTAAGTGTTGTTAATCAGCTGAGGATTGACCTACCCTGTGCTGAGGGTCTGAACTCTGGGTAATTTGTGTAATTGGCTAATTAGACACATGCTCTGATGGGTTTGGCTTTTTCCTCCATTTAAGGACAGTGCAATTAATTTCAGTAACTAAAACCCCCTGTGTCAGCTGTGTTGGGAACACCTGGGAGTTAAAGGTTCAGCTCACTTGGCTTTGTGGGGTGGTGGGAGCAGCACAGAGTCGAGGAGCCTCCGGTTCCCAGGCCAGATGGGCACAGGAGTGTTCACCAGAGGGAGGTCAGCTCCCTGCCATTGTGTTGAATGTTTGTTGGCTGCTTGAGAGTCGTCTTTTGCTTCCACAGATGGTTGAACTTCCCAGGGAGCTGGGATTCTGGTGGTGTTCTGAAGGCAGTTTGCTGGAAGCCTTTGTAAACTCATGGTTATCATTGGGCTGGTGGGGACCTGCAGATGCCTTGGAGCAACTCTTGAGTTAATCTCTATGTTTTAACTCCTCAAATGGGATCTGCAGAGCAAGGTGGTAGTTGAGGATGGTCAAGCCTACACATGGAAAGGGATATGTGCTGCGTGCCTGGAGTATGGGGCAGAAGCAAACATCACTGCTCCACCTGTGGTACCTCCTTTCACCAGTGCCCTCTTAGCCAGGCTGGGGAGTGATGTAGAACTGATGGCTTGTGCTCTGAGTAAAATTAAAATCAGGAGGGACCCTACATGGACACAGGGACAGAATCTGCCCTCTTGTTGGTGCACTGGAAGTTCTATTAAAGATGTTAGACTGAGTGTTTGATGCAGGCTCAACCCACAGCTCCTCGAGTTGGTGGCTGGGTGTTCAGAGGAAGGATTCTAGGCTGGAGTAATTTGTAATGCTCAGGTTCCATGCTGTTCTTCTGTTCCCCTTTCAAACAGGGACAGAGTTTGTGATCAGAATCACTTGGGCTTGCTCCCCAGGTTAACTTGGGCTTGCTCCCCAGATGAGTGTGGAGTTTTCAAAGCTGCCATGTGACTGACAGGGCTTTGGTGACACAGAACCACTCTGGGCCTGAATTGACAGCCAGTATCATAGTAGCTTGCCTTTCACACATCCTACTTGGTGACATTTTCAGTCTGTCACTTAGAGCCAAGTATATTTATCTCACCAGCCTGTGCATCTTCTGAAGTTGAGTCGCTTACAGAAATCAAGAGCCGAGGTGTGAACAGCAGTAGGGGTTGGCTTACCACAGAGTCTTGCAGCTGAAACACAGATAGCAGCCCCTTTTTTGTGGGCTGCCTCACACAAAGAGGCGCCTTCATGTGAAAAAAGAAAGTTACCTTTAAGATACCAATTTAGTTACAGCTCTGTGAATAATGGGTAGAAGTCTGGTGGGTTTGGTTTTGGTCAGTTAATGGCTGTTTTATAGCTGAGAATTTACTGGCCTTTTAGCAGAGCTGTGTCCTCAGCACCCTTGCTGCCAAGCTTTGGGCTTTTTGTCAGCATCCCACAAAATCTAGGGCCATGAAGATGCTCAGAGGGCTGGAGCAGCTCCCCTATGAAGAGAGGCTGAGGGAGCTGGGCTGGTTCAGCCTGGAGAAGAGAAGGCTGCAGGGGGACCTCATTGCAGCCTTCCAGTCCCTGAAGGGAGCAGAGAAACAGGAGGGGAATCAGCTTGTTAAAGGGCAGAGACTGGCAGGACAAGGGGGATGGAGTGAAACTGGAGGAGGGAAGGGTGAGAGGAGATATTAGGGGGAAGTTCTTTCCAGAGAGAGTGGTGAGGGGCTGGAACAGGCTGCCCAGAGAGGGGGTGGGTGCCCCATCCCTGGGGGTGTTCAAGGCCAGGTTGGATGGGGCCCTGGGCAACCTTGTGTAGCTCCAGGCCTGGAGGTTGGTGGCCCTGCCTGTGGTAGGGGGTTGGAGCTCTGTGATCCTTGGGTTCCCTTCCAACCCAGACCATTCTATGATTCTATGTTCCCGTCTTCTTACCAGGCTTTTGAGAATGCTGTTCTTGGAGGGAACAATCCTTGCTGCTACCTACAGTGCTTATTCCTTCATCTAATGGTTTTCAGTCTCCTGGTCTGTTGAGTATTCACCTTATGAGAAGTCTGTCCACTGGTGCACCCTGAAGTGGCACCACTTGCACAAGCCCTTGAGTTTTATTCCTTCTCCTGTCTTACGCAGACTCGTGAGCAGCTAGTGGGAATGCTTTGTGACATCCAAGATGGGCTTTCATGACAGAAGAACAGGACTTGTGTTACTTTTTAATTTATTTTTTTAAATTTATTTTTATTTATTACATTTATTACTTTATTACATTAGCCTGGGCAAAAAAGGGCAAAAAAATCTTTGGTTGATCCAAATCAGTGAAATCTCTGTAGCTTGGTATCTCCTGTCAGGTGTCTCTATTGTTGTGGTGGGCTGGGCTGGCTGGCTCCAGAGCCTATTAACTGCCTCTGCAGATCACCATCTGCACTCATTTCTTTACTCATTTTCAGTGGTCAAGTCCTTGAGGAGCTTTAATGTTGACACTGGCAAGACGTGGATCACACCACACGCAGTCTCTGTGCTGTGGCCCAAGGTTCTTCAGCACTCGGATGGGAACACAACCATGTAAGGAACTGAAGGAAGGAAGAAACCATTACCCAGACTTCTCAGGTCTTTATGGATGCCTGTGGCCTCAGGTCATGCAGCACCTCACTTTCTACAGCTGGTAGCACAGGTTCCTCTGCCTGGGGTGCTCAGGGGCTGATCAATGGTGTTAGAGCTTCATGGGTGTGAGGTGTATGTTGTTGGCCTGTGACAAGAAGCCTTCAGGATGCTTCTCCCCTCACCCACTGCTCAGTGCTGGCACTGTGCAGAGAGGATATCTGCTCCTTTAACCCAATGGCAGAAGCAAGCAGCTGGGGTTTTGCAGTACTTCCTGGCATGGTGCATCGTTCGGTGAGGCTGCAGCAGTCACAACACCCACCAGCTCTCAAGAGTTACACTGTGAGCTCGGTCTGAAGACCAGAACGGGTGGGAAACTGCTGTATTTTGATGACTGGGGTCTGTAAGGGAAAAGAAATGGATGACTAGGCTGGTGAACAGAAGCCAACCACGAGTGGTTGCTATAGGGATAACCTACATTATGCAGAGCAGGTTGCCCAGGCTCTGGGGCCAACAGGGTGTTGTAAGTTTTGGAGTTAATGAAACTTTTCTACAGCCTGAGCAGAAATTGGCTGACTCAGAGCAGTGCCCATCTCGTGCAGTGATGCTGCTGGTCCCTGCTATGGTGGTTGGACTTCCTCACTGCACCTCCAGCCTCCTTCCACCTCCTGTATTTTATGGGCAAGTTACTTCCAGAGCTCTGCTTTGGTCTGGGGTCACTCTCCTTAATCCATAGTTCTTATAATGGGAAGGATGGTGAGATTTGTGGGAGAAAATAAGTGTTTTCCTCTGCGTGGCCAATTCAGCTCAAACTCACACTGGTACCCAGTTTCAGAGACATTCTCAGAGTAATGGGTGGCCACCCTGGCACACAGATGATTTTTGGCACTCTGTGCTGCTAAAGGACTCTGCCTGACTGCACCACCTTCCCTCTTCTCCACCTTTTTTCTCATTCCACAGGATTTTGGTTACTTCTGCAGTAGACAAGGGGCTGGGCAGGCTGAGGAAGTGCACTGTTTTGCAGGAGGAGATCCAGTGCCAGGAGATACCTCTGCGAGGTACAGTCCCATGTCCCCTTTCCCAATACTTGCCTTGCCATGGGCAGGAGGAAGTGCAGAGGCTCGTCCTTCAGAGACCTGGGCACGCTGCTCCAGTCCCTCAGGTCAGAGGAACTCAAACCCATGGTCCCAATGTCTAGCCCATGGTTGGGGAGTGACATGTTTGGAGGCTGCAAGACCAAGCTCTTGCCACAGCTTAAATCTCCACCTAAACTGTGTTGAAATACAAGGCAAAGATTTCTGTTTGTAATACAGTCACTGCTGCTACAGTTGCTGGTAACATTAGTCCCAAGTTGTCTTCCTGGAAGAGCAGATACAGCTGAACCTCAGGAGTTGGCACCTTTCTCTCTGCCCAGGGCTGACAAGCAGTGCATCCATTTCAGTGTTGTTCTCTGCTCACTTGATGATTCATTCAATTTCAGGAAAGATTAAAGGCTCCAAAAACATCCAGGATGGTGGCATAGCTATTGACAGGAATTCAGATTGGATCCTGGTAAGGGGCTGAAAATATCAATGGCTGTATTTTTCCAAAACCTGTTTTTGCTGGAGAATGCAATAAAGGAGACGTGACAGAGGGACAAAGGCTGGAAGCTCGTGGCTGGAAAGCCAGCTGGTGCATTGCCTGCCATGAGGGACAACTGAGAAGGGCTCTTATCAGCTCAGGACTGTGGTGAACCTTGTTCTTCACCGCAGCCACCCCCACTCATGGGAGAAGGGAGGGCTGGCACAGTTGGCTTTGGAGAAGCACCTACTTGGAGGCTAATGCCTGGCGAGCCCTCCAGCCCAGGGCTGAAGTCCTGGGTAACCTCATGTGGCAAGGGATCGCTCCAGGGAAGGTGTGTTTTCACTCCTGCTGTGTGGGGGATGCTGAGTGTTTGTCAGGTGGCAAGTTCACCCCCCTGTGGCTGATTGTTCCTCAGCCTGCCCTGCTGTCCCCTCAGGCCTGCCTGCAGAAGAAGCACCGCCGAGCCTTCGCCACGATCGAGGGCATGAATGGAGTCTGCACTCTGCTCACTGCTGACCTGCACAGCACAGCTTTCCTCAACCTCACCAGGATGGGTATGGGAGCAAAGCCAGTGCTGTGCCTCTGCAGAGGGACAAACAGCAGCACAAGGCTCTGCTGTAACAGCAGGGGCCTCCTGCACCCCGAGCCAGCGAGGCCTATGGTCTGCTGGGAGAGACTAAAAACTGAATTTTGATGTGTATTTTACTGACTTGAGCAGGGTTACAAGGTTCAGCCTTAAAGACTAGTGCCCAGCAGCAGGGATCTTCCACTGTGGTGTCCCATACATCCGAAAGATCCAGCTCTTTAGCTGGGATTTCAGAAAGCATCAGCATGCTTAGCAGACAGATCCACTGGGATTTTGAAAAGTGCCTGGGCACTCAAGGCTGTTCCTTCCAGCTTAAGGGGCTATTGGGCATTTAATTAAGGGAGCACATAGCTGGTCTGATTGGTGCAGTCACTGTAAAGAAGCAGAGGTGTTTAAATTATACACCTAGATAGTCTTGTTCCATCTTCAGTTGTCTAACTGCTGTTAACAGTCTGAGCCTCAGGTCTTCTGCAAATCTGGGGACCTGGGTAGAGACAGACCTGAGTTTAAGGTGTGTTAAAAGGTAGAGTGTTGGCTTGTTTCTTTTTTTTTCCTTTCAAAATTCTCTAGTTGAGACCAAATTGAACAGCAATCCAAGCAGAACCAGCAGAGACCAGAATACTGACACCACCAGCAGCGCTTGTGGTGAGCTCTTTGGCAGCACAGGGAACAGCCCCATGTGCAAAGGTGGGTACTGGACATGAACTGGCACCACTTCCTTCTGTAGTAGCTGACTCTGAAGCAGCTTGCTTTCACCTAGTGAGAGAGAGAGAGCTGGGGAGGAAGAGGGTGAGGTTTTTGAAGGTTATTTGTAATGGCAAACACATTATTGCAGTCATTGTTCACTGAGATTTCTTAAGAATAAATCCTGTCACCTCAGCACAGACTGTGTCTTCAGTTAGACCTGCTGGATGGTGCTGTAGTCAAATTTTTCTTTGCTTTATAATAATAATTCAGTGTTCTTGAACCCTTGCTTGTTCTTGAACAGCCTTGTCAGGCTGTTTAGGTGTCCCTTCAAATGTCCTCTCATATTTAACTGCATTGACAGAGCTGGGAACAGAGATTGCTGTGGTTCTGGCTGCATCAGAGAACACCAAGCCAGGTGATTTCCAGAAGGCCAAGACATCTGTCCTCACTATGATGAAGTCAATGTGGCAGAAGTGCTCAAAGGTGTGTGAACCTCCTCAGAGTCTCATAACCTGATGGGCAGGGTGGATGAAAGCTCTAATGAAGAATGGGAAGTCTCCTGGTTGGCATCATTATTGCTTTTTAAACTTCACAGCACTGCTGGTGATAATTCTGTCCTAATGCAGGAGTGGAATGTGAGTGAGCCAAGGAGGAGTGGCTGAAGAGGGAAGTGAAGGAGCTGGGAGTGGATTTTCATGCCAGAAGCATGCACAGATATTTTACCAGGCAAAACTCTCAGGGCACCTTGAAACAGTGCACACAAAAAGAAGTAGTGAGGCTTCTAAGCCATTACTTTAAGTGTTTTAAATAAATCTGGGGACAAAGTGAGGCTGAGACCACGTGGTCATGACAGGTCTAGCCAGACAGATAAATACAGGAAGCTCAGACAGAGAAATCATTGTCTTGAGCCAAAGAACATGAAGTCAGTTCCTGGAGCTGATCCAAAAAGGATCACCAGAATACAAATGTGTGATGGAGACAGAGGGATAAAGACAGTTGTCTACCTATCACTTGCAGCATATCCTCTCTGTGTTTGTGCAGTGAGGTTTGGGACTAAATGTGGCACTTTGAAGGACTTAGGGGTCCTGCCTTCAGTCTTTTCTAACCAGATCTGGCTTTCCTCCTGCTTTCTCCAGATCAGGTTTGCTGTGGTGCAGCATGGAGCACAGGTCCAAACAGAACTGAGCCTGCAGGAAAGCTGTGACAGACTAACTGCTTTCTTCAAAGTCCAAAACATCAAGCACCAGAGCTCCCAGACTGACCTCGCAGCCACACTGCAGCACGTGCTGTGAGTTCACATCTTGAGAAGCTCCAGGGACACTCAAATGATTCTTTGTGTTTCATGTGCATCAATCCAGCCTCCTGCACCTCCTCTCTGTTCTTCTTATCTCACACCCTTGAAACTCCCACCTTTCCAATGCTTCTCTTGGTTTCTCTGGGGTACCATTAAGTCCACAAAGATAAATTTCCAAGAGGCAAAGTGTGTAACCTTCCTGGCTGACAGAGGGGCTTCAGAATGACCCATCACCTGCATCTTGCTTTCAGCATGTGGTCATTTGTAGACCCAAGGCTTTTCCCATCTTTTTCAATGATCTGCTACATCTCTGGGACTCATGGTTTCCCTGTTGACTGCACGTTCTTCTCAGTAGCCACCACTAACAATACCGACTCGTGCTCTAAAAATGCCCCATATGTGCTTGTGAAAGAGCTTTTGAAGTCAGAGCTGCCAGCTGTGAGCAGGCAACATCCCTGGAAAGCATAACTCTTTGTGCATGTCTGCCTTGCATGTCTGTACTCTTGTGGGCTGAGTGCTCAATGCACCACAGCACCCTGCCACCACCACTGGTGTTTCTACCTCTGCAGATGTGGTTTGTCCCATGAAATACCTCCAGGCTTCTGTTTCCACAGGGATAAAGTCTTCAGTGGAAGCCCTGGCTCCAGCCAGACTGGTGACAAGATCATCATTGTCATGGCATCTGGGCAGGTGTTTCTGGAAAACCCTGGATGGATAAATGTGATGAACTCCCTGGAAATGGCTACAGTCAAGCTCTATGCTCCTGGGGTGAGTGGGAAGCACCATCAATGCCACGTGTTTTGCATCAAAGCATGACTAGAGGAGTGATGATTCCACCCATTTAGGCTGTAGTGATGGGTGGAAGACAAAGTCCTCATGCATTAGATGTGCAGGATGTCGGCTCTGAGATGCCCTGGCTGCCCTGATTCACTCAGGCCTCCATCTTCATGCCAGGGAATCCATTCTGGATGAGGTTAAGGAACATGTCCTAGAAACAAAGCTGCTTGCTGTACACCTCTGGTGAATCTAGAGCTTTTAGTAGCTTGTTTTTGCAGATAAGGCCTTTCTGAGGCATCTAGGATCAGGGCTGCTTCTCCCAAACTTTCAGCAGACTCCCTTTTCAGGCCTTTCAGGTTTTTAAGGGCAGTTTGGGAATGGGTTGGGTTTTTTGTCTATGGATGAAACACATTCAGTCTCCCCCTCTGATGGCTTTTCCCCCTAGATTGGAGAGTTCATCAGCAACCAGTGGGTCCCAGAAGAGCTGCAGGAAGTCGCAAGTGAACGGTTTGTGCTGTCCACGTACAAAGATTTTGATGCTTTCCTTTCCAAGCTGGAGAGAGACACTCTGAGTGATTCAGGTAGGAGAAACCTGACTCCCAACACATCTATCTTCTCTGTAACTTCTAGAGCAGATCTGTGATGGTGGGAAGTTTCACTGCTCAAGGAATGTAAATACATCTCCAGAACTTAGCCTGTTCTCGTGGGCATTTGCCCAGCAACAGGAAAACAAATAAAAATGATTTCTGTTACACAAGTTGCACTCCTCCTCAGCTGACCAACTGGGAGGACAAGGGATCACACTCTGTACCTGTGACCTGCAGCTGTAATGCCATTGTGGGGAGGCAGAGGGGCTGCGATAGGTGCGGTATGAGACACGTTTGCTGCACGTTGGGTGTTTGCTGTGATACACTCCTGGGTGTGCTCAGAGCAGCTTCTTTCTGGTGCACTGTGGCTTTATGGTGGAGTCCTGATCCACAAACACTTCCATAGCACCTGGAGTCTTGTGCCTGAAAGCGATGCTGACTGCAGGAATGAGAAGGATGAGGAAGAGCCCAGCTGCCAGGCAGCAAGGGGCAGGTGCTAACGCAGGGTTTTCTTTCAATGTTTTGCTTTCTTTCCCACTGTCCTGTCATCTTCACTCTGACTTGTTTCCTGTTGCAGCTGAAAACATTCCAACTGAAGCACCAGAGCACAGAAACACTCGTGACAGCAGTGACAACGAGCTCCCTTCCTGGATGGAGGAGGACAAAGAGGAGGAGGAAAATGACTTGCGTACGTGGTGAAGTAGCTTTTAACTGCATCATGCCATGGCCTGACAAAGGCTGGGGAGTTGCTGTGCCGTGAGCTGCCAGACCTGAGGCTCACACTGAAGTGGCAGCTGAGCAGTCTTGGTGTGGCTCAGTTGCTTATTTGAGTGAGATCATGTGTGCATTGATCAATAACACTGGGTAAAGGACTCGGTCCTGACCAAGACTGCTGATTACCTTCTCCTCGTTCCTTTACTTTTCATACCCTGGGCAGCTTCTGGAACAGAGATTGCTTTCATTCTGGATGGATCAGGGAGCATTGAGCCAGAGGATTTTGAAAGAGCAAAAGCATTCATCCACAAGATGATGAAGACGCTGTACGCCAAGTGCTTTGAGGTACTCTCTGCTCTCTTTCTCCAGCAGCCTCAAGGATGTGCTGTGCTTTATTTAAGCTGCCTCTTACCAGCATTTGGGACCATTAGGATGGGAAAGCACTTTCACAGCTCACATGTATTCTGCACATATTATTGCTTACAATGCAGCAGTACATTCCCAGTCTTGATCCCAAGAACACCGTAGATCAAAAACATCTGATGCTTATGCTCCTCAATCTGTAGCTCTGCCACGCTTGTAGCCCAGTGAGCACCATCTCTGCTTCCTTGTAAGGTGACAGTCGTGGCTTCCTTTTGGTTTTCTGTCCCTGCTCCTGTAGTGTAACATCAAACTTCAATCACAGGGGCTCCAATTAGGCCTCTTCATCCACATGCTTTGACCAGTGTCAGTAGCTCCAGTCACCTATTCTGCTGCTTTCTTCGCTGAGACTGGAAGTGTGATCCACAAACTGACCTTAGGAAAGTCTCTACCCCTCAAATGCTCCAAATATCAGCATATTTGGACTTATTTACATAGTGGAAGGAAGAAATTTTACATGCTGTGCAAATACAAAATGAAGAAGCAGCCCCATTCCCCACACTGCCTTTGGTAATCAGATCATGGTGGAAGAGGAGTGCTCCAAGGAAAGACAGCATGAAGAAGGGAGCAGTGAAGGAACAATTCAGGAATAGCACAGATAATCCCCTCTGAGACCTGCACACACATTATTGCAGTCATTGTTCACTGAGATTTCTTAAGAATAAATCCTGTCACCTCAGCACAGACTGTGTCTTCAGTTAGACCTGCTGGATGGTGCTGTAGTCAAATTTTTCATTGCTTTATAATAATAATTCAGTGTTCTTGAACCCTTGCTTGTTCTTGAACAGCCTTGTCAGGCTGTTTAGGTGTCCTTTCAGATGTCCTCTTATTTAACAAGCCAAACACAGCAGGAAAATACAAGGACTTCAAAACAGACCAGTATCTCCCAAAACAATGTTTCTCTCTCTACTGATGGCACTTTCCTTTTCCTCAGCAATAATATACCTACAACAATCTCTGTGTCTACACTAGATGTATTTAAAAGCTGCTTTCTCATGGAAAAAAATGCCCTTTCTGTGTAGCCTGGCTTCTGTTACTCAGGGATTTCTGGGCTGGACACTGCAGAGAACACTCTTGCTCTGAATCAACACCTTTCACAAGCAGGTGCCTGTCTGCTGCTTCCTTCCAGTGCAACTTTGCTGTGGTACAATATGGGTTTGAAATCAGAACCGAGTTCGACCTGAGAGAAAACTGGGATCCTCGTGCCACCCTCCAGAAAGTGCTTGATATTGTGCAGGTGCACAACGTGACCAAAACAGCGTCTGCCATGCAGCATGTCCTGTAAGTAACAAAGGAGAGAGCACAAGAAATGAAGGGGGGGGAATTTCTGGGGTGTTCTATGAGGAAGGGAGAGGGATTTCTGTGGACATCCAGGTCCTGAAAGCAGTCCTTTATCTGGCAGTGGTTGAGTGGCAGGTGGCAGTTCCTGCACCGTGCTTTAGAGGGTTGTAAAAGCCAGCTGTTGGTGCCTAAGTCTTGATGTGGAATTCTCTAGAAAGGCAGACAGCACCCAGTCTTTTTAAAATGTGTGAATATGAAAGAAATTCCCTTGCTTCCCTGCTGTGAGTGCATAATTCAACAAGACTCTTCCCTCTAGCCCAAGGAGGAGGAGGGAAGCTTCAACTTTCATCCCAAGTTCTTTGGTTTGCTGTTTTTACCAGGGATTCTGTCTTCACTGAAAGCCACGGGTCCCACAAGGATGCAGCCAAGGTCATGATTGTGCTTACAGATGGGGAGATACTCCTGGATGAGCTGAACTTGACAACAGTGATAAATTCACCCAGAATGGCAGGAATTGAGCGCTATGCCATTGGGGTGAGTCGGGAATGTGCTCGGATCGTATCTTCCTTCCATTTCTTGGTAGCACCAGGGGCAGAGAAAAGGAGAAACTGATCCATGTTCTGGTAAATAAGAAATAATCTGTGTGTTTGTTTGTCCAAAAGGCTTTGTCCTGAAGTCTGAAGTCTGGTTGCAGACATGCTGTATGTCTCATCTCCTCAGATAATCTTCCTGCTCTCTTCATTCTTTTAGGACAGGAAAATGATTTGATGATGTCTTGTAAATCATTGATTTCCAGAATTAATTGTTGGGTACAACAAAGGCATATACACCAAATACAGTACCAGCCAGCTCCATGAAGAGGTTTTGTAAGGTTTTGGCTCTGGCAGATGCTGAGCCTGTTCAGTTCCTTGACTGCCAAAGCAATTGCTATTTCTGGGTATACACATCGTGGCTGAAGCTGAGGTTTTTACCACAGTTGAATGAAGTAGGTGGGGGTGAGGAGACTCTAACACTTGTGTCTTTTGGTTTGCCTCTCTCTTGCAGGTGGGACATGCCTTCAATAAAACAAAGGCCCTGAATGAACTGAGGCTCATTGCATCTGGTCCGGACGACACTAACGTGTTTCAGGTCACCAATTACTCGGCGTTAGACGGGCTGCTTGCGACTCTGCAGCAGAGTATTATTGGCATAGAAGGTAAACAGCAACCTTGCTATTCTATTACTACCTGCTAAGAAATAAGGAGAAAGTGCCTTACCCTGTTTCTGTTGCATCACCAGGCACACAGGGTGATGTTCTGGAATATGAGCTTGCACAAGCTGGTTTTGATGTGCAGATCGTGGACAAGGCAAGTGTTCCTCACCTAACCCTGCTAAGCAGTTGTGTCTGTGCTTCCTACAAGTATCCTTCAGGTACCTGTACCGATTCAGGATGAGTCCCACAAGAAATGATGGTGACACAAAAGTGTGAGACCCATGTCATCAAACCTCCTTTGCAAGCCACTGCTTGCTTTGACTGTGTCAGATAAGCAAAAGTATCACTTTTATATAGTCAGCCAGTAATGAATTTTATTTTAGGATGGGATTCACCTCATGTGACCCCTGTTGTTATAGCCACTGGGTCCTCTTCATTCCACTGGGCAAAGGAGCTATCTCCAGTTGACAGCTTTGGTTTTCCCAGCATTCATGTTTCCAATGCACAGATCAGGGGCTCCATCATGCTGCAAACAAAGGAATTCTGCTCTTCCAGAATCCTCTGGCTTAAAACCTTGGTCCACCCAGGGCAAGAATGATCTCTAGTGATGCCTAGTATCTGGCAGCAGCTGGTAGAACTGCCCAAGATGCAGGGTCCATAGAATCATAGACTGGTCTGGGTTGGAAGGGACCCCAAGGATCACAGAGCTCCAACCCCCTGCCACAGGCAGGGCCACCAACCTCCAGGCCTGGAGCTACACAAGGTTGCCCAGGGCCCCATCCAACCTGGCCTTGAAAGAGTGCAGGACTTGTAAGCCAGAAAACATTGCTGCTCTCTAAACTGCAGGGTGCAAGAGGCCATTGCCCTGTGTTCATCTAACTTGCTGCATTTTACTTCTGCAGCAGGTCCTAATGTTCGGCGCAGTAGGAGCCTTTGACTGGTCTGGTGGAATTCTCCTGTATGACCTGGCAAGCAAGACAGCTGTTTTCCTGAATGAATCTAAAGAAGCAGCCAAAAAAGCCAAGTACAGTTACTTAGGTAATCAGCTTATGTCTCTCTGACATCAAACAACCTGGTGGCAGTTGTGCTTTGTTTGCATTCAGTAGAGCGTGCTGACACTGACAGCGTTCACCTGAAGAACGCCCCTGCTGCAGCATCTCACTGGGTTTTGAATATTTTGTCTAGCAGAGAGAGATTCTGATGCCAAGTCTCTGTCTCCTTATTGTCAGGAAGATAAGATGTGCTGTGGGCTTGGTATTATTCTGTTAACACAGAACCACAAGGTTGGAAAAGCCTTTTAAGATCGAGTCCAACCGTTCCTGTCCTATGCTAAACCGTATCCCTAAGTACCTCATCTACCCCTTTTTTAAACAGCCCCAGGGATGGTGACTCAGCCCCTCCCTGGGCAGCCTGTTCCAGGCTCTGACAACTCTATCAGTGAAGAACTTTTTTCCTAACATCTGCTCTGACCCTGCCCTGGCACAGCTTGAGCCCATTGCCCCTTGTCCCATCTCATGTCACTCGGCTGAAGAGACCATCTCCCACCTCTCTGCACCCTCCTTTAAATTAAACAACTGCCATTGGGTTTCACTGTGCAAGAGGACTTGTCACAAAGGGCATTTTCGAATGCTGCTGAGGATAAATATTTCACTTGTTGTGAGTGTCTGGAGAAGAAATAGCTTGTGAACCAATACTCTTCTTGGCTTGAGGACGAAAAAAGCCTTGCTTATCCCCTACAGTGCTGTGTAGCCTCCTGAGCTCAGTATCTCCTGGCTGTAGCTTTGGCCCTGAAGTTGTACCAGGTAAAATGAGGTGCTGTGGGCTGTGTGTGTCAGGATGATCCTTCTCCCATTACCTCAGTGTTACAGAAGCCCCACAACAGATCTCTCTTTGCTTTCTACACAGAGCATAGCGTTCCCTTCACTTCTCTGAAGGGTGATTAAACCTTACAGCTTGTGGGCAACATAATTAACAAGAAACAAGTGTTTATGTTGGAAAATCACTCAGGAACTGTGACAAATGCTAAGAAAAGTCATCAAGAGTTCACGCCTGTTTTGGGGAGAACTAATTTATTCAGTTACCCTACTAAGGGAGAAAAACCTCAGCTTTGCTGGCTTTTCTCTCAGAAAGGTTATCTGCTATCTCCTCATCAATATTTTTATGAGATGCTCTGTGATCAAAACCTTGGGCCACAACAACTTGACGTGGTGTGAGCCCTTGGATCTCACTGACTGTGTCTCAGACCAAATTCCCTGGGCTTTTTCCTTCAGAGCACAGTAAGGCTAACACACACTGTTTGTTGTTCTTGTACCAATGTACCAGGGTACAGCGTGGCAGTGGTGCACACAGAGTATGGACCCTTGTACGTGGCTGGAGCTCCACGGCACAGCATGAGAGGGAAGGTGTTGGTATTTCAGGATGGACGTTTAAAACAAACCCTGCAAGGAGAACAGGTACTGTCCTTTGCTCACCCAGGGATCAGGGGAGCCTCATGAATCTCATTTGATCACAGCAGCTGTAATTTCTCCTCCAGTCATGCTTACACCTTTTACACAAGCATCCCACTTAGCCAGATGGGGATTACAGAGTCTTTGTTCACTCCACATTGCTTTGGGAACATCCTAAGAAACGTTGAAATTTGGAAAAAGACTGGGAAGAAATTGAGTTAAACACTGTGTGCTATATTTATGCTCTGTTCTCATGGCTCGAGGGGAAAGAGGTCGTCAACCATGGTATTCTTTTTCCTCTGTCAAATTTTTGACTAATGATTTTGTTACTGCTAAACTGGCCTCAGGACCTGTCCCTGAGGATGGCCTGTAATAAAATAAATAATAGGGAAACCATCCACATATAAGTAGATATGTGATGTTTTGTTCTAAAAATTGCCTTAGTGCTGCAAAGGACACTAATTCTGCAAAGCTATATATAGAGAGTTCCAGTGAAAGCTGCTTGTCTTTTTCTGGAGCACAGGTTGGCTCTTACTTTGGATCTGAGCTCTGCCCGCTTGATGTGAACTATGATGGGGTGACAGATCTGCTCCTTGTTGGAGCTCCGTTTTATCACCTCCAAGGGGAAGAGGGAAGGGTTTACGTCTATCGCCTGGAGACAGAGGTAAAAACACTGGGAGCGTAAACACTCCATGTTGGGGCTTTTCCAACCATGCCTAAGTAGTGACAAATACAACATTCCTCCTTTGTGCTCTCACTGGATGTGCTCTCCCTGTATGGTAGAGGACAGCAGGAGGAAGCCAGCAGTCCTGTCTGAGTTGTTAGAATATTAAAAAGAAAAAAGGAATAGCTAGATAAATAAATAAAACTGTTCCATACCTAAGGCACACTCTTATCATGGTGGGATAAAATCAGGTCTTCTGCTTGTTCATAGGCAATTTATTGGCACAGACCTTGCTCTGCCAAGCTGTGTTCTTTGCACTGCTGGCGATAAATGTGTGCATGGGTGGCTGGTAAAGCTCTGCTTCCTGGGACTTGTAGAAATCCAGCTTACAGGATCCATTACCTAATATACAGGATAGAAGTTAATTGCATTATTTTGATTGAGAAGTGAATTTTTAACAGCAAGCCAGGAGAAAAACCTCTTTGGTGCACTGCTGAAATAAGCCCAAGGCATGTACAGGATGGATGGAAGCAGAAAACAACGGTCTGGGCATCTGTTAGAATTCAAGTAACGTTGCACCCTCCTGTGGCCTATTTCTGTAATAGGGTGGAGAAGGTGGGCTGGCTTCTGTTGGGAAACAAGCTGGGGATCAACTCAGTCTCCTATTGATTGAAGAATCATAGAATCATAGACTGGTCTGGGTTGGAAGGGACCCCAAGGATCACAGAGCTCCAACCCCCTGCCACAGGCAGGGCCACCAACCTCCAGGCCTGGAGCTACACAAGGTTGCCCAGCGCCCCATCCAACCTGGCCTTGAACACCCCCAGGGATGGGGCACCCACCCCCTCTCTGGGCAGCCTGTTCCAGCCCCTCACCACTCTCTCTGTAAAGAACTTCCCCCTAATATCTAATCTAAACCTTACTTCCTTTAGTTTTAATCCATTCCCCCTTGTCCTGCCATTGTCTACCCTTTGAAAAAGTTGATTCCCCTCCTGTTTCTCTGCTCCCTAAGAAAAGACAGTGCTGCAGTGCTCCTGCTTGCATAGGGCAGCCCAGGGACACTGCGTCTCTAGAATTTGCATGTTCTCAATGCAGAAGGATCAGGCTTTTGTTCTGAGAGCCAGCTGACATCTTAACTGCTTATTACATTGTGCAGGGCTTTATTGTTCACTTTTCAGCATTAAAAGTGTGCAGGAAAGGGGTTTTTATGTCAGAGCTGCTTGTGCTACATTTGCTATAAACGCGTTTCCTTCTTGGATGTGTTTCAGACTGGTTTATTCACCATGAAAGGCCACTTGAACGTGCAGGTGACCTCTCCTTTTGCAAGGTTTGGGTTTACAGTCGCCAGCATCGGAGACATCAATGGGGATGGATATGAGGATATTGCTGTTGGAGCCCCCCTTGAAGATCGGCTTTCGAGCAGTTCCTCTTTCGGCAGCATTTACGTCTTTAATGGTGACAGAGATGAGATCAAGAGCTCGTTTTCTCAAGTACATATCTCGTTGGGAATTGCCTCTCCTTGTTGTTTTTGTAGCAAGGGGCTGGGAGGAAGGAGATCCACATTTCCTTTCCGTTGATGGGTGAGAAATTTGCAGGTGTCAGGTGGCTTCTGTCACTCCACAGATTTCTGCAGCAGAGCTGCTCCTGAATTGTAATTATTCATCTGTCTGCCTAGGCAAGGGAACCTGGTTTAGGTGCTGCCTATAGAACAACGTAGCCTTTTGCAGCCTGCCCATCGTTACAGGAAATTAAGAGCCAGGATTTTGCATCTCACAAGCGTTTCAAATTCATCTTTACAGCAGCCTTGTAAAAAGAAGTCAATTTTCCAAAGGGCAAAAGAGAGATCCTGACATATTTCTTGATGTTTCCCCTCTACCCCATACCTTTTAGAGAGTAAAAGCCTCTGAAATTTCTTCAGGACTCCAGTATTTTGGACAATCCATTGATGGTGGCTTTGATTTGACTAATGATGGCCTCCAAGACATCACAGTAGGATCACTGGAGAATGTGGTTGTGCTCCGGTAGGTAGCGGGTGCTCTTCTTACTGTGGTGGGGAAATGCTTCACAGATAAATATAGAATCTGTGTTCCAAGCACTGTGTAATGATTCTATTTGTAATTCAGCATCAGAGGGACATAAAATAAAAAGTATTTATGTAAAGAAATTACGTAAAATGTGAAGCCTTTAGTTCAAGCTGTGAAGGCTTCTGCCTTTGTATGTCTAAAGCTTTGGGCAAGTATGAGATGGTGAACCTGCAGTGATTAACCCAGCCTGAGGTCCAAGGAGGCTTTGGTGTCTGCAGTTCAGAACTGCACGTCATTTAGACAAAAAAAAATGAATTAGACAGACCATACCTCACATTCAGACAGACATTTGGTAGCTGAGTGACCTGTGGAGTTCACAAAGGCCAAGGCATGAAGACAGGTTTGAGTTTGGTTTTGCATGTTGTATTTGAAAGCAAATTATAGATAAAGAGAGAACCTGAACAGCTAGGTAAGGCATTTATCTCATGGAAACATAAACACTGTGCTCAGTTCCAAAACTCTAGCCATAGTGGTGTATTTTGGCTGTCTGTTCCTTAAGACTCTTGGGATTTTGTATGTTCTGAACGTTCCCAGCAGAAACTGGAACTTCTGTAAATAGGCTGGCTTGGCCCAGGTGAAATACCATGGAAATACTGAGCAGTTCTTGGTCCTGCTGCCAGGCTCTCTTAAAACAGTTCTTCCTGTAATGTTTCAGTTCAAAAATTTCTATTTCTGTTCCTTATCTGTTCCTCACTAACTAGCTCCAGACCAGTTGTCCACATTCTCACCAAAATGAGCTTCAAGCCCGAGCAAATCCCACCTTCCCAAAATAACAGCATCATCACAGCAAACCTGTGTTTCCAGACCACCTCAGCCTTACCAGTGTCTCCTCAAGGTAATAAATGGGAATTGGGATCAGAGGGAGACCTAAGCCATCCTCAGAAATGTGGCACTGAGGACAATTTCTGGTCCATCTAACACAGGGTTCTGAATCTCTTGCAGCCTTTTCGCAGCTGTACGTTCTCTACAGGGTGGATTTAGATGTGAAAATGGCAAAGAGCAGAGTACAGTTTGAAGACCAGAACACCACAACAAGTGGGAAGCTGTTGCTCACTGAGCAACAGTGCTCTCAGCTGCAGCTCTACTCGCTGGTAGGTGATGCTGTCGGATTTACTACTGAAAGAAGGGTTAAAAGGATAGGATTGTTAAACAGGATCTGTGTGATGATGGGTCTGTCTTGCATTTACACCAAAATTACAGTGGGGTGGGGGGCTTTTTTCTTGCTGAGTGTGTTTTACAGCTGTGTCAGGCAACGTGTCGTGCTGTTTTGGTTTGGATGGCTGTAAATCAAGCTCCCATCCCTTTGTGAAGTATTTCTAATTGTAGAGTTGTAGGAAAGCCATGAAGCTCTGCAGGATTAAAGCAAACATAAAGGAAATTTCTTCACAGTGTGTAACTGAACCAGCCAACGCATTATCCAGGGGATGTCATGGGAGCCAAATGTATAAAATCATCCAAAAAAGCCATTTGATAAGTTTTTGGGTCACTGATGGCTTTTAAATGCTGCGGCCCAAAGAAAACGTCAGAGCCAGAAGGTCCCTAAGGATGTCAGATAGTAGAAGCTGGAACAGGGATGACATATGTGAAGACTTTTGTGTTTTAATGCTCAGATATGTTCTCAGCTTCTTTCTTTCTTGTAGCCATGTGACTTTGACTGCTTTTCCAGTGTTTTCCTGAGAGTTAAACACAAGCTCTATGAGCAAAATGATAACGTGGAGCTTGCTGTTCCTGTGCTGGACAGATACAAGCCTTCAGAAATGCATTTTCAGGTAATAAAACACAACACTAGGAAAGAATTTTCTGTCTTTCCAGGATGCAAAGCTTTTAGTATTAAAAATTAAGTTAATCAATCCGTGGTTTTCTTGGCCTTTGCATGCTGCCTTCTAGTTCTCAATAGTGGTTTCTGGGTAGGCTTTAGGGCCAGGATTCCCCCAAACAGACCACAGAACGTTAGGGGTTGGAAGGGACCTTGAAAGATCATCTAGTCCAACCCCCTGCCAGAGCAGGATCACCCACACTAAATCACACAGGAAGGCATCCAGGTGGTTTTGAATGTCTCCAGGGAAGGAGACTCCACAGCCTCCCTGGGCAGCCTGTGCCAGGGCTCTGTCACCCTCACAGGGAAAAGGTTTCTCATTATATTCACATGGAACTTCCTCTGCTCCAGCTTGGACCCAGTGCCCCTTGTCCTATCACTGCCATCCCTGAGAAGAGCCTGGCTCTGTCCTGACTCTTGCCCTTTCTAAACATTAATAAGGTCACCCCTCAGTCTCCTCCAGGCTAAAGAGATGCAGCTCCCTCAGCCTCTCCTCATAAGGAAGGTGTTCCACTCCCTTAACTATCTCAGTGGCCCTGTGCTGGGCTCTTTTAAGTAGTTCCCTGTCCTTCTTGAGCTGAGGGGCCCAGAACTGGACACAATATTCCAGGTGAGGTCTCACCAGGGCAGAGTAGAGGGGAAGAAGGACCTCTCTTGACCTACTAACCACCCCCCTTCCAAATACCCCCCAGGATGCCAGGATACATCTATCTTGTTAAGAGAATCTCATCCCTAAGGTCCAACCTCAAATCAGCTCAAACAATGGCTTTAGTTCTGATTGTAATGCTTCTCATGTGCCTCAATATACAATGAGATGAGATGCTACCTGGGAAGGAGGCAGATGGGTTGTGTGTTTTGTGAAGGACTTTGCAGATATCCAGCTCTACACTGGCACTTACATTAAGACTTATTATTTGAACAGTGTGTTCAGTGGTAACAGCTACACAATCTTCTGATTAAGTCATTTTAACAATAATGAAAATTATGTGTACATACATATAGTTAATTTAAGTTGTTTGAAATTGATTATTTGGGAAGCTGCAAGCTTCTAATAAAGTTTAAGGTGAAGTTTGCTGTCCTATTTCCTCTCTTGCAGTTTAGTAGCAGGGCTCCTACAAGCTAATCCAGCTCTTTCCCACCCTTAGTCTGAGATCTAAATCATAGCTGCTGAAAAAGTTCCACCAGGCTCTGTAGAGAGGCAGCTTTTTTCTACTTAATAGGAGTCTTTACCACAATTTAATATTTAATTAGCTGTCCATATAGTGTAGGACAGAGAAGTTAGGACATTTAGCAGTAATGAACACTAATTACTATAGGTGCAGTACTCTTAGGAATTGTGGTGTTGATGGTACATTTGTTTCCTAAGAATAATTAATGAGATTCTTGAGTGTTGGTCAGCACTGCTTAGTACTTATGCACCCAACATCTAATTATTAATTTTCATTGAACTTCTACAGAAACATCAGCCATGGACAGTAGATTTTTAATGGGGAATAAAACTATTGCTAAAGGAAGCAATGTTATGTCTATAAAATAGTGTGTCTCTAAGCTGGCACAGCATGTGAACATAGTTACTCAAAAAAAACATATCTCCTCTGGAAAATAAATTAATATTATTGCCCTGTGCAATGTAGAGATAACAATTGGCTTTCCTTTAAGGAGACCTTGTCCCCAGGGAAGACTCCTCATGTTTTTGCTAATAGAGCTTCTCCTGGGAGTTGAATTACAAAACATCATCAATTTAGGACTGGCGTGTGACTAGAAGGACTTTTGTTTCCAACTTTAGAAGAACTTCTTCACAGTGAGGGTGAGGGAGCCCTGGGACACGCTGCCCAGGGGGTGTGGAGTCTCCTTCTCTGGAGAGATTCAAGACCCATCTGGATGCCGACCTGTATGACCTGTCCTAGGGACCCTGCTTTGGCAGGGGGTTGGACCTGATGAGCTCTGGAGGTCCCTTCCAACCCCTGTGATTCTGTGATTCTCCTTAAGTGAGGTCATGGGAATCTTCATTTTCAGAGAATGTATGTGCATATGTACATGTACTCTGAATCTGTTACCTTCCAAAACCAAGGACTGTTAATACCTGACTTAATCTGTGTTTGCTTTCAGTTGCCTTACAAGAAGGACTGCAACAAGACCACCTGTGCTGCTCTTTTAACTTTGACAAGTCAGATTCAGTGAGTCACAGTAGCTGTGGTACCCAGATTTTGCATTTAGCATTCATATCAAATGTCACCTTCGTGCATATGACATTTTCTTACAATTCTCAGAAAAAATTTGCTGTCCCTTTGCTTAAATTACTTTGCACCCAATTCATCCCTCCCAGAACATCACATGTGCATGGTGCTGAATGCCTCCATGGGCGGTGCTGGGCTGTTCTAGGAAACCAAAGGCCACGGTTTGAACAACTAGAATCATCCTAAAATCACAATTCATAGAAGCATAGACTGGGCTGGGTTGGAATGGACCCCAAGGATCACAGAGCTCCAACCCCCCTGCCACAGGCAGGGCCACCAACCTCAGGCCTGGATCTACACCCCAGAGCCCCATCCAACCTGGCCCTGAACACCCTCAGGGATGGGGCATCTACCACCTCTCTGAGCAGCCTGTTCCAGCCCCTCACCACTCTCTCTGTAAAAAACTTCCCTCTAATATCTAATCTAAACCTTCCTTCCTTTAGTTTTAATCCATCCCCCTTGTCCTGTCATTGTCTATCCTTTTAACAAGCTGATTCCCCTCCTGTTTCTCTGCTCCCTTCAGGGACTGGAAGGCTGCAATGAGGTCCCCCCGCAGCCTTCTCTTCTCCAGGCTGAACCAGCCCAGCTCCCTCAGCCTCTCTTCATAGGACCAGCCCCCTGATCATCTCTGTGGCTCCTCTGAACCCTCTCCAACAGTTCCACATCTTTCTTGTGCTGGGGCCCCAGCTCTGGACACAGGACTCCAGCTGGAGCCTCACGAGAGCAGAGTAGAGAGGGACAATCACCTCCCAATTCTGGCATTTAATTGTGAACATGGGGTTATGTTTTAGGCTGATGCACAGCCCAGCACTACAGCAGAGTTGCTCAGTTTATAAAGCCTTTGACACAATGGTAGGCACCAGTTGATTAAAAATTTACCCTGGAGATTCACTGAAGGGCTAATCAAGTGCCTAAAGTGTACCTTGATGTAAAACAGAAATGATAAAGTGTTACCTAAAGTTTGGAGATGACTGCTTCTGATACTGAGAAGGAAGCATTTTCCCCCACACCCTGAAGAGTAGTGAATAATTCATTAGGCTATTGCATTATCCTGTATGTGAAAGCATTTGGTGTGACTAATCACCAGAATCAGAATGCTTCAAGCCTCTCAATAAATAAAACCCCTTAGAAACTACACGTGACCCATCTCATTTTTCCATCTGCTTCTAGAAAGGAGTTAGTGGTGGGCTACACTAAAGAAGTGACCATGAACGTTTCACTGGGGAACAGTGGAGATGACTCGTACATGACAACTATGGTTTTGAACTATCCTAAAAACCTCCTTTTTAAGAAGGTGACTGTTGAGGTAAGATGTAGAACAACAACTCAGCTAGCAGCAGGCTGCTGAAAGAAAACCCAGCACAGACTGCTATTCATTTGCTACCTAAATAAATCCTCCAGTAGAAGGGAAGGAGCATTTGAGTCCTTCAGAGCCTGAATACTGGATTTATTTGATTTAAGCCTCCCAAGCTTTTATTGGGCTATTTGTACCAAATTAATTTTATGGGACCAGACACAGACTGAGTTGAATTTCCCAGCCTGTTTTTATTCTGCATTAAAGAGCATTCCTATTCTTTTGGCAGCCATCCTCTCCTGCTATTCACTGTGGACAACCGATACCATTAACTTCTCTGATCTCATCCTTTAACTGCAGAATTGGGCATCCAGCATTCAAGAAGGCAACTGTAAGTCCAGACCACTTTCACCTTTTCCCTACTTCTCAGATAGTTTGAGTAGCTGCTCTTGCATCCTCAGTTCTTTCATGCTGGTGTGCATGTTCTCAAGGCAAGAGATAATTATTTTCATATTCCTGCACTTAATATCTAATTTCTCCTGAAGGGAACAACGAGCAGAAAATACATTACCCATCATAGTTTAACAGGACCCTGGTGAGTTAATATATAAAGTCATTGATATTTTATTATGTCTTCCTTCAAAATAGGCAAATTTATCAGTGATTTGGCAATTAGATGAAAGCATATTCCCAAACAAGTCTGCAGTCACTGTTAAGATCACCAGGTGAGTATTGCTGTATTCACCACTGTGAACTAGAAAGGAAATATTAGGGTTCCTGCTTGGTGTGTGTCACTCATTACCCACAGCTACACTTGTTCTTTTCAACCATCGAAAGCATTTGGACCCCTGTGAAAAAGCTCTCCTTCCTTTAGGGTAATTTTAGCTTTGCTCACACTTCATTATTTCAGTAAAAGACAGAGCACCCTTTAACGTCCTAATTTAAGCATAGTAAGGATTTAAAAGCTGGTGCTTTCTGAAATGGCAAAGTGGGTTCTGGCATCCTCCCTCCTTAGCAGAGAGAAGATTAATATATAGATATAAACCAGCTCTGTTCCAAGTAAAGCTTTCACTCCAAATGACTGGGGTGAAAACATATGTTCAGGGCGTTTTTCTTGATGAGGAGCCTTCTAATGGGGGGGAAGTTACCATTCAGCTTCCTTTCTTGAAATTGATGGGGTCTGACTGGTACCCAGCATTTTTTTTAACAGACATCATATTTAAAGAGTGAGAACTCTCTGAAAGCAACACTTCACTGCAAGCACAGTTTAAGGCAAAGACTTCTGTATGAATGTTATGGCCAGTTTTGGGAGGGGTAGAAGCTTTAAATTTTGATTAATAAAAGCAATGCTACACCTTCACAAATTAGCATTTGTCAAGAAATGTTTCAAGGCAATGGCAGCTTCCAGAATCTGTAGTAATAAAGGGCTGCTCTGATGCCATGTCACCAAGCAGGCTGGCACCTCTCTGTTAATTACTGCCACTGTTTCCATCCCTCTTCTACAGACAATATGAGTTCTCAAATGGTAGAAATAGAGGACAAAGGCAGGCAGATAATAATGCTGTTTCATCCACCCTGCTTTTTTTTTTTTTAAAGCATAAATGAAAATAGCACTGTTCTGACTGCAGAACACATCCTTGATGTCAGATATGCGTTCACTGCAGTCCTGACCAAGTAAGTTTTAAGAATATTCAATTATATTGCATTACTTTAGTCAATTAAAGGGGAATAAAAAAGATAGAGATGATGCCCGGTAAGATTCCAATACAATTTCCATCCTAATAATTTCAAGCACTGCAGATTGTCAAGTGACTTTCTGTGGTATCAGAAAGCAAGAGTAGAGTCTGGAAGACAGAAACTATCCCACAGGTGGGGGGTACTTGGGGCATCAAACTGCTCAGCTTGTAAAAATGAGTCTAAGAGATTCAGAGGGGCGTGGAATTGACAGACAGCACATATACACATCTACAGAGAGAGATGGCATAGACACTGCTCCACTTCTAACAACTCCAATCTTCTTAATTACTTAATGCATCTGCGTCAGGGGATGTACTAAAACAATCATCTAATGCACTCCTCTGATTGATTTATTGTTCTCTTCAGGCCGGTTTCGTTAATGTACGTGAATGTTAGTGAAAGACTTCTTGAAAACAAAGAATTCAGATTTAATGTAAGTAATTTAATTCAGATTTAATGTGAGCCTCCAACTTAGGTCGCCTGATCCATCTGCAGTCAGGACTAAAGAATATCTACTGCACCTTGTGTGCTTTCTTCTGCAGGTAAATGGAGAAAATCGCTTTAATGCTACCATCAAGTTAGAGATTTGGATTCCTGTCAGTATACAAGGTCACAACATAATAACAGTCAAAAATGCATCAGGAACACAGGTACTTTTTCCTTTTTTTTTTTTTTTTTTTCCTAATCCAATACCTCTTTACT
This sequence comes from Porphyrio hochstetteri, assembly GCA_020800305.1. NCBI lineage: Eukaryota > Metazoa > Chordata > Aves > Gruiformes > Rallidae > Porphyrio > Porphyrio hochstetteri. The sequence goes on from CM036925.1 coordinate 2,548,911, forward strand.
GGTCTTTACAGAGGAAAAAGAAACCCAACATTATTGCAGGTTAGCAAGGTTTTTCAAAGCAACCCTACAAAAACTTTACATATTTACATTTTATAGCATCATTCCAGGCAGTAAATTTCCCAAACTGAACATTAATTTTTAAAAATTAAGTAAAAAGGAGGGTTCCCCCCCACCCCCCATATCCCCAACTGGGCAAATAATATTTACCTTTGACTTCCCTATCCACAACTTTTTTTTTTTCCTTTAAAAAATTTAAGAAAGGAATATAGTAAGGAAAGAACTTTTAATAATTTAAGATTGAAACCTAAGAAATTACTTTTACAGTATCCAAAACATTAACCGAGCCCTGTGAAAACTTCTCTCCACATCCCCCTCTCAAATGTCAGCTCTGTCCTCTCTTCCCCTTTACCTCTCCAAAAAAGTGCACATAGAAGAGATCTAAGGAGAAAGGCAATATTGCTGCCTTAGTCCTTGAGAGTGCTGCACTCCTGTTCTCACTGGAAGAGGCTGCTCTTTTGTAAAACTTCATTGGCAGACCCAAAGGTCAGTACCTCTTTGTGGAATCGACTGAGCTGTTGTTTTAATTTCTTCATGGCAGAAGTTTTTGCCACCTTCTTGTATCTCATGTCTTTCAGAAGTTTATACGACAAGTAGTGCAGCCAGAGGACGTTGCTGTGTGGATGATAGTCAGTCCAGTTGTTAGAGTTCTCAGCTTTCATCTGCCTGTAGATATCAAACTGGTAGTCCCCTATGCCTTGAAAAAGTTCTTCATCAGTGGAAAGGTCACAGAACACTGTTAACCCATCTTTCTCCAGCCGAGACAAGGTGTAATCTATGATGTTGACATGAATCCCTGCTGTGGGGACTCTGTGTGTGGCCCCATTCAACACATAACTAAGCTCCTTTACATCTGTTCTCTTTACCAGCACATTCCCCCAGTGCAAGTCTCTGTGCTCGAAGTGCAGCTCCTGTTCTGCCACAGCCAGGGAAGCAGTAACCTGGTGCAAAATGCTTTTTGCCGATGTTATGGAATTGAACTTGTATTTCATGTTCTCCAAGTCATTGCCTCCAAACTCAAACTCCAGAACCATGAAGAGCTGCTTGTCCCCAAAAAAGTCTGGGCGATCATTTTCTGATCCCCTTTCCTCATGGTATCTGTCCCAGGCATCCAGCAGATACTTAGGATAGGCCCCCTGAACACAGTGCACAGAGTACAAGGTGATGAACCCAACAGTGCTGTTCACAGACTCTTCAGACAGAAGACTAAGTTCTTTTGAAATTATTATCTCAGGCAGAATCTCTCTAAAGCTCTTTTGAGCTTCACCATTTATTCTTTCAGGCCCCTCAATGGGAATTATTTTTAAGGCCACAGGTCCTCTCTCACTGTCTATCTGGAAGACCTCTCCAAACACCCCTTCTCCAATTTTCTTGCAGTCTTTCATCTTATCTGAAGGAATGTACTCCTCAAAAGCGATAGGCCCATCCTGTTGGCATTCCCCAAACACCTTCTCTGCATCTGTAAGCATTAGCTCCGAGACAAAAGAGGAATCCCTGGGAGCTAGCAGGACCATGGAGGATGCAGACCAAGAACAGTCCTGAGCCTTAGAGGCAGAGAAGGTTCCTTGGTGCCCTGAAGGCTGGGATTGCACAGAAGGGGTACAAAGGATGCTGTCACTCAAACTCTCTTCAGAGGTAACTTTCTTCTTCTTATGGAAGGACAAAGATGCTCGAACTCTTCTCCAGGAATAGGAGTTATTGATGACCGAATAGTCACTGTCTTTCATATCTACAGACATCTCCAGAACACTCCTCTTTATTCTTTTTTGCCTTCTCTGTGGCCTGAGAAAGGAGTTATTAGGCTTCTGCCACCTCTTATTTTTGAGCCTTTTTGGACGGAGCCTTATTTGCCTCCCCCACCGGCTGGCACTGGAGCCGCTGATGCAGGCTTTCCGACAGGTACTTCCCCCTCCAGAAACAACCTTGGTGCCTTTATATTTATTCCCTGAGTTTCCTTGACAGCCCGGAGGGGACATGGGCTGCTGGTAGGCAGGGTCAGTGTGTGACTCTTGGCCTTCCTTCACACTCATCAGCCACAGTGGCACTTCTCGACGGTCCAAGACCACCACGGGCATAAGCTGGTGCTCACGGCTTTCCCCCTGTGGGGAACACAAGCTTCCTTTCCTTGAGCCTTTCCTTGACTCTCTCCTTAGATCATCGCGGGGTCTGTCAGAAGCAGCCCCAGCGCAGGGTTCAGTGCTAACAGCAGGTGGAGGGGTGATGGCTTTCTGTGGGGACAGGGGATCTTGTGCCCAGCCCCGCACCGACGCCCTCAGCACCCTGCCGGACTTTTCCCGCCCCGCACCCAGCTCCCTGCTCTCGCCTTTTGAACGGGCCCTCCCACCTCCCCGCTGCCTCGGGCCTCCAGCCCGCGGTAACGGCGAGAGCCAGTCCGAGTCTCCCTGCGATGACTCCAGCGACCTCAGGGCTCTGCGGGGCAAGGCTCTGCGGGGCGGGGAGTGGAGCTCCGGGCTCCCGTCCGGCGTCGAGCCGCCCTCTGCGCTGAGGGGGATGAGGGAGCCGGGGTCGCCCAGCGGAGCCCAGCGGCGGGACAGCCGCGGGCATTGCGGGGTGCTGCACAGCAGGGGGCGCTGCGCAGCGCGGGGAGGGCCCTGGCGGCGGCGGCGGCGGCGGCGGCGGCGGCGGGCAGCGCCGCGCGGGGCCGGGAAGGGTGAAGGGGAGCCCGGGGTGGCCGGGCCCGCCGGTCGGTTCTCCTTCTCCTTGGCGGCGCCGCCGCGGGTCCGCAGGCGCCGGGAGCGGGCGGAGAGTATACTTAGCGGCTGGAAACGGCGCTTGAAGGTGGGCGAGTAGTCGGGGTCATCCGAAGGGGTGCAGACGGCGCTGGAGCCGGCCGAGGTCGAGCTGAAGAACCCCTTGCGGTCCTGAGGCGGGGATATCCACCGGTCGGGCTGAGGCAGCGGGCGGACGTAGCCGCCGCGCCGCGAGTAGGTGCGGAGCAGGCGCGGCTGGAACGGCATGGTGAGCGGCCAGGCACGGCCCGCCTTCTGTTTAAACGGGGTCTCGCGAGAACGGGTCGGGACGAGAGGGCCCGGCCCGCCGGGGAAGGAGGGGGTGAAGGGCGGGGAGGGCCCCGGGCCTAGGCCCCGCCCCCGCCTCAGGCCCCGGCCCCGCCCAGCCCTAGCTCCGGCCTCAGCCCCGGTTCCAGTCCCGCCGCTCCACGCGTGTTTCATAGCCCGCCGCTAATGTTCAATTTCAGGAGACGACGCAGTGCGGCGTCAGCGATGAGCCGGTGCCGGATCAGTGGCAGTACTCCGACGGCACGGAACCAGAGGTGAGCGGGGCTGGCACCGGCTGCCGCTGAGGCCGCAAGCCCGCGGGTACCCGCGGTGGCCCGGCCTCTGACCCTCCCCGTTGCGTTGCAGGACACGCGGGACGTGCGGTATCAGCAGGTGCGCTGCTCCATCCACACGGACGGGGACAACGTCACCGTGGCAGCGGAGTTGTCGTTAAACAACTCGCACCAGGTATATGCAAAACACCCTCAGCTGCCCCTGTTGGGCCTGTTACCTGCCAGAGGCTCGGGGAGAGGGTTTCTCCTGGTTTTCTCAAAGGGAGGTGTTATTCTTCCTCCTGTGATGCTGTTCTCTGGCCCTGCGGAGCAGGAGAGATGGTTTGCAAGAGGCAGTGTCTCCCAAGAGGCACTTGAAGAGATGCTGCGCCCCTCATCTGCCCTTCAGAACTTCCCTCTTTGTGAAATGGCCCTTCCAGTGCCACAAACTGCCGTCCCTCTAGCCAAGTTCTCACGGGTGATAAGTTACATCCGTAGCATAAGGTGATACACCCAGCGGGCAGCTTGGTGGCAGCACAGTACAAGGCGGTTCTGCAGTCTGAGTAACAGTTTGCTGTTGTAACACGTTTCTCTGAAAAGCAGCTGAGGTTTTGTTCCTTTTATTTCTTTTTCCATAGTTCTTAAAAAGAAAAACTGTTCTGCTGGTCCCTGGAAGAATCACCTTCAACAGAGAACTGTATCAGGGCCTGAAGGAAGAGAATCATAAAGCTGAGGTATCAGAGCATCACGTAGGCAGCTTGGTCCTTGTCTTGGGGCAGGAATGAGAGGGAATTCATTCCTGGGCCTTTGGAAGCAAACATCTGCTCTGCCATTGAATTTCGTGAAATCAGGTTTTGAATACAGGATAAAAGCAGAGGGAGGATATTTGCTAGCACATATCAAAAAAGCTTTGAGTGTTCTGTATTGAACTGTGGATAGTCTGGCACTTGTGACTGTCACAGTGACCTCCTGTCCTCAGGATTTCAACACGATAGTTCCTCTTTCCCTAGCAAAGACGCACTCTTTAACCTGAAAGATTGTCACTGGTGCCTTGTAGTCACTGTAAACTCCTAAAGAAAACTCAGTAAATTTAACTCCTGCGACTAGGCTTGCAATACAAAGCAGTTATTTCAGGTTGCATTGCAAAGTACCTGCATAGTGAGATTGATGGTGCATTTGGCATCGTTTAAACCTGAATGCTAGCTCAAGTGATGTGGCTTTCTCAATGAAAGGCTAACAAAGAAACAAATAACTGGCCTTGATTCTGTTCCAGATCATTCTTGTCTTCCTGAAGGACGAAGCGTTTTGCATCTTGCCTGTTGTCATAGGAAGCTGTGTTGGTGGACTTCTCTTGCTGGTGTTCATTGTTCTGCTCCTCTGCAAAGTGGGTGTCATTAATGCACACAACAAAACAAACCTTTGTAACATTTTTAGGATTTCTCTAAGTATAAAAGAGATCTCTTTCAAATACACACTGAAGGACATCTGCCACTTACTGTTGTAAGTGTCTTAAATTTTGAGCTCTTCTGAGTGCTGCAGGATAACCTCTTCAGGGCCTGTTTTGAAGTGCTTGACAGAACATTTGAGCATTACAAAGTGTTTATAAATGTTCTGAAAAGTTTTGAACAAGGTAGGCCTTGAGGCTTACAGCTCTGCCAGAAGTCACACCTTGCTGCATCCTGCACTCATTCAGTTACTTCAGCCATGAGAAGGGAAAACTTGTATAATTGTGTTAAGAATAAGCAAAAGTTAATGCATACAAAAAGACTTAATAATTTTCTTTCTTTTTTTTCCCCAGTGTGGCTTTTTCAAAAGAAAGTATAAAGCTATGATGGAGCAAGAAGATACTTCCTGAAGACTAAGCTGGCCGAAGCAGAAAGCTCTGTATTCTTTCACCAGCTTTCTGGGAATAGCAGAGTCAACGTCTGGCTAAGATGCAAACTAATTCATATTCCCTAGTAGAACTCTGGCATTCTGGATCTTGGGACTCTCCTGAATTGCTGTTTTGACCATACAGGCAATCCAGCTGCCTGCTTGCTTCATTTGAACACTGTTCACTGTAGAGGGGCTGCCTGGCATTGATAAACTACAGTCCCCATGAGAAATTCTGCTTTAACGTGGTTGTGCTAGGAAGGTTCATCTTGGAGCCTGTTAGATTTATGTATTGAATTGCAGTTTTAGTTGCTGTGATGCTGAGTAGTTTTTAAATTGGTTTTAGTACTGAGTAGCTTCAGGATAGATTAGCATAAAAATGAATTAGGGGAAGCTTCCCATCCTGCTATTGCTATTGAAAATGGAGTAACAAGCATCTTACCTACATGGGTACTTACATACCTATGTATAAATAAACAAACTATGCATTTTAATATCATAAAGTATATCTCTTGCTGTCTTTGGTTCTTGGAGTCAGAAGCATGTGGTGATAAGGTTTTTGTACCTCACACTCTTTATTTTGAATTTTCTATTTTCAGTTGCTTTCAAATCCTGATTTGGCCACAAATAAAACTTGCATCACGGACCTCCTTGCCAGTTCAGACAGACTCCTCCTGTATCAAGAGATGCTTCTCCAGGTTAGCATGGCTCAGCACACCTCTTCCAAAGTAGCCATGTCTGAATCGAGGGCAGAGCCAAGCAGTGCTGCCATTGACCCTGCTGGATGGGTGACAGAAATTGATGTGAATCATGAGCAATCAACAGATTATCAGTAATGATAATTTATAGGCTTTGGGGAAAGACAGTGCCTAGTTGATGCCTGTGGCTGCTGTTGGCCCTTACCAGGTGTTTTCCTTCCTAAGCAATGAAATTAGCTGAGGATCAGCAGGTGCTCACTGCTTTTAAAGAAGGATGAGTACAGGCACGAGGTACTATTCCTCTCTTTGGCTTTCTCTGACCCTCTTTATGTGGTTGTTTTCTTACTGTTATATTTGGTTAACCATAAACCCCACAAATCTAATCTGTGTTTACACACAGTGGTAGGTTAAACACAAATATTCATTATGACCTTCAGCAGAGAAAACAGAGAAAACAGCTCTTGTCTCCTTTGGATTAGCCAGTATTGACTGATGGCAAACTAACAAGTAAATTGTGGCTTGTATTGAAGTAGTGTAAAATTCCTGTCCAATACCCAGCTACTGCTCTTACTATATCTCTTCAAGGTTACTATAGAGATCGTGTTTGTGATGGGATGGATATCTGCAGGCTGCACAACCCTGAGCGAGTCCTAGCTCTAAATTAGGATGCCAAACAGAAATTAAAGATGCTAAGCACCCTGGCCTACCTGCTTAGGGCAAAAGTAAGTGGTACCACAACAAGCTATTTTCTGAAGAATATAGGGCCCTTGTGTGAGTTTCAGCAGCACAAGAGACAGGTGCAGAGATCTCACACTGTCATCCAGCTCCAGCAGCAGCTGCAGCCAGCCTTTGGGCTTGAATTTCTCTCCCTCTCCCCTCTGGCTGGTTGTGGAGTTCCTGGGAGCTGCATGCAGAGAGTGGTCACTCCAAATCTGCTTACAAGTGCCAGGGGTTGAGGACAGGAGACTTCCTAGGTGAGACCTCAGAAAGCATCAACCAACCACCCATGTCAGGTTCTTTTCTCATAACAGCTCTGCACTGTTTGGAAAGAAACGTGCTGTGCTCAGTCTGAACAGCTTTATTGCCGATGCCTTTGTGTAAAATCCTCTTTTTGTGGGGTTTTCAGTTTGATCTTTGAAAGTAAACTCTTCCAAGAGAAGCCTGACTGGGCACTGCACTTGCTGGCTGAACGTGGTTTGTGTTTTTGGCTGTACCCTTTCCTGGGTAACAGAGCCAGTCTCTGGGGATATTCTTGATCACTTGGTCCAGATTTTGGCAGAGCTGTTACAGATGTATTCTTTGTTTGTCCCTGTCTGGAATGAGCTTTTTGAGGAATTAAGTATGTGAAAAGCAGAATATACTGGGCTGAGAGGGAGAATCCCTTTGAAGAGCTTCAGGCAAGAGCCACCACGCACAGTAATGACTGAAGTGCTGGCTTTGTAAGGCAGACACTTCTTCAAAGGTTCCTTTTTTGTTCTCATTTATTTTTAAGCGTCAGTGCATGTTGGCTTTTCTTAGGGGGGAAAATGTGTTGTCTGCTTTTTCCACTGCTCTATACAGATCTCACACCGAGTGACACGTGGTGCAGACAAGCGTCGGTGAAAAGTCTGTGATGTACCAGCAGTTGTGGTCTTGCTGCCTCTCCTGCCTCCCCAGCATTCTCCATTTCACACCTCTTCTGAAGGATCTCTATGGTCAGATCATACCTGGTAAGTCTGGGCACAGAAAAGCTGTCAGTGGATTTTTTGATTACTTTCCTAAGGGAAGGAGTGTTAATTGTAGAAGCCTGTGCTGAATAAGGAGTTGCAAGGAGAGTTGTCTTGTCTCAGGGCTGAACAAGCTCGTTGACTTCAGCCAATCTTGTTTTTCTCCCTCTCTGTCTCCTTTCTTTCTAGTTTCTTCTCTGAATTAAGTATCCCTCATTACTTGGATGTCTCGTCTTGTCCCTGATGGCTCTCAAGGAGGTCAGCTCTTGCAGTGGGTGATGCTATTTTCCTTTTTAGATGTTTTTTCTTAAATGCATTACAGAGTTCTGTAACTTGCAATTTCCGATGAGTGCCATCCAACCATTTAATTCTTTGCAATTGCCATAGTAGATGCTAAACACATTTGCAGTAATTGGATGGCACTTAAGGGATTAGTCAAGACTGCCAAGACTCAAAGTCATCCAAACCACAGCTGGGTTTTTGTGCTGTTTCCATGGAAGCCTTGCTGTGTCTGCTTCTAAATTTATTTGCAATCTACATTTTGAATAAAATCCCCTTTGCAAAAGCCCTTGTCAACATTTGTGGCTTTGCTGTGCAGCCCTGACTTTAGTGAGCCCTGGCAGTGGCACAGTTATGCTGTCTCAGAGTCATTAAACATCTGACCCCAGCCAGGCTAGCGTGTTGGCAGGCTGTTTGGAGTCCAGGTGGAGAAGCTGCTGCAGACATCCTAGAGCTCTCTGAGCTGTAAGGGTCGTTCATGGTCTGTTTGCATCACGCAGAGACAGCAGAGTGTCTGCAGACCCACAACTTCCTGGGGGAAGGAAGGATTCTCTAAACTTTTCCATTCAGGTCTGTTCTCCCAACGCTGCTTGTTAGGCTGGAGGTACTTAGTCCTCTGCCTTTGTCTTGCTCTGTTGGGAGAGACAACTCTCCAGTACTGCTGGTAGCCCAGGAGAGCAAGAACAGCTGTTTGTTCTCTGCCCATTGACTGGTGCTGATAACTCATCTCCATCTTGGCTGCGAGTCCTGGCTTGGCTCCATCCCTCCAGGTTTGGAGATCAGCTACTGGTAGCTTGGCCTGATAGAATTTGGCTGGTTTTGGAGTGATCTGCACGTGTTGTGACCACAGTGGTGGTGACTGACAAGAGCTGATATATCTGAGACAGCTTTTTCATTGCATCCTTGAAGGGGAGGACAGGACTCGTTTTGCAATGCTATTTTAATCTGGGCTGATACCAGCTGCTTATGTCTTTTTCACATGCTGGGGAGATTCATGAGCCTTGAGTTATAATTCCCTTGGCATGTTCAGAAACTGACAGGTTCATGTATTGTGTGTGGTGGCCTGGTGGTTAGGAGGAGTAAGTGAAGAGGAAGTCTGCTGCTCAGGAAAGCTTATCAGGAAAAAAGGCATAAGTTATTCTTCACTATTAAGTGCTGTTGCCAACATAAGAGATCAGATAGGAGCCACAAAGTGCGTTGCTGGGCTTGAGAGCCCATTGGGGCAGCTTTATTTGTAGACTAATTGGATTGCAGCTCAAAAGAGAAATTTCCTGTCTCTTTTTATAACAGGATACACGAGCCAGATGGAGCCACGCTGCTACAAGTAGGTTGCTCCAACTCTGCCAGCTTGGCATGACTGACTTCGGTACGTCTGTGCGGCGCAGCCAGGACGCATCGGCCTCTTCTTGCTGGTGGTAACACCTAACTGGCTTAGAGCATCGCTGGCCTGCAGAGCTGGGGCAAGGTCGGGTGCTGGGCTGAGGGTGCTGCTCATGAAACCTCTTCCTCTGGGGGTGCAGTCCCCATAGCATGTGTGTTTTCCTATGGCTGCAGAGAGTTACCAGCTGGTAATCCCAGCAAGGAGAGGGCAGGGGCCTCAGATTAGCCTTTCTAGCTGTTTACATGGTGAAGGAAGGGGGTGAAGGTGTCTCCTCAGCTCTTGCAGCAAGGCAAGCTCTGATGGAGCTATCAAGCAGGGAGCAGTTTCATATCTTTCCAGGTCAAGAATGATAAGTATTGGCAAAGAAGTGAGAGAAGTGACCTGCCAGGCATATTCAGGAGCAGGGTTTCACCTTTAAGTCAGCAGTCAGTGCGACACACGTTATTAAACCCGCTCATCTTTCAGGCTTTAATTTAACATTCTCCTTGTATTCCCAATGATGCTTTTAATGGATGACTTTGGAGTGTGAGCACATTGCAGTGCAGCACTGCACAATGCTGCTGCTCCAGCTATCACCACGCTCAATCTCCTAGCCATGTTTTATGTGCGTTTTCATTTCATTTCCATTATCTGACTCGCTGCCAGCTCTCTCTCAGAACAGAGATGGGATGCAGAAAGGACCTTTCTTTGGTCCTTTTCCTCAAGCCCTTGCACTTCTTGGGTCAGCAGGGAAGAGTGGATAAGTGCTTTGGCTGATGATCACAAGACTTCCTGCACACTGTATAGAAGATTCAAGACTTGGGGAAGAAACATGGAACACATTCAAAGGCTGAAAATTGCTCTGCTGGAAGCGATGAGCTAAACCTGAGAGAATATATTCTGCAACATCAGCCCGCTGCTGCTTCTTGCTCCTACAGACAGGTTTGGCTGTTCCTGTTGGTAACGACAGTCAGACTCATTCTACAGATTTCCCTTTTTAGGCAAAAACAGAAGAAGAAAAAAAAAAAAAGTGACTGTTTTTCTGTCACCTCCTGAAAGAAAGATTTCCTTTTCCATTGTGGGTGGGTGTGCAGGGATCCCAGTTAAGAGCACAGCTACTGGGGTTGATTTTTTCATTGGCAACCTACTTCTTATTTACACTGCAAAGACATAGCCAGGATTAAAAGAACCTGAATGCAGTATTTTTCACTGCAGGCTGCACACATATTACTTTGTTCTTGGATCCAAACCCATCCTCTTCAGAAAGCAGTTTATGCTTGATGATGCTGATTTCCAGCTGTCTGCATGCATGAGCTGTGGTTTAAAAGCAACTTCCTCTTCCAACCTAGTCAACTCTTGCTCTTCTTGTTTTTTAAGATGTTGACCTGTGAGTATGATACTATGAGAAAGAAACACAAATGGAGAGAGCTGAGCTTCTCCTTTTCCACTGTCCGTTTCCTTGCCAAAATAATTTCTCTCCTGTTTATGTCCTCTGCTCCTTTGTCTCCTTTCTATCTCAGTAGCAGGTCTGGCACCTGCTTCCAAAGGATAAGGCATCTGCTGCAGGAGCATTTCTAGTGCTTCAGGAATGTCTCAGCATCTCATGAGTCAGCTGTCAGGCGTTTGGGAGCCAATGTTTTCTGTTGCACTGGATAGCTTAGGAAAGGGCTGCGTGGGCATCACTGGGAGAATGAATGCCTGGGTGTGGTGGTTTGACCCTGGCTGGAGACCAGACGCCCACCAAAGCTGCTCTGTCACTCCCCTTTTCAGCTGGACAGGGGAGAAAATAGATATTGAGAGGCTCAGGAGTTGAGATCAGGACAGGGCGAGACCATTCCACAATCACTGTCACAGGCAGAACAGACCAAACACAGAATGAAGGAAAGAAAACTCTCTGATTTATGACACTGCACCCCCAGTGACACCAGAGATGGGTAATGAGAAGTGTGACCAGATCTTAAATCACCTCCTCCCCAACCCTCCCTTCTCAGCAGACTGCACTTTAGTCAGGATTTTGCTCCCTTCTTCCCCCTCATCGTGGCACCAGGAGGGGCAGGGACTGGGGGAATGGGGGTTTGGGTCAATTCCTCAAGAGCTCTTTTCCTTCTTTGTGGAGGAGGGGGGACATGGGACATTCCTCACACCCACAGCAGACAGTCCTCCACCAACTTCTCCAATGTGAGTCCTTTCCCATGGGGCTTCAGCTCCTCACCAGCTGCCCCAGCGTGGGTCACTGCTATGGGTGCAGTCACAGGTCACAGACTCTCTCAGTCTCTCAAGCCCAGGCTGCTGAGAGCGGTACAAGGAGTTACATGTAGGTGTGACAGGTCAGGAATAAAACAAAAGTAAAAGGGGAAAAAAAAAAAGAGGAAGAGTTTTGGTAGCAGAGGAGAAATCCTCCCTGTGAGAATGTCCAGGCTGAGCAAACAGCCCTTATGGGAAAGGAGCAGGTTATTTTCTTTCCCATGGGAAATTCAAACTGTTGGACTGAAGAAGGGAGATCTCTTGCACAAGAGATCTAGCCCCCTGGTCCCTTGAGAAGGACTAAGAAAAACTACTGCCTTTGTCTCTGACTGGTGGTGGTGTTAAGGGTGATGCTAGGCCTAATTAGTCGTTACAAGTCTGGTTGTGTTCCATGTGCTGAACTAGCACCATTCAGGAATTCACCTTCCACCATGTTCTTTGGGTTGCTGGTGATAAATCCACTGCCTGCAAAACACTAGTAAATACTAGTAGTATTTTTAATATTAGTAGTTTTTTTTAAGAGTAGTAGTATTTTTAATATTAGTAGTTAAGACTACTAGTAAATTGTAGTCTTAAATATTGCTGTGTGAAAGGATATACAGTAACTCTATACAGGTTTCCTGGGAAGGCATTTGGCATGGCCAAGTGCTCAAACCTTACCCAAAGGCCTCCCGATGCAGGGTAAGAGAGACTCAGCCTGGAGGCTGGTCCCAGGGATCAGGGTGAGGTGCAAGGGTGTCTTCCCTGACACATCTCGGAATTTGGGCTATCTTTATGTCATTTCTTAGCTTTAAGGTGGAGGTTGAGGGGCTCTGGTCATACACACCTTGATTGGGATGCTGTAAAGTTCTCTCACCTGTGTTTCAAGGTACAGGTTAACGAAATTCAGAGCGCAACCTCAGTAAGGGGTAGTTGCACCCTGGAGGCAGGTAGCCTTTGAGATGGAAGCATGTTTTGGTATTATAATGACATTATAACAAGCATAATTCACCAAAAGGACAGTGTTTTGTCAAATACATGACAGGTCTTGGGCCAGGGACAGCATCTGATCAGTTCCATCTTAACCTTCAAGTTCCTGTGTTATCGCATGATGTCTCCACTTTGCTCCATCCTCCACGTAGCTATCTCAGGGTCAATACATCAAGCTCTTTCAAGATTGCCTTGGAACTTTGTACAAAGGAGGATGTTGAGGAACTTTATGGCTGAATGGGTGCCTGGCACCTCAGCTGCTTATCACCCTGGAACATTCTGTAAATGCTGAGCCTCTGGAAACACTTTTAAGTTACCTTTACCAACAGTCATCATCCCACAGATGATTAGAACCCCACCCCCAGGAATGAAACTGCTAATGTTTGAACAGCTACAGATACTTTAAGAAACACACCAATAATCTTGATTTCCAGGCAAGAAAAAAAATAAGCTTGTGAAAACTAGAGATGGTGAGAACGATACCTGTAACAACATCACTGTTGTCAGCACAAATCTAACCTGTGCTGAGCAATATTCAGAATATTCTGAGGAACATTTGATACAAATCAAAGCTTTTTTATTCAAAAACAACTATTGCAACAGTGCTTCTACTTGATGGCTCTAAAAACCCCAAGGAAAGTGTCAGTTTTATTTCCTTTTTCATTTTTAGTAATCAAGCTTAGTTGTCTTTGGGTCACACCTATAACAAGAACACTTCTCTATTTGAAGGAACCGTTTTTCTAACCTCTGCAAATCCTTTTTCATGTTAATTGACCTGAAAAATAATTGCAAAAACTCAAAGCAGACCTGTGTCTGTGCCACTAAGTAAAACCAGGCCAGGAGGCAACACACTGTTTAACTGCCAGCAAGTTTTCTGGGCTGATTTTAGCCTGTGCAGTCATCAGGCAGATAAGGAAGGAAGGGGTGGAGAGGTGACATCCCTAGACATGGCAAGGGCTGACTCGTTGCCATTAGTATTTTGCCTATGAACTGGGGTGTCTTGCAGGAGCAGTAGTGGAGGCAGTCCTGAGGCATGGGATATCCTTGCTGTTTAGTCCCTTCCCTGGAGCAGTTCCAGGACAAACAGATCATGTTCTTGTGGGACCAGACCCAAGATCAGAAGAGATGCTCGACTGTCACCCAGCAGCTGGTGCTTGCAAAGTGTCTCATCTAGGAGCAGATTTGGCAGAAGATGAGGTGGTGGCTCCTTTAGGATGCTGCTATCTCCATACAGCTCTGGTTCCTGGAGCTGGGTTGGTCTCCCTGAGCCCAGCCCCAGGTTGGCACTGGGGTCTTGGCAGTAGGCTCAGTCTACCTTCCTTCCATACTCATTTCTGAGTCATGGACCACTGTGTTCTCCTCCCTCCCTGCAGAAGTGTGTTTTCTTGGAGGCTTTTGTCTCTTACGAATTTTAAGAGGTTTTATTTGTGCTTCAGGCTTTCCTGCAAAGGACCTTCAGGACTGGAACTAGTGATAATCTATTTGTAGGCATCTGATAAGGAGGGATGGATGCAATGGCCAAATGAAGAAGGGGGAAACCATGAGTAGCAGCTGCTTGAATGAAAAAGAGGGGTCCAGAGGGGCTTGGGGAGTACCCTCTGGGTTTCATGAGATAAAGTGGGGTGTGCAAAAAGGGAAAGGAAAGGACACATGGAGTGGGAGGGGAGAGCAAGACCAGCGCTTTGTGCTGAGGCTGAAGGGCAACTGTAAGGTTCAGGAGTAGGCCTGGGGCTAACCTGGAGCCAGAGGAGCAACCAGGGGGTGCACAGGAGACGGGGGCTCACTCGGTTGGCAGCCTGCTGTCACCACGGGAGCCCCTTGTGAAACAGCCACGTGCAGCAGCAGTTGTGGGGCTGGAGCTGGGGAGTGCAGAAGCCACTGGGTTAAAAGGAGGCCACAGGCACATTTCTGTTCTAGTTCTGCAGTTGCTGGAGAAAGGTTTCCTTTGCTTGCAGAAGGAAACTCTAGGGATGGCTGTGGCATGATGGGATATTTTGAGGGTAATATTTTGTTCATTATTACACTGTTTGTGATTCTCTGGTGATTTGGAGCAACTTTGTCACATATTCATTAAAAACCTGCTCCATCTGTTTAAATTTGATACAGAATTTAAGGAGGAAGAAGGATAAAGTTTTCATAAAACCCAAGGTCTTGACAGCGCTTCTCCCTGGGAGGAGAGTTGTGTAGGGCAGAGGTGTGTGTTGGGTGGGTCACCTCACCACACTGTTCTGGAGGGTATCACAGTTTCATACTGTGTAAACTCCAGAGCTTTCCTGGTCCTGACAAAGCCCTGTGACCTGATGATGGTCATGCAGCGAATGCCTGTTACACCACCTCGTGTCTCTGCCAGACTCTCTCTTGTAGACCAAGCCTATGAGTGGTCCCATCCCAGAAGAACCCTCTGGAGACATCTACCACTAGAGTGCAGGTATGGGATCCCTCTGGAAGAGGAATCACTCAGTGTGGATTCCAGCTCGCTGCTGGACCCCCTCTTGGTGTGGTACCATTGCTCTCAGCTGTGCTGCAAGGTCCTGGCTTCATTTCCCACCTGAGAGCTTGTTCCATTCCCTCTGTAGTCAGAAGACAGTGTCCACCCTTCTTGGTTTAAGTAACAATCATCTCATGTCCTCATGCACACAAATATCTGTTAGGCTGGGAGTCATCTCTTGCACTGCTGGGTGATGAACAGCTCATCCCAGTGAGGGTTAAGCGATTCCTCTCCCATCAGTATTCCATCAGATGGTCTGTCCTGTAAGTGCCGGGCTCAGCACTCGCTGTAGTGAGACAGGATGGTGACTGATACCTTAACCACATGCTGAATTTAGGTGTTAGTGTCTGAAGGTGTCCTGTGAGGGAGCTGGTGTAGCAACCAGGCAGGTGTTGTGGGTAACTGGTAAGGACCCAAGTTCTCATGGCTCACGCAAATCACAATCACAGGGGTTGGAAGGGACCTCGAGAGCTCATGGGGTCCAACCCCCTGCCAAAGCAGCTCCCTGGGACGTATCACACAGGTTGGTGTCCAGGTGGCTCTTGAGTATCTCCAGAGAAGGAGAGTCCACACCCCCGTGGGCAGCCTGTCCCAGGGCTCCCTCACCCTCACTGTTGAACCAGGTGCTTTGCCCTCATGTAAAAGCTGAAGAAAGGCTTAAATACCTCACAGGGAGAAGCTACAGCTGGCAGCTCGGCTGCTGTACCAGAGCTTCATGCTGTGGCACAGTTCACTATAAATACTTTGTGACTGTGGGGGAGACAATGAAGCCTGGGGTCAAAACTGAGGTGGGGACTTCCTCAGAGGGGGTGAATCAGCTGGGAAGCAGCTAAGGAAGGATGCTGCGCTGGTGCAGCTGCTGGTTTCCAACCCGAGAGCTGCTGCTGCTCTCAGAGGGAGGAGATCAGCTCTGACGGGGTTGGCGTGTCAGGTTTCCATGCAGAGCACGTGTGGATAATGCGAGCTGCAAACACTGCTGCCTGCTCCAGCCACTGGTGCGGAGCGAGCTGGGAGCATGGGGCAGGTGGCTTGGAAGGCTTTATTTATATCGCTTTTTGATTATAAAACAGAGAAATACGTCATTGCGAAGAACAAGAAGGTGGGGATTCTCTATCGAGTGGTGCAGCTCTCCATCCTGGCTTACCTGGTGGGGTAAGAATCACTCTGCATTTCACATCCTGCTGTGGTTGCGTTCGCTCGCTGTGTTGTGATGAAGGTTAATGTGGGAGCCTCTGCCTCCAGTGACAGCTCGCTCTGCCTCATCATTTCCACGCAGAGACTCGTGCTGGTTTATACAGCTGGATTTCAGAATGTCTAACGCTTATATCTGATTTTTCTCCTGCTAGGGATGGCTAAATTCAGCTCTGCCTTTCAGATGAATGCGGGGTTAAAAATAATCATGCAGCACTATGGCTTTGTGCTGCATTATTTATGCCTTTATTTCTGTATGCAGTGGGAACGGGGCCAAACCTTAACACCTGACTTCTCACAGACCGTAGCATTTTATAGACATGGTTGCTGAACCTTGGAACAACCCTGGGTTGTCTGCAGGGCTGCTCGAGTCTGAACGGAGGGAGCAGAGCACACAGTGGCACGTTTCTTTGCTGGAGTGGGCTGCGGCAGCCGGGATTGTTGGAGGTTGGGGCGGTGTGAAAGTCAGCTTCAGCGCAGTGCGAGTTGGCGTGGAGATAACTAGAGCCCCTCTCAGAACTGGCCTTGTTCTGCCAGGAGCTGGTCACACTGACGCCTAAGGAACGCAGCAGCACTTGCAGCTTGCAGGCTCAGACCCTGAGTTACCCAGCCTGAGTGATGCCTGTGCCGTTGCTTCCGGAGTTTGAGGCTTTTTGGAATGTCATTCGTAGGTCTTTGCCCTCGCTTCCTGTGCTTCTCAGTTCCTTCACCTTTCTCATACCTCATGTTTTCACTGATTAAATATAGCAGAGTCATTTCTACGCTCTGGGTTTATATATAGAGTGGTGTACAGTTCCTGAGCCTGCTTTAGCGAGCAGAGCAGAAGTCTCAGCAGCCTGGCATGTATTAGCTGCTAAAGGAGGAATCCTGTAGATAATGTTGCCAAGGACACATCCGAGACAGAGCATGACCAGTGACAATGCTCAGAGCCTGGGATGTACAGGTCTCTTCCCTAGACAGCTGTGGTCTTCTGCGAGGCTTCGGCACCTTCGCTGGTGCTGCCCGCAGTGACGGGGTTGTGGCTGAGGGCTCGCAGCCTGTCACAGGGTGGTCAGTGCTCTCTGACATCCCACTGCTTCATCACTGCTGTGCCTGTTGGGAGGCTGGCTGGGGGCTGTGATCAGCAAACCCCTCGGGGTTGTTCCTTGCGTGTAGTTGATGTTTCTTTCCCCACTGGCTGGGGAATTATTCCCTGTGGGTTTCTGCCAGTGCTGCTCAGGCCACACACAGGAGTTGCATCTTCCCAGCCCAGGACTGGTACCTAATGGGACAGAGTCATGTATTCATGAAACCAACCACACTCTTTACTGCAACTTGCAAAACCTTCTAATATTTTTCATCTTGAGGGACAGAAAATGCCCTCCCCTGTTTCCACTGTGGTTGTGAAGCATAGCACACAGGAAAGGGAGGTGGGAGGTTTGGTGTTCTACACTGCGACCGGTTATTACACTGCATGTGGGACCTGGGTTCCCACTCTCTCTGTTGCTGGAGATGGGTGCAGCTTGTGTCAAAGAGTTTACTCTACATTTCTAGTAGGAGTTGCAGCAGGTTTGATGTCGTCGGCATGTTTTGATTTGCCCTTTGAACAGTGCTTGGCCTTGGTATAACTCTTCAGCTAAGTCCTTCCCTGACCCCACTTGCTAACACTGTTGCCTGCTGTGTCTTTGCAGGTGGGTGTTTATTGTGAAGAAAGGCTATCAGGACACAGACACATCCCTCCAGAGCTCTGTCATCACCAAGCTGAAAGGAGTAGCCTTCACCAACACCTCAGAGCTGGGGGAGAGGCTGTGGGATGTTGCAGACTACGTCATCCCTCCACAGGTTGGCATCGCCCTGCTGCTATGGTGTTTGCTGTCCAGCTAGAGAGATGTCTTCCAGTGTGGTTGCTGGCTGGAATGATGTAGCCAGGTCTTTGCTGTGAATAAGTAGGAGTTGGGCTACAAAGAAGCAACACTGCGCCTTCTCTTAGGTCGTCCCAGCAAATATGAAAGCAGGCTTGGACTTCAGTGGGACTGCTCAGCTGAGCAAAGTGTGGGCTAGAGCAGGAATGCACGGGGCAGCCCAGTGCTGGGAGATGGAAAAAGAACATGGTGTGCTTTCAGCAATGAGGGTTGCTCGAAAAGTGTCTGGCTAAACCTGCCTTGCTAAACATTTGTCCTTGATGGGGGCAAAGTGAGATCCATAGCTGGTGCTTGAGGGGAAAAGTAGCAGCAGATGTGGCCTGGCACCAGGTTGGCAATTGCCCATCTGTCTTCCAGGGGCTGTTTGTGCTTTCCCTGCAAGTGTCCCCCACATCTGCATGGGAAGGTGGGAAGGGAAGATCAGGGTCTTGTGCTTGACAGGGGCAGAAAGTGGTAAATGAAACAATTTACTTGTCTGCCCATAAGAATAAGGCTTCACCTTCCTCCCACTGCAGCCTGTGTTTATTCAGGCTGTGGATCTGTGCTCTGCAGCTCCACCAGTTTCAGTGCAAAGCCTCTCTGCAAGCTGCCAGTCTCAGCCCAGCGTGTGCTGTGCAGCAGGAAGGCTGGCAGCGTGCTTGCACTGCCTCTTGTTCAAGCAGTGTGGAAGCCCTGGGACACTTGGCAGGTGGCTGCTGTGCACACCCCAAAATGAAGTGGTGACATTGACTTTCAAACATCTCAGCTGTTTTTCCCGTGGCCCAATGTTCTTCTTACTGCTTGTTGACTTACAGTAGTGCTGTGTGCTGAGCAAAGAGAGCTGTCTGCTTCTGGGCTGGTGTGCTCTGCAACGCAGATGTCTGGGCTGTGGCATCATGAAGCCTAACACAGCTGGGCAAGCAGACAACAGTATTGAATTTGGCACTACTGCAGGCTGCCATGGCATGCACCAGCCTCCAGCAACCATGGTGAGACCCTGGGCTCACAGTGACCCTCAGCTGCTGCTGTGACTGTGAATGCAGACACAGACATCTCATGCACTTCCCTGCTCTGTGTGCTGGTTACTGTTCATCTGCTGAATGTCTCAGGTCAGCTGTGAGGTGTCCCCCTGGGTTTTTAGGAGTATCTGTCTCCTGCCCAGAGCATCAGGCAGCTCTCCAGAGCGTGGCTGCTGACCAATGTGTCCTTTCAGCTGAGAACAGATGTGCCTGTGTCCCCGAGTGCTGGTGGGACGCGGGGTAAACCCACCCCCTTCAGAGCACAGCGAAGGAAGGACCGTGAGCCAGGCAAGCACGAGAGCACCGAGCTCTGCTCTCAGGGACAGGAACTTGAGATCTTTGATTCTTTGGTGCAAGAGGCAGGGCTGTGTGCTGGAAGGGGCTCTCTGAGAGGCTCTGGAAAAAAGAGCAGGCGCACAGCTTACTGAAACACACCACTGAGGGCCATGAGTGCCCTTGGACAGGGTGAACCAGTGGTGCTTTGGGGTTGAGCTGCACACAGAGGAAGGATTGCCCTGGTGAATCCTTCCCTTGTTGCTTTCCTGGGCTTGTTCTCTGAGAGGTTTGCAGAAACCTCTTGTTCCCTGTGGTGGTTCAGAGCAGCCTTGCAGGGTCAGGTGTCCAGAGCTTGCTCCTGATCAGCTCCTTATCACCAGCATTATGATATCCTTATCATTTGCTTGAGCAACCAGTGTTAGAGGTGGCAGGGCTTGACACGCTGCTGGTCCCTTTGTGGGTGAGGGTACTTTGTCCCAGATGCTCAGCGCTGCCCTGCCTCATGCCAGGACCACGGGCTGGCTCCAACGGCTCCGTGTCCCCCCTTGGCATGACACGGGTCAGGCTCCCTGGTGCTGGGGACTGTCCTGGGATGACCCATGTTTCTGTAGCTGCAGCCTGGTGCTGGTACCGACCCTTCTCCCTTTCCCACCCGTGCGTGGTACAGAGCAGAAATGGTAGAAGCAGCTGGTTTGTTCCTGCAGCTGTTTCATCTCTGAGAGGCGAACCAGCCTCCTCCTGCAGCGCCGTGGGAAGCTGCTCTCTGTCCCTTCCTGCTGACGGTGTAACTGACTCAGGCTGTTCTCCCTGTGGTTTTCCTGTGGTGGCTGTTCTTTAAGGGGAAACCATTAATGGGAAAGGTAATTGTTTTACCTTCTTGCTGAGTGTGCAGAAGGGATCGAACAGGGGCTGTAAGTGTGTAAAGAGGGGAAGGCTCTAGCAGAGGAGTGAGTGATGTGCCTTATAGCATTGACTAAATACAGAGGAACACAATGCTGCCAGAAATAAGGATTTGGGGGATACACATGCAGTCAAGTCTCTCCTTGCATATCACAGTCAGTCATCCCAGTGGCTCAATAAAATGATCTGTAGTCTGTCCATTACAGCCATGCTAGAAGTGCTGGGTTTTGTTTTATCCCATGTCCTTGGTGTTGCCCTCAGCCTGCTCCTGCAGCGTGCCCTGCTGCCTCGCCACTGGAGCTGGGGTTTGGCCCAGCATAACTGGGGCAGCCAGCCTGACCCTGGCTGGGAACCAGCACCCACAGCTCTGCAGTGGAACGGGCCTTTGATCCCTGATCAGGCACCGTGTCCTTACAGGGGAGGAGTGCTCACCGAGCAGCCAGCAAGGCCAGGCTCAGCATCATGCTCTGCAAAATGAACACAGCCTCTGAAGCAGAACCTCTTCTGAGAGACAGAGACCCACCAGCCTCATCTGGACAAACAGCCAGGCACAGTGTGCTGCTTAATCTCAGCCTGAGTAGCACGGGGAGAGCCGGAGATGTTTCTGTTCTGTGAACCACATCCTCCTTGTTACACGTACCTCAGGAGGCAAACGGGTTCTCTAACTTCCTGCCTTTGTTTATTCTAGGGTGAAAGTGTCTTCTTTGTCATGACCAATCTTATCGTGACCCCAAAGCAGAAGCAAGCCACATGTCCTGAGGTAGGAGGAACTGAGCCCCTTGGCCCCAGACCCTTACAAAACCGGGGGTAAGAACTGACAGGGGCCACCCAGGGAGCAAGGAACACTGGAAGGATGAAGGCAAAAAGAGTTTTCTCTGTGGTGTATTCTCTCAGCTGGGGAAATCAGACCAGTCACTGCAAACCTGGGAGGTTCAGCTCTTAATTTCCAGAGGCACTGGTCTTGTAGAGTCCTGCTGGCTTTAGTTGAAGGTGTTGGACATCTGCCCAGTGGGAGATGGGACCAGAGCAGTGATTGCTCAGGGTCAGAAAAAGCCATGGGAACACAACTTCGAGTTTTGCATAGAGGGCCGGTTCTAAGAGCCCCATCCTGGGAAGGGCTGAACATTCTGGCTCTTGTTACCTCCAGGACATGTGAAGTCTTTCAAACTTGTGTCATCTTGAAATGCTCTCTGTGGAGACTTGGTTCAGAATGGGCTGGAGCCTGAGGGAAGAGAACACTGCTCAGAGTGCTGTCTCCAGGTGGCAATGACTGATTTTCCCTATCACAAGCCGAGGCTGAGGGCACAGCTCGTTCTTCAGGACGTGGCTGTCCTCTAGTGGCTGCTTGAACCCGGTGTGCAGCCGAGAGAAGGGTAAAGTCCTGCTCAGAGAGCCTGTAGCTGCCACCGCAGTACTGTGGCCACCTGCTTGGTTTTGGGGAGCGGTAGGTGCTGTCTGGGTTTCTCCTGCAGCCTGTCCCTCTGCGGACAGAGCAGAGCCCAAGAGCAGGACGCTGTAGCCATGGTGCTGCTGGTGCTGTGATACTGTCAAAGTCTTTGCACAAGCCCTACAGTTACCACTTCAGCTGCACATTTTCAGTGTTCACCATCCCACACAGATTCACCCCAGATCAGCAGCACTTTCTTACCGCTCTGAGTCTCATGTCCTGTCTCAGGACTCACTTCTGTCCTCTTCCACTTTGCAGAGTGACAGGATTCCTGATGCCCTGTGTGACAAGGATGATGACTGCCCGGCCGGGGAAGCAGTGGTGGCTGGCAACGGTAAGGGAAGGGTCTCTCCTCTGGCAGAGGCATCAGCCTGGCTACAACCTCGGAGATCTCTGATGACAGAGGGCAGCAAGGGCTTTATTTTCTTTATGATCTTTTATTAAGATCTCTGCCTTGCTTACAGCTCTGTGGTGGCGGGGCCACAGCACCCCGGGCTGCTCAGAGGCACAACAAGAGAGCAGTTGTTCCAGCCAGGAGGCCCTTTCCCAGCAGGAAGGAGGGCTTTGGGTGGCAATGAAAAGCATCTGATTTCTGTGAGCCCTGTAGGCCAGGGGAGGAGGTGGCTGCTCTGTGTGACCTTTCCTGTGATGTCTGTGCTGCAGGCGTTAAGACTGGCCGTTGTTTGAAAGACACAGGCAGCAGCAGAAGGACTTGTGAGATCCTGGCCTGGTGCCCAGTGGAGAAAAGATCCAAGCCCAAGTACGTGCCCATCCTGCACTGTTTCCTAGCTCGAGTTGTTTGGCTTGTGTGTCACCCAGGGCAGTTTGGGTTCCCTCTGCTTGGATGCTTCCTTGAATGTTGGCTGCTCCGTGCAGGAGGGAGCTCTGCATGGCCCCCTGGCAGGACTGGCCCCCTGGCAGGACTGGCCCCCTGGCAGGACTGACCCCTGGCAGGACTGACCCCTGGCAGGACTGGCCCCCTGCTCCCCCTGCTTGGCTCACTGACCTTCCCAGGGCTGCTTCCACCTCTCAGGGCTTCCCCTCCCCCTGAGTGCTCCTCACCAACTCCTTCCTGGCAGCGTGGGGAGAGCGGCATGGCTGGTGTAGCACCACGGGATGAACCCTGGCTGTTCCTAATGGCAGTTCTGGTGTAACCCCGTGGGCAGGATGCAGGTGTGAACCGGGTGACAAGCCCTTCTCTTCCAGGAAACCGCTCCTCGCCAATGCAGAGAACTTCACTGTTTACATCAAGAACTCCATCCGCTTCCCAAAGTTTAAGTTCTCCAAGTAAGTGCAGGTGCTCAGAGATCCCCCTGTCCTCTCCATCACCGAACCAATCACCTGGGTTTGCTCCACTGTCCTCCTGCTGGAGAAGGTGGATATTCCTGTTTCTGAGGTGCCCGGGAGGCCTTTGGCAAGGAGATAATAATAGAATCCCAGACTGCTCTGGGTTGGAAGGGACCCCAAAGATCACAGAGCTCCAACCCCCTGCCACAGGCAGGGCCACCAACCTCCAGGCCTGGAGCCACACAAGGTTGCCGAGGGCCCCATCCAACCTGGCCTTGAACACCCCCAGGGATGTGATCCACCCCCTCTCTGGGCAGCCTGTTCCAGCCCCTCACCACTCTCTCTGTAAAAAACTTCCCCCTAAGATCTAAACTTCCCCCTAATATCTAATAACGAGGCTCTGGAGCTTCCCAGAGTTGCTGGGATAAAGCTGTCCTTCACCAGGTGAGGTCTGTGATGGCTCCTACAGCACGGGATGAACCAGAGCTCCTAAGGCAGATAGATCTGTCCACCAGCCAGGGCACAGTCAAGTCCCTGAGCTTCTGCTCCCAGATATCCCTCCTCTTCCATAAAAATGAAGGTGCCTGGACAAGGCTGGCAAAATGCAAATTTAAAAATACTCGTTTGTGTTCACTGCTACAGAATTAACACAATAAAGCAGCGTAGGAAGGATCCTGCTCCTGCTGTTCTCCCAGGCTCACCTAGATATTTCTAGCAGCTTTTCTTTTTCCCTTGTGAAAACCAAGTGGCATCCTGGCAACCTGCTCCATGTGGGTCCTTTCTGGAGCCCAGATGCAGCTGTTCTAGTCCCCATCTGGCCTGGAGGTCATTTTTGTGTGAGCAGACTGCTTTCCTTGAGAGTGGAGAGGCTTGCAGGGTGACAAGGCTGCTGGCAAGGTGCACAAGGTGCTGGGGAAGTCTCTTGTCTCTGTAGTTGTGGGGGTGTAGGCTGTGCAGGCAAGCAGACAGGGACACATGGTGGCTTTTCCTCTTCCCCACGTGCAGGATGAATGTACTGACAACCAACAATGAGTCCTACCTGAAGAGCTGCCGTTTCAGCGCAGAGCATCCCTACTGCCCCATCTTCCTCCTGGGGAACATCATCCAGTGGGCTGGAAGCAACTTCCAGGAAATGGCCTCACAGGTAGGAGAGTCCCCTGGGCTCGGGTGGCTTCCCAGCTTGTGGTGCTGTGAGGAGAGCCACTGGCTGCTGCCCAGGGATCTGCTGGTCAAGCTAGTCTGATCTACCCTGTCCCCAGGGAATGGGAGACAGGGGACAGTGGGGCTCCTCTGCTCGGAGAACACCCCTTGAGGCTTCCCCTGGAGGGAACAGCTGTGCTTCCTCATGGAGTGCTGGGGTGACAGCACCAAACAGGCCGTGACCCAGTGAGCACAGCCAGGGGAAGATGGAGCCAGCTGGAGGCATCCAGGGAAGCGCAGGGTGAGAGGAGAGCAGGCTCTGTGCTGGCGGCTGCACTTGTAACCTCATCCCTGCATAAAAGAGGCTCATACATGAATGAGATCAGTCTCCTGAGGTGAGAAACCTCCTCCTAGGAAGCCAGCACAGGGAGAACTCGGGTTGTGTGTAGAGTAATGTGACTGCAATTGTAAACATGAGCTTGGCCCAGCCAGCAGCGTGTGCACTCGTGTCTGTGACTAGTGATGCGGCTGGTCTTCTCCCTGGGGAAAACTCCCCCAAGGATCTGACAGATTTGACAACACATTAATTGAACTAAGTTTAAAAAACTCACACTGTCTCTCTCTTTTGTTAAGGGTGGTGTGATAGGAATTCAGATTGAATGGAACTGTGATCTTGATAAAGCCCCTTCTGAATGTAATCCTCACTATTCTTTTAGCCGTCTGGATAACAAGTTTACAGAAAACTCCATCTCTTCTGGGTACAACTTCAGGTGAGTAACGAGGAGAAGGCGATGCAGGCCCACAGCTGTGCTGAGCTGGTTGGACTCCCAGGTGTGGGAGGTTGGCAGTGAGATCATGCCAGGCCAAGCACTCTGCTTCTGCAGAGGAGGGGAGGGAGTTGTGCTCATGGTGAGCTAAAGCTGGTTGTGATAGGAGATCTGTTTGAAGAGATGGGTGGATTCAGATGGGCTCTGGTGTGAGGGCTGCAGATGAGAGTTAAAATCAGCATTGTTGTATTTCAGGTTTGCCAAATATTACCGGGATGCTGAGGGGGTCGAGTACCGGACGCTCATTAAAGCGTATGGAATCCGCTTCGATGTGATGGTGAACGGCAAGGTGAGGTCCCAGGCCAGAATATCTCTGAGCCTGGAGAGAAACCCAGTAGGGAACATCTCTGAGGGGGAAGCTCTGGGATAAGAGCAGCTCTGGGACGAGAGCAGCCTCTCCAGCTTGTGGTTGGAAAGGGCTACTGCCCTTCATCCATGTGGAGCTAACCCTTTGTAAGAGAGGAGATGACCTGGGGTTGAAGATGAGCCTGCATCTCTTCTACCTAAACCCAGGCTCATGTAAAGTCTGACAGAAGTAAATACCCTCCAGGGACTTGTTTTCCATGTGTACACACTGCAGAAAAAAGAACCCAAATCCAGGGAAATGCAGGCAAGGTATCTCCAGTCCTTGAAATCCAGGCAAGCTGGGAAATACAGCCACAGGCAGTTGGGGCTGACACACACAGACCTTGAGCCACAAAGATGGTTCACTGCAGATCTTGTGTGGTTGTGCCTGCTTGTTCCTAACAAAGCACACCCGCAGGCACTAGTAGCCCCCCTGCCAGGTACCACCACACCTGGAAGTCTGTCTCTTGGCTTGTTCTCTCTCCTGGTACTTCATGACCTTTTTCCTTTTAGGCAGGGAAATTTAACATCATTCCCACTGTTATCAATATCGGTTCGGGGCTCGCTCTCATGGGAGCGGTAAGTCAATGTCCTTCTCTTAAAGGAACGTGCTGGGATCCAGACCCTGCCCTTGGCTCTTAGGAGGATAAAGTGGGAGGGATTGTTTGTACCTTCTTCTAGAGCTTTTGCTACTGTGGCTGCTCAGTCAGGTGTGTCTGTGTCCTGTCTTCCAGGTTTGTTAGTGTTTCTTGCACTCTAAATACCCCTAAGGTTACATGAAGGAAAATACAGCTCCTGCAAGTTGTTATTCTTTAATTAATGCTCACTGCTAATTAGATGAGAATAATCCCTCTTCTACTGTAAAGATAAAACACAAGTTCTTTCTGTTTGCAGGGAGCTTTCCTTTGTGACCTGGTGCTGCTGTATCTGATTAAAAAGAGTAACTTTTATCGAGGCAAAAAGTATGAGGAAGTGAAGTAAGTGGGCTTGGCTTTGCGTGTAAATGAGCGGCTTTATTGTTATGACTTACAGAAACAGGAGGAGATATGGGGACACAGTAAACATTAATGGCAAACACAGGCTGATTCCAGGAAATTATATTCCTCCAAATGAGTTTAGCCAGGTTCCTCCCTCCCTCCTTCCATAATGAATTGCTGCAGTTAGCTGGGGAGCCAGGGATGCTGTGTCACGCTTGGGCTATAAATGGCCTTGCACTGTCGGTTCGTAGTGACTGCGGACGGAATTGGGGCAGCTCCGAGAACGACGGAGGCTTATGAAACAGAGCTGGGGCTTTAGCTGTGCCAAGGGTGACGGCCTTTGTGGTAAGGTGTGACAGGACTGGCTGCGAACCTCTGGCCAGCATTGCTTCCCCAAACAGAAAGAGCCTGCTTGCCTTGTCTGCCACCTCTGCTTGTTTCCTCAGGTCCAGTTCCAGGAAATCCTTATCTAGCCCTACGCTGAATGGGAATCAGAGCCCCGACCAGCTCGGTGGGCTGTAGGCACAGCGGTGGGGCTGCCTGCTGGACTCATGTTCCAGGCAAACCATGCAGGTGTGACATCACACCAGGACTGGGAGGTGGAGATACCTCACACTGGAGCTGCTGCCTATTACCAGGATTCCCTGAGGCAAAACAAAGTCCTTTAAGGAACGCCCTTCTTCCCCCGAGCTGTGTCACCGCTCTGGATTTATAAAGTATTTTATAAAAGGAAAAAGAAGGCGCCAAACGAATGTTTTTGTATCTATTGGTATATCTGTACCTACATCAACAGCCAGCGCTAACCTGTGGCCATGCTTTGCTTCCACGCACGAAAGAGCCGGGATGTGACACACCACCGGCGCTCTGAGGAGAGCTGAGGCAGATTCCACCTGTCTCCTGCTCCGCTGGCTCGCGGCCACAGCGTCCAGCCCTTGCTTGTGTCACTTGCAGGATTAGCTGTAAAGCAGCACAACTGACTGCTCATGGTGGGAGATGCGAGGAAACGCGGCGTTGCAGCCTGGGGAGAGGGGATTATCACCCTGCTACGCCGGTGCTGGCTGGGCCTGTGTCACAGAGGGGGCAATCACTCTTACTGCTCTGTGCGTGTTAGGGCCAGAAACGGTGCTGCTCCGGGAACAGCCTTCGCAGCAGCTGCAACATGGTGCTCTGCTCCTCTCAGGAAGGGCAGGAGAAGGTCCTGCCGCAGCTCCAAACAGAGAACCAGCACTGCCATGGCTGGGGCCTGGGTACCTCACCTGCTACTCACCGTGTCTTTTTGTAGCTGGCCCAGAGAATGGACGTTTCAGAGCACAGACCAGGTAACAGGAGGCAGAGAGGCGCTTCGAAGCAGAGACAGAGGGGTCTGTCAGCAGTGCGGGGCAGGGCTCAGCGCGCTGGGGTATCTGTGTGGAGATGGTCGTAGGTGCTGCCCCTGGTTTCACTCGCTCAGGATTGTCCTCACAGCACCCATTTGCTCTTGGTGGGGAGATCTGGATGGGGGACTTAATGCTTCTGCTGTCTTTCTAGTACCCCGAACTGCACCGCAGCGACTGAGAACTATCAGGTAACAGGTTTTGCCAGGTTCTTCCAAATCCACCAACACGAGGAAAACTTAGAAGACAGATGTCAACTATTTCAACACTCTGCTAACAGAAGGACCAGTGCCTGTTTCTCAATAGAGAAACGTCTCATTGCAGCTCATTTTGTGAATTCATGCTTGTTTGGGGACGTGAGTAACAGCAGAAAAGTGATTACAGAATATTCTTTACTTTTGAACTTTGCATTGGTTTGGGCTGACAGGAATCGACTCACCAGCTCCCCAAGACAGTAGGTGGATATTCCTGCCTCAGTTAGAACTGCCACACTGACCAGTGGGGCTGTGTGAACTGGTTGCCCTCAATCAGGAGTCGCAATGACTAAGCATTGCCGCGTGCTCTTTGACTGTTGAGGTTTGAAGGACCCGTGCTGCAGTGTCCTTTGCCAGAACAGCTGGAGAGAGGGTGGCATTACAGGGAGCTGCTGTGACCGACTGTCACACACAAACGGGAGCAGCGAGCTGCACTCACCTTTGCTTTAGTGTCTTTTAAGTGGTTACTCTGAGGTATGGGGTGATTCTAAATCAGACCTCACCTTTGTTAGCAGTGGCAAACTCCAGCCACTGATAGCAGGCCCCACCCAGTCTAGTCCCCTCCTTCTGCTTCTGTTCAGATGCAGGTAATTACAGAGTCAAGCATTTAGCTAGAAAACAGAATTCAACAGTGGACTTGAAATAATTTAGGATCAGATGTGTACCTCTGATGCTGTAATCCCACCCACAGCCTCCTCTCTTCATGCCAGAAGTGTCTCCTCTAGGCAAACGGGAGGCACCACCTGTCAGGCCCATGAGAATGACCATGCCAAGAAAACAGCACAGACTTTTCACTGTCAGATCTTAATTCCAGTTGAATAATTTCTAGATGGTGAAACACATGGTGAACCCCGCGTGACACCAGGCCAAGGCACAACTCACAGAGACCACGTAGGTCATCGTACCAGGTAAAGCTGACTACACTCTGCTGAAACTAACGTTTCCATTTGACAAAACACCATTAGATGACCACAGTTATTTCCTGAATTTAAGTTTCCAGGGGCTGCAGGCCCCCAAATTTTCCTAGAGTATTATTTCCCCTCTTTGTACCTTCTAATGCACTTCCCACCACTGTTGCTGTTGATAAAACCTAACAGATTCCTTCTCAGGAGCTTCTTTTCTCTTTGTATTTGATGTACAGCAATAAAACGTGTCATGTTAGGGCAATGCTCTCCGAGACTCTTCTGTTCAGCGTGGGGTTCAGGTTGCACACCCCCCCCCTTCTCTTTGCAGTATGTACTTATGCTAAGCACTTCAGTTAAACCCTGTTTGCAAGAGCAGCTCTAGAGCAAAGGTAATGCTTGTTCCTTTCTGTTCCCACCAGAGACATGTGGAACCGAACGCCAGCAGGTTTACAAGTGTGTTCAGTACAGACCGAGCTGCCAGGTAATAAGATGCTGCACTTGGTCATCTGTGTGTCGCTGGACACACTGGTACTGCACAGCAGCAGAGTAGCTGGCTGGTGAGGGCTTTCCTGTGCGTGCCAGAAGACTGTCCCCGACAGCATCACTTACTGACTGCACAGACATATATATCACTTGCAGAAATAACACCTCCGTTACATTTCTGTACATTGCCTTCATTAATTACATGCTCCTGTGCACTATTTCCTTGTGTCAGTGGATTATTTTTAGGAGTGCTGTGTTATACACTGCTTTTATCAGTATTTGTGTGTAGGGGCAGGCAGCAAACCTAGAAGGGAGTGCAGTTGGTGTGTCTTACCCAAGGGATACGAGGGACAACATTAACCAAACCCCGTGGCTGTGCCTGCAATTAGGAAAGGAATTTATTCCTTAACCACCAAAACATATATAGGAGGCATCCAAGTGGTGTTTCACATTCAGTTTAATTAGAACAGTACTATTGATTCATTTGTACTTTGACATAATTTACTGACAGTATTAATAATACAAGCCATGAACGGTTTAAAAGGTAAGCTGGCCTAGTTGTGTGGGTGATGTTTGGCAACAGTCCTCCTGCTTCATAAAAACCACTGCAGCTAAGGTGGCTCCTGGTTGCGTTAGTAGACATGAACCATGCCGTACAGGAAAGTCCAGAACAGGACGTATGTGAAGAGCCCTCCTATAAGCCCCCCCGTGAACAGCGGCCTTCGGGATTTAAAGTACTTATTCCATCGCCGTCCAGCTTTTAACACCAAGAGCACGGAGAGGAGGACGGAAGCCAGGAAGTAGAAGATGAAGCCGTGCAGGCCGGTCAGGCCGAGGATCCCCGCCGTGGCGCCCGACAGGGCCGAGACAGACGTCCTGCAATAGTCCAGGATGGCGGCGTTCCCCCGCACGGCCGCTTCGCTGATGAACTGCGGCCCTTCGCGCTTGGCCACCACGGCGGCCATGGCTCCCAGCCGGGCTCAGGGACCTCCTCTCTCCCAACGAGACTGGGGTAAAGGAGATACACGCTGTACGGGCCGGCGGGCGGCCTGCCCCGCTCCGTGCCTAAGCGGTGTCTCCCGCGGAGAGCCGGGCCCGCTGCACCGACCCGGGGGAGCCCGCTCGGCTCCGGGGCGGCCCTCAGGTACGCGGCGAGAGTCCGAGGGCCTCCGGCGCCCGCGCTGAGGCCCTTCCCGGCACCGCCCGCCTGGCGCTGCGGAGCGCCCGCGGGGCCCTCCCACCTTCCCCTGGCCCGTACCTCTCATCCACGGCGGCGCGCTGCTCCGCGGGACCCTGGGCCGGGCCCGACCGTCACACGTCGCACCCTGCCAAGGGACACCGTCCGTCACCGCGGGCCGCCCTCGGGAGCCGAGCCCGCCGCGCCTCCCCGCCGGGCCCTACCTACCGCCACAGCGGAGCCTCCCGCCTCCCCGCCGGAAGCCCCTGTCAGGCATCTTGGCGTAGGGGCCGCTGGGAAAGCGACCTCACTTCCGGCGTCCGCTCCTCCGCCCCGGGCGAGGCCGCCCCCGATTGGCTTGCGGCGGCCGTGACGCACGCAGCGGGCGGGGCCGGGCGAGGCGCTTTTGTTCGGGCGGCGGCAGCGGCGGCAGCGGCACCATGTCGTACGTGCCGGGGCAGCCGGTCACCGCCGTGGTGGTGAGACGGGGATGGGGGGCGCCGCGCCGGGGGCTGCTGAGTGGGAGGGGGGCCGGGGAGGTGGTGCCGGCGCCGCCCGGCAGCGCTCTGCGGGCTGTCAACGGGCGGAGGTACCGGTGGGTGCGGCTCGGCCCCGCCCGCGGGTGCGTGGAAGGAGCGGAGAAGGACGCGGGTTGCAGCGCCGCCGGCCCCGGTTGCTGCCCGCGGCCGCTCATCCCCGGCTGGGAGCCGGCTGCGTGCGGTGGGGCTCTCAGTGCCCGCCCGGAGTAACGGGCTGCACAGCGGAGCCTCAGCTCTGCGCTCCCCGGTGAAAGCTTGGGAGAGCCGGGGAGAAGCTCCGCCGGCCGGAGGGAACGGGCCCCC
Source organism: Porphyrio hochstetteri (assembly GCA_020800305.1). Lineage (NCBI taxonomy): Eukaryota > Metazoa > Chordata > Aves > Gruiformes > Rallidae > Porphyrio > Porphyrio hochstetteri. Next base: position 2,580,196 of record CM036925.1, read on the forward strand.
GCCGCCTGGGCGAAGGGCAGCCCCAGCTGTCACTGGAGCCTCACCCGCAGACGGGCCTTACCCGCTGCCCCTCCGGCCCCCGGGGCCGCCTTGCTCGGTGCCCTCTGCTGCGAGGGGCTACACCACGTAGGCGGGATGAGCTGCTAGAGCTCTGAGGGTGTGTTAATTGCTTTAATCAACAGGATGAGCAAGGGGCTCTGATCTTCCTTCTGCTCCTTAGAATGCTAAATTTAATTCTGCTCTGGGGGGTGTGACTGGTACCTCCCCTGAAACGTGCAGCCCTGCTCCCAGCTCAGCCCTGGGGATGTGCCCCGGGGCTCAGTGTCCTGTGACAGCCTGAGCCCAGTGCCCTTCAGGGAGCCACTGTCTGAGAGGGCTGTTTGAGAAGAATCCTAGTTTGGCTTGGAAGGGACCTTTAACGGTCCAGCCCTCCTGGAGTGAGCAGGGCCACCTTCCACTAGGCTGGGCTGAAGGACCTTCAGAGTGGTTATTGGTTCAGTTAAGACTCTGACTTTTCATCTTGGCTCCAGACCTGCCCAAACTGGCATTTATTCAGCACTGAGATAATGTGTTGATGCCTGTGTTAGACAGCAGGGAACCTGCCTCTGGATTACAAAAGTGGGTTGATAACTTATCTTAAAGAACCATCCTAATAATAGGTTGTTATTTCCAACGATAGGGCCAGGCAGGAACACAGGGCCTGTGGCTAAAGAGCCAGCTGAGCCAACCTCCGAGTGACTGCTAGTTATACAGATGTGACTCATGCTTAGAGACCTGCTCTGTTTGCAGTGTTTTCCCCTTGTGTCTTGGGGCAGCAGTAAAGCAGGGAGTGGTTAAGGAGCTGGGTTGTGTCACAGCCCTTGGGATCAGCCCAGGGATGGTTTCCTATCCTGCTGTTTTGTGGTGAGGCTGAGGACAGTTCAGAGCCGAGTGTTGTCAACGCTGAGGTTGCATGTGACTGACAGCAAACGCCATGTGACAGTTCTGTGCTGCCAGGGGCTTTCAGAGCTGCCTGCTTACACTGTCAGCTCACAACACTGTGCTGGAGCCTGCTCTAGTAGACTTAAATAGTCTCTGAAAGACAATGTACCTGGGTCTTAGATGGCTGTTTTCAGACACACTTGAGACTTCTTCCAGTGGTCCCAATACCCAGCTGCCTTATCTTCTCTTTTCAGCAAAGGATTGAGATACATAAGCTTCGTCAAGGAGACAATTTGATTCTGGGATTCAGCATTGGAGGTGGCATTGATCAAGATCCCACTCAGAATCCTTTCTCTGAAGACAAAACCGACAAGGTCAGATGCTCTTTGATTTCTGCAGCAACTCCCTCTGCAAAAGCCTGAGCTTATCCAGCTCCCAGCAAGCTCAACTCACTCCATCTCACATAGCTTACTGCTGAGGTTACTCTGTTGCCACGCTACCATCTGCAGACTAAGCTTGTTTGAAGTTGCTCTCCACCTTCTCTATTTTTCCACACTGTGCAAAACAGTTTTTAACTAGAATTCTGTAATTTACTAGAAAGTAAATGATCTTTTTGCATTATCAGTAGAATGGCCCTTAAGTATTTAATGTTCCTGTCTTTAGTAAACTAACACATAACTTTTTTTTCAGGGTATCTATGTAACAAGGGTGACAGAAGGAGGCCCCGCAGAAGTTGCAGGACTTCAGATTGGAGATAAGATCATGCAGGTAACCACCAAGGCAAGACAAGAACCAGTGTAGTACTTGGTACATACTGGAGAGAAGTTTCTGCTGGGGCGAAAAAACCTGTCCTCTAGGTACTTTCCAGGACAGTTTGTGGGGCTCAAAGCAAGGTGTGGCATAAGCATCTTACTCCAGAGTTCCAATAGAACAGTTATAGGACACCTGTGAGTCTCTGCCTCACTTCCTGGGTTTTTCCTTAGGTGAATGGCTGGGACATGACAATGGTGACCCATGACCAAGCCAGGAAGAGGCTGACAAAAAGGAATGAAGAAGTGGTTCGGTTGCTGGTGACCAGGCAATCTCTGCAGAAGGCTGTGCAACAATCCATGATGTCCTAATCAATCACCAAGTTGGGGAAGGGTGAGGGAGGGAGATATATAGACTGGTATCAAGCAAGGAAGCAAATACTAGACCCGAACAGGTTGTGTGGAAGGAGTGCATGTTCCTAACTGTGGTAAACACTTTTTTTTCCTTTCTCTGGCATAACTGGCAGTAGTAAGACTCTAACCTCCCTGGCAAGAGTGCTTCTCTAAAGTCTTCCCTGCAGGTACATGGTAAGACTATTGCAGTTGTGGCTTTCAGGAGCACAGGACAAATCTTGGTCATCTAACAGAGCAACTGGAGAAGGTTTAACTTTGATAGGACCCTCTTGTAGCACAAAACCTTCCTATTTTTAGAGCAAATGTGGTTTCTGCTATTGAAGATAAGAGGTGTTGCTGTACTTCAGCTTTTAGAAGTAAACTGTCCTGCTGTCCCATGCTATCAGATCAAAGTGCCAGAACTCAGAGATGCACACTGCTGTGGGGAGGAGCACTGTACTAATCTCACATGGTGTGCTAGCTAGACAGAGCATGCTGAAGGGTTTGGGGCATTATGGTTTGCTGCAGAGAATCCCTGTACAAAGCAGCCTCTTCAGCCAAGAAACAACTAAGTAACACAGAAGTGTTAGACTAATGCCTGTGAAGTACTTAAATTTCACAGAGGTAACAGTTCAGCTTCACTGTCAGGGTAAAACCTTAATTCTCCTTGTTTTCAATCTGTAACATCAAATGGAATCAAGTTTAAATGAAAGGGATATGGAGCAGGTAGAGAAAACACTGTTGCTGAACTTACCAAGAGAGCTGCTTGTGGCTGGAGTCTTCAGTTTTTCACTTCACTTCTATCAGACTTGAAAGGGGAAGGGTGGATTCTGGTCTTCTAGAAGACTGCTTAAAATCACTGATTTATTGGATGGAAGAGATGAATATGCCAGTCATTTCCAAAAGTGCCTCTTGACCAAATTTAAACTTCTGGTAAGATACTACATTGTTTAAATCAACATGCCACAGGATTTAAGATTCTTGCTGCAACACTAAGTTAATTATCTAGCATCCTAGTGGTTTGTTAACCAGCTTAGCTCTATGATTATCTGAAAACTGGAGTTCTTAAACCCCTTCAGTTGATTTATACATATCTATACTTTCCTTAAGCAGTCTTCAGGTAAGCTGTTGTAAATAGAACTTGAGGAGGTGACAGACTAACTTATTCAGTACATTACTGCTGTGCCATGTATGTATGTTGTGATTAATGCATCTCAGACTGTTCTATATGCACCAGCAGATGCCTATTTACTGTTTTTATATCTATGGAATTACTACAATACTGCTTTTGAATTTTGTAACTTAAAAGTTCAGTGGTAAATTTTAAGGCTTTCAAGCTGAAGTTATTTTTGTTACTATGAAGATACACTGCTATTTGTACTGCTATTCCACTTGATTTTACACACAATAAAAAAGTTAAGATTTCCTGAGCTGTTTCTCCTTAGATTTAAGAAGGCCACAGCACTTAAATGCCACATGACACCTCTATTCTGGCTCAAAGTGGATCAGGGGCTGCATCACCACAGTGCAGCCTGAGATTAGTAAGGTCTGATTTCACTGGTGGGTAGTTGCAGTGTCAGTGACCTGTCAAACCTCACCTGGTCTCTAGCAGGGTTGAGAAGGGGTTCTAGCTTTCCTTAAGTTGGTCTAGTATAAGGTATTTTAGGCTTTCAGTATTCCAGTACAAATGCATGGATTCCCTTGCTCTTTTAAAGGGAATAATGCTTACCTTCAAGTAACTCAAGACTTTGATCACTCCCTGAAACATTCCACATGTAGCTAGAAAATTCAGAGACAAACATATGCTTAAACTTTAATCTGAGGGTTATTCATGTGATCCACTTAAATAACCTCTTTGATAAATCTTTCATCTTTACCATTCACCAAGGCAGCAGAACTGAGCAAGATGAAGTTAGTGCATCAGAAGTAGTCAGGTAACACAAGTGCTCAGATTTAGCACCTCTGAGGAGATTTAGTGAAATAATACAGTTCCTGCTGCTTCCCAGTATATTTTTAATAAAGAGTTCATGTTTAATATTTGTGTATTTGCCACCAACCTTGTTATAGTCTTTTATGTACCACTACAGCTCTTAACAGCCAACCTGAGTGGTGGTGATCTCTGAGGAGTCAGCAGCAGCACTTAGATCCACACAGTCTTCAGTCATTACACTAAGTGGTTGCTTAAACATGGTATCACAGTTTTGGAATCCAGAACTGTGTCTTTGTGCTTCGTTTCTAATGAGAAAGGCATCACTTTGGACTTTTTTTATTCCTGGAAAGAGCCACAGGTTGCTTGGACAGCTCACACTAAGTTGTCTTTGCAGCTTCCACAGGCATGAGTCCTCCATTTGCAAGTGAGGGATAGATGGCTTTCTGTCCTTTAAGGCAGCTGGCAATCGGCATTTGGCAAGGCAACAGGTTGCATTCCATACCAGAGAGGATTGAAGTATAAACAGAAACCAGAATCAGTGTTTCTGGTAACTGGCAGGAGGCATCTTGAAAACCCTCAGCCAGGGTATGGGTGAGTTCAGTTTAAAGTTTTTGCCTTCACAAGTGGTGTTATTCACAAGGTTCATACCCTTGTCTCCTATAAAGGCAGTAGTGCTGAACCATAAAAACAATATCAAAGATGATTGAGAAGACACCCAGGCCAAACTTGGTTGGATCTCCAAAGATTAGCTTCCACTGATCTGTCAAACAAAATTAGAGAGGTAAGACTAACTCCTCAAGTCTAGCCTTCTCTTGAGGCTGCAAATCATGCCATACATACTAGAGAGCTTCATGTTTATCACCTGGACTGCTTAGATACACCTCGCATGCAAAGCTAATTATTAACTGTTCCTCTGGTTTCTCCAGAATAGGTATTTTGTTAGAAGGAATGTGATCGGATTCTTTATTCTTAGTATAAAGACAGCTACCCATACTATAGCACGGACAATATAACCCTGTTGGTTATCTTGGGAGAATATCTATCTGCTTTGTAGCAGGACTCTCCCATGGCACTAGGGAACAAGTTCCAGCCTTACCATTGTTGTATGACTGCAAAAACATCTGGAGAAGGCTGAAGCTTCCACCAGTGAAGTCTAACAAGACATTCCCAATACTCCATCCCTCAGTGCTCTTCCGACGGAAGTTCATGTACGCCTGAAAGCGTGACAAGGAGTCAGGGTGTCACACACAGCATTGCACAGACTGACATGTAAGAAACCTTCTGTAGAGCTATGCTGGTTTTGTCTCAAAGAATTCATAAATAATGATTGCTGGTTTAGTCTAGTGAGACTTTTGTGAGCATACTCCTCAGGCTCAGGGTGACAGGAATAGGGTATAAAAGCAGAGAAATTGATTTACCTGTGGAAAATATTTTATCAGTGTGACTGCTAACTTAATGTAAGAGAAGCAGAACAAGAACTGTAGCCAGGTCATTTCCTCAGCTGCAGCCAGAAACAGTGTTGTAAATGTGAATATCCATGCAAGTGCCAGTAGTCCCACAACCACTTTGGATACTTTCTGACCTGCTCTCTGAAACAGAAATGCAGATACATTTAGATCGACCTTGGTTGTACATCCCTGTGCAGGCTGTAAGACAGGGAATATGCTCATGACCACAAAGTTACAGTCCAAACCCGTTGTTGTACCTGTTAGGCTCAGACAAGGGAATTTTAAGATTAAATGAGTGCTACAGCAACCAGCTGTAGGCTTGCAAGAGCTGATGAGGAACACTCAACATCAGTCATTTGGAACAGTATTGTCCATGAGCAAGTGGGAAACAATATTGTGGCAGTAATCTTGAGTATTTGTGATGCCAACTGTCAGTACCCCATCTGTAACAACCTCCTGAATTTAATCTGAGTATATCAAGAGTTCCTATATATGCAAAAGGCTGCTGATGCCATTAGGGTAAGAGGTTTGTGCCTGTCTTCTAATTCTTGACTAGAAAAGGCTATTGTACCTAGCAGTGGTGACAAATGGGCTGCTACAGTTTTAAGTTTAGTGTTACCAAAGGAAGCCACCCCCCCACCCCAAGACATAGTTACCATCTAGAGAAAACTGGCTGCTGAGATCAAAGGCTTTTACACTGGGAATTAAAGAAAGAACCACCTGACCATAACAATCTGTCTCACCTGAAAAAGGAGGGGATTATAAAAGGGCCTTTGCAGCTGTTTGAGAAGAGGATGAAAAAGCTGAAAGTCTGGGTTGTAGGGAACTCTCACAAGCCTGTCCCAGCTTGAAGGATTCTCCAAGAATCCTTGGAAACAGCAGAATTCTCCAAGAATCCTTGCTGGAAACAGCAAAACACATACCAGCTTTGGTACTGTGTAAAGATGTTTGCTTTAGGTATTTTGAGTCCCTAAGGAGTTTACTTAAAAGCTCAGAACGTTCATGAGGCTGAAGCAGCTAAGCCCACTAGAGCTGCTATTAGCTCAGGAGTGAGAAGACAGTTGGACCGTGAAGCCTGATGGAAGTGCGATGAGGAAGACTTTGGAGCCCAAAGGGAGCAGGTGGTGAGTGGTGGGTGTCCGGCAGAGGGAGCTCCGCCCGAGCTGACAAACAGCCCAGCACCGAGACTTACCTCGTAGATGCAGCACTGAATGATGGCGACAAGACTTAGAGCTACTGCATGGAGACTGAAGAAAACATCGTTGATGTCCACAGGGTTCACCCCACTGGGATAACGGGCTAAGAATAGCTCCTAAAGGTAAGAGAAACCGAAGCCAGCCAAATGCCTTAAGTCCCTTCTGTAGATACCACTCCACACCACCCCTCCCTGCCCCCAGCAAGTATTAAGAGCTAATCATACTTGCCTTAATCAAGGGAATCCAGAAGAGTCCAACATTAAACACGCTGTATGCTATAAAGCCAGTAAGGTTTAATGCTATATAGTCAAAGCTTAGTCCAACAACACTATTGAAGGGAGAAAAAAAGGATGAGAAAATGTATGAGAACATTACAGGCAGTCACAGAGACAACTTGACCTTATAGTGTAGGGATTTATAGGCAATTCTTGATGTAAGCCAAAGCTGCAGGAATTGTGACAACATGATGCTGGGAGTTCAGCAGGAAACAAGGTGAGATATCCCTCCTATGCCTTGCACTGATACTCATCATAGCTCTCAGTGACAAGTTTGTGTCCCTGCTGTTTAATTTTACTCCTCCATGAGCTCAGCTAGTCTGATAAACCATTCCAGCCTGAATCCACAGAAACAACAGTGCATCTTTGCCAAAACCAAATGCTTTCATTTTCATATATAATGTTTCTACTTACAGTCACTTAGTTTAAGGGGACATGACCTAATGATTATACTACAACGAGCTGCCTGCAAAACAGCTCATAAGGCAAGTAAACTTTGAAGGCAGTCATCACAATTGGTTTGGCCAGAAGACAACGTGACACCAGAGGGAAGGGGGAGGTCTTCTAACACAAATTAGTATTGGATAATGGATGCAAATGAAGCTAAGAACATGGTTTGCAGAAGTGCTTCAGTGACTTGCAAACACATCTTAACTGGCTTTACCTTTTTCGCCTCCAGTTCTCAAACAGTTGAGGATAAAAGGAGATAGACCAGGCGAGGAAATAGATCCAGCCAATCACCTCATCAGCATATCTCACTATGATGCTGTGAATCACTTGAAATTGAATCCTGGGTCTGAAAATACAAGTGGAATGAGTTAATTTGTTCATACTTTTTTCAGGAGATTTTGCCTTGTTCTGCTTTGAAAGAAAACAGTCCAGATGTTGAGACAAAACAAAGATTTGGAGTTGGTTTCAGTTTACTTTCTCCCCCTTTTTTTTTTTTTTACTGCCCTTATGTTTAGGACATCTCCCACTTCCACCCTCAACCTACCCTTTCCTTCTTGCCTCACCCTTTTCCTTTGTATTCTTTTACCATAGACATCTTCAAAAAGGTCATCTTGTGCTCATGGCTTCCACTGTCTCAGCACGAGGTCTGTTGTGCAAGAGCAGAGCTTCACTTTCCACGCTCTGCCAGCAAAGCCTCACAATCATGCCTCGCCTGTTGAGCATTTCACGTGCTCACCTCTGCATTTGCTTTGAGTCTTAAAAGCAGAAGCGAAATGAGGAAGTAAACCAGGAGTATCCTGTTGCTCAGTAGCATCTGGGCAACAAGCAAATGCAATCCAACTTTCCCCAGCTTGCTAGACTCTTCCTATCACGGAGGACTGGCATCTGGGAAAAGAGGGCTCCCCTAACTAGAAAGGGCAACACCTATCTCCTGTGATGTGGGAGCACAGCTGCATCAGGCTGTTAGCACTCCAGGACAAGTTCTGCACAGGAAGAATAGTATCCCACTAGCCATTTACAACCAAAGGCTTCCTGGATCAGATGAGGTAACAGGTAGTTTTGATACTTTTGGGAGGGGTTATTAAAACCAGACTAAGGAGCCATGAGAACTCACAGTTGTTTAATAATGAGATCTAAGATACCAAGACTACCACACTGCTTCTGTACCCTGTATTTAGCTGAATATCTTGGGGATTGCTGGAGGGTCACCACATCTTCTCAACCACATACCACCCATATCCCATTAACTATTTAACTTTAAGATAGGAATAGTTACCCCAAAGTTTAGGAAGCTGTAGGATAGTAAGTAGAACTAAAAAACAGTTTCTCACCCAGTTAAATTGAAATTAATGGTATACAGATAAACTGTTACTTGTCCAACGTCATCTGCTTTCACTTGGAAGACTGCTTTAGTGTGACCTGCAGGCAGCTGTACCTGAAAGGCAAAGTGGAAGGAAGAGAAAGGGGAGTTGCACCACAGTAGGAGTAGGCTTTTGCATAAGGTCAGAAGTCTGTTCTGTCACTTACTTCATTAGGTAGCTCAACTATAGTGCTGTGTTTTGATGAGTGTGTAATATTCAGAGTTATCACCAGCGTCTCATTTAATGGAGCTCTGTGGAAGCAAAGAGCCACCAAGTTAGACTGGTGCCTGAGTTCACAAACATCGCTTCAGGGCTGCGTGGGGGAGTCTCTGTGAAGTCCTAACAGCTGTGGCAAGCAAAGTGAACAGTCCCTACACAAGTACTTAGCTAGTACTTGGAGGAACAGCAGCACCAAGGTCTGTTAGCATTGTACAGTTGCTTTTATCTGAACTAGTGATGGACACTAAACTGTTATATGGCCACATTTTACCTCCATCTTCCACACACAAGTGGCAGAGCAAAATCATTGCCACCAGACTCCTGTCATTGTGCTTGTTAACCCTTTGCTGTTAAAGAGGGGGAGAAACTGTGGACATATACCTGGTGATGAAGGGTAGTTTGTAGCCCTGCAGTAAAACAAACACCCCCACCCCCTAAATAACAAAATCCCTCCAAGATGCCCAGTCCTGCACAGCTTTCCCATAGATCTCCACAGAGAATTTGTCCAGGATGTTTAATTGCACAGCAGTACTTAAAATATCATAAGGGTCAAATGCTTACACTTGTCCATGAACAAGATTAGAGTACCACATATTTCTTTGCAAAAATAGAAGTTCTAGACTGTTGCAGCCATGTGTTGCTTCTTTCCTTTGATCATGATCCTTACTGACTGTTCCTTTTACTTACATTGAGATATCAAAGGGGAGAAGTGACTGTGTTTAACAACCCTTTCCTAGGAAAAGGCTGAACTAACAAAAGGCTGGCTAAACAATGCACTGTATTAAACAGTGGCACTAAGGTGCACTGGGCCCCTCTCAGAAGTAGCTGCATTTCTTTGCTAGAAATGGTGAGTTCTGTATGCATGGTAATGTTTGGAGGTTTTTTTGGGGCAATCCCTCCAGGAAATGCAAGTTTCTCTTAAGCACCCATTTTTAGAAAGTAGAAGAACTGCAAATTCACTTAAGGAAGACAATTCAACAAGCAAACATAAGGTAGAAAGTATAAAACAACTTTTCCTGTTGAAGTTCCCAAACAAATGACTTGGGATATTGTCAGAGGCCAACCATACCAGGCTGTTTGTGAGAATGTTGTGCTACCTTGGTCCATACTGGCACTAAGAAATCTAATAGTCCAGAAGTGGCCAGTCACACCTACAAGAATCACTCTGTATGAGCAATTCAGTGAGTCTGCTGGAAAGTTTTAAGTATATTGCTTTGTCTGACCCACTTGCTTGTCCCCCATTCCAAAGAGAAAGTAAAGATGTAATCATGATTTTACCTTAAAGAAATAGTGACGTTTGTTGAACTTCCACTTTCTAATGAAACCACTTCAGGGACAGACAATACAGTGACTCCATCTGGAGGGAAAAACCCCCAGAACAATCAACAACAAAGAAAAAAAACCCCACCAACACACTGCCCCACACAAATCTCAATTACTATGAATGATGAATAGCTCCTTCAGAAGAGCCACCTACTTTCTTTTGTGACAGACATTTTGTGCACTGGTATCTGCAGTGTCAGGTTAATTAGTAGACATGATAAACAGCAGAGGAAGTACAGCTTATTTCAAGGCGACTAAACAACTTAAAAGGAGAAGTAAATAACTACGCTTCAATGTTATTTAAATATTTGAAGTACAACTAAAGTTCATGCCAAGAAAAAGCTACAGGATGCTTCAACCCACTGTAATTGTTCTGTGATGTGATCTTAGTAACCTAGGAGCCATAAATGCCCAAAATTTAGTTTGAAAGCACTTCTTGGGTCACAAATTCAAATCAGGTACACAGGTGGCTCAAGAGAATGTACATTTACTGTCTAAATACTTCAGGAATCACAAGCACATGAAATATTGCTATTATGGGATACATTTTACAACCACATCATGCTTTAAGAGAGGCCAAGATTCCAAGCGCCAATACAACTGACATCAAAACCCTAAGTTAGTTACATGTCAACAATTTTATTATTTGGAATCCAAGTCTATTTTATTAACTGTATGTTCAAAGGACATGAGACAAGAGGAAGAACAAAGGGCTATATAAAAATAAGACCAGAAGTGGAGAAACAGGTTGCTCTAGACACTTTCTTCCTTGTTGTACTATATTGGACCACATTCTTAGGAAGTTTAAGTGCAAGGAAGCTTCCCAGTTCTGCACTGGCAGCAACACAGACAGTATTTAATCTACTTCTGCAGAGGCTGAGTTTGGAGCACAAGGCAAGTGCTCCATCACATCAGTGTCTCAGTGTAGCACTGTCTGTATATAAGCACACCAAGTCAAAGGTAACATGTGAAAGAATGGTGGGGGTATGATGGGGATACTTCAGGGCACCCCTCTTCCACCTCCTACCAGTTTAGGCCCAGGCCCTCTGTGCCCAAACTGGGATGGCCAAACACTCACCACCAGGCCCCAGCAGCACAAACGAGAGGTACAGCAGAGCAGGGAGCAGGTGTCGCATCCTCATGCTGGAAGAGCTGCAGAAAAGTGAGAAGGCTTTACTCAGGACCCACACATTTGGAGGGGGCACCAGCCCAGCCCCTCAGCTGGCAGCTCCCTGCCTGACTTCGGGACTCTCAGCACCCTCGAGAGAGCACCAGCCTTTCAACCCCTCTGCCTGCCCACACCCTCCCGGGGACATCTTTACCTCATAGTTCCCCCCTCTCCCGCCATACAGAGCTGCGAACCCCTGACAGATTCCGCCCCCAACCCACCCCTGCGGGACTACAAATCTCAGCAGCCACCGCGCCGCCACCAGGTCGTTCTCTGCTCCCACCGCGCCGCCACCAGGTCGTTCTCTGCTCCCCCCGCGCGGTGCACGATGGGACGTGTAGTCCCCCCACCGCCCTCCCCTCAGGAGGGACGGTGAAGCGAGGCTATCCCAGGCTCTAGGACTCAATAAATACTCAAAATACTGCGAAAGCTATGCTGAGGCGAGAACACTTACCTCCTCCCAACACCGCCGCTCTGTCCGGCACAGCCTCGGCTCTTCCCTTTTCAGCGTCTCACGTGAGGCGGCCGCCTATCAGCTCCCGCCCAGCGCCCATCGCGCGGGCTGCGGCCGCCCGCGGGTGCCATCTTGGGTGTGTCAGAGCGGGTCGGGCGCTGGGCTGCTGGCGGCGAGGCGTTGGGGAGGGGAGCAGCGGGCAGGGGGAAGGCGGGCTCGACGGTTTGGTTGGTTGTTGGAGTTTAGTTTAAAGCTATGCAGGGTGTCAGGGAAGGTTGGGTGGTTTAGTCACGCTCAAGATGGAGGGGTAGTGCTCAGGTACTGCTGAGGGGAGATGTCTTCAGCCAGAGGACAAAGTCCAGGCCGCTCTGCTAGCACAGCCTGTGCAGTCCCTGCAGGCTGCTGGTGTGGGAGCCCACACTGTGGATCCCGTCGGCAGCCTTGGCTCTTGAGTTAGGTGGCATCTAGCAGTGTGGAGCTAAGTATGGTCCGTGTCAGTCCAGCCACTGCATAGAGAGACTCGTGTGTGGTGGGGAAGGTGAAAGCAATCCTCTCTGCCTCTGGCTATGGAGGGCACTGAGGCTGCAGGGAGGCCTGGCCCTGCCTGTGTGCTGGGCATAGACCTGGGCACGACATCGGTTAAGGCAGCTCTGTTGGTAGAGACAGAGCAAGGGCAGGTGGTGGCAGAGAGCTGCTCCAGGGAGACACAGGCTCACACCAGTAGCCTGGAAGCTGGACCGCAGGTAAGAGGTGGGAGACAGCACTGCTCATGATTTCAGGATACTGGCCTTGCCTTGTAGTGGCCTGGTTGTTTTGCTATCTTGTGCAGATTTAAGTGACTTTCCTAGATTATTTTGTTCTTAGATTGGCAGATGGTTGCTTCTTGTGTCTAAATGTCTGAAAGGAGAATTAAAATGCTGTTCACTGTTCAAGAAAGTCAAGTACAGCTGCTTGATTTAAGAAGGACTTAGGTTTTGAAAAGTTGCATAAGACAAGCTTAAGCTATTCTCCCATGAACCAGCACCTTGTCTTTGACAGTATCAGCCAGGAAGCAGGAGCCACTTGCCAACTGGAAGGGTATTTTATAATGTGAGATGGAATCATAACTGGAAATTCCCTGTGGAAATACCCAGGAACATGTACTCCTGTTAAAGATATTTACATTCGTTGTGTTGGTCAGCCTAAGAAAGGATGAATCAGAGTAATTAAAAAAACGTGTTAACATTCCTCTGTCCTAGTATTGTAGTGAGTGCAGCTAATTTCTGAGCAAAGATACCAAACAGGCTAACCCTCCTCTCTGCAGCCAAAAGTATGTATGTACAGATTAGTTTACATCTCTGTGTAGACTGTATTTGAATACTTAATCTTCATATTGGTGTGTCAAAAAGTAATCTGAATCCTTAGAGGTTTGAAAGGTGGAATACTGGTTCTCCCGTGGCCTAGTTTGGTCAGTTTGCTGAGTAGATACGTTTGCTGGGTAGTTCTAGGAATAGAGTATCCAGAAATGAAGTATCAGTGGCATCAAAATTAACAGTGAGGAGATACAGAGGAGCTTTAGGAAGATGTCAGGGAGACTGTGCCAGTAAGAACATGCAGATAATCCTCGTCCTGAGGAAAAAGAGGAGCAGTGTATAAGGTGATTTGATTACAGTATGTAATGAGCGTTAATGGATTTTAAAAGAAAGGTATATTTGTGTATGGTAACCCAGGAAATTAAGAATTATTTGGCTTTCAGTTTCAGAGGCTGTTACCTCATTCTCGGCTTGCTGGTATTGGATTTTAGTGGGTTTGTGGGGTTTTTTGCCTTCTTTTTTTTCCTTTTCTCTTTAGTAATGAATGTTATTCTAATACATGCTATTAAGCTAAATGAATTCTGTTCTTCACTTCTGACTAGAGTGACCTTGTTTAATAAATACACTGAGTGGATCCTAATGGTTTCATGCTCAGAATAATGCTTTATGATTGCAGGGAATGGAGCAGAACGTCCAGAGAATAATAAGAGCATTGAATGAATGCCTTGCTGCTCTACCTCAGCAGCAACTTCAAAGAGTCACTCACATTGGTATTTCAGGACAAATGCATGGAATTGTGTTTTGGAAAAAAGAGAAAGGTAATGTTAATTATTTGGCATTCCTGTTCAGAGTATTATGATGCAGAAAGTAATTTTTTAACACTGAGGTGATCTGTAGGAAACTGCTGCGTGTTCACTTTGGTCTTCTTTAGAACAGAATTAACAGAAGATCTTCTGTAGGAATTTTGCTTTAATTCCTGGATTTTCAGCTAACTGACTATATTTAACCATGTTGTTTGCACAGACTAATCAAAGGATGTAGTCCTATGAGATCCCAGCAGAGTCAGCATAATTATTAATATGAAGGAGGAATAACATATTTGTGGCTTGCTAATTGCTTGTCCATCGTATGCTATCTGCTGCCAGTTGAAACTTCTACTACATCATGTGAATGAATTTGGGGGCTGGGAGGGAGAAGTGGAGGAATTTTTTCATGTCATAAAACACTTAACTAGTTGTTGCCCAGTATTTCGATACCTTCTGATGGTTCTGCAGTAGCAATATTAGCAGTTCTGTTTATACCTTGAAAAATAAGCTATGCTTGATCTTTATTTTAGAATGTGCATAGCATACCCAACAGTGAAGATTGCTTTGCCATTTTGAAATGCTGTTTGCAAGTACAGTAGGGAAAAAAGCTGAAGTTCAGTAAACAATGTTTTCAGTCTTCATTTTTTCCTTTCCTCCCCTCCCCAAAACTCAAGACCTTTTTTTTTCTAGGAAGTCTCAGATTGCCATGTTGCATTTATCTTGGTGCTTCTGGTTGTGTTAGTAGGAGCTGAAAAAAGTTTATGGTCATGATTCTGAATTTTCAATTGCTTGTGCAATGAAGGGCCAAGACCTCAGGAACAGGCAGCCACAGTGTGGTAGTCACATGAGGTCGATTGTGCAAATACTCAAACAATCTTTGTGACAGTAAGGATGTTTGAAAAATTCAGGCCTTGGACCTTTGTCACCGTGGGATAAGGGCAGATTATCTTCTTAGCTAACATCCTGCAAACCAGCTGAAAGGCTTTCAGAATGTGGTTCCATGTCTTCTTTTTGCCCGATGACAAATTTTGTAGTAATAAGAGTTAATGCAGATTAAGCAAAGATTTATCGTAAACCACAGAATAGATTTCCCAAAAGTGCTAGTCACTGCCTGTCAAAAGCTGTTAGGGTCTTAATTGTTTTAAGAGACACTATGCTATTCATTACTAGCTGTAATTTTATGATAAATACTAAAATGATTAGAAAGAAAGAAATCCAAAGGCTGATGGACCAAAGGAGCTGTTCCTTGCTTTCCAGCTGTCCCAGGGGCTGCATAGCAAAGCCTCATGGGTTCATGCTAGACATAGATTCTTACGTCACATTGGTTAATATTTTATATCCTAAAGCCACATGCCACTTTTGTTTCATTTCTATCAAGCGAAAGAGGGTGTTTGCTCTCATGTGTTTTGACTAAGTGAATCTGTGCACTTTGGGACGTAAATCCTATTTCTAATAGCATCCTTTAGGGTTAGATTTATGGTTAATAATATTCCTTAGAATCAATTTAAAACTAGAAAATCAAACAAATTGGGAGTTCAGTTCAAACAGACTTGAGAGAACAGGGAATTAAGGGAGGAAGAAAAAGTATATGTTTGCTTTGCACGTTTCACATAGTATTTCCCATCTTTCAGAGCTGCTTTTTACTGTGTGAGTGTAACATCAAATCCCTGTATTCAGCCCAAGACAGACTCCTTTAGCCATATTTGTGCCAGTCAGTTCAGCAGCCATGTCTCTTTTCGGACCTGTAGGACATGCACAGCTCAACACTGCTTCTGTCCCAGCCAAAACCCAAAGGGTTGCCAGAGCCAGCTGGAGACAGTGTGCATCCCTGTGTGTGGCCAGGCATCACCTGGGAGAGCAGTAGTCAGAGGCCAAAGCTGTGCCAGCAGACAGCACACTCCAGTGCTTGAGCTCAGCCTCTGCTTAGTTTGCTGCTCTGACAGGACCGTACGTTGCCTTTGCAGGACTGCTTGTGCTGAGCATGTCAGGGCAGGAAGTAGCATACTGGACTGGAGCAATGTCAGGGAAGACAGCAGGCCTGCTAGCGGCCTAGCTGTCTTCTCCCAAGATTTAGGCCCTGACAATATTCTTCTGTTCCCATGAGAGAGGAAAAGTTCCTCATGCTGAGAGGATCTTAATAATCACATTCTCAAAACACAGCAGCCTTGTTGATAAGAGTACAGGCTGCCCTAAA
This sequence comes from Porphyrio hochstetteri, assembly GCA_020800305.1. Lineage (NCBI taxonomy): Eukaryota > Metazoa > Chordata > Aves > Gruiformes > Rallidae > Porphyrio > Porphyrio hochstetteri. The sequence continues at coordinate 2,596,375 of CM036925.1, forward strand.
CCAAGAAGCAGTTATGGGAAGGTATTTGGGAGTAACGGAACATGTTAGGAACCAGCCATAACAAGAGGGTCAAACAGCTGGTGTGTGGATGCTTTTAGGCATTAAAAGTAAACTAATGATATTTAGCTATGATAGGTTTATCTGAACTTGTTATAATCACTAACCAATCAATACGGTGTGAGCAGTGTGTGTAACCAATTAGCAGTTTTTTAGCTTGCCACGTTTGCAGTAAAAAAGGTATATAATCTGTGTGATTTCACCTAATAAAATGGCTGCACCTAAAATTCATATTGAATTGTGTGTTGCTCTCTGCCAGCCACCACAGAGCAATAGCAGACATTGCTGAGAAGGTTCCCTGCAACTTAGGAGAAGTTGCCAGAATTCAGCTGAGGCCTTCACATGAAAGGGTGTAAAGGTTTTATCAAAGGTGAAGTGTTTTCTCTTCAAAAGGAATGAGCTGGACTGCTAAAACTGAAAACTGAATTAAATCCTCTTCTACCTTTGGTGAAGCTTTGTTCTGTATCATGGGGGAGGTACTTTGGTACACTCCAGTGCCTTGCAGTCTATTGCTTAATACATATAGATCCATGTTTCCTGTTGCTTTGGCTGAAAAGAAGATGAAACTATGTGCTATCTGTCATAGGCAGTTCATTGCTAATCCAGCATTCTCTAGGTCATGATGTGTCAGATCCCAGAGAGGTTTATATATGAGAGCTGTCATATCAGCTCATTACCTCCCATAGCAGAACTGTAATTTTCTAATTTTTAAAACTTTTTTGGTGGGTCATCTGTTAATTAAGTTGCAGCATTAATATCTCAAAGTGCAAGTTGCTTGTTCCTCAAGGCAGTGCTTACAGAGAAGGAAGGCCTTGGATACCATTCTCAATTTTAGCAAAGATGCCTTGCATTATGACATTATCTAGGACTGAAAAGTATGACTAATTAATTTGATTACAATCACTCCTGGCTCTGTTTCTGCTTTTTTCCCCAATATATTTGACAAATTGCTAAGAGTGTCCAGAAATGAAGACTGCCAGGAGGACTATGCTGCAGGGGATCACAGGACTTACCAGATGCTATCTGTTTCAGGTTGCAAGTGGACAGAGTGTCATACAGGCCCTACCTTTGAGCCAGAGGAGGTCAGTCATCTGATTACTTGGCAAGACGGCCGGTGCAGTCCCACCTTCCTCTCTTCTCTTCCTCTGCCTCAGTCGCATATCAGCTTGGCTACAGGATTTGGGTGTGCCACAGTCTACTGGTATTTAAAGAAGAGGTACATCAAGCTGTTTCACTGGCAGTTTCATATCTTGAATTTATGTGACAGTATTCCTGTAGCATGTTAATGTCACTACAGGCTGAAGGGCTGCATTTCTCTCTGATCAAAATATTAATTAAGTAGTCAAAAATATTTAAAATGGCAGTATTCAGCGTTAACTATATGCAACAGAACACAGAAGAGTCCCTGACCTTGTAAAAATACTACAGATCTCTTTAATAGAAATAAAAGCTTTTGACCATATAGTAACAGAAGCCTCATAGTATCACAAAATTTCCAGTCTGCCCTACTGCTCAGAGGAGCTCAGCTAATGCAGTTTGAACACTGTAATTTTGCCTTATGAAGATTGTCAAAAGTACAAACATGCCTAAAACAGTACCAGAGTTGCTTTGTCTGGTTGCTGCCAGATGCTAAACCAAACAGTCCCTAAATTAATTTCAGTTCCTTCCTTCCTTAGACACTGAGATCCTTATGAGGTGTTACGAATTATCTGCTTTGTTGTGGCATGTTTGCAGAGGATAGAATTTTTCTCATATGACTTGGCATCAGCAAGATTTCCTCTTCGGTTTCAGCTGCAGTAGGCTCTGTTTCTCAGACAGACAGTGTCTTCCTTTGCCATAAATTCAGGTTCAGTAAATGGGGAAAGACTTATTAGATCTTGGTTTCTTCCGTTGTGTGCCCATCAAATATGGGAAGCATGGCTTTAGAGCTGTATAACTCATGAGTCCAGCTGCTTTGTTTTGTCCCTGCTTTGTTTCACCTTTTGGTACATTTTCCATTCATATAATATGTGGATTGTAGAGCAGCTGCAGAAATTTACCTAATCTCAAATACTTGAGGATCAGCAAAATGACAGTTTTTTGTGCAAACAATTACTACCTTTTTGGTAACTTTCACAACAGCACGTTGAACTGATACAACTCATTCCTTAAAGCCACTGTCTTTCCATCTTCCATCAGGAGACAAGTGTTGCTGCTGTGGTGACAGCTTGGAAAACAAATTCCATTTAAAGAAAAATAAAACAACAAAATGCAGGCTGGTCATCAAGATGGCTGTTTCATTTTTAGATGAGACCACACGTGTCTGAAGAGCCTAGTAACAATAGAAGCAATCTTATTCTCACTGCCTTATAAAGCACTCCTTGACTGTTTCTGTTTTTAAAATGTTTTGTTTAAAAGTCCAGATTTTCTGAAGTCTTATGATGCAGCTGGCACTATCCATGACTATGTGGTTGCCATGTTGTGTGATCTGAAGAAGCCACTCATGTCCATCCAGAATGCTGCCAGCTGGGGATATTTTGATTCCAGAAACAAAAGCTGGAATACTGACATGTAAGTGCTAAGGCCCTTCAGAGGGGTTTGTGCTTGTCAGGCAATGTGAACACCTCTTTGGGCCCTAAGTATGAATGTGCCACAGATAAAAAGTGATTGAAAGTTACTCCTAATCAATTGTTATGTGGCATCATGAGTTTGCTCTGTTTGTAAGGTATAAATGTTTAAGTGATACAAACTTACCTAAAATCTTGCACAGTATTTTTAGAAAAACCTAAGGCAGCAGAGCTGAGAGATTTGTCAGTGAGGCCTTGTATACCAAGCTGTTCTCTTCCCTTTCTGTGGTGGGTTGGACAGATACACACTGCAGCCAGGGTGTTACTTCTGTGATGATAAAAGATGGTTACTGCTTTTTAGTTCTTACAGCTGAGCTCCTTCATAGATGCTAAGACTTACTGGTGATAATACCTTAGAGTTATTAGGCTACAAAAAGTCTTACAGAGAATTTATTTACTTACTTATTTGAATGACTTGCTCTTTCAGGGCTGAGTGCTATGGCCTTATATATTTCAGGGCTTAGGTTAGGCAAGGACTTCGAGGTGATCTGCTCATGAAGGTATGAAAGAGTGACAGAAACTTGCATTTGGCCAACTGAACATTTACTAATCTGGTGCTGTTGCTGTAGCAGTGTAGTGTATCTTGCAGTTTGGTTGTGGAAGGAGTCTGTTGGACTTTAATCATATAATTTGGTTTTGAGCCTCTAACTGCATGACAGCTTCATGTTCTTGGACAAGTAGGAATGGCATTTTATTTGTTGGTTTCTTTTTGTTGTGATTCTTTTTTACCCTGGCACTGCTTGTCCATGTAACATCAGTAATTTAAACTTGATGAACATGTACTGCTGTATAATCTCAAGTAATCAGATTGCATTTAAAGGAAAGCTATTTATTCTTCTGGACTATTACAGTTTATCCAGCCCGTTGAACTGGAATGCTGCCCCTGTCCAAAACAAAGCTTTCTAAATAGGTGAAAGCATCCATAAATCCAGCAACCACAAATACATAGCCAGGTTCAACTGGGACTTCAAAGAAGTCTTTGTGTCATGCTGCACATTCCCATACTGCTTCCCTGCAATAGTATTGTTCTGATTACAGATTGAAAAAATCTGGCTTTCCTGTTCACTTGCTTCCAGAGGTGGGAGACCCTGACAGTATTGCAGGCAGGACAATCTGTGCGTGGCATGGAATACCCAAAGGAGCAAAAGTAGGAATTGCTCTGGGAGACTTCCAGTGCTCTGTTTATTCCTGTCTGACCGAGAGGACTGATGCAGGTATGATCTTTTTGCTATCTTACTTGGTTTCCTTATTGCCCTCCTTCAGGGTAGACTAGTAAAACACTGAGGTTTGGTTTGGGGCTTTTTTAAATTATTGTTTTTAAATTTGCTGTTCTAGTTCTTAATATCAGCACCTCTGCTCAGCTGACTGTCTCCATGCCCCCGGGTTTCCAGCCTCCAGAGACACCGGATCCTTCCTCAGCTGTTACTTACTTCCCCTATTTCAATGGTGACTACTTGGCCGTGGCAGCATCGCTTAATGGAGGCAATGTGTTAGCAACATTTGTGGACATGGTGGCACGGTGGACAGAAGAGCTAGGTAAGCTATTTGGAGGTTAGTTTAAGTTTAATCTTAAAATTGAGGTTGATCAACAAGGTAAAAGGAAACTAAGGCAAAGGAACAAGCCTAGAATGGTTTTGTCATGCCTTGTAGGGAACAAGGATGTAACTCATGGGTAATGCTTCCTGGGTCTCTGGAATTTCCAGCTGAAGCTTGTGAACATGCTGGGACAGTCATGCTTGGATTCCACATCCACATTGCCTCTAGGGTTTGGGTTTTCTTTTGTTTCAGAAACACAAGATAATTATTTTTTGCAAGCTGTTTTTCAAAGGGAAAGGTCAGCAAATCTGAGGACAGCTTCTAATTTTGTATGACTGCAGTTCAAAAGAATCCCTTGATTAGATCACTTGCCTTTTGCTGTGTATTTTGCAGCACTCAATGGATTTTAAAAGTCAAACCCATATAATGTCTTCGAAGTCCTTCAAGCGTGATTTTCACAGGTTTTCTTTTTAGTAATTCTTTGGGTTTGCAATATAGAAATAAGCTCTGAAATTGGTCTTTCAGTGAGTACTCAAAGTGAATTTTGCATTAATGTGCAGTCCAGCCACTGAAGCTGAAGTGTGCCAGTAGTGCCTTTAAAGATGATGTTTTGTGTAACTTAGCACAGAATAGGCAAAGAGGAATAGCTGTATTACCAGGAAAGGCAGTTTCTGCAATCAGAGAAGATTGCAGGTATCACAGATACTAGATACAATTGGATGAGAGGTCTGTGGTTCATAATCCTGGAAGAACAACCTTTGGGACACAGAAAAAGATAGACAGCATTTTGCTGAACCAGGTGGATTAGCATCCACTTTAAGTCTCCACGTGTAAGATAGGCTCGACCCCTTTGGATTAGTAACATGGTATTTCCCATCTGCAGGACTTCAGGTTCAGGAGTCTGCCATCTACACAAAGATAATCAAAGCAGCCTTGGCCCAAAACGACATCAAGCTCTCAGTCCACCCAACCGTGTTTGGAGAGAGACACATTCCTGAGCAGCTGGCCTCAGTGACCAATATTGCTGTCTCTGACCTCTCCCTGGGTCACGTCACCAGAGCTCTGTGCCGTGGCATCATAGAAAACCTCTGCTCCATGTTACCTGTGCAACGCCTCCTGGAGACAGGAGTGAGGAGGATTCTTGGAAGCGGGAGTGCCCTTGCCAGGAATGAGGTGCTGAGGCAGGAAGTGGAAAGGATTTTTCCATTCTCTGTGGTTTATGGGAAGGATGTTGATGCTGCTGTGGGGGCTGCCATGGTGATGTTCCACAAAAAATAAAGTCCTTGTTTGGAATGGCCTGACATTCAGCTTCTTGTCTTTTCTTTTCTTTTTTTTTCCCCTGGTTGTACAGTGTTGCCTTTCACTTCCTTCACTTTATCTGGAGTTGTTCAACATGCCATCTTGCTCATTACAGTGGGAAAGAAAAAAAAAGCTTGCATTTATTGTTCATTTCTGGGTGTACACATTTCATTGCTCAGTCATTCCCATTTGTGAAATGAGAAGTAATTATCACATTAAATTTGACTGAGTGACTAAGAAAGATCCATTAACTTTCTGCATAAAATACTTCATGAGAGATTCATTTTCCTGGTAGGAAATAGGTTTAGAAGGATTAGGAGAGACAAGTAGCTGTCTGTAACTTAGTCTGATGCTTTCCATAGAGATGTCTCACAATATATGTACATATATGGATCAGACCAGGATGTCCCCATTGTTTGGGGGGTTTGGTGGCTCTTGCACACAAGGGCTGCCAGTTTTCACGTGTTGCATGTTGTCTCTAAAAGATGGCACACCACCTTGGCTTGAAGGTTAACAAAACAGGCAAAACATGGAGGATGACATGGACACCTGGACTGACACCTGGAATGCACCTGGTGACACCTGGAATGCAGGGCTTATTTCTGAATGGAAAATACATTTATAGGGTGGGAGGCAACTATTTTCCATATGTGGCATACATAATTAATTTATATTTGGGTGGTAGAGTGGAATAAGCCTCTGAAATAGTCAGAATTTGTGATAAACTGGAGGAGCTGGCAAACTCAGCATTACAGAAGCCCAATTCTCATCTCTTTTGGCTTTGATTTCCCTTTTAAGCTCAAAGACAACTAGCATTTTGAGAGATGGTCCACAAAAATAATTTATTTTTGTAATAAAATGCATAGCCATGTTAGTCTGTTTGATCAGAAGATTTGTCTGATTCTGACCTTCATGTATTGTGTCAAACAGACCTTTATAGCAGCATTTACCAGGCTAGACTGAAATCTGTGCTTAATGTTAAGTATTGTTCATGTGAATTCGCTTAAAATTTCCAGGTTTTTATCCCTTATGTTATGCCCTGAAAATTTATTTCTCCCCCATCTCTTTGTTTTAATGTGAAAACATTTAAACTATATCTGTCTGAAGATGGAAGTACACTTTTTTTCTCAAATGACATTGGGAAGCAAGTTAGATGGTTTCATATTATCTAGATGCAATTGCATTACTTAGAAGCATGTATCTTGACTGAAATATGGACGTGTATTCCTGTTGTGCACATTAGCAGCTTCAGGACTGACTTGTTTTTGTAGTGGGAAATCTGTTCCAAGATCTTAATTACAGAGATGAATTAATTTCCATCTCCCTCCATGCACCTATCCATGCCATGTTTAGGGAACTACTGGCATATATAGGAATTACAGAGAAAGTGTACACTGGATTAAAGGTTTTGTAGAATGTCTGAATTCTTTAAATGTTGTTTTCTATTTTATGTTGTTATAAATTATATTTCTATCAGCAGATCAGCTTTCATTTTTATTCAATAACTGGAAAGAGCAGATAATACTATTCCAGTGTGCTGCTAACCATGAAATCAAGTGGTATTTGTTTCCAGAAGTTGATAAAAATAGTGCTCTGGTTTTAGGTTCTATTAGCAAAGGCAAGAATGTGTCTGATCTGCAGGCCAGCTTTGGATACATCTTTCAAATGTCTTGCACATCTGCTGATGTTTTTCCATTGGCAGTGATAGAGAGGGCTCTTGGTCAGTAAAATCACTCTGAAGCCCAGAGGTTGCACAAAGCCTATGTAGCATGTTGGATGCAGGCCCAAGAAAAAGGACTAAATTCCTTCTTGTTTCTTGCTGGCCTGTTTTGATAAGCATTCATGTCTCCTTATGAGCTTATGCCTTTAAACCAGGTCCCTGCTGACATGGAATATGATACATCCAACAACTGTTGCAATAAGCAATGGAGTGGCACTGGTAAGAAGGAAATAAATCTTCACAAGAAGGCTGATGAAGGAGGCATTGAAACCCAGAAAATAAGAGAAAGCTCCCAAAGTATGTACATCAGCACAGTAAGACTGAAAGGAGCTGATGCCTGGAATGGGAGAAGCAAGACAAGCAGCTTTTCTGCCAAGGGGACCAGCAAGAAGCTGGAGACTGAAAGAGGGGGGACCCTCCATTGATCCCTACGTTTTTCTTACTGAGTCTCTGCTTTGGAAACAGTGAAGGAGTTAATCATAATGTCGAATGAGATGCTCTGCTCAGCAAAGCTCCAGGAGCACCAGCAAAGGACCTGGCTTATTGGTAATCTATACTTATGCATTAATAAATAGGCATTTTATTTCTCTTGAGTACAATGCTGTAGGGTGTTTTAAGTAGTATAATTAGTTTGCTATTAAATAGGCAAATACATTATTCTTTTATTTGTGTAGAGATAGATGGCAAAACTAGAAAGGTAGTTACCTTTAGCAAAAGATAAACCAGATAATTTAATTGAATAAGTTAATGATCTAACTAAAACCCTCAGGAACTAGAGGTTTGGAGGTTGCTTCTGGCCTAATAGCTACAGCCTGTCAGAAAAAATGTTTCTCCTGACCAGTTTTTGGCAGAAAGATCTTACATAAATGTTATATTTAACAGTATATCATATAGTTCTCATTTTTTCATAGAATCACAGACAGATTTGGGCTGGAAGGGATCTTAAAGCTCATCCAGTTCCACCCCCCTGCCATAGGCAGGGACATCCTCCACTAGCCCAGGTTGCCCAAAGCCACATCCAGCTTGGCCTTGAACACTTCCCAGGACAGGGCATCCACAGCTTCTCTGGGCACCCTGTGCCAGTGCCTCACCACCCTCACAATAAAGGATTTCTTCCTAATAACTAATCTAAATTTCCCCTCCTTCAGCTTAAGGTCATTCCCCCTTGTCCTGTCAGTCCATGCCCTTGTAAATAATCCCTCTCCAGCTTTCCTGGAGGTCCCTTTAGGTTCAGGAAGGCTGCCTTAAGGTCTCCGTAGATCCTTATGGATTAGATAAGAATTGTTTTCTTCCTAATATTTAAATGTTCACTATTACATATATATATTATTTAAACAGAAAATAGTAAGAACATGGAATGGTAAAATGGCCTTAGGACTTTCTGTCATTGGTTCTCCCTCACCTCTGCTCTGAATCAGCTTATCTTTAAAATACTTAGTGGAGCTTTAGAGGAGCCACCCAAGATGTCCAGAAAGATGACTGATCTCAGAAATCATGGCATATTTTACAAAGTCTTGTAGATTGAAATGAAACTGTGACCCACAGAAACAATTGCACGGTGGTTTGGTGGGATTTTTTGGCAAGCCTGAGTGTGTTTACGAAGAGGAAATCTGGAGAAGAGTATCCATTACTAAATGCAATTACAGGGGAAGGAAAAACAACATCAACTTACTGCAATTCTTGTAAAGAGCTTTGCTAAACTCCTGGGAATAGAAGCTACTGATGCTTCTGGTTCCAGAATTGTTCTTAATGATCATATTAAACTACCCCCTGTTCTTCTAGTGAACTTCCCCTGATTCTAAAAATCATCAGACACATAGAACACTTCTGCAGACAAATGAAGTGGAGAAGAAAACTCTGAGGTCTTTTCAGTCCAGACACCTTGGAGGAGGAATATCCATCACAAAATTCCTGTAGATCAGAGGGTGTTTACAGAGGCTGAACTATTTTGTGGAAGACGGGATTTTCTCCAGTATTTGTAAGTTTTGTATGTATATTTGAATAGCATGGTTGTTACTTATTTGTAAAGGCTCTTCAGTATTTATTTTAAGTTGTGATGTGGTTAGATACTCTATCAAAAATATGTTATTTATTGTATCAAACATCACTGTATGTGGGATTCAGGGTTGAAGTAGCTCATGCATATTTTAGGATAAATAATTATTTTTTTTTTAAAGAATCCTTCCACAGAATTTAGAAAGGTATTTCCCTTCCTCATGAGGAAATGTGGCTTTGTCTTCATTATCAAAGATTTTACTAGCAGGGATTAGAAATGAAAGCACATATAATGACTAAACCAGGTTTGAGCAAATTGCCAGGGAGGCAGGATTGAGTCTATTCTGCAGACTTTAATATTGCACCTATTCTTTGGAAAATAAGAGCCATCTCTCTGACAATTTTGGCTCAATCTGCATTAATTTAAATAGGAAAAAAATCTTAAAATTACACATGGCTGTATTACCAGTGGTTTTTTTCCATATTTACAAAACTATTTGTATAACTTTTTCACTGAAGTAATTGCTCTTCTGCATTTTTAGTATCATATTCCAAATGGAAATATTTTCTATATATAATTTCTTAGTTATAGATCAATTAAGTTAATAAGAGACTATGTTGTTCTTTCAGACTGACTGTGAGGCCACAAAGAACTTGAAAGCTCTGAGGACACAGTGAGTTAAACTACACTCTTTAGTATTTTGTCTATGCCACGCTGTCTTGCTTCCAGTAACCCTAAATGTGTGAGTTTGCAAATGGATTATAGAAAATGTAAATGCCTGACAGAAGTTTCTTTCCTATCCTACTTGCACAGGAAAATGTAAGTGACCCTTTATGTGGCTTTAATGTGCTCTGTAAGTTTGCAGACAACCCCTCAGAATAATTTGGTGAAGAGAAGCATGTTTCTGATGTTGTTTTCACCCTGGTTGTTTAGAGAACATTAGTGACCACTGTGATTTGGTTTATAACTGAAAGCTCTTTAAAGATTTTGTAACACTCTTGTGCTGAAAGCTGTAAGATTTCAAACTAATCAAGGATTTCAGAGTAGGTTTGTAAGGCTGTTCTGCTGTCTGGAAAAGCTATGCAGCAGTTCAAATGTGATGTCTTGCTGTCTCCATTGCTGCAGTGTGAGAATATTTTGCATTCAGTGGCAGAAAGACCAACATTTGTCTAATTAAAAAAGTTTCATAAGAAAGCACACACACACACACACAAAGCCTGCTCTTCTTTGCATACAGCATATTTGTGAACATCTGTCAAATTCTTGGTGGTTGTAAATCAGACAACATCAAGTGTGTGGTTTTAGTCATCTCCAATCTGTGGTAATCTTTCCCTCTCGGTTTCCGTGTCTCGTGTTTGAGGTGACACTAATCTCCCAATAATCACAGGCCCAAATTTTCATCTAGCCCTGCCATAGCTCTGGTAAAGCCAGTAAGTGATGATTTGCTTATATACAAGCAGCCCTCTGTGCTCAGCATCAGTGAGATACGGTTATGGCACAGGCTGGCTTTTTTTTTCTATACCTGATATAATCTGGAGAATATACTGCAGCACAAACCAGTTAGAAAGTAGAGAAGAAAAGCAAAGATTGTTCAGGGTTTGAGACTGTTGGAGGAGGATGAGGCACTAGTTTTAAGCAGAAATGGTCAGCACTGCAGTGAGGAGGCTGGCAAGGTCTGGGACACTCTGGTTTGCTTTCTCCATTCTGAAATGGGTAAAGGGAGTGGGGACAGAGCATGGAGGTAATGACCTGCTAAACTGTTCCAACTCTGGGCATCATGAACATTTGTTCATCTATCTTGTGTCTGGGATGGGATGAGAGGAATCAGTCCATTCCCTGCTGTTTCTGGAGAGTAGCCCTAGGCAAAAGGGAAAAAGCCTGGCCCTGTAAAGTGAGGATTTTGCAGTGTTTGTGTCACTCCTCACAGACTGCCTGCTCATCATGTCATCCATTCTTGGGAAGATGAAGAAATTTGGCAGTTCTGACATGGAGGAATCTGAAGTGACAGATGAACACACGGATGGGGAAGACTCCACGCTGGAAACACCTGACAGCCTCCAGGGTACACTCAGCACTAAGCAGCCCCCTCAGCAGCCCCCTCAGCAGCCACCCAAAAGCAACATCTTTGCAAGACGTGGACGGTTTGTGATGGGGGACAGTGACAAGGACATGGCTCCCATGGACTCCTTTTACCAGATGGATCAACTGATGGCACCTTCTGTCATCAAATTTCATGCCAATTTGGAGAGAGGGAAACTGCACAAGTAAGTTTGCCTTGTAAGATTTGGTTGTAATAAACAGTTTGAGAGCTGCAGACTGTTTCTTAGAGCACCATTTATTCTTTCCACATAAGTGTGCCCATTTCTTCAGTTTCACCATTTTCTATGCCAATATAAGGTGTGTTGCATCTGAAACTGATAATAGCTCTGATCTCTTGGCATCTCTGGAAATTCAGGATATGCCTATGGGTATTTTGCCCAGAATTAGTGGTAGGCCTTAATTCACTTGCTTGAGACAGATGGGTGAATGGACATCATTCAGATTGAGAACATGGGATCACCTGGCTCCCAGACCTGCAGTCAGACTGCCATACTTCAATGCCTCTTTTAAGTCTTGTTCTCAACTTTTCAGCAACAGATACCTCCATTTTATCAGGATGTATCAAGTTTCTTACAGACTTTGTTGATTTTTGGTGTTTTAGACTTTGCAGATCTATCTGTACTAATCTCTAGTGCTTACTACTTCACATAAACAAATGAAAAATAGTACTCTGGTAGTTTATAAAAACTCTGCTAAATACCTGACTTTAAGAAACTAAAATTTACCCTTCTTAGGCTCCTCTCTACAGAGTCCATCACAGGCTGCTCAGAGAAAGCTTTCAAATTTTATGACCGCAGAAGGATCTTTGATGCTGTAGCCCAAGGCAACACAAGGGACCTGGATGATCTGTTACTGTACCTTAATAGAACCTTGAAGCATCTCACAGATGATGAGTTCAAAGGTACCCTTTAGTGTCACATATTTTAAGTTGCCTGCTTCTTCCAGTAGTGCTCTGGAGATGAAAACAAAGAAACATAACTGTGTTAATTGTCTGCAGGAGGTCCTCTAATAGCCAGTACTTCCCTGTTGATTGGGGAACCAATTGATTGTAAGGTTACAGGAGAATTCAGCAAAATTAAAATATTCTGTGAAAGCCTGAAGGGGTTTTCTTGTCTTTTGAAAAGGAGCTCATTAATTCTTGCATGTCTTGGGAGTATGTGGTAGGTTTGTAATCACTTCTATGTAGCTGCGAATTTTTGTGTTACAGAGCCAGAAACTGGGAAAACCTGCTTACTGAAAGCCATGCTGAATCTACATGATGGGAAAAATGATACCATTCCCTTGCTGCTGGATATTGCAAGGAAAACTGGAACTCTGAAAGAGTTTATTAATGCAGAGTATACTGACAACTACTACAAGGGTAAGAGAAATGGCTATTACAGTGAATACTCTTGCTGCTAAGACTGAAGATGGGGTTGGGCAGGGCTCTCAAACAGTCTTCTGCATGAGGCTTTATGCCTGAGGATGCAGCACTCTGCAGTTACAATGTGTGATTAATAATCACTGCATTCATGCTAGGGCAGTGTTTTGCTTGATGCAATAGTCTACCATTTTTGATATACAGTGGTTTAATAGGAAGTTTTAGAACCTTGTATTTGCTGTCTGTGCCATCTTTTTTCAGTTGCAGAGTTTTTTAGTCTGGAAAGCAGTCTGTTCCACCTACTTACGTGGAGATGACCGAATTGTGGTGCTTGAAAGCTCTCAGTCTGTATTAAATGTTGAAGATGTCTGTCTGATGAGTGTCTCTGTAGGCCAGACTGCACTTCACATCGCCATTGAGAGAAGGAACATGTACCTGGTGAAGCTCTTGGTCCAGAACGGAGCAGATGTTCATGCAAGAGCCTGTGGGGAGTTCTTCAGGAAAATCAAAGGGAAATCTGGCTTTTATTTTGGTAGGAGTGAGCACAGTATGAGCTTTATTGATTGGTGTTATCCTAGCGTTATCCCAAATACAAGCTGTTAAATAATCCTGTTTATGTGCAACCAGAGGTTCAGAAATACCAGATGGGCTGTTCCACCACTTAGTCCAAATATTTACTCCCAAAGGCTGAGATTCTAATGAAACACAGTTGGTAGTTGATGGTGTTCAGTGTGAGCTTGGTGCCTGCATCCCTATATTTCCTATATCCTTTGAAACTTCATAACTTCCTGTTAGATCTCCTTTCAGTGCTTTTCTAAGCAGCAATGTAGTTAAACCATAGAAAATGTGATTCTAACAGCTATCACAGGAAGTAGTGCTATATCAGAAGATACAGCACTTTGCCTCATGGTGGAAGGTGAAAACAGCATGATCATCTTATGTTTATGCACATGCAGTAATGGGCTTTCTGACTGCTCTTTCCCATTGTGTGCCCATAGGGGAGCTGCCTTTGTCCCTGGCTGCCTGCACCAACCAGCTCTGCATTGTGAAATTCCTCCTTGAGAACCCCTACCAGGCAGCCAACATCGCCGCCGAGGACTCCATGGGCAATATGGTCCTGCACACACTGGTGGAGATTGCAGATAATACTAAGGATAATACCAAGTTTGTTACCAAGATGTACAATAATATATTGATCCTTGGTGCCAAAATTAATCCAATCCTGAAGCTAGAAGAACTCACCAACAAGAAAGGGCTGACTCCATTAACTCTGGCAGCCAAAACAGGGAAGATAGGGGTAGGTGAGCAAATGTGGTTTTGTCTCGTTACTGTGTGAATGTGCAAAACAGTGCAGGACAGATTTTATCCCTGCTTATTGTCAGGGCCTTTTAGTTAAGAGGAGTTTAACATGCATAACTGTATAATCCTTAAAGACTCTGAAGTGTGTGTGTGTGTGATTATGCCCAGCTGGCATTGTTCATATACCACTGGTATGCAAGGCAGCCCAGACAGAACCAGAAGGTGGGTGTCTGCTGTCATCTGAGCTCCTACAGTCCTTGTGCTTTTGACTGGCTGATATAATTTGTCTTCTGGCAGTCTCTGTTGAAAATGACTGTATGCTCAAAGATGTGTAACATATATCTCTGTTTTTCTCTTGCAATATTGAAACAGAGAATGGCAAGTTGTAAGTGATATTTGTATTTCTCATCTCCCACCATCCAGTGAGAAAATTAATTTTGTTTACTTCAGACTTTGATCTCTGCAGCACCACAGTGAGTTGACTTCAGCACAGTTAAACTAGGGAGAAATGAGCAATCCTGTCTTGTGGAGATACTGAGGAACTAGAAGTCCATTAGCACTGAAATGTTGGTTGTATTGTTCTTTTGCAATTAGATTTTCGCTTACATCCTCAGACGAGAGATCAAAGACCCTGAGTGCAGACACTTGTCTAGGAAGTTCACTGAATGGGCCTATGGACCTGTCCACTCCTCTCTTTACGACCTGTCCTGCATAGACACATGTGAGAAAAATTCAGTGCTTGAGATTATTGCCTACAGTAGTGAAACACCAGTGAGTATCTACCTCCTTGGCATTTGTTCCACAGCCCGGGGCACTGCACATAATCACTCTTCTGAGTTTAAGGGTATGAAAGGGAACATTTGAACTCATTTTAGATGAATATCATTTGCTGTTTTCAAGGCCCACTACATACTGGCCCCATCAAATTCTCCTCTTTTTCCTTCTGCTCAGAACCGTCATGAGATGCTGCTGGTGGAGCCTCTGAACAGGCTGCTGCAGGACAAGTGGGACCGGTTTGTCAAACACTTATTTTACTTCAACTTCTTTGTCTATACCATGCATATCATTATTCTCACCGCAGCTGCTTACTACAGACCTGTACAGAAGAAGGAAAAGGTATGTTATTCCTGTTACATATAAGGGGAACCACTGTCTGCATGATGTCCCAGGTCTGCCTCCCATTTTCTTGTGTGCTCCTAACATCTGAATTTTCCTCTTCCCTGAAGGTAGGAGGGAGATTTTGACCCTGCTTGCTCCCAGTCTTGCTCCCTTGCTGCAACCCATTCAGAAACAAGATGTAGTTGCTTTCAGCTGCTGGCAAGGCCAGGTATTTCCTATCCCCAGTTCTGCTGAATGTATCTATGTTCCTGTCCTATACAGCCTCCCTTCACATTTGGTAACAGCACTGGGGAATATTTTCGAGTGACTGGAGAGATCTTGAGTGTACTGGGAGGCCTCTACTTTTTTTTCAGAGGGGTAAGATACTTGAAACTTTTCCTTTTTGCACTTTGGGTAGAAGCAAACATCCCTTTCTATTCATTAGAATTGGCTGCTAAAATAATCCATGTTTTAGTCAAGAGCTGTGCATCTGTTTCCTTGGCATGATTAGGAATTCACAGGTTACTAATAAGCTAAGATAAAGTTTTATCTATTGTATAAAAAAAGACAACCCTTAGAAGTCAGTGAGCATCTCAAGCTTTGGCCAAGCATTGCTGAGAATGGGGTACTGCAAACAGCCAGGCCTCTAGTAAAGATTACAAATTTTAGCTTAAAATCCCCCTGCTTCCTCTTGGCATCCAGTGGGGAGTGTACAGTGAATCACAGGTCCTCAGGCCAGTGACTGAACAGGTTGTTGTCATCAGAAGGGATACCAGAGGTAAGAGAAGTCTAGTGATACTGTAAGAGTCCTTCCAAGATCTTGTGCCAGTGTTGGTTTTGAGCTGTTCTTGTGAGATGCTTTATATATTGGCTCCCTGCTAATAGGTACCAGTGCTTAATTGATGCATTCCCATGGGATACTTCACCTCTCCTTGGATGCTGACTTGCTCTTCATTCCTTTTTTTCCAGATACAGTATTTCTTGCAGAGGCGCCCATCATTCAAGACACTGATAGTTGACAGCTACAGTGAGGTTCTTTTGTAAGCTCCAATGGTTTTGATTGCATTTCAGCATGAAACAAATGAGTGTGTGAGGTCTGTAGCTTTGGCTGAAACCACTTGTAATAGGTAGATGCTTTGCTATGATTTTCTGGGTCCTTACAGAATACTTGCCAGTGGATGTCGTAGCACTTGAACAAGTAGGTCTGGATCATTAACCTCCTTTAGAGGTAAAGTAAATGAAGTGTCTAGAAGTTCAGGTGCTGTGTCATGCAGCAGAGTTAGGGATAGATCTCCAAGTTGGACTTTCAGTCGTGTGCATGTGTTAAATATTGTTTTGTGTTTGTGTGGCAGATGTGCAGAAATACTCCCATTCCAAAAGGGAGCTTTGCTCTCCATAATTCAGGCCCTTTCTCTTCCCAGCTGGGATGCAGCTGAACAGGGGATGTCATGGGTCAGTGGAAAGAGAGGGAGTGCTGAAGAAGTGAGTGTTTTCAAGGACTTTTCTTCCCTTCAGTTTCAAGGAAGAGCAGAGATGAGACTACAGAAGTTTGTAGGGGAACTGAGGAGTTTGTGAGAGGAATTGTAGGGTTGAGAATGAAAAGAATTAAGGGAAGAGAGGAGAGTTTGTGTTCTGGAGAATCCCTTGTACTGCTGCATACAACATGGGCTCCTCTGTTCCCACCACCTGTGGCCAACTCAGTACTCTGCATTCAGACCATGCTTGTCTTTCAGCTTTGTTCACTCCTTGCTCCTCCTGAGCTCTGTGGTGCTGTACTTCTGTGGCCAGGAACTGTACGTGGCTTCCATGGTCTTCTCCTTGGCGCTGGGCTGGGCTAACATGCTGTACTACACCCGTGGCTTCCAGCAGATGGGCATTTACTCTGTCATGATTGCCAAGGTCAGTCCAGTGAGAAGGTGATGAGGGCAGCAGAGTGCTCAGATCAGGACACTGCTGCCAACAGCCCCATTTCCAGGAGAGAAGTCACCATATCTACCTCCATGATGCCACTGGTGAATCTCATCTCACCCTGCTATATTTGGCCGATATTTTGAATGAAGTGATACAATTTATGTAGGAAAACCTCCTGCTCCTCATCCATACATTTCATAGGAGTCTTAATGTTATCATTATTACCTGCCATGCCTTCAACTAACCACAGTTAGATAGGCATGGATGAAAGTAGGCTGAGAACAGTGCAAACTGGTCTGGTGTGAAATGGCTCAGCTTTCCACCAGCTGGAAATTTCTTTAGCTCTAGTTTAAATGTTACCCAACAGAGCAATTAGCTAAGAGGCAGTAGCTGGCTAATAAACTTCTGTATTTTATGTAGACAATTAACCCAAAAGGGGAAGAAAGATGCAACTGTCTTCATGTTTCTACTCAGAAAGATGAAATGATTTGGCATGCATGTGTCTTGCACATGTGTGTGAACAGTTGCATGAATAACAGTGAAAAATGGTTTTTGTATTAAAATTTATTATCTCAGTGGAATAAACAACAGTTTAATGTATGAACAGCCAGTGCACAGCAAATGTCTTTTTGAGCTGCAGCAGTATTTTCTACCAGTTTTTGATGCAGTAGCAATATAAAAATATTTTGTTTCCACGTTACAGATGATCCTTAGAGATTTATGTCGCTTCATGTTTGTCTATCTAGTGTTCCTCTTGGGATTTTCTACAGGTAATATCATACTTGGAGTTACTTTTTGTTATCTTAAAGAATCTCAGAAAAAAATTCTTTTTCAAGTGGCTTAGACTTTGGTTTTTTTTTTTCAACTAAACCTAACAAATTAACCTAATTACAAAAGAAAAAATCTCTTCAGAATAACAATTATGTATAGTAATTTCATACAGCTTTTCATCCCTGGTCTCAAACTGCTTTGTGAAGCTGAATAGAAAAACAAGTCACGCTGTTTTATACAGTTAAAACCAAGACAACACCACCTGAGAGGGTGTCAGTTATTGGGTGTATTTTATAGAGCAATTTCACTGGAGACAGTGCAGCATCAGGATAACATGTCTTACCTTTATGCTCATTTTCATTGCTTGCAATGAAATGATGGTCTCACATTGTATTTTTATCTTGCATATGTGATTCCTCTTTTGCAACAGCCGTGGTGACTTTAATTGAAGATGACAATGAGGGGCAAGACACAAACAGCTCTGAATATGCCCGATGCTGCCATACGAAACGAGGCCGCACATCCTACAATAGCCTGTATTATACCTGCTTGGAGCTTTTCAAGTTCACTATTGGGATGGGGGACCTAGAGTTCACAGAGAACTACAGGTTCAAGTCAGTGTTTGTCATCCTTTTGGTTCTCTATGTCATCCTTACATACATCCTCCTGCTCAACATGCTTATTGCACTGATGGGGGAAACGGTGAGCAAAATTGCACAGGAGAGCAAGAGCATCTGGAAACTCCAGGTACATTGGTTCTGTGAGGCTGCTATCCAAGAAGGAGGGTGTGGGGAATCATAAGAAATGTCAGGGAGAATCCTTAGGAACTAACATGCTTCTGAATAACAGGTCACCGCTGCTTTCTGATTCCCCTAAACAGTTAAAAAAATAATCTACTAGTTCCTTTTCCATGCATATTTGATGTTTTGCCTGAGCAGATGTTCCCAGTGTTCCACAGATGTTCAGAATTTAAGAAAAGTACTTTTATAATTAAACAGAATTATTTGGGCTTTTGGTAATGGAAAAACCTGCTCAGAGTATGAAGACAGGGATTATGCAAGGGGAAAACCAATCTTTACCAGAATCTTAAAGGTACATCAACTTTTGTTTGAGGTAAGAAAGGGAACTTGATAGTTCTAATGACAGGGCAGTGATTTAGCATTTCAAACATTAACAGAGGTGGTATTTCAGATATGGGTACAATGCCTGCTCTGAGATGGTAACAATGATAAAAGATTAAGGTTTTTAAAATAAAAGCAGAATGACTGTGAAACAGCAGCCTCTCAGTGGTCTGCTTTCTTTTACCTGGTAGAGAGCCATCACAATCTTGGATATTGAAAACAGCTACTTGAACTGTGTGAGGCGCTCGTTCCGGTCTGGGAAGAAAGTCTTGGTGGGGATCACACCTGACGGCCAGGATGATTACAGATGGTGCTTTAGGTAACCTCTTTGTATGTCAAATAAACAATCTTTTATAGGGAAACAACATTAAGATATGTGGTAATGGGAAACAGAACTTTACCCCTGCAGCACTCTGAAAAGTAGTGCACTAACACTGTCTACAGTAGTCAGTTTAATCTGTCTTCTGGGTCAGATATGAGGCGTGAGAGGTGGCATTTTGTGATATAAACTCATCCTGGAGTTGTCTGATGATCTTTAGAATAGACATTGGTTTTGTTATTATCTCCTCAGGGTTGATGAAGTGAACTGGTCCACGTGGAATACTAATCTGGGCATAATCAACGAAGATCCTGGGTACTCTGGGGACCTCAAACGAAATCCCAGTTACTCTATTAAGCCTGGCAGAGGTGAGGGTTTCAGGGACCTAACTCCTAGTATGGGCTACACACTGGCAGTAGAAGCAGCATTGATTAATTGTTAGAGAGCAGTCAGTTTTATGCACTTAATGATAATGGCAGTAACTAAGTTAATGGCTTTCTTGGTCAGGACAAAATGTAAAGGATTAAGTGGGCTCATTATCCACGTAGCAGTTTTATTCTCTGGAATAGAAGCCCCATAGATTCATCATTCTGATTGTAGATTTTACAAGGCAGGTAATATGTGTAAATCCTGAGGAGATGGAACAGTGTAGGATGGCAGCCCAGATAGCCAAGGAGCTACCTTGGAGACCCCAAACCCTATAGTTTGGGAGCTCAGCATCCAGTGCAGAAGTATTTAACCATCTGATCAATCCCTGCTGTACTTGTCAGCTGGAATATGGAAATCTCATGGAACAGTATGGGGAAGAAAACCACAAAGCCCTTTCTTCCTGCTTCTTTCTTCTTTTATCAGCTTTCTATTTAAACCATTTGTATATTTTCTTCTGTTTCTGTGGAGGGGAAAAAATTAACCATTCCTTTCTGGTTTAGTTTCAGGGAAAAACTGGAAAACATTGGTTCCACTTTTAAGAGATGGAAGCAGGAGAGAAGAGACTCAAAAACTACCAGAAGAAGTCAAATTAAAACCTATTTTGGAACCTTATTTTGAACCAGAAGATTCTGAGATGTTGAAGGACTCTCTTCCAAAGTCAGTCTAATCTTGTCTTTAAGAAGGAGGTTAATTCTAGTTGCCCGTGTTGGTCCCCACAAGCAGGGTAATTAGAGCACTTCATTCACAGGAACAAGGATTTTCAGAGAAAGGTCAGAGGACTTAGGACATTACTATGTACAAGGATTCATTAAGTATGCTAAATAAACTATTTGTTGTTTAAGCTTATGTCTTCATGGTTATTTTTAATACAAATCTGCAAGAAACTGTTTATACTACTTGGTTTATATTAACTTGGGTAGATATTTGCATCTAGGCTGTCTCATGAAGTTAGAAATAGTTCCCATAGTTGTTTTTTGTTACCAAGTTGTTATGAAACTGGAGAAGGATTCATAAAAGAACAGTAAAAATCACCAGGAGCTCAGAGATATGTTCCTGTGAGGAAAGTTTCTTGGAAAGCAGATAAATAAATGGGGATACAGGGAAAGAATACAAAATAATGAATGATCTAGAGATGTTGTTATTCTTTTCTCATAACACAAGAACAAATATACTCTCTGAAATTTTAAAGGTTGAATAGTCAAAATCAATGAAATATATGTTTCTTTTACACTGTCTGAGTAAACTGCAGAATTCACAGTTATTGTTACTGAGGCTAAAGGCTTAACAAGATCCCAAATTTGACATTTATTTAGATAACAGATGAACTTTGCACAAAGTAAGAGATAGTGGTTATAGAGAATATATGTTTCAAAGGTCAGATGTATAATAATGTATAACAATAATAATCTTGAAATCAGACAGTTTTTTGTTCTTGACTTTGACAGCAACAACAGGAGGAAAGAAATCTGGTGCTACAAATCCATCTGGCTGGATTTACAGAGAGAATCAGGAAAAATATCAAAGCAAAAATAGGCAGATGTTCCAAAACTACAGATAGGAGCCCTGGAAAGAGAGGAAAGAATAGGAGGAACTTTGCACCCTCTTGAAAAGTGGCTGGACAGAAAGGAACTGATCATAAGAAAATTTGTCTTATAGACATCTGGCCCAATATTTCAGTGCTGGACCTGTGCAGCTGTGTTGGGAAGAAAAGGTAAATTGTTTTACCTTCTTTTCTTGTTATGTATCACTAAAGCAGTTGGGCATTAAAGGATGTTAAATCTAGGTACAGCATGAATATACAAGTATCTCTAAGCCAACAAGGAGTTTAACCACAGGTTTCAGTTTGAGCTTGTACACTCTTTCTGTGGTTGCATTTGAAGTACAGTTGTGCTAAAGAGCTTCTGTGAAACTGGGCCAGAGTGCACAGCCTTTGCCAGGGAAGGCCCATCAACACTTCTGTGGTGGATCCAAAGGCCGTGGTCAGAGAACATTCATACAAGTCATTGAAGTTGGAGGGTGGTTTGCTGGAGGGGGCAGTTCCAAATTATTGGGAAAATTTGAAATCAAAGACAGAGAAAGTTGAGCCAGCATTTGAAAGATAATTTTCATCAATATATCCTATAATTCTTCTGCATTTAATACAATAATGAAACACAGACTATTTCTAAAGAGAAGCAATTAGTATATTTACATGCAGACTGCCCTTGACTGCTAACACTGTTAGATGAAGGTTTGGGTTGTCTGACATGAGTTCTTTCACTGGGGTCAGGATTTCTCATGGTGCTTCCTTCTCATAGGGTACTAGAGCATATATTTCACCAAAATCTTCAAGCATTCAGCTGCTTTATATGAAATATTAGCACCATCTAGAGGACTAATAATTCTTGTTTCTTTTGTTAACATCATTCAAGACAAACATCATTTTATTTTCATAGAATTTCTAGGGTATAGCCAAAGAAACTTGTAAAAGGATTTGAAAGAATTGCTTAAAAAAAATGAATCTAAACCCAACAAGCTTTGTCTGTGGTGGATAAGGAAACCACAAAGGGTGTTTAAAGTATGTGTGTTCCATTTCACACCATTACAAAGGTGTATCACTAAACACCTGATAGCAGTCTGTAGCCTTCACTCAAGACTTCAGTGTGCTCCACATTGAACATGACAAGAGCCAGTCCACATGTAAAACAAGTACAGCTAAGTAGACAAGACAGGCTGAGACAGTGAAATAATTTATTAATAAAACTATTAAGAAGGGGCTGACCAGAAAAGCAGAGTTGATCATCTCCGTGTCTTTTTATGCCCCAGCAATCTATGTTTGAAAGCACACCAGGATGATGATATAGCTGGAAAGCATTCATGAAGATTCTGTGTTCCCTGTGAAGGATTCATTTCTCATAATTATCAACCTGGGTAGAGTCCTAACCCATTGCTTAAATTCCACCTTGATTTAAATCAAGTGCCTATCCAGAGGGGTTGATCAGCTGCCCTGGGTAACCCAAGCAGAATACAGGCCTCTGCCTTCCCTTTCAGCTCCAACAAGATTACAAAGACTGCAGGGCACTTCTTAATAAAAACCTGAAACGCTAGAATTCAGAGGGAAAACATAAGTATAATGTTGTGGTTAAAATGTAAATGATCTATATTTGTGGGATAGGGTGGTGCTGCTGGGTTCTTTTAGTTGCATTTTTTAAATCCCTTCATCTTCTCTGGGAAGCAAACAGAATTATCCCACTTTCTAGAGCGAGTTATTACCAACCTGACAGAATTTCCAGCTCTATCACCACTCTGTTACTGCAGTGGGCAGAAAGTGTTTCCCACAGCTGGGGAGGGACAGCTGGGCAGTGACTCCAACCCCGTGTGTTGCACACATTTATTCAGACTCAGCTGGCCAGGGCTTGCTTTGCCGCAGTTGACTTCCTTCATTGTTGTTCCACCTAGAATTGCTTTTGGAAATCCAGGTGTGTCTCTGTTCAGGCAGACTGGGTGGGATGCCTACAGGGGACATCCTTGTTCTGAACTGACTCTTGAAGTGGAGGGCTGCAACTAACCCCCAGGGAAGAGAGGTGGCTTGTCAGGGAGTGTTTGTGCTTTAAGAGTAGCTTTGCTAGAACCAGCACCTTTCTGTTCCTTCTGCTGAGGAATATTTCTATTCTACTGGCCGTGGAGGAGCATGGCTTTCCATAAATTACCTTTGCTTGGGTTGTTTTGGGGAGGTTCTGCTCACCTTGGCAGACATATTTTGCACAGTTTGGCAGAATCTGTGTCCTGAGCACTTGGGGAGGTTTTTTAGTTTGACATTTGCATGGTTCCCATGCTATTCCTTGAGGCTTGCAGGTGATAAAAACCTGTCCTCTCACAGTTATTAGTCATATTAATTTGTGTTCACACTAAGTGCTTAATATGAGATGATCACATTCAACAGCTGTATAGATCCACCAGCTCCCAACAACCTCACTCACTCAAAAGCAAAATAAATGAAAGGTGTTGATGTCTCAGCTCCTTTCTGTGGGTGACAACTGTAATTAGCAGTGGCTGCAAATGTGTATAGGATGGGAGGCAGCAAGAAGAGGTGAGCTGGGTGGAGAAAAGTTGAGTTACACCTCACTGGGAGTTGAAAATGGGCAGATGAACATCTGGGAAAGCAAAAGTGTGATGTCAGTATTGAACAGCATTGTCATACCCAAGGTGCAGCTTGTCTAGTCAGCCATGTAAACTGAATGGTTGTGTCTTTCGAGCTCCAATGATTTCTGAGTGTGTTGAGAAAAATATCCGTCCTACCTGAGCAAGACAGTTTGTGTGTGCTCACTGTGCTCTCTGCAACAGCTGGCATTGCAGTCTGAATAGCCCTTGTCCTAATTAAACAGCAATGTTAATCCCTTCCCAGGCAGCACATTGGTAGTTCTTAGTGGGGTCCGTGGGAGGCACCGGGGCCCACAAGATCCCCTCACCATGTGCAGGCTGGTGCATGGGGTACCCCATTCCTGTTTGATGCCACTGTCTTGCTTTGCTGCCTCTGATCATTATGCAGAATCATATTTATCTTTGCCAGATGACACCTAATCCCATCAACTCTTCTGTGGCATCTGTATCACGCTAGCACATTAGTCATGCATCATTGCTGGAGTCCTCAGTACTCAAAAAACCCAGGAGGCATGTGCCCAGCAAGTGCTGCTGTGCTACAGAACAGTTGGATCCTGCCAACCCCAGAGCCTCAAGGGATAAAGCCACTGGACTCAGGTTCTGATGTCTGAAGTTTTCAGAACAGTATCAACAGGAACTTTGTACAGTGGGTTTGAACAAACTGTGATGGTAGATCTTCCAAACTCAAAAAAAATTCACATACAGCTGATGTTCAGAGCAACCCCCTGTCAGACAACATCTTGGATATTTAACACCAACTGCATGTTTTGGTGCACAAGAGGAATGAAGAGTACTTCTTACAAGTCTCTTGCCCTGTCAGGCAACAGGCATGGATTTACTAGGGCTTGGGAGGAAGAGGTCTTAACTGAAGCTGCCAGATGCAGCATAGACATCCTAGATCTTCTTGATGTGGTTAGAGGGCTCTCTGAAGTGCTCTCCATCACCCACACCATGAAGACTAGGATTAATTCTGACTCTGGAATAGTTTCCACAAACAAAATATGGACCCAATTTCTCCTGCATCAGATGGTAAAGTGTACAAACCACTTCAAAATCCATGGTGGAGAGTGCCCTATTTCTCTGGGAAGGAGGGGAAATCAACCAAATTGCTTCACTGGACTTACATCTTTCTGGCATGTTTGTGATACTGTGGGCGAGCTACATCACTATTAGTAACACTTCCTGCCTCAGTACACAGGCAAGGAGTGGATAGGAGGAGACATGAACGTTTACAGAATCACTGTGGTTTTCAGACTTCATCATCATCCAGCACAGAACTTCTTGGTCATTGTTATAATCAGCCTTTAAAATCAACATTTTAGTCACCTGAATGTTGGTATGAAAACTCCTGTCACTGGGAATTGCTGTGTCAGCTGACTGCTCCACAGCCACTGCCAGAAACTCCCAATTACAGGACTGGAAGGAAGTGTCCTACTCACTCAGCCAGTAAAAGCAGTTTTGAGCCATGTCACCAAGTCAAAGCCATTTGTTTCCAAGCTGACATAGGTTTAGCCCAGGCAGTTCCTCTTATCCAGAGGAGAATGTGGAGAATGAACCACCTAGGGAAAAGGGATCGTGTCTTCAGTTCCTGTTCCTCAGAGGGGAAGAGCCAAGAGAAGAGTGTTTAACTGGCATAGAGGAAGACACAAGACAACATCCCTCATTACCAGAAAGATACAGAAAAGTGGAGTTTAGGGCTGGAAATAGATAGAAGGTTCTCAAGAGACTGATCTGCAAGGACAAATGGAAACAGTTAACTTCATCTTAGCTAAGAATTGAGTAGCAGAGAATTGAAGCATTGACAAAAGCAGGAGATGATTTGCATAATAAAAGGGGGGTTAATCAGAATAATGAGTTGAAATTGAGACAGGGAAAATGTATCCTGAAAAGATGATCTTTCTATGGGAAACATACAATGTCTGTCTGCCTAAAGAACCTCTTGGAAACACTGAAGGATTCAAACCTCAGCCCATGTAAACAAGTACATTCTGTGCCATCCTGACTGCAGCAACACAGGACCCACAGATTTTAGGTCTCTTATTTTGTGCAACCAAAATATCTGAGAGTTTTTTTCAACTGGTAGATGTTCACCTTCAATTCTGCTTCTCTTCTTTCCCAGAAAGATCCTGACAAGAAGTAAAGGGGCCAGGGAGGACTTTATTTTGTTACAGTTAGTGAGTATCTCATATGCTGCTACAGTTGATGCCAAGTTTAGGTCGGTGTAAGATGTGATAGTGGGTGAGTTTTTGTTCCCCTCATATTTTTTACAGGTCTAACCAGATCTTTGGATGGGGAAGGAGAAAGAACTGTTCCTCAGATTATGGATGAGACTGATATTTTTTCTTTTTTCCTTTTGAAGTGGGAAGTTTGATGGTCTTAAAATCAAATGACTAAACTATTAGTTCAACCAGAAACTATTATAACATTAAGGTTCCTCCCCAGTTTTGGTGATCACCCTCCAAAGATTACTTGAGTCAGGCAGTGGCAGTACATACTTGGACTAAATATGTAACATTGTAGGTGGGGCACGCTTTCCTCACCGTGTATTCCTTGAGACATTTCCATATTGCTTAACTTCCCTGCACTGCTAAGCATTACCAGAAACTGCACCACAACTGAGGACTGACTGACTGAGGGTACAAACTCATCCTGAAATAGCTGGAGAACAACCCTGACCTAGTTGGGGCTGTGAGGCTCAGAACAGCCAAGCCAAGCTTGTTCTTCGGAAGACCTCAATGAAATGTTACATGTTGCTTCTTGCAGGACACATAACACCCTCCTGGGTGTGTGAACCAATAGGAGTAAAAGTGCTTTTCTCATGGCCTGTCTTAAAACTGGTTTTATTTTTCCTTCAAGTAGAAGCACAAAGGTTGTGTACCCATGGGAGCCTCTCTGCTGACCATGCACAGCGTGTGGCTTAGGGCACCAACAGATGGCATGTGCACAAGGGACAGGGACAGGAAGCTCCCAACACCCTGAACACCAGTGAAGAGGTGACAGGCAAAGAACTTTGCAGGTTTGCTCTGTTACTTTTTGCCTTAGAGTGTCAGGGAATAGTAACAGTAGAACAGGAAAACACAGGAAAACAGTGGCAGAGTTACTCTTCCCATCACTTTTCTCTTGTGCTTGTGTGGTCCCCTGAAACTTTGCCAAGTGGGGGTAGCTATGACCTGAAGTCAAGTGCTGATGCCATTTACATGAAGAGGATTTTTATTGCAGAGATTTCAATTCATTGATGGCTGAGACTACCCCTGTATAGGGAAATGGCCACAGGTGCAGGGATTGGAGAGATTCAGGTGGAAGTGAGCACAGGATCAGGTGGACAAAGAGTATAAAAAGGGAGGAAGGGAGGCAGCTTTGGTTTTTTTAGTGGAGAGGAGAGGGAGTGTGTGGAAGCTGAGATAGAGAGTGGATCTTCTTTTTCTTGTGTGTATATTTGTGTAGGCTTTGTGAGCTCTGGCTGTGGTTCAGCTGGATGCTGCTATGCTAGCTGCTATTCAGATGCAGACCATAATGTTCATGCTCCCAGGCTTATCTCTAGAAAGGAACACAGCAGTAGAGGCAGGCTGAGGCATATGATAAACAGTGTTACTTGTGATAGCAGGAGTCTTGGGGCATCAGCATTGTAGCTGGAGAAAGCTGTTTGAGTCAAGAAAATGTAGTTTGGGGGACAGGCAGTAGTCAGAGTGCCTGGCTCTTGGATAATTTTGACAGTCCCAGCAATAAACAGTAATGCTGTTAGTTCAGTGCACAGGGGCTTTTTTTTTCTTTTCCTGAGCAAAAGAGTAAGTTGCATAGGGACATAATTGCAGGGGAGACACTTATAATGAAGGTACTCTACAGTAACTCTGTCCTTTTGTGAGTTGGGCTGTTCTTTTATGGTAGGAATCTGGGGAATAAAATCTCCAGGCTTCTATGTAATGCAAATGTTCATGACAATACTGCTGAAGAGGCTGCCTTGTCCCTGCAGCCTGGATTGTACCAACTGGTAAGTGATATCCCAGTGTTTTCCTGGAATGATTTTCCTCCATTCCTCCTAGTCAAATGCTTACAGGGTAATTCATATATCTGTGGCTCAGCTGCATAAAAATCCTCTTATCTCACAGTTAAACTCTTAATATTTAAATATTAGCAAGTGCTATTCAGGTGTCTGGAGTGGTGGAAAAGCTCTACCACAGCAGCAGCACACAGGTCTGATCCTAGAACAAGTTTAACTTTGGAGAGCATTATATCAGAGATAATGTTACTGAAGCTATATGCTTTAAGAGCAGTAAGGAGTGTACTGTTTTAATCCTGCAAGCTGCAGTCTCTGAATCTGAAAATGTTTGTTACTGGTTACATGGGATACAGTGCAGTGTGAGTGTCCAGAAGTGCTACAGTAAAACAAACTCAGTGCAGTCTTTTGCTGATCTTCAAAGTCGTTTATTTTCTACCCCTCAGAGTAAGAATAGCTAAATAAAAAGGAGGGAAATAAAAGTTGTTGTTTCAACATACTCTGTAAACAATGAAACAACTTGGTGGAAACTCAAGTATCATCATTAAAAAGGCCTAAATCTTCTACAGGACTGGCTAAATGCACTGATATCTCTAAGAAGGTGAAATGCTGCCATGCATATTAAAGGAAGATTATTTTCATCTGGGTTGATACTTACATTAAGGTAATTTGAAAAGAGAGAAGCAACCTTTAAAAAGCAATGTTTATCTCAAATTCAGATAGAGTTCTAGATGATTAGACTTCCTTTTTTTCAGGGAAGAATGAGAGTTGGTAATGCTGATCATGCTAAGTAATAGTTGTATTATTTTTCTCTTATAAAGTTGGTGTAAAATGTCCTGTGAAGGCAGGTGGTAAGGATCAGGGTCAGTCTGTTGATTTACATTTTATTGGACACAATATTTTCTGGTAACATCAAGATCAGCTGAAAGGAAGGTGACTGATTATGGTCACTGACTGAAGAGAAATCAGTAACACAGAACCTCTCAATGCTGGGGGCTGGATGCATACCAAAAGAATTTGACTCCTAAAATCAGGAGTTCAATATTAGCAGCAAGCCAGTAAGATTAGGGGATGTGTGTTTACAGCATCACTACCTGTGGAACAACTGTAGCATTTACAGTCTTAAAACACAAGATCAACAATAAAGCACCCTTTCTGAGCTCTAGTTGGGGTAGTACTGTGACCCCATACTGTTGTGACTTTACTATTCTCTCCTACTTCCTTCCTTCTCTCCATCTGGCTAAAAGCTACCTGGAATACTATGGGAAGATAATAGTATCATATCATTCTTGTACCTTAGAGAAGTACATCTTCATGTGGTTCTTTTAAAATCTGTGATATCTTGTGGATTCTCCCCACAACAGATCCACAGTTCTGAATTCTTTTCCACAGAAAACAGAGTTTAAATGCCCCTTTTCCACAGTGAAAAATCATGAAAGACTCTTATGAATCAATTAAACACTGCTCGGGGCATTGGGTTACTGCTGGTAGTTGGCATCTACAGTGCTTAAGTATTAAAGCTGTGTATTATTTTTCAGGGGAATGGAACACTGGCAATAAGTAATTTACAATTATTCTGTCACCTGTCAATGTTAAAAATGTGGTTTAGACAATAGGGTTTACCCTTAGCAACTCCCTGTTGGGGTACTGAAAAATCACAGGATTAAATATAAAATCTGAGTAATTTCTAATACAAGTTTGACTGGGATCATGTCATGTATCAGCAGAACAGAAAATTCAGCTCTGACTTGCTGATGTCAGATGGCAGATCTCCAAATGCTCAATCTCTCCCATCTGGGGTTTCCTTCATCTTGTTCATTTTAGTTTCTAGTGAGTCTAGCACTTGCTAGGAAAACAAAATAATGAAGCCAAATAGGATTGCTGCTGCTGCTTATTTGCACTGTGCAGTGCTCATGTTTTCCAGTCTTTTTTCATAGTTGATACATGCCTAGTTATTAATGCTCCTGACCTTTATGGCATCTCTGTTACAACTGAAGCAGCTGATAACTCTTGTAAAACTCTGTAAAATGGTCTTGCATAGTCATGGTAGAGCCTATTGCAAAGCCCTCTGTGGCTGGTGGAAAATACTTGCCTTGTCAGAAATCTCAGGGTGGAGCAGGTCTGGGACCATAAAGGTTAAGCAGGTTGATGATTAAAATGATCAGAAAATGTTTGTGCAGGTGTGACTTGCTGCAGTTCTGTCTCTTGTTTCCTGACTCTTAAGCTTGCTCTTAAAAATAGCTCAGTTCAGGCTCACAACACCTATGTGTTGCATGTGATGTTCTTAGTTTTCAGTAAGATTAGCTAGAAACAGCCTGGGCTGCTGTTTCCTAAACCTGGCAACTGCACAGGAAAGGCCACACTGGGGTTCAGCAAGTGAAAGCTGTCCTCTTAATAGAACAAGAAGCTATTAACTCAGAACAGGTAGGATGTAGTGTAATTCTTGTGCCTGTCCAGTGTTACAGCTTGTACAGTCTCCTACACCATTTCAGAGGCAGGTTTGGAAAAGGGCTCTGGCTCTCTTGCTGTAGCTTGTCCCAGTTTTTCTTTTTGGATAACTGCCACTGCTAGGTCCTGTATTCTGCTAAACCACACAGATCTGGGTGCTTTCAGATATAGCTACTCTGAGTTCAAAGAACTGTTTGCTGCCAAACTCATTTTCTTTCCTTGGCAAAAGTCTTTCTTAAGTGGTCTCTTACTGTGGTAGGCACAAGAGTTAAAGCAAGAGACCTTAAATGCACTTTCACACAGTTTTAATCTAACTTTGCCTATTCTCACATCCTCATGTGTCACATCCTCAGAGTGACTTCAATTAAATATTCTCATGGTTTGTGTTGAGAACTGAGCTGATGTTCTCCCTGGAAAGATTAAATGGAAGTATTCAGTCCTTATTCCAGGTTGTTAGACCAGCAGGTAAGAGACCATCAAAGCTGATAAGGAGTGAACAACCTTTCCTGGTACAGGGTTTGGAATATATTGTTGTAAATTTGTGTCAGGTGAAGCTGGTTGTGTGCTCAGCACATGCAACCAGAGATCTCTTAACGCCAAATCAAACTGGCCCTGGGCATGGCCTGTTTCAGCATGCTGCTCTGGGGAAGCTGATTCATTACTAGAAACTGTAACACTCCTGGTATTTCATACAGAAGAGCTGGTCTTGATTTGAGGCAAATCTGACACCCAGCTGTCCTGTTTTTAGGTACCTACTTGATGAACAGGAGTTGTTTACTTACGCTTTGTAGGTAGATTTTGAAGTCATATTTTTCAGATTCAAGTGCCTGATTCTAGGTCTTAGTATCCACAGATATTTTTTATGGGTTTATTTCCAAATTTTTGCTTTATCTCCTACCAAAAAAAACCCAAACTTGACTCTTTCTTCCCTTGTCTACAGCTGGAAAAAGATTCCTGTTTTGCTGGCCTACATAGTTCCCCATAAACTCCCATCTGCTAATCAAGTGAAGGAAAACCCAGCAGCTGTAAGTACATCTGTTAGGCCTCACTGCAAAGGCATACAATTTTTAATCACAGTCATTCCAGGTGATAATGGAAAGACTCTATAAGGAGAGCAGAAGAACTTATGGTCACTCCTCTGGTCTTTCCCAAGACAGAACGCTGCACTGCTCATCAGCTCAACACTAGCAAAGCTGGAAAATGCCATTCCCTGTAGTTGGCAGCACAAGAAGTAACACCAGTACATACTGTTTATGTGAAACATGCCTGTTTGTATTCTCACAGACCCTTAGGGTACTCATTCATCAGAAACTATTACAGATAGGGAGAGATCTAAACACGCCCACCAGGTTTTCACTCACATATCACTGTTAGATCTTTCTAAAGCCATTTCTACTTTTTTTCCAAGCAATAGGAGGAATTTTTGCTCTCTGGAGCACTTGGCATGATCGTTTGCTCATTTTTACTTTGTGCTTTCAGAATAATTCCATGCTCTATAACAAGCTAAGCATGACATAAAGGGATGCCATTTACAACTCAAATGCCTGTGCATAGCCATTTTCTTTTGAAAACAGTATGTAAACTGCAGAGCAGTGATGTCTTTAGATATTCTACTGCTGCTATTAAGTCATCTGTGAGCGACTGGGCTTTAGTAATAATTCAGTGTATAATTATTGCGTGTGTGTGTGTGTGTCATCCCACTTTGGCAGCTGTGAGGTAAAGAGTTTGTTGTCTAGCAAGTTTCTCTCAGCTCCCTAATTTCAGATGTAGCAAACCCTGTGAGGCTGCAGTACTCTTGCCCTGTGTTTATCTCTGCTTTCCGAAGGCTGAGCAAGCTGGATGACTGAAGAAGGCTGGTTTTACGTTTTTGGGAGAGTTTTGAGCTTGAAGATAGTTTGACTCCTTCAGCAGATCAGCTGCTTTGGATGTTGTTGTGGCTCCACCGGGCCCCGACTCTGAACTTCATCCCTACAGAGCTGAGGCGCCTCAACTGCCGCAATGCGAGTGTCGTAAGCAGGGTAAGTTCTCTGGGAGCTTCTCTGGGTGTTTGGTGTAGGTGTGATGCCTTTGTAGAGTGAAACCTTCACAACACAAAGACTAAATCTATATTTCAACTGGAGAATGCTTTTCTCTCACACTTTTGTCTGTTTTTCTGATTTATAAACCTGTCTTTCTCCTGAGCCCGTGGCACACTGACTCCTTGGGTATTCAGGAGTGAAAAAGATAGACCTAATTTCATTTGTACTTCTCAGCCTGACACACTGCCTAATTTCTGTGCTAAGGGGATCTAAATTATACTATCACACAAGCTAAACTTAAATCATATTTTTGTCTTCCACTGAAAGTTTCATTTAGTGTGATGACTGTCAAAAGTAGAATAGTTCTAGCCTGGTGGAATAGTTGTCATTTCAACTGAGTAAAATTTCTTCTTTTTATTTAATTCAGAGATAGGCAGGTAAATAAAGTATCTTCCTCAGAGAAAAACAAGGCTTTTCAGAGACTTTTGAAATTTCTGTTAAGAAAAACCTTTATAGGGAAGAGCAAATTTTTCACCAAGAAGAAAATAACTTTTTGATAGCACCTGATGTTTACAAATGCCCCTGGAAAGTTTGAAAATCTTGTAGAAAAGATACAACTCTATCAAGTGTGACTTTCTACTGCTGGGACTCATGCTATATGGATAATGCACAAAAGTAAAAACGAAATTTTATAAGTAAAAAGGAAAATTTATCATCTTTCCCCTCAGGGAGGGGATTTTATTTTTTATGAGCTAGTAAGAATTAGTTTGTAGGTGCTGGAAAGCATTGTGGTCTGTGCTGTGAATGGTTGGATGATCCTTTGAATGAAACAGCTTCTGGTAGTCACTTCCACTCCTCTGCCTCTAATGAAGAGAAGACTTTTGACCCACCATGTCACAGCTGAGTGTTTCTTTTGCCTTGTAGGATTCTCTCTTTAGCCACTTTGTTTATAGTGTTATTGAGATACAGGTAGGTTTGATTTTTCTTGTTCTCAGATAAACACAAGGTGAGTCTGTGATAGTGTGTGAAGTGCCATTTACAGTCAGAGTGCTGGAGTCCCAGTCACCATTACAGACAAATGCCCTTTTTTTAATCCCCAGCACATTGTAGATGAGATACTAAGTCCATGATGTCCTCAAAACCCCTTTCAAAGTAATACTTCATATTGTAGATCAACACAGTATTTTTGTCTCACTGCCCACTTCAAATAAGCCACTTCTCTAGTGGCCTGTAAGTAACAATTAACTAGATAATGGGAGTAAAAAATAGCTACAACAAAAGACACTCCATATCAGGTTGTGTAAGCTATGCTACTTAGGATTTGATGTTCTTCAGGCTGTTGCACTCTTTTTCTCTATATGTCATAGATTACAGAAAATGATAGAGTGTGAGAAGATGATGATGATGATGAAAGCAGTTGGTCATTAAGCTAACAAGACAGAGTAAGGAAACAAGCTGATAAGCATAAAAAAGCTCCCTTAACTCCCATGAGATTTGCATGGATATAGTTAAAAGAAGTGAGCTCAGCAGGTTGTATTGTCAAAAGCCCCAGCTTAGTTTTCATCTAAGCATGCAATTAATCGTGATTAAAAATGAGAAACAGATGCTACCTCAGCACTGTAGCCAGGTACTTCTACCACTGTGCCTGCAGTTATTTACTTGTGCAGACTGAGATCTCATTTAAAATACTCTTTGTAGCTGAGACAAATATTCTCTGCTTTTGAGAGCTGTAGTCCATGCATACAAAAGTTACTCTTTCCTCTTTGTCCTTCCGAAACAGTTTCCTTAAATCACTGGTGGTTCAGTAGACCATTGTCCAATACAGCTTCAGTGCTATCTTTGCCTATTTTCACCTCTCCTACACTATGCAGCCTGCTCTCAAGTCACTGCTAAGATCTCTGCTGTAACAACTGGCTGCAGATGGGGTTTTGTCTTGCTCCCCCATGCAGAAACGTGTTGCTGTATCTGAGCAGCTCCAGCATCACTCACAAGTAAGAGGCTCTTCCCCGTGTCCTTTGTGTGTTTTAGAGACTTTAACCTCAGTCTTTATTTCACCAGCTTTTCCTACCACTTGCTATGCCCCTCACAACTTGCCAACTCCTGTTGCTCACCTGCTTTTTGACCTATTAGTCTGTTTCCAATTATTCTCTTCCTTCAAATTCAGTTTTGTGAAGTTATTTAATGCCTATCTCTTTTATTCTAGTCCCCTTCTATTTATGTAAAGTATCACATTTCCTCTGGATGGTTCATTAACTGCTGCGTGTTCTTAAAGTACTTGGTAAGAAGTAAATAGCTGAATTATTTCTGAATTAAGCAAGACAACAGTCATTTGTTTTGTCTGTGTTAAGATTCTGTTTATCAGTGTACTGACTGATACAACCTGGCTGAAGGCTGCATGAATTGCATTTCCAAAGGCATAGACAAAACCTTTTTTCCTTCCTTGAATAGGTAATATTCAGGTTCAGTTCTTTTGTGCACTTAGTGCAGTGAAAGCTCTGCTGTACTTTGTATGCAAGTGTCCTAAATAAATCACATTTGCTCTTTATAAGTTATTTCTATTGAAGTTTTTATATGAATTCTTAGGAAATGCATCCAAACTATGCACACTTCTGAGTTGCACTAGTGTGAGCACATCTGCCAATGGTAGAAAACACAATAAAATTATTTTTATGCCTTTTTTTAAGCTGGAATTTTCAAGGTAAGGAATACATCCCAGTATTTCAGATTTCTAGTCAATTTAGTGACCAGAAATTACAGCTGCACTTAGATGTTTGTGGGCCTTGTAAATTTTTAGTTCTCTCTACTTGGATTTGAAAATTTCCCATACTTAAACATTTGCCCTTTATGCATTAATAAATTTTCATGCAAATATCAATGTATTTGATATGCCTGGCTCCTCTCATACCAGGCACCGTGTCTTTTCAAAGCTTTATAACCTGCTTTTGCTATACCCTGATATTCCCATAGTGAAGAAATGCTACTGGAAAGACACACTGACAGCACTGACAGGAGTAGAAAGCTTGTGTGCACGTTTATCACACTGAGGAAAGTGGAGATAGGAGAGGAAAATCGTGTAGTTCGTTTTGTTCAGACTTGCAGGCAGGTGATTTTTATCGCTTGTCCTTGGGTATGGAGGGCACTCCCCTGATTTCCTTGGGAATGGGTCCATGACCTCATAAAACTTCCTATTTTTACATTCAGTGAATTTTAAAGTATCCTAAATTAACCTTCTCGCTTTCAAATTATACTTGGTGATTTAAAATGATGCCCTTGAGTACATTGAGAAATAGGAAGATAGTTATTCATTATTACTAAGAGAATTCATGCTGTGGGTGTTCATTAGCAGACAAGATGCATTCAGCTCCTTTTGTGTCATGTGGTGGTGATCGTTCCCATCACGTGGAGGCATGATTTACTTTTTTCTTTTCCCTGGAGAAATGTTGACAAGTGTCACCAGGACACAAGTCCTTGGTGTTATTTATCCATGTGATAATTTGTTTAGCTGAGCTTGAGCCTGGGCATCATATCCAGAGTTTGTGGTTCTGCTATTCCAATGCAGTGAAAAGTTTCAGGGCCTTTTTCTCTTTACTCCCCTTCAGGTCTGAAACATTCCTTAACGTTTTGTATCTGTTGCACAGGTCTTCCTGGATTTACCACTTTTCTGAAGTTATCTTGGATAAGAGCTGACTTAGATTAACTGTAAATATGCACAAACTTTAGGGCTACCTATAAAAGTGATTGTGCTCTGTGTTTCTCCAAATAACACATATTGTCATTGTGACTGGCAGACTCTCTTAGCTTGATTTAGTGCATGCTTGAATTTATGGTATCACTTTTAATGGCATTTTCCTCAATGTGGTTTAATCAGTTGTAATAAACCCTCCAGCCTTGACATATAACACAGTGTGTATATGCTTAATAACTGAGAAATTAAAAACTTTTAAATAAAATCAAGGTTTCTGTGCTTACACATGCAGAGGCTGTATGCAGGCCATACAGTCACTTTCCTTTCTGCAAATGAACAGGAGTTAACTAACTGAATCTGTTGCAGAAACATGATCAAAGATAACGAAAGTATTCCACTAATGGGCAAGAAAACAAATCCATCTGGTATTCCCCCTTCAAACCAGCAAGAGAAAAAGCCAACTGAAAGCACTCCCACAAAGAAAAGGTAGGACTTTAGTTCTGTCTAAACCACTAAACCTCCCTGGTTTATCTCCTTTAATAAGATATTTGCACTGAAGTACCACTAACATCTTTATTCACACTGCACATGTGAATGAGAGACTTGATGAACACAAGGTGCCTTCAAAAAACATATAGGCTGATGATGTTTAGAAGTGGCAGAGGGCCCTGAACAGGTAGATATATGATGTGTTTACCCTAATGGGACAAATACTTAACCCCTATCATAGAGACATCAGTCTTTTAAGCTTGTGTCTCTTATCAGCTGGGTGTTCTGCATCCATTCAATATACCTGTATATGCTTACAAGAACGTGGTCTAATGATGGTCAGTGTTCCAGTAGGAGAAGGTGGAGTGATCTTTGTAGAGATCACGTGGCAGCATACACCAGGCTTTATTTAAGAGATGCTGGCCTGACAAAAGGGAGCATTTCAAACTCTGCCTCATGTGGGAATGTGATAGGATGTGGTGATGCAGAGGGGAATTGAAAAATGAGGGCTGGGAGAGCAGGCTTGAAAAATCCCATCACATACAGAAACCTGAATTCACTCTATTTTTCACTGATCTGATTATCAAGACTTCTTTGTTATTTTATTTTATAAAATATTAATTTTCATTCATAATTCATGAGTGTTAATACAAGGATTAAGGGTTTGTATTTAATACAAATGGGAAAATACCAGTAATTCATCCCTGCTACTATGCTGCTCAAGACAACTAAGTTAATGTAGAGTGAGGGTGAATTTTCATTCATAAACTTTTCACTGGCTAATTACTAGCTATTACACCAATTTTTGAAACTCTGAAGGCCTAGGCAATTGCAGCTGTTCTGACATTTATAATGCTTAATAATCAGAGGAATCACTTTCCCCAGAAATGGTGTTGTCAGTTATTTGAGACTCACAACCTGGGTAGCCCAATTTGTCTTTCTGTCATTAAATTCAACAAGAGAAGCTCTTTCTTTGCATAAGGAGGAGATGAGGTGTCTGAACAGCTCCCAATACACCTACTACTTAAAAAGGGGCAATACCATCAAAGA
Source organism: Porphyrio hochstetteri (assembly GCA_020800305.1). Taxonomy (NCBI): domain Eukaryota; kingdom Metazoa; phylum Chordata; class Aves; order Gruiformes; family Rallidae; genus Porphyrio; species Porphyrio hochstetteri. The sequence goes on from CM036925.1 coordinate 2,633,821, forward strand.
TGGTGTAGCTGTTAACAAATACTGGCAAACACTACCCCCCAATTACTGAAGCTCCTATCTCCCATTCAGTTTTGTGGCATCAGAAACAGTAACATTGGGGTTCTTCCCACCTCTCAACTGAACTCAGGGTGTGGCTGACAAGGTTCCTGTAATTTAAGGAACGAAGATCACTTGAATTTTAACACAGGAGTTTAACGTGTTCTACTAATTACATGTTTCTGTGCTGCTGTTCTTCTGTTGCTTCCAAACACTTACTGCTTGGTGGCACAGCAGAAGGGAGTGCTCCTCCACTGGTGACACTTCTCACTTGACAAGTGTGTTGGCAGGATACACTTTCTCAGAAGACAGTGACTTCTTAAAGGTCCTGGTATTTGGGTGGACTAACAGTATATAATTAAGTACAGGAAAACAAAGAGGCAGGCTGGGAGGAGTGCTGCCAACGCTGTCAGAGCCTGATTATGTTCGTGGGCAGTGTTCCTGAGAGCGTGCACCACAGCCACGTAAACACTTGGGTATTTGTTGGCAACAATCCACTTGCTCTGCACAGTGGCTTTTGGGTTCCCCCCTGCCATGGTATCCCCAGCTAACCCACATGCCAGGATAAGTTAGGTATGTCAGCCTCCAAAACAGGATCCGCTTCCACCCATGTTTTTCCCACTCCATCTTGCTGCTAAATCCAAACCCCAGTTTAACAACAGTGATTTACAGCAGTAAGTGGTGGCAATGTGCCTGGTTTTGGCTAGTTTTTTTCCTGTATTCTGAAGAGCATTCCCTGCTTGGGTAACAGCAGTGGCACAGTCTTGCTAACCAGGAGTGGCATTTTACTTGCTGCCTGCTTAGAATACATTCACAGGCACCTCTCAAATGTTAAAAGGTTATCTAAGTTTAAACAACTACACAGTGAATTAACACTTTCCAAGCCATGGGAAAATGAGGTAAACCAGGGCCATTAGACCATGTTTTTTTTTAGCAGATTTCAACAGGTTGTTCAGTACTGTCCTAATAATATGCTGCAGCTTAGCACTGATATGTGTACTTTAACTCAACAGGATTCTTTGGGGAAGATCTTGCTAAAAAACAAACAAACCCCCCCATAAATATTAGGTGACTGGGAAGCATTTTCCAGGTGACTGCTAGAACGTTTCAGCAATGTAAGACAGTTTCTGAACAATAGGCTGTGTGGTAAACACTGCATCCACCACTGAACCTCCTTTGTCTTTGAAATGTAGTAATGTTTCAGTGCAATCTAGTAATACCAATCCATTGATTTTTGCCTCTCAACTCTGCAGGCTTCTAGAGGTCAAAACCTTCCTATTTATCTCATGTTCCCTTTTCTGTGCTGTTTCAAATTTCATTTCTTTTCCCTATGAATGAGGAAGATAAACAGTTAAATGTCATGCACTGACTGGCAAGATGACACATTTGGTCCTGGATGGCTGAAATGCCTGATGTCATTTAACATGTCACCCTTCAAACTTTCTGACTTAATGACTGTCACTGCTGATGGGTTTGAAATGATCCATTCTGATGGCTCCTGGCTGGAGCAAAAGGGGACTCAAGAGCAGTAGATTAAAACCCCCTATGTATGTGTGTGGTATGTATAGATGTATGGCTGATCAATAAAATGTGGTGTTGCACTTAATCATTTGCACAGAATGTGGTTGCAAGGCTGTTTTTAGGCTGCTGGGATAGCTGCTTAGACATGTCAGGGTCTGATGCCATGTGCCCTAATAACATCTTGGGAGCTTTTACCCACCTACCAGCATGAAAGTGCTGGGCACAGTGCTGGAGGTGGGGATGCCCCCAGAGGAAGGTAGATAAGCCTCTGTTCCTGTGTCCTCGTAGGTATAATACCAGAATACCTTGTCCTAGGCTCATACATGTAGCACTTTGGTTATTTTATGGTTCAGCTTGCTTTTTTAACTAATGCTTTTTTAAATGCACTGTGTTCAACAGTTCACACTTCTTCCTGGAGATTGATGGTTTCGAAAGCAATGCGACTCCCGATAATATATCTCCCCCTGTGTTTTCAAAACCAATGGATTCAAATATTCGCCCATGGTAAGTTACAGATGCATATGCAATAGTTATACTGTAAATATATTGATTTGCTTTTCAGCAGCTGCTACTTATTTCTCCTTAGACTTCAGAGTTAACATCTCACATGGCTTTTCTTAGCTTTTGCTCACGTTGAGGACAGAACTCCATTGGAGGTCAGATATTGCTAGATGACTTATCTTTGAGTTTATCTACTGCTGTCATTTACATTGAATAAATCAGGCCTCAGATTTCAATAAATTTTAAATCAGTACAGTCTTTTTAAATCTTAGTCTCTTATTTCTAACATGTCAGGACAAACCCCACACGCTGTTTTCTGCTGCATGAAGACCACAGCTTATTTTAGCAAACCTTATTCCCTCCTGACACCTTCCCTCTGTTGCTCATTAACAGTCAAACAACATGAAGATGCTGAGTCTGAAACATTTAAAGGCAGCCATTGATGCTGAATGAAAAATGTGTGGGGTACTAACAGCTAATAATTATGAATAAGGGAAATATGCATCAAATCCAGTGTAATTCCAGAATGGCCCAATGTTTTTGTGTCTGATGGATGTCTGGTCAGCGTTTTGGAATTAGCTGACAGTCTTATTTTTGTTTGAGAGGAGAGGTATCCAAATTTCTCTCTCATATCCAGGGACAGAGTGCTTTGTCACCAGATTCCTCACGGGTTTCTGCAGAGAAGCAATGAACTGAATAAGAATGGACTCTGAGCTACCAGCTTGATTTCAGGGGGAAGGGAATATCTGCTGAATCCTTGCACTACTCTCCATTCATCTGTTCTGTCAATAACTGATAGTTTAGGCTCCCTAAGTTACTATCAGAACTGAACCTTATAGAAAACTGTCGTGGTTTTGCCCCAGCCAAGGGCCGCACCCCACACAGTCGCTTGTACTTTTAAAAGGAAGGGGGAGGGAAAGTTGGGGGAAGGGGAAAAGGGAAGGAAGAAAGGAGGAAAAGAAACCACAACCTAGAAACCAGAACCACGCAGGTTGGGATAAGGATAGTTTACTAAACAATAACAGAAAACTAGATATAACAATAACAGAAGTTTAAAGCACAAAATAGATGAAACTGGTGATACACAATGCAATTTCTCACCAAACCACACAACTCAGGCCGCACAGCTTAGAGCCCGTCCCGGACAACCCGACCGCCCCAGAAACTGCACGTCCTGGCGTTGTCTCCCCCTCTTCCCCCCAGTCCCCCCTTAAACTGAGCATGACGTAACTGGCATGGAATATGCTCTTTGGCCAATTCGGGTCACCTGTCCTGGCTGCGTCCCCTCCTTTCTCACTAGTAAGGAAGTATGCAGAGCTGAGAAAGGTACTTGATTGCCCGGCAACAAATCGGAAACATCAGGGTGCTATCAGCACTATTCTCATGCTAACACCCAAACATGGCATTCCATTCACTGCTAAAAAAAAAAGTTTAACTCCATCATAGCTGAAACCAGGACAAAAACAAAAATACAAGTTAGAAATCTGCTTTTAGGAAGGTCTGGAAATGATATTCAGCAATTACAAAATACCACTGCAGTTTAAATCCTTCAGATGGATTACCTAAATATGTATTTAGGGTGCAGTCCTCAGTTCCTTTCAGCTGAAGCTTCCATTCAAGTCAGCTGCAAGATGCCCTTGAGTTGCCTACAGTATACTATGTAGTAAATCTTTAGGTAAATCACTCTCATTGTGTGCTTGCAACCCATATATGGCTACTGATTTAGTGCTTGTTTTATGGCAGATGAAGAATTAAGCATGTGAGAAGGAAGAATGTAAGCTTCAAACAGTCAGGATGATGCATAAAAAGCAATTAACACTCAAGAAAAAACCCACCTTCCCACAGCTTCAGGACCTGTAATGAAATAATATAGTAAAACACAAAGCAGGTTGCTTTCCTAATGATTTTTAAAAATATAATAAAATCTTGTAGGCCTCTCTGCCACTCACTTTAAAATTCTCAGGGGAGATAAAATGATAAAATTTAAAAGCACAATGTCAAATTAGACTAATTTTTGGCTCTGCTGTAGATACTACTTCCTAGTATTGACTGATTCTTCATGTAATTTGCTAAAATGCCTTCCAGTGTCTTCCTGTCTCAGTGCTTATGCTCTTCTGTGTTCTGTAGTGCATCTGGAAACGGGGAAGATATGGATTCCCCACAGTCTCTTCAGGATGATGCGACTGAATATAGCCCTAATGTAGACAGTTGCTGGTGAGTAGAGACATGAGCTATTTCTTAGTACATTTTCAATGGACTAAGTTTATGATGGGGTAGATATTACCTGTTTACCTGCTATGTTTTAGAAATAAGTTCCTAAGTGTACATGCATTTCTGATTCTCCACTAATTAAACTTTGAAATGAAACCCTCTCTCTTCTCAAATCTCATCTTTAGTGTGAGGATTCTTCATATATAATGTCTGTTTCCTAGGTGGCAACACAGGAGCTAAACACCACATGCAACTAGGCATGAGCTAGGAGTATTTCTGACTGGGGAGAAAATATTGAATCATTTTTATTCTGAAATAATGTGTGATCAGGAAAGTTGTAAAGATGTTTGCTTAAAAATTATCTTCTGCTTTGAGTGGGATGAGTACAGCAAGTTGTGGACAGATCAGAGAAGCATAGAAGTATTTATTGGCCTTTGTTTTAAAAGAATGGATAAACTGGAAAAAAATATAAAACCAAATACTTGGAATATGTATGTTTTTGTTCTAAAAATCCTCTCAATAGTCACTTATCTGCAAACAAGCGATCTGCAGAAACACTGAGAGATCCATGCCAAGACACATGCACGAGTGGGGCATGTGTAGTCTGGGGCATGTAATTGTGTTTTCTTCATCTTATGTAGAAAATCAAATAAAACACAGTAAATTGAATCAGCAATTTTGTTGTTATTTCTTATAATTCAGTGCTAACATATCACAAGGACCTGAGCAAACCAGTGCCCGGAAGAAGCTGAAGAAGTACATCTTTCGGGCAGTATCTGAGGGGAACATAGAGGAGCTGCAGTGCCTGCTGGCAGAGCTGAAGGAGCGATCCAACGCGTGCATGAACACCACTGTGCCAGGTGAGCCCAGGAGTTTCCTGCAGAAAGATTGGTAGTTCCTCTGGCAGCCTTAAAACTGGGAAGTATCTCCATGCAACAGCTACTTGCCTGTGTAAGGTAGGCTTAAGGTATTCGGTCACCTCCTTGATGCCTCTGAGGCAACATGAGAGAGTACTTGTCTCCTGCTTGTGATAAATGAGGGGGGGATGTCTGTCTGCACTCTGTTCCCATTCCCTAAACTGGCTTTCTGCACCATGAGACTCAAAGCTGATGTGTTTCTTCAGCCTGCAGCCAAATTGCAGTATAGCCTCCACTTGTGTGTGGCACAGAAGAAGGGGTTGAGAAATTAAGGAAGAATTCTGAGTCTGTCTGGAGTTACCATACCAGTGGGATGTCCAAAAGAGAAACTGAGTGCATTGGTTAACTCCTTAATTAGCATCACATCTCTGAAGGCATCATCCCACCAAGTATGTGTAGCTGAAATGGAGTGGGATGGAGTCATTGTTTGGCAAATACTTTCTGTTCATCTATATCCCTTAGGTTCTATCCCTGATAAACAAATGATTTGAATAATTTTTCACTCACTTTAATAAATAATGATTATCAAATCTCAAACTTCACTCTTGTAGATTATCTGATGAAAAAATTCACAGCTTCAGATACTGGCAAAACTTGTCTGATGAAAGCTCTGCTGAACATCAACCAGAACACAAATGAGATTGTGAACACACTGCTGTCCTTTGCAGAAGAAAATGGTATTTTGGAGAGATTCATCAATGCAGCATACACAGAAGAGGCTTATAGAGGTATTGCCATCTGATAGTGATTTCAGGTCTAAGGTTAAATATACCATCCATAAATGTAGTGTTTTCTTCAGACACTCTAATGATGGTTTAAATTCCTAAACCAACTTTTATTCAGTATCACTGGTGCTCCCCACAGTGAAATATCACTCGTGTTTCATACCATGCTTAAGAGACTCAACACTAAGTACCTGCATCTGTTGTTTCAGGCCAGACAGCTCTAAATATTGCCATTGAAAGAAGACAATATGAAATAACCCAGAGCCTTATAGAAAAAGGAGCTGATGTCAATGCTCATGCCCAGGGTATTTTCTTTAATCCCAAACACAAGCATGAAGGCTTTTATTTTGGTAAGTGGAAATGCAATCTCTCTGGAAAAGTTAGGAAGAAATTCCCAAACAATTAAGACAATATGGAAGACAGGCCAGTGTGAGTTGTTACTGTAGCTAAACTTAGGTTAGGAAACTTGCATAGCAGATGTACCTTTTGTAAAAGTCACTTTCCAGAATGCAATGTATTGTAAACACTCTGGAATAACTGTAAAACGTTTTTAAAAACCCACAAATTGTAAATTCTGAATAACAAGTAAAATGTAACAAATCAGATTTTGAAGACCTTCTCCAAATAGTGTTTTGAATGGAAATTAAGCTTTTATAAAATGAGCTAATTTCAATACAATCACTATGCAAATGTGCTTTCATGTGTTAAGATGCTCAACAGAGTCACTCTTTTATAATATGATTTGAATTGCTTGTAATAAAGCAAGAACACATGTAACATTTTATAATTTTGTAGGTGAAACTGCACTGGCATTAGCTGCATGCACCAATCAACCAGACATAATTCAACTGTTAATGGACAACACCAGCACTAACATTACTTCTCAGGATTCCAGAGGAAACAACATCCTCCATGCATTAGTTACTGTGGCAGAGGACTTTAAAACCCAGAATGACTTTGTAATCCGAATGTATGATATGATTTTGTTGAAAAGCAAAGACAGAAATTTGGAAACAACGAAGAATAAGGAGGGTTTGACACCACTACAGTTAGCTGCCAAAACTGGAAAATTAGAGGTGGGTATTATTTCAGTAGCATGTGAGGAAAAACTTAAGTATGAGGAAAGAGTCAAGGTCAATGATGTACTCAGATGTTAGTGCTCTGACATGTAGTTTTCCACACTGGTTATGCTGTACTACATATCAGCAGTATTTGGTGAGCTAATTTTGTTCAAAATACAAGTAAATATTTCTATTGCAGCATTGCTTCTGCCCCTCAAGGTTCCCCCCAACAGCCCCTATATAAAATACACATGCTATTTAAAAACAGCTTTGCAACCCCAAAACTGCTGCATTTGTTGCAATGCTACACATACAATATTCAGTCTTTGAATCATTGCAGAAAACTCACTAGACCTGCTCTGTTGTGCTGCTGTAGAATTTTCCTCTCATAAAGCAACTGTTTTGTGGTAGAGAATTTGCAGTGGGATAATTTAGAAATTAAGTTAGAGGAGGACATAAATGTGAATGCTTGAAAAATTGTGCTTTCATCCTTTAGAAAAATGTCTCTGATAGAAAAACCAGAGGCATTAAAACCACTGTGTTTCCTAGAGGTCTGAATAACAGAATTACAAATACACTGAATTACACTGCTGTAGCAAGTGTGAGAGTAAAAGGCAGGGGTTTTGGCAAGTATGTATGTATGCTTTCTCCTTTCTTATGAAGAATCCATCTGCTTACAAATGATTCTGTTAATGTTTTAGATTCTGAAATACATACTGAGCAGAGAGATAAGAGATAAGCCTAACAGGAGCCTGTCAAGAAAATTCACAGACTGGGCTTATGGCCCTGTTCAATCTTCTCTTTATGACCTGACAGAACTAGATACCACCGTGGACAATTCAGTATTGGAAATTATTGTCTATAATACGAATATTGGTGTAAGTTACCTATTCCTAAAATATATATATCATTTCTAGCAATGCTCTCATTTCAGATGTGTTAGCCTATGCATGTGACTGAATTACCTGTAAAAGAGGAAACAGTTATTTTCAGTTCTCAAGTTTTGTATCAGGAGCAAGATGCCTTTGAAGCATTAACTTGCCTTGTATAGGGACATAAATATGGCCCAGCTGGTCAGGCCAAAGTTAGTGTCTTGTCTCCATGAGCTGCCTAAGATTATGCATGAGGACAGGGCAGGCAAACAGAAACACTTTACAGGAGCACTCTGCCTAAAGTTCTGAACTTTTCAGGTGTGTATTTTGGGTGTTTAGGTATGTTAGCTTTTCAAAGCCAGAATTTTACATTGGCTGAATTCCAACACTGCCATAAAACTTGTGTGGGAAGCAAGACCAGAACTTCATGGTACAGTTTTAGCTCAATCATAATTTACCAGAGTATGGCAGGTTCTCTCTGAGCATGAGTTGGAGCTGTCCTGTTGGATCTTACCTTGTCAGGTTATGGGCTGACACATCTTTGAGCACTGATGTCTTTCTAGATCAGCAAGGACAGATACTGAACGAAGTACAAAATACATGCCTGAACTTCCAGTCTTAATTTATTACCTGTTTTCCCTACAGAATCGTCATGAAATGCTGACTCTGGAGCCTCTGAACTCGCTCCTGCGAATGAAATGGAAGAAGTTTGCACGACACATGTTTTTTATGTCATGCTGGTTTTATTTCCTATACAACGTAACACTAACATTAGTTTCCTATCACAGGCCTAATCAAAATGAAGTGAGTACAGCAACTTAATCCCACCAAATTTTACTGATTTTAAAATGCAATTGTATTTTCTGAATTGTATTTAAATGCTAAACCAAAACCAGATTCCGGAATACCTGGCTGGACCAGGTTCTCCCACATCAGGTCTTTGTAAGAACAAGTCATAGAGGAGAAAATTGCATTTGCATTTTGTGGAAGTCACCCAAAATATAAATGCATAATACAAAGACAGGTAAATTGCTCAAAGTGTAGAGGGTTTTCTCTTAAGATAGGGGTCCAGTTCTGTAAATCCATCATGAAGAAAATTCTGACTGAAAAGGAAGACACTGTGTACCCTTACATGGCTCCTGTTACCCTGTGGGCACGGAGCTCAGTCTTTCATTTCTGTACCTGTCTTGCAGGCTCCACCTTATCCACTGGCTCTAACACGTGGTGTGGGATGGCTGCAGTTATCAGGACAGGTGATGGTTATGTTAGGAGCAATATTTTTAGCTGTAAAAGAGGTAAGATGTTTTAATAACAAATACAAAATGTTTGTGTAACATCAATGTTGTCAATTTACTGGCTCTCAGTACACTGAGTTAGAACTTGTAATGGAAAAAAAACCAGGGTATAATTTTTGCCATATACTATAAGTAATTAAACCCAGTAACTAACTTAAAATATGCCAGAGATGACAGAAATTTAAACTTTGAAGTTACAGCCCCTTAAAAATCTCTTCAATTCCAGACATTATTGTGTCTTGTCAGTAGACAGATTGTTTTAGAACATCAGCTTTAAATTATTTTGAAAATGATTCTGTTGAGGCCTGCTTTTCTCATACTACTGCTTCTGCATTTTATTTACCTGTCTACATAGAGTGTAGCCATCTTTCTGCTTAGGCCTTCAGACCTGCAGTCGATTCTCTCTGATGCCTGGTTCCACTTTGCATTGTAAGTCTGTCATACATATATTTTACAGTAAATAGAAAATACTTGTCTATCTCATGGTGGCAGAGAACATACTCCTGCAGCAGATGCTGGCTTTTTCCTCTAGATTATCAGTTTTTAGAGGGATGGATGTAATCTTACATGCAGCTTAACACATGCTAGTGGTTGCATGGGTCAGTAACAGTACTGTGGATTGATGTGTGTGGACTGGATTGTATTCCACAGTATCATGTTGTCTTTACCTTTGCCTGATGCTGTATATAGAGAAATGTGTTTAAGAAACCTGCTTAACAAACCAGATACAGCTTCACACCCCTCTCAACTCCTTCAGGAAAGTGAAACAGCATAAAGCTCTTTCAATTCAAACTAACAATTTGTTAAGATGAAGATTGAATTAAATAGATTCAGTGATACTATTAAGCATTCTTAATGTCTTTGTCAGCAAAATCTGCACTGACAAGCTATTTTGGGGGGAATAGTTCATTTGGGGCTTAAATATTAACCTAATATGTTAGTATGCTTATACTATTCACACTCATCTGATTTATTGGTTAAATTATCATGGTAACTGGGGAGAATAGAATGCAGTATGAAATTAGAATGGAAGTATAAGAAACAAAGAAGTCTTGTTTTTGTATTTTTCCATTATGTTGTTGGTTTTGTGCTAGTAATTTCCCTTTTACATCCATGTGTTTGTTTTTTAACAGTTTTATACAAGCCTTGCTTGTGATCTTCTCTGTCTTTTTGTACTTGTTTTCCTACAAAGAACACCTTGTGTGTCTTGTTTTGGCAATGGCCCTAGGATGGGCTAATATGCTCTATTTCACCAGAGGTTTCCAGTCCATGGGCATTTACAGTGTTATGATTCAAAAGGCAAGTTTGTTTTGTTTTATCTGCCTTGTTATACTGCTTACGACTTATGAAACTAATCCAGTCAAGCACAGCCAGTGATTTAGATGTATTTTATACATACAGAAAGTACTTATTTTCAGTTTATAGGTATTATTTCAGGAGGATATGCTGTATAGCTTCAATGGCAGAAACCAGTTTATACCTTTAACATTTTATTATATTAAATATGTAAGAAACTTGGGTTTTCTCAGCTAACATAGTTCTGCCATTTAATTGTATCTTATGCCTATATTTTAGAGAGTTAGTCAGCCTTGAGAATACATTAAACAGTGGGCTCACAGTCATGAGATGAAAAATCAGACCTAAATCTTCTCTGGGTTTCTCCCTGAGACTACAACCAGATTACTTAATGAAAGTGAACTGCTACTTTAGTGTGTACCACATATGTATCCCTGCAGAATTCATAAGTGGAAATCTAGTTCTTGATTTTTCCTTTCTGATGAATATTCAATTTAATTTTTAGGTCATCCTGCAAGATGTGATAAAGTTTTTAGTTGTCTATATCGTGTTTTTGCTGGGATTTGGCGTAGGTAAATATTACTGGAGAAAAGCACTGATGCTCTGTGTGAGTAAAAATTTTAGTGTTATTATGAATAAGAACCCTATTGTCATGATGAGAGCTCACATTGGGGTTTCTTCTGGATATTAAAAAGCTAAGTTTATAGATGTAAACTGTCTAGAGGCTATCAGACCAGATAAGTAATTTGGCTCTTTCTCAATGGCCTGTAATTTCATGTGGATGTGGGTTCTTTCTGCTTCCTGGTAATCTGTCACCTAGCTGCTGCTGTGTATGCTGCTGGGCAGCTCTAGCTCTTTATTACGTGGTGCATTTCGAGTTCTTTAGGATAAAATTCCCTCTATGCATAAAGCATTATTGTGATTAAAACTTTCTTGTGCTTTCTTCTCAGCTCTTGCTGCATTGATTGAAACTTGCCAAGATGGCAATGAATGCCATTCCAACAGCAGCCTGGGACCTGTTCTCATGGATCTTTTTAAACTCACCCTAGGATTGGGTGATCTGGAGATCCAGCAGAATTCAAAGTATCCTGTGCTATTTCTTCTGCTCCTCATAACTTTCGTTGTGTTGACTTTCGTCCTTCTCTTGAACATGCTGATTGCGTTAATGGGAGAAACAGTGGAAGATATTTCTAAAGAGAGTGAGCACATCTGGAAACTCCAGGTTTGTTTCTGAGTTTGCTTAGTGACATATAGATGCATTGGCTGAATCTTGAGCTGTACCTATAGTAACCAGAAGGGGTTAGGTATTAACAATGATAATCCTCATTTGTGTATGTGAACAAATAATGGAAGTCATTTTATTAGTAGAGTATTGTAATAAATCCAGAGGTAACTGCTGTCCTAAAGGTGATCTTATTTTGGGAATTTTCAGCCTCATGCGCTGTCAAATACCTGTATGACTTTCATTCCCCTAGATATGTCACCAGGAAGGGTTGATACATCACCAGTAAGGTGTGTTTCATTATCTGCCCTGAAATCTGTAACACGGCTGCTCTGCTAATTCCATCCCCTGAGTCTGAGCAATGTGTGAGCTCATTCGGGTTTTTCATCCTATCCAAGCCTCATCTCTTCCCAAGGCCAGACAGCTCTGAGTCCCGAGCTGTCAGGGAACACAGTCATAATTAGAATTGGAGTTGCTTTCTGCAGTGGGCAGCATCCCACTGCAGGTTGTATATACCCCTGTGGCAGGGTGTTGCATGAAGGTGTTGGAGTTAAACCCCCTGAGTGAGATGCCTTGATTCTTCTCTGAGTATGCCTTCTGTGGTGGGGCTAACGAGAGCCAGGGGTTGGGCTCCCTATCTGCACATGCCAAATAATAAGTGGCACGCTGTTATTTACAGTTGTTGGAATCAGTGTTGGTTATGGACAGTGGATAGAGGAGTAAGAGGTCATAGTGAAATGTGGAGCCTGCAAACTCTATATGCTATGACGTCAAACAATCTTTACATGGTTAACCCTACTCTTGCTACTGTTTATTGTTAATAGAGAGCCAGAACTATTTTGGAATTTGAAAAATTCTTACCAAAATGTTTGAGGAAAAAATTCCAACTGGGAGAACGGTGTAAAGTGGCGGAAAATGACACCAGGGTGTGTTTAAGGTAAAGCAAAGCTGTGCTATCGATTCTGCTCTGTGTTTCCTCAAGGTTATTTCTCCTCAAAAGCCTCTTTAAAATATTGCTACATCTATATATATAAAAATCCAATTTGGTTTTGTTTTTTTCAGTTGTAATCAAGTGTTTTAAAGGGAAAATGTACAGGGCTTTCTATGTAGAAAACTTTTTGGTAAGAAAAAAGATTTTCAACTTTATCTGTTTTTAATGTGCAAGTATCTAGTCTGCTGGCAGTAAATGTACTTTGTCCTAATCTCCTTTGAATGTTAGCTTAATAGTAATTATATTGAAATTGATTGATAATTGGTAATTATCATATAAAACAAAACATTGCTGCTGTTTTATGAAAAATATTTAAAGTGAGTTTCAAGACAGTACCCAGAATGTGTGAAATTATAAAGTAGCCTTAGTATTATTCTCATTTCATGTAGTACATAAAGCTGCAGACAATATTCAGCCTTTAAGTGAGAGCAGAGCAGGTGTGGATGATGAACTATGACAGTCCCAAGGAGGAATAAAGAAATAAAAGGGGAAGTGCAGCTGTGTACCTGGGAGGAGATCATGCATGCTAATAACACAACTTATATACAATACAAACAGGATTAATGAAGTGAAATGGACCGAGTGGAAAACACATGTTTCATTTATTAATGAAGATCCAGGGCCAACAGGTACTGCAGAATTTTACAACACCCTATTTGTGAAAGAATTTTTTTTCTTAGAAATGCTTTGATAGAGTTTTATACCTTTAAAAATATAAATTATCATAGCCTAGGTATTCAACCACACTTTACTGCTAGGGAAACTCATGTCTAATATGCCAGTGGTGTATTATTTGTTTTGTTGTTTTGAGATTTGGGGAGAGGGCTGGTTACAAACTCCCATTATTTACACCTTGGCACCAAAACACGGTGGTTTTACCTTTGCTTTATTTTGTCTCAGAGCACTTATGTTTGATCCAAGCTTTAGATTCTCTTGTGGCATTTGAATGGTATGAGGCCAGGTAACTTCCTAACAGAAAAGATTCTTTTGAAAAAAATGTCACGAAGTACACTTAGTCCTTGAATAGTTAATTATAGTATTGCACAATTAGGCACAAATATGAACTGATCCTACCTGACGGTACTGCAGTCTGCTGCTTTTAAACCTGAGAACATTCGTGTTTCTGTTTTGCAATATATATTACGTGACAACGTGAATGTTGACCAGGAAATTCAAGATACCCATCTGCTGACAGCGTTGGGAGTGTGAGAGAGAGAATGACCTAACTCTGAGGTGTCAGCTGTCCTTCTGGCTGCAGGCCTCAGTTTGACATGGAGGCACATGAGTATCCAGGAGACTCATTCTGAAGTTGGTTCTTGAGTCAATTAGCACTAATACTGCTTAGTAGAATGAGTCCAGTAATAATGAAAAAGGGCAGACAGAAAACTTTGTGTAAGATATGGTAGTAAACTGAGAACTTGCTGTTTAAATCATGGGATTTAAAACAAAAAATAGACATGCAAAATGTTTTGATCCTGCATATACAGTTTCTACCATATCCTGTTTTGTTTATAATGCATTTTTTTACAGATCCAAGCAAAGTTCAAGATAATTCAAGGACTAATAGCAAAACCACCCTGAATACATTTGAAGAAATGGATGATTTGCCTGAAACTTCTGTGTAGTTGTGCATTTGTATTTGATATGTGGTCATTCTGAAGGTTAAAAGTCAGCAGTTGATGCTGAAAAATTTGTTGGTATTTTGGACAGCTGTAACCAGCTGGGAGAGAAACCTTCAGTGACTTGGTCTGATGACTTGAACCCATTTACTCAGGGCAGCTAAGCTAAAATAAACGGACTATTTCACTGGCTCAGTCTTGAGCCTCTTGAAAGCCATTGCTGTCCAAGTTTGCGTGACACTACTCAAACTTGTCTCTAGTCTTTTTACTGGGTAAAAAAGGTCAAACATGAGATATTTCATCCTTTTGTGGAAAATTAAGATCATTGTGATCCCAGTCTGTGTGTTTTGGAATCTTTAACTCATGAGAAACATTTTGTACACTGAAAAACATTAATTTCTTGTTGTGGAGAAACGAAAGGCATTTCAATTCTGAAGATGACTAAATGAAGTATGCTCTTTTGAAATCAGGTTGTGGATACATTTGAAGCTTTCTTATTCTCTGTCAGTGTTATTCGGGGCTTGATCCCTCAAGTCGGCGAAAGCCTCTTCAGGACTCGTTAGCTTTGCCTCATCTGTTTTCCTGTGTGTAATCCTTAGGGTATGATGTGGTGTTTATGCCTTTTTATTTATTACCATGTATATATGCCTTCCATAAAATAATAGGGCAGGAGCATAATTCATGAGAATATTTCCTTGTTTCTTCTGGTAACAAGGTCTTTGCTTTTCCCACTCAGCTTTTCCGTGCTGTTGTATCTTGCTGCGTAAAAAGAGTTATCGTGTCAGAAGTTCTTTGAGTTAAAAAGTAAATTAATGGATATATTTCACCACTTCAGGAAAAATAGAAGTCAGTATTTCTTTCCAAAATAACAAAATAAATTAAATGCAATTGTGGACTTTTAAAGCTTTTTTAAGTATTCAGAGGACTCTGTAAAGCATTTCTGTAGCACTTTTTATTTCACTACCTGTGACAATGTAGTACTATGAATTATATTTTTAGTTTTCTATTTTATGTGTGTATGTATAAAAAGCAACATTTGTTCTATGTAATTTTAATTATGTGTCTTCAGTATCATGGCTTTTCATCATATATATTCATTCGGTGCCTGTTTTAAAGGTGCTATTTAGGAAAGACTCAGGTGAAATCTGTTCCACGTTTGAATGATAATACGAATTGCATTGGATTCTTACAGCTAAGCCTGCTGTGGGCAAAATGATCCAAAAGACTTTCTTAACACAGAAGAGAACGTGAGGGAACTCTGCAGCGGAAAGGATAGTGCAAAGCTCTTTGCAGGGATGGTGAATGTGGTTCTCGCTACCCAGCTGGTCTTCTGCATCCTGTTTGCTACCACGCATGGATGGATGGGATCAAAGAGAAATCTTCAGTTCCGTGTGCCCAGGCCGTAGGGGTGTGAAGGGAAGGACATTTATGGGTACCCATAAACCAGTGTAATATCTGGGGCTTGCCTGGCTGTCTTAAGAGGATATGTGAGTACGAGAAGAAAAAATTCCTGTGGTCTTGGACTCTTTCATCTTTGCTGGTTCATCTTGCATTGAAACTGCCAACAAAGAATGTCACCTCAGGACTATGCAGTTCTGTTTGGATTCTTTTCAGGGCCAGTTTTTGTACAAAAAAAGTAAAAATACCTCTTTGCATATACTCAGGAACCAGAATAAACTAGCCTGCGCTGTTACTCCCTGCTGCTATGGGTAGGTTTGTCACTGGAAACAAGTTCAGGTATCTCTGCACTGTACTGAGGTCACACCATAGGTGTGGCCATAAACCAGGGAAGGCAGAAAAACCCCTAAGGAATGTGCTGTGCCAGTGTCCAGGTGCCAAACTGTATGATAAAACTTGAGGAAAAAGCTGGGGGTTGTTTCCAGAAAGTTCTTTCCTGAGAAAATGTCCTCTGTGGTCACAGAGCCCTGCCAGAACACACATGCTGTTGCCTGTCCCAAGGCTCTTATCAAGAATTCTAAGAACAGTGACTAGAGCAGATAAATCTGTACCTTTTTATACAATGTTTATTTAAATTAAAGAAATAAAACTTGTAATTCAATAAATGTTCTGTTCTGTGTGTTTTCATTTTATTGCCATGGGAGTTACATGAAGCAAGGAGAAAATTATTTTGGCTTAGTAGGAAATAAGGATGACATCACTTTTGAAAAGATGTAATTTGGGGGTTCTCTAGACAATTAATCTTTCAGTAACTGGCTAATTACTGTATCCTTATGCAAATTTCTTAATGCTTTCTCTATCCTCAATTATTGTCAACTACGTGAAAAACTAGAAAATTAATTAAATCTCCATTATCTTCTCTCTTTCAGCTACTATGACAAGCTTTCTTTCTACAAGTACAGAACAAGTCAGTCTCAAAATTGAGAAGCCTCCTCGTATGGAATTCTTAATTTCCATTCTGAAATACTCAGGTATGGTTTGTGCACTGTTCTTCATCAAAACCTGATTAAATTCCCCAATCTTGCTTTCTTCATTGAAAACTTCTGTGGTGTCATAGTTGATTAAAGTTTTGTTTGGGAAATGTTATAAGCAATAGGTGGATACACCCAGAAAGTTATAAAGCTATAAACTTCTCTCATCTCCTTTGCAATAGAAACTTTCTACAAAAGTTTTTGTGGGATTGGAATATTGCTCTAGTATATTTCCAGCTACTAGATACTTCCTAAATTCAACCTTTTTGTTCTTAAATAAACATTCAATCAGGAACAGCTTTAATCTCGTAATACTTTATATTTGAAAAGCTTAAAATATAGTTTTATTTTATTTTTCTCAGAAATCATACAGGTTTAGCTTATTTTATATCTTCATAAGTATAAAAAAAAGTAAAACAAACCCCAAGGCTTTGACTTCAGCACAGCAGGGGTTAGTAACATATGTGAATAGAAAAAGGGTTTTGCTACCCATACCCTCACTCTGTTTCTCTCTCCCTAGCTTTTCCTTTGTCTCCTATTTTGTGTGTCTATCCAAGGAATTAGTTTTGGGGATCACTCCACTTTAAAAGTGTTGGTTATTGGAGGTTTGGGGTTATGAAGCAGAAATGCTGTAGTTTTATATATAGTTTTGTGGATGGAGCATCTTTCTATATGAGGCCAGCTATAAGTTTTACAGCCACTAACCAACGTGTGGTACCTTGTTTAATCACTTTGTATAGTGTGAACTAACTGACTTCATAAAAGTCATATTTATTCTTTGCATCTATATTAATTTATTAGAACAAGTAAACAGTAGTCATAATTGGTGCTGTGACAGTATGCGTCATCTTAAAAGTGCTCAGCAATGTTAAATGACAAGATAAAATTAGATTCTGCACTTTTTTATTCCATGACTTACTACTGGATTTCAGAGAGTGGAAATCCACTTTCTGTATGGAAGATCTAAGATCTGTTCTGATCTAAGCCTGAGGATCTGATGTGTTTTGCAGTGAGTTTCACTTTTACTGTTTTTACAAAAGCTTGCTTCTTCTCATAATAGGCAGCTTCATTAATAAACGTTGGATAGACTGTACAGTCCCCTTGATATGTAATTGCGTCTCCATCAAGAGTCAGAAATAGGGGATCACCTTTGTTCAGCGGCTGCCAGTCTTGATCCTTAGAGAAGGAAAATAGAATATATTGACTTTCAAGTTTTTGTATGTTTCATGAGATTTCTGAGTTTGATCAATAACTATATTCTCTGCAGTTTATGGCAAAAGCTCTAAAACAAAACTCTCTTTTCCTTCAGTACATGATTCCAGGCATGTAGAGAATTCACTGGTAAAGGTGAACTAACAGGAAACTGCATAGGCTCATAAATAATTAAAGCAGACCCTCGTTTTAGAATTAAAAATTAGATGTGTATTTTAGAATATAAGCTATCATGGATGGGGCTTTGGACAAGCTGGGCTAGTGGAAGGTGTCCCTGCCCATGGCAGGGGATTGAAACTAGGTGAACTTTAAGGTGCCTTCCAATCCAAACCACTCTGTGATCCTGTGATCTTTTTCTTTCCAGTTTTAGGTTCAAAATTGATTTTAGATTCAGTGATTCCCAAGTCAGTTACCAAAACACTGTATGACCTTAGTGATAGAACTTAACATAGAGACAGTCTAAAGTATTCAGTAAAACTATTGGCAGTATAGTAATTTTAAATATTTACTATGGAAGTGTACTAAAAGGGAGCAGGAGCAATACAGGAATACTTATAAAATGTTGTAAATAGAAACCATTTCAGAATTTACCTGTAGTTTAGGGTGAATAATAGCAATAACTTCATCATTCTTATTTCTGGGATAATCTACTTTCTCCATTATTTTAAAAACCTCAATTGCACACAGTGGAAATTCCTTTCCTAGAAAGAATAAACGTAATTTAACGTCAAAATGAGCAACTGCCTGTTAAAAAGAATAATGCATTATTTATTCTTTTTAGAGTGGCTTAAATCATGAGGTTGTACCTTGTCAAAGTTTACACACTAGTGATTAGCTCATATTTCATAAAAATGCCTAGCTCCAGATTTTTTTTGTCACCTCAAAGCTGAGTTGCAGAAAGACAGTCTAGTTGTGTACTGCAGCATATGAAGCCCAGATCAAAATCTGGAGCTGAAATGTGACACTTCACTGTACTTTTAAGAATATCTAGTTTGTAGATGAAAAAAAAATCTCTAAAAGGCCTGTTTGATAGTGCTGCAGAACACATAATGGTATCAGGGCTATTTCATCTTTACCATTCCAGCACAGTAATGGAGATTCTGACACACACAGCTGTGTTCTCTTCCTTCTAATTCTGAAATCAGGGCACTCACAAAATGCCCTCTAAAAAATTTTAAACACCTACTTTTGTCAATATGTATTTTAGATAGTACATGGGTGTAACAAAGATCTTACAAAATTTATTTACTTCAATTTTAGAGAACAATGCACAGAAGATATGTAAATACTCCTTTCTTAGTATTAATTTATGTACAATTTCCATGTACATACTACTGTACAAATGGTGTTAGCTAGTATTTCAGATTCTCAAAGCAGCTGTAAATTTAAGATCAAGTACACTTACTGAATCTTGAGAAAGAGGAAATATCCTTAAGGAGCTATAGGGGAATCCTTCTGGCTTTCTGATGCCACACTTAGGTGGTCTAGAGAACAAACACCACCCACGTTTTACCTGTTTGGATGTAAAATGTTGTAGCCCAACCTGTTGGGGTTTTTTTTTAATATCCTCCTGAAATATCCCACTGCCCTGACACGGGGGCTATATTCTCACAGTACTTTACCTTCATTAAAAAGTTGCACAAAGTCAAGGCCGTGTTTGACAATCTTCCTCATTTTGTCCAAAGTATCAGCTCTAAGAACACCTTGTGGCTGCGGACCCACCTCCACGCCTGTTTGCAGATGAGGGAGATTAGTAACATAGTCATAATATATCACGTGGTTAGATGAGACAGCAAAAGTAGATGTATGTTTGGTTCTCTGTTTTACGAGGGTTGTTTTGGTTTTAAGAGGTATTTTAAAGTACAGTGACATGATTTTTCTAAGGCAAGAAAAAATCTAGCTCACTAGCCATGATCAGTTTAAAGAACTATGTACATGTTTGACTTTATTACCAGCCTAAGAGAAAGGGTCACTATATGCATGTTCACTTATCTTACTCTTTTCCTCATCCTATCTTTCTATGCAGCGTTTTAGAGAACTCCTTGTTTAATATGAAAAGCAAACAAATTACACTCTTCATTTTGGGAATCAATACAATAACCACCAGGGAAAATAAAGCTTACCAGTTCCATACAGAACATCGTTTTCCCCTTCCTTCATCACATCATCTCTCTTCCCTTTCTTGGCTAACAATCAGCATTTCAGCCAAGGCTTATTTAGAGGAAGTAAACATTGCTTATCTGAAGCTGTTGTTTTTCCCTTATCCTCATATATTCTAAATATTTTCTGCAAACAGTGGGTTAACTGAGTTGAAGAATTTCCATCTGGCTGCTTTATTTTGCAAGCCAAGGATAAATCAGAACTCTTCAGAAGAAGAGATAATCATACACATTCAATTTGGTAAATATATTGTCAAACAAATAGCTACTGGTGATCAGAACACTCTGTATAAGATAACAAACAAACAGATCTGGAAACAGGCATCTATTTAAATTTACTGTGAGTTTAAAATAGTCTTTATTTTTTTCATATTTACCAACAGGATGCTTCGCTACAGATCGAGTTGTTGCATATTTCAAGCTAGGATGTTCAATCAGCAAAACAGGACAGGGCTCCGGAGCCAAAGCCTTCTGTGGAGATTGTTTAAAAATGTCTTTGTTATGCAAATATTCTAAAATGTTGTGCCACAAAAGATTACTGATGCAGAAGTGATTTACACAATGTCTTCAATATGTTGCCTTTATTTCACGGCCCTCAAAGAAGTAGGACATCTTTAGAAAATGTACAAAGCTGTATTTGTTGGTGTCCTTTCCATTAGCTCATGCCAGGCCAGGCATGCTCTGCTGAGCTTTGCTGTCTCCTCATGGAGCTGAACACAGTTCCAGCCTTAAACTGCAAACAAACATGAAGGAAAAAACCTACTTCTTGGTGTTGCAAAACTTAGAATTAAAACACCGTAAAGCAGGTTTCAAGTATTTTTTGTTAGGGGTAAGATTCTCTTGTGGGGACAGAGTTTGTGGGGGAAAAAAAAGCCTTATTTTAACCTTTTTTTGATGTAAACCTATTTCAGACTTCTTTCCTGATGACCGCCTACCACTGCTCTTTATTTAGTCCTAAGCTTTCTAGATCATTCTGTATTTTATAAATATTTTAACAGCATACACGTAGGAAGAAAAAAACCTCCCAAATGTTAAAATATCCCTTGTTCTAAGGAAAAAAAAAATTAAAATTCATGCTGCTGGCCTAACCCTGATTTCATCAGTCAGTGTCTAGGTCACTGGTACTTCAACCAGCTTATGCTTTAGCCAGCACTTTTGCAAACCTCCCTTTGCCAAGACTTATCAGCTTCAGGAACAGCCGAATCAAACAGCTTCCAAAGATATATTGCTATTCCTATAAATACTGATGAAGGGAACATCTGTTATTCTCTAGGTTGATTATTTTTTCCATGTCTTTATTTCATAAAATTAATGTTTAACTATTTATCATGTGCGACCCAAATTTATCCAAGTTTCTGACAGATCAATGTGAAAGCAGATTAAATTACATTCATAGATGTTATTCTAAGGATTCCTCTCTGCCCATCAGTCTTACTAACACTCATTTTAACACACGAAGATTATGAGTTCAAATCTGAATTACCCAATGTTATAATCAAGTTATTAATTATATCTGATTAAAAAACTCCATCCTATGAGTGATTAAATATTTTCAGCAGTTTTGCAGAATAAAATTAGTATATTTTAAAAAGCTACAAAGTAAGATATAGTAATACAGCATTACAACTAATAATTTTAATAGTTCATTTAAGTTAGTTTTACCTTGATATAATGAAACATTTGAATTGTAAAGTCATCCCTGGAGTTTTCAAGAATAAGGGTACCACCCATGTTAGAAGTGGTGTTGTGAAGGTCAAAAATAAGGTCATACGCATCATCACTACCTTTTGGACCAAATATATCATTGATTTCCTGAGCCCTTCTCACTTCATATGGAATATCTTCCACCACTGTCCTGCTGTTAATATCAGTACAAAGAAATTAGTGAACTCATTCCATGGCTTTACAGTCAACAAAATATGTATAACCCTTTTTTTACTTTAATTCCATAACTGACCTATTTAATTACCAAACTGTTAAAACTTGATAAATTTGTCCTTGAAAAAATAAAGTATGGTTATTAAACAGGCCTTACTATTATGTATCTTGTACAGAAAGGATAGTAAGAATTTTTCAATCTGATTTCAGCTGGAGACTATTTACTTCTCTCTCATTTCTTTACATCCCAAAATTTCCTCCTATGCAGAAGACTAACTCAAAATTTATTAACAATTTAAATTCCAAGACTGGATCCACCTCCACCTGAAGACAGTTTTCAAATATTGGTCCTTGCCCTTTTACCTTGGGGTATCAGTCATAAGGTCTGTTGTAAGTTACTTCTTGTCTTCTTGTATTCTGATCAGACTTTTGCCATCTCTTGTTTTGAGCCCTCCTGACCCTCAGAGCTCACAGAAGTTTTTGCTACCTCAACTCTATTCCTCCAGAGTTCTAATACACATAATCTCAGGTGGCTGCCTCTACTACACTTTGAAAAAGATGGCCTTAGCCTAAGGCAAGGTGTGAGATCGTCTTCCTGTCTAAGGGGTCTAGAGAAAACTGGGGTGTGACACGGAGTTCTGTCTCGTATTAAGTGCATGAAACTGCTCTAGGTTCGGGCTTGTTCCACATAGATGGCAAATCTGGTTCTGGTGGCAGGCTCGGCATGCTAACCAAGTACTATTTAGAAACACCTAATATTTTTTGTGTTAAAGTCAGGGGTTTTTTTCTCAATATAGGTAAGGTTTGGTGATTTTTTAATTTTGTAAGAACTACTGATACTAACTTGCGTAAAGAAAAGTTTGTTAAACAATAACAAAACACCTTACTATCTGCATGGGTATTTAAGGAGCAGAAATTGCTGAGAAAAATTATGGGATCACCACTGCAGAGTCTTAGGAAATTGCAAGACATCTGTTAGGAATGTCTACGTTATCTAGTGGTGGGACATGAGATGGATTATCACTTTATGTGAGCCCTTCAAGCTCCTTTTTCCTCTTTTTATGATTCTGTCATCACATAATCCACCTATGTATTCTTGAATTCTGTCTTTGAAATGCAAGGTGTCTTCACATAAGACTCTTACATACTTCTTATTGAAGCAAATGGGACTTCCACCATTATTACTTACGTAGAATCAGGATTTCACTCTACTTTTTCTTATATTGTAATGTCATCTGTAATCTTGGAAAGGGATCAGGTGAAGGTATTCAAACTGTCAGTAGTGTTGTAATAGAACTAGACATCTTAATAGGATTTCCTAACTAATATTAGTTAAAAAAATAAAGACAACCTGCAGGTGTCTTAATCTGCTATTTTTTCTCAAGTGTTCTGTATTCAAAGCAGCTGAAAACAAACCAGCCCACTTTTTTTCTAGATATTTGTCCTAAGTAAGCAATTAAAAGAGTGGCCGTAACACTTACGTGCCGAAGAGCCTGTTTATATAATAAACAACAAAATTCAAAGATGAAAAGACATGCAGGGCAAGAATAACAACGCTTATGAAACATGTAATAGATATTTCTTCTAGATATATTAACCTTTACCATTAAAACCTTTCTGAAAGATAATTACCTGTTTAGCATACAACTCTACCCAGCATAGGAATGTTTATACCACAAAGTACTCATCTGGAAAAGATGCCTCAGCAGCAGAGAAACATAAAATCCCATCAAAAAATATAAAATTAATATTTTACCATAATCATAGATTATATTCTAAAATAATGATTCAACTTTATTGAGACTTTTTGGCTATGACTTTTGTCATGGAATGCATTCTAACTTAGTTAATTTCAAGTTTTGCTCTTTTACTATATATAACTGAAATCAAAAACACATTCCTAATTCATATGCCATTGTTTCAGATGCACCTTTAAAGTACTTTATCTGCTCTATTCCTGCAAGTATAATTGTATTTAGAAGAACTCTAAAGCCAAGTTGCACAAGATGACATGAGAAATAATTACTCTGCAGTTCAAAACAGCAATACTTCAGTTTACACAAATACAGCTATCTAATACTAATTTAAAATGCTGTGTTCATGTGTTGGTTTGAGACTTGTTTTACTAGCAACAGTTTTAGAATGAATCTGTTAACCACTCATGCAATTTGTCCTTTTTGGGTTAAAGGTCAGTAATTTCAGTTATGTGACTGCACAGTTAAAACAGTAGTGGAACTTGTGGTAACTTTTTAATCTAGAAAGGAGGCTCCTTATAATTAAAAAAAACCCACCACCCAAACAAAAAAAACCCCAGAAAGTACAACTATTCTTACCCAAGATTATCGGGGTCAAAAACACGGTTCAGATCACAGTCAATGTATCTAGTACACTTCTTCACAGCTCTTGGGTTGGTAAGAAATGGTTTCACTTCCATTCCTGGTCTTTGGATCTCATCTCCATTCTCTTGCCAGTGCTTGACCAAAAATACCCCCGATAACTCATTGCCATGTGTTCCCCCGAAGATAGCGACCCGTCTTACCGGAGGTTTGTCAACAACAGAAGAGGAAGTCATGCTTTTCAGCAGCTCTAAGAATTGCTGAAAGCAAAACAGAAAATAATGATAAAGTAAAACTTTTGTCTCCGGAGAGAGGAAAAAGAAAGAAAATCTTTTTACTCTTTTAAATAGGAAATTCGTTATGCCTGTTTAGATCCAATGTGAATGAAAGTGAATTAAGATTTCTCTAACTTTTAGACTCCCATTGTGAGGCGGGGAGTTGCCAACCTGACACTCCTCCCTCTCAAGGAGCCGTCCCCTTCACTTACCGTACATCTCCAAGTCTGTTAATGGTACTGTTACACAGTTCAAAAGTTAACTTCTGCAGGCAATCCCAGTATTATATCGTATCTAGGTAAATCCTGTACTGATGACTGTGAAAATACTTCTTTAATTTAAACTTTAATAATGCACTTAAATATCACTGATGTTTTTTCATTATAAACTAGGTGTAACAAGTATACTCATGTATGTCTGAAGCTACATAAACATTACAGTATACAAGGGCAGAATGATTTAAAGTCAGCAAAAACAGTAGAATATGAATCATATCTTGGCTCTAGATCAACACATAATGCTGAAACATCAAGTACTTTCATCTAAAAAAACAAGAACAGCTGAGTTCCTCAAAGCATGTTGTTGCTTGTATAACCTTTTTTGTTTTATATTTGAAGAACAATGATTAGAAGGAGCACTAGCTGAAATTAAAGTTGAGTTTATCCACTAATGACCTACCTAGCATTCCTGGCTCTAGTTCTATCTTGGGATCTGCTAGCACGGATCTCTAACACACTGAAACAACTGTCAGTGACAACCCTTCTAACTTCTGCAATCTCTTATAAAAAAAGGAAATAGATATAGACCACAATGGCACGATTTTTATGTTTCCTCCCCCGCTTCAAAAATTTAGTTACTAACTTCTTCCATTTCCAAAAGTACTCAAATGGGCTTCTGAGGGGGAAGTTAAGCCACAGAGTAACCCTAACTCCCATTGTAGGATCCAAACATCAGAATAAAAAGTCTTAACAACAGGAAATAAGTTTTACTGCTGTAAATGACAGAAATATTTGTAATCACACAAATATAAAATATGTTACATTGCAAGGGAATAAAGAATATTTATTGACCAATTCCTTTTTTTAAAGATTATACTTCAGTGACAGAGAATATTTGGCTAGTGCCTGGAAGAGACTTTATAACCCAGGCTGGTGGACTGTAGGTCTATGAAAAGAAAGCTAAGCATAGGATTTATCGAGGCAAGTTCTGCCAGAAATATATTTCCTACAAAAGTTGCTCTCTGTGTTTCAGCTTATGCACACAGGTTTGCTGAGCCTTACAGCAAGTTAATACAGAGAGACTGTTTAAACACTCAACTGTATTACTCCTGTACTTAGCAGCTGTCAGATATTTAATCATAGTAAGTAATTTATTAAACAAAGCAGTAAAGTTGTATTTTACAGCACTGGACAGTCTGTACTGTCCTTTGACCACTGTTCTCTGCAGCAGTGGTGCCAACACAGCTATTTATACGCTGTCTGGAAAAATGACTCACTCCGTGAATCTCAGTTTGCTGAATGTAAATACAGCAGTCTGAAGGAATGAAACGTGCAGTGCTGGTACACATAGTTTATCTTTTCTTGCTAGTGGTACAGAAACAGTTATAATTCCTTGCAAAACACTGAATGAAATGCAGATTTGTCTGTGTACTTACCTCATTTAACATGCAAGTTGGTCTCTTAAGAAGAGCTTTCCTAGGAAGATAAAGCGCATTTCCAATCATGAGTTTAGGAACTAAAGCCATGGAGGTTTCTTTTATACCCTTAGAACAACCTAACTTCCAACCGGCTTTTAACTCCTGGTCTCCCAGAACATTACAAGCACCCGTGAATTTGTGGTATAAATGCAGACACTTGAAAAGCTTTCACTTTTCTGAATTAAACATCAGGACAGATCCCTTATTCCTCTGCTTTGCCAATGCTTACACTTTGAAAAATTACATAGCATCACCTTTAGATCATTAAGAATTTGGGTTAGTTTTAAATACTACATACAAATATCTGGTAGTGCATCTGAAAGCTTAGGGTGCGTGCCATGAGCTGAAGTGCATACGCAATAGAGTAAGCACAGTGAAGCCTAGCCATTAAAGCCACAAAGGTGCATATCAGAAGTGGGACCTGGCTCACTAAAGCCTTCAAAGGCTGAGGAAAATGGATTACAATAAAAGGACAGGCTCCAGTCCTGCCAAGTGCTGAGGTTTTACACAGGAACCTGTCAGAAGTTACATGGTTGAAAACAGCAGTGTGTAAAACCCAGCACAACAGCATAGTTTTATTTACAGCCATGCTTGTGTCACACGTTTGCGGGGTCTCTCAGTTAGTTTTATTTACACCCATGCTTCTGTCACACATTTATGGGCTCTCTCAGTTTTATTTACACCCGTGTTTCTGTCACACCTTTGCGGTCTCTCAGCTCCTTCCCTGCGTTGAGGGCGGCCACGTCCCAGCTCCGGGCGCCCTCTCCCTGACGGCCTCTCGCGGCCCACTGCGCATGCACCAGGCGCCTCTGACAGGAGGGCGGGAGTCAGCCCCTTCCCGCTCTTTTCTCACACACACAGGCGCGAGGGCGTGGAGGCTTGGTCCGTTATTTTTGGCGGGCTTCACCTCAGTGCTCTTCTTCAGAGCCCGGCAAGGAGTTCAGGCTCCTTTAGCTTACAGCCGGCACTGCTGCTGTGGGAAGCACTGCAGAGGCTTAGCCTGGTATCTTCCCTTCCCCATCCTTAGCTGACTTTATTTTCTACAGCTTTAGCTCTGAGTTTTGGCTTGCTCAGCCTTAAGAGAGGACAGAAAGCAAAACAGTACTGACTAAAATCCTACGCAACACCAAAACTGGCTTCATAAACTGAAGCATCAAGTTCATAAGTTTTTATTTTACGATTTTATCATTTGCTGATAACCATTAGACTTCATAGTGCTACCAATACAGTTTAAACCGTGTAACAGCAATATACCAGAAGCTGCTGTAATGTCACACATGTAATTGATGCATCTTATAGAAATAAAGAGGAAATTGATCTATTAGTCCATCAGTGGTAGGTATTTGAACTTAATTCTTATCCACATGTTTAATAGCTGCATGTGGTTAACTGCCAATTCAAAATAAATGTGGAGGTAATGCCTTATATTATTTATACACACAAGAAAGTGGTATTATTCAAATGCCACTAAAAGCAATATGCACCAGTAAATAAATTATAGAATAGTAACTAATGCTACACAATGGTCTGTGTCGTATCCTCAATGTATACAGCAATATATAGACATTTACTATAGAATTAGATTAATCAGAAAACAAATATCGCCACCTCAGCTGCGCATACGTGTTAATTTGTGTCACTGGGTATGCAGAGGGTTAAGAGAAACTGCTGTAAAACCACATAGAATTTGGATGTATTTATCACATGATTTAGTTTACTTTGTCTGCTTATCTAACTTCCATACAGCAAATTTGGAGAAATCAATAGTATTACCTATTAAGATACGGCAAAGAAATGAAAAGGAGTCTAGCTGATGCTTCAACTCGCAGCACAGCAGGTACCGTCCATTCTTGTGCTTTATAATTCATACCTCATTATGCTTTTATATTTGTATATACATACACACACACACATACAATATTCATATGGGATATTCAGTCCTACACCCCCATTTTCCAAGTGGAATTGTGGGGGTATTGCAGCACAGGGCAAGATTTTGGAGTCAGGTGACTGATCACTAAGGGTAATGTTGCATTAATGGGATTATTTGCCCGACAGAAAGCTGGCAATATAAATTCTGTGAGGTAATGGCTGGTCTGTTCTGTGCTTTTGAAATGTAATTCCTATGGGTGCTGTAAAATAAGTAATTTTATTTACATATTTTAAGTGTAGATTGTGTATCCTTTTGTTATTAGTATAGTATTATTCAAATTTCGATTTTAGGTTGTCTGCCTGTACCTCTGTTCAATCAGAAAAAAAGAAACAGACAGCCCCTAACTTCAAATCCACTCAAAAATGAGCCAGGTGCCAGTTCTGGGACTCGTACTTACGACTTTTCTCCCACATCATTTGGTAAATAAGATTTTTTTTTTTTTTAAATGGCTCTAAATCCAAATAAATCTTAACTTTATGATTGTATTTTATTAAATTAGACATTGTCTTTATCAAGAACTGTGTGCATCCTTTATGGTTATTTCTGAAAAGTTCATTATGTTAAAAACGTCCTCCAGGAAATTTCTTTCTCCTCTATACAATTGAGCTTTTTATATTTTGTGCCTAGAGGGAGTTTGACTCTTTGTGTGTTAGAGAATGAAGTAGCACTGGCATTTAAATAGAGTCTCTTGAAACTCTGACCTTTTGTTTTCAGCTGATTTCAATCAACATTCAAGTCCTGTGTTACAAGAAGAAACATTTATAAGATGTCTTTCTTGTAATTCAGAAGGGAAGTTCTGTTCTTCAAATTGTGCTTGGAAAGAAAGATGCAGAATTCTGCCTTTAGTACTTTTTAATGTGTTACTTAGAGTGAAAAATGTGCACTTACAATAAAGTAAAAGTTTCTTTGCTATTAAGTTGAATGCCTGTAACTTAGTCATTGTCTAGAGAAGCAGCCTACTTGTTAGAAGTTCCCTTACAATTACAGATATCAAAGAACGTATCCACATTCAATCCTTTATCTTTTGAGAATTAGGCTGGGGAACTGCAGACATGGAAGTGACTGAACTACAGAAAGCAGCAAACAATGGGTATGTAAAAGCAGTTTATTTGTTACTTATTGGTTTTTATTTGTGCACTCATTGTTTCACAAACTATGGTCCATGTGTTTGTCCTACAATAAAGCTGCTACTATGTCACTGGTACTTTAAACTTATCTTTGAAAGCCAAACAGAATATCAGATGGCTCCTTCCCTTATGAAACCACCAAATGCACCAAAGGCTAATTTAGCAAACATTGGAAAAAAGGTATATGCCTGCAGGTTGGTGAAGTCTTTAATTTTTATCTTTCTTTGACCAAAATTGTTCTTGTGTGAAAGCATATTTTACATTTTTTCCACATTCTTGTAGCATTCAGAGAGACTCTTTTCATTCTCAAGTCATCACTGTAATTCCATTGTGGTTATGAGCCAAAATACTGAAATGAAGTATCTTTCCAGTGTACCTAATTAGGCCTAAAATCTAGCCTTATTACTAGGCCTAAAATTCACTCTTGTCTTAAAAGTTTATTGAATTTTACTGGTCTTAGATGTACTTTTTTGAGTTTCCAGGTTTCCCCTTCCCTTGAAGTTCTGCCCACTTTTAAACCAAAATTATCAATAGACTCAAGTAAGTCTCTGTCAGTGTACATTAGGATAATTTTACATCAAACCATTTAATCCAAACTGAATAGAATTGTGAACTCTGTGCTTTTATGAACCAGAATTGCAAATTCAGATGCCCAGAGCTGGCAGGAAAACTTTCAGCAATGTTATAATCACACTTGTTCTCTCTTAGCTCCTTCTATTCCTTTCCAAAGGCAAAAAACAATGAATGTTTCAAAAAAGTGCCTTCATAGGCAGAGTGGAACAGAGGTGGAAAGAATTTCTTTATACAGTGAAGGGTCAGCACTAAAGTTTGTTGTCAAATTACTTCTTTGGTGATGGTAGAAGAATTCAGAAATATCATTGTCGGAAGAAACTTTGGTTATTTTATTTTAGAATTAGGAAAAGATGTGAATCAGAAAGGATCCCTTATGCCTGGCAGGACGATAATTAAGCAAGCTTTTAATGTCTATTGAATTCAGCTGCATTTAAGCACAGCTGTGATAGCTGCCCTGGTTGTGGATACATTTAAGCACATACTCAGGTGTTTTGAGTCAGAATATTTAACAGATATTTTTAAAGCTAAGCCAGTAGTACACAAATTACTTTTACGTACTTTAATTACATATCTGAGTATTCAGAGTAGATATTGTGATACTGAACTATGTCTAACATTGTACTGCAGGGAAGAAAAGTCTCCCAGTACTAAAGTTTGGAACAGAAATAAGTATGCTCCTCTAAGTAACACAGCAGATTCAAGATCCAATAGTGGAATTATTCGGAAGTCTGAGAGCCATTCAAATAGTGTGAAAACTGTTCAGCACCAAAAAAACCCTGGTAACCATAATCCATCGCAGCATATCAAAACAGAAACCAGCCAGACATACACATCTAGAGAACAATGGCCAGTGAAACCTAACAATGTTTCAAGAAGTCTGCAGGATTATAGTCTGGCATATAAATTTAACCACAATACTCAGGAAAATAAAATGAATGAAAAACAATTTGATTGTGTTCCGGAAGACAAAAGTCAGGTAAACTTATAGAGAGAGTTAATAGGAAGGTACAGTGAAGGAAACACTATAGAAAAAGAAAGTGAGGAAAAATAAGGGTTTCATCAGTGCTATCTGCTTTAGTAAACACTTAAATTTCTGAAAATATAGAAATTAGATTTTTAAATTTTAATAATCTGCAATCCTCAGCATGATTGTATAAATTGACAGGGAATTATTCATGTAGTTGGAACAAATACTCTAATTTTAACGTAAATTTTTTATATTTAACATAATATATATAAATGTCTGCACCTTTTAATTGTGTGTCTATCTCTAACTTGAGTTTTCATCTTCCTCTGAAAGGAAGTTTCATCGTCTCAGTTAAAAATTAAAGAAAAAAAGAATTCTTTGCGAATCATATCTGCAGTCATTGAAAGTATGAGGCACTGGAGTCAGTATACTTATAAAACTGCACTATTATTTGAAGTTTTAGGTAAGCAAGATAGATTTTGCATAACTAATAATAATGATAGGACAACAGACAAGAAAAATGTTATTAACTGTAGGAACAATAGCTGAAATACTTAAAATGACAAAACCCTGGCTATCAGAGGTTACTAAAATAGGTAGAAAATTAATAATTCAGTCATCTTCCAACATTTAAGCTCTTTCTATCCTGTTTTCATTCCTTGTTTTTGGAAAGCGTTACAATAAATGTTCCTGTTTAATAGGAACCTTCTGCAGAGAGGTACAGTTTTAAAGTAATTTTTAGTACAATTAATCTAAGAACAAATTCAAGTCTGGAGTACTGTTAAATATAGATGACTTTTAATATGTTCCACTTTGCATTTTAATTGATGTTATCTTAGAAATGAACATGACAAAAGAGTGAAATGACTAAATTTTAAATCAAGGTGAATAAGAAGATACAATGTAATGGCATCTCAGAAAACTAGTATTTTGACAGGGTTGCAAATCCTTAAAGTGGATTTGCATATGAAGATAAATAGAACTTAAGAGAATTGTGTTGTGCTCTGTTTAACAAGGGAATAACCTCTATGCAGTGACAGTTATGAAAACCACATTGTGTCAGTCAGTTTAGAGAGACATCGTAAACAATTGTACTTTTTAAAGATGATGTAAAGCCCGTAACTGTTATTGGAACTTCCAGTGCTGTCAGCACAAGTTCTCACCGAACGCTGATGCTGACTTTGCATCTCTTAGAGCTTTTGTGTAGGAAATGCTGTCATGGGATCTTTGTGTATCATGCTCAGTACTACACTGATGTTTATATCATGATTCATTTTTGCTAAATGGTATAGGCACGCTTGATTCTGCAGTCACACCTGGAGCATATGGGGCAAAGAATTTTCTTTTGAGAGATGGAAAGGAGAGTCTACCTTGTGTGTTTTATGAGATTGTAAGTATTCTGTGTTCGTACATGACATGGACACCACTAGCTATTGCCCCTTCTATGAAGCTAATAATATGTTCTGATAAAATAGAATATTACAGTGCAAAAGGAACACTGGATGCTTATACCATATTGTTCCCAAACTGGCCTAGAGCAATAATCCAGTCACTATTTAGGCATCCTCAGAGTTCTGTTTCAGAAAAAAAGCTCCTAAGTAGTTGGTAAGAGCAAAAAAGCTGATGATCCTTCTATGTTTGATGTAGTCTTCAGAAAC
Source organism: Porphyrio hochstetteri (assembly GCA_020800305.1). Classification (NCBI taxonomy): domain Eukaryota; kingdom Metazoa; phylum Chordata; class Aves; order Gruiformes; family Rallidae; genus Porphyrio; species Porphyrio hochstetteri. The sequence goes on from CM036925.1 coordinate 2,666,331, forward strand.
TAGGTGTTTTGAAAGCTTTTGTATTAGGTGATATAATTTCTTTATTTTTTTATTATGCTTTTGATGAAGGACCGTGATCTTCCAAGACTAATTAGAGGTCGAGTGCACAGGTGCATGGGAAACTATGATGCAAAGAGGAACATTTTCAAGTGCGTCTCTGTAAGACCAGCAACTGTTCAAGAACAGAACACTTTCCAAGAATTTGTTAAAATTGCAGATATGGATATGACAGCATATGTAAAAACAATGAAAGAAATTTAAAAGTCAGAATGGATGTCCAACTCTGATTTTCACTGATCATTACCTATGGACATTGTAAAGCACTAAAACTAATTCTGAAAATTGAGAATTGAAAATATCACTATGCTGTGTTAGCCAACAAGTGTTAGTAACAATGTTTTGTTTCCACTATTACTTTTCATAGCTTATATTTCCCAGTAAAATATGGAATAACAGGGGTTTGTTATGTAGTAGATTAGACTTTACAAGAAAAATTCTAACTTAAAATATTGACTTTTTGCAGTAGTGCAAGTGTCTTAGAAAGAGATCAGCAGTACTAATTCAGATTCTGATTGTTTTTCATTATCTTCAATTTTTAGAAATTCCTTCAATACCTATTTCAAAATGTGTAGTATATACTTCTTTTGAGGAGTATTTGGTCAAAGTTTCATAGCAAATAAACATCAACAAAGTTCTCTTTGTCTCTGCATGTTGCTCTTTGGTAGAAACTAAGACAGTAGTCTTTATTCTACTTCAGTTCCAACTAACAGGTTCCCTTTTGTTTGCTGGGTTACAAGAACACGTGTGAAAACTGTTCTAGGAATGAACATACTACAGAAAGATTTCACAGGATGCACCTGTGTATATTAGGTATTCATATGGTTCCCATTGATATGATACCCAATTCATGGGAGTTTTTAAAATAAATAATCAGTATAACACCTGTATAAAACAGCAACAGACCCTGAAGCTGTAGGGAGATTGCTCAAGGCCACAGAGGAAGTTGGAGAGAAATAATTATTTGAACCTTTGCCACAGAAACATCTTTCACAAGGGATGGACCATGTACACGTTTATGTGTCTTTGGCTTCAAACATTAACTTTCATAGATTATTCCTGCTGTTTCTATTTCCTTATCCCCTTAGTTAGCTTCCCTACTTCAATAGATTTGCACCTAATCTGTTGGGAATTGTAAAACAAAAGAGTTGTCAAGAAAATAGTAAACAGTGGGATTTTTTTTTCATTTATTTTATTATACAGTGTTGGCAATTGGAAATTTCACATTTAAAATAATTGAAATATTGTATCCAACAAGTCAAATACGGAAAACAGTTAATATTCTAAAAAGGAGCCAGCTAGTCAATGCAGAAACACATTAATGGAAAATACAGCTTTTAGTTACACTTAAAAAATTATAGATTTTGAATAAAACTCGAACCTGGTCCAGTAAATCATTTGACTTATAACAGGAAAACGCTTTTACAGTTTAACGCGCAGACAGTCTTTGTTTAAAAAAGTGATCTGTCAGTGTTAGCACATGGATTGTTAGCAACACCCCCCTACTACTGCAGCTGAGGATCTAATGTGTATGCTTTATTAACTGTTGTGCAAATCACTTGCATTATCATCTCCACCTTCTGTACTAAGCTGGTTCTGAGCATGGATGTTGCAAGGAGAGTTGTAGAGGTCATATACATATATTTGATCTCCTTCAGATATTATAAAATATTAATGAAAGTTCCAAATGGAAGTGTTAGCTTAACTTATAAAGGATGTAGAGCTTGATGATGTTTGCAACAGATGAAGCTGAGTTTTAAGTAAAGGGTTTGGCACAGCAGTGTTTTATATTTTAAAACTCCACTGTACTGGTAATTTAAAACCACAAAGGAAATTTGAACTATGGGACCAGACCTGCAAGATTCTGTGCGTGTCATCAACGTCACACAAATGTCATAGTCCTGCTGATTTCAGTTGAGTGATTGATGGTTCCAGTTCTGCACATGCGGAGGAGATGTTAATAAGTGATGACAGGAATAGGTCATTTGTGTTATGGCTGTTAATAAAAATCTAAAATAATTTCACTTTCAGTAAGTGTTTAGATGTTTGCAAAAAAGAAAAAGTTTTCTACTTTACACTAACAAATCACTTTTTCTAGTGAAACATTAAGTGAACAGTATTAAACATTACACAAAACAGAAAAAACCTTACGTAATACAGTTTATACACATTACTCAACGTTTTTCAGTTGTTGGTTGCTTGGTTTTAACCATATTGATCCTGTCTTGTATAATGGTTCTAGGGTAAAGGCACAGGTTGGTTAGGAAAGAAAAGCCTGCATCTCTGTCTCTCTACTTTGCAATGATGATTTTCTTTTTACATGTCATTTGTTATTCCTCACTTTTCTGACTCTTGTATGAAAATTATCAATTTCAGTCATTCATTAAAAAAAGTGTAAGACATTACTGAAAAGTACACTACAGAAGTGACTGAAATTTATTCTTCTCACTCTAGAGGCATTCCTTCAACCTATTTTGTTAAATATTTGGAAGATTTAATTCCTTAGTCGCTGTGAGCAAAAATGCATAGCACGTTCTCTCTCTTTTTCAGTGTGCTTAATTCTTCACTGAAATCTGTATTTTCAAAGACTAGTGATGGATCTTACTAAGTTTACGTGCAGAATTTGCTTTTAGAGTGCAGAAAAATGTCAACAGCAGACAATTCTTTTGGAAAACAATGCAACGTTCCATTGAAGATTAGAAGGGTGAGGAATGTAAACAAGACTGCAGAAGTCTTTGACATTTATTAAAATAACACAGTGATTGTTCCATCTGTTTGCATTTTCTTATACATCCTCAACATGATTCTGTCTGTCCCTTCATGTACACTTTCCAATTTAAAAAAAAAAAATAAATTAAAATTCAGGAATCAGTTGGACTCAGCTAAGTGAAGAACAATAAATTTGATCACTTGGTTTCTGCCAAAATACAAAACTAAGAAGTACAGCTCTGAATTAAATATAATCTATGTTATTATTTCCTTTTTAATAAATAATAGAAAGAAAGATGACAATAGAATTAGAATTCAGGTTCTTTTAAATGAAAAACAGAATGGTGGGGTGAGGTTAGAACCCGATGTTTCTTTTGCTTAAGGCAATCAAGTGCACTTAATTCAGTGCTTGATAATAATGAATTCAGTGCTGTTGTGGAAACCAGACTTCACAAATTTCACAGACAAACTCATGAAATATGGCCATTGGCTAGTTCTGACATAGCATCGGATTCTCTTTAGTTGTGGTCAGTAGCATTTAATTTCTTTTTTTTTTTTTTTGTCTTTCCACTAATGGGCTCTTACTGGTAATGGGAATACTAGAATCTAGTTTGTTCTGTCTAAAAGGGTCATCGGGCACATACATTTTTGTAAACAGAAATTTTCTTTTTCTTTTTGACCTTAAAAAACAAAAAACAAAAGCCAAAATCTACACTTGTAATAGTTCAAATAATATTGTAAAAAATCCACCTAAAATTATAATTTAAGAAATATCAAAAGCAAATTTTTAGCATTTTTTTTCCCTGTTGTTAAACTATTAAATCAGCCTGAAGCCTTTGGAAGTCGCTGGATCTTTCTCTTAAAAAAAGTGATCTAAATTTTATGCAAGTCTTCATGAAGAGGACTCTAAATCTTGGATCAGTATTACCAAGTGTGCCGACAACTTACACTATGTGGGTAGCACTAGTACATATAGGGTAAAATGAAACCTTTTCCTTGCATACAATTCATTTTAAATATCAATCTCAATTTTAAGCCCTGGCTACTAGTAGGTGCTTTTTTCACAAATCAAAATAACTGTAACAAAATATCATTATGGATTTTTAAATTATTGGGATCATAAAAGTTTAGATATTTAATAATATATAAAAAGTGAATTGAACCTTTTAAAAGACTTACGATTTTGAGACACGAAAGAAACTGGGAGGTAGACAGATGTTTTGAGGATAAACAGATATTTTTTTTCTCTAAGGCATTATGCCACTATATGTTTAGAGCAGTATAAAGGCTGCTGATTAATCTTATTTCAATTCCAGAGTGTTCGCTGCTCATACTTACGGAAGACTAGCAATGCACTTTTGGTCTTTGTGAATCTGACCTTCTCTTCCCCAGCTCCTCTCTTCTCTCTTAGCCATACAGCTAAACGGAAGTGCTATAGCAATTTCTGCCCATTGCCTGTAGACAGGAATGTTCTGTTCTTAACCAGTAATAAAATACTATAAAATAGTAGGTATTGGAGTCGGAGATATGTGCTCTTTTGGTGCATATTTTGCAAAGAATGGTAAAAACACAGACAACATGACCCCAACAATTGCCAGCATATACCCCCAGCCAATCTGGCAGTCTCCTGCATAGTAGATGTCTGAATTCTCACAGAATCTCTTCACAGTAGCAGAGTTGAAACCAAAAGGGTAAACCAAAAGCCCAGAAGCCATTATGAACACTAGAGAGGAGAAAAAGAAATACAACAATTATTATCGAACACTTAATTACTTTGAAAAAGCTTCCTTCTTTTAGAAAGGCAAATGTGTTATATTAAAATCAATGGGAAAAGTCAGAGCTCAAAACTTGTGACTGTCAGATCCTCTTCCTTTTCACTGCTCTTAGGGACAGCAGTGCCATAGCGGTAGCAAGTTGGCACTGGGCTTTTTTTCAAGAGAATGGTTGCCCATTACATAACTTCAGCAACGTTGTTATCCAAATTATGTAGCCATTTAAAAAGTAAGATGATTCAGCTACAGTGGAATCCAGAGAAGAATCCCTAGGCTTGCAGATTCCAAGCCAGCTCGATTCTCTTCCCAACAGCATTTTTGTTCTTGAGACAAACAATTACTCTGTTCTGCCAAGTAAAAACTTTCCATGAAAGAGTTTAACTGGAGTTTCTCAGTTTCTGCTCATTATGTTCCGATAATGTAAACGCTTTCTCATTATTCACATTTGACCCAAAGATTATGCGATGAAAACCAATACAATCTGTCTTCTTTTTATTTAGCTTTTAGCATTGAAGTCTTTCAGGATTTTTTGAGTTTCCTCTGTAAACTTGAGGATTAGAAAAACTTTCAACCTAGGGTTGAGACCAAAATTATTAAGAGCTGAAATTGCCATATAACCTAGTCTTGACAGCCTGGGCTCTAAAAACATACGATGAATCTAACAGGATATGCTGTAGCAATCTAAAAATTGAGTAAGTAAAGGCACAGACTTAAAGCAGCAGGAAATCTCTCCCAGTGACTGATCTTGTATCTCCTTATAGCCAACATACTAGCAAATTAACCCAGTGCATAAAGAAATATGTCTAAAATACAAAGCTTAGCCACCTCTTGACGCTGGAAAGCCAGACTTGCCTCCTGCAATTGCACCCTATTCTCTGTTAGCTTTTAATAGAACTCCACAGATTTTACAGTCTTTAATAAATTCATGTTACATTTAAATATCATGGCTTACCCAATTATTATAATGAGCAGCAGAACTACTTTTCCAGCTTTGAAAATACGACTGCCAAGGTATACATCACCACTATGATAAAGCTGTGGGGAAGTACTCTGGGCGCAGTTTTCAGAGCCAGATTTTGCCCACCTGGGAAGTCAGGAGGGGCTGAGCTAGGCCGAGGTGAGGGGTTAATGCCATCCCACCTCTTGTTTGAGAGAACACAAAGAAACCATTTTTTCTTTACTATCCTTCCTGCTAATGAATTACTGTTGTCTTTAAAATCTGTGGGCTGTTTTAAAAGGCTTTATTTTATGTACCAAAAGATAGCACGAAGCAATCCCTTTCCCTGCCTTCCCATTCTTCCAGGATAGTGTTTTGTTCAAACTCCAGGTGGATTGTTAATGATTCAAGAATAGTGGTAATCAGGATTAATGGCTATGTTTGAGCTGATAGATAATTCATAACCAGCAAACATCTAATGAAACATTAAGATGAAAAACAAACACTGCATGCTAGTCTTGGTATTTGTAATTGCCTTTCAGGTCGGGTATGTGCATATTACTCCAATTATAATATTGGAGCAGCTTAATCTTAAAAGTATCCACTAAGAAAGGTCAATCACTCATTAACCATTTTTAATTAAAAAAAAGAAGAAGAAGAAAAATCTCTAATAAGCTTGAGGGCTAAGTGAAGTAAAAAAAAAATAAAATTAACACATTCAGGCTGTAAAGTCCCTGAATAATTTAAATTAAACTTTTCCTTCTAGTCTAAATGGAACTGCTGAGATAATCCCTGGTACAAAACAATAAGACCAAGAAAATGGAAAGAAACAGGAGAGAAGCTGGAACAGAAGAGACTTGCCAGTCTGTTCCTCTCTAGAGTAATTCATGGATGGGTACGAAGAGATCAAGGTGCTTTTACCTGCCTTTGCTCCCACAGCCACTCTCTCTTCCTTTAAGCCTTTATGAATTTGGGGGTTTCAGTGGTTCCCAAGGAAAGGACACTGTGACCTTTTCCTCTTTCCAGGCTCAAGGTGGGTGATGGTGATGCTGCAGGAGCCAGTTAAGGGAACGGTCCTCCCCAATGTAGGCAGTGACTTGAGGACATCACACACTCCCTGATGTGCAGCCGGCTGCGCCCACTGTGGGTGCCCAGGGCAGGAGGAGGGAGCTCACAAAGCTCAGCACCACGTTCTTAGCAGCTGTGCTTGTGCATTTAGGCTCTAACATTAAACAAACGTACAGATGCTGAAGCTAAATGCCAAAAAGTGGTATTATGCAGATCTCCCTTACCTACAACATATGATAACACTAAAAACAGTGCAGCATGAAAATGTAATTAAAATTAAGCTGAAGTGGGTACACAAACATCTCATCTAGCAAAGGTCCTGGAGCTTTCCCAAAAGAAGGAACAGAGCTAAGGTCCAGCACACTTCCTTTGTTCAGTAGCACAGCCTGAAAGTCATGTCACACTCTTCACTGCCCAGGAAAATTCCCCGAGCACCATCACTGTGGGCAGAAACTATGGGAAGGATCTGAGAGAACAACCAGGAAAAAAGGGAGACTTTTTCTACCGCTGTTGTGAAGCTTGAGGGTGTTAAACCACTAAACTGTGCAACAAACTAAACCACAGACCTGTTCAGGTTGTAGCATTCACTCATGAGCTAACACAGCTTGGAAGTGGAACATTGTGCTACCTAAGAGACCGATGTTAAGTGGATATACAGCCTAGCCCCACTCGAAACCCAGGCTGCTCGACTGCATGAAGACTCAAAATAGCCCCTTCTGCAAACTGTTGGGCTGGTTTGCAAAGGAAAGCAAGCCAGCTTTAAGAGAAACAGCAACTGCTCCGAGCAAGAAACAGGTCTAAAATTAAAATTTCAGTTCACTCATCTTTTCAAAGCCAAAATAGTCCACACATCTCATTCGGCAAAAGAAAACATTATGCAGAACTGGAAGCAATAGTTTTATCATAAAATCCTTTAAACTTTGCTAACTTAAAATTTGCTGGTTTTCTGACACTATCTCAACCCTTTCCCCACTTCCCTTAGCTGTCCATACATATGTTTTCTTTCTGATTGGGTCACACAGAGTTATTTTGAAGGCTGTGCTTTACAATGCCACCAGTGTGTTGATTACCAGTTGGTGCTGATGCTGTATGGTGTGATTTAATGCAAGAAGCTTTTTGCTTTCTTCCTTTATTTTTTTCTTTTTTTCTTTTTTTTTTTTGAAGGCTAGAAATGATCTGTTACAGTACAAGTAATGTGTTCATGTATCAAACGGGCTAAAAAGTTACCCATGGTTTCATATCCTCAGGCATGTCATAGAATGACCTCATTATTCTCATTTAGGTGCCCTCTTTCTTACAGAGGCTCAAAATATTGAATAGCCTGTTATTATCAGCAGAAGCCAAGCTTTCAGAGGTGGTGCTAATGACTGCTTAATAGTGCTGTCTATCAGCAGTGCAGTTAGCTGGGGGAGCACACAAAGAAGCAGTGGGGCTCCATTTAGGCTCCTCATGTAACACGCCTCTGCATGGTTTTCTAACAATAAACATCACTTTAAAAGGTGTCAGAATACAGTAGTAAGTGCATCTTACTCTTACATGTAGTGTAATCCTGCTGTCATACAAGATGATGAGAAGACTAGACGACATATTCGGGCTTGTTCTATAGCATGAAGCACATGGAGCGTAGAGGGGACTGGCTGGTAAAATGGATAGTTGGAGGTCTTTTATCAACATGGCTTCACTGATCATTTGGTTCATTTCCCATCAGCTTATTGACTCTTGTTAAAAACATGTGGGTTTTATTATTATTATCTGACACATGGTGTTTTTTATTGCTAGGTCCTCGTCTCTGGACTTCTCACCAGTAAGTCACAGCCACTGCTGACTGCAAGGCAATTTAAAGTCAAGACCAGGCACACTGGTTCAACTGTAAGTCACTGTTTATTTCTGCTTTATAATCTTCCACCCTCCCAAACAGCTACAGTCGCTCCCGCATCCTCTTTACTTCACCGGTGTCCTAGAGCCAGGCAGTAAATGGCAGTTTCTCCTCTGAAGGGTTCTCAAGCTGAGGCAGGACCTCTTCCCTCTGCTCTTGCTCCATGCACAGGCCAAAAGGTTAAAAAATATGGTTTACCTATTTATTTTTTAAAAAGCAGAGTCCTGAATTTGTCAGTTTCTAATTAAAATTAATCAAGAGGAATAGGATGTTATTAGAAAGGAGGACATGTCTTTTTTAGGGCATTTTTTGGAAAAAGCTGTAAATTGTTGGTGATGATAATGAATCAGCGACTCTTCTAGTCAAGGAAAATAGCATTTTCTGCTAGTTTAAAATGTAATAATCTGTGACTCTTTGTCACTGCGATGGTTCGTTCATTTCACTAAGCTGCTGAAATACTGTTTAATTATTTAAATCTGTCACATGCCATGTTCAAGTTTATTTTCAACAAGCCAAGCCAAAGTTAATGCAGTTCTCCAGAGAGTGTGTAGAGGGCACCAACGTACAGCGCTCCTAAATACCTGGCACAAAAAATGGCTATTTCCATTTCCACGTCTTTCGGCAAGACTGATGGAGTTTTCAGTGTATGAAACAAATAATCAAATAGTTTTCTGTATTGCAAAGCAGGCAAGTGAAAATTTGGCTAAGCTGATGTGTATCCTTCCACGTGAAATGTTGAGATGGATTGAAATCCAGAACTGGGTAGCAAATACTGTAGAGATTCGAAAAAAAACTATTTTATTTGACTGTATTTGTTAATATCTTGAGATGATGTGTGGTAGTAGTGCCGATCACCAGTAGTAGAATATGATGTGTGCACGAATTATCTTTCTGATAATTCTTACCTGCTGTAAGAAGATTAGTTTGTCTTAGAAGTTTAATTCGCTTATTTTAGGAGTATATTATATTCCTGATACTTGTGACAGTGATGGATTAATTGCAAGATTGTGGGACATATCAAACAATCATTGGAATTAGGGCTGAATTGTAGGCCAGCAAGAGTATTATTCCAACCCTATTACAGATTATCACAGTCTTACCTCTTCTTGGAACATTTTTGTTGACAGAGCTTAATCTACCAAAACAGTTTTTACACATCTCATCAAGAAGTTTCCTCTCACATATAATCTGTTACCTGCCTTCCTAAAGCTGGCAGTTCATCTTATGCAGAATCAGTTGACTTTGAATAAGACATTTCCTCTCAAGTTTATACATTCTATTAATCTAATATATTTATTAGCTCCTCTTAAGCTTTTCTTTCTGTTTGTTTGATTTTACTTGCTTCATTTTAAATAAGAAAGCAGATGCTGACCCAAAGCCACAGGCACCCTAACACAAAGCCAGAAGTACAGCTAACATCTGAGCAGCAATGAAAAAGCCTTCCAACCAGTAATGGAGCCAGACATCTGCAAAATCATCACCTCTTATCCTCCTGCACTGGCTAGCCTACACTTGCTACTTCCCAGCACTCTTCCCTAGCAAGTATTTTTATAGCATGCCTGAAGGGTCACCAAAGTTGGGATATTTAGGATATAGACAGTGCAAGTTCCCTTGTACAAAAAGGAGACACCTATGTTTCTTCCAACCATCAGAAACCTAAAGACAATGCTAAATAAGAGGTCACAGCTGTTGTCAGTGATAGCAGTGCCTGAGTGAACACACAGAAACAAGATGGAATTTGGGGCTATGCACAAATTCGCATCTTTTTTGGCTATTTCAGAAGAGGAGGAATTACCTAGAGTAATTTTGGCAGAGTTGAAATACATTTAAATCAGCAGGCATAATTTCAAATGCCAATTAAGTATAAATAAAATGAATAGGAATGTGACAGGTCAAAGATAAACCAGACAAAACCCCACACTTATGGAAACAAAACTTTCAAGGGGTGAAGCAGAGAGGGATCACTGTTAAATACCGTTCTGCTCTGCCAAACTCCTGGCAGGTGCATGTCACCTACCTACAGTTCAAACTCTTGAAAGCAGCCCTAGCAATTACTCCCTCGAAGGAAAGCAAAATGGAGAGCAGGGAAAAGGGATAATAACGCCCATATACTTGGTATAAAAATGTAGCTATCTTCCTTTGTAACTGAACAAAGAGCTGGGACTCAGAATAATGACACAGCCACTTCTAACATATTACAGTATAGCTCTTCTCCTTTTTAAAGAATATTCCATTGGCTTCATTTCAGTCAAACATGTTGTGATTTGAAGTGCATGTATCAGTGCTGGACTGTTGCCAAATAAGTAGATTATACCAGTTCCTTTTCTAGCTTTTCTAAATGGCATAACTCACAAGTTAGCACTTAGCAGCTATACTATAAATGTGGTTATAATGAAAGCTATGTAGCTTGTCAAACCCCTTTGTTAGCTAACAAAGGAAATGTATTCATTTGCACAATGTCTCCAAACTCTACATTTAAATAAATGCTGAGTTTGTGACTACAGCTCTCAAGCTAAGGAACAGCATCAGATAAAGTAACTTGTATTTTTATATATGTATGCAAAACTACTGGGAAATATATGTATATAAAAAGCCTGACAGTGTTTTCCATTTAGCTGAGGAAGACTAGGAACAGGTTATTTTAAGTCAAACTAGCACAGAACCAAGAGTGCCCATGCACCTTTTTTTGCAGATGCCATTTTAGTACCAGTTAAATACCCCATTCAAGTTCTGTTGGCACAACTTCCTTATTCAGACAGGTCCTTATTGCCCAAACAGCCTGTTTCAGAAACATCTAACAATTGCATAAATAGCTGAATCTACCTCACTTTTTAACTGAAGGGAGTGTAATCTAACCAGACTTTGGAAGAGAAACCCTCTGAAGCCAAGGTAGAGGTAATTGGGCTGGGTAATTGCTGCATTAGCTGCAAGTTTATTAAGGGCCACAAAGGAAATGCCATCCCAGTGACCTTTGAGGTTGCATTTCACAGCATGTTTTCTACGTGAGAACAAATGATGAAACTTCACTGTTTCTGCCAACTGAGTGGTAGCTATGGTGAAGATTTATAGATGTAATCTGGTAATCTATGGGACTAATCATGCAGTTATAGACTTGCGTGTCATTTACTCAAAAAGGCTGAAATGATCTAGCACTGTGTGGACTATGGTGAAGGAGTGTGTTTTGTCATCTGCAAGGTTAGAAGATATACAGCCTATTTAGCAGACTGTAAAAGGGAGAGACAAGAGCGAATGTTTCTCAAAATAGCAGGCTCCTACACAAAGTTTTGCAAGACTCAGCCAAGAAATGGGGACTGTCAGATGAACTCTAATTTGGAAACCATTATGATTTTCCTTTTTTGTATCGCTTCAATAATTACATAGGTTTTTCTATTTATTCTTTTTGGAAATTATCTAAGTCATGCTCTCACTTCATCTCTTTCAGGACAGCAGACACCAAAGCAGGCTAATAATATAATATTGACATATTTAAGTCTTGGATTCTTTAGATGAGAGCAGCGTGTTCAGAATGTGCCCATAATGTGCCTGTATTCCCTTATCTCTGTTACAGTTCATTCAACAGTTAAGAAGTGCTAATAGAAAGTGCATATAACAGTTCTTCTATTTTAGGTAAACATAGTATGGTATACATTTTCTGAGCAATGCACATTGGTTAGCTGCTCAACTCCACTTCTACAAATAGAAATAGAAGTGGCAAGTGCTTCGCTTCTCTTCCTAATTAACCTATCCATGCCAGAACCAGTATGTTCTCCAACACAGGCAGGGAATGAAATTGATGAAAGAAAATATAAATTAATACCTCTTCTTGTGATCTTTTTGCTAAGAAGAAGCGTGGCTTCAACTCACCATCTGATGCATTCCCTAGTGAGGAACAGCTTCAGCCTGGTCCACGTGCAGCTGGAAGTAGCGAGGGAGCGGACACATTTCCTTGCAGCATATTGTCTCTCCCTCAGAGCCAGCTCGCCTGGGAAGGGGAGATGCTGCCCAGCCTACAGCAGGTCTTGGCTCCTGCTCTGGCTGTCAAGTCCAAGTTCTTAAATAGCTATTTAGAGCAGGGGCTGAGGTCCAAAAGACAGGCAGCGATGTGTAGATCACCTGAAATGTCATGATTTGACATGACACATTTGCTCCCCTTCTCTTCCCCACCTGCTCACCTCACAGGTCTGTTTTAAATCAATCTTTTCACCTCTCCCAAGACTCATAATTTAAGTGGAGCAGACGCTCATGAAAACAGATTTATAATGAAGCTGGTGGCCATTAAATACTAGCCTTACATCAGAGGTGACCTTATTGTAAAGCGTTGTTTGGTGAATTTATTTTGACTTGGCACATTCTATACCTCGTCTCCCCCATCGCGGAGACGCATGATGTGGCAGCCGAGTCGGTGGCAGGAGGCCTGATGCCTGAGAATAATGCCGCCGTCTCACTTCGTTACAGTTGCACTTCACATCCCAGCAGTCCTCAAGCCTCAGGGATATCGCATTCATTACCCCTTTCAGAGACATGTATTTTACATAAATGGCTGAAAGGTGATTAGAATCCCTGACAGAACAGCATTTTATCTGGAATGCAACCATGAAAAATATGTGCCTAAAACAAAAAAGGCATCCTACATCCTTCTCCTAATTGATTTAAGCTACAAAGACCAGCCTCAGTTTTCCCAGGGCACAGAAACTACCAGGAAGACACAAATTACATGTTTTCATATCTCCTAATAAAACCTCCTTGACAGGGGGTTGAAACTAGAGTTCTCTGTTCCTCAGATGTCCTAGTCCTGTGAATGTCATCACTCAGCAGAAGTGCCACCTGATCATAAAAAACAGTTCTGTAACAACCCTCATTTCACGCTACTGATTCCAGCCCGCCATAAATCAGCCACACCACGAGTAACGTTGGAAATAATTGCCCTTTCCTGAGCTTCCTCCCTTTTTACAGCTCAGGTGCCACACAGCTGTAACCATATGGTAGACTACATCCTACTGAAGTGGGTTATAGCAGCATCTCCAACAGTGAATACTACCTGAGTACCAGGAAGCTTTTTAGTGCGGCAAACTGGCAAAGTGCAGCTTGTACTCATGCTGTGGTGTTGCTAGTCCTTAAAAATGATACAAAAGAATCAGCTCTGGCATAAACCAAATGTTCTGCAAATAGGAAATGGGATAGCAAGGGCTAATTCACTGAAAGTTGCCTGGGTTTTAAACGCAGCATGTGATCCCAGGGCTGGACCTCAGACAAGTCTGCTGGCATGCTGCACTCTGACCTGTCCTTCCTTGCCCAGTGCACCCTCTTTCTACCATCCAGTCTGGTTTTTCTCTTGAGCAGAGATTGCTCATGCTGATTCCTGCTGTGAGTTAGTGCAGCACAGCTAACATTTTGACTTTGGGCATGTTTGACCCCTATGTTCTTTAGCCAAGTCTTACAAAGCAGCTTTCAGGTACATGTCCTCTTACAGCACAAGGTCAAAACAGCACCAGGCTGGGTCGTGATGGTCACGCCATGCACTCAATTAGCAGCAGACAGATCTACTTTAAAGAACCACCAGCTGTGTCTCATACAAGAGGCTGGTTTAGTCCAAGGCTGCTGGAAGAGACGAGCCAAAACTCACCTGGTGTCTTGTTGCTGAGCACACTGTAGCCTGCCAGCAGGAAGGACCAGCTCTGCTCCTTGTCTCTCACTGCAGACACCGCTTATAGGTACCCAAGTAAGTCATCACTTGTGATGGTCCCTGACAACTGCACCTGTTTGTCATTCTAGTGCACTTCAAAAGGCAGGTTTTGGCTCATGTCCCTTCTCCACTGCAAGAAGCTCATCACTGATTGATGTGTGCTTCAGCTCCCACCTCGTAAACATACAAATGCAACTTCAGACCATAGTGAAACAAAAGAAGGAACTGAGTTCTGAGGCAGAGCTACTTAGGTCAGAAAAATAATTTAGAAATCCAGAGTAGTGATGGAAATGGCTGGAGTTACTGGCTAAATAAAAGTGATTTGGGATATCTGATCATTTTTATCAGGTTGGCCCAGCTGCGCAATTTCCCATCTCCAATTATAAGGGCCCACACTTCCTCCTTCATTAATGCATTTGAAGGATTTAATGAGTTACTTCATCAGGTTAATAAATCCCTTCAATAACTTTATTACACTTTGATACAATTATTCAAGTGGTGCAGCTAACAAATGATCATCATTTATATTTCTTGACAGAATATCTTAGTTAATATATTTGGACCGTGAAATACAAAATCCATAAACTATGGGGACAATTGAATATGTCTTTGTCAGGGAGGGTGTTTTTCTGTCTCCAGTTGAGGTAGCATTGGAAGTCCTCTGTCTGGGCATGTAACTTGAGGCAAATGCTAAGGAGAACTGCAGGAGGCTGGTGCCTCCTAGCAATGTTCTGCTTCCCACCGAGCACTTAGGAAGGAGGTAAGCTGCTGGAGGACATGTACCACTGCCTTTAAGGAGATGTCTTAAAATGCATCAGGAAGGGAATAATCCATATTTATTTGTTCCAGCACTTTATCATGTTTAAATTCCAGCTTCATAAAGCCTCTTCTGTTTCTTGAGGTTAAGATCTTTGACTATTTTTGACAAGGTATAGTGACACCATCAGAAAATAACATTAAATTGTGGAAATTATTTTAAAACTAAATTGAATCGGTTGCTATGCCATTTGTTTTTCCTGTGGCATCATAGTAAATGACATCATCAACAGCATAACCTCAGGGCCAAGGGTGTTTTCAGAATCTTAACCTTTGAATGGCCAGTATTACAGCTTCCTATTACCAGAGTAAAAATATTTATGGTAGGTAGGCTGTAAGAATGGAACCATACCATTTATTTACTTATACTTGATAGCTACCTCTGGCAAGAACAAATTTCCCATTAATCACCATCTTATCTCTCTAAGAAACAGTTACTTTCAAGGACATCTGTATTATTCCCTTTGTTTTATTAATACAGAGAATAGTGTTGCTATGGATCTTTTGGCACAGAACTTTATTTTCCAGACTTTGTCTTTTAAGGGGAGCTGAGATGCTTAAATAGAATTTTTAAAATCTTTCTTAATAAACAAACTACTTAAGACCCCAACCATAGCAAGGAACCCTGGAAATTTCTCTGAATATATTTTTATATAAAGAAACAACAATTCATTCTCTCTTCCTTCTCTTTTTTATCTGCTGAAACTCCAGTTATGAATTCTGAGTTTCTCCTGGGAGTGGAGATGACCTTGTTAACATGTGAGAGTGCCAGAAAAGCACTGCCCTCCTGTCCAGGGGGTCAGGGAAGTGAAGCCAGTTTTAAGCTAAGATCTTGCAATAAAAAAATGTATATTGCTCTTCCCTTTCACATAGTCTTTAGCTGGCATTTTAAAAATTACATATTATATTGAGCTCCAGGCTGATTTGTTTTTCTAATTTTTCAAGAGCACTGCATTGTGTATTTTTGTCTTTAAAAAAGAAATCAATATAGGCCCAGCAGGGGACAACATCAGGCAGCCAAATTCTCTTTCATGTGAGAAAAGCATTGCTGGAAAGACTTCCACAAGCTGAAACGTGTGGAAGTTTCTCGCAGTCAGTATGTTTGGTTCTGTTCAGTTCCCTAAACCAAAAGATGATCACAGAGAAGCACAGGTCTCAGGTCAGCTCGGAGGGACTGGGGCTCTTCCTGCTAGCAGCCAACTAACTTCTGTGCAATCTGCTTTGAAATAATGGAGCTGCAGTTTCCCATTTCCTTTCATTTTGGCTCCGAGCACCACTCAGAGCTCAGGGTGGCAGGGCCACTCCAGCCCTGTGATTGCAGAGGAGATGTGAGCAGCATTTAATGGCTGCTTTCCCATGCAGCCGCCTCTCAGCTCTGTCTCAGTGAGCAATAATTGTTGGCAGGGAGAACTGGGGATGCTCCTGTGTTTCAGATAGATCAAAGGAAAAGGCTCTGCCACCAGCCAAGCTCCATGCCCTCTCTCTCCATCTGTCTCAGCCCTGGACACTGAAGACAGTCTGCACATTGCCAGTCCTGATCAGCGCCTGCTGAAATGATCCCGTCCACCCTGCAGGTCTGAGTGTCCTTTCCATGGAAACCAGACCCTGAAGAGGTAGGAACAGAAAGGAAGAAGAGAACCAGTCCGTGCCCTCTCTGGCATGATGGCTGAGTCTTGGCAGGGAGATGTGCCCTGCTGTCCAAAAGTAAATAATCTATCTTGCAATAGTGCAAACCTTATGCAGTACCAGAATTAGGTGGTTACACTCGTGGAAGGGGGATCTATTCATTTTCATTTGCTGTTTAATTAGGTGTCCAATACCATACAACAGTAAGCTGCTTGCTTGGATGGTGCAAGCCACCTAATTGTCAGGTGAACACGCAGTCACGCCTGCCTCCTAAACTCAAGCACTACTCACATGGCAATTACTCTGGAGTCTGTCAAATGTGATTTAACCAGTAATTTATGTGCAAAGTGAAAGCTGTGCTTTCAAATATAGTAAAGGATGCTATCCTGTGCCACTGCTGCATCCATGCTATGCTGGTCCCCCTGAGGGTGCTGTCCTGTGTGAGACGTCAGGTGTGGGTAGGGTTGGCTGAGTCAGGAGAGCAGAGGGAGCCCAGCAAACCCTCCTGTGCTGGTTTGGCGGGTTACAGCGACCCAGTTGAGGAGTCTGGGTCAGTGGGGTGTAAGGATGCTGTCGGGAGGAAGGTCAGCCATGCAGCTGGGTTTCTCTCAATCCAGTGGGTGAGCAGAGCCCAGCCTCAGGCACCCTTGCTCAGCTGTGCTTGCCCAGCACCCCGCTGAGAGCTGGGACCCCCTCTTTGCCGCAAGCACTGACACCAAGATTGCCCATCCCATAGCACAGCAGGGAGAAACACCCTAGGCAGGCTCTGTGTCAGGGCTGGTTAGTCCGTGACAGGGGCTTCCTTCAGGGCTGACAAAAATAACCCCAGAGCATCTCCATCTTCCTGCATTTAAATGTTTGAGTTAATAGCATTCGTGGGGCAGCACAGCAAAATGAACTTAAAAACATCATTTGTCATCTCAGGATACCGAATTACGCCATTGCTAAAAGAGATAGAGAGAAATGTGTCTAATAAACATAGTAATAGTATATTTTGCACAATTTACTTTGCATTTCCCATATTCTGCAACAAGCAGAGGATAGCAAGGCTCCTTAATGATCATAATATATGTGCAGAAAGAGCAGTTCCCTGAGGGCTGCTGATTAATCAGGGAAATACTCATTTGTTCTGGCAGAAGTGATGTGCATCTAGGCAGGGCAAATGATGAACCCTAAGTGCACACAGCAGCCATCAGGGGCCAAAAGTTTCCATTCATTTAACTGATTTTCCCTCTAAGAAAAGACATTTCAGCACAGCACCAGGACACAGCGGCACTTGTTCTCCGTCCCAGTTCCTTTAGGGTTTTGTCTGTCAAAGGTATAAAGAGGCCCCACATTCATTTTCCAGACTATAAATGCACAAGAGTCAGCTTCCAAACTAAGACATCCCTGCTGCTTGCTTAGATACACTGCTGAGGGGAGGACATAAGGTCTCAGCTGCTGTATCTGATTACTGTGCAAGGGACTTGGGAACAAGTTAGAAGATTTAAAGGATTTTTCACCAGCTGATCTAAATCCCTGCCTGGGTTTTTAGTACCCAAGAAACCCTGCATGCTCACCGACTGTGGTCCTTCCACGCTCCATCACAGTCATCTTAATTTGGTGGCTCGGCACAGTTTTTGCCAGCCTGGTGTTGGCTAGTAACGATGTGCAACCCCTGTGCTGTACACGTATTTCTCTAGTGTTCCTTTTCAAATCAGCCACAGAAAGGACAAACTAAAAGCAGATGTGTCATATTTTTCTCTGCTTATTTGGAAGCTCAGTCATGGAAATATCTTTGTCAGATAAATGAATTCCAGGTCACTGGGATAAATGGATGCAATAAAATACTTGTGTGTAAAAGAAATCCATGCAAAAATGTGATCTAATGACTCTTCAAGGAAATTGCCGTGTAAGAGATCCAACTTTGAGGCTTACCTCAGGGTTTTGCATAACATGATCGTTAGTGCTTTAAATTAGAGGAAATGTGATGGGATCTTTCAAGTTTTTTCCATAAGCTTTTTCGATTTCATGGGATCAGCAGAAAGTGAAGGGAATCAAAGCTGAACTAATGCTGCGCTTTTGACTCCACCACTACCTGAACACAGCAGGGATCATTTGCTGGAGGAAGGAGTAGCTGTCACCCCTCTTATGAGCATTCCAAAATTGCCAGAAAATGTGGATTTTTTGAGTTGTTTTCAACGTAGCAAGAGAAAGAGGAGAAACAAAAGTAAATGGGAAGGCTGACACATAATCAGAAAACAGTAGTTATTTAGTTTGGCTACTGGTTTATTAATGCATTATAGTTATGCACTCAGGAATAAACCCTCTACTTAAAAATGTTCTTCGACCCTAGCTGGGATTATTTACAGGAAATAAAAACAGTTAAAGAATTAGAATGAAACCCTACCCATACTGAGTCAACAGAAATGTTGCCACTCGCCTCATTAGGCCAGGTTTTGCCCCCCAGATATCTACAAAGAACCACAATTCTCTTGCAGAATGACTAGCAGATTAATATTCAACACCACCAGTTTATCTTCCCCTACAGAATCCTTCATTTTTATGCAGCTGGCCTAAAAACTTTGCTCTACAATTTGCGTTTCAGTGCAAAACAGGCAATGATCTGTCCTCCTTTTCAGCCTTTTTGCCTGACATCGCCATTCCCCTTTGGCATAGGCAACTCCTTAAATTATTATTTTGCCTCCATGTCCCTTATAACTGAGGTATCTGCTTTCTCAGCAGCAACTTTAAGGCATTTCAGGCAACAGAAGATCTACAAAATTAGCACTGTGCTGATACATATCATAAAGAATGTGCTCCTTCAACCCTGTCCCTCAAAAGCCCGTCAGCACTGACCATATTTCAGCAATTGGCCATATGCTTTTGCAAGGAACATTTTGCACCTGCCACCATAACACAGGAGAAAAGCCAGCTTTGCAGGAGAAAACATTAACTAATTTACACAAAGCCTTAGGTGGTCTATTAGCCCTGCTAAAAACAAGGACATGTAATTACTGGATCCACAGACAGAATTAAATTTGATTGACTACAAAGAAGGAACAAGTAGAGCAATTAACAACAAAGCTCAAGTAAATTCCTCTGATTTGGAACCCAATGATGCTGACAGCACAGTATCTACCTCTGCTGTCCTGAGAGACACGTCCACACCAAGTCTTTAACTCAATGCAAACAGTTAAACTTCTGTCAACACCATCATTCTGCTACCTGCTGTGGATTGTGTAAGATCCAAACCAATAACCCTATAACCAATGTGTACCCAGATCAGCACAGTTCTGGTCTTCTAGCATCGTTAATTCTGTCAAATCATTCTTCCTCCCATGTTTCTGGACACTGATAGCAGCCACCTGAGGTGGGTTATGCATTTTAGGAGGATACAGCATCACTCACCGGAGCACCATGTGCCCAACCGGGCAGCACAGCAGATGCTGTCCTGCAAGCATGATGGAACAGTTGCTCCATTGGCTTAAGTTCATTAAGATAATTGTGACTAGTCAGAGTCACAAGTATGCAGTTACCTTTGGGATGGCAAAACTCATCCAAAAGAAAAGCATCTCCACTTCCCAGCTTCCCAGCCATGCAGTTTAATTGCAAGTATTTTGCCAGTGACTGCGGTAAGGCAGGAACCTGGGGTGTTTCTGTCCCAGCTTCTGTCCACAATTTGATTTAATGTCCTCTATGAGCGATTGCATCTCAGTGCTTGTAATAAGAAAATGTCATAAAGGTACCTGCTGCCTGGTCCAACATCTTTTGGCTTTGACAGTTGAAATTTACAGCTTTAATTCAGGAGTCTGGAAGCCTGGTATTCTGTACACACTTAGTGAAGGGCTGAAGGAACGATATTTTATAAAATGAGCACCTGTGTTCAGTGACCCGTGGAGGATATAACCCCTCAGACCTTGCAGAATGACTTGCAGACAAATTCATAGTCCAGATTGTCCAGTGGCAAATTACAAAGCCCATCCCATGTTCTAACTTGAATTTTTTACCTTTGTACGGTAGAGTTGAACTTTCAGCAGCTTAATTGAACAAGGGCTGGGTTCTTTCAGGTCTTTATAAAACCCTCTCAAGTTTGATACCTATCTATAAAACAAGCTGCATTTCAAAATTGTCTCCTGTTCTTACATTTGTACAACTGTTTTCCTAACAGAATTATTTTGCTGAGGGATAGAGTAACTGAAACACACAAACAATTATCGATAAATTTACCACCAGCACCTGAATTGCTTTAGCTGTTTTTTTGGGCAACTTCAGAGCAGGATGAGGCTCTTCCATGGCCACGGGATGTGAGTGCTGCACAGGGTTGCTGCACCTATGCCACATGCTTGTGTGCCATGGGCTGAGTGTGTTTGGCATCCTCTTTAAAGCCTCAACCTGCCACTGAGGCCAAAAAATGAGCTTCCTCTCTCCAAACTGAAACCAGCAGGATTTAGGGAGCTACACTCTGATGTGTGTTGACTGTTCCTTGCACTCTCCCTTGTCAGCATTGGCACAAGCCCTTTTTCCAGGGGTCCTGCCTGTTTCAGCGGGCTCTGGGGCCAGGGCAAGGACAGCTCGTGTACTGAGAGCAGGTCAGATTTGGTGTGCAGGAAAGAAGTGGTGTGCTGGTTTTATCCAGCAGTTTCTGTAGCAAGGGTGATTTGATTTTCCAGGTATTTATTTGTGTTTACCCAAACAGTTTATAAAATACCATGGAGGTGTTACTGCGCTAAGCACTGGTACAGATGTATAAAGCTGGTACTGTAAGACTAATGCAGGGCTGGATTCCTAAAGACTGAAAGAGACTGTTGAGGAGAAATGTATATATAATTTTACCAATCTTGGGCAAGATCAGATCCTTTCTCTCAGTTCTACAAAGTCTCAGGCCACAATACTTAGAAAGCAGCATCAATCAAGATACCACAGGTTTATTGGCACAAGACTGGGGAATGTGGGGCAAGCCAGAGTGGTCACAGCCCACCCTGCACACCTCGACCAGTGAGGAAGAAGCTGGGAAGGAGGTTGGACACGCTGTAAGCATCCATAGCAGGAGCAGGAAAGTGCCTTTGAGAACCAGTGTGATCTTCCTCGTCCTGATAACCAGGTGCCCCAGGCAGTTCATTCCATGGATGCAGTGAGGACAGACACGAATTGTGTCCTTGCAGGCCAGGACTGTGACATGCTTTCTGCAGGAGTCACAGGTGTATTCAGAGACCCAGAGCTGCGTGTGCCCATCTGAAAGGCGCTGACACACACACAGCAGTTGGGAGACTCTGGACAAAACAGCTACGGGATTTCTTTAGGAAGAGAGGAGCTGTGCGTGTGGCTGCCACGCACGGGACAATGTCACCCTGCTGAGCACCACGGGTAAGGAAGGAACTGAGTAACGAAGCGTTAAGCAGAGGTGAGGGGAGGCAGCACCCCAGCTATTGCCCAGACTGCTCCCCCATCACGGGGAGAGGCCAACTGTGACCCCCCTGTTCCTTTTGCAATCCAATTTACGCCCCATGTCCTGTTACCGCTCTGTTCCCAGGGGTCACGTTTGGGGCTGTTTGCAGGCACACTAGCATTGCAAACGTCCCCAGCCTGTGCAGCTGTTTAATGAGGCCTGCTGTCATTACAGCAAAATGACTCAAGGACTTTCTTAAAAAAGCCTCTTATTTATAGTATCATAGATTACCTTAATGTCTTTTTACTGGGAGGTGCTTTGAAATACTGTGCAAACATGACAAGATGGTCCTGAAATAATGTGAATTTAAACAGAATCTAACAAGGAAAACATAAATATCAGATGGAAGAAAAAGTATTTGTTGTAATTTGCTGAAATCTTCAGCAAAGGAGTGTTTTTATGAAAAGCATGCAGTGCTGAACTGGAGTTTTACAGTGGATCTTGCATATGGGTGTCAGCGCAAGTGTTACTCTGGCACAAATTCCTGATGGAGAGATCCAGATGTGAAGTGCAAAGATTAGTAAGACTTTTCTTCTACCAGCAAAACGACCTAAAAACCCAACATTACAAAGCAGCAATGCAGCTATTCACCCATAATAGTCAGAAAGAAAGAGTTACTTTTTCCAGGCAGCGTCTCAGTTTTCAAAGAGACCATATAAACCTGTAGATATCTAGTCCTTTTCAAAGCTTACACATAATTTCATCTTTTGCTTGTGCCATCTCACTCTGAAGTTCTCCTTTTCACTGACTTTCGTGTGTTTTCTCTCTGCTCTTAGTTTTATACTTGCTGCTGTCCCATGACTCACACAGAATTATTCCTGACTTCCAGTGGCACAGCAAACTTTACTCCATCACATTTCAACAACTTGCTTTTTTTTAAATAGAGACTTTTGTATTGTGTGTATATTTGACTTTATGGCATTAGTTTGTGCTTTAATCTCTGGGGGAGAGATGGAAAATGTTACTTGTACCAACCTCTCCATGTGTTTGTGAAGGCTTTCTCTTGCCAGATAAAGTCTGGGTGAGCCTTCCATGAACTCTAGATATGTGTCCCTGTTTGAACAAGCAAAATATTTGAAGTACCTATCTGATGAATAAGGGAGAGATCTGGGGCATGCTGTGTTAAACCTGGCCTGGTCCTCGTGTTCCTGCAGCAGATAATTACAGGGGGAATCTTAAACGGAAACGTATTAATCAGAGTAGGATCTGCTGCCAGTGCCCTTGCCATCAAAACTCAAACAGCAGTGAGGAAATGAAGTGGAAATGACAGGGCTTCCATTTAACCTCTAAATCTCTTTTTGTCTTAGATATCCATATTTTAATGAAATTTTTATCCTTTTTAATGTAGGAAGCATTTTGATGATCTTAAATACAGACTCCAAACATTGTCTAATTATACATTTTTGTTAATCTATGTAAAATGCCAAGGAATTTCCCCCATGAAGCAGAGCAAAGGAAAGACTATACCACTTGTGCCATGTCAAGGCCGGTGTGCTGGTATGCTCCCAGCCCCGCAGCCCACACACCTCTTGCTGTGGCTTGGTTGGAAACTCTTGCCTCACTTCACTATTCACTCATTTACTTTTTCCCCATCCTTTGAAGAGCTTCCCATATGGGATGTGGCATTTGTGAGCTGTAAGATTACTTTAATCTGAAAAGAACGTTGTGGAAAACATGTAGAAGACACAAGTATACCGGGGTTTGAATGTCTTCATTCTCACATCCCATGTTTAACATATTATCCCAGAAAAACACATTTTCAATAATTATTTCAAGTAATTTGTGGAGGGTCTGCCTCCTGTCTTACAGACAGATCTATGCCATGCTTGCCTTTGTTTGCTACATCTGTGAGACATCCATTAATTTTTCCATGGTGTAAATGACCTCATTTCTGCTGCCTTTCCTGCAAAGCAGTGCCACGTTCATGCCTCGTTCGAAAATCTCAGGAAGAGAAGCTATTTGTAAGAATGACAAGAAAATGGCTTCTCATTTGTGTACACCACAGCAGTCTGACACACAGAAAGAGGCTCTGGTGAGATTCACAAATCCCAATTCTCACCGAGTTTCAAGCAGCCCAGATGAAAAAAACAAAAACCCACCAAAAAAAATCACACCGACCAATTTGATCCTGAAGATTCTAATTCAGCACGGGTTAATTGAGAAGTCAGATTTCCTGCTATCACTTCTGGAGAGGAGAGAGATAAGCAAACACAATGACTCTTTATCAACAATATGGGGACTTCATTTAAAGAGAGAGCATTAGGTTACAGGCTAGAAGATTAGTAGCAATCAGACTGCTCTCAGGAAAGAAAATGCACTGGGTAATAAAGATAGAAGGCATGGAGTGGGATGCATAGAAATGAGGTTTGATGCCAAATATTACAGGTCAAATCTGAGCTATCTGTCAAGTTGGCACCGATCGCTGCCGATGCACAATTATTATTATTCACCTGTGATCAGATCATTTGCCACTATCAAGTCAATGGCTCCTCCCACCCGTTCCATTTGTTAATGGCATTTTAATTAAAAAAAGTCCATCTATTATTTCCTTGAGATCACTAACCATTGTATCATAGTACATAGTATATGAAGTACATTTACTTTATCCCAATCACCCATAAAAAGATATCCGCTGTTATTCTGTTCCTTAGCCACAACCCTATAAATCTGAGTGCAGTTCTGCATTTAAAGGTGGCAGGCTTATTTTTCCTTTTTTCTTTGTGTGCCATGTGTTTTCCATACCAAAAAGTGCCTGTTTTGTTGCAAGTGACAGAAGGAGAATTTAAAGGGATGCTAGAGGATCATAAAGACTCCCCTCTACCCAATCCCAAGCATGCATTCGCCTTATTGTTCTGCTGACTAAAGAATTAGAAACTATTAATATTGTCTCTACTGGCAGGTCAGAAAAATACTTATTCTGTAGTGGAGTAGATTAATCCGAAGGGGGAAATAACCCTGCAAAGCCCTGCAAAAGCTGGCTGCCTCACCAATCCATTTTCTAAACCCAGATGTTTTCAATCTGTTAAGCGTTAATCTCACGATACTTTGTTTTATGCCGAGTGAAATGATTTCAACATGTAGTGAACTATTAGAGAATTCATATAATTAACACCATTATTATTCTTTATGAAGGAGCCTTTTGAACAAAACCCTGTCTGTGAGTTTGACAGTCTTATGCTCATGTTAATTATCAAGGCATGCCAGGACCTCTTGCCATTAGCTTTTTTGATGGGCTCTGGATACTGCCCAACTTTGGTTGCTCTTTTCAATGAAACATACAGTGAAATCAAAGGCAGTATAATCCTAGGTAAGTTATAAATTAAATGCTGGCCGCCTTCTGTGATGAGAGCCTGAATAAACTGAGATTTCAGCTTCAAAGAAGATAGTTCTAGGGTTTGGTCTAAGGAAGACACAAAACACTTGTCCCCTCTGCACAGGGAATTTCTGATGCTTGGGCACCCTCCCTGGAGAGGTGATCTGAGCAAAACAGTTCAACTACAAAGCAGTTATCACAACATTACACCTAATGACTAATTGAGGTTCCTGGGCAGGCCAGGAGGAGTGGGCAGAGGTTGAGGTCAGAGGTACTGTTTCTCAGATGAGTAGGTAGAATAGGTTTGCAAATGAAGGTGCTGAATCTAGTCCTTTGGATTTACTCCAGCAAAACCCGAGTAACTGTGGAATGTAGTTGTAGCTACCTGTTTCTCCTGAAAACTGGAGAGGTTTTTTTTCCTTCTTACACACACCCCTCTTATGTCTTTTCTTGGCATGACTTTGGTCTCCTCTGATAAAGAGCTGATTTGAAATATGACAGCTAGACTGTGAGTTTTAAGCCGAGACCTCTTCTGTGACAGTTGCTGATGGGCTCTGCTATCTGGGCTCGCTCTGTGAAGAATAATGGCTTGTGAAAGGAAGGTTACAAATAAGGTCAGGAAGCAGCTCAGGAAGCCTTGCATTTCATGTCAAAGATCTTAAAGGTTATTGGAGGGCTGCAAAAACTTTCCTCTGGGGCTGCTGACTGACAGATCAGTGTCATGATTATGATCTGATCTTGATAAATCATGTTGATCTACCATGTGCAAAAGGCCTTAAGAGCACTGTTGGCAGGTCGTGTGTTCCTGTGAAATACTAGATCAAATCCATAGGAGAAAAAGCAGCCTATGCCTTCCTATATGTCCTGCTAGCCTACACACTGTACGGTAGCTGGCCCATGCTACGTGAGAGCAGGACTTTCCCCTGAGGAGCTGTCCAAGCCTAAAGTGAAGCACTCAGGGGAGACTCTTCCACTTTTGTGAATCTTCATAGACATCCCCAGTGCCCTAAGGGCCATTTAGCCCCTGACACCTTGAGCCAAGTCCTTTCATGTTAGAAGCAGCCATTAGATTTTGTCTGTGGGAACTGGCTGACAGAGAATACGTGTAGTTGTAGATGGCTGTGCTTACCCACACAGGGTGAGGGGTTTATCGTGGGGCTTAAGGATGCTTCTTTTATAAGTTTGGTATGAGATGAGGGAGAGGAATCGGTTTTAAATTAAAATGAGGATTTTCCAACCCATCCTTAATATTTATAAGGTTCTTTTTGCCTTACAAACAAATCCTCAAAGAGAAGATGGAAAGCTGCTCGTCCGTATTTCTTGTGCCTTTAGTTCAGCTTCTCATTGTTTATACTCCTCTAAGCAAAATAACTGTTGTGGAAATGCAGTCATTTACAAAATCCAGCCTCCGAAGCCTTAAACAGCAGAGACATGTCCTGCTATGTTTGTTCCTTTGTTGTTGCTATGGCATTACCACACATTTTTCCATGTAGGAAAGGAAATCCCATGGAGACCAGATAATAAAGCCTTGAATTTCCAGGGCACAGTGTCCGTCTCGCCTCTTGACCCATTTGACACCCTCTTTCACCAAACCTGCATTCGCTGAATCCAAATAAGCAGCCAGCCATCAAAGGCAATATCTTAAAAGGATTGCTCATGGTTAGCCTTGATGAAATATACATTGGAAAACCTGCATTTTAATCACGTTCAGGGTTCTGCATTTCAAAAATGGTTTTGTTTAACTCCATCAGACTTGTCATTCAGGGAAGTTTCCTTCCGTAGGATGCCTGCATTTAAAAGTCAAGTTAACCAAACCCAAACAAATTTCCCAGGAGGCTGTAACAAACCAGACAAGCGTCTCACACTCAGTGTCTGACCTCTGTGCTGGACCAGGTGTATCTGCCTGCTATATGCAAGAGTCTGAGCTGCTGCGTGCTTATACATCACTGATCCACACACAGCAAAGTGTTACGAAGTTTCATCACAATATCATCACTCTATGTTGCTTGTTGAGACAACCTTGGCTTAGATTCTCCACTTGGCTTGACAGTAGTTATAAAGATTAATCCTGTGTCCCAGTCCAAGTCTGCTCTGCCTAAAGCCCCTGGTCACTCTAGGTTGCACAGAATCGTTGTGCCTTGGTTTATCTTAGAAATTACTATTCTTTGCATGTATGTTAAAATTAATGCATTAATAAATGTTTGTCAAATGCTCTGGGACATAATTCCTATGTAATTTTTCATTCAGGCCAATATACAAGGTGGTTGTCATACTCGGTGCCACTGATCTTCAAGTTCAAATTATTTTAATATATATCTAGTTATAATTTAAGTGTCAGTTGCTGATGTAGTTATTAGGGAAGAATGAACAGTTCACAACTGACTAAAGAGCAAATGTCTCAGGCTCAGAACTGTTCTATTGCAAAAGGGCATGGTGTGCTTTGGGCCAAACTTCTTGGCCTTCATTTGTTGTCTGTCTTCCACTGCTGTCATTTTTGCCTAACACAATTCAAAGGCACTGGCCTGAGCCATCCAGGCTTATTAACAGTGCCTTACATCCTCCCATCTTTCAAAACCACATACCCATATGGCATATAGGCTATTGCAGCCAGAAGACATAGACAGCCAGCACACAATAATCTGCCACAGGCAACATGCAGCTTGTGGCCTCCCAAATTCTTCAGACAACACAGGAAAACAAACAGCAGCCTTACAGACTTAATGGGCTTTTAATGGATGTGATGGATTCTGCATCAGCAGGTTCTAATGGAACATCTAAAGGGGAAAAATTTTCTTCCCATAGAGATTCCTGGGAGAAGGTGCACTGACAGTGCAAGGGGTGCTATCTGCAACGCTCTGATGCTGTGCAAGAGAACTCAGTGGGAAGACTCTAAGTCTTCATCCCTTCTGAAAAGTCACTGAGTTTTCAGGGGGATAGTAAGTGAGCCTGTGCCATAGGCTTGTCAGGTACCACAGCAGTGAGTGGTGGCAAAAGGCACCAGTAAACCCCATGAAGTCTATGACCTCCTTCACCAGGGCCCTCTAACTCAATTCCCCAGAGCTGGTGATGAAGAGGTGCAGAAACCAGGGCTAGAAATCTGCTTCCATACCTACAGGGAGGCTGTAGTTTTAGACAGGGATTTGTTCTGCAGCAATTGGAAAGAAGACAAAGCCTAAAATTCCTTTGTTTAATCCAGATACACAGCAGCAATAACACATTCCTTCTGGTCACATATCCTTGACTTTGCATAATGTTTTAACTTCAACTATTGATAAATAAATTGGTTTACAAACCAGAGAGTAAATCACCGTTCACTGCTGAGCTACTATTGTGCCTCTCATTTGTAAGGCAGCTTTCAAGCTTGTTTTTTAATCAGTTTGCCCTGACATTTTGTTTTCCTACTATTATTTATGAGGTGCATCTTATGAATGGATTATGTAAAATAGTTTAATTCCAGTTGTTGCAATTTCTCAGATGCCGTCACACAAAAGCTTGCTCCTAGGAGAACACTCAGGTCCAGATTTTGTTCTCAGTTGTGCTGATACAAATCAGACCACCATCCACTGTGATCAAAAGGGCTTTCCTCAGATTTACAACCATTATGAGAATTTAGGGGAAAATCCAAGCAATGTTCTTCTCAGAGCAAGCAAAGGCACATCACTACCTCCCAGCAGCACGTTTCACAGATGAGGTCAACCCACTTATCCAGGGTCCTCAGCTCAGTAACGAGACCTGGTGATCCTCATTGCAGGGAATTACCAACTGCCTTCAGCTGTGACTTGGCTGCTTCTGTGAGAATCTCTCAGAAATGTGGATGGGTGGATGGAAACATTTGCTTTCTGATATTTTGGATGCACTCAGTCACTTTCAAGCAACTAAAGCCTTGGTGGCTAATTAAAGCAAGTGCGTTAGTCCCCTTTTCACGACAGGCATTAGCTCTTCTCAGTGAGAGAGTGGGCTGCTACTAAAGCAAACCAGCAGCTCTTAAGCCTTTTTCTTGCAAAAACCTATCTCCAGATGCCAAAAGTCTCACCAATTATTACTCTCCATTTGACAGGTTCCCCTGATCTCTCCGCATCTGACTTCACACCTGAGTGTGGAACAGGGAACATGTGAAAACAAGAGCTTTGTTGCTAAGGAGCATTTGGTATGTATTTTTATGATTTATTTCCCTATACTACACCAGAGTCCATTTTTCAGGGTGAAGCAGGTGATCTGGCCTGCAGCACTGGCAGATACGCTCACACCAACAAGAGAGAAAGGACAGTTAATTACAAGTTCCTGCTTCCTGTTGGTTTGCTCAGGTTGGTGCTTTGTGGTTGCCTGGACTGGGGTCACTCAGTCAAATGCCCAGTTCACAGAGCTGTAGGGGTTGGAAGGGACCTCCAGAGATCATCGGGTCCAACCCCCTGCCAAAGCAGGGTCCCCAGGACAGGTCACACTGGTCGGTGTCCAGACAGGGCTGGAATATCTCCAGAAAGGGAGATTCCACACCCCCCTGGGCAGCCTGTCCCAGGGTCTGTCACCCTTAGTGTTCCTGCTCTTGCCCAGTGTTTTGTGAGAGTGGCAGCTGGCTGTGGGAAGCCTGGCAAGGAGGCACCCTGCACTGTGCCACTTGCAAGCCAAACTGGCTACGTACGCATGGAAATGGAGATGGTTAATTTGTATGACACCGTTGTGACAGCACAGAGCCATGAAAATGAGGGATGTCACAAAAGCCATTACAGGGCAGTTTTTCAGAGAGGGCTGCAAGCACAGCCGAGGCAAAAGGCACAGTTTTGCATGTGTAAATGAGGCAATTACAGACAGAGGCAGGCAGGTTGTGCCTTTGCAAAAGCTCCCTCGTTTGAAGAGGTGCCTCTCAGTGGAGTTACACAGGGCTTTCCAAGCTTGCCTGGCTTTGCATTCAGGCAAGGCAAGCAGGTGAGACCTGCACAGCCCAAACTGATGCCTGAGGCCTCACACTGCATGGCCAACAAGTTTTGCCAGTGCTCCGCTGGACCCAGCACAACTCCTCCCTGTTTGAACTAGAAGGTCCCAAAGCTCAGCCTTCCCTGGGAGCAGGGAGTATTCCTGCACAAGGCCTTCAAGAGTAATTTATCCTTATTTAGAAAGGCATGTTATTCTAATGGCATGCCATGCTAGGCATGATGCAGTTTAAATGTTCTTCGCTGGTTACAAATGTGACCTTCATTAACTCGTCTTTGTGTGCTTAGATCTACAGGAACAGCTCATTGCATTTTCAATTTAATTTAATTTGAATGATAATTTAAAAGTTGTTTGATGCAAATGCGACCATCTGCATCCTTGCAGCTGACACAGTTTTTAAAGATGAGTTTGTCGGCAGGGGTAGGTGGAGCTTGGTAGAGAATAAGAGCCCTGGGCTTTATAAGGTGGCTTCCTGTGGGGTACCCCAGGATGGAGCTGTGAGGGCCTGGGGGCAGAGCAGGGAACAGGAGTGAAGCTGCCCCAAGCAACTGCTTCTTATCAAAGTTGTATGTGACCATTTGAGTATGGAGCAGTGATCCTGAGTCATCAGACCATCCCAGCTTGTGCTACTACTTGTCATCTGAAGCGTGGTAACTGCCCCAGGTATGTGCTAGCCAGACCTGCTGTGGCATGAAGTGGGTGGCAGGTTAACACGCCAGGAGGGGCTGAGCCAGAATCTCTGCTGCCTTGTGTGTTGCACTCCAGTGGCTGTGGCTCTTGGTATGGTTTCATTGTCAGTAACAATGCTATCCTCGGGCTCACGGTGATTTTGGGGTGGGGAGATGTACAAGAGCTCTCCTGTTTTGCTATGACTAAACCTAAGCTGTAGGTTTCTGGGAGCAAGTGCCTGCCTATTCCTCCCCTCTGCCATGCACCATGAAGCACTGGATGCTTGAGGACAGTAAATAATGATAGTAATATCAGCACTAATGGCTGCTTGGTCACAGTCAGTACTTGGCTGCCAAATTTTGATAAAACTGGACCCCTGAAATGTTGCACTGACTTTTCTACAACTTAGTCTGGGTTGACCACTGACTTCTGCCAAAAGTAAAATGATAAAATGGGCTCTGTGTCCAATTCAAACCCTTGAAGTGAAGCCAGAGGAACTGCTTTGCCCCTAATGCTTTGCTGCTGGCAGCCTCGGTCAGGAAGGATGGAAAGAGAGCTCCTTGCCAAGCTCTCACTCTGCAGCTACAGTGCTTCTACCTGCACCCCAGGGAGTCATGCTTGGAGATCAATGTCCCGTGTGGCTCCAACAAAACCTGCCTGAACTCTGCAGGGAGGGCTAGCAAAGGGAAAGAGTTAAAACAAATCACTTTCTGTCCTGTACCCTGAGAATCTTCTGTATTTCAAATAATGCTTTTTCTTTTGGCCACCTGTGTGCAAGAGCCATTGCCCTGGTGCTCCAGGGAATGTGGCTGAAAGCTTTTACCTGAATTTGCAAGCATCATCTCCCTTGCCATTGTGAGTCTGGATGAGAGGATGAGAAAAATGACCCACTCTAATAAGGAGAGGTGGTTGGGTTAGTGCTGCCTGTGGCTCAGGAGACCTGGCTTTAATTCTTAGTACAACCCTATGCTCTCAAGAGGCTGAAATCTCTCTTCTAGTGCAACCCAAGCATTACCACTCCTGCAAGAGCAACCTGCACCCATCTCTGCTCTATTCTGGGGTACACTGTGTGCTGCTGTCTCCTCAAAAGCGAAAAAAACCCCAAACCCTTGTGCTGCTTCAGCACAGTGGAGTTCTAAGTATGGACTATGGAAAAGCACTACTGAGGAAAAGAGATCGCTTCTGGAAACCAGTATATATGTTATGAACTGTAGGGACTATTGTCTTAAACCTAGGAACTGGGAGAAATATTATTGGAGAAACATCACAGGAGCTTTTTGTGTTGCAGAGACTTAACTAGGGATGCCTTTATCTAACATTTTTCTTGCCCTTCATTTAAAAACATGTTTTCTGCTATTTCTCTTGTGGTGCCCAAATCAGGACATGAGAGATCACAACATCTTTGACAGAGCAATTGCCTGAAACTCCCCACACAGCTCAGCTGTCTTACTGTGTCGTGTTTCAGGTGCCTCTGAGAGCTGCCTCAGTGGTCACTCAGGAATATCAAAGCTTGGAGATACTTGTGTAGCTGCACCTTAGGTACCAGGACCCACAAATGACTTTGTTAAAACTTGGTCCCATTTGAAGTTCTCCTTACAAGCATTCTGTCAGCATCCTTGACACTCTGATAGTAGAAAACTAAATGTAGCAATCTGATTTCTAATGGGTGGCTCTTACACAGAAAATTGTCATGTCAGTACTGCTCCTCACTGAACCCATTAGAGACACACTTAACAGAAAAAGGCAACTCCCCCCTCCCCAGGAGAGCCCTCCACCTCCTGTAGAGATTTGGAAGAAAGCTCACATCTACCCATTAGAAAAAAGTACTTTTAGCTTTTAAGTTCAAATTATGGATCCAAACAACATATGCTGCAACTGAACACAAGCTTGCTGGGAGGGGATTTGCCAAATCTAAGGCTGCTCTAGCGATAAATAATAAACCTAATTAGGTTCCTTCCCTCTGGAGCACCCAATCTTGTGATACAACAGGGCATCAGAGCTTCTCTTCTTACCAGATATTCAGAACAACACTGAAGTGTTTTAAAACAGCCAAGAGCACTTTTCTTGAGCGCTGCCCGTTATAGACAGTCACGTTATTTGTGGTTGTATTTTCCTACCACTCTACATCAGCTGCTTCTGGAAAAAAAAACCAAAGAAATAAAAAAACAACAGCAGCTGGTCTGACAACTCTGCATTGCTATGCAAGGCAGAGAAAGCAGATATTTTTTTACAAATACTGATTGCAATGTGAGAAAACTATGGACACTCTATTTTCCTCACAGTACTTGGTTTCCTGATATCAAACATCTCTTTGATAGAAACCTTATAGTTTGGCTTTCAAGAGGCAAAAATCACTTTAACTTGTGTGTTAGAAGGACTGCAGATTTCATCTGTCACTGAAAATCCTTCTGTGCTTCCTCTACAAACACACAAACATCAAATGGTGGAGCTTTTCCAAGGCTGTCAGCTCAAATATCCTTTTCTGGCCTGGAAGATGCTTAAAATGGGAAGTTTTCAGAATCAGAGATGAGAGGACTCGTGTTTCACCTTGCTGCAAAAGCTCCCACTCTGTGCATTGCCCCTTGCTGGCGGTTCAGCTGCAAGGCTGGGAATTCATCTATTTATTTCTGTCTCCCTCTGAACCTCTAAGCTTTGGCTCTTCCCTCTGCATAAACCTTGAAACCAGTGAGAGGAAATGTGTGGTGCTTTGCCACCCCCAGTTCTGCCAAGCCCCCTTGGCGAGCCCTGCCTGACGTGCCCGTTTAGTCCTGCCAGCAGCCAGCAATACCGGTGCAAGGGGGGCTGTTAGTACCTTTGTTGTAAGAGGAGGATTTTTGCACTGCTGGGGTAGGAACCCCCCAACAGCTTGGTAGCTGAGCCCTTGCCCCCTCGTGTCCTCATAAATTAAAAATAACGGCTGCCACTGCTCCTGCAGACAGCCTGTTCCAATAAATCATGTAAATAGAGTCTCAGAGATTCACTGCCCTTTATTTCACTTGAGTCCCGTAACTCAGCTGTTAATTGGATCTGAGATAAAATCTATTTTACCTCATATTCCCTAAGCAGGATCCTGGAAAGTCCTCTCCAGAGGAACAACCCATAGCACTGCCCTCTTTGGTTTGCTCCTCTCCAGCACCATGGAGAATAGTAAGGCAGGACAGCCAAGCCTAAGAGAAATTCCCTTGCTCGTGGCTCTCCCTGGCTGCTCCTGTTTGCCCATCAGCTCCTGTTTGCCCATCAGCTTCGAGCTGCTCATATCCTTAGGAAGCTTCACACTGTTTCTTGTGGTGGCAGCAGAGCTGCTCCTGCCTCCAGTCCCAAAGCAGCAGTTTCCAAGGGGCCTGGCAAAGCGTAACCCCTTCGGAGCAATTAGGTGAGGCTGTTTTAACCAGCAAATATTTTATCCTGACAGTAAGCTTGTTTTTCAGAAAGAATTTAGAAAGTTCTGGTGCTTTTATTGGTGCAATGCACTTTTTCAGCTGGGATTTTCATCAGTGAAACAGTCACGGGAGGTTTTGGAGGAGATTTTATTTTTTTCCTCGTAGAAAGGAGAACCCCAGATCTTCTGTTTGCTTCTTCCTTTCCACTAATTGCAACCCAGAAGACACTTCAGGCTTTTTTTAGGATAGCTTTTCAAGAGATTAGTAAAACCTGCACCTACAGAACTAAGGGAAAGCAAGCTTTTTTTCCAGCATTTTCTCTCAAAAGTGAAATCCTAAAACTTCTAGCAAGTTTTCCTGCAGGGTGTCTCATCTAGAAATTGTCACCTGGTCCTGTCCTGGGCAAAGTGAGGGGCTTTGGTTCAGGGTGTAGCCCCTTTTCCCTGTAAAGCACCTGGCCTGGATGCACAGAAAGCATTGAGAGCACCTTAATGCCTTTAGCCAGCACCATACCAAGCCAGGGCCTTGCACAGGTCCCATCAGCTAAACTGCAGCAGTTTGACTACTGTTTTTATTGTTTATAGACCTAACCTGAACCGGTATCTAGGAGCAACAGCAACATAATTAGCTTTGGCAATTAACACAGCTTAACTGAAGCTGTTGCAGGACCAAAGGCACTTTTTCAGACTGCAGAAACGGCAATTAGCGTTTCATTAAAGTAACAAGCCTAGCTAGACTTCTGAGCCTGCCAGGGTCTGCTGATCTAATTTGGGGACCCATCAATAAACCCTAAGGGCATTAAAATGAGATGCACTGACTCCTTTCACCACCACCTTGGAAAAGGGTGGCTGGAAAGTGACAGGAAGATTTTTGTCTTGGCTTGGCTAGATCGTGGTCATCTCAGTGGGTGTGTGGGCAGCATCAACTGCCCCAAAACCAAAAAGCAGATAGGTGCAATTGGGTCTGTATACCCAAAGATGGCAACCTGGGCCTTGTGGGAGGCAGAGGTGGTTCAGGGAGGCTCTTGCATCTCCAGCTTTCAGGTTCTACTTAGACATATGGTTTAGTTTAGGATGAGGATGGTTGGACTTGATGATCTTCAAAGGTCTTTTCCAACCTTGTGATTCTGTGATTCTACCTCCAATCTAGTAGTAATGAAAACATAAATAACTTCCTGTCTTACCTGTATGCCCAAGCAAGCATCCTTTTTGTCAGCTTCCTGAAGGAGAATGTATTTCTGTCCCTGTTTCACATCCAGTTTTTTGGCTGGATTCTGTTTGAAAAATAATGCCTGTGGTGGGAAAGACACTTTGGGTTTCTGTTTTGCTTGTTTTTCTTAAGTCTTGCCAGTAGCTGGAGCTTTGTGACTTGTTCCCCTTAAATCTGAGGCCAGCTCTGCCTTAGCACAAGGGGCTGACACCACCCAGCTGAGTGTCAGTGCTCAGGGTCAGAGGGCCCAGGAGTAGCCAGTCCCTGCTGTACCACCCCTGAGCATCAGGCAGCGAGGGTGGCACAGCCACAGTACACGTACGTACAGCCTTAAATCACACAACCACAAGTGCCAGGTTCTAAAGCCCATTAGCTATAGTATAGTGAGTCACAGCTTGTGAAACCATCTTTTGGATGCTGTCATGCTTTTGCAACCAAGAGATGAGTTAGTGACCTTCAAAAACTTAAAGATGCTCCAGATCCTACAGAGAAGACAGTCTCATTTGCTTAATTGATGGCTGTTTTTCCTTATCTTTCTTCCTTGAAATACCCCAAACATGAGAAGCACAGTCTGATTTATCATTTGCAGTGATTCTCATGGTGAAAACCACAATGTCACAGTTTAGTGGGTTCTCCCTGAGTTGCCAGTGCCCCACACCTCACAGTGGTGTTCAGGCTGTGGCAGCCTCACTTTGTGACAAACAATTTGTCCTTTGGCTTATCGATACATTTAAAACTGGGCTAGGTGAACAAATGCACTGGAAAAAAATGCTGAAGAACATACTTTGCTGGAAGAATGAGATGTATCTTTAGAGGAATTCCTGGGTTTGAAGGTCCAGGATAAAAATTCGCAGTGCACATCCCTCCCTGCCATCGTTCAGGCATATTAAACTCCAGCTAAGATACCAAACAGCATTTAGTGGCTTTGCTAGGAAATACCACCACAGAATCAGCAGAACATACCTTTTTTTTGACTGTTCTTTGGCATAACACAGGGACAAAAAAATCCTGCTATTAAGCTTTCTCATATCCTAAGGGCTGTTACCCAACACAGCTGTTAAGGCAGCCTCTCCTCCTTGCAACCTGCTTTGCTGTTTTCTGTGCTTTCCTGTAACCAGTAATTTCCAGTAACCTGGAACCTTGTTAAATTGGCACAGAGCTGTACTCCTGCCTAAGAGACAGGCATGATAAAGTCAGGAACTTTGTAAATAGCACCATTTTCTTGGAAAGCATTTCTATTGCAGCCAGCAAGGAGAGTTTTGGTGTCTCTCCTGAATCAGTGCTGTTGGGCTTTGATGGAACATTCCTCCAGGAAATGCACTTTGCATTTCCAGGAGGGCTTTCTCAAAAGAGCCTATTTTTGGATATGCCAGAAAACTAGGAATGTGTCTCATCCAGAAGATGAAAACTTATTAAGGAAGAGAAGTTCCCCCCACTCACTGTTTACATTGATTACATGTGAGTGTTTTATTTATGGAATATTTTATTTTATTCATTATTTCTGCGGGGGAAGAATAAGACAAAAGTCTCTCATTTGGTTTCCATGAAGCTTCTGCCACTGAGCTGCGTGGAGGGGAAGTTTGGCAATGGGACACCCGTCTGCAAGCTGCATGAGGATGGTGTTTAACACCCACTAAAACTCTCTGACCCCAGCACTGGTCACTAACAGCCGTGTTTGTCGCAGCCCATTACCCAGCAGGAACGTGGAAGCCCAGTGACCTTTCCCAGAGGGACAGGCAGAAAAGCAATGAGACAAAAGAGGGAATAAAATGTTGTACACTCTAGAAGAGAAATAATTGAATGTTATTGTCATGGAAAACACTGGGCTGACAACAGGCAGGGACAAAGATTTCCCTTTTAGGGAGTTGGTTGTGGGACATGTAGGATTTGGACATCTATTCCTTTGGGTGGGTTCAGCTTCTCCTCCTGCCCCCTCCTTCTCTACCAGGGAACTTCAGGCAGGCTGGGGAATGGGTCCCAGTGACTGTGGGGCATGGGGAACCTGGGCACTTCAGTGATGTGCTGCAGCAGTGATCAGAGGTGGGAGAGCTGGAGCCACCCTTCAGCCTCCTTCAGCCAGGCAAGGGAAGCAAAAGGCCTAACTGTGACATTTCTAAACCTATGAACAGATTCAAGGCAAACTTTCAGCCTTTCTCCCCAAAGCCTCCCATCTTCTCTAGTGGGGGACTAGAGCCCTTCCCAGCTGTGACTCCAGAGTCACTCCTTCAAACAGGTCCAGGTTTCCAACCACCTTGCTCCCCCCCTGCATTTCACTTCCAGTTTTTATTTAATCTGACTTCTCCAGTCTCCCGAGACAAACTGATTAATTCTTTTCCCCTGCGCAGTCCCCCGAGTCCCTTGTTCAATCTTTCCCACCTCAGTGAGATCTTAATAAATGCTGTCTGTGGCTGGAAGTGGGATTGGGTCTCAGAACTGTAATTAATTCTTTACTTCCTCCATTGCCTTAATATGCTATTTACAGCCGTCAGCCCGTGCAGGAGCAGAGATTTGCAGGCTCCAACTTTTGCCTCTGATTGTGTTGTATCCACCTTTCTTTCTCCTTGTTCTCTTGCATTTCTTGGTTTGCTTTGTATCCAGTTTACCTTCCACAGAGGAAAACACCAAACTTCCAGTTAGAATGTAATCCCAGAGACAGCAATTGCCAGGCTTTGCTCTTTGCTCACCCTCTGGTATTTGAAAGCCTCTTAGTCCAGGCTGGTTGCTTGTGACAGGACATCCAGACCCATTGCAGCAGCATGACCGTGGTTGGTCTATAATCTCCCTAATTGCTTTCTGCAGTCTCCTCTCCAGTAGCAGCTTGAGGGAGTTTAGCTCCAGCACACTGTCAGCTTGGGGAGTGCTTTGGGGGCATCGCACAGGAGGAGGAGGAGGGTGTAGGGGAGGCGGGTGAGACACAGCCAAAATGATGAGGAGAGCTGGAAGGTCTGAATGAGAAAAAGCTATTTAAAGGGTTTGTGGTTGTTGGCAGATCAGCAGAGGGGAGTACAGCGAGTGCTTGAAGCCTGTAAACACTGCAGAATTACATAGGGCGATGCCACAGAATATAAGGGTGGGTTGAAATTAAGCTAGGGATAATTGGGCTGAGTGGGGAGCTGCACTGTGCCGGCCAGCAGAGCCTCCTCAGGCAGGGATGGAAGGCTCCAGTGCTGGCCCTGCTTTATATTGAGGGAAGTGTCCCCATCGTTCTGCCTGAGACCCGCTCAGGGTTGCAGCAGTGAACTGGAAAGCTGCAGTCAGTACGCTGCTGAGGGAGTGAATGCAAATTTCCTCCTTCTCCCTCTTTTGGGTGAGATTTATGCCACCTCCACATGCACAGCCTCCTGGCAGCAATAAATCACAGAGCGGGGAGAGAATGCTGTGAGGAAACAGTTACCCTGGAGTTTCTGTGCAGGGAGATGGGATGTGTGGGGATCAGCCAGCCGCTCCCAGGCACACAGCCCCAGCATCACAAACCTGGTCCAGCACCCACTCCCACTCCTGCCCACTGCTACACCTGAGTCCACCCACCCAGAGCCTGAGGAAACAGAAGCAGTGTTGGTTGGTTTGTTTGTTTGGGGTTTTTTGTAGTCATGAGCCTCCCCTTCCCTCCTGTATGAATGTTGTCTGTGTGCCCAGGTACCAGAGGCTGGGATAGAGCTGTCAACCTTATCTTGGCAGACAGGTTTATTAGAGAGATGAGCGCTTTGTCTGCTCTGTGCCAAAGTCCTCCCCAGGGTGTGAGGTGCTGGGCACCCCCCCAGGCATGGGCTGCATCACGGACCTGCAGCTAGTTCATCAGCAGTC
Organism: Porphyrio hochstetteri; assembly: GCA_020800305.1. Classification (NCBI taxonomy): domain Eukaryota; kingdom Metazoa; phylum Chordata; class Aves; order Gruiformes; family Rallidae; genus Porphyrio; species Porphyrio hochstetteri. The sequence goes on from CM036925.1 coordinate 2,705,607, forward strand.
ACCTCACCCACTGGGACCCATGGAAAATACATGTGGGATGGAGGGCCTGGTTCAGCAGCCAGCACGGGAGGGATGTGCTCTGCCCCAGCAGGCAGGAACTCTGCTCACCCTGTGGGTCCAGCACAGCCTTGACCTCTGTCATCTGACAGACACGTCTGGGTTCAACCCAGGGAAAGCAGAAGAGCCACAGGGAGCAGCAAAATAAGCAAACGTGCCCAAAGAGTTTCTCATTTAGGGACTGGAGAAGCTCCAGCACACCCCTCTCCTTCGGCACTGTCAGTACTGCTGCCAGGTGTCTTCACCTCTGCTCTGCAAAGCAGAAAGGGAGGCAGGACGAGGCTGTGGACAGTCACTGTGGGAACGCTCTAGGTACTTGAACCAGCCCTGCAAGATGCCAGCTCCCTGGCAGAAATGCCCAGCTGATCTCATAAAACCTTCTTGTCTCTCCCTGGCAGCCTCTGGCCACCTCCTAGCCTTACCTTGCAGCCCCCCTGCTCCTGGGACTCTGGCCGGGCAGCTGTCAGGACTGGAGACACAAGAGATGCTGAGTCCCCTTCGCACTGGCAGATGACACAAGGGGACAAGTTCCCTTCAGTGTGTTTTTGCTCCGCTCCCCATTGCCCCTGCAGCTTGGCAGGGCTCGGCCAGGGGAATGAGCCCTGCCTGGGGGATCTGGGTTCAACCTCTGGGAAAGGCATTTGGCTGCTGCCTGAAAGCACCTGACTGTGGTTTAATCCACTTTCAGCGCAGAGCTCTGATGAGCCCCCAGCAGAACTAGGACAGCTAAAAATAGTGCACAGGGAAAGTAGTCATTTGGGTAGGAAGGAACCCAAGTGATTTATCTCAAAGGTGCAAAATGTGGTCTCATCAGGTGAAGCCCTAGAGGAGGAGCACAGTTATGAACCAGTCACAGGGTTTGGGGAAAACAGCAAAACACCAGCAATGCAGGGAGGTGCCTATTGATTTCCCCACCATACGCTGACTTTACCTTTACTGTCAGGCTAAATTCTGCCAATTATTAAATTATCCAACTTGCAGCAGGAATGCAGTTAGATGTGATCCAAATGGTGTCACTACAATTATGGTAATTATCTGAAAACAAGCCAATTACTTCCCTCCTCTTCATGCCAGTTGGTACCAAGATAGCAGCTGTTCAAGGCAAATTTGTTACCGTGTTACTGTACATTTGTTAAAGGTTGGGGTTATAGATTCTTCCCTTCTTTTAAATATTAAAAATGCTATAAAGTCATGGAGTGTATAACTTATTAGGGCTTTTTTTTAAATGTCAGGAAGGGAGAAATTTCTTTTATATGCCAAGAGAAGCGGTGGGAAAGTGATTTACTACTGATTGCTGGCTGGAAATGTGTACTTTGCAATCAGCATACAACTGAGCTATAAATTAACCTGTGTCAGCTTGTTACCTCTACCCATGTAAAATGAACTCACAGCAGAAGTTTGCTGGGGATCTTTTCCATTTCTCCATCTCTGGTTTTGGCATTCGGGCTGCTTAACGCATCAGGAGGCATCTTGTGGGATTGGCCCCTCCACTGGATTCACTTTCAGCAGCTTGTTCAGTTTGTCAAGTGCTTTGGCTCATGAAATCGTGTGAGAAGCAGCAACACTCACTTAGGGAGAGCGAATGCAAAGGATGGGATGGCTCAGCTTTGCCTGCAGCCTCCAAGCGCTGCCCCAGGCAAAGCAAGTTGGGCCAACACTAGGCAGAGCCATGGGAAGCTCTTCACCCACATGAGGAGGCTCCTGAAAAGTCCTGTTATAAAGGTATCTTTTACTTTTAAACCTGTTCATGTTAAGGATGGCTTTGCTCAGATTGCAAAGCCCACCACTTGTAGCTAGTGTCAGAGGTGCAAATGAAATGCCCTCGGACCACAGATCAGTGTGACCTCTCATTTTGCACAGACCTTCCTTGTAGGAACTAGAGTCTTTCATCTCATCTTTGCTACCGTATCCTCCCTTGGACTGACCTTAATTTTTTTTCATGTGATTTTTTTGAAATCTTTGGCTTTGATGTGCATAAAATGCTTCTTTCAATAAATGTCAAGAGCCGATTAAAGGAAATTAAACGGCAGGAAGGAGAGAGACAATCTTTTGGCTTCAACAGCATCTTCCTAACAACTGAATGAATCAACTGTGACAAATGTGTTTCCCTCTCCATGCTCAAGGTACATGCCAGTAGGATCTGTTTATATCCATGGGCTTAACATCCACCCCCATGTATCCATAATTCCCTGCAGCTTGTGTACAGCTACACAGCCCAGGCACAGGGCAGAGCTCAGTTCCCAGGAGCAGGTTAGTGGCATTAGCCTGCTGCTTTGCTTGAAATAATTAGCCTTGCTCACTGATGACCTTCACAGCAAGCCCAAAACACTGACAGATTCAGGTTCTATTTGAGCAACAGACACAAGCACGTTTGAGATTGCTCCTCCTGCAGAAATCTCTGCTGCTCACCATCAGCCCCAGGAACAGACGCTGGGCATTGCAGTGCCCACACACCAGCCGCAAGGGGCTTTCTCCCCCACTTCAGGCCACGGGGGACAGATGCAGCCACTGGGCTCTAACACCTCCCTGGGCATCCCTGGTACCTTCCTGCTGTTCTTAAATGATCCCATCTGCTTTCCATTTTTCCTTCCCAGAAGGTCCCAGTTGCTGTCAGTGTGACATGCCAGGACTCTGTCCACATTAGGGGTTGTGTCCAGTTCCTACTAACATGGCAATTTATGAAATACCACCTTGGACAGGAGAGTGCAGACAGGCCTTTCCTTACTGATTGCCACTCAATTCTTCCTTATTATCATTTCAGATTTACTATTACCCTTATCCTTTTGCCTCACATGAGTTATTTTCACATTTGTTACACATTAAAACTGTTCAGTTCAGATATCTCCCTGTTAAGCAGCAGCAAGACATTCAGCCACAAGGATTACATTAGATAGTGTTTAAAAAAAAAAAAGTTTAAAAAAAACCCTAAATCCAGGCAGTCCCCTGCCCAATCATAGCATTAGATAGGAGTGAGTGTGTAAACAGGTTTCTGCTTATCAGTCCCACTGCTATCTGCTGCACACAAACTGCTCAGCCCTGCTAAATCCAATTTCCAAGAGGTTAGAAGAGGGAACTGTTTGCAGAAACACAGCAGTACAAATCTCCAAACCCACAGCCCTCGTTATGCTGACGTCGAGGGGGAGAAATGCTGCTTGACTCCTTCTGGCACCCAAAGGTGACATTTACTTTTGAGGCTTTGATGAGAATCAGCCTGGCTTTGCCATGGGATTGTTTTCTCCTATTTTTTCCTGCTTGTGTGCTGGGTTGATGAAAGCTGCTGAGCCCCCATTTACAGCCAGTGTGCCCAGAGCATGGGGGGTCTGCAGTGTACCCTGGCCCTGCAGCACAACCATCACCTTTTTTCCCCAAAAAACAACTTGGAAATTGGGCACAGAAACACCAGTCCCACGGTGTCAGGAGAGAGAAGAACACAGTGTGCTGCCTCTCCTGGGGTGTCCTGCACTGGGCATGAAGCAGGCAGGTGAGGTCCTGCATTCAAGGCTACTCCGTTCAACGTTTTTCCCAAGGCTTGGAAGCAGAGAGATGCTGCAGCTCGGTCCTGGAGGAGCTGAGCCCTCCAAGTGCCCACTAGCCCTGAGGAGGAAGAAACACAGCATGGGGATGCCATGGGCTGGACCCTCTGACCTGGCTGCAGTAGGTGACAGTGTGAAGATACAGCAGAACCCAGTGGCAGTGGGGCTGCGAGGTGCAAAAGGCAAACGTGCCTCAGCTCTGCCTTTGTTCCCAGATTGAGCGATCAGCCAGCCAGCAGCCCACCTCTGCTCCCCACGCCTCCCGTGAAGGGCTGTTGCCCACAAGTTCACTGCATCAGTAAAAATGCAAACTGTAAGCTGATTAGATATTCATAGATACTCTTTCTTGATTAGCTTACTATTAATATTTCAATGTCAGAACTGGATGCATACTGCCTCCCTGCTCTCTTCCTTCCTGCTTAATTAATTTTGACCAACACCAACAACAGTCTCCGACAGATAGTCGAAATTAAAGTGGGCTGTTCCGTGACTTCGCCTGCTGTAAACAGCAACTTGCAGGTTTTTTTCATACATCACCCACCCGCCACACAGAGATCACTGTAGCAGAAAATGAGTCTCCCTGCTAAGGACTTCAGAGCTCCAAAAGAACATTTGCTTATTCGATAAATATAATCAGAAAGACAATGTGGTAGGCAGAGCCCAGCGACAAGATTTGTGTCTCACCTAGGAATCAGCTGGCTGTTATGCCATTAGGAAAAAAGAATGGGAGAGAATTGCTAATTTACCTTTAAAAAGAAAGGGCCTTTGATTTAGGGTAGCTCATAAAAGCCAGCATCACCCAGATGTGAGGGGATGTGATAATCGCTGCAGCCCCAGCAGTGGTATGAGCAGCTCACTTCATAAAACGCAGGCTGCATGGCTGCCTGATGCACAGCACAGGCATCCATGGCTGATAACCTGACATGCTGCTAATAGCCTGTTGGATTTTTATTGACATGCTCAAGATAGATGGGGGCAGGAGGAGCAGCAAGGCAGAAATTATACAGCAGCGTTTGTTCCAGCCCAGAGGACAGTCTGCCTCCTGGGCCCAGAGGGGTGAGGAGTTCTCCTGTGTCACAGGAGGGCAGTTTGTCACTTCCCAGGTCCACAGCACCCTGACACAACACACAGTGGGGTTGCTGCCACGGTGTGCCTACCTGGGACTGAAGCAGAAACAACATTTTTGCCTTGCTTTGCTACGACCTAGGCAGCATGCTGCTGCTGCAGAACAAGCCCTCTGCTACTGGACACGCTCCAAATCTCCATCCATTGCTGCAAACCATCCTGTTCCATCCTCTAACCTCTCTTTTCCCAAGGAATGCACCATGATGGTGGCCCAGGACAAGGAGAAAGGCAGGAGCGGCATGTTGCAGCCTCACTCAGCTTCGTTCCCTCCACACAGTAAGTAACTCAGGCTGTTAAACGCCTGGCCAGAGCTCACCATCTGCTTCCAGTCTTCTAGGAATACCACTGTGTAATTCAATCAAATAGGAGAGGATCCTTGTTTCACTGAATCGTAAGTCACTCTTCAAGTAATTATATTTTTATACCCCTATCAGGAGCAACAGGGGCTGTTCATTTTATGGGCTTTAGCAGCCAAAGCCGTGCTTCTGCCAAGGTTATGACTGGGAGGGGAACACAATTTAACATTTCCTCAGCCACCCAAGGTTTATCCATGATTTTAGCTTTTTGGTGAGGGAAGTGAATAAAGCCCTGCAGGTCCAGGGCCTTTGTCCAGCAGTGCTCTTGTTGTGGAGCATAGAAAAACACTCTGGCGTGGACCAGAAGAGCTGCCCAAACCATCAGCAATGAAGCTGATTCCCCTTGGCATGAACATGCCAGACCTGTCCTTCCAGGGCAATGCACAGAGCAGCTTCTGCTGCACAGCGATTGCTGCTGAACTGGGAAGCAAAATCCTGCTTATCCCACCAGCTGGAGGAGACGTGGGGCTGCATCCCTCGTGTGCTGCCTTGGAAAGGTCAGATGAGATTAGTTCAGGGGAAAAGCCTACAACCTGTTCCAGTGCCTGGGATGCAACTGGAGTCTTTCTGCTGCTTTTTTGGGGTAATTTCTCCACTTCAGACACTTCCACTACCCTGCAGTTTGTGCCCTCTCCCTTACAGCAATCCCTCAGCACCACTGTCCTTTCTTGGGTGAGTTCTCCACCTGCTCTTCCACTGCCCCAGATGTTCAGTCTTTTAAACAGATTTATTCCCTTGACTTTGAAAAGGGCTTCACCATGTTTCCATCTGTGTTTACACTCAGCACGGGGTAAATTTCTCCTCCTGGCAGATCTGTTCCTTACCAGCAAAGCAAAACGACTCAGCATAGATTGAGACGGGAAGGCAGAGCAAAACATTTCCCAAACAGTGCTCACTTGGGAGCTGTGCTACGTGCCCACACAAGGATGGAGACCTCTGCCAGACTGCCTGCATTATCAGACTGTGCAGAAAGGAAGCGGGATCTGGCCCTGAGCCACCACTGACATGTCCACTCTCAGGGCTGGCTCCTCAGCTCACCCAGCAGCCCAGGTCACACAGAACCCACCTGCCAGTTATTCAGGATGCTGAAGCCAAATGCTCATCTAGAGCAAGGAAAGCAGGACAGGGACATCCTGCATCCCACCACAGGGTCTGTCCCAGGTAGATGGAACCCCACCAGCCAGCCAGGGCAGGAAAGACCCATTTTTGTCAGACCTTCTCAGCTCCTTTCTCAGGGAAAGCCCATCGCTATGCATGCCTTCTCATAAAGCAACACTGGCTGATGCATTAACGACTGCCTGGGCAATTTGTGACACAAAGGACAGTGAGCAGCTGCAGCCCAGATTTATCACCTAGCTCAGCAATGCTGGGCCAACACATCTCGCTGTACAACAGCAGCAAGTCCCCGTAATGACTTCCCAGGCAGAGCTAGAAATAGCATGAGCTTCACCTAATATCAGGAAAACAGATTTTGAGGCATCTGGGGACTCACTGCTTCACCCTAAACTGATACCAACCTTCAGGTCTCAGGGCAGAGTGTTGCTGCCAGCACATGGGTGTCCGTGCTGCTCTCACTGCCCTGCTCTGTGTCCTGACAGCCCCATGTTCAGATGCCAATGAAATTACAGGCAGGATCCAACCAGCTCAGCACATATTTATGTCTGACATCGAGTCTTCCATGCTGCTTCTGTGCTTCCATGGTTTAGCACATCACAACAGGCCAGAAGACTTCCAACATCAACAGAAAGGGATGGACACTGGGGTTGAAAAAAGCTCCCTGAAGTGCACACATCCTTCTCTTGAAAGTCCCAAGCTCCCCATCAGCATCAGAGGGGATGGAGAGGTGTTTAGTTTTTATCCTGTGTTCATTACACTCGGTGCAGATGGATGAGGCAATAAAGATGATGTGACCTCTACACAGTTGCTGCAGGATGCAGGAAATTCAGCTAGGAGCTCCACTCCCTGCAGCAAGGGAAGATATCCAGGTGGTCCTGGAGGGGGGTTGCAAGGGTCTGTCTCCATCTTCCCAGCAACAACAGATACAAACATGAGCCAAGCCAGGTAGGGGGAAGGGAAAAGTCATGTAATTTATGAAGAGAGACATCAGCAGAAACACATGATTGTATAGCAAAGGGAGCCTCTGCTGAGCTCTACTCTGGTACCTTGAAAACGTCAGGATGGGAGTAACCATCCTGTGCTGGAGAAGAAAGAACAACTGCCTGCAAACCAAACGGAGTCACGGGCAAAGGGAAGCAGATTCCCTTTGAAATGGGAGCGTGGGTGTTCCCATGTGAAACACGGGGCTCTGGCACGGTGCTGGGGTCCTTGGGCTGGCCAGTATTTCCTCAGGGGCAGCAGCTTTGGAGCCCCAGTGGGGCACTTGTTATTTGTTGTTTCCATTTATTGCAAAGCACTGTTATTGTTTAAAATATATATATACATTTTATGGGCTGTTACTGCATCCCAGTGCAATAACTGGTCTAAACTGATGAAAGAGAAGCAATTTGGCCACATATTAATATGACAAGGATTTCCCTGGGTTTAAGGGAACAGAAAATATGTTCTGTGCAAGTGAACTAGCTCTTTCTTGCTGTATAAAACTGCTCTTCTCCAGTGATAGCAATGAAAGGATATTGCTTCTGTCACTGATGCCACTGGAAATGTATTGCCCCTCTCCAAGAAACCAATGAAAGGACATGGCTGGTTTATTCTCTAAATGGGGCTATGGAGAAATAATGCTGCTCCCAGCATTAGCCTGGGCACGCTGCTACTGCCAGGTCCCCAGCCTCAAAGCCACCAAGCCAGCAGGTTTGTGCCAAATGGCAAAGCCATGCCAGGAGAAAAATCAAAGTGGAGATGGGGAACTAACCAGAAGAAAGAAAACTGTCCAAATGTCAGATGGAAGTGAAACCCTGAGGGTGAAGCAGGGCTCAGGTGCTGTCCAATGCAGCCAGGATCTGGCCCCTTCTTCTCCAGCAGCTCTGAACCTTGGATGAAATGAGCTTAAACCCCGGGGGAGGTTAATCTCTGCTTAACCTGTGGCGGGGAGCCTGGCTGTTAGGAAAGCTGCCAGCCCCTCTCCCTTTTACCACTAAGTTTAATGGTCTGGCTCTGTGCTGAAGATTTCAGGGTTTAAAAGTGAAATCACGAAATGGCTCTTGAACCAAGATGATCTGTCACTCGAATGTATGTACCAAAGTGAGCATGGAGAAGGTACTGGTTGGGTTTTTAACAGAAGTAGAAATTTCCATCAGAGTCCATGTTTGTGGTTCCATTGTCCATCATCTGCAGATCTGACCAGTTTATTTTGCTCCCCAACCACCCACCCAGGTGACACCTCCCAGGTGGGAGGCAGATGGAAAAACAGTTAATTGCTGCTTTTAACATGGGAGTTCTTAAAATTCTTAAACATGCAGAGAGTGGTGGAATAACATCATCTGTGCTTTGGAGCTGGTGCCCAGCATCTCTGCAGGGTTCAGAGCCATCCTTCCTCCAGGACACACCAGCCCAACACCCAGGATGGTGATGCCTTTTACTGAGTAATTTGGCAAATTGGTAAAAAAAGCAGCAAAAAGAAGAATTTTCAGCAGTGTGAGTGAAAAAAATGAGAGTACATGTAAGCCAGGCATAAGCAACGCTGGCGCTGGAGCGAAGAACCTCGGGCTGGGCTGCGACGGAGCCTCTTCGCCAGCGCCCAGCAGCAGGCTCCTACCATCAGATATTTATTAGTTGTGTCAGGAATTAGTGAGAGTTCACTGACTGAATAATAACGTGCCAAAGGCGGTTTTTTGACTTCGCTAATGTAATTAAAGAAAGCAGGAGGAAAAGGCCTCACACGGGGGAAGGAACCAGGGCTCCCGGTGCTGTCGGTTGCGGTCTCTCTTGCAAGGATGAGATGAGAAATGTGGAAGGGAGAGGGTGAAGGTGGCAACGAGGACCTGAGCAGCAACAAGGACCTGAGCAGCATCAAGGATCATGCAATTACTCCTCGCTGTGATGGGACTGTTGCTTTTTCCAGACAAGGGGAAAAGAGAAGAGCTGCCCTTGTGACAGGAGCTGGAACCATCCCTGAGTTCGGGCTTGATGCTGGTTTTTCTTCCATGCCAAGCACCTTGCATCAAGACTGAATTTCGCTTTATTTTTGGCACTTCTCCTCTTGCTTAGACAAATCTTGCAGTTTTGGGAGCTTTATATGAATGGCTGAAAACAGCTTTATTGCAACATGTCTTTACTGCTGCTCTGGTGATTGAACAGTCGGCACTGTCACTACATCAGGCCAGAGCACATTTTTCAAGCCCCACAAGAAGAGGGACCACGATGGGCTCTGTGACAAAAGCCAAGATGCTATTTTTAAAACAGGGATGGGGGAAGCTTTGGGTAAAGCAGATCAATGCCTGGACAATAGGGCGCTGCTCCACCCATTCACCCCCCCTTCAAGTTCCTCTTCCAAATCCCAGCGCTGTCTTCTGACAAACAACCCTTGGTGTCAACAGGATGGGGCTCCCAGGCGCCACAGCCACGAAAACACCCATCAGGAAACTGGCTGCGTGTCGGCCTCCAGCCTGGGCACTGTGGGGAGGGGTGGGAAAGGCTGCACGCTCTGGGACCAGCTCAGACCCTCCTCTCCTCAGACAGCCCCAGACAGGTTTAGTGTCGGTTGCAACATTGGGCACCCAACCCCAAACTGTCCCCTGCCTTGGGCAGATGATGTCTGCTCCACTTCTGTCTCCTCAAAGAGGTGCTGCAGGGGCCGTGCTGTGACACTGCCTGCACCCCAAGAGCAGTGGGCATGTCCCCATAGTCCAGCAGCCCCTGCCACATCCTCAGCCATTGCTCTCCAGCATCCCCAAGAGCTGCTGGTGCCACAAGTCCTTAGTGCTTTGGAAGGTGCTGTTTGGCAGAGCTCCTTCCCAGCGCCATTATCTCAATCATGATTTCTTGGCAAGGGGCAGGACGGGAGGGATCTGAGCCCTTGCAGCTGCTCGGGGTGCAGACTGGCCATGTGCACTGGCAGCAGTGAAGCTCTGTCAGCTCACAGCATCCTTCGGCTACAGAGAAAATCACAGGGAGGCAAGAGGAACAGCTCCTTCCTGAGTCATGGCAACAGCTCCACTGGTTCCCAGTCGTCAGAGACCCTGTGAGGCAGCACTCCAAAACCACCTTGCCTGGAAGTGATGGCAGCAGGGAAGGGGAGACTATCCCAGTGGGTTCAATAGCAGGTCAGTGATTACCAGGCAGCCACGACCCCTCTATTTGCAGCCACCATGGAGATGCCAGCAAAGGTCAGTGTGCCCAGGCAGCTTGGTTGTACACCCTCTTGGTGCTATTTTTATCCACGTTTCTAATTACACTTTACCTATATGTCACCAGGCTAATCAATACTAGTCTGAGGAATCAATACAGAGGTGGATGACGGTGCAGTTTGCCATGCAGAGCCTGCACAAGCTGGGAAAAACAGGGCACCATCGATCCCAAGGGTGGGCTGAGAGTCAGGGTGGGATGGGAGACACGATGGGGGCAGTGACCACACACTGCTTTGCTAAATAATGCTGCGACAATGGCACTGGGCCAGTGTCCTGGACAGGGACCTGTCACCTCTGTGCTGCCCCCAGCACAAGGCTGCATCCCAGGTTGGGGCAAACTGCCCACCCATCCCGCAGCCACTCCCAGGGGAATGGCGCAGCCCATTTGAATCTGGGTTGCTTTTCAGTCCTTGGGATGTGATGCATTGATCTGAAAATGAACAGTCCTCCCTCTTTCTGTGTTCTTAGCTGATGATCAGTGTTTGAATTAAAAAAACACATGGTCTCCTGCATTCTGCCCTGCTGCTTGAATGACCAAAAGCTGAGGCCACCCCTGTGATGCCACCACGCCGCTTCTGCCAGCAAGAAGGAGGGACCCTGGCTGCAGAATGCAGTTGAATTTTGCAGGAAGAAGCTCTTGGGACTATGGTGAATTTGGGATTAAACTGCAGCTAAGTAAGGGAATTGCATAACTGGGGGTTTCTGCCTGTCTTGCTGGAGTCTTATGACTGTTCTGATTCTGTCATAGCGATGCTGGGAAATTGCTCTTTGAAACGAAAAGAGCCTTGGAAAGGCACAGGCAGGCCAGGATCGTTTGCCCTCAGCGCTGGGCTGGTCTTCAGCAGCGAGTTGATGGTGGTAGGATGAGACAGAGAGCAGTGTGGGGTGAAAGCAAACCTCTCCCAAAGGCTTCCCTCACGCTCCACTGGGCCTGTGTCCTCAACAAGGTGCAAAGCCCCACAGCCTCCTCCTGCCAAACCATTTCACGGGCACGTCTTGGAGACCAGGAAAAGGATTGGCAGCCGTGGGGCAGCTGGGGGTGCATCCAGTTACTACCCACTGATGGATCGGCCACCGCTCACCTCAGAGCAAGAGCCCTTTGCCTGGAAAGCACATGGTGAAAAGCTCCTGAAAACCGACACAACCCTGGGTTTCACTGAGGCTTTTAGGGTAGAAAAGGAGCTGGGGAGGGAGGCTGCTAGTCCTTGCTGCCTGCTTATGAAGACCTGTTGCTTTTCCTAAGCAGCAAAGGCAGTCTGCTTTGGTGCCAGGGCACAGTCGCCAGCAGCTTAATCCAGCAGCAGAGCCATAATCCTTGCCTGAGTCCCACAGGCCCCAGAAGCAGAAATCCACCTGGATTTGCTGTTTGATGGGTTTACTCAGCCTCAGCTCAAATCTCAGTTTCCACTCGTGGCAAACCCCCCTTCCCAGAAAGGCCGTTCCCAGGGGAGCACAGGTGCTCCCGGGCTGGGGAGCTGAGATACCTGGGGACCCAGCCTTCAGGACACTCCTATCATGCAGTGACACTGCTGGGGACCGTGCGGGCTGCAGCAGCTCAGAGCAGGGCCTCGGGGCTCCCCAGAGCACCACTTGTGGGTAAGCTGGTGCTAGAGACACTGTGATGGCCCCATGCTCCTTCCAGCAGCTTCCCCACTGGCAGTTGCTCAAAAACTGGTCTGAGAGCTTTGCAGTGATAAACTGTAATGTCCAGCTACAAACCCCAGCACAGGACCTGGAAGCCTCCAGAGATGTTGCACAGGCACAGCCAGCCCTGGAGAACACCCCCTGCCATCCCCTCACAGCCCCATATGACAGGACACATCTCTCCTTGCAATTAACTCCTATTTTTAAAGTACCAGTGAGGAGGCTTTAGCTGAAAGAGAACTGTGACAGGATTGCAGCTGTGCCACATCGGCACTCCCTCGCCCTGGGGTTAGACCCAGGGCCCCTCTCCACCGCCAGTGATGGGCTGCAGCTGGGGCTGGGGCCGCCCACTGACCCACACATAAATGGGGCCAGCTTGGCTACCCCAGCCTCTCTGGAGCTGTTGCTGTGCAGGTTTGGGAGCAGTTATCATAGCAGGAACTTAATTTTAGTGAGCTGGCCCCGTGCTCAGGTGGTGAGGTCTGTCTCTAACCCTCGGGGCAGCTTTGACTTTGCTTGTAGGGTGTCAGAGCTGAGCAAATGGGCTTTTATCCTTCTTCCTTTTCCTGTGGCTCTGCTGCTTGTTTGCTCTTTCATTAGGGTTCATCCTCTTGTCATTTGTGTGGATATGTTGTTTGTGGGGTTTTTCCAAGAGGGGGGATGCCAGGCATCAGGAATGATGTGTGCAGTGCATGGTGGCAATTAGCCCAGCTCTGAACCCTGATGGTGTGTCTGCATCTGCAATGAATGCTCCCCTCTAACTGTGTGAGGTCTCCAGCTTCATTCTGGGGCTGGAAAAGGCACAACTTGGATCTCTTAAAAAAAAAAAAAAATCCCAGTAGGACAGTGACAAAGAGTCACCTGAGGATAACTGCCCCTTGCTGTGGGGCTGCTCTCAGGATTGTGTCTTCTTTGGTTCAGCTTGGCCTCTGCACCTGGGTTTAAGTGAGTATGACTCAGGGCATCTGTCTGACACCGTGCAGAGCCTGCAGGGACTGATTCTGGCTCAGCCAGTGCCTCTGCTCGTGTGCTTTATGGCATGTTTCATGCTCCTGGCTGGATGCACCTGGCCCTTTATTGGGAAATTCGATTGCCTGGTTCAGTGTTTTATAGTATTAAGCTTATTTACTCGTGCCTTCGGTGCTCTGTGAAATACCCTGGGTTGGTTTTGTGAGATAAGGGGAAAAAATGGGAGTAAAACATCCAGCCAGGCAGAGGGAACAAGCCAGTGGGACCTGCTGTGCTTCAGGGAAACCTGGGGTTTGGGACAATTGTGACCTTCCCCTTCTCCCCACTGCTCTGCCAGCATCTTGTAGTGGTTTTATAGGGGTTCCCCTGCCAGAGCTGCTGCACCAAACCTCGTGGGCTTGCTCAGCTTTCCTTCTCTTCCACACAAATTCATCTACCCGAAAAGCCCTGCTTTTCTCTATGAGATAATGTGATTTTTGGGGAGGAGTTTTGCTGTCACCCAGCTGCTTGGCTGGGCTGCAGCTGATTTCTAATGAAGAGCTTCCTCCTGGTGGGGGGAAGAACAGGGAGAAAAATGATGGGAGGGCAGCATTTCTGAATCCAAATACATTAAGCCATTTAATTCTGTTGACTCAGGGCTGCCTGGCTCTGAATAGGAATTAATCCACAGCAAACCAAAATTAAAAAGCACGATGCAAAATGCTTAGCAAGGCATCACCAGGGTTTAAAGCAGCCCATTAGCTTGCTTCAACCTACCCAGTAAATTTTCATTTGTCAATAATGCTTAGAGCCTACAGTTTATTTACAGCCTGTTCAATATTTCCAAACCCCCTCCGAGCACCTCATTTGTATTTATCTGCCACAATCCTGTTTCCTTTCCAGGGCTCTTCCTAATCCTTTGCCTTCCACCTGGTTGTCTCTTGTCATGGAGCCAGATGCAGTGGGGATGTGCCACCCCCTTGAGCCAAGGTAATTCAGGGTTACCCCTTTGCACCCCACTTATCTCCTGCACAGCAAACCCAGAGTGACCCCTCACCCTCCTCAGGCTGGGGCTGAGACAGGCTGGCATGGGGCTCTTCCAGCCTCTGCCCTGCACCCTGGGGACCTGTTGTCCACAGGCTCCATCCGACACAGCAGGGTGATGGGAGTGTCCAAATCATGGCCCTCAAGGGACACATGGGTCACCAGCCATGGGGCATGAGCAGCTGCCTGTGCCCACCCACAGCCCAGCTGAGCTGGAGCAGCCGTGGCTAACTGGCCAGGCCCCTCCATCTGTTCCCAAATCAGCTCCCATGGGATGAGCCCTGGCAAGGAGAGCACATAACAGGATTTCCCCCCAAAGCTGCTTGAATGCTGCTGGGCAGATAAGGAAGCCTGAGGATTTCTCCAAGGAGAGGAGTTTATTCTTGGGCACAGGCACAAACGGGCAGTTTAATCTCCTGTTGTGGCTTGTGTCCAGTTGGGGCTGTTTGGTCCAACACTTCAGCACCTGGAGACATGGCTCTCCACAGCAGAGACTGGTCCTGGGTCGGGTTTGTGCCTCTGTGAGGAGGGCAGCATGAGGACTGACCTTCTCCCTTCTGTATTAGCACATCTCCTAGGCAGGACTATAAACCATTTCAGTGGGAATCTAAGCAAGTGCAGCATCAAGAGTGCTGCTGGGGAAGATGCAGGGTGGATTGGGCAACATCCCATCTCAGGTATAAAGCTCAGAGGGGAATCCCTCCAGAATCTGAACCACAATGCCCAAAATGGGACTGCAAACTTCACAGGAGGCATCTACTAGATGCTGGAAGGTGCAGCAGCACCCTGTCAGCAGGCAGCCTGCTCTCTGCCACTCACTGCAACCCCCTGCCCTACACAAGAGCCTGAGCTGGTGGCAGTGAGCAGGACTTGCAGCCTAGGAGCTCTGCCCCAGACCTGTGTATTCAGGGAGAGGGGATTTCCAACACATTTCATAAGGATGGATGCAGGAGGCAATTGCCAGAGCGAATTCTCTCCCAGCACTGGTTAGGGTTTGCAAGTTCCTCACGCTGCTGAGAGCCAGGATGCTGGGCAGCACCCTGGGGATGCCCCATCTTTCCACCCCAAAGAGTAAAGCCCCCACCACTTGCCTGCTGCTGTCTGCATGTAGCCAGCCAGGGTGCAGACTCTCCTCTCACAGGCTCCGCCGGGCAGCAGGACAGCGACGATGGCCAGCAGCGAGCTGAGGGCCAGCAGGACACAGCCACCCGCACACAGCACAGCGCTCGTCTGGAAGGACAGGCAGGGCTGTCAGCAAGGGGATTCCCCTCCCACCGACCCCACAACACCTCCCCACAAACACCCCCTCTTGAAGTGAGCAGCAGCACCCCGTCACAGGCAGCTTCTCGCACCTTTTTCTTTCCACTTTCTGCTTAAATTCACTGCTAAGCCTTGAGCCCGTGGGTCACCCATCACTTGGTCCCAGGGGCTGTTAGTATTCAGGTTATGGTGATAACAGCAAGTGTATTACATGCATGAAGGGCCATGTCACTAATACATGTGCTATTAGAGCCCCACAACGTGTGTCAGTGCCTCCACTGAGAGCTGAAATGTATCTCATGATGGTGCCCACCCCTGCAAACCTGGCAATTAGCAGGTACTTTGCCAATGATGCTCCACAGCAGGGAACCCACCACTGCAGAGGTTTCATTGCAGCCCTCCTCTGCTGACACGGCAGGCTGCTCCCACCCCTGAGCCCAGCAGCCCCACCAGCCCTTCCTCACAGCGGCTGTGACTTTGATTTCGCCTCTTGCAACAAAACTGGGTCACTTGGGGCTGTTCCCCAGCCCCAGCTGGAGCTGTGCAGTGATGCTTTGGGGCGCTGGAGGCTGTAGCAGTGCCTGGTGGGCAGCGTTTTCCTCGAGGCTGGCACAGTGAAAGGGGAAGCCAGCTCTGCAGCCTGTCCCCTGCTGTCACCTGGCCGGGTGGAAGCAGCTTTGCTGTTTAATATTCTGGCTGTGTGACGCAGACAGCCTCAGCATCTCAAACTGGGGAAAGCACTCCTGCATGGCAAAACAGCTCGCCCTCCATTACCAGTGTCTGATTGCTGATGCTTCTGTCCCCACTGCAGGTGACACTTCCACCCCTGCCAACGGGATGGCACTGGCAGAGAGGTTGTCCCCATACCCACAAGGACCCGTGTCAGCCTGGCCAGGGCCAAGGAGGGGACCTGTGATGGATGCCTCCTCCTCCAGCACTCGTGGCTGTCCTCACACAGCATGAGGGCACCTCGCTCCCAGCATCACAGCAGCCATGGCAAGTCCTGTCATTCCCAGCAAACTCCAGGAAATGCTCCTAGCTGTGGTGAGTCTCCCCACCTCTCAGCTCCCTAAAGCTGGCCTGCTGTAAGGTAGGGCTGGTCCCCATGTTCCTAACGAGTCTCACTTTCATACCATCTGCAGGAGCTGCCCTGCAGAGCTCAGGTCCCACCTCCCCCCACCCTTGTCCATCCTTCTCACCCCACTGAGATGTTCTGGTTAGAAATGAACATTCTCCTTGTTTAACCCTTACCCCTCTCTCCAAGCTTTGGGGTAACCATGGTTACTGTAGGAACAAACCCAATATGTGTTTCCCTTTGCTCCCCATCACCTAAGAGGTCACAAACCAGGAGTAAATAACCTGCTGAATGCCAGTTAGGCTGCAGGAAACACAGGCAGGCTGAATGGGGAATGGGTGCTGGGCTTACCCTGTGAAGGGCTAAAAACCCTCCCGGTGCTGCCCCAGGGGTCTGGCAGTGCCCTGCCTCAACCTGCTGAGCTGTGTCTTAGCAGCTGGACTGGCTGTGCCACGGTGGCAGAGCTGCTGCCACTGCTCCAGAAAGGGGCACAGGGTGCTGGGAAGGGGTCACCCCCCCCCCCCCCCCCCCCCCCCCCCGGTGTGAGTGAGGACAAAGGGATGAGCCCAGGTGCCACCCCGACCCCCTGGTGTGAGTGCTTTGCCTGGAGCTGCACAGTGAGAACATCAGCATCTTACTTACACCCCGTTTGTCCACCACATAAGCACTGCAAGTGCCATCCCAGCAATCAATTAATTCCCAACTTCCATGTAAAAGCCAGGGCAGTGCAACCAGAGAAAGGGAGAGGGACTGTAAGCACGTGTATCTATCTGCTCTTCTCCAGTGCCTGCTGAGCCCCTGAGACCCAGAGAGACAAGTGCTGCTTCAGGACAAGAGGTTGGGACACCCCTGGCAGGTACCAGCCCCTTTTCCCTTCTGTGTCCCAGGAGGGATCTGTGATATTCCGGGTGGGATGGGTGACCCCATCCCATGGATACCCTCCTAGCACAGGGCCCTGCATGGAGAGCAGCCACAGCCCAGCTGCCCACCATGCCCAGGACAGCAGTGAGGAAGTACAGACTCATTTTAAAAAATAATAAATATAATTATTTTCCTGCCCTGCATCTCACCTTCCACCTGGCAACACACAAACCATCCTCCTTCACAAGGACCATTAATTATTCAGAGCGATAAATTTTTCAGCAGAAAGGGGTCTTGGGAAGCAGGTTTGCTCCTCTCATGTGAGGAGCATATTATTTTTAATGATCTAGGTTCATCTTAATTACAGCAGCACAAATCCCCTAAAAACTCACAGCTCCTGCTGGAAACAACCTGCGAGTCTCTCGGGCTGCTAATCCCTGAGGGAAGGTGCAAAGATGCTTTTTGGGATGTAGTGCCAAGAGAAAAGGCACAAACAGGATGGGTACAGGTGAAGGTCACGCTGAAGGGAGAGAACAAAAAGCTGTGAACTTCTTTCTCTAGTTGTAACCTCTCCAGGGCCTTCGCTGGGAATTAAACCTGAGTGCTCCTGCCCTGTACTGGAATCGCACCTGCAGATCAAACAGCTGCTTCTGAAGGAAGATAATGAGCCTTAAGTTTGGCAGTCCATGGAGCAAAGGTATGGAACAGCAGCAGCTTAAAATGTCTCCTTCCAACTGTGCAGCCTGTCCCTGTTTGTGCCTGTTGCATCTTGAGTGGAAAGGAGAGGATGCAGGAAACAGGATGCAAAAGCTGAAACCCAAAAATAGATGAGGGGTGGGGGGGAAATAAATGTGATGTCTCAAGGCTGCCCAGCTCAGATGGGGGCAGGGAAAAAACCCATCCATCTCAGCAGAGAGCACAGCTCCCACTGCCAGATCAGCCAGGGAGAAGCAGGATGCTCGCTGCCCGGTGGGCTGCCTCTCCCCTGGCACCTCTGTCTGTGCCTGGGGAGACCCTGCCTGGGAGCTGGGAGCTGTCCTGGCTCTGCCACGCTGGGAAAGGCATAAAACCATGTCAGATATTTTGCTCCCACTCCCAGGGAGATAAATTGTTTATCCCCCAACAAATTAATAGTCCCCTGGTGGGACTGTAAATATGCCTTTACGTAGCGTAATAAATTCTGATTAACAACAATCCCCTGCCCATTCTTTAAATATTTTAGAGGTCTGACACACGCCAGGGCTGTGCCATTCGCTGAGCAGTAAATCTGCTGAAGATGATGGTTCATTCACATGCACACACAAAACAATCAGGATTAAAATGTCACACGACAACCATCCCAGGAAGAATCACTTCGTGTCTTTAATGGAAGTTTTAAAAACCAGTTAACCCATCTTCTGCAATCAGCATCTGTGATCTTCAGCGATTAAAGTGAAAAGGGCAAAGGGAGGAACAAAAATTGATGTCTGAGCCAATGAGTTAGTGGTGAGAAATGGGTACCTGGTGTTGGCTTGATGGGGGTAAGCCAACAAAGCTCCTGCCATTGTGTCTTGTGTGCTGGCTCACACCACAACGCCTGTTAGTCTATTAATGCAATGTATTAATTGGGACTTGACCACCCCCAAGATGGGGTACCCAGGTTGGTAGGCTGAAGGCAAGGTTACAGACTGCTCAAGTACTCCAGCCATGCTCAAATCCTTGAGCATCTCTGCAAATGGGGGCAGAAAATAAATGCCCTAAATAATTAGGAAATAAAGCTGTGGGCTAGAAGAAAGAGTGAAGGTCAGAGCATGTCTGGCTTGCTGGAGGTGTCTGTGGAGGCAGAGAGGTCTGAGAAGCCCCATGCAAGCTGGGGGAAAGCTGGCTGTGAAAGCAACAGCAAAAGGGAGTAAAATTAATCCAATTTCTGGTTTTTATGTGCAGTGCCTTCCCAGCAGAGCTCTGTGCCACTGAATATTCATATCCAGAAGATGTTTGGGGGTTAAACTGCATCGTGCTGTACCTGGAGAGGCAGAAACCCAACGGGCACCAAGGGGTTTAACCCTGTGAAAAAAATTAATCGGTGCTGGATGGAATGGGGAGCTGAGGTTTGGGATCAGCAGCAACACTGGAGAGGACCCAGGAGGCCACACCAGGGGCTGATGCTGGGAAGCAGATGCACATGTTGGCAGCTGGGACTGGCTCCGTTTGCTGCGTGGCTGGAGATGCTCCTGGCAGAGGGGGAGCAGTCAGTATCGCCTGTTGGAGGGCAAACAGGGCTGGAAAGGATCGATGCAAACCCTCCGACTGCTGTCTATCTGCAGGGCAGCAGCGGCGCTGGAGCAGCAAAGCCGCCTCCTCTCCTCCCTCAGCACCAAAGAGGGTCCCCATGTACCCCTGCACCCCACGAATCGCTGCCACCTGCGCCCCATGCTCACCAGCTCCTTCACTCCTCCCAAACCTTCCCGTGAGTTCTGCGCTGGACCCTACACCCTGCTGCCATCCCCCACCACAGCAGCGAGACCACCCTGCACCCAGAGCAGCAGCGCCTTCTCCTTGGACAAAGGCGCTAGAGGAGATGTCTGTACCAGCCAGGAATGCCCACCTGGGTGCAAGAGAGGGGCGCCTGCCTCTGCTGGAGAGGCTGCGTGCGCAGGGGGGGGCTGGAGCCTCGCAGCTCGCTCCTATTTCCCCCACAGAAGTCGCAGAAACAAACATCCGCCATCTGGTCGGCATTAAAGCGATGGCCAGGAAGAGGATCCCACATGTCCTCGCTTTCTCTCTGGCAATTACCTTCCTTTCGGCGCCATCTGAGAGCTTTCTCCTTCCTTTTTGATCTTCCTTCTCCATCCTGTTCCCCTGCAGATGCTGGTCCCTGCTCAGCAGCACTGGGAAGTGCCCGGTGTCAGCTGGTGGGTCCAACCTTCCCAAACCAGAGCCGTGGGACTGACGCTGCTGGGAGGTGACCAGTGTCAAGGAGTTCCCTGAGCTGGGGCAGTCTGGGCTGGGGCACAGGGACACAGAGGAGGTGATGAGGCTCCAAACCTCATTTCTTCTTCTTTTTGGTTCATGAGGACCTGTCTGTGTGGCAGCACACATGGGGGTACTTCTCCCCAGCCCAGATTTATCTATTCTCACACAAAATTCAGCAAAGCCAACTCCAAACCAGATAGAGTTGAGCCAGTCCTGCCCTTCCCAGGTAACTCTCCCACTTAGAAGCTAATCGGGGCACTCAACACAAATGCCAGGGGGGTGGTTAATGCCCAAAGGGATTCAAGGAAAGGGGAAAAAAAAAAAAGGCATTTTTTTAATTAAGTAGAAAATAGGAGACAGATAATAAGTCTGATGAATAACGTCTGTCTTTCTTCCAGTGCCATTGCATCTGGGGACGCTGGAAAGCAGTTCCTAATGGCACTGCTTTATCTAAGAGGATGATGGATAGTGGTGAAAGAGGGGAAAAAAAAAGGGAAAAGTAAGACATTAGCACATCAATGGTGTGCCTGTGACCTCCATCAAGGGATGTGAACCAACTTAATGAAATTTTAATTAGGCAGCAAGCAGCGCGCTGTTGCTGTCGCTGGGTACCAGATCAGACCTCCTCACCCGCAGCCTTGGGATAAGCCCTTTGCCGGTGCTGGCAGCAAAGCTGGGCTCAGCGTCTTGGGCCAGGGAACGCCCCACAGGTCACAAAGCTCTCTCCCATCTGGCTTTTCCTTACAAAGCCTGCGGAGAGGAGCCCGAAGGGAGTGGGACTTGCAGCCTCGAGAGGATGGAGGGGATGCCCCACCACCGAAGCCCCTGGGCCAGACTGCTTCAGGCTGTGTAAAGGGGGAAATGCGATGTTCAGCCCCAAAACGTCTCTGATGGGTGCCAGCGATGCCCTTCCCAAGGTGCAGGGGTCAAGGCTCCCTGTTTGTTGAGCAGGTTTGTAGGCTGGCGACCCAGTGAGAAGCGGTCATCGCTGTCACGAGCATCCAGGTCTCAGCTAAGCCCTCGCTGCTGCCCAGTCCCTGATGCCATGGCTGATGCCCACCTCTGTGTCTTTGTTTAGCAAAGCAGCTTCTGTCTCCTGTTGAGAGAGGAGTTGATAGAAATAATCTCAAAAGGAGCCTAGTTTCAATCAACTTGACCTTCTGGAGCCCGCCCATAAGCTGGTCCTGTCTCTGCACCCATTTCAGCCTAGTTTAGTGGTGAACAGTTAACTGGCCAGTGAGTCCTGGTTAGGGTTTGCTACTCTGGCATTGAGGCAGACCCCAGGAATTACAGGTTCCCACAACTCTGGGTGTTTTCTGTTCTGTTTAACATAGGTCAAAGAGCTCTGGGTGGCTAACAAAAGGAGATCACGCCTGCTGCAAAGTGAGACGGCACAAAGAGGAGGACAGCGAGTTGGAGCATTGCTGAGTCTCTGGCCAGGGTTGTGTAAGTGCAATTAAAAATCAAACTGGTAGACAGAGTAAGCTGGGCAGGATCTGCTCTCTCGGGAAGCTCTTAGGATGAGGAGCTAAAAGTTGATTTCCCAATAATCCCAAATTAAGGCGCTGGCCTGAGGGATGTCCCCAGAGGCAGAGTGGGCTCTGTCCAAGAGCTGCTCTCACACGCAGCTCCCCACTTGGGTCACGTTGCCAGCCAGGGACTCCCAGAGGGCTCAGCTCTCCCCTTGTGCTAGAAGAGGAGCAATGGATTCTCCAGATACCTCCCCATCTCCAC
The DNA here is from genome assembly GCA_020800305.1 of Porphyrio hochstetteri. Lineage (NCBI taxonomy): Eukaryota > Metazoa > Chordata > Aves > Gruiformes > Rallidae > Porphyrio > Porphyrio hochstetteri. The sequence continues at coordinate 2,727,499 of CM036925.1, forward strand.
AAACACCTCAGGAGCTTTTTCACCAGGAACAGGGCTGCTTGTAGCTCAGCCAATCTGACCCCAACAGGCAACATCAGATGACATCAGGAACCTCGTGCTGAACTGACATGGTGAGAGACCAGCAATGAAGGATTACAAAACCCTTCAGCATTTTCTAATAACAGCAGGTTTACTGTGTGCTTCCATGAGGCTGAACCTTTTCACATCCACCTGTGGGCAAAAAACCCAGGAAAGACCCACCCAGGGAACTCCTAGAGACATGCCAATCCTTCCCCCCTGTCCTGGGTGGGTCATTTTGTGCTCTGCTCCAGGAGGACATCACTGCCTTGATAAGCAAATGGTCCTGAATACCATGGGCTGCTCAGCTGCTTTGTTATTTTAGATTACATGCTTGGCAAAGCCTGAAAATAATTGGAGGCTATCTGGAAAAAAATAAAAATAGAAATTCAAAACTTGAAGCAGCACTAGCTTCCGAAGTGCAGCACTGAGACAGGAACCCAGGAGCCAAATGCTCCCACTGAAAGAATAAATGAGCTGAGGATAAAGCACTGCTTTGCACACACACACAGATCTGGCACTGAAAAGAGAAGTGAGAGGCGATGAAGCAGCTGAGAGCTCAAAGCTCACCTGTTTTTCCCAGTTCTAGCAGTTGGCCTCCCAAGAGCAATCCCCTCTCCCCATGGCACCTGTGCCCCTTGGGATGCCCATCTCCAGCCTTGGAAGCTCCAGGTCCTCCCACAATGGATCTTCCTTCCCATTCACTGTCCATGTGAGGTCCTCACTCATAAATTGGCCATGGGCCCTGGGCAGCATCACCACCACCATCCTCTCTCCTCACCTGGCTCCAGCCAGACCTTCTCCAGCTTGCTGTGAGGTCTCAGCCTGGCCACAACATCTCCAAGTGTCAGGGATACTCTACTACATTCCAGCCTGGCAAATCACCATCATGATGCTGAGCATGGTGCAAAGCCCCAGCAGCCTGAGCACTGACAGGGTTAAATTAAAGGTACCCATGATATTAGAGAGCTGCAAAGTAATTATAAAAGGAAGCAGAAAAAAGCCAGCAACTCTAAGCAGACATGAAGGCCCTCTTAAGAGAAGAAAGGCATGTTAATTAACCTCTAGACATGATTCAAAGCATCATTTGTAGCATGATTAACATAATCCCCCAAGTGCAAACACACAACTGGCATTAACGATCATTTGCAGGGCTGAACACTCCCCCACCCCTTCTTCAAACCCAGCACATTGGAATGGAGAAGCTGAAACCCAGTAACATGCACCTTTCAGGGAACAAAAAGAACAGGGTTCCCTTGGGATGGACACTCCCAGCCACAGGCTGCTCCTACTCCTGCGAGCTGCAGGTGGGCATCCTCCCCAGATGTGCTCTCAGCATCCCCCCCAGCTGTGCCATCAGCATTCTCCCCAGATGTGCTCTCCTCATCCTCACAGGTGAGCCACCAGCTTCATGCTAGAAGAGCTCCTGATCCCTGTGTTGGCTTTTCCTTCCCTTGCCCCCTGCTCTGTAGCCACAACTTCACACCAGCCTCTGCCACCTCAGCAAAAAGCTGGCAGCTGTTTTCAAAAGCTCCCAGACTTCTCTCCACAAAGGAGACTCTCCTGCTTGAACTTGTGGATGGAGCTCAGAGCACTCAGTTCCCCCCCGTCCTGAGCACCCAGGCGTGCAGGTTTGGAGAGCTGCTCATGCAAGCAAGCCAAAGCTGTTGCCTGCCTTAGCAAAGCTCTCAGGGATGTTTTATTATATCCCACCTCATCCAATAACCATCACAACAGGTATTACCATCCTCATCATGGTGGAAAGCTGGTAGGGGAGTGCTTTCCCCCGAAAGAGACCGTGCTGTTTGTCGTTCATGAATTATTTGGGTGGAATTATTAAAGGAGACAAGGATGCATCACCAAAATCCACTCGGTACTGTGGTATTAACCACCCTTACCACAGCCCGTGCTCAGGAGCTCAGCGGCTTTGCGTGGTGTTGTATTCTGGATCTAAAGTCTTTGCAGAGCTATTAGATGACTGAGGCTGTGCGTAGCTCCAGCTTGTTCCAATGAGTCACTGCTGAGCTCCATTCTTATCTTTAAAGTTTGTTATTACTTGGAAGTGTTTATCCCAAGTACGTTTGCAGAAACAGCTGAACAAAGGCCAGCTCCTGGAACCCACTGCAATTTTGCAGGGTTCTCTGTAAAGAGGAAGGGGTTTATGCAGCCGGTTCTTTTCTCTGCAATTCCTGGATTTGTCTTTAATGACAATTCTGAGGAGCGTGGCAGGATTTAAGCAATCAGACACAGACCTGCTGTCCTGGGAGAGATAACAGCACAGCTTCACAGCTGCCTCAGCCACAGACACCCATTGTGCTGGGCACAGCCACGACCTCTCAGGGATTTTGCTGTTGTGTTGGGTGTTTCTATGGTGTAGCCACCCAGAGCAAATCAAAGCTTGTGTTTTGAGCGGTGGTAGTGAAATCACACTCAGGGTAAGACACTGAGAAGAGGAGGAAAGGAGTGGAGGAAGAAAGGGCAGGGGCAAATGGGCAGTGGGATGCTGGGGATGGGCTTTGTGTGGTCCCCGCACACACCCAGCAGGGACGGCAGGTCTTTGTCACCCCCTGGACACCGCAGCAACCCCAGGTCCCACGGGGCAAGACTCCCTTGGTCTCCTCCCTCCCAAAACCTGACAAGAGCATCACGCCCGGCTGGCTGGGCAGGGGAACAGCCACCGTCTGCTTGCCCAGGCTCAGTTTCTGGAGCATCATGTCCCAGGGGCAGCAGTTCCAGCCACCTCCCAGCTCCCTCCTGCTTAGCAAACTCAGCAGGCAAGCGATGCTCAATGCCCTGCCGGGAAGCACCAAACCTCTCCCGTTTTTCCCCGACTCCCTCCCACACACCCAGGCAGGAGCTCGCCCGGGCAGGTCAGAGGGATTTGAGGTCCCGGCAGCGGGGCACAGTCAGGAGCTCAGTGGGGCAGGGTGGCCAGGTCACACCTGCAGCACTGCCAGGACCACGGCTGGGACACACACCACGGCCACGCTCAGGCTGCCCTGACTGTCACACCGGCACGAAGGCACCCGGGAGGTTTCCATGCAGCACTCCAAGTGCAGCCATGCATCCCAAAGAGGGACACCCGGGGGTGTGGGGAGGGTTAGGGGTAGGATGGAGGGATGAAAGGGATGAAGGGGGTGCTTGAGAGCAACATGCAGAGGATGCTTGGGGGCAGCATGGGGGGATGCCAGGGATGCTTAGGGGGGGACAGGGATGCTGATGCTGGGGCAGGTCAGGGTGACATGATGGGGGGGACGCTGGGCTCAGAACAGAGGGGTGACAGGGGGAACTTAGGGAGATGGGAGGACAGAGAGATACCAGCGAGCTTGGGAGGGATGTTGGGGGGGGGTTGCCCGGGGCACATCGTGGGATCCCGGGAGGTGATGGGAAGACAGCAGAGAGCCAGAGACAGGCAGGGGGGATGCCGAGCAGGTGACGGGGGATGCCGGCGAGCTATGGGAAGGGCAGGGGTGATGCCTGCGAGGAGATGGGGGATGCCGGGGAGAGCCCGGGGTAGGCGCGGCGGGCGGGGGTGGGTGGGGGGCGCCGCGGGCGGGGAAGCGCTCACCTGCCAGGAGCCGGAGGGGATGTCTCCGAAGCCGCCGGGACCGGCGGAACCGTGGCAGCCTCGGGGCGGCCCGGCGCAGCGCCACAGCAAGCCGAAGCCGGCGGCGGCTCGGCCGGGCGGCAGGAGCCAGGCCGGGGAGAGGAAAGCGGCGGCGCAGGCGGCCAGGAGGCCGGCGGAGAGCAGCGCCCAGAAGCAACCGACGCCGCTGCACATGGTGCGCCGGCGGGGCAGGGAGCCCGCGCCCCGCGCCGCCCCCGCGCCCGCCACCGGCACCGGCACCGACAGCATCGGCGGCGCCGCAGCGCGGCCGCGCAGCCGCCGCGGCGCGGGGCGGCCGGCGGGGCCGGGCGCGGGGCCGGCAGCGCTGCCCGCGCCCCCTGCGCGCTCCCTGCGCGCTGCCTGCGCGCTGCCTGCACGCCGTGTCCCCCCCACACCCCTCCTCCCCGTTCACACACACACCCCCCTCCGCGGGGCGCGGCTGAGGCCGGGCGCGGTTGCGACACCCGAGGCGGGCGGGGTGGAGGTGGGGGGGAGTCCCCGGAGCGTGGGGGGGATAGAGGCGGGGGGAACGGGACCCCTTCACCCGCGCACACGTTTTGGGGGCTTTTACCCCGTTTTCCCTGCGCGGCTGCGGCTCCTAAAGGGTGGTTCTATTCCTGCCCTTGCCGTTCCCATCGGTACCCCCCAATCCCCGCCTCGGTGCCCGCAGCCGGCGATGCTGCGGCTCCGCGGTCGCACCCTTCCCGGGCAGGGACACGCGTGGGGGGCTGAGGGTTTGCGGGGCATTTCTCGCAGCCCGGGTGTTACATGGGGCGGTGGTGGGAGGGGAGGGGGATTCTCGCAGCCCAGGGAGGCGCCGGGGGGTCCACGGTGGGAGATTTCCTACTCTGGGTCCGTTCTCTCGAGCAGTGATTTCACCCTTTAATCTCGCAGGTTTCTCCAAAGAGCGTTAAACACAGAGCGGCTGCCCGGGAATTTGACGTTTATACTTTAATTATAAAACCTGCGACTCCCCCGAGCAGATGAATTTGTTTTTAAATCCCAGTTATCCTCAAACTTCATGGATCACCCAGGATTTATTCCAGCTCCAACCTCCCAGCAGCTTTGCAGCATGAATTGGTATCTGATGCTCCTGCCTCGCAGACCTTAAAGGGGGTTTCCTCCATCTCCACAGATGCTCGGCTGAACCCTCCGAGTGGTACCCGCATCCACCCCCCGCAAGCCAAAAAGAACCGGATCCTTTTTTAAATAATCCCCCAAAACCAGATTTTTCCTGCCCTAATGTCCTCAAGGCGTTGCAGACACTTACCGCCGAAACAGCTAAAGGTATCGGGCAGGTTTTGGTTAAAAAAAGGGGGGAGGAGGGGGAGAAGAGCTTTCCCTGGAGATCGGGGTGCGCTGGGTGATGTTTTATGCAGAGGATGGCTCCGAGACTGCCAGAGCCGGAGAGTGCCCGTGAAATCCTCGCAGAACCCGGGGGCTTGGCACCCTCTCCTGGTGTGAGCCGAGACTGCTGGAGGGCAGGGCTTGGGGTGCTGAGCTGCCCGAGATTCCCCGGCCAGGAAAGGGATGGGTAAATAATTCCCATTTTACTGCTGAAAGTGAAATTTTCTAAAAACGCCCGGGATAAAGTGGTGCGGGTATGTCTGGGGGGCAGAGGTTGAGCTGGGTTGGACCTGATGATCTCTCGAGGTCCCTTCCAACCCCTATGATTCTGTGATTTCTCTTGTGTTTAAAAGCAATGTGGGTGCTTGGCCTGTAACTTCCAGGAAAGTTTTGAAGGCACAAAGTCAGGCTCTGCCTTGTCTCTCCCAGTATGGCACGAATCAGCTTTTTAAAAGGGTAGACAATGGCAGGACAAGGGGGATGGATTAAAGCTAAATGAAGGAAGGGTTAAATTAGATATTAGGGGGAAGTTTTTTTACAGAGAGAGTGGTGAGGGGCTGGAACAGGCTGCCCAGAGAGGTGGTGGATGCCCTGTCCCTGGAAGCGTTCAAGGCCAGGTTGGATGGGGCTCTGGGCAACTTTGTGTAGCTCCAGGCCTGAGGTTGGTGGCCCTGCCTGTGGCAGGGGGTTGGAGCTCTGTGATTCTTGGGGTCCCTTCCAACCCAGACCAGTCTATGATTCTATGAACACATGACTGGTCCATGGGCTGCATCACTCCTCTTGTTCTTTGAGGCATTTCAAAAACAAAAGGGAAAGTGACAATAAATGGAGAAACCTAGAAAACAGGTTTGAGCTGAGCTATTTTAATTTACTTGGGTTTATTCATGTGTTTATGACACCATCGATGGCTGAGAATTCAGGAAACACGTTGGGAACTAGAGAAAGGTCACCTGAGGTGAGTCCCACCCGACGCTGGCAATGCCGCCTGGGCAGACCCGAGGTAGGGGCGATCCGGTTTGCTTTTGGGAAATCAGAGTATTGATGGAGTGGGACCAAAACTCTGCAGAAAAGGCAGCGAGGAACAGCCTGCAGCAGGGTCAGGGCTGGGGAAATGCTGCAGAAACTGCTGCAAGGGCTGTTCTGCTTCCCATGGCCATGCTCCTGCGCAGCGCTCCTTCCCCAGAGCGCTGAGATCGCCAGCAGCAGGTCACCAACGCAGGTTTTTCTGATGGGATGGGGTGTTTGGGGGGTTCCCCCCGACCCGCCCCCCCTATTTTGCTCTGTGCTACACTTTGAGGCTCAGGATTTTACCCACCCACTGAGAGTCAGACAGAAACCCCTCATCCCTTACTTGTGCCCAAGCACACAGAGGAACAAACCTTCCTCCTTGGGCACGTGCTCGGTGGAAGGAGACAAGGAGGGGTGCAATGCCTTAATAAAAAACAGTCCTTTTGATTTTTTTGCCAGGTTGGGACGTGGGATGATTCCCTTTGAAACCCTCAGCACAGTTAAAAAGCCCGTACCAACCCTCCTGTTCCCACCAAGGTTAATGGACTGAGGTCAGCCACATCCAAATTCACAATGAATTTTCCATGCACATGCAGCTGCTTGTTTTCCTATTAAAAAAAAAAGAGGAGAGAGAGAAAAACACGAGCCCATAATTGAAGCTGCTGCGACTGCAGTTTCGGAGCATCCCCACCGCAACAGCCTGGGTTGTGTCTTCCCAAGTTTACAGCTTCCCCAGCATCCCACTGTGCATCGTTACGGGTACGTGCTGCATCTTCCCTGCTCACACCCAGTAATGCTCAGGCTCCTATTTGTATTGCTCATTCTGCAAGTTCATCTAAGATGGTTAATTATTTGTTTGCAATAGTGTTCTCTTAATTTTTTAAGGGTGCTCGTGACAGGATTTTGAATATAGGATTTTTTAAGCTCCTGGTGGGTTTCTGTACAAAGGCATCTTTGGCTCCTCATGTATTTTGGGTGTTATTATTGATTCTGGAGTAAGATCTCAGCTGTCAAACCCACAGTCATTTAGCTTTTATTATTTGTATTCCCCAAAAAAGCAAGAAGGTCAATAAATGAGAGAGAATTCCCAACGTGATGTAAAGAAACAAGTGCATGGTCCCAGGGATGTGGGAAGTGGCAATGGCCTGTTCTATTTTGTGTTTCCCTGAATGCTGTGATTGAGCACAGCAGTTCCCTGCGATTAATTATCTGAGTCAAAGATGCCAAACTACCAACCAAGTCTTGCTCTGCTTTATTAATTCTGTCCAAACAAACCCATCCCAATTAGACCTTTCCAAATATTCAAGTTTGTTTCTTTTTCAAGAAGGGGGAAATCACCAGGCAGTGAGGCTTTCTTGTTTTGTTATTTTAATATTTTAATTTAGGGAGGTGTCCCCCAGCTTCTCTGATGTTTGCCAACCTATGTCCTGAAGTCATATTTCAACTGTTTGCTCAGATAATTAAACTGTCACGTTCGTTAAAAACTCCAGAACCTGATGTTACTCATGCTTCCAGTTCAGGTCTCCAGGGTCCAAGGCTGAGTGACTAACTGTGGATTGGAGCTTCAGCCCTTCGGCATATTCCAAAAAAAAAAATAGAAAAAGGGAGAAAAATTCAGTCCAGGAAATACAATTCATGCCAAAGATACTTGTAGCTTGAGATTCCACCAATTATCTAGAATCTGATGCAAAGATAATTGAATTATCCCAAAGACTTTGACAGGTGGGATGATGTGTTTGGGAAGGGAGCTGCTGTTTGAAAATTAATTGCAACAGAGCAGGTTTTCCTCATTAAGCATGCTGCCTACAGTTGACCCACCCCGAAATCCCGTTGCCAGCCAGCCAGGTTTCTGACAGCCTCGCCTCAGTGACGGTGGAAATTGTCCCTGTGCAGCTGGCAGCGTGGTCTCAGGAGGCAGCGTGGCCCAGCATGAGAGGGTCGGCTCTGCTCGAGGCAGATCTGCTTTGCTAAGAGAACCTGTGAGGAAACAACCCTGCTCCTGCTGCTGCACAGCCAGAGGAGCAACATCAGTCAGGATCTATGGGCTTGGCAGGACAAAAAAGGCCAGGAAAAGGGGCCAGAATACTGACTCCCTTGGGAATTCTACTGCCAGTGAGCAAGGACCCTGTCATATACTGCATCCTGCTTCAAGCCCAACATACACACTGAAACATGCAGCTGGATCTGCAGAATGGACCCTTTAACCACAGGAGTTACGTGGAAATAAAGGGAAATCTGTGTGTGCCATCCTGGAGGACCAGGTAGGGTGTGTTCAGGCTCCCTTCCCACTGTGTGTTTGTAGGGGACTAGGTGCAAACCTTATAGACAGAAGACTAATTTTGTGTTCCCTTGGTGAGTCACCACATTCCGTCACGTTTGCTCACCTGCCAAGTATTGTAGCCTATTACCCAGTTCTTGGGTGTCAATTAAATAACTCAGTTCATGATGCAAAAGCCCTCTATGACAGTTCATTATCTTCCAACCAGCCTCTGGGCACATGTACAAAACTGTACCAAAGAGCATCGGTAACCAAAATAGCATCAAAGGAGAAAATGCAGTTGCTATAGGGCGTCAATCAGCTGCAGCCACCTGCCTGAGAGATGGCTGAAGAGACCCCTGGGTGCCTCCTATGCAATTTACCATTTACAGGTCTTAATTTGTAAAGAGCTCTGCAGCACTGGGATGAATGACATCGCAGAAATCTACGTAATTATTATTAATTACATGATTTTGTCACGGCTCAAGGACCGACAGCAGGGTGGTTACATCGCTGAGGGATGATGCTGCATCGATCTATTGTGATACGGGGACGTACAAGAACTGCAGGTGGCTCCTGCACCATCTGCAGGGGATGTTTCAGGACCCTCACAGTGTTGTGCTAACTGGGCCCCACGGGACAAGGTCCTTGGGATAAAGCCCAGAAATGTTGCGGCATAACGGAGCTTGAAGAGGATTTGGGCTGAGAGTTATGCGTTTGGAAAGCTGATTCCTGTCTGTTGGTACGGAGCATAAAAGCCTGCAGGGAGGTGAAGGAAGGTTGTTTCTTCCATGCTCACCATCCCACGGCTTCATTGCTCTCAGCCAGCTCTCCAGCACTCCCGGCCATTTCCAAGGTGTAAGGTTCTGTGGCTTGTTGCACGGATCAGGCGTAGCTGTGTGCTTTGGGGGCAGCTGCTTTCTGCACTGTGCCTTGGTTTCCTCATGTGTAAACCAGAATTTATACTAACAATCTCTCTCAAGTGCTTGTAAAGCATTCGTACCGTGTACGGCTCTTCTGAGCCCAACATAAGCAACACGTTAGAACCACACAAGTGTCTTTTGTAGCCAAGAAAAGAGCAAAGATTCTGCGGAAGGATAATTAAGAGGGAATTTTGTGGCAGGATTCGGGTTGCTGACCCAACTGACTTAGCCCTCTGCTTTCCAGCCCCTGTGCAGCATCCCCACATCCCGACAGCGCTGTGCCACTCAGCAGGCTCTTCTGGCCACACTACAGTGGTGACAGCTGTAGTTGGTGATGGGATGACTACAGAGCCGCAGGAAGCCCTGGCACATTCCTGGCACCTCAGGAATGCACCGACCGGTGCCACCACATACCCCACGTGTGGGGTGACGGCCTTTTGCCTGCGGGGACCGGGACTTGGCTGGGCGGGACCTGCGGCTTGCGGCAGGGGTGAGGCTGTCAACTCTTCTCTGCCCCAACCTCTGTAGCCGAAGGGGCCATGTTGAGCCCACGTCTCGGGCGTCTCCACGGATCTCCGCACGGCTCCTCGACCCTCACCGGCCCCGCCATGCCACCGCCCCCTGCCCCTCGCTCGCCGGTGCCGGCCCGGGCAGGGTGTCACCCTTCACTCCTTGCCGGAGCGTCCCCAAAACACCTCCTCGAGTGTCTCCTGCCCTCACCCAAGATGGCAAATCGCGCCTCACTGAGCCCGGCGCTCCCAGCCCTGATTAAAGACGGCTGCTCCCCCTCCCCAACCCCAGGATGGGTCTCTCTGTGAGCTTCTTGCCCTCGCCTAGGATGGCCGCCCCGGCCCGCGGATTGGCTGCTCTGCCTGACGCCAGGGCGGCCATGTTGAGTGAGGCGGGGGCCGGGGCCGCATTCCGTCATGCTTGGCGGGCCGCCGGCTGCCCGGAAGAGGGAGCGGGGCGGTTGTTGACAACATGGCGGCCGCTGGCGCCTCCGCGGGAGGAAGAGGCGGAGGGAGAGGAGGCGGCGGGCGGAGGAAGGAGTCTCATTCATAGGGAGCCCGTCTCGTTGCCCTCGCCCCCTCCCTCCCCTTCTTCCCCCCCTCCCCAGCGGCCGCCTCGCCCCCTCCCCGGCACCATGTCCTTCTTCAGGCGGAAAGGTAGGGGGGCGGCGGGCGGGAGGCCCGGGGCTGAGGGGCGGCTGCCGGCCTCGTCCCCCGCACGGCTACTGGGCCCCGGCCCTGCCCCTCCGGGGACGGCGACCGGGTCCCGAGAGGAAGCTCGGCCCCTGAGGAGCGGGCTCCCGGCAAATGACGGTCAGTCACGGCACCTCCTGGGGACGGGGCCCTTTTTCCCCTCGGGGTTGGGGAGGAGGTTGGGGGGGGGGGGGGTCGGCGCGGTGCTGCGGGACCTCGGGACCTCGGGGTGTCGGCTGCGATCGGGGCTCTCCCGGTGACCTCGGGCAGCCGCAGCTGCGGGCGGTAGCGAACGCCGGGCTGCAGCCTCCGTCCTTCCCCGGGGCGGCTCCAGGAGCGGCTCTGGCTGCAGCGCTCACACGGGGCTTTCGTCCCCTCGGACGGCAGGAGCCCGGGTGGCAGCTCGGCAACGGGTCCCTGGCGCGGTTAGGTGCGCTGCTATCAAACGTCTCGTACCTCAGGCGATTTTTTGAGCCTCTCTGACTGTTTGCAGTGTTGGTTTTTTTTCCACAGTGCTGGCATTCCTGAAGATGCGATAGGCTGCTACATTACAGCAGTAGCTAGAAAGAGTCATTGACGATGTATTTTGTAGTGTGTTTGTCGATGCTCTGGAGCACAAGCTAAGATTTTAAATTTAGGATTCCTGAAATACTTGTAATATTCCTGCAGCACAAATGGGTGTAGTTTAAATGTGCCTTGAGATCGAAACGCTCCAAAGGCACTTGTGCTACAGCTTGTGCTGAAATGTGGCGTAGGGCACTTTCAATCTGCACAATATGTGGTTTGAGTGGTTTTTGTTGAAATTGGCACTTTTTCGGAAGGGCCTCTTGGGAAAGCAGCGCTCTTGCCTGGTAGCTCTGTAGTTCAAGCGATAGGACCATTGCTCTTCCAGCAGTGGCTGATACAATGCTCTTCTAAAGTGTTTCTTTGTTACTAAATCCCAATCTTGGGAGGCAAGACTGTAGGTTAGAAGGAAAGAACATATTATCTGAGATGAATTTTTTGCTCTCAACTGACACATCCTTGGTCAGCCAACATAGCAGCATCAAAAATGTCATTCTTTGGGGAGGTTAACACATTAGTCCTGAAAGAAATGAGTTTAAACTTCTGTTTATATTGGTAGCTCTGAGGACTCTTGATGTCCACTGAAGGTTTTGCAAGTGCCATAATCCTCTTTAGGGTGTTTACATACTGATATTGAACTGCTGAATAAAACTTTCATACTGCTTATGAACTGCTCAAAAATAGCTTCTGCTCCTTCGTTGGTGAAGAGAATTGTGGAGCTGATGTTCCATCCCGCTGCGTAGTCGTAAGAACAGTGTAAGCCTTGGCAAAAACTTTCTCAGGGACAAAGTAAAGAACTGTCTAAGTATCTGTTTATGTTACTTTGATTAAAGGCTCTTTGGTTGGAGAAGCACAGTCAGGACTAAAATCCCAAGAGAGGCACTGTTAAGGAGAGAAGTAAGCTTTCATCTGGGTTGTAAAAAAAGCAATGTTTTGTATAATCTCTGTTTTAGATACTGGCTGGCAGAGATCTTAAACTGCAGCTGGGAGAAAAAGCAACAAATTAAGGCTTTATGATAAAACTGTAGACTAGGCAGTCCAAAACCCCCTAAAAGCACTGGTGTCTTTGGGTTGAAGTATTGTGGTTGGGTGAAAATACAAGCTATTTTTTAAAGGGAAGGTATGAAGAGAGATGACAAAAACAACAGTGAATAGTACACACCTTAAAGGTGTAGAAAACTGAGGGTGTGTGGGAGGTTAACAAATTGAGCATTTGGACCAGGAGCTGGGGGGCTTGAGAGCAGGTTGTGGAGTTGTTATAGCTGGAAACAGCTAGGCTAGGTGCTCATTCATTGGGGCTGTCTTGGAAGCAACGCCCATGGTCCTAGCAGCAGGCTGACCTCTGAAGCTGTATAATGCTTTTTGTTTATATACACATGCACAAACAGTTTGGGTTTGTTCACTCTTCTGAATTTCAACGTGAATTCAACTTCTCAGATCTCATGTGGCTGCCTTGTGTCAGCTCCATGCATTACCCCATTGTGAATGGGACCTGCTGCTGGAAGTTTTCACAAACTCTTAGTCCTCCCTCATCGTGCAGGGCAGTTACCACCAAGTGACATCCTTTTTGTGAGGAAAGTGAAAGTAAATTCCTCCAGTGAAACCTCACTCTCTCAAATTTGATCTCCTCACGTATAGGAGTTCCTTTTTGTCCTCTGCTGTTACTTAATTTTGTTCTGCTTGAAGCTGATGGGACAAAAGAAGCCTGTGTATAACGAGGTCGGGAACATGAACCAGGAGTTTGTATTACCAGCAGTAAGTAGGTAATTAGAGAGGAACTGTGTAGTTAGTAGGAAAGAACAGGGGTATTTAAACTGAAAATAGGCTTATGCAGGATTCTTCCCTTGAAACTTAGGAATCATTGCCAGTAGTTAGGAATGGGTTTGATGAATCAACTGTTGGAATAATTTTTGGGTTTGTAGTGCTGTGTAGAGGTTACTTCATCCTTCTTGTATCCTCAGTGTTACTTCCAACGTGCAGATCTCTCCCAATGATTTTTCTCCTGCATATCAGCACGCCCCCAGTTACGTAAAAGCTGGTTATTCTCACTGCTCACAGCTGCATCTGGCTGCTAGAGTCCAGTTTTAAAAGAATCCTGCTCTTTTAACAGAGGCTTAAGCCTCTATCAGAGAGAGAATGTGCTAGCTTAAATCTTAAATGCTGAGTTGCTAATTCACAGACCTGCAGCGCTTCTACTCCCAGCAAAGGCTGGCAGCACAGCAGTGCTGCAGCCACCACTGTCCAGGGCAATTATGTAACCAGAGCTTGAAGTTTCCCTTTAAAATATTTAAAATACTTTGATCAGAATAGGAAGGTATCGTCCAGGGGTCTCTTTATCTGCTCGTGTTTTGTGATGTTTGATTGTGCTGAGTTACGATTTGTGGGTAGGTTTGGAAGGACTCCACAGTCAGTGTTCAAAGATGACCTATTTGTAGTAATAATCCCAGCCTGGAGCAGCCAGTGAAGGTTTCACTAGTGGATCACGTTCTTCACACTTAATTTGTGTCTCATGCCATCCTGTTTATGTTCTCCTTCGGCTTCTTTATTTTTGTTCCAAACGAATCTCTTCATTCACTTCCTTTAGGAGCTTCCTCTTTAAAAAAATTAATAATTAATGATTGCTTTTCCATCACAACTTCTTTCAACCATTATCTTCCCATCAGTTGTTTTCCATAGGCTGGTCAGTAGTTCAGCAGTGTTGTTTGTGAGAGAATTAACTATTTGCAGTGTGTTTCCAGAGCATTTCTGTCGTGACTGAGGAGTCGTGTGCTGCCTCCACGGATGTCTCTGTGTTGTACAGCTCTGCCTGTAAAACAGGGGAGCTGTTGGGTCTAGACAGGTGACTTCTGGTTCCCAGAGAGCACCTGCTAGCAGCCTACACTTAAAACACACCTGTCCCATTCTTTCCTTTTAATGCTATTTATTAGAGTAACCTTGAGTGTTGCCTTGCTTTAATCATACAGACAGCAAGCATTTTTCTCAGTGTTAATTTTAACACTGCTGTAATTCATTAAACTCCTTTCCTGGCTGATGAGGGTTTGCACTGAAAATAAAACAACACAAATCTTCTAAAGCCCCTGTCAGTTTCTAGATGTGCAGATTTAAATATGAGAGATTAATTTTAACCAAGCTATAGTGTACATCTGCCTTGGATGCTTGCTGAAGTTGGGAGTTTTATGTCCATTCTCTGGTAGATGCTGTTAGTCTCCCAAAATAGCATTAATATTTTCCTGTGTATTTTACAGTGAAAGGCAAAGAACAAGAAAAGACCACAGATGTGAAAGCAATTAAAAGTAAGATCATTATTTGTTTTGCCTATAAAGTCAGATACTAGACATAATTTGCTAGTTTAATTTTAACCAGTGGAATAATTCCCTTACAACTGGGTGCAGATGTGACCTATGCATTAAAACCAGAACAAACCCAAAACTCGATTCTGAGTATTTATAGTAACTAATCTTTCCTAGCCATCTTCCTGAATCCATAAGTACAGAAGGTTATTAAATTATGTCAGACATGAGTTTTAATTCACAGTGACCATGCAATTCCCTCACCTTGCAGTAGTGGCTATTCATTATCTACAACAGATTGCTTCTATATTTCTTGGCTTACACATAGTGTACTCTGCAGGTTTGAAAATGCAGCTTAAATATGTCTTAATTTGCAAATGAGATTCCCAGTGTCTGATTTAACTTTGATGTGGTTTGTGGGGATGGAGATCTGAGTCTTGGTCAGAATGAATAGCTCTTCTGGTGCTGCTCCATGTGATACAGAAATCTTGCAGCTAAATCTGTCGGGAGAGGAAAAAAATTATCGGTGGGAAGGAAGTTTATAAACTGTGGGAAAACAAGATTATTTATCCTGTCAGTTTTTGTTGCAGTACTAAAAGGAGATGGGGTAATTTGTGTAAATCTGATCTATTACTTTTATATCTTCAGATTTCTGTTTCTGTTCTTATTAATGTGCTATCTGGATATCAAGAGAAAGGATTTTTCCTCCTTGGTGGTCTGTCTTTCAAGGCAAATATGAGAAATAGACCTTTTAATGGCACACCCTGTGATTTCAGTGCAACTATGCTCTCCAGTGACCAGCTGAAAGAGTTTAGCAGTAAAAGGCTCCAGTCTGGTGACCCTGTAAATAAAAATAAATTTGAAAATTCATTATGTTACATGTTGTGAGCTGCTGCAAACAGAGAGCATCTTTCCTGTTTGGTGAGCTGCTATTCCATGATTGGTATGATGTTGTTAGTGGTGTGGTGCTACCTGTAGGTTTTGGAGCAGGTGTTTGAGCTTTAGATTAAGCTGAACAACTTTGCCTCAAATGTAATTTTATATTATCAGCATTTGAATGTAAATCACAAAAGCCTAAACCCTTAGGAGGAGTGAGGCTCTGCCTCTATATCCACAGCCTCCAGCAGATTTTCCTTGGTTACTGTCAGCAGCCACATGACTGGCTGCCACCCATTGGCCTGGAAAAATGTGTTTTCTCCATTATTGCTGGTGTTAAATACCAAAGGGTTTGGAAGAGGCCACAAACAGTGACTTGGTACCAAAGTACAACCAGAGAAACACTTTGCAATAGCTTAAACATTTTCATTCTCCTATACTGTTGCTCCTTAGGTGCCTGTTACCATGATGTGCGAGTTATGAAGTTGTCAGCTTCTGTCATCGTGTGTCATAAAGTTCTGAATAAAAATAAAGTTATGCAGCATGAAAGTCACCCAAACAGTCTCTCAACACCTTGATGAAACACGTTCTTAGGGAGTAGTGTGCTGGGACAGCGTGTCATCTGACTCGCTTTATTTTTAAGTCAGAGGTGTAAGATGTCCTTGCATGACATCCTAATCAAATGCAATTTCCTGAGAGCTTTTGAAACTGCTCTGAGGGTGTCTTGGTTTTTTCAGCTTTGTCATCAATTAACAATTAGTTGATGTTTTTTCACTGGTGGAGTTTTGGGTGAGGAAGTTCTTCTTTGTTCTCTTTGGGGTCAGGTAGCCAGCTGTGCTCTAAAACAGCTAGAGGAGGATACGGCTTAACCTGGGTTTTATCAGAGGTGTCTCCTTACTGCTTTTTTCCCCCTCTTAAAGCCAAATAGAGGCAAGGAAAATAATATTGAAATATATTCTTGTAAAATGGCTTCATAGTTCATGATTTTGTAACACCTAAATGGATTGGCATGGACATTGCAGCTGCAGTAAATGGCTGACAAGTACTAAGCTGTTATCAAGGAAGCAGGAAGGCTGAGGAGTAATATTTCACGTGTAAACTGAGACCTGGCGTCTTTTGATTAGCCACTGAATAAGGGAAGTAAAGGTGGGTCAGTACTGCTGATCTATTGGAAGTGAGTTTATTCTTCCTATAATAAAACTTGTTTGTTTCTCTGATCTTTTATCAGACTCTTGGTCAAAGATGACACACAGTGGTGCAACAAGGCTTTTAATAAGATTGACCCTTGCAGACTCTCTGGTGTATCTTATGGTGTTTAGCATTGGATACCACATAGGAGAAGTCTTGGGATTCTTGTGTTCTAATCATTCCTGTCTTGATTTCAGCTCCAATACCAGTACATTCCCCTCAAAGAAGCACTAGAAATCATGCCTTGCTGGAGGCTGCAGGACCAAGCCATGTGGCAATTAATGCCATCTCTGCCAACATGGACTCTTTCTCTAGCAGTCGGACAGCTGCCCTTAAGAAGCAGCCAAGTCACATGGAAGCTGCTCATTTTGGAGACTTGGGTAAGACTTCATCAGCTCTATGATAATACCAACATTTCTTTTTATTCTGTGTATATTACTTGTATGTTCCCCATCCTTTAGCTTTTAGGCAAGTAGATTATGTAATTAAAAACCCTGGTGGCTGTTGCAATAGCATCTGTGTTACCCTAGAAGGATTTTGAATGGGGACAGTATGTTTGTTTAAGAGGCTCCTTTACTTTGAGTCTCTCCAGTATGTTGGAATTGTCTCTTCACCAGTCGCACTGCAGGACGTTTCTGTATCAAATACCCATGGCTGCAGTACAATGTGGAGTCATTCCCTTTCTATTTTACTTTAGGCAGATCGTGTCTGAATTACCAGGCCCAAGAGACCAAATCAAGCCTTTCCAAGACCCTCGAACAAGTTCTGCAGGATAATGTAGCCCTCCCTTATTTTATCCAGTTTATGGAACTGCGTAGAATGGAACACTTGGTGAAGTTTTGGTTAGAGGCTGAAAGCTTCCACTCCACAACATGGTCCCGTATAAGAGCACATAGCCTGAACACAGTGAAGCAGAGTTCGTTGGCAGAGCCTGTGTCACCCTCAAAGCAGCAGGAAATCGCATTGTCTTCTCCGACTGGATTGCTTGAGGAGAGACTGGAGGATTCTAGCACAGTCCATCTGCTCAGGACCAAGCCAGTGGCTTCAGACAAGAGTGACAGAACTACCAACAGCCAGAACCACATGCTCTCCACTCAGGAGAGTGATAATCCCAGTGTTCTTTGCCTAAGAAAATCTGAGACAGGGACCCATTCTGTTTCAGCTGATCAGCAAGAATCTTCCAAGCTTACAGTATCAAATAGAAACAGCCCTTCCTCTGCACTAAGAGACTTGTCAGGAAAACTCATGAAAAGTAAGTGCTACATGTTCCTTTTCTTTAAAAAGATGGGGAGATGGGGAGCGTGCTGGTTGCTGCTTTGTATGCTGAGCTGCCTCAGTTTTCACATGTTCCCAGTAAGTATGATGGGATGTTGTGAGGGAGAAAATGATTCTGTGTATCATTTAACTTGCTGTACTAGTGAATGAGCTATGTATTGTTTGACTGTCTGGATGTTTAAAAATAAATATGCTGCTGAAGAGACTTCAAAATCACAATGTACTCCAATAAGCTTAGGTTACTTCTGTTCTTACATGTGTAATCTTAAGAAACGAAGATGAACATTGCAATGTCCTGTTCCTCCCTCACCCATCCCATCCCAACTTAAAAGAATTGCAGAAAATTTGGATGATGGGGCTGAGAATTGATAATTAACTTTCCACAGAAGGTAAATATCCTGTATCATGTAAAATGACATAAATAATGGTTACTAGAGACTTGTAGAGTTTTGTGTGTGGAACACACTGTTTTTGTTCTTGGATTTATTTGATAGAGTTCCTCCCCTTGTAACTGATTTGTTCTCATTCAGATTCCACCTCTTCAGAGGCTACTGGAAGTAAGGATGGAATTAAAATGTGACTTTTGGTAATAAGCTACGTGCACAGTAACCTGTTTCTCTGTTTTGCATCTATTCAGTCCTCCCTGGTTTGTGCAAGTCTACAGACAAAAAGGAAACACTCCTTTCTTCATATTGGTTCCCTTTGTTTGCCCAACTGCTTCCTTGTATTGCATCCCTTTCTCTTGCTGTTTCTCTTTCTCATATAGTTATTTATCATGTACCTCCACAATACATAACCTCAGCCCCAAAGTAGCATAAACAAAGGCAATGATACTCTAGTCATGAAAAGAACCTCTGCTTTCTGGTGTCTAAAAAGGATTTGAAAACATTTGGTCTTTTTGAGAAACCTGAAAAGTCTGGAGGATATTTTTTTCCATCTTCCAGAGCAGTGTCCCAACTCCCAAAAGATAGGTGTGATCTGATACATCTTGTTCTGAGGCATCCCTTTTTAAGACTTTTTCCTTTAAATTCCTTTATTAGTAGTAATACATTATATAAATGCATTATTTATGATGCGTTATATTCATAGAATCCCAGACTGGTCTGGGTTGGAAGGGACCCCAAGGATCACAGAGCTCCAACCCCCTGCCACAGGCAGGGACACCAACCTCCACGCCTGGAGCTACACAAGGTTGCCCAGGGCCCCATCCAACCTGGCCTTGAACACCCCCAGGGACGGGGCACCCACCCCCTCTCTGGGCAGCCTGTTCCAGCCCCTCACCACTCTCTCTGTAAAGAACTTCCCCCTAATATCTAATCTAACCCTTCCTTCCTTCAGCTTTAATCCATCCCCCTTGTCCTGCCATTATCTACCCTTTTAAAAAGTTGAATCCCCTCCTGTTTATATGCTCCCTTCTTATCTCTATGATGAGAGTTAGAAACTGGAAACTTTGCTGTAGTTCTTTCTGGGGTGAAGGTGTGCAGCTGAGGAAGTGGGTGCTGCCTTGTGTGCTGGTAGGGAATTCAGAGCCACGATGCTTTATTCCATCTCACACTCAGTCTGTGCTGGGCTCATTGTGACCTGGCTAGAGACAGCACTACAGTCACTGTAGCTTGATAGTAGCAAAGTATTGGGTAGTGGACTGAAAACTTCATGGGAAGGGAACTTGTTACTGAGCTATAAACTTGCAGACGTTTGTTATTCACTCTTTGGTTTAGACCTGTGCCAAGGAATTAAAAGTTTGATTCTGATTCTCTCCTTCATAGGTATAGAACGGGATGCAGTTAGTACTTTTACCAAATATATTTCTCCAGATGCTGCTAAACCAATACCTATTACAGAAGCAATGAGAAATGACATAGTTGGTAAGAATGTATACTGCTACTCATTTCAGAGCTTCCTCCTTCCCCATAAAAGTGCCTTTAATACCACACACTCTCTTCTTTCTTTTTATCTTTATGAATTTTGAAGTCAGTTGTAAAAAGACAGTAGATCATGCTACAAGTATCAGTGGATCTGGCATTTTAGTAGTGCTGTGCAATATCCCCAGAAGAATTTCCAGATACTTTGCTTAAATTAGTGAAAGAATTCCTGGTGCTTGTGGAGGGAATCCAGACTTGAGTCTCAATCAGATATTTTAGCTGTAATATCATTCAGCTCCCTGTGATACTCTAAAAGCTTTTTCTGCACAGTCAGAACCAGCTGATTCTAGTGGAGATGGGCAGCAATTTTTCATTAACTAGCCATCACCCATTGTCTTTCAGCTCAGTTGGCCAAGTGCACATTAAAATTAACCTGATGTTTCTTTGCAGCAAAGATTTGTGGGGAAGATGGACAAGTGGATCCTAATTGTTTCGTTACAGCACAGTCAATAGTGTTTAATGCAATGGAACAAGAGTAAGTCGATTGCATGGCTTGGCTTCTTGTGTCTATTGTCCTTTTGTGGAAGATGATTCTGTTCAAAATGTTTATGGATGTATAACCATAGAATCACCTTTTTGTGCAGTGTTCTCTACTGGAAACTGCTCCCATCTCTTCCTCCAAACCCATTCTTGTGATCACTTGAAGTTGTACCTGAATGCTGTGACTGCATTCTCTATCTTGTGTCATTCATAAACCTGCACCATTTCTTGGCTTGGTTTTAGTTAACTGAAAGTGTAAGACTTTGGGGGGAAGAGTTGGTGTCTTCATATGGTGCTTTGAATGCTGTTGATCCTTAATAACTTACTGTTATTCTGTGTGCAGGCACTTTAGTGAATTTTTGCGAAGTCATCATTTCTGTAAATACCAGATCGAGGTGCTGACTAGTGGGACTGTTTATCTGGCTGACATACTTTTCTGTGAATCAGCCCTGTTCTATTTCTCTGAGGTGAGTGTTAGGTTTTGGGTTTGGCTTGCTGTGTTATTCCTTTCTATCAAATGGAAAAAAACCCAGCCCTCTTCATCCCATGATGAGACTAATAAAGACGCCTCAAATATAACCCAAAAGATGGGGTCTTCTGGGACAAAATACATTACGTGGTTTCCTACCCACCTATAGAACTATTTCAGATGTTCAGAGCTGTAGAATGAGTATTTGTGTGTATCTTCTCCAGTTTAGCAAGTGCTTCTATGTGTCTCTTTGCTTTGTAGAGGCTTTGATGTGGTCGCCTTAGTGACACAGTGACTCTGAAAGCCTTAAGTGTTCCTAGAGATGCCAGCTAATTCACTAGCTTTAAGTAGAGAGAATACCCAATTGAAATGTGGTGTGTTCAATGTATGGTTTCACAGTTGCAGGGCCCTCTGCCTATAGAGAATCATCTGTTACTAATAAAATACTTGTCCTGGTAGCCTGACAAGCCAATGTCTTTTGAAACAGCAAGCTGGGAAGTTGAGACAATATGCTGAGCTCAGCACCAGCTAAGCACAGCGTAAAAATAGCATTTCCTCTGTCTTTAGTATGATACAGACAAGGAGGTTTTTGTGAACTAAATGTGAAAGCCAGAACAGACGTGTTGCAGGTTCTCTTTTTTAAACAAAAATTTGTCTGCAACGCTGTATCTGAACATTCAGAATATTTATATGCCCCAGTGATCATTCTACATTATTAATATATGGACTATGCTTCTTGATTTAAATGAGAAGGAGCAGGTTTGTCTGTGCTTATTAAACGTTACTTGCTAAAACTTCTTTAATTTCTCCTTTATTTTTCTCTCTTTTCTTAATTTCCCTTCCAGTACATGGAAAAGGAAGATGCAGTTAATGTGTTGCAGTTCTGGTTGGCAGCAGATAACTTCCAGTCTCAACTTGCTGCCAAAAAAGGCCAGTACGATGGGCAAGAAGCACAGAATGATGCCATGATTTTATATGACAAGTGAGGAAGTTCAACAGTTCTTTGTTTCTAAAGCCCTAATCTTGTGCTAGTAGCCTTGTATTACACTGTGCTAAAGGAACTTTATATTTTCAAGCTATAACGGTGCAGTTTTGTGCTGTTATGCTGAAATGCATTTTATTAATATTCTTGTAAGGACTCTGTTCTTAAACACAATTCAGAATTGTCAGGGCTTGAGTTAATGTTTGGTCATGAAATACCAGAGCCTTTTCTTTAAGGAAGTGACCATATCCCTTTTAATGTCAGACTTTCCTCTTGGTAGTGTAACTCTTTTCCTTTATATATCTTCCTAACTGGAAGATGGACATCAAAACTGCTTCCAGATAAAGTTTGTTCTCAAGCATGACACTCATTGCTACAAGCTTGTTGAGTTACTACCCTGGTAGGAAATAGTAATTGGAGAGGAAGCAAAACATTCCACTGTGACTTTGATCAGTCATTCCCCCTGCTTTGCCCACAAACTCAGTTTTCAGTGCTGTGATCAGTATTAGCAAATGCAGCTTCAGAGTTCTGGGTGTTTCCTGCTTCATCCCTGCTACAAAGCTGTGTGTGCAAGATCCTGCTCAGCAGTAGTCACATAATGCTCTTTCTTTTATCTGTGCCTCCAGGGCAAGGCTTTATCAGAAATGTTTCTGTCAATTGAGGACTTTTTTTTTCCCCTGTACTTGGAGAGGATGGGTTTTCTGCATGTTTGTGAAGCCACCACCATCTAGTGGCTGCAGCCTGATTTATGGTCTGATAGAAAGGGTGGGCACGAACCACCTGCAAATCCCTTTGTGTGGTCTTCTTCCCCTGCCCCGTGCTGCAGGTACTTCTCCCTTCAAGCCACGCATCCGCTTGGGTTTGATGACTCCGTCAGGTTGGAGATTGAATCCAACATCTGCAGGGAAGGTGGTCCTCTCCCAAACTGTTTCACTACTCCCTTACGGCAGGCGTGGACTACCATGGAGACGGTGAGATGCCTCCTTCAGAACGGCTTTGACTGTTAGTAATGATGATGTGGAGGCCCTGCAGCATGTCAGGTGTCTCCTTCAGCATCGCTGACTTGTGGTGTTCCTTTACTGACTTCCTGTTTATCTGGATAAGAGAACAGCTTTAGTAAAGCTTGCTAGACTATTTCCCCCTGCTTGATTTGAAAAGATACCACCCACTGGCTTCTGCTAATTCCCTGTCAAATGTTTGTCTTGGGTGATTATTGCATCTTAATGGAAGTAACAGAATTTCCTCCCATGTGAATTGCTATCAGCAGCTTATAATGTGTGTTTAGAAAATTTTCCTTCCTGCTAGTAGCAGTTGCTTGTGAGACTGATACCAGTGGTGTGGCTAACTGTAACTCTGGGATACCCAGATACTGGAGATGAATGGTTTGGCTCCAGAGCTGCTGCTGATTTTTGAACAGCGTAGGAATATAACTGTAAGCCTGTGGGGTTCTCAGGCCTTTCTAAAGCAGAAAACAAAATCTGAACTTCAGTTCCAGTTACAGAGGGATTTGGTTAATACATAGTTATTTTTATTCACTTTGCAGCAGGATTAAAACTTAAAGCAGTGCAATTGCTAACCCAGAGCAATTCCCTGTGTGGACACTTTTACTTGTGTACCATTGACACGAGGACTGAGATGTATGTGTGTGTGTCCCTTCTGTAGCTACACCCTTTATTAAAGAGCACTCCTGTCTCTCAGGTCTTTCTACCTGGTTTCTTGTCCAGCAACCTTTACTACAAATACTTGAATGATCTCATCCATTCGGTACGAGGAGATGACTTCCCAGGAGGAAATATTGCACTGAGTATCCACGGCCCCGGCAGCTCTCCTGATAGCGATTCGGTGGGGGGCCCAGATGGCTCTGCCTCCCAGGTATGGGCTTTGGGGGTTGATTCTGTTAGAGGAAGTGCTGCAATTGCTTTTCTGTGTCAGTATCAGCTCCTACACTGTACAAAGCACCTTGTCCTTTGAAGTTTTCCCCTCCACACTAACATTAAAGCCTGTGTTGTGTTAGAACATGGTTAGTTTACCTGCTGCTGAGTTCAAACAAACAGCATTGGCACAGAAGGGTATCTGTTTGTTGTATCCAAAGTCTTTTACTGCTTTTAGGTTTTTTGCATCAAAGTTATATTTTTATTAAGCTGTTAATATTCACTGAAGACTGTTTCAATGTCACAATGTTTAAGAATGCTTTTTATTAGAAATACCTCTTTTAAAATCAATACTATAGGCATAACTTCAGGCAAAAAAAATTACACTTGTGAGTATGCTGTAGAATTTAAATATAAACATGCAAGTTTTATGTGCTCAGTTCTATTAAAGTGCCAGATCTTCTGCTCTGAAGAGTTCACTCAGTTCTAGGGTTGAAAGCGTCGATGTACTCACCTGCAGAGCAGTGGCAGTTGACCAGGTGGAGTTCACTAGTGTGTTTCCACAGACTCTTCCCTGCTATGGTCATCAGGCTAGCTGGTCATGCAGGGCTGATAGAAAAGGGCCAGACTCCTGACCTTTCCAAAAGGGAGCTCTGACACTTCACTGTGTTACCACCAAGATGCTCTGAGCTGGGGAGTGACACTTGAATTTTGTTTGCACGTGTATAGTTTGAGTAAAGCTGGGCATAGGAGGCCATTTTCAGGTAGGGTGTTCTAATCACTCATTAAGCATGATTAGACCTGTGTGGCTGTTGCTGTGCTGTGTAGAAATGAGAATGTGACAGGGCTCCTTTGGCTCTGTTACCCTGCCAGAGTCACTGAGAAATGGCCACTGTGTATTGCTTTGCTGGTTGTGGGCCAGCATCTCTCTTTTTTTATTGCCTTTCATGATGCTGCTTTGAGAGCTGTGTTCCTGTGTGGGCCTCACCTCAGAAACAGGCAGCACAGCCCATTACACTCCAACACCATCCCAGTAACATCAGAGATGTGTTTTTAACAGAGTTGTCTGTTCCAAAAATTCTAGTTTTCCTTAATTCAGACAGGAAAGAAGAGGATAAGCAGATTCTAGCTTATCTATAACCAGGTCAGCTTGCAAACTGCAAGCCTGGCTGAGAGCAGAAAAGCTAATCAAGAACTGCTTCTGCTGAGTTGCTTTTATCAAATGCTGCAGTGCTGCTGTGGGTTTTAAATCCAGTATCTCCACAGACATTATTGAAGTACTGTGTTTCAAGCGACTTGGAAGCTGTACTACCTGCTCATAACACTTTTAAACCTCCTAATTTGCAGGGAGGAAATATTCCCCCCTAGTTGTAAAGTGGAGAATAAAATCTGTGTTCTTGAAATATCCTGCTGCTTGATAGTCTGAGCAGGAGAAACTGCTGGTAATTGGCTTGCTTGGACAATTTTAGGAAATGAAGTGCTGTGTTTTGTGGTGTGTGTTCCTGCTTATCTGAATAGGAGACTCTTTGGATCTCTGCATATTTTTGCATAAGGAACAGCACTTAAGCAGAGCAGCAGGAAAGGAGTTTGCAAGGCAGCTGCCATAAATGTTTCAGTTCTGTGTTAAGGCACTAATAGATCACCGTGCGTTTGTGCTTTCCCTGCTGGTGCTCTAATGCTTCCTTGGCTTTTTTCATAATCCTAGATAAATACTCTAGGTCAGAAAAATAAATATTTGTTCTTGGTGTGTTGGGAATCACTTGGCAAGAGAGATGAGTGAGGTACTTCAGTGCTCTGTACTCACCAAGAAATAGCTTGCAGATCCATGCAGTTGGTAGTGCTTAGGCAGCAGTCCTGCACACACCTATGCTGACCTCTACATTGTGTCTTTGCTTCTGTTCATACAACTTTATCATCCTCTGTTTTTAAACAATGTCATACCCAGTCAGGAAGTCGTTGCTGTGTATATGTTCTCAAATTCTTTTATGCTTGCCCAGGGATTTTATGGAGGTTTAAGTGTAAAAGCACTAAAATTGCAGTTTTGTTAAGCTGTTAGCTGTCTGCATTGGGCACTAATACTTAGAATTTTTATTTGTAGTCCAATGTCAAAAAGGCTAATGTTAAAATCCTGAAAAATTTTGATGAAGCAATAATTGTAGATGCTGCAAGTCTGGATCCAGAATCTCTGTATCAACGAACGTATGCAGGGTAAGGCTCCTTCACTGTGTTTCATTCTTCTCTAGCTGAGTGTTTCACTGTTGCCTTTTTGCTGTGTCTCCCTGCATTGAGAATACACAAGATGTTGCAATCCCAGTACATGTCTTAATACTCCAAAGCAAATTTATTTCTGTAGTGAGGTTTAACACCAGTGTCCTAGTGAATGCTTCCCTGACCAGAATGGCAGCCAGAAAAATATTCCCTGTTGTTTTTCCTCTTTTTTTCTAGTTGTTATTCCTCTTTGACTTTAGGAATGACTTCGCTGAATTCTGTTTGGGGTTAGAACAGAATAAGCTGGAATGCTTTTGATACTGTAACATGCAACTTTGACTTGTCCCTATACTTAATTTCTTTAGCATGTTACATAGATATTCTTCTGTTTAAGTTATTTGTTATAAAGCTCTTCAGCTCTGTGGATCTTGTACAGAAATTCTTTGTTTCTATTGCTACCTTGCTTTTTATTGCATACTTGTCTACTGTCATTTTTGATACTGGAAGCCCTTTTCTCTCTCTGACATGTTTTTGGTAGCCTAGAGAACTCACTAGCACTGCCCATCAATACTACATGATGGAGTCATTGAGGCACTTGCCTACTTCTGGTTTCTAGAAAAAATTTTAAGATACACTTAGAATTCAGATACATGAGAAGGGCAGGAGATTTTTTCCAATGTATCAATTTTAGGTGGAAAAGGGGGTAATTGGTAAAATACCAATCATTTTACACTAGAGTCTTTATTGTTAAGGCTGTTTTCTTTCCCTGAGTGGTTGCTTTCCACAATGGCAAAGTTCTTTTGGTAACCTGTGTGGTTCTCATCTCTTCAGGAGGATGACGTTTGGACGAGTCAGTGACTTGGGACAGTTCATCAGAGAATCTGAACCAGAGCCTGATGTCAAAAAATCAAAAGGTTTGCTCTTCTCTCCACTTCTCTAAACATCTGTAGAACTGTTTCCTTACTGCAGTCAAGATAAGCAAGATTCCTGACTCTCTTCAGATCTGTCTTAAGCCAAATAGAGGTACACAGGGGATTGTGCAGTACTGAGGCAAACCCCATCTCTGGCTGCTCCCCAGCCAAATTCTAGCCTGGCCTAGCTGGGAGTATGAGCAGCCTGTGGGAGTAGGAGGTGTCAGTGGAACCTGGCAGGGTTGAAAGCCACTGGGAGCTGAGCTGATGACAAAATCTTCAAAGATTTGGTCTTGAGATGAAAAAGAACTTCAGCTCTCTGCTTGCTTCCCACGAGTTTGGGACCTGCTGTTAATGCTGCTTGGGCTCAGTCTCTAATGAACCACAGCTCCTCGTAATCCCTTGTCTTTCCTGCCACTCTTCTGTGTTCTCTAACACCAGCAGTGCAAATCCTTCAGAAGGGTGGAAGGGATTGGCTGTTACACAAAGTGTGTGCCACAGAGTTGGCTAATAAACCTTCTTTGCTGTTTTTTATCTTAACTAGGGTCCATGTTTTCACAAGCAATGAAGAAATGGGTTCAAGGAAACACAGATGAGGTGTGTTCTCTCTTATGTTGACCTTGTGGCTGACTTTACAGTGTAGATTAGGGAAATGAATTACTGACTTTCTTAACCCTGGCTGTTTCTCTGGGTATCTTTCTGATGCACTGACAAAAAGCCTGAGTGCTGAACATAGTTTAATTACATGTCTGTCTGAAACTAGTTTGATTTTTGCCAGTGCTTGCTGGTTTAACTAACACAGTGGTTAACTGTGTGCTTGCAGTCAGAGCTGTTCTCATTATGGGTTACAAGATACATCCACAAATAGGAGTGGAGGTGGTGCTGTTCTGTGGGTTTTATTGTGGAGTGACCTCTGTACATGGATCACATTTTCACAGAGGGGCTTGGACAAATCCCCAACAGATCAGTCTAAAAACTTCACTAACTCTCTTGGCAATTGCATCAAGCCATAAATATTCAGGATAGTTGAAGTTAACACTGTGCTTCAAAACTGGGTGTGTTTCCATCCTACAAGTCCCTGAGTTGGGAGGTTTAACTGCATCTCTGAGCTTGAGCACGTGATTTATGCCTAGAGCACTGTATTTTTATTTCAGGAACTGGAAATCATGTGTATTTTGGGATGTTTTTTCTATGGCAGGCTCAAGAAGAGATGGCTTGGAGGATAGCAAAGATGATAGTCAACGATGTCATGCAGCAGGCGCAGTGTGAGCAGCCTTTGGAGAAAGTTACCAAGGTGAGGGGCGGTAAGGCCTGTCTTTGCCTGACTTGAGCCAGACTCTGGGGGGGAGCAGAGCTCTCTCCTGCCTTCCTACTGCACCTAAACCCACGCTGGTAAATGCTCAAACTACAGCATGGTACAAAGAAACAAAGGTTGGGAGTGTTTCAGCCTGCGTATGATGCAGAGATGTCTTAGCACTTGCACAGGAGAACCACTACCAGTATCTGTGAAGGTTCTTTGTTTCTTTTGAGTCATTGCAACCTGCTGTGTTAGTTAAGAGTAAGGGTAACTCCTTAGTCGAGTTCACACTTGCTGTTTCACGTTAGGGAGTGCTGGTATATTTGCCTGCAGTGTCTATAAAACTCAGCAGCTGGGAAGTTGTCTTGTTGGGTGCACTAATTTACACTGTGCTGTGTCTGCACTGCTTAATAAAGACACAGTAGCTGTGTTGATGGACTGGTGCTTAAGTGTTGTATTGTTTAGGGCCTTTGTTGTACAAGTCCACTTGTTCTGTGTTTTTAAAAAAAACCCCAAAACAAAATACCCCAAATAAAACAAAAAAAATCCCCAAAACAGATCTTGCAGAAGAAGTCAACAGCGTTTTCTGAAGTTAGGATCTGGTACTTCTGCCTTTCAGGCATCTGGTTTTTTTAAATTGCCCTTTTTTTAAATTACTGAAGGTAAACGAGCCCAGCAACTAGCCCGAAGCAGGTGGATCAGTAGTTTCATTGTGACTTTGTTTTTTCTAGAGCAGATACATTTAAATTACTTGTCTAATGATTCCACGTAATTGCTTGGCTGCAAATGATACAATTCCAGTCTGACCAGATGAAAAGGTCGATCAGCACAGGATTAAGAAATATCAAGTGGCAGCAGATGCTCTGGGCTCAATTAACCACAAGTGTGGCTACAGGAATTGGAAAGCTCAGTGTGTTGTGGCCTGTTCTGTTGGGGGGTTTTCTCTCCACACCTCACAAGTGTACCTGGCTCTGGTGGTTTTGGACACACAATGTCTTTCTATTGAGCAGTTGCCTTGTATGTTTTGGGCTTAAAACAAACTCTAATCCTATTTTCCCTTTTTCCAGCTATGATTTTAGAAATGCCAGAACAGGAAATCTGGTTTTCCACTTCAAGAATGAGTGAACTTTCCCTTTTGGTGGATTCTTTAACACAGCCAATAAAAACAAAGCACTGTTACTCCAACCGCCAAAATCTCCCTTCTTCACAAGGAAGCATCAAAAAGAAGCAATCCTGTACCTCCACTGTAGAGCCTGAGGAAACCCTTCTTCCTGCTGGATGTGGCATTCACAACACTGATGTTTTTTTAAAGAGATGGAGACACAGTTTATGAATGTGTGGCTGACAAACTGTGATCAAGTTCACAACTACCTGACCCTGTCTCAAAAAGACCTCGAAGCAAAATGTCTGGAACGGGACACAAGCCACAACAGAGGGGAAGGTTTTGCTGTAGTTTCTAGTTCTACTAGTTGTAATTTTTAAACATGTGATTGGAAAGGCTGTGGGGGAGTGTTCCCCACCCTGGCCCTTGAGGAAGTGAACCTGAATGGTGAATTCATTGGCAGTGAATGACCTAAAAAGTTGTAAGTTTTATTTTTCCTTACTTGAAATAAGATGCGTATTCAACTGTAAGATAAATGTATTTTACTTCATAACAACATTAACTCTGAAGGCAGCGTAGAATGAGCAGGAGTGATGGACAGTGTAACTCTTCCTTGTCGAGCTCTGACACCTGCACACACACCCTGCTTCCCACATGGGGCAGACCCGAGAGCCAGTCCTGTGCCTGTGCTGCCCTCAGTTCCTGAGCCACGACTCTGAATGCAGCCCAGCTTTTGAGGAGATTGAACCCTGTAGAATGCTCCATTTTCTCTCCCCTCCATCCCATGAGCAAGGAAAACAAGTAATTGCTGCCACATGTTGCTGCCCTTCTCCATAGCTTGTTCTCAACCACCAGAGTATCTAATTCCAGATGTTTGGTTTAAAAATAATTTTTAATGACCTCTGGCCTTCTCCCTGACATTGTCAACACTTGCAACTCACAAAAACCTTTAGTTTAAGTAAAAAAGCCACCGTGTTACGCAGCACCTCTGGTTTTTTTTCCCAGTGAATTGATTTTGCAGGGTATCAGGCAGTACTCAGTGCACACCGTTACCTTATCGCTGCAGTTTTAATACACGACACTTCTGGGGTGTTTTGGTTTATTTTTATGATTGCTTTTTTTGTGCAAAAAACCAAAAATCACTTTGCAAAGAACTCGAATCATCTCCAATGTTCAGAGTATCCTGATTGACTAGCAAGTGTTATGTTGCAATATTGGGTTGTATAGAGACACACCATATTGTCTACAAAAAAAAGCAAAAAAGGCTGTGTATAGGTTTTTGGTACTATGTACCACCTCTTATTTCTCTCATGCCCAAGTATTCATGTACTTTAAACATACTATATTTAATTGTGTTTTGATTTAAAATATATAAATATTAAAATTTGTGTCAATTTTCTGTTTTCATGGGATTTGACTTTTACAGGGTTTGCTTGTGTTTTAAATCTGAGGTGTAGGGATTTCTGAAACAACCCTGAACCAGGTTCTCCTTGGTACGCTTGCATGCATTTCCTAATCCTTTAATGGATGGTGTTAGTGGCAGGGGGGTGAAATAAGAACAGTTTATGTACAGGTTTGGGCAAGGAGAGGAGTGGAAGGGGCAGGAGATGGTCGTGAAGGCTGTATTGGACAGCAGCATCGAATCCTCTGCCATACAGCACTGGTGCCGGATCCAAACTGGCCAGCTGAGCATGTTTAGGGATTACAGGCCCTGGCTTTGGGCATGAAGGTGCTCAGGGCTGTTCCCTTTTGCTCCTGGGGTGGCTGTGGCTTGGCAGCATCACCTGTAGTGCTGCAGTGCCTGGAGACTGACAGGAAAAAGGGTCTGTCAAAAAAGAAATCCCTGCCTGGGCTCCACCTTGTTTGTGGGGCCCCTTCCTGCCCTGTGAGGAGACCACAGGGTGGCCCAGTGCCTGCTCCAGGCAGCTTCTCATCTCTGCTTTGCTTGAATGGTGGCCAACAGGTAAAGTGAGGCTTGGCTGTTGGTTTGACCCACCTGCCAGTTCTCAAGATGGTTCTTGGATGTGATGGAGTGTTGATCTCGGGTTGTGGATGGATGTCACTGGTTTGTGCTGGACAGGATGGGTGATGTTGAGTTTCTTGCAGGTTACAGGTTTGTGCAGCAGCTCTCTTGGTGCAGGATCGTCCTCTCTGTCCTGCCCAGCCTGACGAGCCTGTGTTCTGAGTGCCCCGGCCCTTCCCAGAGTCACAGAACAGTCGGAGTTGGAAGGGGCCTCGAAAGATCATCTAGTCCAACCCCCTGCCAGAGCAGGATCACCCACACTAAATCACACAGGAACACATCCAGGTGGTTTTGAGTATCTCCAGGGAAGGAGACAACCTCCCTGGGCAGCCTGTGCCAGGGCTCTGTCACCCTCACAGGGAAAAGGTTCCTCCTTACATTCACATGGAACTTTCTCTGCTCCAGCTTGGACCTGTTGCCCCTTGTCCTATCGCTGCCATCCCTGAGCAGAGCCTGACTCTGGCCCTGTACATATTTATAAACATTAAAGTCACTCCTCAGACTCTTCTTCTCCAGAAGACAAGCCCAGCTCCCTCACCTGTCCTCATGAGGAAGGGGTTCCATCCCTTCATCATCTCAGTGGCTCTGTGCTGGGCTCTTTCAAGGAGTTCCCTGCCCTTGAGCTGAGAGGCACAGAACTGGACGTGATATTCCAGGTGAGGTCTCACCAGGGCAGAGCAGAGGGGCAGGAGAACCTCTCTTGACCTACTAATCACACCTTAGGATGCTATCGGCCTTCTTGGCCATGAGGGCACAGTGCTCATCATGGTCATCCCCAGGCCCCTCTCCCCTACTCTGCTCCCCAGTGGGCCAGTCCCCAGCCTGTGCTGGTACCTGGGGTGGTTCCCCAGAGGCCAGACCCCGCACTTCCCTCTGCACCGAGGGGTCTGCACGCACTGCGCCCGGGCGGGCTCCGGGGGAGGGTTCATTTCTTATCACAACGCCATATTTGGGATACTTTCCCCCGCTTTTCCTGGTTTTTACGTTAGACCCGCAGCAAAAGGCCTCTTTGTGCTGCCCGCGGAACGGGCCTGGGGCAGAACGCGCTCACCGGGGCCTCGAACCGGCGGCTGGCGGAGGGGCGCTGTTCCCCCGCCAGCCGCCCGGGGGCAGCAGCGCGGAGCGTCCCGCCGGAGCCGCCGCTTCCGGCCCACGTGGGGCGCGCGGGAACGTGGCCGCGGTGAGCGGGGCTGGGGCAGCGCCGGGGTGCGGGGGCAGCGGGGGGACACTGGGGCGCCCCGGGTCTCCTGACCCCCGAGTTGGCGGCGCGGGGCTCCCGTCGCGTGTTTCACCCTCCCCGCGGTGCCTGCGCCCGGTCCCCTGCAGCGGCTCCTCCAGCCCCACGCGGGTGTCCCGGCCTGGCGGCGCTGCCTCCCGCCCCGCACCGGGGGTCTCTGGGCCCCGCCAAGCCGTGGGGCCCGTCCCGGCGCGTTCCCCGCCCTGACCCCGCTGTCCCGCAGGACATGTCGCCGGACGAGGATGTGCAGCGGCTCCTGATCCAGTTTCGGGACGAGGCGGGGGAGTCCCTGGGGTCCCCCTTCGATGTCCCGGTCACCATCACCCCAGACAAGCTGCAGCTGGTCTGCAACGCGCTCCTCCAGAAGGTGAGACCCCCCCCATCCTTCCCCCAGCGCTTCCCCGGCGCCCCCAGAGCCCGGCCCGGGGCAGCCCCCGCTATGGCTCCTGCCCTTTCTCCGCCAGGATGAGCCGGTGCCTCTGGCATTCTTTGTCCACGATGCCGAGATCGTGGTGTCGCTGGAGAAGACCCTGGCGGGGCAGAGCGTGGAGACGGAGAAGGTCCTGGACATCATCTACCAGCCGCAGGCGGTGTTCAGGGTGCGGGCGGTGACCCGCTGCACCAGCTCCCTGGAGGGACACACCGAGGCTGTCATCTCCGTGGCCTTCAGCCCCACGGGAAAGTACGAGGGGTTCAGCAGTGGGTGGGGGGGCTCGGGGCTGAGCAGCAGCAGCTGTCCCTTCCCAGGGCGCCGTGCTGAGCTGGGCTCTTCCTCCTCTCCCAGGTACCTGGCGAGCGGCTCTGGAGACACCACTGTCCGCTTCTGGGACCTCAGCACGGAGACGCCTCAGTTCACAGCCAAAGGTGGGTGCAGGGGTGTCCTGGGAGGGCAGGACCTGACCTCCCTCCCTCAGGGACCCCCTGCCTGCTCCAGGGAACAGACAGAGCAAATCCCAGGCGCTGCCTGAGCCATGTAGGCAGAGAACATCCCTCAGGGAGGGAGTAGCTCTTTGCCACCAAGGAAGCCAAGGAAGAGTCTGGCCAGGAGGAACATGGAGGGTTCCCCCCACCTCTGGTCCTGCCTGGGGGCAGGTGCATGCTGGGCCACTGGGGACAGCCAGCCACAGCCCTCTGCTCACACCTGCCTCTGATCTCTCTGCCAGGTCACCGGCACTGGGTGCTCAGCATCGCTTGGTCACCTGATGGCAAGAAGCTGGCCTCAGGCTGCAAGAACAGCCAGGTACGTGTGGGCTCCTTCTCAGAGCGGGGCCAGGTGCCCCAACAGCCATGCTGGGGGGCTGTGGGATCATAGAGACCCTCTGCAGCCGGGTTCCAAACTGAAATGAAACCTGGTAAAGGGGCTGTGGGGAATATGGGGCAAAGAGCTGTCTTCTCTGGCAGCTGGGGCATCGGGGTGTTTCCAGGTGTTCTGGGCAGGATTCCTGTTGCTCAGAGGAGCTTTGTGTGTGGGTGCATCGCAGTAGGTGCAGGTTCTGTCTCTGAGCTGTGCTGGGTGGTGCTCTGGCTCTGTCCTCTTCGCAGAGGAAGATGCTTTTCCCTCCATGCAGGAAGAAGTCCAGGCCTTGGACGTGGTCCCTGGCAGACAGCTGCACCATGAGGAAGGTGCCTAGAGCAAGAAAGGGTATCACCCTGCCGAGCCAGGGTTGCTGTTTGCATGACCCAGACACGCAGCCACAGTTTCACGGTGCTCCCACTCAGACACAGCCAAATTCCCTCCTACAGGAATGTGAAGGGGGCCCAGCCCCGGCTGCAGGGCAATATGGGTGTGCTTAAGGTGCACACAGAAATTCCCTGGGGAAGTGGGAGCACTTGTGGGCAATTAAACCTGAGTCAGTAACTTGCTGAGCTGCAGGGGGGCAGTTGTGCTGACTTTCAAACCGTTTGGGAGCAAAGAGAGTGGCTGTGGAGGTGCCGAGTGCTGCTATCCCATCTTAGATTTCTGAGCCCCAAGGAAAAACAGGCCAGAGTGTCTCTGCCTTGGACTGTGGCGTTAATCTGCTCCAGGGAGCTGCCTGTCCTCTGCTTCCCCTGTTTCTCCCAGGGTTTTTAGTAGAGATGACTAATGCCTTGGCTCTTTGGATGAACATTTATGTAGAGAGAGAAAAAACAAGAGAAAACCAGCATGTGTCCCACCCACAGAATCCGTAATAAGTAGCATTTAGCGGGCTTTGGCTTTCATCACGCTCTGCAAACATTCCCTAACTCTGGCACAAGGTGTCAAAGGCTCAGGCTGGCTTTTTGTGGCTCTTTTGGGGCCCTGGATTGGTTTGGAATTGATTTGGGTATTTTTGTAGCAGCGGCGTTTTAGGCAGAGAGGAGGGCAAGGAGGTCTCATGCTTTGAATGTCAGCTGATTGCTGTGGGGATCTGGAAAGGCATCCGGCCCTCTGCCCCCCTCCCTTTCTGCTCCCTGCTCCCTGCCAATGTAAATGTGACCCCAAGGACACTGAGGCTTTCTAAATGAAGCCCAAACTTCCCTGGGATTCACATGATGTGCGTGGCCTGACGCGACCTTCTCGCTTCCCTCTCTTGGACAGATCTTTCTCTGGGATCCAGCCACTGGCAGCCAGATCGGCCGGGTGCTCGCTGGCCACTCCAAGTGGATCACGTGGCTGTGCTGGGAACCACTCCACTTGTAAGTGAAGGGCCAGCATAGCCCTTCCCCTTTATTGTATGGAAAAGAGCCTGCCCCAAAGGGCTCTGCTCCCGTTCGCCTCTTTCCTGTTAGGCTGCACAGAGGGGCCCCAAGGTGGGCCAGGACAAAGCCATCTCAAATCCCAGCCGCTGCTCACAGCCCCCCTGAGGGTGCTGGGGAGGTCATGGCCAGGCTTTTCCTCTCCATGAGGGAGATACATGCCTGTGGGAAGCACTTGATGTTTTTGTGGTGCTGGACAAACATCTGATGTGCTCCTCCCCAGCGTGCCGAGCTGGGAGCAGGAAAGCCTGCCGGCGTGGTGCCTGAGCTCAGGCTCTGCAGAGCGTTTCTCCTGCTCTCCTGCATCCCTGTTGCCTCTGTCATCTGGTTTATTTATCATGAGGGCTGATTAACTGTGCAATCCCCTTATCCCTTCGATCAGCTAAAGCTCTGTCTGGGAAAGCTGGGTGGAGGGAGAGAGAGTCGTGGCCAATAACCTGAGACATGATATAAATGAATAAAAAGAAACAGAGCCCTTTCAGAGCAGAGCCCTGCAAATTGAATTTGCCAGTAGGAAACTCCAGCAATTTGCAAACAATTAACTGGATTAGCAAAATCTGATTATAAACGAGGATGAGGAAATGGGGAGGAGGAGGGAGACGACCCTGTCAGGGCTCCATTCTCTGTCTGCAGCCAGCTGCACTCCCCACTCAATTCCTGTGCAACAGGAGGAGCTGTGTCCTCCCTTGCTGCTTGTGCCATGGGCTGCTTGCTTTGTTATTAAAAGCACATTGAGCAGTAAGGATGATGTGCAAAGGACAGAGGCTGTGGCTCTCCTTGGCCTTGCTGGGCTGTGGCCAGTTGCTTCCAGATGTGTTGTATTTGTCCCCATGAGCCACACAGCTGGACATTGCTGCTTTCAGCCCTGCCAGCACAGCGGCTCTGTCTGCAGGCTGGCACCTTTCCTGCTCGAGGCGAAGCAGGGCAGAGTCAAGGGAGTGTTCCCAACGTGTTCCCAGTGTGTTCCCAGTGCCTTCCCACTGCTTGTGGGCTGTGCTGCTCACACAAGGCAGACCAACCCCCAGCTGGTGCCTGAGGACACGGGCAGTTTGCAGTCCCCTCATTAGCCAGTGGTTAAAGGTGCTTAAACAAGGTCGTTGCCAAGAGCTCAGGTGCCAGGTTTACCCTGGATTGATGCCTCCAGCCCAGGAGTCGGTTTGGAGGGAAGCATCTGTCCGCTTCTCCCCAGCCTTGTGGAGTCATGTTCTCTGGAGGTCAGTGCTCTCCTCCTGCCTGGCTGCTCTCTGATCTTACGCCAGAAGGGAAGTTGTCTTCTACTGACTTCCAGGCCTTTGAATCCTCTGGGGTTGATGGGGGAGGAGCTGTGCAAACTGATCTCATCTTCTTTTTGCCCAGAAACCCAGAGTGCCGCTACCTGGCGAGCGCCTCCAAGGATGGCAGCATCCGCATCTGGGACACGCTGATGGGCAGGTGTGACAAAATCCTCACCAGCCACACGCAGTCGGTGACGTGTGTGAAGTGGGGGGGTGATCGCTTGCTCTACTCCTCCTCCCAGGACAGGACCATCAAAGTCTGGAGGAGCCAGGATGTGAGTGTGGCAGGTAGCCCCAGGGCTGCTGGCGAAGGGGACTGGACACGCTGTGCTGTAGCTTTGTGTGCTCCTCCTGGCACAGACTTTGCCGTGGAAAATGCAGGTGCTGGGTGGGTGCTGCATCATCCTCTTGGTGGGTGCTGTATCCTCTTGACCCATCAGAACCTGTTGCCTAGCACTGTTTGGAAGGGGGAGATGTGCAATGTTTTCATCCCCCGAAAGTTTAGAATGGGCTAAAAGCTGGAAACATCCCTGGAGCAACTTGTCCTGGTGGGCTCCTTGGACGATCCTGCATGAAACTGGTCCCTGAAGCTCAGCAATGTTGTTTCTTCCCTGCCAAGCCTGGCTGTGGGCCTGCCTGCTGCTTGGCCAAGAGGGTTTGGAAAGTTTAGGGTTACTCCCTGCAGCGTGATGTCTCTGTGCAGTCTGGCTCTGTCCTGCCCATCCCTCTCTAAGCAGGTGGTCTTGTTCCCAGGGGGTCCTGTGCCGCACCCTACAGGGCCACGCTCACTGGGTGAACACCATGGCCCTTAGCACCGACTACGTCCTCCGCACTGGTGCCTTCGAGCCCGCTGAAGCCACCATCAACCCGCAGGACATGAGCGGCTCCTGTAAGTGCAGCACCCACGTTGTAGGCTGGGGGAGGTGGTGGGAAGGATAACAAGGAGACCTGATGTCTCCTCTTAATGCTGCCACAAGCCAAAGCAATCTTGAGAGCTGTGAGCTGGTCCTGTGTCAGTCAGACACGCAGCTGTGATCTTCCTTGCCAATGCACAGGGTCGAGCAGTCTGGGACATGGGCAGGCCGGTCTGTTTTCAAGGGCTTTTGGTCCCAGTATCACCCTTGGCAAAGAGAAGTGGGTGAGAAGTCACCAGTGTGTCTGCTTGGCCCCCAAAGCCAGCAATGGAATCAGCATCACAGGGTTGTAACGTTTCATTTCACTTGAAGACTTCAAATCTTCCTTCCCCTTTGCCTTTCCCTCTTGCAGTGGCACAGCTGAAGGAGAGGGCACAGCAGAGGTATGACCAAGTCCGGGTAAGTCCCTTTTGTCCCCACTGTTGTTTCTGTTACTGCTGGAAGCCATAAACCTGCACAGATGGCTGTTGGACACCCGTGTTGGTGTGTTTCTGAGCTCTCCACACCTGGCTTGTACAAGATGTGGGCTCTTTCATATCTTCTGCAGGGCCAGGAACCAGAAAGACTCGTCTCAGGATCAGATGATTTCACACTGTTTCTTTGGAGACCAGCAGAAGACAAGAAGCCGCTGGAGAGAATGACAGGCCACCAGGCATTGATTAACCAGGTCCTCTTCTCACCAGACACCCGGATAATAGCCAGTGCTTCCTTTGACAAGTCCATAAAGCTCTGGGATGGCAGGACGGGAAAGTGAGTCAGTTTGTTCTGTTACAGAGATGTGGTGACTGTATGGGGTCCATACATAGCACAGAGGTCACACAGAGATGGGCCCCAACATCAATGCCAGCAGCTCCATGGTGTCTTCAGCATCTCCATAGCCTGGACTCATGCAAAGTAATGCTGCCTGTGCCTGCCTGTGCCCTTGGAAAGCCCTTTGTCTGGTCCTCTTGTGTTACAGGGTGTGTGCTTGGCTGGGTGCACGTCACCCAACCACAGCAGTGCCTGGCACCCATGTGGCACAGGCTGCCTGCTGCAGGGTGGGTTCTCTGGGGCAGGCACAGCTGCGGTGGGATGGGATGTTCCACCCGGCTGCCCTCCTGAAGAGGTGTGTGCCACACGCTGTAGAGTGACCCAGTTTAAACAGTTCCTGTGCCAGAGAACAGCTTGTTCTGGACAGTGCAAATTCACCTAGTTATAAATGGTGCTGTTGGTGTTTGGATGGTACTGTAGTCCCACTTTTAACCTTCTGTGGAGTGTTGGTGAGCTGGCTGAGGCAACAGTCCTCCCCTTGTTTTGCCTTTGTACTGATGAGTTTGGGTTTCATGTCAGTAATTTCAACGGTACCTCTAAATCCGGGCTGCTCAGCCAGAGAGGACAGATTTGGGGAGGCTGTAGTGTTGCCTGTTGGGTAAGGGTTTCTTGGCAGAGGAGCTGAGATGAAGAGCTATCCTTTAGAAGGCTCTGAGCCCATCTGGAAGGGCTTTTAGACAGCCTGAACCACCTATGGACTCTGTATAGCAATTAAGTGCCTTGCGTGTGCTGGCTCAGGGTCTGTTGAGCATCCTGTGTCCACGCTTAACTCACTCATGACTGGAAAAGAGGCATCGAGCCTGGGCAAGGGCAGGTTTGGAACAACCCCAGCTGCCTCCTCCTCCTCTAACAGCTTTGTTGTGCTTCCTCCACGCCAGGTACCTGACCTCGCTGAGGGGACACGTGTCAGCTGTGTATCAGATCGCCTGGTCAGCCGACAGCCGGTTGCTGGTGAGCGGGAGCAGTGACAGCACGCTGAAGGTCTGGGATGCCAAGACAAAGAAACTGGCCATTGATCTGCCTGGCCATGCAGATGAGGTGAGGTGTCTGGTCAAGCTGAGGTGTTAGAAAGAGGCAGGAATGGCTCCTGGACCACAGAAATAACTGGGGCTTTCTCTAATACTAGGTGTATGCCACGGATTGGAGCCCAGACGGACAGAGAGTAGCCAGTGGAGGGAAGGATAAGTGTTTGCGGATGTAAGTAACCTGTTGTCTGTCTGTTTAGGTTGTCAGAGCCACTGTGTGTGTCCTTCCTTGCGGAAGCCTGCACGGTTAGGGTATGATCTCTCCTTGCAGAGATCATAGCACTGGGCCAAATTCCAGCCCGGAAACCTGACATCCCTCAGGGCAGGAACTGCTGCTCTCCCCTGGGAGATGACTAGAAAGCAGAGTCCCTCCAACTGAGCGGTCAGTGGTGAAATTTGACTCATGTTTTGGCGCCCAGAGAGGGGAAGGAACAGTGGCACCAGCTGGTCAGACCCTTCCTTTCTCACCTTCCTCCATCTCCCAGTTACACAGACAGACAGATTCCCGTGGGATGTTTGCCATTTGACCGTGGCTGGTCCCCAGGCCCTGTGTGTGCTGCTCTCAGATGGTACCCACTGGGCTGTGCAGCAGTGCTGGTGCCAACCCCAGGGACACAGCAGCTCTTTCCCTTTGCAGATGGCGTCGATAGGAGCAGTGACACGAAGCTGCCGGTCCCATCCTGAGCTGGCCTGTCCCCAGTGCAATCTGCCTTGGGAGATCTACAAGGTGATGGACGATGGAGGCTGACCCAAGGATGACTCCCTGTTGCTGTTGGCTGCTCTCCCTCCTGGACTCTTTCCTTATATTTATTTAAGGAAATTTTAATTCTAGTTCTTATTAAGAGCTGTGCTTTGCAGGATGATTTCCTCTGAACATTACAGGAGGAATATCCCATCTGCCTCCACCTCAACTGGCTTTTTATTGAAATTTCAGCCTCACAGTAGCCTGTGACCTTGGAAGGAACAAGTGAAGGGTGGGGACAGCTCATGCCCTTTCTTGCTGTGTGAAGAATCCTGCAGAGAAGAGGGGTTTAGTGGGAACAGACAGAGGTAACCTTCAGAGAGGGAGAGAGGGAGAAAATCCATCACACCACTACATTGCAGAACTGTGCTCAGCTCCATGCCTGGGACAAAGATCTGCTGAGAATAAGGTCTTGGGGCTTCTTGTTATTCCAGTAAGGTTTTGCCTTTCCACTCAGCCCACTTCCCTGTGGGCTGTTCCAGGTCTTATCCGTTAGTAATCGTCTGCATCCACAGCAGATAACTCATTCTCTTATCAGTTCAGGGTGCAACAGACATGGACTTGAAACAACTGCTAGAGCTGCACTGAGTTTTCAGGTCTCAGTGGCTTTTGGAAATGGGGGAATGAGGCACTTGTGGCAGGGAGTGCCCGTTTCCCATCCACTGCCGGCTCTGGGGAAGGAAGGAAAGGGTGGGGAAGGGGAAGAGCAGACGTTTTGGGTGGTGTTTGTCCCTTGCCCTGGATACGTGCTGACAGCAGGGCTGGGACTGTCACAGTAAATGGCAAAACTTCAATTACACAGACTTGGCTCCTTCTGGAATTTCTCAAGTGCATTTACTTGCCCAGTGGGTGAGAGGGATTCACACAGTCGGGTGTATATTTGCAAGTTTGGCTTATGAGCCCTTTTAGAAGTCAATTCAGGTTTCCAACAATCATGAGGCAAATAGACCTGGATTTAGTGTTTATTTCCAGGATCCTTCTGTAACAGTGAAAATCAAGATGTGATTATTAAGGAGCAGAAATTACACTGTCAGGTTTAGTTGCAGCAAGTTAGCACGAAGGCCAAAAACATCCTCCAGCTCTCATGCTATAAATCAGATTGCTATAAATCAGATTACTACAAATCAGAACAGGAGTTTGGGTCATCTAGAAGGTGCATTTTAGGACTTTATCCCTCCTGGCAGGATTGCTTTGGAGAATTGAGGGGCTAGTGCAGTAATGGCCATCTGTCTGCACATGTTCAGGTGAGCAAAGGGCTGGAACAAAGGTTTCAATCATTAATACGACTGAGAACTCAAATGAGTATGTCCTTCTGTCAGCCAAGTCAGCAGGCTCTATCTTCATGGGATCCTTGGGGAAGAACTCCACATCCTGTACCTGTTCTTCCATGAACGTGCTTCCTCCAGCGGGTTCTGGCTGATGGTGAAGGCCATGCTGTGTCCATCCCTTTTGTAACTAACTGTGGGAAATGTCGTGGGGCAGAGTGATTTAAAACTCTAGCTGGTAATTCTGCCTCCCCAGACTGCTGTGCCCTTGGGAAGGAGAAGCTCACGGATCTCCTAACAGCCAAGAAGCCTGCCCGTTCTCCAAGGTTTGGGGCTGCCTATGCTAAAGGGAACAGTTCACTCTTGGGAGCTCAGCTGTGTGTCCCCAGGTTTGACTTGCTGAAAGCAGCAGCCTCTGCAGCTCCTGGTAATGCATGGGGTTTTTTTTAACTAAGGGAAGAAGCATCGTTCTCTGCTTCCTCTCCCAAAGTGCTGCACAGGGTCACTGTGCCCTGTTAATCCACGGTGCTTTTTGTGTTCCAAGTGTGGATGTGTCGGAGCTGGGGGAAGTGATCCTGCCTGTGGGGACCGGCTTGGCCATGTGTGTGTGTACGTGTGCCTAAAGACTGCTTCCTTGCCCACTGATTTCCAAAGCAAAGCGACCCCTGTGCCCTCTGGCCATGCTCCTAGGCCGGCTCCTGCCACCCCTTCAGACTTTGTTTCTGTGATACCAGGCACCAAAGGGAGCCTGATTACACCCCACTTTCCAACTGCTGGAGCAGGAAGGTTTTATCAAGCAAAATGAGACCTCTTTATAGAGAAGAGAGGGCTTTGTGACTAAGTTTACACCAAAATCAGCCATCTCAGCCTTAATCTTTCTTTGACACGATCCCGGGTAGATTTTGCACCTCACATGATGAGTTAGCACATAGTACAAATCGTATTTTCCTATCTAAGCAGCTGCTACTATTTTTATCATTCAGACAGTACCAGGCTTCATGCATAGTAAGTGCTGGCCCCCTTCCAGCCCTATTCCCAAGCAATCCCCAAGCACTCCTCCCAGTGTTATTTGAATGCGGCACTTCCCGGGCCTGGTTCTGCAGTGGCTGCTCATCCCTGGGAAGAGCTGCTGCCTTTTGCTTTGGAGGTGGCTCCTTTTTGGCAGGAGGCAAAGCGAGTGTGTGACCACTCTGGTGGTGATGGTGATGTAAGCTTTAATTAGGTAACTTTTTCAGCGTTGCAGATGCAGATTTGGGTCAGTGGTGTTACGGATGGGGAAGACGTGGCTTTTTGTGAATGGATGAATCGAATAGGTTGCCTGGAGTTTTCTGATGGCTTTTCTGGGAACTGGATTGTTAAAACTGCACAAAACCCCTACTGAAGCAGCTGAGGTTTTTCAGTGCTGTGTGATGGGAATCTCTGTCTGCTGCTGTGTTTCAATCCGGTTTCACCCGAGTTACTCGTTACGGATACCACACAGGTATGCCTACCACAAGGACATGGTTTTTCACTGATAATGTAAGAATAATTTTAAGCATACCAAAAAACTTGTTTGTCCCACAGAGCCCTCTGACACTTTCTCCTTTAAAAAACTGTTAGAGCTCAGCAGATGCCACCATTAATTTTGTTACGAATCCCCAAAGGGAGGACAGTGACGATAAGGACTGGGAAGCGTGCCAGTCCTCTGAGAGAGGTTTACCTGTCTCATAAATTCCTGGGTGTGATGGAGGGAGGGAAGGAAGGAGAGAAGAAAATGCTAAGGACACCTAGATCATAGTATCACAGAATGGTCTGGGTTGGAAGGGACCCCAAGGATCACAGAGTTCCAACCCCCTGCCACAGGCAGGGCCACCAACCTCCAGGCCTGGATCTAGACAAGGTTCCCCCTAATATCTAATCTAATCCCTCCCTCCTTTAGCTTTAGTCCACTCCCCCTTGTCCTGCCATTATCTACCCTTTTAAAAAGCTGATTCCCCTCCTGCTTATAAGCTCCTTTCAGGGACGGGAAGGCTGCAATGAGGTCCCCCTGCAGCCTTCTCTTCTCTAGGCTGAACAAGCTCAGCTCCCTCAGCCTCTCTTTGTAGGGGAGATTGAAGTAGATCGTTTAGGATAGTGCCAAGATGAGTGAGATGGTGCCAGACTCCTGCCTTTGGGGGTAGATTTAGGTAAGTGGGGCCTGAACATCCTTCTGAAGATTCTTCAGGGCGGTGTGTTCAGCTTACCCACGCAGGAGGGCTGGCCATGTGGCACATGCATTGTGCTCCTTGGGTCCTTGGAGCCATACGTTCATGTTCTGCTCGACTCAGCTGAGCTCTTGATTATTTTCCCAGATCGTTAATTTAACTTCCACATGCATGTTTATAGCCTGGGGGAAGATAGAAGGAAAATCTTTTGATGAACAGGAAGAAAATCAGCATCTACGTTGTTCTGCATGAACGCTAGGAAAAAGCAGTTGTCTTTCTGCTTTGCTTTGGGTCAGCCTGGGCACCGTTCAGGCGATGTTTCTACCTCAGGAAGGGCTGTGTTTTGGTGGTATGGAAGAAAAGGGCTTACTGTGAAGCCCATGAGCACTTTTGAGGATGAAAGGTGTTCTGGGAACTCAGAACAGTGATGTCTCTGTTCTGGGGAGCTGCTGCCAGATCAAAGTGTACTTCCTTTGTGTACTCAAGCAACCTAGAAGGTGTTAATTCCTTCCCAGATGTGTTGCTTTTGTGATTGTGAGTCCTGGCTCGCATCTGAGCTGCTAAATTGGCTGAACTGATGTGGTGCAGCCAGGAGAGTGAGCCACAAATCCCTTTGCAGTGCTCAGACACTGAGTTCTCCACACACCCTGTAAATTGCTGGTCCTTGCTGGTGGTCTGTCAGTGTGCTGCAGCTCTTGCACGTTGCTAAGCTCAGCACCCAGTACTTTGAAGGGTAACTATGGTTGGTTAGGCATGGTACCAGTGCCTGCTGCCCAGCCGTGCTTTGTGAGCGTGCTGAGTATTTTATTGTCCTGCCGTGTGGCTCATCGGAGCAGAGCAGCACATCCCTCCAAGTGCTGCAGGGCTGCCACCGCCTGCCAGCACTAAATGGCAAATTTCTCTCTTCCTTGGGCGAGAGGAGCAGCAGGAGCCCCACAGGGTTATCGTGCATCACTCTCCCAACCTCTAGTAATGAGGCTCCATTTGGGAAAGGTGAGTGAATTGGGAAAGGCAACAGTCTGATCTGTCTCTGACCTCTTTCAGCAAAAGCAAGATGCTGTTTGTTAAATGGGTTTATTGTAGTCTGATGGGGCTGGAAATGTTGACACCTAGAAACTCCGAGAGACTAATCAAGGACCCAGCTCAAACGAGTGACCTGCATGCAAATCCCACAGCCCTTCCTCGAGCAGTTTCTCAGACCTCAGCCCTTCAGATCCTGTTTTAATCCCAGAGCGACGATGGCAGCGTATTTAGTTATTCTGGTCAAACCTCTCTGCCACTCCTGCCTGGTCTGTCCTTGCTGTGCTGAAACAAACCTGCTCAAGGGCTCCAGCCCTGTTACAGGGACAAAAGGACATCAGGCTGGCCGCTACTGAAGCAAAATGTGCCTGCTTTTGAAGTGTCATGCAGAATAGGTGGCTTAGAAATTCCTGAAGTGGCTTTTTCTGTTCAAAAGGCATCTTATCTGGATCATTTTGGGTTGGTTTTTGTAGCCTCCTGTAAATGCAGCTTGTGACATTGGCTTCAGTGTGAGGATACATGCGACACTGAGAGCAGTAATATGGCATGTGAGAATCAGTTAATGGCGATAAACAGCCAATTCTCAAGGAAATTATTTCTGAATCAGAATATTTAACACATTGAGACTTGTGGGCTTTTTCCTGGATTTAAAGGGGGCCCTGTGAATGCATACTAGAAAGTGTCTGTGTTACTACCAACACCTTAATTTATGATTAACTTGGAATATTTTTACATCTCATTTATTCTTTCCACGGGGGTGTTCTGAGCCACTGAAATGACCTGGTCAACCTTGCT
Organism: Porphyrio hochstetteri; assembly: GCA_020800305.1. Lineage (NCBI taxonomy): Eukaryota > Metazoa > Chordata > Aves > Gruiformes > Rallidae > Porphyrio > Porphyrio hochstetteri. The sequence goes on from CM036925.1 coordinate 2,772,338, forward strand.
TTCTCTGGTTTGTTTGTTGGGTTAGTGCTGTGAATGGATTCTGGATGGGGCCTCAGAGCTTCAGAACATAAAGGGAAGATTCAGTCCTGAGGGGTTTTAAAACATTTTGGTTCTCTTTGACACAAAATGGATGTCGTAGGATTCTTCTGCTGCCTCTATGTAACATCTAGAGCTTACAATGTCCTGTCAGTATTCCCTTCAGTATCTCTTGCTGAATATTTTATCCAGGGGCATTAGCTGAAGAGTTCTCCGGAGACAAGGAGGTTTTGATAAGGCACACAGCTCCAGTAGCGCTTGGTTTTGAGTGCCAGAAAGCAAAGGGAGGTTAGTGAAGACTAGGGAGAGGACCAACTGCGTGACCCTGCTCCGTCTGTGTCTTGCTGTGGCAGCACTGAAAGCAGACACTACAGCACGTGAGAGAAGGCGCAGCACAGCAGGGTCAGAGCTGTGATCCTGATGCCGTCTGTACCTTCGGTGTGCCAAGGGGGTCTGAGGCAGGTGGGTCTGAATCAGCTCCAGGATGCAGAGATGGTGTGACAGAGAACACGGGTGGAGAGGAAAGGGAGGAGAGCAGTGAGGAATGGAAAGCAAAGGAAAGAAGGGTAATTATAGAGACCTGGAGGTGAAGGTCAAAGCCTTCATGTGACTGGTGTGTGGTGGCTGGTTGGCGTTTTTTTATTATTTATTGTTTGTACGTGTTGGTGTAAACAGCCCCAGGTTGATTTGAAAGCGCTGGGGGGGCAGAGGCTGTAAATTAAAGAGTTTGTTCTTCAGAAGAGGGTGAGCAACCTGAATCTTTGGCTGACAGCACTTTGTGTGCCTGTTTCTCCATTGCTTCTCCATTCATTTCAGTTCCTTGCATGAGGTCTGATGTAACCTTACTAATGGAGCAGGGATAGTGCTGAGGGCAAGCGGCCCGCGAGGTGCTGGCTGAGCGGCATGGTGGCCCTGGCAGCCAGGCTGGTGATCTGCCTTCCCGCCTCATGGCCCTGCACGACTGTCCTGCTGCTTGCCCTGCCTTGCTCCGTGCTGAGGGTGGCTGGTTTGTGGGGAGCCTCCAGCCCTCCCTTCTCTCCGGGGGGCTCCCTCAGCTTCAGCCTCGCTGTCAGGTGGGCCTGAGGCAGCCAAGGTGAAACACAGCCACCGCTGAAAGCCAGAACCGGGCCTGGGGGGCTGGAGTCGCTGCCGCGGCGCTGCGGTGAGGACAGGCTCTGGGGGTCCCCGGAGGGGCTGAGGGGACCGACCCCAGGGTAGGGTAAGGGCGCCGGAAGGGGCCCAGGGCCAGCCCGGACTGAGGCGAGGCGGCGCGGCCCTGAGGAGGAGCGGCGGGACCTGGGGCAGGGCGCGCTCCTGAGGCGATGGCTGCGGAGAGACCCCGCCTAGCGCTCCCGCCGGGTTAAACGGGGTGAGGCACTTTTTTGGCCGCTGGCGGAAGCAGCCGAGCGCTGGGGCCTGCGCGATGCGGCCTATAAAATGCGTGGGGTGGCGCGGAGGTCCGGGCAGTCGGAGACGGGGCTGGCAGGGTGCGGATTGCTGGGGCGGCGCTGGTGGAGCGGTGGGAGCCCCAGGAGGCGGTGGCGGCCTGAGAGAGACCCTCGCATACACCCTCGCTCCTTACTCCTCTCTCGCGGGAGGGGCGGCGGCGACAGCGGCAGCTACCCCCGGAGCCTCGGGCCGCGCCTCCCCCCACCCTGCTGGATGCTCTGGGGCTCGGTCCCTGAGGGGAGCCGCGGCGCCGGCAGCCCCCGCTGTGGCGGGGCCATGGAGGCGGGAAGCGGCAGGGCGCGGAGCCCCCTTCCGCGCTGAGAGAGGCCCCCTGGTCCCGGCGCCGATGCCGCGCTGTCCCCTCGCACCCGGCCCCTGAGGATCCTTCCCCTCCCCTCCTTCCCCGCCTTGCCCTCCCCATGCCAGACGGAGACCCTCGCCTTGGAGACGCCCTGCAGCAGCCCCGCCGGCCCGGGGGTCTGCGGCTGCCCCCGCGGTATGCGAGGAGCTGTCCCCGCCGCCGGGGGCAGCCAGGAGAGGGGCAGGTTCCCACCCCGCCGCCGGCTGCCGTGAGGCGGCTGTAGCTGCCTCGGCTGGAGGAAGAGCCCCTTTGTTTTTCCTCCTTCCTTCCTGGGGCTTCATGCCCCCCTGAGGGATGATGGAGGTGGTGGGGGACTTTGAGTACAGCAAGAAGGACCTGATAGGACACGGAGCCTTTGCTGTGGTCTTCAAAGGTCGCCACCGCAAGGTAAACAGCGATGGGCTTCGCCCGCAGCCGGAGCGGGGCTGGTTACACAACCCCTAAGAGCCGCCCGGCCTGGGCCGCTGGGGCCGGGGTCTCTCCGCGGGGCTACAGCAGCCAGAAGCCCGTGCTGCTGGGTGACAGCTGCGGGGTGGTGGTGGTGGGGGGGGTTTGTCCTTTGGGGAGTTTCGTCGCCATTTGGGGCTTTGGGGAGAAAGAAAGAAAGGAAGGAAGGTGGGGGTGGGCTGGGGTACCGGGGCAGGGGCGGTCGGGCCCGGGGCTGGGCCCGCTCCCGGGGCAGCCCCGGCGGCCGGCCTGCTGCTGCAGTGGCCCCAGAGCGAGCAGCCGGCTCCCGGCCTCCATAAACCCTTTGCTGGTTTTTTGTTTTGTTTGGGTGGTTTGGTTTGTTTTTTTTTTTTTCCTCTCCCCTGAAAAGCCAACGACCTATCTGTATCCCCACCTCTCTGCTGCTCAGCAGCTCCCTAACATAACGGCGAGCGGAGAGTTGCAGCTGTAAGGGAGGCTGAGCCCTTTGTTTGTCAGGAGGGTCATGTTTATCTCGCTGTTTAACGAGGGATCTAATGGAAAATTGTCTCCTTGGGGATTGGCTGAAGATTTCTTAAATTCAGAGGTGTCTGGTTTCCTGGCGTGGCTTGCTAATCACCCCGGATATTCATAGTTACGTTATGGTTTCTTGCTGCTGTGAGAGTTTATTCTGGTGTTGGTGGCAAAAGTGCTCAGCTTTCCAGAAAACAACTCTTGTGATTTATCATCCTGGGGCATTAGGGCAGTGCTTGTAACTTGGAGATGCACAGTGCAGTGATTTTGGGATTTTAAAAAAGGGAAAGGAAAACAGAAGCTTTAAAGGCCAATAGAGATGCTTCCACCTTACAAATAAACAGGCAATTTATTTTTAGGTAATATATAAATAGAAAATACATAAGCTTACTTAAAAACCAGATGTTTTCTTGTGCAATATTCAGCTGTACAGCATGAGAATGGGAAGTCCTTGAAGGAGAGTAAAAGTAACTTGATCGTTGAGAGATGACTAAAAAGCACCACTACCAGAAATTAAATGGGATATGATTGCTGCTTTTTTCCTTTTTTTTTTATGCTTTTGAAGCCATGAAAATGCAATGTAGCTGCAGCTGGATTTTAATAGCTGTCTGAGCTATTGTGGGATGAAATAGTTCTCCATGGTGTCATGTGATGTAGTAATCACTGGTGGGTAGAGTAGGGGTAATCTTGCAACTCTTTTCTCCAGTGCTTTACAAGCTAGTTTTTACTGGATAGAGTTAAAAATACAGAGCTGACAATACTTTCTTGTTTGTTTGTTTCCAGAAAACTGATTGGGAAGTAGCCATAAAGAGCATTAACAAAAAGAACTTGTCAAAGTCACAAATCCTACTTGGAAAAGAAATAAAAATCTTAAAGGTATGTTGATTTGCAGTGATTTTCAAAGCTGCTTTGCCTGAAAGAGAAAAGAGACTTTTGACTTAGTTCATTTTGGGTTATGGGTAGTATTGCAGTAATTGCTATTCTGCCTTTTGTTTCTTTGTTAGTTCCAAGAGAAATACAGAACTAAAAAGACCAAGGAAAGAAAAAGGAAAAAGTTTTTGTTTTCAGGTCTAGAAATTATCTCAGAACAGGTTATGGGCATGCTTTTGTAGTTAAAACTGGGAAATTGTAGAATCAGTGTGCTTTGCTTATTGTACGTATAGAAGAAAACTTTGGCCTTCAGGATGGCTGACATGGCATACAACAAAAGTCACAGCTGAGAGTAAAACACCAGTCATTGATCTTTCTTCATCATCTCTGCTCAAAAATGTCTTGAAAGCTAAAATCACCATGCTGAATTTGATTCCTGAAGCAGTCTTCCTACTTCAGACTTGTGTTAATTGACTTAAAACGTGTATTGTGACTCTAATGAAGGAAATAAAACAGAGCATCATTTAGTGTTTCAATGCAATTTCACAGAAATGTCACCTTGGATGGTCTCTTAGCATTCTCCACTCTCTGTACTTCACATCTCATTCTACATAGCTTTGCAGTAATAATCGGTGCTGCTTTCTCTCCATGTTTCCAAATTTCTTGAGATCCATCACTGTTTTATATACTAATATATACATATTATATTCTAGTATATTTATTAGATACCAAAAATTGTGGTGTTGGGTGTATTAGCATGCTGCAAATGCTTAGCAAAGCCAGAAGCTTTCCTGAGCAGTTACAAATAATAGTATGGGCTGTCCTCTTGAGTTTTGTTTGGTGGTGTTCACTTTAATTTCTGTTCTATTGTGAAATGGTAAGATTGGGTTGAAAATAGTGTGGTTGGTTATTCTGCTAAGCAAGAAATTGTGTGAGACTAAAATTAAATTTAGTCAGTTTTCAGGACTCATTAAAGAATCTTGTGCTGTAGTAATTCCTGTAGCAAGACATAGAAAATAAATTCTGGAACCATATGTTTTTATGAGCTCTGAAGATATTGCCTAATTTCGTATTTCTGTAAATATTGTCTAAATTCCTGGAATTTCCTCCAAATTCCATCAGATGGTCTAAAAAAGATGTTACCTTTCTCTTTAATAATCATCTGGCATAATACATTTAAAATAATAATAATAATAACAGGATACTTCCATAATACAAATATTTTGTCTTACAGGAACTTCAGCATGAGAACATTGTAGCTCTCTATGATGTCCAGGTAATCTATATCTCAATGCCTTTTTCTTCATTAAATTCTGTTTATGAAAATATAATGTGTATATAGAGATATATCTCAAATAGAACATTTTGAATGTCCGTGTAATCAATTTGGTATTTATAAAAAGAAACCCAGTTCCCCAGCAGTGGCAGGAAAGTTCTCTGATCTTTAGCACACTTTAGGCTTATTTTGCATCATTTTAGTAAGTGGGATGCAGAGTTGGGGGAGAAAGCTGGGGAGAATGTGGCTTGGTTTACTTCCAGGCAGCAGGGTAAGTGGCAGCCCAAGAACCTCTGCAGAGGATGTTTGTGTAGTCTGGTCCTGTCTCCAGAGAAAAAGCATCAGCTGGCTGGGCTGGGAGCTCTGTTGGAGGCAGTAACTACTTTCCTGAATTAGCCTTGTTTCCTTGGCCCTATAATTTAATTGGGAAGTGGGTGTTCATGGATAAGGACTGAATACACCTGAAGGAAAAGTGTACTAGTAGGAGTTGATCTGAATGGATGAAGCAAGTGACATTAAGAAGTCAACATAAAACGCTGTGTTTGTGGAAAAGAAGCAGCATCTTTGAGATCTCTGTAAGGAAGATATGTAAAGCCCTGTGTCAGGGTGAGAAAGAACTGAAGGAAATAAGCAGATTTATTCCTGTCATACATCACAGATACTGATGTTACCCATGTTCAAAAGGATGGGCTAAAGTACAAAAGTCAAGTAGATGTTTGAATCTTTTCAAGTAGGAGAAATAAGTATTAAATGGCTTCACATTGTCTTCCTTTCTTTATGTTACAGCATTTTGCCTGGTAAAGTGAGGGAGTTAGTTTTCTAGCCTATCTAGGGTAGTGTATTCCATATAGTACAAAGTACATTTTTGTATCTGGAGGCCTGCAGGTGTTGAGTAAGGCTAAATACAACATGATGTAGGTTATGCAGCCATTTGTTCTTCTTCAATAAGAACTCTACGTTTATCTCCTGGGCTCAATTCTAATGTTAAATACAGAGATTGATTTATGAAGAAAATTAAGAGGTACCTTTGGGGCATCACATAGTTAAAGCAATGCAAAGCAGACACTTTGACATTCTTCAGTCTTTTCTGTCTTTATGCATTTGCATCCTAAGAGGTGTTCAGCTTACCTGTAGATGTGTGTTTCTCTGGCTGTAGAAATCTGTGCTCACACTCACTAGGCAGGATCAGGTTTTCATGTGTGTAGCACTATAGGACATGTGCTGACTTCTGTGAACTTCTGGTACAAAGCAGTGGTGTTCATGTAGACTTGAGCATTACAACTTCCCATTTGGGTGTGTAAACTCTTCTTCCTGGGGCTGGACTTCCCACCTCTACGTTTTGAATGATGCTAGCTGCTCCAAGAGGGAAAGTATGGTCCCTTCTGCTTCTTGAAGGGACCAGGTTTTCCTGGGTATTGCTAAGTGGAAATAATCTCTCAGCGACCTAAATTTAGTATATCCAGACATCTTAAAAGAAACTGGAATTGTTGACTGAGGGTGTTGGTGTATGAGTAAGCAGCTGAATTTCAGATTTATCATTTACAGTTGTTTATATGTGAAGATTACTTGCTGAACTTTGCAGCTCAACCTGAGGGTGGTTGACTATAGATAGGTATTTTGATGATCTAACAGTGTGTGTCTTCTAAGCCTTGGGGAGGCTCTTGCTTCTTTTGATTTATGCACAGAACATCCACAATGGAAGAGAGGACAAAGCCAGACACTTGTCTAAGGTTTCTTTACCTAAAGGTTATTTAAAAACACAACTTTTATGCTTTTCTGCTCTGTCACATGAAACAGTGCCCTTAGAGTGATAGGACTTCTTGATAGATAGGTTCTGTATTCCCCATATGAGAAAGGGATGCTGCTGCTTGTCATTGACTACTGCATTTAAATAAAAAGAACAGTTAAAGCACAGAGAAGGGGAAAACCTGTGTCTCATACCTTGGCTACATTTCGAATGCATTCATGGCAAACATAAAGCTTGGCAGTATGACGCCACTTCTATAGAAGAAATCGCTTTGCAAAATAAGGTCTAAAGAATGTGACACTTGCACAAATAAGCTTTTCCCTTTCTGCACAGGGCTATGTTTGTGATATATTATACATCATTAACTTGTATCATTATATTAATTTATAACCCAGCAAGAACGAACACTATGCAAGGCATTCGCATGTCTAGTAGGCTGTTACACCTACTAATTTTCTTTAGCATTTCATGTTCTAGCATGTTTGCCATACTGTTGTGAACACAGTGGTATAGTACAGCAGATAAGACTTCAGATTACAATCAATTTTTAAATTACAGAAGCTAATTCTTTTTTTTTCTTGGTGCTGGAGCCAGTGGAGTCTGTGTCATGGTAGGAAGTTCTCAGTGTGACTGGGAGTCTGTTTTATTTTTATAGTTCTGTTGGTCTGAAGTTTTTTTTAACCTTAGACAGTGTGAAATAAGAAAATGCTTGTGTTTCAGATGCACTGTTTGGCAGACTGTTTTGCTGAATAATCCAAGAACTCTTTGTACCGAGTTTTCAGATACAAAAGGTGGTGTGCAATCTTAAGTGGCAAAACAAAGTGGAAAAAAAGGTGTAAATTGTCATGAAGAATAAATATTTACATCTCATAATGTTAAATGGAATTATTTGTGCTTAATGGCAGTACTTTGAGATTAAAGTTGTATCCCCACATAGCAATTTGGAATATATCTTTTAAGTTGAGAGTGAAAGGCCAGTTAATATTTTACATATTGCAGAAGGGTCTCTTTGGAGTTGTTTTCACAGGAGGTAGTCAGATTCCTTCTCTTTCATCTCCATTCATTTATGGTTGTGTTCACGTTGCATGATCGGTGACCAGTCGCACAACTCAGTGTAGTGAAGACACATACACCATTAAGGTTTTAATTAGATCTGAGGAGAAGTTGTGAGCCACTCTGCTGGTAGTGTCTGAACATCTTAAAGCCTTCTACGTTGCTGTTGCTTCAGCTCCTCCGAACCCCATTCTGATGGGGTCCCTACGGGGTCCCTTGAGTTAAATTACTAGAAATGCCCATTCATCTGGAGACACACCCGAGCGAATCAGTGTGCTGTTAACGTCCTGTGAGCGCGTTGGGCTGCATAAAAATCTTTTGTTCTGGTGCCAGCACGATAATTGCCCTCGATTTCCATAAGGTCATTACATGCAACACTGGCGGGTTTGATCTGCAGTTAAGCATTTTATGTAAGCAGAGCGTACCAGCGTTGTTTGTGCCATCTCAGAAGGCCGGGGATCTGCACGCACCAGGGTGTGGAGACCAGTGGTCTTAAGACTGAAGATATTTGTGCCTCTTCATCTGTGAGAGGCACATGTTCTGCAGGAGTAGGGCTCTGAAAATGTAAGTGTATGCAGCTCACATCTAAATGCAACATTAATTTTTCTTTAAGAGAAATGCTTAAAACCCCCTGAGAATATAATAGATGAAGAACAAGATAGAACCTGCTGAGATACTATTATCTTCTTGAGGAAGAGTTTGGTATTCTTTCTTTGAGGAATAAAACCACTCTTGAGTCTCTGAAACAGCATAAGAATGCTGCTTTTTTTTTTTCCCATGGTGCGCTATGGGATGTTACTCATCCTGCAAAAGAAGATCAGAGAGTCTTGGATACCATTAATTGGGGAAATTAAACCCACAGTTTCTCAAAAGCAAAAGGAGTCTAAAATAACCTCTAACTCACCAGCATAAAGTACATTGAGGTCCTTGGATAAAGTATTACACTGAAGTATGAAGGTATCAGTAAGTTATTTGGAATGTGCTATATTTAGGACATGAATTTACAGTTTTGTGCAGTTCATGATCCCAAGTGTGTGCTGAGTAGAACTAATCTCTTCACAGTGCCAGACAGTGCCTGTTTTAGCAAATAATTTAATTCAAAACCTCTTCAGAATGTCAGCCGTCAGAATGAAAGTCTGCAATGTATCTTGGAGATAGCATTTTAGAAGAATGAATTAATGTCTTCACTCTGTGGAGTCTGAAGTTTGTTATTTGAACAGTAGTTTAGGGAGAACTAATTTGTAGTGTGTTATTGGAGAAACAGTATCTGATCAGAAATTGTTTCTTGCCTTGGCTTGTTGGTACACCACACACAAAATACTTGCTGTTTCTCCTGCCCTTGAAAGCAGTGAAAGGTGATGGGAGTGAATTCAGTGGTCCTGGGACCTACACCTCAGCCTTTACTTACACACAGTACCTGGGAGTTCTTCCTGGCCATGCTTAGGAAAGGGCCGTGTTTATCTGTACCTGTTGTTTTAGCAGTGGGAATTAAATATTGCTGCTTGGTTTACCCAAGGACTCCAGTTGGTCTGGTAGTATTGCATGTGTTTCTTGAGGCATTTGCTTTGAGCATTCTGGTGTGTGCTATTGATCTCAGTGTCTCTCAGCTTTGCCTCCATACTCACATCACAGCTCTTTCTGAACCATTGTCTTTTCAACGAGGATGTCTCAATATCTTTTCTTCCCCCCGCCCCAGCTCCTTGATGAAGGATTTTGTGTTTGCCTGTGTCCATCCTCACTGTGTGTAGGTGAAAACATGCGGTTCAGACAAGTCTTCAGATAAAACAAAACGTCCTGCCCTGTACAAATTGTAATGGTTTTGAAATACTACCTGGCAGCTGCTGCTGGCAGGAAGGTTAGTTACAACAATATTGGACTGCAAGGGATGATGCCAGTGTAGGTGCTGAAGGTTAGGAACGACCAGTTAGAATTTGTTTTGGCCCACAGAACCAAAGAGCTGGAGTTACTACATACTTTCTAGCTTACCTGCTGTGCTTAGATGCTACAATTTGTATTTCACAACTGTTGCAGAACATCTTCAAGTATGCCAGCCTGTGTACTTTTTGGTGTGCTGTGAAGAGTTTGCAGTTGCATTGTGCAGCAGGCCTGTCTTTTGCACTGCCTCCCATCCATATTAGTTAAGTACAGCATTGGACATAACAGAAAATGAGTGATACAGCTATTGTGGGACATTTCTCCATGTCTGATTGCTCTTTTATGTGAATAATTGGCAGCATGCACACTATTTGAATCCTACAGGCACATGTCAACTGTCGTTTAGTCCGAGACTTAACATTCAGTCAGAACTAACAAACTGTTCAATGCTTTAGACATGTTAGAAGCTGCTGCTGTACTTGCAAAGCCAAACAAGAATATCTGTAATACAGTGAGAAAATACCTTAAAGATCTGGGCTGGTCCTTTTTCACCAAGTCATTAGAACTTTTGCCAAGTGTATTTAGTGCTTTAAAAAAAAAATAATGTATTCCTGGCCTGAAAAATAGCACCCAAAATTTGTTTAAAAATTTATTTAATAAATATAGCACAAATTAACATATCAGCAAATTAACGAGATAGTGGTGCACAAGCTGTTGGGATAAAGTTCTTGCTCTTGGGACTCCCATCGTAAACTGCAGCTGAAGAGAATCTACAGACTTGGAGCAAAAACACAGTAACTGTGGATCTGCAGCAGTTTCTGCTTTGGCAGCTCGCTAAGAGCTGCTTCAGACTTTCAGCTTGTTCTAAAGGACTTCCTAACTCCAAAGAAATCTAGGGTATGTTTCTGCCAATACCTTAGAGTTCTAGCAACAGCTGTCATGAAGTAACCATGGATGTTTTGACTTCTTTTTCAATTAATGTCTTTTAAATGGAAGTACTTTGCTGAGCCTGTGTTTTGGGTTGGAACTTCACATCCCCTGAGAAAACTGGTGGAAGTCTGGGATTAAAATGCAAGTTTTGGCAGATATGTTGCTGCTTAATCTCTGTTAGCTTTCAGAACTGTAAAATGTTTTCCTGTTAACCTTTGTTAAAACTCACAAGTAAACCTGAGATTCAGAAGAAGGAGCAAAAGTAGGTTGGTTTTGTTGTGGGTTTTTTTTATTTCAGAAAAAACTTTAAGCAACAAAGTGAGGCATGCTGGGAAAAACTGTTCCATAATTGTTGCAACACAACATATATTTGTTTTGCTTATTTTTCTAGGTAGACCTGTAGGCCAGAACAACTCCAGCTGCTGTAATTTTATGATCTGTATGTCAATGTAAATTTTGGAAAGCTTTGTTATCTCTTTGAGGAAGCAGTTTAAAATAGCTTGCTAGGTCAGCTTTATTCCTGAACGTTAGATGTGAAACATGCTGCTTTACTAATGTTTTCCTTTTGGAGTGCTTTGCTCTGCTTAGCAAGTCAACAGGAATCACAGGGCTAGAGAATGATGATGGGGTAGCTTTATATATACATTTTTTTTTTTCGGCAAAATAATTTAGAAGGGAAGAATGTGCCTACAGAAAGGACTTGTGTTTTCTGAGTGTATTCCCAAACTGGAGATCACATTCCCAGTCAGGCTGGCCAAGAACTGTAATGCAAAATTCGAGGAACCGTGAAGGGCTGAGCTACTCCAGCTGTTCTGAACTAAAGCTTGCATTGGTGGGATGTTGAAAAGTGGCTGTAAGTTGAAGCTGGAATGAGATGTGGCTGGAGTGCTTGGTACTGTGCAAAATATTGTTACTGGAATACGAATTAGATAGGGCTTTTGACCAGTCTGGGAAAATCTCCTTGTGAAACCTCTAATCTGCTCTGCTGATTTAATAAAAAAGGATTATCCAAGCTACAATAAGGAAACATGCTCTACTTCTTGTTATGACTTTAAGCCAGTGACTTGTTTGATTATTTTTTTTATCAAGAATATGAGTCAGGAAAAGGTGAGTAATGCTACTGGAGGATATCTAGTGTTGTCTGTAGGAATGACTTCCTTTAAACAGGTGAGTGCTAGTGCAGCGGGACAAATGATCAGCTCCATGTTTCTGAAGAGAGCAGCTTAATTAGAAAGGACTTTGTTTCCCAGGGAATCCAGAAAACACATTCTCTTAGTTCTGTGATGAATAAATGTCTGTCATGAGCTGAGCATTACATCCTGCCATAAACTGCTGGTTACAGAGTATGTTGTGTAGCGGAGGCACTGACGCTGTGGAACATCTATTTCTGATTCATGGGATTGCTATGTTCGTGTGGAAATCCGCTAGCTGAGCTTCTTTCTCCTCACTGGAGAACAGAGAGTTTCCATGCTGCTTAGCTGGGTTACTCTTTTACACATCACAGTCATCCTTTGAGTGAAGTGATCCTCAGGCAGCAGGGTTTTTTGATAAAAAAACCTTTTTGGTTGGCATTGTCAGAGTTCCTGAAAGAAACTGAACTTCTGTCTTGGACGATGTTCTTAGGCACAATGTAGAAAGAAACACCATTTATCATTATGTGTTTTCAGTACTTTACAGAGAAAATAATTACTTCTCTTTTTTTTTTTTTTTTTGCTTTAATGTATGCACTTAGGTTTTGAGGCATTTATAGGATTGTGAATTACAGTTCACATTTGCCACAGTTGTTGCAGAAACACTGAATATTTGGGACTCCTGGAATGTGATCTGCTGCTGCTTTAATATTCTATATTGGTTGGAGTTCGCACTTCATGAAGCTACAGGAGGGAAGGGTTAGATTAGATATTAAGGAGAAGTTCTTTACAGAGAGAGTGGTGAGGGGCTGGAACAGGCTGCCCAGAGAGGGGGTGGGTGCCCCATCCCTGGGGGTGTTCAAGGCCAGGTTGGATGGGGCCCTGGGCAGTCTTGTCTAGATCCAGGCCTGGAGGTTGGTGGCCCTGCCAGTGGCAGGAGGGTTGGAACTGTATGATCCTTGGGGTCCCTTCCAACCCAGACCAGTCTGTGATTCCCAAGAGATGTGACTAATGTTCCTAGAAACTTGCTTTTTTTGAAGCTAATTTCTACGTGTAAACAAATCTGTAATGTGCTTGATGTTCTGAGCTAGAACACAGACAAGAGTGGTTAAACTGTTTCCAGAAAGCAAAGCAGCCTGATGCAGTCTTGAATTAACCTTAAAATACCCAGTTCATCTTGAACTGAACTCACTACAGTCATCTGTAGTGGGTATCTGTGATGGGTTGGTAAAAGTTGGCTTTGATGGGTGGTGCCATGTGCTCTGTGCTGTGTGTGGTATTCCTGTGCTGGTTTCCCTAGCCTGGGCCCATGAGCCCCTTTTAACTTTGTCTTTTTAAAGCTTCCTGACTCATTAGCACACCCTTGAAAATGGTGCTTTTGTGGTAGTTCTTGCCAGTGTGGTCAGTCAAATCAGGGATACGCTGAGGTTTCAGTAGGAGCACAGAGAGAGGTGGCTAAGTTCACAGCTTCTGTTTTGCCATGCAGTGACCCTTTGACTTCTCTTGGTGCTAGTCAACAGTCTGCAGTTTCTCTTCCGACTGAGGCATATGTCTGGGGCCTTGTCTGGTATGCCATCTTGCTCTTTTCCTTCAAGAGTCTTAAAAATGTATTTCCCCACAAGCTGTCAACCTTTGTTTAAGTTCATTTTTAAAGTAAAAAGGGAGTAACATACTACGTAACTAAAAGCAGCATCCGCTTTGGTGTCTACTTGCCTTATGTTTCCTTCTGGTTCTCTGTTTTCTTTCAGTCTTCATCAGCTCAGAGGGGAAAAATGCTTTTTTTTTTACTTTATAAAAGATCTCTGAGTGTCTTCAACTTTGTAGGCACAGCAAAATTATTTTATGCAGGACACTTTGTGGAAAACAATGTTGATTATTGGCATGGACGGGTAGGCTCTTTGTTCCCTCACACCATAAATACTTCTGAGAGAGATGAATGTTGTTGTTGCCATCGAATTTAAGCACAGATGTTTTTACTGCATTTTGAGGAGTGTGTGGGTCATTTGCAGTAGAAGTTAGTCAGTCTTTGAGCCTTGCCCAGTTACAAGAGAGGGAATTCAGGCTGCAAACAGGTCAGAGGAGGTCAGAGCTTTGGAAAATCTCCATAGGACTGCTAGTCTGAATCACACCTTTGCCATAAGGCATTTAACTCCACAGCAGGGACGTGCCTCTGCCAGTGACTTGCCAAGGGAGATATTTTACAGAAGTATGTGTGGTTCCTGAATTAATTATGCTATAAAATAGTATTTAAGAATCAGTTTGTTCCACAGTGTGATTTCTGTGATACCTGACTGGCCTGTGGCTTTTCAGATGGCAGAACCAAAGCTTGTTTCACCCAGAATGGGGGAAAGGAAATCTGGAATTCCTCCTCTAGAAAACTGGTGTTCATAGCCAAATTGCCTCACACTCTGTTTTATATTCTACCCAGTAAATTTGCAACTAAATATTACTGTCCTGTTAGTGACTCATTTCAGTGACTTGTGATAGCAAAGGTATGTTTATTTGTGGGGGCTTTTAATGTAGAGGTGGTGTTGTCAGGGCAGTCCAAGGCAGGTGGAAGCAAAGGGAGTGACAGACAGTGGAAACTGATGTTAGATACTGTACAGAGCTCTTTCAAAGCATAGCTTCAGTTGTCAGGATATTACCTGGTGAATTTCTGTTTTCATGCATTAATACTTTTGGAAATGTGAAATATTTAATGATGGGGAATATATGTGACTTCGACATAAGGTCTGTCAGTTGATGGAAAAATCTTGTTATGCTTGGTTACTGCAGGTACTGAGGGTTTTGTCTTGTCAAATTCTTAAATAGGCTTTTTTCTCTTTTAGGAAATGCCCAATTCTGTGTTTTTGGTAATGGAGGTATGTATTAACATCTGTGTTTATTTCTGGCTGATTTTAAAGATGATTTTTTGGACAAAACTCCTTGACTTGTTAAAGCTAATTCTGAAAACTAGATTATTAATTTTGTCTGTGCTACTAATTTTATCATCAGTGTTTGTTCCATAAGTTATTCAGTTTCATTTTATGATACTCTTTAAGTACTGACAAAATGGTACACCTCAAATTATTACAAATAATTGACAAAACAATTTTGAGGCAAACAGCTGCAAAGGATCTTCTAATTCTAGTGGACATATTGCAAAGTAAAAATTATATAGGAAGTATTTCAGTGCTTGTGTTTTGAATAAACCCCTTTCTTTTTAACAGTACTGCAATGGTGGGGATTTGGCAGATTACTTACAAGGTAACTCACTGCTCTGTTTCCCTATTAAGAACATTAGATGTTTATATGCTGTATTCCTTTAATCTCACAGTCTTTTCTCTGCATTTTGTTGCTTGTGGCTTAAATATTTTTCTGTTTATGGAATGTCTAAATGCACAGTGCTTGTTCACCCTAGTCTGATTTTTTTAGAGTGGCCTCTTGATAAGAGCAATTGATTTCACTGAGGATCCCTTGAGTGTTGTGTTCTGGCTCCAGTCAGGGCCAGCAGCAGAGTGCTGGGTGTTTGCACGCCACTCTGGGAACCTGAAAACTAAATATTGAAGCTGCAGGAAGACAGAAGGTTTTGCATTTGTTTAAAATATTCCCCACTGTTTTTAAATGTCACTCATAATTAAAAATAAACCCCACAAACTAGCGAGGAAGGTGAATAAAA
Source organism: Porphyrio hochstetteri (assembly GCA_020800305.1). NCBI lineage: Eukaryota > Metazoa > Chordata > Aves > Gruiformes > Rallidae > Porphyrio > Porphyrio hochstetteri. Next base: position 2,787,662 of record CM036925.1, read on the forward strand.
TAATACACAGAAAATGCTTTTTGCTGCAGCTTTCAAAACTTGAATGTAATTTTCCCTTATTTGGGAGAGAAAAGATTGAAGCAACCACAAGTTCCATACTGAAAAATGTTTCTATTTCTAATTCCATGTTTTGAGGGCTGTTCCCAGTGTTTTGATTCCACCTGCTTGCTTTAAATTTAAAAATGCTGAATTACTTATATAACAATGCTTTCTATAAAGAGGCAGTTCTGCCTTCAACATGGCTTTGCCCAAAGTGAAGACTGAAGTTACAGAATCATGACAAATGGAATCTTATTAGGAACTAAATTTTGAGCAGAGACGTTAATCTTCGTATTTTTCTTGATGAAAATATTCTCCTTGTCTTTGTACTTTCAGTACATTGAAGGAATCTTTTTGTGAGCAGCTATTGTTATGGTAACTGTATATTAAAAGCCTAATTCACTTCCCATTAAATCCTTGGAAAGACTCATACAGTGTAATCCAGGTCCTTCGTTCAGTCCTTCTTCAGGCTGCAGAATGAGCTAATACCTTCTGAAGAGACTTTCAAAAGTACATCAACATTTTTCCCTTCCAGATTTTATCATGGATGAAATTTTTTGAGCAGAGTGCATCCCCATGATAATTTCTTTAAATAAATAATAGGCTTTACAGCTCCAGGTAGTAATGTGATTTTTAGATAAATCTAGGATTCTAAACTGTGGAGTTGTTCTATTTTCTTGGCTTCTTTGCCTTTTTTACCGAGTTTAGGATTTAATGATGATTGAGAAGTTCTACAATTATTATGCTATTGTATTGAACAAACTGCTGTAAAAACAGATAATTCAGAGTACTGTAGTGAGTAAAACTTCGGTGATGGATATTGAGAGCATATACATGTGGAGAAAAATACTTGGAGATTGGATTGTTCTGGATGGAATTCACTGTGATTTGATTGTTCACATTGTTTTCACAGTTGATTATTGTGAAGTTTACTGTTTTATGCCCAAAGATAATGATAGTTATTTTCTCATCTGCTAATATGTACGTTATTTTCAGCTAAAGGAACCCTCAGTGAAGATACCATCCGAGTGTTTCTCCAGCAGATTGCAGCAGCGATGCGTATTCTGCACAGCAAAGGAATCATTCATAGGGATCTTAAACCACAGAATATTTTGTTGTCTTATGCCAGTCGTAGGAAATCAAGTGTCAGTGGCATTCGCATCAAAATAGGTAAATATGCTTTTCTCTGATCTAAGGGTAGATCATCACTGTTGGATTGTTTGCCTGCTCAGAAGTGTCTTTGTAGTTAAAGCGCAGAGGGTGTACTGGATATGGTGTATATTCAATTGATGCAAATCATTAAGTCTAGAACGATGAGCTTTATTCTGTAAGGCAGATTCTCAGCATAAAAAAGCTTGAGTCATAAAGACCGTTTTGATTCAATCTGCAGGAAAAAGAAACCTCTTTAGCTGATGTTTCTAGCATTAAACTATTTTAATAAGACATAAATCTGTAACATTTGAAACTTGGAGTAGCCTCTAGTCCATTTCAGAACTGTGGGCACATGAGTCTTCAGTCACTGTTTTGCTGGGCTTTTTGTGGTAGACCCTCCTAAGGGTTATGTGAGAAGTTCAGAAATGTAGGTTATGACGTATTTTTGTCAGAAGGAGGTCTGGCATTGTAACTGGAGTGAGATGTCAACTATTCAGGATGGTAACAAACTCCTTTTCGGAGGATAATTCAGGAGTTTTTAATCTGTTGTTGTCTGTTACATTTCCATTTAAAAACAAATACCTATGTTTTTGCTCAACCAAAATCTGAAATCTGTTTGAACTCCTTCCATCTTCTAAAGCAGCACAGAGGAGACAAAACTTTTCTTTTGTCCTTTCTTGATAGTTTCATGTGCTTTTGCCTCTGTGGAAAATTCAGGAATCTGAAACTTGACAACTTAAACGTCTACCTGATGTGATTTCACTGAGGCAGATTGTATATTCATCACTCTTAATGAACCATTTATATTTAGCCACTGACTTTAATCCTTTCCTGCTGACGCCAGACAGCATGCTCTGCAGCTGGGAGATGACTGAGCAGCAGTTTATGCAAATGATGCCACTGCTGTTTCTTGGCTTGTTTGGAAAATAATACATTTTTCATTGTGTCATATAGATTTTACAGCTCCATCTAGTTGACTGTATATTATACCTATCTTTTCCTCTCTTAACTGGTGATTGTAGCAGATTTTAGCAAGAGACAGAATTTCTAAACTTGGAAAATTACCTTTCTTTTCACTGGTGAATGTGTTTCTTTCCATAGCTGACTTTGGGTTTGCTCGTTATCTGCATAGCAACATGATGGCTGCAACTCTGTGCGGTTCCCCTATGTATATGGTAAGTGACCGTGTATTTCAGATTATGTTGCTTATTTCAAACATTTTCCTACCAGAACAAAGTAGTTTCCTGCTGGCAGATTGACAAATGCCTAATGTTCCTTCAGAACTATCAGGGGCAGTATGCAGTTCGCTTTCCTGTAGTGGTACTGGCTCCTTTGTCTCTTGTGATTTGGAGATCGTGATTGTTAAAATAAGAGAGACATTGAACGTTTCTTAGCACTGCAGGGAGGAAAAATCTTAGAGAATTAAGAGGCAGTACCTCTTAGCATTAATTTTTGGCAAAGTACCTTTATTCCTACTTACATCCTCCCCTCCAAAATAGGGCAGTATCTCCTTCCCAGTTTCTAAGGAAATAAAAAGTGATCAGACATAGGGTAGAAGAGCTTTACACTAGTAGTTAAAAACTATTTGATGTTTTCATTCTAGTTACTTAACGTATTGCTTCACATGTGGGGTTTGTTTCATTTGTTGTTTTTTTTAAAAAAAAGAAATTTGAGTTAATTGCTGTTAAATTTTACCAAGTAGTGTGGCAGTCACTTGAGCACTGAACTGTCTGGCGTTGGCGCCACCACTACTGTGCTGTATAGTCATGGGAGATTGTTTTGCTTTTCCCTGTCCTGTTTTGTATACATAAAATGGTGAGAATGATATTCCTTATGAAATGTTTGGTTATTTATCCAGAAAGATGAATGCATAAACAATGTAAATAACACCTCTTGTTCCCATAATGCCAATTGCTAGATGCTTTCGTTAGAACATTGTTTCTCATTTCTTGTGGTTTTGAAACAGAGCTCTCATTTTAGATAGAACTGTCATCTTTCAAGTCATGTGATGCAGATTAGGATGTTAATTTTGTCTTAAAATGAAGTGGTGTCTGTTAACACTTCTCTGACAGAATTCTCTGTAGAATTCGACTTGCTGTGACCTTGTTTTTGTTATCCCTTCTGAGATTTTGCTGTTCTTTCCAGGCCCCTGAAGTGATTATGTCTCAACATTATGATGCAAAAGCAGACCTGTGGAGCATTGGAACTGTGATTTATCAGTGTCTTGTTGGAAAACCACCTTTTCAGGTAACACCTTATTTCTTTTTCCTTCTTTTGAATCTCATGGAAATTCCTGGGGCTGATGTCTGAGTGTAGTGTCCGTGCTTCCAAGGTGATATCACTTGAGGATAACAAGGGAGAAGTTGCTCTTACTTAGTCTGTGAGATCTGTGTTCAATCCAGAGGAGATACACAAGGATACTCTGTACTGAAGTCACTGCTGTGCTTGGGATTTTCTCATTTAATGCCCATATGCTAAAGCCTCTTTTTTTGGGTATGTGTGCATAGGTACAAAAGCTATTTTCTCCATGAAACTGAGCTTTAATTAATGTACATTTTTATTTGACAGGCCAATAGTCCTCAAGATTTGAGAATGTTTTATGAAAAGAACAGGAATTTGATTCCTAGGTATGTCACCATGGCCTTTCCTGTCACTTATATTGGTTGATTGAGCACATTTTCAACTTTGGGAATGCCTGGGATTCATAAAAATACTTGGAGTTGCTATCTTGACAAGGACCTAGTATGATACCGGTGACTCACATTGCAACTTGCCTTCGTTGTACCCTGCTGAAAATGTCCTGTACTAAGGCTGTTATGTGTGTGTAGTGGAAACTTAGGGACATGGCAGAACGCTGACTTCCCAAAATTGAATGTGTTGTACATTATTTGATGCCTGCATGAAACTTAATGCACGTTTCACTTCCTCTTGTGTGCAGCATTCCTAGGGAAACATCAGCTTATCTGGCTGACCTGCTGCTGGGTTTGCTTCAGAGAAACCAAAAAGATAGGATGGACTTCGGTATGTAACCTTTTGCTCTCTTGAATTGCCTTGCTAGTTATATTCATGTGGCCAGAATAACTGTCTTGACCTTATGACTACAGCCAATTACATGAAAGAGAAGTATTTTTTTCTTCTTTGCTCTCATAAAGGAGCCAGAGTAGCCAAAATAAATCATTAGGTAACTGCTGTCAGTCAGAATTAAGTGATGTGCATAAATTATGACTTTGCTGTGGAGCAGTGAAATACATAAATTAATTTCATTCTTTAAATTGTGGCCTTTTTTCATTGCAGTGCTAGTTGATGTACCTTAAATTTCATTTCATGGTCTGTTACTGCTGTTCTGGCTTCAGATTTGGGAGCAGGTATTTGATCTCCATGTAGTGGTCTTTGCAGGAAGAATCCACTTTGGAAGCAAAGTTGCTTTAAACATTTCCTCCCTCTTATGTTCTTTTCCAAACAGCAAATCCCATAACTGTATTAATGGGGCTATAAATTGGGTACATTTGATTTGACCTTGAAGAATACTTGTATCTCTCTATATCTGAGGGCAATGAGACACATGACATTATATCCAAATTGTTTATATTTGCAAAGATGAATTCCCAGTATTCTGCTTGGGTATTGCTAGCCATGGAGACTGCTTTATTTTAGTGAAATATTTTCACTGAGGGTTTCTTAAGCCACAGAGTAGTAGAAACAACAGTTGTTGTGCTGTTGTTTCTATTTTTTATTTATTTATACCATTGTATTTTAAGTCCTAAAATTCTAAATATTTTAAACTGTGCAGTGACTGAAGTTTGCATACTCTTAGTTTACTGCAATGTCTCTTTAGGACTGTGCTTTGAGTTTCTTGGCAAATTAAGCCTAGTACAAACTCGATGGATACCCCCTTAACAGAAGTGAATTTCCTTGGCTCCAGTTTACTGCTGTGTTTGGCTTTTTCTCTTTAGATGGAGATCTTTGGATGCAGAACATTGTTCCAATTTCTTAAGATTTCAAAGCCTCCAGTTGGTACTATTGAGACATTCAGAATGGCTACAACTGTTGCCTCTTCAAAATTAGTCAGGAGTAGAGTTCAGATTTGTGCTGTGTAGGGGCTGGATTGTCTGTTGCTTCAGCCTCAGAAACCCTTTTTGTTACTGGGTTTTTGGTTACATCCTATTACAAAAGTAATAATGCCTTTTTTTCTTTTTTTAAATGCAAACTCAAGCAGCATTGAACATTCTTCTTTAGGAGAAGACCTCTGAAAAGTTAAATCTTGATTAGCTCTTCTTAGCTGCATCTTGTATGTCATGTGAATTCATACTGCCAATTTAAATTTTATAGTACTAGTTGTTATTGCAGTTTTATCATAGCCACCAGGAAATGTTCATCTGAAACTTTTAGTTAATTAAAACGAACTTAGCTTAATGCAGTGATCTTTGCTAAAATAATAATGATGAAAATGTGCTTTCTGCTGAGGTTTGGTTTAGCAGCAAGATAGGTGACCTATTAAGTTTAATTTATGAATGTCGAGAAATAGCCTAAACCTTCAGGTCTCTTCAGGCTCTTTGTAGATAAGACCTGGCTCTTCCCTTGCCATAAGCTGTATCATGTGATACAGAGATCCTTGGGTGTGTTGCACCCAGAAGTCAGACATGCTCAGGTTTTGTATCTGTTTATGAAGCTTCACCATTGCTCTTGGGTTACGCATGCAGGTTTTGTTTTGACGCAGTACTGAAATACACAAATTGACTCATTCATCACATGGCTCCTTGTGTATCTCTGATAAGAAGACTATATTTGTTAGGCTGTGCAGAGAGGAGGATTCAAAAGGCATACTAGTCCTTTACTTGAAGCTCAAGACACTCCCAGCTACACAGTATTTTTTCTTTTCAGTTCCTGCTGCTGTGTTGTGCTCCAAGAAATACCAATTTTATTTTATTTGTTTTAGTAATTTGGAATTTAAAACATCTGTCAGTACTGGCACAATTAAGGTGTTGCTGTTCTGAGAACCAGGCAGGAGTGTTTGTGTGTAGATGTGCCTGATGTAACTTGATTTAAGTGCTGTACATAAAAAAAACAAGTACAAGTCAGATCCAGAAAAAAAAAATCATAGTAACTGGATAAAATGTCCCAAATGACAGTGACAATATTCAGAGGTCGATATATAAACATCTATGTGTAGAAGAATGAATAAATCAGAAATGTGGGCTTTGAGTAATTGATTCCACTTTACACTCCGGGTGTGCTGATCCCTACAGTTTCTTCAAACATGGGAAAATTCACTCTAGCATTTGTGGTAGTGGGAGAATGATGTTTGTGCTTAGAAAGAAAAATAGAAAGCAGAATGGTGGTGATGAAAGTCATGTTTTCCTTGGCTGAGCCACTTAAAGGGCCTCAAAGGGGCTGCTCTGGAATGTGCTTAGCAAAGGGAGTGAAAGGGAGAGTGTATAACTGAGCCTGGTTGCCTGTTGTTAAAGTAAAAATAGCTTCGGAAATCTTGTTGATCTTCCAGCAATATAAAGTAGAACAGCAGGTGTTGTACAAAAACTCAAGAACACCTGATCCTCGTGTTAAAGTTAATCATTACATTGTTCTGACGTTGCAGCTACCCTCCCTTCCTTATCTGTTCGTGGAAGAAAGTCTTGTTGAAGGAACAGGAGATACTGCAGGCCTCAGATTCTTTCTTTTTTTTTTCTTGTTATTTGCTTAGGTCTGATGAAAAGCATTGTTTTTCTTCAGCAGTTGGAACATTAAAGTTCACAAACCTCAGCAGCTTGCTTGGAAGCACAGAATCGTAGAGTATCTTGAGTTGGAAGGGACCTATAAGGACCATTGAGTCCAACTCCTGGCCCCACCCTGGGCCAGCCAAGTCAGAGCATGAGACTGAGTGCATCATCCAGATGCTTCTTGACCTCAGCCCAGCTCAGTGCTGTGACCCCTTCCCTGGGGAGCCTGTGCAGTGCCCGACTGCCCTCCCAGTAAAGAGCCTCTTCCCAACATCCAACCTAAACCTTCCCAGTCACAGCTTCACGCTGTTCCCTCAGGTTCTATCCCTGGTCCCCAAAGAGAGGAGATGGGTTGCCTGCCCCTTAGCTCCCCCTCATCAGGAAGCCACAGACCACAATGAGGTCTTCCCTCAGCCTCCTTCTCTCCAGGCTGAACAAACTTCAGCCTCTCCTCAGAAGACTTCCCCTCCAGCCAGTTACACTAAGTCAGTTAACTGCATCTCAGCATATGCACTTACAACAAAAGCACAGTGTTCCATTCTTAACAGTAACAAGCTAACTGAGGAAACTGTTAAAGAAATTGTGTCTAATTCTGCTTGAAACTCAGAAGTGGTTGCACATGTTCTGTTCTGCTGTTGGCAAGTGGGAAGCAGAATGGCTGCTGCTCTTTTGTCATTTTTGAGCCCTAAGGAGTAGCATTAATGGCTTCAAAAATAAGCATCAATCCTTGGGAAAGGTGGAATGAGAGAGGTGATCATCATTTTGAAGAGAAATGAAAACTGAGCTAGTACCATACTGATCACAGAGTACGTCATTTCATGATGAGTATAGGAAGGCAGCTTGTGTACAGGAGCCTTAAGTGCAGCCATAAAATGTCCTCCAGTAATTCAGTCTGATTTGCCTTGCTGGCAGGTGTTTGAAGCTAGTCAGTTGATTTTGCTTCCTTTCCAAATGCTATAGCAACATATAACATAGAAGGCTTTAATCTTTTATAAGCTCTTCGCCCTCTGGTTCTGAAGTATTGATTCTGGGAAGGCAACCATTTATCACCATCTGCAAAATAGTCTGTAAATTCTTTGTCATTTGTACATTTACTCACCATGGCTGTTGTTTCTTGTTCTACAGAAGCATTTTTCAACCACCCTTTCCTGGATCAGATTTCAACAGTCAAAAAATGTAAGTAGTTTTTGGTTTTCCACTTATTTGTGTAAATGGTGAATGTTGGGGGCTGAAATGGAGAAAGATCTGCCAAATAACACACTAAGTGTTTATGAGTCGGACCTGTTGTGCTCTGTTGTGAAGTGTTGAGTCCTTTTTTGTATTAAGCTAGACTGAAATGTGATATTTATCTACTAGTTTCTTTAACATTTCAACTGAACTTAAATACCCTTGTGTGTTTAAGGATGTCCTGTGCTTATAAGTTGTATAAGGGTTTATGAATGAAAGGCGGTGAGGAAATCAGTTTGTTTAAAAATCAGCCTTGCAAAATCTTAGTCCCATTTTCTTCCCCTTGGTGTTCCTCTTCCAGCCTGTCCGGTACCAGTGCCCACATATGCAGGCTCAGTCTCTGGCAGTTCCTGTGGGAGTTCTCCTTCGTGCCGTTTTGCTTCTCCTCCAGTAAGTTCTCTGTTTTACAAAACAGTCTCTATAAAATATTTTCGGTAATGTTTAGCCAAGAGTTATTAAATTTTAGATCTTTCAATTCTTGAACAGTGCTCTTGCTCTTTTAAGAGCACAGAGCCAGGAATTACCTCTGCCTTGTGCTGGAAGGATGGCATTACCATTCTGGTTCCCTTTTGTTCCTTGTGTTGTACTTTGTGGATACTTTGTTCTTATTTTTTGTTAAAGAAAAATACATATGCCTTTCAAATGCTAATGCAGCGAATCTTTAGCTATGCTGATATGGTTTCCAATGTAATGAACATTACAGATCATTTTTTAATTGGCCTTTTTGGCTAATTGGCCTACACTGATGGGAACTGGTGACTTTGATTGCATGTGGTGTTTGGAAGAGGTGCATCTGTACTATCAGGAATGCAGTTGTTGAAATTCACAGCTTATTTAATATAGAACAGTTAAATTTGACACTACAGGATTACCCAGTATTTTAAGTTCCAAACTCAAATACATGTTATATATCTAAATACTTAAAAACAACAAAAAAAGCAGCCCAAGGTCTGTCTGTTTTTTGTCAAAACCAGTGATGATTCTTCCTCCAGAAGCTTTGTAATTTAAAGAGTAATTCTGCATTCTGAGTCACTGAATTTACAGTAGTTTATTTTACTCCTCCCCCCACCCCTTCAGTCTCTGCCAGACATGCAGCATATTCAAGAAGAAAATTTGTCTTCCCCTCCACTGGGTCCTCCGAACTATCTTCAAGTCTCTAAAGACTCTGCCAGTACCAGTAGCAAGAACTCCTCTTGTGACACAGATGACTTTGTTCTTGTCCCACACAACATCTCTTCAGACCATTCATGTAAGACTCTTCCTTATTTTTGCATTTTAAAACCATTTCCACTTGTAACAAAGCTTTATGTCCTGTTACTCTTTAACTGTCCCTTCTCTAAATACAGTCTCAATTCACATTGGAACTTACTTCTTTAGTTTGATTACTCTTTGAAGGCAGATGGGTTGCTATACCTGCATGTCCATAAGGGACACTGTCACCTTCAACTGAGTAGCCACATATGCCAAAGATACTGAAGTGATTTGGAATCATGGAGAACATTGGGATATGGTGGTAAAAGAAAAGACTGTCAGTTAACTACTGCTCCTAAGAAGCCCAAGGATTCTCTTGGAGAAGGCTGACACATTTTTATCTCTAGACTAACAACATTTGTAGTCCGTGCTGTAGAGATTTAAATAATAGACAAGGGCAGGTTACAACATACTAAATATTTAACATGAAACATAAGGCATCAGACTGGGCTTGCACTGAAGTAAAACTTATATCACCCTTATACAGCATCATCCACACCTGAATTGCCACAAGGAAGCTGGTCAGGTGATTTCTATGCAATGCCACCAACCCATGTTGAATGTTTGATTAGATGAGTGTCTTGATCTCTGAAGGGCTTTTGTCACTGTTGTCGTGGTTTTGCCCCAGCCGGGGGCCGCACCCCACACAGTCGCTTGTACTTTTAAAAGGAAGGGGGAAGGGAAGTTGGGGGAAGGGGAAAAGGGAAGGAAGAAAGGAGGAAAATAAACCACAACCTAGAAACCAGAACCACGCAGGTTGGGATAAGGATAGTTTACTAAACAATAACAGAAAACTAGATATAACAATAACCTAAGTTTAAAGCACAAAATAGATGAAACTGGTGATACACAATGCAATTTCTCACCAAACGACACAACTCAGGCCGCACAGCTTAGAACCGAACCCGACCGCCCCAGAAACTGCACGTCCTGGCGTTGTCTCCCCCTCTTCCCCCCAGTCCCCCCTTATACCGAACATGACGTAACTGGTATGGAATATGCTCTTTGGCCAATTCGGGTCACCTGTCCTGGCTGCGTCCCCTCCTTTCTCACTAGTAAGGAAGTATGCAGAGCTGAGAAAGGTCCTTGATTGCCCGGCAACAAATCGGAAAACATCAGGGTGCCATCAGCACTATTCTCATGCTAACACCCAAACGTGGCATTCCATCCACTGCTAAAAAAAAAAGTTTAACTCCATCATAGCTGAAACCAGGACAACTGTTTATTAAAAATTTCCTCATTCTAGCAACTCCTACTCTTAAACAATGGGGGTTTATTTTAAAAATTATGATAATTAGTATAAAAAACAACAAAAATCTTGTTAAAGAGCTGCTTTCCCTGGTTACATTTTTGGTGGTGGTCATGTGTGAGGTTTTTTCATACAAAAACTGGTTTGTGGAAGACTTTTAGATGTTCACAGAACTTTGTAAGAAGTTGTTATTTCTACAACTAATATTGAAGGTGACTTTTTTTTTTAAGTGTCTGCCTCATGACGTGGGTTTTTCAATGTGTTCTTCTGCTTACTGTAGATGATATGCCATTGGGAGCAGCTGGCAGGCGGGCTTCAAGCGAGTTCTTGATGTGTGGAGGGTAGGTGTGCTGAGCTTTATCCAAAAGAAGTCTCATGTTCTAAAATTGGTATTGCAGCTGTAGAAGGGGTTGCTGGGTTTTTGGCAGTGATGGGTTTACATGACTGTGTGGACTTTCTTAAGGATTAATATGCCACGTTGAGTTTAATAAGAATATGTAAGTAGCTTGAATTCAGCAAGTTTTGCTGCAAAGTCAGTAGCTTCTCTGATGTGAGGACCTGTCTCTTGACTGTTGTTGTTTTCACAGGCAATCGCCATTAACTATTTCTGGAAGCTCAGGAACTGTACAGAAACCATCCTCAGCCTCTTCTCGAAGTACTGCTTCTGGTACAACTAACAGGTGTGTGATGTAGGCTTAGTATCTCCTCTGCTTTAAAAAAGGTTCTCTGCTATTATGACTTGGTTGGAGGGGTTTTTTGGGGGGAGAGAGTTTTTGAGGGGTTTTGTTGGGTTTTTATTTCTTAGGGGGTGTATTCTTGGTGTTGATTGGTGGGTGTTTTCTTTCTTCTAGTTGTGGATAGGTACTGGTAACTGCATTGAAATAGAAGCTAGACCTGTTTTTTTCCAAGCTCTGTACACTTAATGCATTCTAATGGCTGTTGATTTTGTAGCTAACTTCTGCCTCTGATGCATCCCCAAAAGATTTTCTTAAGCATTCTTTTATATGTTTAAATTATGAACTGGTTGAAACCAGAAACTGCAGAGGTATAACTGACTTTTCTTTCTTGGTGTTAGGAAGCACAGCTCAGTAAGTATTTAGTAAGTCAAGATTTTGAATGCAGCATACATTTTAAGAAGTACTTGTGAGAGAAGAGGAACTTAGAGCCCAGATTGCTATGGATATGTGTCTCGTGGCTGGATTGTCTTGTGTCTGGTAACTGGGTGTGGCTTCTGTGCAAGTGATTATTACTGTGAATTTTGTGTTTGTGCCTCACAAGATACCAAAGAACCCACATGAAAGAGCTAAACATGTGTTGCAGCTTTTCTGTCAGCAGGATTGTTAAAAAGTCCTCTCTTTTCCACATGGTTGTAGACTTAAGTTTCTGCTACTTTGAAATAGAACTGATGCTCATCAGTGGTGCCTGAATTTTTTTCCTTTATCATATTAGGAAAGGTAAAGCTTAATCATGCTGTTCAGCTACTCATGTAGTATCTAAACAGAAGGGTTATGTTTGTCATTTGACAAATGGATTTCATAATGTTTTCAGCACAAATAAAGGATGAGTGGTTAAATGGGGAATAAAGCTATTATGTTGGGTGTATTTTTGGCTTATGCTAATACTACATGGCTGAGAGTCAGCATTATTGTTTAGAAATGCTTGTCACAAGAAAAGTTTGCTACTTTTTGCTGACCTCTGTGCAGTTTGTGGAACTTGCTGATACAGACTATCAATACAGCTTTATTAAGTTTAAGGGCCGATAATGGGGGTGGTTTGTAAAGATCCATTTGCTCTGGATTGCTCATGTACAACCTATTGTAAATTCATTGTAATTTCCTGTTTTAAATTGTCGGGTGTCACAGTTTTTAGAGTTAGAGGTTTTCTGAAAAGAGGACAGTTGTGTTATCTGCACCTTAGTCATTTAAGAGCTAAGTGGTGGCGTGATTAGAAACAGGTGCCTACTGTTTCAGTGTTTGTACTGCAATAGTTTCATTATTGGCTGACTAAATTTGGTAACTAACTGGCTGCTTGAAACCCGCTCTGAGGGAAGCAGAGTGTGTTTGATACTCTGCAAGATGTTCCTCTTGGGTTTTTGTCTTGGTTTGTTGGTTTTACTTCCTGAGAAATGTTCTCTCATAGCGTGTGATTTATTTTTATCTACAAAGGGTTATGCTCTGTGAAACAGTGATTTATTTTTCCTGATTGCTAATCAGGCTGAATGAATTGTACTCATACTTACGCTGCTTTATGTCAAGTAGAAGAAGCTGTAATGCCTCTCAGGCTCCAGCCAGAGTGGGCAGAATAGGTAGAGGTGGTTTGCTCTCCTGTGGTTAATTGCTAATTTTATTCTCTAGATGTCACAGAAACAAGATTTGCATGGAAGTCTGTGCGCATCTATATTGGGGGGACCTTATTAATGTTTATAAATATCTTAAGTATGGGGTGCAGGGGGAAATGGCCAGCCCCTTTTCAGTGTCTGTGGAGACAGGACAAGGGGCAATGGCTGCAAGTTAGAGCAGAGGAAGTTCCACACCAACATGGGGAGGAACTTTGTCACAGTGAGGGTGAGGGAGCCCTGGGACAGGCTGCCCAGTGGGGTGTGGAGTCTCCATCTCTGGAGATATTCCAGCCCCGTCTGGATGCCTATCTGTGCAATACGAGTTAGGGAGCTGCTTTGGCAGGGGGGTTGGACCCAATGATCTCTCGAGGTCCCTTCCAAACCCTTATGATTCTATGATTGCATTTTCTCTAGCCAGTAACAAACCACATCAGACTCAAGGATGCCTGACCAGCCTTTAGCTTTGGTGTGAGCTGGGGAGCTGATGGGAGGCCAAGCACGGTACCACGCCTCTCCCCCACTCTAACACAGCATTGCTGCCTCTGTTAGCTCACACCTCCAGAGCTTGCCTGGCTCTACCTGCAAGGCTGCGTGAGAGCGAAGGAAGGCTTTTTCCACGCAGAGTACTTAATCGTTGCAGTACCTTCACTGCCCCTTCAGCAGCACTGCCACAGTTTAAACAACATCTGCTTCCCCTCTCCTGGAGGTTGGGCTTAGGGAGCCTCCCTGAGCTTCCTCAGCATGTTGGGTGAGTCGTGGCAGGCTGCCCACTACCTCTGTGTGGTTTCTACTTGAGAGACCTCCTCACGTGGAAGCTTTCAGACCTTCCACCAACTGTGTGCTCACAGCTGACAAATGACTCGGTAGTACCTAGAAACTGTGTGGCAATAAAAGGAGAAACTTCTTTGCTATGGAAGCTCTGTGCATATTAGGATGTCGTATTTCATTCTCAGAGGTAACTAAGAGAATAGGACAAACGCAGTCAGAAACCCAGATTTCTGTTCAGCTGTAGCCACACAGCAAGTGCTGTAAGCTCTTGTTTTTTAGAGCTCATGGCAGGACTCTCCTCACACTTCCTCTAAGAATTTCTAATCTTTCTCTGAAGGGGTAGTTAATAAATGACCAGATATGAAACTGATTTATCTTCCAAAAAGCCTATTCATTTGAAAAGCTTTCAGTTGATTTCTCTCTTCCTTTAAATGTGTTGGTAACTGATGGCGTTGCAGTGGTTTGATTCCCTTATCAGATAGTTCACTGAGGTAAGTCAGGTCACTGGCACTTCAGTGGAACTGGGGTAAATGCTAATCTGCAGGCGAGTCTGTGGTTTAATGTTCAGGTGTGTGGGTTTGGTCATTCTGCCGGGGCTTGGTTACATAACATGTTTTCCTTTTGCAAGTTCACGGTGTCTCTTGGGATATCTCTGACTGTGGCTTTTGTACACATTCCAGCCCTGCTGCTGAACTTCCTGTTCTTAGCGCAGTGGGTTTTCCTAGAACGCTATTTTGAAGTGTGGTAAACAGAGCGGGCTGATTGGCAGGAAGTCGGAGGGATCTGTAGATCCCTGTGATGCGTGACGAAGCGCTTCAGCTAGTCCTGCACTCTCAGCTCAATCTGATTCCAGCCAGTGTAAGAGAGGTGGTTAGTAACAAACAGCTCCCCGTTTTCCTCCGTGAAGTGTTTTGAGCTAGATTAGGACGAGCTAAAATCCTATTGCATGGAGGGAGTGCAGAAGCAGCTTATTTGCCTGTTTCCTAGATTTTCTTGAAATTTCAACAATGGTACAGTTCAGAGAGAGACCTGTCTATCTTTGTCCATCTCCTGTCTCCATACCTTTCAACTTCAGGCATTGTCAGCCTTCAGTATCCCCCCGCAGCGAAACAGCACCAATCCCAGTTCCCACCCAGCTACGGAATTACCAGCGCATAGAGCAGAACCTCTCCTCTACTGCCAGCCCTGGGTCAAACCCCCACGGATCACCAAGGTGAGTTTGTGCTGGTGCTTTGGGGTTTGTTTTTTTTTTTAAACTCCCTTTTTCTTGGTCCTAGTTTGTGTTTGTACCCTGACAGATGTCCATGCTTTCTTGCTGATGTAATTTTTTTCCTGCACTAAAACATACTTACAGAGACATTTTAATGATAACAAGTAATACTCCTTCACAGTCTCAAGATTATTAGATGGGCTCTTGAAATTTTTTATGAAAACAAAATGAGCTTGCTTTTTCACTCAGATGCAACCCAAGAAGGTAAAAAGATGAAGTCTTGCTTTTTTTTTATGCCTCTCTGTGTATTATATGGCATTACATCATAAAATAGAAAGTCAGTAGTAAGTTATGTTTTGTTTTCACACATGAGATGGACACATTGTTCTGTAGAATATCAAGGAAAAAATTTTTGGCATGCTACTTAACCAGCTTGTCTTATTACAAATCTGGAGTGTGCCAGGCTTATTTTCTGCCTTGTGGGCTATGGGATCGGGATGGTGAAGGTCAAAGAATCAGAAACAGACTACTCGAACTCTGGAGATCTTTACAGAAACAAAACTCATGGTTCCATGCAGTTTTTTTCAGGATCTCTGATTTTATAATAGTTGCTACACTTGGGGAAGTGTTTTTCCCTTAAATAAGCTCTCTTCAGTTTTCTGACCCGTGTATCAGACCCAGTGTGAACTTTGTCACAATCTTTTTTACGTAAAAATGGGCATTTGCTGCAATACATTTCACTTGATTGTAAGATTCAAAATTTAGTGATCAAGTTGTTTTGAAGTTTAGGAATCCGTGTACTAAGGGGTATCTGTTTCAGTTTTCTCCAGTTAACAGGCTATTATGGCTTTGAAAGTTAAAAAGTCAGTGTGAACAAAGGGAATTAAATCTTGCTTGTTTACAGTATGAGAAGCTTAGCTTAAGTTACTAGCTTAAAAAGCTTTAAGGTCATAGCTTTCTCTTAAATAACAGTATGTTCTTTAACTAAGAAAATACTTTAACCCTTTCTTTAACTAAGGGTTTTTCTAAACCCTTTGGGGATTCAGAAGCTTATCTCAAGGAACCACAGTTACTCTAGTGTGTGTAACCATTCTTTTCACCTTGTCAGAGCTGGGGTTGTGAGACGCTCAAATACAAGCCCAATGGGCTTCATGAAGATGGGCTCCTGTTCTCCAGTACCAGCTGACACCACACAGGGCGTTGGGCGCAGGTTATCCACAGGATCTTCTAGACCATATTCTCCTTCACCACTAGGTAAACCCATCAATTTTTAGCAATTAGGAAAGGTTTATCTGGAACAGTATTTCAGAGCACTCATTCGTGCTTGAAATTATCTTAAACCAAAATCTCCCCAACTAGGTCACATTTGCAGAAATCCTTTCTGTTAGATGGCTCCCAGAGGTAAACCAACAAGGTTTAATTTTGGTTTACCTTCATTTGTAGGCAAAGCATAAAGTGTAAATTCACATTCTGATTTTGTTTGCATAGTTGGAACCATACCTGAGCAGCTTGGACACTGTTGTTGTGGACAGCTTCAAGGACATGAATCAAGGAGTAGAAACTTCTCAGGTGAGTGAATTTACACAGTGCAGCCTACAGTTTTGATAGGGCTTCTACAGTGCTCTGTGAAAGGGGAGAAGAGCCAACACTACATTGGTATGGGTTAATAGGAGGCACTGGGTAAGTGGTGCACTGAGCTTCTTTAGAAACTTAGCCCAGTTTTGGCTGTATCAAGACACCTTTCTCCATAACTAGTTCCCTACCCAACAAGAGAATGATTAAAGTTTCTTTTTCCCAAGATGAAAAAGCAGCTCTGATAATGCCTGTCTTTAAACAAGGATGGAAGGGAATGGTTATAATGGATGTAGTAACATGCTTCGTGCAATCTGGGTTTGATAGACCAGCTCTGCCATGTGAGCCCTCAGAAAAAGGGAGGAAGAGCTGCCAGTGTACAGTGTGCAGCATGTTTTCAGCATTCCCTTAGGAAATTGACTGGGATCTGATGCTAGTGTTGCTAAGCATTCAGTAAGGTTTGCGAGTCATAAATTATTGTATTATACCAGCAGGGAAAAAAAAAAAAAGACCAGGAAGAAATAGGACTCAAAAGATGTTCTGAGACTGTTAAAGATGTAATCACACTGTAATGCCAGAGGGTTTGGGCATAGGAGTATGTGATTCAGCAACACATTCTTTTACTCTACACACATTTTGGGTGAAATTTCTTCTTTATCTAAAATATTATTCATACTCCTATTTTAACTTTGAGAGGTGGTGTTGAAATTGCATTGTGGGGTTCCCTCCCCCCCATTTGAACAGTTCCCAGAAGCATCTGGAGATGATAGAGGCTTCATTTCTTGGAGTAGCCATATTTCAAATATCTGTGAATGGTTTTATCCATATGAAGTAAGTTCTGTGACGTGTCTCAAAAATTGCCTTTGGATTTGTGCCATTGTCAGTCTCAAAAGACAAGGAATGAGCAAATTGTCAGATTTTAAATAATCCCTTAAAAAAAAAAGGAGGGGGGTGTGTGTGAAGAGAATACAGAGCAGTGTGTATGCTTTTCTCGTTGCATCTTTTCTTTGAATAGAATTTTTAAAGGGCTGTTGGTTTAGTGCCTTTTGCCAGTGCCATACTGACTTGTACCATACCATAGCACTGGTTTTATGGCTGTAAGGGTTTTTTTAATGTTTCATTTTTATCAGTTTTCTGCATTCTTTATCAACCTGACTTTATTTCATAATTTCATATTAAGACGGTAGTATTGCTATTTGTAAAATACAAATTGCAAGAAGTCTGTTCTCAGCATTGAAATGGGCATGGGAAGCTGGCTTTTGCTTCTGGGTGAAGTGAGGTCATCTATATTCAGATTTTTCTAAGGACTGAAGATGTCTGTTGTAATGTGGCTTCTGAACTAATTGAGCTGCTCTTGCTGCCCATGGCAGCAGAGCACAAACTTCTAATTCAGAAGCCTTCCCTGTGGTGGAAATGACACCAGCACAGTAACCAGTGAGATTTCAGAGTAGTTTCTTAAACAACAGGTGAGGACTTTCAGTGCTGTGAGACAGATGAGCAGAGGGATTTCAAACAGGCAAATTCTTGCCTGGGAAGTTAATGAGCAATAGACTTGGTCCCTGTGCTGGAGCTGCAGGCAGAAAGGCTATTCTGAGCCATGCTGTTTAATGGAGTGGAATGAAATGAAAATGAAGTAACTTGTACTCATAAATCTAACTAGTGAAAGCATAGGCTTAAGACAGTTGAAAGGTGTGTCTTAACAGCTAGGCACTTTACTGAGCAAACTGGAGTTTGTGATGGTTTTTTGAACATAATTAATGAAATGGAGCCTATCTCAGAAGATTGTCTTGGCCAGATTTAAAAACTAGTTAATATGGTTCATTTTCAGTTTTGCTTTTTTCTTTTTCTTTTTAAAAGCAGTGAGTGAAGTTGTCACTTCAGAGTCAGTTCTTTGAGGTTACAAAGATAGGCATTTTATCTGGGAAGCTGTGGCCATAAAGCTGAAGACTTATGTACTGTTTGTAACTTTGCCCAGTTCCTCATCATGAGACACAAAAACATCACAAGGAAGAGACCATTTCATCAAATTTCAGGTTCCTTGTTTTGAAAGAGGAAGGGCACCTTTGAGTAGGTGAGATGTTCACAAGAGCTGTTTCCCCAAACCCTTCTGTTCAAACTAGTGCTTACAGCACTGCCATTTGCGTTAGGAGAAACTCTGCTCTCCAACTTCTTTGTACATAGTAAGCTTTTGGAAAAGATTTGGTCTGACAGATTAAAGAGTAAATGCCAAAAGTAATGCTGGGGGTGACCTGCTGGAGAAGAGCTCTGTGGAGAAGGACCTGGGGTCCTGGTGGATGACAAGTTGGCCATGAGCCAGCAGTGTGCCTTGGGGGCTGAGAGAGCCAATGGGATCCTGGGGTGCATTAGGAGGAGTGTGGCCAGCAGGTTGAAGGAGGTGATCCTCCCCTTCTGCTCTGCCCTGGTCAGGCCCCACCTGGGGTATTGTGTCCAGTCCTGGGCTCCCTGGTATAAAAAAGACAGGGATCTCCTGGAGAGAGTCCAGAGGAGGCTATGGAGATGATGAAGGGCCTGGAGCATCTCCCCTGTGAGGAAAGGCTGAGTGAGCTGGGGCTGTTCAGCCTGGAGAAAAGAAGACTAAGGGGGGACCTTATTAATGTTTATAAATATCTGAAGGATGGGATGCAGGGGGAAATGGCCAGCCCCTTTTCAGTGTCTGTGGGGACAGGACAAGGGGCAATGGCTGCAAGTTAGAGCATAGGAAGTTCCGCACCAACATGGGGAGGAACTTTGTCACAGTGAGGGTGAGGGAGCCCTGGGACAGGCTGCCCAGGGGGGTTGTGGAGTGTCCATCTCTGGAGATATTCCAGCCCCGTCTGGATGCCGACCTGTGCAATATGAGCTGGGGAGCTGCTTTGGCAGGGGGTTGGACCCGATGATCTCTCGAGGTCCCTTCCAACCCCAGACTGATTCATCGGAATAATTTGGCTCTGTTTAGTACCTAGTTTTCTTGTAGGAACCATGAGATGAGCTGCCTTTTGTGTCTGCAGACGAAGGCATCGCATACAAAACGAGTCATTAACATGTGCCGTTGTGTTCACACGCTTGTTTGCAAGAATATAATTCCAGTATTTGAGACCCTCTTTTCCACCCGGAGTCTTGGCGGCTGCACTTGACGTTTTAGTATTGGTTATGCCATTCCTGCTGAACCCAACTGCTTTATTTGTCTTGATGCAGGTTGCCAGAGGTACTGCAGCTGCCAGTACAGCTGTCACCCTGAAATCTTGCCTATTTGGCAGCTCAAACATCTCATCAGTGTACATTAGTGCAAATAGCCCACAGGCTAAATCCATTCTCCTTGCTGTCTAGTGAGTTGATGATCAAACATACCTCATGATTTTTGTAGTCTCATTTCTGTTCAGTTTAATGTTGATCTCTGGCATTTTGTGCTTCATTGGTATTAGAATCCTACGTCATTGTTTTTCATCCCTGCAGGTTCTCCAATACCACCATCTCAGTCTCCACAGTCACTTTTGATGGGAGCAAGGTTGCAGAGCGCTCCTACTCTGACAGATATTTACCAAAACAAGCAGAAGCTCAGAAAGCAGCATTCAGACCCAGTGTGCCCATCCTATGCTGGGTATGGATACAGTCATTCTCCACAACCAAGTAGGCCAGGTAGCCTGGGAACATCACCTACCAAGCATACGGGATCATCACCTAGGAGTTCAGACTGGCTGTTCAAAACTCCATTGCCAACGATCATTGGCTCTCCTACTAAGGTTTGTTGAGTTTGCCACTGTCAGTAAAATGTAAAGCAGTAACACGCTGCCTAAAACTATTCCCAAGAATATTTTGGGGTTCTAACTTTGCCTTTTGTGTGTTCTTGGTCTTGATTCTTACAGGCAACAGCTCCTTTCAAAATACATAAAACTCAAGCATCCTCAAACTTGCTGGCCCTGGCTAATCGCCAGGGCTCGGTAGATACCCCGTTGCAGCCTAAAGACATCACTGACCCACGGGATTTCACACACTTCCACCCGACCCAGGGAGGTGAAAAACAGGCAGGAGAACAGCACAGTAAAACAATATTTGGCAGGTAGGCATTGCAGTACTCATGACCTGTAAAGTTCTAACTTGGCAAGAGAATGTACATTGCAAGCAGCAACTTTGGAGGGGAAGACCATGCAAGAAGTGAGCTGCAAGGAGATGCTGAGGTTTGGTGTATACAACAGAAACATTTTGTACTGTGTATAAATATAGCATAGACTTCCTGGAGCGCTTTGTGTCGCTGTCTAGTTCCCTTTTGTTTTGATTATCTGAACAGGGAATTTCATTGCCTCTGTGAAGGCTGTTGAGGGTTTTTTTTTTTTGCTTGAAAAATGTGTATGACAAAATGTTTAATACAGTTCTTTAAGAGAAGGGATGTATTTTTATGGTTAGCTGTGTTTCAGTAAGTCCATGGTGAACAGCAAGATTTCAATATTTTCTGTGTATTTATTGAAGAATTCTCTGTAATAAATACCAAGAATCTGAAAGTCATCCTTAGTTGCAAGTTAGATAGGAACATCTTACTGAAGAACTTTATTATGAAATCATACATTTTTCTCTCCAGGTCTGTTAGTACTGGGAAGTTATCAGATCAACAGGTAAAGACTACCCTTGGTGGCCAGTTATATCAAGGCAGTACAGACAGCCTCAATACAGAGCGGCCGATGGATACAGGTAAGGAACAGATTGATACATCCAAGCTGTCTTTATGTTCTGGGGTTTTTTTTTATGGAGTGCCAACTAGATACAGTTCTGCTTCCAACTTCAGTAATTGGCTCTGACAATTTATAGCCTTGGTACAGAAGGCTTTTTTTAATCTTCATGGGGATATGTTCCATGTCTTTAGCATAGCTTTAAAAATAACCGAGACAGGAAAATACCTATTTCTGTGCTAAACACAGAAATATCTCAACTGCCTATACTGACTAGAGGAGTTTGGTGTTGACTTTTTTGTTTGTTTGTTTGATTTTTAATACAACATTTGTGGCTGTTTCATTCCTAATTCCACCTTGTTTTCATATGAAAGATGGTTTATGTTGTTCTGGGTCATTTGGTTTTGATTTTTCTCCTCCCTCCCCCAGCTTGTCCTTTTGCCACAAATGGCCACCAGAAGTTCTCACCTCATTTTTGAGCAGATGGAAGGAGTTCTGCAGACAAGGCTTGTTTTTAGACTCCAGACCTGCCATGGTCTGCCTTCTTAGATTTTTTTCTGTTGTATCTTTTGCTGCAGGACTGGTGTGGTTCTAAAGCACTCAGAGAGTGCCTCTGTTGCTCTTTTTTGGGCAAAAGTAGAGCAGAGAAAGATTGAAAGTAAAGAGCTATGTGTAAACTGCATCCTTACTCTTTTTGTGTATTGCCAGGGCTCTCCACTCAGCTTGTTTTATTTGCTGCCGGAACTCCTACTTTAGTCCAAGTTTTGGATATCAAAGCACATTGTGTTGCAGAGCTCCAATTTGCTGCATGTATTTACATACTGGTACGAGTATACATAGTAGGGACTAACCTCCTGAAATTTTCTCTTCCAGCTCCAGCAGGAGCCTATGGAATTACTGTGGCACCTCCTATGGGAAGCGGGGCAAGTTCTCGGGCTGTCATGTTTACTGTCGGGTCCCCTCCAAGCAGTGCCACCCCTCCTACCTGCACCCATATGGTCCTCAGAACACGAACCACCTCAGGTAAGTTACACTTTCCTGACAACTGTGGACTCAAATGCAATATTTCGATTTTTTTCCCCACTTCTTGGGCCAGTAACATGCTTACTGCCTTGTGCAGTACATTCTCTAGGCCATACAGTAAAAGCGCTCTCTAAAGTAGAGATTAATATAAGATATCTGCCTTCTCTGCCCTAAAGAGAGGGCTGGAGGCACGGATTTACAGTGCAGCAGTGTGTAGCCTCCTGTGTACATAACTTTACTCTGCCACAGGGAGTATAACAGATCTCTGTGACAAAGGTGGAGAAGGAAAGTTAGATTTCTGATTCTGCATTCTTGCCTGCTGCTGTGCAGCGTACCAGAAACAACACACAAGGGGTGTTGAGCTGACTGTGTTTTGACGTGGCAGCTATCAAAGATCTCAAGGTAAAGGCCTTCATCTGCTCAGGATGAGCAGGAGTCTGCAGCAGAGTGCTTTTGTGAACTACAGCACAACCTTTGGTCTGTACTGTTGGGCTCTCTGCCTTGGAATCCTTGTCAGCCATTCTCCAGAATCTGCCATATAAATCATCACTGCTCATTCAAGGTGTAGCCTTTGCATTCTCTACAGAGCAATGCAAGGAACAATGAGGAGAGCCTCCCAAGAGTGAATCTGTGATGACTACTGATTTGTCATTTGCTATCATCTGCAGCCCCAGTGCTGTGAGATGGAACAACCTATTAGACTGAATGTGTCTGTTATTTTTCTTGTAGTTGGATCAAACAGTTCTGGAGGGTCTCTCTGCTCTACTAGTGGCCGTGTATATATGGGCTCTCCTCCTGGTATTTATATGGGTTCTTCTCCTCCGGGAGCCGAGGCAGCTCCGAGTCTGAAGTACATGCCTTATGGTACTTCGCCTCCCAGCTTAGAGGGCTTTATCACTTTTGAAGCTCCCGAATTGCCTGAGGAAACTTTAATGGAGGTATAGAAAAAATAATTTAATGTTTTATAATGTGTAATGCTGCTAAAACAGAGACATGGTAAAAACAGGACTGCTCAGTGCACTTCGTAGTTTCCTCTTCGCTATCTCACATATTCCTTTTTAAGATCTTGAAAATATTCCTGTATCAACTGTGGCCAGTTTCTCTGGTAGTTACTCCTGGCCTTTCATGTATTTGAATAGGTAACCAAAGGAACACGACTGCTTTTGTTCACCGGAGCCTTCCAGAGAGGCCTCTGTTTGAACGCCAAGTCTCTGGACATGGGTGCTGACAGTAGCAATATTCCTCTGGGCATTGTTTTAACTGCTTCTTTGCAGTCAGTGGATGACATTAAATCCTACTTGTGGGAAGTGTCCTATATTTTTTAAAATGTGTGGAGGAGTGACACTTTAAAAACACAAATTGGGATGGTCTTTCACCAGACTGCTATCCTTGGACTGTAAATGTCTCAAGACAGATTGCTGTTCTGTTTTCTCATTCACATCCTGCTGGAAGGTGTTTGGATCCCTGTTGAAGCTATATGTTGTAACATGGAAGTTTGACAGGACACTGTATTCTTCCCACAGATAGAGTTTAAAATGTATTTAGACCTGCATTACTAATGAAAACATTTTAAATGTGGCTAACATATGTTTGATTAGTTTTGACGGGTAAGAGGGGGTTTTTTGAGCAGAGACTATGCATGTTGTTATCTGTTTTAGTCACCCAGAACCAGTGAGTGTTAGCTCAAATTGAAATTGTTTACTTTAAATTGTAAACTTTGGCAACAGCCACCTTTTAAGACAATAAAATTCCAGATCTAGGTGTAAATTAGAGTGAAGCAGATAAGTATGATGCTTTCCATCGGTGCTCTTGTAGCAATCGAGTCTGTTCTGTAATAAAAGCCAAATGTTCCTCCTGGCTTCTCATACAAGTGCCAAGCATACTTTTGGGCTGCTGATAATATAATAAGTAGTAATATGTCCCACTTGTGATTCCTTTAGTTGCTCAGGTTTCAACAAACATAGAGCTCCATGTCCCAATTCTTTTTGGCATTGTTGAAAGACTCTTTAAGTGTAAGCTACAGTATTTTGTAATCGTTAAGGAAAACAAGTTAGTATCTGTTGATGTGTTTGCACCCGTTTGGTTCTGTAATCCCTAGTGCTGGATCTACTGCAGTGTGATTTCTGCAGAGAACTGACATACCAACAAATCCTCAAATGATTAGCAAGAGTCTTTAAGTGTACTTGTCTGCCTTATGCCTTATAATGGTTAAACTGTTGTCATCTTTCCCTCTGACAGAGAGAACATACAGATACGCTGCGTCATCTAAACATGATGCTGACATTTACAGAGTGTGTTCTGGATCTGACAGCGGTACGAGGAGGAAACCCAGACCTGTGTACTTCTGCAGTATCGCTGTACCAAATCCAGGAGAGCATAGTTGTTGATCAGATCAGCCAGCTAAGCAAAGAATGGGGGTAAGCACGTGGTCAAAGAGCATCAGGAGAATTAGTGAATATTGAATATATCCAAAATGTATTCAGGCTGTGTCTTTTGTGTTGGGAGTGACTGTTTTGCCAGATAGAATGTTTTATAGGAATAAGTTTCTAACAGTGTAAGACAGATCATAAAGAGCAAAAGATAGAGACACGTTTGCTAGAAGATAAATAAAAGGAGAGTGTTTTCTGGCCTGCTAGTAAATTGGGGAAAGGGGTGAGGAGTTTGAGGCTTGAGGTACAGCAGTGCCTTTTCAAACTTGGAAAGTTGTGTAGCAGCTGGTCAGATCTGAGCCCTCATTTGTTCCTGTTGACCAGGCTGAACACTGAGATGGAGAAGTTGGGAAGGGGGAATGAGTGTCCAAATTTGACCTTTTTCCAGTGAAAACGATTAGCCCTAATAGAAAATCAAACCCAAGGAGAAATATGAGAAATTTGGAGTGGTGGGAAAGGGCAGTTCCACTTCCTGCCTTCTTCCTGAAGAAAAAAATCAAACAAAAACCCCCAAAGTGTTTGCTTTTCATGACTGAGAATTCCAGGGGCATAGGAAATGACACTGCAAGAAAAGTACACCCGAGTCGCTTGTGGTAAGACATTGACCTCGGGCAGTTAATCCCCACAAAGAAGTGTTCCTTTTAAAACATCTACATGAGAGCAGTTTGTATTTGCTCATTTAGTAGCTGCAGCAGCAGATGTACTCTCAACCCGTGACACAGTGTTTGTGAAGGGAAGGGAGGGGTGGAGTTAAACATCTGTCTTCCTTTTCAGCTGCTGCTGGGCCCTATGTAGGGTTAGGATGTAAAAACGGTGTTTGCCCATGGCTTGAACATGTTCAAGAAAGGTGTTTTGATGGTGTGTTTTTTTTTTTTCCTTCCCCTCCTCCTCTTTTTAGACAAGTAGAGCAGCTGGTGTTGTATATGAAAGCTGCTCAGTTACTGGCATCTTCTCTGCATCTTGCCAAAGCACAGGTCAAATCGGGGAAACTGAACCCATCCACTGCTGTTAAGCAAGGTAGGTGCAACGTAATCTCATTTGCTTTGATTGGGAATTTTCTCTGCTGATAGATCAGTCAAGAAGCTTAAGTTGTAACATTTGTTTGAGTTTTTTACTGTACAAGAGAACTGTGGATATGTACAATTCCACAGTCTGGATAGCAAACAAAGATACAGCATGAAACTGTTAAGAAATGGGTGGTTATTAACTTCATGATGGAAATTATTTGATATATATACTTAATTCACAGAAGTGGCAGAGCAAATCAACAGTGAAAGTGCAAGTTTTAAACAGATTGACTTTGCCCATGTTGGGAAGAGCTGAACTTGGGCTATGTTGTTGTTTGTGGGGTTTTATTGGTTGGTTGTGTGTTTCATTGGGTTTTCTTAATTTCTTCTTACCTCTTTTCCAGTTGTGAAAAGCCTCAACGAGAGGTACAAATTCTGTATTGGAATGTGCAAGAAACTGACAGAAAAGTTGAATCGTTTCTTTTCGGACAAGCAGAGGTTCATTGATGAAATCAACAGTGTAACTGCAGAGAAACTCATCTACAGCTGTGCTGTAGAAATGGTAAGTCACTCCTCTTACCTAAGTGATTGGACATGGAGATGAATCGCTTCCTTCTCTCTTTCTTTTCTTTCCAGAAGTCTGTCTGTGGTAATTTTTGTTAGTCTACCACTCTCTTTCCTGCCTTGCCTTAACTGTGGCTAAAGTTCCTGGCAGATACAGTTCCTCAGGGACATTCCCCCTCCATCAGCACATGTGGTACATAAATAGTAGGAAATTAACTCCTCAGCCACACAGCCCTGTGTGGAGCCTCATCCAGTACGGCTTCCTAAGCATAGAAGGAACAGGAGCAGCTCCAGCAATCTGTCAGGTCAATTTGAGGAATGCCAGCTTGTCCATAGGAAGCAAACCCAATGGGGAAGCTTTTCATGTCATTGATAACCTTTGTATCTGCAGTGGAGCAGACACAGTAACCATGCAGGAATCTGAACTGCTTTTTTGGTGAGAGGGAAGTCTATTTTTTAGCATAGATGTCACACAAAAGATACTGACAAATACTGTTTAACCCTGCTGATGGTGTAGTCATGCACAATTAATTAGTCATCTTTACAAGAGATGTAGGTATAAGAACAAGCATATTTATTCATATGCTGTGGTAACACAAAAGGTAAAAAAGTGCTTTTATATGTGCTGTATTGCCTCAGACTTTGTTATAAAAACAGATCAGCTACACTAAGGCTCAAAAATAGTTTCTTAATTACACTTTTATATAATTGGCTTTGAATTTTTCATTTTCATTACTTGCATAAACTGCACTAGGCAACTGAATCTTCTGAATGATTCCAGGTTCAGTCGGCAGCTCTGGATGAGATGTTCCAGCAAACGGAAGATATTACATATCGATACCACAAAGCAGCCTTGCTGCTGGAAGGCCTGACTAAAATCCTGCAGGACCCTGCAGATATAGAAAACGTACACAAGTGTAAGTTCATGTTGTGGAATGAAAATACTGAAAAATACATGGAATTAATGCATTATAAACCAACACTGAAGTCACAGCTCATTTTACCTCTCTCTGTTTTCAGATAAATCTAGCATTGAGCGAAGGCTTTCTGCACTTTGCTATAGCACAGTGGCTGTATATGAGCAGTAGGAATATCCTGAGGACCAGATGGTGTGAACATAAGGGACCACATCAGTGATACTGCACTTTTTTCACTACAGCTTAATTGTTGTCCTTGTTCTGCCCCACGTGGAAGATGATTCTTACATTTCTGTGGTGACTACCAAAGAAACAGCAGCATATTCAAAGAGGAAAAATTCCAAAAGTACACTTGCCTTACCGATCCAGCAGCTCCTTTTTCTTCCTAGCAACAGAATTTAAAAGAATCTCTCTTCACATTTCAAACTGATCCTTGTACATGTGCTTTGACTCGAATGGTCAGGAGTTGGTTGGGTTTTTTTTTTTCCCCCTCATGAACTTTATAAAGAGTGGATCCTTCTGTATCAGGTACAAAAAGACATTTCCATCAGAAGATTCCCTCACAAGTTTGTGACAGGTATTTTTAAGTTGTCAGTAAAATGTGATGGAGTGAATTTGGGAAACCCTACTCAACGTACGAGTGCTGTTCAACGCTTTTGGGGCTAAGCTGGCTTCTATCAGAGCTGAACACAGCTCAGTTTGTCATATGAAGGGATGGTGAGAAAGTGCTCTTTCACACAGGAGAAAAGATGGTAATGGAAGAAACCGTGCTCCATCTGTGCAAAATCCCACTGGGGTTTCAGCTGATGTGGATACAATTTGATGATCTTCTTCCAAAATATTTTGTTTTGCACTAATTTACTAAAGCAACTGTATATTCATTTTTTGAAGAACTATATTAAAAAGAATATTAGAGAAAGAAGGCACAATGGACTTGGCTGAATTTCATTCAGTGTACATAAAATTCTTATCAGAATTTCAAATGTAGCTTCTAGAAGACTTTCAAACAGACTGTACAAACTTGTATCCATGTGAACCTTTCCATTTTATACCTGTTTGTCTAATACTTGAGTAACTACTGCTCTGGACTCAGTAATAGCGATGTTGAGTTGCTGGTTGTTTGCTTTTTATATAGATTTGGTTGCATCTTTTGTTGTGCATGCGATATGTGCATTAATGCCTGCAGTCTCTAGGGGTGTAACGACAGTTCTCTGTAGTTTGTTTCTTGGGCAGTATTACAATAAATACTGTAAACTGAAAGGCTCTGCAAGGAACCATGCAAAACCAGAAAATAACGTTGGGGTTTGAGATGCTGGTAAGTTGGTGTAGAATATCTACATATAGTGTGTGAAAAGTCAGGATTATTTTGTGTGCATTTTGGGGGAGAGGTGGGAAGCTTCATTTAGCCTCATAGGCATTATCATTTCAAGCATCCCATGAGCTCATCAAGATAGCGATTTGCAAAGTATTTAGGCAGATCAGCTTCTCTGGAAATGGTTCCTACACTTTATTTTTGGGACTTTTTTTTTGTTACTCAACTGCTTGAATACTTGAATAAACCATTCTCCAGGACAAAATAATTTTAATCCTCTTAAACACAGTGGTCTGAACTATTTGACAAAGTTGTACAGGGCTTACACATCAAAATACTGTTTCAGTGTTCCGATAACCATATGTTTCCTTTACTTTGTCAAAGTAATGTACTTTTTACCTTATTTATCTGTATGAAATTCCAACAGTTAATTTGAAAGTGTTTGTTTATATAATGTTTGTATTTTTAGGTCTTTAATACAGTGTTTCTACCTCTCCTTTGTAATTGCATGCATTATTCTGGAAACTAGGTAATAACTCACTGAACTGTTGCGTAATAGCCTTTTTATTATGGCCTGTATAAATGTATATTAAGGTAAAATAAATACTGACACTAGAAGTGTTTCTATGGTAAAGCAGAGTTTCTGCGTCTCTGTAACCAAAGGCCAATGGTGTCAACTTGAAAAACAAAACTAAACAAACCCCAGACTGGCTGTTTAAACCAGTTGCTGAGTGTTCCCTGGGTGGGTCAAGAGATGCTCAGATCAGCAGTTGGATGTGGCACCGGCTTGGGATGGAGCAACATGCTTGAGTTCGTCATCTCCAGATAGCTCTGGCACAAAGTGTCTCAGAGTTGGCTTTCCCTTGCTTTAGGAAAGCAGCTTACCCCACCTTATTTTAAAAAAAAAAAAACACACCTTGGGTTTGACAACCAATATGGTAAATAGGTTGGCAGGTAACAGCTACCTGTTCTTTCAGCAAGGTGCTTCTGGCAAAGAGGAGCTGTCTACGTTGCCAAACCAGCAGATACAGAGCTGATTGCCAACAACCAGCAGTAAGTTAGAACTTCTACCCAAGCCTTACAAAAACCAGCCTTTGTCCACCCTGTAGCTCGTACCCTCTCACTGGCTGAGGCATGCTGTGGTACCTGGTGTGTCCCTGTCGTATTTTAGTTGTACTATCAAAATCCCCCTGTTTATTTAAGACAAAAAGCCTTAACGCTTGTGACTGGCACATACCAGTGAAAGAGGATGAGGAAGGAGCGAGCAGGGCATGCTAATGCTATGTCTGAACACTCATCTAGGAACAAAGCAAAAGCCTTAATGCACATGTCTAGGAGATAGGCTGCTTTTCCCAGGAACTCACTGTTTTGTGTTGGTTTCCTTTATTTCTCCTCAGGATTCAAGCTCATTCTCCTTCCACTCTTGCCAGCAAGACTACAGCTGCACAAACAGGCGGAGAAGAAAAGGGCCATTCTTGTTTGCCGCTTTCAGGAGGAGGAGACCAGTGTTCATGGCCTGTCTTTCTGCATAAACTTGCTCCACAGAGATCCTGAGGCTGTCCTCTGTCTTCAGCTCTGCACTGAACAGCAGGTGCTTGTTTCTACCAAATACTTTTTTTTCACCCTTCTGAATGATAGAACTTGAAAGGAGGTATTTGATGTGCTGCTTTTCTAGCTCGGCCCTCTAGCACCTACTCAAGAGCACCGTGTCTTTGTATTTATTCTGCTCTCTCCATAGTGTATAACGTTGACTGAGGAATCCAAAACACATTCTTACTCCAACATTTGTTGCTTTTTATAAGCCAGAAGTTGACCTCTTGACCCTTCCTCCAATGCAGATGAAATCTAGCTAATTTAACTGGCAGCTCAGATACACTGCAAATGATGCTGGGGCATTTTTCAGTTGAGAGGTGCAAGTTGTTCTGGGGCTGGTTATGTTCCTCATAGTTCTCACTACTTTCTTGTAGGGCAGTGTCAAGGTACTGCTATCCTCACGCCCGGGTTCAGAGGCTGTAGAGGTGGTTGTGATCCACTGGCATCACACCACTGCACAGTGCATGCCCAGCTGTGCAGAAAGGGGAACCTCGCTTTGTCATCTAGAGCAAGTAAAGCAGAATACTGCTGCTCTCAAACCTTGCTGAGGCTTTGAAATTCAGACAGCTTGGCTTGTGACCTGACTCATGACCTGCTTCCTCTCTTTTTTTTGTTTCCTTGTGGCATTTTGTTTGTGGTTTGTTTGTTTGGGGTTTTTTTTTAATTTTGATCCTTTGACATTTTTTGTCTGTTCTCATCTCTGTTTGTCACTATTTTTTGACTCTCCAGGATGCTTTGCAAATCTTTAAATAAATCTCCTTTTATCCTGAACTTCCTGAGCCAACCTGGTCCATATCCCTGGCTGTGGCTTTTTAGCAAATGCCCACAAAGCTCCTCCTCCCTGTAGATCAGTGAAGCATGGCTCAGTAACCCCTCTCTGGAGGTCTTTAAGTCAGCTGGAACCCAGTCTAACTAAGTCTTGGCACGGCTTCTTCCGACAAACACCTTTTCA
The DNA here is from genome assembly GCA_020800305.1 of Porphyrio hochstetteri. Taxonomy (NCBI): domain Eukaryota; kingdom Metazoa; phylum Chordata; class Aves; order Gruiformes; family Rallidae; genus Porphyrio; species Porphyrio hochstetteri. The sequence goes on from CM036925.1 coordinate 2,818,640, forward strand.
ATAGGCTTTTGTGTGTGGCAGGCTCCCCCTCCTCTTTGGCTGAAAGCAGCCGAAATGCCAGCGGTGCTGTTGAGTCTTGTTGCAGTCTTTGTGCCAATCATTTTCATTGTTTCTTTGTGTCGCTTTCAAATTTTCCATGGCCCCAGCTATGTCTACAATGCAGCCCACAGACCATGGCTCTGTGCTACACAGTATCTTGTTCTTGCAAATGTGAGATCAGCCACAGCTTTCAAAACAAGTGATGCCATAAATGAACTGAGCTGCGTTTGTTCGTGTAGGTTCTTTAAAACCTCTCCCTGTTGTTAATCTTCTGTACCCGCTTTTATGATTGAGTGCTGTTTGGGCTTCCCTATCTGCCCATCTTCTTGTGCCTCTGGCTGATTGTGTGACTTTTAGAAGATGTGTGGAGCTCTAGGCTTAGGTAGGTGTTTAACCAGACATTGAGGATCATCAGCCTAGCTGAAAACTTGGAGCTCTGCAAACGTGGTGTGTGAGCTACAGAGACATTTATTGATTAGCTGTGTTATTTGGTGGACTCTTGAAACCAAATACTGCACTGCTTATCTTCTAAACCAAAGTCCTCCTTCCCTAGGCTCTGTTGGATGCTTTTGGGAGCAGGGCAAGGAGCATCACTATGACATGCTCCCCAGGGCAGGGCAGGAGCCTGGCTCGGCACAGCACCTTGCTAGAACTGATTCCAAGAGGGAATGAGAGCAAGGGGCTGTAAGGAATGGGGAGAGGGAGCCTGCTCAATAAAACGTCTCCTGCTGCTGGAAGTATAGCCCAGTGGATTAGAGCACCCCTAGCACTGCTTACCTCCTAATTCCTCTGGAGTTCATTTACTTTCCCATAAATAGTTCCCTCCTTTTATTGTTTCTTAGTGACTGAATAAAAATAGAAACTCCAGTCAGCTCCCAGGCGTGGGGAGCATGCTGCAGACCATGCATCTCACCGGGCTCTGGCTGGGGTATTCTTCCATCTCACTGGAGATCCCACTCTTCCCTGAAACCCACGTGTCTCGCCCAGCCGCTCCAGGGAAACACAACTGGTGTTTTGCAATGCTTAAAACACCCTCAGCCTTGTTTCCTGTCCATATCTGGCTAAAAGATGTCCCTGACAAGGACCAAAAGGAACAGTCATCCATCAGGCTGGAGTATACTGCTGCTCTCTTGTTTCTGTGAATACTGAGGGGCCCTGAGACCAGGTTTCTGAGAAAGTGTGGCACAGCACCAGTGGGCTGGCAACTGGGAGCTGGGATGTTTGCCTCTTGAGCATGACACCCAAGCACAAGAAGCACTGCTGTGGCTGAAGGGCGAGAAGTTTACAGGCTCAGGAGAATGGCTGTTCTGGAAAACAGGTAAATAACCATTTCTGCGCCTGCAGGCATCCCTTGGTGGGCACGCTGCCTGAAGAGGATGCAATGCAGCAGCTTCCCCAAGCTGAGAGCTCAAAGACTTTTACTCAATTGCTGTAGGATTAATTCCTTATCTCATTTTCCATGGACCTCCAGACAGCGTGGTGCCTGGACATGCCTCCAACCTGCCATGCCTGCAAGGATGCTAACAGGATCAAGGACGGCGTGTTTGCGTCAGGTAATGTTTCTGCGAGGAACGTTCCTACCTCTCCTACCTATATTCTCTTGAATGCAAACCCAGCTGCTTCTCATATATCTCAGTGCAAGGGCTATGTTGAGCCCAGACTCTTTTAATTCCACACGTTGCCTTCTGCATGGAAGTATTGGCAGTTGTCCTTGTCATTCTTTTCCAAGGCAGACTGTTTACAGCCGAGATTTGTGCAATAGCTTGTGAAACATTCACGTGTTGGTGGAGCTGCAGCCTGTGAGCAAAGCTGACTGATTTCATGGAAGCTAGGCTCTGTGTTTCGGGGGGTTGGGGGTGGTCAGCCTGCTGAGCTAGGGCCCACCCCCCAGTCTGGGACAGCCACGCTGAGCTAGAAAATGTCATGAAACTTTCGGGGGTGAAACGTGTGCCCCATGCTAGTCCCTTCTCCTGGCTGCCAGGCCTGTGAGACACAGAGGTGGGTGGTGGAGTGGGATTTCGTTGGCTGAGGAGCATTAGTAACACACGTGTGGCCTCTGTGAGAGTGCGTCAGAAGCAGTGGTGTGTAACAACCTGGGCATAATTTTCAGATAATCCCCTCGTATGCCTTAGAACAAGTTGGGGCAGAACTCTTTTTGACTGGAACAAGCTGGGCTTTGTCTCAGCTCCTTTCCCTGCCTTTTGTTTTGTTTTCTTTTTGGCTTGTTTCCCACACAAATGCTGTACCAAGGCTAACTCGACTATCCCAGCCGGGCTATTCCTGTTGACTTCTTTATCCCCCTACAACCCCCTGCCTGCGTTTTCAGCACTTGCTGTCCCGTTCTCCTTGCCCACCTTGTCTCTCACTCCCACCTGAGCAGGAGGGTGCTGGAAGGGGCAGCGTGATGCCCTCCCTTGGGCTCTCTAGTGCTGCCCACAGATGGGGCACAGGAAAAAAAAACCGAGGGGTAAAACTGCCTGGTGGCATTTATCCCCCTTAGATAAGGAACCCCGATGGGGAACTTTGTTCCCCCTCATCTCACGCAATACATTTCTCTGCCCCACAGTCCGCCGGCATTTCACAACCCACCGGGCCCCAGCCAGTGCCAGAGCCGGTCCCAACCCCAGCCGGCCGGAGCTCCCAGGGGCGGTCACCGGGCCTTTGCGAGCAGCCGGCGCTCCTGCAACGCAGCCCGCAGAAGCGGAGGAGGGAAGGAACGTCCCTGACGGTGCGAATCGAGGTACCAGCGGTGCGGCCGCTGCTTGTTCCCGGCACCCTGCCCGGCTCCCGCGGCTGGGGCTGCCGGTTCGTGTTCCTCGCCCCGCTCGGGCCCCTCGCTGTCTCCTTCCTCACGCTCCCCAAGCCCTCTGCTCCCTTGCCCTCTCCAAGCTGGTGCCCGCAGCTGAAGGGCGCTGCCCTGGCTCCTGCCCGCCGCTCTACGCGGTCCGGCCGCCCCGGCCCGCCCGCCGGTGGCAGCGCGCAGCAGCCCGGCAGAGCCCCTTCCCATCGCCGCCGCTCGGCTTTCCCGCCGCGCTCTGTCCCTCCGGGGCCGCCCGTTAACCTCCGGCTGGAAAACCGGGGCCGGTACCATGGGGGCTCGGGGGGAGGGGGCTACACCGGCCTGGGCTGCGCGCCAAGCCCCGCCCCGTGGCCGCCGGCCTCACATGAACGGAAGGCGGAAGCAGCTGAGGCGAGCTGGGGGCGCGGTCAGTGGGCGGGGAGGCTCCGCCTCGGCCCGCTTAGCGGGGCGCGGCCCGGCCCGAGGGGCCTAGAGCTCGCCGCCGCCGCTGCTGCCCGGACAGCGCTCGGGGCCGGGCTGAGGGGCAGGTCGCTGCTCGGGGGCCCTGCGTGACAGCGCAGTATTGCGGGGACCTGTGCTCTCTGCGCTCTGTGCCGCGGAGCATTGGTAAGGGGCTCAGACGCGGCAGGACGGGGAGCGGCTGCGGGAGCCCGGTGCTTGCGGGAGGGCTCGGTTTCCGTCTGCGGAGGGAGGCCCCGTGGTGAGCCGGGCTTTGCCGCTCTCTGCCCGCAGCAGCCATGGAGAAGATGAGGCAGGTTGTGGAGCGGGCGAGAGCCGCCTTCAACTCGGGCCGGTGCCGCTCGCTGGAGTTCCGGCTGCAGCAGCTGAAGGCCCTGGAGCGGATGGTGCAGGAGAAGGAGAAGGAGATCCTGGCAGCCATCAAGGCGGATCTGCACAAGGTCTGGGACGGCGAGGGAGGGACGGGTCAGCCTGGAAGGGCAGTGGTTGCGCTTGCGGTGCTCGGTGGTTTTTGCCCATGTCCCCCGCGGTCCTGGCTGTTGTGGTGGCCCACACAGCTCTGTACCCACCATTGCTGACGAGGAACTAGTCTGGGGCAGGACTGGAAGGTCCTGGATGTTAGATATTGGCTTCAGCCACACACAGAGCCCCACATGCCAGGCTGTCTGTCTGCTGTCAGGTCCCCACCAGTGCTCTGTCAGCATCACCAGTAACAGCCCCAGCAGACACTGAGCTGGCACAGTTTACTTTCCTTCCCAGTGCTGCTACAGAGGGTGTGGGATGTGAGGGTCTGTGCCATCCCCTCCCCAAGCTCCTTGTCATTGCAGTGTGGGCACAATGCATTCAGCCACGAGATCCTGGGTGTGCTGTCAGAGCTGGCCCTGGCCATGGAGAAGCTGCCGTCCTGGGCAGCCCCCCAACCCGTGAAGAAGAACCTGCTGACCATGCGGGATGAGGCCTACATCTGCCCTGAGCCGCTGGGAGTGGTGCTGATCATCGGGGCCTGGAACTACCCCTTCGTGCTGGTCATGCAGCCTTTGGTCGGGGCCATCGCAGCAGGTGGGGACCCGTCACAGCCCTTGTCCTCAGTGGGGCTGTGGACAGGAGAGGAGCACGAGGGCTGATGAGCCGTGCTGTGTCTGTCTCATAGGCAATGCCGTGGTGGTGAAGCCATCAGAGATCAGCGCGAATACGGCTCAGCTGGTGGCTGATCTCCTGCCCCAGTACCTGGACCGGGTGAGTGCAGCCCTGTGTTCCTCCATGGGTTTCTCTGTGCCTCAGGGATGTGCTGGGTGGGGGTGACATGACACGCTCTCCCCACAGGAGCTGTACCCGGTGGTCACTGGGGGAGTACCTGAGACAACGGAGCTGCTGACCCAGAGATTTGATCACATCCTGTACACGGGCAACTCCACGGTGGGCAAAATCGTGATGGCAGCAGCTGCCAAGCACCTGACACCCGTCACCCTGGAGCTGGGCGGGAAGAGCCCGTGCTACATCGACAAGGACTGTGACCTGGCCGTCGCCTGCAGGTCAGGCTGCGGAAGGCCTTGTCAGGGGCTCATCCTTGGGGCAGGTGGACACCTCTGGGCTGTTCGTGGGTGTCGCTCAGGGACCATCAGCCAGGCTGTGAGCCCTGGAAGGGACTGACCCATCTCCCTTTGCCCCACAGGCGGATCACATGGGGGAAGTACATGAACTGTGGGCAAACCTGCATCGCCCCAGACTACATCCTCTGCGACCCATCCATCCAGGACAAGGTGGTGGAGAATATCAAGGCAACGCTGCAGGTGAGCACAGAATTCCCCATGCCAGGGAGTTGTCCCAGTTACAGCTGAGGCCTCCGTGCTCTGGCTGTAGCGACAGCCTGCTGAGCACTCTGGTTCTGCTGTTCCCTTGGGCAGGAATTCTATGGCGCAGATGTGAAATCGTCTCCGGATTATGAAAGGATTATCAACAAGCGTCACTTCAAGAGGATCCTGGGCCTGCTGGAAGGGCAGAAGATCGCTCACGGGGGAGAGACGGATGAGGCCTCCTGCTTCATAGGTGCTGGTGGCAGCTGTTGTGCAGGGCAGGTGGTCACGGGTGCCTTTTGGGGGCCGCGTGCCTCTGTGGCTGGCTCGGTGCGCGTTGAGCACAGGCAGTGCCTGGGATGAGGTGCTGCGATGGACCACATCTGCTGTCCTGCTCACACCATTTCCTGCCCTCCTGTTTGCTCAGCACCCACTATCCTCACCGATGTCTCTCCGGAGTCAAAGGTGATGGAGGAGGAAATCTTTGGACCAGTGCTTCCCATTGTGACGGTGAAGAGCGTGGACGAAGCCATTGAGTTCATCAACCTCCGGGAGAAGCCCCTCGCCCTGTACGTCTTCTCCAACAACAAGAAGGTGGGTCTGGGCTGTGCTGTCCCACGGGGGCATCTCTGTGCAGTTCCATCCTGCACGTGGCTGGTCCCAGTCACGGCTCCATGCAGGGCCCGTGTCATCATCTCCTTGTATGAGAGTATCACTGTTTGGCTCACATGGGCCACGAGTGTCTTTAGAGCTGCTGGAGGCTCCAGTCTCCTGCTCAAATACTTTTTATTTTTTCCTGATTTTATGAAGAAGAAACATAAGAAGCTGAATTTCCGCTTTGATGCCGGGCAGTTTTCATGATTCATTTCATTACTTTAAATTAATTGCTAGGGAGGTGGGCTTCCAGGTTTCCATCCTTGCCATCCTCCCTTGAACTGTCCCACTTTCCTTGTGTCAGCACTGTGGAAGGGGCTCATTGGAGTCCTCAGCCCGTGAAAGCGAACATGATGGCCCTTCATTTCCCTCCCTGTCCTGCTCATTTACACGGTCTGGCCTCTTTTCAGCCTTTGTCATGTTTTGTTGTTTGTTTTTCTTTTGTCAGTTAATCAAAAGAGTCATCTCAGAAACCTCCAGTGGTGGTGTGACTGGGAACGATGTCATCATGCATTTCTTCCTCTCAAGCTTACCCTTCGGTGGTGTCGGTAAGTTACTGGAGCTCCTTAATCGTTGTGACTTGTTGGGTGGGGTGATACAGGGAATAGCAGAAGTTGGTTTATGTCCAGGTACAGCTGAAGGGTGTCAGTACAGCCAATACCAACACCAAAAATAAGTTCTAGGAGTACGTTAGGACAGGATCTGAAAGGAGTAAACCTTTGGGTGTGGGTTTGGGAGGATTAAAGCATTTAGTTCAGGTTGATGTCACAGGTGCGTTGAAAATGCTACCCTCAATTGGGTTGATTAGTTGTAGGAGGGGGTGGGGACGAGTTCTGCTTGGGGAGGATGGGATGGGAACAGGTCACAGAACAGCCTGTGGAGCTTTGCAGAAGGGGGGTTGTGTGTTCTGCTGCCTCAGGCAGTACTCGCTGGCCTGGAAGTGAAAAACAGAGGTGTAGCCCGTAGGAAACCTGTCTCCCACAGCAGTGGTCAGATCTCAGAGCCTTACATGGTGCTTTGAGAGGAAGCTAAATCCAGGGAAGAGCTGGAGGCAGCTCCAGGGCATAGGGAACAGCACACACAGGGACACAGCGGAGTACTGGAGAGTGTGCAATGAAAACCAGGTGGGGAAGAAGGCATATGGAGTATGGGTAGACATCTCTGAGGCTGAGAAGGCGACACGGGAAGGATCAGTTGTCCTCTCTGTGGGAGCACAGAGGAGCAGTTGTGCTTATAAACTGTGCAGTGCAGCTGGCAAGAAATGTCCCTGTGCTGCTGCTTGTCTTGCTGGTGGCCTCAGGTGGCCAAAGGTTTGGCAGGCTGCGCCCATGGTGTGACCTGCCTGGGTTGTGTCCCTCAGGTAACAGCGGGATGGGCGCCTACCATGGCAAGCACAGCTTTGAGACCTTCTCCCACTGCCGCTCCTGCTTGATCAAGGACCTGAAGATGGAGAGTACAAACCAACTCCGGTACCCACCTGGGAGCCAGAAGAAGGTGGATTGGGCCAAGTTCTTCCTCTTGAAGCGGCTTAACAAGGGCCGAATCGGACTGGTGGTCTTGGCCCTGCTGGTGGTTGTGGCAGCGGTGATGATAAAGGTGAGCTTTGGGTCTCTGCTGTAAGTGCAGCTGCGAGCTCACTCTGCACCTGCAGTCCTTTCTTAGAGCCTGGCCTGGTTTTTCTGTCCTGGCACTTGTGAAATCTGGCCCACCTGAAATTCCCAAGATCTGTTTCTCACTCCTGCAAGTGGTACCTTGACCAGAAATGTCCTCAGAAATCTCCTAGGCTGCTGTACTACTTGCTGCTCTGCCTTGGTAGGTGACACCTGTGAGAACTTCCCTCCAAAGACAGAGGTTGGCACGTTTGGGCACGTTAGGAGTGATTTCAATTCCAGGACTTTGTTCAGCAGCATTGTGAGCTGCTCTGCAGGCTATTCCAGCCAGCTGTGGCTTTGTTCCATGGCACCCTGGGCAAGGGCAGCTGTGTCCCAAAGTCTACAATGAGCTCCTCTTCCTCACCCAGCTGCAGCTCCCGCCTGACTTCAGCTCAGTTACTTCCATTTCCTCCCCTGTTTCCTACCAGGTAGTGCGGAAGGGTGGGATGTCCTCTCCTCTCTGGGGGAGGCAGAAGCCTGCTGGTGCTGGCTGAAGGACTGGAGGTGCCTCCTGAGGAGGAGGGGTAGGGTGTAAAGCTCTGAGTGCGATCGGTTCGCTGCGGCTGGGAGGCCAGGCGTTGCATGTGCCTGTGCTGGCTGCACCTCGCCAGGCTCAGCTGCATCTTGGGGGTTTAGTAAGCTCAAGGGAGCAGCTGCTGAAGGACAGGAGGTGGTGGGATGCATCAGGCTCTGCCCTTCAGCCCATTCTGTGGCATTCCAGCTGTGAGGAGACATGCAGGGAGCCCAACGAGCAGCAGGAAATAACCTACCTGCGTGTTTGAGTCTGGGAAGAGATGTAAGAGTTGAGAACTGGCTCAGGCCTCGAAGTGCCAGCCAGGGAGGCAGCCCTGTCTAGGTGAATGCCTTCTCAGCAACGGGGGGGAACTCACGGCGTCTTGAAATCATTTGGGTTTTCTCAGAATCACCAGTCTGTGCTGAAGAGAAAAGCCCTCTTCATTGTGCTGGCTGTTGAGCGGCTGGGCTGGCTCAGTCTGTGGTAAGGAGCAGCAGGTTTCAGAGCACTGCCGTGGCTGTCACGGTGAGGTAGGAGCCTTTTTCTTCTCCTGTGTGTGTAGACCTGGTTTGAGAATTGGGTAAAATCATGTTAGAATAGTGAATGTGGGGATCATGGAATGTCTCCCACCTTCCCCAGAGCCAGAGTGGGATGCTTTCCCTGACAGCGCTCGGAGCTCGGGCGGCATGTGAGATCCCCAGTGCCTGCATGCTGAGGGGGCAGAAGCAGGCGAGCTGCATCCCAGGGGGACTCACCCTCCAGGCTGTTCTGGAAAGGGAGGTGGGTTTGTTTGAGCAGATCCTTCACAGGATGTTGGTGTTGTGCTTTGCTTTCACAGGTGCTTTGGTTCTGAAGAGAGGAGAAGGCGCCACGTGCCAGCCCTGAGTGCTCGCTGTGTCTGTTTCCACCAGCTGAGAAGTCGTTTTTCCTTTTGCACTGGGTTATTTCCATGAGCTGTCGAGCACACAGAGTAGCCTTAGGAAGGCCCTAACCAAGAGAAGGCTTGGACCCACTAAAAAGCCATGCTGACACAGAGGGACCAGCTCTCAAAAGGAGGACTGCAGAGCAAGAAACACCAGTCCCTACCCCAACCCCACACCGTGCAGAGTGCTGCTTCCAGGGACATGCACACTGTGTCTTGCACCAAACCTCTTGCCTGCCTTCTGTGACAAACAGGAGCTTAAATTTCAGCTGTCATTGGGTTGACAATGTTTTCCCTGGGGTTTTTGGGATGGTCTGTCTTCTGTTGTGCTCCAAACAGCCACTCTCTCGGTGATGAGCCTGGGACAGGCTGTGCTGGCTGATGTGTTTTACCAGTAGTCATGGTTCTGAGTAAACCTAACGAGGTTCCTCGTGCTGTTTAATTGAAGTGAAATATTCGTGGGTCCCTGTGAACTAGAATCATCTGCAGCTGGCCAGGGGATGCAGGCTGCTGTCCTTGGGGCTCCTGGTTTTATTGTGTACCCATAACAATTATTTAGCAGTTCAAAATGACAAAGCTGATACCCATGCTGCCTGTGTTTTGCTGATGAGAGCATCTTGTGCTCACCTAAAAGACATTCCAGGCCTGTTTAGAGAAGCAGGAATCCCAAAGTGCTGTGTTGTGGGTTAGCCCAGGTGGGCATCCGAGCCCCACGCAGCTGCTCGCTCCCCCAGTGCAACAGGGTGGAGAACGGGAAGGAGAAAAGTGAGAGGGCATGTAAGCTGAGAGTAAGGGAACAGGGAAAGTGAAGCCAGGCATGCAGCAAAGCAAATTAAGGAATCCATTCATTACTTCCCCTCAGCAGGCAGCCAGTCAGCCATCCCCAGGAAAGCAGGGCTCTTTCACCCGCAGTGGTGACGTGGGAAGATGAGATGCCATAACTCCCAGTGTCCCCCCACCTTCCTCTTTCCTCCCTTCCTTCCTCTTCTTCTCCCCTTCTTGCTTTTATAGCTGAGCACGATGTTCTCTGGTCTGGAGCATCCCTTTGGTCTGCTGGGGTCAGCTCTGCCAGCCAGGTCCCTTCCCTGCTTCTCTCTGACCCCAGCCAAGGTGCTGGTGGGGCTGGGTGAGAACTGGGGAGACCCTGACACTGTGCAAAGGGTGTTTGGCATCACCTGAACCACAGGTGCATTACCAGCACTGTTCTGGTCACAAATTCAAAGCCACAGCACCATCCTACTATGAGGAAATGTAGCAACTCTGATGAAAATAAACTCCATTCCAGCCAAAACCAGTACAAATCAGTTTCTGGTCAGAATCCTCCAAGGGAAAACAATTGCTGAGAGAGTGAGTACTCCTTTGTGTTTGAGCTTCTGGGTCTGCTATAATCTTGCACTGGGAGATAATAGGGGTCTTGTTCTAGCTTGGGGAGAGGATGCTGGAGAAATTTAAGGTGAAAGGACCTTAGAAAGGTTAATGTTTAATGATGTTTAAGGAAAAAAAAAAATTATTATTAAATGCAATTAATCTAGGGTAGAAAATTATATTCACTGTGTGTGCAATAAGTGGGATTTCTTCATGTCTGGTGAGAATCCATGTACTAATCCTAAGCCTTTTTAATGATACATTTTTGCAAGCACTAAATAAGCACTAAGAATTTAAATAATAAACTGAGCCTGGTAAGTTCCTGCAGCCTCCTGTGGAATCCTGTCCGTCCTCTGCTGCTCCTGGCTCTGGCCAGGGCTTTTTGGAGCACCACATGTGTGTCATGAGGCTCCCTTGCCCTGGCACAGGAGCACAGAGACCTCCCAGCTCCTGGGGAAGGATCCCCAGAACTCTGGCTGGAGAATGGGGTGTGGGGGGAACCGGTGCTGGGAGCTGTGGAGGAGCCGGCCTGTTTCTCCTCCTGTTCCATGGAAATCCATCCCCTGACTGCCTCCCTCCCCTCTGCAGCCGCTGCCAGCCTGGGCTCTGTTCAGCTGGGACGATAACATGGGCTGGGTCCGTTGGCTCTCCCAGCTGCGGCCGCACGTGACAGCGCTCCCCCGGCCTCGTGCCACAGCGGCGGCAAAGCCACGGTGGCCTCACAACCCCACGCAGGCGGCTGAGTCACCGCCCCGGCCCAACGCCCCCATCCAGAGCCTGTGTATTCCCTGCGTGAGGATACAGCTGAGCAAAGGGCACCTCGTATCTAGTGAGCCTGGAGGTCAATTGCTCGGACCCCGGCGGGGTGCAGACCTGAGCCCTTTATCAATACACGTGGGAGCTTTATGCTTCTGCACCATGGTCGTGCGCTATCAGTAGCTCACTGATAGGGTGCTGCCCTGTGTTCACATGCCTGAAACTTTTAAACTGAGAAGTTCTTTCTTCTGTTCACGTGCCTCTCTGAAGATCAACTCTCCCACCATCAGCGTCCTGGAATTTCTCTCTGCATCAGCATCCTTGAAGAAGTTGTTACTTCTTTCCCCTGAGAATAACTCCAGCCAGTGTTTCCCTCCAGATAGTACTTTAAATATCAACGCTGTTGATTCCCACAAGCAAGAGCCCTGGGTCCAGGCCAACTGTCCTCTTGTGGGAGGAGAAATTGCTCCGAGCTGGGTCAGGGGAAGGGCTTGTGCCTGCTTGCACTCACTGCGGCAAACTGGGAAGGACAGAAGCTGCTCTGAAGGTAACTTTCATTTTTCCTTCCTTTTTTGATGAGTCATCTCTTTCCTTGGTCAGGATTGGGGCTGTGTCACACGGCTGTGGTGGCAGCAGGTGGGGAAGGGCAGTATTTAACAATCACAGGGGAACCTCGGTGTCTCCTTTGGTTAAACAGGGGCTGCAGGCAGACCTTGTCCTGACTAAAAAGGGAAATGCTGCTCCTAGGAGTGAGGATGAAACCTCTGCAATGTTTTGTCATGGTTCTGGGATGCCCTGCGAGGGCCTCGCGGTTACGGGGAAGATGGACACAGGCTGGGTCCAGCTGGCTGCCCACCAAAGCCATGGTCATCTCTGTGTTTTGAATCCAGGGGAACATCCCTGTGGGCAGAGGATGGTGTGGCTGGTGGGGTTAAGCAGCTAGGAGAAAGAATCCACAGAACAGGATCTGGGTTGCCATGAGAGGTTGTGTTGGCAGGCACTATGCAGGTAGGATGGGGCATGAGAGGGCTGGAGTCCTGAGCAGATGCCTTAGGAGCAGGAGGCCACGCATGTAGAACATCTCCCAGCCTTGTTCTGGGTGGAACATCTCCTGCTGTTTGCCCCACGTTGAGTGTTCCCAGGCCTGAGGAGCCCTTGGTGGCCCTGCAGTGCAGTGACCTGGGTTTTGTTGCCCTCTGCCCCCAGCAGCCACGGAGAGGATGCAGCAGGTAGTGAAGCGGGCAAGAGCCGCCTTCAACTCGGGCCGGTGCCGCTCGCTGGAGTTCCGGCTGCAGCAGCTGAAGGCCCTGGAGCGGATGGTGCAGGAGAAGGAGAAGGAGATCCTGGCAGCCATCAAGGCGGATCTGCACAAGGTCTGGGCCGGCCAAGTCTGCGCGTGGATGGTGGTCAGCCCTGGGGAAAGCAGCGATCTCAAGGGCCTGCTTGCTGTGCCAGATGATGTCTGCCACAGACTCGAATGATTTTTCCCTCCTTGGGCAGCCGCAGTGGGTATGGGAGGTGGGGGCCTGTGCCATCAACTCCCCAAGCTCCTTGTCCTTGTCATTACAGAGTGGTCCTAACGCGTATGGCCACGAGATCCTGGGTGTGCTGTCAGAGCTGGCCCTGGCCATGGAGAAGCTGCCGTCCTGGGCAGCCCCCCAGCCTGTGAAGAAGAACCTGCTGACCATGCGGGATGAGGCCTACATCTGCCCTGAGCCGCTGGGAGTGGTGCTGATCATCGGGGCCTGGAACTACCCCTTCGTGCTGGTCATGCAGCCTTTGGTTGGGGCCATCGCAGCAGGTGGGGACCCGTCACAGCCCCTGTCCTCAGTGGGGCTGTGGACAGGAGAGGAGCACGAGGGCTGATGAGCCGTGCTGTGTCTGTCTCATAGGCAATGCCGTGGTGGTGAAGCCATCAGAGATCAGCGCGAATACGGCTCAGCTGGTGGCTGATCTCCTGCCCCAGTACCTGGACCAGGTGAGTGCAGCCCTGTGTTCCTCCATGGGTTTCTCTGTGCCTCAGGGATGTGCTGGGTGGGGGTGACATGACACGCTCTCCCCACAGGAGCTGTACCCGGTGGTCACTGGGGGAGTACCTGAGACAACGGAGCTGCTGACCCAGAGATTTGATCACATCCTGTACACGGGCAACTCCACGGTGGGCAAAATCGTGATGGCAGCAGCTGCCAAGCACCTGACACCCGTCACCCTGGAGCTGGGCGGGAAGAGCCCGTGCTACATCGACAAGGACTGTGACCTGGCCGTCGCCTGCAGGTCAGGCTGCGGAAGGCCTTGTCAGGGGCTCATCCTTGGGGCAGGTGGACACCTCTGGGCTGTTCGTGGGTGTCGCTCAGGGACCATCAGCCAGGCTGTGAGCCCTGGAAGGGACTGACCCATCTCCCTTTGCCCCACAGGCGGATCACATGGGGGAAGTACATGAACTGTGGGCAAACCTGCATCGCCCCAGACTACATCCTCTGCGACCCATCCATCCAGGACAAGGTGGTGGAGAATATCAAGGCAACGCTGCAGGTGAGCACAGAATTCCCCATGCCAGGGAGTTGTCCCAGTTACAGCTGAGGCCTCCGTGCTCTGGCTGTAGCGACAGCCTGCTGAGCACTCTGGTTCTGCTGTTCCCTTGGGCAGGAATTCTATGGCGCAGATGTGAAATCGTCTCCGGATTATGAAAGGATTATCAACAAGCGTCACTTCAAGAGGATCCTGGGCCTGCTGGAAGGGCAGAAGATCGCTCACGGGGGAGAGACGGATGAGGCCTCCTGCTTCATAGGTGCTGGTGGCAGCTGTTGTGCAGGGCAGGTGGTCACGGGTGCCTTTTGGGGGCCGCGTGCCTCTGTGGCTGGCTCGGTGCGCGTTGAGCACAGGCAGTGCCTGGGATGAGGTGCTGCGATGGACCACATCTGCTGTCCTGCTCACACCATTTCCTGCCCTCCTGTTTGCTCAGCACCCACTATCCTCACCGATGTCTCTCCGGAGTCAAAGGTGATGGAGGAGGAAATCTTTGGACCAGTGCTTCCCATTGTGACGGTGAAGAGCGTGGACGAAGCCATTGAGTTCATCAACCTCCGGGAGAAGCCCCTCGCCCTGTACGTCTTCTCCAACAACAAGAAGGTGGGTCTGGGCTGTGCTGTCCCACGGGGGCATCTTGTGCAGTTCCGTCCTGCACGTGGCTGGTCCCAGTCACGGCTCCATGCAGGGCCCGTGTCATCATCTCCTTGCATGAGAGTATCACTGTTTGGCTCACATGGGCCACGAGTGTCTTTAGAGCTGCTGGAGGCTCCTGCTCTCCTGCTGAAGGACTCTGGGTTTGCCCAGGTCCCTGTGCACCTTGGCTGGCCAGCCCATGCTCATGGGTGCTGGTTCCTTGCAGGTTTCCTACCCCCAATCCTGAGTCTATAAAGTCAGCTCAGGAATTTAGGTCAGGGCTTCTCCCTGACACAACAGCCCTGGGTGTTTCGAGTGGGAGTGCTGAGGAAAACCCCAGGCTCCAGCTGCTGCACTGCCACCTCCGAGTTGTCCTGCTGGGACTGAGCTTTTTCATTCTGTGGCTCTTCTTGCTGGGCAGGTCTTGTGCTTTATTACTGTGAACTCTGCCTCTCTCAGGGAACACAACTCAGCCTGTGTCCCCAAAAAAGGGGATGGAGGCATCACCTTGCCACCCACTTGCTCTGATAAATGCCATGGTGTTGGTGGCCAATCTTGATTTCCCCTGATCTGTGCCATCTCTTTGGGTAGCTGATCAAACATGTGATATCAGAGACCTCCAGCGGTGGCATGACAGCCAACGATGTCTTGATGCACTCTGTGATTCCTGATCTGCCCTTCGGTGGCGTGGGTAAGTCCCTGCTCCATCCCATATGGCCAGTTTCCATCTCCCAGCAGCAGCTTCCAACCTGGGTGCTCTCTTACGTGCTTGGTAATTGAAAAACTCTCAGGTGCATGTTCCCATCAGTGTTGTTTCACCAGCAGGCTCCTCTGTAAGGAGGTTGGAGTGGTGTTGGCACCAGTGGGAGAGTAAAACCTTCAGGCACATCTGTCCACAGCTCTGGTTCTCCTGTGTGGGGAATGGGCTGAAGTTGCCTGTGGCCAAGGGGGTGGTTGAGTTTCCACGGTCATTGACAGGCTCATGGCGTTGTGGCAGGGATAACCTGGCCGTGGGTAGAGAACTGAGGTCTTGGGTGCTTCTGATGGCGGGTTGCTGAACACCTTCCTTATGTCCCTCTGCTTGACACAATAGAGGCTGTTCCTCCTGTCCCTCACCCCAGTGTAAATGTGGGAGAAGCAGGATTTGCCCTGGGAAGGAGAGGGCTGGTGCTGTCGGCATTTCAAGGGTGGGTGCACACAACCAGCCTGAGCCCCAGTTCAAGGCAGTGAGCAAGTCCTCACTTATTTCTGGGTGGTTATTACAGCTGTTCTCTGCTTCTCTGCCCTTGGGGACAGAGCAGCTGCTCCCAGGGTGAGAAGCACCACAGCCAAGCTTTCCTGTGTCCTGGCTGCTGCCAAACAGGAATTTAAGAAGGGCTATTGTCACCATGCATGGTGTGACCTGCCTGGGTTGTGTCCCTCAGGTAACAGCGGGATGGGCGCCTACCATGGCAAGCACAGCTTTGAGACCTTCTCCCACCGCCGCTCCTGCTTGATCAAGGACCTGAAGATGGAGAGTACAAACCAACTCCGGTACCCACCTGGGAGCCAGAAGAAGGTGGATTGGGCCAAGTTCTTCCTCTTGAAGCTGCTTAACAAGGGCCGAATCGGACTGGTGGTCTTGGCCCTGCTGGGGGTTTTGGCAGCGGTGGTGGTGAAGGTGAGCGCTGGGTCTCTGTCGGCGTGAGTGGTGTCAGCCCTGCCTGGCCTCAGCCTCCATCACCACAGTGCTCCCTTGTTTCTGTGCCTCTCTGCATGGTGCCCCCCAGACCAGAGGGAGGTGATGGGCAGCTGGCAGTGCACCAGGCCTGGAACCCACTGCTCTGTCCCCGCAGTCCTAGTGCTGAGCTCTCTTTTTTCCTTCTGCAATTTCATTTCTTCCAAGGCAGCCAGTGCACTGGAGAAGCAAATGAGAAATACCTCAAGGAAGGGAGCCCCAGGGTGAAGGCTCTAGCTCCTGCTGAAACATGGGAACCCAGGCCTACACCAGCAGTGAGCAGCATTGGATGGAAGGCAGCAGACAGGAGCCCAGCTAAAAGCTCTTGGGAGTGAGGGAATCGTTTGCCACAGGGTAGCAAAATGAAGCCAGTAGTTATTGAGCCCGTTATCCACATACCACCATGGGTGATCCCCATAGAAAGCTGTCTCATACCCCCAGTAAGACTAAAATACTGTGGAAATTACTGGTGGAGACAGTCCAGGCTGGTTGTCCCCAGCAGCCTGCTCAGAACAGAGGGAAAGAACGTCCCATTCTTGAAAGGCCTCAATGGATGACATCTTGTTGCAGGGAAAAGCACTTTTAACCTCCCAGTGAGTGCAAAGGCTGCCTGAGGTGCCAGAAAAGGCTTTTTGAGCTGTAACTGCTCTACCCCAAGGACTCAGGGAGCACTAGGGACCATCACACCGCTGGTGCCACAGCATTTGGGGCCTCATGCGGACAGGGCAGTGCTGCAACTGCAGCCCCAGGCCTAGGGAGAGCAGCCAGCCATCTCATCCATAACCGAATTCCCATGTTCTATTGATTTACTGGGAGTCTTTATCTCCAGGCTTGTAACTGGAAGCTGACCTTGTGCCTTGCTGAATAAAACCTTTGTTTGACTGCAAAGGCCACCTGGGGCAGGGCGAGCCCCCCGTGCTCACTGCAGCCCCCAGCGTAGGATGCTCCCCTGCCGTAGCCCAAGCCCTGCCCTCAGCCTGCACCCAAAGGAGCCAGCCCGAGCCCAGCGTGGGTTATGCTTTATTTGGGGTTTGTCACAGAGCAGCGGTGTGAGCCAGGCTGTGCTCGGCTCCGGTTGGCAGGCGACAGCCAGCAGCGTGGGCTGGAGGGGGGTACCCATGCCCTTGGTGTGCTTCAGACAGCCCAGCCCAGAGCAGCGTTTTGGGTGTTGGAGCAGATGCAGGACCTGATTCTGAGCCATGGCTGAGCAGATGCTGATGGGGCCCTTTGGCTCTGGCAGGACAGGTGTGTGCTGGGCTCTGTGCTTTGTATGTCCATCCATCCTGGGGGGGCTTTGCCCCCAAATCAACGTCCCCACAGTCCCTGGTGGGAGTCAGTGCTTGCTGGTTATCAGCTTTATGACAATGCCCAGTCCAAGGACTGCGACGGCTGCGGCTGCCGCCAGCCCGCGCCGGATGATCAGTTCCTTGGTGGCCACGGCGGTGGCCGGAGGGGACGTGGCAGGTCTGGCTTCCTGGGGCTCCAGCTGGTATGTTGGGTCCTCCAGCCTGGTGATGGCCGTGAGCACGACGCCCTTCGGCACATCCACTCCCGCTGCAAGGAGAACAGTGCAGTGTCACCGAGGGCTTTTTGGGGTGGGTGGAGGCTCTTACTGGGAGGGGTTTGTGTGAGGTCTGACAGCACGTTGCAAGCAGCCCAGAGCATGGAGGACTCCAGCCCTTGGTGGAGCTTTGATGGGCCATGGTGTCTGCAAGGTGAGAGCTGCCTGGGGTGTCCCATCCCTCCAGGTTGTCCCTCCATCACCCTCTTGAGCCCACCCTTGTAACTGTTTTCCCAGTAACTGGGAAAACAGTATCACCAGTGCTATGCTGCACCCCCATTGCATGGGTTTGTTCCTGCCTTGTGTAAATCCTTGGGGACCCGAGGATTAATTCCTGAGGATTAATTCTTGGACCCAAACCCACCACAGTGCCCAGCTCCTGGTCATACCTACACATCCCCGCACTGCTGTGGCAGGGGGGTATGCGTGGGGTGGTGGGGCTGGCCCCACACCAGAGGGAAACACCTTGCAGGAGGGTTCAGGGCCTGGGTTTGGCTCCTCTGGCAGCGGCTGGGTCACTCCTGCGCGGCGCTGAGCCTGGGAGGGGGAATACAGCAGGTTTAGCTGGCAGCGTGTGGTGAGGGAAATCCCCACCAAGCAAATGTGTCCCCTCTTGTGGGTTTCATTGGGATGGAAATGGGATCACAGCTGAAAGATCCCTGGAATGCCCAGGGGATGCTGTCTGGGGGCAGCCCTGGAGCTGCAGGAGCACAAGGCGATGCTCAGGACTGTGGGGTTGAGGTGCCTCGGTCACCCTGTCTGCTTTGTGCTTCATGTCCCCAGCTGAGGGTGGCACGAGGCGCAGAGCGAAGGCTTGAGGCTGTCATGGGAGGGAGCTGAACAGAGGGATGTGGCCGTGCTCATGGGAGCACTGGGTTTTGCTGGGGGCACTGGGGACAGCCCTGGGCAGCCCATGGGATTGAGCCCTTGATGCTGGCAGGGCGCGATGCTGCAGGTCTGTGGGTTACCTCCTCGGCTGCCTTCCTCCAGTCCAGGCGGAAGATGAAGGCGATGAAGCAGGTGCAGAGGATGGAGACACAGAGCAGCATGCTGAGCCACAGCCCTGCAGAGGACGTGGCAGCGTCAGCCAGGGGCTGCGGCCAGCGCAAACCCACCCCAGATGGCATCTTTGGACAGTGAGTGACAAGAGGGGATGTCACATGGGGACAGGGGGATGGGGCAGCTGTGGGCACCTGCTGCAGAGCTGCCCAGCAGTGGTTGCTTTTCCCAGTACCACTAAAGGCTCGCAGCAGTTGCAGAGGCCATCCCAGCCCCCCCACAGTGCCCAGTCCCCAGCAGCCCTGGGGAGCCAGGCGGGAAGGTTGTGGTAAGCCATCGGTGGGGTGGGGGAGCCACATCCCCCCTTGGGGGAGTTGGGGCTGTGCATGCTGGGGGTCGGTACCTATGACGCCAATCCTGGCCACGAAGAGCAGCACAGCTCCCAGGGGCAGGCCCACACCGTAGTAGCTCACAGCATTGAGGATGGCACCGAATTTCTGCTTGCCTATGCCTCTGAGCACCCCGCTGCAGGCACCCTGCCAGGAAGAGAGGGAGAGGGGATGGGGCCAGGACCAGGACCAGGAGCAGGACCAGGAGTGCTGCCTTGGCTGCCCCAGGGGCTCTGCCTGTGGACTGGTGGTGAGCCAGCCTGGTGATGGACTGGCTTCCCACCTCCACCTGGTTATTTTGGCATCCCCGAGTTGCCCTGAGGGTCAGCATCTCTTCATGCACTCAGTGTTTTCACAGGGGTGACCCCAGGAGCTCTGCAGGTCCCCAGTGTGTGTGCCAGTGCCCACCTACAGCCTGAGGGACCCTCAACCGACTGCCTCGTGATGCTGCCAACTCAGCACCATGGTCCCTTACTGAAAGCACAGGAGCATCCCCAGGGACTTACACACATGGCTTCAAACAAGTGGAAGACAACGTAGACGGGCATGGCCCAGGCCACCAAGTCAACGATCTCCCTGGGGACAGAGAAGAGCCAAGGATCGCTTTTGGGAACCGACCTCTGTGCACCGGGGCTGGGGGACACTCACTTGTCACGGGTGAAGATGTATCCCAGCAAGTCCTTCGTGGCAGCTAAAACAGCCCCCACAGCTACACAAAACCCCCCTGAAAAACAGAGCAAAGCGCTGAGCCTGGCACAGCCCTTCCAGGGAGCTCAGGAGGGAGAGAGCTGGGATAGAAGGGGGGACACAGAGGACTGCAAACGCTCCCTGCTCCTGCCGTGCCTGGAGCAGCCCTGGTGAAGGCTCCCCGGTGCGTGGGCGGCCTGACCTGTGCAGAGCAGGCTGGTGGAGGAGGATCTCTTGGCCATCTCGATGTTGCCAGCGCCCAGCGCGTTCCCCACCTGCACGCTGGCGGCAGTGCCAAGCCCCAGGGGGATCTGTAACCACAGGGCCAAGGCTCGTGTGTGCAACCAGGTAAGGGGACCATCGTGGTGACAGGGGAAGAGCCACCCAGCAGAGAGGGGGGGACTGGGTTCAGGCTTTAACTTAAAGCATCTCCAAGGGGAGGGATAGGTAAGAGCGAGGAGAGGCGTAAGCATGGGAGGGGGAAGGCTGAAATTTGCTGGAGCTGATTTTAGCTGGGTGTCCCTCCTGGGACTGTCCCTAAGGAGCCCTGGTCCAGAACCATAACCCCAGCCCTTACCATGTAAGCAACAACAGACACCTCATAGATGATGGACTGGGCAGAGAGCTCTATGACACTCAGCAGGCCTGGGGGAGAGGAGAGGGTCAGCGCTGGGGGCGGGTGCCCAGCAGAGAGCCACTCTCTGGCCCCTGTGATGGCTGCAGACATCACTCTGGGTCACACACCCTGCCCACCTCCTTCCAGCTTCCCCCCCTCTCTGCTGACCTATCAAGAAGCTCCCAATTTCATAGGTCCACCACTCAATGCACATCATCAGCATGCTGGGGATAGCCAGGGAGATGAAGCTGTCCCACTCCAGCAGGCACTCGCTGGACCAGCCTGCAGAGAGGAAAAATGTCACCTGATGGGTGACAAACTGGCCACACCTTACAGCCTCAAGAGCACTGGAGGCAGCTGGAGGTGTCAGTCTGGTTTGCAGAGCCACCTGGATGATGCTCCTCAGCGCCACAGGACATCCATCAGCAGAGCACATACATCTGAGCTCTGCTGCCACCATCCTGTGGGCCACAGGGCCACGCAACCCTCAGCTCACCCCCCTCCCAGAGCAGAGCATCTAAGGACAACCTGGTGCTTACGTCTGTGCTCATCCAGCTTTGGGTCCAAACCCTACAAAGCCTCAGCAATAAGTTTCTATTCTCCAGAATTAATGTTTACTGCCCAGCACGGGGCTCTGCCAACACTCACGCGTGACGTGCTGCCACCGAAGCAGCACCACCTTCCTGGGCTGTACTGGGCTGAGGTTAATATTTCACTGTCAGGTCTTAACAGGATCCGTTTGGTAGAAGAGGGGGAAGATTTGTGAATTCTTGTGTAAAGGAAGACCCAAAGGAAGCTGAGGAGATGCCCCTTACCTGCCCAGGTCTTCACGTGGAGCTTCTTGCCTATAATATACAGGAACAGGAAGATGGTTTGTGAATACTGAGCAACCGTGTTGGCCCAGGCAGAGCCCCTGCAAAGGAAATGAGAAAGGTCACTGGCATCCTGTTCACGCCTGCCCGGGCTCAGGGTGCCTGAGTGGAACGTCCTGCCGTGTCCCTGCGAGCACCGGATGCTCGGCCACGCCTGGTGATGCTGATGTCCCCAAGAAGTCCCATTCTGTGCCAGTGGTTGGGGTTCCCCTCCGTGGGAGGCAGGTGCTGCTTACGCAATGCCCATGTGGAGCACGTAGAGGAAGATGCAGTTTGCGATCACGTTGACGGCGTTGCCAACAATCCCGCTCAGCACCAGGGGCCACATGATCATCTGCAAAGAGGAGGAGATGGGGACACGCTTCAGCAGGAAGGTGCAAAGGACCTGCCAGCCCCACGCTCTGCATCTTTCCCAGCCAAAAACCAAACATTCAATGCCTGCTTGGGAAGTGAGTGCAGTGGAGGTAAAGCCCTGACTTGGGGAAGCATGAAGGGAGGTCCATCAGGCAGATGGATATACCTAGCCGTGGGATGGGATGGTCTCTAGGGTCTGAGCTGCTCCAGGGCACCTGGGCAGTGGTGGAACACCAAGGATAACCTCCCCCCCAAAGCGTGTTTGTCAAGGAAGACCCTGCACTGGGGGGACCCACCTGGTTCTGCAGGTATCTCATCTCCAGGTTATACAGAAAAACTGCCTGCAAAGGAAATCAGAGGGTGAGAGGAGGCCAGTGCTGAGCAGCAGCTGTGGTGGGAAACAGGAGGAGGGTGGCTGGGCCCTGTACATGGCTGGCAATCAGGGTGCCCACAGACCCACCGGCAATGCAGGGACAAACGCCATCACGTAGCGCTGGGTTAACCTGGGGGACAGCAGAGGCACGGTTAGCAAGGGTTCATGGCCATCACCACCCCCCTTCACAGCCCCACTGTGCCTTGGAAGGATGAGGCAGCAGTGTCCAGGCCATGGGACCACCCTACCTGGAGACATCGGGGTCCTGGTGGATGAGGAGCAGGAGCTGCTCGATGTTGATGAGGATGGCGCAGCAGGGGAAGCAGCAGAGCAGGAGGATGAGGGTGGCACGCTGCAGGATCACCCCCACGCGCAGCAGGTTCTTGCTGCCGTAGGTCTGCAAGGTGAGAGGCCGGCAGTGAGCTCTGTGGTGCTGGCAGCACACCAGTGCTGGGGGAACAGGGACCCCACGGAGCGTGGAGCAGCCCTGACCACTCTGGAGAGCCCCAAGGAAGGATTCAATATTTCAGAGGGAGCACAGAGCTCCCTGCTATGGGATTGCTGCCTAGGGATGAGCTTCCCCAGCTCCATGTGCAGCTGAGGCTCCATGCAGTGCCTGCACAGCACCGATGCTGGAAACCCCCGTGCCTCCAGGAGAAGTGCCAGCATCTCTTACCCACCTGTGATATCAAGGTGTCACATGCTGAAGACAACCCATAACCTACAGAGATGGCAGTAACATTTATAACCTGGAAACGGGAGTAAAAAAACCCAAAGAGTGAATAGGAGCATTAAAGACTTTTAGGTAGGGAGAGGGGCTAAAAGGAAAAGCAGGAGGCTGGAATCTCCTCTCTCCGTGTCCGCCTCCATTCCCGTATCCCAGCCCAGCATCAGCAGGTGGGAGCTGGTTGCTGGTGCCGTGGCAGCCCCTGGGAATGCTTACAGCAATGGCCAGCGTGACAGAGGCCAGCTCCACCTTGCCCAGGTGGCCGCAGAATATGGAGCTGACAAGGTGGATCAGGAAGATCATCAGCTGGATCAGGATCTAGACAGCGGGAAGAGGAGAGATGGAGGTGAGCAGGGGTGGCCATGCAGGCAGGAGCACTCTCCCCACTCTGTGTCCTTACCAGCGGCCCCGCCAGCACCAGCAGCTTCTTTGTGTCCTCCCAGAAGGTGGCTGGGACCAGGCGCTGAAGCCAGCAGCGTTTCTTCTCACAGCTGCCTGGAGGGAGAGCGTGCTGGCCAGCAGCCATCGCCTCGCTGAAGCCCTTCTCCTCGGGGAGGTTCGCCTGCTTCATGCTCTGCCAGGGGAGTGAAACAACCCGCTTCCTCAGTGCTCTGTTTAAACCAGGCTGCTGGGTGAGCAATGTGTAACCACAGTGGGGTGAACTTCAGCCAGGGCCGGGCGAGCCGGCTGGGTGCTCCCTCTGCCAGCAGCTGGGATGGTGATGGGAAGTGTAGGTGGTGGGGAGCCCGGTGAGGGTGCTGTGCACCACAGCGGGCAGCTCAGAGGAGCCCAGACATGCTGTAAAAGGTGTTTGCTGCCTGTCCTGAGCTAGCACAGGGGCTGAGCCTTCCCAAATCGCTCCCACGCACCTTCGTACCTCTCTCCTGCTTCGCTGCGGCTCGGCCAGCCAGCAGGCTGGAGGGTTGTCCTCTTCTTCCAGCGGCGATGGAGGGTTCATGGCTCTGTGTGCAACCTCCTGCGAGCTACTGCTGGCAGTGGAGGGACTGCTGCTGTCTCAGCCCCTCTCATCACAACGTGGTGGTGGCCAAGACAAGCTGGCCCCATTGGCTCCAGCTGTCAGCCTCGCACAGCGTGGCCGCATTGGGTTTCACTGACACCTCTCCACCAGGCCAAATATAGCATCCTGCCTTGGCCCGGCACAGCGGAGCTGCTGCGGTGGTGTGGACCCTCTCCTGTGCAGAGCAGGAGGTGGGCTCTGATGGGATGGGGTAGCTCCTGGGGTGTAGAGCAAGGCAGGCTTCCTCCTCTCCCCAGGCTCCATCCCAAAGCTACCTGGACCCTGAGCAGGGTACAGTCTGCCACATCCTCCCACAGCTGGACAGAGGCTGCTGTGGTCGAGCTGGAGAGCTGGTTCGAGCTCCTTTTATCTCCTGTTTTCCCTTCCCCACCCACAGGTGACCAGCACCTCATGCCAGGAGTGTTGTGGGGTGGCAGGGATGGGCCGTACCAGCTCTACGTGGTATTGACCTCCAGCAACTGAGCCTGTGTCACCACAGTGCCCTGACTGCTGCATACAGCCACAGGTAAGAGCCCACGACGGGTCTGGGGCAGTTTCGGGATGATGCCATGATGTGCACTACATCACCCTCCTCCCCTGTGGCTCAGCAAGGGGTGTGGGAGCAATCAAGGTGCCCAAACCCTGCTTGTAGGTGAGGGGACTAGGCCACTAGACCTGTGGCCAGCCCCAAACTGCAAGGCCAGCGTGCTGAGGCTGTGCCCTGTGTAAGCCGCCCATGGTGCACAAACCTGACCCGTGGCTCCCCTCTGAGAGCTGAGCTGTGCCAATGACCAGGGTCACACTTGCACCACCTTAACAGCCTGATGTTTACTCAGAAAACTTTATTGTATCAAAATCCCACCTTACAAAAGTGCAAAGAAGAGTTACTTTAGGCCCTGTGCCTGCCATGCAGCAGGGAGAGCAGGGCCAGCGGCCAGCACCCAACGCCCCAGCAGCACTCAGGAGTCAACCATCTTCCAGCAAAACCCACCTTGCTCTGTGCTGTGGCAGCAGAAGCAAGTGGGCTCTGCCTGGCCCTGATGCTGGAACAGACTGGTGCTGTGGGCAGCAAGAGCCTATGACTCAGACAGATACCCCAGGGAGCAGGAAGCAGGGCAGCAGCACAAGATCCCTGTCTCCTTCCCAGGCCAGCCCCAGAATACACTCCTGCCTGCTCCGAGGGACATCCTGGTGCGGGTCAGGAGAGGGACCACCTCTCCAGCACTTCCTTCCCAGGTGCCACATCCTCACCCCCTTTAAGAACTCTGCGTGTGGGATAAAACATTGTGAGTTAACCAGAAACCGAGCGAAGGGACTCTACAAGTAACAGTGGGGGGAATTCCTTCCCCTGCACCATCCTCCTGGGACGTTACCACGTGCCCTCCTGCTCTGTGCACAGGTCCCCAGTCTCTCTGGTTCTAGCCATTGCCAGTCAGGAGCCGGACCAGTATGCCCACCAGCAGGACAGCGATGGCAGCACCAACAGCCAGTGCCCGGCGGACAATCAGGGCTCTCCATACCACGGAGGGAGGAGCGGGGATGGCAGCAGGTTCCATCTCTGTGATGAGCTGGTGGTCAGGTTGCCTCTCGCCCCCCACGATGCTCTCAGGAAGAACCACAGTGTCCATGGTGTCTGTGTCAACGGAGAAGTAATCTGTGCAACAGAGAGGGGAGTGTGGCAGGGAAGCTGAGCTGCTGAGCCAGGGCATCCCGCTGCGGCGCTGCACAAGCACTGGTGACAGTCCTGAGGGTCCATTCCCAAGGCTCGGGGACTCTGGCCGTGCTGGCAGCAGGCACAGGCTGGCAGTCCAGGCTGGAGCAGCCAGGGTGGTAACAGGTAAGGGGGTACCTTGTACCCCATTACCAAGTAACAGGAGAGGCACCACTGCCTGGGACCAGCACCAGACCCTTTCTAGTCATCTGGGCCTGATGGAGCTGCTGTGACTGCGAAGGAAAGGATGGGCTGGGTGGAGATTTTGGGCTCCCTCCCTGTTGTACATACCTACAGCAGATGTTTTGTTAGCAGCTGTGCCACTGGAGCTCACATCTTCCAGTTGTTTTTTCAGTCCAGCTCGGACTTGAGCCTGAAAACACAGGAGAGTTGCTCTTCTCAGAGTAAGGGTGTCCTGTCTGGCCAAGGCAACCCGAACCTCCGCCCTCCCAAAACAAGCAGGCTCAGCACCCAATTGTTCCCGCACTGTAGGGAGTAACAGATCCCATTTCACTTCTCCCTCCTCCCAGAGGGCTGTGGCATTGTATTGGGGTAGGAACTCACTGGAACACCTCTTCAGTTAGTAGAGAGGGCACAAGACTCACCTCTTCAGCAGCTTTCTTCCAATCCATGCGCATGACAAAAGCCGAGAAGGACAGGGCTTGCAGAGAGATGCAGAGGATCATCCCCACCCAGAGGCCTGCAGAGATGGAGAGCTACTTCAGGGAGAGCGTGAGGAAAGCCTTTTCACTGGTCACTGCCAAAATGCCCAAGAACTTCAGCCGGGGTCAGATGATCACCCCATGTCTAACCCAGTCTTGATGGGAGAGCTGCCCAAGAGGGACAGCGAGAGGAAACAGCTCCTGGGGGGTCCTATAGAATCATAGAATGGCATGGGTTGGAAGGGACCCCAAGGATCATAGAGCTCCAACCCCCCTGCCACAGGCAGGGCCACCAACCTCAGGCCTGGAGCTACACAAGGTTGCCCAGGGCTCCATCCAGCCTGGCCTTGAACACCTCCAGGGACGGGGCATCCACCCCCTCTCTGGGCAGCCCGTTCCAGCCTCTCACCACTCTCTCTGTAAAAAACTTCCCCCTAATATCTAATCTAACCCTTCCTTCCTTTAGTTTTAATCCATCCCCCTTGTCCTGCCATTATCTACCCTTTTAAAAAGCTGATTCCCCTCCTGTTTCTCTGCTCCCTTCAGGGACTGGAAGGCTGCAATGAGGTCCCCCCTGCAGCCTTCTCTTCTCCAGACTGAACCAGCCCAGCTCCCTCAGCCTCTCTTCATAGGGGAGCTGCTCTAATCATCTTTGTGGCCCTCCTCTGAACCCTCTATGCTGGGAGCAACCCTGGATTTACTGGGACACTGATGGAGGCTACTCATAGCCTGACTCAGCTGAAGGGTGTGCGACCCAGCCCCACGGACGCAAAGGAAGATCCGAGCACAAGCCCCAGGGCTGAGCTTCCCAGCACAGGGCCCAGCCCAGCAGCTCACACAACACCAGCACCCCCATGCCAAACAGAGGACACACGTACCCAACACCCCCATCTTAGCTGCAAACATCAGGGAGATGCCGATGGGCAGGCCGATGGCGTAGTAGCCGATGGCGTTGGCGATGGCACCCAGCTTCTGCTTCCCTGTGCCCCGCAGCACCCCGCCACAGGTCGCCTAAGGAAAGCAGGCAGAGGGATGGCTGCGTGGGACAGCATGTGGGACAGCATGTGGGGGTACCACCGCAGCACTGGGGAACCCACTGCGCTGTCCCACGGCACCGAGAGGCAGCGAAGCCCCATCGCGGAGCGCACAGTGCCGGGTTCCTCTCGCTCTGGCTGCTGAGCCAGGTGCAGGACACGGAGCTGGGGCTGAGAGACACGCCAGCAGCAGCACCACAGGAGGGAACGGGCTGGGATCGCTGTGGTACACATTGTATGAGCGCTGCCACGATGCTGTGAGTACCTGACTGCTCTGGAGACCCCGCTGCTCACTTGTGACAAGCTAGTAAGAAGCTGAAGCCTTAAAGGAGGAGATCTGGGTTGTTTTGCAGCCGTGCCCATGTGTAAGTACAAGCACAGGGGACACCGAGGTGCTGCAGGTAACACAAGCAGCTGCTTTGGCAGTTCATCAGTTTGCTTCTCTGTGTCGTTTTAACAGGTCAGGAGCAAGCTAGGGGCAGCTCTGCACTACTCCCCATTGCACCCCAGCCTGCAGAGAGGAATCGCTTCACGTGCTGGAATACTCACTGCTGCTGCATCAAACAGGTGGAATGGAGCAAAGATGATCATCACTTTGGACACCAAGACAACGATCTCCCTGTTGGGAAGATGGATGTACTGATCAGGGAAAGCAGCAGGCTCTGGTCCCAAAGGACTCTGGTTCGGACACGTCTGCCTCAGCCAGCTGCAGAGCCTGATCCCAGCCCATGACACCTCAGGGGATATGTGCAGCTTGGGTACCACCATGGTAGTGTCCCAGTGTGAGCAGCATGCATGCTGCCCAGTGACACTGGGCAGTGGGGAGGGACTTTTGAGGAACATGGTTGCCAGGTGGAGGTTTATGAACTCTGTCAGCAGCTCCTACGACATGAATCCCACCCTCCAATAAGGTGAGAATACATAAAAGAAAGCTGTTAACCCACTTGTCATTGGTGAAGATGTATCCCACCACATCCTTCAGGGTTCCCAGTAATGTTGCAACCACCACAGCAAAAATTTCTGAAAGAAAAAGAAACAGTCAAGTGCCTTGCCCCAAGGCCAGCAAGTCCTACTCCGTTATTCCACTCTGCAGGACCTGGGCTGACCTGTGCACAGCAGTGCAGTGATGCAGGAGGTCTTGGCTTGCACCACATCTCCTGACCCCAAGGCATTGCCCACTCTGACACTCGCAGCCACGCTGAAGCCCAGAGGCACCTGAGTAGCAGGAGACAAGGAGGAGGTGAGAGGCAATAGCGCTTGTGGCAACTTCATCCTTTGCTGGTGGGGCATTTGGGGGACATTGACATTGCTGCTGTAAAGGGAGCCTCCACCTGCAGCACACCCCTGGATGTGCAGCTACAGCACAGGCCTGAGAGTCATCACACGCCCGGTACCGACTCCTGCTTCCCTCCCCAGCCAGTGTTTGGGGCATCCTCCCAGGCTGACACCAGATGAACACACCCAGCCCTTACCATGTACGCCGCAGAGGAGAGCTCGTAGATGATGGACTGTGCACCCAGCTCCACCACACTGAGCAGCCCTGGAAAAGATTCATCACATCCCATGTTAGGTCAGAGGCAGTGACTACAGGTCAGGTTTGATGGGCAGGGTCCCCATCAAACAGCTCTGCACCCTGCTGAACCAACCCTGCAGGCGATGGCAGGACGTGCTCTGGGGACACGCTCAAGCAGCAGCCACCAGAGCAGGCTGGAAGATGACCTGCTGAAGCAGAGGGTTTGCACTCACCTGCCAAGAAACTCCCAATTTCGAAGGTCCACCATTCAATACACATCATGAGCATGCCAGGTACGGCCAGCCGGATGAAGGAGCCCCAGTCCAGGAGGCAGTCCCTGGTCCAACCTGCCATGAGAAGGTGAAGCACAAGGAACGTGTGTTCCCGCTCTCCTCTGCCACAGGGGAGCCATATGATCTTCTGGACACTGAGGACAACCACCACAAGCCACAGGTCCCAGGACATCAGGCTTGTCCTGCTGCACAGTGGTGCATTTCTGAGCCAGGGTGATCAATAAGAAAGTACCTGGGGCTACAGTAAGGCCCTGGGGTTGTGGCACAGCATCTACCTGCTGTGAGGGGATGGTAATCCCAGTCAGCCCCACACCGTGGGGGCTGGGAACAGTGCCAAATTCCCAGGGCCAGACACTGGTATTTTGAAGGATTGAGCCATGAACAGTACCTCCCCAGGTCTCCACGTGGATCTTCTTCCACCACACGTAAAGGAAGAGGAGAATGGCCTGGGTGTACTGAGAGACAGTGTTAGCCCAGGCAGAGCCCCTGGCGGGAGACAGGCAGATTTCAAACAACATTCTCCTCCACCACCTCCTCTGCTACAGCAGGAGAGACCTGGTGGCACCCATACAAGCCTTGCTGCAGATACAGGGTAGACCCCACCCCCCCCCCAGCCTCACCTTTCCAGGTCGGTTGGCTGGGGGGAAGAAGGGAGCAGAACCAGGCACCCAAGACACCCCCAAGCAAGCCCCTGCACCCAGGGAGAGGCTGTCACCACCTCTGCTCACACTTACACCATGCCCAGCTCCAGTGCATAGAGGAAGAAGGCGTTCATGGCCACATTGAGGATGTTGGCTGCGATCCCCGTCAGCACCTGAGGCAAAATGATCGCCTGGAAGCCAAGGAAAGACTTTGGAGTTTCCTCCCCCAGCACTGCCCAAGCCCCCAGTCCAGCCAACACAAGGGAGACCCTTCACCAGCGCCCCAGGAGGAAACCAAGGCAGCAGCTCCTGACTTAGGTAAAGCTCGACTGGGTGTTAGACATGCAGGAGGCAGCATGCAGGGCTCAGGAGCTTGTGCAACCACAAAAGGCAGAGCTGGGAGGTAGCAGTGGGGAAATGGGCAAGAGGAGGGTGGTTCCCATGAGCTCTCCCTGCTCCACAGGGATGCCTGAGGGCTCTGCATCCTCAGCTCTCCCCGGGACTTGGTTCCCCAACTTTATCCCTGTTCCTAGGCATACCTGTAGCCCACAGCCCAGAGCCTGGATGGTGATACAGTACCTGGCTGAGTAAGTATCTTGTCTGCAGCTGGTACAGAAACGCTGCCTGTAAAAGTCAGGATTCGTTGCATCAGCCCCACTGCACTGTGGTTGACAGCCAGATACCATAACTCTCACAGGTAAATCCTTCCCTCAGGTCATCTCATCATCTTCCCAGGGTGCCCAAGCCAGGCACGCTGCCTGACACCCTGCTCCTGTGCTCCAGCTGAAGGGTGGCATCTGCCAGCACTGGCTGTGCTCAAGCCAAGAGTAACTAAAGGCACCTCCCATTCCCACTGGGAAGAGAGACCAGTCTCCAAATGACAGCTCCCCTGTGCTTCCTCACCAGCACAAGACAGCCTGGAAACCTTGGAAGAAAGCATTAACCTACAGACACCCACTCCCCAGGCTCTTGGAGGAGTCTCTTCAGAGCCAGTGTCCAGCAGCTACGTGCCTGTGGAGCTGCAGCTTTATCTCAGAGCTAAGTGCCAGCCCTGGAGCCCCAGGTTCCAATGTCCATCCCCAGCTACTTGTGCAGGAAAAGCCTTTGCACAGCAAGATGAAAGAGTGCATATTTGCTGGAGCAGCAGCTGCTGGCCAGTGCACATCTGTTAAAGGCCCAAGATCAAGGGGCACATTGTAAAATCCTAAACGATGCTGTCTCGTGACCCTCCCTCCTTTCCCCAAACATCACTGAGGGATACAGAGCTTCTAACAGCTTTAGCAGCAACTTACAGGAAGTGCTGGAATAAAGATCATCACGTAGACCTGAGTTAACCTGGAAAGAGAGTTGTTTCCCCAGTTAATGACACAGCAAAGCAGGAGCCAAGCCAAGCAGCGTTGCACACAAGCTCTGCAGAGCCTTGATTTCAACGCTACGTGGCAAGCCAGCCTGATCCAGAAGGGCTCGATCCCCCTCCCCTGACCTGGAGACCTCGGGGTCCTGTCGGATGAGCAGGAGGATCTGCTCGGTGTTGACGAAGAGCGCCCAGCAAGGGAAGCAGCAGAGCAGCAGGATGAGGATCCCCCGCTGCAGGATGGTGCCCACCTGCTTCAGGTTCTTGCCACCGTATGTCTGAGTCAGGAGAGAGGACTGAGGTGAGCCTTACAGGGAACCAAAGCTTCTGGGAAGATGCTCAAAGGCAGCAGGGTGATTAAATGCATTTCCCACACGTTAATGCCTGGCTGGCTGGGTGTGAGCAGCTCCCAGGTGGAACACAGGTCCCAGGTATGACCCTGGGCTCTTTGGGAGAGCTGCAGGCTCCAGCCTGCATATCTGCAGCCCGATGCTGGCTGGAAGCTGCCCTCCTCCCACCCTTTGTGCCCAAATCCCACTGCACAGGGGTGAGACACCACCAACTGAACCCTGCCAGGCAGAAGAGAGGAGGAGCTGCTACCCACCTGGGACATCAGCGTGTCGCATGCTGAAGCTAATCCAGAACCGATGGAGATGCCAGTCACGTTGATAACCTGGAGGAGAGATGAGGGACTTTGGTTGCAAGGGAGGCTGATGGGAAACCTGCCCCAAAGCACTATGTTCCTCCCAGCTCGGGGGAGACAGTCCTGCCACAAGTTTTTTGGAGCTTTCCAGCCCTTCTCTGTTTCTCAGAATAACAATTTCTTGTTACCCAAATAGCCTCTTCCCTCCTCTGGTGTGGAAAAGGATCCTCTAGCAAGGGATGACTATCTGGAGGACCACAGGGTCCTCGCATATTAATTCCTACAGGTTGGGGGGAGAGGGGTGTGTTTTTGTGGTACATAATGGGTATGTTTTAAATCAGAGTGATTAATACATACGGACACAGCCAGCGTCACAGCATCCAGCTCAGCTTTCCCCAGGTGGCCACAGAAGATGGAGCTGACCACGCTGATAAGGAGCCCCAGCAGTTGGGCAACAAACTAGGAGGGGAGGAAGAAAAGAGGTGAGATGAAGACTCCTTAGGACTTGAGGAACACCACCCCTCCCCTGGGAGTTGGACTATGAACAGTCCGCCTTCCCGGTGTCACTGCGGCGCCTCGCCTTGAGGCCAGGGCTCTGCTGTCCCAGGAACCCATCCCTGCTCTGCTCACCAGCACTGCTGGGGCAGAGGAGCCAGCTCCAGGACTCACACAGGCTCTCAGTGGCTTTGTCTTTCAAGGCAGGCCTGTACCTGTGGTGGTACACAGCCAATCTGCCAGACAACCTTGTCTGGGGCTTAGTGGCTTTGCTGGAAATCCTCTTTTCCAGGGTGAAAGATGCATAGGGAGGGAAAATAGAAAAATCCCACTGCTTTTCCACACTTCTGTGCATCTGTGGGAAAGTCTCCTCCCAAACCACGATGTCCTCTCCTCCTGGAGAGACACCAAGCCCAGCCTGCTTGTTCCTCGCCAGGAACAGCAAGGCTCAACAATGCAGGGCTTGCACTCCAGGCCTCATTTTCCCTTGGCAAGAGGATGGTCCCTCTACAGGCATCTGAGGCAGAGAGTCACGGCTCAGACAGGACCAGATGCTAAGGAGTGTTTCTACCCGCTGAGGGGTGGGCATGGCTAGGCATCATGACCAGGGTCTCACGTTCCTTTCCACCCAGATCCCTGTGCTGCTGGAGAACAAGCTGCTGCAGGGCCAGAGGAAGAACAGCACAAAACCTTCTCCTCTCCAGACCTCCCATCACTGCCTGAAGACACACGCAGTCCTTCTGCCAGGCCCGGGCATGTTCAAGCTGCTGCTGTGAGTAATTCCCACAGGAGGGGTCCATGCCTCCACAACTCTTTGATGTGAAATGAGCATTAAGGGGTGCCAGGTTTGGGGTTATCTGTCCCCGCAGAGGACAGAGCGGTGTGCCACATGTGCCACAGTTGTGGGGCCAGAGCTAAGGGCTGAAACTAGAGGAACTGAAACCTGGCTGTACTTCCTCCGCTGCCTGGTCACAGCAGGTCACTGCTTTGATGTCAGGGAGGGCGCCTCCGAAAAGTTCATCAGTCTGTACTTACTTAATGACTCAGATTCAAATCACAAAACTTCACCTGCTAACGGGTTTAGCCCAGGGCCGTGGGACATGCTTCCCTTGGCACAAGTGGCACTGCTCAGGGCTGCTGCCTGGTTTCCCGGAGCAGTTTGGGTGGTTTGGGAGTTTATCCCCCACCCCACCCCGTGCCCATCACTCCCCTCCCCAAGCCAGGTCCTGGGGGACAGCAGCAGGGACTCCTGGGGCAAAGAATAAGCGCTGGGATGACAATTAAGGAACGAATGGCGGCGTTTTCATCCTGGCTGTGCCTTCAGGTTGGCAGGGAAGGGCTGCGGGAGGGAGGGACCGGGCTGGCCCCTGCCCGGGCCGGCGGGGGAGAGGCGAAACCCCCGGCCGCGGAGCCCCGAGCGGGATGAAGGGGGATGAAGCGGCGGCGCGGCCGGGCAGGGCTCAGCCCGTTCCGCACGCCCTCCCGGTGCCGGCTGGGGCTCCAGGGTTCCCCGGTCTCTCCCGTGGTCCTCTCTCGCCCGAGTCCCGTGGCTCATAGCCCCGCTTCGGCGGGAGGTGGCCTGGGCACTCCCCTCCCACCATCCCCATTCTCCCCCCACTTCCTTCCTTCCCCATTCCCGGTTCTCACCACCGGCCCCGCCAGCCGGGCCAGCTCGCAGGTCTCCCGTCGGGCACCCACGGGCAGGAGGCTCCGAACGCCCCGGCAGCACGGCGCTGCCGCCGCCATGGCCCACGCCACCGCCGCTGTCTGCTGCACGGCTTATGGGCACGGCCGGGGCCGCCTCCCCGCCCCCGGGGCTGCCGGCTGTGGGCGGTGCAGGCCGGTGCTGCACGGGAGGGCAAGGACAGGGTCCTCTCTATGCACCGGCTTAGGGCTGGGGACCCTCCGTCACCCGAGGGGAGGGACCCCTGCCGTGGGGAGGCGGGAGCTGGGGACTGCACACCCTCCCTCACACCCCCCCTGTACACACCCCCCCTCACACCCCCCCCTGTACACACCCCCCCTCACACCCCCCCTGTGCACACGTGTTGGTCAGGGCTGGAGCCCACCGTGAAGCTTTGGGGGTGGGGGCACCCCCTGCTTGTGCTGGCTAGGGACTTGGGGTCCTGCTGTGTGGGGAGCAGGAAACACCCCCCCCACACTTTGTTAACTGACACCTAGAGCCCTCCTACTCGGTGGTATGGGGTGGGGACCCCCCTGAGGATCCCACATGGGATGTTGACTGGGAACCAGGGGGTCACAGAGGGACAGAGACCCCCCACCCTAGGTGCTGTGCACTGGGGATCTTCTAGTGGGGTGAAGGCTTGGAGGGGACCCCCCCCGGCCCCCACCACATGCTGGCTGTGGGCTGGCACTTGGGCCCTGCACAGGCAGCGTGTCCCAAGGCCACAGGTGGGAGGACACAAGTTTCCTGAGCCAACATTTGTCTACCAAAGGCAGGGACATCTCAGCACACCCTCCAGGATGATAACACGGGAACAGCTGGCTCTGGGCAGCTTCCCTGCCTCCTCCATACACCTACCACCATGACAACCTGGGAATCGCTTTTCCAAACCACAGACTCCCACCCAGCCTGGAGCCCAGCTGCAGTGGGAGTGTTTGAAGGGAAGTTCCCTGATCCATGGCAAACCCGTGGCTGTGTTTGCCCAGGACACAGAGCTCTGGTTTGGGTGGGAACTGAGTTGTTGCAGGAGTGAAATTCTACCTAAGTGCAGGAGCTGGTAACTAAGTAGCTGTAACCAAACCTATTCCTAATGCACGGAAAATTACAGTGGAAAGTGGGGCTTGGTTTTACAGCTGTTTAAATGCTGCCTCAGTGCCCTACAGTTGCTGTGTCAACACTCAGAAATGTAAAGTGTTGTTAATGTTTCCCTTACCCTCTTTCTCCCCCAGGTATAATGTGACATCATGAAAAATTATGTGGTGGAAGTGGTGAGTCACAGCCACATATTTTATGCACCATGATGACATCAGGGTACATCGGGACAGAAGAGTGCTTGCTGCTGCTGCAGTCTGGTCTTGAGGTCCTCCTGATTCTGGTGGTAATCAAGGAGGGGAAAGAGCAACTTGCAAAATTTACCTGAAGCTGTTTCTTCAAGAACTGAGTGTTTCAGTTTAACCAGAGGACTTTATTCTCAGATCACCAAGTCCTCCTCACAAGTGAGGAAAGAACGATGTAAAGTTCAATGCAAACTTTTGGAGCCTCTTTCGACTTTGGACCAGTTTCTTGGTCCTTTGGTGGTGTTCACATCACCATGACCTGCCCTGGCTGCCCAGGGTCTGGTGAGCTTTGCAGCAGGCTCAGGCTGAGCTCAGTAACCACTTTGCTTCTCTCCAGCACAGGAAAGGAGAGGAACACACTGACCTGCAGTACAGCAATGTTCTGGGCCAACATTTTTGGACATGGACACTTCAGGTCTGATTCTTGTGCAGATGTTTCAGAGACTCAAGGCCTTTCTCACCCCAGTGTAGAGGCAGGAGGGGAAATGATAAGGCTCAGATGGTGCCAGTCATGGTCCTCAATGAGCAGCACAAGTGTGAGTCCCTTTGAAATTTACTTGTGACCCTGCTGAGATCAATACCCTGGGCTGGCAAAGAGGAGGGAGAGAATCAGAAACCTGGGGAAAAGGACTTTGGAAGGAATAGGGGGAGCTTTGAAATGGCTTAGGGTGGAAGCATTACCCCCCCATCCCCAGGGAGCCCAGCACTGGGCTGGCCAGCCTCTAGAGAGCCAAACCCCCGTAGAGGGACTGTGATTGAAACCTCTCTTCTCATATTTGCTGCTGTTGTTTGAAACCAACTGTGTTTGCCTTCAGAAGAGCCGTTTTGCCTTCCTGAGGTCACATCCATATCCCAGTCTTGCTGGGAAGCAGCAGAATGTGCATCCCAGAACTGGTCTGATGAGTGGGGGGTGCCCTGAGTTCTCCCCCACCACGTGTCCTCAGCACGACAGATCAGGCCTTGCCAGCTGCATGGCACGATTTGGCAGTGCTCATCTGCTGGAGCCCTCAGACAGATGGGGAGGATCAAAGGTACCACGGGCCTTGCACCAAGCTGCCCTCAGCAATCTGGATGTGAGCAGTATTGCAACACCAGTTAGAAGAATTTGAAGGGTCAAATTCCTTTGGAGCATAACATCGTTGAACTCAGTCGTCTTAGACCTCCAGCGTATTTGGAGCAGCGTTTTGGAAGGCTGATACCTTAACACAGACCTGTTTAAAGGAGTTAATGTGTGACTGGCTACAAACCATCTGGAGCAGACAGATGGCCTGCCCTGTTGGAGCTGGTTTCAGCAGCTGGGACCCTGTGCAGTTCTCAGCGATGCTGATGTGAGTCCAGGAGAAGGAAACTGAAGGGAGAAGGATTGCAGTTACTTGCATCATCTGCAGAGCAGAATTAGGCCTTTTTTTTTCCCCCTGCAGATTTCCAGCAGGATGAGTATCCAGGGCTTTCTCTAGATACATATGTCCATATTCTGAAACACAGCCAACAGCCCATTACTAAAATAAACCTCACAAATGTACCGTGTCTGGAACCATTGCGATTAAGAGCTACCAAATAAGAGTAACATCAGAACACAATGGATTTATGTCAAAGGCTCAACTGTTTGAAGAGTGTCCATTTCTTTTGAAGAGACCTTGCTGCTGGCTGATGTCCAGATACCATGGAAAATCTACTTCCCTCCATGCAATCTGGAGTTCTGGATAGAGCTAAATTAAAAACTAAAGAGCCCTTTTGCCATCACATTGGTTTTTATTTAAGCAGCACCTCATAGGATCAGATTATCAGAACTGTCAGTGGGTGCAGCACACAGATTTGGGGCTTGTCAAGGGGGAGAGCAAACCAGAATAACC
This sequence comes from Porphyrio hochstetteri, assembly GCA_020800305.1. NCBI lineage: Eukaryota > Metazoa > Chordata > Aves > Gruiformes > Rallidae > Porphyrio > Porphyrio hochstetteri. The sequence continues at coordinate 2,855,289 of CM036925.1, forward strand.
CTGCTCAGCCCCGCTTGCATGATGATCTGACTGCAAAGAAAGTTGCTGTATTTTGGATAGTAGGTGCATTAGCAAAACATGCTAATGATTTGAGGCTATAGTGATCCTTACTGCAGGGTAGCCCCTGTACTGGGCACATGGGGACAGGTTTTGTCTTTAATCCCATGTAAATGTTCTCAAATCCATCCTGCAGATAGATGTGGCTTCCTCAGACCCTGGAAAATCAGTGTTCCATCTCTGCCTGCATCTCTAAGGTGTAATAAATGATCAATAATGCTGAAAAACATCACATCTAACAATATTTTGGATGCTGCTCACCAGTGATGCGGCTGCTGCACTGAAGTGGGTACAGACCTGCAGTTACGTGACTACTGCTGCCTCTCCCCAGCTTGGGAGTGGGCAGCCCTCAGCAGTCTCTCGTCCCCCGGGGTGTTTTACTGCCTGTAACCACTATTTATTTTGGCAGAGAGTCACATAAACAGGACCATTCACATCATTATTTGTCCCAGCTTGCCAGTGCCGTCATGCCTCTGTAAGAAAGGTTCTAGAGAAGCTCGAACTGATGTTTACAGTGGATGGAATCTCTCCAAAAAGCAGTTGTTTAAGAAAAAAGAAAGATGAGAAATCTAGCAACTTGCTGGTACCCACAACCCTCACATGGCCCCGTGTCGCTGCACTGCTGCTGTGTGCTGGGAGCCAACCTGGGGCTCCTTCTCCATCCTGGAACGCTGCCTCCCCAAAGACCGAGATTAACCAGACCGCTGGGGTTTTTCTGCTGTTGGAAAGCAGGCTTGTTCTTCGACACCTTCTTTTAAGCTGTGACTTTAGGGTATGCTGAAACAGCAAGAGCTGAAACACCCTGAGTGCACCTTCTTCTTGCTGCCGTGGGTGTCATCTGCTCCAGCCGAGCACCCTTTGGGCTTCCCCGGCTGAAACCCCCTCCGTGCGCAGCTGGGCTGGGGGCTCTCCCGCCGGTCCCGCTCTGGGATCCCCTGCAGCAGGGGACCGAGGGAGCGGGGATGTCCCCCGCCCCAGCTCCCGGAGCGGCTCCGGGCGCGCCGTGCGCGGTCGCCCCGGGAGGTGGCGCTGGAGCCCCGCTGGTCCCGGCTCCCCTCTCCGCTCCCAGCTCCCTCCACCCCTGGTCCCGGCTCCCCTCGAGGGTCCCCGCTCTCCCCTCGGGTCCCCTCTCCGCCGCCGGTCCCCTCTCTCCCCGCAGTCCGGGCGCCCCCAGCCCGCCCGTTGCAGAGCGCTGTTGGCAGAGGGATGGGGGTCTAGGTGGGAACAAGCCCCCGGGGTGGGAACGGGCCCCCAGGGTGGGAACAAGCCCCCGGGGTGGGAACAAGCCCCCTTTCTCAACGTCCCCTCTGGCTCAGCACTTTCCCCCCACCGCGCTCATCGCATTTCTTCTTCTTGGACAGGACCCTAATAAACGCTGGTTGTGGGGGAAAGAACTCCGGGCAAGTCCAAATATTTGGGAAATATTGGGGAAATATTTGGGAAACACTCAGGCAAAATATTTGGCAAATACTTGGGCAAAATATTTGCTAAATATGTCAGCGAAAGACAGGATAGAGACTATTCAAAGGGGATGCAGCGTAAGAAGCGGTACCTGGAATAAAAAAGGAATAGGAGCTCGGGAACTGCAGATGATGCTCCCCCGTGCTGCTGTTTTGGCTTTTTAAATTCCGATCTCTCAAATTAGTTCTCAAACCTCAAATCCACGATTGTGCTGCGGAGGCTGCGCAGGGCTGATGTGACCCCCGAGGGGAGCCCTACGAGCCTTCACGTGGTTTACCCTCAGTTTACTCACACCTCGCGTCGTTGGGTAAGCGCAGCCGCTTCCTCGCTTTATTTCTTTGTCCTTTAAGAGAGAGAGGGGGATGCTTTTTACTTGTTCTGTATTTCAGAGCATCTGACTTCTGCTTTGCTCTCATTAAAAATGGGGCCAGACAAATTAATTGCAGCCGTAAACATTATTTTTACAACGGAATATGGTTTAGTAGAGGACAGGAACGGTTGGACTCAACGATCTTAAATGTCTTTTCCAACCTTGTGGCTCCGTGATTCTGTGAATATTTATATTGCCACAAGGGTTGTTCGGGTTCAGGGCAGCAGACTTAAAAAACCCCATCTTCCCTGCCCTGCGGAGCCCAAAATACTTAATTAAGAGAGATAAGGCAGGACAAGTAAAAAGAAGACAAAGCTCCTCTTGCTTTGAACCACCTCTAGGGAGCAGGACTTGGCAAAGGAAAAGAGAGGCTGTAAAGCTGTAATAATAATAATAATGATAATGAATTGTATTTATAAAGCATCCCCTAACGGCTCTGGATGCTATACAATGATTTGAAATACAATTGAAAGCAACAACAATTAGGAAGCCAAATGAGAGGCCAAATAAGGAAGTGTTGTAAAAATAAAGGTGTCTTTTACAGTCGCTGCTGGGATTTCAGATCTGCTGGTCGGGGGCTCTTTGGAGAAGGGAAGCAGAGAAGATGTCCAGCCAGGACACACGCTTTGTTCCCCGCCTGCTTTCCCAGTGCTCCGAACCAAAAGCCTCCAACTTTTCTTCCCTGGGCTCGGAGATAACAGAGTTTTGGTTAGAAAGAGTAAATCCCATTTTAAAGGCCGGTTTGCGTGTTTATGCTTTATTTCCTCTCTGTAGCGCAGCCGGTGCCATTCAAGGCAGCCAAATTTCCTCGCGTTTACATGTCTGGGGTGGCTGTCAGGTTTTTCCGCTCGCCGGGGATAAGGGTAAACACGTGTTTACAGTCGGGTCTGGGAACAAAGGAGGGAAGCGCTCTTGTTCTGCAGAGTCCGGGGAAGTTTGCTCTGCCCTCGGGGGCACACCGGGCCGGGGGAAAGCCGCCCTTCTCGGGGCAGTGATTTAAAGGATGGGGGTGGCTGAGTGAGGGGGTTTCTAACAAAAGGGGTCAGCTGGGGTTTGCAGGATGGGTGGCTGGCTGTGGGGAAGGGTGAGCTTGCCGCTGGTCCTGACAGCGGGATAGAGATGTTGAGGAAACCCCCCCGCTCCCTCCGCTTTGCGCGGCGAGCACCGGCCATCTCTTCTCTCCCCTCCCCGCGGCAGCCGGGAGGAGCCGAGTCCTGGGAGGCCGGTCCCCGGGCTTGATCCCCGGGGTAGGCGCTGCCAGGTCCGGCACCGTCTCCGGCGCTGAGGGCTGGGCTGGCTCCCCGCACGCGTGGGGAGGCGGGGAGGGAGGGCTGCGGGGCGGCGGAGCAGAGCGGGGCGGCGGAGCAGAGCGGGCCGGGCGGTACCGTGCCGGTCAGACCGGGTCGAGCCGTACCGGGCCGGGTTGAGGTGGCTGTGCCATGCCGAGCCGTAGCGGGTCAGGGGTACCGTGACGAAGGGGCCGTAACGTACCAGTGCTGGGATGAGGGGGCCGTGCCCTGCTGAGCCGTGCCGAGCCGAGCCGGGGCAGCTCTGATGGGTCTAGGAGAGCCGAGCCGGGCTGTTCCGAAGCCGAACCGTGACAGGGGCGGTCCAGCTGTGCCCGGGCTGGAACCGGACCAAGCCGTGCCAAATCCGGTCCGCTGCGGTCCGTGCGCCTCGGCTGTTTCGGATCCGGGACTTTCCGAGCCAGAACCGCGCCAAGCCGTGCAGTGCCGAGCCGGGCCAGCTCTGACGGGGCAAGGCCAGCCGAACCGGGCCGGGACAGCCGAGCGGGGGTGGTACGGCTGGGGGATTCGGCTCGGGAAATGTTGGCACGAGTGTGTTAGGGGTGGTCCGGCCGGAGGGGGTGTGCTCTGCTGGGATGGGCACGGGTTGGCACGGGTCGTCTCAGCAGGTGTTGGCACGGGTCGGAGGGGGTCCGGCCGGGGTTTCGGCTCGGGACGTGTTGGCACGGGTCGGTTAGGGGCGGTCGGGCCGAGGGTTGTGCTCTGCTGGGGTTCGTACGGGTTTGGTCGGGATGGCACGGGTCGGGAGGACTCGCACTGGCACGGGTCAGGAGCCTCAGGATGGAAGGGGTTCAGCTCGAAAGGGTGGGTACGGGTCGTGTGTGGGATTTCGGGCCTTGGGCTGTGCTCTGCTGTGGTCGGTATGGGTTTTTTCGGGAGGGCACGGGTTGGCACGGGACAGGTCGGGAGTGCATGGGTTTCGGAGCCGGGCCGTGCCAGGGGTGCGCCAGCTGTGCCGGGGCCAGGACAGGCAAGCCGGGTCGGGCCGTGCCGGGTTTTGCCGGGTGCCAGAGCCGAGCCGGGGACGGGACAGCTCTGACGGGACAAGGGCAGGCGGGCCGGGCCGGAGCCGAACCGGGCAGGGTGTCAAGGCCGTGCCGTTCCGGAGCCAAACTGTGCCAGGGGTGGGCCAGCTTTGATGTGGCCAGGACAGCGGAGCCGGGCCGGGCCGGAACCGAAGCGTGCCAGGGGTGGGCCAGCTTTGCCCAGGCCGGAACCGGGCTGAGCCGGCCCGAGCCGTACTGAGCCGGGCGGTATTGTGCCGAGCTGAGGGGGCGAGCCGTACCGGGCCGTACGGAGCCGGTCCGAGGGGGCAGTGCCGGGCAGAGTGGCCCGGGTCTTTCCCGGCCGTTCCGTGCCGAACCGTACCGGGCCGGGCGGTATCATGTCAAAGTCGCTGTACTGTACCGGGCGGTACCAGTCCAGTCCGAGAAGTACGGCCGGGCCGATGGGGCCGGACTGTGCCGAACGGTACCGTGCCGGGCGGTACCGTGCCGTGCTGTACCGGTCCGACGGGGCCGTGCCGGGCCCAGGGGGCCGGGCAGTATTGTACCGGGACAGGGGCGCCGTGCCGTGCCGGGCGGTACCGTACCGAGGGGCCGGGCCGTGTCAGGCCGTACAATGCCGGGCCGTACCGTGCTGTGCCGCACCGGTCAATACCGTACCCTATCGTGCCAAGGGAGCCGGCTCGTTCCGGGCCGAGGGGGCCGTACCGGGCCGTACCATACCGGCTGTGGGGGGGGGCGGGGCTGCCCGAGGCGGGGGCGGGCGCGGGGGCCGTGCGGCTCGGCAGCGCCCCCTGGCGGGGCGGGGCGCGGCTCGGGCTGCGGCGGCTGCGGGCGGAGCGGGGCGCGGAGCTGAGCGGAGCTGAGCGTAGCGGGGCGGGATGGCGGGCGCCCTGTCGGAGGTGCTGGGCGAGGTGCTGGTTGCCGCGGACGGGGAGGAGGTAGCCGTGTCGGCGCTGGCCGCCCGTGGGGTCTCATTGGTTGGGCTTTACTTCGGCTGTAGCCTCGGCGGCCCCTGCGCGCAGCTCGGCGCCAGCCTGGCCGCTTTCTACGGGCGCTTCAGGGGGGAGGCGGCGGCGGCCGGCGGGCAGCGCCTCGAGATCGTCTTCGTGTCGGCCGAGCAGGAGCAGCAGCAGTGGCAGGAGGCCGTGCGGGCCATGCCCTGGCTGGCGCTGCCCTTCGCCGACAAGCACCGCAAGGTGAGACCGCGGGGCCGGGGGGCCGCGCCCCGGGCTTTGTCTGGGGGCGGCGGGGCTCGGCCGGGCCCCCTCCGAGCGCCGGGGCGGGTCCCGCGTGGCGGCGGGCGCCTGGCGAGGGGTGGGCGCCTTCCAGAAAGTTCCCGGGGGAGCCCGGGGAGGGGAAGGGGGATGGGGGTGGTGATGGGGGGGGTAGCGTCGGTTCCCGTCCCGCGGGACGACGCCGGCTCCTCCGGTTCCCGCGGCATGCGGGCGGGGAAATCCCGCAGGCCCCGTTCCCCGCGGGTGGGGGGGCCCCGGCTTGGGGGTTCGCGGCTTCAGCGGGGCGGTCGGACGGGCACCCACCGGCGGAGCGGGGCGTTGGAGAAGGGCAGCGGCGCGGCGGGCAGCCTCTGCCACGGGAAGTCGCTTCTCTGGGCTGAGTCCTGGGACCTGGGGAGCGACGGCCGCTTAGCCTGGGGGAAGGAGGCCTTGGTGTGGGCCGTGGATGGGGCTCCCGTGGGCTCCGGAGCCGGTTTGGGCACGGAAAGGGGCCGTGGCCTCTACCAGCGGCGAGAGGACGGTGGCTGAGGAGTGAGTTGGACCTTGCTCGCCTGGGAGCTGCTGGCAAAGCCGGCGTGCGAGTTGGTGCGATGCTCTTAGCTATTCGCCTTCGTTTAGCAGCGTGGTGTTACTCCGCAAGTTACAGCCCCTCGTCTGAAGAGCAGAGTTTAATCTAAAAGACGGGTATCAGACAAAAAGCGCTCTGTAAGACCCAGACAGGGAGGAGGGCTGTGAGGGGCAGGAAGGCAAAGGCCGGGCTTCCACATCCCTACCAGCCCTGCAGTCTTGGTTGCTTTAAAAAAACCCCAACCCGTCTTTGCAAACCTAATCTCGGGAAGCTATTGAGTAAGAATTAAAAAGATGGTGCCCCACAGTGCCATTTCTAAACATTTTTCCGCTGAGTGATTGCAGTCTGAAAGCAGCGGCAGGCGTTGGCTTGGCTCTCAGCGGGGATTGGGGTGACGCTGGTACCCCGGGGCTGGGGGGCAGCTGAGCCCACTCGGGCATCCCTTGTGCTTGGGGTCTGTGAGGCAGCCTTGGGATGGGAGGTACGACTGGTCTGTGAACGGCTGCGGCACCATTGGTTAGGCAAGGGAGTTGTTTAAGGAAAAGTTGGCTGTTGTCTGGCTGCGCTGTGTGATGTCCCCTCTGCTGAGACGATGTAACTGGTTTGAAACTCGGATTCTGATTTTTTGCATGTTTTCTTGGGGAGGGGGAGCGTGTGTTTTGTTGCTAAGCCCCCTGCTTCTGCAAAAGCTCCTTCTGTTCAAAGCCATGCACCTGGATGCTGCTGCTGAAGGCCCCCAGTTTGCACCTTTGAAGTCCAGGTGGGAACTTGTAGGAAGGGTTCGTGGCTTGGAGCCTGAAATCAGTTTAATTAACAAGGGGAGTTGCAACAGAAGCGTCATCCTTCAGAGAAACTACAGTTTAATTTCACTTTCTTTAACACCAAACTAAACAGGAGCATGACAAGATTGTGGTTCTAATTAGTCACTGGCCATTTCCCTACAGAACATTTCAGATTATTGAGGTGGTAGGACATTTCACTTGCCATATTTGCTTTAGAAATTCCACTGCAGCCTAGTTAAGTGGTTGGGAAATTGTAGAAGTGGAAGGTGGCATTAATTGTACATGCCGGCCAATGCTTCCATCTATTAGATTGCAAGAAAACATGAAATAAAAAGATTATGGGGGTCTTAAACTCTTATTCCAAGAAGCCCTGAGTTAAATTCAGGATTATTTTTGTGCGGAGTGTAAAGTAATTGAAGCTCGTGCTGTATATTTTCAAAACTAAGCAGATGTGGTGTGGCTTTGGAGGAAGCTTAATCTAGGGATAACAGAGAACCTATTTGTAAGTTGTAAGGGCAATTATGTCAGGATATCGGATTTCTAAACAGGAGATTTATAACCTGTAGTTCAGGCAGTTGGAAGTTTCCTTGTATAATAGGCTGATTTTTACATAGTCAGGTTAATGACCTGAGTCTGCAGAAAAGCACAAACTTTCTATTTTTCAAAAGCATGCCAGTGAGAGCTGGGGATGTCTAGCATATGTTCAGTACCTCGCAGGCTTAATTTGATTAAAAACAAAAGCATTAGAAAAATGTAGGCAGTCCTTCTGAGCTATGGTTCCTTTGAGCTAGAGGCTGCTCCTAAACCCAACGCCAGACAAGCCCCAGAGAGTGGTACAGATTTATGGGGAGAAGGGGTCTTACAGATACACAATAGAGATTGAGCCAGTGGTGGGATTGTTGGGCTGGGAGCTGAGCTCTGTCCCTGAGCTCTCAGCCTGCAGAGAGGCTGCAGAGCCTCTGTCCTTGGAGGTGGCAGGATTTGACCGACTGGGTCTCATGTTGGTGACTGCAGGACCAAAGACCTCCAGAGGTCCTGTCCAGCCAACGCTTCCCTTCCCATAGGTTAATTTATCTGCTGAGGTTGCAAAAGCTTTGGGGTGAGGTGACTTCCTATCCCGTGTTGCCTGTAGCATCCCTTCTGTCGCTTGGAATTACTGAATAATGTGGCTATTATGGTCCTGGTTTCCTGCTGAAACTTTTATCAGCATGCCCTGTGTCTTTCTCTGGAGTACTGAGTGGGTTTTTTTATGTTTCTCCCACTTCCAAAGCCTGGGTGTTGAATGTTGATAAATCCTAACAGCCAGGCTCCTTTTTGGGCTATACAGAAAAGTTCCCACAGTCCTAAAAGTGAAACAGCATCTTACTCTCATGGCTGCTGGTGAAAGTGGTCTGGGTTGTCAAAGAAAACAACCACTCTTCGTTGAATGTCTGGGTAACTGAATAATGCCAGGGTGCAGTTACTGAGAGCACAACAGCCTGTGCGTCTTGCAAGAGCTGCTTGAATTTGGGTAACTTTAGCAATATAGCAATTTCTGTCTCCAAACCAGTAATAAAAGAAAGCAGTACAAGTCAGCAAACATCTGGACGTGGGAAAAGCCTTTGATTAATGAAGAGGGTGGCATTGTGCCTCCATCAGAGCCACAGCCAGCTGCATTATTTGGTGGGGGTTTTTTTAAAGAACCAAACTGTATCATGCCAAATGAGATTGGAGGCTGTTAACTCATGATTCACATTCCTCAATCAAGCTCTCCAGATTTGGGTAGCTATATGCAGCTGTTGGTAATTGATTTGTCTTCTGATAATGCCTGGTGCTGCTGAGCAGAACATGGGGGAAGAGATGTTGCTTCGTGTCTTTGTTTCGTTTGGGGTTTTTGGTTTAACATCACCCTGTTGTTAGCTCTTTGCACGAACAGCTGCTGGAGTTCTGGAGGGTTGATTTAATCACAGCCTTAATTCCCCATCGCTACTGAGAACCTCCCTAATGTAAACAGCCCCCATCTGTCTACGTGCCCCGATGTCTGGTGGGGCAGCACCCTCCCTGCTATCAGGAAGACCCCAGAATTCTGGTGAGCTCTGGACCATCTCTGCTGCAGAGTCTTACCTACGCTCAGGGTGAATTTGGGTGCTCTTTGAGGGTGTATGGCACGCAGCCTTTTGGAGGAGGGCAAGGCCGTGCTGTCCCGTTGCGCTGTGTTGCTGCCGGACATCTCAGTCATTTCTACTAAAAGAAAAACAAATACATTGGCCACATTCTCCACAGAGCTGTTTATTTTCCCATGCTTTTGTTTTCCTTGTTACTTACTTGGCCTGGTCATCTTCCTCATTCTTTTTAATCTTGACTTCTCTAATTAAGCTCGCTGGGTGCAGTCACGCAGCACCGTGGCGGTGTGGGGCCTGTGCTTTGCCTCTTGTTTGGTGTTCACTTTCTGTTGGTTTTAATGCATCTTCCTGAGTGTTGCCCAGATTTTTCTCAGGGTGGCAAACCAGTTTCTACTGGAGCTGAAAGACTTCTGCTCTGGTTTTAAATAAATGCAAAACACGTTGATGCTGTTGCTGTGACGGTTCAGTCAAGTGTATGAAAATGGTTTGAGGATTTCTCTTTGCTCGTGCTGGTAAAATACAGTTTGGCTGGGACAGTGTGGTTTTGCTTTACCTTAAGGGTTGGATCTCATAGGGGTTGGAAGGGACCTCAAGAGATCATCAGGTCCAACCCCCTGCCAAAGCAGCTCCCTAACTCATATTGCACAGGTCGGCATCCAGACGAGTCTTGAATATCTCCAGAGATGGAGACTCCACACCCCCCTGGGCAGCCTGTCCCAGGGCTCCCTCACCCTCACTGGGGAAAAGTTCTTCCTATACTCTAACTTGCAGCCATTGTCCCTTGTCCTGTCCCCACAGACACTGAAAAGGGGCTGGCCATTTCCTCCTGCATCCCATACTTAAGATATTTATAAACATTAATTAGGTCCCCCCTTAGTCTTCTTTTCTCCAGGCTGAACAGTCCCAGCTCACTCAGCCTTTCCTCACAGGGGAGATGCTCCAGGCCCTTCATCACCTTTGTAGCCCCTCCTCTGGACTCTTTCCAGGAGATCCCTCTCTTTTCTATACTAGGGAGCCCAGAACTGGACACAGTACTCCATCTGTACACCCTGTGTGTATATTTTCTGCCCCATTCACCCAAAACGTGTCCTTTGCTGAATTGTGTAGCAGAGGCACGTGGTTTTTCTCTGTGTGTGAAGACGATGTCTGTTCTGTCTCACCCTGAGGAGGGGGAAGGGACCAAGTCGGTAGTTTTGGGTTTTGTGGTTTTAGTGGTTTGGCTGCTCTGGTAGGTGATCCAAGTTGGATGAGGGTAGAACAACCCCCCTTCTGTGCTGGGGGTAGGTCTTCCTCAGCCCTGCAAATAAAACAGTGGTCTTAAGATGGGGTAAAACGCAACAAACCTCTTGCTTGTTGTCAGATATCTCAGTGAAGGCTTTTACAAAAAATACCCACTCATTCTTTTTAACTGGTCTTCTCTGTTCCCCCACATCTTCCCAACAAAATGGCATTTTCTTTCCTTCTGCCCAAGAAGATCATCTCCTGTGGGTGCCTCTCCTCATACAACATATGGTACTAGTCTTGTAGGTAGAGTTTGTGTGAGAAACTGGGGGGAGAAGGTAGAAATGTCATTAAATTAGGCTGTATTTTGGGTGGTTTTCAGGGGGGACACCTCAAAACCTTGATTATGGTTTAAGATACACCCTAATTTTCAGGGACTTGTGATTTTTCTGTTTGAAATTGCCATCTGCTGAGATCTGGGAGGCGAGTGGTCAGCACAGATGTGGGATTTGTGTAACAGAAAATTCTGTAAATCACTTGAAGCAGCTTTTGAGTTTCATCATATCAAAATATCTAGGTAATCGCTTTCAGCTGTATTCCTGACTTTGTATTTCTGGGGTGGGAATGTATATGAAATCTTTGGCTTGCAGAGATGTAGATTTGAAAAATATGGTCTTTTCATGACATAAGGCTATTGAGTAAGAAGCGAGGCATTAGCAGCACCAGCAGAGCCTTTGCTTTGAAACTTGCTGGTTCTGAAACATAAGAATGGGGAGCTGTATGAAAGGAGCAGAGAGAAGCCTGCGTGCTGTTTTTCATTGTGGCATCTTAATCCAGATGCTGAGATGAAAACGTTCATTTAAAAAGGCAGGGTTGACAATTTCATTTGTTACTCTCAGGTTGCAGAACCTAAGCAAAGCAGCTTTTTACTTTGTGAAGTGATCGGTGTGCAGTTCTTCTCCCAGAAATGCCTTCTTTTAGGAGCTGGACATGTAGCAGCTTTACAAAAGAAGGGACAAAATAACAGAGTGTTTTTCTGTGTGATTTTGGAGAACTACAACAGTGAACTTCCATTGTGACTGAGGCTTAAGCATTCAGCGTTTCCACATCGTTCAGAGGACGTGGAAGTCAAAACATTCTGTAATTCTCGTTGTTGTTGTTGATGCTGCTTTTCCAGATAATTTCTGAGTGTATTTTATGCAGCTCTGCAGTGACCCTCCATGCAATTAGCAGTCGTCTCTGGTGCCAGGACCCTAATCCCTCAGCACAATCCAGGAAGCAGTCCCTGCTCTCAGCAGACAGCCAGTCTGGGGACTGTGTCCTGGTCCTGCAGTAGCTGCAAAAACATCACCGGCATCCTTGGAGGTTGGATTTCCCTGTGTATCCAAACTGTGGCCTGCCTGAGCACTTTCCCTGGGGGAGAATTAGTATTTTAAATGTCTTGCTGATGTGTCATCGGCTGTGCTGTTTATTGCATCCTTCAGGCAGTAATTGAGGACCTGCTCTGAAAGTCCTTGGAGATCTTTCCATCATCAAACCCTCCCAGCTCCATGGTAGGGAGAAGTCAGGGGGCTTTTTGCTGAACACACAGAGTTGGGTTTTGGGCTGGGCTCTCCCAAAAACTGCCATCAGGTGTGTGTGCCTTCAGATGGTGGCTTCTTCAGGGTGGTTTGATGGTGGTTTAGTCTGAAACACAGTAAGCTGGCTGCTTGCACCGTTGCCCGTAGGTATTTCCTAGTACTGCATGAAATCCATTGTTAGCAGGTACGGGTTTGGAGAGAGTCCAGGGAGTGTTGTGAAGCCTTTTTTTTGATCCTTTCTCATGGACACAGCTTTAATGTTTCAAAGCAGCTCGTGGTAGGGTTAGCTCATGCTGCTGGGGTAGGGTTTCACTTCTCCCGAATCGCATCTGGATAGAGTGCTCTGTTTTGCATTCCTGTTTCTTTCAGCAACGCTCCCAGCATGGAAGTTGGGGTATGGTTTTAATCTAAGCCCAGTCAGAAGATATTGCACTTCATGGGGATCAGACCAGTGGGATTCTTGCCCCAGCCCCATGCACCCTCCTCCCTGACCAGGCAGATTTCAACGTAGCGCTCGTCTGTTCCTCGTTGCTGGAGTTTTGATGGGAGATGTAGGGCTGAACTCTCTGAATTCAAGAAAACAGGTTTGAGCTGCGCTTGCCTCAGCATTTGCTTGGTGAGAAGCTTGTTGGTGTGTGCGGATTGCTGCCGCCTCCTCCTCCTCTTTCTTCTTCCCCTCCCACTTTTTATCAAGGGAGCAAGTTCCAAGCAAAATATTCCAAAGTGATATTTAATTACTCCTTAAAATGCAACTATTTGTCTTATCAGCCATGTGGATTTCTGTTTGCTGCTTTGATTTGACAGTTAGTAGTTTGTCATTTTTAAAAAGCTTACACACTCCAGGAATCTGTGATTTTTAGGCTTTTGAAAGTAGAGCTGTTGAATTAACTGCAGCTTTGAACTGCTCACAGATAATTTCAGGCCCCCCGCTTTCAGCAAATAACGAGCTGACTCCTGAGCTTTCAGGCTGGGTTGAATACTGAATTTTCACCACTTTATAGCTGTTTGTCTTCTCTAAACCAGCTCTGTGGCACATCACAGGGTAATGCATGATACATTTGAAACGTTTTGCTAGACAGATCGCTGGGCTTGTGCCATCTCTGGATAATGACAGCTACGAGAAGGTCGGGGGGAGTAGTGCAAGCATGGGGAGAGTGCTTGAATTAATGTGTCTTGGGCTCTGTGCACGTCAGTTCCCCTCGGGTTGGGGACTGGGGGTGTGCTTTTGCCCTCTCTGCTGGGCAGCTTCCTCTGTGCTGGCTGGGGCTGCTGCTTCTCTGCAGGCGTAAAACAGAGTTAAGAGTGAAATCTGTAGGTCGTAAAGTAAAGATGTGGCCAGTGGAGAAACTGGGAGAGGGATGAATTGACAAATAAACAAATAGACACATTAAATTCTCTCATGGGGAAGCGAGTTAGGGAAGTGTTTTGTATTACAACGTCTTGTGTGATAGCTGATCACGTTTTCATCATCTCAGTTCTCCAAAGAAAATGTAGTGTGTTATTGATTTGGCTGAGAGTGCAGACTATTAGTGGGAGGGTGGAAGTAAGAAGATGCAGGGATGGTTTCTGCATACTCTCACGTCTGTCTTTCAACATCGCAAACGATGGCAACCGACAATTAGTATGTGAAGAATTTGCTGCCTTTACTGTGAGTGACTGCTTTGGTTGCATCAGGGCGTTAGTGGAGCTTTTGCAGGGAGTTCACCCCCCTGCCTTGGAGCCCCTCTGGCCTCAGAAGGAAGCGATGGGAGCTCCCCAGTGAGGCATGGGGAGTTTGGGGGCGGAGGGGGATGCTGGCTCCCTGCCCGAGCAGGGAGGTGAGTGCTGGGCTCAGAGCCTGAACGCCGGGAGAGTCTGGTTCATAAAGGGTGCACTTCAAGGATAGGTGCCATCACAACCACAGAGACCAGGAATGCTGCTTCGGCGGGTGGGGGTGGAGGGAGAGCATCGGGGTGCGGGGAGGCAAACCCAGGGTAGAGCAAAGTGGGAAGCCAAAGGACTGCAGTGAGTATGGCAGCGGGGTGGCTGGGGGCAAGGCTCGACAGCCAATTTGGGTAAGCAAAATGCTGTCACAGCAGGGTGGTGTGAGGGGTTGCTGTGCCTGTTTTGCACCCGAGAAGATTGGCAGCAGTTGAAGCTGTCCTGCCCAGCCAAGGAGAGAGACTCCGCCATCCTCTGGCAGCATTTTGTCAGTCTTTGCAACTGCAGCTAAATCAAACTTGGCTTTAAAATATTTTAACAGTGAAAGGGTGCAAAGGTCCCTATTTAAAATGAATTTGACAGGAGTTACCAGATCTGTTATTTCATGTCTGAGGTATACAAAAATAGTGGGTGGCATCCTCAGGCAGGGGCTCGGTGTGGCTGGCCCCTGGGGATGAGGGGTGCAGCTGGTGGGGGGGGTCAGCTCCCAGCAGGCAAGATCTCTGCAAGGCTGGGCTCTGACAGCTGAGAAGGGAGCTTTGTTTTATGTTTCAGTGCAAGGATTTAAGAATCTGGGTGAGAATTAGGTAATGTTTGCAGAAGAGAGTAGAAGGCAACTGAAATGAATCGCAACTGCGTGAGCGAGCCGAAGAGAGAAATTCTACTTCTCCTTCGTTCCCAGGAGATTCCCAATGGAGAGATGAAGTCATGGCCATTACTTCATTAGCGTTAACTCAGGATGCTGACAAATGAGCTCTCTTGATTTGTGTTGGGCCAGCTGAAGAGAGCACCGCGCCGGCTCTCTCCCTGAGCCTCGGCAGTCGCTGCCCTTGCCACGGTGCTGGCAGAAGCACACGCCAACTCCCCGGCCGTGCTGATTCAGCTCAGCTTTTTCCTTTGAACTGCCACCGCTTCGCCCAGCGTGCCAGCTCCGAGCTGGCTTCTACAGAGCCCTGCTGTGAGGAAGGCAGCTGCCAAGAGATGGGCGGACGGACGAGTGTGAGCAGCAGCCTTGTACTCGCCAGAACCTTCTCCATCAACGCCCCAGCCCGTGCCCAGCGTGGGGAACGCTAATGGTACCCAGTGGTCCCGGCTCTGCTTCCAGAGCAAACAGGGGGGTGTAGGATCTCACCCTCACAGTGTTGCTGTGGGATTCCCTTTTGGAAAAAGTGTGAAATTTATTGCAATATGTGCTGAGGATCTTATGGCGGATCTGAGCTGCTAAACCCTCTAAACCTGAGCCCACAGCTTCATTGACAGGGCCTCTCACTTTGCTCTGCTCCAAGCTTATGGTTTCACTGCTCCAATATTTTTCCATACATGGAAGCATTCCTGCCCCAGCCTGGGCTAATCCTGACATGCCACTGCATCTGGATGTTAGCTCATTTCTTGCAGCTGACACTGTGCAAAGGCAGATGTCTGAACTTACTTTTGTTTAAATAGATTTAATTCCGCTGGTCAAAGTCTCACCCTGCAGGTAAGGAGGGGAGGAATAAAAAAAAGAGGTGGTTTTCCATTTTATTCACCCCCCAGGGCTGTTGGGTGGGTGAATTTTGTCCCTATGCTTTGTGAATCTGTAGTATTTAAATTGCAGAGGGGTACAAACCATGTTTTTTTGTCTCCTGAACCTCTGTCCTTGCTGTGGCTCAGTCAGCAGAAGAGCTCTTGCCTGCCTGTCCTGTTGGATCGTGCTCCCAGCCTCTCCCCTCTTCGGAGGCTCCATGTTGGGGTGTGTTTGGTACCTGGGTGAGGTTGGGCACCGCTGTGCTCTTGCAGCTGAGCCGAATGCTTCCGTTGTACTGGAGAATGAGATGTTTGTGCTGGTGAGCTGGTGTCTGAGCCGGGGGGCTGTTGGTAATCCCTTCCATGCTGGGTGGGTTGTAGGTTTAATTAAATGCCTGTGAGGTGCTCTACAATCCTCTGCTGAAAGGCCCCATATAAGGGTGATGCCTTTGAGTAAAAGCTGGAGACCTCTCCCACCCGTTGGGAAAGAGTTGGAGCTAAAAAAGTAAGACCCAAGCGGTTTAATGTGAACAGACGTCAGTTCTCCCCCACTTTGATAGCTCAAAAAGGATTATTCTGCCTCTCTCAAAAAAAAGGAGAACCACAGTGATTGTATTAGTGTTGCCAGGGATCTCTGCTCCATCCCCTCTGTTTGCTGCTAGTTAAAAGCTTGGCACACTGGGCTGGAGGTGTGCACAAGGAGCTTTGGTTGGGGGCTGTGGCTGCTGTGTTTGCAGCTCAGCATCCTTTTGCCTGGGAGTCCAGGACGCACCATGGGTCCCAGTCCATCCCATCCTCTCTTTGCTGGCCACTGCTGCGGTGTGTGGGAGCATGGTGACTTGAACTGAACCAGGAGGAAGACAGCAAGGGTAGAATAGGTTTCGAATGAACCCAGGCAGGCGATGGTGTGGGAAGGACACCAGGTTTGCTGTGGAACCTGTGAAGTGGAAGAAGTTGCCTTCCTGTGACTTCAGCCCCCAAGAAGCAAATGAGTCCAGGAGCCACTGGGACCTGTGGTGCTTCTGGCCTCTCTGTTCACCCCTCCAAATGCAGCCTGGGGTCTGGGTGGTCCTGGCACGTGCACTTGGGAATGACAGGATTTCAGCATCAGACAGGTCACCAGGGTGTTAGAAACGTGGTTTTATTTCCTCCCTCTCCCTGCACCTGTGTGTTTTTGACTGCTGTTCTGACACTCAGACACCAGGCTACGAATCCTGCCTTGCCAGTACTGCCTGGATGTTTAGCTTGTAGGAATGCTCTTCGTTTATCAACTGCTAGCTGGTGTTTTAAGAGGGCAGGGAGCTATGCTTATTGCCTTCTGAGCAGCTGATGTGACTCTACAAGCTTATTTTTCAGGGTGTTCCCTTTTTAATTCTGGTTTGTGGCTGTAGGACAGAGGTTGGATTGCTGTTACATTACAGGCTGTTTCTAACGAGCTCTTCCCTGTAATTTCTGTGCTCAGGAGCTTTGCAGATGACTGTGTGCATTAGGGAAGTTCTGCTGTCTTTGTCCAGGCAGGGAAACTGAGGCAAGAGGAGTCTGGGGGCTGGATGAGTGACCAGAGTGGGGCTCCACAGCTGACACTGCTGGGATTCCCTGCTCCCAGTATCCTGGGAGTGTTCCTGTTTACCAGCCCCATGCAGCACATGAAGTTGAGCCCCTGGTCTTGCTCAGCTTCCCTGCCTGCCACTGCCTCTGCTGCAGCCGTTGCCCCCCGCTGCTGCCGCGCTGTGCGCTTCCAAAATCGGTTCGTTCCAGGGTTAGAAAAGACCCATTTTTGTGTCCTAAGCACTGGATTTCACAGATATAGAAGGGGAAAGGTCTTAATGTCAGCACCTTGATCTGCTAATCTGAAAGCATGGGAAGTTTTTCCTAGCAAATCTTCATTTGCTGCCTGGCTTTCTCAATGCAAGCTTGAGCATATAGACACTTTACTCCTACAGCGGGGTCGTAGCAGCTGGATACCTCCCACCAAGATTCCTGATAACTTTGGTCTGATGCTGGCAGGGACACGCAGCAATAAATTAAATGAGATGGGGAGTTTGAGAGAGCAGCACAGATGGTGGAAACCAAGGGCAGGGACCACTTAAGTGCTAACGTATGGCACGGCTTTGGCTCCTTTCTGCTTCTAAAGGAATGGAAAAAGCTAGGGGCTGCTGCACCAGCAATTTTGCCTCCCCCTTGTCTTCAAAGACCCGCTGGCCACCTCTGTTGCAATGCTTTCTTGACAATTAAGAAAGGATCGTCCTGTCTGTGCTGCCTGCCAGTGTGGCGATGCCCTTCGTGCCTTTTCTGTCCTCCACTTGAGCACTCAGAGACTTTGGTTTTCTGCTTTCTTGGCAAACCCTGGGAAAGCTGACTGTTAAATGAGATTTCTTGAATCTTTGTAGGTCCTTCACTTTTTTACCTCCTTAGATGTGACCTGCTTTAGGTTTCGTTTAGCTGTGGAGATTCAAATAGAACAGTTTATCATTCCCTTCCCCACCTCTGTCCTATGTTAATGCACTGTGCCTTTGACTGATGTTTTAATTACTGTGCGTGACAGGAGCATCCAAGGCCCCACTTGACAGAAGTTGTTTACCATGTAGGTGGTGCACAAAGTAGATGTCTGCCACCCCAGTCGCTCCCAGGACAGGTTTTTGCCTAGAGAGGCAGTTTTCAAGCCAGTTCATTGCCATGTTGTGAAGCAGAAGGGTAGGTGGCTGTCCCTGCCTTTCCCTGCGGGCACATCCCTGGTGGCTGGATGGGGAAAGTGGCTCTTGAGGCTGGAAGAGGTGATGTGGTAGGGTAGGGAGAGCTGCCTGGGTGAGGTGGGGGATGGATGGATGGAGAGCTGCAAGGACCGGGCTGGAGAGAGCAGTGGTGCCTTGCCTGGAAAGTCACTTTGCTCCAAGCAGCCCAGCCTTGAATTGCAGGACAGCTCCAGATTTTGCTCCTTTCTAAAAATGAAACACCCTGTGAGCCCTACGTGTTCTGTGTTGCATGTTGGCTGGGGCTGGCTGAGTGACAGCCCTGTGTCGGGCTGCATCCAGCATCCTGGTGTGATGTTTTCCTCCATGAGTGTTTACTGCAGTCTTCACAGCTGAAAAAGTGGAGTCATCTGCATAAAACCCAGTAACTCTCCAGGTTAAGAGGCCACAGAAAGCCACCTCTGTCTGTGGCTATCCCTTTAATTATTACAGTAACAGCTCCAGGCAGAGCTTACAGCCTCACCTGGAGCTCAAGGTCTGTTGTGCTGGTCCCTGTTCAAACCACTGCATGAGAAAGACATGGTCCTTGTCCTACAGTTGGCTATCTAAGGAAACATCCCCCTCGTGCTGTGGGGAGAAGGTGGGTGACTCAGGCACAGTGACAAGCCAGGCTGGTGGAGATGCCTCTGTGCCTTGCAGGCACAGAGGCTTAGGATCTGGAAGGCAAAGGCAAGCAGAGGCCTTGTTCATGGCTATGCCCTGCATGAGGTGGTGATGCACTCTGTGTGGCTTGCAGAGCTCTTCCCTGCCAGCAGCTGGTCCTTTGTTTCATCCTCATGGCTACTTCTTCCCGGTGGCTTGGTAGGAGCCCTGGCTGTGCTCGACTTCCCCACAGCTGCCCATCTCTTTTCTGCAGCAGCTGGAGGTACATTTACATGACATGGAAGTGTCCTGCTGGCCTTCACGCTGAGATTTGACAGCTCCACCTCCTTTATGCCAGAGCATTTATTGAGGCCACCCTCATGCAGCTGGGATGTGCTAGGCTGCTCAGAGGGGAGAGGACAAAAACCAACAGGTGGAAGTTTGTTATTTGGATTCATTATCTATCCCAAATCAACTGACTGGGTTGGGTTGGTGGGTTAAACCAATGTTAAAACATGTTGAAAGCTTGGGGCTGGGCATCCACCTGCCTGGGTACGGGGTGCCCATCACCCTGATGTCAGTGTGCAGAGTTCACATGCCTCCTTTCAGTCTTCATGATGCTGCTTTATCTTCTTGGGGCTTGAAACCAGAGATGGGATTTACACCTGGCATATGGCTGAGTGGGGAATAGATCCTATTGAATCCACTTATCTGTGGTAGCTGCCATCTCTGTCTGAGCCCATCTCTGGCTGAGCCCATCTCCAGCTGCTTCTTCCCCTTGGCTCCTGAGAGCCAGAGTGAGGATTATCCAGAACAAATCTTGTTACCCAGCTGCTTCCGTGACAGAGTCCTGCTGGACACAGGGATGCCCCAGCACCCCCGGCAGCGAAGGAGTCGCAGGACAGGAGTGCCACACAGGACATAAATCACCTCGCTGTTTGCAGATGATGTCATGGGTGAAGATCAGGGATTTTTAGGGTTTCTTTGCCAGAAAGTGGCAACATTCATTGCCAGGCTTCATAGTGAAGAGTTCGAAGTTGTGATTCATCCCTCAATTCATGGCTTAAGTATGTGGTGGTAAAGCTGGGAAAATCTGTGTTTCCTCTTAGAGAGCTGAGAAGCCCTTAGGTGCAGCAGTGACTATTTTACTGAGTTGAGACTGAAATGCAGAGCTCTCAGAACATGCCAGCTCGTGCCTGTTGTGGGGAAAACTCCAATTGCTTAAATGTCTTTTCATCCTGCCACCCAGAAAAGAAAATAAGGTCAAACCTTGAAAAGAAAAATTCTTGATGTTTATTATTTTTTTGGTCATCTGCTCAAACAGTTGTTCAGGTCTGTGGAGTTGGCTCAGCATGGGCAGTTCTTGGTGAAGGCCCAGGTTTGAGAGGCAGCTCCTGAGAAAGAAGGTGGTGCTTTACTAATGCTCAAACTTCTGGCATTTAGTTTGATCTTCTACTTTTTAATTACTCCAGCAATTAGCAGAGATTATGCCTTGCCTTTGCTGTTCTGTGGGTGCTTCTTGCATGGTGTTTGCTGGCCCTGAGGATAAACCAACCTTGTGCAAAAGTGCGTGCTGGCACTGGAAAGTCGTTGGGTATGTGCATGTGAATCATCACTGTGCTGGTGTTTGCTCTGAACTTCTGCAGCTGGTGGGACAGTGCCTGGCTCAAGCAGCTCGTGTGCCAGATGGTACTGTCCCTGCACCCACCTACAGCCACTCAGTGACACCCAAACAAGAGGCAAAGCCGAGCTGTGCCTGCTGTCTTCTTCCACTTGTTAAGCTGTAACCAGCCCTGCAGTAGTTGAAGACTGGACAGAGCCCACTGGTGACACAGAAGGGACCTCCAGAGCTCATCGGGTCCAACCCCCTGCCAAAGCAGGGTCCCTAGGACAGGTCACACAGGTCAGCATCCAGATGGGTCTGGAATATCTTCACAGAAGGAGACTCCACACCCCCTGGGCAGCCTGTCCCACGGCTCTGTCACCCTCACTGGGGAAAAGTTCTTCCACATATTGGTGCGGAACGTCCTGTGCTCTAACTTGAAGCCATTGCCCCTTGTCCTGTCTCCACAGACCATTGAAAAGAGGGTGGCTATTTCCCCTTGTGTCCCACACTTCAGATATTTATAACCATTAATAAGATCCCCTCTCAGTCTTCTCTTCTCAAGGCTGAACAGCCCCAGCTCACTCAGCCTTTCCTCACAGGGGAGATGCTCCAGGCCCTTCATCATCTTCGTAGCCTCCTCTGGGCTCTCTCCAGGAGATCCCTCTCTTTTCTATACCAGGGAGGCCAGAACTGGACACAACACTCCAGGTGGGGCCTGACCAGGGCAGCATAGAAAGGGTGAAGATCACCTCCTTTGACTGTGGGGTGTTGGTGTGGTGGGAGCATCACCAGAGGGATGCGGGAACGTGAACCCTGTGAAAAGAAATGAAACTCCTTCTGTAGCTGAGCAGATTAGACGCTGTGCCACAGGGGCAGAAGAGGAAAACCCCTGTCTCACATGAGCTTGGGTGGTCACCTACCAGCCTTAATTCCCATGGAGGGGATGTCATGCTCATGCAGAGTGGCCAGACACCTTTGGATATCAAAGTTGGGAACTGCCATTTACTCTTACGTTTTCCTTCTGGCAGAAATGGATAGTGATAGGAGTAGGGGCTGCTGCAGAGGAACAGGGGCTGCTGCAGGGCCTGCTGTTCAGCCCACTGGGTGAATGAACAGGCTCACTCCAGCTTCCCTGTAAAGAGACGCTGAAGAACACCGTGGGGTTTTCCCCTCCTTGCTTAACTAAATGTTACTGAAGAAAATAAGTTTAATCAAGTCCAACCATCTTTGCAGGAGTTGCCATGCTCTTCTCCCCTGCTGTGTTTTCCTTCCCCTCACAGCAAGCACTGTGTTGGCTTGGCCAGCGCTTGCCCCCTGTGTTGGAAGAGCTTTGTTTGCTTGGTGGGCTTGGAAGATCCTGCAGCAGCATCTGAAGAGCAAAATCCCAGTGGTCTGGCTGCCCTCCCTCTGCTCTTCTGCCTGTCACAGCCCAATTTCTGCTCAGGTATGAGCTCTTTTCCATTCTGTTTACGTTCCACTTACCAAATGAGGTTGGAGCCAGACGATTTTTCTGCAGAGGATATAATTTCATTGGAGAGAAGCTGGAGTTTGTAAAACAATCCGTGGGATTAGTGGCACCTTGGCTCCTGCAGGATCTCCCCACCCCCTCCTCGAGTCTTGTTTCTGTTCTTTGAAAGCTGAAATTTCCACTGCTGTTGATGCCCTGCCAGGCACTCTACCAGGGTTACTCTGCCTTGGTTTGCAGTTCAAGAAAACATTGTTCCTTTTCTCCATCATTTGTCAGCAAAATGAGAGGGATGCCTTCCCCACGCTGCCCTGCTGCCTCCAGCACTGGCAGGAGTAGGTGGCCATGGCTGCTCTTCAGACCCACCGTGCTGGAAATGTGAATAAGAGATTTTGGGAAGCTGAAACATTCATGTCCTCAAGAAAGTATACTTCAATGTTTAAAAAACCCCAACCAACAACCCAAAATCTGTTCAGGGTACCAGCAGTTCAAGCGCTCCTCCTCCAAAGCAGGAGTGACCTGAGGACTGCAGAGAGACTCGTAACGTGACAGTTTTATGTTAGTGAAGACTGCTGAAGTCAGAGGTTTTAGGTAAAAAATACAACCTTAGAGCAAGGGCAGCTGCAAAATTCGAGTGGTTTGGGGTCTGCCCAGCTGGAGCCCATGGCAGGTCCTGCCTTTGCTCTCTGCCAAGTATCATAAGGTGGGGATCTGCTTCCTCTGGTACTGCGGATGTGTTGGAGTTTCATCGTGTCTTCCTTGCTTTTAGGATTTGGGCTGACCCTTTAACAGACTGTAGTGTGCAAATTTAAAAAAAAATAGTTTGTTAGAACTTAAACATATATCTCTTTTCCTTTGGAAGGAAAAGAAAGCCCAAGCATAGCTTTCTGCTGCTTCTAAGAGGAGCTGGCTACAGGACAGGCTATTTTCTGATTGCTCCTCCATGTCTGTCACTGTGATTATCTTTCATCTTGGTGATGTGCACCACTTAAGTAGTGTTGGGTGAACTGGTGTGTGTGTCTGCTTCCTATATGTCTGCCTGATTTACCTGACCTCTCATCCCTCCCCTGGCCTTGTCATAATGGAACTACAACAGGTTTTTAGGGTTGGGGGGCGGAAAGGAAACCTGTTTTCCTAGAGAGAACATAGATGGATTTTCAGAGAAAATATATAAGCTGTACTGACAGGAGAACCGGCCGAGCAAGTTAGCGGTGGATTTGAGATGTTAGCTTTGTGGCTTTTGTCTACCAGAGCCTGAGCAGTATTTGATGTGCAGACATGTTTTCAGACATTTCTCATAGAGAAGGTGTTGGCAGGTCTGTTGTTAACACCCTTGCCTTTAGGCCAAACTATTGAAAATTCAAGTTCAGCTTGAATTTCATTTCAATGGCTTGGATGGCTACAATCTGATGGGCTGAAGAATCTTGTCCAACTCCAGCCCTTATTAGGAGCTTAATCTGAAGTGCAGCCAAAGCCAAATAAGGGGGGGGGACAGGCAGTAAAATGGAACAAGAAATGTGCATCCAATTTACAGTATTTCTCTCAGCCTTAATTCAGCCCCCTGTATGCATTACGATGCAGTTTGTAATTATGGGATAACGTTGGTTTTTATCCATGGCATCCTTGCCCTCGCTGCTCAGCCAGGGTGGGCAGTGCTTGGGGGAGGGCAGTGAAGGTGGCCTGAGGTTGTGCACGCAGGACTTGGAGGGGAGAGAGGCAAGTTATGGAAAAATAGCAAGGGGAAAGTGATGGTTAAGGAGGCGGCATTCCTGCTCTGCTTCTGCTGCAGGGCTCGTGTATGGCGCCGGGTAAACTGCTTTTCATGCACAACAAGGGACTTGATTTCCTGGGTCCCCAGGCTGAGGGTTGAGCTGCAGACGTGCCAGGCGCTCCTGCTGCAGATGATCTCGTGGGAAGTTGTATGTCAAACATTTAAAATGCTGCTCAGTGCTATTTATTTTTTAAAAAGGGAGCTGTAGGCTGAATTTGGAAGTGGAAACCCAGAGCTTCTCTGTGCCTCTTTTCTTTGGCTATAAACCAGAGGTGTTGTGAATGTAGCTCTCTAGGATTTTATGAAAGTAAATTCATGATGGTTTGAGGAGTATTGCAGTCTGCAGTGGCAAGGCCCCTTCATTTTTGCCTTGGAGCAGCACATGAAAAGCATGAAGAGGGCTGAGTGCTGCTCACAAACAGCCAGTCAGAAACCAAACCTGAAGAATTCCTCTCTTGTTGAGCATCATCTATTCTTGGCACTAATTGCGTCAGGGCTGTATGCAACACGTGGTATGTGGCCATGCTGTAAAGACCCAATGCAAGTGGACCAGATTAAAGCTGCAGAGAAAAACTTATTTCCAGCACATCTTAGCTCTTCAGGGCTTGGCAACTGTAATATTTTCTCAGTGCAGCCCTTTGGATTTAATATGGGATGAATTACAGGACTGGCAAGTAAGGATTCATGTGCAGATAGGCAGCGCTCTGTAGCAAAGCTCTGTTACCAGGGAGGGCATCAACCGGCTTGATCCTGACTGTGATCATTTGTTTGCTTTCCTGACCTGTAGCAAAAAGCAGGATGGTTTTGGATCATCCAGGAAGGACCTTGTGTTTAGCTCATGGTGCTGACGCCAGACATCTGCTTTTGGCATATCTGAACGTGGGTTTCGTTTGATCTTTAGGTTGGACCAATGTTTTGTGTTGTGAGCTTTGCTTGCAAAATAGCTCCCTGTGTCCATCGAAGAAAGAGGTTGAGGAAGTTATTCTTTCTGTGGTTTTCTGGAACTCTATACCGTCGTCTGTCTCTAAGGAAGATGTGACGCACGATGGCTTTGCAGCTATGCGGCTTGATGGAGAGGCGCCTAGCTGCAGATGCTGTCACAGGGATGCACCAGCAAGAGGTTTGCTAGAGTCCCTCTTCCTTCTCCAGTACCCTTTGGACTTTGTTTCTGCTTATCTCCTTCCCTTCAAAACATGGGTTAGGAGTTGCAAAGCTCTCTGCAGGAGGAGCAGCGTGTTTCATACTGACCTGGCAAGAAGAGCCCCCCATCAAGCCATGCTGTTGGAGGAAGGGCTGTGCTCAGCCATGCCCCTCCGGGGCTCGGCAAGGTTTTGAATGCAGCTCACTTAAATCAGCAGATGTTCTCAGGCATGCATAGGCAAAACCTTGCTCTAATTCACTAATTATAAAAATTCCTGGCAGAAGCTCTGCGTGAGTCAGCTCCAAAAAAATTACTTAGGAAAAAAATAAGTTGATGGTATAAGGCTGACTGTAGTGCACAAGAAGGGAAGCTGGAGGTTCCTGTAAATCCGTTTGGATGTCCAGCTTTAGCCCACCGTGTCCTTGACTGGAGATAGGAGAAGCAGAATGGAGAAAGCCAAGGGGCTTGTCCCGCTCTGCCCGTGGCTCTCTGGAGCTGGCGGTGTGACAGGGGATGGATGGAGTGTGGGGGATGGATGGAAGATTTCCCACTGCTGCAGGTTGCTTGTGCGCAGCCTGGGAGCTGGCACAGCTCAGGTTTGTGAATCAGGGCAAAGCAGCCCCTTCCCTGCCAGCCCTGAGGACAGGAGAGGCAGCTGCCTGCTCGGGGTTGTGCTTGCCTTACACCTTGCACACACCGACCAGCACAGGGAACAGATCTGGACAGGTCTTGAGTTATCTGCAAAGGGTGGTCACAGCACTGTCTCCTAGGGAAGCTGCTGGGGTTTTTTTTTTACCTCTCTTTATAAGCATTGGATTTTATTTTATTTTTGTTATAAAACCCACATAACTAATTTCCCTTGGAATCTTTTGCAGGCGTCTGCTTTGAGTGTGTTTTGGCCTCACTGCCCAGTGCTGGTTTGGAATCCCAGTCCCAGTGGTGGGAAGTTTTTAGAATTAATACCAGTTGTATTTAAAAAATAGAATCACAACGTCTGCCTGAGGGTTTTAAACAAATATCCTTGGCTTTCTGCTTTGCCTGCAAGTAGCCGGTATCCAAAGGGTGTGTAGCTAACAACAGCAGTTCAGCAAGGATGCGGCATCTCCTCTTTGTCAAAAATGAGTTTGTATTTCTTTTCATAACCTAGTGTGCAGCGGGCATGCCTCTGACCCTGCTGCTGTGCCTGGCTGTTCCAGCCTGCTGCAGCAGGCAGGGTAGGTGCCTTTGCATGGTGCTGTGGTGCAGGTTCCCAAGAGAGATGTGAGGCAGCCCCATCAGTGAGTAATTTACAATTAGACCTGGGGAATATGGAGTAGGAAATTATCCAGCCTGGTGCCTCTGGGAATGGATGCATCTTTACGGGGTTGACTTCAGCTGGGTAAAATATATTCAGTTGCACGTAGCACAGACTTGGGCTGAATTTTCTGCCTCCTCTGGCTGCCTTCTCACTTCTGTAGCTGGTTTTAAGATGTGGCTCCCAAAGCAGAAGGTAATTTTTCAGGCTGTAGCACCATCCTTTTGTTCCCAACCTTCCCTTGATTTCCTTTCCAGGATGTCTCTTGTAATACAGCCTCACTGCGCTTCCTCTGCTGCTGTTCTCCCTCACAGACCTGCCGGCACAGGTTCCTGGCAGGGAGGTGAGCATCTCTCCACACTGCTCTGCTGAGGCATCCCCTGCAGACACTGGCATACCTCCCTCTGACAAAACACTTAGTGCAGCCTCTCCAAACTGCCCTGTCTTGCCTGGGAGCGACTGAGAATCCAGGAGGGCCGTTTTCCCAGGAGGAAACAGCTTTGCTGGGGTGAGCAGCGGGCTGTGGTCAGCCCTTCACAGCCACACGCGTTATGGTGACTCCGTTGTTCATGTGCTTCTTAGCAAACTGGTTTTTGGCAGCTCTAAGTTGTCTGCAATATTGTTGCTGTTTTGGTGGGTTTGTTTGGGGTTTGTTTTGAAAATACACCATTTTCTGAGGAGGTTTTAAGAACAGCAGCTCTCTGGTGTCTCCAGAGCAGCAGTGGCAACTGTAGCGCGTGTCGACGGTGGCTATTATAGTCCTTTTGGTCAGCAGCTACAGCTCTTCTCCCTTTGACTTTGGTTACTGTCAGCAATGATGTTTGAACTGGTAGGAAATATCAAAGTATTAGTAAAGAAATGTAAAGAGACCAGAAGACCCAGGGATGGTGGTACCAGCAGGAACACTCAGTGAAGGCAGTTGGGTTAGAAGGTCAGTATAAACACGGCTTTTACTTGGGATGGGAGAGGGAGGTGGAAATCCTGAAAGCAGGTTTGTGTCTGCGTGAAGCTTCTGCACCTGGAGAGCTGTCTATATCCTAGAAGAGGCTTTTATTTATTTATTGGAATCCAGAGTTTGGAGAGCATATGTTGGCCATGCAAGCTCTCAGCTTTGCCATAAATCTGTGTTTTGGCAGTGCTTGTCCAAATGCCACATTATCCAGATATGAATAGATAGGGGATTAAAGCAGAATCCTTGGCTATTTATGGACTCCCTTGGGAAATAAGTTGTAATATTCTTTTGAATCATCTAAAAGGGAACCACAACAACCCAGTGCTGCACATGGTAAATCTTCCCTGTGCCCCCCTGTAGATCTGGAGAGGGAGAAGGGGAGATGTGGTGAGATATTTCAGTCTGCAGATCTGAAACAGCGTTGTTCAGGCTTTGAGGATCTGCCACCTGCTGATTCCCTGGGATTCACAACAGAGTCTGGGATGCATGTGCTTATTTTTTTTCACAAATGGGCTGGGTTTGGAGCTTTAAATCTTCCATAAGCAAGTGCAGACTTGGAAAGTGTTAATTACTCTGTACTCTCCATAGAGGCATCTTTCTGTGGGAGTTGGTGAGTCTTTTCCCTCCCGCTTCGTCTTTACGAACACGGGTCCTGGGTGTCCCTGTCGGCGTGGGAGTGGAGGAGCAGGCTGGGTGCCAGCCTGCCAGATGGAGCCTGGAAGTGTTTGACAGAGCTGCTGGCTCAGACCATCCTGGCGCCCTTCAGCAAACTGAGCAGTAAGAACTCGCTGGATAGAGAGAGAGAGGGAGGGAGAGAGGGGCTTTTCTCCTCTCTTTGAAACCATCAGCAATCCGGAGTGCTGCCTCTGTGTGCACAGAGTTTAACCTCTCCGGCTCTGCCCAGTGCAGAGGACATCCTCAACTCTCCTGGAGAAGACCCAGAAGACCCAGCCTGGCTGAATTTGAGTTTTACCCTGCTCTGTATTGAGGACCACAGGAGTGTCTGTGCAGACAGACCTCTTCCCTCGGCAGCATCCGGGCGAGTGGCACCCTTGAGGACTGGGCACCTGGACCCTCAGGCACCCACCACCTTGCAAAACTCTGTGTGTAGTTAATAATGTGCAGAGCAAACGCTACAAACTTCATAAACTGAAGACAAGCAGAGTTTGTGTGTGGAGGTGCAGCTTTGCAGGCCAGCTGGCTTTGGTTTGGTTGCTTCGGGCTTGGGAATTCCCTGGGTTTGGCTGTTTATTCCAGCTGCCCAGCTCCAAGCAGCCCCTTGGGGGAACCAGGACATGCTCCTTGCCTCTTCTGTGGTCGGGGAGAGCAACACAAAGACTCTGAAATGCTGGTTCCTCTTACAAAACTCCTGCTTTTTGTTAGGAGCAGTGGGTTTGGTTTTGTTGGGGGAGCACACCTCGCTTCCCGCAGCCCTCTTCTGTCTGTGCTTACCTAGAAACAGCAAAAATGAGGAGCAAGTGGATGGCCAGTGCTCTCTTCCTCCTTTACATGCCTGTTTAATTGGATAATATGCATGGCCTTGCCTTTCTGTTTACCTTAGGGTTTGTTATGACAAAGGAGATGGATTTTTCCTGGCTCCTGCACACAATGCATAAACCAACACTGTGCACGTCAGCGTGTGAAGCCTGCTGCGACCTGGGAACTGTTTTTCAGTGCACCATCTCCATAGCTACTCATTGCTCAGTGTCTGCCTTGCACCCCTGTGACTGGGAACCACGTCTCTTCCCATGGGTGTAACCATTTGCACTGCTCCCCGACACCCAGGCTGGTTCCAGGTTGCTTTTACTGGAGATGGTGGTGTTTGGGAGAAGTCATGCATTTGGGGCATCTCCATCTTCATCTCTGGATGGGGTGAATTCTTGGAAAACATGGGGAGAGAGTCTGTCTGCATGTTCAGCTGGTTTTGCTCTCCCTTTTTACTACAAGCAAATTGCTCCCTGATCTCAGGATGATTTTTGTACAGCCTTTTCCTTAAGCTCTGCATTTCTGAGCCTTTATTTCCCACCTAGGGAACCGGGGTTTTTCCCCTGTGCCTTGTAATTCCCAGGTGATTTCTGTAATTTATCAGTACTAGCTTGTCAGCAGAGACTTGGAATAAAAGGCTTTGTAGTGTGCTGCTTAGCTGGCTGTCTAAACATTAAAGTGCCAGGTTTTTAACTAGCTTGCTCACACTGCTTTCCTCTGCAGAGCTTTAGCCAAAACACTCTGCTAGATAAAAGGGATGCTGAGAAAGTCCAGGTCAGCTGGAGATTGTCTGAGAAGGGGTATAACATTGATCCTTGTTTCAGCTTTACTTTTATTTCTTGTAACTTCTCAGGAAGAGCAGGGAATGAGGATAAATTGTTTTCATCTCTTGGTGGTCAAAGATTAAGATGGATGAGGCAGTGAGCTGCCTGGGAGAAGCTGTAAAGTAAGAGCCTGGCTGTGTCTCCACTCTCTTGCATCTTGGATGAAGTTGGCTTCCTAACTGAGCTGGTTGAGTGACTGCCTTGAGTTTTCTGAGCTCTTTGAACTAGAATAAAAGAGAAGGGCTCTGGGGATGAGGTCTCTCATTGGTCGCCTGCCTCTCGTCGCTGAGGGCAGGGGTTTGCATCGGCTGTGGCATTGAATGCACAGGGTTTGGTGCCCCTGGGTCACGTCCTGCTAAGCCTGGCTGAGCTGCTGGGTGTTTGTCACAACCAGTGCAGATCCGAAAACCCAAGAGGTTTGATGCTCTGATGGAGTTTAGGAGTAAAAGAAGGACAAAGGGGGCTTTGGATAAGAGGCAGTGTGGTGTCTGGGTTCAACCTCTAAGGTTTCGGGGTCTTTACTTGCTGTTCTTTGATCAAGTTTTCATGGAACAGGAATGTCTCTCATCTGCATCCCAGATTCACATCTGTGGAGAGTAGTTACCTAGAAACTTTGGACAGTATTCATGCTGTTTTGGGAGGGCACAGAAGGGAAGAGGGGGTTTTTGGGCTGTTATCTGCAGGAGCAAAGGCACCGTGCTTATGGTGAGGGGTGTACTGCAGCATCATTGCACCTTAGCTATTTAACGAGTTCTGTTTGTAACACTCAAGTCAGTTCATCATGCAAAGTGCCTGTGGGATTGAAAATGTGAGATCCTTGGATAAGGGAAGCAGCTGTGTCAGACCTGCTGTATTTTTGCCCCATTCATGAGAAAAAAAGCTGTGTTTGAGGTAGGGTGGAAGGTATTGCTGTTGGGCACGGAGTAATTAAGGCTCACTTCAGAGGGCAGGCATGAAGTTGCTGTGCTGGAGCAGAGTGGCAGCGGGGCTGGCTCTGCCCCAGAGCAGCCCTGCCCTGGCAATTCCTCCTTCTCCTGCCTCTCCAGTCAGCCTCTCACAGGTGATTGAGCAGCTCCAGGCACCCATGTCCTTGCACAACGCTCCCTTCGTGTTTTGTTCATGAGTGTCTGAAGAAACTGCTGGCTGGATCTGGGTGCTGGGTGGGGGGATTGCTGGACCCTCATGTTCTGCTTTGAATGATGGGGAAGGAACATTGGAGAAATGCTCAGCTTTGCACAACCAACAGACAGGGCTCCCCAGGGTGCTGCAGTAGCTGGCATTGAGTTCTGAAGCACCAAGAGCATTCCCTCCAGGAACACATCACTGCTGTTCACTGCTGCTGGCTTAGCCCCTGGTTGGCAGCCTTCATAGCATCACTGAGGGGGAGCTGAAGCTTGAAGGGGCTTTTTTTACCCCTTTGGCCAAAAGGTTTGGGGTGGGTGGGAGCTGGTGGGTGCAGGCAGGTCGGGCAGGGCGCTGGGTGCTGGCCCTGCTGTGCGTGGCAGAGCGGCTCCTTTCCTGCCCTTTGATGGGCTGTGGGGTATGTAATGAGCATCTGCCCTCTAAGAGAAAACAGATTTGAGTTCTGAAGGTGAAAAAAAGGAGGGAGCAATTTTGCCTTAATCATTTTCACACAGATCCACAGGCATTTCTGTAGGAGCAAGCGGCATCTGGTTCAAGGGCAACCTTGGCTGCTCAGAGCTCTCCTGCAGCTTCTGCAGGCTCAGGCAGAGATTGATGTTCCAGATGCTGTTCCCAGCAGTTTGATCAATGACATACTTATTCAGACTTTTCATTTTTTTAAAGGGAAAAAAGAAGTAGATTAGACTTTTTAAGATCATCTGAATTATCAAGGATCTGCAAGCTGTCCTTTTCTCTTTTTATTTTTTTTCCCCTCCAGCATAGGGCACTGCAAATTATTTCCCTATGGATACCACTCAGAAAGCAGAAGGCAGGGAGCTGCCTGCCTCAGTACCTTGGTATTTGCCTGTTCCTTCTCTCCAGCTTCCTGCAAGAAATACAGGATTTTTTTATTCCAGGCACAAAACATTCATTTCATGGAGAAAGGACTTAAATGCATTTAATGCCACTGTGCCCTGCAAGCTGCACAGCCTGTCCTGGTGTGTGCTGCCTGGGATTCTCCAAACCTGTTTGTGTATGTGGGAAAGCTACTGAGTGAGGGGGAAAGTGCTGGAAAGCTTTGGGGGTTTGATTTCAGCCGGATGAAAACCTAAGACTGCTGCTTGGTTGGCTCATCAGCAACTGGCACCCATGAAGGTGGGTGCTGGGAGCTTGCTGGTGTGGTTTCCCCACACCAGGCTTGGTATTTACCCGTTTCCATCAATACTACCCACCTCTGAGTGCCTCGGGGTGGTTGCTGTGTTGTTTTGGAGGTGAAGAGGCCCCAGGAGAAACCAATGTCACTTGCCAAAGTCCCTGGATTTGGCCAGACCTTTCCCTGTGTTGGCACAGTGAGTCCCATGTGAATGAGAGTCCTTAACCACTGCACCCCCTCTTACCTGCTGCCTGGGCTGCAGTACCAAGATCACAACCACTGTGTTTCCTTGGGATGCTACAGCTGTGTTTGGCTCCTCACCTACCCTTCAGCTGGCCCAGAATGGGACTTTCTGGTGGTGATCTGTAAAAGCTGCTCTCCAACAGCACCTTGTCCATCTTGGGAAGAGTTTGGCTGGCTGCTGGGACAGACCTTGAAGCCTATGCTTGGCTTTCAGTGGCATGAACATGCAGCCTCTGAGCAAGACCCCGTGGTCTTGTCTGGGGTAGATGTCCTGGGTTAATTTTTGCCCCTTTGGGGTGTGTGTGCTGCATGAACTAGGGAAAGAATTCCACAGAGCAAACTGGAATTCAGCTGCAGGTTTTGTTCTCATTAGTGTAAAATCATAAAATCTGGTGTTTCTGGTGTCTCTAAGGAGAGAAGGAGAATTAACTCCTGGAGAATGTAACCAGAGGATACTTAAAAGGCAAATTGTTCACATACTTTCTTTAAAATTTGCATGAGTGTAGCAAAAGGTCATTGTAACTTCAGAGTCTCCTCCTCAGATCCTCGTCTGCCGGTGGCTGATTGCAAGAGCCTGTTGCTAAGTGTTCCTGGAAACGGAATAGAGATGAAGCAAGATAATTGAACAAGAGAAGGAGGGAGAGAAAGGGGGGTGGTGGTGGAAAAGCTTGGAGCTCACAGCAGCATCGTGGGGCTGCCAAACGAGATGAGTATGTTGGAGTTTGACTTGGTGGCTGCATTTAATCAGTTCTGACCCAGGGGTGGGGAAGGGGTGACTGAGCTTGAAACTTCATGGCAGATCCTTGGAAAAAAAAAAAAGCTGCTTGGATGCAAGAGGATGGTTTGCTTATGTTTTCTGTGGCTTGTCTGACTCAGCTGCTTCCTAGCGTGGAGGGTAGAGCAGGATGGGAAGGCAGACCATGC
This sequence comes from Porphyrio hochstetteri, assembly GCA_020800305.1. Lineage (NCBI taxonomy): Eukaryota > Metazoa > Chordata > Aves > Gruiformes > Rallidae > Porphyrio > Porphyrio hochstetteri. Next base: position 2,887,714 of record CM036925.1, read on the forward strand.
TCCCATGGCGCTTTGGGCTCTGTTCCTGGATAAAATCTCTGCTCCTGCAGCATGTGTGGTGTTAGCCTGGGATCTTCTTCTGGATGGCAGTACTCATGGAAAGCAACAGGCTAAAACATGAATGCAAACAAACCCAGATCTTGACTAAAGCAGAAAGCCTTCCAGCTGACTTGAGGGATGTTTTCTGCCCGTCTCAGGTCAGTCTCCTCTCTGAGGAACCAACTGCTGGTTGTTCTGTATGTTGTGGAATGAAATAAACCCCGATGCAGCTCCCTGTTACTGCTGAACAGACAAGGAAGCAAAACTTCCTCTTTAACTTGGGTCTTTCTCTACTTGAAGCTCTTGTAAAAGCATCAGACTTTTTCCAGATCGATTTCCTGGAAACAGCTTTAAGAACTGTTTCTGGAGTGCTTTTTATCATCCCAGAGCACTTCACAAACTCTGAATATAGTAACAGCTGAAATACAGCCACATCTGAGGAAGGTCCCTGCCAGTGCACAGCAGTCTTCAGTGTTTTATAAAAGAACACGTGCTCAGCTCTTCCTTCTGCACCAAATCTTCCTTATTCCCACCAAAAGGATGGCTCCCCCCATCCACCCCTCTGCATCACCACCTGGCTTGCTGTCGACTCGAAGCCCTTGTGGCAGAGCGGGCGCCAAGCATCCTCCCCTTGCTGAATGAAGCCAGCGATTCCTGAGCCTCCCCTCCAGCTGGGGCCTGCTGTCAGCAGAGGGAATTAATACACCACATCTTATCTGACATGCTGAACGTCCCCGTGGGATTCATGTTGCTGGTGGTTCCTGGCAGCAGCCTCCTGTTTCACCCTGGCTGGCTCTGCATCGCGCTCGGAGTGGAGGGAGGGACGCTGTGTCCATGGCTCACTCTCACCAGGGATCAGTCTTGGTGCTGTATTTCATCTGTGTGCTGGCTCCTGGGCTCTCAGCCCCTTGGGAAGGTCTTTAATTCTGTGGCTTCCCTCAGTCACGTCAGGATGTAGCTGGAGCTTTTGACCTTGCTGCTGATTTATCACCATCCCTCTTCGTCGTCTTAATTGGCTCGGTGGTTGTGAGACATGCCAGTCAGGGCTTCAGATAAAGGGGAGGGAGCTCCAGCATGCTGTGTCATTCCTCCCTGATTGGTGATCTGGAGCCTCTTGTGTCTTGGTGCTGGGTTTCGTGGGACAGATCAGGTTCCCTTGCTTGCCCTGCACCTGGCCCACCATTTGTGTGTGTCCTAAACCCTTGGCCCTGTCTGCCTGGCCCCTTCCAGGCTCGCCCAGCACTGATTATCCCTCCCTTCCGTCATCTGCCTCCTTGGCCAGCCCACACCACATCTCTGCTGCTTCTCCAGCCCTCCTGATTTCCCTCTTCCTCCATCTTCTCCTCACAGCTAATGCCACCAGCTTTCCTGGAGCACAACTCAATGGGAAAGCCCCTCCTCAAAGGTGCAGTTGAGTGGGGAAACATCTGCCTGCTGCCTTGTGTTGCAGGTGAGATACTGGTGCATCCAAGCAGTGGTCAGTTTTGTTCCACTTCATATTTTAACGTGTGCAGGGGATTAACTGTGAACATGGGACTCATGGTGGGGTTTTCCCATTGAGAGGTCAGTGGCTGGGTGTTGGGCAGGTTTATGTTTCCAGCCTTTCTGCAGAGGACCTGAGTGTTGGTTTGGGGAGTAGGAGGAAGAGGAGCACTCAGCAGGAGAGTGTTTTCCAGGCAGTCTGACCCATTCCATCCATCCTGCCTGCATCATGAGTCGGTCTCATGGTGTTCCCCATGGGGCAGCCAGCGCTGGCTCAGCCTCAGCTGTGCTTGTGTAGTGTGGTAAGAGGACACAGAGGCCCTGAGAGCCCATCATCGATGGTGATTTAGCCCAGAGCAGCTTTGGTGGTCAGATGTTTGTACAGGATGGGTTTTATGGCTCTGGAGGAGAAGTTCCCACAAGCACCATGGCTGTGCTGGGTTGGCATGGGCTGTGGGACCCCCTGCCACCCCAGAAACCTAGGAGGAGCAGGGTAACTCCGAGCAGTCACTAGCAGGGCTTGCTCTTTCCAGGGAGAGCTTGAGAGCACTTGGATATGGCTAGCTCTTTGACCTGAGCATGGTTATGGAGTGGATCCCTTGAGCTGCATCACCCATGCAAGCTGCAAGCAGAGCCCGTTCATTGCCTGTCTTGCCTGCAAAGCCCAGAGCTGCCCAGCAGCATGGCCATGGGCAGGGCTGTGAGTTCTGCCTTTCTGGCCCTGCAACTCCATAACCTTTGCATGAAAAGGCTCCTTGGGTTGCAGACCAGGAGCTCTGCCAGACTCTGAGGTTCAGTGCTGACGCTGAGCTGAAAGTGGCTGTAGGGAGGGCCAGACCCCATGTGTGGTACCCAGTGCGTCCTCTCCTGAGATCAGCTGGAGCAACTGGAAGCCAGTAGTTGCTTTTAAATAGTCTGTTTGCAGTGATGCAAGTGGGCTGTGTTGAGCAGAGGTTTGGGTAACCAAGTGTCAGCACTGATGCTATGGATGAGCTATCCCGTTTCCAAAGCTGCTGTGTAATGAGCAGGGATCCCATCGAGCGGGCACATGGGCAGCAGTGGGCACAAGAAGGTGTTTGTAGATGTTGTGGTGGCTTTGCAAGGGTCTTGGTCTGGGGAATGTCCTGGTGCTGGCATGCCCTGGGAGGTCACAGCTCGGGGGATGCTCCTGGCACTGAAACCCTCATCCCCCAGGGTGCCTTACAGTGCTAATAAACGCTGCATTGTTTTCCAAGTGTTTTGTTGCTCTGATTGTGTAAGGTTCCCTTTCGGCTTAACCACTGAAAACAAACCAGAAACCATGCTAATACCTCATTGTGTGCATTAAACAAAAAAAAAATCCCCATTTCCCTGCGGATTTAAGAGGCTTTTGTGTTTGGTGAGAACTCAGCCTAAACTCTGGGCTCTTCAGAAGTGTGTGTGTGTGTTAATGATCTGGGATTGCCAGGGGTTTGACCTCCGGATGACTCCAGGGCACGGTAGTGGAGACCCAGGCTGTGGTGATGTGATGTGTGGTGGTTCTGGCAGCCGTCCTCCTTCCAATGATAGATGAGACTGGGGACCAAGAGAGACCCTGAACTTTCCACGTCCCAGACTGCCACCCCACCCTGGCCTTTCCTATAAACAGATGGAAAAGTCTCCCTTCCCCATAGAGAGAGAGAAATTATTATTTTTTCTTATTACCTGTGTGTTTACATAGCTGTTTCTTGCTCAGTGCTGGTCATTTGGGGGTGTAATTTATAGGGGCTGCATGTGATACACTTCTACATGTGTCTTAAATTTTTCCCACAAACACTTCAGCTCCCTCTGTCCTCGCAGCTTTTTATGTCCTTGTCTTGCTGTCTTACCTACCAGGAAAGCGTGGAAAAACACCATTGAAAAGAGGTAATGGGAGGAGGGTTCAAGGTGCTGACAGACCCTCTGGGTTCTGCACCCATCTTTCCACAAGCCCCTGATTCTCCTGGGGGGGAGAGTGCTGGACCGAAGCAGAACTTCAGAGAGCAAAATGTGTTTGTGAAGTATCTTGAGATCCTCCTAAAAGCAGGTGTGCATATGAGCTAAAGCAAGGCATGCATGTGGAGGAAAAAGGCATTTCTTAGGGGTGGAGGGGTATTTTCTAGTCCTGGGTGTGATGCTGCATCCTTGAACTCTGTAGTCTTTGGGCTGCAATTTGAGGAACACCTGAAAAAAACCCCCAAGTTTACAGATGACATCCTTTGTAGTGTTGATAGACCAGCCTGTCTGTAGCATCCTCCCTGCTCAATTTGTTGCCTGTGTTATCTGTATGTTTAGACAAATGCTACTTCCCCCTGATCCTGGGATCAAATCAAACTGCCAGCCCAGTGCTGCTTTGAAACTTGCACATCTAAAACAACCAGGCCACCTCCTGTGTCAGCTCCGGGCCCTGGGGCTTTGCTCTCCATACATCATGTTTAACTGCTCTCAGTTCTGCTCAAATTAAATGTTTTCCTATCAGATGTGGGCTGTGGAGGATCCAGACTGTCAGCCTGCTTGTGTGTCAGGAGGGGAGGATGCAGCTTGTGCTCCGAGCAGGGCGAACACCAGCCACATGCTGCTTTTCCCTCAAATAAAATGCTCTGCTCCTTGGAAATCACAAAGAGCAGCAGTGCTGGGTGACCAGGGTGGTAAGAGGAAGGAAATGGGAGGAAGCAGGAGGGCTGGGACATGAGGTTGGGCTGTTCCCCGTCCCTCACCCCAGGGATTTGGCGTTGGAGCATCTTGAGGGAACAAAGAGCAGCCCACCGCTGGTGGCTGCCATGCCAGAAAACCCCATGGAGAGGATTTCCTTCTGCTTTGGCTCCAAAGCTTTTGCTGTTGTGTTTCATGGCCAGGAAGAACAAAAGCCCAGGGCTGCAAGCTGGCTCCTGCCAAGGTCTCCCCTGCCCTCCCCAACAGCTGTGGGGTGATGAGGGCAGCTGCAAGCTGGACCCACACTGAGCTGGTCCCCCACCACGGAGCCCCAGCCAGAAGGGTGGAGGTGACCAGGACTTTCTGATTTTATTTTTGAATTTTATTTTTATTATTAATTCTAGCTTGCAGTGAGTCATATTGCCAGACCATGTCTGGCAGGGGGAACATCCGCACCAGGCACTTGCTGGGCTGAGTACTGGGGGAGCCTGGTCCTAAGGTTGGTTTTAACTGGGCTGTCTCCCACCGTGGGCACAGAGGGGAGTGACACCAGTGCCTGGCTGCTCACTGGTCCCTGTGCTGTCGGTCTCAGCTGTTCCCATCAATCTGCTTTATTGCAATTCCACATCCTCCCCCCCTCTGCTCATTAATGTTCCTGAAGCAGACCTCTCTCTCACCATTGTATTTTGTAATTAGATTTTTATTTGCTTTCTGAGAGAAAGGGCAGCACAATGGATGTTCATTTACCCCAAGCTCTGCTCTGTCTCCTCCGTGTCGCAGGGTCAGGCCATGGGGGCAGATGGTGCACACCAATGCCTCGCTCACTGTTAGGCACCACATCTCTGTTTGTGGAGGGGATAACCCTTGTGCATGAAGGTAGAGGACCGGTGAGGGAGGGCTGGAAGGGGAGCCTGAGCTGAGCTGAGCTTGAATCGCGAGGACAAGCGTGAACTGGATTTAAATGGATGGGGTGAGGGAGCAGCCTGCTGTTCTGCAGCCCTGTGCCTGGCTGTCTGCAGAGCCTGGGTGGCCCCTGGTGCTTGTAAACCCTTTAAGGCACCATGTAAAACCACAGTGTGACATGGCGAGCGAGGACTGAGAGGTCCCCTAGAGTGCTGGACTGTGGAAGCAAAGCGATGCGGATGGTTCTGGTTGTCTCGCCAGCCTGGAGCTGTTCTGTGCAGCTCCACTGGTACCCACAGCCCTGGATCAAGGGTGTTTTTCTGTCCAAGCTTTGTTCCTGAGCTCCTCAGACTTTATGCTTCAGTCTGTGGCTCTGGAATGAGGGACTGACAAGGTGTCTGTAGTGGGAACCCTGCTGTGCTCTCGGGTGGGCACTCATTGAAAGCCAGTGTCTTCCCCAGAGGAATTGCTCAGATCTGGGAGTGCTGCCTCCAAGGGTGGATTTTTAGAAGAAAAATGGCTTTGCATTTTATTTAGCAGAAAGCAGCAGCCATCCACATTGGGAACATGTTTGTTATTGCTGAAGAATCTGCTTTTGTGTTTTTAAACCAGCTTTGTCTGCCTGTTGCTGCTCAGGGTGGAAGATGGATGCACGGGATGCAGGATGAGCAGAGGCAGTGTCTGCTCTGCTGTTGGCACGGGCAGGTGCCTCTGAAACCTCCATGGCTCCTGGGCAGAGGCAGCTCTGTATCCTATGGAAGATGGAGGTGTGAGAGCTTTTATGGTCCAGGTTCACACAGCAGCAGAGACATAGAATCATAGACTGGTTTGGTTTAGAAGGGACCCCAAGGATCATAACAGCACCAACCCCCTGCCACAGGCAAGCACCAACCTCCAGGCCTGGATCTACACAAGGTTGCCCACATGCAGTCCCCAAGGAAGGTGGGATGACCAGGGCTTGTTTCACTGCAAAGAGTCATGCTTTATCTTTGCCAGTGTTAACTGCTGCAGCTCAGGGGTTGTGTTAGTAAGTGAATGTGACCAGGGCTGATAAATCAATCAGCACAACCAAAAATAGCGCCCGGCAGCTGTTGGGAGCCGGGGATCCCTTCCCCACCGGTACACATGGAGCAGGAGGGGGTTTCATCCACCCCGGCCTGGTGCCAGCCCTGCACAGAAACAGCTGTGGGCTGCTGGGGAGCCCCTCTCATCTGACACCTCTATCTGGAAACATTACTGTGGCTGTCTGCAAACTTCTCTCCAACGTGTGTCTCAGCCAGGCATTTCCCAGTCACCGGGGTGGGGGAAATAACTAAGCCAGCCGCCGGTGAGTGTGGAGAGCAGCTTTGTGACCAGTGCAGCTGCTGCTGCGTGGCCTGACGTCTTGGGATTGCCACAGACCTGAAATAATAAGGGATTGTTGTAAAGCCTCTCACGGCTGGTCGTGGCTGGAGACGAAGAAGGAGCTCAGGGTTGCGGTTTTCCAGGTCCTCCAGGACTTGGTGGTGATGCTTTATGTGGGGATAAGGTTACTGGAGGAATCTGGTGACTCTGGTTTTTCCACTGGAGGCTGTACTTAACCACCTGCACAGGAGCCAGAGAGGCTTCTGCAAAGCTGATTGGCCTGTACTGTGTCTTACAGGGGGGGTATTTCCTCACTCCTCCTCCAGTGGGCATCCTGGGGTGAGTATTGAGTTTAACAGACACACAGCCTGAACCAGGAGCGGAGGGTGCTCCAAGAGGATCAGCTGCTTTTGGGCTGCATAGCCCATAGATTATTTCCACATCTGTGTTAGCTTTGGCTTGATCCCACAGATTTGCAACAGCTGTTGGGAAGTGGAGCAGAGATCCCGTCTTTAAATGGATGATCAAATCCTCAGAGTGCAGAGTATGTTATTTCTATGTCATCCTCTTCACGGCAGGAAAAACAGCTTTTAAAAGTTGCTGAGGCAGCACTCTGCCCTGCTGCCTGAGCTATTGGCCCATCAGCCTGTGGTTTCAGAGCAAGTTGTAATTTGCTTTCCACATCCCACGCCCAGCCCGACACAGGATCCTCTGCGAGGTGTGCAGGTACTTGGACAGGGGATGCTTTTTCTTCTACTCCTGGGATTTTCTTCCTGCAGCAGGGATGAGGAGGAGCAGTTGTCACCTTTGTTCAGTGGTGGTGTGTGATGGGTTTCAATGATAACCCAGGTAGCAGATGTACTGTAAGTGCAGCTTGGCGTCCGTGAAGCTCTGAAACGTTTGGCATGGCCTGGGATGGTGGGCTCTGGCCTTTGGGAGCTGCAGCTTTTGCACAGACACAAGGAAGGTGGGATGACACAAGGAAGGTGGGATGCACTGTCACAGTTTTGCTTTTCCTCCTTTGCCCAAGCATGAGGTGACAGTCAGTGGGTTTGGGTCTCGGGCTGGATGCACTCCTCTAGCAGCAGCAGATGTCATGTTGACCTTTTTTGATACTTTTTGACCCTTTTGACATGCCTACCTTCACGCTTTCTTGAGGCAATCTCCTGTGGACCCTGAATGATGAGTTAGACATGGCAGCCCTCCAGAGTATCTGAATTGCAGGCTGCCCACACCCTGAGTGTCTGGGCAGCTGAGACCAGTCTCTGCAGTTCGGGCCCAGTTGTGCCTAATGGTTTATCCCAACAAGACACAGGGACAGCTCTTAGCAAGAGCCATTGTGTCTGCTGGGCCCTGTAGACTGCCTGGAGCCAGCTGGGCACCGCTCAGCCCGCTGCTCCTACCTGGAGCGGGGTTGCTTTGCTCTCATCCCCTTACCTGTGGCGTCCCCGCCGCGTCCCTCGGAGTTGGTGCAGTCTCTTGGCTCTGAAGCGCAGACCCTGCTGCTTCCCCAGCCAGGCTGAACTGCCAGGCTCCACCACCGTGCCCCACAGGGACTGCAGTGCCCCATGGGGACTGCTGCCCATCTACAAAGAGCCTGGAAAACGATGTGAAGTGCAAGCAGCTATTTAAAGAGAACGATCCAGTTGCTAGTTGTAACTTCCTCCGTGTTTGCATACCCGTGATCCTTACAACGAGCTTTTCCCCACCCTTTAAACTTCACAGAAGTGGGTTTTACCTTCTGTGGTTTGAACATGCTGGTTGTGAGTGGGCTGGTTTGCATTTCCTATGATTTCTTATTTCTTTTATCCTGCCCAAGGCCATTTGGTTTGTGAACTGGCATTGCGAACGAGTTGGCTCGTCCCAGGAGATGCATCTGTTGGAAATCAGAAGCTGCTGGGCAGGACTCATGGTGTTGCCTTTCTCTGGGTCCTAGTAGATAGGTGGAGGCTAATAAAGCCTTCCTAGGTCAGTATTAACGCTTTCCCTCAGGCCCAGGAAGGTTTTGCCAACACTGCTGCACACAGGCTGGCTCCTGTTGCTCCTTCTGAGGTATCTTCTGTAAAAACGTGTTGGAAGAAATATTTAATGCAGTGCCATCAAAACCTGAATGGGGATGGGATTTTTCTGCCTTGGCTACATCCCTGGTAAGCAAACCAGATCCAGTTTGCCCTGCCTGCACAGGGCATCTCTTTCCTGCCCTTGTTTGCTATATCATTCCCATGGTTCCCATGGGAAAGGGGATTGCCTTTCTTTGGAAACGGGGGGGTGATGCTTCACAGAGCTGTGACCTCTTTGGGGAAGCACATGGATCCAGTTTCCATGGGAGATACTGATATGGAAGCAGCAGGGAGTTGTGTGAGGGTTTCTCTGGGCTTTGGGCTCGAACCCTTGTGCTGGCACTGGGTGGGATTCTCAGTCCCCTCCAACCCTTCTCCATGGCTGGGTTTTGTTGTCCAAACCCAAAGAGTTATAAACACCCAGAGCCTGAGGGCTCAGCCCAGCAGTGCCTGACTGTAGGGGAAAGGTGGTGATTCATTTCCTTCCCCTCTGGCTCTCGCCTGTAGTTTGGTTTTGTTTAAGTGTTTGATAAGTCACTGCTGGGCTGTTTAGGTTGAAATGCTGGGAGAAATGGAAAATACATAAGTAAATGCAACAAAGGCAGCAGCTCCTCAGAGCAGGGCGGGGAGATCAGCTCCTCCAGGCTGCTGGTGTAGGCTGGCTGCTGCTGTGCTGGCAGCTGTCATCTCAGTCCCCCCGTCCCTGTGTGTTTCTGTCCATGGGTTAAGCCCCAGATTATCCTGGGCCAGAAGCATATGCTGAGAAATGTCAACTCAGGACTGTGTTGATGCCCAGAGCACTTGGTCACCACTGTTGTGCAGAGCTGAGCTCACTGATGACCAGCAGAAGCAACACCTAGACAAGGGTGCCCAGAACACACCATTGTGTGGCTTATGCCCATAGCCAGTGGGGACTGCTGCAAGGCTGGTGGTGTGGGATGGATGAGCTGGGCTACACAGCCCCCAGGCTGATGCCAGAGCTGCTGATCAGCTCCTGGGAGCAAACCTGGGAAGCCCCAGTGTTTCTGTGTGTTGGCCTTGTTCTCAGCCTGGCTGTGTCTTGGCAGAGACTGCTGGTTTGTTTGAATGTTGGGAGGGGAGGAAGCAGCCAGGGAAGTATTGCAGATTGCTTCAGAGGAGTGGCATTGAGAGCACTGGAGCTTGTCATGTCCTCTTAACAAAGACCTCGAGTACAGTGAATATCATCCCCATTTTACTTGCAAAGAAGGGAGTGTGGCAAGATAAAATTACCCTGGCAAGCCAGAGACAGATGCTGGTCTCACCTGCAGTACTGAGGAGGGTGGCAGATGCTGTCTCTGTGGGTGCTGGAGGTCCAGGTTGGCCCAGCAGCTTGAGAGTGATGCCCTCACGTGCTTTCATATGTGTGGCTGAAGCACCAGCTGCTTCTGTGCTCAGCTCTGACCACTGGTCCGAAAGATGCTAACACCCCAAAACCCTCCTCTTCACCCTGTTTATCTTTGTCCTCTTCTCTCCTGGTCTCTTATAGCTGAAGCTGTGGAACAAGTACAGAGTCTCCAACATTCCTTCCCTGATATTTATCGATGCCTCCACTGGGAAGGTGGTTTGCAGGAACGGCCTCCTGGTAATCAGAGATGACCCAGAAGGTAAGACCTGGAGTCCCCCATGCCACAGAAACACAGGCACATGGCTGCCTTTTCAATTCAGTTCATTTTTAATTGCCTTGGGGGGTGGAGGAGGGGATGGGAAGAAGGAAACAAACAACTGTTGTTGTATTTAACTAATCAAGGCACTGTATTATTTTCAGCATAAAGTTCTTTGGATCATTCCTGCCAGATCTTGTGTTTTGGTTTTGCTTGTTGAAAAGAACAAAGATTTCCCCTCCAGGATTTTTGTCTGAAGTGCTAATGAGGAAAAAGTTCATCTAACTGAAACATTAAGTTGGGATTTTTCCTTGATGGAGGCACACAGACAGACAGACAGACCAAGGGCCCAGACTTGCCATACCTTGGGAGCAGAATTCTTCCAAAACAGGGAGCAGAGCGTTAGCACTGACATCACACTCCATCTGGAGAAGGGAATTCCCTGTTATTTACAAATGCAACAGGAAAATGCTACTGTTCTTTGGTTAGGAGGCTTACTGTGCTGGGGGTTGATGGTAAATCCATCTTCTTCCAATTTGCACAAACCCAGATGAGCAAAACATGTGCCCTTACTCACAGACCCATCACTCAGCTGCTGGGCTGTCCGTGCACACACGTTACCAGCTCATCCATGCTGTAGATACTGAGTGTGGTGAATGAGGCTTTCATTCAGGTGGCAGGAACTGTGCAGTGAATATACATCATGGCCTGAGCCATCTGTGATGCTTCCTCCTCTCTGGCTGAATGCAGGGAGTGATTGCTCTGGGAGCTGGCAGCAGATGATTCGGAGCATGTGTTGGTGTGCAGGCACACATGCTTGCTTTGGGGTGCAGAGGGTTAGCCTCAGTTTAGTTTATGCATAGGGGGTTGTATATATAAACCATCTTTTACACACACACACATATATATGGGTTTATAAATAAAGATGTGTACATATATTTATTTATATATATAAAATGATATGGTTAGTATCAGCAGAAGGCAAATAGGCTGACTGCATTCCTGAGCATGCACCACCTTGCTCTCTGCTGTTAAAACAAAGGCTGTTGATAAGGAAAAGGTGCCTCACCAGGCACAAGACCTTTGTCAAGCTGGAGCAAGAGTACAGCCTGGCAAAGAGGTGGCCCTGGCTCTGGTGCAGAGTGTAGCTGCCCTGACTCCCCCATATCTTTGCAGAATGTGGGATTGATTTTTCTTGGTGCACCTTTTTGAAACTGTAAATGCTGCCTGTGCCTCTCTGTGTTTTGTGTTTTCTTCCTAACCCTGTCCTGACTCCCCAGGTCTGGAGTTTCCCTGGGGGCCAAAACCCTTCAGTGAAGTTGTTGCTGGGCCTCTGCTAAGGAACAATGGCCAGACACTGGACAGCAGCACCCTGGAGGGCTCACACGTTGGGGTCTATTTCTCTGCACACTGGGTGAGTAGTAGGGGTTCTGTGGAGCAGTTGGAGCAAGCTCAGGATGTGCTCTGGGGATGCCCCTGCAGCTCTTTACCCTTTGTGGTAAACCCTCAGGCTGGTTCATGTTGAAGATGCTCCAGCTATTCTAGAAGAAGCTGCAGCCTGTCAGTGGCTGGTCATCCTCAGCTGGCCCTTCAGAAGGGGGAAGAGTGATCAGGTTTTAAAAACTGAAGAGGTTTAGTTGGCAACTTCTGGGCCTTAAGCCTCATTCAGCAAAGATGCTATCACATCTGCCTTTTCATGGTCACTAGGTCATAGAATCATAGAATGGTCTGAGTTGGAAGGGACCCCAAGGATCATAGAGCTCCAACCCCCTGCCACAGGCAGGGCCACCAACCTCCAGGCCTGGAGCTACACAAGGTTGCCCAGGGCCCCATCCAACCTGGCCTTGAACACCCCCAGGGACGGGGCATCCACCCCCTCTCTGGGCAGCCTGTTCCAGCCCCTCACCACTCTGTAAAAAACTTCCCCCTAATATCTAATCTAAACCTTCCTTCCTTTAGTTTTAATCCATTCCCCCTTGTCCTGTCATTGTCTATCCTTTTAAAAAGTTGAATCCCCTCCTGCTTATAAGCTCCCTTCAGGGACTGGAAGTCTGCAATGAGGTCCCCCTGCAGCCTTCTCTTCTCCAGACTGAACCAGCCCAGCTCCCTCAGCCTCTCTTCATAGGGGAGCTGCTCCAGCCCTCTGATCATCTTCATGGCTCCTCTGAACCCTCTCCAACAGTCCCACATCCTTCTTGTATTGGGGGCCCCAGCTCTGGACACAGGACTCACAGGACGAGGGCAGAGTAGAGAGGGACAGTCACCTCCCTGTCCCTGCTGCCACCCCTCTGCTGATGGAGTCCTGTGGGGCTGCTGGCTGTGGGTCTGGCCCTGTGGAGGGGATGACATCCTCATGTGTACGTTGTGTTTCGCAGTGCCCGCCGTGCCGAAGCCTCACGAGGGTCCTGGTGGAGTCCTACCGAAAAATCAAGGAGGCTGGCCAGAAATTTGAGATCCTCTTTGTTAGTGCAGACAGGTAAAGAAGCACCAGAACCCTGTGCAGGCAGAACTGGCTGCCCCCCAGCTGCAAAGCTCTCAGTGTTGCTGGTTTGGTTTGAGGAGGAAGCTTGGTTTGAGACAGAGCAGATTGGCTCTGGTATGAGAAAGGACACCTGAGTCCTTTGCCAGCCGTGAAGTGCAAAGGGTGGGGGGTAGCAGAGGGGGCAGTGGGCTGGGAGAGGGGCTGTGTCTGGGGAAGCTCTGCAGTTTGCTTTGTGGGTCTCAGGTCTGAAAGATGCTTGAGCTGCTGCTCAAACCATAGGTTGACATTCAGATCACAGAATCGTAGGGGTTGGAAGGGACCTCGAGAGATCATCAGGTCCAACCCCAACAGATCAGATGCCAGATTCTGTCAGATGCCTGACAGAATTTGAAATATTTTCTGACCCCCCCCCCCCAAAACCAGACAAACCAACCCTGGAGCCCTTCTGGAGGGCCTGGGGGCTTGAAAATTGGCCTCGCTCTCCCTGGGGTATGGAACCTTCCTGGCCCTTATACTGCTGGGTTTGGGTGGAAGGGATAAAGGGCCAGGTTTATAACGAGGAGCAGAGGAAAGAGGTGGCAGATGAAGGCTCTGCACCCTGTACCTCACTCCCTGTTCCCCTTGCACAGGTCAGAGGACTCCTTCAAGCAGTATTTCAGCGAGATGCCCTGGGTAGCTGTGCCATACGCCGACGAGGCCCGGCGGTCACGCCTGAACCGACTCTATGGCATACAAGGTAGGGAAGGCCACTCTGGTGATGCACAGCTCTCCTTTCTGCTCTTTTTGTTGAATATTTGTAATGTCTCCTCTTGTTTAACTAAAACAAGAAAACAGCAAAGCAAAGCATGGTGCCCCAGGCAGAGCTGCTTCATGTTTCTGCTCTCCACAAACTCGCATTCCTACCACCTGCCAGGCAGGCTGTTAGTTGAAACAGGACTTCCATAAACAACCTAATTCTTCCTGGAAACTTGGAAGCTGTTTTTGGCTTGGATTTTTTTTTTTTTGGCCTAATTACTGATTTATTTATTTTGCTTTTTCTTGAAGGTTTAAATTTCGTTCTCATGCTGTTTTATGTAATGTAAAGGCAAGCCATCGTTCTCTGCAGAGGCTGAGGGAGATGGCATCTGGTTTATGTTAGTGACATGAATTACAGAAGAGTGTGTGTTTGATGTAAACCATGGCTTTGCCTTTACTGTACGTGCCAGTGCCAGAATTCCAGCAGCTCCAGCTGCTCGGAGGGGCAGGGGAGAGGCTCTGTCTGTCTGTGTGGCTTCAGGGCATCCTGAGGATGATAAAAGCTCACAGCAGCCCTCCTGGGGACTGGCACCTTGTTACTGCAGGGGACAAACTGCAGCACAGAGATGAGCAAGGTGAAGAGCTCGCAAGGAGGTCTGCTGAACATGCATATAGGTTCTCCTTGTGGTTAAAGGGTCTTGCTGCAGCCTGCCTGCTTCTTACTCATTTCTGTGTGGCATCAGTAGGTGGGCATAGGCTGGCTGAGAGTTAGGCAATCTGTAGGGGAGGAGGAGGGTGGCCAAGGGCCTGGGAAGAGTGGCAGGAGGAGTAATCCCTCCTTGGGATCCTCTCTGAACACCCATTCTGGGGTGAGCTCAGGTGCTGTTCCTCAACTCTGTGCCCTGACCTTAAACCAAGGATAACCATTTGCTGCTTTAAATAGCCATTGGTTTGCTGCTTAATTACCTTTCCCTGAGGCAAGAGTTTCCAAATTCATCCATCTTTTCCTGGCCTGCTTGCAGACCTCTCCAGGGCTGGTTTCGGCTGAGCGCTGCAGGATGGCTGCCAGTTTCACTGGGACTTTCTGTAAATAAGGTGTCCAGGCTGGATACTTGAGCACCAGGCATGCTGTAGCCAGGGAAACAGTGACAACAGCTTTCCCTCTAACCCCAGCTGCTGGCTCCTTAAATGTCTCTTTTCATTGTGTGCTGACCTGAAAATGTAAATATTTGCTGTTCCCCTGCGCCCTGACCCCCTTCACCTGCCAGGGCAGCTCCCATTCCCCCTGTGCCTCAGCTGCTCTCCCAGGGACCACTGACCCTGGGATTTGGGCATGGTTGAGTGCAAACCCTTCTGCTTATCTCTCATGGGTTTCCTGCAAAGTGGGAACCTCTCTGCAAGGATGAACTGTGATCCCACAGAGTGACACTGAGATGTGGCGACGGGCTAATTTTCACCCTGCGTGGGAAGCATCTCCATCCCACCTCCCACCTGAGCACTGCACAGGCTTTGTAAGGCTGGGCTGGGCTTGTGTTTCCCCACCCCAGTCTGGGGTGGATGCCAGGGCATGGGGAGAGGGCTGGAGGTGGCCTTGGGAACTGCTTTGCACCAGCACAGCAGGCCCCTGCCTGTTGGCAGTCAGGCTGTCACAGCGGGCTGCTCCACCGGCCGTGGAGAAAGCTCTCTAGATGTTTGCACAAAGCTGGATGTCACCAGCTCAGCTCATCACCAGCAGTTATCCCACCTAAATGAGTAAGTAGATCCATGTGGTCTGGCCTGCCTTTCCCCAAACACCTGCATCTTTGAAGCCCTTTGGGTGCTGCTCCCTTCAGAGCTGCACCTATGCACCAGCAAGACCACATAGCCCATTCAGGGTCCAGGTCAGCACCCTGGTGATGCCAGGGGTTGTGAGCATAGCGTGCATGTGGAGTGGTTTCTCTGCTGGTTTTTGTAAGGCTGGGAGCTGAAACAACAGAAGCAGCTTGTCTTTTTCAACTGCTTTAAGTTCCTGAGTGATGGAAAGTAGCAAGAGAGTCAGATCTCGTGTTGGTTTAGTCCTGTGTTGGCCCCTACATCATTCAAAAACTCAGTGTAAAAATGTAAGTTGAGTTATTGGCCTTTATTTGGGTTTACTTGAATGCCTCTATTCATAACCCATGTGCAGTCAGCAGGCTGTACTGTACCCACCTATATTAAATTGCTTCTGGGTGCAGCCCTATCTCGAGAGAGAGTCACCTCCTGTGTCGTGGCTGCTTAGAAACAATTGTCCATTGTGCATGGTGCTCCCGAGCTGCGTGGTCCTGCCTTAGGTGAAATCCCCTGACATTACCTCTCCTTCCTTCTGATGTGATGGAGAGCAGAGGTAGATGTGATGCTCAGGTGGGAACTGCCCCTTTTTGGTGTGTATCTGTGCCCCTTTGCATTGTGTATCTGTGAGAGCTTTTGGGGTCCTCTCCAAACATCTATTCTGGGGTGAGCTCAGGTGCTGTTCCTCAACTCTCCTGGAGCCCAAAAACTCTGAGATACACAACAAAAAGGGGCAGTTCCCACCTGAGGATTCCATGGTGCCATCTGGGATTTGCAGTCCCTTGGGGGAACTTCCAAAAGGGGTTTGTTTCCCCTCTGCCACATGCTTTAGCCCCCAAGTCCCCCTAGCAGCCTGGAAGCCACTGTAACAGGAGGTTTCTCATACCAGCTTTCTGGAGCTTCCTTCTGAAAAGGTGAAGAACCAGCAATAAACCCACTGTGCATCCCATCCTGTGATCCATGTGCTCTGAGCAGGACACAATGCAGATGAGTTTGCTGTGTGGGATATGGGCTTTAATACATAAATAACTGAATGCATCACCAGGTTGGGTAGCAAATCACTTGGCCCCTGTGTTTTCCTAAAACACTGGCCCCCTGGGAGCCCAATCCATTTTCCAATGGGTGGAAGCAAAGGGAGCCCAGCCCAGCTCTGCTCATCCTCCTCCCAGCTTATACAATATTCATCGCTCGCTGGCTGAGCTGTGATTCTTCTTGAGAAGTAAATTCTGCTGTTATGACTCATGGCAATTAGTGAAGCCCCCAGAAGGCACTAAAATAACAAATAGTGGCTGGGCTGAACAGGGAGGAGGGAAGCTGGAGGAAGTATTTGGGTTAGCAGGTGGGAATGAGGTTAAGGATGGTTCCCCTGGTCCTGCTGCATCCCACGGGAATCACAGAATCACAAGGTTGGAAAAGACCTTTAAGATCATCGAGTTCCTGTCCTCTGCTAAACCACTTCCCTAAGTACCTCATCTACCCTTTTTTAAACACACCCAGGGATGGTGACTGAGCCCCCTCCCTGGGCAGCCTGTTCTACAGCCCCACAACTCTTTCAGTGAAAAATTTTTCCCTCCCATCTGCTCTGACCCTGCCCTGAGGCAGCTTGAGCCCCTTGTCCCATCTCCTGTCCCCTGGCTGAAGAGACCATCACCCACCTCTCTGCATCCTCCCTTCAGGTAGTTGTAGGTGGTGATAAGGTCTCCCCTCAGCCTCCTCTTCTCCAGGCTGAACACCCCCAGGTCCCTCAGCTGCTCCTCAGAGGATTTGCCCTCCAGCCCCTTCCCCAGCCTGGTTGCCCTTCTCTGGACTCGCCCCAGGACCTCAGTGTCCTTTTGATGGTGAGGAGCCCAGAACTGGACCCAGCACTCGAGGTGCATCCTCACCAGTGCCCAGGCAGGGGCACAATCCCCTCCCCAGCCCTACTGACCACACTGTTTTTGATACAAGCCAGGATGCCATTGGCCTTCCTGGCCGCCTGGGCACACTGCTGGCTCATGGTCAGCCTGCAGCCACCCAACACCCCCAGGTCCTTCTCTGCCTGACAACCATCCAGCCAGTCTCCTCCAAGCTTGTGGCACTGCATGGGGTAAAGAGAATGTGTTTGCCAGGGGAGCAGTTACAGGGTTTGCTTGGGAAGACAAGGCTGAGCCTGTGGGGTGCCACCACGAGCCTGGTAAGGCTCCTGACCCCAGGGACCCATCCAGGGATGTGCAGGAAGGAGCTGAGGAGACGCAGCAGTGATGCTCAGGACCTGGAGTACATCAGCCTTTGCCAGGTGGGTCCAGAAAGGAAACTGGAGCTTTGTGGATGGTGAGAAGCCTCTGATGCAGGGTAAAAGGTGGAGGGATTGACCCAGCACATGTCACACACCTCCTACAGACTGAAAATCTAGCCCCACCCAAGTTTTCTGATGTGTTACTTAACATTTTCCAAGCTTTCTAAACTCAGGATGAATTCTCTTAAAGACTCCTTGTTTTCTGAATTGGGTTTGTATTTGCAGTGGGAGGTTTTAGTGGCTGGATGCTTTGACATGGGCCCGTTTGAAATCACTGCTTTGGCATCGCTCTGGCTGTCCGGTGATGGGGTACAGAGCTGAACCCTCCTTTCCAGGCTGTTCCTCCCATGTAATGCAGGTCTGGAGAGGAGCAGAAGGCAAGCATTTGGGGCAGGGGTGGGAATCCTAAATGAATAAAGGTCCAAATGGGAGATGCTGATCACTGTGTGCTCCTCCTGGCTTCAGCAGAACTTTGTGCCTTGCAGGATAGGGGCAGAGTGAGATTTCCCAATTCCTTCCAGTCTGTTTAACCTGTCCCTGCCCTAGAGCTGTTTTGAAAGCCAGCAGGTAATGAATAAGCCTTTTTGTGATACAGAATGGTTTTCTTGGCATACCTTTAGGATTTGCTAGCCCAGTCATCAGGCGAGTTCCTGCACTGCTGCTCTTGCACCAGCCAGGAGTGAGCAGCCCTGGCTGCTGGGCTGGAATGAGGGGAATGCAGCTGCTGGTGCCCGGACCTGCAGGCAGGAGTGAGACAGACAGACCAACATGTATTTCCTAGAGAAATGCCTAGAATTCAGAGAGCTTCTGAGTAACCCATTGTTGTACAAACAGAGGAGTGCAGTGCCAGGAGTCTGGTGGGGTCAAGCATGATGGGTTTCCCTGCTTGGAGAATGGCTCTGTGGGGTATTTCGATCAAATGAGCTTTAAAATGAACCTTTGGCTGAGGGCAGGAGGATTTGGGTTCCCTCAGTTTGCTGGCTGGGATTAAAGAAACATTGCTGCGAGGAGGAGATGCTGGATAGTGGATGGATTGAGGGCCAGGCAGTGAGCAGCAGACAGCAGCACCTGGCACCACCACTCCAGTCACTTGACCCATCTCTTGGGCCCTGACCCCAAACTCTCCTCTCTTCCTTCCTCATGGGATGTTTCATTGTCCCCTTGATGAGAGAGGAGTGATGTGCTTTCTAGATGAAATCATCAACATGAGCTGCTCCTGTTGACTCTCCCATGACTGTTTTGTGGCTGGAAAGCCTCCTCGGTGCCTTATCAGATGGGACAGTCCCCAGCTGGTGTCCATCGGCCTCCCTGCCAGCCCAGCCAGGTTTGAATAGGTGACTTGGGCTAAACCACATTCACCTCCCTTTTGCAAGGGCAGCAGCTGGGCAAAGTGGACACCAGTTTGGTTTGCAAGTATTAGAATGTGTTCCCACTTGCACAGGTGTGTGTGGGTGTTCTGGGGGCACCCCTGGCCCTGCACACTAAATCACCATTGCTAGTGCTGGCTGAGGTCCTTTCCCCAGGTGTCAGATGCAAAACAGCACCCCAACCATGTAATAAGGTTCACGGCTTCTCAGACACATCCCTGTGCTCTGGCAGCAGCTGGGCAGTCAGTGCTGAGGAGGGGGGTGTGGGGGTTCATGGAGGAGTTCCTGGCTGCAAAATACAGGGTGTTCCTTCTGGGAAGGAACACACCCTGCTTCCTGGCTGCCGTTGTCTACAGTCCGCCCTGCAGAAAGGTTTGTGTGTGTTCCTGTGAACTGGGGCCTGGGCTTTTCCAGTGGCAGCCACGTCTCAGCACTGGGTGACAGTGCCAGCGGGGCAGCGTGCATGCTGGAGGTACGTCTGTCTGCCACGTCAAGCAGGAGGCTGCAAGGTGGATCCCTGCACAGCTCGGTGGGGTTTGCATCCAGGAGCATCGGCGTCAGGCAGCGCTGACCCCTGCCTGCCCTTGGGCAGGGAAGGCGAGCGGTGCCAGAGCCTGTCTCCCAGCTTCCTGCTGCTCTGCTGGGACGGAAACAGGATCCAGGCACCGCGAGTCCCACTGAGCCGCGGAGAGGCAGCGTGCTGGCGGGGCTCCCGCCAGAGCCGGAGGCAATAGGGAAAGGCCTCCCTCTCTCTCTCCCCACGCCCTGTCGCTGGCCGGTTCATGCTTTGGCTGATCCCCCCCTGTTCTCCTTCCCTTACAGGCATCCCGACTCTCATCGTCCTGGACTCCAAGGGAGACGTGATCACGCGGCAGGGGCGGGTGGAGGTGCTGAACGACATCGAGTGCCGCGAGTTCCCCTGGCATCCCAAACCTGTGCTGGAGCTGACGGACTCCAACGCCGTGCAGCTGAATGAGGGCCCCTGCCTCGTTCTCTTTGTAGGTATGGAGCATCGCTGCTTTGAAAGCAGAGCCCGTGTTGGGGAAGGGGGCTGGCTACTGGCCAGCTCGGCTGGAGCTGACCAAGGCTGAGAACCTGTCCCTGGGAAGGGACATCAGCCCTTTCCTATCACCTGGAGCAATTCTGCGGGGTCTGGAGTGGCCATGGGGAGACAGTTTTTGTGGAGTCCTCTCAAAGGGCTGACAGAGCTGGAGCCTTGCTCCTACCAGAGAAATGGGCTGCTGTGGCTCGCAGGGGTTTGCCAGCTCCTCCCTGTGACCCGAGGGATGCGATGGAGTAGGGATTTGCAGTAGAGAGGAGCTGTCATATCAGAGATGCTTTAGTGGCAGCTGTGGAGAGGAATGCTGAGGAGGTGTTGGGGACCACAAGAAATGCAGTCACAGCTGGCAGTGATGCAGATGGGAAGGGCCTTTCCAGAGCGGGGACTTCCAGGGGCACGTGACATTCCTGAGGAAGCAGGGGAAGCATTTCTGGGAGGGAACAGAGCTCTGCGCTGGAAGCAGAGCAGAGTTGCCTCCTGAATCCCTGAGCTGAGAGGAGCCTCCTGTATGCTCAGATGGCCCTTGGCTGTTCCCACCTGTGGGGCACTGGCTGCAGGGCAGGGCAGGCTTTTCCCCAAAGCTCCTGTCCCTCTTCCACTGCCAACCCACATGTGAAGCTCCATTGTGGTTGGAAACAGCCCTGGAGCTGATCTGCATCACAGCTGGTTCCTCCCAGCAATAGGCAGTTACGTCAGGTGGGGGCTGTGCCCAGGGTGAGCCCTGCTGCAGGCCGAGGCCTGGCCTGTGGTGGTAGAAGGGTACACCCAGCATCCCCGGTGCTGGTGAAGGGCCCCTGGGCTCTCGGGGTGGGGGAGTCCTACTGTCCCTTGAGCATTCTGTGGACCTGTGAGGGGGTTGCTGATGAAACCCCCCTTTACCCTGAGGTGTTGTGCGAGAGGCCTGGCCCAGGACAGGCCTCTTGTCCCGCTTCCTCACAGACCATTTGTGAGCAGCACGCCCTTCTCTGCAGCGCTGATAACATGTCTCTTGCTCTTTCCCTTCTTCCCTTTCAGATTTCCTTTTGACCCTGATTATTTATTCAGCAGAGCCCAGCAGGGGATGTGAGCACAGAGCCAAAAATACGCTCCTCGTGTGGGGAGGGCTGCTGGCCACGCTAGGCGTGATTGATTGGGGCTGGGCTGTGGGCCTCTGGAGTTATTTTTATCTTACTCTGAGCAAAGTTTTTCTATCACCTTGTTGCAAGCAGCTCATCTAGAGAGCGCTCCAGCTGGTGGCTGGGGCTCTCACTTGGTGCCTGGCCTTGTTGGGCCTGGATGGGACAAAGCTGATGTGACACCAAAGCAGGAATCAGGGACTGGGGGCTCCTGGTCAGCCTGTGTCCTGCTGGGAGACCCCTTTCCCCCAGCAGGAACAAACACAACACCCCCAGGAGAAAACAGGCTCAGCAAGAGCTGGTTGTGAATAAATCCCGACCCATCTACAGCCGCCCCCTGAGAGTTTGGGGCTGGGTTAGCCAGAGTGTGCAGGGCTGCCTGGAGTGCTGCCAAGCAGCCGTTGTTTGGAGGAGAATCCAATCCCTGCAGACACCCCTGTCACAGCTCTGTGTATTTATCACTGTCACAGAGGACGCACCCCAAAGTGCAGCAGCTCTGGCACTCTCTTTGCTTGGAGAAGCCAGAGAGGAGGGCAGGGAAGTGCAGAGCAAGGGCAGAGCGTGTCTGGGTGTGGGCAGTGCCTGTCCGGGGGCTGGACGGGCTGTGTGGGGTGGTTACATCAGGGACCACGAGAGCTGCATGTGACCAGGGGCCTCTCTTCTGCTGCCTTAATTTATTTTTTAATGCCCAAAGTTGTCCCCCAATTGAAATCATTTCATCTCAGCGCTGCTCAAGGACGCAGCCTCTCCTCTTTCCAGCTCAGTATTTGAACTTCAGTGGTGGCTGGTGCCTGATTGATGTTGCCATCTCTTTCTACTCTACCTCTGTCAAATCAAAGCTGCCTTCACAGCGCTGCTGCCGCAGAGACTTGAGCAGAAAAGCTGCCAAGCAGCCGTCCCAAGGCAGAAGGATGGTGGGTGGCGGGCAGGGGTGGCAGGCAGCCTCAGATCAGCACGTTCGTTTGGTCTTCAAAACATCCCAGCGCTCCTCAAAACGGCAAAGCAGCTTGTTTTTTGTGCCTGTTTGTCCCTGGGCTTCAGCAGCAGCACCAGGGAGTGAGTGCTGAAGTATTTTGGGAGCAGGAGCTGCTCTTTCTGTTACATGTTTCCCTGTCTCACATGAAAAGCCTGTTTCAGCTGCTCCCTAATTGCTACAGAGCCGCCTGGCTTTGAAGTTCGTTCTGTGCATCAGGGCTCTGGTTTCCTCCGTCGTGGTGGTGGTGGTGCTGTGGGACAGAGCTGCCAGCGCCCGGCCCGTTTGCATCTGTTTGATCCTAACCTCCTTTTTTGCCTCTCCTCTTTTGTTTTATCTCCCCACCTCTGTGCCCTGCAGATTCAGAGGATGATGGAGAGTCAGAGGCAGCGAAACAACTGATCCAGCCCATAGCTGAAAAAATCATCGCCAAGTACAAAGCCAAAGAGGAGGAGGCTCCGTTGCTCTTCTTCGTGGCAGGCGAGGTAAGCAGGAGGAGGGCACAGGGCTGTGTCCTGCTGTGTCTTTGAATGAGGGCTGAGTTGGGTTGGGAACTGCTGTCACTGCTCTTAAGGTGGGTAAACTGAGGCACAGAGTGATTGCAGCTGGCCAAGGACTGTGGAGCAAAGTCAGACCTAAGTCCTGGCTCAGTCCCCTGCACTCGTTGCTGGATGTTAATTTTGGTGAAGGGGTCCCAGCTGCCTTTGCTCAGAGGTGCAGAAGCCTGATGGCAGGCCAGGGAGCTGCTGGGGGTGGGCAGGGAGGGGCTGGGGGCTGTGGTGGGGTGGGCTTCCAGCTGCCCCTTCAAACCCTGAGGCTGAGTGGGCATGGGGAGAGGAGCCACAGGTTGTTTCAGCCCGGCCCATCCACTGCTGCCCTCCTCACTGAGGTGCTGCTGCAGGAGGAGGGCAGGGACGTGCCCCAGCCTCTTCCCTGAGGGGTGTCTGTGGGATGCAACCCCCACCAGCCCCTTCCCTGAGGGGTGTCTGTGGGATGCAACCCCCATCAACCCCTTCCCTGAGGGGTGTCTGTGGGGGACAGCCCCAGTCCCACAGCCTGGGCCCGTGGCTGTGCTCTGCAGGTGATGCCAGACAAAACTACCCCGGGAGCAGGCAGGGGCTGCTTGGGCAGCGGCAGGGGGGCGTGGAGCCGTGCTCCTGCTCTGCACTGGGGTTTGGCTGGGCTCCTCATGGCCTGTCCCTGGGGAAACAAGGGCTGTTTCCTGAGCTGGCCACACTTTGGGTGGCTGGGATGGCATTTGGAGCACACGCAGGTCGCAGTGCTCAGAGCTGGGAAGCTGCCAGAGAAAATGGGGCTTCTGATGTCCCTTTCCTCCACACAGGCAGGCCTGATAACAAGCAAGTTTTTGTCTAAGGGTCAAGAAGTCTCCCAGCTCTCCCCCCAGGCCTGCTGTTCCCCTCCCAAGGCACTGCTCAGGGCCTGGGCAGGTGGCAGCCGTTGCGCAGCCATGCGCCTGCTCTGTCCTAACACGCTCACGTCACAGCCGCAGTGTGCCGTAAGCAGGGCTCTCCAGAGCCGCCCTCCACACAAAAGGAGGGTCCCCACTGCCTCACCCTGCCCTCCCCTGCCCCCTCCCCTTAACCCAGCGAGCCTCCTCCATCACCACCTCCCACAGCCCCGCTGGCCCCCTTGGGCAGGCGTTCCCACTCCTGCCGCCCTAATGGTTCTCTGAGCATCCCAGCTCAGCCCCACACCCTTGAATAAGCCCCTTGTTGGAAAGGCTATTTTGGGAGGGTCCAGAACCTACCCCCCCCTCCCCCAGAGCCTGCGAAGCGTTTGCTTCCCGCTCGCCGCCTGTAGCTGAAACATTGCTGCTATTCATCCGGCTCCCGACGTCCCTGCAGCAGCCGGGCCAAAGAATGGGGAGCATCCAGCACGGCCCATTCATCCGTCACCTCAATAGCCGGGAGCACTGGCCTCGGGTCCCCGCCGGCCCCCGTGCACAAAGCAGCTCGGCCAGAGCAGGCACCTCCCATTCCTCTCCTTGGTGCCTTTTTGGGCCGGGTTTTGCATTGATTAAAAAGGGTTTTTGGTTAATTTGTGGCAATGGAATAATGGATGAGGAGGCATCCTGACACCTTGGCTCTGAGCTGGCTTGGGAGTGGGGTGCGGCTCAGCACCCCAACCCCCTCGCCCTTCCCTGCCACGTGGTCCGGCTGCGCCAGAAACCCCTGCAATGGAAGGGGAGGCGCGACAGGAGCCGCAGAGCCGCCAGCCGCTAACCGGGTGATGGATTCCTGCTACCGCCCGTGGAAAGGGGCTTGGAGGAACACATGGTTCTGGGTGTCAGGAGCTGGGAGATGGATTTGCCCCAGTATAGCCTTGGCAGGGGCAAATGCCTCCCTGTGCCCAGAGCTGCACTGTGCCTACTGCTGGGGAGCTCTGCGGCTGGTGTGTGTGTGCTGAGACCCGCTGGTGGGGTCTGGGCGCTGGCTCGGAGCACAGGTCTTTGTCCTGTTCCTGTTCTCTGGCTTGCTCTGGGAATGCCCTGGTTGAGTGGCCAAGCCTCAGGGTGCTGAGGAGTCCCCATGTGCGGCCCTTGTCCTCAGCTCCTCAGCTGCAGATCCCAAAATTGCTCCTGCCCCAAAGGCTGTGGGGTCAGTGGGGGTACCGGGACAGCTCCTGCATGGTCTGGAGGAGCATGAGGTGCCAGCCCAGCCTGGGATGGATCAGCCTGGTTTGGTTTTGATCAGGCAGAGGAGGCAGCAAGGCGGGTGCTGCCTGCCGCACTCATGGTCCTGTGGTGCTGCTGCAAACCCCAAACCTCTGGGACATAGTTGTGGGCTAGAGCGTGGTGTGGAAGCGGCAGACTGCTGCTGGTGTCTCGGCCTAGACAGATGCTGACTCCTCTCCCCCTTTTGTTTTGGTCTCCAGGACGACATGACCGACTCCCTGCGGGATTACACCAACCTGCCCGAGGCTGCGCCCCTGCTCACCATCCTGGACATGTCAGCTCGAGCCAAGTATGTGATGGATGTGGAGGAGATCACGCCTGAAATCGTGGAAGCCTTTGTCAGCGACTTTCTAGCAGACAAGCTAAAACCTGAGCCCATCTAAGGGGCTTTTGTGCCAACAGACGTTATTTAAATAACTAGGTCTCTCTTCCGCCGCTTGTGGATTCTGCAGCGTGTCCTCACGCCTGACCCAGTATCCAACCTCCTTGTGGTGCCTTGTTTTACGCAGTGAATCCTTCTCCTAAGCAAACTCCTTGAGATGCACTTTCAGCAGGGAGTCGTTGGCGTTTGGAGACTTCGCTTGTGCTTCATGGTGATATATTCTCTAATAACCAGGCCAGAACTGTTCCCGTATCGTTCTTTATACACGGCACTAGCTAGCAGGCAGATCTTTTTGCATGGTGTTCCTCCCAACGTATGCATCAGGCAGTGGATGGGGTTCTCGGGGCTCTTTTCCTCTCCTTCTCCTCCCTTCTTTCCTTCCCTACCACCCCTGCTGACTAAATGACTTTAAGGAAGCAATAAGGAAACTGTCCCCTTTGCCCCTGGCCCGTCCTCCTTTTCCCACCCTGAATACCAGTGCCCTGACGAGGCCAAGACAAAGTCTTAACTGCTGACAACCTCTGAAAGACCACGGCGCAGCTGAGCATTTCCTCCTGGGGGTGAGACCTTTTCTGGGTGGGTTTCCCACCTCCCATCCCAAGCACTGACAGCCGTAGGCAGCACCAGCTGTGTGTGTCGGGGGTCACCCACCGGCCACTGGCAGCCATCCCTGTCCCCTCCGTTTCTGAGCAGGGAGGAGGATCACCACCAGGCAGCCCTCACCTCTCCCTCTCTCTCCCTTGTGCTCTCCTTGCCTCCTCTCCCTCTTCTCTGGTATGAATTGTCCTGTCCCTTCTATGTTAGTTGATTGAGCTGTTTTTCGTAGGTGTGTCCCAAACCCAACGTTAATGGTGCTGTTCTTTTAAAAAAAAAACAAACCAAAAAAACCACCCCTCCCACCCCCAAAAATAAAATCCCCCCCTAACCCAAGCAGCACAGCCCAGACCTTGAAAAGTGACATTGTAAAAACTGTACATGGTGATTGGAACTTTGTAATAAAACTGTTGTAAGAACCTTGTCCCAGGAGGTGCCGACTGCCACATCCTGCCGTGCCATTGGGGAGAGGGAGCCCGCCTGGGACCCACCCATGTGGGAAGAGCAGCCCCCAGCCAGGCCCTGTGGGTAGGTAGGTGTTGGTGCTGGCAGCTCCCAGCGCTGCTGTGGCTCAGCCAGGATTGTGTATTTTCCCCCAGGTGAATGCAGCCCCTGCCTGGCTCGCTGGAGCAGGAGTGGGATGGTGCCCAGCCCAGCCCCTCTGCCCCATATGGAGCCATTTGGCAGCTGGATGGTCACACTGCAGAGCAGGTAGCACAGCCTTGCTGCCCCACGCTGTGCCCACCCACCCCAGGGGCTCTGCTGCCAGCTGAGGGTCCCCCCAGCTCTTGCTGGACCCACAGCAACAGCTGTGGTGGCTTCTGCCAGCATCTCTGTGCGCTGAACAGCGTTAGTGATGGCAGCAGCACAGCCTCTCCCCTTCTGTCACACAGCCACCCACCCTGGCAGGAGCTGGGAGGAGCTGCCAGCACCATGTAAGCCCCCCCTCTGCTTCACATGGTGAGGCTCTTGGGTGGAGCAGTGTAACCGGCCTGTGAGCTGTTGGAGGGGCAGGAGTGGCTGGACGGGGCTGTGTGGGGCTGGGCCAGGCTGCAGCTCACACACGGCAGCAGCACAGCGGTGCTGGGAGCTGCAGCTCCCTGGGTCCCTCAGCCCTGGGCTGTGAGAACCCACCCTAAACAACTCCTATCCCACTAACTGGGGATTTTTGAGGAGTCCTTCCCAGGGGCACAGCCTGGTCCCTGCTGAGGGATGACTGCAGCATGTGGCAGTGCCCACAGCTCCTTTTCCACCCTTCTCCCTCCATCATAATTCTTGGTGCTGAGGCTTCCCGAGTGAGCTGGTGCCCAGGAATCTGCACAGGGAGAGATCCTGTCACCTCCCTGCAGGGGCACGGTCACTAGTGCCAGAGCTTGGGCACCCCGGGCCAGGCTGATCCCAGCAACCCGAGGAAGGACACGCCCCCAGCAGCATCCTGCCCGGGCCAGCAAAAACGCTGCCGCAGCAGCTGCACCCTGAGCCCACAGGGGGGACGCGAGGCCTCCCCAAATCTGTTGGGTGAGAGCGCCAGAAGAGCCGGGTAGCAGCCTGCCAGCAAGGCAAGGGCTCCTTAAGCCCATCTCTCCCTTCTCACTAGCATCACCGTGCGGCCACAGCTCGCTTAGGAGTCGCCCACTCATCCAGACACAGCTCCCAGGCTGCCAGAGCCAGTTAATACTCATTTACTGCAAACCCAGCAGCCCGAGCAGCTCCTCTGTGAGCTCTACAGCGTGTGGAAGCAAAGAGAGGTTGGTTCAGCGCCCGTCCTCAGCAGCTTAGCCCACCACAGGGAACTTGGGCCTTCTGTCTTCCTGCTCTTGCCACCCCAACTGTCTCTTCCCCTCGAAGAGCACGATGCTGGCGGCGATGGCAGAGTTCAAGCTGTCCACACCTGGCACCACCGGAATGACCAGTCTCTTCCCGCCGGTGCTGGCTGCCAGGTGAAGCGCCTCTGGGCTCAGCCCGTGGGTCTCTCCGCCGATCACCACCGCTACTGGAGTCTGCGTCCAGTTCTCGTAGTAATACTGGGTGGGCAGCTCTGGGACGCTGACACTCGCTGCTCCCTCCTCATCCTCACGCTCAGGAGCAGCCTGGCGTTGGGGTTTCACAGGAGCAGAGCCGGTTCCCCTCGGCACCGACGCGGCCTCAACCTGAGCGCTCGGGTCTTTGTTGTCGGCCACGCAGACCTGGATGCCGTTGGGAAGGCTGCTGGGAAGAGAGTCCCAGTCCAGGTTGGCAATGATGGGCAGACGGAAGTGAGCTCCCATGCCAGCACGGAGCACCTTGGGCTCCCACGGATCCACACAGCCTGGGATGGGAGGGAGGAAAATAGTGGCATTGCCGTGACTTCCACAAAGATGGATTCAGCAGCCACTCATTCCCACAGCAAATCCTGCCTGGGCTGAGCCAGACTCTTGGGAACGTTGTTTTCAAGCACTCCTTATTCCCCAGATTGCTCAAACGAATTCCCAGCCCCAAGAAATGCCCTTACCTTTGGTGAGCAGCACTTTCTCACAGCCTGCTCCTGCTGCAGACCTGAGAATTGTCCCCAGGTTTCCCGGATCTCGGATATTGTCACAGATGAGGAGCAGTGGCAAGGAGCTGGTTAGCTGAGCAGCAGGGTAAGACATCTTGGCATAGTTGGGCTTGGAAAAGATCCCTGAGGAGACAAAGTGCTGACAGGATTCTGACTAACACACCCCAAGGTGAGGGCTGCCTGTGCTCAGTTTCACTAAAGGCATGCTAGAGAAAGTGTTAGAAAACACACAGCTTAAATAAAGAAGAGAGAAGAGTTTGTGACAATGCTTCCCAGCAGAGCTGGAGTGATGTGCTATTAAAAATGAGCACTGTCACCTTTGGTGTGCTCTAGGAGCAGGCCCTGACAGATGGGCATTCTCTCAAATCCTGCTGTGCCTGACACACTGACAGACCGGCTGCGGGGAGGTCGGGAATGAAGGGTTGTTACCGACTTACTACTAAGCACAAAGTAAGTTTCCCTTTGCACAGAGTAGCGACTGTTTTTACGGCAACTCACCTATAAGCCCCTGAGGAGTGATGAGGTCAGACCAGATCTTAATGTCTTCAAATTTCACCTTAACCAAGCTGGCTCCTTTTAGCTTCGCCTCGGGCAGCTCCTTCAGGTGCCCCACAGTGCTGAAGAAGAGCGTCTGCAGCACCGCTCCAGCTTCCAGCGCGTCCCCGATCAGCCGGTGACCCTCCAGCAGCACCTTCCCGTGATTATCCCGGAACTTCTTCGACTTGGCGATAGTCACGACTTTTCTGCGGAGAAGTGACACAGAGATAACGGCCGGGACGCCTCCGGTCGGGCTGGGAAGTGCCCGGGACGGCTGTGACCGGTATCGGTCTCCCCCCAACACCGGGCAGCCGGCGGGCGGCTCCGGGCGATGCTCGCAGCCGCAGCTAGGCCGCGGGAGCTCGGAGCGGGGCGGGCCCCCCACCTCCCCGGCCCCCTCTCTCCCCGGGTCCCTCCCTCAGCCGCGCCGCCCGCAGCTCACCCCAGCCTCCGGTCACCGGGCGCCGCCTTCTCGTACCACAGCCCCGGCCCGGCTGAGCTCCGCTCCACGGCCGGCGGCGGCGTGGGGGGCGGCTCCCAGGGTCTCCGCTGCGGCTCAGCCTCCACCCTCCGTTCCTTCGTGGGCGGCAGGACCCGCAGGGGGCTCCGCCGCAGCGCCCGCACCCCGCGCCGCCCCGCCGCCTCCCTCAGCCCGCGGGGCCGCAGCAGCGAGCGGCCCCACTCCGGCACCAGCCTGCCCAGCGCCGCCATCTTGCGTTAGCGTCACCACTCTGCGCCGGGCGCTTCGCCTGACGTCACAGGTCCGCCATGGGGGCTCGGCGAGCGCTGCACTTCGTCTTCAAAGTGGCCGACCGCGGCCGGAGCGCGCGCTTCTACCGCGAGCTGCTGGGCATGAGCGTGAGCGCGAGGCGGGCGCGGGGTGGGAGCGGGAGGGGGGGGCGGCCTCTCGCCTCAGCCCCGGAGCCCCCGGCGGGCTCACCCCGGGCTCCTTCCCCACCCCGGGCTCCTTCCCCACCTCAGTGTCCGTCCCCGGGCTCCTTCCCCACCCCGGGCTCCTTCCCCACCTCAGCCTCCGTCCCCACCTCAGCCTCCTTGCCTGGGCTGCCTCTCCACCTCCTCCCGGGCTGCTGTTTCCCTCCCCTGGGTTGCTCCTCTCCCCTATCTGCTCCCCCTGCTCGGGTGGTTCCCTCTTCTCCCCCACCCCCTGGGCTGCTTCTCCACCCCGGCTGCTTCGCCTCTGCCCCTCCCCTCCCCGCCCTGGGTTGCTTCTCCTATGGGTCCCCCTCTTCCCCCGGCTCCGTGAGGGGACAGGCACTTTTCCGCCCTGACTGGCCCCCGGTAGCTGTGAGGGGATCTGCCCCTCGGTCCCGGTGGCGTTAAGCCCCGTGGTGAGCGCTGAGGTAAGAGGGAAACCTGCCTTCTCCACACTGACATTCTTCTTGCTTCATCCCGTAGGTGCTGAGGCATGAGGAGTTTGAGGAGGGCTGCAAAGCCAGCTGCAATGGGTGAGTGGAGCCAGGGACACCCTGGGCCTGGAGCTCCCATAAAATGCTGGCTGGTCTGGTTAGGGCCAGCCCTGTGCCATCATTTTATAGGTATAAAGGGGTTGGGGTTCAGCTCTTCCCTTGGAACGGTCAGTTCCTGCTTTGCATAGGTATGATGTTTACATTGAAACACAGGTATTGCTGTGTTGCACCTATAAACAGATACTGAGCTTCATCAAATTATTTCAAAGCTTTCCTAGAATTACACTCAGTTACGTTGGGGTTTTTGCAGACCTGGGACTGTCTGGGGCCTTGAGGTAAAATTTCCTCCTGGTGGCCCCAGAGTCTTTCGTCTTCAAGGGTGAAAGAACCCTCATCCTGGTGCCTAGCCACTTAACTATTCCCACTTGACAATAAGAAAGTGCTTGTATAATTCTAGCCCACAAGTACCTTGTCCTTGTACCACACGAGCTGTTAAGGAGGTAGAATTGGTTTTTGTGGCCATGATTCTTCTCAAGTATCAGCTCCTCCTTGGTGTGAGGTTACCAGATTGCCTGTGCCTTCTGTTTGCTCTACAAATGCCATTCTTCCTTGAAACACTCATACACCTGGTTCTCAATGTTTGTTTCTCATGCTCCTGATGATTCAACGTGGATGTTCCAGCCCTTATGATGGAAAATGGAGCAAAACAATGGTGGGCTACGGGCCAGAGGACAATCACTTTGTTGCAGAATTGACATATAATTATGGTATTGGAGAATATCGCCTGGGCAATGACTTTCTGGTAAGTACCAAGCTATGTTAGGAGGAAAGATTTTGCTGCTAAGCTTTTTTATTTTAATGATTAGGAGCCTGTTCAGCATATAGGTTGTATCAGTTGCTTTTTTAATGCTGTTTGGTTCCTTTAACTTTCTTTTCCCCCTTTTATGGTTGTCTCCATATTGGAAGAGCAGCTTTGTGCTCACTTAGGATCCAGGAGGCGCTTCCCTGAGCACCTTCCAACTCTTAGCTGCTGTGTGTGTAGGACAGCTGGTGTTTGCTGGCAGATCTAACGTTGAGTGATTATCTAAGAAGGATCTTGCTGTAGAAAAAGAGTGTTTTATTTGTTATTACTTATTTCTTTGTTATTTCATAGCTGACAGCCAGAGATGTTTTCGTGTAATGTGTTTTCTCATTGTTTCCTCTGAGCTGATATTTGTGCTCTGGTTTCAGAGCACAGAATTCTAAATCCCTTTTGCTTTTAAATCCAGTTTGTTCCTGCTCCTCTGTCAAGGCAGGCTCTGGAGAGGTAGGACTGAGGCACTGTCCACCCTGCAAGATTCATGTGTGTCTCTTCTGTTCTCACCAGGGCATTACACTCGTGTCCAGCCAGGCCTTGAGCAATGCTAAGAAGATGGGGTGGCCCCTCAAAGAAGTCACAGCTGGTGTTTTTGAAGCTGAAGCCCCAGGGGGATACAAGTTCTACTTGGAAGACAAGGAACAGCTCAAGGAAGGTGCAGCCTAACACAGATCACTCTTACTGGTGTTTCAGAGAGGTTTATGAGTGGGATATTAGAATGCGCTCTGTGTGTGTGCATGTCTCATGAAATGGAGCATGTTTTTGTTATCTCTTTGTTACATTCTCAAGAATGTAAAACTGTGTTTGAACTACAATATATTTGTAATGAATTTCATGTTATTTTGATTTCCAAGATCCTGTGCTGAAGGTGACCTTGGGTGTCTCTGATCTGCAGAAGTCTGTTAGCTACTGGTCTGATTTACTTGGGATGAAAATCTATGAAAAGGATGAGGAAAACCAAAGGGCTTTGCTGGGCTATGCAGATAACCAGGTGAGTCCTTACACAGCTCTCCAATTCTGATCTTTAGGAGTTGCATCTAATTGTAGAAACTTCTAATTTCCTGGGAACAAAATCTTAAAGGAGGGGGAAAGCTTTTAATTAAAACAACTGTGCATTTAATTCTGTGCATTTTAATTAAAGCTTGTGTACACTTAATGGAATTTAAAAAAGAAAAGCAAGCTGTGGTTTGCTCTGGTAATGTCATTGTTGGGTAATTACCCAAGTGTGTGGCTAACTTTGAAATCACCCAGATCTGTGACAAGCTGGAGAGGATGTAGCACCAAGAACAGGATCCCTGTGAGTCAGGCTTCCCTTTTCCCTCTTTCAGTGTAAGTTGGAGCTGAGGAAGGTTGGAGTGGTGGATCATGGGACAGCATTTGGGAGGATTGCTTTCTCCTGTGCAAAGGAAGAGGTGAGGGTCACCTTTCCCTTACCCCTTTCATTACCTGGGGCTGACTGGTGGGAGGGTAATTTCTACTCTTAGCAACACATCTCGGGTGTGAACACAGTAATACTGAGCAGATGGTTTGTTGTGGGGAACTGTAAATGAGAACAGCCTGAACACATCTCAGCTTTGTCTGACTAGGGGGGGGTTTGGTTTGTGTTCTGGCTTTGTCTGACTAGGGGGGGGTTTGGTTTGTGTTCTGGTTTAAGCTGCCAAACATCGAAGCGCTGATGAAAAAGGAGAATCAGAAAATTTTAACGCCCCTGGTCAGCTTGGACACACCTGGCAAAGCCACAGTGCAAGTGATTATTTTGGCTGATCCTGTGAGTAATACTGGAAATAGCAATGGAATTGGATCTACATTTCTCTCTCTCCTGGGTCTCTAACTTACCTGCTCTTAAATTTCTTCTAGGATGGCCATGAAATCTGCTTTGTGGGGGATGAAGCGTTCAGAGAACTGTCCAAGGTGGACCCTAATGGTGACAAACTGTTAGATGATGTGAGTAATGGTCTATAAATATGGAAAAGGGAAGTATCAGGAGGATGGAGCATGGAGCCAGGCTCTTCTCAGCAATGTCCAGTGACAGGACAAGGGGCACTGGGTCCAAACTGGAGCACAGGAAGTTCCATGTGAACACAAGGAAAAATGTTTTCCCTGTGAGGGTGGCAGAGCACTGGGACAAGCTGCCCAGAGAGGTTGGGGAGTTTCCTTCTCTGGAGACATTCAAACCCACCTGGACATGTTCCTGTGTGACCTAATCGAGGTGATCCTGCTCTGGCAGGGGGGTGGGCTAGATCTTTTGAGGTCCCTTCCAGCCCCTAACCCCCTGTGATTCTGTGATCCCGCTTTGCTCTGGTATTACCAGATCATCTGTTCATTTGCTGCAGCGGAGAACATTGATCTTCAGAGTCTGTTTTCCTTGCTAGCCCATAAAAAACACTGTATCCATCAGAGCAGGTTTCCTCCAGGTCAGAAAGTGTCCTTGCCACTGGTCTGGGTGTGGGACAGGCTGGTGAGCAGGTGGAGCTGGGTGCCTGGTGACTTGGCTGCCGCTCTGAACACCCAAACTCTTTCCTTCCCGCAGGCCATGGCAGCAGACAACAGTGACAAGTGGTTTGCTGCGCAGAAAATGAAGAAGGCTTCTGCTTAGCTGGGGAAAGGGACAGGCCTGCTCCTTCGTGCCTTGGTTTTCATTGTAGCAGAGTGCCAACACTGTTTAATCCCTCCCAGCACGAGGGCACGGCCGTGTCCCGTGCCAGTCGGTGTGTTTGATTGACGCTCGCATCTCTTCCTCTTGTTCTTTCCTTTCAAGCAGGTAGCATGTTCCCCTTCAGAGAAATCAGGCTGTGCCCTAGCAGGGATCATCAGTGGGGAGGGGAGCATCCCCTTTCCACGCTGGTAGACTTGAAGTTGCTTGGTTCATTACGGTATCTTAATTCTCTAACTAACTTGCTTTAGCCATCCTGGATTTGCTGCTCAGAAGAGATTTCCAGGTAGCTGTGACTGAGCATCCTGGGTACATCACTTCCATGACAAAGTGTCCTGCTCAGGGCAGGAGCTCAAGCAGTTCACCTGTCGTAGGGTGCAGAGAAATCCTCTCACTAAGACACAGGAACATTCCCCTCTGGAACAATCCTTACTTCCATTCCAAGGTGTTTCCCCAGCTGTTGAGGGGAAACATTCGCTCGAGAAGCCTGTTTCTCACTGGAATCATGTCACTGTGGTGGTGTTTCCCTCTCTCACTGAGGAGCCTTCCACATTCCTGGTGGGAGCTGGGTCCGGACGCGTGGTGGCTCTGCGCTGAGGCGCTGCAGGGTGCCTTGTATAACTGTGTCACGGTTCTGCAGCTGCCTTTTGAGGCGAAATTGCCTTTAAAAGTGACAAGTTGGTGTTCATTCTGTTGAAATGGAGTCTCTCTGCTTTTGTTCATGGGAGGAGGGATGGGAATACAGGGAGCAGGTCCAGCATCGCTGCCCTCCGCACACTGCCTGCCTTGTCAGCCTTCCCTGTGGAAACCTTGAATCATCTTCAGAGAAAACCATGCCCGATCAGCAGTGCTGGCAGCCATGCTGGGGCACGTTGGTGCTTGTGGCAAGTAATCTGACATTAAACAGGAACAGTCCCTCGCTGGGATTTTGGGGTTGGAGCTTTTTGGTTTGATGATGATCGTCAATCATCAACTGACCAAATTAGGGATGTCATGGGTGAGCTGCACCCCAGAAACTGGCGCTGCTGCTTGCCAGCATCACCCTTAAGTGAGTAAAAGCGGTTCTGGAGGATGGGTTGAGTGTGCCCTTCCCACTGGGTGCTGGGGCTCTGTTCTCTGCACCCCTCTGCCCTGTGCCAGGGCTCCCCCTACCCTGCACCTCTCTGCCTGGAGCTGGGGCTCAGTTCCCTGCACCGGGGCTCCCCATTCCCTGCACTGCTCTGCCCCATTGCCGGGGGTGCCCGTTGCCTGGGCCCCTGTTCCCCGCACCACTTTGCCCCGGGGCCCCCCGTTCCCCGGGGCCCCCCGTTGCCGGGGCTCCGTTCCCCGGGGCCCCCCGTTGCCCGGGCTCCCCGTTGCCCCATCCCGGTGCTGCCCGTTCCTCGCATCGGTTAATCGCGGGAAGGGCATGGCCGCCAGGGGGCGCTGCGGGCAGGGGCGGGGCTGCCCGCTCTGACGTCAGAGCGCGCCAGCCCTGCCTGGGCCACGCCGCCGCCATGGAGCCCGGTGGGTACGGGAGCGGGAGCCGGGATGGGGCGCCTGGGCGGGGAGGGGGGCGGGACGGACGCAGCCGGTGCCGAGCCCAGGTAACGGTGTCTCCGCGCAGGGCCCTGGGGAGTGTGCGAGGAGACGGCCATCTTGCACGGCGGGTTCCTGCTGGCCGCCCGCCTGATCCAGCCGCGGCCGCTGCAGGAGCTGCGCAAAGCCGACTGGCCCCGCGTGGGATCCCCCATCACCGACGCGCTGCGGGAGATCGGCGCCCGCTGCCCCTCGCCGCTGCGGCACAGCCTCTGGAAGGAGGAGGCTGTGGCCATCGTCTGGGCTAAAGTCCTGCTGCCGGGCCCGGCGCCTGCCTCGCTGGATCGGGGCTGGAAGGAGGATGGCTTCTTCTCCGTGGGCATGATGATCCCCGACGTGAACCGCACCGTCCTCTTCGAGCTGGTCAAAGCCCTCGGGGAGCCCCGGCTCTTCGTGGGGCTGCTGCTGGCGCTGCCGCAGGACGTGCGCAGGAGCGAGCTGGAGCTCTTGGTGGGGTACATCGCCTGTGAGACGTCCCCGTCGGATGTCGGGCTCTTCTTGGACGTGTGGTGGGAGGTGATGAAACACAAGGAGGGACAGGAAGATGAAACCGTCTCTGCATTCAGCGCGCTCGTATCTCAGCACAGCTGTGAGTCCTCTCTGGATGACGGTCTCCAGCCCCCAAAGAGGTTCAAGGGTGATCCTGGCTCCCTGAGTGACCCCGCTGCTGCTAATGACCTGATCATGGTCCTGATAGAGGGGTTAAAGCAGATCTACAGGAGCATCGTCCTGCCCCGTGTGAGGTGCTATGCCTTGGCCAACCTGGTGGAGCTGCTGACCATGTTCTCTGAGCTAGAGCCGAAGGGCAGCCCTCTCCCTATCGCAGAGTACCTGGACAAGGTCAGCTCTGTGGTCAGCCTCTGGACCAGTGACACTGAAAGCCAGTTCCACAACAGGGAGCTGGATGAGAAGGTGAAGGAAGCAGAGCGAAGCCTGAACCTCCTGCCTGTGGCCAAGCTTTCTCGTGAGGAGCTCTTTGTTGGCTTGGGCTTTCTCTGCAGCTTGTTGCATGCTTGGGGAGAGGAGCTGCAGGGCACCCTGAACAGCTCTGAGGGGCTCTGCTATGAGAGCTACCGGCTCCTGGATGCTCTTACCACTTTTGAGAAAAACCTGGTTTGCTTCTCAGAGACTAGTGACCTCAGTGAGGATGAGACACGTGTAGCGTTAGAGCTGACACAGATCACAAAGGACTTTCTCAAGGAGATCAGCATCAGCCTGAAGAGCGAGGATTTGGACACCAGCCTGGTGTCTTCAGTGGCCACAACGATCATTGAGCAAAAGCTGGACCGACACGTGGAGATGTGCTCTGTTTTTGTTTCTGAAAAGACCTGGGCCTTTTCCAAGGACTGGGTTGACTGCCTTGTGACAAGCAAAGCTCTCTTCCAGAAACCAGAGCTAGTTTTGAAATTGCTGGAGATGCTGGTGAACTTTGCCACGTCCAACCAAGATAAGGAGGCCCAAGTGCTGCAGATGCGAGTGACCAAAACCATCCTGGAGTGTTACACTGAGCTTTCGTTGGGTGACAAAAATGAAGTGATCTCGGGTGTCCTGGCATCCTGGGGCGGACCAGGCCTGTCCCTGAACATGCAGGTTGTCATGGAAGGCTTCCAGGAGGATCTGAATGTGACTTTCAACCAGATCACGAAGAGTGTGACTGATCAAGGCCTGGCCAAGGCTGTGGCTTCTGTGGCCAGGCTTGTGCTGCTCTACCCTGAAGCCACTGTGAAGCAGGTTTGTAATCTTGCTGTAGTCAACCTAGGAGCTCACCAGTTCCTTGCACAAATCCTGTGCTCTTTCCCAGCACTGAGCTTCCTGGAGACCCACGATGATCCAGACAGGCCGCGCAGCCTGGTGGGGAGGTGTCTGGAGGAGGCAGTGTGGGGGAGGCTTTCCACTGCAAGGGAAGAGGAGCAGTTCCTTGAGTTCCTGACCTTTCTCATGCAGCCGAGCTCAGGTGCCCCACTTGTGTCACCTGCAGAGGTGACCAGAGCCTTTGTCCTTCCCTATTTAAAGTCAGACTCTGCTCAAATTGGGCTAAGCCTGCAGATCCTCAGTAAGGTTTTAGGGATACAGTCCTCTTCGGAAGAGCACTGGATCAAGTCCTGTCACCCATTCCCGCTTCTCCTCAGCATCTGCAGGCTTCTGGATGGTTACACAAAGTACTGGCATCAGCCAAGGGACCAGCTCTTCCCTTTGCTGGAGATCAAAGACCTACTGCTGAACATCCTCTGCCAGCTCTGTGAGGTGGTAAGACCAGAAACTGCCCCCTCCCCTGAGCTGTGGGTCCAGTCACTGGCTTGGCTTCACCGGAAGGTGGCAACGCTGGACTGGACTGTTGGTCTTCGGCTGAAGAAGCTTTATGGAGACCACTTCAAGAACGAGGTCCCAGCAACGCTGTTAGAGATCTGCAGGCTTCCTGAGGACGAGTGGACATCCCGGCCCTTGCCAGCCTACGGACCGGGCAGCGGGCTCCTGGCATGGATGGAGTGCTGCTGCGTGTCCACAGCGCTCAGGGAGACGATGCTGACGCTCCTCATGGTTAATGTGGACAACCCTGAAGAGGTGAATCTCTTCAGCAAAGGGTTCCTGGTAGCCCTCATACAGGTCCTCCCTTGGTGCAGCCAAAGTGAGTGGAAGAGGCTTACGCACGTGGTCGAAAACCTGCTGCAGAGACAAGTCCTGCACGTGCCCTACACGCTGGAGTACATACAGTACATGCCCCTGCTCAACCTTCGGCCCTTTGCCAGCTACCTCCAGTTCTCCGTGCTCTTCCTGCGGGGCTTCCAGCTCCTCTGCAGCTCCAGCTGTTCCACCTGGCTGCAGGCAGAGGCTTGGCTCCACGTGGTCCAGCTGTACTGCAGCAGCCTCGCAGACCTGCTGGAATCCATCAAGAGCACTGCAGGGCCCCCCTCAAACCCCACTGAGGACAGGGCCT
Organism: Porphyrio hochstetteri; assembly: GCA_020800305.1. Lineage (NCBI taxonomy): Eukaryota > Metazoa > Chordata > Aves > Gruiformes > Rallidae > Porphyrio > Porphyrio hochstetteri. The sequence goes on from CM036925.1 coordinate 2,925,819, forward strand.
CTGTACAGGAGGTGTCCTTCATCTGCATCCAGATGTTTTGCCATCTGCTGCACGTTGCTGCCATGCTGCCGGACAATGGGTGCAGCGAGCCGCTGGTGGTGATGGCGTTGGAGCTTCTCTCACAGTACGAGACCTTCAGCAGCGCCGATACGTCCCCCAGCAGCAGGCTGCGGAGAGCCAACGAGATGCACTTCCTGGAGTCCATCGTGGACAACATCAGTGATGAAGCGCTGCGTGGCATCCTCCTGCAGAAGCTCAGCAAGCTGGGAGCCTGCTCAGCAGCAGAGCTGGCTTGAGCTGGAGAGGGTGACAGGAGAGCACCGACCCTCCCTCAGGACCCCTTATGTGCACGGGTGTAAGTGCTGTAATAAACCCCTTCTTCCTTCTGCTGTCTTTTCTGCCAACCCATCCACACAGGTTTTCTTCTTCCACCCCGTGAAGTGGGGTGGGAACAGCTGTGCAGGGAGCTGTTCTGAGCTGAGAACAGTGAGCCCAGCCTTACCTGCTGGCAGCCTGCATCTATAGAGAGCCTCCAGCATCAGGGAAATGATTTCCCTCCGGCTCCCCTGCCACCACCTCTCTTCTAGCTATTCCCGAGCGGATTGCTGGCTTCACACGTGCTGCCAGAGGCCGGGAAGCGAGTCGGGTGAGTTCAGGACTGGCAGGAACCTCTGACAATTTGGGTGCGTTGCTTCTGCCCAGAGGTGGAGGTGCAGCGGTAACCCCGTGTCTTACCACCCCCACCCAGAAATGAACGGCACGTGGGAGAAACATCCAGTGGGGTGACTCAGAAAGGAAATCTTTATTGGTCTCCTGATAGTAAATAGGGCAGTGTTAGTGCAAACTGAGGTGCCTCCGTGGCTTTCCCCCCCTCCCCCCTTCTCTCCTTCCATAAGGCACAATATTTGCAGTGAAAACAGCGAGATACAAACATCTGTAACAGGTTGCAAGCAGCTTATAACATCAGCCGGTCTCGGCCGTTAATGTAACAGTAGTGTTTCTGCAATAACCAACGGCTGGTTGGAAGAGGCACCGTATTTTACTCATCCCACAATAGTTGTGGCTGGGACAAGGCCAGACACCCAGAACTGGGTCCTAAGCCCTTCCAGCTGCTGGCTTCAGAATGAAAGGCACAGAGTGGCTGCAGGATGCTGGGGCCACGCTGGTGCTGTATCTGCTCTGGACCCCCAGGCGAGTGTGGGAGGCTGCAGGGAGGAGGTGGCTGCCCTGGCTTGTGCTGGCTGCAGGGAAGAAACCCAAGTGCTGCTGTGTGACTTGCACACACCCGCCAGGCTTGCAAACCCCATGGTACGGGGTGGGCCTGGAAGCCTGGTCCCATTTTTGCTGTGACTGAAGGTGGAAATGGGCCAAACTGGTGAAGGACGCAGCTCAGCACCCTGCTCTGGGTGGGGGTGGGTCCTCCCACACTGATCCAGTTCCCTCCTTGCTAGCCCCTGGCATTGCGCCGAGACACCATCACCATTCCTCTATCCCGGTATGAGCTTCTCTCCCTCTGGCCAGGGACCCTGGAGCCACCCTGCCCTGGGAGTGCCAGCTACAGCCATCGGACGGCTGTAGTGAGAAGCACCTCTGGGATAAGTGGAGCCTTGAATGAGTTTGAGCCCAGCAGCAGCAGGAGGAAGGAGGCAGAACCCCAATGTCGTGTAGAGGCGAAGGCAGCAGAGGTCAGGAACAGGCCGTGCAAAACCGTGCTGCAGCCCTGGGGCCTGGCTCTGCTCTCAGCTGGATGCTGTAAACCAGAGCCAGAGGGCAAAGTCAGAGCTGCGGGCAGGCCTGGCACCCGGCAGGTCTGGCACCCGGCACGCCCGGCACCCGGCAGGCCTGGCACCCAGCTCCCCCAGTCCTGCTGTGTGGGGCTGGGTACGCTCCAGCATCCTCTCCACTGTCACCTCCGGGCTGCAGGCTCCTTCACGCTGGGTGCTGGTGTCTGGTGTCAGCCCTGAAAGACTCAGGGCGGGGGGGTTAGTAACAAACCCCTCTCGTGTAACCATTAGGCCGGTGTCTTGGTGTTGAATCCCAGGAGGAATGTGCTTATCAGCAGACCTCCTCCTCCTCCTCCCTGGTTCCTGCCCTGGCTCGCACGGGTGGGAGGACACAAGGCACTGGAGCGGCGTGTGAAGAAAAGCTTTCCTGGCCCAGGCTGGCGCTGCCTGGCACGGCGGTGATGGCGAGGCTGCTGCCAGCTAAAACAGCCCAGTGGCATCGCTGCTTCTTGCCGCTCTGCTGCTGTGCTGGTCCCCATGGTGCTGGCGGTGAAGGTGGAAGAACTGGGGAGGGGGTCTGACCCTTTCCCAGCCCCTGTGCTGGGCTGGTGGCCATTATCTGCTTTTGTCAGCGGGTGACCTGCCGTAGAGGCGGGCGGCTTTGCGGCAGATGAGCCGGAACCAGTAGAGCTGGGGGGCGATGAGGGAGGCGTTGGCTATGTTGCAGTGCAGGGGGATGCGGAAAGGCACCATGTAAACGGGGATTCCCACCTGCCTGGCGTAGGCCGCGTACATGAAGGGGAAGAGGAGGATACGGCAGAGGAAGAAGGTCACCAGGATGAGGATCCCATTCGCCTTGTGCAGGAGGGTGTCCTGCATTTGGAGCTGGGGAAGGAAGAAGGTGAACGTGGGGTGAGTGCTGGGTGGGCAGCGCTGAGCTGCTGCTTGGGTACTGACTGTGCTGGGAGCACGGAGATGAGCACCCAGGAGGTGTGGAAGTGAGGGGGAACTTTGGAGGGAGCAGGAAAGGGGTGTGGGAAGGGATGGAGGGAGGCGTGTTGGTGGGCAGAGGGCTGCAGCAGGAGGGAGTATGGTGCAGAGGGAAGGGGGTAAAGACAGGAGAGGGTGGCACCAGAACACGGCACAGCCTCCAGTTCAGGGATGCCACGGGGCATGCTGCTTACTGGGGGAAAGGGATGGGAACCTAACGGGCCTGGGAGGAAGGCAGCACCATGGAAGGAGGGCTTGGGGTTACAGCCATGGGGCTGCCCCTGGAACTTGTGGTTACAGCTGTGGGGCTGCCCGCAGGCTTCCTGGGGAGAGGAGAGGCTCTGAACAGCTGTGGAGTTCCCAGACCCGAGCCCCATCCCTTCTCACCCACCTGCATGAGGATTTTGCCCAGCGATACGAAAGGCGTGCTCAGCTCTGCTATGAAGATGCAGCCCACGAAGAAGTCACCCAGCTCTCCCCTGAAGTGCTGCAGATAAAGCCAGCCATGAGCATGGGGGTGCTTCATCCAGAAGCTGAACCAACAATCTCCAGGGGGTCACAGGCTCCTGGCTCCCACAGATGCTTTGCCAGACACAGCCCCGATGACAAGCCCTTGCGGCTACGTGGTGGGGGTGCTCCTTGCAGGCTGGGGTTTCAGAGCATCTGTGGGGTCCTTACCTGGGTGATGGGGGTGAGCACGATGAGGATGAAGAGGTGGTGGGTCACCATCAGTCGCTCCTGCAGGAGGAAGCTGCGCACGCTGGCCAGCGAGTGCTTCTTCTCTGCGACTCCCCTGTCCTGGCTCTTGTGCCAGTGGCAGAGGTACATGACGTAAATGTCATATGTCATGTAGGGAACGAGGATCCAGATGTATTCTACAGCCAGCCAGTGCCTAGGGAAGGAGCAGCACACACAGAGGCATCACAACGGCTCTGAGCATCTCCCAAGGCGCTGGAAGGTGTCGAAATTTAACTCCATTTGGCTTAGCAGAGGCCAAGTACCTGGTACGTGTGTGGGGTGCCTCCTCGATGCTGCCCCTGCTTGGCACTTGGCTGTGCCAGGCACCCAGCTCAGTCCAGCCAAGCACAAACACGATGCTGATGGGAAGATCTTGATTAGCCCCACAGCCGGGTGTTTGCTGTGTGGGCCCGGGGCACAGCACCGCCCGGGATCCAGCACTAATCCCACACCTTCGCAGCAGGTAACCTTTTTCCCTCAGCCCTGGGACATCCAGAGCTGATGTTTGGCAGGACAACAGCTCCAGGACTGTGTCCTTTCCGCCTGCTGCTCTGTGTCAGTTGGCTGCCTAACCCGGAGAGTGTTTGGAAACCTCAGAGTTAGAGATGCCTGTCCTGGAGTTGAGAGATTGAAGTGCAAAATACCTAATACAGGCAATAAACCCCTGTGAGACATTTGTCTGTTGGGAAATAACTGCAGACAGCTGCCTGTTCCCAAAGAACATTGGATTCCTGGTTGCACAACCCAGGCAGCAGCCAGCCCTGCTTTGCAAGGAAACACAGCTCCCTGAAAAGTCCTGACTGAAATCACACTGAAAAAAACCAAACCCCCAAACCACCGTCTGCTGCAGCCTAAAGAATTGTAGCTTGAAGCCCAAATAAATCTGCTCTGGCTCTCCTGCCATCTCAAGTATAATTCTGCTGTGAACATTCCTAGTTCGGATATAAAGATGTAAGTGATGTAAAGCAGGGAGGGGAAGCGACCGGCTATTGTGTTTGCAAAACTTGCTCAGGGCTTTGGAGGGCAATTATGATGCCAGCAATATAATGATTGTCTGCCTGTGTAAATAAATTGGCAAATTTTACTGCAACCTTTGTGATGTTTCCTGGCTCTCTGTCTTGCTGTCGCTCTCCGAGACCTTCCCTGCTGAGCACTGGGCTATATTTCCACCAGATTCAAAGGAAAATCTAGGTCTCTGACCACAAAGAGTTCACGTTGAGCTGTTGGCCTTAAGAGCACCCAGGCAAGCACGCAGCTCTGGGGAGAAAGGAGGGCTGCTGGCAGCACCTTCCAGCTGCGTGGGTCTGGGATTTATCACCCAACCTATCTATACTGCAGATGTTTTCTTTTAGAGCACAAAGATAACACCTTAGACTGCCTGGGTTAAGCAGGACAGGGCAATGGGGATAGATCTCACTGTCTAGAGCAAGGGCAATTTACATCTGCCTGGTAAAGGTAAGCCTGCAATGACCAAGGGGGCATCTCTCCCTAAAATCCAGTGTGATAGTTAAATTCCAGCTCAGCATAATTATATTCTTCCCTCCTACAATTTTCTCTGTTATTCCAGATAATAGCTCTGTTTTTAAGCCTTCTGACCCAGATTACACTATCGCTCCTGCCGGGAGCCTCTTCTAGGGTAGTTTATCTCAGAGCATCGAAGACAGGGCAACGTGATTTTCCTTCAAAGCAAACTTCATCCTGGTTTGTCTCACTTCTGGACTCTTTCAGCATCCATTTAGCATAGAAAAGGTGATGTACCTCTAAAATCCATTCTCACTAGCTCTGCTTTGACTCATTAGCAATTTCTGATTGCAGTGAGGAGACTCTCTACCCCTTCAGAAGTGACAATGCCTTTATTTTTTGGCTCCTTTATGGCCCCACGTTACAGCCCATCCTCAGGAGGAGCCCCTCTGTGCTGGCAGAGCAGCCCCAAGGTCTGAGTGCACTGAACAAGCCTGGCATCTTTCAGGGGTGTATGGCCAGCGCGTTGCCCAACCCTTCACCCACAGCAGAGGAAAGAGGAACATGAAACTGGTTTTCCTTTCCCCTTTGTACGGGCAAGCCTTTGGCATGAAATGCTCGAGCTGCGAGCTGGCTGGGCACAGCCTTCACATGGTCCTCACAGGACAGGCTGTCAGAAGGGGTTACCTGTCATGTACAACGTCCTTGCAGTTAAGGACAACCGTGATCCCCGACACTGTTGCCATCGTGGCTTGAACCGTTGACACCAACCTGGAACAGAGAGAGGAGAAATGGGTCACCCCAAGCGTCACCCTAGAAGGGCCGAGGAGCAGGGGTGCCCTTGGCATGTTGTACCAGAAGTTTTTGGCACTTTGACAACGATGCCGCCCCTGTCGCACCCCAAAGCATCACCATGGCGGGAGGAGCTCTGCTCCGCACCCAGGCGGCGTGGGATGCAGCTGGGGTGGCTGTGCCAGGCGCTGTCACCCGGGGACACGGGGCGTGGGTGGGGAGGGTTATGTCCAGGTCTCGTCCCTTGCACGGCCCTGGATCAGCGGTAACCCTGCCCCGATTCCCGGGGAAGAGGGGGAGCTGCACCGGAGCATCCCTGCTCCGCAAACGGGTGCCTGGAAGGTGGGGGACAACCGGGCCGGGCAGGGCTGCCCACGCCTGGGGGGCTGTGCTGCCGCCGCCAGTCCCCGGTCCCGTCGCGGGGTCCGGGCTTGGGACTGACGGGGGTCGGGACACCTCCCCGCCCGGCTCCGGCTCCCGTTGCCGGCCTGACGCGGTGGGTTACCGGCGGCAGCGGCTCCTCTCGCGCCCATCCTGCCCGTACCTGCCGCTGAGGAGGATGCGGTCCTTGAGGCTCCATCCCGGGGCGGCCCAGCGCAGCAACCGGATGCAGAGAGCGAAGAGCCCCGGGAAGAAGGCGGAGGCGAGGGTCAGCGTCAGCCACATGGGGACGGCCGGCGATGCGCTGTCCCCCTCCGCTTCTCAACACCGGGCCGGGCGGCGGCAGGGGCCGGCTCGGCACCGTCCGCACCGGCCCGGTTCGTCCCGGTACGGCTCGGCTCGGGTGGTCTCGGCACGGCTCTGGTCGGAGCGGGTCGGCTCTGGTCGGAGCGGGTCCGCTCGGACCGTACCAGCCCCGCTGCCCGCTTCCGCCGCCGGCGGGACGCGCCCCGCACGGCAGAGCACCGGCCCCGCCCCCGGCGGGTGCAAACCCGCCCCGGTCCCGCCCCCCCGGCCCCGCCCCGGCCCCGTGGAGGGGGCAGTGTCCTCTCGCGTCCCGGCGTGCCGCGCGTCCCGGAAGCGGCGGCCCGCCATGGAGGAGGACGAGCCGGAGCTGGCGGCCGGGCTGGAGGCGGCGCTGGAGTTGGCTCCCGCCGTGCAGGCCGCCATCGAGCAGGTGCGCCGGGACGACCTGCCGCGGGGCCGGGCGGGGGCCGGCTGCGTCCCGGGGCGGGGCAAGGCAAGGCAAGGCCAGACCAGACCCGGCCCGTCTGGCGAGAGGCCGGCTGTAGGCACTGCCCGGGCCGCGGGGGGGGGGCTCAGCCCGGTGTCCCCCGTCCGGCTTCGGGCCTTCCGCTGCCTGGCCTGGCGCACCCCGAGCTGCCTGTGCTTGGCGGCGGGTAATGCCCGGGCGTCTGCCGAGGGAGGGCGTGGGGAGAGAGAGCCCCTCGGCTGGGGGGAGAGACAACCCCTCGACGCCCGGGGAGAGGCGGGCTCTGCCGGCTCCGGTGCCCTGGCTCACGTTAGAGCTGGAGGGTTGTCGTCTTCCCCCGCGCTAGGCCTCAGCTGGGTGTGTCTGAGGCCGGGAGCGGGGCTGCCACTTCGTGCCTACCGTGCCCTGACAGAGCCGGGCGGCCTGTGGCTCGCTGGGAGCCGGGGGAATCTATGAGTGTCTGGTCTTGAACGTTGTGATCGATGCTACGTTCCAGCCAAGTCCTCTGGTGTCTCCTGAAAGCCTTTAAAAGGCCTGAGGAAGCCAGGGCAACATCACATTGCACTTGGAGTCAGGGACTGAGCCCCCACTGGCCTCAGCCAGCCCATTTGCCTGAAGAGCTCTTGCAGCAGGAGGCTGTGGAGCTGTAGCTCAAAGTGTCTCTCAAAATGTCTTTCAAATAAGTTTTTCTCACTTCCTTGAGTGTTGAGGCTTGTGGATTGCTTCTGGCAGCTCTCCTTGGAGAGCAGGGCAGGCCCGTGGTGGCTGGCACAGCACTGGCAGGTCAGGAGAGCAGTGCAGCTTCTCTGTGTGTCCTGTGCTGGATTTTGACTGTTATGTTTCTAGAAAAAGAGACACCCCACATAGTCTTTATCTTTGTTGGCACACCTGGCAGTAAACTATGGAGTAATTTCTGCTGAAACCTTGAGAATCGCTTTAGAAGGTGGCATTTCATTTACAGACCTGGTACTTGTCTGGAGAAGGAGCCCCCTGCACTTCATAGAGCCTGTATATTTGAAGGCCAGAGGAGCCTGGGGTGATCTCTAACACTGTACAACCCAAGGAAGTTACCTGCTGATGCTTTCATCAATCACAGAATGCCTCTCTGTGGTAAAACATGTCTTTTAGAGACAGTCTTGACTTGAAGTTTCAAGCAGTGGAGAATCCACTGTATCCCTGAGGCAGGTACATCCTGAGTGAGAGGCATTGAGGATGGTGCCTCCTGTCTTTCATCACCTCCTCACTGGCATTTACTGTCCCAGTAATCCTCTTGTTCCCGTGAGTATTCCTTAATCAGCTTTGGGCAAACCCTGCCAGGCTCAGGTTGAGGGAGCAGAACTGGCTAGCTGACTTCTGGCAAGGTGGGACGTGCAGGCGGACTGTCACCCCACCAAGTCATTCCAGGTTAATGGGTTGTGACATAGGCCTGGGAGTAGCATCTTCTTTATCTGGTACAGCTGCTCCTGGCTTTCACCTCTGCAGTTTGGGAGGGGAGCTCCTGACCAGCCTTTATTTCCCATCCCACCCTTTGCTTCAGCTGCTTGTGGAGGCTTGGCATGGATTGACTGCAGGAGCTGTGAGCCCAGAGCAGGGTGGGCTGCTTGTGAGGCTGCAGTTGTGCCCTTACAATGAGCTAATGTCAGAGCATCTCCCTCTCTCGAGCATGACCTCACGTGTATTTAACTGCTGCCTGCTTCTTGGCTGCAGGAGTAGCTTTGGGAAAGCTGCTGAAGAGGCCTGTTTTGGGGGAGAAGTTGCTCTTGCTTCAAGGATCTCAGCCCTCACTGCCTTTACGCTGCAGAACGTGTCAGATGGTGTAACACAGGTTTCTGTGAAGGCTTTGGTGGCCAGGGGGATGCGTGGAGGTGATGCTGTGGGATGAGCTATACATTTGCTAGGTGGGGTTTTGGCCACGGGGTGCAGGACTTCTGGCTGCACAAATATGCAGAGAAAGCAGCACAGTGGGGTTTAGTCTGTGGGGCCAGAAAGCAAAGCCTGGCAGCCTCGTTTGAGCTACTTTGGAGAAGAGACAAGCTCTGTCTGCACCACAGCTGCTCTTTTCCCTTTCCCATGGGTAGCAAGAATCGTTCTGCAGATTCCATTTCTCTCCCCCTTCTGTTGATGTCCAAGTGGCAAGCCTGATCCCCAGAGGACTTGTAGAACCATTTCTGGAATCATCACATTTCCTATTACGTGGCGGTGAAAAGCGAATCCTCCGTCTCTCACCACGGAGCCTCGTGAAGCCCAGACAGAGATAAGGGTGATGCCTCAGTGGGAAGGGAGGTTTGTTTCCAGACAACAGCAGAAGTGTCAGAATCGTCTGGGATGTATAATTAATGGCTTGTGTGTCTTGGGAATTCCTTGCACGTGACTGACTGTGCTGGGGCAGCGTGTGGAAGCGTGTGTATGATCTGTGTTCATCCAGGCTGATATCCCCAGGAATTTTAGTAGCTCAGAGACCTCCAGAGCCCCTGGCTGCTTTACTCCTGAGCCTGCCTGCTCTCTGTGTGTGTTTGTTAGAGCAGTGCTGTGAAACACAGTCAGAAGTGGGTGCTGAGGTAACTAAAACTAGTAGATACTGTGTAGTTACAGAAATTAAAAGTAACGTGTTATTGATTGTATTTGTTTTCTTCAATCTCCTCAGGTATTTCCCAGCCAAGATCCACTGGACAGAGCAGATTTCAATGCTGTGGAGTACATCAATACTCTCTTTCCCACTGAGCAAGTAAGTAATGCTCACAGTCAGTCGCTTTTAGTGCAAAGGGTAACCTGATAGTAATTGAAGGCATGTTTAAACCTGTACCCAAGCCTTTTCTTTTAAACAGTAGCACAGGTAGCAAGGGTGTAACAATAATCACTTCTTAAATTTGGGTCTCACCAGGTTCACTGTCATTATGGAGTTTCTTTCCACCCAAAGTGTTGCTTTGAGTCCTGCTTTGATCTGTAGGAATAAATTTCTTTCCTATATAGAGGTTTCTCTTGCAGCAAGTTGCATAACTTGCCATGTACTCATTGGGGAATCCTTGAAGGTTTCAGCCAAAGAAGGCAAGTGTTGCCTGTGAAATGTCCCTGGAGAGTCGCCCACGTTTGAAACCTGTTGTTTCTCTTGAGATAGAATCATAGGATGCTTTGGGTTGGAAGGGAGCTCAAAGATCATCCAGAGTGCCCAAAGCCACATCCAACCTGGCCCTGAACCCCTCCAGGGATGGGGCTTCCACAGCCTCTGTGAGCACCCTGTGCCAGGGTCTCCCCACCCTCAGAGTGAAGAATTTCTTCCTAACGTCTCACCTAACCCTGCCCTTGTTCAGCTTGAAGCCATCACCCCTTGTCCTGTCCCTGCACCCCCTGGTGAGCAGCCCCTCTCCCACTTTCCTGTAGGACCCCTTTAAGTATTGGCCAGCCACAATTAGGTCACCCTGGAGCCTTCTCTTCTCCAGACTGAACAAGCCCAACTCTCACAGTCTGTTTCCATATGAGATTGCTGTGGGTTCATATCTGTACTTTGTCTTCCCAAAATCAGCCTCAGGGGTGGTTGTGGACTAAGCTATCACAGAAAGGAGGTGTTTCTGTGGCTGAAGGTTGGGTTGGGAGGCAGCTCCAATGTTTACCATGTTTAAGATCCCCTGCAGCACCAGTTGTTTCAGCTGTTTCTACTCTGCTGGTTGTGCTGGCCTGGATTTTTCCCCCTTTACCAGTAACAGAGAGCTATTTCCCCTCCAGCATGCCCAGTACAGCTTGGGGAGCAGCCAGGCCTCCTCCAACCTGTGGGTTGGGTGTCCAGGCTCTGCAGGAGGCTCTCTGGCCAAGGAAGGTGAGGGCTCTGTCCCTATTGCCCACTGGAGGTCACTGTCACCGCAGTGTTTGGGGAGCAGCCCTGCTCTCTCCAGGTACCCTGCTTGCTTGGGGTACCCTGCTCACTCGGGGCTGGGTGGGAACTGGGGAGCCTCTGGGACCTGCAGGGCTGCACCTTGGCCATCCCTGTCTCATTATGTGTCCTGAGGAGCAGCTAAGTTGCTGCGTGTCTCGGGTGCTCCCTCTGTAAAGCAAACTCACGGCTCTCTGTGCAGTGTGTTAGGTATCACAGCTGACAAGTGTTGCAGTAAAAGATTCCCTGTTTCACTTCTGGATTGTTGGTTTTTCCCCCCCTGTTGTAGTCCTTGGCAAACATCGATGAAGTTGTCAACAAAATCAGATTGAAGATAAGGTAAGTTCTTCTCCGTTTCACTGCGTCACTGGCGGCGAGTAGACTGGTTGTCACTGAGGCTCCATAAACACAGCCTTTGTGGTACAGCTGGTGGGAATTCATTTGCTTACAATGCATTAATAGGGTCACTCTCAAGTCCAGTAGTAGGACAGAGACAAAAATGACTCCCTGTAATTATAAAATTACAATTCTTTATTCTTTACCCGTATTGTATAACATGTGCCTTTCGGGTTGCTCTGGTCACAAAGTAGCACTGGGGTGTGTGGGGGGGGAAGGAACTGAGAATCATCCAGTACCAAATTTTAGACTGAGAGAACAAGCAGTGCAGAAGATTTGGCTGCTGAAAAATGTATTCTGTTTGCAAGGTCAAAACAGCAATTGGAAACCCTCTCATTTTGTATTGTTTTTATTGCCATTCTGGTACTGAAAGTACAAACCAAATGTAAGCTTGTGGGAGATGCTTATGTTGTCTGTGCAGTCTGAAATGATTGAGGCAGCACTGTAATATGTGGAAAGTGGAAATGAAAAGAGACATGGGAAAACTGACAATATTGCTTAAGGGAAGAGAAATGCAAGAAGCCCTGATTAAATTAGGAAATGGATTTTTATTTTTGCCACAGGAGTTTTAAATTGTCTAAGATGGTTATGTCATAAGGGGAGAGAGGGAGGGAGGAAGAAGTGAGTTTAACATTGGGAGCACCAGCTCTTTTGTTTGAAATATGTTGTGTAGCTCTCTAGGTTCCTGTAATTGTTTGGGTCAGGCACATAGAGAATGAGTTTGACATTGTAGATTCTTTTCTCCAGGAGGCTGGATGACAACATTCGAACTGTTGTGAGAGGACAGACTAACGTGGGACAGGATGGCAGGCAGGTACGTGTGTCTCATCTCCAGTAATGCTGAGGGTTCTCATTGCAAGGAATGGCTCTGGCAGGCAGAAACCCACTCTCATTGTTAGGGACGTGTTTCCACTGATGGTTTTGTGAGCTGCTCACTGAACAGCTGCCTTAACCTGCTTTCTGATCACCCTCTGAAGGGAAATGAATATGAAATTGATTTAAAAAATCAAAATCGAAACCAGGAGGCTTATAGTTGTGCCACTCTGAAGCTAATGATCAAATGAACAGGGTTAAACAGGTACAGGCACATTTGGTGCTGGGTACAGATCAATAAAAGGCTATTCAGCCTTTTAACGAGGTGGTTTGTTCAAGTTGCTGGTGACTAAGCCTGATGACTGACTGCCAGTTCATCTGGCGTGTCCTGTTCAGCTGTCAGGTTTTCACTTGCCTCACGCCTGACAGAGGTGTTTGCTCACTGCGCCCTTCATGAACACCGAGCTTGGCCCACGTGCTGTCTGAGTCTGAGGTACCACCCCCTGCTGCGTGTTTCCTGCATCTGTTCTGCTTTAGACCAGGAGTGTTGATGCCTCGAGTCATCAGCTGTGCTGTTTTCCTCACTGTCAACACTGACTCGTCTTTTTTAATACCAGATTCAAGACTCATTTGTTGGGATGGGGCACTCATTCCCTCACCACCATAGCTGGCTCTATTTTCCATGTATTTCCCATTTCTTGCTGCAGTAGCCATTGGCACATATTTCTGATGCCAATGGCATCTTGGCTTGTATCATAAACAGTGTGGCCAGTAGGTCTAGAGAAGTAATTGTGCCCCTGTACTGGGCATTGGTGAGGCTGCACCTTGAGTGCTGGGCCCAGTTTTGGGCTCCTCACCATCAGAAGGTCCTGGAGCGAGTCCAGAGAAGGGCAAGGGGCTGGAGGGCAAATCCTCTGAGGAGTGGCTGAGGGAGCTGGACCTGTTTAGCTTAGAGAAGAGGAGGCTGAGGGAGACCTTCTCACCACCTACAACTACCTGAAGGGAGGTTGTAGAGAAGTGGACGATGGTCTTTTCAGCCAGGGGACAGGAGATGGGACAAGGGGCAATGGCCTCAAGCTGTGCCAGGGCAGGGTCAGATTGGACATTAGAAAAAAATGTTTTACTGAAAGAGTTGTCAGGGCCTGGAACAGGCTGCCCAGGGAGGGGCTGAGTCACCTTCCCTGGATGTCTTCAAAAAAAGGGCAGGTGAGATGCTTAGGGATATGGTTTAGTTTAGGATGAGAATGGTTGGACTTGATGATCTTCAAAGGTCTTTTCCAACCTTGTGATTCTGTGTGATCCTGCCTCTGCCACGGAGTCTGTGGCCTTGAGTGAGTTATTTAGCTTACCTACACTTCTCTATCACTTCCATAAAATGTGAGATGCTTACCTCACCTGGCAGAACTAGTTCAGTGCTTGCATGGTTCCCTGAGTCCTGCTGTTAAACTGTGGCTGTGCTTGGGATTTGGTGTACCTAGGAGTGGTGCTGCCTGTAATCGCTGTGTGGGGATATGGCAAGGAATCAAGTGGGGGAGGCAATTATGGAAATTGAGGAGGGAGTGGAAACTGGTGCTGTACTTGGAGAACTTGGGTATGATTGGAAAACCGGTGCTGTCAGAACCTTTTGGGCCCATTTGAGGTGACAAATTGAGAGAAGAACAGACAAAAGTCATGACTGAGAAGAGCTGTGAGTGAGAATTGCCCAGAGCACCTCAGGACTTGCAGGTCCAAGGGATGAAAAAAAGCAGTGCTGCGGTCAGCTGTGCTTGCAGGATAACAAAAGAGACTCTGTGCTGTGGAGATTCAGCCAGCTTTGTTTAGAGTTTTGCTTTATGCCTGTGATTTTTCACTTTTTAATCCCTTTGAAGTTCTCCAAAGCATGTACAGACCGACCTGGACAGTGTCTTGCTCTGAAGTACTGGGGAGGCAGATCTGTCTGTACAGCCCTTCGTTCAGTTTGGTTGTAAAGGAACCAATTAAACTCCTGTGGGAGTAAAAACCTTCAAACATGCATGTGTCCATGCAGGGCATCTTCCAAGTGACCTGGAGCTGCAGTTAGTCACAAATATTCCTGCATGTAGCTGTGAATTTTACCCGTTTTCCCTCACTTTGCTCCTTTGTGAGGTAGAAGCAGACTTTAAGGCAGACACCGGAGCGTGCAGTTGCATGGGCAAAGGCCAGGCTGTCTCCCAAGAAGCCCAACAGCTGTGTCTTACTTTAAGACATCCTAACAAATACTGAAACCTCTCAACTACTCACAGTTTTAGAATCTGAAATGCTGTGGCTTTTTCTTTCTGTGTTTCTAATCCAAGTCCACAGTTTCACTCTTGAGTGGGCCTTTTACATGTGAGTTACTGGAACCAGACTGTTAGAGTGGCAGGACTTGGCTGGGTCTTGAAGTTGGAAGCAATAAAGGAGCTTCAGCAAGCTCAGACCTTGCATCTTAGCTGGTTGGAGGGACTTGCTGCAGAAGAGTCACCTTACAGAGCTGGGGAGTGCTGGAATTGCATTTCAGTTTGAGGTGAAATCTTGTATTTGTCTTCCCAGAACCAAAGAGAGGAACCCTAGAAGGAACATTTGCTGTCACCCCCTGCACTACATTCTCTCAGTAGTGTATCCTGGATGCTAGCCAGGGGAGCAAGGCAGCCTTTTTCACACAGCTGACCTGTTGATAGCTGTTTGTGGGGGTGAAAAACCTTGTTTTTCAGCTTCAGCTGCCTGTTCCTGTGCTGAAGAGTGCCTTTATTTTACCAACACAATTCTCAGGGGGATCAAGGAGGTTTAGAAATGTGTTTTTATAGAGCAAGAGGCCTGGCTTCTCCCACTTGGAGAGGAAGAGTTTCATTTTCCCATGTATGGTAAGAAATTGTTTTGGAACAACTGGAAAGGTGCCTTTAAGACAAGTCAGTGCTACTGCAAGGGGTTTATTTCCTGATTTTCTGGTGGTAGTTTGGTCCCATGATAAAATTAGGTTCATTCTTCTACTGATCTTCTATTCTTCTTAAATCTGTATCCTCAGCCAGTGTATCCCTGCAAGGATACACATGGATGGATGGTGTCGTCCTGTGAACCTCTCCTTTAGGAAGCCCAGGATGAAGATCATTTTATCACTACCTCATTTTATCATATAACCACAACTTCAAACCTCTTGGTGGCCCTGCCTGTGGCAGGGGTTTGGAGCTCTATGATCCTTGGGGTCCCTTCCAACCCATGCCATTCTATGATTCTGATGAAGAAACAGTTGGCAGACAGCTTTCATGTTGGGTTTGAAACAAACCTTAAAACCAGCCCCAGCAACAAATTGAATCTGGAGATACCTTTTTCCATTTATAACACCTTCCTACCACAGGAGATGTCCATAGCCTGCAGTACCTGCAGCAGACCAGGTTTTGAAAAAGCCATTCCTGTCTCCTGACATATTTCTGTCCCTTGATGTGCTGAGACCCAAGAGGAATGATGCAGTCTGACCTGTCCTTGAAAGTGTGTGCTGTAAATAAAAATGCATATCAACTCTGATCTTGTAGCTGCTTGAAGTTCAGTGGGAGCTCGGGATCAGGTGTACTTACTCCAAGAGTAGACCTAGAAGGTGTTTTGCAGAACCTCTTTCCATCAGTCACATTCCAACAGTTCATGATACAAACTGTAATCGGCGTTGCCTGACTCTGGTATTGGAGCTAGAGGAGCTGTTCTTGCCTGGAAAGTAATAATTGTTATCATAAACATCCTTTCAAATCTCTGACTTCCTTCCAAAGGAAACATGCACCTCAGATGCAGTGGTAGAAAGGAAAAAAAGCTCTTGTTTTAAGTCAAAGCAAACCAGGAGGGGGTTCCCTCCTGAGCACCCTGCTCTGGGGTCAGTGTTTGCAGTGCTCTGCCTGCCTTGGGTCTGTGTGAGGAGGCATTGTGCCTGCCAGCCCTGCTGCCCTTGCAGGTGAGGGAGCACTGTGTGTGCAGATGCTGATGCAAGCAGCTCATTTTTGGCTTTTCCACCTCCTGTCAACCTTAACTGCCAAACATGGGGTTGGGAATGTTGTGTGAGCCATTGGTTTGAGTGCTCCCCAAATCACTGGGACCTGCCATCAGCCTCTGATAACAAGTAGCGTTTTTGGAGACCAGTGATACCAGGCAGGCTCCCAGAAGACAAACTAAGGGTGTTTAGCCTTTAACAGCTCACTTTCTCAAGGGGAAGAAGTCGTTTACCAACAGCCCAGTGAAGCAGAAGCCCTTTTCCCTCTGTGTGGAGGAGCAATGCTTCCCTGGTTGCGAGCTGCACCTTCACAGCCATCCAGGAGAGGGGAGCCCAGCCTTGTTTTTGAGACCAGGGGAAGGTTTTGCTGATAATTGATGGTGAGGGAGTGCTGCCAGGGGAGACATCTCTGAATAGTGCTGCATGTTATTCTCCCAATTAGAGCAATCTAAAGCCCAGTCAGACCTGGTGGGGAGTATGCAGTATATGGCTATGGAAATGTGCTCCTTAAGGAACACAAGACCTTAGATGTAGTAAGTTTAAAATCCAAACTGTAGATCCAGCTGATGTATTCCCTGTGATCAAGTCTCCCATCCTCTCTGGCTGGTGATGAGGATAACACTTCTGTGCTCCACCTGGGTGCTGAGATGATTGATCAGGGCTTCGAGGTGACCTGTAGGTATGAGAAAGATGTAAGAGCAGCTTTTTATAGCCAGTCTTTAACTTTTAAGCTGTTTCCCAAATAGTCTTGATCACATCCACGTGTTCATAGAAAATAATATTTTGGGGTCTGAAAAAGTGAGATTCTAAATCTAAAAATAAAGTGGATCAAATAGATGTGGCCCCAGAAGAATTATTTAAGCAGCTCTGAAGGCAGGAATGCTCCCTTCTCCACAAAGCCTAACGTTTCCCAGTTCAAAGCATCTGCCTTCTTGAAATTTTGCCCTAGAATTTCCTCCAAATGCAGAAGCCTTAAAATAGTCTGGCTCCTTTGGCTTCCCCTTCCTGGTGCGATATTTCAGTGAAATGTGTAGACAATACCCTGAACTTCAGAAATTATCTCCCTTAATGATCCTTTTATGGGAGGAAACAACAGTTGTGGGTGGAACATTCCTCTGCAGGGCGTAACAGAATTTTCCTTGGGACTCCCAGACTCTGGGGCTATTTTGGATGCTTTGGGAGAGGCTGGGAATGCAGGAGCTGCTGTGGTTCAGGCTGTAGTTTTTGGGGAGCCAGTGCTATCTTGTTGGTGGGGTTTTTTTTTCCCTCTGGAAGGTTTTTCTCAGGGCTGCAGCTGAACTGGACTCTGGGCTGACCTTGTGAAGAGCTGCAGTCCAGTTGTGGCATAATTTCCTCTCTGCCCTGGGGTGTAGTAGAAAAAGTTCCCATAGATTTTTCCACTGAGCGTTTAACACACTCCGTACGTTTTTATTTGTCACTCTTGAGTTGTGTTTATTTCTAAACCTTCTGCTGTAATTTTTTTGACAGTTGCTGACATGCCTTTGCTGGTGGTTTGGCTGAAGCTGCTTCACCTATCAGGCTTTTTGTCCTTGTAATAATGTAGCCTCTGGTTTTGCATTCTAGTTTAACCCTTGACAGCATCTGTGCAAGCAAGATGTGGGTGCCTGGGTCAATAAAGGTCAGGTAGTTTCATACAAAATCTGTTTCTGAAGGAATCAAGAATTCAAGGTGAATCCCAAGACTTGGAGCTTGATAGTTTGGATATAAAAAACCCCATAAAAATCCTTTTTTCTGTTACCTCTGGTCTGTCCTTCCCTTCCTGCTGTGTGCACACACGTGCGTGAAGTAAATGACTGAAATAGAGTGAGTAAAGACTGTGTTTTAAAGAAAAAAATGCTTTATCACTCAGTATCTCCTACTGTATTAGGGTCTAGCTCAATTAGTGCTAGAACAAATTAATAGTTAAGGAGGAGAGGGATGCTTTCTGGGCTGGGAAAAGCCTTGCATGTTTCTGATGGCTGAAGATACCAGTTGATAACTTGGATTGCTTTGGTTTCCTCCTGCTTTGCTCCATGAGAAAGATAATATATATATCTCTATCTATTTTTTCCTAACCACAGCAGCATGAGGAAGGAGGTGGTTAAAGAATACAGATATATTCGTGCTGCCCAGCCTGAACCCAGCACAGCACTAGATTGTTCAATTAGCCATCCCATCCTTTGGTAACTGGTGCTGTCCTTCCTTGTTGCATGTAAAAATAAATGTCTCTGCTCTGCAGCTGCAGGGAGGCTCAGCCTGCCTGCCCTGCCCTGTGTATGTTGTGGTGTCTGGCAGCGTTTAAGCCTCTGGAAGGAGGAGGATGTGTCTGGCATAGAGAAATGCCTACAGGTTATTGGGTTTGACAAGGTCGTAGATGGAAGTGTGGGGAATACTTTGTATTTTTTGTCTTTTTTATCCCTTTAAATAGCAATCAGGAAACACTCTGTAGGGGGAGGAGGAGAGAGGTGAAGGTGGATGGTGAGCCGTAGAGGAGCGGTGCAGGTGCTGCGTGTGGCAGACTGTGGTACTCCCCTGCTGACGGGGTCGTCCCTGCTACTTAGCCAGTGTGTTCTCAGCTACAGGGCAGCTGGGGCTGGTGTCACTGGAGTCACTGGCTTGTCCTCTCCTCAGCTCTGTGCTGGGTTACCAGCAGTGTCAGCCTGACAGGCAGAGAGGCAATTTTGCATGCTGTTTGCATAACTGTGCTTAATAACCGGCGCTGTTGCTTCAGCCTCTGCTCTTACCTCCACCTGTTTGTGTGGAGGTGGGTTTTTGGACTGCAGGTTGTGTTTCATACTGAACTAAGGCAGTCAGAGCCTTCAGATTTCCTACTGCAGGCGCTTTTATTTCTTTATTTCTTTAATTAAATGTGTGCTCACTTCCAGACATCAAATTGCACACTGCTTCCTTGGCCCAGGGTGCCCAGGGTTGGCTCACGTGGTTGGTGTTGATGTGCCCTGCTGCTGGGACACCCCGACTGTCATAGCCTGAGTCTTAAGAGCAGACAGGGGAAAATCACCATAAGCTTTTAATAACTAAGCCTAAATCAATGAAGTATTTGGGGTCTTTCTTTTGTGTCACAATCCCTGATGTTTTAGGCACCAACTTTCAATTATATCCATTCTCTCCTGTGTGGCTAAGCTTTATCTCCTGGGGTTTTTTTGATGAATGGGTCATTACTCTGAAACAGGAACAGACTAGTTTTAGGTTTCAATACATTTTAAGATGGTTGAATGGATGAGGGTTAAATGTTGTGTCTTAAGCTGTGTAATTTTATATATTAAAAAAGAAAAAGGTCATGCCACAGATTCAGTAAGACTCCAGTTGAGTGATTAAAGTCCCATAATATTCTTTTGTAACCCATGAATAATAAACAGAAGTTGAGCTGCCAAAATAAATAAAAAGTCATTTCCCCAGTGAATTATGACAGTTGGACAGTGGCCTTCCCATCTCGGAGACACAGTGAGCTTTTCCTAGCCTAGAATGTGTTTATTAAAAAGGGTTTCAGGTGAAAGCCATGCCAAGAAGAAATAGTGCTGTTTATTATCCTTCTGGCTGCTGGCCATGAAAACTGGCATCTGCAACTGTATGAAGAGGTCAGGCAGAACTTCTGCCATCTGCTGCAAAGTCCAGTTCAAGGTAGGAGTGAGTCCAAGCTTGACCTTGACTTGTGCTTCTGTATGGAAAGGCAGAGGATGTGCCCTGTCCAGCAGCCTGAGGCTACAAACTGGGTGGTGTTCCGTGCTGGCAGAAGGCACGCTCTCTTGCTGGTGCTGTGAAGACAATGCAAGCTGCAAAGTAAGACCTGGCCATCCCACAGCCAGTGCTGGTGGGTTATGGTGCCAGCAAACCCAGAAGCCCAGCCTCAGAACAGCAATCCTGACAACAGGCAGGAGATTATTTTTTTCCCTTACTGTGGATCTCAATTCTTTTTCTCTCTCTTTTTCTGTTGTCTCACATTTTCAGTGATGATGTTTATTCCTGCTGTGCTGCCTCTGTGTAATGGCAGGTGAACTGTCAGCATTGCCATTTAGAAATCCCTGTGTGTGGGGCTCACAGTGTGCTTGTCTGTTCCTCCCACCTCTTGCCTCTGAGGTCTTGACCTGAACACCAATTCATCTTGCAAAATCTGATGCAACTCAAGCAATTGCCAAACTTGAGCCCCATGGAAAAACTTGACTCCCATACTGCAGATATGACCGAAACACCGCCCCAAGTACACAAACTGGTCAGTGGATGAATTGACTGGAAGCCCTCAGCCTTTTACAGACTTCCTAAGCAAATTTAGTGCAGCACTCCCAATTGGACAAAACCCAGGTGCTGGAGTGGAGGATGAGCAAAGGAGAGGGTGTGCAGTGCTCCTCCAGCAGCCAAAGTTATTCGGTGCTGGATGAGAGGCCCAGCAAGATGAGGTGTGTAATGGGCACAGGGAGGTGCAGTCAGGGGCTGGTGTAAACAGAAAAGAAGGGCAAGACTCACAGCTTTGCTATTCTGCAGTAGGGTGGTGAAGGAGATAATCAATACCTGCACTGGGAGGTTTTCCTGCACGATAACAGTGGTTAAGTGTTGAGCATGGCTGGGTGTGGGGGAAGCTGTGGCAGCTCACCTGCCAGCCTAGAGCTGTGTGACGAAGCTGTAGTAACCTGCTGTAGTGACCCACCGTGAGGTCCCAGGGTGATGGAGCTAAAGGCTCTGCTAGAGGGTTGTGCAAGTCGCACAAGTAACGTTTAAATGGCCACACTGCTCTGGTGCACACTGGATACATGACTGTAAAACCTGTGTGGAGTTACTCACTGGAGCATGTCTGCTGAAACTGCCGACTGCACATCACCACCTTCCTTTGGGGTGCAGGCACCCTTGTGCGGGGCTGGGTGATGTGGTGAAAGGGTGCCAGCTCCAAAGGGTGTAGGGCTGGCACAGGGGTGCTGTTCAGGAGTCCCACTGCAAGGTCTCAACGTACATGACCTGGAAATCGCTGCTCACTTCAGCCCTAGTATCTGTTGGTGTTGGTGTAGCTATTCAGAACGGGGGGGTTGATTTTGGAGCGTGATCTGGGGGTTAAGTGAGGGGCTGTAGCAGCAATCTTAAGCTTGTTGGATGTAATCTGCTTTTAAAGTGTCCTGTGCAGCCTTTGTGATTAGGACCGGAGCTGATGACAGAAAACTCTACCCTTTAGCGACAGTTGTAGTAGTTATGTAGTATTTGATGAACTCCTAGGGTAGAAATCTGCTACAATCAAAACCCAAGTGTGATGAGCCCTTCAGTTTGTCTGCTTGGGGAGATGAGCTGTCGCCCTGCCCTGACGGACAAACCCTCTCAGCTTCCCCTGCGGTGGTTTATCCCTAGAAGAGTTTTCTCTCAGATGAAATCAGGCTGAGAATCAAAGTGCACTTCTACCCATCCTCAATCTGGAGGGACTCATTTGTATGAGATGTTAGTGGCAGAAATTGCTCAGCCTGGTCACAGCATGCAGGGGCTCCCGTGAAACCTCCACAGCGGAGGCTCCTTGGAGCATCAGGCTTGGGAACTAATCTTTAGTCACGGTCTAGATTTTCATTGAGCTGGGTTGTAAGTGTGGCAGAAAATGAAAGAAGCATTAATACTCTGTATTCAAGAGTGGGGACACATCCAGGAGTTTTAAATTCTCAGCATCCTGACCGCTGCCCAATTTGTAACGTTAAAAACGCATTTGGATGCTGGGAATTTGGCAGATGTGTCGAGTGACTATAAAACGCTTAGTAGAGGGCAGCTTTCTGATGTGAGTACTAACATCCAATTGAAATATATATTGGCCAGAATCAAATAAAAGTAGCATGTTTCTAGCACAACCCCAGTGAGCATATGGAAACTATCGAGGCACTTTAACCACTCCCGGGGACAGAACAGTGTTGATTCAGTTTGACCCCGAGCTCAGGGTTTCCCGAGCCAGCAAATGTCCTCTGAAGATTTCCTTTCCCCCCCAGTTAAGCAGCATTCTGTTGTAAAGAGACTGGCCTCTCTTAATTCCTGTTTTACTCCTTCAATGTTGGCTTGCACCAGGTTCCTGCTAGGATGAATAAAGAGGTATTTAAAAATCAAACCCACCAACGAGATGCTGCTTGCCTGATGGGAGCGATGTGGCAGCTCCATACCCAGGCTGGCAAGGGAAGGAGAAGGCTCTGTCCGTCTGCAGTGGATGTGGGGGCTTGGGGAGACTGACTGCAACCCACTGAGTTGTTTTTTTGGCTCAAGTATTGTCACCAGCACTGGTTTTGTGTGTGGTGGTGTCAATCTGGTACTGTAAATCTTAATGAATTAGATGCCGTCTTTTCCTGCCTCTCACTGGGTTATTTTCTTCCCTCCTCTTGCTGCTCGGAAGATCTCCTGTGAGAAGGTGACACAAGGGATGATGTGCAGGCTGACCTTAGAAGTTACTTGGGATATTGCCAAGTAAAGCTGTTTTTCAGGCAGCTTTTTCTTAGTGATTCATGGTTTAACTCTGCTCCCCATTGTTTTATACTGGTGTGTTTGGACTCTTTTCCTGTTGCGTCTTGAGGTGAAGGAGGGTGAAGAGCTGTAGCTGATTCATATGCTATGTTTTCCTCTCCAGCTTTGGAGAATTTGATGAAAACCCATGTAGCTCACTCTCTGCCCAACTTACCTGGGGTCTAGCTGTACCCAACAGACTTGGGTCTTCTCCATCCCGTGCGTGGCTTCTCAGCCTCCTGCATTTCATCCTGCTTGTTAACACAAGAGCCAGGGAGCTTCTGCTGCGTAAATACAGAATCCAAGAAACAGGGCTAGCTGTTTCTTGGCCTTAAACTAGGAGGTCCCACCAAGAGCTGGGGTTTGGGGTACCCTGGGGACACACGTTGAGGAAAAAGCCTTGGATGCTGCTGACTGAGATGGCTCTGCCTCTGCCAGGCAGGCAAGCCCTGTCTGCTCTGTATTGCTCAGCTCGTGCCTGATGTTTGGGGACCTCAGAGGATGCATAAAATTTAATAAATACTGCTGAGGGGTTAATTGTAGCTTGCAGGCTCAGTTGTTGATTAGGGTCATATGGTGTTTTTCCGGTACATCGCAACCTTAATTTCAACATCCCTGTTTCCTATAACCACAACAGAATGTGTATCCAGTCTCTTTCTTTATTTGTGGTCCTCTGCCCCTGGAATGAACTGCTGTTGGAGGAAAGGAAACACAGCAAATTAACTCGTGTGTGCTGTTTGGGGGTACGTACAGTGACGTGTTTCCCAGTTGCACTGGCAAAGAAACCAGTAAATGAGTAACGCAGGGTGAACCCCGCGTCACGCCACGGAGCCCAGGTTGCTGGTTCGTCGTGTAAACAATAAAGAACCATCCCTATTCTCTTGATACTGTTTTGATTTTAGATTTTATGTCCAGAATAAACAATCTATTAAAATAATATCAAAGCCAGTAAGAAAATGCCTTTAAGATTTACAATTCGCTGCCTTGATGGGAGCGGGGAGTAAAGGTAAATGCGTTCTCTCCAATACACGTGTAGCCTCCATCGCAGCTGTGGTTTCCTCTCTCTTGATGAATAATCATTAGATACATGAATAAATTTCTGTATTCCACCTTGAGCAACCCCACTTACTTTCACACCCTGGATGTTGGTTTATTATCCCTTCAATAACGAACACAGCTCATCAAATACGAAGTGTTCTTGCAAAGCGGAGTTCATATTTCCTTGGGTTTGCTCTTTGCTCTACTCTCTTTGCAGCAACCAAGGAGGTGAGGGGTTTTTCTCCATTATTGGTTAATTTTCTTTATTTTCTTCTTCCACACACAGTATTTTACTTTCAGATGCTGTGGTTGGCATGTCACAGCTGAAAACCTTTCATTGGTTTCTTTAAAAAGAAAGATAAGAAAGTTTAATTGTAGGCTTTGTGAAGTAACGCTTCTAATTTGGTTCTTGCCATCAGATCAACCTGACTAGTGCTCCCCAACTTTAAACAAATAGATTTTCATGCACTCACATTAGCAAATCTTAGGGATGTTTGAAGAAAAGTTTTAATCTCTAAATGTAAATTACATAAAACCCCAGCATGCTGATGAGTTAGTGTGTTCTGACTCAAAACAGGGAATACACAACTCTCTTTTAGGAGAGTGTCTAAAGATTTATGTCTTAATGGTTAAGCAAATAGTTGGAAGCAAGTTTTAAGGAGCAAAATGAGTGTTTATGAGCAATTCTGATTGACTCAAGTCTATTAAATTCATTGAGTTCTGCATGGGGGTGTTTTAGGGGTTAGGGAAACGTATCCCCTTCTCTACAGGATGCGGTACTGACCTTGAGCCAACAGGCAGGTGCTGTTCCCTCTCTCCCCGCATCCCAGGGATGTTGTTCTTCCCAACGGCAGGAGACCACAGATCTTTAACTCATCAGAAGGGGGCAAAGCATGTGTTGGCTCATTGGTGTTTTTCCAGGGTCTGTAAGGAGGTAAAAGCTCCAAGTTGTCAGGACCAGGTGATGACACTGCTTCACCTTATTTTTGGCAGCTTTAAGCGTATGAGAACAAAATCCCATTTTACTTTGGTTGATATTCCAGGGATGTTTTTACAGGGGGGTGGTTTCCTCAGCAGCAGCAGCAGCAGCATGGTCTTCAGGTGCAAACCAGTTTCTTGTATGTTGTCCCTTCTGGTTTTGGTCATGATGCTGTTGAACAGCACTGTGCCCTGGTAGGGAAAGAGATTGAGTGGGGTTTCCTAACAGTGTCCGAAAGAGAAACTGCTGGTTTGTACAGGGCAGCTAGAAAATCTTGTTTGGATCGTTGTCTGGGGTAAATTATGGGCAGTAACTTTGGAAAAGGTCCCTGTGCTCAAGTAGATGATGTTGTGTCTCATGAGGGAAATTGCAAAGACAGTTTTTCCCTTTGTGGGTTGGGAGTTTAATGTAAAACCTGTAAGACCCAAGTTGGAAATCCTCACTCTTGATATTGTTTACTCTGAACTTGGTTGCTGAAGGCTGTTGAGAACAAAGAGCTTTGAGCTGCCTTGTGATGCTTACAGTCCCTTTGGCTAGGTTGGAGCCAAAGGGAAGGTGGGTGCTGGTGGTTTCCAAGGCAGTTGTCCAGTTGTCCCTGCAGCATGTTTGTTTGTGACACTAATAGATAAAGTGTTAACTTCACGTGGTTCACAAGCTATTTCAGAGGAGACCTTCTTCCCCCCCCTCTGGAAAATGAATTATAAAGTGTTTCCAACTTTTATACTTTTATTATAATGCAGCTATGTTCCAGCAAAAGCTCCTGGCAGGTAGTTTGCTCATATGTTTCCAAATGAAGATGTGTTAAATTTATTTGCTGAAGGAGCTTGTAGCTTGTGCTGTAACCTTGGTCATGGGACTGGGTATAAAACCAGGAGAGAAGCCCACTCAACAGTGGGGAAACAAAGTGGAGCTGGAACTGGAAATGTTATCAGACTGGGAAGGTGAAACGTGTTGAATTACTTCAGAAGTCAGGATTTGGACACGTGAGGCTGAGGGAGCTGGGCTTGTTCAGCCTGGAGAAGAGAAGGCTGCGGGGAGACCTCATTGCAGCCTCCCAGTCCCTGAAGGGAGCAGAGAAACAGGAGGGGAATCAGCTTGTTAAAAGGGTAGGCAATGGCAGGACAAGGGGGAATGGATTAAAGCTAAAGGAAGGAAGGTTTAGGTTAGATATTAGGGGGAAGTGTTTTACAGAGAGAGTGGTGAGGGGCTGGAACAGGCTGCCCAGAGAGGGGGTGGATGCCCTGTCCCTGGGGGTGTTCAAGGCCAGGTTGGATGGGGCTCTGGGCAACCTTGTGTAGCTCCAGGCCTGAGGTTGGTGGCCCTGCCTGTGGCAGGGGGGTTGGAGCTCTGTGATCCTTGGGGTCCCTTCCAACCCATGCCATTCTATGATTTTGGCCATGTGGCTCCACTCATTGAATCCACATGTAGTTCATGCTGGTTGTGTGCAGGCAGGATGCACCATGGTTGTAACGAAGGGGACCAGGAGCCCCAAAAAACTTGCAGGCATGTCACAAAACTCCAGGCAACATCCATTTTTCCCATGCTTGATCCTCTTTGCCTTCTGAACCTGTGTCCTCTCTTCAGTGCCCAGGCAGAGCCATTCCTCCTGCGTTGAGTGGGAGGCTGGTCTGCCTGCCACAAAGTAATCAGCAAAATATCCATCAGGTTTTCCAACAGGACAATACCCTGGGAATTGCAGGCAGAGTCTAGGCCAGCACCCAGTGTTCTGTATGTTACGCTCTCTGGTTTTCCTTTAGAATTAATGACAAGCGTAGATGTTTTGTGGAGGTTTTGTTTTCTTGCTCTAAATACATATTGATCAGGAATAAGTTCTTATTGCACATGTGATTTCATAGAATATCTCAATCACATTTTGCCAGAGCATTGTTGTAAATCAGATGCTGAAACCCTGGGTCACTCAGCTTAAACAGCCCAACGAGCTACGTTGATGTCTGATGTCCTGATGATGTTTTCATTGTAAGAAAACAGGTTCCTCTGCTGCCCCAGCCCAGGGGCTGTAGGGAGCAACTGTGAAAACTGGATGCAGGTTTTCTTTCCACTCTGACCTTGTTTCTTGTTCCAGGCCCTGGAAGAAGCCCAGAAAGCCATTCAACAGCTCTTTGGTAAAATTAAGGATATTAAAGACAAGGCTGAAAAGTCAGAACAAATGGTGAGCCACGGTTTCTTTTTAGCCTGTGAAAGGGAGGGGGACACACTGACTTCACAGAATCACAGAACTGTAGGGGTTGGAAGGGACCTCAGGATCATCTAGTCCCAACCCCCAGACTTCTGCTTCCCTTTCTCATTAAGAAGGGAAGATTTTTGTCCTTGGTCCTGCTGACTGGTTGGCAATTCTCTGTCAACCATGTGTTGAATCTGTACCCTTGTCCTCATGTTAGCATGGCTGTAGAGCTGACAATGCTTGTAGTCCCAATGGGAGGAGATTGTCCTCCTTATCTCCTTAAAATTCCATTGCTGTGGCTTTGTATTTAACCAGACTCTTGGGGTTTTTTTCATTTGTTCACCAGGTTAAAGAAATCACACGGGATATCAAGCAGCTAGATCATGCCAAGCGTCACCTAACCACCTCCATCACCACCCTCAACCACCTGCACATGCTGGCTGGGGGGGTGGATTCACTGGAGTGAGTACCTGAATTTTTAGTGGTGTTTTGATGCTGCTGCTGAGCTCCTGGGTTTGGTGGGATGCTCTGGATAGGTCAGTAACAGCTGCTTGTTTTTCTGGAGGGGAGTTTGCTTAATAGGTTGCAGTTTTGATTTTTTTTTTTGCTGGCAGATGCTTTCTCTGCTGCTCTGAGTGACCTGCAACCTGTGGTGCTGTATTTAAGGGTTTGCAGCATCGATTGCTTGTATTGCTGTGTTGAGTCTTGTTGATAAGGAATGAGTGGCTTCATTAATGAGTAAGACAGTCTGTGCTGTTCAGTATCCTCGTTTGGGATGTGCTCATCTGGAATTTGGGGGGATTTTTATCAGTCTCATATCTTAAACTGGCACAAGATCTCTTTTTATCTCTTCTCTTTTTGGAAAGGTCTTCTCTAGCTCTGAGACTGAATCCAAAGAAGCCTCACAGCTTGTGAAGTGTGTGAAGTGGGGTTCGATGTTTCTGATAATCCTTTGGGGGTGTTTCAGTGTGCAGGAGGAACAGGCAGGCTGGGGAAATTCACATTTTACATGTTGCATCTGTGCAGTTGGGAGGCCCAGGCACAGCCTGTTCTTGGATTGTAGCAGATTCTGCACGAACACTGGGTTAAGTGTTCAGAATAAAAATTCACTGAGGCTGCTGTCTCCACTGGAATGATCCTGAAGGGTGAAATACAAATAAATAAGCTTGCTTTTTACTTCCTCAACCCCCCCCCATCAGTTCCCTGTGAAAATTATTAACAGCAAAGTCAAGGCTAATAGCTTTTCAGCATAATAATTCCCCTCCCTGTAAAGCTCTAACTCACACTTTGTGTGTGATGACAAATGGCTTAACTCAGGTCATTATAGTGAAATAACATTCACAGCCTCCGGCCCCACGCTGGGAAGCGGATGCATTCAGTAGTTTACACATTCTTTGCCAAGCATTGCTTTTGACATTTATGGGGTTTGAAGCATTGTTAGATGTGTGCTGCCTTGGTTTATTTTAGCATCAGTTAAGTGAAATTTTAATGCTGCCTTGGAATGTTAATGAAGAGTTGTGTATTTTAGAAAAAGAAATGTCAATAGGGACCAGGCATGACCCAGTGGGGATGAGGTAACCTGGGGAATTACCACCCAGGATTTTCTTTGAACCTGCCTTTGTAAATCTTTTAATTTCCTCTACAGGGCTATGACCAGGAGGAGACAATATGGAGAAGTTGCCAACCTTCTCCAAGGTGTAGTGAATGTGTTAGAGCACTTCAACAAATACATGGGGATTCCTCAGATTCGACAGCTTTCTGAAAGGTAAAATGGTCAAGTCCTGAGCACTTGTGTGCCTGCTGGGAAGGGAGATGAGAAAATGCATTAGGCAGAGTTGGTTTCTCAAGGATGTAAAGGCTGGACATGGTCCTTTGAGAGTCTTTCTGGCCAAAACAAACAGGTTAAAATTGGACATGGTTTGCTCAGCTCTTGAGCAGCCTGTTTATTAAGTACCAGGAATTAGTAGGGGTGTAATTCAGGAATGATCTGTGTTCTCATTGACTGGCTTTTCATTTACTTACCTGGAGCAACGTGTGGAAGTGCAAATTTGTTCTATGTGATCTTCGCGTGCGGGTGTTTGTGGTGAACCCTGAGGTGACGCTTTCTCCTGCTTTCTTAACCTCAGGGAGCCTGGCAGGAAGCAGAAATAGATGTATTAACATAAGGTGCTTGGGGCCCCTTTCTGCCCAGCCACCTCCCATGAGTTGCTGTCAGACAGTGCCGTTGCCCAAGGGTTTAGGCAGGCAGGGTTTCCTTCTGTGCATGTGCCATACTCCCTGATTCTGAGCACCTCGAGTTTCTTCTGCCAAAACCTGCTCTCCCATTGCCCAGCACTGCTGAGATTTGAGGCTTACACAGCAAATCATCCCAGAATGGCACGTGGAACATCTGACTGCACCCAGCGTTTGTGCTGACCTTGATTTCCTGACGTGGACTTGCACGTTTAACTTTGGGGAGTTCTGGTGCAGCTCCAGCAGCAAGCACCCACACTTCTCAGCAGTAGCAGGTGAAGGCTCAGGAGTGAGCAAGCCACCAGATCTCATAGGTTCTTGGCTTAATTTGAGATGTGACAGCTGGGGAAGGGAGCAAGAAACCTCCCTATTCCAGGGGCCACTGCTGTCCCTGGCCAAAACCTTTCCATCTGGCTTTATTTCTCTCACATCACACGTACACTGTTTGCTTAACAGCCTCTAGTAGTGCTGAGCTCAGCTCAGAGGTGGAAACAACCTCTTAACGTTAGGAGTGAACCTTTTTAATGACACACACACCTGATAGTGTTCATTTTCAGTGTGAAAATTGCAAATCCATCACCCCTGTCCCCTTGATGCCCGAGATGACTTTGCTCATTACAGAGGTGCTTGGAGGAGTCTCCCAGGCACAGTAATTAATTTGTTTTGGTGACTCCCTTTGCTAAGACAGCAGCTGGCTGCCTGTGCTGTTCAGTGATGGAAAGAGTGTTTGAATTGAATGATTTGTTTGTAATATTTTCATGTAAATCTGTTGGACTTTCTTTATGGTATAGATACCTCTTCCAGGAAACCCAGATGGAATCCATGAAATGGAGCAAAAGAAAAAGCCAGCCTAAATCTGAGGGAGAGAAGGGGCCTTGTTTGAACAAAGCATTTGATCATGAGCATTTGCTTAAATGAACATAAGTATCAAGGAAATATAAACATATGTCAATACTTTTCTGAATTTAGGCTGTTGTCTCTTCCAACCTCGTGCTCAGAAAGATAGCTTGGTTCATTTTCTTCCAGAGTGGTAATGCCCTTGGGCAGAAACCTGCTGTCATTGGCCATTTTAAGGCCAAATAGAACTTAAGCCTTGGTCCAAAATTCTGGCTGGTTTTCCCTTTCTGATGGATGATTATTTAATACTTTTGTAGCTGCTGATAATTACAGAAAACAATTCATGCTGCTGCTAAAAGGCACGGTGGTTTCGAGTCACGCCAGAGAGGTTGGCAAGGACATGGAGGAAAACTTTTGTTTTATTCTCCCTTCAAGATAAGGATCTGAAAAGCTCAAGAAAGTCTGTTCCTCCTATTTTTAGAATTGCCTCGGCAGGGTTTTCCTTCCAGTGTTTACACAGGGAGAGTTGCACCATCTGGTAGTGATAGAAGCAGCTGCTTGTGGGGTGAGAGGAGAGCTGCACCCAGCCTGTTCCTGGGATCGCTTTCCTGCTTTGACATCCAGGCAGCAAATGACTATGGGCTGATCTACAGCGTGGTGGTACCTGCTCTGGAGTTGGATTTCATGTGTACATAATAGGGCCCAATTTGGAGTTGACTCTTCTTTCTCTTTACTTGGAAATACATTTGTGATTCAGGAGTTCACTTGGCTTCTCGCAGTGCTGTGAAATTGCTGGGGGTTGCTACCTCATGAATTTGGTTTAATGGTTCAGGTGAAGCCTCCTTGGGTGTTTGAAGTCAAGAAGTGCTTTAATAGATGTTGGCACGGAGCTGTGACAGTAACCAAAGTCTATTATATACAATAAGTCTATTATATGTGCTGCTCAACGAGCGGATTCTGTTGCTTTCTTTAATAAAGAGCCTTTTTTCCTTGGTGTGAATGGAATAAAGCCAAATATGAATGGGAAACCATGGGAAGGAAAAGTGCCTGCTTGGTGGGGTTGGCTGTGCTCTTTGTCCTGGGGTGTTCAATTTAGATTCCTGCTCCCAGATGCTGTGAAAACTTAACGCTGTGTTTTTAATGTTGCTTTCCACCTGTTCTGGCCCCTTGAAAACAACCAAACAGAACCCTGCTCTAAGTATTCATTGGGAACCTGGACTTGACCTCTCAATCAGTTGGCTTCTTATGCTGGTCCTGTTGGGTATTGATGTAAAAAGGTCATAATTTGCATCCAAACATAATTGTGTGCCTAAAACAACAACTTACACAGGGCAATGGAAGTTGGTTGTTGTAGTAAATGGGAATGGTTTGTTATCTCTCAATCCTCTTCTGTTTTCTGTCTGTGGAGAGAATGAACAATTACTGGGTGCAAACCCACCCATGAAAGTGGTTGGCAAAGCCCAGCAGATAGTGGAAAAAAGCCTGGAAAGTATTTAAGAGGAAAGTGATTATAAGTTTGCCATAGAAAAACAGGCTAGCTCAGCCTCTTTCTGTCTCAGCAAGCTGAGGCATCGGTTAAGATTTCTGGTAGCTTTGGCTAAAGGAGTTGTGGTTTCTAGTCATTTAATGTCATTTGAAACAGAACAGTGGGTTTTCTTGGTCTTATTTCTTTTAAAGGCGGGGGAAACGCTGAACAAAAGCCACTAATAAAACAGAAGTCAGAGAAACAATAATCACTAATACTTGGGTAACCAAAGGTTCTGGCACATGTGAGCAACCCCAGGAAAACACAGTTCCCTGCTGTGGCGAGCCAGGATGGCTGCTGGGATTCTCAGCACGCTGCCAGGGTGGGAACCAGCTCAGGGAAAGATCTCCTTACTGAACGGACCTGGGAAGAGATCCTGAAGCTGTCACCAGCTGAGAGCACCTGGGCTTGCTGAGCCTTGGTGGGCAATTCACTCTCATACACGTGCAGAAACATCCTTCAGCAGGGAATGCTGGAGCAGCCAGCCACTGTGACCAGGCTTGCACTGACATTTGGGGTTTTTTTTTCCATTGCATGAAGATTTTTGTGAAATACTGAAAGGCTTCCAGCTTTGTCTGGGGACAGGAATCTCTGGTGGCTGATGCTGGTGCCCTGCTGGGTCCTCTGCCTACGGGAATCGCTCTGTGAAGAGATGGCAGAGAGGTTTTCATGTTTCTGGGGGGAAAAAGTAATTGTGCATGTGTATGTGTGCACTTAGGTAAGGAGGGGTACTTACTGGGAGGGCAGTGAGGCTGTTGCTCACACGTAACTAAACCTTTGGCTCCTTCAAGGGCTCTGGCCTACTCTTTTCTTACAAAATACGAAGGAAAAAAGGCTAGAACTATTTTTCCCTGTTTGCTTTTGAGAGATTTTTAAGCACAACAGATTTTTGTCTTTTTTTCTTAAAAATATTTTTAACATCCCAGCTCAGCAAAGTCATTCCTGCAGGTTCTTTAATTTAAGGGTATGAGAATCCCTGTTAAGGCTACCCTTAAGTGCTTTTCTGAATTGGAGCCTAAACCAACAGAAGCCTGTGGATGGAGCTTTTAACTGCTTGACAGTGCCTCTTTTAAATTTGTGGAGTATTTGGGAATCTGGCCGCTGCTCCCTCCAGTGCCTCCTCTGTGCTTGCACTGCAGCTGTTGGCAGATAGGAAGGTCCCTGCAACCCATTGTAAGGAAAGCACCACCACAGCTACTACTTCAGGTTGCTGATACAAATCCATTTCATTTCTATGACTCCTCATACTAAAGACTTCTTGTTTCTTGATTATTTAAAAGCTAATTTTCTTCATCCTATGTTTAGTGGCTTTTTTTCTTCTTTCCTCCTCCCCTTTTTCTTAAGGATTAAAGGCTTTGCTTCTGTGGTGCTTTCTCATGAGTTACTAGTGCCAACTTGTGCAGTTTAAGCAGGATTATACCCATAGCTATTGCTGCTTGGCTGGGTTCCTCCTTACTGCTTAAATTTCCCACTCCTGTTTCAACATATCAGTGAATCCCTTTTGGCTTACAGATCGGAAGGTGTTTGCTGGGGTTCTGTACCTGCAAGGGAATGGGAGTTTCCTCAGGTTTCTGTGAAGCAGAGAGCTTAAGTGAGAATTAAGTTTGACATTGCAGGCAGGAAGCTTTTCCAGCAAAATCTCCATAAGTAAATCCTGGATAAGGCTGGTCATACACACAGTTAAATCACAGATATAAACCATTGCTTCTGAGGGTCTAGAATTCCCTGCATTTGGCACCATGAAGAATCCAGCCTGTTCTCCAGCACCATCAGGTCATCTTGTAGTGTTTGGCTACTAATGGACCTCAGATGGGATGGTTAAAGCAGCAGATCATCCCTCGATGACATTGAGGAGTTTTAAACAACCAGAAAAAGCCCCAACCCCAAACCCAACAATGCATATTCTTCTCCCTGTGGTCTGAACAAACATTTTCAGAGAAGCAAATGCAGCCATTCTTTCTAACCTATCAGCTGCAGTGGAAAAATCCTCTGCTTTGAATGATCAGCTTAGACCTTAAAGCGTTCCCAGTATCATAAAAAGCGATGGAAGAATTCAAGGGCTGCAGAGGGGTCTGAGTGCCTGACTGTTTGCTTTGGCTCCTTCTGGTGCGTGTAGGCATTTCCCTAGAAGTATCAATTGAGCTGGTATTGACTTTTATTTCTGGAAATTGGGAGCTTTATTCTCTCAGCTAAATAAAGAGCAAGATTGTGGTTTGTTCGAGCTTTTTTTCACTGGGTTCATGCCTTTGCTCTTTTGTGCTGCTTAAGATGTGGAGGATTTGTAGGACAAAACGAGCCAACAGTATTGGGGTGGATGTGTTTAAAAGTAGGTCAGTGTCCCTGGAACTGTGGAAGGTTCACGATGAGGATGAGACACTGTGAAGGTCTTTTTTGGGTTGGAAACATACTGATGTTGAAATATGGTCAGCACATGTGAACGTAAAGATAAATTGATCACTCTGGCATTAAAGAAACGATGCTGGCTGATTTTTTTGGTTGATGAACTGGCCCTTACTGAAACACTGACCTGCAGCAGGGCAGGAGCAGCTAGGATGTGTTGAGGATCTCGGATTGATGTGGCAGAGCTGGAGTTGCCATCCTGGTGTCATTCAGGGAACAGACACTCTCCCAGTTTTGCCATACACACCTTCCTATCATGGATCTTTTTCTCTAACCTGCTTTTTTTTGTCCCTTCAAAACCTTTGTGTAGCTCACAGCACTTCAGTCTGCTTCATAGCAACATTTGCAGAAAACAAACCAAGTTGGTTTACCACCACCAAGGTTCTTGTTTCTTCTCTCTTCATCAGGGTGAAGGCAGCACAGAATGAGTTGGGGCAGCAGATCCTTGCTGACTTTGAGGAAGCTTTTCCTTCTCAAGGTACAAAGGTAAAGTTCTCACTTCCCCTCTTCCTCCTATGTAAAACCATTGCTGAAAACGATCTGAATATAATTGTCATCAGCTTTTATCTCATTCTACTTTATAATTCGTTATCTCTCTGTTTCAGGAGTTATTTTAGAAGACAAACAAGTCTCCCAGGCTGCAGGGTGCTAGGAATATTTCTCACTGTTTCTATCTAGTGAGTAAGGCAGAGAAATAACAGCCTTCCTCCAACATGCTGTGCACATGTGTTGTGATGAGATCTGCCAGCCGGTCCAGGAATGCCCTGAGCAGTTCACATGTGGCCCTGTAGACCAGAGCACAGTTCCCTCAGCAGGTTACTGGTTCTGCTGGGCACACAGAAGGTTCACATTGTGTTCAGAGAAAGCCAAGCACAGGCTGGCTGTTGATGTGCTGTCTCTGGTTTACTCAGCACAGATGCAAATCTGAGCTAGGGCTAAGGAACAAATGTGCTTCCTCAAAATTATGCATCCAAATGTTTGCAAACAGGAGGGTCAATTTGAATTTATTTCAAAGAAAACCCTAGCTCTGTCTTCCAGTGTACCAGCTATGCTGGTTTCTTCATAAAACCAGCAAGTACAGAAATGAGAAAACTGCTTGGAACAGATCCTTGATGAAGGGCAAATCTTTGCCCATGTGATGTAGCTTAGAAACAGGATGTGTTTTAAAAATGCCTCTAAATTTTCTGTCTCCTCCATTAACATCACAGTGTGCCAGCACAGGCCAGCAGATGCTACTTTAGGTGTTGCAAGTTGTTATCTCCAGACAGCTTTTTTCCCCACATTAGTTTGGCTGTGAAGTTTTGCTTGTCCCACTGCTTGTAGAGTATCAAGGCTGATGAAAGGCTGTGCAGAAGTGATGGGACAATGGGTCTTTCTGGAGCTGGAGCTGGCTGCTCCCTGTGGTGAGGAGCTTTCTGGCTGTTGAGCTATGGAACAATCGTGCAGCCAGTGAAATGGAGCTCAGTTTTATCCAACAGAAGATAGATACCCAAGTGATAATAAAAAGTAGCAGCAGAAGCATCAAAAAGAGAAGAATAATGGGAAAGGATAGAACCAGGATGGCCTGGATGCAGTACAACTTACAGTCACCCCTTCAGCTATTTAACCTTCAGTCATTTGTTCCTGTTTATTTGGACAGAGGCCTGGTGGGCCCAGCAATGTCCTACGTGATGCGTGTCTGGTCGCCAACGTCCTGGATCCCAGAATCAAACAGGAAATCATCAAGAAATTCATTAAACAACACCTCTCAGAGTATCTGGTCCTTTTCCAAGAAAACCAAGACGTAAGGAAAGCTTAACAAGCTACGTTTGGATTTCACAGTTTTCTTTGCTGGCGTTCACAACGTTCCCATTTCCACAGGTTCCTGGGGTGTGAAGGGTTTCTAACCTGAGGGAAGTGGTGGCTGTGGGTGTGACACGGACTGGCTGATGAGTTAGGATGACTTCCTCCCACCTTAGACCTCAGTTTCATAGATCAGCATTGTTTTCCCCTCCTATTGTAAATATATGAATCACAGGGGTTGGAAGGGACCTTGTGAGCTCATCAGGTCTAACCCCCCTGCCAAAGCAGCTCCCTAACTCATATTGCACAGGTTGGCATCCAGACGGGGCTGGAATATCTCCAGAGATGGAGACTCCACACCCCCTGGGCAGCCTGTCCCAGGGCTCCCTCACCCTCACTGGGGAAAAGTTCCTCTGCATGTTGGTGAGGAACTTCTGTGCTCCAACTTGCAGCCATTGCCCCTTGTCCTGTCTCCACAGACACTGAAAAGGGGCTGGCCATTTCCCCCTGCATCCCATACTTAAGATATTTATAAACATTAATAAGGTCCCCCCTTAGTCTTCTTTTCTCCAGGCTGAACAGCCCCAGCTCACTCAGCCTTTCCTCACAGGGGAGATGCTCCAGGCCCTTCATCATCTCCATAGCCTCCTCTGGACTCTTTCCAGGAGATCCCTGTCTTTTTTTATATCAGGGAGCCCAGAACTGGACACCCCACTCCAGGTGGGGCCTGACCAGGGCAGAGTAAAGCCTGATATGCTTTCTGCCCTGTAAAGGCTTGAAAAATTAAACTCTGAAAATTGAAAACCTCAGAATATTAAAAACCAACAACAGAAATACCCACCAAACACACAAAAAAAGCCCAAAAATGCCTAAAAAGGGGGGGGGAGGGTGGAGTTTCCAGGAAGTGATTAATCTGTGTAGCTAATTTTTAAACTTCCTGTCCTGACACAAACAGCTTTTCAAACAATTTGCTCTCATCATCTTGAATTGGGGAAAAAATAAATACAAATTTGTATCAAAATGTATTTTAACAATTTAGAAATTTTGACAAGGGGCCAAAGGGGAAAGAGACTGAAAAGCTTTGTTTAAAACAGTGTATTTCCATCAGCATTTTTTGATTACTCTCTCTGCTTTTTGGCTAGAAAACACTAATGTTGGGGGGGAAAAAAAACCCTGATCCTGGTCTTATAGAAAATCCCACAGTCTCTAGAGTGTGAAAACCATCAGAATGAGAGAATCCAGGAATTCCTGCCTTCTCATCCCACTGTTGACTTCAACCCCTCTGTCTGCAAAACAGAGAGGGTGGGATCGGATGAATTAGTATCGGATTGAGTTTTCAGTAGTACCTACATGATTTAGGAGTGGTGCTACCCTCATTTTCAACAGCACTTGCTCTTTTAATTTGCACAAGGCAGAGCTTTCAGTCTGGCATGTGGTTAAGCACTTTGAAGAATGACTGCAAGCATTCAAAGCATAATTAATAGTCATCAAATTAGCTTCGATCGATAGCCCCAGCTCCTCTGCGAAACCAGCAGCGTGGTGTAGCAGTTTAGCAGCTGCTGCTCTTCAAGATGATGTTCTCCATGTCATTCAGGTGGCCTGGCTGGATAAGATCGACAGGCGTTACGCTTGGATCAAGCGTCAGCTGGTGGACTACGAGGAGAAGTACGGGCGCATGTTCCCCCAGGAGTGGTGCATGACGGAGCGCATCGCCGTGGAGTTCTGCCACGTCACCAGGTGAGTCTGCTGGGGGGGTCATCGTGAGCTCCCCAAAGAGATGCCTTCCATTAAATAAAAGGTTGGCTTGTCTCTTGCCAAATGGATCATCTTGTCCATAGGAGGCACAGGCTTCAGATAGCTGTGTAGAATTGTCCGTTGTTAAAGGAGGAGTGTGAGCCCCAAGGAGTGCTACTAAAACTGGGGTTGGGAGAGTGAGGTGATGTGGAAATCGAGTTTTAGTGTAAGAGAGGTAAAAATCAGCAATATTGGAGGCCAAGAGAAACAGTGTGAGCTGTGGTGTGGCTGCCTCAGGCCATGCTTTTTGCCAACTGCAGATGGGGAGCCGGAGGAAGGTGCCAGTTGGAGTCTCAGTAACACCACTGCCTTTGTTCTGGGACCCCAGTCAGACACTGGGGTTTGATACTGTGGGCTTTCCTGGCTGCAGTGGTGCACTGGGTGTTAGGAGATGGGGGCCTGTTACCCACAGGGCTCTAAACAGCTGTGGTTGTGTTTGAAACATGATCTGTAAAGCAGGTTTATGTTAGAGAGGGTCTTAGGAATTAGCTTGAATTCTGTGACAAAAGTGTCTGTAGGGAATAGGCTGAACAACAGTCTTTGGTTTCAGGTCTTTATAGAAACCCCCATTTGTTTTCTTCTCTTTTTCCCCCTCTCTCTTTCAGGACAGAGCTCGCCAAGATAATGCGCACAAGAGCGAAGGAGATCGAGGTGAAATTGCTCCTGTTTGCAATTCAGAGGACAACCAATTTTGAAGGACTTCTGGCTAAACGCTTCTCAGGTTGCACTCTAGCTGATGGGACAGTGGTAAGGGGAGTTCTAAAGAGCAACCCTTTAGTCCACAGCTGCTTGGGGAGAAAAAGGCCTCCTTGTGCACAGCTATGGTCACTGCCTTGTGCTTGCAGGGTTGAGTGTTCAGTGTGACTGTGCTTACTGGGTTGTAATGGGGAAGGTGGTTTCTCATCTTGTGGAGTGTGGTGGAGAACATGGCAGAGGGTTCACAAGAAGGAATCAACACTGTTTGTGTACTTCTTTGGTTCTCCTGGGCCCTGTGCTGTTTGCAGCTGAAGCCACGTTGCTGTGGAGAACCACAGAGTAATTACGGTGTGGTGGCTGCATTATGGTGTTTGCTCTCTGTGTATTGATGACACATTATAGCTAAAGTCCCCTCTTCTCTTTGTTACTGGTTACCATGTGTTTACCTCATGGTACCAACTTCCAACCCCGCGCTGTCTGTCAGGTTAGTCTTACTTGCAGGACCATTAGTAGCTTCTACTCCTCAGTGGCTCATATGGTAGATTGTAAAGCCAGAGCCAAGAGAAACAGCTCAGTGAACATCTCTGGAGTCATCTCTGTGCTTTTTCTGCCTGAAATCTCAGCTGAGAGCTCTGCCAGCCCGGGGTTGTGGGAGCACAGAGTCCACGTGTGGCTCAGAAGCTGCTGGTTTGGGGTTGGCTTCTCTGTTCAGGTGCTATCTTGAAGCTTACTTAGATGTGATAATTCAGCCTACAAGGCAAGCCTGCTGGACCTGTTTGTAATTTGCTGTGGATCAGTAAGTGCTGCTAATTAAAAAGGGAAGCCCTGTAAGGTTTTCCTCCTGGCTGAATTTAGATCTCTCAAGAATATGGCTTCACTTTTTCTGACAAATTTTATGTGAAATTCGCAGTTTTTAATTAAATTGGTTTCACTGGGTTGTTATCCCTTTGGAGAAGGTAGGCACAGAAGCTGTTAGAACAGGAAAACAGAGGGGGAAGGTGTGGCTTGAAGTAAAAGAAAATCCTCTCTGTGCCCCTTTCCGAGCTGCCTAGAGGCTCTGACCCTCTGGATGTTGTCATCTGACCTGTTTTATACACAGAAGGAAGGTTGTAATTAGAAGTGTCTGTCTGGTGAGTGCATGGTGGGGACAAGCAGTCTGGTGGGAGCAGTAATGGGGGATTTACTGCAGCAGCAGAGTCTTGGGTCCTGTCCTGGGTCCTGCCCAGTGCAGACCACACACTTTGGAGCGTGTGCTTTGAGAGAGTGGAAATCCAGTCCCTGAAGGGAGCATACAAACAGGAGGGGAATCAACTTTTTAAAAGGGTAGATAATGGCAGGACAAGGGGGAATGGATTAAAGCTGAAGGAAGGTTTAGATTAGATATTAGGGGGAAGTTCTTTACAGAGAGAGTGGGTGAGGGGCTGGAACAGGCTGCCCAGAGAGGGGGTGGATGCCCCATCCCTGGGGGTGTTCAGGGCCAGGTTGGATGGGGCCCTGGGCAACCTTGTGTAGCTCCAGGCCTGGAGGTTGGTGGCCCTGCCCGTGGCAGGGGGTTGGAGCTGTATGATCCTTGGGGTTCCTTCCAACCCAGACCACTCTATGATTCTATGAAATTTGGCTCTAGTCAAAATGCCCCTTGCAGGGATGATCCAGGCAGAGCGGGTGAGCATGGGTGCAGGAGCAGCAGGCTGTAGGAGGATGTCAGAGTGTCCTGGTGAAACAATGGAGAGGGAACCAGACTTTTAAGCCCTGTTGTAGGAAGGAGGGTGCTCCAGCCTCAATGCAGAGGGACCACCTGGCACTTGGCAGTCACCTCTGGCCTTGGAGAAGATGAACTGCCTGCTGCATGGTGCTTCTAAGGGCTTGGTTAAAGCAGAACATGGATGCAGTTGTGTACCAGTGATGCAGCTGTGTGCCAGGTGCACTGCTCTCTAAGGAGCTTCCTCTCTTTCAACAGAAAAAGCCAGAAGTGCCACCTCCCTCCACCAACCCGTTTCTGGAGGATGAAACTGGGACAGAGACAGATGAGATTGTGATTGAGAAAGCTGATGTGGACAAAGTAAGTCTTTGAAGTTCTCCACTTGTCAGCGAGGCAGTCTCTGTGTCAGAATCTCTGGTGGTGCCTAAGCTTTTCCCAGCCCATTGATTTGAAAGGTTTGTTTTCACAGCAATTAATTCAGTGCAGTTTTGATCCCAGTACGACCATGGTTTGCTCTGGCTCACTTCACTGAAACCAAAGCAATCTTTATTTCAGTTAACAGTGCAGAGACGGTCCTGCAACGTGAGAGTGAGCTGGGTGCTGTTCTGGCCCATGAAGCAACAGCTCAAAAGCATCTACAGGATTTCTGTCAAAGAAGGATCGAGTAGCACAGTTAGGTTTTCAGATCCCAGAAGAAACTCCTGCTGCATGCTCTTGCAATTCATGTTTTGCCTTGTCAGCCAAGCAAATGGAGTCTGGAGTCACCCAGCAACTCATTGAACTTTCAAGTGTCACCTCTGCATTCCAAGTGACATTACCTCTGGGGTTTTTATCTCTAGAGGGCTTTTCATCTGTTAGCTCTGCAACAGGCAACACCTAACCACTTGTAAAAGCTCTGGCTTTCCAAAGCCCTCTGCAAACATTAAGGGAGTGAATAGTAAATGCAATTGTTTTAATTGGCACCAGTATCAAAGCCTGTAAGCCCCATATTTTTTACTCACCAGACAGAAGTTTTCCAAGTCTTCAATTCAGAGTTGCTTGGGGAAGGTGCTACCCTCTGTTCAGTGAGTTTACAGCCTGGTAAACGACCTGTTTGGAGGTGGTACCCTGATGGGTGAGCAAAGCCCTAGGACCTATTCATCTCCATGCCCCTGGGGAGTTTGTGGGGTGGTGGGTCTCTGCCAGTGCAGTTTGGTGCTCTGCAGGAGCAGGGCAACCCTCAGCTTTCCACCCACAGAACAAGTCCTGAAATCGAATGATAAAGCAAAGTTTTGCTCTTCCCAGTAAAACACCACTGGGACAGTTGGTGTTGGCAGGACTTTGTGATCTTGAAGGCAGAGATTGGGACCTTGGGGAAATGCCTGTGTGGTGTATTTACTGTGAAGAGCTTTCCAGTGTCCATGAGGGCTGGGGGCAGACTGGCTGGTGTGCAGTGCGGGACTGAGAGGACATCCTTGGAGAAGCCAGAAATTCTAGAAGGCAGCTGAAGAGATAAATTGCAAAGCCTTTTTTCTTTTATTTTGCTGTTTAGGGCTGGTTTTAATGAACATCAGAATGCCTTGCCCTGGCCAGAAACAGCTCAGGTACTTCTGAGGAAGGACTTGCTCTGTTCGCTGTAGGTGGTCAGGCTGGTACGAAGCCATCCATTGAGCTGTCCCTTGACATGCCCTGTGTGGTGGGGCTGCCCTCTCTCTCTGGGGGTGCCCTGTGTTAATGCTCACAACCACACAGTGCTGGGCTCTGCTGCAAGGGTGGCTGCCAGGTGGGAGCCCCATAAGCCCCAGTACTGTGGTTTTCAGAGGGTGGTTAGTGCTGGTGTGTTCGTGTCGGAGGTCTCGTCTTCTCCTGTCACTAGCTGAAGAAGAAAAGGGACAGGAAGGGTTGAGGATGAAGAGTTTTGAGTGGTAAAGCTCTTCCAAGACACTAGTCCTGAGAATTCAAACACTTGGGAGTGTAAGAGGGAGCACAGGAGCCAGGGGGGAGGGAATCCATGTTAAAAAAGACCCTTTTAGTGATCCTAGCAGTTCGTTTTAATCTGTTTACTTTGGATAGTAATGAAAGGAAACTGGGCCAGCTGCAGACCTCCTTACTGTGACAACAGTAACCTTTTATTATTTCCATCGAACTCAAGGAGGAAATAGCTTAAACATCTGCAGCTTTTGGACAGGATTGTGCCCTCAGAAATACAGCTTCACTGCTACTGTTAAAAGATTTAATATTCTCTCCACCAGACATGCTGGGAGCAGCGTGAGGCAGACACACACACACAGACAGCAAACAAGTCCTGTGTTAGGAGCTGGCTCTTCCAGCTTGGTAAATTGTAAACATCATGAATCTGCAGCTTTGCATTGGCACCACCATCCTGGAGACTTGGCAACTGGGAGGTTTCTGTAATTACCACCTATTGTTTTCCTCCCATCTCCAATGAGCTTGAGCATCCAGCAGAAATGGGCAGGCGCTGGCAAAGGAGCTGGGGTGGAGGATGCTGGGTGGTGGCTCTATCCCAGACCTGTAAAAACTTACATTCTCCAGTTGTGCTCTTAGTGGGAAGGTTAATGAAGCCAGTCTCGTGGAGGTGGTCTGGTCTCCACTTTAGGTTTGTTAGTATTCATTGTGTCTTTGAGTCTTAATTACTTGCCTTGTCATTCTTGGCTGTTTCTCCAAATGACTTCATGCCACCTCCTCTGTTGTTTAGGAGAGTATGTCCTTTAGGCTCTCTTGTTTTGCTTTTCTTATACTTAAAAAAAAAAAAAAAATCAGCTGGAAAAATTCATATCTTCATTGGCTGGGAGCTGATCCTGGCTTTTTGTGGAGAGCAGCAAGAATTCCATTCCTGAGTCTCTCCAGCCCTCTTTGCAGGCAGTGAAAAATTGTCAGCTCACTGGCAAGCAGCAAGGAATATTGTCTCTTGGTAAAGAAAAAGAAAATAAATTAAAAACTTAGCTGTAGGGCAAAGATGAGCTTAAAGGTGCTGCCCGGTCTGGGACTTAAATGTGTGCAATGTTAAGCGTGTGAGCAGTCCCAGAGGCTTTGCTGAGATGTGCTTGGCTGCTGCATAGGACCAACCTAAAGTGAGAGTAAAATTTGGGATGACTCCCAAATGCTGTATGCACTTAATGCTCTAAATATGATTTCTAAAATAGAAGTCTGTGCATCCCCAGGAACGTGTTTCACAGCAAAAGCAGCGCTGAGATGTTGCCTGTGTAAGCCCAGCTCCTCCAGTAATTCATCTAAATAAAACTCACCCAGATGAAGCCTGTAAATATGAGTTGCTACCCTTAATTTTCTAAACTGTAGGGATTTTTCAGCACTGCTTCAGCAGAGCTTCTGCATTTCGTTCCAGAGGTGGCATGGGGAGTCTTGTTACCGCTCGAAGGGTGCAGCGAGGCTTTATTTACAGGCTGCTTTAAGATTCTTCCACTGCAATCTGTTAGCATGCAGCAGGCTTCTCTTTAAAGACAGGAATATTTTACAAGCAGAACAATGGAATACTAGTAGCTGTGTGAAAGCAAGGGAAGACTTGGATGCACCGACGCTGGATATACTGTTGATTACTTGATTATGTGACAGTAGTTGTGTGTGTTGTAGTAATTCTGAAGACTTCAATCCTCCTGTGCCATTGCATTGCTGTTTCTTTTAGGTCTTAGAAACTTCTAGGGCTTTGAAACCAATGCTTTTAAATGTTTTCTTACAGCCAAAGAAGCCAAAGGCCCCAGACAATCCTTTCCATGGCATTGTTTCCAAGTGCTTCGAGCCTCACCTTTACGTGTATATCGAGTCTCAGGACAAGTGAGTAACCAGCGTGCTGCTTCGGGTTTGGTTGCTTTTGAATGCATATCACAGTCACATCGTGCTGGATTCAGTTCTCAAGCTGCAGAGAATTAATTCCTTTCTGCTTTCTGGTTTGGTTGGGAGCAGTGCTTGTGGTTGGGGAAGAGTCAGGCCTTTGCTTGGGTGAAGGCAGGTGTTCAGAGGGCCGCAGGCCTTGGCTCTATCTGTAATTGCAAAGGCCTGTGGGAGTGCTGCCCGCTGCCTTGCTGAGGGAGAGAGAGGCTTAGTGTTTCTGGAATTGCTCCTGTTGCCTCTGCAATTCCCTCTGCAGACACAGGCCTTTCCTTCAGCTCACGTTTTCCACAAATGGTAGGTTTGCTTTTCCTGTAACATACACACACGGCTCCGTGGCAGAGGACTTTGGAGATTCACTCTGTAGAAATGAGTTAGTTGAGCTCCTTTAGATGAAGGCTGCTGTAGATGAGCTGGCTGTAAGATAACTTTATCATCCCTCCCAGATTGGGACTTTAATCCCAGGAACCCTTCTTCAGCTGCCTCTTTGACCTGCGGCAAAATAACACGAATGAAAGGAGCTTTCAGCTTAGAGCTCTGAGAAGTTTTTAGAGCTCTCAGCCTGCTTCCTTGAGCACCTTGATTTGCACCCAGCTTTAAATAACATCTCTGTAACAACT
The DNA here is from genome assembly GCA_020800305.1 of Porphyrio hochstetteri. Taxonomy (NCBI): domain Eukaryota; kingdom Metazoa; phylum Chordata; class Aves; order Gruiformes; family Rallidae; genus Porphyrio; species Porphyrio hochstetteri. Next base: position 2,969,810 of record CM036925.1, read on the forward strand.
GCAGGGCCAGCTGGGTGAGAGGAGACTTGGAAAAGTTCAGTAAGGTTTTTCAGTGGGAGTTAGCTGCTGGAAAGGAGGAGGAGGTGCCTGCCTCGAGTAACTCATCTGTCTGTGCCCTTCTACCTTCCAAGGGCTTACAGATGAGACAGTGTGTATCTCAAGGCTTGTAGTGGCCTGATTTTGTCCAAACTCTGGTATAGCCATCCTGGAAGAGCTTTCCTGTGTCCCATCAATCTTTTATACTTAAAAATTAATTAGATCAATAAAACCTTGCACAGTGGTCTCTCTGCAGTATAACAAAGGGCAACAGCTATTTCCCTCAGTCAGCTGAGCACTAACTTGTTTGAACATTTCTTCTCTTCTCACTGGGGACCATGTTTTGTCCCCTAACCCTTTCAGTTGCTTCCCCCCACCCCTTCCCTTACAACCCCAAGAGGGTTTGTATTCGCTTTACAGCCACGAGCTTCAAGGAGCTCCAACTAAAACTGCCACAGTATTCCCCCTGCTGCCCCTCTCTGCCAAAAATTGCTTTCCATTCTGATTTTCTCTCCTCTTCCCCCTTTGATTGAACTTTTGAAGAATCTTTTGCTGCTGGCTGAAAATGAGGAGTTGCTTAGATAATTAATTGTATGTTTGGGCTCTGAATAGTGTGAGTGCTGTGACAGTTTGGTTCATCATTCCCTGAAGGCTCTGGCAGAAAGCAGCCTGGACGTTTTCTCCTGAAAAAAAATGTTTCCAGACCCCTTTAAAGAAACACAGTGCCAAAAACCTGCAGCAATTTGAGGAGGCACCTGAAAGAAAGACTTCAAAGGTGCTGCCCTCCATCCTCAGCTGCAGGGCAAACATCAGATCTCTTAACAGCGAAGCAGATTTCATTTCTGCCCCTCTGGGACATGTCTCTTGAGCTCTTCTTTGTGGTCTGTGGAAACAACAGGAGCCAATGCACAGGAGCCTGCAGAGCTGTGGTTAAGTGTGTTTAAAACCCACATGTGCATTCAGATTGTTGGGAAAACTGGTGCTCTGTGGGGTGTGTGTTTGTGGCCTCATGAGCAGAGTGGCTTCCAAAATACTCAGTCCATGGAAACTCCCCTATGAAAGGTCCAGGTGTCTCAATGCCATCGCCTGTCCCCAGCATCCAGCAGATACCAACTGGTTACATCACTGGCCACCAACATAACATCTCTGATCCCACTGAGAATTTGCCTGGTGGCTCTCATGATTGCCAGAGATGCAGAAAATACACCAAATAGATTGAGTGAAAGTAAAGGAGGAGGAGGAATAGAGGAATTGAAGGATTTAAGAAGCAGAATATAAAATTCCCTTTACATGATTTCATTTCATATTTTCTCTTGGTTCAATTTGGAGAGTTCTTGCTCCTGATAAATATGCTACTGTTAGGAAATGCCATGTTTGTGCTACTAAAGAATTTTCTTGGAGCTTTTTTGCAGAGACTGTAGAGAAAAATGTCTGTTTTCTGTAGCTCTCCTTCATGCTTAATCTCCCAGCAGCTTTCTCTGCCAAATTCTTGGTGCTCCCATCATACTGCACTAAGGTCCTTAGCCTTTCTATTGTATTTGGGCCAAGTGAGACTCAGGTGAAAGTTTCATTGACATCAATTAAGGTGCATATTAATAATCTATTAGTTCCCTTAGTGCACTGAAGTGTTGCTTGTCTCAATCCTGTGCTGAAATAAGAGTGGTCCTCATCACCTGCCTTTGAGGAGCGGTTCATCCAGGTTAGGATCAGAACAAGCGTGAAGCTCCAGTGCTGCTCTCCCAGCTCTTTTGGACAGCTGCTCCTGCATCCCAGTTGACAAGACCTTTTTTTGGGGGGGACTGGGAAAACGTAGATCCATTTCACTTTGCCTCAGCGAAGAGGAGAACATGTGGAGGAAGCATAAAGAAACAAAAGCCATTGACATTCCTCAGCGCTCTCGAGACTGAGAGAAGGGAAGAAATCAACCAAAGTGGCTGGTGAATAGGAAGAAAGCTTTGCTTTGTTGCTTGGATGGAGCTGAGTACAGATGCAGAGGTGGAAATGCAGCTGTTTCATTTAGTGGGACTTTTGAGAAGGAGCAAACCACGTCTGCTTTCCTCAGGACCCTGGAGGCATGCCGCAGCTTGCAGCACGTGTGAGCCCTCCTGCAGCAGCCATCTGTTTGGCTCTCCTACAGCTACAGCGAGGGGTAGATTGTGCTCTGCTGTGGTCGAGTGCAATCAGTGCTTCAGTTCAGCCTCCCAGTTCCTCCTGCCAGTCCAGAGATTTATCACATCAATTGAGCAGCTCGATGTATTTACAGTCCTTGTAACAAAGCCGAGGAACTGCGTGTCTGTGGAAGCAGAGCTGTGTAAAGTACTCAAAGCAACAAGCAGTGAGCGTAAAAAGGGGCTTCTTGGCTTTGCAGCAGCTTCTGAGCCTTGCTGAAGCACCTTGCTTCATGATTTAAAGCCCTGATATCACAAGCATGTTTCTGTAGATCAGTTTGACCCCGTGGCAGGAGCTCGTCTGGTTTGGTGCAGCAATCCCGAAGTTGATCAGGGAAAGGGACAGGTCACCTCTTCTGCTTGGGTGGTGGTGTGTGGGCCTCCTCTGGACTCTTTCCAGGAGATCCCTGTCTTTTTTATACCAGGAAGCCCAGAACTGGACACAATACTCCAGGTGGGGCCTGACCAGGGCAGAGCAGAGGGGGAGGATCACCTCCTTCAACGTGCTGGCCACACTCTTCCTGATGCATCCCAGGATCCCATTGGCCCTCTTAGCCACCAGGGCACACTGCTGGCTCATGGCCACCCTGTCATCAACCAGGACCCCCAGGTCCTTCTCCACAGAGCTCCTCTCCAGCAGGTCACCCCCAGCCTGTCCTGATTCCAGCAGTTATTCCTCTCCAGGTGCCAGACTCTCCACTTGCTTTTGTTGAACCCCATCTGGTTTCTCCCTGCCCAGCTCTCCAGCCTGTCCAGGTCTCACTGGATGGCAGCATAGTGTCCTGCGTGTCAGCCACCCCTCCCAGCTTTGTTTCATTGGGTACTTGCTGAGGGTGGGTGCTATTCCCTCATCAAGCTTGTCGATGAAGATACTAAACAGGACTGTAATGCTTTTTTTAAAAATTATAATTTTTTTAAACAGTAGTTCCATTTCTTGCAGGAGGTACAGTTTGGGTTCTTTCTTCTCCCATTCTCCTCCTAAGGATTTGGCTTTCTCTTTGAGTACCCTGCATCATGACACAGCACAGTCACGGGAGGGGTGCAGGCTGTGCTGTGGGGAAGGCAGAGCTGGGGGAAGTTGGACACAAGACCATAGTGGAAACAGGAATATAAAATTCAGGAACTTCACAATTCCTTTTGGTCAGCAGAGTGCCACTCTCATCTGAAATGTCTGCATACTCCTCAAAAGCCAAACTTCCTGGTGGAACGTTGTGTGGATTCGTGTGTCTGGGGGAGGAGGTTTATTGCTGTGATTTATTTCATCTGGCAAAGGTTACCCCACTTAGCTGAGCCTTGGTGTCAGGAGAGCTGCTTTTGGCTCCTGATGTGGATGGAGGAGTAGGACCAGAGGAACTCCCCAAGACTTTGTTGGTTCTGTACCGATGGTTCTGGCCCTCTGCCATGCTGAAAACCCTTTTTGTTGTGATTAAACAGTGAAGTTTTATTCTTGCCTAAACCCCCAGATAGTTGAGGAAGGACCACTTGGGACAATAGGAGGTTTAAGTAGGAAGTGCACTTTGTGCTCATGCTGAATAAAACTTCTTGAAAGGATGTGTGAAGTTGGGTGAAACCAGCTGGTATCCAACTGGGACCATGAAATGGCACAGCATCTTGAGCACATCCCTTCAAAGGCCGTATTCCCCAAGGTCTGCTCCAGACCCCGCTGATCTGGGAAGCCCAACTGTTCCTTTTCCTGGTGCCAGGAATGAAACTGGAGCATACACTTTATGCACTTGCATCAGATAGGCTGAACCCACTCCTGGCAGAGACTCCTGAGCTTTTATATGCTCTGGAGAACAGATTGAAGCTGACACTGAAACTCTTGAGTACAAAAGGTCGTTACTCAGCGGTTCAGTCCTTGTTATGCTACGAGCTTTGTGCTGAGAGAGGGTGGAGGTAAGGAAAGGCTGGAATACCCAGCCTGTTTATTACCACCTGTTTGCTGGTGGTGTCTGGTTTTCAGCATTACTGTGTCTCTTCCCTCCCTTTCCTCCCTCACCAGACTAAAATGCATTTCTGTTGTTCCCCTGCACCAGAAATCTGGGTGAACTGATTGACAGGTTCGTGGCTGACTTCAAGGCTCAAGGCCCCCCCAAACCCAACGTGGATGAAGGAGGAGCTGTCCTGCCCAGCTGTGCTGACCTCTTTGTGTACTACAAGAAATGCATGGTGCAGTGCTCCCAGCTCAGCACAGGAGAGCCCATGATAGCCTTGACCACCATATTCCAGAAGTACCTTCGGGAATACGCCTGGAAAATTCTTTCTGGAAACCTGCCCAAGTGAGTTTCGCTTCCCAGATGCTGCTTTGCTGTCTGGTGAGACATTCCAGTTGTGGAGCAGATGCTTTGTAAAGATAATTAGTAAATACATGCTTGTGACCACTTGGGTTTCACTGCCAGAGACACCACATAGCAGCAGTGTGGCTGCATTTACTTCCCCATTTTCTCAGAAGTTCAGTTCTCAGCAGGAGACCAAACGGACAGTCACAGCATTGTTTTTCTTTTAAAGGCCCCTGGAGGATAGCTCCATATTTGGCTTTGATTCCCAGTCAGATTTACAGTTTCTTGAAGTTCCTTTTGAAGTGCAAGCCCAAGCCTCTTCAGAGAGGTCTGGCTTTTAGAATCACACTTATTCTGCCACTGGGTCAAAGTCATCCTGCGATTCGTAGCTGCCTTAGCTGGACGTTATACACACCAGCATTTATAATAAAGGTGGTTTATTTGTGTGATGTTAAAGTGCTTAACCTGTACCTCCCTCTTCTCTGTAGAGTTTTATATATGTATGAATAAAATATGGAGATATAAATCCAGTGAAAATAAAGGAAATCGTTATGGGTTTCCACTGGTATGGACAAGTAGGTGTACAGGCTAATGGTGCTCCTTGAGATATTGCCAGCCTTAACTGCAGATAAAGTTGTAAGCTATTTACCATCTTCAGTTTGTGTCCCTTGTAAACCTGGGGAGCAGCAGAATGAATTTCTGAAACCAGTAAAATCTTTTACAGATGGAAGGAGGAGGGGGGAGAGGGTTACATCCAGACAAGTGGAAAGATAAATTGAATGTGCATTCTCCATCAGACCTCAGCTGCATTCTTTATACACATTTTTTTGTGCGTGCTCCATTTTTGCTGTCCAAGATAAATATCACTGTCCTATTTTTTAATGGATTTGGATTATAAAGAGTTGAGAGGTAGGGAATTTCCTGACTCTAAAACTGTTCAGAGTCCTCCTCTGTTGATACACAGCCGTTAATCACTGGAGTACAGTGGAAAGAAGCTGCATCTTCTGTAATCTACTGTGTTGGTATCATCAGTTTTTAAAACAGGCTACCAGAGTTTTCAATGCATGTTGACATCTCTTTAGGACTGAGAAAAGAAATATGATAGTTACTGAGATTCTCCTGTAATCTTTAATTAGATTTTGAGTAAGTGGCAGTGAAGGTGCAGCTAGCTGGGGAAACTGCATCCTGGTGGAATCCTAACTGCTGTGTTGGGAATGAGTTGTCATTTGCCTGAAAATAGGAAGTTCTGTTTGTCTTTCCAAAAGCTGTTCGTTAACCAGAACAGCAGTTGCAGTTATGATGCAGAATGACACTGACCTGTGTTGCACGAGGCATTGGACTTCGTGGTCATAGAACCACAGACTGGTCTGGGTTGGAAGGGACCCCAAGGATCACAGAGCTCCAACCCCCTGCCACAGGCAGGGACACCAACCTCCAGGCCGGGATCTACACAAGGTTGCCCAGGGCCCCATCCAACCTGGCCTTGAACAACCCCAGGGATGGAGCATCCACCCCCTCTCTGGGCAGCCTGTTCCAGCCCCTCACCACTCTCTCTGTAAGAACTTCCCCCTAATATCTAATCTAAACCTTCCCTCCTTCAGCTTCACTCCATCCCCCTTGTCCTGCCATTAGCTACCCCTTTAAAAAGTTGATTCCCCTCCTGTTTCTCTGCTCCCTTCAGGTACTGGAAGGCTGCAATGAGGTCCCTATACAGCCTTCATGGAGTAGGTGCTCCAGCCCTCTAAACATCTTCATGGCCACTTCTGAACCCTCTCCAACAGTTCCACATCTTTCTTGTATTGGGGCCCCCAGATCTGGACACAGGACTCCAGATGGGGCCTCACAAGGGCAGAGTATAGAGGGAGAAGGGCTTTTTATGGCCTTAAAATCTAATTTTGCAGTGTGAGCACATTGTCTCTATGCCTGAGAGCCTTACAGGTTTTGTCTTCTTTTTCTCCCAGGACAACTAGCAGCAGTGGTGGGCTCACCATCACTAGTTTGCTGAAGGAAAAGGAAGGCTCTGAAGTGGCAAAGTTTACTTTGGAAGAACTCTGCCTCATTTGCAGCATCCTAAGCACTGCAGAGTACTGCTTGGCGACTACCCAGCAGGTGAGCTTACCTCTGAGAGGGCTCCCAGCAGCAGCCACCTCTTCTGTCATGAGATGCTGAGCTGCTCCCCTTCAGGGGTAAGCTGCTGTGGAGACTGGAAGGATCAGAAGTACTCAAATATCCCTAGTAGTGTCAGCTCCACATAGCATCCCGTTGATTATTGAGCTCTACATTATTAAATCTATATCTCAAAGAAAGAGGAGTATTGATTTTTGCTGTTTCTACCAGAGAAAAGTAATTTTCTTGTAATCCCTCTTTGCAGCATGTGTTCTGGATTCAAGCCCTTTATACTCTGTATATAATTGTCTTGGATTGGGGAACAAATTAAAAAAAACCAACCCCAAACCCCCCCAAACTGCTCCTTTTATAAGAGCAAGAAACCCAGTAATTCAGAATAGGTTTGGGAAAATGCATGAAACACTGGGGCAGGATGGAGTGAAGAGAGGAGATATTTATGCTGATAAACTCTGCAGCCTCAATGCTTGTTACCTTCAGGTGCTCTCAAAATGCTGTAGGTTAGTGGATGAGCTGTGATGTTTGGCCATATCAAGACCTCTCCACCACTGGAGCTAGCAGCCTTACTCCTCTGTAGTTTGGGCACAGACAGGGTGTTGAAAAACATCTTTATTTCAGGACAGGTGCCACAGTGTTAAGCTAGAATATTTAGCATGGTGTGCTAGAGTTACATACATGACCTTGGAGGTTTAGTTCTTTGGGGACGTGGTGCCACCATGGGCCACCCTGGCAGATCAGGATGTTTGGGGTGTCCAACAAGGAGAGATTTCCATTGCTCACTGGCTGAGCTTTGGAGGTAGTCTGGGCACAAATAGGTTTTTAAGAAGCTGTCTTTTCCAGGACAAAAAGTTTTCAAGAATGGTCATTTCAAGTCGTTTCAAGTAAGAAACCTGATCTTCTTTTGTTTCCCAACAGCTGGAAGAAAAACTCAAAGAAAAAGTGGATGCAAGTCTGGGGGAGAGGATCAACCTGACAGGAGAGATGGACACTTTCAGCATGTAGGTTCAGCAGATGCATCCTCCCACAGTGTATCAAACATCCCAGTTTGTCAGCCAGATGGTGCTGGAGTAATACAAGCTCAAGGTCCTGGTTTTATAGGACTCAGCCAGGAGTAGGGACCCACCCAGATACGCAGCCGAGGCATCTGCACTTCCCTGGTGAAGGACTGGTCATCCTTGGCTGCTCCAAGAGCAGCAGTAGCACAGACTTTAGATGTAGTTTTTCCTTGCTGGCCTAGCCAAAGGAACAAGAGCACTGGAAAGGGGAAGGGAAATAGTGAGTTTCCATTCGAAACAGCATTTGCATCTTGGCAGCACCGGGAGGTGGCTGTTACATTTCAAGAAAGGAAGCTATTTCAGTACATTCCTTCCTGCTTTGACTTCCCACTGTTAATCAGCAGCCTTGTCAGTATGATCAAACCCCATTTCAGTTGACATAAAAGACTGATCCGATCTTATATTTGGGGATGATAATTGAGAGAAGATTATCATTCATTAAAATAACTTTTCACGTAACGATGCTAAAAATATTCCCCTCTAACATCCTCTCCTCTCCACCACTGACAAACAGATTGAATGTTTTTTTTGAGAGGAGGGAATCAAGGCAAAAAAAAATAATCATTTTGCCCCACATGTGACAAAAGAAAACCTTGGCAAAGCTGGGAAAAATATCTGTACCACCAACTCCTCCTCCTGAAAACAAAGGTTCAGCCCAGATAGCAGTAAGGTTTTTTTTTCAGAAGACTTCCTTTTGATTCCTCCTCCCTTGCTCCAGTGGGTAGGATCCAACTGAATCTCCATCCAGGTTTTTCACGTGGTCTTGGGCTCCATTCCAGGCTCCATCCCTTACTTTTAGATAATTCTCTTAAAGAGTGAATCCCTGTCTGAAAGCTGGGGTTGCTGTGTCTGCTAAGCCAAAGCAAGGAAGGAAGCTGGGAAGTAGAAATCAAATACGCCAGATGGTGGGATTATCTTCACAGGGACAAGTTGAGGATGATTTTTGGGTGTTCTGGTGACCTGTCTGGCAGGAGCTAGCTGCCTTGAGTTGCTGCTCAGTTCCCACGGAGGCTGCTTCACGAGGTGGTTGGTCATAAGTGGCCAATACGATGGGTTTTGGAAATTGTTTTGATGTATAGCTCCTATTTGCTGTTTTGGATGGCTTTAAAGTTAAACAGGGAGGCCTGATGTCTCTTGTAACAAAGGCTTTTTAATTGACTGTCAGTCTGTTCCAGTATAGTGCTTTGTCCTGTCTGCTGTCAGCGTAAGGTGTAGCTATAAACCTCTCTGGCATTGCTCATTTGACATCAAAGAAGTTGTTTCTTCTGGGGATTGATGTCTTACTAGGCACAGTCATAAAGAAAGGGATAAAACATTGCTGCTTCTGCACCCTGGACAGTGTTTCATCCTTTGGGGAAGGTGCAGAACCATCCCAAATGCTCACATGGGGGCTTCTACCCCTGGGGTGGCTAAACAGTTTCTTTAGGAAGTGTGGGAAAGATAAGGAGCTCTTCTTGAAGCTCAACTGAAGGAAAGCTATTATCACGTAAATCTGGAACTCCAGGATTCCCACCCTGTGGGATCTTATGGGCAGCACTCAGAGTCCTGAAGGGTTGAACTAACTGTAGTAAGAACTAACTGTAGTAAGAACTTACTATAGCAGGACTACACCACTCATTTATGACCTTGGCTCCTCCCAGTCTGTTGGCTTCTCTGTGTCTATCAGGGATCATAGGAGGCTGCATTAACTGCTGCTGAGGTACTGTTACGTGCTGCCTGGGGCAAAGGTTTCAGGTGGCTTCTCACCAGACCAGGATCCAAACCCTCTTGCTCTGTGTTTGCCACACACTCCTTGCTGCACTGTTACCCCTCTGCAGTGGGGCAGACAAATAGGTTTCTCTCCCTGTTTACAGTCTTGGGGCATTTAGGCAAGAGCCTGGACTTGGTGACCCAGCTTCTGACAGTCTCCTGACGTGAGGAGACTGGTGATGAGCCACTTTCCCTCCACTGAGAGGGTTGGATTTCATTTTGGTGCTGCACCCCAGCTCTTCCCTGCGAGCTGCTGCCAGCGGGCGCCCCGCAGGAGTCAGCTGTGCTCCAGAGACTTATTTCAGTCCAGCTCCCTTGGCATCGCTTGAGCTGGTGGAATCCCCCAAGGGAGTCAAGCCTGTCGTGCCCAGCAGAAGTGGAGGCACCAGCAGAAATGGTCACGGGCTTTTTTTATCCCAACACAAGTTTCAGGCCGTGTAACTTGAAGCCAGTGGTCACTTCATCTCCCATACTAATTTTCCCAGCTAATTTGGGATGAGTTTGCCTGTACAAACAAAATTAATTGCTCTGAAGGAACAGTCTTTTACTTGGCATCCTGTTCCAGTCTTTATGTGAAGAGCTGTAGGAGAGGAGCCAGACACCTCTGTGGGTGACGGTGAGGAACAACTCCTGGTTCCTAGCAGCAGAATGAAGAGTGGGTGATACCACATCTCAGTGAGGAGGTGGATGCATAAATATTTTGAATGGTGAACTCTGGAGTGGTACCCAGGACTTCACAAAGATGAGGAGGGGGGAGGAAAGATGGTTTCAGGGAGCATCGGACAGATTTCTTGTGGATCTGTGATTCCCATCTGTGCTACCATCCTGAGAAAGAGCAAAAGTAAAGCCCAGTTCTTACAGAGATAATCCCAAAGCTGTAAACAGGCATCTGGGGCAGATTTAAAGTGTACACAGCTTTTAAAACCTGTGCTTAGTGAAACAGTCACTTACTACTTCTAGCAGAAGTTGTCTGCAATGTGAGTACTGGGTTACGTGCCGCTGAGGGTGGACCCAGTTGCTGCAGACTGTGTCTCCTGGTGGTTGTTTTAGGATCAGTTGCACCTTTATGCACATTGTAATACGATGGCATCGAGTATGTCTCTAAGTGATACCATGCTGGGTTTTTTTTTTGTAAAAAAGGAGTGGAATGTGTTTGACTAATGTGTCCTTCAGTCTGGTGTGTCTCTGAGAAACTCAAACAATGGATGGCGGTGATCCGAGACACAGTGTAAATAAGACATCTGCCTCCATCTCCTCAAGTGGGATGTGCCTTCAGAACTCCTGCAGATGTGCTGTTTAAAATCCTCCTTGCAGCTTTCTGGGAGTAGCAGAGCATTGCCTGGGAGTAAGCAGAGAAGATAAAGTGTGAGTTTTCTGCAGGCTGGATTAACTGTGGAACTGAATCCCAGTCTGGGCTCAGTGCTTGGGGGGGTTCCTCCTCTTCCTGATGTGAAGGTGGGGATCACCCCACCCGACACCTTTGATCTCCAGCCCTTTCTATATGTCAGAACAGAGAAAGGTCAGCTGTTAAACTGTCCTCTCTATGCTAAATCCCATTGTGTGGTGCTCTGATGAGCAGCATGCAGAGCTTCCCAGCTTCTTTTCAGCACAAACTTTACCCGTGTGTGTTCACAGCATAATGCTGCTGTCAGCTAGTAGGTGTTTTTCCTCCTTCCACAGCCTGCTATGCCCATTCTGGCACTGTCCTGCTGAGTGCTGCACTAAAACTCGTGCTTGACTTTTTATTTTCTATTTTATCCACAGCGTGATCTCCAACAGCATACAGCTGCTAGTGCAGGACCTGGATGCAGCCTGCGACCCTGCCCTGACCGCTATGAGCAAGGTAAGGATGGGTTTGTTTGGGAAAGAAGTAGCCTTCAGATCCACGTGGCGTTCTCATGCTCTGATTGCTTGATGTCACTATTGACATACCCTGTTAGGCTGCCTCGAGACGCAGCCGTGTATTGATTTCCCCTCGTTTCTTAGAGCAGCAGTTGCTGTCGTTATAAACACATTCTTCACTCCAAACCCCTCTCTATCCTGCAGATTAAAGCTTTCATTCTGTCACAGCACATTAAAACACATGGGTAATAAAATACTTTCTGTAAGTACCTTAAAGCTTTCTCTTTCCCCTCCTAATGCCAGTGAGAGCCTTTAAAATCAGGATGGCTTTCGTTGCCATGAAATTTCAAATACACCTTCTCGTTTGCTGTCCCCTGTGCTCTTTGACAAAGAGTTTTACCAGCCTGTCTGTTTGTGGCTGTTAAAAGGAGGTACTCCAAGGGTAATAGGGAGCTGTGATTGAGCCCTATTGCTTCTGTGATCCTCTCAAAGATATATGAAGCCATTCCTAGAGAGACCCACGTGATTAATGCTTAAGGATTTGGTTGCAGTTCCACCGCTGGCTTTTATACGTTCGAAATGCAGAGCTGTGATTTCTTGCCAAAGTATTATGAAAACCCAGACTGCTTTAAACAGAGGTGAAGACAACAAAAGTGGATTGAACTATTACTTTTTTTTTTTTTAATTAGAAATATTAAACATAGAGCTTGGCTTTTGTAGGATCAACACACAGTCTCGCTGCCATGAATTTTAATAGCTTTCTGCTTTATGATGTATTCCAGCTGTAACTAGCCCCGCCACCCCCAGCTAGTATTTGAAGTAGAATGCAGCTGGTAATAGAGCTTGTACGTGTTCCAAATGAAAAGAGGATTATTTCCACACCCCCCCTAGTAAAATAACACCATTAGGAAGGGCTTGGCACCTCAGGTGCTCTGTGTGTGTGTGTGTGTGCCATGTCAGCTCCTTAGCTCTCCCAAACCTGTGGAGCGTAGTAGTGTTTGAATTGCTTAGCTCTGACTGTTTATGCCCAAGTCAACCACAACCTTGGGAAAGCAGCAGCTGGTAAGGCATTTATTTTTGTCTTTGGGACACTGGTAAAATGCAGGGCATGTGATGGGTCTGATGAGACACAAACAAGTTAAGTGTTATGAAATTATTTCACTAAATACTTGTCACTTGTGCACACACGTCCCAGGGTTTGCATCAGGCAGAGTCGCTTTCATGGGATGAGTTTTGCTAGACCTGGGGTTTGGTGCAAGAGGGTTTTTTGCCTTCAGCCTCCTTCTCCCTTTTCCTCAGGGCTGGGTTATTACTCTGACAGTTGAACAAGAAATACATGTAATTATTTAAGCGCAGTTAGTATTTGGACATGTAAAATTTCAGTCTTCATTAAAGGAATAAAGACTGTGTGCCTGATCCATTCCAATTTTCCTGTGCTGGGAAGGCATATCTGTCTCAAACCCCTGCTTCATCAGGGCTCTCCCTTTGTTTAGCTTCTCATTTACTTCACTCTGGTGTCCCCCAAGATTCAGCATTCCCAGTCCTTTGTTAGAGTCTGGCTTTTTTTTCTTTCCTTTTTTTTTTCTTTCTCTTGCAAAAATGTTCAGTAACTGTAGAGGTAAATTAAGAAATCCTTAAACCTCTAAATCCACTTTGGCTGCTGGCCACTTTGGGAGATTTAACACAGAAAATGGCATCGTGAATATTACTTTCAGCTGGGAATGGGGCTCAGTTTCCCTGATTCTTTACTTTGTGTGTTCTGGAAGAAATGGTAAAGGATGAGGCGGCCTCGTTATTATGAAATCTGTAGGTGATAATCTTTACTCACACTTTACAGCAGGTGTAGAATGATCAAACACAACAGCAAAACGGGGAGCTGGGATGTGGGGGTGTGAGAGGAATTTGCCCTAATCCCCTGTTGTCATATTCTGGAGTACAAAGTACCCTGAGTGTGGTGTACAGACCTGCGGCGGGCGCTTGAATCGCTCTGCGTGCTTCATTTTTAATTGCTGGGATGAGGAAGCTGCTGATCCACGTGGGGCATCTTCTCCCCTATTAAGTTTATGGATGGCACAGGGTAAGGTTTGATTTAGTTGCTGAATTAAGCATCGATTTATATGTAAAACTCAGCTAGTGAGTGGGGCTGAGGGATGCAGTGGTGACTCACGCCGATCGACTGCTGGTTTTTGATATTCTGCTAAAAACCTTTTGGCACAGCAGCAGCTTCCTCCTTCCTTACAACTGAGTGGACAGCAGCAAGAGCTTAAACACAGGGCTCTAATCATCTCCCCAGTACAAACGAGGAAAGCCCTGTGAGTGCAGCAATCAGAGCTGCCAGCTAATTAAAAGGTGGCACCAGCGTGTTTTAGCCGTGGCTCAAGGTGCAGCAGTGCAAACCACGGCTCGTGTTGGGGGATGATGGCAGTTTCAAAGGCAGCAATGGCTGCTGGCTGCAGCCCCCACTGCTTTCCTTCCCCCCCTGCCTCTTCCTCCATGTGCATGAGCGACACAAGGTCAAGGCACAAGGGGCTGGCCCAGTGGTTATGGATGCTGCCTGTGTGCAGTTCAGAGCTGGCAGCGGGATGCTGCTGGCCATGGAGACACTCAGAGACTGGCTCATCCTCTGTTAAATCGTGAAGCAGCCACTTTTCCTAGGGACCCTTGTGAGGGCTGGATGCGGAGGAGGGACCTGGTAGCTCCTGGTTTGGCCTTGCCACCCCGCTCCCAGCTCTCCATGGAGTCTCCATCTCTGGAGATATTCCAGCCCCATCTGGATGCCTGTCTGTGCAATATGAGTTAGGGAGCTGCTTTGGCAGGGGGGTTGGACCCAATGATCTCTCAAGGTCCCTTCCAACCCCTATGATTCTATGGGGATGTGTTGTGAGGACTTGAGGACTCTGCACCAGGCAGACGCAGGAGTCTCTGCTATGCCTGTAAGGTAGCACATCTCTTATTAGGTACCAAACCACCCTGGTTTTTCTCAGGGTTCCTCTCCTTTTTACAATAAACACCCTAAAAATCTTGAGGGTCCTGAGGTGTTTGTTGTGGAAACCAGCTCTGAAGGTAGCTCCAGGTCTTCAAACCCAGGTCCTGCCCTTGCAGGTGGCCGCGTTGCCCTGTATCCTTGCAGCATGTGGGTGCTTTTTGGCTACTACTGGCCACCTTGTGCACTGGGCTTCTCCCTTCAGCCAGCAGGTGTGAGGCCTCACTGCTCCTGTTCCTTGGGCTCCTTTTCAGCTTGTGCATGTAAACTGTGTGGATACCCAAAGGAAAAACATAGGAGGAGGGAAAAAGAGGAATAAATTTAAAACGACAGGAACAAAGCTTTACCAGAAGAGTTGGGCTCATATTTCTTCTGATGACTTTTCAGTATGTGTACTATGTCTTTCACTGCAGCTACTGGGTTGGGTTTTTTTTTTTCAGTAGAAACACACCCACACACTCACACACAAAGGGCTGTTTTTACTGTTGGGGCTTTAAAAGTTTGGTTGTAAAGTATTGCTTTTGGAGTGGAGACCAACAAAATGAAAAAGCTACTGTTTTATTGGTGCTGCAATCATTCAACTCAGCAGTCCCTTCCCATTTTCTGGCTGTTCCCTGCTATATGGGAATGGTCTGATGGTTGAGGATCGCTGTCTGTCAAGGAGAGCCAGCGCTGGGAACGTGTGAATCCATCATGGAGATGGGCACTGAGTGTTTTCTTCAGATATGATGAGGACCATGAGGAGTAGAAAAGCAGTTATTTTTCAAACTTCCCTGTGAAAGCAAGATGGAATTAACACCTGTAGAGCAGGTGATGAGAGAAATGCCCCTTGTAGCTTCCTGGGCAATGGGAGATGAGCAGGTTGGGGTGTTGGTGTGTTGGTTTAAGTAAAGACAGCTTTCACTGGATGCACGTAGACTCTTGCAGACACTGTGGTTTTGCAAAGAATTTGGCTTTTCTTGCCCGTAAGTCGTTGAGGCTGCACATTGTTTGGATGGAACTGCATCAGCTGGGTTGCAGGGGAAGAAAGTAGCCATAATTAAATTAAAACCAGGAATAAAAAAAACCCTCTACATGCAAAAATCCAGAACTTGAGAAAACGAATTTGAGGACAAACAACTGCTCAAAAGCAGCAGCTCGTCTTCTGCGTGTGCCCGGTTTCCTGTCCTGATTTCAGACCCATTTTCCTCCTGTTTCATCTCCAGAGTGAGGAACAGCATCTCCAAGGAGCTAGCTGGATCACACTGCAGCATGCATAGCCTCTGAACAGTAGCAGAGCTGAGGGCCCTTTTTCGATGCTCCTGTTCCTAAATCTGACTCTGTTAAATACGTGGATGCTTGGCCAGGCCTTACCCATCACCTCTTTTTTGTTTTTCACAAACCTTATACCTCATACCCCCTGTGTACTGCAAATAAGGCTCAAAGAAAGCCAAGGGTGTCACACATCTGGCTCATAGAGGCTCTCCTGTTGCATTTCTGCTGATGGTAAATGAGAACAAAATGGTTTATTGAGTAACTCCTCTTGTTTTGTCTTTTTTCACACGTGTTTGGGACGAGCTGAAGTTGGCATCCCAGCTCGTACACCAGAAGTGTTTTCAGTGTGAGCTTTGGACTTTAAGACTATTTCTACTTCTTCCATCTATCTGTCATCAGGCTCACCAGTATTAAAGCCTTGGCTGCCATACAGGAATCCAGGCTTTGCAAGCTTGCAGATATTTTCTCAAACGCCTGTAATCAGGATTTATATGGGCACTTCATCCCAGCAGACTGGAAGCTGTTAAATATTAAGGCTGCCTGGCATCCAAAAGCCTTTTGAATCCTAGTGGTCCCCGTTTGTGTAAGGTACTGGTGACAAAAAAGGGCCATTCTGTGATTTCTTTGTATCTTGTTTCTTAATCAGTATAGTGACGAAGAACTTGACCTTGGTGGTGAATTGCAGAGGCAGCTTCTTGATGATTCCGTAGAGATCTTTAGGCAGGAAGTTTGTACAGTTTTCCTTACGGATTCCTTGACTCCTAATGAGTTAACCAGTCTGGTTGTTTTTTCCCCTTTGTGCAGATGCAGTGGCAGAACGTGGAACACGTCGGTGACCAGAGTCCTTATGTCACCTCAGTGATTCTCCACATTAAACAGAACGTCCCCATCATCCGTGACAACCTGGCCTCCACGAGGAAGTATTTCACTCAGTTCTGTATAAAGTTTGCAAAGTAAGTCACTGGTGGGGCAGAGCTTCTCAGGGTCTCTGGTTCTCACTGGTCTGTACCTGTTAGTCTGTTTGCCTTCAGCATGCAGTGTCAGCAGCGCTCGGTCTCTGGGTGAGGACCTTCTCCATCCAGGGAGAGCGTGGAGCGAGGTGGGTTAGGGCAACAAACTCCAGCAGCTGCCAGAGAGGTTAAAAGACACTTCAATTTCTTGTCTCCAGTTTCCTGCTGAGACAGATTTTCTCAGACATCCGTACTGATTAGTTCCTTTTCCATCCCACAAGATACAGTGATGATCTGATCACTGTCCCCGCTGTTTGCCAAGTGTAGGCTTGGGGTTGGACAGCTAAAAAAGGCTTTGAACTTCTGAATGTAGACATGGCTCTGGCTGTGGGGTCCTCCTTTCCTTCCAGTGATAAGAGGTTTTGGTGCTTCTGGGTACTGAGAAATTTGGTGCCTCATTTGTCTCAAAAAAGGTTTATAATAACGATAGCACGGTAAGGAGGGCGTGTGTGATGCATGTATTCTACTTTCACAGTCTAAAAGCTACTTTAGCTACAAAAATGGTTCAGTAAGGAAGGGGAAATACACATCTAGATTTTGAGGGATATTATGAGTGTCTCCCTGGCAGGTCACTTACTCCTGGGCAGCATGATAGAGCTGGAAGGTGAGACAGAAATTCCCCTTGCCTCTGGACTGGGGGTTGAGGGCGCAGCTCTCCAGTGTCTGTTGGACATCCTGACTTTGAAGCTATGTCTGACACAAACACTTAGTTCTTTGGGAGGGTACTTTGACCTCTTCCCTGTTTGCCTGTGGCCAGCCAAACTGCATCCCAGTGCCCCAAGAAAGGCCGCTGGGAGCTCTCTGCCAGTCGTAGCTGCTGTTTTCGGTGCTGCATGTGACTTGGGAGCAGCACCGTACGTATCGCGTGTCACTCTGAAATACCTTAATGTTTCATTCATCAGCAATAAGCTAATCACCCTGAAATAAACCACATGGCCAGGAAGTTATTGTGTGGGTCGGTCACCAGAGCTTCAGCTCCTGCTCCAGCAGGGACGGGTGCAGCAGGCTCTCCTCCGAACCGTTAGCTTTGGCAGCAGGGAGGCTGGCCTGAGGCAGTCGTTCCCCCTTTCTATCTCAGGGTACTCATTAGTTTGCCTTAAGGAGCAGTTACTGGTAAATCATATTATGATGTTGCCCCTAATCACTGTTTGAAATGCTGCCTCAGTGAAAATTTATTGCACGTAAGCCTTCAGTGTGGTTACAGTTGGGTTTTATATCGCCAACATGGCGGTAAATAAAAAACCCCATTTACTCAGCTGTTCACAGCGTTCTCTTAATACCTCAGCTTAGTTACCTCCCTTTTAACTCTTATTACTAAGCACATACCAAGTCAACTCTGGATTAAACACCCAGCTCTTGCATTTGGGAATGGGTCACATCTAAGCTGAGCGCCTTCATCATGGCTCATTCCATAAAGAAGCATGGAAACCAAGCTACCACCCTGCTTCCAAACCTCTTTAATACAGCCACAGCTCATTATATTTAAGACATGGTCCTGAATTCCCTGCACTGTGGAAAATTTGGTTCCTAAAGAGTGTTTTTTGCTGGATCCTGTTTCGAATCCTCCCATAGAACTGGGTTTTAAGGAGAACTAGCCCAGTGTTAAGGCTGGACTGACCTACTTAAAATTCTCATGGCATTTTAATGCATACAAACATTTATATTCTTGAAGCCCTGGATTTGTATGGACTCTGCTGGCCTCCCCAGTATAAATACCTGGCCTTTTGTGTGCTCCACAAGGCTGAAAACCCTTTTCCAGAGGCATTGTGCTTCTCTGTACGGTAATGCCTGGATCTGTTTGAACTGCCAGCAACTTCTCATCTCTAATGGATTGTATAAAGCGCTGGTGTTGAGTTACAGGACCACAGGGGAGAAGGCATCTAAAGTCACTAAATTTAAAACTGAGGGAGCTGAGCCAAGTCTGGGAGAAGAGAAATGGCCATCAGAAATTGCATCAATCCTCTAGCCTAATTTGTCATTTTTGCTTTGTTTTGACCCAACACGCGAGCCTCACTCCCTTGGAACGGGGAGAGGAGGGTGGCTTTCGGGGAGGCACTTGCAGGCAGGGTGAGGGGCTCCCTTCTCGCTGTGCCTTGGTCTTTATCCTTTGAAATCAAAAACCTCAGTGGTGAAACCGTGGCTGCTACGCTGGGATCTGTTTGGGAAGTCTGTGACCTGACCTCAACGAGGAAGAGATTAGACCTGAGAGACAGGAAAAACAAACAGCTCTCCCCCTCGCCAGGAAAGCACCTCGTCCATCACAGATGGCCAAGCACGGTGGGGGACGGCAGCAGGCAGGACTCCCAGTTGCTTTTGCCTTTGCAGTGTGCTTTTAGTGGTAGGAGTTGGGTGGAGGAAGATCATAGAGTCATAGGGGTTGGAAGGGACCTCGAGAGATCGTCAGGTCCACCCCCCCCTGCCAAAGCAGCTCCCTAACTCATATCACACAGATAGACATCCAGACAGCTCTTGAATATCTCCAGAGAAGGAGACTCCACCATGGAGTGGATCATCATGGGGAGGCTCTGAGAGGGGGTGGGTTTTGAAGCAGGGGGCTGAGCTAAACCTGAGCGAGCCTGCAAGGGCCCATCACCCCTCCTTGGACCCCTCCCAGCTGCAGCAACTCGGTGACACCGGGGTGATGTCCTGTGGTAGCTCTTCTCCCGTGGGGCAGACAGGCTGTGGTTCCATCTCTGTGTGCCTTAGCTTAGCAAGGCATTGTGTTTGATGGGGCATCAGCACAGGGGATGAGGGAAACACAGGCTTTGGCAGAGCCGCCCCCCTTGGACGGGAGCCTCTCAGATGCTGTAGTTTCTGTGCTTTAGGTTCCTAATCTGCCTTGCGCTGCTTTATTGTTACACTGGGGACTTGTCTGCTTCTATGGAAGGTTTGCTGGATTCGGTTTTATAGCCCAAACTGTAAATGAATTCTGGCATCTGATGTAGCTCTGTGGATGTGCAGGGAGCAAAGGCATGTGGAGCACGAAACCGCGTGCGGAGCACTCCCGCTGAATGCACACGTATTACTCGCATCAGGATCGCCTGCTGTATGCAGAGAGAGCCAAGCCTTGAGCCCAGCCTAGGCAAGAGACTCCAGTGAATTTCTCAGTTAAGTGCAACTGCTCTCCATGGTCTCTGCTAGCCCAAAAATCCCCCCTAAAAAACCTAGAGCAGCTTTTGGATCTTACGGTTTGTCTTGTCTGTCCTGCCGGAGTTGAGAAGCTGTTTCCAATAAGGCAGCATGAAATAACAGGCATGTGGGGATGGAAGGTCGCTTTACCCTTCTGCAGTGATTGTGGGTGGCCATCTGAAGGGGCCTGGGAATTGTTTCATGCCAGACAGAGTGCTGTCTGTGGGAGCCATGTGGTTATATAGGAAAGAAGATTAAAAAAGGAGGGGAGGGGGGTCCTTTGGCTGCTGGTCTGCCACCCTGCAGAAAGAGAGGCTCCCCCTGTTTCTCATATGCACCGTGAGCATTAGCTCCACGCCTGACCTTGCAAAGACTTGGACCTACGTGCAAGATCAAAGGTACAATTAATCTCTTGCTCTCCTCGGCTCCGCAGCAAGCTGCTGCATCCAGAGCTGCGACCAGCTGAGCATTTCATAGGACCACCTGAGCTCTGGCTGTGCCTGGCATGCTCTCATTTCCCTTTGAGAATCAGTTACACACCTGAAAAATAGACTTGTAAACCCAAGAAGTTACATCCCTGCTGTAATGCTTCTGCACAAGAGCAGATAGGGCTTGTTATTCTCCTCTTATTTACATTTTGTTGCCAAGGTTGTTTCTCCAGTGGCCAAATTCAAAGCTGCTTGGGGCAGCCCAGTAGCTGGTTCTCAAGAGTAGTTTGAAATTGTTCTCCTTGACACCTCTCCAGGAGAAGATGATTCACTGAGTGAGGCCGTGGTCGTGTCTGAGGGAAGGGGAAAGGAAGGAGCCTTCACTTGGAAGGACTCTGCCTTCAACCGGTTCTTTAGTCTGCTCAGCAGCTTGGCATGCTCTGTGCCTCAGTTAGGCTTTTGTCTTTCTTCCATGAGAAAGGGTGAAACAGAAATGTCCCGGCTTGGAAAACAGGTGGTAGGACAAACAAGATGCTCTTCATGCTCCTTGCTTTGTGAGATGCAAACAAATAGCTTGACAGATGCAGGGGGGAAACCACGCTGGATTTAGATCATCGCCATAAACGGCTCCTCATTGAAAAGGACAGAAACCAGACTTAGGACAGAGCTGTTACAACCTGAGACATGCTCCCAGGTCATGGACAAGGTCCTGGAAACATGTGAGCCTTGCAGGCATTCAGCCAAGGAACACTGTGTGGAAGAAGCAGAGTATGTTCAAAACAAGGCAGCAGAAGGGAGACGAGGGTGTGAGTGGTGTGGTCCTGACAGACAGGGCTTGTGTTGCTTCCCTTGGCCTCTCTCCACCATTCAGCTCCTGGGTTTTCCTGGTGCCACAGCTCACAGGGTAAGGAGAGGCAGGAGTTGAGTCTCACAAGTGCTCAGCCAGCTGTTCTGCTACAAGGAAGCATCTGCTTCTCCACCAAAGAATGAAACCCCTGCAAGGCCTAAAACCAAGAAGTGAAAAGCTAAAACCAAAGCTGATGCTGTGGAGCTGGTTGTCTGCAGTGACAAATACTGGGCTTCCATCCTTGCCAAACTCTCCCCAGCTGAGCATATCCACTGTAGTCATTTTTCTGAGTGCAAAGTCCACGTTAGTAAAAGAGGGGAATGGTGTTTTCCTTTTCACAGAGCTTTTTCTTGCCTTGATTGTGTTGGCTAGAAGCTTTCTGGAAGAGTGCCTTCCTGTGTGCATGTCCAGGGCCCAGCAGACCTCCAGCCTTGGCTGGACCTCAAGTTCAGTGTGTAATACACGTTATGGAATTACTAGTATGCAGTAAAATGCAGGTTCTGGATACAATCAGGATACTTCCACTCTCTGAATAGCTATGCTAATCCTGGTGCATTGCTGGGGGGGGTTAGGTATAATAGCTTGTTTGCTTGCTCTTGACCTCACACTGTCATACTTAATGTATAGTTTACAGCAGTTTGTTTACCTGGAGTATGTGTGCAACTTCTCAGTTATCTTAGAGATCACAGAATCACACAGAATCACAAGGTTGGAAAAGACCTTTAAGATCAAGTCCATCTGTTCCTCTTCTATGCTAAACCATATCTCTAAGCACCTCATCTACCCCTTTTTTAAACACATCCAGGGTCAGTGACTCAGCCCCCTCCCTGGGCAGCCTGTTCCAGGCCCTGACAACTCTTTCAGTGAAGAACTTTTTCCTAACATCTGATCTGAACCTGCCCTGGTGCAGCTTGATCAGTACAGATTAAAGCAAGAGGACTTTCACTTTAACCTGGGGTTGGTTGGTTATTTAGTGTACTTGATGTGGCTGGGGTGAGCTTGAGAACTTCTGGAAAGCCACCTGGGTTGGTTTTGGTGCAGAAGACTGTATGACTCCAAATACTGACATATTTTCTGTCTCTTCTCTGCAGCTCCTTCATTCCCAAGTTCATCAACCACCTCTTCAAGTGCAAACCCATCAGCATGGTGGGTGCAGAGCAGGTAAGGAAATGTGGTCGCATTGGCTGTGAGGTTTCAGCACTTCTGAGAAGCTGCTGTGGTGTCTGTTGGGAAGGGTGGGGAGCTGAGTTACGTGTCAGTGCAGTGAGGCAGCAGGGATGCACAGTGGTACAGAGCAGAGGGAAGCAGGTTCATAGCGATCCTGACACAGTTGGACCTGCTCTGGGAGAGGGGGGCGTCCTGGGCTCCTTCCCAAGCAGGGGAGCTCTTACTTTGCCAAAGTAACAGCACAGGAACAAACCTCTTCAGGTGTCACAGAGCTTCAGTGTGCTTGCACAGAGGAGAGCAAAGCTGCTCGTGGCAGAAACTATTGCAAGAAGTTCCCCTGTCCTTCTCAGACTGGTTTTTCTGTCCCGTCTTTCTCAGATCTCCTCCTGCTGTGCTTTCTCCCAGGGTTAAACTCAAGCCTCTTGCTTCTCTGCTCCAAAGAGCTGGGTTGTGGTCAGCCCATAGTTGCTGGATGAGACGTGTTTCCTCTTCCTTCCCCTTCAAGAAGTGCCAGGGTGGCAGGTGGGCAGTGAAGGGGGCCTGTGCAGCAATAGCTTTAATCCTTTACTCCTACGTATGTCTGCTCCTTCAAAGGAATTGATGGAGGAAGAATTCTTTGGATGGGAAGTGAGACCACAGGAAACATTAAGACAGAAAAACACACACACACAAAAACCATAAAAACCACCAAATCCCAACCCACCCCCCCCAAAACCCCAGGTGTCCCAGCACTTTCTCAGCTCGCAAGGTTTAAACACCCAGAGTTTTTAATTTAAGCATTGAATATATAACACAGACAGAGGGCTTGGTCTCCTGTGACAAGTGTGTATGCCAAGAGCAGGTTGGTTCCTACGCCTTCCACACGTAGACCCACTGACGACGGCGCTTGGCGCGGCGTGGCCGCGATGGCGGCGTGCCAGCTCCCAGGCAAAGCGATGCCGGATCCTCCTGGGGACTGTGTGCACAGCTCCCAGCTGCTGGCTCCTTCCTCTCTGAGGAAGCAAAGCCGTGGGAGCCCAAGGCAGCTCTGCAAGTTGGTGGCAGTTTTGCTACAGGCTGTGTCCTGGCTGAGCTCCAGTGAGCACAAATAGCAGTTCACCTCCTCCAGTTTGCCTGCCAGTTATGGGTGGCTGTGAGTCTTCCCTCTCCTCAGAGCCGTGGGGAAGGATGGGGTTGTGGAGGGGTAGTGTGGTGTTTTCTCTGTTCCATCCCCAAAATTGCTAGAGAAGCCCTGAGGTTGGTGGGTGTTTTTAATCCTGTGAGGTGGGAGATGCTGCTGTGCCCTGAGTTGGGGCGGTTCCTTTCCTGCATCCATGCCCTGCACACCTCGCTCCCTCAGGCAGTGTGAACACACCTCAAAATGCTGCTGTGTACTGAGGAGGATCCATCTCCACCTGTGTGACTCAGTAACTGAGACCCAGGGATGGGACCACCCAACATCTGGGGCTCAGGACTCCCCCTGTTGCACTTTGAGAGCTGTAGGTACTGTGAGATGGTGACACACGGTCTCAGGGGAGGAAGGACGTTGAATTATTGCCACTTGAGTTAATTTACTGCCCCTCAACCAGAGCCCCCACCCCTGAGCTGGGCAGTGCAGGGCATTTCTTACCTTGAGACTGTGGGTGCAGCTGGGGGCTGTGACCCTCCATCTCCCACCCTGCCTGTGGGCTGGGACCCTACTCCTCTGCCGGGGGAGGTTTGGATGAGGCAGGCTCTCAGCTGCTCCCCTTGGGCTGATGAAAAAAACACCCCAAAACAAAAAAAGGCAGAATCATCCCTGATGGAACCGCTGCAAACTTCAAACCGGGGCCTTAAAAGCTGCTTCGGTTTGTGGCATCAAAGGTGGGTTCTGAGTGGAATGAAAACAGGAGCTTTGTATCAAAACCTTTCTCTTGCTTAATGAAAAGCAGATGAGTGAAGTGTGGTTCCTGCTCATCCTGTGCCATGAGCAATAACCCAAGAGTGACTAAATGAAGGGGTTTTTAAATAGGCATCTGAAGGGATTAACCAGTTGCCAGCGGGGTTGTCTGATGTTAAAAGGTTTGAATGTTACTCTGTTGGGATAACAGGCCCAATTTGGTTCTCTAAAGCAAATTGGGAGGGTTTTATTACCCTGATTCCCAGTGAACCTATCTCATTTTAAATGGGACATACCCTCCTGGGGTTAGATGTGTAGAGATCTTCAGAACCTGGTCTCCTCTGTCTCTGCCTTTGCATCTTTTGAACGCCCCCTGGTCACCCACAGCCAGTTTTTTCCACACTGCTTTCTGTCCCCTGGGGCCAGTGTGGCTGTGGAATGCACTTTCCTGGCTTTCCTGGTCCCAAGCACAGCTTTTCTGACTGTTTGCTAATAATCACAATTGAAATCTGTCACCAGGGTGGTATTCAGAGGCGGGTTCGGTGTGTGGAACAGGACCTGTGGGGTTTGCTTTGTCTGGGTTGGTGCATCTGACTTAACAATTCCACGTCTCAGTGAGCTTTGGCAGGGAGTAAGGGCTGCCAGGGACCTGGAATGGATATTGGTGGGGGGGAAATTGGGGAAGGGAGAGATCCTGTGAGCGCTGTGTCTGTGGGAAAGGCTGTGGAGTGCCCAAAGCTCCTCTTAGACCTGGGAGAGTTCAGGTGGGAGAAATCTTCATCGGTGGATCCCTCGTAGACTCCGGCAGCTCAGGGGTGTGGAGAGCTGCTGGTTCCTGCTGTGGCTTCCTGGCTCCCCAGGGCTGAGTGATGCAGCACACGGCAGTGATATGCTGCTGTGGATAACAGAGCCCAGATTCCAACCCTCTGCCCTTCCTCCTCAGCTCAGCCCTTTGTGTTTGAGCTGAACTCCCATGTGTGCCAAAAGCTGGGCCTTGGACCTTCATCTTGTTCCTGGTGACTGGGGGGTGCCCATGGTGCCTGTAATTTGTGCATCCAGCACAAACTTCCACCTGCTCCTGGCAGCCCTTTTAAATAAATCTTACTGCTCTTCATCTAGCTCGATTTCAGATTTCTGGCCTTCACTGATCATGTCTCACCTCTTCACACACCTCACTCAATCAGGACAGGGTGATATTTGGGGTAATTTTGCTCTGATAAACCCCAGCCCACAGCATTTTGTCATCAGACAGTGCTTGTCTGTCTGGGTTAAATTTTGTGGCTGCTGCTTATTTACCTGCTGGTCTTATAAAAAACCAACCTACAGGCTGTGAGCTCCAGTGTCCCAGCGAGCAGGGGATAGTGAGCAGCTCTCAGTGTGGCTGGATTGCCTTGCAGTTTTCTTTTTAAAGGCAAAAAAAGAAAATCAAGTGGTTGAGTAAATGCAGAAACCCCAAGGCTGTGGGTGGTTGGATGCAGGAGGAAGCGGGGTGTTAAATTCATCTGACCTCAGGATCTAAATGGTGATCCAACTCCGGGTAATGGAGATTGTTTCACTTCACACTGTCAAGGGGAAGAGGACTGATCCACACCTTGTGTGCCAGATGTTGAGCTGCTTTAAGTTGTTCCAAGTCAGCAGAGCATCATTGCTCTGTTAAAATCAACCAGCGGTGCCGGCACATGGCCATGGGCGATCTCCTTGAAGTGTCATTACCTGGGTCAGTCCCTCCTGTTCCTGCAGTCCAATTCACAGGGTTTTTTTCCAATGTGGGAAGCATTAAACTTTTAAGGATGTTTGATTATAGGAGCTAATGGAGGTTGGTAAAAGGACCTGAGTAACGGGGTGTGATTAACTATTGCAGCTGCTGCTGGACACTCACTCTTTGAAGATGGTTCTCCTGGATCTGCCCTCCATCGGGTCCCAAGTGGTGAGGAAGGCTCCTGCCAGCTACACAAAGATAGTGGTGAAAGGCATGACTCGGGCTGAAATGATCCTGAAGGTAACTCAAGACTTTTGATAACCTGCCAGCCAGACTGCTGGACTGGGAATCGGAGGGAGTGAATTCCAGGGGGCCCTTCCTCTGAGCGCGGCAATCCGCAATCGCACGTGAATGCATGCGAGCTCATCCGGGTGCGCTGCCAGCTGTTCTCCAGAACTGGCTTATTTGGTTTGGTTTTGCCCCCACGCTCTTTTAACATCCCATTTTGAGTTTTCATCCTCGTTTTTCAAGGTAACAGCAGGCTCGAGTTCTACTTATGAGGAGAGTCAGGGCACCGGATTCCTTCAGGACCTTGTGAAAACCAGAGCTAGCGTCCCTAAGTGTCTGCCGCAGGGCAAACCCTCCAGTTCGGGTTACTCGGGGCCCTGGTGCAGACTGCACCACACAGGGGAGCCAAGCCGTGCTTGAGTCACCTGTTTACTGTCTAGTGTAACAGCCAGTGCAAACATGTCTGGGTTACTGTATTCACCAGAGTCCTTTTTCATTTTCCAGACCTGGTGCCTGGAAAATGACCCAAAAGCAGCGTGTTGTCTTCATAAAAAGTAACAAGCACAGCGAGCTCCCCTTCCCCGCTGTCGCTCGAGGGGGAGGTTAGGTTTAATCCCAGGAGAAGCCATGGGAGCGGTGCAGTGGTACCCTCCTGGGCAATGGGATTGTCCCCTGCTCAGCAGCAATGCTGTGAAGATGTGGGACCCCGGGGTCAGGCAGGACAGGGAGCTGCCAGCCAGAGCCTCCCATACACCACAGGCACGGTGGGGATGCAGAGCCTGAGCTCTCCGTGCTTGCCTGCCGCTCAGCGCAGCTTTATCCCGTGCCCAAGGTGAGATCACGGCTGCGTTTGCATCCCAAATTCAGCAGATCAGCCCTGCAATTCCACACCCTTGGAGTGAGGTGACTGTGATGGGAGTAGGGACACTAAAGTGAGTCAAAATGCCCTTCGAAACGACGCCGCGGTGCTGCAGACAGGAGCAGGGCAGGATGGTGCTGGCACACGTGGAACGGAGCTGGTACACGAGTCAGAAGGAGCAGATGCCGTTTGTCTGCCCTCACCGTCACGCTGGCGTCCTCCGGATGGAGACGGAAGCAGCGTGAGCAGTGCCCTGGCCTGTGGCTGCTCTAGCAGTGTGACTGCATTTGGGGACCTCCGGTGCCTGTCCTGCTGCTGCATCAAGCGCCTCTGGCCCCACGGGAGGGCTCACTGGTGTCAGTGTCACTAGTAGGGAAGCGGTGACAGAGGCTCCTGGTGTTCAGCACTCCACAGAGTGGATTTATATTTAACAAGGCCCGTGTAGTCAGAGGTGCTGGGCCGAGTGGTCAGCCAGAGCAGGGTTGCTGATGGACCGCTCTGCGCCCAGGTAACCCACACAGTGTGTGGGGCTGGTGGCAGCACCCACCTCTTGGATTTGGGAGAGGGAAACGGGCTCCCACCACACCACCTGCACTTCGGCTGGAGGGTTTCCTCACAGGAGCCCTGAGCTGACTGGCCTCTGGACATGCATTTGCCTTGTGCATTGTCGCTTTATCAGTGCTCAGACTTTGCTCTTTCCACGTTGTACATGAAAGAGACTTTTCCCCAAGGACTGTTCCATCCCATGGGAAGCACAGGCCAACACACTCCTCGGTGCTTTCAGGGCTCCCCTCCCCTGTACAGGATGGTTCAGAGTGATGCCACCCCTGTGTACAGCATGGGAGCATGCCAGGCTGATACCAGCACAGCTAATTCGGAGCCCATAGACAACACAGACTTCACTCTGCTAAGCCCTACAAAGCACGGGTGCAAGTGGGGATGGGGGTGTCAGGGTGTGCACGTCCCTCAGAGCTGTTTCCTTTCTCCTCTGGCTATGCTGGCTGAAGTTCCAGCTTTTCATCTTGGCAGAAGAGTTTTACAAGGGCTGTAAATTAAGGATTTATAAGTGTATACACGGCTATGATGTTTCATTGGTCTGAAGCGGGGGGAAAGAAAGAAACGTCTCGGTGACAGAATACAGTGTGGGGTGAGCTGGGTCAGTGGAAACATATGGAAGTGTTTTTGGAGACAGGGAGGAGGCTGGTGCTGTGCTGTTTCTGCCCTACGTGCAGGCACACGTTCCCACACGTTTGCACACACGGGTGCTTCCCCAGAAAGGTGGGTTTGCTGCCCAGCGTTATCAAAAGACGTGTTCTCTGTGGAGCTCGCTGCTTATCTAAGGGAAGAATAACAAGGAGTAATCACCTTTCCACCTTCAAGGCCATTTTAATTAACTTTTTCCTGCCTTGACCGCTGCTGGGCTGCAGAGGGTGTGAGCTCCAGGGCAGATGTCAGCGCACAGTTCGCACGCTGCATCCCTGGCTCCCTGGAGAAGCCATAGAGGAGGAGCTGCTCCCAAAGCACAAAGCGGCTTTGTGTGGCACCACTCACCTGTCAGGTTCTGTGTCAGGAGCAGGACGACCCCAGAGCAGATTGTCCTGAGCCACACTGTCCTGGGGACAGAGGGAGCGAGTGCCGGGTGCTGTCAGCTTCCCCTGTGACTCGCTGGCTCGGCTCTGCTCCAGGCAGGAGGCACTGAGGGGGATGCACAGCTAAAGAGCAGATCTGGCCCACAGCAAAGCTGCCCAGTCTGCTGGGGACTTGCTGAGTATGTGTGTCCCCTACAGCCCAGTGCCACTTTCCTCCCTGAAGCGACTCCCCATTTGTTCTTCCCCATGCAACAAGATAAATCTCCAGCTTTGCCAAGGCACCAGTGCCTGCCAGCCATACAGAGAAAGTCCTGCTCATGGCGTGAAGCCCCTGCAGCCCCAGGCACGCTGATCCTGGGGGAAGACACCCTGTATTTCCCCATGCTGCTCTTCCCTCGCCTTTACCTCTCAGTATTGGCAGCACATACAGCCTCTTGCTTTGTCTTTAAGCATTTTATTTTGGGAGAAGCCAGTCCTGCTGTCCCTTGTGTGCCTGAGTTGAGTGAGCACTCACAGAATTTGTCTGATCCCTTTTCTTTCTTGCCTTGGCAGGTGGTTATGGCTCCACATGAGCCTCCAGTTGTGTTTGTTGACAATTACATCAAGCTCCTCGCTGACTGCAGCACGGACACTTTCCAGAAGATCCTAGACATGAAGGTTAGAACCAGTCCTGGTGTGTTTCTGCTCATCTGCTAGCGGTGCATTGAGACTGTTGGTGACTTTTTTCCAGTAGAAACAAAGGGGTTTGGGAGTGGGAACTCGAAGGGAAGTGTATCCTCTGTACTCTGGCAGGGTGTAGAGTTGCCACCAAGGAACAGCTTTTCAGGTCCCTCAGCATGCTCGTAGCTGCTGTGGCTCCTGAGGCTGAGCTCAGTTGTCTCAGGATCATCTGGAGGTCTACATACTGCTCTTGGTGGGTGAACAGGAGGTTGAGGTTTGAAGGGGGCTGTCCCACAGCTATTCTCATATGCAGCCCCCCCCAGGTCAGTGAATTCAGTCTGACTGTCTCCCTTCCCTGTTCCTTGCTCCCACAGGGGCTGAAGAGGAGTGAGCAAAGCAGCATGCTGGACCTCTTCCGCCAGCGCCTCCCAGCTCCCCCCTCTGGAGTGGAGAACACCGGCTCCCTCTCTCTGAGCACTCCTACGCCCGAGCAGGAATCCTCTCGGATCCGGAAACTGGAGAAACTCATCAAAAAAAGACTCTAAGTGAGCAGAAAGGAACTCTGTTGCTCAGGACTAGCTGCAGTGACTGGGAGCAAAGCTCAGCAGACGTAGGACTTGCAGTATGCTGCTGAACAATCCGTGCCCCATCGCTCCTGTGTCCCATCACTCCCATGCCCTGTGATCTCTTCACCATCATATACAGTGGTGCCATGTCTCTGTTCAGACTGAGGGAGAACCTAACCAAGGTGTTTGCTCTTAGACAGCTGAGCAGGAGTGAAACCCAGGTGGTTGCTGGGTCCGTGTGGTGGAGAAAACAGAGGTATCTGGAGGTGAGCAGCTACGAAAACAGTTTAAGTGGGTTCAGAGAATATCTGGCTGTGATGCACTTGGTGTCCCAACCTTCAGCCTGGCTGAGCTCCTGCCGCAGCGCTGAGGACTTTGCCTGAGAGCTCAGTGTTACTGCTTGCTCTGTTTCATTATTTATTGCTGGTGGGGCAACCAGCCCCAAACCACCACCACCAAAAATCCCATGCCCAACCTATGAACAGCTCAGATCAGGGACCTGCAGCTCCACTGAATGAACGAGATGCCCGTGAGAGAACCCACAGCAGATTCCTCCCCTGCTCCAGCACCGGCGTGCATGAACACCCAGTAAAACAGTGAGGCAAATGCTTTCCAGAACAGCAGGAAAGGGCTGAATTAATGCCTTCTGCATTGGCAAACCTGCTGCCAAGAAGCCAGCAGCCTCAGTGGCTGCTGGAGCTCAAAGGCCAAACTAGACATCCATCTCCAGCTGCTTGTTATTCCTCTTGCGTGTGCTGGACTCGCCCGCTGTCCCCGATGGGAGTTCCCGTACTGCATCTCGCCCTCGCTCCACAAAGGGCCCTTCATGGAGCAAGTGTCAAACAGCACCAGCCCCTGGTTCTCGTGCCAGCCAGCGCGTCCCAGCAGGGGTGTGCCCCTTTGGCACTTTCCCTGCCCTGCCAAGGAGCCATGCTGGGAATGCTGGCCTTCACAGGGAGCCTGGGTCTCTGCCCAGGATGGGATGTTTAATCCAGCTTCAGACTTTGAGGACCTTCTCCTCCTCTTCCTCCAAGCTTCAGCCTGCAGCAGTGCAGAGAGGAGGAGAATGAGAGGTGAAATATTTCAGGTAACAGCCATGGAGTCCTGGTGGAGCAGGACTGGGCACGGCGGATGTCTGCGCCCTGCCTGTTGTGTGAGCTTCCCTGAGGAGTCTCTGTGTGGGGAGACATCACCTCGCCGTTAGCGACACCAGACTTACCAACCTCCTCTATACCCTTCTTGGGGGGCTTAGAAGGCACCTGCCCAGCCATGAACAGCTGAATCCCATGTGGGTTTACGGGCAGACCGACCAGTCATGCCTGCTTTGTGTTAACTCAGAATCCACTTGGAAAAACAGTCCTGTGCCACTTTGGCCAATGAGGAGCAATTGTGCTGTCAGATACCTTCTTGGGAGGACCATGCTCCTCACCAGGTCAGGGTGGGGCCTTAGGACCCTGCCTGCTAGGGGCTGTGGCCTCTAGGGATTGTAGGTCAGACACAGTGGGAAGATGAGCTCCAACCAGCCCATCCCAGAGCTTCCTTGGGGCTGGGAGGGAGGAGGTGAACGGGTTACACTCACACTGACCCACACTGTGCTGGGATCCCCTGGTGTGTGGCTGTGGAGAGCCATGGTGGTGATGTCTGTCACAGAGCGGTAGGAAATGTGTATGTGGGGAGGGGTGGCATGCTCTTGTCACTCCAGTTGCACAAAGCTTCCCAAGTCATGTCCCTTCACGTATTTCCTCTGGGTTTCACAGCAGGTGAAGGCACCTGGGTTGAAAGCACATGGGGATTGCAAACGGCTGTTCCCCAAGGCACACGTTATCTCTCGGTGCATGTGGGGGATGCTTCCTGCGGTACCAGACACAGTAGCTGGGAGGAGGGAACGTGGATTTGCAGAGATTCATTATTCCTGGGGGGTGTGAATAATTTATTTCCTATTAATTGTTCTTTGCCTATGGATGACTCTAATTTATGAATGGCTGAAGATGGTGATCAAGTTACCTCGTGTGTCTTTCCCCCTCATTTCATCTTCATGTTCCATTCTGGAAACCAGGGGGAATAAAAGGACAAATGAGTTTCTGGTTTCAGCCTTTGGAGAACACTGTGGGCCTGGGAGTTTGGGGTGACACTTTCAGAGAGCGAGTCTGTGGTTCTGTACAAGGGTTTCATCCCTCTGGCTCTTGGGTGTTCATCAGATTCGTGTCCGTGCACAGGTATTTCCTGCTTGGGGTTTACTCTCTGGGGAATAAAGGATGATTTGATGTTGTTTTCTGTATAAAATGCCACTTTCTGTGGGTTTTGGCCGAGCTGTAACTCTGGCTGTATGTCGGGGCGTGACACTAAGACGAATTAAATGGTTACTGATGTTCATCTGCTGGGTGTTTTCTGTACAGGCCCCTGGGGTGGGGGGACCTCGCCCAACGCGTGCCTTACGCAGGGCTCAGCACTGTCCATCTCCATCGTTTCCCCTGCAGCTTCTCCCTTTTCTGCCTTTTCCACCTACAGCAACTGCTCCGCCAGCAGCAGCATCTGCGTTCGCAGCAGCTCCCCGCACCCCACGGGCGGTTCAGCAGAGCTGACCCCCTGCCCCTAAATAATCATCTCATTCCTGATGACTTTGAGCTGCTGGAGACGTTGCTGAGGGATCCTAATTTTTCCTTTGACATTAATTAAGAGGTAGTGCCTTTCTTTCCCCCCTCCACGCCATGCGTGACGTCGAAGGAGTTCTCTTTCGCTTGGAGAATTAATGACTCACTCGCTGTTCTCCTGCCGCTCTGCCGGGCCCGGCCCCCTCCGCCCTTGGGCAGCGGCAGCCCACGCCAGGCGACGCGGGTGTTTATTTCTTCCACCAGATTTACAACTGCCAGTTCAAGCGGCCGAGTGACGATGTCCAAGTCTCCGCGAGCCTTCCCTTGGCCGCGGCTGGGTGGGCAGCAGATGCTGGATGCTGTCGGGCAGCATCAGGCTGCGGCTCTGCTGCGCTTAGGAAACTGAGCTGAAGCGTTTGTGTTTGGGCTGTGTCGGAAAAGGCTTTGGCAGAGGCGTTCCTCTGTGCCTCCACCGGGGCCGGTGACGCCAGCTAAGTGCTGCCATCACCCAAAATTTCTAGGTTAGAGCCTCTGCTCATTCCCTTCCCTGCCAGAGAAGCTCCCCGGATCCCGAATCAGAGCCCAGGTGGGATCTGGGTTCCGCAGGGAGGAGAAATCAGCCTTTGCTGCTTGCAGCACGTGGAGCTTCCCGAGGCCCAGGGGAAAGCCTCAGCTTGCAGTTCAGTGGTTCACAAGGGTGTTGGCAGTGACAGGGCTGTAAAAGCCGATTAAAACAGCAACTTCAGTGCTGTCAGCACTCATCCCCACAGCCAAACCACTCCCAGTGCTCCCATCAATCCCACTGCTTGGAACACCACTCCCGTGCCCGGCAGGTTTGTGGTCCACACTGTGGGGAGCAGCCTGGCATTTCCCATCGCTTGGAAATCATTTTCCATCGTTAAAATAACTTCCCATCACAATCGAACATCACAGGCTCCTCCTGATTTGCTCCCCCCCTCCCCACCGTGATGGCCCCCATGCTGCATCAACGTGCCTACTGTCCGGTTGATGATTAAGCTGAGCCTGCCCGGCCCTGGTGGAAAGTCCTTTGTGGAAGAAGGAGAATCTTGATAAGATACTGTATCTCCTCAGCCCTCACTGTGCGTGGGCAGGTAGAAAGTAAATAGTGTGGACAAACAGGCTGTGGTGTACAGGCAGTGGGAAAGATTTCCAATGGCATCAGGGATTGCAGGGATTTGAGAGGCTTGAGAAGAGATGGGCTTTCTGAGAGGGCAGAGTACATGTGCCCTAAAAGTGGGGCCCCTCTCTGCAGTGGGTATCAGTAGTATTTTAGTTACTAAGTAGTTGAAATTCTGGTTCAGCTCTTCATCCCAGGAGGTGAATTTGCAGCTCTGGGTGTTGGTGCTGCAGGGGATGCTCAGGGTCTGAGCTCCAGGTGAGGCGGGGTGGGCTGCAGGGTCCCCTTGGCTGCTCACCCATCTCTGTTTCACCTGGCAAGTCCAGAAACGAGAGCCTGGAAGGGCACAAGAAATGGTCAAGCCAGGCCAGCATGGGAGTTTTTCCACTAGTAAATAACAAGCAGCAACATTCCCTGCAGCCCATGGGGCTCTGCTCATCCCAGGTACAGCCAGCTGCAGCTCCCAGGCACCGAGACCCCTTGCACTCAGGCCCCGATCCCGCGGGAGCAGCCGTGGGGACACCCAGAGCCCTTGGAGGCAGCTGCTGGAAGGTGCCACAGGTCCTCCCCCCTACATAAATCGCACTGACTGGGTTGCTGGCAGCGAGGTCCTTAGTCCAGGAACTGCACGGCAGCTCTGAAATAATGATCGTGTTCATCTGGAAGCTGCTCCAGCACCTTCTGGGGTGTCTAATTTCATAAAGGGCTTTTATGGGAGATTTTGGAGCAAGGAGCGATCAGCTTTCCCGTTGCTCGTTGAGACCAGCCATCTCTCATTTTTGGGATACATTTAAATCAAAAGGAACAAAACCACCTGTCCAGCACATTTGCCCAGACCCCAAAGATTTCCATTGAAATTTTTAATGTTCTTTTTTTATTTTTTTTTCCCCCTTTCCATCTGCATTTTTCAGCGAAGACAAACAGCCTCATAGTATTTCTTCAAAGGAATGTAAATTCCTTGAGGAAGTCTCCGGAGTTCCCAGTACCACATAGCTGCAAACCACAGACGCCTACGGCTGAAAGCTCTGCTCTGCTTTTAATTTTGGGGCAGGGAAGGAATTCTTTTCAGAGGTTTGGGTTCACTTGTGCCGGGCCCGTCAGGCCAGACTGCTTGTTACTGCACCAAGGAGTGTTGATTTTGGCTGGCTGCAGGCTGCTTTCCCTCCACGAGAGTATTCCCCCACCGAATCTGATGACACGGTGCAATTATTTCATTAGGATTTTCCAAAAAACCTTCCCTCAGTCTCCTCTTAGCACTAGAAAGACCTTTTTTCCCTCTGTTTTCATGTTTCAGCAGCTCTGCCACAACTGAGGGCGGTGGTGCTGCTGCTTGGCTCCCCGTCCCGGGGGGCTGGGGTGTTGGAGAAAGAAGGGCCTGGGGAGGGGGGACTGTGAGGTTTTGGGGGTGTAATTAAACTCCTGGGGGTGAGTGAAGCCTGTATGTAGGAGCTGCCGCTTTACAGCCTAAATGAGGCCCCTGTGAGCTGCCTGTGGGGAAGCCAGCACAGCAGCTGCTGAGGCTGAGCAATGGCAGAGAGTGGCTGAAACATGAAGGGAACAGTGTCCCCCCCGACATCCCTTCCCCTGTCTTCCAGGGGAATTACGTCCCCACTCTTGTCCCAGTCCTGCCCTGAGGCCTTGGTGAGCAGTGGGCTGCCTGCTCCGGTCCCCGCTGACTGGTACCTGTGCTGCCATCCCTCCTCAGCATATCCCAGCCCTAAACCGCCCCTCACCCACCAGCAGTGCTGGGCAGACAGCGGGGTCAGGCCTGGCCTCAGCAAAATCATCCAACCCAACCCATTCCCATCCCGGGCATGGGAACGTGGCGTGCCAGGGAAGGAGGGCGAGCAGTCCATAGGCTGGATGAGGGCGGCTGGTGGGAGTGGGTTTGGCTGCTGTCGGGTGGCTGAGAACAGGAGCGGGGGCCCAGCACCCAGACAGGGACACAGGCTGGGGATAATGGGGTGGGGGTACCGGGAGGATGGGGGTACTGAGGGATGGGGATCCTGGGAGAATAGGGGTATTGGGGGCACTGTGGATACTGGGGGGAATGGGGATACTGGGAGATGGGGGTATTGGGGGGAATGGAGGTACCGGGGGTAATGGGGGTACCGGGGGGAATGGGGATACTGGGGCTGGGGGCATTGGGGGGATGGAGACACTGGGGGCATACGGGATGGGGCGCTGGAAAGCGGACCGGACAGGGCCCGCCCCCTTCCTTAGCCCCGCCCCTCTGTTGGTGTCCCCGCCCCTCCCGCCGCCGCCCGGGCGCAGCCGGCGCAGGGAGCGGAGCAGCGGGCTCGGGCACCGGGAGGGCGGCTCCGCCATGGTGGGTCGGCTCAGCCTGCGGGAGGTGCCTGACCTCCCGGACATGAGGAAACGGGGAGACACGGGGCTCGACAGCCCCGACTCCGGGCTGCCCCCCAGCCCCGGGCCCGCCCCCCCGCCCTGGCTCCTCTCCTCGGGCAGCCCCGACCGCGTCGCGACCAACAGGCTGCCGGAGCCCGACCCGCCCGCCGCCGCGGTGAGTACCGGCACCGGCCGCCCCCGCTCACCCCCTCCTGCAGCGCCGCCGCTCCGGAGCCCGGCGGGACCGGCGGGTCCCTCCGCCCGGGGCTGGGGCGCGGGGCCGGCGGCCTCGGGCAAGTGCTACCGGTGGTTCTGGGCTCGGTCCCGCCGCGGCAGGTGCCGCCCCGGGGCTGCCTGCGGCCAGGCACTGCTCAGCCCGGCCCGGCGCGGCCGGCGGAGCGGAGCCGCCGCAGCCCTTTAGCCCCGGCCGTGGTGCGGTGCCAGGCTGGCAGCTGCCCCCCTGCCCCGACGTGCCGGCAGCCGGCAGCGCCCCGGGACCCGCAGCATCCTTGGAGGGAAGGAGGGCGGAAAACCAGCCTGGCGGTGCTGGGGCTACCGTGGGGGCCGGCACCGGGGCGGCCGGCTTGGAAACAAGCAACCCCCGTTCCTGTTCCTTCTGCTGAGGCAGTCGTGACCCTTAACGTGCCTGTGCTGGGAGGGAGCCCGTCGGGGCACCGGGGTATCCGGAGCCAGGGCTGAGGCCGTGTTGGGTTAGGGGACCTGGTGGTGTTTTTAAGTAGCCTCTGAGTTTGGGGTCGGCTCTTGCTGATGCGAGGTATCCCCTGTCACTCCTGCCCCAGGTACGGGTTGGGGCGGCACCACAGCGCATCTCTGATAGTATCAGAGAGAGGCACTGGTAATGATGGTGGAATGGTGACACAGAACTGTTGGCATAAATGCTGTGGAAGCACAGATCTACAGGAAAAGATCCTTCTGTACAGGAGGGCTGCCATGGAACTGGAAAAGGCCATAGGAGAACCGTGTGTTGGACAGGAGAGAGGCACAGCCCCCTTGCCCCTGGATAGTAAAGCACATGTACAGAGGTGGCTTCAAAACCACAAGGGAGTTGCTTCCCTTCTGGGCCACTTTGGGATGTTGCTAAGCCAGCATCAGCTCGAGGTGCTGCCTGTCCAGGTGAGGAGCACAGGGACGCTCTGTGAATCACCGCTCGGTGGGAATGAGTTAATCCTTCCCAACAGGTCGTGTGTGAATTAGGTTGGGTTTAATGCCTTCAAACAGTAGGCATGGCATAGCTGTGAACTGAGGAGGTTGCTCACGGTGAGATGCTCTGCAATTATTTCCTCCCATGGGCGTATCTCACGAGTCCAGCAAGGAGAGCTCTTTCGTACACTCCTAATGTTCACTATACATTGAACGTGAGCTCATACAGCTAATGGACTGTAGTTTGTGCTGCACCAAGGGGCCCTCTCTCTTTCCTGTTTCCCAGGGTGACTCCTCTGAAGGAAGGTCCTGGAGTTTGTCTTCAAAAAATACCCCTTGCCCCATCCTTGGTCAGACTGTGGGTTACACCTGTGGGCATGTCTTGACTAGCAGATCCTCTTGCCCGTAAATGTGAACTTCAGCAGCTCTGTACCAAGGGCTAAATAAACGACTTCTCTTGAGAATGTACCAAATTGTAACTGAAACAGGATTATTTTTGCCTTTTTTACAGGGTTCTGTGTTCTCTCCCAGCCCTGTTCTCTCCAGCTGCCCTCCACGATTGTGTCCTTTATCCTTTGGCGAAGGAGTTGAGTTTGACCCTTTACCACCGAAGGAAATAAGGTAAATACCATTTTACAGTCGTCTAGTTTTCAAGGAGTTAGCATGTAAAAGAGTACCTAGACCTTATCAGTGCCTGTGAGTCAAGTTAATTTATTTGCAGAGCTATTGTTCCACGCAGCTGTACATTCCTGGACCTGGACATTTGTACAGACTGAAGGAGTGTTCAGCCTCTTTTTATCCCATATGTGTTGGGTTTTTTTTTCCAGGAAGACTTTCCTGTTTTTTATTCTCCTGTTTTTACTTAATTACACACTGCTCCAAAATGTTGTCTTTTGGCTGATTAACCAGAAGATAATCACGAGGGGGGAGACCTTCAAAGCAGCTACCTTCCTAGGGCTGTCCCATTAGGGAAAAGGAATTTTGTTCCCCTAACCTCATGGGTTTATATCAGCAGTGGCTGGTGGTGTGAACTGAAAGAAAAGTTAGTATTCAGAGAGCATGTAAGTACTTTTTTATGAAGGTGCTGCATCACTTTGCAGCCTGGGAACTATTCCTTTGAAGGCTCCCAGTTGATTACTGGGCAAACAGAGGTAGACTGGTACAGCCTAACATAGAGGACGGTGCAGAGTTGATGCCCTGGTGTGGGGCCGGAGCTGAAGGCAGCACTGTGGAAAAGCAAACAGAGCTGTCACGGTGTGAAGGAGTTGAAAACTTCCCTTTGCAACCCAGGCACAGAGGATTTTCTTTCCAGTGGAGTTTGATGTGGAAATTGCCTAGTATTTTGCTGAATCTTCAGAAGTTTGCCTTCAGAGGATGCCTCATGCCAGGAGCAATAGCAGAGAACTCCCCTGTGACTCTTGGCAGAGGAGAACTAGAAAAGAGGGTGGTGCTCCCATGGGCTCGGCACTCAGAGGAGATGGGATGCTTCTGTGCAGAACCTACATGTGGGTTTAGGAACAGGAGTTTGAAGGAGGCTTGAAGTGATGGGTGTGAGGATGGAGAAGATGTTTGGTTGTGCTGGCAGCTGGACAAAACAGCAGCAGTGCTGGGTGTGCTGCTAACGTGGAGGTGGGCACAGGGCCGAGAAGGTGCCCCCAGCCACCCGCTAGCCGATGGCTCTGTCCTCTGGCACACGCAGCCCGGGCAGAGCTCACACACGTGTCTCCTGTGTTTCAGGTACACGTCCTCGGTTAAATACGACTCGGAGAAGCACTTCATCGACGACGTCTACATGCCAGTGGGCTTAAGTGTTTCTTCCTGCAGCCAGACAGTCATCTGTGTCCCCGACTGCACGTGGCGCAATTACAAAGTGGAGGTCTGCTTCGAGCCCCGCAACAAGCCCCAGCGTTTCACCAGCACCACCATCGTCTACCCGAAGCACGCCAAGACTGTGTACACCACCACGCTGGATTACAACTGTCGTAAGGCCGTGCGACGGTTCCTCTCCAGCATAGAGCTGGAAACTTCGGAGTACCTTGGGAACGACTGTGTCCTGGATGGTTGCTGACTGACGGCCGCCTCTCTTGTTCTGATCCATCCCAGTCCTGTCTAACGTACCGTGCTAACTCCCCGCTAGCTACAGCGGGTACAGACCCTCACTTTCCGGTCAGGCTAAGGGAACTTTACCTGTTGCCAGCTCTTTCTCAGCTATTAATTCCTGCTTTAAGCATCAGAATGGCCCGAACGCAGTTTTCAGTGAGAACATAACTTAGTAAGGGACTTGTTTCTTTGCCTTTAAAGTCCTGAGTTCCTTCCCCTTCCCCGTGGTGCAGTAATCAGATGAAAATCAGGGGAAGTATTTTCCCAGAGGAAAAAAAAAACCTGACAGGTAAGAAAGAATGGGTATTAGTGCCTGACAGGTGGAAATCCATTTGATGCTTTGTGGTGATGCACAAAAATAAGGGTGATTTGTTCTCTTGTGGAGAATCTACCAGGTCTTTTGGTTACAGGTAGCCAGAGTTGTCATCACTCTTTCCAGCTAACAGAGGAAAATCTGGAACTCTGCATTTAGCAGATACAGAGATGTTATCCTATGGCATTCATCTATGGTTTGAAGGTGTGAGTTGGAAAGAAGAGGAATTCTGAGCAGAGCAGGAGGTAAAGTGCTTTTGCAGCTCTTTAGCTGAATGGTGCCAGGTTTCTTCTGTACATAGAGTGACTTCTGCAGTGCTGTAGCCTGCATGACATGCTAGCATTCCTGTTCATGTAGTAGGGCTTGTAATGAAGAATATCAGGCCAAAAATTATCCCTGTGTTGTTGGAAAGTCAGGTCTCAATCATGTGGTGCTGGACGATCACCAGTACCTTGTTTTTACTGACATTGTGCTCTGTGCTAAGGGAACTGTTAGGAAGGCTCCAGAAAATGTGCCGTGGATCCAGGGACCTTGACAGGCAAAGGTGATGCTGGGATTGGGTGGGTGATGGTTGTGAACAGGTTGTTGGTAGCAAAGGACAGGCAAACTTTTATCATACAGCAAAATGCACCACTGTTGCTCCGTGGCTTCTGGAGGTTCTTG
This sequence comes from Porphyrio hochstetteri, assembly GCA_020800305.1. Classification (NCBI taxonomy): domain Eukaryota; kingdom Metazoa; phylum Chordata; class Aves; order Gruiformes; family Rallidae; genus Porphyrio; species Porphyrio hochstetteri. Next base: position 3,009,715 of record CM036925.1, read on the forward strand.
TTGCAAAGGTCCACGTGCTCTCTGGACGCTGGTATTCAGGATTTCACTGGGATGGGGCAGCATCTGCCTGTCTGTGGGCTGCTAGTCACCCCTCCAGTGCCAAATGCATGATGAGTTTGGGGACCAAGGGGAGTAACTTCAGGCGCTGTGAAAAGCCGGCCAGATGTTACGTGTAGTTTATCCTGTGCCTTGATGAACATAAGCTGGAGAGGTTTCTTACTTAACCAGCTGATGTTCTATGTTCACAGAGCAGCATGGTATGGAGAGCATCTGCTTTTGGGTGTGTGGCTAGTGTGGTGCAGCAGCTCAGAAACACGTGGTAGACTTGTCTTAGCTGGACTCAGCTTTTCCATGTATTCCAAAACTCCACTGAGGTGCAGGTCACCTTCTGGTGCAACGTCAGCCCTGGACCTGCTTTTAAAGAGGACTTTGCTAGTGTGGAGCCCCGAAGTGAATTTTTTCAGTGGAGTGAGAGAGAGAGAAATTTGGGAGCCTGTTCTTGAGCTGGGCTTGCCATGTGTTTGTGCAAGTGTGCAATGAGCGGTGTGGTAGTGTGCTCTGGTGTGAACTGAAAGGGTTTGGGAGGCTAAAAACACAGCAGGAAGGAAAGCTTGAGTTTGTGTGGTTTGGGGTTATTTTGTTGTTTTGTTTTGGGTTTTTTACTTATTTATTAGCTCAGAACAGAATGTCCTTAATCTTTGGTATTTGCCTCAGAGAACCAGATCCCAAAACTAGGGTGATTGAGGATGCCAAAGTCACGTAGGCATCGCGCCAGAGTAAAGAGCAGCGCGGGCTTCTCCATAAACACACCCCTCTCAGACTACGGTGCTCAGATGTGTTGTAAATATACATCAGGATTCTCCCCTAAACATTGCCCCAGGATACACTTGTTGAGTAACAGGAGGCACAACACAGCCCCTGAGCCTGTGGGATTTCAGAGGACAGAATGCTTGTGGGAAAGCTGTCACATCACGGCTCGCGTCCCCGCTTCACGTACCTTGCTCCTGAAACTGCTCGTGCTGGCCACTGTTGGGCACAGGATGCTGGAAGAACATGGATTGCTCCGAGAGCACTCTTCTGATCTGTTCACCTGCAGGAGATCCAAGAGATCATTTTAAGTCATAATCGTTGTCCCTAGTTAAATTAGAAATGAAAGGACCCTTACGCTGTGGTTTTAGGATAAAGCACCTGGTTTTTATAAAGCTTAATTATGTACCTCTTGAAAATCTTTTAATTGGTAGAGATGATACCTTTTAAATTATTTATGTTCCAACATTTGCAAAGCTCTGATTAGCTCTGTGCAAGTGTTCTGATGTCTGTGACGTTCCCCCCCTCTCTCCCCCTCCCTTCTAATTTTCAATTTGTCTCTTACTCTATTGGTAATAAATGATCTGAAAACCATCACACAGGGAAATCTCTTTATTTTTCATTCAAAGCATTTCAGTGTTTATTATGGTATTTACTTAGTACTAAATATATAACATGCCCTGGCAATCCCAGCACCCCCTCCCTCGTTTCTCTTTGACACGTGTTGCTGTTGTGTTCTAGGAAGGTATTTCCTGGGTATTTAACAAAAATGAAAACAAATGGCACCAAATGTTGTGGTTTTATCCATACAGACACTTGAAAAAGTGCCTTGAAGGCAGCTGAAGATCCTCCCTGGGATGTATTTGAGTTGTTTATCTAGTATGCCAGAAACTCTTCTTAAAAGCAGGGATTTCAGTGTAACCTGGGAGTGGAGCACTTGTCCTTGTCAAATACACTGAGTGTTTCACCCAACAGGATTTTCCTTTTAATGTCAGTTAAGAAAATGCTATTTTAATAGGTGCTGCATAAAAATAAGGCTAGAATGTGTTACACACTCGACTTGATAAAAACAAACTAGATGGTTACAGCTTCTGCTCTGAGAGAAATGTTTCTCTGGCTGCTTTATCTCTTCTCAAGACCTTTCTGGAGTTGCAGGCGTGCTGATTTTGTTAGCATCCTGGTGTAGTAGAACTGGATGGAACTGAACACTGGTTAATTAATTCCAAATGGGATATTTTTTTTGCTTACTTTTTATAGTTCATTTAGTTATCTGCTTGCTGAAGGTCTAGATTTGCATGTAATGATATTATTGGAATCTAGGGAGGTTTGAAGCTGTTTTAAAGCATGTCGCTGCTCCTGTGGAAGTCTCTGCAAACATCTGAGCATCAGGCAGTATTTAAAGTATTAGAGAGGAGAGAAGCCAGACCTAAACATCACTTGCTGTACAAAAGACAGTCCTTTTGAGGAGCTGTTAAGAAAAAACCTTTACAAATCCAGCAAGTATCTTCCAGGAGGGCTTCTGGAAAACTTTCTCTCCTTTCAGAGGTGCCATTTAACTTCCAGATGCTTCCTTTAGTGTGGCCTAAGCTGTTTTCCTTTAACACTGTAGTAACACTCTGTAGGAAAGATGTTCCTTTGTTATGAGAAGTTGAAGTAGGGAGTACAAGGCTGCCTACTGCTTGATGTGATTTTTAATGCGTTGGACAAATGAACTTCTAGTTAGTATGCACTGTGATGAGGATGAGCCTGTTGTTAGAGATGTGCTTCATGTTCATGCTGGATATGCTGTGCTTCTCCAGAATGTCAGATCTGAGGGTCTGCTACAACAAATTTTTTATAACAAAATAAAATACTGCACCTAACAGTTGGATCACAAGCCAGAAGAAGGTGTCTGGATCCCAATCCCCCTTTCACAGAGAGAGCGAGCTCTCTTGGATTCAAGTTCTAGGTAAGTTTGTGTGTCTGCAAAATTCTTCTAGCCTCCAGACAAGGTGTCTAGTCATTTGGCTGCCCATGCTTGGTTTGCCTATCTGTGCTTGCTGGTTTAGGGACCAGCACCTCATGCTGTGAGCACCAGAAGAGCTCAGGTGTCCTGCAGGGAGGATTACTTTGAAACAAACTGACAGCAGTATCTAGGGATGCTCCCAGGCACAGAGGCGGTATGGAAAGGAGCACTTCATGCTGTTGAAGTAGTCTGAGCTGCATCTGCATTTTAACTGACAGGCTGGTTATGACTGTCCTGTTCCTCACACAGAAGATGGTGAGTAATCAGTGCTAAGCTACAGAACTTCTTGAGAGGTTTTGGGTGACACCACTGGCTGCAGCTCAGAGACTCTGCTAGTTTGTTCAGCATCCAGGACCAGTTCACGCTTGCTCCTCCAGAAAATAACTGCAGGGATCTTCTTTACATACTGCTTCTGTGTGACTCCCTGTGATGCAGTGACAGGGAATGCCTGACAGTTGGCCCTGCAGCCAAATGTTGCTGGATATACAATTCGTACCGTTTCCTTCCGTTCCTCTTACAGACACGCAGCCTTTCTTCCTCTGCTGTGGGGTCTTCAGGTCTTCAAGAATCCCATCCCATCTAAGGCTTTCATTAAACTGAGCAGAAAGACCTTCATCTGCTTGGTGAGAGTTGGAGGTGGTGGAAGTTGATACGACAACCTTGTTTATTTCTGATCCTGATTCTCTTCCTCATTACTTTGGGCTGAGGCAGGGTTCCTCCCTGGACTTGGCATTTCAAGCGATGGAGGGGAGGGGGCCTGCTGCCTTCTGGTTTTGGGGGGGTGTTTATCTGTTAAAACAATACCTGCTGTTAACAAAAATGTGTGTGTTGCCTCTGAGGGTTTCCTGCTTATTTCATAAAGAGGATGAGACAAGTGCTTGCTGTGCCTTTACAGGCCTGTTAATAAGAACTCAAATCTATAAGAAAACATTAATGGCCTAAAAATCATATTTTTAAGAGGGAAATATTTGTCTCATTGGCTGGCATGATGATTCTCATACCTGTAGAACATATTTCTTGAGGCTGTTAATGCATTAATATCACTTCTACAGCGGCAACAAGTTCGCTGTGCTTGTCTAACTCAATTTAGTCAGGAAATTGATTCTTGGTTGTTGATTTATTTTTTCTATAGATTAATTCAGCAAGAAACGTGGTTGATTTTTTTCTATAGTACAATTTCTGGCAACTTTCAGGCATCTTTTGTACTAAGATACTGGAAGTGAACAGCTATTCCTTTACATGGAAGATTTTTGGAAATTCACCCCCCTCTTTCTGTGGCTATAAGAGCAACTCAGCCCCACCGATGGGGAGTTAGATCAATGCCCTGACTCATGCCTGAGCAATGGCAAATATTTCAACAACTATACTGGAGCTCACCAAATGAAAGCCACTAAATATTTGCAGCATCCCAAATTTTAGGCCGTTTATGAAATTTCCTACTTCTTGACAGATGTCTTATGCCTCCTACTGCTTATGCTGTGTAGTTACATGTACTCAATCTCTTTTTGGATAGATTTGTAGCTGTGTATGAAAGTATATGTTTAAAGAGGCTACAGGTTCAGTGAGAGGTCCTGAAGTGCCATAGGTGATTCCCTGGGGACAGCTTTTTGTGGGCTTTTTCTTCCTCTCCACAGCAGTTGTCCTGTAGGATGGGGGGAGAGCTGAGCTCCACATCCTCTGGCTCTGTGTAGAGGTGAACCTGTGCTGCCATCCTGCCTGTGCACATGCTCCAGCTGTGTGTCCCTTTGTGTCAGCACAGTGTCAAATGTACAAACACGTCATGCTGAGCAGTGGTCACATCCCAGCCTGGTGCACACACTGTTTCACACAATGACCCCTTCCCTCCCCAGCCCTGCACGAACCCTGTGTGGGGCGTTTTGGGGATGGCTCCCAGGAGCATGGTGGCCTTTGCCTGTGCTTGCTGCGATGGGTGGCCCAGCTCACCAGCTCTCATGGTGGAGGTGGTGGTGGCACCATTCCTGCACTGCGGGTGCTGCTGCTTCTTTCTTTGTGGTGGCTTCGTGCCTGGAGCCTGTGGTGGAGGGGGCTGTGGGCTGCCCCTTGCCCCCTGCCACCTGCCTGCACCACTCTCCTGCCTGTGGGGCCCTGCAGTGGGCATGGCATGGCCCCCGGCAGCCACCCTCAAACCTGGTGGGAGCAAGGAAGAAGTCAGCAGCCCTGGCCCAGCCTCACTCCTTGTCCCTGACACCTCTCCGTCCTCCCTCCCCTCAGCCTCCGCCTCTCCTTTTCCCCTCAGGTTTTGCTCTCCATCTCTCCCCTCAGGTTTTGCACTCCATCTCTCCTCCCCTCAGTCCCTTTCCTCTTAGCTCCTTCCCTTCCACCTCACCTTTCCCCTTCGCCTCTCCTCTCCTCAGCACCTTCCTCTCCATTTCACTGCTGCCTTCCTCTCTGCTCCCCTCAGCGCCCACCCTTCAGCAAGATCTCCAGGGCAGCCACAGCGCAGTGACCAGCCTGGGCTCGTCCTCTTGGCTGGGGCCCTGCGCCATTGCTCTGTGTGAACCAGCATGGGTTGGTTTCCTCCTCCGCACTGCAGGCCCCGAGGCCTGCCTGAGGTGACACGGCCATGCCAGGAGGAATTGGCTTGTCCCAGGGAGCATGGCCCTGGCAGCAGGTGAAGTATTGCTGGGTGTGGGGATCAAACCCAAATCCACTGCAGGACTCAGGGTCCTTCCCAGTACCTCAGCCCAGTAAATGAAGGTGCTGAGGCGAAACTTCCCTCTCCCTTCCCTCCTCTCCTCCCTTCCCCACAGCAGAGTAACAAAGATGGGTGGGAAACAGCTTCTGAGGTGCCAATAGCTGTCCTGAGTGTTTTGGGGCCAGTGCAACCCTCAGACCTCCTGCCATTGCTGCTGCAGGGTGGGGGTGAGCATTTTAACAGCCCCCTCAGGCAAGAGAGACGGGTGAATCCCATCTGGAGGTGAGCCTGGGCGAAAGGCAGGTGTGGGAACTCTAGCCACAGTCACTGGAGCAATGCATCATGGATTTGTCGTCCTTTCCCTGGAACTAACGGGAGGTTTAATTCTGGTTTGGTTGTTTTCCCCACCTCCGTGCCCATCTCTTCTCTTCCCTCCTCCCAGTCTATTTAGACATGAGGTTTGGCAGACGCTCGTGGCTGCATTCAGACAGGTTGTGATGAAATCAGGCTCCCAGGAGGCTGCTCCCACGGCAGATCCCTGGGTTACAGGCAGCACTTCTCCACCTGCCGCTAATGGTCTGATTTCAAAGTGTCAGCAGCGGGGGGTTCGTAGTGATTGTTATTACTAATGCTGTACAGCAGCCAGCAGGTCTCCAAAGCCCACGTGTGGATGAAAGGGATGGTGACACAGGGCAAAAAGGCAAGGAAAGCGGGAATGGCAGTGATGGGATGTAAATAATTCATCCAGACTGAAAAGGGAGCCTAATATTTTTGGAGAACGGCTGAGGAAAGGGGATTACTTGCAGCTAGTGGTGATTGTTGTTAATTTTATCATAACAAAACCTGACTTGCCAGCCAAAATTAGAGTCCAGTGATAGCACAAAGAAAATCATCTTCTGACAGCTCCTCCCTGGAGTACCGGGATGGGTAGGACCAGTGTCTGCCTGGTTAACTGCTGCTGCAGTTGGCAGGATGCTGAGGTGCTCCCCAGCAGCAGGTAATTTTATTCTGAGGTAGCATCTTCCCCAGGGAAATCCTTTACTCTCTTACTGCTTTTATCTGCATCCTTCTCCTCTGTTTAGTCTGAAAGTCTCAAACTCTGCTGTGCCCAGCACAGCCAAGGCTTTGGTCTCAGTGGATGTTCTACCTGCAATTCACAGGAAAAACACTAAGAAAAAACTTTCCACAGTTCTCTGAAGGCTTCACTGCGTCTCAGAGGCACGTATCTTTTGAAAGTAAACATACAATGAATACATAAAATAGAAGTCTGATCTGTAAACCCTTGCCAAGAAGGGTAATTGCATTCAAGCAGCAGATCTAATCTATGTATGTGAGAGTTGTTAGGTTTGTCTTTCAATTTGCTTGAATATTCCTATTGTCCTCTTTAATTTTAGCTTGAGTGTAAAATGAAGTAAAGGTACTGGTGTTATTTGTTTCCTTTGGTGAGATGGGGGTGTTATGATGACACCCACCACCCCCTTCAGTATAAAATCTGGGTAATGCAACAGGCAGGTGCCTCTGAGGGGAGAATTGTGCCCATGCCTTATATCCTGATTGAGCTGGAGTGGTCAGGACAATGGGAAGGGAGCGAGTTCTGAAGGTCTCCTTGCCAGTTTTGAGCCTGTGTCCCTAGGAAACGTTCTTTCAGGTGAGCAGCCAGCCAGTTTGGCCCTTCTTCTATGTATTTCATATTGTTAAAATGAATACTCTGTTATATACCCTAACGAATTGTCCACCTCAAATTCTTGTGTTGGATGCTGAACAGAGAGATGATGAGAATCCTCACCTGAAGGAACCTGTGATGTAAGCAGAAACAGCAGCTGGGCTGTGGAAAGCAGATGAGCAGTGCGACGCCTCAGCTCCAACTACCAGGCAGGACATGGCTGAGAATGGGAGCCCAGACCCCTGGTCACCAGTCCAGCATCCAAACTGGGAATCATTACCTGTAGCGCTCCAGGATTGCTACAATCAGGATTGGTTTGCCATAAACCAGAGCTGCTTTTAAGCATCCATAGTTCTGGAGGATGCCCACAGGTTTAGCATCACTCTGAAAATGGTTGAGAGTTATGCCTGTCCAAGGGTGACGCAGGAAGGCTGCTCCCCAGCGTGCAATTATGTGCTGCATGGAACAGAGACTGGATCAGCTTGGGGCATCTGTGGTGAGCTGTCAGCACGGCTGATGGGCCTGCAGGAGGAGGTAGCTCTCTGTTACAGCCCTTGTCGTGTGTATATTTATAAAATCTCTGGCAGCTGCGATCCAGTGAATAATTCAGTGAAATCCATCCTTGATAAAGGAGAGATTTATTTGGGAGGGCTCTTTGGGTGGAAGTGCCTGCTTTCTGAGAAATGACTATATTAAAAATTGACTTCATGCAATCAAGATAAAACCCCTATTTAGCCTTTTGAAAATTTTCATGTAACGTGGTGTTTATTCTCTGTGATTCCAGCCAGCAAGGCCCAGCCTTGCAGTCAGACCACGATCCATCCGTGGTTCTGTGGGGGATCCCGACGAGCAAATTCAACAACAGACTGGATACAGGCTCTGAGATGTGTGTCTGTTCCTATTGCTCCGACTGGTACAGCTAGTTAAATAAGGTCATTTATCTTTCTCCTGAAGTTGGCTGAATTGTGTTTAATTTATTTATATTATTGACTGTGCAGAAGACTGCCCTGGTGTGAAATGTCATCTTCAAGAGCTTTCTTCCACAGCAATACAGGCTCTGTATTAATGCAAACACAGCTTCCTCTGATGTATTTTTCAACACTTGCCTAAACCCAAAAGCCAAATATACACTCAGACTTGAATTCGATTAGGTAGAAGGTGGCTGAGGGTCCCTGGGCTTACCCTGAGGTCCTGTGGGTACATGGAGGGATGGGGCTTGTGGGGCCACCTGGTTTCTCAAGAGCAGGCTCTGAACAGGTGATAAAAGCACAGACTGAGGATTTATTTTCTCTTCCTTTCTCTTTTCCTCCTCTCTCTTTCTCTCCGTCCCTTCCTGTCACATGGCAAATTTACTCACCGCATCCACCGGACGTTTAGACAGTAATGAGCCCTAATTTCTGTGCTCACAAGCTAGGGCAAAGGAATCCTTGTTTTCCTGTGGTTTTCTGTCGACCCACAGCACGATGATCCCAGGCTGCCACTTCACCAAGTGCTTTGCTCCCCCCTCCCTCACCCTCCCTGTGCTGCATGGGACAGTAATTACCATTTGTACCCCTCTCCAAAATGCAAGATGTGCTTTATTATGCCAGAGAGTGAGGGAATGGGTGATGAAAGCAGGAGAAAACCCACGCCAGCCCCTTGGTCCCTCACTCACTGCAGCGAGGTGGTAGGAGCAGGTTGGCTGGGTTTATCTTGGCACCGTGGGTCCACGGTGGGGACCCTTCCTGCACCCCAAGCTCCTACTGACATGGGGACCCCATTACCTGCTGCCACTGCAGTCCTGGGAGGAACAGCTTTACTGTTAAAGAAGTGAGACCCAATGTTGCTGCTGATGCCAGGCAGCCTTCTGTACCTGATGTCTGTTAAAAGGATCGCTCCGAAGTTTGAAGCCCTCAGTTTTTAACCATCACAGGCTCCCCATGGTGGGCCCCAGCCCCGCAGCTCACCCTGCTTTGCTGTGGGGTGCTCTTGATCTTGTGTTTTTCCTGCAAAATTAATTTTTGTGGTGGTGGGTTTTGCTGTGAGGGTGTGTTTGTTTCTTGGGGTGGATTTTTTTGCTTTGAGGTTTTGGTGGTTGGGGTTTCGGTGCTTGGGGGAGGGGGTGTTGTGGAGTTTTGCTTGGTTGGGGTTTGGGTTTTTTGTTCTTTGGGGTGTTTCTTTGGTTTTGTTGGGGGTGTTTCGATTGTGTATATGTTTTGGGTTTGGTGTTTTGGAGGGTTTTCCCCCCCTTTTTCCCCCCCTTCTTCCCTCCCTTCTTCCTCCCCTTCTTCCCCCCCTTCTTGTTTTCCCCTACCACCTTCCCTTGTTTTGTGTCGGGCCCTTTTTAAAGCGGGGCTTTACCCTGCCAGGGGAGCTCCCCAGCGCAACCGGCCGGTCCCAGCACACACCCCGCGGCCCCGCTCCGAGTCCGGGAGTTCCGGGCCGGGCCTTGGAAGCAGCCGGCGGGGCGTGTGCGGCGCGGAGCCGCCAGGGGGTGCCCGGGCCCGCGGGGGGCAGCGGCGGGAGCCCGGAACGGAGCCCGGCCCGGAGCGGAGCCGGGCCCGAGCGGCGCCGCCGGGGCTGCAGCCGGAGGAGGAGGCGGCGGCGCGGCGCAGGTGCGCTCCGTTTCCGCGTTGTCCGCGGCGGGGGGGCGGCTCCGTGCAGCGTCCCAGCGTGGCCCGTGGCGGAACCGGCCGCGTGTTTTGCCGGGGAAGCGAGAGCGGGACGGGCGGGGAGCGGGCGGTGCAGCTCTGTGCCCGGAGAGCGCTCCGGTAGGAGTTCCAAGCAGAGTTTCAGGGTACGTGCTGGATACCTGGAGGGGAACCGCGTTGTCCTGGGCCCGTGGGGTACGGCCCCTTCCCCTGGCGTGCTGGGACAGGGGAGCAGGTTTTTGGGGGGAGGCACACAGACCTGGAGCCCCACTGGGGGGAGAGTGGTACTGAAATGCTGCTGAACGCAGCCCAGAAGCACAGCCAGGTGATTCTGTGATTCGGGTGAACTGTGCAAGGCTGAGCTTAGGTGGAAGGGAACCGCATGGAAGCTGGTGGAGGTGTGGGGGGAAACAAGCCTGAAGTGGGAGGTTGAAAACAACGTGCTCCTTTGGAGGCATTATCAGCCCCGATGTGCTTCTGGGAGCTGGTGGGCTCCTGGGTGTTGTGTGGTGGGAGCAGCCTGGTGCGTCTCACGGAGGATGGATTGTCCTGGGTCTTTGGGGTGCTCTGATGTGGGATGATGGGCGCTGTTGCATGCGTGAATAAGAATGATGTGCTGTGCCCACCCCCAGGGTTTTTAGTCTGCTGCAGCTGGAGTCTGGTACTCCCCAAGGGCTGATCAGTCTTGCTTTTTGTTCATACTAGCAATGTTCAGGGTGATAAAGCTCTTGCACTTACTGCTGGCTGTGCTTCTGTGTTGTCCACTGGCTTCCCGGGTTGCCTGGACCAAATGCTTCAGCTTCAGGATGCTGAGAAAAGGTATTTCATCCTCCAGATGTGATGGTTGGCCTGTGGCTCAGGGCTGTGCCAGACAGCGAGTTTTTGCAAGGCCTGGGGTCAGGTTGCTCAGCAGTTTCCCCACTGGTTGTGAACACGCTTTTTTTTCCTTGTTCACTTGGGGTTACCTGCGAAATACGCTGGCATGTGGTTCTCCTGCAAGGGATTCCTTGACAAACGCTGGCCTGTGCTCAGTACCTCCCTGCTATGTCTAATTCTTTCTAAGAAACCTGATGCTTCTCTGGAGGCTGGGATGTGCCACGCCGCCAACCTCCAGAGGAAGGTTGCCTCCTGAGCTTTTTAGCATATCAGAATAGTGAAATGAGTCTCTCTAATTGGCCATTTAGATGCTAATTTGCTTCTTCTAGGCCTATGCCAGATCAACCTGCCCCAGAATGTGAGTCAGAAAGAGCTTGCTGTCTTCATGAATTATTCACTTTGCACAGCGCACCTGCCTGGCTGGGGATCAGAAGGAAATAGGGCCAAAGTCTGATAAATAAATATGCACCTTGGCAGGTGGAATGGCGCTGGCTTTCCTCCCCAGCATTGTAGGGTGCCTGGGGAAGCTGGAAGACTGCTTTGCTTGTGCAAAAACTGGTTCTTTATAGCCTACCATATATCAAGTAGCCACGCTGATAAGTGCCTCTTGTTAATGTGGGATTGTTGGTACCGTATGTCGTTTCCCTGTAGAACTGATTTTATCTTCCCATGGCCATGGACCTCCAGGGCATTGTATTTCATAAGCTCTTTAGCAAGGTCTGACTTAAAAGCAGTTAGGCTTCTTGCCACTGCTGCTAGGATTGGGAAGCAGCTCTGGGCTATGAGAATCTTCTTTGTTTTCTCCCCAAACCTCATCCTCACTCATTTTCCAGCTTGGCTGTCTGTGATAATGACGCCTCTTGCTTTCTATGTACAGCGGCTGGTTTAATGTGGGCTGGGACAGCCAGATCTGAATGTATGGCTCTGAATGAGGCTTACCCTGTTCTGCTGGCACTGGTACTGCTTAGGTGGAGCTTTCATGGTGAGACACACTGGAGAAAGTCTGTCTGATTGGGTTCTTAAGTTGTTGTCTCAGAGCTTGCCAAGGCTTTGTGGTGCTTCTTTGGACGCTGTGTTTTCCTTTTCTCTGTTGGCCCGAGCTGCAGGTCAGGTCTGATCATACTGGATTCCTCGTGTCGCTTGGCTCTCAGAATCACAGAATCACAAGGTTGGAAAAGACCTTTGAAGATCATCAAGTCCAACCATTCTCATCCTAAACTAAGCCATATCCCTAAGTACTCTCCATCTGCTCTTAAGGGTTTGCTGGGGTTTGTCGCAGGAAGAGATGGCAAAAGGCGGTTTCTCAGCTGTGCCCCTGCGTGCTGGCCCAGCTCTCCCATCCTGAGAGTGGGCAGCAGCAAGGGGACAAGAGTCACTTGGCCCCACGGTACTTGTGTTCCCTGCCTGCTCAACCCTATAAAGCCTCTATAGTTAGGGCAGGTTCAGGCTCATCTGTCTGTTAGATGTAGGTGTGAAAGGGCAGTACAAAGTGCTTTGTGCATGAGAAAAACTTGTATAAAGCCCTAATCCAGGCCAGCACTTATACAGGCAGAGTTACTTTCCTGCTCTGGCTCTGAGTCTCTCTTCAAAGTCGAGTATGTCTTCTGCTGTGTTTCTCCAGCCCCAAGGGTTATTCTGTCACTTTAAAACAGTCGTCTTGCTTTGAAATAGCACTGTGGCAGTAGGATCTTTAAAACATGAGGGGAAGACTTGCTGTCTGGACTAAATATCCTTTCCCTGCTTGCTCGTACTTGTCACCCTGCTGCGTGACTACTGTCTGGGAGGAAAAGGGACTGGCCGCGGTGGGTGGGAGGCAGAGGCTGGGTTAACCTTATCTATCTCCGCTAGTCATTTATCCTCTGTCATAGCAACGAGAGCAAACACTCACTTAGTTGCTAAGGTTTCCCAGGGATAATGGGGTCTGGTGTGCAGAGCAGAGAGTAATTACTCTGCCTCTTTGAGGGAGCCGCAGCTAAAAGGAGAAGCAGGCCAGCACGGTACCTGGTGCAAGCTGGGAGTCCTGGGGGAGGTGACGCCCTCCAAGCAGGCGAGTTAATTAACACCGGCACAGCTCCGCTTGGGAGTTGGGAGTTTGGCTCTGGCCAACTGTTTAATTTTTATTTTTCAAATGAGGTATTTAAAAAAAAAATTGCCTAATTAATTTCCTATGAAAAACAAATTAATATAGACACAAGCTGCTTAGCTGAAATAACCAGGCAAATGAAAGCTGACTGGAGAGCTTCTTATGGGCCTGCATAGGACATTTTTGCATTTGCAGGGCTCCGAGGGATTCATGCTTCGTGGGCACCTGTAATCAGCCCAGCTGCAGGAGGGCTCGCACAGGCTGTGCTTTCGCTGCCATGAGGAGGTGTTTTCTACTGCAGTGACTGCCTCAATGTCAACAAGACCCTCCAGTTTTAACTTTGATGTAGTCAAGGTAAAGTCAAAATGGGTTTGAGGTGGAGGAGCGGGGAAGGGACCTGGTGTAGCGAGATGATGCTAAAAGTGTGTGTGAGCTGAAAAAGCAAGGTGATAAATCTGAGACAGAAAAATGTTAAGGGTGTTAAATACAGAGCTACAGGCTGGCTCAGGGAGGGCATGATCCAAGAATCTCTGGAGGCTAGGTGGGTGTTGTGGAAGGAAAAGTATTGCTGTGTTATGCTCTGCTCACATACTGTGCTTTAAGCGCCTGCTCTTGGGGCTGCTTGGAGAGCAGGTGCTGTGCTTGCTGGACCTTTGGTAGGACCTGCTATGACTCTGCTCTGTTATTAAGGTAAAGGTACGTGATGGTTGTGATGTTATTCTGCCAAGAAAACTGACCTTTCACAAGAACCTGAAACTCTTTCAAGTGCGAAAAAGCTCTCTGTCAGATAGCTGTGCCTCTGGATTGCCTTCAGCCAGGGCTAGCTCTGGGTTGTGCTGATGGGGCAACCTTCTACCTGTCGCAGCCATTTGTAGCTGGTGCCGAATGTGCTGGCTATGGGAACGCGGATCAGGAGCATGTTTGGAAACACCTCCTGCTACTGATCTGCTGCTGCTTCGGGAGGGTGTGCCGGCTGCGGGCTCTGCAGCTGTGCAGGGTGGAAGGGTGCTTGCCTCTCCCCACAGTGGCTGCAGCCCACCTGTGTCCTCCAGGCCAAGAAGTGGGAATTGTCCATCAGGAAAGACCTGGCTCACTTTGCTGTCTCTTTGTTGCTCCTCAGGGATATAGGGCCAAGTCACTAGTGTGACCCTGCTGCTGTTCCCTGTGCTCAGACCCGAGATTTCTCCTTCACAGACTGAAGTTGTGGTCTCTGGCTGCAGAGTCTTAAGTCTCCTCACGGAGACAGCAGAAGCAGTGCTCTGCCAGAGCTTCAGTCAGAGATGTGCTCAGTTATGTATCCTCTGAAATGCTCCTGGCTGGCTCCCTGCGGAGCAGCACTCCTTCCTTGCGGTGCTGCCCGTAGCATCTGTGCCAAGGGCAGCCAGGTGGACTCGGATTTAATGAGGTTTTGTTTCACATGACTTCCTCCGTCACAGGAGAGAAACAAACAGGTGGAGGGTTTTTAAAGCAGGTCATAGAGTATCGATAAGAGCTCCCTTTTAATTCCTAATTCAAGTAAAAAGTGGGATCTCGGAGTGGGATACACCAAGTACTTGTGCTTCCCCTTCGTTCTGTATGTGGTGTACTTGCAGCAGGACCAAGAGCTGTGGGTTTCTCTTGCTCTCTCACTGCTAGAGACTGGCTGCTTCTGCCCTTCGTCAGCTTGCTGAGAGGAGCAGAGAGCAGGGTGGGGTTGGCTGGGTGAGGTAGGTGTTGACTGGGGCGTTTCTGAGAGAGAACACAGTAGAGGCTGACGGCATGAGAGGGATGTTTCGCCACAGCCCGTAGAAGTGACTCCTCTTGCTGGCGTGGTGTCGTTATCATAGTGTTTCTGATTAGGCTGATTCCACTGTACTTCTTGTCCTGTACAAAGAGGGAGGATGCTTCATGCCTTCCAGATACTGGTACAATTTCTCTGACATCGCTCCCACATCCGTGCAAAATAGTCCTTTCCCTCCAATCCTGCTAGTGCTCCTGTTTCTGCCCCGGCAGACTGAGGCCTCCAGTCCCATGTCATTCCAGTTTCATTCTCTGAGGTGGTTTTCTCAAACCACAGTGGGCTTTTTTCAGAGGCAAAGGTGCAGAGCCACCTGCAATGCCAGTTTACATCAGAGGGAGCAGCCCAGTGCTGCGGAAAGAAAATGCTCCTCTAAATATTTTAGGGGATAATCTATGGGAAGACTGTTTTGGGAGGTGATGGATCTCTAGGCAGTGTTTTGTTTTCTTTCCCACTTTGCAGATGCTGCTCAGGGGATGGTGGGAAACAGAAAGCATATGCTGAGTAACAGGAGGCAAAAGAGCATGACATGGCTTGTTTTTGTTCAGTCATGCTGAGAAAAGCGCGCTGTGGTGTAAGGCTGGAGACTGTGTTTGGGTCTCTCCTGAGAAAAACGCTTAGCTGATGTGCTCTACTCTGCCTTGCCTTCAGCTCTGCTTGAGCAGATAAAGCTCTGCAGAGGAGGGGCAGATGTACTCAGCACTGCTTTCTGCCCTGAAAGCACAGCTGCTGGCAAAGCAAACTCCTCTGCCCTGACCGTGGTAGGAGGCTCATCTCCAGCTCTAGCTTTTATGCTAAACATCCTGCAGCTGCCAAGCGCGCATCCCATTCCGGATGGTTCTGTGCACTCAGCCGTGCCACTGGACATGGTGTGGGCTGTGCTGTTCTTCAGGTGTGAGTGTGGGGGAAGAGTGTGTGGTACATACAAAGAGTAATTTAATATATGCATTTTGGGGAGGTACATGTGCATATAATCCTGTAACGCCACATCACAGGCTTGGAAAATATCTGGAAAATCCCAGGTCAGCTGTTCTATGTGGAATTGTAGCTTCTTTTTGCTTCTAAAAGTGGCCCAGGAGCAGGAGCCTCTGTGCTGGTTTGTGGGCTGCTGTGGGACGTGTGTGAGGACTGCCTTCCTGCATCTTCCTGATCTCAGGCAAGGAAAAGAACAGGTGGTGTTGTGGGGCAGATGGAAATGCAAACCCACAGCGTGCGTGGCATGGAGCGGGGACAGCAGTTGGTAAATGGCAAAGGCAAAAGGGTTCAAGGATTTCTTCTAGGGATGATCCCTTTCAAAAGTTATCACATTAATTAATGTAGTAAAGGTTGTAGTAATTATCTGTCTGTCCTTCCTGGCTCAGCCCTCTTTGCTGAGCTTTCCTTGCAGCGTCCCGTCTCCTCCATGCCTCACTTCGCTGTACGGTCAGACCATGCTGCCACTACCCTCAACTGTTTGAGCCTTCGCCCCTTTGACACACCTGCTCTGGAAGAGATCTGTGCTTCAGTTCCTCCTCTTCTCTCCTGCCTGTTGTATGTGCTGAGTTTTCAGACTCTTTCCAGAAAATGGATGGTCAGAGAGGAAGGAACTGGCTGGTTCATTGTTTGTAGCTGTTTTGGCTCTGGAGGCCGATGTGGGGTTTAGCAGGAGGTAGCTGTGACACAGGTTAGTGTTTGTGCTGGGGGTTGAGCATGGTGTCAGCAGCACATGAGCTCAGCCTAGGGAGAGGGAGATGCGTTCACACCAGCTGTGTGCCTGCCTCTGTCAGAGGCCCAAAGCCACACAGCCTGCGATGCCGCTGTGCCTGGCACAGAGGCTGGAAGCTCCGTGTGTCGGCACCTGATAGCAAGCGTAGGTGCAGCATGCTGAACTGTGGGCACTGCTGGGGTAAGTGTGCTGTGGATTGGGACTGGGACATGTGTTTTCTTGGGAACTACTGCACAGTTGGCAGGTGCTATACCTGCTATTGTATCTGATTCGTGTTTGCCAAGCAGCACGAAACACGTTATCTCTGCCCAGCAGGTATGGTTTCAAAGCTGGCGAGTGTCTGTTCTGGGAAGGGTAAGTATTAATACCTGGAAACTTGGGCGTTAGAGCTCAGGAGAGACTTGCTCTGCTGGAGAGTAAATCCAGCTGGAGGAAAGCTCAGTACATCAAGACTAGTTTTGCCTTCACTGAAATCTTCTGGCTGCGCCTGTCCCTTGGTGCTCTCCTTTCTCCCGAGCTGCTGGGTAGGACTCAGAACTGCTAACTGGAAAGTCTCTTTTGGGGATGTTTCTCCCCTGAGTGCGTCAAGTTGGCTTTTGCTGCCTGTACCCATCAGCTCACAGTGAAATTGTCCCTGAACAGGAGAAATCTCTGGTGTGACCGTGCTGGTTACAGGAGCCGCAGTGGGAGGTCTGCTCAGAGAGGTGCTGTCTTAAACATCAGGGAATGCAAACAAGCTGCTATTGTAGGCTGCAGTTATAAATATCAGGCTATTATGGAGGCAGTTTTAATGAACGAAATGACTTGCCACTATTCATGCTGATTGTCGCGTGGGTTTTTGTTTGTTACCCCGTTAAGAGGTGGGGGAAAAAAAAAGCAACTGTGGCTTCTTTGTATCCTTAAGGGTGGCTTTCTCTGTCAGTACTGCTTGGGCTCTAGGGGTGACGGGACAGAGATGGTTCTTACCAACAGCGCTCTCCTCTAGTTTGAAATGAAGAATCAGAACTGACAGAGCCTGGCTTTTTTTCAGAGGACAATAAAATCTAAACTTGTAGCCTTGTCTTCAAGGTGTTTGAAGGTATTTATTGGCTTATATTTTATGTGGATGATGGCATGTTTTTATCACTGCCTGTAGGTGAGAGTCCATCTAGTTCCACTGTGTGTGATGCCAGCAGATTGCCTTTGTTTTGCTTGCCAGGAGGATGGATAATAAGGCTGTGCCCAGCACTGCCCCGTGCTTTCTTGAGGGTGGGGTGGCAGCTGTACTCAGTGCCCATGTTTGCTTCTTCCAGGCGTGATCTCTGCCTCTCCTCCCCAGCCTGGTGCCATGGCTGACACGATTTTCGGCAGCGGGACGGGCCAGTGGGTGTGCCCCAACGACCGGCAGCTGGCCCTGCGTGCCAAGTGAGTCCTTGCCACCTCCTCTGCTTCCAGCTCTGGCCTGAAGGGTTTCCTGGTAT
Source organism: Porphyrio hochstetteri (assembly GCA_020800305.1). Classification (NCBI taxonomy): domain Eukaryota; kingdom Metazoa; phylum Chordata; class Aves; order Gruiformes; family Rallidae; genus Porphyrio; species Porphyrio hochstetteri. The sequence continues at coordinate 3,027,377 of CM036925.1, forward strand.
CTCTGTGGTCCACCAGCCTCATCCACACCCTGGTTTGGGGGGGGGGAGATTTTGCCTGTTGTGCAGACCCTCCTGTACCCCAGGAGTGTGCTGCCTGGCCGGGACAGGAGCTGGCAAAGCTGAGGCTCGTTGCTTTGCTGCTCAGAGCTGCCAGCTTGCAGCAGAGTTTGCAGTGCAGCTGGTACGTGGTGGGAATCCATCCCACCAGCCCTCCCCTGGATGAAAGGAAGGGCTCGGAGGCAGGCTTGTATCTCTGCAGCACCCTGATATAATTGATAGCATCCCCCAGCTGCCTGCACTCTTTTGTTTTAGCAACTTGTCTTTTGATCTCATTTTTCCCCTGAAGTTAAGTTACTGCATAACCTAAAGACAAAAGGGACGGTGATGAGTCAAGCACCAGCATTGCATTTGTTTTGTGGCTGCTTTCCTCCTCTGGCAGCTGGTACCCTGCCACTGCCACCTCTGCTCTTGTCTGAACCTCTGGGGTCAGCCTGCTGCAGAGTGTTAGACAAGAGGAGGTGCCTGCATGGGAACAGTGCCAGTGCATGCTGCTGTTGCTTCCCCAGCCTTCACCCGAGAGCCTCGTTAAGGCAGCCGTGTCTGACAGTGCTCTGCATTCTGCTAGCAGCCATGACTTTATCCTGTGCCTCCTAAAGCCTCGCTGAATGGTAATTAATTGAGCTGTGAAAGCTCCTGCCTGTCCCCAGGTGAGCTAAGGAGAAATCTCAGCTGCTGGATGTTGAGGCACGGAGGGGAGCAGCTTGCTGAAGCCCTTGTGTGGCCCTGGCTAAGACCAAGGGAGGAAGTCTCCCAGTTTGTACTCCCGAGCACGCCTGGTGATTTATGCCTTCAAACCCAAGGACCTTAGGGATTTGGGATGTAGAGGGAGGTGGGTGCAGTAATCCCTGCCTTCTGGAGCCTGCTGTTGGCAAGGATGCCCCTGGCTAGCCAGCCCTACATGCAATAGTGTTATGAGCAGAGCTGAATGGCCATGAGGGTGTGGAGTGGTAACATACAAACTGGAGCAGAAAGGGAAATGAGAAGGCAGGGAGAGACAGTGCTTGGTGTGGGAGTGACGTCCTGATCTGGTCAGGGAGAAGGGGCTTCTGCTTCCAGTATTAACCAGAGAACAGGCTTCTACGATGGAAGGCTGACTCAGGCTCTGTGTGCCTGGCCCAGTTTGGCCCGTGGGGCAGGTCAGAGGTTCTGTGCTTTCTTTTCACAGCTTAATTCTGCTCTCCACCCGCTCCCACAGGCTCCAGACAGGCTGGTCAGTGCACACGTTCCAGACTGAGAAGCAGAGGAAGATGCAGGCTCTGAGCCCGCAGGAACTTGAGGTCATTCTGGAAGTTATCCGCAAGGCGGAGAAACTGGACATCATGGAGCAGCAGCGCATTGGGTACAGTCACATTTGTTTGCCCCCTTCCCTCAGAAGGAAAGGTCAGCGCAGGCAGAGGAGTGGCTCTGCTGGCTGCCTGAGCTCAGCCTCCATCAATCAGAGCATCCCCCTTAGCTCAGTTATTTTCCCCTCCCATGTTGCTTGATTGGAGGGGATGAGCATTGGGAAGGATGGGATGTTTTCCTTCTCCCTTTCCTTCTCAAACCTTTCTCATGCCACCTTTGAGCCTTGGGGCTTGCTGTGGTTGCAGCCGCTGACACCGTCCCTGGTAAATGCAGCCTGTGCTAAGGCAGCTGCCCCAGTTGCTCTGGAAGAGGCTGGGGAGGATGCTGAGCTGGGCAGCTGCGCCCACTGCTAGTGGACCACACGGCTCAGAAACTGCTGCTGGCAGTGCAGTTAGATCTTCTCTTGTCTGCGGCAGCCCCTTGGGATTTTGCCTGGAGCAGTGATTGAGTTTATCTTCTAGTTGGCTGAGCCCTCTGGAAGGGGTTTGCTAGCTTGAATTATTTAATTTATGGGCATCCTTTTGCTGCTGCAGATTCTATTTGCTTTCGTTCCTGCTAGAGGTCTGGCCTCAGCTGTGTCGGTGGTTGTCCTACACTGACTGTCTTTAAAGACAGAGAGATCAGCAGTCCTGCAGTGTTTCCCAGCAGGAAACCCCAGTGCCTCCCAGTCTGTGTCCAGCTTCCTTCCTGTCCCTGTGCTTTGCTCTGCCCCATGCAGTGCACTGTAGTGAGTGCTAATGAGAATTGACAATGATGCTTGTGATATATGGGAGCCCTAGAAGCAGCCAGTGACCCCAAGGGGCCAATTGTTCCTGTGCAGTTGTTGGTATAGCCTCAGAAAGTGAGCACCTTGCTGTTCCTGTGCTGAAGCATTCTCTGAAATGCCTTTGTTAACTCCTGGGAGTTTTCTGGTGCCGAAGTCAAGGATCATAAATCCAGTAATGATGGCTCAGCCTGGCTGTGCTGTCTGCCTGTATCACCACAGGCAGTACCTCTTTCAAACAGACCTTGGCTTCCTCTCGGTACGGGACTCGGTGGATGGGACATTAGCTCTAATGAGAACGGGGTTGCATGGACAGCAGGATTGTGCTTGCTTGAGCTGTGTGCGTGCAGCTGGTCACTGCCTCTGATAAAAATGGCCTGGCTGTTATCGTCCCCATCTACAAATGGATGCCTGAGAATTGCTAAGCAGTGGTCTCATGACAGCAGCCCTTCTCTGCATGCTCTCTTCATCCTGCATCCTAATTGCTTATCCCGCCTTCCTTCCCTTTTGTAGTCCTGCTGCTATGGACATTGTGCATACATATGTGCTTCCTGCCTTCCAATCAGGCTGTCAAACCAAGCAGGGAGTGGTTACTGGCATTCCTGTTCTGCAGAACTCTGGTCTGATGGCCTCAGTCTGGCTTTCCTGCTTTTAACGGGATGGGGGCAAGTCAGAGGCCTGCAGTGCACACAAGTACATGTATATAAACCAGTGCAGGGCCTGGCAGGTCTCTGAGCCCTTTCCTTGTGCTGTCCAGCTCACCCTGGTCTGAGTGCTAAAGGCTTGTCTTGCTCTACAAGCAGGGGACCCTTGAGCTGAGGCCGTGTGGCCCAGGTGACACGGAGAGTGTGGGACAGGGCCACTCTCATGAGCTGTCTGCCCCACACCCACCAGCTGAGTCAGGCCTGGCAGTGGTATTTGCAGTTTGGGTTATTCTGGGCTTGGGTGGTGTTGGTAGGTGGATTACAGGGCTTGTGTCCCCTGAAGACTGAGAGCTGATAGGAGACACTGAGTGCAGAGGCTGCAGTCAAAGTACCTATGGTCTCAGCAAGGGGCCCAAAGCTGCACAGAAGCACCCAGAGGTCGGCTGAGCCTGGAGCACAGGTCTGCAGGTTTTTGGCATGCTTCAGATTCCCAGGTGAGCGCAGTGACCTCTGCTCTGCCTTGATCCCCGCAGGCGCCTGGTGGAGCGGCTGGAGAACATGAGAAAGAACGCGATGGGGAATGGCCTCTCCCAGTGTCTGCTCTGCGGGGAGCTGCTCGGGCTGCTGGGCAGCACGTCAGTTATTTGTCACGATTGCAAAAAGGTAGGTTTGGTCACCCAGGTTCTGCCTGTTCCTGGTAACAAAACCATCAAGAAAAGGTCTCCAGGCCTCTTAGAAGCTGGATAGCTCTGCAGAGGTCTTCTAACTCCAATTGTCTAGATCTGTGCTGTGAGACCATCAGGTTCTGTCTTGCATCATGATTGCCTCGTTCCTCAGGATCTTGAGAAGCCTAAGTTACAGTTAGTGCTGAGATGGGGTGCATCAGCTCTCTCTGCATCTCCTACTCTGAGGCTGCAGAGTGGGAGAAGGGCCAGAAATGTATATCCATTGGCAGCAACTTATGAAAGGGTCCATGTGCTTTACTTCTACTTCCTGTGAGGTTGGCCCTCAGACCTTCCAGTAATGTGCTTCTTCAGAGGACTCGAGTCCATCTTCAAGTTCCAAACCAGTGCAACGTTTCGAGCCCTGATAGACAAATTAGCCTGTGCACCCGTGACCACCTGTGTTTGTGTATGTCGTTGGCAGGACCCCATGAGTGCTGTGGGAAAGGCAGCATCGATTTGCAGGGATGCTGTTCTACCCTGGGGAATGACTGTTGCTTGACTGGGCTCTGCAGCCAAGGGGTTAATCTGTATTGCAGTGGAGATGATGATCTCCAAGGCAACCACCTTATCCTCCCTCTGCTGGGAGGCTGTCTTCCCTGCACTTGGAGCCCATCTTTCCCTTGGGAGATACCTCTGTAAGTGTCTTTTCCTCAGCTGTTGCCTGGGGAGAGGTGAGGGTACCTGCTGGGTGCAGGAGTGTTTCTTTCTTGCTGGTGGTAGGGAAGAAGGGAGCAGCCTGTGCTGGCTCTGTCCTTGGTGGGTACTAGAGCCAAGCACACAGGGGTGCCTATGTCACCTGCCCTGCTCCATGGCACTTAGTAAAACCTCCTTTGCCGAGGAGAGGCACATGTCAGCACCTCTGTGGTTAAGCAGGCGTGCAGGCTTCAATGAAGAACCTTCCATGCTGGCACTGCGGGAGTTGGTGAGATGCGGCTCTCGTGCAGAGCAGGCCGCTGGCTGGGCCTGTGCTGGTCCACAGCTGGCTGCAGCAGTGCTGGGCTCTTGTAAGAGAGGGAAGGAAGGTGGGTGCCCCTTGCAGTCAGCACCAAGGGCCCAGCATCCCTCTACACCTGCATGCTGGCCTGGATGCTGCTGAGAGCTCTGCTGCCTTTGATGTGGGGTGGGTCCAGTTTGCAGAAGTAGTTTGGCTGAGGCAGAGGATTGCTTGTAAGGGAGTGACTGCAAAAGCCAGCATGGATCTTTGAAGCCCTGGGACCTAAGCCAGGGGTAAAGTAGCTTATTAGGAAGGGGTTGGGGGGAAGCAGCACTAAAGTACTGGGAAGTGAAAGGTCTGGTTTGAACGGGAGCTGCTGGTAGCTCTTTGGGGAGGAGCATGGGCTCTGTGCACACATGGCTGTGGGGAGTAAAGGGCTGGATGGCAGACAGGAGACGGCGAGCTGCTTCCTGAATTTCAGGCATGCAGAATAACAGGATGTGCCCTATCCCTGCCTTCTTCCCTTGGCGATTCTGCTGTCCCCTTGTCCGAAGCCAGCTAGGTCACATCACCACAGCACTTTGTAACTTCCTTCCTGAGAGCCTCATACACTAACAAGGAGGCAAAAGCTGGTGCAGACACTTCCCTGCCATGTCCCGGTGCAGTTGCAGGTAGCATCCCCTCCAGCTAGCGAGGCTGTGTGAGCCTGGGCTCCAGGAGAGCTCTGGCCAGGAAACCCCAGAGAAGGGATGGTTTTTCCAGTGGTTATTCCTTTTTTTGTCTGGAGTCTGTTGGGCAGTTCAGGAAGAATCCTATCCAGGTTGGTGCGAGACCCTACTTTTCCAGTGTGTGTTTTGCAGCTGCTTTCAGCTTGGCTGTGCTTTTGAGCTGTGTGCAAGCTCGGAGCAATGCTGACTGGGTTCTCAGGGGTTCTCCCAGTGCTGTTTTTTAATTTTGTCAGCTCAGGGAACAGTCAACCCTTCGGCAAAGCTCACAGAATGGACTGTTACTTTAAGCTTGTCCCCTCTCATCCAGGGATATCCATCACTCCTGTGCCGTTGTATGCAATAAGCAATGACTTGTCAGGGAATTAGGGATTTTTTTAAAGTTCATATTTTTCTTCCTAGCACTGCTCTGTTACTGTCTCATTGCAACCCATTTAATTCAGTAACAGGAATTGTAATGATGGACCCAAACCATGGCAGAGAACTTGCCTTCAGCAAGTCTCTCCTGCTGAATAGAGACTCTATTTCTTGGAGCCTGGTGGATTTTCTCTTTTATGAAGAATATTTTTAATACTAGTTTTTATTATCTTTGAAATAAATGCATTATGGCAAGAGAAAGATGTATGCAAATCCAGATGTGTTAACAATAGCAGCAGATAGACAAAGCATAATGTGTCATTTACCACGCAGAAGGTATCAGCATCATGTATAAAAGGTGAAGTAGAAGTAGGAGAAGGAAGTGCTTCATCTTGTATGTAATGAGGAGTAGGTCTGCTTTTAATGTTCTTGGTTTTTATGCTTTCTTCTGAGGAGTCGTAGGTGATGCTTAATTTTCCAGCTAGTCTGCAGCAAAGGGGAGGAGGAAAGCCCTGGCTGTATTGGAACTTTCAAAAAATTTATGGCTAGGACTAAACTGGCTTGGAAGCTTCCACTAGAGGGAGTGGTGGGATGTGCTATACCGTGGGGATTGGCGTCCTGGAGGGTATCCAACACTGAGTTGCTCCCTCAGACTTTGGGAGGAAGGATTTGGGGTACATCAGTGGTGTCTGCTAACTGTATCTGCAGTACCTCTTGGCTTGGGTAGCACCATGTTGAGTATCGATGCACCAAACCCAATGGGTTGTTCTTTATTTCTCTGGGAAGATGAGGGCAGGGACAGGAACAGAGAGGTGGAGAGGAGCACTAACCCCTGGGGCTGCCAGTGCTAGCTCCTCTTTCTGTGCAGCATAGGTTGGGAGCTGGCCTGCACTCACCAAAATAGCTGGGTTATTGAAGCTGTTGTCTCAGGTACCATCCTTTTTCTGCTCTCCTCCTCCAGACGTGGGCACTGAGGGCTGAGTGAGCCACTGAGACTTTTGTCCCTGCACACAGACCTCCTGGCTCAGGGGAGGAGCAGCCTGGTGTGGAGGAACTAAAACCTTAGCTGGGGAGATTAAATTCACATGTCTCTCTCAGCAAGGTTTTGCTCTCCAGGGCCCTCTTGTGCGTGGCTTTTGCTTTGTGAGGATCAAAGAATTCATCCCACTTCTCATTTGAGCTGTAAGCCAAGCTTGATACCCATCAGCTTCATTAGATGATATTAGGTGATTGAGGTTGTAAATGGCTCGTAATGCCAGTGGAGACATGGAAGTTCCCTTGTACAGCAGCAGAGGCTGTGCGGCGCTCTCAGGCATTTTAAGCTCAGGAGATGTGCATGTAGCTCATGAGATGTGCCCGTTTCCTAAGCAGCCACGAATCGATAGCTGCCGAGTGCGTGCTGAAACAGAGGGGAAGCCCTGGGGTTGTGAGCTGTGTACTTGAGGGAGAGGATTTCCAATCAGGCCCAAACTCGTGCTTGTGTTGTATTTGGTTGCAGCTGCTTTCCATGCCATGGTGATTGGGTTTTAGGATTTACAGGAGACAAAAAACATGCTCTAGAAATATGCCTGTTGGTTGTGGGGTTTGATTTGCACTGGACAGTTCTCTTCTTACCTTGCAGGCAAGGCCTGTCTGTAGATTTGCCTTCGCCTCGTGTCCGTACAGGCCCGGAGCAGCCTCCTGTGGTCAGTGGTTCTCTGGGATAAATAAGATAATTCTGCTGTGTTTAGGCTTTCAAAGAGCAGAGCCTAACTGATGGGGAGGATGCTTCTTGATCTTCTCTCTCCCAAGGGCTACACAGCCTTGGGGAGTTGCTATTGCCAGCTTTTTTTTTTTCCCCCTTATAATTTTTTTCTCTCTCTTTGTTTCAGAAAGTTTGCACCAAGTGTGGAATAGAAACCTGTGGAACCCAGAAACGTCCTCTGTGGTTGTGCAAGATCTGCAGTGAACAGAGAGAGGTAAACCCCACCCATGGAGAGATGGGGCTCAGCGGCGTTCACCTAAGTCCGTGCTGAGTCTGAGTTCTTTCTAGTGCCTGGGTGCTGGGAGGGAGCTTGGGCTGGGCTTTGGGAGGCTCGATGAATACACACAATGGTGGCAACTTTGATTTGTGAGGGGGTGGAGGGTAAAAACCACACCAGCCCCAGAAGCTTGAACAGCTTTGTGGAGCTTGTCTAGCTATGGTCGCAAAGAGACTGTTAGCTTTTGCTGCTGCTCTCTCCCTCCTAGCTCTGTGGCAAATAAACTTGGCTAACGCTGATTCTGTAATACAGCTGGAGAGATCTATAGCATAGCTGCAATATTTGTCCCTCTAAAAATAACTAGGATTGCAGCTTTTAAGTCTGTTTTCCTCCCTGCTTGCAAAAATCCCATAACTTGCCAGCGTGTGAGGCTTCTAATGCAGGTCTCTCAATTTTTATATCCTTTATCCTCAACTTTACGCTGCAGAAAGTAATGGCCTGCCTCAATTGTCTGCCAGCCAGCACCCACCAACATCAGGGCTCGCTGCTCTACAGTGAAGTCAGTGAATTGCTTCTGTGATTACAGAAAGATTTTCACTTGTTCTCATCAATTTCTTTGGGGCTTTTGCTTATGGTCCTCAAACATCAATCCATTGTAGCTATTTGTGACCACCACAACTAACTGGGAAACCTGGGTGCTCTGCTAAAGCAAATTTTGAAGTATAGTGAGAGGATTTGTGCAGGTGTTTGAGGTGGTTATTTATTTATTTGAATACCAGTTGTGGAAACTTGGCACTGCTTAGGTGTGAGAGCCCTTCCAAGGTTGGTGCTCAGGTAAGATGAGGGGTAGATGGACACTGCCAGTCTCTAACTTCTGAGCAGCAGTGTGGGTAGGATGGGCAGCAAGCATTCAGCTCCTTGGATATTGCTAATAATTTAATCTGCTGACCCATATGGGTGTTTTGACTTGTAAATGGAGGTTCCAAAAGAGAGAGAGAGAGCGAGCTCAGGATGTTTTCTGTGTTCTGCTGTGAGGCTACAGTTGACTTTATTTCTTTTATTCTGTTATTTCTGTATTTCCTGTCATCCCACACTCTTGAATTGTTTTGCTTTTCTTATTTCTTATAAAAATAATAAGGAGCTCTGGTCACTGGACAGAGAATAGTATTAACCTGCCCAGTAAGTGTTATGTGCCACCAGTGTGGGAGGGTACAGTAACCTTCAGAGCTCATGCTCTCCATGAAACCTGAGATACGGCCAGAGTGCTACCCTAATGAAAATGAACAGAGCTTTCCCTCTCAGACTAACTAAAACATAGCTTAATCTGACCTCCCAGCCTTAAGTTTTGTCTTTATTTTTTTGCTTCTCTTTAAGGCTGGTTCAGGTTTGCCTCATTTCTTGTTTGAGGTGGTGCTGGTGGCTCTGGCCAGAAGGTAGGAAGGGTCACAGCATGGACACCATGCAGAGAGGCATCAAGTTATACATCCCTACTACTTTTATCCTGGGGGAAGACTGGGAAGCATTAAGAATTAGCAGAAGTCTTGAGGCATGTTAGCCAGGGGAAGGAAGTTGAGGCAGTATCAATAAACACCTGGGAAGTGGTTTTGATCAGGTCCTCCCTGAGAGTCTGTGTGATGCAGAGATGAGGTGTTTAGGTCTCTGGGTGATGGCTGGTACTAGTGCAGCTCTTGAAGCTGCTTCAGTTGTCACAATACTACAGGGCACACACTAAACCACCAGGTTTCTTTTCAGGGCTTGTGTTCACAACCAGTTCCTCGTTGCCGTCTGTTTCTTCAGTCTGGATCTGTCTTGTATTGCCATCTGCTCTGGACAAAACCCATTTGGCCATGCTCTTTGCTGAAGGTTATCTTTGCTATCAGTGAGTGCAGATGGATGTCTGCTCTTTGGGATCAGATAGTCTCATTTCTGTCTGACCTGCATGGTGAGTCGGCCCCCTTTCATTTCTCAGGATGCAGGCAGGGAGCTTCAGGAACCCACCGAAGCACTTTGGGCTGTGTGATGTAGTGACAAAGCAATACCACCACCCTTCTCTCCCCTTCTCAGTGCTCAGCATGACTAAGCAAGGTTCTTTAGCCCATGCCAACGAAGCACATGCTTAAAGTAGGCTTGTCCCAGGCCCGGGAGCTATGGCAACACCTCCCAGCTTGTCGGGCGTGCTCAGGCCCCTGTGCTTGGCCAGCTCTAGTGGGTCTGTAATTTTTTGAACCACTGCTCGAGCTATTTGGGCATGGTATTTGTGAAGCTCACAACTCTGTTAGTGAGAGACTGTCAGGCACTGAAGTGAGAAGGGGAAGTCATTTGGAAACCTGGATGGACTAAACGATGTTGGCTGGAGTTACTAAGCGTGGTCTGGCTGGGAGAAGAGCCTGTGACTGTAATTGTCCCTTTAGCCTCTGCCACACACTGAGTAACCACGAGTCGTTTGGCCCACCAGGATCTCAAGCTGGGGAGGTGGCGTTTGTCCATTCCCATGTGCCAGCTGACAGCTGAAGTGTGCAGCGTCGGTCATACATGCTCAAGCTTCCATCCCTCCGTCTTCCTTGTTATTATTTAACCATGTAGGCTTGATTTAAGCTAGCAGGAGCTTAGTGGTGTGTGGTAGTCATCTTCCCCCTTTTGCTGCTGGCTTCAGTTACAATTAAATCATCAGTATGGCTGGGTCAAAATGAAGACCAAAGTAACAATCCATTGCTTACATCAATTTTTCAGTTGGAGTTGAATGTTTGATGCCCGTAGGCCCCTTTGGGAATCCCAGGCTCAGCCATTCAGAAGTGTTCTCTGCTGCTTTCTGTTTCCTTGAAAACCTCCTCTGGGAAGGCTGTGCTGCATAGCAATGAGGAACAAGTTGCTCTGACACCAGCTTATTTCTGGAGAGTGGAGGTGATTAATGGATTCTGCCTGCTGTTTGTGTCCCAGTCGTCCAGAAGCAAAACAGTGTGTTTGGTAACACTGGGGCTGCTGAGCATCACATGTATGTGCAGGGTGAGGGTCTCCAAAGTGCCAGAGAAGTGCTGGGAGGAAAGTACTGTGATCTGACATAGCTGGGGCCTGGCAGAGCCGGGATGTTCCCCCTGGCAAAGAGAACAAAGGACCATCAGACACCCCTGCATCATAAGTATAGCTCTTCCTGAAATAAGATAGAACTCATTTAGTTTAGGCAAGAGCTGGCCTGTTTGAGATACTTCTTGTTCCAGCTTTTGCAGAAGCATCCCTTGAAAACCCCTTTATTTGTTCTTCCAGGATCCTGTGACCATTTTCCTTTGCAATGTCTGCCGAGGGCAGGGAGATTGGGTTTTATTGTTCCTGCAAGCAAGGGGAGAAGCAAATTCAGTCAAGCTCACGTTCCCTTTCGAGGGCAAGAATCTGCCTTCCTTCTTCCCTCCTCCCTGCACTGCCTTTCTTGGCTTTGCCTCTTGTGTTGCCTTTCTGGAGCCTGGGAATGAGGTAGGGGGGCTGATCCTCCTTGGAGCAGCCACGTTTCTGTACACACAGGGAGTCCCGTGGCACGATCAGGGGTGCTGATCCCTGACACCACCAAACATTGGCCACGGGTTTGCAGTGAGCCTGTGTGCTGACTTGGCAGTGAAGCAGTGGTGCACCCACTGGAGTGAACATGCAGGGCAGGAAGGGAGGAAGTCCTCCAGCAACGCGGGCTTGCTGCAGCGGCTGTCAGAAGAGCAAAACTGCCTGGGAGGAGCCGTGATGCAGCTGGAATGATTCCTTGCTGCCAGGCCTCTGGCAGAGCACGTGAGCTTAATAACAGCTTGGGCAGCAGTGCCCGGGTTGAATCAGTCGTGTGTGGCTGAAGTCTGTCTGTCACCTCCTGGCCTGAAGGGAAAATGGGACCTGCTGTGTTTTGTCAAATCCCTGCCCAGCCGTTTAACTCTGCTCAGCCTTGTTTTGGCTGATACCACCAGGTTCTGCAAAGCACCTTCTTGAGTTACCACTTTATACATTTTATATATATATATATTTAATTTTTTTTATATCCATAATTAGCGCTGCGATCATCGTAATTAAAATCCTCTTGGAAGCGTTCGTGCACATTTACATTTGAATCGACACATCCAAAACGGTAGTGATAATGAAAACAGTTTAAGTGGGGTGGGGGGGAGACGGCTTTTTTTAAACCCCCTTGAATGCAGCAGTGAGTGTCAGCTATCAGGGACCGGTGGAAGATTTAATTTGCGCCCTCTGCTTCACTTTCCCTTTAATTTCTTCTCCACTAACCGGTGCTTTCATGGCTGGCTGTGTTTCTTGGTTTATCACAATAAACTATTCAGAGGAAGAGGATTATTGTGCTGGAAGAATGGGGTTGTCTCCTCCTCTTTTGTCCCTCCCCAGGGCTTTCCTTTTCGGATATACTCTTGGACCATATGGAACATTATAAACCACCATATCCCAGGGTTATTCCTGCCTGACACATTGGCAAAATATCGCAGTGATGGAGGGGAGGGTTTATTTTGGGTGACTCTGGATTGAATCGAAGTGTTGTGCACCTGTTTGCAATTCAAAGAACTCATCAATAGCCTGCCATATTATTTTGGGGGGGGGGGTTGGTAGCAGTGAGTGGTTAGACTCAAAATAGTGTCCTCTAGAATAGAGCTACAGGGGGAAAAAAAAAAAGAGGCCTGATTGAGAGAGGAATGATAAATGGTTGAAGGCTGGGAGCCATTGCAGCTTGAGAAACGTTGGGGTCAGAGGTGTGATGGATTTTGCTATTCCGGAAACAAAGCTCCGAATAGCAATTTCACTGCCTTTTAATTTTCTTCATCCTCAAGTGCTGAATGTGGGAGTTGACAACAGATTGCTGTAAATAATGTAATTGGAAATCTCAGTGTTATGGAAAAGCAGATGAATGCAAATAACGAAGCTGAAGAGCGCTTGCTCTTTCTCCCTGCCAGTGGTTTGCAGCGTGCCAGAGCTGTGGTGGAGAGCTGGGACAAAGCGAGCGTGTGGGCATGTGCTGCCTGAGGGCAATGGCAACCAAGGCCTCCCTGGGGAGGTCACGTTTGCATTGTAGCCCACGAGAGCCTGGTTTGCTTTGTAGCCCACGAGAACCCAGCCCAGGCTGCTGCGAAGGAAGGGGGTTGCAGAATAAGACCAGCTCTTGCATGGTGAGCAGTAGATGGTGGAGCAGAACGTGGCTCTGCAGCAAGGAGCCTTTCTAAACGTGGGTATGTGGGATTTGTGGATTGGTGAAGCAATCTGGGGGAGCCACGAGTGTTTGTTATGATTCCTTCAGCTGTGAGCCCATCCCTTCAGCAGCAAGTCCTAATGTTGTCTCTGTTTAGGAGCTTGTTTTAGCACTCGTATGCTAAAGGAGGAGAAAGGAGGGAGACGCATGAGCAGTAACATGCTTTTCACCAGGGCCCTGTGATTCTCCATTAGGTCCTCTCTCCAGGCTGCACTTGAACATGCTAAAGAAAAATACACACCTGCTTCTGACTGTCTCACCCTGTAGCTGTAATGATGGCTTGATGCCACTTTAGTAGGGCTGTTATTAGGGTTATCAGAGGCATTGAGCTTCCTGGGACTTGTTGTGGTCCTTAAATTGGTTTGAAGTAATAGGAGTCAGTTGCTAAAGGAGCTCTTCTCCTCTGTGTCTTCCCCACTTTGCTTTAGGGTAGTTTGGGTGTCAGGAGGACAGGAGCCTGAAGAAGGTCAGCATCAATGGTTTTGGTTACATTTGGCTGGGCTTGTTTGGGTGCAGAGGGTGAGGTTGTGTGGCTGCTCTGTCCCAAGCCACATGCAGGGCCTCCTCACCTTGTTACAGGGTAACACAGATACAGATGTTTACTCATCTCTGCCAAGCTCTGGGTGCAAGGGGGGATGAATGTTACTTAAAATTGGGTTGTTGCAGTGAGTGGAAGGGGCTGGCTGTCCCTCTTGCAGGTGAAATTCCAGCCTCACCCAAACTTAGGGTGCCCTGGGGGCAGGATTTCACCTGATGTGCCAACAGGACTGGTGAGACCAAAGCTCTCTTCTCCTTGGGAAGAACAAACTCTCGCTAATAAATAGGAATTTTATTCTGGAATCACCGTTCTAGACTTATTAATTTAAAATCAAGCAAGAACTTTGCTGTCAGGCCACTCTGGCGATCAATGAAACCACCTTCAATAGCAGTCAGCAGCATTGATTTGTTTTGATGCATGGATGCTAGAACTAACCTGTGTGCCTGTCTGCAGGACAGAATGTGAGCCGCAGTCATTTGGGATGGGGCATGCTGATGACTTGGGGGGAGCAGAGATACCAAATTGGTGTAGGGGAGAGCATCTTGCTATGGCTGTTTTAGAGCTGATCTCAAAGCAATTTCAATACTGCTGTAATGAGACCAGACTCTACCAGAAGCACCAATTTGAAGCAAATACACGTGCACAGAATCAATTTTATACTGTTATTAGTGTATCAGAGGTGGGTGTATCGTTAACTCCTTCTACAGCTGGACTTGCTTTGGGCTAGTGAGAAACCTGGGGGTGCCCCAGCCTTTTCTTCCAGCAATCCCTGCTAAGTCTGATTGGGTTTATGCTGTGCCTAAATTGTCATTTGCCTGAAGATAATAGGTCTCTTCAGTGCTTCAAATTGAATTACTGAGTTGCAAGACCTGTTTGGAGAATGACTGTAAGAAAAGCTCCCTTCCTCCCTGGCACGGGGAGCTACGTGTGTCCCAGCTACTCACTGTGCAGCTGGGGATGGACACCCTGCTCTCCTCAACCCATGGCTCTCCATGGTCAGGGTGCAGACCCTGTGGGTGCAGCAGACCCTGTTCTGCCCACTGTGTCTGTGTGTGTAGCCATTCCCAAGCCTCCTGCCTTCCTAAGACAAGGGAAGGGAGACCAGGGTTTGCCCAGTCAGCAGCTCCCCCACTGTGTACGGTTACGTGAGTCACAGTGGACTGAGCTTCACATAGAGATGTCTGCCATGGATGTAAAAAGTGTGTTGTTTTTCCCAATTCTTGGTTTTGTGGGCATAGCAGGGCCCGTTCCTCTGGCATCCTGTGCTACGCTGACGTGTGCTGTTGTCTGAGCTCCACCAAATGCTGCACAGGCCCTAATTGCTATCAGAGGGGATGGAAGGAGCTGTGTCAGCTCCTGCCTTGACTGGCTGGGTCACTGCCCAGCTGCTTGCGTGCTGGTGAAGGAGCTGGGAAGGTGTCCTGCCTATCAGGGGCCCCTCTGTAGAAGAACTTGTAGTCTTCTCTCCTTTGGGGAACTGGCTTCCCAGCTTTTCGCTTGGATGGCTGCCTCATCATCCTGCTGGGCTGTTACCCAGCAGGAAAATATTGGTGTAATTGCAGGGTACTCTCACCTCCTTGTTTCTAGATCCTGCTGTGGTGCACAAGAGCTTCTCTCTTGCACTGTTCAGTAACTGGTGTGCGTGCTGGGTCACAGCGATGCTCTGCTTTCTTCTGCTGGGTGCTTTTCCCTTAAAATGCATGCTCCCCGGATGCCCTCTGAATTCAGCTTGCATTCACTTGGCTTTCAAGACCCCAAACACAGGGATTTTAGCTCGCTCTGTTGATGGCTCTGAACGAGGAACCAGACAACCTACTGAGCAATCTCCTCCCATCAGTCAAATGGTGATGATGTTGTCCTGCTTTTCGTGCCTGCATGAGAGGAACTTCTCATGAGTGCCAGGTGTTGTCGCTGCCCTCTGCTTTGATTAAGCCCTAAATGCAAATTGCAAACATATTGCTGTAATTAGGGATATCTGCATTTGCACCCACTGCCGTCATGGTGATACTGCATGCACAATGCTTTGGGAACTTGGAGTAGAAACACTGATGGTCTCTTTCAGAACAGAAGTGGAAGGTTTCTACTCCCCCTGAATGAAATAGGAAATGATATTTTTACTATATTAACTTATTTTTGCCCTGTCTGTCTCATTAGCTCACTATTAGACTGCTGGAAGGCACAAAAGAATTAGGTTTTTAGAGGCCATTTCTCCTTGTCTGGGCTGCCATCCTTTTCCCTTCCTCTGGCACACAGCAGGCTTTCTATTAAATATACTTAATAGAGCTCCTTCATCATCAGCTGCATTAAAACCAAATTGGAGAGTAGAGTGCGTTCTTACAGGAGATATTACAGTTTAGCCCTCACAGTCCATTTCCTGCTGCAAGTTCAGCTTGAGTGTTGTTCTTCTTGTCCTGGGGTTTTGAAGCACATGTGTTAAATGATCTGGCTTAGCCTGAATCACTCTGAGGTTGCACCACTGTTCAGTACTGCAGGAGAGAGCCTTTCTGTTGTCCTGGCATTGCTGCCTGTGTCCCCCAGCTGCTGCCAGTCTTTGACTCAGAAGTAGAGTGACCCAGGCTGAGGAACCTGGCACAGCAGGAGAGATTTATTGGGACTTGCTGTCCCTCCAGCCAGTGCAAAACTTGTTTTACTCTAAGCAGACCATGGCTATTGCCACCCGTGGCACGTGCCTGCTGTCTCCACGATGTTCTCCTTTTTGTGAAGTCCCACTGGGAAAGGAACAGATGCAAAATCTGAACTGCCTGCTGCAGGCCAGGGAACTTCATCCTTGGTATCCTTGTAGTAAGCTTGGGAACGTGTGTTTAACTCAAGCATGGCATGAGAGAAACATCTAGTCTTGACCCAGAGAGCACAAGCAGCTCTGTGGTTGCATGATCATCCTCTGCTCCTCCTTCAATCTGTGCCTGTTGCTCATTCAGATTTGTGCTTTTTGTGGTGGAAGGAGGATGGAGGCAAAGCTGTGTTAGATGGTCCTGGGGAGGGTTTTGGGGTGCTGTGGTAGTTGCACACTGCAGGGGAACTGGTGGGTGCTCTGAGCTGGGAGGTAATATATCAAGGTAGCTCAGACGGGTGGCTGGGTGCTGGGGAACTCGTGGGATGCTGGTCATTCTCCCTTGCTGTAAAAACCCAGGTTTAAGGTGTTGTCTCTGTCTCCATCAGGTTTGGAAGAGGTCTGGTGCGTGGTTCTACAAAGGGCTGCCCAAGTACATCGCGCCTTTGAAGAGCAGCAGCAGCAAACCCAGCGAGCTGCTCTCGCAGCCGTGGCAAAGCGAGCCAGCTGTGCCGGAGGCAGAGAGCATCGGGACCAGCAGATCCTTCACCTGGGCCAGGGGAAAAGGTTGGTTGTCTGCTCCATGCCCAGGAAACAGGCAGGGATGGGGGAGAAGGACCTGCTGTTCCAGTTTTCAGCTGATAGGGGAAACTCTGTGCTAGCAGTGAGGGATAGTCAGCAGCATGTGGTGGGTTTCCCGTGTGGGTAGTGGTGGGTTCTGTTGGCTACACTGTGTTTTTCAGGTTTTGCTGTTATTTATATGGATGTTGGAGGCCCAAACTAGCCTCAGCCCTCCTGGATTCCCTGTCCTTCCATCCACCCTTGCTTTCATCCATTCCCTGCAGCCCTGCTGTTTGGCTGGCACTGCCAAGCAAGGGACAAGCCACAAAGCAGACACTTTTCTGCAGTTGCAGCCCAAAGAGCTCCTCCTGCGCAGCTACATAGGATAGTTCTGCTGATGGATGTTGCTGTATGGTCAGGGCTGCCAAAAGGCTGGTCTCATTCCCTCCCTCCTGGGGTGGCTTGCTCATTGCTTCTGCTGCTCCACAGAGCACCGTTGGGCAGATACCTCAAGCTGGGTTGGAAATGACCCTCCCATCGACTCCCTGGGGTCTTCCCAGGGCCTGGAGCCAAGTGGACAGAGATGCTTTTCTGCAGTCAGTTGGCAGGAACAAGCTGCTGCTGGTTGTGTGCTTTTGTGCCTGAACCCCCTGAGCAAGTGAGGCTGGTAGAGCGTGTTCAGCTCGGGGAGGGGGCTGAGGTTTGCAGCATGGAGAGCTCTGGGCTGAGTTGTCCTTCAAACATGTCTTGAATAAGCTGGTTGATTAACTTACCCCTGTGCAGGGCTGGGGCCAGAGCACTGACAAGCCTGAAGATTTATTAGCTTCAGCACTCACATCCCTGTTCTTTGAGGTAGACCTTGATTGAAGTAGACCCTTGTACCACATGTGGCATATTGGATTGCTGCCGCGTCAGATCCCATTCACAGCACTGCCTTGTAGGGCTTTTTCCCCACCCTCCTCTTCCATCTGCCCACCCTGTTGCTGCTCCTACACCCACTCCAGTGCTGTGCCTGGAGCCAACTGGGAGAGGGGAAACAGCAGCTCGGCATTGAGGTGCTGAGCACTCAGGGTCGTTACCACAGCGGCGGATGGATGCTGCAGAATTAAAGCTGTTGCCAGTCTGCTTTGATTTCTCTTTGTTTCTTTCTGGTGTGGATTAGCAGAACTGTCTGGCCTCTCTCCACTTCTGTCTTTTGCTATTAGATGCCCTCAGTTGGAGAAGACCTCTTTGGCGTACCAGCAGCCATGCACTGCTTCCCATCAAGTTAAATCTTACCAGTAGTTTGGGGAAAAATAACCGTTTAATAAAGAGGGCTCAGGAGAACCTGGTTTACAGACCTTCTCTTCAGGCCCTGGCTAGGAAAGCACTCCCAGCCCTACTGTAACTTTTGTAATTAAAGACAAATTAGATCAACAATAGATGGTTGTGCTTTCCTCCAGGAGATGCTTGGATGGGGTTGTCTTAGCAAATGAACTGATTGATGAGGTATTTTCTGTTCACGTGGCACAGAACATTATGAGTCAAAGATGTTGAGCCCAGACCTGATCAGGGTTTTAGTTCAGCTTTTCAGCTGAGTTTTGTTCTGTGGGAAGGACTCCCCTAAAATACTGGCAGGAGCAAGAAAGGAGCAGGTGGAGGACAGCAAAATAGCCTTTGGTAAGCTTTGATGTGTGTGGAGAGCTGCATCTCTCCCTATGCTCTTGATTTTTGGCTGGCTGCTGTTTTGCGGGTTGGATAATGTTAATTTATGGGTTTATTTTCTGGTGCTTTCTTTCCTTGTTGCCCTTCCCTGTTAGGCTGCCTGTCCTCTGGACAGCTTTCAATGGGCACTGCGGGCTGCAATTCATCTCTGAAGCGGGGAGCTCGTACACCTCACCCTTCCATTTAACTCCTTTCCACCTGCCGGTGCTGGGACTTGTGCTGTTTGTCATCAGAAGCCTCTGCAACGTGCAGGGCAGCCCCCTTCCCCCGTGGAGGTGATGTACCTGTGATATTGCCCACGCAAATCTGCAGCTGGGCCTGGACTGAGCTTTGCAAAGCTGTGGCTGACAAGGCAGCCTGCTGTATACCTCTGCCTGGCTGATAGCTTTTGTCAGCTCACGCCTCGTACGCCCTGGTCTGAACACGTCCTTTTGGTACCTGGTAAAGCCCTGTTGATGTTTGGCAGGGTGTTTGTGAGAACAAGCTCTGGCATTTAATGTGCATGACTCTGACAGGCTGCTCTTGGGGGGGTTTCCATTATCTTGACCAGCCGTGTCTAACCCCACTGCTCACCTCCCAGAGCTGTCTCTGAGCTCTTAAGGGATTCAAGTCAGGAGGGACCAGCACAGGCACAGCCATATCCCAGCACAGCCTGGGTGAGAGGAGCCACCGTTGTCCTTTCAACATTCTCCACGAGCTCCCTTTCAGCAGGGATAGGGCAAACCTCAAGTATCCTTTTCCCCCCTAAAAGGAGGGGATGAGTGTCGGTGCTGAGTATCAGCTGCTCCAGCTGTGCTGGCTGCAGGAGGCTGGGAAGGCAGCGGGACTTGAGGGACTGCAGGAACGTGCCTCTGGGAAGAAAAGCCAACCACGCCAGGAAGAAGTTTTATTTTTACCCACCCATTATTTCTCCCCCTCTCGCTGACACTGGGATTTGCCGTTGCCTTTAGTTTTTCTGTAATAAACAAGCGGTTGCCATGGGAACCCTGCTATTAGTTAAGGCACAAATGTATTGTCGTGGGGAGAATAGCAGTAATATTTCTTGTGCTGGGGAGCAGCTCTGCTCCATGTGGTGGAATGTGGGTGGGTTTCTGCGTTGGGTCAGGTGGGAAGGGGCTGTTGGGGTGGGGAGCAAGGAGCAGCAGGGCTTTCCTTCCTCTGAGCTTTGAGTTCTGCTGAAAAAGATGCTCAGCATCTGGGTGGAAAAAAAAGAAGAGTGATCCCTGAGCTGTTTGGCATGAGGGCTGCACGCTGCTCTGCTCGATCTCTGGCGGTTTCTCCCGTTGCAGTGTGCTCCAGTCCCGTTGCCAAGCAATGCGACGTGCTGGGCTCGGCGCTGTCGGAGGCACGGGAGCAGCCGCTGGGCAAGGGGATGCAGTGAGTTCGTCTGGTGTCTGCAGGCTGGAGGCCAAATCCCTGAGTGATGGAGCAGAGAGGAGCGTGCTGGGGCAGGTCAGGCGCTTTGCAGGCCACTGAGGAGTCATGCAACTTCTCTGCAGGTTTGGATAGAACCCAAGCTGTGTGTGCAGCACTTCAGAAAGGGCGAGCTGTTGGGTCTGCTCCCCTCCTCCTGCTTGGAGATGTCCCTGCAGTTGGGGAACAGTGCTGAGAGTGAGCCAAGCCTGGGAGCTGCACCCAGTGAGATGCTTGGGTTGTAATAAAGCTCTTCATCTCCAACACCAGCACCCCCATGCACAGTGCCCAGGAGCTGTCAGCCTCCCCGCTCCCTCGAGGTCCTATTCGCAAAGGCTGAGGATGTGGGGTGCTGCAGGGTGCTGCTTTCCCCTCGGCCTCAGCACAGCATCCCACACCCACTGCTGCTGGGGTCAAGTGGAGCCCGGCAAGCTCTCCTCCATCCCGTGCAGCTCTCTGTGCCACAGGGCTGTGGTCCCTCTGGCTCAGAGGTTGAACCACATGTCAGAGGGATTGTGGGCTCCAGCAGCAGCCATGGGGGTTCAGGCCCTGGATGAGTGACCCATTCCTTGTGGGAACACTGCTTTTCTGGCAAGTTTTATTTCAGCATATTTTTTTTTTTATAAGCTTTTTTTTTCCCCAGTCAGCTGGAGATGGAGAGGGATAAATCTGTTAGGTTCTCTGAAAGTACAGCTGTCCAACGACTCTTATTGATATATCAGCAACTGCTGGAACACCAGATTTATGACTTCTGGGCTCTGGAAAGTGCCAGCAGAAGGTCTGGGAGCTTTGGGAGAAAAATTACCTTAAAGGGAAACATTGGTGCCGTTGGTAAAACCCACTCTTATTGGCAGCAGAGGAAATGAGAGCAGACAGGGCTGCTCCTGCCGTGCAAGTGCCTCTGTGTCATTAATATTTTCCTCCTCTTGTGCTGGTCCTCTCTGAACTGCTGAATGGCAGAAGGGAAGGCAACTAAAGTCACCTCCACTGTTCACTGGAGCCTTCTCCAAATAAATCCTGATTTCCAGTGTTTTTAAAGGATCCATGGAGGAAGGAGCTGCTCAGCTGTTCTCGAGCGATGGATTTTTATGAATCCAGGAGGCTGGAAAAGGATGATGAGCAGGTGGGACAGGAGTGTGTTTGCTGAGGGAACTGGGCAGTGGGATGGTCAGAATGATTCTCAGAGCTGAGAGGTGGATCTGGTAGCAAAGAGCCTGGTGTTTATGGGTTGTTATTAATGGTATTTATATGTAGTCCCCCACTTCTCCTGGGGAGCTTTGGGGAGGTAACGAAGCTGTCTTTAAGGTTGCAAAGCCAAACCTTTGCCAGAAGTGCAGCCACCCGGCTTGGAGCAGGCCCTCCCTCTCCTCCTGCCCTTTCCCTGCAGGTGAGAAGTCCCATTTTGGGAGGTGCCAAGGGGGAAAGGATGGCTGTGGGTGCAGGCTGTGCCGGCAGCGAGGACAGGGCCTGGCAGCCTGCCCACTGCGCAGCGCTTCCCGGCAGCACGGCCTGCATGGGGAGAGCTTCGATAAGGCTTTGCAATAACACTGCCAGCCAGCTTTTAATATCCTCAGAGATGTTAACTCCAGAAAAGTGCTATTTTAGGTATTAATATATTTTTTTAATAAAATATTTTGTGTAGTACAGATCGCTGCCTGAATACAGGAGTGTCTGCGGAGGTTCCTCGGCTGAAATGCTTGACAGCTTGTGCTCATAAGGGGGGGGACCCCCATCCTCATGCCCTGGGCAGTGGTAAAGGGTTTGGAGCTCTGTGTACCACGTGTAGCTGAATTTTAGTGCTGATGCAGACGGATGAACCAACAGCTCTCTTTGCTACCCCATGGATGTCACCTTATACCACTGCACCCGTGTCTCTCCTGCACCTGTGTCCCTCCTGCACCCAGCAACACCAGGGGACTTATTTCTCACATGAATGTGGGCTTATCAATACATACTGATAAATAGCTGGGGCTTCTTTTTTCTAAAGTAGAGGCTGTGGGTTGCAGTGTTGCCTACCCTTATATCCCCCATGAGCCAATACAGGATTTTCCACCAGGAATTGTGACCCACTGGTTGAAATGGTTTCTGAGCTGCCAGAAGAGCTGGTATCTGTCTTGGTGAGATGGAGAACTGCTGTAGGTGCAATCCCTCAAACAAAAGGTTTTCCTGTTACCTTCCTCCTCAGCCCTGCCATTTCTGGTCTGAGATCAGGCCATCACAAAAACCTGGGAGCTGGGAAAATGCCTCTCTCACTTCACCCAGAGCAGCTGGCAGGGGAGTTATTTTCTACACCGGTGTAAGAAGGGGAAGTACTTGCATAATTGTGTGGAAAAGTGGAAATGACCCACCAGTTTGGGGAGTTTTGTCTGGGAAAATGATGCTCCAGCTCTTATGGAAATTGTGGAGAGTGGAATGCAGCAGGATTAGGGCCAGAATTCAGAGGAGGGAAGGAGGAAAATAAGTGGCCTTGAAATGGGGCAACAGTCCTCTTGAAGAGGAGCGACCCTTTCCTTTTAAGCCTTGGGGGTTTAGGAGTAATACAGTTCTGGGCAGAGTGCTGATAGGGGTGAGTGTCTCCTGGATGGCTGATCAGCTAATAAAGCTGTTTCTTCATGTAATTGCTGTGGGGTGTTTCATTTGACATGCTCAGTGTTTATTTAGTGTTTTCCTCCAGCACCCGAAACGTGGCTTGGAGGAGGCCAACTCCCTCTCCTGCATTACTCAAATGTGGATGCTCTTATCACAGAGCCAGTCCCTTCCATCTGCAGCTGAGCAGGAACCAGCCTCATATCCAGCCCTCAGCATGTTACTCCCCTGTGGTCTTTGCAACAGGGGTGGTGTGGTCCCTCTCAGGCTGGGAGGGAAGTGCTGGTGGTGCTCAGGTGCTGGCGCCACCGGAGTTTGTGCAGCTGAGTTATAAATCATCTGGAAAAAGTAAAAGCACATCATGTTTGAGAGGAAGAGCAAACAGCGGGGGGGGAGCTGCAGGTAGAGCTCCTTTTGGAGAGGGAGGATGTGCTCAGCAAGTCAGCATTTATTCATGTTTTATTTGGATCCATCTGGCACCCTCTTTGGTGTTGTGAGCGTTGTGAATAACTGTCTGTCTCCTCTCCCCGATCTCTTCCGTAGTGGTTTCTAGTGACAGTGAGAGTGACTCTGAGTTCAGTTCCTCCAGCCTGGATGACAAGCCTTTACCTGCGGGGTCAAAAGGATTGCAAGGCAGAAAGCACCGAGCAGGACTGGGTGAGGAGTTGCTTCTCCTTATGGCTGGAGGGTGGGAAGTGTCAAGACCTTGAATGTTTGGCTCTTGGTGCTGTGGGTTTTGGCTCAGCTGCATGCCTGCCCTGTGGTGGTGCAGCTGAGGGGATCTGGTGAGGATCTCCTTTCTCACTGGAATAGCACCAGCATGTCAAACTGGTGGTGGGTCACTCCACTCCTGCAGCTTTTCAGGGTCTGCCCTTGGAGCTGGTTGCAGCTCCCAGCTGCCTGTCAGCGTTTCTCCAGCCAGCTCCTTGCTCCTGACTCATAGCACTGGAATCCCTGGTGCCGTTTGAGGAGCAGAGGACCGGAACTGGGATTTGACCCTGCCCCAGAGGGTGCTTGGCTGGGAGTGGGCTTGCTGTAGCTCTCTTAGGACCTGGCCCAGCATCTGCACCTGCATCTCCCTCCCTCAGCAGCATCTCTGTTGTGTCCCTGCAGCGCCCATCGGGGAACCCAGCTCCCACTCCCCTGCCCTCTCAGGGAGCCGCAGCAGCCTGGGCAGTGAGCAGGGGGCTGCCCTCAGTGCCACAGAGAGCGGCCAGAGTGACCAGCCGACAGACGGACGTGACAGCGACGTTGGTGGCAGAGTCCCTGGTAAGTTGAAACTCCCATCTGGGCAGATCCATGCTTTTTGGGGCCGACTTCTCTCAAAACACAGCTTTCTCAGAGGCACACCTGGCAGAGCTGCAGCCCGGGATCACCTTTCCCTGCTGCTTTTCTCCTGGCAGATGCTGTCACAGCATTACAGCTCACTCCTTCCCTCTTCCCCGCATGCAGAATCTATACTGCAACATGAGTAATCAGCTGGGGTGGGAGCTGCCTACACCCACCTCCGAGAGCAGCCAGAGCCTGGACCTGTCCCCCCGCGAAGGCCCTGAGCTTGTGTCTGCCCTGCAGCCCAGACCGAGCTGTTACTGGAGTGAAGCAGAAGTCCAACAGCTTTATGAGACCAGAAAAAACTATTCCTAATGCTGGATGGCTCTTAAAGCCAAGCATGGCTCTTCTCAGAACTCTGCAGTGCAAAAAAAGACAACGCTTTTCCCCCCTCCCCAACAACCTTGGAACAATTAAGTGACTGTGAGAGCAGAGGCTGCTATCACATCTGATCTGGAGCAGCTGAAAGAGATGCAAATGTGTTCTCTCTCTGCAGTTCCCGCTAATCTATTCAATAACCCCTTAAGTTATCGTTTAGCGCCGCTCCCTCCAGAGCGTTCCTGCCACCCTGTGAACCCCCACTCCTTTTGTGCCTCAGCCTGTTTTGTGCTGCACATGCTGAGGCGTAAATTGGATTAGAGAGAGCAGGTTTATCCTTTAGTAGAGTCACAGTCCCCCTCCCTGTCCCCCTCCCCACGCTTCCCGCCAGAAATAGCTGGCATAAAATTGTTTCTCTGCTCTTCCCTCCCTCCCTCCCCAAATTTCAGAGGGTTTCAGTTTTCTTTAATTCTAGTTTTTGCTAAGCAAATCAGGCAGGTGATACTTCTGCTCTGTCCATCTCCTCTCTGGGTTATGCATGGTGCTGCCCAGGGCAGGGTTTATTGTAAGCCCACATCGACTGAGAGATGGCTGATGCCTGTTCCCTGTTGGCTCAGCAGCAGATGAGCTGGTTGTTCTGTGGGATTGAAGCGGGTGCTGGATAGTGGGTGTGACTCCTTGGGTGCTGGTGCTACATGGCCGTTTTGAAGTCTGGATGGGTGCACACCCATCCAGTGTGTTTGTACAGCGCTGTGCCCTTTGGAGCTTTCCTGCCACTGACTGCTCCCTGGCCATGACAGTGCAAACAGGCAGGAAAAGGTTTTTTCCTGCTGAAAAACTCATATGCAAAGCTGGGTGCAAGGGGTCAACACCTTCCAGGGAGATTCCTCCTTGCTAGGCAGGTGAGAGCTAAAACTAACAGGCATGGACATGAAGATGTCCATTTGAAAAATGGAAAGTGTTAGTAATCTCATGAGCCCAGTTCAAATAGTCCCTGCAAGGAGGGGAAGCTGCAAGCTGAGCATGGCATGGGAGGCACGTGATGTGCCCAGACTGTTTGCCACAGCTGTATGCTCTGCCATCTTCATCTCTTGGAGGTGCAGAGCAGAGGGGGACAGTGACTTGATTTTTCCCTCCGATGTAATCGAGATGTGGCCTCGCCTCTGCGCAGCGAGCGAGCAGCAGGGGTGAGCATCAGTGGTGTTCGTTTACTCTGAGAGCACTTAACGTGCCCGGCTGGAGAGATGCCGCCGCGCTGCGACCTGCGCAGTGAACTCTGGGCAGTGACGATCCGTTAGGGCTGCGTTCAGCAATCAGCATCGCGTGCTGGTACGACTCGCATCGCCCCGTGTTCTGCGCAGCTCCGCAGCGGGGGGCTCGAGCAGCTCGGACATGCAGGAGGCTGAACATCCCTGAGTGAAAACAGAAGCACAAACCCAGCCCTGGGGTCATTCCCCTTGGAAGCATCCCGATCTGGGACGCTGGAGTTCTGGGGCGTGCAACAGCTGGAGCCTCAGGGCGAGTGGCACCCCCTCTCTCCTCCTCTGTCTGTCTGGGAGGGGCTTTCCACCATGGATGTCACCACTTTGCCAAAAAGCAGAGGCTGCTCCTGCTGTTCGTTCTCTTTAAAGAGCGGTGGAGGTGATGGACGAGTGCTGGATGTCCAGACTGGCAAAGCCTCTGTGCCTCATCTCCCTGATGTCCCTGTGGGACAGTCCCTGTGCTCTGCTTCTACCTGAAAGCGGAGTAAGGGGCAAACATCCTCACCTGTTTGCACTGCTGACCCAGGACATGAAAGGAAGAGCTTGCTAGAGCTTTTCCAAAAGCCTCTGAAGCTTTGTAATGCGGTGTCAGGAGCAATTTTGGCTTCATATTAGCACCTCAGGTGTTGTTCTACCAGTGACTTTCTCTTCAGTTCTTTTTCTCACCTCTGCTCTAATTCCGCTCTCAAGTGTGACTTTACAGAACATTTTAGCATCCTTAAATCCCAGGCCAGGGCCAGGGCCGGGAATTAGGGAGCAGTACTGGAAATGCAGCTGCTCTCATAGCCCTTTGCTCTTTAAGCCTGAGGGCCAAGATGACAGCATGGTCGTGTGGCCAAGGGAAAACAAGGAGCTATTAAGAAGAGTTTGCAGGTTTCCAGTGTGTTGCTCCAGCTCCGGCTGGGGTTTGGTGAGGCAGATAATGAAGCCTGGGGTTTGTCATAAAATGACTCATTGTCAGAGCTGTGTTGGGATTTAGGCAACCTCAGCCCATGAGCCAAAGTTGCAGAAGAGACTGGTGAGTTGAGAGGCTGCCAATTTGATTTTATTTTATTTTACCACCTGCTTTCAAACCCTTTCAAAAAGCAGCGTTTTCGGAGGGGCTGGTGTTTCTTCTTCTTCTGAAACTCTGGTTCCTGGAGGTGCCTGCTCTGACATGACAGCTGTTAAGAGGAAGGTTTTCCTGGAGGATGCTTTATCCTAAGGGGAATGAAATGTGCACTCAGGAAAAGCAGCACAATCCATCTTTTTCCCCTTATTTGCCCCCAGCTAGGCAGGTGACTCACTTCGTTCGGGCCATACTGATTCGTTAAGAGGTGTCTCTGTTAAAAAAGAGCAGAACCCTCCCTGTTGTTAATTATGACATTTTTATTAAAGAAAGGGGATATTAAGCAGAACTAAAAAAAAAAAAATCATCAATATCTTACAGTGGTTTTCATTAGCCCGTTGAGAGCTTTTAATGGCAATAACATCTTTGAGCTTGGACCTGGCTGCTGCAGGGGGTAAATGAAGAGCAAAAGGCATTTCTCCTCAGAGCAGTAGCAAGTCCTGCTTTGATGGGTCCTGGTTAATGCGATGCTCAGTGTCTTCAGAGGAACAGATCCATGATCTTTGGTGTTCCATGGGTGACCTGGGCAGCTTGCAGGTAGGAACTGGTGTGTGAGCTTGGCATGGGGCTGCGGGGCTGGGGAAGGCTCTTAATTTGTGCTTCGAAGAGGAGGTTTGAGGAACAGCCACAAGATAAGCTAATGAATGAGTAGCATACGTCTGAGTGCAAGCACGAGTCTTCCCATCTCTGCTTGTTTGCCAACGAGTTGTCTAAATCATTAATACTTAAAGAGCGGTGCAACAGCTGGCAGTTAAACAGAGCCACGTTAAACGGTGGCGTTGCCGAGTCTGGGAGCCAAGGCAGCGATGGCAGCACCTGGGGAGGGTAGAAGAGATGTTGTGGCTTGCAATCAAAGGGCTAGATCTGCTGGAAGGACCTCAGGAGGTCAGCAGGTCCAGCCTGACCATAGCCCAGGGTGCTGAAGCTGCAGCTCCTGACTTGCTGGGAGAGGCTGAGCAGAGCTGAGAAAGGGCCTGGAGCTGAGAGGTGGGCAGGGAGTGCTGCTTCCAGCTCTCCTCATTTGGGGAGATTTATGCCCTGTCTTTCAGGAGTTGATTGGATTTAGAAATGAGGTGGTGTCACTCTCTCTGTGGCTCAGTGGTTCCGTGGCTGGGGTAGGCACCAACTTTTGCTCATAAATATGCAAGCTGTTAATACAGGAGACAGGCAGAGCCTTTCTGCATTATTTTCATGGCAGGAAATTCTCAGGGCATCTTTGAAGTTAAAGCATTAGCATCTCTTGGTTGGGTTTTTCTCCCTCCCTTCTGTTTCTCAGTTGTCTGGTTGGCTCCCTCGGGGGCGGTGAGGAGGTAACATTTTGCTTCAGTGGGTCTAACTGCTCCATTCCACAGAGGGGAAAAAAATGGTCCTAACAGTAATTAGGCTTGGAATGGGAAAGTAATTTCTTTAATGACTTTCTTCATGCCAGCCTTTGGGGAGGTGACTTGTTTTCCTGCGCTCGGTGAGAAAGTGGTTTAGATGTTTTCCAACAGCTCCTTCCCTCGCCTGTGGGAGCCAAAGCCCAGTGGTGTCTGCCAGGGCTGGTGTTGCAGTGGGGAAGAATAGGTGGGGGATGCTGTGCTTGTAACCCCTGCTCTTCCTCCCTCTGCCTTCGGTGCCTGCACTGAGGGTGCAGGATAGGAAGGAATGGGGGAAGCAGAGAGGGAGGAGACCCCCTCACCCACACCCAACCTCCCCCCTCCAAACCTCTTGCACTAGCTGCCTCACTGATTTTTAGACACCACTGTTTGCCCCTCTTTGCTCAAAGCTTGCTGCCACAGGGTTGAGTTTTCCTGCTGCCAAGGAGGACAAGTTGTCCCTCTTCCACCAAGTGGAAAAACAAATGGAATTGTGCCTTCAAGGCTGGGAAGCTTTGACCCATCTCTGGCTCTTCACGTTGCTGCTGCAGAGCCCCGAAATGCCCTGCTGTGTTTATAAATGAAACATGGAGTTGGGTAGTGGCAGGGTTAGGAAATGGTTCAGGGTTTGTGCTCTGGATACAATGTGTTTGTAAAGAGGAACCCCAGGAGAAGCCTGTGTCCCCTTCCATGGGTTAAGGAATTAAAATTTCTTCGTCCTCACGTGGTAGAACTAAGATGTTTTGAGCTCTTTTGAGTCCCCCTTGAAGTGAGGTGAATAAAGGCAGGAGTACCTAAAAAATAAATTACTTTTACTATTTCTGTAAGTCTTTATGGAGTTTTAAATTGAAGACTTTTGCCTTGAAAATAGAGGAATGACAAAGACTCGTTCTCTTGCCTCTTTCACTCAATATGTCTGGAAACAAGACTGCTGCTGGAGATGAAACTCCTATTTTTGTGCCTTCTTTCACATCGCAGGGGGCTGAGCTTTGGTCTTTGATCAAACAGCCTGTCTGGCCTCCTGCCCCCACGTCCTAAGACTTATTCTCTGCCCTTTGCAATACGTTTACTCCTCATGCTCCCAGCTTTCTATTAGGCCTTTAGCACAAAGCGCTGAGGGTGATAACTGATGGAATCTTTCAAAACAAAGCACGAAGGGAAGAGCATGGGAAGGCAGTAATATAGAAGTTAAAAGTCTGGATTTTGGAGTCTTTGTAAACATATTCAGAGGTTTTATGGCTCGGGAGGCTGGCTTTCAACTGGGACCAGTGAGAGGAACTTGGAGGACTCTCCATGCCTTGAATGGCAGTGACTGGAAACGTGTACTGTCCTTTCTCTGGGAGTCAGCATAACTTCAATGTTGGCATTGACCCACTGCTGCTGTAGAGCTCCCCGCATCACCAGCCTCATGTTTCACCCCGTGTGCTGGAACCAGCATGTCCCAGCAGCCCCCAACTTTCATCAGGGGCTGTTGCAGTGATGAGCTCTGGTTTGTTTAGCTCATCATTAGTGTACCCACTGCAGCAGATCAGTGTTCACCTGCACCCATCCGCACCCATGCAGGGGCTGCGTTCTACCACGGCTCCTGCCCACAGCCCAGGCCTGTGGAGGGCAGGAGGGTCACATGGAGGACCTGCTCTGCAGCACGTGGATGCTGCCACCTGGTTTGGAAACCTCTGAGAGCTGAGGCTTGTTGTCTGACTTGGCCTTATGAGGGAAGCATGCACCAGTTCTAGCAGTACAACTCCTCCCTCCTCCTTTCCACCTTTCTTTCTCCCATCTTCTCTTTCTTTAATAAAGTTTAATGGGCCCTGACTGCTGACAGAGTGTGGAGTAATGATGCAGAGATGTTCTCTTCATTATTATTTTTAGGAAGCTCTTAAAATGGCACTGAGCATGTAAAAGCAACGTAAAATAACTTTGTCAGGTCTCTCCCCATCACTTCTTTCCAAACAAAACTTTTGTCTCTGTATATTTTGAAGGCAAACGGTGTGTCCACACCAGGAAGCGATGCTGAGAAAGGAGAAAATGGAGCTTCTTTGCCTGGATCCAGTGTTCTCCCACTGTAAAGCTCACTGCAGACAACAACTGCTGCTGGTGGTGACTTAATGATGCTCAGGCATTAGCAACAGCGGCACCTGGGAAAGCACCTGCCTGTCCACCCTGCCTCATGGACCTGGTTTATGGTTTGGTTTCCCCTCGTGCTGACATGAGCTTTGGGGTGCTGTGTGGTGCTGCCGTGGGGTCCAGATCTGTGTTTGTTGAAAGTGCTCACTGGAGCCTTGAAAACATGTGCTGCCTTTGCTGCTCCTGGCTTGCCAAGCCCAGCCCCAGGCTCAGCTCCAGGCTTTGCAGTCCTGGCTTAGCAGTCTGCAGGAGAAAGGGAAGTTCACCCCTAAGTCCCTGAAGTGGGGTGTGAGGAGACCACAGCTGCTTCTCAAGCCCAGGGCTGAATTTTTCTGTGAACCCTGAGGGTGACACTGGGGCTCTGATTTGCACTTGGCTCCTGTGGGCCCAGGGTGTCACCGCTTGTGTTTCTTGTCATCGTTGTGATTTGGGTCGCTGCAGGTTTGGTGGGGGCATCCTCATTTGCTCACTTCTGCTGAGGTCTGGCTCTGTGGCTCTCTGCTGAGGGAGACACTTGGGTAAGTAAAGAAACACCTAAAGAAGTTTGCTGTGAATTTCAGGCCTCCTGTGTGTCTGTGGTGAGGGTCATTCCCTGGCACTGGGGCCACGGGCAGCGTGTGTGCTGCAGCTCCCGGTGGGACAATGTGTGGCCCAGCTGGCTGCCTTTTCCTACCCAAATCAGATAAAAGCTTTCAAATGACTTTATCTCATTCAGCTCTGCACATTCTCCTCCCACATGCACACCTTGTCAGCTCTTGCATGAACAGGGAACCTTTGTTTTGCCTTTTTTTTCCCCTCTTCCCTGCAAGTCTTGAGCATCTGGCTGCCGGTGATGGTGTCATCGTGAGTCAGGCTGTGGAAAGCTGCATGCCCTGCTCCTGCTTATTCTCCAGGATGGACAATTTCCCTCCGAGGCCTGACAGATGAGAAGAAATCAAATTACCTGACATTGCTAGAGCAATTAGATCTTTGAAGGCCTGAGCAAAACCCACGCTAGGCAAGTAGGAGTCTGTGGATTTTTACTAAATGCTTTGGATCCAACCCATCTTTTGCTGAAGAAAGAAAGTATTCCAAAAAATTCCCTCTGAAATCACGGAGTTAAAGGCAATTTGTGCCTGTTAATGTCAGCCTTTTCCCTTGGTTATTACTCTTCTGTTCTGTTCTCCTTTGCTGCTGGGCGCTTTGTGCACATGTAGTATATGCTCTTACAAATGACTGCAGTATGAAGATAAATGAGTTTGGGTGCTGGAACACTCCTAACAGGAGATCGGAAATCAATCCTGGACTTTCTTTCTAAATGGACATGGGCCAACAGAGGACTGTTCCCTCACTGCCGTTCCGGCTGATGCACTGTGGCAGGTTGCTTGGCAAATCCTTCCAGCTCTTCCTCCGTGATCTGTTTCTGCCCTTTTAAAAGTGAAAACAAAACCTTTGGCTGAAGTGAGCTTTGAGATGGCAGAAAGAGAAACCATCATATGTGGGCTTCACAATTTTGGTGTTGAGGAGAGCAAGGGATGAGGTTGTTCTCCACCGAGGGATGCTTTGTGTTGTGGTCATTGAGACTCGACCAGCTGCATCTCTGGAAGGGATAATGCCAAAGTTATGAGCTGTTACTAAATAAGTAAACCCAAAAGTTACCTTTCACTGCAATGCTGGTATGAAAGTCATGTTGTTTCTTCTGAGAGCTGTAGGCTCTTCGATTTCAGAAGTGCTGTGCCACCAAAAAAGTCCTGTCTTGCCTTGGAGCTTTCGACAGTCCTGCTGCAGCTGTCTTGCTTGCGCTCTCCTCACCGCAGTGCCTCAGCCAGCCTGGCCTTCTTTAGAAGAAGCAGAAGGAAAAAGGACACTTAAAAATCGTCTGTGTTTTATTTAAACATGTTACTTTCTCATTAAAACTCTACACTGAGGTTTTTAAAGCTGAGTGTGGCATTTCTAACTCTTCTTGTGTTTCTTGGGCAGTGCAGGCAGGTCAGTTGTGTTTTCACGCCCACCCTCATGTCTTGGGGCTGTTTAACAAACTGTGGTAAGTTTGATTTGATTTTTTTAACTGAGGGTCGGTTTGATAAAACACCCTCAGAGATACATTTGGGACTGCTTTTGTACCAGTGAGCCTGGAAACCTTTCTTTCTTACCTCTGCATTTTACCTCATTGGAGTAATTCCACTTGAGTTTGAACCAGAAGCGTTTGGTCATCTATGGAAAGACTCCTCATGGGGTCAAGGGAAGGAATCTAGCCCAGGAGAATGTGATCTCCCCAGTATGAATGTGATAGAGGAATATCTACAGCTCCATGCATATATTTTCTATTAAAGACAACTTCATTGTGTCTCTCTTGGTTGTATTTTGTGGCTTTGTTTGGAATATTACCCCAAACCTGTACCAGCCTTAAGCCTTTTTCATTGGCTTAAGGTGGGGAGGAAGGGTTTGATGAATTGCTCAGCCTGCTCTGGTCGTTTGGATTTCTTTTATTATTTTGTTGCTCTCGTTTCCATCCCTTACAACTTTTATGTAGTGTTTTACTACTGGAAACAATAAAGCTTTGTCTCTAACCACTGCTTGCCATCCTTGAAACAGTAGAGAGTATTTGTTCCGGTCCCAGGTTGAGGATACTCTGCAAATCCTTGGGCAATGAAAGGAAACGATCCAGCCAGTGGAATGGGGATTCACGTGGCTGGAGTGTGATGGAGTTCTGCACTTGAACATTGTCGTCTTGCCCCTCTTTGGTGCCTTGTGTGGGTGCTGGTGGGGGGCACAGCTCTGCTCCCCAACCCCACGTGGAAGGTTTTTCCGTGTTGTAACCACTAAGCATAAAGCAGCTCTGACTGTCATTCTGTCAAGCGCTGTCCCTGCAGCCCCCCCAAGGTTTGTCACTCCAGCCTGACAGTCGGGGTCCCTTCAGCTGTGCCTACAGAGAAGCAGCTCCACATTGTTCTCCGGGCGCATGCGGCCCTGGCTGCCCTGCGCTCCCTTCCACTCAGCATTCAGCTTCAAGGTTTCAGATGGCTTTTTAATCTCTTTTTGCTTTTCCCATTTTAAAAGCTCCTCAGTAATTGCTTGTTGGGATTGTTTTGCTGGGGAGCTGCCATTAGTCCAAGGATGGAGCATGTCAAGGACTAACCACCTCACGTTGTTCCTTCCCCTCTCTGCTTGCCATGACAACAACCGGTATATGGGAAAGTCGACTGTGGGATCTTTCCCAGTTAAAACCACTGGCCCTGAATTGCCGAGTTTCCGTGTTTGCTTTTTATGGCTGGAGTTTGGGGGGAAGGTAGGTGCTGCCTCTGTGGGACCCTTGTGTAGTAGTTCAACGGAGCTGAAACAAATGGGCTACCCGATGGGGTTTAGACAACGTGTTTCTGGACCTTGCTGGAATCAGACAGTGAAAGCCCTGGACCGTGGGCTGGAATGCTTGAGCAGTGACACAAAATGGCAGGTAACCTCTGCAGAGAGCTGAAGTTTACATGTAAAATAAAACAGTAAAGCGATTTCTCTTCCCTCCTCTTCCCCATCCCTCCCAGATGATGTTTTATTCCAGGGAAGGAGGCTGGTAGCAGCGATGTCTCACCAGCCCACCGCTTGCGTTTCTTCCTGACGCCATTCCCATCGCTTTGTTCCTCTCTGGGATGGAGACTGCTCTTCAGTCACTGCCGCCTTCTTTCCACAGGTGGGTGTCTTGGAAGGATCCTTCAGGGAAGATTTTTTTGAAGAGCCTGATGCTGCAGCGAAATAATGAGACTTTGAGCAGGCAGGAGATGGTGGGTGACAGGTAAGCCTCTCCTGGAAAACATTTATCTTGAGCTGCTCATTCAGATTCCTTCCTGGCCGTTGCCTCTCATCAGCAGTACATTCAGGTAGCACTAGAAATGCCTGTGATGCTCGAGAGCCATGAGATGAGCATCTTGTAGCTCCATGGCAGTGCGGAGTGGGGAATACGATGCGGGCTGCCTGGCAGTGACGTGTGGCTGCGCACACAGGCAGCCACCACATCCTCCTACACCCCTGCCCTGCCCCTTTCTCCCTACAGGAATCTTTCCTCTTGTTATCCTCGTTATCTTCATAACAAAATGTGAAAGGAGCCAGCCCAGCCCTGTGGCTGGTGTACCACGCTGCTGCTGGCCTGTGCCTCGCAGTCCCCGGAGATGCCTGTGCTGCACCCAAGGGTGCTGCTCTGATAGTGCCTGGGAGCTGCACCTTTGAGGGAGGATTTCCAATCCCATTGAGACAGAGGGCTGTAGACCTTCACCTCCATGCTCCGCAGAGGTGCTGTGGGTTGGTTTGAGGGCATCCCCCTTCCAAAAAAGTGTCTTTTTCCTTCCACTGATTCCTGTCTGGCACTGGAAGCTGTTTGTAAGATCTTGGAGGGATTGTTCCTCCTGTTTTCCCTCTCAGGAATCAGTGGCTCTACAAGATGTATTTGTATTTTGCCAAGACAGATGGATTATGGTTTTAAAGTATTTTCATTGTGGACTGTATCAGTTTAACAGCAACTATTAGGCTCTGAGCCCCACCCTCAGCCGCAGGTGCTTCCCAGTTCCTCTGCAGTTAACCCACTGCAGCAAACAGGCGTCGCTGCCTGCCTTTCTCATCAGCTTTCCTGCCAGCCTAATCAGGGTAAGCGGTTCTTATCTGGGGCCTGGGACTTGCTGCTGCCTTACGGGGGCCATCTGGTCGGGGGTGCTGGCAGACATCTTCCCCCTCATAAGCCTGACTTCTGCTTTCAGAGGGAGCTCTGAGGAATTACACAGGACTCTGGATGCTTTGTATTATTTGCAGTTACACACCACCCCTCCAGCTGTCCTGTCCCGCTCGGGCAGAGCAACCCCTCGTGTGTGGGAGCTGTGCTGGAGCAAGCTGGGTTTGGTTCTTGGGGCCAGATTTGGGAGCTGGGTAGAGAGATCACATCTCTCAGACCGGTCCTTGCTTTGCAAGGCTGTGCTGCTTTGTAGTGAAACCCCACACAACATCCCCCAGCCCAGCTGCCAGCTCTGCACTGGATATTTCCAAGGCTGCTTGACCCCTCAAAGAGTCCCCAAAGTGCTGCGTACCCAGCCCCTGGATGGGGAGAGCAGCTGGATCACTGAGAGCATCTGAACCCAGCATTATTTATTTCTCTGCTGGTGAAACCAAGCTCGAGAGACCAAGAAAATCTCAGTGAACAGCTGAGCCCTGCTGCGGGAAAGCAGGGGGCAGGATCTGGGCCCTGGGTGAGCAATCGTCAAGCCGCTGACAGGACAGGCCTTCATCTTCAAATGACACCCAGACAAAATTAAACTCCTCCAAGCAATCACGCCATGGCCATTAAAACGCTGCCTTGGAGGACAGAAAAATAAACTGAGAGATGCAAATTAGGGATATAAATCTTTCTGGCTGTGGCTGGGGAGGTACCTGTTTAATTAGCATCATTGAGCAGCCGTGATGTAGTGCTAAGTAGGAAATTTGCCAAATTTTCCCTGTTTTGATAGCAGGTGACTCGTGTTCTGTTTGAATTTCCACCTTGTGATTGTTTTTTCTCTACTTGCCAGAGTTGCTGTGTTGGTGGTGGCATGAGGAATTAGCTGCTGTCACCTGGCCTAATCGGATGCCGCTGCACTGGGGAGGAGCTGCCCGTGCTGTCCTGCCTGAGCCTGCTGCAGTCATGGACATCTTTGTGTCTGAGGCCTAAGGGATTGGAAAGCTATTTCAAGAAAGTATTGTCTAGTGGAGTTCATGTATTTAATCATGGGTTTTTTGGTTCCTGTCTTCCTGGAGCACAGAGGTCGCTTGCTACGTGGAAATTTTCAGAGAAGGGCTGTCCTCCCTGCTGCGTTGGGGAAAGGCTGGGGAGGAGGACAAGCGTTGATCCCTGCAGAGGACTTGGCCATGGGGCTAGGATCCAAACCCAGCCCATCTCCAAGGGGTTGCAGGTGAGGGCTGCAGGGTGCCTGTGTTTCTCTGCGCTGTTTGCAGCGCTCCTCAGTGAGCAGGGATCCCCAGTGTGAGGTGCTGAGCCTGCACAGAGCCACACGTGTCCTGTGTAAGGGATGATCTTCAGGGCACAGAGGAGCCTTCATCCTCGTGTCCCCTCTTGCACAGCGCTGCCGTGGGCTATTTGTGTGATGAGTAAGAATATCTCTGAGAGGATTTGGGTTAGGGAGTTACTGAGCCTGTGCTTATATATATATATCACCCCCGTATATTCCAGCGCGCCGATGCTAATTGGTACCAGTGTCACATCAATCCTTTTAAGGCAGATAATGTCGGTGAGTTAGTGGGTGCTTGGCCTGCACCTGCCTGGGAATGATGGGTGAGCCATCCAGAGGTGCTGCCATCTCCCAGGCGTTGCCTCACTGGGTTTGTGTCCTGCCAGCATTCCTCCTGGCAGCCCCTGTGTCACGCTGTTCGGCAGATCGTTGTTACTGACCTGTCACCGTGGGAGATGGTGGGATTAGGATGATGGAGTGGTTGGAGAGGATAAACAATAACAATGCTACATCGGCGCAGCCCAAACAATGCTTTTTCTCTTTCATGTTTTCTTTCTCTCTTGGTTTGCTATTCAAGTGTAACAAGATCAGCTGGATAATTTGTGTATTCATACAAAACATCATTTTCCCTCCTGTGCTTTACCAGCTGCACTGCAGTCAGAGAGGCAAATAGGCACTTTCCTTTGCATGGTTATGAATGGGTGCATCTGTTCCTCGAAGATAGGGAAAGGAGGGTGAAGGGACTGGGAAGGAAGGGAAGGAATCAGATGCAGCCCGTTTCAGTATGGGAGTCGGGTTTTTGCAGCATGGGCTCGGTGCTGTGATGATGCATTTAGGAGATGGGTGAGACACCAGTGGGTGGGAAAGGCAGGGAAAGAGGTTTTGTTCAATGTGGGGAGCAGCCTGTGGAAGCACAGTCATCCTGCACTGGGCAGGGACACCCCAGGAAGCTCAGCCCCACCTCAGTCAGGGTTTGCAAACCACAGAGCTGTGCATGGGGCTGATCCTGCTCCTCTGCTCAGGCTGAGGCCATGAGAGCCTGGCTGCCCGCTCCCAGTGCTGGCTCTGCTCTCGCCGTGCTGCTTTGCCTTGGATCTGCACAGGGCTTGTCTGGGAATAGAAGGGCAAAGGTTGGAGCTGAGCTGGGCTGTGCTTGCTCCTCCCTAGCTGGAAATCACAGCTGCCTGGCTCCCTGGGCTCTTTCCCTTCGTGTGCCAGGTGCTGCATCCCTGGATCTTCTGACTCTGCATCCCACGGGCTCTGCCCTTGCTGGAGGTCCCACATCCCCAGCGAAGGCAGGAGGAGGCGCAGGGCTAGAGGTTATATAGCAGTGCCCCTAATTTATTGGGCTTGCTTTCTTCCTTCCTCCCTCTTTTCTCAGAGAGGCTGACTGGAAGGGGGAGGGAGGAAAAGGGGTTTAATTTTCTCCTGTTATCTGGTGTCTCCAGCTGTGAGCCATGCTGACAGCCCTGGGCTGATCAAACACTTGAGCAGTCTCCATTCAGTGTCCCATCTACGTGGTCATAAATAACGTAAGTGCTCTGCCCAGCCTGAGCCCGCGTCCTGGCAGCAATGCACTGGCACGTTCCCTCCTCCTGTTGCCATCACACCGTGCTCCTGCCTTCATTGCTTGTGACACAGAGTCATTAGGAATTAGCAGTTGGCGTCGGTCTCTAATGACACAATCATGTGCAAGCGTCTTCTTCCTCCAAGCAGGGGTTTTTTTCAGCCAGAAATCCTGGCTCTCCTCATCCCATTGAGAAGGAGTCCCTCTGTACCCTCTGCCAGGCTGTTTCTGTTCCTCCTGTACTTTGAGAGTCCCAATATGGGAACTCAGCACCACTTTGGAGTGAGATACAGTGCACTCTACCTAAAATGAAGAGTAAAAGTTTACCAAAGCTGGTGGGAGCTTCCCAGCTGCCTTTCTGCCAAGCGTCCCAGGGAGGGGATGGAGTCACCGTCCCTTGGGGTGTTTGAGGAAAGGTTGGATGAGGTACTTAGGGACATGGTTTAGTGAGTAATATAGGTGGTAGGGGGATGGTTGGAGTAGATGATTTTGGAGGGCTTTTCCAGCTTTAGTGATTCTGTGATCTGGTTTTGAGAAGTTAAAATGTCTCCGTTTAATAACTTGGGTGATGAAGCAGAGATATGCTCAGTGCTGGGCTTTGGACTGCGAGGCGGGTGGCAGAGGTGGCAGTGGGAGCTGTGCAGGGTGGGGACAGGCACTTCCCTTGCTTTGCAGGGTTGGCCTCTGTGGAGATACACAGAGCCGATCCGGCTGCGAGATGGGATGTCTGGGTGCAGCAAGGCTGAGAGCCGGTCTTGGATTCTCTGGGGCTGAATGGTGGCTTCATGCTGCTTCTTCTCTTTCTAGTTTCTTCAGCCATGGGAAGTGGCCAGAAACCAAATGGATGCAGGTTGGTTTGGGGGAACAGGACCCCTGAAATACCAGCTGGTCTCGCGCAAGGAGTGCTTTTATTTACTTGGCAGCATCATTCCCTGCACCAGCTAAGGCGAGAGAGCCCGCTCCAGCTCGCTGCATCCCAGCAGACTTCCCACCGAGCTGCCTGCAGGATTTGCTGCTCTCGGTGCCGTTGATTAGTTCAGGCGTGTTTAATCCCAGGGGCGCTGTGGGGTTTAGCTCTCCACATCTCGCGGGTCAGCGCTTGCAGATAAGTCGGTGTAATTTCCAAAGCTGAGGCTTGTGGTTACTCCCGAGCCTTGATGGACACGGGCGTTTGGAAGGAGTGTAGTGGGGATTTCTGGGGTGCTGGGGTCAGTGGGTTAGCGTGTGCCTCCTGGTCCCTCCCTACTCGTGATTACGAAGCCTCCGAAGGGGCTTGGTAACTCCTGGAACAGCTCTACGTTAGGAAGGAGCTTTGGGGTGTTTGGTCCAGCTCTGCTGCCTGCACAACACCTCTCACCCCATAATCTCATGGGTGGGCTGCAGAGCTCGGTGCTCAGATCCCACTGCACTGCTTAACGCTGGAGCAGGTTCTGCTGAGGAGCCAGGAGGGGAAACTGCTTATTCCTTACAGCTGTGGGCACCGAATGGTTGCAGTGAGGCTTTGGGGTTGGTTTTTTGCCTTTCTGTGGTTTCAGAATGCATATTTTGATGTTAAGAAATCAGGATTCATGTAATTGAATCTCTCTCCCCTTTCCTGTAAAATCAGGTAATTGAATCAACCATCAGGTGATTTAAAAAAAAGCAGAGAGAAAAGAGTTGGGGTTGGGTTCTCTTTATTGGCCTCTTAAATTCCGAGCTTGGCAGCCTGCTGGGAGTGTTCTACCATGCTCTTGTCACAGCTATGAGTGGGATGGACTTAACTGCCTGTTATCCCAGGAGCTGGGCTCTCAAGAGGTGGCACAAGTCCCTGGGGATAAGGAAGGGGACAGTTGGAGCCTGGGTGACCCTGATACTGAGGCTGGGTTTGGGTGGTTTTTACTCTCTTGACCCCTGCAAGGCGCATGCCAGTGCCAGACAAGGTGTAACCTGTGTGGGTAAGACCCTGAGGAGGAAAAATGTTGGTGTTCTGTTGGCATCTGAGTGTCCCAGGATGGTGCCTGCCAGCAGGAGATGGTCCCTGACGTTGAGCTGCCAGTGGCCATGACTGGTCACTCAGAAAGCTGCTGGGGATGCAGTCAGATGAGCTTCATTGGGATGCAGATGGATGTAAATTCATGTAAACATATGTCTCGGTGCAGGTAGCGGCTCGTGCCCAAATTATGCAAATGTTCTAATCCAATAATGCTAATGTCATGATTATCCAGCAACACGATGTTCATTAATATGGTTCCCTGGCTCTTACACCCATCACTGTCAACATGATTACGCTGAGCAGAGATTTGCAACGTCTCTGGCATGTGGAGCTGGTCTCAGAGAGGGAAAGGGACACCTGGGTCATGGTGGGACTGGGGAGAATCATACATTGGCTGGGCCAGGCCTGGAGGTGCCACATATCCTTGGGGGTCTCCTGTCCCTTCCTGTGCCTGGCCAAGGTACCACCCAGCTGCCACGCTGTCCTCGGGAGGCCCTTCTTCCCAGAGGGGCAGTCGGAGCAGAGTTCACAGCCCCCAAAAGCCTGCAGAGGAGCTAAACTAGCATTTCTTAATATCCATTGCTGTGATCAAAAGAACAGGACTAGCAGGGCCATCTAGTGACTCCTCCGGCTGCTTAATGACCTGGGAGGTGCCCCCCCCTCTTTAGGTGGGTATAGTTTGAATATCTGCATTTGAACCATGCCCCTGTACCTGCCCACCTCTTCCTCCACCCCCCCCTTTCCATGGCTGGTGGTTATCCCTTGCTTTGCAGTTTTGTTTTCCCTTGTTCTCCACAAAGCCTGAGAACACTCAGGCTTCCCCGCGGTGGGATGGAAATTTATCCTGCGCTGCCTTGGGTCGGGTGCCATAAGGTCAGATGGCTGGATGGATGTGAGAGGAGAGGGATCCTGTGGGCTGGCTGGCCTTCCTCAGCGCCGCCAGCAAAGCTGCTGTCTGGGCAGGAGTCTCTTCGTCTCGGCTGTGGCCTCGATTTCTTTGCTGCTAACCCGCAGGTGCCGGTGTAGCCGCTTGCCGGGGCTCTGCGGGGCATCCTCATCACCGGCTGCTCCTGCAGCTTCGTGCCGGCTGGCAGCCACAGAGAGCTGAGAGCTGCCTGCCCTGGGGAAGAGCTCAGCACATCACCCACTGCCTCCCCGGCCAGCAGGATTGCTCCCTCGGGTACCTCTCGCTGGCGCATCCATGGGGGTTCTGCAGCCCCAAAAAAGAGTGGGTTTGGCTCTGTGGTGCAAACATGAGCAGCCTAGGGAAGCTGGGGCTGTTTGTCCCACCTCATCCTGTGACCCTATAGTAGATGGGGATTTGCCCTTCTCCTTGCATGACTCCAGGGCTGCTCATTTTGCTCTTTCATGTTGCTTTTTCATACTGGCACGATACGGGGGGTTGTGGATGTGGGCCA
The DNA here is from genome assembly GCA_020800305.1 of Porphyrio hochstetteri. Lineage (NCBI taxonomy): Eukaryota > Metazoa > Chordata > Aves > Gruiformes > Rallidae > Porphyrio > Porphyrio hochstetteri. The sequence goes on from CM036925.1 coordinate 3,068,120, forward strand.
GGAAAATCCCCTGGCAGCCCCAGCTCACAATTCCCTGGCAGCTCTTGGGGGCTGGCTGAGACACTCATGGTCCAGGGATGGGCAAGACAACTGCCAACCTCACCGACAGCAGTTGGGAGGACCAGCAGCTGGGACAGAGCTCCACCAGCCAGCGCAGGGCTGTGACAGGTACATTTACTGCGCTGAGTATCAGCATGGAACGGGGGCTTTGGTTAGATTGCTTTTGACAGGATGTCCTTAGCCTGATGTGTATGTGGGAGAGGAGCAGCTATAATGGTCTCTTAATGCAGCCAAATTGCTCTTTAATTCTGCAAAACCAAGATGTTATTTCATGAATCCCCGGAGCTTGCTGTGCAGTGTCTTGATGCTGCCGGTTATCCGTGGCCTTTTCCCTCTGTGTGCAGCCAGCTCCGAATTCTCGGAGCGTGGGGTGGGAGCAGTCCTCCCCTTGCCCTCCCTGAAGCTCTGCTGCTTTCTGCCCTCACTTGGCTTCATGTGTGTTAACTCTGGAAGCTAGTGGTGACTCCTGAAATGCCTCCTCCCACCAAAATTCAGAGCAGAAAGTCTATCAATCTCCATGGCAACAGGGCCGGGCCCTAAATGCTGATGTTAACTCTGTTCCTGGACATTCGTGGAGCCTGGGTGTGCGGGATGCAGCGGTGCCCAGCCTGAGTGCAGCTCCCCAGCCTAAGGGTCCTGGGCTGGGCACCACTCGCTGCACATCCCAGCTTCCATAGGGTAAGTTCCTGCTGCAGAATGAACATCGAGCTTTCCTCCTGGCTGCCTGGAAAGTCTTGAGAAGTGATGTTGTCATCCTCCTGCAGCTGGGAGACAGGCAGGGAGGGAAGAGGTAAAAGCAGGGTAAAACTACTAAGACAAGTCAGCTGGATAATCTCAGAGGACGTTGACTCCAGCTCAGAAAGGCACTGAGTGCAGATAAAATTAGCCTAATAAGAGTTGATGCTACACAGAACTCTCCCATCCCTTGAACGAGAGGGATTGGGTCTGCTTCTAGCTACAGGCACACAGCAAAAAGAGCCAGCGTGATGTGCAAAGCTTGCAAAGGCTCTGGAGTTAGGGGGAACCCATGGACCAGCAGGAAAATTAGAGGAAAAAGGTCAGAAAAGAAGAAAAATATCCCTGAGGACTGGCCCTGGACAGCGCTGTGTCCTGAGATGGGATGTCAGTGAGGGTGAAGCAGGATGGTTGGCAGGGGGATGGTGTGTGTGCAGGAGGCACCCAGGACTTGGGGACCTGCTTTGCCCAGGGCTGCCTTGGTCCCTCTTTCCTTCAAGTTTTGCTTGTAGGGAACTCGCAGTGCTTCCCCTCTGTCTGATGGGAAACTCCTGAAAGCAGCCAGACCAGCCCTAAGGACACCTAAGGGCGCGTGGGGTGGGGGGTGCCAAGCACCCTCCCCTTGCGCCCCGTGCAGTTGGATTTTCCTGGAGCTTCGCCTCCTCACTGTGCTCACATCCACCCCTGGCCAGGTCTGTGTGTGCTCCATGTATACTCATGTTCACAGCAAGCCGTTACCTACTCTGGTTGCTTTGCAGGTGAGTAGTGTGGTGGAAACAGGACATCGGGGTGCCCAGCAACGTTCCCTCCCCGAGCAGGAGCGCAGACATTTCACAGGGCTCCCAAACCCAGAGCATTAAAATGACAAAACAAAACACCAACTATTTTGGGATTCACATGGAAATGGCAACATATGCTACGTGCTGAACATCAGCCCCTACCGAAGGTTTAGCTATTCTGGGCCCACCCTGAACAGCACTGAAGAGAGCAGATGCCACCCTACCTCCTCCTGTCCTCCTGGAAGCTCCTTTCAGGTCCATCTGCAGGTACCAACAAGACACCATCCATCCTTGCCACTAGTTGGGTGTTTCCTAAGGTCTCTGGGAACCTTAAGCAATGTTTTTGAGGGAAGAGGCCTCTTTCCTGCTGGGATTTGCCCTTTGCCTGCCTTTCCGAAAGGGTTTGTTTGTGTCTGCGTCGTAATAAAGTGTGGGCTGTATTTTACCACAGCGATTTGTTCGCAGCTAGTAATTGCTGGTTAAATCTGGTCAAATGATGGTTGTTAGCAGGGCCTGTTTGAGCACAGATAACCTCGGATATTACTCTCTCAGCGGAACTGTGAGGGCCAGGGTGCCCTGGGATATCAGCACTGCCGGGGAGCCTTAATCGGCACAGCCTGGAGTAAGCCTCTTAGGATTATTTAGCCAAGTTTCCTCGTTATCATTATGATGATTGCTTTATTTAGCAAATGCAAAGGGTGTTTAACCAGGTAGGGACTGTGATGCACCGGACAGGCTCAGCCAAGCCCTCCCCAGCAATTGAGGGCAGAGATTTTTTGGAGGGAAGGAGGGGGAAGCAGCCTTTTTGCTGGTAGCTGTTCAGCAGGCAGAAGACACAACGCCTTGTGTGAGCCAAGGAGCGAGGCACATGTTGCTTTTCAATTAACCCCCTTCCCACGTGCGCAGCCGTGCTGCAGCTAAGCTCATTTGAAGAAGAAATAAATCTGTTTTGTACCTAGCAGCGGGGTGGGCTGAAGGCAGCGAAGGTCCCGAGTCACCCAAAAGGGATGGAGGGGTCTCCCCAGCTGCTACTCCTGTAGCCAGATAGAGCCGGTGGTATCTGTTGGCACTGTCTCATGCCTCAGGCTGTGGGTACTTGCTGTGGCTTGATGCAGGCTTAAAAATGATGGGGAAAACGAAAAAGCAAGCTGGGGTGGTGCAGGGCAGTGCTGCCACTGTCACCACCTTAGGTGACTGGCAACCACCCCAGTCCCAACCTGTTTGCCCATCAGATGCTGGCAGGATGAACCCCCATGGTTAATAAGGAAGCTGGGCTGCTGCGTGGCTCTGCTCAGGGCATGGGGTCTGTCAGGAGTGCAGGCTTTGTTTGGGATGTGCTTCCATCTCTGCTTCTGCCCCTTGTTCAGGGCACTATTTAATGTCTATGCTGTGCCAGGGCAGGATGTTTTTCTGAGCCTGGGTCACAGTTGGAGTAATGGTTCCTGTGTCCCACATTCCACCTCTCATGATGGGATGCTTTTGGCACACCAGCCCGTGTCCCCCCTCTCTGTTGTACCTCGCAACAAGCTGCACTTGAGAGCAATGTCACACGTGCTGAGCTCAGGACACTGCCATGACTTGCACACACCATGGAGAAGGAACAGAGCTGCTGGCAGGGGCGATGCGCTCATCTCCATCATCCCGCTCCTGCTCTGACGTGGACTCTGTGATGGCCACCTTCACCTTCTCCAGAGGATGTCCTCCCACCCTCCCTCCAGCTGTGGGGTGCCCCGCTGCAGCATGGCTCTGCTCACTGCCAGGCAGAGCTGTTGGTCCCACCGCTCCAAGCAGCCATGTGAATCTGAGCTGTCGCCCCTCTTGCTGGGCTGACAAGGAAGCCAGTGTGTCCCCCCCTTTCAGGGAACCACAGCCAGGTGCGTGGAGACCACGGCGGCTCTGAATCACCCCGGCAGAGCGAGGGATCAAATCAAGTCACATTCCAGGGCATTAGACAGACGGTGGGAATTAAAAGCTTTACCTGGAAACTGGCTTTGTATCCCCAAGCCCTGCTTTTGTGTCCCAGCCCAACTCTCTGGGTTTGTCCCTTATACCTCCTGCGTTGTTGTGCACTGTGTATGCGAGCGCCCGGTGCCTGGTTGTGCAGCTGGCCCTGGCTGCTTTTGGGGAGCCCTCGGTAAATACTGGGCTGAGCAGCCTGGGTGTTACAGCCTCTGTTGCTGTAGGGCCAGGAGGAAACATTCAAGCAGCGTGAGAAGGTAGGGACAGGCAGTTTGTCAAAGCCAAGCTGCTTTGGGACTCATTAAAAGCAAAGGAAAAGCTCCTGCTGCTTTCGGTAGGCTTGGGATCAGAGACCAGAAAGTCCCATCTGGGCTATTAGCAGTTAAGTCTTGTTTTTGTTTCTTTCAATCGATAAGGGCTGGGGACAGGCTTTCCCATGGGGGCCAGTCCTGTCCTGACAGCAGGGAGGTTTGCCTGCTCTGGCTTTGCTTTTCCATTAATCCGATCCCCACCTGTACCCTGCCCTTTGCGTCATCGGTTGCTCTCTGCATCCCTGGGTGAGCTGAGCATCTCCCATTGGTGCTGCTGGGCTTCAATCCCGGCCGTGCGCTGTCAGCAGCACGGGGAAGCTTTTGGGGTGCTGCATGACAAGACAGAGCACCTTAATTCCCAGAGCCAAGATTTTCTGACCTATAAACCAATCCTTGTCTACTTGGGTCTTGTGCTCTTTGAGGAAACATTTGCAATAACGATGCTTTTGTAACAGTAATGATGGCATTAGGCTCTCAAACATAACTTACTTTATTTATTTGCCCTTTTCTTAGGGGGAATCACTGCTATTTGCTGGGCACCAGGCCCAATTTTTTGCTTCCTTCTCTCTGATTCCACATCGAATCCTGGATGCCACACCCAATGCTGGAGCCTGTGTGGATGAGCACAGCCGGGCTGCTCCCAAACCCAGAGGCATCTCCTTGTGCCTGGCCTGATCTTCCCACCCATCGTCCTGCCACTGGCAAGGTTTTCAGCCCCAACCACGTGAACATAAAGCAGGTGAATTCATAGCCTAGGAGTCCATGGGTGTGGGGAGGGGCTTAAACTCTTTTGGGCTGGATCCACCACCGGACCTTGCTGCAAAGCAGCAGTTTGTCTCCTGGCAGAGTGGCACAGATCCCCTCTGCGGCATAGGCAGGAGTCACCTCGGAGCAAAAATACAGCAGAGATAGGAAGGAGTAGCTGAGCCTTCTCCTGAACTCCCGGGTCATTAAGAGCATCCGTGTGCATCACGTCTAGGTACGGAGCGATGACAAGTTTGGATGCTTCAGGAGAGAAATGTTTGCTTCCCAGTGAGAAGTAAATGAGGTTAGTTTGCCTAGTGTCAGGGTGTTGTGAGTCAGGCACGTTCATTAACATTTACCCAAAGCTGAATGAAAGCAGAGTTCTTCGTTAGGCAGAAAGGTTGGGTGTTGTTTTCCTGGGTTTGGGGGAAAATTCTCCAAAGAATGGAGCTTTCTTTCAGTAGACACCTGCACGGCAGCCTGGGGGATGCTGCAGTTCTGTCTGGGATCTGGGTGCTGTCAGGTTACCTGGTGTCACAGACCACGATCAGCTCGATGTGGTGGGTGACCAGCACATGCAGCATGTCCCAGCTTTGTGCCAGACCCACCGTGCCTGAGCCAGTGGAAACTCTGCCCTGTGGGGGATCTGAAATAAAATATTCCAGAGGTGTTTTCCTGGGCAGAGCGAGTTTGTGTGTAGCATTTTGCACTGTGTCCCCCCACAGCATTTCTCTTCTGATGCTCCTCACTCAAGAGACCCAATTCCAGTAGCTTGTGGAACCACAGATTTATTGACACAAACGCAGGAGCTCAGGTAAAAACACCAGTTTGAGACCAACTCCCTGTGCAAAGCACAGCGCAGCGTTTACTAGGGAGCCTGTGGCAGGCTGCAGGGAGCCTGTCCCCTCCCCAGCCAGTGATGGGCTCTGTCCCTGCCTGCACAGGTTGCTGGAGGAGCGGAGTGTGGCCACACTGGCTGTGTGCCCCAGCCCATCACTCGCCCCTCTGCTGTGCTCTACCTGCTGTGCTGCTCTAAGCCGGCTGGGAGAGGCTGTGCCGGCCATGCTGTGAGCAAGTGCCATGTGTTGCTTCAGTCCCTGGTGCATTCCCAGTGCCGGAGGCTCCTGGCATCCCACCCAGACCCTCCAGCTGGTGCTGAGTTCTGGAGAGGCCGTTGCTGCAGGCCAGGGGCCAGCTATGGCAGAGGGGTGCCAAATATGGGCTGCCCTTGCCCCTGCGAGCAGCAGCACGGCTGGAGCTGGGATCGGGCAGCGTGCTGCTCACACCCCTGCTCAGTATGCAGCAGAGCACCTCCCTGACATGGCCCTGCAGTGAGCTGGGAGGCCATGGGGGCTGCCACGGTCCGCAGGGGCTGGGGCAGCTCGCCTTCCCTGTCCTCAGCACCCAGCGATGCAGTACAACAGGACCCTGACCCCACATGGTGACCTTCCCCCTCTCCGGAGAGCTCTGGCAGGGCCCGACCCTGCTTTAGCAGGGAGATGGGGAGAACGGGTGCGGGGAGGTGGGCTTCCACCTAACTCCTCCTTTGCTCCCCCCGGGTGCTCCGCGATGGGGCTTTGCTGGGGAAGGAGCCGGGGGGCTGGCTGCCCACACTGCGGCCGTGCGGCCAGGGTGGCAGGCCGGCCACAGCCCTCATTCCTCCGCTGCTGGGTACCGCTTTGTTGCTAGCTGGTGACATCACCCGAGAGCCCACCCCCTGCCTCTTATCCGTCTCTCTGTCTCGCTCACTTATTCACAGGCAGCGCTGGCAGGATCAGGGACTGTGCGAGAGCCGGAGCTGGCGGCAGCAGCATGCGTGCGGCGTCTGAGGCTCAGGGCGCGAGAACCACGTAAGGTGCCCGACGGAGCCTCCACCCCCCTCGCCTGCCTCTGCTTCCCCCCCCGCCAAACCCGGCAGAAACTTCAGGGCTCCCTCAGGCACGGTGCAGGATTCTCTGGGGGGGCTTGGCGCCGACAGCCGCATGCATGACACTCCGAAAAGGAGAGAAAATGACCATAAGTATCCAGGAGCACATGGCTATTGACGTCTGCCCCGGCCCCATCAAACCCATCAAGCAGATCTCCGACTACTTCCCCCGCTTCCCCCGCGGGCTCCCCGCCGCCGTCGGCCGCAGCAGCACCTTGCGCTCCGCCGTCAGCCAGCCCTCTGTCAGCCCAGCCGAGGCCCCCCGCGAGGACGACGAGGACGTGGACCAGCTTTTCGGGGCGTATGGCACGACACCTGCTGAGCAGCCAGCCAAGTGCCAAGCACCAGAGGAGGTGGTGGACCCAGAGGGCTATGAGTCCGATGACTGCAGTAAGTTCCTTAAGTTTCCTCGGGAGTTTGATGGGTGCTGGGGGTAGGGGTGGGTCTTAGGGCTGGTCCCCCATCTTCCTGCCCAAGCTGGGCACCTTTCCTGGCTGCCGGCCACACTGTCCAGCCCTGGGATTACATTGCAGCAGTGATGAGCCCTCTGCTCGAGCCAGGGAGGCTGTCACAGAGCTGCTCTGGTGCTGCCCCTGGGTGGAGGGAGGCCCTGGGAGCATCCCTGCTGCAGCCAGCCTGGCCGCTGAACCCAAACTAGGGAAGTCTCCCAAGAGCCACCAGTTGCTGTGCTTTGCCATTGTGGTTGATGCACTTCTCTGCCTCATCCCTGCTCAGCTCCTTGCCTCTGAAGGCTGCCAGCTGGGCTCAGACCCTTGGGTTAATTCATCTCAGTGGTGCAGGCTGCTCCAGCCACCCTGCTGATTAGCTGGCAATACGCTCCAGCATCGCCCAGCTCCAGATCGGGGGAGATCAGTTTGGAACGACATCCACCCAGGAAATCTCTACCCTCTCCCTCAGCAAACTCCATCGTGTCATTCCTCACCCTCCCAGCTGCAGACAGAGCCCTGCATGAGGCTGGTGTGTGTGTGTGGTGGGGGGCCTTTGGAACAGAAAGCTTGGGTTCTGGTAGATGCAGGTGTTTGCAGAGAGGTTTAACCCCTCCCCACCCAAAATGTCCTTCCCACCCAGCTCGGTGGAGCTCGCAGGCTGCAGAGCAGCTGCCGCCTGGCTCTGCCAGCCCTGGCGACTGGGGTATAGTGTTGCTTTCCTTGAGCTCAGTGTAAAAAAATCCCCAAGGTCTCACTCTTCATCCCAGTTTTTAGGGGCTGGATCCTGCGAGGGGCTGAGCACAAAGTTTGAAGCCGGGAGATGCCAAGGAAGGGAGTCGGTGCTGCTGAGCAGTGCTGCGTGCTTGGCCCCGGGGAGGGGGGAAGGGGGAGGCTGAGCTGTTTACAGCCCAGCGCCGGGCAAGCGATGGCTTTCCCTGTGCAAAACGGCTCAGCCCTGTCTCAGCATCGCTCCCTTGTTGGCCTGGGCCGCTGCCAGCTATGCCAGACCCATGGCGTGACCCTGGGGGAGAGCTCCCCACCAGGCTGTGCTTGCTGCATAGCCCCCCATTCCTCCTTCTGCCTGCTGACCACCAGCCCCAGCTCCAGGTGAGGCTGGGGTTTGGGGGGCAAGCCCCAAAGCGATGCTGCCTCTCTCCCCATCCTGGTGTTGGGGTCACACTCCCTATGGAGGAGGCGAGAGCCACCGTGCTCCCAGGGAGAGCATCTCTGCTGAGCCACGTCTGTCCCAGCTGAGCAGTTAGCAGTGACTTTAACTGGATTTGGGTTATTTGCTGCTCTAATTATTAGATTGTCTTTATTTACTCCAGCAATAGAAATGGGAGCAACTGGGCTTTAGGGCCAGAGGTGTGTGTGGAAGACGAAGCACTTGGGGCTGTGGGACACTGTGCTTTCACTCATGGGGAAGTAGCCTTGCCGGTGATGCCGGGAGCAGCTTGGTGCCAGGGGCCGGTGAGTGTTTGTCTCAGCCTGGCTGGTGTTAAGAAGAGTGTTTCTGGCAGCGTAACAGGTGTCAGGCAAACTGCTGAGGCTGTTTTGCCAGATGTGGTGGGTTTTCCGCTGGCAAAGGCGTGGCAGTGCGGGGAGCATCGCTGGGGAGGTGGTTCCTCCGGTGTCACATCTCTGGGGACAGCGCAGGATGGTCCCAACCGCTCTCAGGGGGTGCAGGATGAGACTCTTGCTGCTCTGTGTTTGCAGCCAAGTCTCCAAGGCAGGCAAGGGCTTCCTGGCCTCATTCCCCAGGCGGGGAGCTGGGATGGGCTTCATGCAGCTTGACTCGAGCCACCAGCTACGCTGAGGAGTGTCTTCCAGCTCCCCCACGTCCCTGGCGGGTGATTCAGGGCTGCTGCATTAGTCACCTGCACTAAATCTCCCCTGGGGAACCTGTCTCTGCCTGTATGGCAGAACAGAGCTGGGGGTTACATGGTGTTGGTCCTCCCCGGCAGCACACGGGGTTTGGGGAGTTGGCCGAGGTCTCTGGGGACAGCAGTGTCGGAGCCTGAGTGCAGATCCCCCAAGTCGAGGGCTTGCTGGGCAGGGACTACCTCACTCCTCACAGATGCTGCCAGCACAGCCCCGGAGAGGTGCTGGGAGAGGGTTTTTTCCATAGCAGGACCCACTGGGAGGAGGAGGAGAGGACAGCTCCTTCCCTTTGTCCCACCTGCCCATGGGTTTCCCTCCTCCACCACCAAGGCGCTGGTGGGCGCAGAGCCGCCCTTGCCTGGAGAAATGCTGTTTGGCTGGGTGTGCCCTGCGCTCATTCCTGCCCTGGTTACTTCCCCAGCCTGGCCTTCCTGGGTTTCCAGCAGCACCAGGTTGATGGGTGGTGGAGCCACATCCCTCAGCCACTGCAGTGCTGCGGAGTGGCGTTGGACCAGGGCTGCCAGCATCCCTGGCTGCCCTCTGACACTCCTGGCTGGGCTGCAGGGAGCAGGGATGGGTACATCCTGCCATGCCTGGACTGGCTCCCTGCACCATGTTTCTTATTCCTATGGTGTGTGGTGCTCCTGAGCCCACTGGCAGCCCTGGGAGGTGCCTGCAGAGCTGGCAGGAGCTCCCCTTCTCCAGGAGGACTTTCCCTGGGATGAAGCCCTGGGAGAAGCATCAGTGTCTGGTCCCATCCCAGCAGGGCAGCCTGACCCAGCGGTTTGGCATCTGCAGGGAGCAGGAACATGGATGGGTATGTGAGTGTGTGTTTTGGTGCTTTGGAAAACCGAGACTCCCAGGGCTGTGGGAGGCAGGTGGGATCCCTTTAGTGAGGGGCAGGGACCTGGCCAAGGTGCAGTAGGGTGGGACAGGATTCGCTGCCTCATGCAGATGTCACCGGTCCCTGGGAGGTGGATACAGAGACTTGGGGCAATGGCTCTGGGGCACGTGGGGCTGAGGCCCAGTAGTTTGGGGCACTGCAGCCCCACGGAGCCAGGGAGTGTGGCTTGGGGAGCTGTGGAGGGGCTGAGGAAAACAGGCGTGGTCCCCATGGAGCAGCCATAGCCAGCCTGGTGGATGCAGTGAGAGGCAGGGAGCAGGCAGGGCTGGGAGAGGCGGTAATGAGCGGAGGTGCCGGGGCTGGCTCTGGGAGCACTGGGAATTGCATGGAGACAGCCCTTCTTGTCCACTCTGCTGTGAGGATTTGCCAGGTGGTGGCTGGCACCCTCAGCCACCCTGGGGCCTGGCGAGGTCCTGGGGAGAGGGGCTCAGCTCTGCCCCGTGCCCCTCAGCCTGCAGGGATGCTCCAGGACTGGAGCCTAAGCGGTACAGAGCAGGACTCTTCCCGTGCGGGTCTGTTCCCGATGGAGCTGCCAAGGAGGAAGAATGAGGGAAGAGAGGTGGGGAAACACGTATTTGGTGCAAACCCAACAGCAGTGGGGTGGCTTGGTGCCCTCAGCATTAGCATCTGCAGTGATCTGACAGGGCCAGATGGGATTTGGGGCTGGGAAAGGGGGAATTTGCTCCTTGGGACACCCAGATGTCACTCACCTTTGGTTTCCTGGGCTGATGAGCAGTGACTGCAGCAGTGCCCTGTCCCTTGGGGTCCCCACGCACCAGGGATGCTGCCCACCCACCAGGGATGCTGCCCATCCCGATGGGTGGCACAGGGCCAGGAGAACCTGGTTCAGAAGGAAAATAAGCAAATGCCAGCTAGGTGGCAATGTGCCACCTGCGAGGAGCTGGGTCTCCCTCCCATCTCCTCTGAGTCCACGCAGTCAATCCCTGCCCCTCGAGTGGCTGCTCGTTCCCCTCTGCAGCGCCAGCGTGAACTTACACCTAACGGATCGGCAAAGGTCTCCGTTCCCCTGAGATGCTGGTTGGCTTCGTGGTGAGGCTGCAGCCAGTGCTGGGCTTTCCTCCTTCCCCCATACAGGTTTGGCTCAGGGTTGTTTTTGGATGGGGAGGCAGCTGGAGAGCAGGGTGTTGGAACAGGAACTGCCGTTTCTGTCCGTGTGCCGGGGCTCAAGGGCTGTTCCTCTCTATCCAGACCCATCCAGCCTGATAGCATGGCCAGTGTTACCCATATTCTGAGCTGCAGCAGCATAAACCCCCCCCACCTTCTCCAAACTACAGCTGAGAGGCCAGTCCTGGCTCACGGCTGCTTGTGACGCCCGCTGCGAGCAACGCCACGGAAGTTATTTAGGAAGACTCTTATTTTCAGCAAAGAAGCTAATTAGGCAGGCAAAGCCATCGTGCAGATCTTAATTACTGGCTGCTTAAAGACATGAAGAAGAGTGAAGGAAGGTCTTGAGGGGTGCAAGGTTTGCAGGTCACCTGGTGATGCTTTTGGCCAGGCAGGAGAGACGCCGAGGGGAAATGTGCAGCGGCACGATGAGGGTATTTACTTCTGAGCCACAGCTCCTTAGCATATGCTGCCACTGCTATTTATAACCTTTGGATCGTCTTTTCAATCCAGATAAGGCCAAAAGAAGTATGCTTTTTTCCCTTGGGAAGCTAAACAAACCACTGCTGATTTCAGCAGAGCCTGGAGCATGGCGATGCCAGTCGCACCGCGACTTGTGCTGCCTGCACCATGTGTAGGTACCAGCCAGTGTCAGACCTGAGGTTTTAGGGCGTCAAGGAGCTTGTAAGCCCTCCCAAGGGAGATGCAGGGTGTTAACTTGAAGTGACTTTGGATTAGCTCCTGTCTGGTTTGCTGTGGGATGCCTGGATACCGGGGAGGCACCGGTGTGGGGGCAGCTCTCACCCCTCTCCTGCCAGCTGCCCTGTCGGTGGTCAGGTGGAGTTGGCACATTTGGTGCTCCTGGTCCCCCAATGAGCTGAGGAGCCTTTAGCGCCTGGAGATGCTTGTTCCCAAGGGGTGGCTGTGGCCAGGATCCCCTGAAGTGCTGAGGATGGATGAGCAGCACCCCGAGTGGCAGCACATGAGGGCAAGCAAGGTCTGTCTGGGCATCCCTCCTCCAACGGTGATGGAGGGAGCATATGGGCCATGGCCTCCAGCATTACTGCTAATGAAGAAGCCACACAGCTGCTGGTAAACACGGGGTTCTCCTCCTGTTTGGCTCCCTCCCTGCCCAGTCCTTCACCTTCCCATGGTCCCAGCGTGCGGGAGCGGAGGCGGTGCCTGGCTGGAGGAGAGGGGACTTCCCTGCCCTGCAGCGGCTCTGCCACCCTCATCCCCTCACTGATACCCTTTGCACCAGCATGCTCCAGCCCAAGGGGTTCCTAGATCTTTCATCTTTGTATTTAACACTGAAGGCAATTTTGGGGGGTTGTTAATTGCAATACTGTATTTCATTAAAGGGAGAGAGAGGGAGAGATTTGAAGGCCATCTCTAAATTGAAATTGCTGAAAGTCTAATTGCTGCTGACATCAGGGACCATTTAGTGCTGTAAAACATAATTGCATCTCTGAACTGTTCTGAGCAGATAAGTGTTCCTCTGAACACTTCTCCTGGAGAAGACAGAAGAGCTGATGAGCATCCATCACCCAGCCTCGCGAAGAAGCAGCTCCCTGCTCTGGAGCTTGCCAGGGGCTGGCGCTGTGTCTCCGAAATGAAGAGCTATTAATTGCTGTCGATTTTAAGTGAAAAACCCATGACGAGGCAGGGAGCGGTTGCAAGGAGGAAGGGTTGTTCTTGTTCCTCAGTCCTGGTGCTGCTGAATCCAACCACATCCATGCAGCTCCCAGGGAAGGAAGTCTTCCTGCTCACCGGCTGCATCCGCTTCCCTCTGGGGCTTTGTGTAGGGCTGGGAATGTCCTGCCTTGCCTGCAGCAACGGACCTGAGTCCTGCAATGCTGCCAAGTGGCACCATGTGCTCCAGATGCTGGTGGGAATGTCCATGTCCTGGCACGGTGCTGCCCCAAGACACATCCCAAAACCTTCCATGGGACACCTTTTCCATGGAGTGGTTCACAGTGGTGCTGACTTTCAGAAGCATCCTGTTTCCACCTGCCTTCCGTGGCTGATGGGGACACCCGCAGTGATGCCCATGGCCGTAGGCTCATGCCCAATGTCAGTGGTACCGTCAGACCAGCAAGTCTTGCAGCCGTCAGGGTCTGCAGCACCTCAGCACCTCTGGGATCCATCCCTGACCAACCACACCAGTCACAAGTGGTGGTCCTGAGCGGGTCCGTGCACGGACTGGGACGCTGTGGGTGCGGGGCAAGCTCAGCCAGCTGCCGATGCTGCTTTCCATGGGTAAACCCAAGGGCTGCCAGGGCTCCTCCATGGCCCAGGGGATCAGTCCTGGAGCCGCTCCGGTGCTCCTTGCCCTGTGCTGCTGGTTTGGGACCCAGCATTGCTGCAGCTGGTGCGGCAGCAGCTGCACACTGCTCCCCACCAAAGAGCTCCTAGGTAGCCCTGCTTGGAAATGGCCAGAAATAATTCCTGTCCCTCCCGAGGAGTCATTTACTGACATTTTACATGGGGCTGTAAGTGCATGGAATTACTCGCTGCCTTTCAGGACCTTTAAAATTATCTCCGTTGCAGAGGAAAATTAAAGCAATGGAAGAATAGGGACCTATCTTTTATAGTGCATTAAAAAATACCCAGTCTGAAGGTTACTGAACCTGTGCTTTCTGTAAGGGAGAGCTAATCCAGACAATCCCCAGCAGTCTTTTTACTGCTCCACTCTGATCTCCCTGGCACAAAATCCATGAGCAGATTATCTTGGGAGCAGCAATGCTGATAAGCAGAGGGACTTAAGGCTTTTGGACTTCTTTTTAATTAGTTCTATAGTGGGTTTTTTTGTGCACACCTCAGTTTCTCCTGGTGTAGAGCCTTGCTGGGCTTTCTAACAGCAGTCACAATGTAAAAGCTTCCCTGACTTTGGAAAGTAAGGAGCCCGCCCGGTCATCAGTTCCTTCCTATGCGGGCTGTGCTGAAGCGTGTGGGTCTGTGCTACAAGCACCAGCGCCTCTTCCATGTCTCAAGCATCTTTTGGGCTGAGAAACCCTTCTCCTTGGGGTGTCCCAGGCCACCAAGGGGGTGGATCTGCCACCCTGCGTGAGGCCAGGTGAGGGCACAGAGCCTGCAAGGCCAGGGGCCGGGTATGGGAGCAGAGCAGAGATTTATCACCGCCTTTTGCCTTTCATCCTGCAGGTATAAATAGAAGCAGCTCCAGCCTCCCCGTCACCCTGGGCGCTGATGGGAAATGTCAGCGATAAACAATTTCTGCCGACTCCACCAACAAGGGCAGTAGCGGCGCTGTGCCAGGCCGCCACGCTGCCCGCGGGCTCCGGCGCGCTCGCCGTATCCCACAGCTAAGCCTGGAGAAGATGCATCTGTCTGCTGGTTACACTGGCCTCTAATAATAATTTTGGGGCCCACTGAATTAATCAAAGCACCCAAAGGTCAGTGGGAGAAGAGGCCGCGTTCCTACGCCCGGTAGATTTATTTTCCTTCTTAGAGCCAGTGTTAAATGCCAGACCCTGGCCAGCACCTTCCCATTAATCTCTCCCAATTCCTGGAGAGGAAGGAGGGTCAGAACCTGCTAATGAGTTCAGCTCTCCTAATGGTTCTTTTATCATTGGAGCAGAATAATCGTAATAATAATGATGATACATCCTGCCTGCTGCCTGGAGAGCCCAAAGCTGCCTTTGTAATGCCTGACAAAGGCCTTTATTTATTATTTTTTATTATTTTATTTGCAGCCTGCGTGATTAGAGGGCAGCGTTCAGAATAGCCCGGGCGAGTTAAATGCATCTAGTAACAGTGCTTCGAGTCTAATTGCTTGCCCTTTTCTTTTTTAGGCACTCGCTCCCCTAATTAATGAGCACGATTGAGTCGTGTCTCCACTGCGAGGACGGGTGGGAGGGGGAAGCGGTGAAAGACGGGCAATTCGGGTGCTCTGTGGAGGGCCCTGCTCTGAGACAGCTGCTGCAGCCCCGAGGTTTTGGGGTTGATACTGCTGAGTGGAGGTGGTGGGTGTCCCGCAGATGGGGCTGGATATGCTGCTGTGGGGTTGTGGGGCGGTGAGGGGAGAGCGTTGAGACCCCATGCTGGTGGTTTTGGTGCTCCTGGCTGCTCATGTGGTGTATGCAGGGCTGGCTCTCCAGCCAGGCCGTGGTCTCTTGGGGGGTTGTGTGGAGCTGTTGTGGGCTGCAGGGTGGATCCCAGCCCTGCTGTGGCTGGAGGTCTCCTGCTCTGTCCTCAGGCCCTGCGCAGCCCTGGGGCCTGTCTGCACGAGTCTGGGCCCGTGCCAGCCTTGTCCCTGCTTGCAGTGCCGCGCTGGATCCAGCACCCTGCAGTGCGTCCCCAGGAGGTAACAGAGTCTGTGGGGCTGTGACCGCTCCACAGGCGCTCTGTTCCTGCTGGAGATGTGTCCTCAGCATCTGCCGCTTGCCATGTCCTGGCTCTGGCAGCAGCTCTCACCTTTGTCTCCATCCTGGCCCCTTAGTGGCCCACCCTAAGTTAGCCTGACCCCCTGTGTCATCTCTGTACAGCCATGTCATTAACCAGTGAGTGCACCATGTCCTGCTGATGTTGCCACATCCCCTCCTTAAGAAGGGAGACTTGGTGCAAACACCCCCAGCATCGAGGAGAACTGCTCTAAGGTGGAGAGCTGGGGTGGAGCCTGGCAGGGCTGCAGGTCAGGAGGGGCACATACCCCATCCATGTCCTCCCACCCGTGAGCAGCTCTGAGATGAATGAGAACTGCTCAAGATTTGCTCACAGAGCAGCAGCGCTGGGAGCAGGACCTTAGTCCCCAGAACAAGCACCTGCGGCCATGTGATGGTGCTTTGGGGGGTTTTTTTGGGAGGGGTGGGGTTTGCCCACCTTGCCGGACCCCTGGGACAGGACACGGTGCTGAGGGGACAGGAGGATCTGTGAGTATTTCCTGGCCAAAGCCATGTTTTAATTTGGTTTCTAAATTGCCAAATCCAGCAGGCTAAGCACCACGGGCCCCCTTCTGTGATAAAAATAAAATAACAGCTTGAACTCGGGGAGGGCCGAGCGGTGGGGCTGGCAGGAAGCGGCTGATTAAAGGGCAGGTGGAAATGATGATGCTCCCAAACCGGAGGCTTCATCTTCCGCTCTCAAGCAAAAAAAAAAATCCAAAAGGCAGATTTACTGAGTTTTGCTGACTTGGCTTTCACCCATGTGCTGTGGAGCCTGTCTTCTCCAGCTCCTCATTCATCCCACTCCAGCGTGACAGGCTGTGCTGGCCCCCCCTTTTCCCCAGGCCGATGCTCTGATGCTGCCCGTACACAGCCATGAGCCCCCATCGCCGGGCAGGGGACAGCCAGCCACCAGCGCACTGGGACACAGCTTCACCTCCCTCCTCTTGACGTGATGTGGAGCAAGTTTGTCAGGTAATTGCTCTAGAAACACCCATTTGGGTCAAACCCAGGGATGACACACAAGGTGTCGCAGGTCTGGCATCACCCTGGATCACCTTTCATCTTCCCCAAGACCTGGCAGGTAAACCCCTCTGATTAATGAATTACCCAAACCAATAGCTAATGTGCCATGAAATTACTCCAGAACAGGGAGGGGGGTACATTATTCTGCCAGAAATCTCACTTGAATATTTACTCTGCTTTGAAGGGAAGTTATTTGCTCCGGAGCGATGGGTTTTATTTGCCAGCAGGCAGACCTGTAGCGTTGGGGCTGGAAGATCACTGTGAAATTGCAGCAGGAAGGTTTCATTCCCTGGAATATCTGCTGCCTCCCAGGGTGCCTTGATACAGAGGCTGTTTACGGTGGAATAAAGCACCTTGGGTTGGGTTTTTTTTAGCTTTGCTATAAAGTTTGTGTAACTTACCTCCCAGGCAGCAAACCATGCTTTGATATTAAGTAAAATTGTTCTGATTTTTATTTGGGATTTGGTGTGTGGGTTTTTTCCATGCTCTGGCCCTGCATTCACGGTGGGAAGGTGTAGTTACCTTAGTCACAGCAGTGGGATGCTGCGTGGAGCCAGGGCAGTGCTCGGGCTGAGCCCTTTTGGGAAGGTGGGCATGGAAAAGCGTGAGTTGGAGGATCCAGAGCCACCCTGGGAGTTCAAGGCTGGTGGCAGGTGAAGCTGTGTTGGTGGAGATGCTGCTCTGTGTCTGGATTTTGGGGTGTAAATCGAGTCCCAGACCTGTGGAGAAGATTAAATGGTCACAGGATTTTAGGGGTTGGAAGGGATCTCAAGAGATCATTGAGTCCAACCCCCAAATGTTTGGATGTTTTGGGAAGGGCTGTCTGCTTAAGGCTTTTCTTCTGCTTTGGATTAGCATGACGTGCTCAGATTGTCCAGAGGGAATTAATTTCTCACATCAAATATATTTTTGCTGCTGAGGCTTTTCCTGGTTTGTTCTGGTCTCCTGCCCCTTCCCTGCAGTCCTGGCTCAGGAGCATCCCCGTTGCTGCTGTTCCTGGGTTGGGGATGCCATAAGGGATCACAGCTCTGGTTAGAAGCTGCTGGTGTTTTTCGTTTCTACCATCCAAGTATTTCCATTCCCCCTGGGTTTCATTTAGAGCTCGCAGCCAAGTCGGAGCTGGGAAGAGATCCCATTGGTGGCTCATTTGCTGGAGGTGTCGGTATACAAATACACGTTCCCAGAACGCTGGAGGGGAGGAGATGTGCTGACAGCGGGGTCTGGGCTGTGCCCCCACCATGCCACATCTCCCCAGGGAAGGGCCTTGAGGGCTGGGAAGCTGCTGTCCACGCAGGGGCTGCCAACAGATGGGGGGTGACCGGTGTGAAACCCACAGAGGCGAAGCCGTTTGTTCCTCCCACTTCCCTCCCAGGGCTGTGCCCGTCCTGCTGGCCAAGCGTGGGGGTGGCCACCAGCCTCCCAGCGTGAAGCCATGTTTCATAACAGGGCTCGCAGGAGGATGCTGTATGTTTTATAACGTCTGAGCCATTTCTGTGGCATCTTCATCCACTCCTTTCGTGCTTACAGGGAGAGGAGGCGGCGTTTGCCGGGGCCCACAGGTTAATAACATCTTCCCTCCTTTGCAGCCACGCTGGGGACGCTGGATTTCAGCTTGCTGTATGATCAAGAAAACAATGCTCTCCACTGCACCATCAATAAAGCCAAGGTACGTCTCAGTGCTGGGGGAGGATTGAATTTGCCTGGAGCTTTGTCCTGCATTGCTGGGCCACCAGAGCCCTGCCGAACCCATGAGGTCATGCCGGTGCTGTGGCTGTGCCCAGCCATGAAGGGATGGCTGGACGTGGTGTGTGTCCCCCATCCCTGGGCTGTACGTGGGGCTCTGGTGTTCCTCACTGCAGCTGTTCATCCCAACATTTCTTCCCCCTCCATCCCTGCCTTTCGGGGCGGTCCCAGCAGGGTGGAGATGGCAGCTCATCCCTCTGACGAGATGGTTGCAGCTATTGATGCTCCTTAGAGAAGCACCCAACCCAGTGTTGCTGTTTACTTGACGCCGTGACCAGCAGTCAGTTTATAAATGGGTCTTTTAAAAGCTGCTGATCATTGCCACAGAGCACTCTGCCTTGGTGCCTTTGCCATCTGAGCAATTGAGGGGGTTTTGTACATTTTGGAGCAGAAACAGATAACTGAGGTCCTGATTCTGCCTGTGGGCCTGTGGAATGTGTTCCTGGGCTCTGCTTGGTTCCTTTCTGCTTCCCAACAAGGGCTCCAGCTCCCTGAGGCTGGGCCCTGACAGCGGTGGGGTGGTGGAAGGAGAGATGAGGCCCCATAGCTCTTAGGAAGGGGGGTGGGCTTTTGCTGAAGATGGGAGAAACCACAGGAGGATGGGCTGTGAGCTGAGCCCCCAGAGCATCAGCCCTTGCTGTTTGCCTTCATTGGATGCTCCTTTCCCATTTAGCTGCAACGGGCCGATTTTGCAGCCCCCCACCCCAGAACCCACCATACCGGGAGCTGCAAACACACGTGTCCCCACCCTGGGGGTCTCCCCATCTGGAACAAACCCTTGAGCATGGAAGCTTGGCTTTGGGGTTGAGCATGGAGGCATCTGCCCCTGCACACCCAGAGCTGCTTCTGGCTGGGGCTGGGGGGGACATGCAGCACCCACAGCTCCCTGGGCAGGGATGAAGCAGACGGTAGGATTTTGCCTCCCCCCTGCCTCCTCCCTGCCTGTTGCCTGTGAATTCGCCACCAGACCCTGGGTCAGGCTTCCCTCAGTGCTTGGGAGCAGTGCCAAGCAGAGATATCTAGCTGGGTTTGGGGTGGGTGGAGGATAGGGGGGAGGAAGGAGACCTGCAAGCACTGAGGGATAGATGCAACAGCAGTGAGAGCAAAGGCAGGGCTGGCAGAGAGCCCTGGTCCCTGTCCTGCCCACCTGGCTCTATGGGAATAGCAGTGGCTGACCCCCATCCTGTGGGGACAGGGGACCACACGGTGCTGGCATCACCTCTGCTGTGGGGTGGGCAGAGTCCCCCCCATCATTGCTCTGACATTCAAGCGTTCGAGCCCTGTTCATTTCCATTCTGCTCTCATTCTCCCGTTTCTTCCTTTTATTTACACTGCCATCTGCTCGCTCTCATTTCATCTCTCGCCTGGGGAAAGCTGCCAAAACTTGACTCCAGAAAGGTAAGGGCAAGCACCCCGGCTGTCGGTGGTGGGAGCTGTGGATGGGAGATGCAGCGCTGTCGAGGAGGCGATGCTGGTGGCCGGGCAGTGCCAGGGCCATGTGTACGACCCTGGGGCCACGTGTACTAGCCCTGGCACAGTACTGGGACGTGCCCTGGCCCTGGATCCACGCTGAGGCCAGTCTGGCCAGTGTCTTGGGGTCATCTCACAGGTCCCCAGGTGCCCTCAGGATGTGTCCCACCTCCAGCAGCTCTGGAGCCTCCGTCGCTGCCAGTGGCCTTTGGAGCCTGTGCTGTTCCAGCCGTGCAAGGAGTGGTTTTTCTCTGTCCCTTTGATCACCCCCTCCCCCAGCTTTCTCTCCCTTTTGATCTGTTTTGCTTCTCTGTATTTGTTTTTATCTACAACATTTGTACATTGGCCCTCCCACGTCCCGTCAGTGTCTCCTGGGGAGCAGGAAGGGGGCTGGTGGGCTCTTGGAGGCATCGGCACTGGGTTAAAGGTGATCAGCTGTGCTCTGTCACCCGTTTTCTGCTGTGTCCCTCAGCCATGCCATGGTGCAGGAGGCCAGGAGACCCACTCTGTGGGGAATTCCCTGATACTGGGTGCCTGGGGGCACCCGAGATGTTCCCTGGTGTATGTTCACAGCTGGGTCTGCTGGGTGCTGGGTGTTTCCAAGGCCAGAACCCCAAGTTCAGATGGAGCTGGAATAGGGAATGGATGGTTGCTTTGTGGTGTGGAAGCTGGCAGCCAAGGCGCTTGGTGCCTCAGTTTCCCTGACAGCACCTAGATCTGCCCTGCTGTAGGGCACTCTGTGCCAACACACGGGTGTCTGGCAGCTGGTGTGGGAAGGCAGCGAGTGCCCAGCAGTTCGGCAGGATCTGCCCAGGGGATCAAGGGTCCCAGCTCCGCCTGGAGATGAACGGATGGAGTGTGGGGCTGCTGTTTGTCCACATCTGGATTGTGAAGCACATCCCGCCTCTGCAGGGTGAGGACAGATGGCAGCAGGCCCAAGGCGCCTCCACCTCCAGCCTTCCCCTCTTTGGACAGGCCCATGCTTTGGCATAGGGTACGGTTTCAGCAGGTTACATTTTATAGGGGGATCTATAGGGGTGCAGACACCGGGGCTGGGCTGTCCTGGAGCTCCAGGACTCTCTGGATTTCAGGAGGAAGATGCTCTCGGTGAGCCACAGACAGCTCCCTGGTTCCAGGCAGGACATGCAGGGCAGGTGCTGCCAGCACGAGTGTACCTGGGCTGCTCTCCCTGCACCGCTGGCTGCAGCTGGAAAACACCCAGGAGTTTCCACCCTGCCGAGTTTTTGGATGCTCTCCCCCACTTCCAGCTGAAGCCAGGTGCCCTGAGGTCTGCACTGAGTGGTGCTTATGAATTTAGTTCTAAACCTTTATGGCTGTAGGGAGATTCCCATCTGGAAGCCACGTGCCCTCCGGGCTGCCAGGGTGGAAGCACAGAGTTTGCCCCGTTTTGGAATGGGATGCCTTGGCCCTGGGAAGAGGTATCCAGGCTGGGTTTTGGGAGCCTGCTCGCTGTGGGTGAATGTTGGAATGAGCCTGTCTGTCCTCTGTGGTTTCTGTTAGCGTGGCGTTAATCGGCAGCCCGATTAGCCAGCCTCATAATTAAATCCTATTGATTAGCTAAATGTCACTGGCACAGGAGAGCAGCCGGCAGTGGCTGGGATGCAGCAGGGACCTTGGTCTCTGTAGAGTTGCAGGAGGGAATTTGGGCTTGGAAAGAGGAAGGAAAAAGGTGAAACTTGGCTTTGGCTGCATCACCCATGCCGTGGGACGCAGCACCTAAACTGGTCCCAGCAGGAGGACTGGTTGGAGCCACGGGGAGACTCTGCTGCCCCGGATGAGCCCTGAGTTCCTCCTCTGCCTCTCCTGGAGCAGCACTAGGCTCGGGTCTCTCCCTGAGGGAAAAGCAATGGTGCTGGCCCCTCTGCGGGCACCTTGGAGGGCTGAGATCCCACGGGAGCAGCTTTGCAGGGCAGAGCCTTTGGGGCTGCTCTCATATTCAACCCAGCCCCATGCCGTGTTGTGACACGGGAGGGAGGTAGACATGATGTTGGGAGCCATTCTCAAGGCTCCTGTCACTCTGTCTTCCATAGCACATCTGTTAAAAAAACGCCTTTAATAGCCTCCTCAGAAGGTAATTTAATTGCACTGAATTGATGGGTGAATTACAGAGCTGCCTGTCTTTCTCCATCCATTTTCAGGGGAATTTGCTTGCTTCCCTCTGATGTCATTCGAGCAGGTGGGGCACCTCTGCCACAGCAGGCTGTGAGCAGCCTTTGCTTTGCTCAGCCGGTACCACCAACCTTCCTCCCATCCCCTGTACCCGCTGCCTTCCTCTTCCACAGGGCCGGGGCCACCACCATGGAGGCACCACCGTGAAGGCAGAGCCATTTAACCTCCATTCCCTGCTGATATTTTTATCCTTTTGGCTCTGATTTAGAAGCAAAATCCTCTTTGCTGGGCACCATTTGGCCTCCTTTGCCCCGGGGCAGTGCACTCCTCTCCAGAGCCCTCACCAAGGTCAGGAGCAGCTCAGCCTCTGGACCATGCTGTGTGGTTCAGGGATGGGTGGGATGAAGGCAATCCCTTGGGATGCCTCCAGCTGGATGCAGCATGTCACACCTATGAAGCACAGAAGAAACATGCTGCAGCATTTCCCTCTCTGATTTGCCCAAACCCAGCCCTGGGTCATCACGTTCCTGCCCCATGCAGCCTTCCCACCACAGCCCTGGCTCTCCTGGATCCCTCGCTAGTGCTGGGCGCCCACTTCTCCACCCATCGAGCAGAGGGTGTGACGAGGCTTTAGCAGCACCCAGCCTCGTTTCCAGGCCCAGTTTGGAGGCAGGGTTGGGTGGGTAACCTCTGCAGAGAAACCTGCTCTGATCCAGGCAGAGGATTCCTTCAGGCAGCTGCTATGTAACTCCTGCAGCGAGGCTGGGAATGAAGTGGTTATCATTTCCACTGAGGATCCATGAAAATTTAGGCTCCGTTTTTCATGCTCCCGTGTTGCTTCCCTACCCCATGGAGCTTGTTTCTGTGCAGACTGTGCACTTACAGCTTTGGGCTGGGTTTGTGCATCGCTCTTGGATAGTTTTCAGCCTGCTGGTTGTTTAGAAGAGCGGGTTGGCCTCCTTCTGCCTCTGCCCGAAGCAAGATCAGCTCCAGAGCATCGCTCTAACAGCCGTGATCCGTGTCATTCCGTGAGAGTCTTGTGGAAACTGGTACAAGCACAGAGAGCTGCGAGGGTCTCGTAGCATATCCATCAGAAGGGACCACAGCCAGTGTTGCCATTGTGCTCCAGTACCCCCAGATTTCCCCGGGGAATCCCACGGCATCCTCCAGCAGGCCTGAGAACTGCTCTGCCTTGAGCTGTGCCGTAGCACGGAGGAGTAGGTAGGTGCTATCACACCCTTCAGAGTAGCACCACAACAGCAGAGGTGGATGTTTGCTCAGAAGCAATTATTAAATGACAAAACCCTGTAATTTCCAACCTTGAAAATCACCGTGCTGATTTACTTAACCCCCTAAATTACTCGCGATCGGGGTGTCAGAGTTGGCTGCTGGAAGAGCAGAGAAGAGGTGCTTTGGGGCTGATGCTGAGTGGGGGTGTGGAGCCTTCCCACTGCCCCTCCTCAGCACAAGCTGTGGGCAGTGTTGGAAGGCTGAGTGTGCTCGGCTTTTGCTGCTCTGAGCGGTGTTCTCCTCCTTCCCTTCCCTGCCCTGGGAAAGCCGTGTGTGTACCCCACAGACTGAAAATATCCCATGGGAATGGGCATCGGCGATGGGCTCGGCAGTGCCACGCCACCTGCCCAGCATCTCACCACTGTCCTCACTCCTGATGTTTCCTCTCCAGGGCCTGAAGCCAATGGACCATAATGGTTTGGCTGATCCATACGTCAAGCTGCACTTGCTTCCTGGAGCCAGTAAGGTGAGATGTGCTTTTCCCTTCCCCTTCCCTTTCTGGGGGTTGCACCTTTCCCTTTGAAATAGGACCTGGGAGGTTCCTGGGGAGAAGCTTCTCATCCAGGGGATGCTGCAGCCAGCCCTCAGATCTTCTGCCTGGCCCTGGTGAGCAAGCGAGAGTGGTGGCAGGAGGTAAGTGCGTGCTGGGGCTAAAAATATTCTTGCAGGGGTGGTAGCAAGTGGCTTCCCAGTAAAGTCCTGCTGGGAGCTGGGTGCCAGCCCTTGGAGGAGGGAGGATGCTGTGCTCAGGACCCCCCTGGAAAACACCAAGTGAAGCAATCTGGGGCTATAAACACACCGGCTCCACTTTTCTTTTCTTTCTTTTCTTCTTCTATTTTTCTTTTGCATTTAAAGCCCCTCAGATCATAATAAAGCCGAGTGTAAATCATAAGGGAAATATTTCCATCTACTTAGGTTCAGCGCTTGCTGGAGAGAAGAGTAATTAAAGATATTGATGTGTAGTGCAAGCTTGGTGTAACTGATGGGGATGTTGAATTTAAATGCTAAATGTATGTGTGAGGAATATTAATTGCACTCTTATTTTACACCAAAGGAAAGACCTTTTTGGGGGAGGTGTATTTACTTGTTACGGTTCGGTTGAATTAATTCCTAATGTTCAGGGCGGTAGAGGGAGTTTTTAACCACATTTCAAGTTCCTCTGGAAAGAGGAGAGCCAGGAGCGCTTTCATCAGCGATATTATCCCTCGTTTCCATGTTTTGCAAATGCATTGATTAGCATTTCTGCTGGAGGTGATGGAGACTGGAGAGGTGGGAGGGGAGATCTGAGCCCAGGGTAGGTAGTGCGGGAGCTGCAGACTCCCTAGTGGGGGACCCTCTCCTTGCCCACTCTGCTCTCTTCACCCCACTCTGTACATCCCACTCGCTGCTGATGGGGCGCGTAGCCCCTTCCCATAAATAAACCCAAGACAACTTTGAAGCATTGATTTCACCAGAGCCCTTCAAACCAAGCTTGGGGCTGAGTCAGGGGATGAACTTTCCGACTTTACACCTGATTAGAGGGCAAATCACTGCCCTGCCAGGCCGTCCCAGGCTGGGGGGTTGGTGGAGAAGCCCTGTCTGAAGCCTGCAGCCCTTTGCTTCTGCTCTCCCCCCATCCCTCTCTGCAGAGCTGCGGCACTGGAAAGAGTTGCCAGTGCTAACAAAATGCGTATCGAGGAAGTTATTTTGAGTCAGGCAGGAACGGGAGCTGTGCTGGGAGCAGGATGCAAATAAACAGCCAGAACAGCAAATTGGTATTTTTTAATGAACCTGAAAAGACATTTTTCCCTCTCTCTCTCTCTCTCTCTCTTCTGCTGCATAAATGAAATCGCCATCCTCTCGCTGCGCTCTGCCAAGGCTCCCATTTCACTGGCTGTTCCCAGGGTGCAGGATGTGGGGTCAGATTGCTTTAGAAATGAGCAAGTTGCCTTGTCTCTGCTTCTCTGGTTATCGCTGCGTTCAGGGTGGATTTGGGCCAGCCCATGAAGGACCAGCCACATTATGGCACTGGGGCTGCAGGGTGACAGCAGCAATTGCTTCTTCATCTCCAAACTGTGCTTCCTTCCCTCCTGCTTCCCATCCTGTGGGTGCATTTGGTGACCAGATGATCACCCCAGGGCTGGGTCCTGCTGACCACTGTCTCCTTTGCTTCTCCAGGCAAATAAGCTACGAACCAAAACGCTGCACAACACACTGAACCCCACCTGGAACGAGACCCTCACCTACTACGGCATCACCGACGAGGACATGATCCGCAAGACCCTGCGGTAGGGTGCTGGGGTGGGGTCAGCGGGGTGCTGAGCCTGGCACAAGGAGGGGGGACGCGTGTCCCTTCCCCTCCCCATTCCTGAGGTGATCTCCTGGGGGAGCTCACAGGGACCCTCATGCCCCAGCCCTGGCTAAGATCAGTAACTCCTGCCATGACCGACACTTGATTTACAGGATCCTGGGCTGGAATAGCCGGTCAGGAGCGTGGTCCTTCTCTGTTGTTAACTTCATAACTCACCCCCTTAACTCACCCATGGGGCTCCTGCCTGCAGAGATGGGCTGGTCTTAGACCATCTTATCTTAAGACCAGATACGTCTGGTCTTAACCTCTTCATGCCCAGCTCTTATGGGTACACATTAAGGCTTCACAGTCATGTCTTGCTGTGAAAATCTCCCCAGGAAAGCTCTGGGCCCCTTTTGAGGCTGAGGTTTTCAGAAGAAAGGTGGAGGCACTTGTGAATGATAGTTGAGCTAAGCAGAGAGCGTTCGCCTGTATATATTCTGTGCTGTTGGCTGGGCTTGGTGTCTGTGCATTCAGCATCTCCTGGGGGCCAGGAGATGTTGTGTGGAGCTGGAGATGAGCAGGGGTGGCGTGCTGGGGCTGTGCAGGCTTGGAAGCAGGGGCAGACCCCTGGGAATGCAAAGGTTTTCATGTCTTCGATGAGGACAGGGGCTGACCCAGCACCTGTGGATGCATCCTGCCCGGGGAGGATGTTGGGTGGCCTCAGCCACCCCATCACTGCTCTGCTCCAGGACCACTGTGCAGCAGCATTTGCCATAAGACTGCTGTCAGACAGAGGAGGGGTTTATATCCTGCTCTGAGGACTCAGGGCTTTGCCAGCTCCGTGGCTGGAATCCCACCTTCCTTATTTGCAGCTACCCTGGGAATTTATTATTTTCCTCATGCCGAGAGTGTGGAGCTGCCTTCTGAAAGGTCCTCTCAGAGGGGAATTCGGGCAGAGCCCACCTGTTGTCTGCAGTGTGCATAGAGATGAGAAATGTAGTGCCATGGATTATTATTTCACATGGAAAATATTAGTCATGCTGGAAGTGCCTCAGGCGTGCCGGGCTGGGAGGCCTCGTTTATTATTATTATTATTGTTACTATTGGTGGGGATTCTTTTATTTTTATTTCTTTTTCCACTCCAGGCTTTGAAGTTTTCAGCCTCTTCAGGCGTGGAAATCGGTTTGTAGGGAGATTTTTCAGCTGAGTTGTTTGCTGAAGTGAGCCAGGGAGTGGAAGGGCTTGACCCCACACACACACCCGGTAGCTGGATTTGGCTGCTCCTGGGGGGCAGCAGGGATGCTCAGTGGCAGGGGAGGGACACATGCAGAGATGTGTGTATGGGCCTGGCTGGATTTCTCCTTCTCCAGCAGGAATCCCTTCTCCTGCTCACGGGCATTCCCCATGGCTCAGCACACAGGGCTGCTTGTGCCCCCTCCAAAGCTAAATGCCACGTGTGGGTCCCTGTACCCTGCTTGCAGACCTGACACACAGGGACCCTTCACTCCGTGGGGGGACGGGGCTGAACAGAGACAGCATTTCCATCTTGGGAGCTCCGCAGGGATTGCTGGCATGGTGGGGAATGGCCAGTTTACCCAAAGCAGCTCCAAAGGGCACCTTTCCAGGGAGATGAGGGAAGCCTGGGGCTCACCTGATGTGCTGTTGCCCTCTGCGAGTCCCCATCCAGGCGCTCTGTGGGGAGCGAAACTCCCTGCAAAGCCTCATCCGCTCAGGCAGGGAGAGCATCCCCAGGGCCTGGCATCTCACCGTGCCATCAGAGCCATCCACCTCGCACTGCCCGGGGCTGTCAGAGCTGCCTCTTTGCAGGGATGGTCCCAGGCTCTCCAGCACTCTGTGCCAAGGCTGCATGTCTGAGGTTTCCTTGCCAGCAGCCGACCCTGGAGGATTGGAAGGATCAAAATCCTCTCTGCGTGGTGAGGAACATCCAATTCTGACTCAGTGGGATTTGCAGCTAGCCAGCGGGGTGTGCTGGGGTCTGTGCCCATGGAGGTGGCAGTGATGACATTGCTGTGAGGGTGGCCAGCAGCTGGGAGCACCATAGCAGCCACATGAATCCCCACCTCACCTCCAAGCCTGATGCTGGGGTCCATACGGAGCGGGCTCTGTCCAGTGGCATTTCACACAGCCCTGTCTCTGCTGGCAATGCAGTGGCACAGGAGCCCCCAGCCCCTCATGAGGCTTTGGGCACCTCAGCAGGACCCATCCCCGTGTGCCTGTGGGTAGGACCAGCCTTTTCCTGCGTGGGGCAGAAAGAGAAATCACATCCTCAGTGTTACTGTGGCAGTTGGTGCATGGAAGATGACCTAAAAGCCAGCGAACTCTGGGCTGGATGCTGTGGTATTTTAGAGGGGCTCAGGTGGCTTTGCCATCTCCCTGGGAAGGTTGTGTGAGCACGGAGGTGTTAAGTTTGTGAAGTGGGGCTTGTTGTAGGGCTGGGGCTCTGGTTTTGCCTGGAAATGACTCCGGAGAAGAGT
Organism: Porphyrio hochstetteri; assembly: GCA_020800305.1. Lineage (NCBI taxonomy): Eukaryota > Metazoa > Chordata > Aves > Gruiformes > Rallidae > Porphyrio > Porphyrio hochstetteri. The sequence continues at coordinate 3,095,820 of CM036925.1, forward strand.
TAAAGAAACAAGCTTTTGGGTGGAGAAGGTTTCCCAGCCAACCCCTCTGCCCTGTGTGGGCCATCTCCTCCCTCAGCTGTGGTGGGTCTTCCCAAGGGGCCTTCAGCCTCTTCTCTTGCCTGGACCCAAACCCATCTCCTCTGATCCCTTGGAAAAACATCTCCTGTGAAGCTGGGTGTGTAAACGTTCCAATGAAACAACATTTCCTTGTCCCATCTCTGACCCCAGCATGCTGCAGGGGGGTTGCTGGGGCACCCTTTGTGGTCCTGTGTCCTCCCCTGTGCTCGGTGGCACAAGCAGCCATCGCGAGTGGCCACGGCAGCAGCAGGGCTCAGCTTGCCCATGGGCCATGGACCTGTGTTCAGCTCACAGGGGGGTTCAGCCGAATTTCAGGTGGGAACTCAGACCCCTGCCTGTGGCCCAGGGAATCCCTCTGCTAAAGCAAAGCTTCTGAGCATTGTGGTTCCATCTCTTACCATGCACGGGGAGGAAACTGAGCCCAAAATTGAAGTGCTCTTCATTTTCCTTAAGAGCAATTCCCCAGCCCCCTGTTTCCTTTTCTCTGCCTTCACGGTTGAAGATCCTGGCAGAGGAGCTTTGAATTGTCCCGAGGCAGGTTGAGATGAGATGAAGCTTCTTGCAAACCAGCCACAAGGTACAAAAACCCCATCTTTTATTTTCATTCCGTGCTTGTAATTTTCTTCTTTTCAAACCCTGGAGATTCCAAGGCACCTCCTTGTTTAGGCACCTACTGCTCCATGTCCTTCACCCTCCCAGTGCTGCTTCCCATGGGAAGCATCTCCCATGCCATGTATCATCCTGCCTTGGGTGCTTTGCTTCACCCACCCTTTATCTCAGCCAAATATCTCCTCCTTCCCCAGGAAAAGCCAACTTCAAAGCCATGGGGACACTGGCTTTCCTCACGCTCATCAGGCGAGGCTCCTGGTAGTTGAAAGAGCATGGGTGATGCTCCCCTCGGGCTCGGGAGGTGATCGTTCTCTGGGTGCCTCCCTGGTGCTGAGAATCGTGGAGAGGCAGGGAACCTGATTGCAAAGTCTCTTTAATGTAAAAATAATGGGTGAGATCAAAGCTGCCGCCAGCCTTCGCCTCCCTGCTGCCCAGAGAGTGGGGGATGCAGTGGAAAAGCTGGAAAAGCACTTAAAAATCATCCCTGCCACCCAGGCTCTTGGTGGGATGTGTCCAGCATGAGACCAGAGTAGGGGCATCCTCTGCCTCCCAGAGAATGGAATAATGGATCCCCTCTTGCCCAAGCCCCCCAGACCCATACCGTGCCCTCACAACTCCCCCCTCAACCCTGTGCAGCCTCATCCCAGCTGGGCGAGCGACTTAGCTGTGATGGACCCCAGATTGTGTGTGGGGGTTCATCTCCCCAAGCAGGGTCACCCCCAAGAGAGAAGGAGTGGTGGAGGCAGCCCAGCTAATTGCACTGGCACCAGGATTTTGTTAATGAATCAACCCCTTCAAGAAAACACCAGATACTTCAGCTTTCCTGAAACACAGCGGGTGGGAGGCTCTCAAAAGGTCTCATCCATTCACTGAATTAAATATCCTTGAGTCTAGCCCAAGGCTTAACAGCCATGAAACCACCCACCACCCTGAGAGAAGCCAAATTCGGAGCTGCTCCAAAGGTGCTGGACTCAGTGAGCAGGATGACTGGGCTTATGGGGGGCCAGCACCAGGGGTAAATCCCCCCCTCCATGGTCCCTGTTCCCAATCCTTGTGTGCAGGCACCGTTGCTCCCAGCCATCAACCTGAGCATGGCCGTGCCACCAGCCGTGCTCTCCGGTGGTGGGTGCATGATGGGGTGGGGGTGAGGGGGGAAGAGAAAGAAACACTGCAGGGGAAATTGGAATAGGCAGAATGCAGTCGCCTACATTTAAATACCACATGTAATATGCAATAAATAGATTGTATTCATAATAAATATCAGAGCTGGCCAGATATTGGATACAATTATTCATATCCAGATATATTGGCGGAGTGATGCATTATTCATCTGATACTCAGCTAGCCCACGAATGCCAGGAATTCTTTGTTTAATCATGTGTTTGACAAACATCATGACTCATTAAATATATTATTCAGAAAATAGTATTTGAGCGGGTTTAATAGGCGTTCTGCAGACACTTGGAGAGTTGGGGTCCCCAAGTTGCCTTACTCCAGAAGCACTGAATGAGTTTTGCTGCGGAGCTGCTGGGCACGCTCCTAATTCCATCTAACTTCTGTGCTCAGACCTTGAGGTGGTTTATTGTGATGGAGCCTAAAATGTGACCGAGTCCTTGTTTTGTTCCAGGGGATGTTGCACAGCCCCTCTTTCTATTTTCTCTCCTTCCCAGGTGTTGCCTGTCCTTAAGCCAAGCAAACATCACCTGTGCATCTGCTCCTCCAGCGAGAGCTTCCCAAGTTGCTATAGGGACCATAAGGGACCTTAGAGACAGGAGATGCGTCGCCAGGCTCCACTGATGTGTGCTGGGGGAAAAAGGGTCCTCGTTGGCTCCCCTTCTCCCCTTTTCTGTGTCAGGAAGTGGGGCCAGAGGGACGCTTGTGCGAGTGGAAGGCGTGAGTCAGCAGAGCGGGGTGGCTTGAGCTGCACAGTGAGTCAGGACTCCAGCCCAGGAGCCTGGGCTGAGTAGGAGGGAGAATAAGTTTAATGAGCAGTGATTGTTCACTTGCTGCTTTGGGTTCTTTTTCCTCCTTCCGAGGTGGTTCTCACAGCCCTTTGCTTAACCATCAAGACCCCTTAGTACAGGTTGCCCATCCTGAGTGGCTGGTTTAAGAGGTGAGGGAGGGCTAGTGCTGGAGGCGAAGGGCTCGGGGTGGCTGGAGCTGAATTTGCTCACCCCAGGCACAAAAAATTCCATCACATCAATTTCTCATCATGAAATCCAAGCCGGGGTAATTGCCTTCTGCTGGTTTCTAAAGGGAGGGCTGGGGCTGTCTCCCCTGCTCATCTGACTCCCTCTGCTCATGGAGCTGTGTGCTGGCAGCCCGCCCGAGTTAGAATCACCATCCCAGTGAAGAGGGACCCTAGAGGGGCTGGGGAACTGGGGCTGGGGGGACCAGGACCCAAAACCCTGTGTCTGAACCACCTGTCACATGCAATGGGCGCAAAACATGAGGACCTGCTTGCTAAGGTGGGAGCAAGGGGCTTCTCATCCCTGCAGTAAGACAGGGCTGGATGGGGCTCCCAGCCTCTCCCAGTGCAAGGCTGGAGATGCTCTCCCTGCTGCCACAACTGAGCTTTTCCAGATGTTTCCTTCCTGGGCTTCCACCCATCCAAGCAGGATGTTGCATTCATTATCCCGCACTTCTGGGATGTATCTAGACGTTGTTGGGGGACGATACTGTCCCTGATGCTCTTACAAGGTAAAACCAGCACCGAGCCCTCTGCCATTGCTGGGTGTCAAATCCCAGCCCTGGCTGTCAGCCCCAGTGAGGACCACACTCCTCCTCACCCCGCTGCTGTAACCACACGCTTGTTTGCCCTCCCCAGAGCTTCGGGCAGATGGGTGCGGGGTTGCGCACGCCTGGCAAGTGCCGCTCCTTGTCTGGAGCTGCTGCTGCTCCTTTTTCGGTTTTGCTCTTTAAAAGAGAGGTGTGAAGAAGGCAGGGGAACAGGAGATGCTGTGCCTGCATCTCAGCTTCTCTTTGAGGATGTTACTGGTGCAGTGGGGTGGGTTTTTCCCGTGGGTATCTATAGTAACGCCGCATATCCAGCTATGGTTTTCTGGAGAGCAGCATTCCCTGTCTTCCCACTTGTATTATTTTTTCCAAACCCCATTCCTCTGCCGCTCCCCAGCCCTGACGGTGCTCGAGCTGGGTGACTGAGCCATCCCTGTGGCTCTTGTGCTGCCTCATTATTCACTTGTGAGCATGAGAGTGGTCAAACCATCTATGGATAAAGCGGCATCCTCGGATAAACCATCCACAGATAAACTGCCCGTGGATAAACCACCTGTGAATAGACTGTCCGGGCACTGTGCAGGCCAGAGGCATGGTGTGCAGTTAGTTAGTCTGAGACAGGATCTTTAATTGCTTTTACCACTTCCTGAACAGGTCTAGTTGGTCGCTACCTGTCCAGGCAGAGAGTGGTCACTGGAGGCGGAGATGCCGCCAGCGAGAAACGGGCATGGACAGAGTGGGTGGAAGAGAGAGGAACATCAGGCAGCAAAAGGACCAGAATACATTGTAGGAAAAGAAGGGAAGAAAGAAGGGAAGGAGACGCCTTTCCTTTATGGATGGGGAGCCCAGCCCGTCCCTGCGTGGCCCCGGTCGGGGTGTGGGATGTGGGATGCTCCCTTTGGAGTGGGATGGGGTGACTTCTCAGCCAGCGCTGCCGGGGCACAGCCGGTCCCTCACGAGGCAGCCAGCACCCTCCCAGCCCCATCGCTGGGATTTCAGGGGCTGTGGGCGGAGGGTCTCTGCAAGCACTATACCTTTGCTCTCCTGCCGTCTCTCCTGCCGCCAGGAGCGGGCTGGGAAGCAGCAGTGAAATGACTCATTAGCTGCCAGCTCAGGGAAAGGCATTTATAGCTTTCGCACGGCAAACAGCTCAGCATCGCCGTCACTGCCCGTGGATGCAGGCTGCCGTCACGGGGGGCGCCCCAGGACCCCAGCGGGGTGGGAGAGCTTCACATGGCTGAGGCGTAATGCCTTTCACAGGCTGTGTCTGAAAATCCCTCCTGGTCTTGTCTGCGTGATGGGAGAGGAGGTGGAGGAACCCTGGTGTCCCAGCCCAGGCAGCTGGGTCTCCTCAAGGGACACCCTGAGAGCTGCCACACTTGGAGAAGTGCCCGAGCTCCTTGGGAGGAAGGGAAGGAGGGAGGGAGCCATGTAGGGACATGCTTCTCCCACCACGCAGTCTAAGAGCAAGTTCAGGAGCAGCCTCCTTTGCCAGGCAGGGTGCAGCTGGGCTGGCAGGGGCTCAGAGTCGTTTTTGCTTTGGTCACTGATGACTTTGATGTTTTCATGGAGAGCCAGTTGGGTTCTTGAAGCCCCAGGTTGCTTTTCTGACAGTGCCTGGGCTGGGGTGTGCATCAGACACAGTGACTGCAACACTACAGTGTTGTGATGCTCAGGGTTTGCCACCCCAAGGGTGTGAGACCCCTGGCCAGGCTGGGGTCTGGGGAGGAGACATGGTTGTGGTTACTGTGGGAGCAGCTGGGACGTGCAGGTAGCTCCGCACGGGATGTGTGATGGAGCTGGGAGCCATGGCATAGTGCAGCCTCTGCCTCCTGCATCCCTCTGCTTCCCCAGACCTGCCCTCCATCCCTCAGGTCTCAACTGTGGGGTAAAGCACACCAGGATAATGGGGGGGCCACGTTTAAACACCTTGAGCTGCAGTGGGCTGTAGCAGTGGGTTGATGCCCTCAGGCTGCCTGGGAAGGAGGTGCCTGGTCACTGGTCTAGGGAATAGCAGCCTTGAAGCCATCCCCTCACTGGGGGGGACTGGGGTGTGATGGGGCAGCCCTTTCCCTCCAGCCATTGCACGCCCCTTCCCCCTCACCCCCCCATCTCCCCAGCAGCCCCACTTACCCTCTGCTTCTTGCAGGATCTCGGTCTGCGACGAGGACAAGTTCCGCCACAACGAGTTCATTGGGGAGACGCGGATCCCACTGAAGAAACTGAAGCCCAACCAGACCAAAAACTTCAACATCTGCCTGGAGAAGCAGCTGCCGGTGAGCAAGGGTGGTGGTGGGGTTCAGAGCAGCGTCCTCCTCTGCAGACAGTGGCTTCACCCTGGAGCCTGTTCCCTCAAATGTGATCGAGGGTGGGGGGAGCATCGCTGGCACTGGGGAGGTGGGTGTCTGGCCACGGCTGTCCCCCAAAGCAGCCCCCTGACTGGTGCATTCCCTCCCCCAGATAGATAAAACAGAGGACAAGTCGCTGGAGGAGCGTGGCCGGATCCTCATCTCTCTCAAGTACAGCTCGCAGAAGCAGGGGCTGCTGGTGGGCATCATCCGCTGCGCCCACCTGGCCGCCATGGACGCCAACGGCTACTCCGACCCCTATGTCAAAACGTGAGTGCTGCTCCAGGGCTGTGCCAGCCCGGGTGAAGCGGGATGCTGCCAGTGCTCCGTGAAGCCGTGCTGTCCCCTCAGTGCCTCTCCCTGCAGTGGAAATTAATTGATCTCATTAGGAGATGCAAATGAGGACGTCACGGCAGCAGCTTGCCTTCCCCTGGAGCGTGTTATTCCCCAGTGGTTATTTCCCAGCACGTCACGGTAACGTGGGTGCAGGATGTGCCCCGTGGCGTGTGACTGTGCCCACCCGGTGCGGGGGCACACGCTGTCCCCGTTGTTCTGGCAGTGGCTGGGTGGCCGTGGTGCCCTGCTGCCAGGCTCAGCGATGCCTGCCAGCGCTGCCCTTGCTTGGGAGAGGGTCTGCAGCCAGGACATGGAATTGGTGGCCTGGAACAGACAGGTCTGGTTGGGATCTGCCGATGGCACAGGTTCCCAGCTGGCAGCATGGGGATGGGTATCGCCCAACAGGAACCATCCTGTGCCTGTGCCCGGTGGTCCTGGCCCTCACTCAGCACCTGTGGGGGTTTTGCTTTCCTTCCTGGCGACATCCCAAGCCTTTTCCCCTTTGGAAGCCTGTGCTGGCCCTGCCAGGATGGGGATGGCCAGCAGCACCGGAGCACAGGCACCTCCCAACCCCAGGGGATGGGCGTTTAATTGCCCCATCCCCAGTCCCAAGGGAGAGGAGTCTCCCAGCCCAGCAACCAGCGCGGCAGCGGGGCCGTCACCCCGTGCTTTGGAAAGGCTCTAATTACAGCGTGTGTGTAATTAGGTCAGACAGCACTTTAATCGCTACCCGTGGCTGCCGTGGCTCCGGGGCCTGGTTAACAGAGCCCAGGGCACGTTTACACATCCCACTGACACTTGTCAGTGCAAAGGGCTGGGAGTCCCTTCCCTCTGAAAGGGGAGGGTTGGATTAGCTATTAGGGGGATGTTCTTTACGGAGAGAGTGGTGAGGGGCTGGAACAGGCTGCCCAGAGAGGGGGTGGGAGCTGCAGGTTTCGGTGGCTCAAGCACCCATCTTAGCATGCCTCCACTCAGGAGCTGGTCCCATGGGTGCCCCCACCCGTGCCTGGGCTGGGAGGAGTGGGGCTCAGGCAGTCCTTCCTCGCCTTGCTGGCTGGCAGGGCGCAGGACCTGTGTGTGACCGGGCTGCCTTGGGTTCCTTGCAGTTACTTGAAACCAGATGAGGACAAGAAATCAAAGCATAAGACGGCGGTGAAGAAGAAGACGCTGAACCCCGAGTTCAATGAGGTGGGTTTGAGCAGTTGTGGTTTTCTCAGTCCTTGGACTTAAAAAGAAAGCCCCCAACCTCAGTCCATAGGTGAGGGATTGAGCTTTTGGGTGGCAAAGGGCAAGAGCCCAAGGAGGAGGATGGACCCAGGGGTCCCAGCCCCTGCAGGAACCTGGCATGGGTTCATCCTGACTGTCTCCACTTCCCAACAGGAGTTTTGCTATGAGATAAAGCACGGTGACCTGGCAAAAAAGACCTTGGAAGTCACAGTGTGGGACTACGATATTGGGAAATCAAACGATTTCATAGGTGAGTGGGGCACCCCAGAATGTCTCCTCAGCCTCTTCATTTATTTTTGTTTTAAATCTTCACCTTCTGTGCTTCTTCCTTTTTCATCTGCTGCTCTTCTGCACTTCCCCATCCCCCCAGTTTGTTCTCTATCCCCACGTTCCTTCTTGCTGGGTTTCTGTCTGCTCTTCCCCCTGTCCTGCACCTGAGCTGCCTCTCCCCCAGCCAGCCCCACTGCTGTGTGCTTCAGGCATCCCCCACGCAAGGAGCACCCAAGCAGGGAGAAGCTGTGTCTCCCTCTGCCCTTCCAAATAAAACCCAGGTCTGACAGGGAGGTTTCATTTCTCTCTGGCTTGACTTCAAGGCGCAACTGTTGTGATTTTATTCACAAGGATTTCTTACTTACGAGCACCCAGTATCTCTGACAGCCGCTGTAATTCCAAGGAGCCTCCAGCGCTGGGCACAAGAAGTCCCAGACTGCAGCCAGAGCTGGGCTGGGCTGTGATGGCCCATGTGTCATACTGAGTTGTGGTATAGGGTACTGTGAGAGTGGCTGCATGACCTGGCTCCATCTGGTATCCCTCAGCATCCCTCAGCATTGCTTGGCAGGGCTCAGCATCCCGCGGCATCCCTCAGCATCCTGCGGCATCCCTCAGCATCCCTCGGCATGGCTCTGCGTGGCTCACCTGGCTGATGCTCACCCTCCTCCCTCCCTCTCTCTGTCTCTCTCTCAAGGTGGAGTCGTGTTAGGAATTAATGCCAAAGGGGAGCGGCTGAAGCACTGGTTCGACTGCCTGAAAAACAAGGACAAGAAAATCGAGCGCTGGCACACGCTAACGAACGAGCTGCCGGGGGCCGTCCTCAGCGACTGAGCACCACCACGGGGCCGCTCCTCGGGCAGGCACAGCTCTGCTGGCCACAGCCTTTGGATTTCTCTCGTTTACGGCTTTGGATACCGGGGGATTGTGGTACCGGGGCAGCCGGGAGAGCGGGACACCCCATGCCATGGCCCGGCTGCAGGGAAACCCTTCCAGGGAACACGGCAGTGGCGGTTTGCTCTGCTCAGCAGGTCCCATCCCCTAAGGCTTTTCCAAAACGCCTCTTTGCACCCTGACACACTCCCACACGCACTCCCACGTGTGCAGACACACACACACACGGACACACGGACACCACACGCCTGCATGCACTGCGGCTCTGACTCCTACACTGAGTTACCTTCGCGCTGCCTTGCGACTCAGTGGCAAAACCGAATGCATCCGTCTCCGTTCGCGTCTCTAATGTGAGCAAAAGGCATCACTCAACCACGGAACTCTTTCCTCGAGGCGGTTGTGCCGTACCTCTCTGGTGGTTTGTCAGTCGCTGTGGGCCTAAACAGTCTTTTTTTATGCATTTAAAGCTCCTCTCTTGGAATGGTTGTGCCCCCCCTGATAACCTGGGAAGACTGTTTGCTTTTCTTCCAGCAGTGTTGCGCTCGTCCTGTCCGATGACCCCTTGTGGAGTCAGCCAGTGAGCTGAAGGGCTGCGCAGACCACAACTTCCCTCTTGTAACCCCCCCATCCTCATCTCCCCCCATGCCCCAGGATTGGGTGACCCCGTGTTTGCAGAAGTGGGGGGGCTAAAATAAAATCCCTGCAGCCCGAGACTGGCCGCGGAGCCTCACACAGCAGCCACTCTCCTAAGGAAACCATGCCTTCCCAGAGCCATGCCACCAGGCTTCAGCCCCGCTGTTTGTCCAGCAGAGCTGCCTTTCAGGCTGAGTTTTCCTATCACTTTTCCTTTAGTCATCCTTTTCCAGTTCACCCCATGACCTGAAACCCAACTGAGGTGACCTGTGCTGTGAGCCCAGCTGCTCTCATGGATGCTCAGCTCCAGCGCAGCCCTCAGGTTGGTCTGTTCTCTGCCTCAAATACCACACGAACCACATCGCTGTGTCCAGCACAGCCACAATATCATAATAATAATAAATAATAATAATCCCAGCTGTCTTCCTCTGTGACCCACCCTGCCCAGTAGGATGAGCTAAAAAGTTCTGCCAGGAATTCTGGAAGCCTTTACACCATGATTTCTTAGGCAGAGCTGCTGTTTTCCCCACCGATCCCACTTTACCTCCAGTTTCTGAGCCCTGTCTCTGCGTGTGTGTGTGCGTGTGTTGCTGACTCTTCATTTTGTTTGTTTGTTTGTTTTTGGGAAGGAATTGGATCTCTGGAAACCTACCTTTACTTTTCAAAGTGACGATCGTGTTACACCTTGTTTGATATTGGGGGGGGGGTGGGGAATAAAGAAACCGTTCATAGGGGCTTTTTTAATACCTGAATATTTGTAATGCAATCTCCAGATATGCATGGATTTTATTTGAATGCCAGCAGTGTGTCCAGTGGGATGTTCCTGGTGATCCTCTCTGTCTGTCACTGGTCCAGCACCTTAAAACCTGGTTGGGTTCAGAGCTTCCAGGAGCGCAGGGGGCGGCTGTGCCTCCCTTCCTTTCAATCCGTCGTGAGTTCCAGCACATCTTGCCAGGAAATGGTTTATGCCTGAGGTGGAGTAGGGCATGATGTGCATGGGTGGGGTTCCTTCACTTTGTATCCCAGTCTTTTCTAAGCGGACAGCCTGTCCGTCTGTCTGTCCCAGCTGCATGCAGAGTGGTGGTCATCATGCCAGGCCTCGTGACATGTTTGATACCAATGTTTTGCTACCATGTGAAGGCTGCAGAAACCGTCCTTACCTGCATCCTACGAGACTTTTGTATTTCAGTATTACCTATCTGTGTACTTTTTGTCAGATTTGTTAATATTTATAATGAGAACCCAAAATAAAAAGGGATAAAAATAAAAAGGTTGATGCTGGTGGTGCAGTTCTGAGTCTCCCTGGGGTTGGTACCACAGTCCCAGGGCCATGTGAGCTCAGCACGTCACACTGCATCCCTGATGGATGAAGCCCAGAGAGGGCTCAGGGAGCAGAAGATGGTTTTAAACCTGAACATAAGGCTTATAAATATATATATACACAGACATATAGACAGAGCACAAAGTGCTGCATGGCTTTATCCCCCCCTTTCCAATCTCTGCTGCTGCAAAACCCCCATAATAATGCTGAACTGCGCTGGCTCCATGTGCCCCACTTGCCCCAGGGACCCCGTGGGGAGCTGTGGCACTGGGACTGCGAGTGCTGGCGCTGAAGGGTGGGAGGGAGATTGGTCAAGGGAGGATAAAAACCCAGGGGAACTCCCTGGCCTGGCCAAGGTTTCCAGGATCCTTGCATCACTTAAGGCCTGATGTGGTTGCATGGGCAGAAAGGTGATCAAGATGCCCCGTGCGATGCCCATGGCGGGGACAGGGCGACATCGTTAACTCAGCCTCTTGCAAGGACTCTGATGTGTTGGGTGCTGTGACCGTGACTGTCCTCCCTGGGGTGAAGGTGGGCACCCAGGCGGGAGCAGCTGGGCTCCCTGCACTCCTCGGAGCTGCCCTGTCCCGTGGGACGCCCCGATGGCCGCAGCACACCCTTGCCCTTCGTCCCTGGCCGTGCCTGCACCGTTGCATTGAAATTAGTGACAATCGGCCCAAATAGCCACAGGTGCCACCCAACCTGCACTCCCCTCATAGACAGAGCCACAGACACAGGCATTACTGATGTAACCCCCATCCCCAGCAACACAAATCTACCTACACCTACACAGGGATGCCCATACACACGTGTGTGACCGTGTTCATGGCACACATGCCTGTTTCTGCTCACCTATTGCAAAAAAAAAGGCTTGGGGCCCTTCAGCATCCCAGCATCACCTGTGGCCAAGGTGTGGGAGGCCGGAGCTGGGGGAGCATCCCTGGGCACGTGCACGCAGTGAGCGTGTCAGGGCGGGGAGTGGCCCCACAGGCCATCGTGCTGGGATGTGGTGGGGATGGCTGGTGCCACATGGCCTGCGCTGGCCCCACACGGCCCGTGCTGGCCCCGTGCTGGCCCTGGCAGCTGCCTGCAGGGTTAATCCCTCAGCCCCATTTAATCAGCTCAGGAGCCCAGATCCCTGCACTCCGAGGGGCTGCGGCCGCCCACGGGATGCACAGCTCAGAGAGCTGGCTGTGTGTCTGTATGTCTGTCTGTGTGTCTGTATGTCTGTCTGCGCGGGCAGCAGCGTTACAGCTCCGTGTCACTCTGTCTGCCTAAACGTACAGCTATACAGAGCAGAGAGCTGTAGCAATAGATACACAGATACACACGTGTCAGTATATCCATTTGCTCTCTGTATTACACTGTGTAATAATTATTAGATGCATATAAATAATATATAATAATAGCTCTGTGTGTAACAGTTATATAGACATAATTCTTTACTAATATATACTTTATATATATATACACACTATATTTCACATGTATCTACAAATAACTATACACAGACACTGATTAAATAATGTTCTATTTATATATTTTAAATGTTTGTAATTTTATATATTAGATAATTAATTTCTATATATATGTAATTAATAATTATAAATAGGTGTATTTGTAGATAAAAAGATAATTTAAAAAACCCCCTCTCTCCCCTCTATATGCCTATGCATCCTATATAATATATATTTACATATGTGTATATAAAACCACATATCTTTATATAGACAGCTATATATGAATATATGTATGCATCTATATGTATTTGCATAAATTCAGGAACTCTGTGTATACTATGATGCTATAATATATGTGAAATATATAATTACATGAAAAAAAGAGTATGAAATATTTATATGCTTTATAATATATAGTATATTTACTATAAAAAGTATATTATAATATAATATAATACATTATGCTATGTATATACATTATGCTATGTATTTTAATATAATATAATAATATAATTATATTATATTATGTCTGCATTTATATACGATAATATAAATATATATCATGGATATAAAGTATATTATAAAATCATAGTATACTATACTATTGTATATGAAGATGTATATTATATACAGATACAGATAGCTATATTTAAAGACATACATGTATGAAAGCATGTATATATCAAAAAATATACACACTAGACAATATATTATAGATATAATATATAGAATATAAAATATAAAATATAAATAATGTATTAGCATGCACAATATAATACTATATACTTTATTGTATTATTATTTATTATATCAGTGTGTAAATTATATCTTATATGTAATGTGCTATATAATTTATGAATTATATATATGGGATTTCTTCTTTTACAGCCTATATGTTTATGTGCCTTCCTTCTGTATAGTGCAATAGTCCATACTGTATGGCACCATGCTCTGTATATAACAGAGGGAAAGTGGCCAGGGGTCCAGGCTGCAGCTTGGGCACTGGTTGGACCTGGTGGCCTGTGGGTGACGAGTGCCTGCTGTGCATCACTGAGGTTGTACCTTCTATCACCACCACCACCATCTTTCTCGCCTGTCTGCCATAATAAACCATCTTTACCTCAACCCCCAAGTTTCACCTCTCTTTTGCAAGCCTCCCCCCATCCCATCCAAGGTGGGGGGGGTTGCTGCTTTAGCTGCCTGCTGGGACAACCACCCCCACAGGGGTCACACTGCTGGGGCAGCTGGGACCCGCAGGGAAGAGCAATGAATCTATTTACTCAATTAAATGATGAGTTCAGTCATCAGGGGTTGGAGGGGATGGGAGGGGGGCGGGGGGTTAAGTCACCCTTTATTCCCTCAGGAATAAAAAGCTGATTATAAAACAGAGGGGGGAGGCCAAACCTTTCAGATTAAATAAAAGCTTAAGGTATTTCAGTGCAAAGCATGTCGAGCCCTCCTGCTTTATAAAGAGGCTTTGCTTTTGGGGAGGGTCACCTGCACCAGCGCTGCTGCTCCACAAGATCGATGTATTCCTCCAACAGCTCACAGGAGCCCCCAAATAACGTGACCCCAGGGCCTTTCGATGGTCCCCAGTGGCCCCACCAGGCCCCGCGGGGCATGTACCTGTCAGTGGCCGTGCTGATGGGCATCGTGGTGGTCGCAGCCTCAGTTGTGAATGGCTTGGTCATCGTGGTTTCCATCAGGTACAAGAAGCTCCGGTCCCCCCTGAACTACATCCTGGTGAACCTGGCAGTGGCCGACCTGCTGGTGACGCTCTGTGGCAGCTCCGTCAGCTTCTCCAACAACATCAACGGCTTCTTCGTGTTTGGCAAACAGATGTGTGAGCTGGAGGGCTTCATGGTCTCCCTGACAGGTAAGTTCACACACCTCAGGACCCATCTTGCTTTTTGGTTGGTGCTCTTGTGTTTAGCTAAGGAACTTTGGGGAGGGTTTCATCAGTCTGCTGCACATCCTGAAGTCAGCACTTCGATGCATGATGGAAAACGTGTGTCCTCCAGCTATGCTTTAGAAGGGTCAAGTAGATGGTTGCCTGTGCCAGGTCACTACATGCTCTGTCTTGGTTTTCTTGGGGTGGGAAATGGCAATTGGGAACATCGGGAGTTCTCACCTGGGATGTGCTTCATGGGTGCTGGCTGCTGTATCAGCACTCTGATGGTTGTGTGGGCACCAGAAGCTGTTCACAAGCTGATTTCTTTTTACAACAATACTTCAGCAGCTCTTAATCTACCCTGTCCCACCGCAGGCAGAAGAGCTTTATCAGAGCCTGTTCCTAAGACACAAACTCTCCTCTCCCCAGGCATCGTGGGGCTGTGGTCACTGGCCATCCTGGCCTTTGAGAGGTACATTGTGGTCTGCAGACCCCTGGGAGACTTTCGGTTCCAGCACTGGCATGCTGTCAGCGGCTGCGCCTTCACGTGGAGCTGGTCGCTGCTCTGGACAACCCCACCACTCATGGGCTGGAGCAGCTACGTGCCTGAAGGTGGGGGAAACATGCTCCAGACTCCACTGTGGTGGTGGTTTGTGTAGTGTTTTCAAGCACGGGGTGGTTGTAGAGTTGGACACTGGTATTTAAACTGCCCACACTTGCTTGCTCAGTCAGTAACCCTCTCTCAGAGGTGGCTCTTCAGAAGTTGCCCACCACACAGCATGCTGCAGCCATTCCTATGTGTCCCATGGGCATCAGAGCCATGATCTGCTCTGGCTGCCCAAATCTGCTTATGTGGGGGCTTGGTGTAATGCTACACACTACAACAAAGCCCCTCTCCTCCATAGAGAGGTCAGCCAGCCAAAAAATGTGGTGGCCGATCTCCAGGTCATTGGGGATGGAAAGCGAGAGGTGCTGGGGGGCAGGGCTGGGGGCAGACTGCTGGTTTGGGGCCTGTTACGGAGTCTGTCATAGCCTGGGATGGGTTTAGGCTTGTTTAAACCTTACTTGCTCCAGGCCTGAGAACCTCTTGTGGGCCCAACTGGTACACTGGTGGCAGCAACAACAACAGCTACATCCTGGCCTTGTTCGTCACCTGCTTTGTGATGCCCCTCAGCCTGATCCTCTTCTCCTACACCAACCTGCTGATGACCCTGCGAGTGGTAAGTACAGCAACAGCAGGTGAGTTAACGGGTTTCCACTCACAGAACTGCCGGCGAAGCAGGAGGGATGGAGAGTCTCATGGCAGGTTTTCATGACAGCAAATGGAGCTGACATCTCCTGGCGCTGCCATCAGAGCACCTCAGGGGTGGAAGTGCTGCTGGAAGTTGTTAGCAGGCATCTCTCTCCAAACCTCGCCCAGGCTGTGGCACAGCAGCAGGAATCGGACATGACGCAGCAGGCGGAGCGGGAGGTGACGCGCATGGTGATTGTGATGGTGATGGCCTTCCTCATCTGCTGGCTGCCCTACACCACGTTCGCTCTGGTGGTGGCCACCAACAAAGACATCACCATCCAGCCTGCTCTCGCATCCCTGCCATCCTACTTCTCCAAGACTGCCACCGTTTACAATCCAATCATCTACGTCTTCATGAACAAGCAGGTGAGAGAGAAAGCCTTTAGCTAACAAAACCACAGCTCCACCACAGCTTCTGGAGAACTTGATGGCCTCACAAAACGTGGAGGAACCATCTATCCTACCTGGAAGTGTAGCTGTAGGCTTGATCTGGGAGTTGCTGTATAAGCAGCCAGGTTTGGGGGAATAAAACAAAGGTAGGGAGCAGCCTCCGAGCCTGAACTACAGCTCATTTTCCACTTCTGTGATTTTATGGGGTCAGGCAACTGAATTTTAGATCACAAACTGCTCATCGAACACACAAAGCAAGCAGAACAAACCTTTCATTGCCAATGAAGTGCCAGGGTCTGCACAGAGTTGGGCTGGGAATCAAAGCGGCGCTCACCCAAAATGAGAGGCCGAGGAGCAGCCACCCCGCAGCCTCTGAGTCTCCAGGTGGATGCTGCTTTCTTCCCCAACACGTTTTCCCTGCCCAGTTTCAGAGCTGCCTGCTGAAAACCCTGTGCTGTGGTGACCGCTCCTGGGGGGCAGGAAAATCCACTCCAGCTGCACCCAGCCCCCGTGCAGGCATCACCACAGACAGGCTGCAGAATAAGGTGACACCATCTCCCCTCGTGTGACTCCTGCCACATCCTGCACCCAGGCTGCCCCACCCAGCCTCGTTCAACATGGGCGCAGAGAAGGGCCGGTGGCTGTGGCTGCTCCCCACACCCAGGAGGTGGGGGGCTCGTGGCTGTGTCTGCTCCCCACACCCAGGAGGTGGGGGGCTTGCAGGGGTTGGAGGTGCCTGGCACCCCACACTGCTCCCTGGAAAGGCATGATGCTGTCTTCTCCCAGGTGGGGAGCAATCCCATCACAGGGTGATGTGGTCTCTGAGGAAACACCCCTCCCTCCAGCCCCTCACCTCGGGGAATCAGGAGTCTTTTAAGTACCAAAAATAAAATAAACTAAGCATGCTCTTGCCTCGATGCAAAGCCTCTCACCTTCTGCTTGGCCCTGGGGTCAGGCTGTGACACCAGCTCCAAGGTGATCCATAGGACAGAGAGGCACCTTTGCCAGCCATGGACAGACTGTGTCCCCTTTGCATCACCTGATCCTGCTGTGAAGTTCGGGGTTGGGCTGTGAAACTGCCTAAAATGCAGCAAGGATGTTTGAAGTGTGTTAATAACTGTTAATAAATATTTGCAAGTTCACATGCATCTGTTTTACCAGCTGGTAACGTGTTTGACAGAAAACACTTCATCACTTCACAACACAAAGCTACACATTTCATCTATATTTAAGGCAAGAAGTTCCCAAATCCACTGATTTCCCAGCAAAAACCCAGGCTGTGACTGACAGAGGCAGAGGACAGGGCAGAGCAGAGCTACCGCTGCCCCAACAGCCAGGATGGCAGCAGAAAGTGACAGATACCAAAAACCCTGAGAAAAAAGAAAGACAACCCCCCCTCCTTGTGGTTCCAGGGGTACACACCTCCCCTCGAAACACAGTTTGTCTGCATCAGGACCGCAACGCAGCTGATGTCACAGTTATGGATAACGCTGCAAGACACAGACAATATGGCAGTGATCCCCTGAGACTGCCTTACCAATCCCTCTCTCTCAGAAATGCTATCAGCAGCTTGTCTGTGTGAGAGGTAAATTCTCCTTCAAACTGACTCTGAATGCTTGAATTGCTTCGGGAACGAGACCGACTTGTGGTCCCAAGATGTACAGGGCCCTGCTCCCCTCTGCGGCTTTGCTTCTCTCACACATCGCTCGTGGGGTCGGTGACAAACCACCCTTTGCTCCTCTCCTCCTCCCATGGCTTTTGCCCTCGCAGCAAACCCATGAGGGGGGCTGAGAGAAAAGCTAAAAGCTCTTCTTCACCTCACTAGGTCACCTCCCTGGCTGGCAGTCTGGTAACAGGCAGTCGGGCGATTTGGACTGGCCCAGGTGATGAGATTCAGGGATCAAGGGGATGAGATTCAGGGATCAAGGCTTTTTCCTCCCTCCCCGAGACTCTCTGCTCCCAAACAAGAACAAAATGTAAAACCCCAAACCCAGAGCAGTATGAGAGTTACAAGGGAGCTGAAATACAGCTGCTTGGAGAGCAAACACTTGCTTTTCTTCTTGGCTTCACTCACTAACCCCAAACAGGCTCCCACAGGCGTCTCCAGAGAAATCCAGCTCCAAGCAGTGCTGCATCCCCCACACAGGGGGAGAGAACCCCCATCCTCACCCCATCCCGGTGTCTCGACCTCTGCCTCTCTCCGCTTGCTTTCCTACACACAAACTGTTGGCATGCTGGCGGCTCAAAGAGGAATTAGAACAGCTCAGTATCGCTGTTTTAATTTAATTAATTGGCCTTTCATTCTCAGGGAAGCTGAGAAGCAGCATTAGATGGGTCCCCTCTTATCTCCTCTGCTTTCATTGGTCCTTGTTTAATTCTTCCCGTTAATTACAGCTTTTGTGTCCATGCTTTATGTTATTCAGGTGATGTACATTCCTGCTAAACTTCTATCTGTGTCCTGGTTCTGGCCAGGATAGGGTTACCTTCCCAAGCAGCCAGCACAGGTGAGTTGAGCTGGCCAAGGGTGTTTTCCACACAACGTAAAAGGGGCTGGTGGGGTCCACACAGCTCCAGGACAGTCGCTGAGTGTGGTGCAGTGCTGTGTGATACCATCTCCTCGGTCCGTGAAATCTCTGTGTCATCTCCATGTGCTCAGCCAGTGCCTGGGGCAGCAAGAAAAGTCCAGGCAGCCACAAAACTGGACTCACTGCTGCATTCTGGCCTCAGCAAGGAGAGGAGATAGGCTGTGGGGCTACCTGAAAGGCTCTCTACCAACAGAGAGAAAAATTCCCCACGTTAGGATTTAAAAAGAGAGAGGGAAATGGCTCACAGGCTGCTCACCGTTTGGTTCGACAGATAAAATAGAAAAAGAAAGCCAAGAAGCAAAGGAGATTTCACATGCTGCAAACCCAAGTGATATATAATCATGTGCAGGTAAAAATGCAGGCGTGCTTCCTCTGCTCCACCACACCACTGCAGCCCTACGAGTTTGATTGTAATTTAATTGAGCAAGTCTATGAAACATGCAAAAACCATTGCCCAAAGTGAGAGGGAGTGACCTCTCCTCTGCTCCATCCTGGTTCTGGGTAACTAATGAGCCACCAAGGACAGAAACACACTGTGAATTGGCCATTCCACTTCTGGATGCACCTGAGGTTGCAGCCTGTTATGATGTAACACCGCTCTGCACAGCCCCAGGGCCAATGTAAAGTAGGACCTTGTTCCAGCAGTTTCTATCAAGAGTATGAAGCTCTTCTTGCCTGCAGCAAGGACACAGAACTCACTGAAAATGGGGCACCTGCCCTTCACAGAAGGGTTAGAAAACATTAAACAGCCTGAATTGCAGAACTGCAAAGCCCGAGAGCCAGAGCCAGCCCTGCTTCCCAGGCACTGCCATGGAGCTGAGGTGCAGAGCTCAAACTGCAGCCCTTTGCTGCTGGCACTCCTGCCCCTTCACCCCATGACAGGACTAAGGGGGTGTAAGGTTGTCTTGATCTCTCCTGAAGGAACCTCCCCCACGTCTGTCAGTTGGCAGCATCCGCCCGGAGCAGCTCCATCACTTCCAGTCCTACAGCCAGGCTGATCATGGAAACTTAGTTACTAACAAGTTAGAACAAACCAACCCCCAAAAACACAGAGAGAGAGAACCACATCGTGGCACAATAACCTTGGAAACTTTTATTAGTAGTTAAACCAGATTAACTAGCCAACAGGCAGAGTTTCCCTACATGAACAGGAATGGAAAAGCTACAGACAGGACAGTTTGCTGCTGAGACCCCAGGGTCTGTTATAGAGGAACAAGGACCATCTTCACACCTCTGGCACCCAAACAGCCTTTAAGCCAAGGACAGGTAAACATGAAGTGTCTGTAACCATCAAAATCCCAGCCTAAAGCTCAATCTTTATTTTTGGATGAAGCCTACCAAATGTGTGGTTTAATTAAACAACAGGTACCTTCGTTAATGCTACCCAGATTTTATCATATTCCTGTCTAATGCTGGCAGGGAATTATTGCTGCACTTGCAATCTCTGGAGAACGCTGCCTTTTTCTCATTAGCTTTTTGCACAGCAATTAATCCCCTTAATCAGTCAAATCAGTTCAACGCCAGATCACAAAAGCACTAAGAAAAGAGAAAACAAGAAATTACCTTGTTAAATTTAATGAGCAAGGAAAAAACATACACTACATGGGCTGTAACAGCGCTCTGCACTCCAGCACAGAGAAATTGCACAAGTGCCTGAGCAGAACAGCAGCCCCCAGAATGACAATCAGTTTGTCTCCAGCACCAAACACCATGAGGAAGAACATCTTTGGCTGATGAAAGTGTGTACACACAGAACAAACCCCACCACACAGCCCGTTCCCTATGATGTTCTGTCCAGAAAATGGTAGGGCTGAGTGTTTATGGGTAAGAATCAAGGGAAGGGACTCCCAGTCAGGGTGAGGAGGCAGAGAAAACATCCTGTGAACAGCTGGGAATATGATACAGCAGAGAGGGAAGAGTGTTGGAGGTTCCTGAGTGTGCTGGGGATAACTTCCTGCACAGCTGTTGAGGGAGCAACTAGGGAAAGAGCCCAGCTGGGCCTGGTTTTGAACAGAGAAGGGCTGGTGGGGGGACCTGAGGGTTGGAGGTGACCTTGGGCACAGTGACCATTCTCAGTTCTGGGAGAAGCCAGGAGGGCAGTGAGCAGAACTGCTACCTTTGGTTTCAGGAAGGCAAACTTTGTTCTTTTCAGGTACTCAGTTGATGAAGTCCCTTGGGAGGCAGTCCTCAAGGTCAAAGGAGTCCAGCGCAGGCACTGGTCACAGCCAGCATGGGTTCAGAAGAAGCAGCTCCTGTCTATCCAATCTGATTTCCTTTCACAACAAGGTCACCCAGCTGGTTGGCCAAGGGAAACCAGTTGATGTTCTTTTTTGGATCTCAGTAAGGCTTTTGACTCTCTCTCACAGCACCTTGCTGGAAAAAGCACCCAGCAGATTGGTGGGCAACTGGCTGAAGGGTCTGGCCCAGAGAGTGTCAGTAAATGGGGTTCCATCTGGCTGGTGGCCAGTCACTGGTGGGGTTCCCCAGGGCTCCATTTTAGGCCCAGTTCTTTCTAATATTTTAATAAACAACCCAGACACAGGACTAGAGGGTGTCTTGGGTAAATCTGCAGATGACACCAAATTGGGAGGAGCTGATGACTCCGTTGAGGGTGGAGAAGCCCTGGGCAGATCAGAGAGCTGGGCAATCACCAACAGTGTGAAGTTTAACAAGGGCAAGTGCTGGATTCTGCACCCAGGAAGGGGCAACCCTGGCTCCACATCCAGCCTGGGGTATCAGGTGCTGGAGGCCAGCCGTGTGAGAGGGATTTGGGGGTCTTGGTCAAGTTACCCATGAGCCAGCAGTGTGCCCAGGCAGCCAGGAGGGCCAACCACATCCTGGGGTTCATCAAGCCCAGCATGGCCAGTCACTCCAGGGAAGGGATCATCCTGCTCCACACTGTGCTGGTGCAGCCTCACTGTACTGGGGGCAGTTTTGGGTGCCACAGTACAGGAGACACAAAAATATTGGAAAGTGTCCAGAGGAGGGCAATGAGGATGGGGAAGGGGCTGGAGGGGAAGTCTGACGAGGTGAAGGTGAAGTCCCTGGGCTTGTACAGCCTGGAGAAGACTGAAGGGGAGACCTCATCAGGGTCTGTGGCTTCCTGATGAGGGGGAGCTAAGGGGCAGGCACCCATCTCCTCTCTTTGGGGACCAGGGGTAGAACCTGAGGGAACAGCGTGAAGCTGCGACTGGGAAGGTTTAGGTTGGATGTTGGGAAGAGGCTCTTTACTGGGAGGGCAGTCGGGCACGGAACAGGCTCCCCAGGGAAGGGGTCACAGCACTGAGCTGGGCTGAGGTCAAGAAGCATCTGGATGATGCACTCAGTCCCATGCTCTGACTTGGCTGGTCCAGGGTGGGGCCAGGAGTTGGACTCAATGGTCCTTACGGGTCCCTTCCAGCTCAGAATAGTCTGTGATTCCAGAGCTGACTGCTGTACAGGTGTTACACACCCACCACACTGGAGACTGGCTCCCTTTAAGTCACCTTGTGCTGTATGCTGAAAGAAATCAGAAGTAGTCTCTGCAGGGGAAAGGCTCCTGCCTTCGTCCTTCCAGATAAAACACCACTTCTTTCGTGTTAGGCACATTAACTTAATGCAAGCATGTCAGCCCTCTCCCTTTAACAAGAAACATCTTTAATTGAGAGATGTTGAAAACAGACATCATCTACTTTAGCTGCAGAACACGAGTCAGCTTTGACAGCTCCTAATGGAGATTTGGACTTGCAGAACAGAGGAAATGCTTTTATTTATCTTGTGTCTTCTTCCTTACTTCTAGTTTCTATTAAAGGAAAGCCAGGGGAGAAGAGACAGCAACAGATGTTTAAAGGATTTGATGGCATTAGCACACAAATCACAGGTACATACCAAACCATACTGGATAATAACCAAAGTCCTGAGAGCATAAAACATTTAGGTGCCTAAGCCAGGGAGGCTGAGCACTAGACAGGGCAGAGTTACAGTACTACCAAGTCTCTTGCTGGCCTTTTGACTCAGAAGAAACCATGCTCTGTGAGACACTGTGATTCCTGCAAACAGTTCACAATGCTGTCAGTCTCAACTGCCCCCCAAAATTTGAAACTTTTCAAGTGTCTCTGGAGTTTAAGTCTAGAGCAGCTTCCTCTCCCTAAAAAACTCAGAGTAGAAGCAGTACCCAGATGGAGGGGAGGAAATGAAAAATCAAGAAAAGCAAACAAACTAGCTCGTGCAAGCTCAAGAAACTTAGTGCTAACATATAATAAATGTAATACTGCCCAGCACAGCATCCAGCAGCTTTACAGATGGAGAGGACCTTCTGAACTCCATGCACAGCCTTCTGGTGCTGTGCCACCGGCCCCAGTTCCACCTTCCTCTTCTTCCTTCTTCCCTCCAACATCTGGATCTTGCAGGCTTGCAGCCCTTGAATGACAAGAGTGTTAGATATCACCCCAACTTTTTGTATTTTCTTTTGGACAGGATAAATCCAGAGGCACTAAACCCAAAAGCCTCTGCAGATACTACTGCATTTTTTGTTTCGCTCTGACCTATAATCACCCCCCAAACCCCAAACAAACTGCCTCTCCCCTCCAAGGCTAGTGATGTGCTTTAACTTTACACCCATCTGCAGACTCCAACGATTCCCCATGTAACAGCTTTAAGTGTGATCTGCCTGCAAGTGTGAACGGGCTTTGGATCGAGCTGTTTATGAACATGGCAGTGACAGTGCAGCAGGGATCAGTTTGCCCTGTCAGCAAGACCCTCCTGGTTATCATGACATCCGCCTTCTGTGTTCAATTAAAAAACAAATTTAAAAATCCTGATCCAAACACAGGAATATCATGTGTTTCTTAGTAAGCTGTAAGTTAGGAATAGCTTATGACACTGGTTTTTACTGTGGAATTGTTCACAGTTATTAGGCTCTGATTGTTGGTTCCAAGAGGAAAAAAGTTACTTGGACTATGAATTTTTTCCTTTAATTGACTTCTGCTACTTTCTTCATTTCCTCCTACGTTGCCATGACAGTATTACCATCTTCCCTAAATCTTTAGAGTCTTTTCTAAAGAGCTTTCACGATTCTCTTAACGTACATTCTTCTCCTCTCTCTCAAAAAAAAAAAATCCACCATCCTGTCAAAATTTATCTCTTGTTTCTGTGAAGACTACACACTGCCTTCCAAGCCTACTGAAGGATTCGCTTTCCACCTACAGGAAATTATAGTAACATAACATTCTTTTCCCTCCCAATTTAGTATGGAGAGTTCAGATGGATGTCTCCAGGCAAGTTGCCTGACACACTATGGTCTAAGGAGTGACAGCCTATCTTCTGAGAAGTCCTGCATAGGTCTGTACATGGAATGTAAAGAAAATAATCATTATCAGCTAACCTGAGAGCGTGTCCCTGAGGTTGTTCTTGGATATCCTCATCTCCAGGAATTGCATGGAGCATTCTTTCTAAAATATCATCAAGAGTAGAGTGAGCCCTGTTGAGTAAGAGATTTAAAATGGATGTTGGCAAGTTTAATACTACACACTTTACAAGAAAAGCCAGAATGATCAGGGTTCTTAGAGAAGCTGGCTTACTGTAAGAGCTGCATCTTGTTAAAATACACATTATTCTAAATCTTTGGAACTCGATGCCAAACGTACCTTATTGTCCTTTTTTCCATACCTTTCTGTTTCCTCAGCCAGATGAAATGACTCTGTAGTCCACAGACTATCATTTCTCTTCTCGTTTCTCTCAGATTCTCTTTTTGCCTCTCTGTCTTCCTTTTTAATTGGATCAGGATCTATCCATATAAACAGAAAGATTTTAAAATCAAAGGTCTGAAGGAAGATAATAGAGAGGTTAAAATGTGGTTCCATATATTTAACTTGTGAGGCTTCCAGTTGTCCACTTCTCAACTCCTTTTCCCTCAGTCTTCTGATTTTCTAGCAGTTAAGCAAATGGACATAATCTACCCTCAAAAGCAGCCAGCAGCAAGACCTAAATAAATATTTCACTGTAACACATTTTTAGATTCACAGGACTGAACATTTTGCTTCATACTAAAATGAAAAATGCATGTGGAAATTAATCTTTAATCTTTCCCTTTACAATCCTAGATATGGGAGAAAAATCAAAAGAAAACCTGTGGATGTTAGCTTTGTTACCCTACTTAGCAAAATCCAATGATATCCCCCCCGACTTACCTCATAAGTTCTGTTCCCTACAGCATGTGAATATATTCAGCCACCTTCTGCTAAGCTATGATAAGCAGGAAGCAGTAGGCTGCCACAAAAAATGGAGTCTGAAATAGCTGTACTTTATGCAAATACAACAAAACCACGGTGATTGAACAGCAAGCAATACAGGCTGCTGCATTCCTCACCACCTAAAAACAAGATACTCCTCTGAAAAAAGTCACAGTCGCTTCTCTCCTTTGGGTAACTATTTTAAATGGGAAAAGATCTAACAAAGCTATAGGATAACACAAACAAGTGCCAGTATCAGTCTCAAGTGACCATGCTATTTAGCTTTTTTACACACTAACTCACGTTCTGACTTTTTTTTTTTTCTTTTTTTTAACTGCTCTTCACTTTCTAACTCATTGGGAATAAATGCAGAGCCCATAAAGATTTAGGCTTTCTGCTCCTCTGACATTACTTGCTGTACATTAAAAAATATTCCCTCTTATTAGTACTTGCAGTTTCAGAAGCACAAAGATTCCCTACTGCTATCTTTGGTATCTTTCTGTAACGCATCAGGAAATAATAATACTCATTACCCCAGTGGATCTGATTTTCTTACTCTATGAGATCAGAGGCCTTATTTCATTATGGTGACTAAGAAGTTAGCATGTACTGGCCCCTTTCTCAACAGAGCCATCCTCCAAGAATGGAAACTCCAGCTCTATTTGACATCAGCTGCCCATCACCAATGCTTCTGTTTGCACACAGCATACGTTACAGTGGCGTAATAAAACAGAAGACTGATTCTGCTCAGACCTGCAAGCCTTCCACATCAGATCCCCAGAGACTTCAGAGAGTGAATACACAGAGAAAGACAGCAAACACTGGTGGAAGGGGCACTACTGTGTATAATCTGACCTAGAGAGGGAGAATCCTCTCACATTTCTACTGAATTACAAATGCAGGAAAAAAAGCTAGAAATTGAAGTTCATCATACAGCTGAACACAGAGTGACAGGTATTCAGAGTAATTCTGCAGCAATGCAAAAGTCCTTTTCTATGTGCAAGCTCTACCTTAGGACTATGATCAACTAACCATTTATTTGCACTCTGCAGTCATACAATCCCTCCTCTTCAGAGCCTTGAGCGATGGAATCTTGCTGCTTTAAATGTTCTGTTAAAACAACATATGTCCTTATTGATCTGGATACTCTTTCCAAATTGACTCTATACAATCCAAAGTACCACATGACTTTATCTATCCAAATTTAGATTAAAACCTTTATATAATTAATAAGTAGTTTGTATATTAATCCTACAAATTGTTTCTGACCATCATTTATCCACTTGATGCCAATCTCCACATGTTCTTGTTTTGGTGAATGAGGGGAAAAAAAAAGGATTAGAATGTATCTGGGTACCTCAATTCCAAAAGTGCAGAGCCTATGCACACGTCATTACACCAATGCCTGGTGCCTACATGCAATGCAGAACCTGTGAGGACTAAGAAATAACTGCCAGTTATTTAAGCTGTTGATGCTCAACTTCCTAATTATTGACCTGACTGCAGCTAATTTGGAAACTCTTGTGTATTTTAGTAGTGAATGATCTGGGAGAAATCCTGACTGAACACAGCTGGCAAGCCTCATACCGTTTTGGGTGAAGAGCCTCTTACCAATTTCATCCAGCAGCTCTTGGGCTGGTGGTGGCAGCTCATCAATGAAGTGGTTAGATGCCTGTGAGAGCACTGAGAGAGAAAAAACAAAAAGGCTAGTTAATTAGTAGTGATTAATCCTTAATAACTGTGATATAGGCTTACATCTTGCTGACATATTTCATTTAACAACCTGCACAAGCCTGGCTCATTCACATTTTATCAAATCTCCTTAAATAATTTCATAACAGAAAAATCATTGAGAGCCAGACTGGCACACTCAGTTCTCAACCCTGTATTGGAAATTTTAGGCCAGCAACATTCACACTTCAAATGTAGGTTGATTAGAGGTCAGAGTTCTTAGTCTGCAGGTGCAAACACAAAATCCATAACCTAATTACCACCAGCAACACAGAGTTGTGTGCAAAGCTATTTATCTCTATAAAGAGAGATGCAATGGGGAGTAAACCTGCAAAATTTCTTTTTAAATCTGTTTATTGATCATTTTATTTGGGCTGGGAGCGGGTAAGAGACTTACCTGATGCCTTTCTGGTGCTTCCTAAGGATGAAGCAACTACTGGCAATCCATCCTGTGTTAAGATCATATAGAAGGGAACGAAACACAAGAAGGTAAATTAAAGAACTGCTGGTCTTCAATTCCTCCCCTTCACCATGCTAAATCCAGACTTTAATTAAAGCCTGAGTTGGCCATTACATTTTAATCTAAGGACTTTAATCAGTTCAGAATATGAAAACAGAGGTAGCACCCAGGTAAGCTAGGTGTGTCAAAAAACCTGCTGAGGCTGCTGTGCATTCATCCTTTAGCCATGAGGTACCATCAGCTTCACCATCTCTATCCATTCCAACAGGCTGTATGGAAAATTGGCTGG
This sequence comes from Porphyrio hochstetteri, assembly GCA_020800305.1. Classification (NCBI taxonomy): domain Eukaryota; kingdom Metazoa; phylum Chordata; class Aves; order Gruiformes; family Rallidae; genus Porphyrio; species Porphyrio hochstetteri. The sequence goes on from CM036925.1 coordinate 3,122,578, forward strand.
GAATTCTCTGAAAGGGCAGTTCCAGCAGCTCTTATGCTCCCATCCTGTTTTGAATCTCTAGTTATTAAAGCCCAGCACACCTATTTTACCAGAAGAGCCCCCAGAAATCAAGAATTTGTAATCACAGGCAAGTCCTCACCGTCCTCATAATGGAAACAGGAGCTACATGCACTTAAAGCTAGAATACAATTTCAGACAAGAAAATGACACAATCAAGTGTATCCAAAGAGCCAGGCAAGCAGCATGGCCCTGCTAATGGGCTTAATGAATTCCAACTGTCTGCTACACAAGCAGAGAGACACAGACCCGACAACAACAAATGCAGTTGCTGCTGTTCTGGTTGAACAAACTCCAATCCTTAAATGACAACCCCATCAATGAAAAACAGTAAGGCATAACAGTGACTATTATAGATGGCTGTCTGAAAGATAAGGCTGTGGCTCCAGAACACTTCCCATTATGAAAAGATTACTGGAAATCACTACAGTGACCTTGGAAATCGTCCACTCCAGAGAGAGAGGACTTTTTCATACATAACATATGCCACATCTGTGCATAAAAAGGACAGACTTAATCCCCTAACACAAGCTTTCTGAACACTTGCTTGCTTTCAAAGTACTAGGTGGAGGCTTCCACCTTGGGTTTCTTCCTGAAGGAATCACTCATTTACAGTCCCCCACTAAGTTTTGAGAATTCTTCAGTTTCACATGAAAGCTTACATAGTTGAACACACACACACATATTTTCATTCAAGTTTATTTCCCACTTCCATGTAGTCCTAAGCTGCATTTCTCAAATCACCTGTGAATTCAGAGTGGTTCAGACAAACATCCCACTGTGGACTCACCAGAAGACCAACTCACCAACCCTCTCTGCCAACAAAAACCTTTTCTACCCAATCACCTCACTGATACCACTTTGGTGTTCTAAGATTACTGAATCCAATGCTGGGGAATGGCAATTCCTTACAGCCAGGGAGGACAAGGACATTTTGATGGTGGTCAGCATTTACAGAAGATTAGGTGCATGAAGAAGCCAACTCTGTGTAATCAGTGGCACACACCAACTGCTTTGAAATCAATCAGATCTTTTGTCATTAATGTCAAAATCCAGGATTACAATATACTCACAAAGACCTAGAAGTATTTCTGTCCTTCTTACCAGGCATTTCTTTTAAGGGAAAGTGTTTTTTAAAGTATTTTAAAGAACGGCTGACATTCATGGCCTAGACTTACAGGTTCATTCACTTCAGATGAGCAAATCCCTGAAGCAACAGGGGGAATTTCCATGCTCCTTCCCTCTTCATAGGCTGTAACGAATGTCCTGGACACTGCAGAGGTCTCTTGAGAGCTGTTAAAGGTAGGATCTGAAGCCATTTCATGGCAGTGAGTCCATTTCTCAAAGGCTACTGGAATTTTTTCTTCTACATTAGAAGAAAATAAAGACAATTCTCTCTCAGTCATTATTTATGCAAAACTTTGCCAACTGAGAAATTTCAACTACTATATTACACCAAATTAAGGAAAGTACAAAGCAAATTATAATTCATTGCTCTTAAACAATGCTTAAGTTCATTGATATCACTTTATCAACACGCAAAAGATGCTAAGTGTTTAGTACATTGCCTGTTAATGTTAAAATCTACACATATCACCCCAAATAAATTTCAAATGTCTACAACAATTTCTGATTTATGAAAGCTACCATGAACTACCAGGTAATTATCTTTCAGATAATTTTCAGCCCTGTCCCCATAAATTCTCCTTTATGTTAATGAGATTTCTTTTGACCAAACAAGCTCTAACTACAGAGCTGTCACTGCCCAGACCAAACCAGTAAGATTTCAAACAAGAGGTACAGCATTTCTTGTGGTTACCTATTCCAAGCCTGACATTACTGCACTGGTACTAAGTGAATGGAGTATCCATGATTCACAACGATGATTTTACATCAGCAAGTCCTGGCAGAAAGGTCTAACTCCTGAGATGGAAAGGTTAAGTAATTCACTGCTCCTCCCTTCTTCCCTCTCTGCAGTTACCTGAGTTGAGGGGAGTGCTGACGCTGACTGGTGCGTGACACACTCTGGGTGTTTTACAGTCTATGTCCCTGTAGTTCTCTTGCTCCCAGGGGATACTTGACAAATCTTGAATATCTGTCACTGATCTGAAGCATTGAAAGATGTTCTGACAGTTAGAAGAGCCACTTCTTACACTTGTGAATCATTAAACTCTGCTATTTTGAGGTTCTTTAATTGCTAATTTTGTTCAGTCCTCTCTAGCTGTCCAAAAAGTCATATATTCCCTTTGAAAACTTTCCACAGAACCCCTGGAAGGCTACAGATCACCATCCTCAGCAATCCTGTGGAGACTGAAAAGGTTATTTGCCTTTCTTTATGAATTTCTTAATTTTAGTAACTCTCCTATAAAACCAAGACTCAGAAACCTGCCTCCAGAAAGGGCAGGAACTTCAGATGTGAACCACGAGGTAGAAAACTCTCTCCAAATCCAAGACCTCAAAGTTTTAACAAAAAATAACAATCCATTAATTAAGATGAAGTATAGGTCTTGGAGCTTTTGAAAGTATTACTCAGATAAACTGAAACTGCTGCAGATCTGTACAGGCAGCAACTTCCACTCAAGTTACAAAAATCCTTCAGTGGCTGCAGGACTGGGATTACATGAAGCAAACCAAGACCTTCTGCAGATACACCCTGGATTACATTGCCCTCAGAAGACCATGCAATGAACAGACATGTACTGTTACCAGATCAGTAATTTCTGTGCAAATCTCCATTATCTGTAAAAAGAAATTAGCTTTATTGGCTAAGTCACAAACCTACTCTGCACATTCTTCCTGAGAATCTCAATCACAAGATTTTTTTTGGCATAAAGTGTATTTAACAACGTACTATGATTTGCTCTTTGAAGCAATTTTACTTCTTCCACATAATATGGACAGAAGAAACAAGGAATCATAACACTTTAGTATAATTTGGGTGTGCTCTTCACATTAACTTAATTACTTATGAATATGAAAGTATTTCAAAAAAGGACAGCTATATGTAATAGCTCTTTTATATCAAATATCCAATCAAAATGAGAAGATATTCTTTTAATACTTGAGATTTGGTCTGTCTCATCTTTCTGTTTTGCATCAATATAAAACTTTCACAACAACAATGAACAGTTTTCTGCAATTTTCATATAAAAAGGTCTGTGGCTCTTACGTATCTTTTTCTTTGGGCTCTTCCTGTGGCTCCCACAGTGTCACTTCTTGTGCTGCTTTAACACTAGAATGAGGGAATAAAGGTCACAGTCATTGATCCTCCCAAAAAATTATGCAAATAAATGTATGTGGTCTCCCTCTCTCCAAACACCTAAAGGACTACCTTCTTTCTGAGGGACACTGCAGTTCCTAAGACCATTTTGCTTAAAACCTTAGAAGATGGAGAAAGCACTAGGAGAAAAATGCTGGTTTAAGCACATCATGGATATATATCTGGTAAGGAGAAAACTTCTGAACTACATATGCAGCTTCAAAATAAAAGGGGAAGTTAAATAAAAATCTTTGAATGTACATCACTACATTGTCATCCATTGATTGGTCTGTATCATAAGCTGTTCTCTCAAACTATTAACAACCCTATTCAACATCAAAGAGGGCTCTGAAGGGGATTAGTCAGATTGTCAAGAGAGCAACAGTCCCCTCTGTCCTGCTGGGAACTTCCTAAGTGAAGGGTGCAACCAAAACCATTACCTTTCATCTCAAAGCCAAGTGTTCACACACTTGCTGTCTACCTTTGACACTGATAACTCCATTCCTCCAGGGTAGGGGAGAGAGCAACACTGACAGACAGTAAAAGCACCTCTCACTCCCACACTCTGAAAAAGCAAGCAGCTGCTGGCTCTGGAGGAACACATGGAAAGCTGAGCTACAGGGAGGCTAAACAGCTTTTAAGCAGCCTGAAAACCACTGCTGAATGACCAGGGTGAAGACTTGTTTCTCTGCAAGTGGAAGTACCCTTTGCAGCATGAGGTGTTAATTCTGGACATCTCTGCATACTAGAATATAAAATTTATAAAAATACTGGATATAAACATCTCATGTCTGACAGATGAGGCTGCTGGTCTCCAAGCATGGGCTAATGTTATCTGCAGGCAAGATGCAGCAAGCATCCAATTCTTCCCACAGGAGGGGAAAAGGCACGATGTTTGTGCCACATGAGCTCCAAAACAAATGCACAACAAAATTAAAACAGATGACTGAAGCGTTAATTTGAATTATCTGTGCTCTGCTTAAGAGTGGAGTTTATCAGTGTAAAAGGAATAGTAATTTATACATGACTTATTTTTCCTCTTTTAGCTCCCTCATTAAGCAAACAAAAACTACTGAACACTGTAAGAGACAAATCCCCAAGAGACTTGTGAAAGTCCTTTTAATATTTTCTTGCCTAGGAACTATGATGTGTAGATAATCATTAAAAACCACCACTGGCATCTTATTTGAATATTAAACATATAAGCAGAATTAATAAATAGGACACACTTTATAACCTAATCTATGCTTGAGGTAACAATGCAAGTAAGTCTATCTACCTGGCTACAGGCATACAGCTAAGTTGGTTGAGTCCTTGTGTGCTACCGCCGGAGCTCTGCATGGCTGTGCTGCAGAACAGCGCTCTTCCTCCTGAATACAAATAACAAATGTTCCCTGTTATTGGGTTGTGCAAGTACAAAAAGAAAGTGACACAAGTCATTGAACAGAAAAAATCACAACTTTATTAAATTGTTTTCGTTCTTGTGACCTTTGTTGATGTCAAGAGACAAATGTGTTTTAAAGATGCATTTTCATAAACACACCACAGCTGCCAGACAGTCAAGCACTGAAGCACTGGGGAATATCACAATATTTACAAATCTGAGCTGGGAGGCAACAGACTAGCAGAACAGCAACAATCCTGCCATTATTCTGCACACACACAATGTCAGCTCTTAACAGTTTTTAAGCTCAAGATCCTTCAAGCAGTAAGAATATTAATGTGTAAATACAACTCTAATTCAGTTTCCAGCACCGTAACAAGTTGTATAAAAACATCAAACTTGGCCCTAGGGTGTAAAACACAAAGGTTAAAAACCCCAAAACTTGTTTGCAAACTGAAACACAGCAAGTACATAACCATTGTACTCAACAATGCTTCAGTGACTGCAAGGCCCAGAACTCCTCTTCCAAAATCCAGAGTGATCTGAACTCTCACTAAAATACCAAAGAGCAAGAGACCAGGTGACCCTGAAGACTCCAGCTCTAGGCTTGACAGGACTGCTGTTGACAGAAATGTTATGTGCAACAAGACTCTATCTTCCTGACTCTGAAGTTCCTTCAAAAGAAAGGGAATATCTACCTGAAACCTGAACACCTGATCCTCCATCTTCAGGTAACTGCTTCTGTAGAAACCCTTCACAAGCAGCTTCTAATTTACCCCCAGCATTTGATGTCTGAACGGAGGGAAGAAAAGGAAACATCCTCAGGCAAGCTGTGAAGGGCAGGACAACTCTCAGAGGATGATGCTCACAATAATCAGGACAGAGAGACAAACTTTGCCAGAGCTTATCAGCAAACAGCATGGCTTGGACTTAACAGCCCACACAATAGTTCTGAATCTTCAAGAAATAAATCAAGATTGTTTATTAAGTACTGCAGTTGATAGAGCTGTGATGGAAAGGCTGAGATCATCAATTACCTAAAACTTTTCCCAGCCACAGATTATGTAATTTCCTAGTAAACAAACAGAGAAAACATGCCCCTGCTGGTTTGGGAGTCTGGGTGTTCCTGGGGTTTTAAGTTGTTTGAGGTTTTCTTTGGTTTGTTAGGGTTTTTGGTGTGTTGTGGTTTTGTTTTTTCAGCTAGGGATGTGTGTTTTAAAGGAACAGGGTTAGAATTTTTTTTACTTTCAGACAAATCTTTATTTCTAGATATTATTTCAAAAGAATAAAACCTGACATTCTCCCATTTTCTACAGCTCTTCTTCAAATCATATGGGGCACAATAAAACCACGTTGTGTAACTTATGTCCAAAACTCTGGATACAGACTTCATTACTGTCTTTTGCATTATTTTTTACCTCTAATTCTGAACTTCCCTGAATAGTAGGAGAAAGGAAATCATCAGCAGTCAAGAATTCTTGAGGTAGGTTAGGACATGAATTAAGGGAGCAATGTAATTCCCCCAAATGCCCCTGCAAAAGAAATCATCATTTGAGGTGCTTTCTCTGCTCTCTATTAAAGAATATAATTTTAGTGATGAAACGTTAAACAATATTGCATCAAACTGAAACTATATTTAATCTGATCACTCTGACTTCTGACCTACCTCCTGCTCCTTACCTTGCTGGGATGGTTTATAAAAGAAACCACAACACAAAAGGGGATGGGGGTGTTTGTTAGTCAGATCACAGCTGAAAAGATCAGCTGTCTTGGTAGTTCAGTGTGTGACATGGAGAGAGCAGGATAAACTCTTTTACAGACACCTAGCTGCAGCTAGATTTCTTGGATTACTCAACATACTCTAAAGAGATTCTCAACTTGTTGAGGAAGGACTGGATTCTTATGAATGGCTATTCCAGACTCTGCTTGTTCCTCCTGTGATGGCGACTGGCAGCTTCTCCCTGGGATGTCAGAATGAAACAAAATTATTAAGCAAAAAATAGTATCAAGTGAGTGATCTGAACCACTGATGGAATATCAATGAGAGCAGACCGTGAAACTACATTGTCTGTCAGGAACATGGAGAAATAATGACATTTAAATGCTCACATCATTAATCCAGTCATGTGAAGCTTTCCTTGTTATTTTATCCATAACTACCCACTATGCTGCTACACAAAAAGCATCTCTGCAGTCCAACTGAAAGAAGTCAGGCATGAAAACATAGTCCTGGATATGAAAGCTTTGGGTTTCCCATGCTGATACAAGGAAAGCAAGCTCACTGGACATTACCTCCACCTATTAACATGTAACACTCAGTCTATTATTTACATTCACCAATGACTGACTGAGCTGCTTTGGGGACAAGACTCTAGAAGATAAAACTGACAATTACTGTAACAAAGCCACAGAAGCAGAAAGCTGCTGGGAGATGGAAAGACACATTTAGGGAATAAAATGTTTTTGCTTTTTCAGCCTTACCCTCAGAACTTCTGAAGGCAGATTCCAGATCACTCTCCTCAGATTGGGATCTATCCTCACTGCCCAGATCCCAAGGCTCACCATTATCAATGCTGTATCTTTGTTGGTCTTGAGTTTTTTGGAGTCTCACAGTGTTGTGTTGAAAGGCTTCCTTTATACTCTCTGCTTCACTTTCAGAGGTACACTCACTGGCTGGATATGGAAAGGTGAACTCTAGTTCTCCTGAGACCACTCTTCTGGCCATTTGCTTTACTTCAGCTACACAAAAAGAATTAAATTAACAGTTCACACAACAGACACTGTGTGCAGACTGGGAAATGCTGACGTTGTAGCTGTAAACTCCTTAATTGTGAAGGGAGCTAAACATCTCCATCCATTTTAAGGGAAGCTTAAAACCTACATCAGTTGATAGGGGCAAATCTTTACATGAACAATTTCTCTTAGCAGGCAATCTCTATTATCCGTGCGTGCACTGCCATCCACTGGTCACTGCTGTATCACCCCTGCTAAATTCACATGCTCTCCCTGCCTCCCTCCCATCCTCAGAAACAAGGCTAGAAATTCTTTGAGCTTTATCATCAAACCATCTTAATGTGACTGTGATTATTTCACGCCCTGAATGTGCAAGACACAGGATCCTACTCATGGATTTTATCCAAGAACAGCCTAATAGAGCTTCAGTAACTAAGGCACACAGACCTTTCTTAAGTAACAAAACGTGTTGAGTTTTAATGCACTGCAGGAAGACTCACTAACGTTAATGTTGAGTTAACACCGATTTACTCACCCCTCCACTCTGACTGCACCATCCTTCTCTCCTCACTTAGTTTTGCACTGTACATTTCAGATCTTGGTATCTGATAGCACCTATAAAAATTGTTATGAGACACATCAAACTGCTCATGCACAAGCATACTGCATTAAGCATTCCCCTGTCAGTAAAATACTAGAAGTTGTTTAAATGTTAATTAAAAGGCTTAGAGAACACGTGCTCCAAGAGCCCAACAGAAGTAGCAGATTGAGTCGTTAGAAGCTTAGAAAGCACAGTTATTTAGGTCTATTACAGATTAACCAGACAAACTGTACATTAAAATCTAGATTTCAAAAGCTACCAACTGCCTTCAGATGGTGTATTTATATAAACACCAACAGTGAATGCTCTGTAGATGTGTTTTAGTCGGGACAATAAGGTCATTCAGTGGACTAGATGACCTTTAAAAGGTCCCTTCCAATCTAGCTAATTCAATGATTCTATTATCAGAATGTGAGACCTGGATAACAAAATCCCACCACCAACCTGATTGCAATCCAGAGTTCGTTCACTCGACCATCTGACCACAGGTCAGCATCTGGCACATTTATGTTCTAACCATGTCCCCTAATAGCAGGTCTTGCTGATCCATGGGGATCATGAATCAACTTACAAACTGCAACAGTTTTCCTGACTCCTTTGACCCAAATATCAAAGGGGGTGCCTGTGCCCACCTTTCCAACTAGCAGGATACATTTGTTTGCACAAATTTGGCCAGGTAATTTTAACACATACTTTCTAACCGTGCTTAGGGACATTCAAAAGCACATCAAACATCCCAAAGTAACATATGGTCTCTTGTCACTGGGTTTAGCAAGACTGTTCTACTCTCACAGCCCCTAACATAGGCCCTAGTACTACACCTATGAAGCTGAAGTATTTCTATTGAGAACTGAATGAGGCTGTGCAGAGAGGAGAACCACCCTCACTACTAAACTGTTCTCCTTAGGTGCCATTATATTTTTGGATTGCTGACCTCTGAATCTGTCTGAACACCACCCTTTGCAAGGAACTGCCCTGTTAGCCCTGGGGCTGACAGTGACTCACAGCAGGGGTTTAATTAGACAGATGGCTTTTGGCTAACTGAAAAAAAATATTTTATGCCATCCTTGATCCAGGATGTGTCTGCTTTTGACAGTGGCTATATCAAGATAAATCTGGTAGAATAAACTCCTGTGAATATCATCAAAACTCACCACCTCTCTTCTTCACTTCCACTTGCTGCAGAATGTGAATCATCTCCTCTCTGACACTGCAACTCCAACTTTTTTTTGCATCTTACACATACTTGTGGGAGTAAATGCTGAAAGGAGTCCAACGAGCCATGACTCAGCACACGTAGGGCATTCTGGTAATTACTAGTTGAGCTGCCTAGGAGATAAGACTAAGAACTGGACTGTGCAAACTTTATTCCCAAGGCTATGTTTTAGTAGCACTGCTCATGAGAGAGGATGACAACTCCAGGCCTTATCCTGGTATAAACTCTGCCCTGGATTTATAGCAGGTTTCATATAAATGCACAGAACACCACGCAGTTCCCAGGGGAATGAGTGGACCTAAATGACTCAAGATTATTCCCTCAGAGAGACGTACATGAGCTTTTCTCTTTGGGCTAAGCACGTCAACTACTTCTATTTAATAATGAAAAGGATCCAGATGCCCTTACCAACGACAGCTTAGATCTCCATAACTAAGTATACAAACAGAAACATTTCTTCTCTTGCCCTTTTCCTTGACAGTCCCACCTCTATTTTAGTACAGAATTTTATTCCCTCCTGAGTCACCGGACTGCTGTTTTGCTGGGGGGGGGGTGGGGGGGAAGAAGAAATAATACTATCACACTACTGAGCTGACTACTGTAATTCCTATTAATAATGCACATGTATTTTAAAAGATGGATTCCTCCCTCCACTTGGACACCATGCATAATTAATCTCTTTACCTGCTGAAGAATACAGAAGTGATAAACACAGCCACCCTGCTCATCACTTTACCTCATGGTCTAGGCTCATTTGATCACCCAGGCTGTTCATCACACTGAAGCTGAGATCATGATGGTTGTTTTCATTTCTACTCTTACTCATCCCATGAAAGCATTTCTGTTTTTCATTCTGAATTACCTCCACTTCCTTTGCTGCCTTTGGAACAGCTTGGGAATTCTCTCCACCCAACGCTCCTCGTGCCTGACATGCTGTCGGTGGAATATAGTCACTTGATGGAGGACCTACAGCCTTCCATAAAAGAGTATTCACTCCGGAAAAAAGGTTACTGGTATTCTGGGAAGTATCATCAGATCTGTTCCAGGGTCTTTCTTGAAAAATTTGCTTAAGGAGCTGATTCATTCCCATCTCCTGGAGCAGCTTCTTTTGTTTTTCAGTGGCCTCTATTTTATCCGCTTTCTCCACTGTCCTACACAGGGTATCTGCCATCTGCTGCACCATGCACTGCATAATCTTTAAATTAAGGACACATTTGCTGATGTGCTGCTCGCTTTGGGACAGACCACTCATACCTATCCTAGCAGTTTCTCTCACCTGTGCCAGCCAACACAGGTCAGAGGCCTCGCTTATACTGTCCCCTTCTTCTGCAGTGTACTCCGTATCCGATTCTGAAAAGCCACCTTCCTCATAAGCCCAGTTTTCCTCACAGGGCACTCCAGGGGATGCATATAGGTCTTCATTTCGCTGCCTTTTTTCATCCTTTAGGGTTTGACCTAGTCCAGCTCCTTCTTCCGCAACATCTTCATGAAGTTCTGGATAACTGGCAAAGATTTCATTGATTTCAAAGCTATGGAGGCTGTCATCCACATCACTGACACTTGGGGTCCTCAGGAGTTCAGAAGTTACATGATGATTTTTGTCCTGTGGGACTAGCTGTAGACTGGTTGATGCCTCTTGGTCCACTAAAGCATTATCCTCCCCTGGAAAAAGAGAGTACCTTGGGGCGGTGGAGCTCTCTGGAAAATTTTAAGTGTTAAGCTATTTCTCCAGATGCCCACAGACACAGCTTTTGTACATTTAGGAGTTCACAACTTCTAGAGATTACAAGAGCAGCATTTAATATCTCTGCTGAAAACAATGTGCTTGAACTTCAAGCATCAACCAGACTTAAGTTAACATTAAGAATTAGGGTAGTAGCTAGAATCCAAAGCTAACTGCTATTTTCAAACTATGTCATAAACTCTGTAAAAGCTCACATTTTTATTCTTTACACTAGACCTCTGTGGACTGAGGAACATGCTAAGTGAAGGACACGTGGCACCTTGCTAGGAGAAACTCACCAGCCTCAGCTAGCTCTTTTCCCTGGGATTCCTGTGTTCTTTTCTGGTAGCTAAAAGCTGATGCCAAACAGATGTTCACATCTGCAAAACCAGTGGGCCTTTGTGCTTTGGACATTACATTAGCAGTTTGAGACTTAACTAAGTCCTGTAATAAAAAAAAAGACCAACAACAGAATAAAATCCAACTATATGTGACAGTTCAATGTACCCACTGTCTCTTTTGAGGCATCTCCATGATCAGAGAAGGATACTCAGTGTTTAGAATGCCTACCACCAAGAGTAAGCAGAACAACTTGAATTTGAAAGGACAAAAATTCTGCCATTTTAACTACATGAAAGTCACCTTTAGGTCATTTTTCAGTATATATTGAATATCCTGAAGTTTCATGGAGCGGTTCTTCTGTTTAGGTTCTAGCCCTGACTTTATGATCTCGTAATAGGGCATAGGCAGTCTGACATCTGCTTCTAACATCTGTCCTGACATTACGCGCTGTTTAATCACTGAGTCCTCAACACCTTTCCAGGGAAGGGTCTCTGCAAGACACAGACTTTATGTCACAAGCTGTGTATCAATGTTAATGAAAATAAAGAGAAAAAAAATATATATATAAAAAAAGATAATTAAAAAAGAAAGATCAAAGAAACAGAGTTACTGACTGGTCTGCACATTCCCAAATTTACACCTACGGCCAGTCTGGAAGTCTCCCTCTCCTATTTCAACAGTGAGTGCTTTAAAGGGAGCTGACAGCCATCTCCAGAGGACAGTTACCCTGTAAACCACACTCTGGATTCTTCTTTACCAACTGGCTAACAGAAGGTTTAATTTTTAGGGTAATTGTTTATCCCATTTCACTGTCAAAACAGTCAAATCCATATGTAACAGCAATACATTATCTGTCAGTTATGTTGTTATTGCAGGTAGTGTAGTGGATCTTAGTGATCCAAAAGATGAAAGCATAGAGTTTACTGAAATTTTTGCTGTTTGTACCCAATACATTAATCTTATCCCTTAGGAAGAGCTCCCAGTAGTCTCTGCTATTGTGATTCCCATTTGGGGTTGTTGCCTGGAGGGTTCCTTTTCCAAGTTGACTCTGTAGGAGCCACCACATCAAGGTTTTATCTAGTCACATGGGGGAGTTACACAGACGTTTAGGGGCTGACAGTCTACACTGAAAACATTCAGTGGGCTACTCTAGTGACAAACACCTAAACCTATAGATATACCTGTCAAGGCCTCCTGCATTACTGTACAGAAGCTATAAATATCTGATTTGACTGTGACAGCTTTTCCAAGGATTACTTCAGGAGAGCACCACTTATACAGCTGGGCTGGGACAGGAATACGTGTCAGATCACTGTGTTCTCCACCATCTTTGCTGTATAAAGGGGAAAAAAAAGGTTGTAAATTGGAACATGGAGCACACTCAACCAGAAGGTGTAGCTTTTGGAATCACATACCTGAGTTTGGTATATCTGCTTTTAGTTTAAATACCTAAAAGGTCCAGAGTAGACTTGCAACAAACAGCCCTTTAGTTCTGGCCAGCATCCTCCGACCACACACAAACTACAAAACTGGCCTGTCATGATTTGTTCTGCAATGTATTTGTGCTATCTAGAAGGTAACTTCCTTACTGCATTTAACTGTAGGGTTCTTCTGTTACTCATTTCACAGTAAGCTATATCCATACCTCTAAGAAATAATCAAGATTTACTAACAAGTAGAGTTTGCAAGGATGTCAGGAAGTATCTTTGCTTCTTTCAGGACATTGCCATCAGCAAATTTTTGTTTATTATCAACTTAACTTTCTTTATAGTCTAACCAACCATTTACCTCCTTTCTAATCAGACTGCACTATGGGAAAGAAGTAAAAAACACATAAATAATGATTTACTCAGATGAAATGAACTGTGTCCCTCATAAAAGAAACACTCCTTCTGTCATGGGTGGCACTTAATTACTACCAGTTCAATGAGGTGTGGAATCTTCAACCATTTCAGGCAAGCCTCCATAAGCACACAGAACAGCACCATAACACAGAGAGATTTAGATTATTTCCAGTTTAGCAGCAGAATTAGCAACTCAAAGAGGAAATTCATCTCTTGTTCTAGTAGAGTTTCTTCTCTCAAGAGTTTCGGTGTTCAGATACTTATAACACAGAAACTAAGCCCAGCTGAAACCAGCCATACTCTGCCTGTAGCAGAGTTCCTGAGTAGTAATAGCTTGGAGTTGCCTGACTCAGAGGCACCAAGAGGAGCAGAATTTAACACTGAATTTGACTTTGTGTTTGGCCCTTTCACAGAAACAGCGAGGAAGTCTTTACCTCTCGATCATGTATTCCAAGTTGCACAGCTTTGCCTCCCCAGAAGACACAATTTGAATGGCATAGGAGGTAACTGAACGGTGGATAAAGCCACGGGAGTGTAGGAAGCGCAACGTGTCGTTAATCTGAAGCAGCAGATGCAGAATCGTCTCCATGTGCAGCACTGGGAACTCCGTACGCTGAAAGAAACACCCCCATAGAAGTACCAAGTTTGCACTGCAGGTCTTTAAAGCTTGATGTAAAGAAAATTATTATTGTACACAAGGTGGTAAAGAAAGCAAACATGAAACATGTTGTAGGAAGAGCCAGAGAAATTGCACTTGTTAAATAATGCCAGTTCTCAACACCAAACTAATTATACAGATCAGGTGATTAAAAAATAATGAACTGCAAGTGAGTTCAAGCCTTCACTTTTCTCATACAGGCAGTTTGCAGTGTACTACATGGAAATATTCATAGGGAGAAGCTGCTCTCATCACATTTGCAGTATAAACCGCATGCAGAAGATCAGAAGTTCAACTGAAGTTAAGAGCAGCCATTTAAAGACTGATACAAAAGAAGAGAATCAATGCAGCTGCACCTAAACATCAACTGAAGTACTTGCCAGTTACCAGCTTTACCAGCTCACACAGAGTATCTGATACTGTGCGATGAAACACATGATTTCATCTGCTTGTTGTTTGAGTAAAGATGGTAGAGGTAGTTACTAAATGTCTTCCTTTATTAAATACTATTTGAAAACCAAGTATTCCAATTACCCTTTCATGCAGGATGCTGTAGAGAGAACCGAAGTTAACCCTTTCATATACTAAGCGGGTTTTCTCCAAGTCACTAGACAGACAAACAGACATCAACTGTAGCAAATGAGGGTGGCGGAGTTTGCTGCAAAGGGACAGGGGAAAAATTGTTAAGGTCTTTTTACCAATACAATGTGAACGCTTCTAATTTAGCATTAAACCACCCAAAATTTGAAAGAAAACCCAAACCCACAGATTAGGTTGCATTTAAGAAACAGGGTTACTGTTACAACTAGAAGAATCTAGAACTAAGCCAGCCAGGCCACATGCAATGAAGCATTCATCCAGACATCTGAGAAGAGAGTATCATCTTCTCCTGTATTATCCACTAGGGAGCAAATGGAGTGGGAAGAGACAAGAGATCTGTATTTCCCATTTGGAGAGAAACTGTAACCACAGCCTGACAGTGCCCTGGAGGTTCACTGCACTTCCTCCCATCACTGGGCACACCCAAACCACATGCTTTCTTACCTGGTGTGCTCCTGCTCTGCAAGGAGAAGATCAGCTAAGCGCAGTTTGCTACAGCTCTGATGGGGCTCAAAGCTGAGTTCCTTCACTGTAACTCTGCTGCCTCCCCACATTAAGCTACAAAGAGAAGAGGAGGAATATCTACAAGATGCTTTTGGCAGTATTTTTGCAGTTACAGGATTACTTACAAATAATTGTGTGATTCCAGAATGCTCTGGTGCTGTACTACTGCTAGTAACATTACTTTGATGATCCTGGCTAAAGCATATGGTCTTTCACATTTACAGTGAATTCTCATGCTGTTAAAGACTGGATGTATCAGGACAGGTTTGCTGTCCAAAGATGTTACCCTTCCATGGCCCAAGGTAAAGAACAAGGACACTCTAAAACTCCTTTCACTTAAGGTCATCAGCCTCCTGCAACACAGATCAGACCACTAATGTGTCAATTCCCCAGCTGCCTCCAGACACAACTACTTATTACACAATAGAAAAAATTTTTTAAAGTTTCTAGTCTGGAACTCTCATTTCAACATAGGTTTGAGCAAGTGGGCTGCAGATGTGTATGGCAGAGCTCTGAGGTCTGACCCAACAATACAAGGATTAAAGACTGAACAATGCAATCTGTGCAACCCCAGCAACCCATTTTCCACCACAGAAGGAATTGGTACTAAAACATTACTATCAGTGAATAGTTATAATTGGGTTAACATTGCTGGAAAGCACAACAGCAACCCAGACATATCAAGAGGGTCTGAAGAACTGCAAAAAAGTCCCAAGCAAGGGACTTTCCAAACAAGGAAAAATATCCAGACAAGCCTGTGGTACAACAATTAGCTGCCTAATAACAGATACCCACTACGAGGGGCTAAGATCCCTTTGATTCCACTCACTTTGTCATGATCATGTATGGTCCAACATGGTAAGAAAACGTTGGTTCGTCATCTGCCTGAACCACGTCTTTTTCCCCAACAATGGGGAGAGATGCCAAGTACCCCAGATGCCTGCTGCCTGCAAGATAAAACTGACACAACACCAGGGCATGACCAAAAGGAATACACAATGATTCCCAAGATCCCTCACATCTGCCAGAAAGCTCACTAAAAACTCAAGTGCAGCCACTGTGATGGGAGCAGCAGCCAAAGCATCAAAATGAAATGTTATCTCTGTTAAGAGCTTAACTTTCTAGTGAAGCTGAGACAGGGAAAGCAGGAGCAGTTGCTAAGTACTCCCACAGGCGACATTAACAGAGAGATTCTATTGCCTGTTCCAAAACAGCTCCCTCTGATAGGACCTACTAATGAGTAAAGCCCTGAATATTTGTGCTCTCCACAGGTTTTTTCCCACCATTTCAGTAGAAATAAGAACGCCCTAAAAATTAAAGTTAACGCAGGTATGCTGGCTACTGTGAAGAACACATGACTCTGAAAAACTCTGCTAATATTATTAGTAAACTGTTATCCATCTTACCTTCCCAAAACCAAAGCTGTAAATGTTCTTTGCTGCATTAGCTCCACCTTTCAGAAATTTACCCAGGGGACTGTCAACATTTCTAAGTATCAAAAATATAAGCAGGAAGAGTAATTAACATGCCAAGGCTTGAGTAAAATACAAAAAAGGAGAGAGTAAAATGCAGAAATTCGGCAACAGCCATGTGTTTCAAAGCTTGTATTTGACTGGGCCCCCACAAAAAGTGTAATAAGGATGCTGAAATTCCGAATTATTGTGCAATTCATTAAAATTTTTAGATATGCTGTATTATATATTTGTTTACAGCAAGATAAATTTATATTTTTAATATATATACACACACACATATATATACTTATTTATATACCTATAAATATATATACACACACCTATGGGCATCCTGAATCACTTTTTGTTCAGAAGTATTTTTTCCTAACATGTATCTGATATAAAAGCTCTTGAAAGGGGAAAAGACCCCCAGAAGATTTACAGTAACCTTCAAAGTCAAGAAACAAACTACTTCATGTTATGGCAATGTTAATCCTATTAAAACCCAGTACTTCATATTGCTGATTTCAAGAGTACCTCTTAATATACGGTGATTTACAACTATCCAATGTCTATTTGGAACTCTCAGAAATAGAGAGTATCATTGTTTCTAGCACACATTGGGTTTAAATGTGACTGTCAAAAAGAAACAAGATCATGTTAATTTTAAGATAATGAAGTATGGAAGTAGAATTCCTTTGTAGCTCAGTCCCTCAATACTTGAAAATACATTCTTACCCTTGAACGAGGCCACCAAACCTAGACAGGCTGCAAACCAGTGCTCTTGATGAGCCAACCTTCCTGAGTAGGTCAGAGGGAAAATTTTGAATGGCAGCCTGCATGTGGAATGTACAGCGCTGTATGAACTCCAGCATCTGGAGAGGAGGGAAAGAGGGAAAACAAAACAAAATTACCTCAGAACTGTAAGATAAACCATTTTAAAGTAATAGATTATGACTACTGAAAAAAAAGAGTAATTCTTGCAATATTTAAATAGGAACTTTGGGAAACTGATACACAGAAAAACTTGAAGAAAATCAGTTACAGGAAAAATGTGAGAGAAAGCTCACTGCAAACATTAGATGACTAACTTTCAAGAGATTCACCCACTGAAAAAATGTAGTAGCAGGTTTTAGAGTAGCGTTGTAGTAACAGGACAGAGGATTATGAGTTTATAATCAATATTCTATCATGAATAAGTTTTCTTGACACATTTTGCTACCGCACTAGCAGATATCACACATTTGCTGACACTGTTCATGCTCAGACTGAGACACACTCGAAAACTACCTCAGATTTACTCCTGAACTGCACATACATACCAACACAATATACACATTGGAGACTGCAAATAAGGCCTGTCATTTTCTGCGCTGAACACTTACACATAAAGGACCTAACAAGTTACAGACAGACATGCTTCTGCAGCTGAGCACAGTTAAACTATCTGAACCATGAGGACTGCAAAATACCCCTATTGGCATTGAAAATAATGTCAAGTAATTATCTAACATCTAAAATCCAATAATTTCTCCCCAGATTGTTGAGAGTTTTCACATACCTGAGCACTGCTTTCTTTTCCAGCTGACATAGCCCAGTACTGTGGACTTCTTCCATCTTTATCATGTACTCTCAGATCACCTCCTTCATCCAGTAACTTGCTGAGAATCCACTGGTTTCCTGAGAAGGCAGCTGCATGGACTGGGGTGCTTCCATCGAAACAGCGACTGAGGAATGTTAAAGCACAAATGTTTCAACATAACCCTGTAACACTCAGCCAGCTCTGCTGCTCACAGGAAGAAAAAGTATTACTTATTCACTCCCAAACAACAACATACACCATGAAATAAAGACAATTATGCATCTGCTTACCTCTGATGATCTTTGGCTAAAATAGATGCATGTTGCATCTTCAAAACATTTATATACATTGTGTATTACATAAACAAAAGCCACTAAAAAATTAAATGTTGCTTCCAATATAATTAAAAAGAATTATTTTTATACTTAACTGATTAGCATCTGAGCCGTAATCCAACAGCACATCCACTATTTTCCCAAGACCGAGCAAAGCAGCAGTGAAGAGAGAAGTTTGGCCCATGGAGTTCACGGCATCAACAAAAACACCTACGAGAAAATAGAACACTATGATGCAAGTTCTTGTTCCCCACCCTGAATAAAACAGAAATGGATTGCCACATTCCCTCTGAGATACTGGAAATAGACCACTACAAATACATTAAAAGAAATTAGGGAACAAAAAACAAACAATCTTGCTTATGACTTACAATGCATCCCATGCACTTAAAAAACCTCTGTGAAACTATCACTAACAAGGGGAGCACATTCTTCCACTTAAGGGAAACTAAGTTCTTCTAAATAAGTAACTATATTAATGTATAAAATTGTATAAAAATGGGCAGATGTGCAATCAGAACTCAGAGACCGCTCCTACATCCGCAGCAAGTGAACCAATCTGTTTTTGGAACCAAATAAAAGAAGGCGCAAACCACTCAGCCCGTGTTCTCTCCCTCCCGGAGCCCAAAGGACTCCAGGAACGGTCATCAATGGCGAACGGCTCCTGCACAAGCAGCACCGAACGCCCGCTTCGCGCTCAGGAAAGAACACCTCGCTCCTCCTCGTGGCTTGTGACGCCGATCAGGTGAGATCACTCTCCTCTAGTGACCAACTACAGAAATGATCCCTGAAAGTATAGTCTTAACGCTACACTCCCACAGCCAGCCCCCACACCCGCACGCACTGCCCTGCAGCACACGGACACCCCCCCACCGCACACGCCCCAACACCACGCCGCCCTCCCCGCCGCACCGACCAACCCCCCCGCGCGTCCAAACGCCCCCCGCGACCCCCGCGGCCGCTCCCCGACCCACGGCGCGGCCGTGCGGGGACACACGGCGGGACACGGCCCCTCGTTTGCATCTTCTGCCGCGCAAGACCAATCCCAGGCGCCGCTCTAACCCGGCAGGCGCCGCTCCGCCCCTTCTCCCCGTGACGCCGCAGACGCGCTCAGGCCTCCGGGCCCGGCACCGCTCGCTGCCTCCCTCCCCGCACCGGCTGCGGGCGTCCCGTCCTCCCCCCCACGCACGCATCGGTGCGCAGAGCCAGGGCACAACCGCCTCGACCCGGGCTCCCCACGGCCCGGAGGAGAACAGGCCCAGGCACCAACACCCCGCAGCGCTGCACAACTCCTGCGGCTGCTCCACACAGGATGTCTTGGCTTCCGGGGGTGACCGTGGCCCAACGCTTCAGGCATACTCTTGCCTGCCAGTTTAATGAACGCAATCCTTTCCAACTCTGGAGCCAGCCTGAGCACCAAGGGCTTCCACACCCTCACATCCACCTCACACCCACCCGTTTCTCCCACTCCCTGGCCCCAGCACACACCCTGGAGCCCCAGGAGCCCACTCAACAGGTCCCATCTTCCACAGCACTGCACAGCACAATGAGCACAACAGCACACAGGTCTGCCACTGCTCCTTGAGCCCCCTCAGTCTCTAAGCAAAGCTTTGCACCACTACAGGACTACCCTGAGTGATACACACCCCCAACGACATGCCATGTCAAGTGAATCCTGCACAGTCTCTTCCCCAGCCCCTCATCACTCTCTGATTGACACTGCTCATCCCAAACAACCCCACAACACCCACCATGCTACATCAGCCTGGCCTACACTGACAGACGGCTCGAGGACAACAAGCCTAAATTTGTACACCCCGGCATGAACAAACTTTCCAAGCGTGCTTCCACTGAACAAGCAGCTCCCTCTACATGGACATTGATCCTAATCCAACCTGGCAGCCCTGTACTGTCCCCTTATCGAAAATGCTGCACGGTTCTGGTGAGAAACCAAATACTGACCCTTCAGGATGCAGGCAGTACCCTACTAGTTTCCACTGGGACTGGGCTTGCTCGTAAGGCAACTGTCCTGAACTGGCTTGGGCTTGTCTGCCGCTTTGGATGCAGGAATACCACCTCAAGTCAGCTCTATTTTTGGAACCGTAAAAAAAAAAAGGGTCACAAACCACTCAGCCCGTGTTCTCTCCCTCCCGGAGCCCAAAGGACTCCAGGAACGGTCATCAATGGCGAACGGCTCCTGCACAAGCAGCACCGAACGCCCGCTTCGCGCTCAGGAAAGAACACCTCGCTCCTCCTCGTGGCTTGTGACGCCGATCAGGTGAGATCACTCTCCTCTAGTGACCAACTACAGAAATGATCCCTGAAAGTATAGTCTTAACGCTACACTCCCACAGCCAGCCCCCACACCCGCACGCACTGCCCTGCAGCACACGGACACCCCCCCACCGCACATGCCACACCACCACGCCGCCCTCCCCGCCGCACCGACCAACGCCCCCGCGCGTCCAAACTCCCCCCGCGACCCGCACGGCCGCTCCCCGACCCACGGCGCGGCCGTGCGGGGACACACGGCGGGACACGGCCCCTCGTTTGCATCTTCTGCCGCGCAGGACCAATCCCAGGCGCCGCTCTAACCCGGCAGGCGCCGCTCCGCCCCTTCTCCCCGTGACGCCGCAGTCGCGCTCAGGCCTCCGGGCCCGGCACCGCTCGCTGCCTCCCTCCCCGCACCGGCTGCCGGCTCCCCGTCCTCCGCCCACGCACGTACCGCTCCACAAAGCCAAGGCTGCCGGGCACCGGGGCTACACCCACCCCAGCGGGGCTGGCTAACTGCGATGCCAACAGCTAGTTCCTGTCTGGGAGCAGCCAGCAGACCATGGCGTGCCAGCACAGCACAGCATGCCCAGAGCTCCGGTGGCCGTAGCTCTGTCAGGTACTGACAGGATCTCTCAAATAGTAATTTCTAGAATCCAAGACGACTCCTGATCCCAGGTCACACATAGCTACAGACAGCTTTCAGCTAACACTAAAGCCTACATTCTCCTCACGGTCACCTGGAGGCTATGAAACACATCCTCATGACAGTTGTTAGGAAACTCTCATTTCCTACCCAGTCTACCAATCAGGCTTTATCGTATGAAAGGAGATCAAATTTCTCAAGATAAACGATGGCATAGGCATACATACTGTATAGTCATGGTTGAATGAGCATGACTAAAGGACCTCAGCTCGTTGCAAGAAGGGCCCCCTGCCCCAGGGATGAAAAACTTTGGTTCTCAGAACCTTAAAAGCTAAGAAAATTAAATTTAAAAAACCCTGGACTACTAAGGCCAGCTCTCCTGCCCCTCTGTGAAATCCTCCAATTATTTGGCATCACAGATAAGTAACTGCAACAGGACTGACTGCAGATGGCTAGATCCAGAAAGAAGCAAATGGGTAGAGATGCCATAGAATTAGACCTGCTTTAAAAGACTGTAGTAGTAGTAGTGTACGTGCATGTTAAGTAGTAGTAACTGGTAAAATCATCTTGCATCTAAAATGCCTGAAAGGTATAAGAACCATGTGTAAAGCCACACCTGGGACGTCCCAGTTTCAATGGGACACCTCACATGCATGACTAAAGAATGAGTCTTGTGACTCTGTATCTTCCATCCCAACCTCTCTCCTCAGACTGCACGAACAAGTTGCAAACTTTTGATGACACCATACAAGGGATAATGATTTTGATGCATGCTCCTTCCACCCCTCACCATCAGAGGAGAATGTGCCCAGGCACCAAGTCGAACATTCTCTACCCCACCTCACAGTAAACTGTGGCTGCCAAATTTTATGAAGAAGATGCACGACGTGGCTCAGGATGCAGCGACTACCTTAGTGGCAACACATCCCCTGAGAAAAACTAAACTAAACGCCATTTCCTAATTTCATATCTGTTTTTAACTGCATGAAAAAAAAAAGGCGCAAACCACTCAGCCCGTGTTCTCTCCCTCCCGGAGCCCAAAGGACTCCAGGAACGGTCATCAATGGCGAACGGCTCCTGCACAAAGCAGCACCGAACGCCCGCTTCGCGCTCAGGAGAGAACACCTCGCTCCTCCTCGTGGCTTGTGACGCCGATCAGGTGAGATCACTCTCCTCTAGTGACCAACTACAGAAATGATCCCTGAAAGTATAGTCTTAACGCTACACTCCCACAGCCAGCCCCCACACCCGCACGCACTGCCCTGCAGCACACGGACACCCCGCCACCGCACACGCCCCAACACCACGCCGCCCTCCCCGCCGCACCAACCAACCCCCCCGCGCGTCCAAACGCCCCCCGCGACCCCGATGGCCGCTCCCCGACCCACGGCGCGGCCGTGCGGGGACACACGGCGGGACACGGCTCCTCGTTTACATCTTCTGCCGCGCAGGACCAATCCCAGGCGCCGCTCTCACGCAGCCGGCGCCGCTCCGCCCCTTCTCCCCGTGACGCCGCAGTCGCGCTCACACCGGGTGCCGGCGCCCCGTTCTCCGCCCACCCCCGTACCGCTCCGCACAGGCAGGGCTGCGCCACCAAGACGCCGGGCACCGGGGCTACATCCACCTCAGCCCGCGCTGCTGCTGCTGCTTTCCTGACACCGGGCAACACCGTCTCGACCCGGGCTCCCCACGGCCCGGAGGAGAACAGGCCCAGGCACCAACACCCCGCAGCGCTGCACCACTCCTGCTGCTGCTCTGCATGGGATACGTTGGCTTCCGGGGGGGACCGCGGCCCAATGCTCCAGTCACCATCTCACCTGCCAGCTTAATGACCGCTATCCTTTACAACTCTGGAGTCAGCCTGAGCACTAAGGGCTTCCACACCCTCACACCCACCCGTTTCTCCCACTCCCAGGCCCCAGCACACACCCTAGAGCCCCAGGAGCTCACCCAACGGGTCCCAGCTTCCATGGCACTGCACAGCACAGCAGCAAGCAGCTCTGAAGGGGCTCCCTGAGCCCGCTCAGCTCCTAAGCAAAGCTTTGCCCTGCTACAGGACTAGCCTGAGTGATGCATGCTCCCAACAACATGACAGACAGATCCTGCACAGCCTCTCCT
Organism: Porphyrio hochstetteri; assembly: GCA_020800305.1. Classification (NCBI taxonomy): domain Eukaryota; kingdom Metazoa; phylum Chordata; class Aves; order Gruiformes; family Rallidae; genus Porphyrio; species Porphyrio hochstetteri. The sequence goes on from CM036925.1 coordinate 3,145,905, forward strand.
CAGCCCCTCATCACTCTCTACATACTGTTCATCCCAAAAAACCCCATAACACCCACCATGTACATCAGCCTGGCCTACACTGACAAAACAGCTCAAGGACAACATCCATGGCCTAAACTTGTACACCCCAGCAATGACGAAACTTTCCAAGCGTGCTTCCACTGAACAACAAGCTCCCTCTACATGGACATTGATCCTAATCCAACCTGGCAGCCCTGTACTGTCCCCTTATCGAAAATCCTCCAAGTTTTTGGTGAGAAACAAAATACTGACCCTTCAGGATGCAGGCAGTACCCTACTAGTTCCACTGGGACCGGGCTTGCTCGCAAGGTAACTGCCCTGGAACTGGCTTGGGCTTGTCTGCCGCTTTGGATGCAGGAATACCACCTCAAGTCAGCTCTATTTTTGGAACCGTAAAAAAAAGAAGGGTCACAAACCACTCAGCCCGTGTTCTCTCCCTCCCGGAGCCCAAAGGACTCCAGGAACGGTCATCAATGGCGAACGGCTCCTGCACATGCAGCACCGAACGCCCGCTTCGCGCTCAGGAGAGAACACCTCGCTCCTCCTCGTGGCTTGTGACGCCGATCAGGTGAGATCACTCTCCTCTAGTGACCAACTACAGAAATGATCCCTGAAAGTATAGTCTTAACGCTACACTCCCACAGCCAGCCCCCACACCCGCACGCACTGCCCTGCAGCACACGGACACCCCGCCACCGCACAAGCCCCAACACCACGCCGCCCTCCCCGCCGCACCGACCAACGCCTCCGCGCGTCCAAACGCCCCCCGCGACCCGCACGGCCGCTCCCCGACCCACGGCGCGGCCGTGCGGGGACATACGGCGGGACACGGCTCCTCGTTTGCATCTTCTGCCGCGCAGGACCAATCCCAGGCGCCGCTCTCAACCAGGCACCGCCCCCTGACGCCATAGCGGACACGCCTGCGGGAGCCCAACACCCGTCACCGTTCTGCGGCGCCTGCCGGCAGCCAGCCCACTGGCGCCCGTAAAGCAGTGCCACCGCGCTCTGTCACCTCTAGGGACAGCACGCAACGCTCACGTTCTTGAGAGTGAAACCGCAGAACTGCATCCAAGCCGTATTCACATCCAAGCGCATTCACAAAACTCGTGTTCCCAGGTAGCTCAAGGTCCAGGTGCCTACACTACCGGTACCCCAACCATCCCTGAAGCGTTAATCGTAATTAACGTTAAAATTAATCGTAATTAACGTTAAAATTCCATTCAAAGCTTATCCCTAAATCAGACTTTCAGAATTTTAGTTTTACAGTCCCTCAATCATTTCCTTCTGATCACCCCACGTATAGAAAGAAGTAACTTTTCTGGATCTAGACAGCTTTTACCTTTTTTCAGAACTTTCTTCACTTTCACATGGTTTCCTTGCCTGACATACTCATGCAGCTGAGCTTCCAGGGAGTCACCCTTTATACTTCCAAGCTGGACTGGGCAGGGAATGGGAAGAGGGAGAGCATGAGCCATCTTCTTTCCGCAACAGAACTAGGAAAAGGTATGAAAACCAATGAAGATGCAGAACGCCATAGCTCAAAAGATTTCAAAAGCCTCAGTATGTGACACACGTCATGGGTTTTTCCTCCAAAGACATCTGGGAGTGAGAGTAAAGGCATCTCAGGCCTCTAGTCCTCCTCCTGGTTACCTCCCTCCCCACAAAATGAGTCCTGAGGAAAGGCCTGCCCAGGAGACATGCTGAGAGGCTCTGTCAGCAGGCATGCCCTGGCCAAAGGGGAACATATTCCCAAGAAAGAAAGGGGAAAGGTGACAACCAGGGCACCACAGGCACACCCATGATGCCTGTCAGGTGCACAGGCCTCTCCTGAGAAGACAAGCCAGCTCAAGCCCAGCAGCCCTTTAGCTATCCCTCCCCTTCCCCACGACCCAAGCCCCCCACTCCAGACCCGGCTGCGCACACCCTCTGCACCGCCTGGCGCGGCCGGTCACAGCCGCCTCACCAGCCTCAGCCGGCCGCCCCGCACGGCAGCGCCACGAGCTCACGCCCCGGCGCGCATGCGCAACCGCCACCTCCCATCTCGCCGTTGGCGCCAGAGCGCGCCTGTGGGGGCGGTCCCTTCCCGCGGAGGGGCGGGGCCTGTGGCGGCCGAGAGCGGCCCGGTGGCACCGCGATGCAGCGGGATCTGGGCAGCTTTCCGCTGCCTCCCGCGCTACGGGCGAGGTTGGTGGCCGCCGGCTTCCAGACGGCGCAGGAGCTGTTGGAGACCGGCCCCTGCGGGCTGAGCAAAGGTACCGGCGGGGGTACGGGCGCCCCTGTTGCCGGCGGGTCTGCTCCCGGCGGCCCTTGTCCCCGCTTCGGACAGGTCGCCCCGCAGCCCTTCCCCCGGCGCTTCCCTCCCGCGGAACTTGTGTGTCGGGGTTTGAGCAGGGGATGGACGGTGTTAACGCGGCCGGGGCGGTGCTCTGCCTCCTGAGGCGGCAGCTGGCCTGAGAAGCCTCGCTGGGGCCGCGGGTGAGGCTGGGTCAGGGCCGCGGTTGCCGGCTCAGGCGTGCCTGGGAGGAGAAGTGTAACAAAACAGCCCCCCCGGTTCTGATCAAAGGTCCCTCCGACACAGAAGAGTGGAGAAGAGTGGGGTTCGGCCTCACCCCTCCTGATCCCCAGCTCCCTGGGCTTTAAACTGAGTCAGCTCCCGTGCAGCCAGAACGTGTCCTTTCTCAGGAGGCCGGGGCGAGATCCACACAGCTATAGGGAGCGCTGTGTGTGCTCCAAGGAGCGGGGCATGATGGTGATTATCAGTGCCACTCGCTGTCACAGGTAATTAAAGCTAATTGCCTTGTCCCAAAGAAGTGAAGTAGCTGGGTGCTGGCTGGTCTCTGGATGAAGGTAGACATGGAGGTGTTTGCAGGTGCCTTGTCCCTGCTGTTAGGACAGTGTTTCAAGTGCATAAGGTGCTCGGCCCTGGAGCACCCTGATAACTCAGAGTAGGATAGGTGGGTGACACTGTCACTAGTCTGCAACCTGACTCCTTCCACAGGGGCCACTTTGCTTCAGGGGAAGTTAATGTGACAGCGCATTGAGCCCAGAAGAGGTGAATTGCTCTGCTGGATCCCATCCCTGTCTATGGGGATAAATAATCAAATAAGTTTTGATTACTGATCTGCAAATAATAATAATAAAAAAAATTTTGATTATTTAATACAATAAAAAAGTTTTGATTATTTAATATCAAAACAAGTTTATTATTATTATTTTTGCAGATCAATAATCAAAACTTATTTGATTATTTATTATTATTATTTGCAGATCAGTTACTATCACCTGAATTCTGAATGCAGGGCACCATCACTTCTTTTGAAAAATCGCATCCTTAGTTCCAGAGATGTTGGCAAGCCATAGGCACCGTTATGCTAAACGGAGTAAGACTTCAGTGTTACGCTGCAGGACGATCAGGTTCTGTCAGACAAGTTGATTTATCTCTTCATACTTAAATAAATAACTGTTTATAGAAATAAGGCAAGTGTTTCATGGTTTTGACTCTTGTAGAAATCGGAATCTCCAAAGAAGAGGCACTGGAAGCATTGCAGGTTGTGAGGCAGGAATGTCACAATGATGCAGCAAGGACAGCTGGGGGATCGGGTGCCACCAGAAAGTGCACAGCACTGGAACTTCTGGAAGAAGAGCAAGCCCAGGGCTTCATCATCACCTTTTGTTCAGCACTAGACAATATCCTGGGAGGTGGTGTACAGCTAACAAAAATTACTGAGATCTGTGGAGCACCTGGTGTTGGGAAAACACAGCTATGGTACTTCATTTTTAGATTGCTTCTTTTGCTACTGAGAATCACTTTTCTTTCTTTAGTTTGATTTTGAAGAGAGTTTATTTTTCTTCTCATCGTGACTTCAATCTGATTCTTCTGCAGCATTATAAATATAACCATGACAAAGGCTGTTCTGCTTCCTGTTCCATGTATTCCTCAGCAGAAATGTCACTTCAGGAGCGAGCTGGGAGGGGAGAGAGCTTTGTCATATAAATATTTCTCTTCTTTTTTCTGTTTCCCATTGCAGTATGCAGCTGGCAGTAGACGTACAGATCCCAGAATGCTTCGGGGGCATAGCTGGAGAAGCTGTGTTCATTGATACCGAGGGAAGTTTTATGGTGGACAGAGTAGTGGATATTGCAACTGCCTGTGTGCAGCATTGCCAGCTTATTGCTGAAGCTCATCAAGAAGAAGGTATGTTGCTAAATTGGTTTTTTTCTGCCTACTGAGCTAGGATCTGAATGAAGTGAGTGTCTCACAGGCTATAGTTTTACAGTTTGAGGGTTTCTGCAGCAGTGCTGGCTTAAGGAGTTCTTGCTGCTGGCCTTTTATTTCTACCTCTATGTGTTATACCCAGAATGGCATTGGTATGGCTGTGGAGCCATGCTGCAGACTGAGCTGATCTACTTTGAGAATAACTCTCTTTCTACAAGACAATTTTTGGGGTGTTTTGGGGTTTATTTTGTTGGTTTCTTTAATTTTTTTTTAAAGAGATCACTTTAATGTTTAAATGTACAGCAAAACAGGGATAATGTGCTGCAACTCAGAGACAGGAAGAGCAGCTGGAGAAAGAGTAGCTAAAGCCCCATATTGTAAAACTGTAGCTGGAATTCAGCTCCTTTGTAAGGTCAATACAGCCAGTTGGCATTTACTGAAGAGTTTTACTCTATAAATCATCCGTGTGTTAGGGATACCAACACAACTTTTATGCTTCTCTTAGAGCATTTTATGAGTCAAACTTCTGTTTGGACAGAGGTAAAAGGACACCGTATTAAATGAGCCACTGCCTGTGCAGTAAAGAATGGGTGATTAATAGTCGCTGATGTCCTGTGGAGGTGTTCTGGCTTGAAAATTATTTACTGGAAAAGTTACTCTTTCAGAAATAAATTTTTCATTTTTGGAGTGCTCCCTTGGAGGCTCCGGTGGATCTGTGTGCAAATGCTGAGATAGCATCTGCTCACCACCTCTCTGACTTTGAAGCCAGATGGAAGGTGTGTTTCCCACACTCTTTACCTTGGCTGTTTCCATTTCTGGGAGTTCTGCTGTTGCTATATGTGGAGGCATAGTTTGGTGGAATGATGAAAGTGGCAATGTGCTAGTACAGACTTCTGACTCATTTACTCATCTATTTATTTGTTCTCAGATCATCTAAAAGCTTTGGAGACTTTCTCTCTCGAAAGTATCCTTTCTCACATATATTACTTCCGTTGCCGTGACTACATAGAGCTTCTTGCACAGGTCTACCTTCTCCCAGACTTTCTTTCAGAGCATTCAAAGGTAAGGGTTGTTACAGACTTCCCAGAAGATATGACTCATCTTCACGGGAAAGATTTTCAGGGTACAATAAGAGTAACATGAGTAACACCTCAGTACCTCATCAGCTGGGTTGTAATGCATTGGCTGGTGCCAGGGTACAGATGAAACGCAGGCTTGCTTGTTTGCTGTGTCACAGATGCTCTCAAGAGTCTTTTGCTTCTGCCAACGCTGCTGCCATTGTCCTCAGTGTCCACTCACTTCGATGTGAGGATGCTGGACCTGTGTTGCCACATGTTGTTGGGTTTCTGTGAGCACTGAGTTAGGGATCGTCACAAAGCATATAAACAGGAGGGGATTCAACTTTTTAAAAGGGTAGACAATGGCAGGACAAGGGGGAATGGATTAAAGCTGAAGGAAGGAAGGTTTAGATTAGATATTAGGGGGAAGTTTTTTACAGAGAGAGTGGTGAGGGGCTGGAACAGGCTGCCCAGAGAGGTGGTGGATGCCCCGTCCCTGGGGGTGTTCAAGGCCAGGTTGGATGGGGCCCTGGGCAACCTTGTGTAGATCCAGGCCTGAGGTTGGTGGCCCTGCCTGTGGCATGGGGGTTGGAGCTCTGTGATCCTTGGGGTCCCTTCCAACCCAGACCAGTCTGTGATTCTATGATTCTATGAAAGCTGCTTTACAGAAGTGTCTCTGAGCCAGGCGTGCGTGTGGCAACGGGGATGCGGGGGGATCAGAAAAGCCAAAGGCTGGTTTTTTTGTCCCAGGTGATCACTGAGGGCCAGAAGCATCCTGCACCATCTCAGCATCAAGAAAGTGACTCTTTTCTTTCCAATGCATCATCTGTTGCTACAAGCAACCAGAGCCTGCAGCTTGACTCTTGGGGTGGACTACAGCCAAACAGTTTCCTAGTACCTAGTGTCTTAGTGAGATGCTATTGTAAGGCAGATTTTCACCACCTCCCTGCCAGATTTCTAGATTCTGCCCAGCAGATCACTCCCAAACAGGATTCAGGGAAAATGACTCTTGCCTCATTCTAACAGAGCACAAATCAGCATTGTTTAGTTAGATTGTCTTTACATATCATTTCCATTTTTGGAAGCTGTTATGTTCTTGAAAGCACAGATGGGAGTCTTACTCTTGCTTAGTGTAGTCTGGTATTTCCCTTTCTCTGCCAGGTACTAACGGTGCCCTGTTGTGTTTGCTCTTGTGGAAAGTACATGGCTTCATTAGCACAGTTCCACTGGGCTGCAGTTCTCTGGTACCATCTGTGCTGATTATCTGTGCTTGGCCCGGAGCCTGAAATACTGAAGGTTGCAGGAGAACTGTAAGACCTTCTGGTGATTCCTTGGACAGGCTATAAGTCACTTGACAGATTGCTCAATGCAGTCCAGCTCTCATTAAAATTAGTCTGATCCCCCTGTGTGGACCCAGAGCTCAGGCTGGGACCACAGGAAGCCTCCAGGTTTTAGGGGTTTATTTTGAGAGAGACAGAGTATGAGTCAGATTGAGAGTTTGTTAATAATATGAGAAAGACCAGTAATACAGAAAGGACTGTGTTAGAAAATATTCTTGTCCTAATAAGCCCAATTCTTTGAGGTCTAGGAGAGACAAACTGACAAGCAGAAGGCCTGTCTTACCAAGCTTTCTCTATATAGTCTGCTTTTCAATATTTTAAGTCTACTTGTTTGCTATTTTATACCAAGTGCCACTGGGAGAAAAGAAACTAAATTGCATCCTACCTGGGCATATTCATCTGGTAGGCAAGTTATATAACTCTGTATATTCCATGAGTCATGTTTATGCTGTTAAATTGATTGTTCTTAAAGTAAAAAAAATTATGCATGAGAAGATGTACAGGCTCATAGAAAAGAATTTGCCAGAAGGAAGAAAAATGAGAAAACAGAAGAATATCTTCTATTAATTGAAACTATTTAATCTTCTTTTTCAAATTCAGATTTTTTTTTTCATTTGGAGCCCCAGGGCCATTTGAGAGAGTGATGCTTGCTGCAGGCTTGTACATTCTAGTCACAAAGCTACTTCCCAGAAATGAGATAGATCAGTAATACAGAAAATCAGCTTTCTCATGTTGTTTCCAATTTGTTATCTCGTTCATTAATGCCAGAACTTGTAGGTACCTAAGATCTGAGTGACATCTGAACACGCAGACGCTGTAGGACTATCCATCTCCCTTCTGTATTTCAGACAGTCTTGGGTCATCAAAACACCTACAACAAATGAAGTTAGAATAAATCAAAATCCCAGACTAATGTTTATATAGTGTCTTGAGGGTGATGAGCCAGCAGCAGCGTCGTGCTCTAGCTTCAGCTAATGATTGCTGCAAAAAGAAAGAATTCAGCAAAGCAAACATCTTCAGGCAAGAGATACTCAGCTCCTTGCACAGCGTCTGGAATATCCTTAAGCATCTGTTGAAATTCTACGACAGGATTTAATTTCTGAGGGAGAAGTTGAAATAAGTTAATGTTTGTGTAAAGCTGATTGAAGTACAATTCTGATGGGAAGTGTTTGGGGTTTTTTCCTCCAGTTTCTCTTCTGCAAGGCTTTAAGTCCTGCTTTGTGATTCTGTATTCTGTACCTGGTGCTGCAGAGGTATGTCAGCTCGTAAGTGAGCGAGCCGTGAAACGGGGAACAGTTGGAAGGGCAGCTCTGTGCTGAGTTAACTACTGGGAGAGCTTAGTGCAGTGCTTTGTTTAAGCTAGTACTGCTCTGTGCTGAGCTAGTATCTACACAGAATGGAATCAGGGAGTGTGCTAGTGTGCCTGGAGCTTGAGGCTCTTTACCTTGCTCTTGTGGAGTGTTGATTGTCTCTGATACATGTGGAGAGAGACACGAGGTGTTACGCTCTCATGCACGCCTGAGTATAAAAGACTGTTGTCACCATACATAAAACATTGAAAGAGGTCTTACTGCTTCTTGTCATTGCTTGGTAGGACAGTAATGGGAGTTTTCCTTTTCTTCTCCATTGAGGTCCGACTGGTGGTGGTTGATGGAATTGCATTCCCCTTTCGCCATGACTTTGAGGACCTCTCCCTTCGGACAAGGCTTTTGAACGGTCTGGCACAACAGCTCATCATCATAGCAAATGATCACAGGGCAGCGGTAAGGCTGGGGCGGGTTTGAATCACAAAGGATGCTACTTTGGAATAAATAACATTACAAGGAATTAAGCAAACGTGATTGTAAATAGCTAAATAAAACTGAGAATTTCCTCTACATTTGCCAGTTTGGTTAGTAAATACAGATGGATCTTGCACAAGCAAAACTGTTGAGGTGGAAGACTCCTAGAGTTGCTAAGATCAGTAAAATTTGCATTAAAAGCATCCTGTGGATCTTAATTAAACAGCAGCATATCAGTTCATCATGCTGTTTCAGGTCTTACTTAATGATTTGGTTGGACAAAGAGTTCTACAAGGTGCACGCGTTAAAATACAGAGTATTTAGTTCCAACATAGTTTTCTACTCTTCATTTAAAATTTAACTACTGCTTTTGCTGAATAACTGTTCTTAGGGAGGAAAGCCACATTACCTGCTAGTTTGGCTTGCTCTTCTGGCATCCATAGAAACCCATCGCTTCCCTTCCTGAGCATCATTTCTACGTCATTGACGCCAATATGGAGGCCAGGAAATCTGCAGCCGTAGCCAGCAGATGGCACTCGGAAGCTACATCTGTTCCAGAAGTTGTTTTGGCAAGTCTTTTTCCAGCACAGAAAAGCATTGTTCAGGAATTAGAGCTCACACAGTCTCAAAATGGTGCTTGTCCCTGTAACTGTTTCCAGGTGACTTGCAACCTTGTCACCGACAGCTCTGGCGCAATTGGCTTTTGTTCCTAACTGCTAAAAATACCACCCCCCCTTGTGCTTCCTCTGATAGCTGCAGGAAGGGAAAGGAGCACAGCTCTGCGTTCTGCCTGGGTTCAGCGATTGGGCTCGCTGCTGAAAGCCTCCCTTTCCTCCTGCCCTGGTGTGAATTAGGAAGCTTCTTCCTGCTGGTGTGGGCACCGAGGGAGGGGAAGGTCACACGACTGCTTGATTTGCACAGCCTGCAGTTTACCGAGTGCTTTCACTCGTAAATCGGGTACCTGGTGACCTTGAACAGGAGCAGTTGTCACTGTACAGTCTTTTTTTCTTTGGTCAAGAGAAACATAACTTATTTCTGTTGAACAAGTGAGCAGTTTAATGCAAATGCTTGCTAAACAAACACTTGCTAAAGGAGTAATTAGTTAAAGAGTTTCTGAAGGGATTTAGCTCAGAGTGGCCCTCTTGTAAGTTTCTGAGTTAGCTCTGTGTAGCTTGCAAGCAGGCTAAATTCAGCTTGTGTGCCAGAGATGGCTTGTCAGGGGCTTGTCAGCAAAGCTGGGCAGCCTGAGTGCTCTAATATGGTAGGAAAGAAGTTCCTTTCGTTTCTAAAGCTGCACACAGTGGGTTGTGCCCAGATGGATGCCCAGACCAGCCCTTCTCCAGCAGTGAGAAAGGGAGCCTGTATGGGGCTGTTATCATCATCCCTGTGTGATGAGTTACTTCTCTAAAATAGGCAGTAGATGTCTTGGGGCTTTCAGCTATGGAAATGTTTCAGTGTGTGCCCTGTGTGCTCAGTGGAATTGCTTTAGCACATGCTAACTGTTCAAGCAAGACTCACATAAACATGTCAAACAATGAAAACCCCCAGGGTTTAAGATAGGTACAATTTTTTTTTTAATTTTTCATTTTTAATGAACTTTGCAATTAACATTCTTGGCTCTTTTCTGTCTCACCCACCCCCACTTCTACCAGGGATCTAACCTAGACTGTCTGTGAACCTCCTACGACTGGTTTGTGCTGCAAAAACACTCCCCCGCTCTGTCTGTTCACTTTCATTCTGCTCTGTATTGTACCCACTTGTGCATTTTTAGACTACAAGGTGCTGGAATTCTGTTAATCACTCGGCTTGTGCGTGTTTGGAGCAGCAGCACCGAGTTCATTTATGCCACACTGACTGAAACCCATCTCTCTGTAGAGGGCTTGTACAAGTCATGTGCATCCAAGCCCGGATCCAATCAGTGTTTAGTACAACTATGGTGGAGTATACAGGTTGTGAGGAGTTTGCATCCCTTGGGAAGGGAGAAATTTAGGTTCTTTTAAAGTCTCAAATGAAGGAAATCTACCTTCTGAACAAATTGAAACTACATTTTGCTGGGTTCTCTTATTTTGCTTTGGCTGTTGAGGAAAGATGGGGCACCTTTACAGTTACTTGTTAACGTAAAAGCTTCGTTACATGCAGTAGGGAAGAGTTTTGCCTGAGTAACTTCATAAAATGCTTTTTCAAAAATCCCTCTTTTCCCTCCCACCAGTCTGCTTCTTTTCTGGAGATTTTCTTATTTGTTTGCTTTTTTTCCCCTCTCTTAGGTAGTTCTGACAAACCAAATGACAACAAGGATTGGACAAAGGCAGTCCACATTGGTACCTGCTTTAGGTAGGTGCTTAGCTTGTGAGTTGGAAACTGAGTTAATCTTCACATATATGATTTCCTTTCTTTTGGTATTGTGTACAAAGAAAATGAAATTGGTTTGCTCAATTCCTGCAGTGTAGCAGAGTCCACAATGAAACTGTTATGCCCATCTGGAGCTGCTAGCATTGTGGGATGCTACAGTAGTGCTTATCTATGTCAGCATTGTAATTATAATTAGCAGCTATCATATTTTATTCTAAACTAAAAGATGATGTGCAGATTAGAATCCTGGTTAGATTTTTTAAAAAAAGGATTACAAATATTTTTAGAAGTCATGACACTTTCAGACTGCAGGAACACAGATGGAGTGTGCTGCTGGACTTTTTTTTTTTCCTTTTTAAACCCAAATTTTTAATACTAAACTTGATACTATGTCTGTTGGTATTCCTTAAGATGACTGAATCACCCTTTATGGGGAAGCAGTAGGTACTGAGAGCTCTCTAAGTAGCTAGGTGTGCAGGTAATGCAGTTCCCCCAAGGGCAATCTTAGGCTGTGGTGTTACCTCTGTGCCAGATAAGGAGGCCACTGTCCCTGCTGGAGGTCACTGCTGCATCTTGTATGCTGGCTGAGCTGTTTGGTGCTTGCCTCCCAATCTGGGGCCAGCTAAGCTTGAGGTATTTAAATAATAAGTAAACTGCTGATAAACTGGATAATTTAGACTGAAACTGGCTGGTGAGTGATGATGCAAAAGTGTAGGGATGAAACTAGGGACAGTAAACCTCCAGCAGGAATGTGGTGATGAACAGGTTAAAGCAATAACAGAAGAGCTCAGCTTAATGGTTGCACACCTCAGACTATGCTGCAGTTCTCTGAATTCCCTGAGAATCGTTCTTTGTCTCTCAAAACCAGTTTAAAATGTTTATTTTGCCACTACACTCGAACATGTTCCATTAATTATTTGCAAAGCTGTTTCATATTTGCTGCATAGCTGGAACTCGCTACCCATTGCTTGCTACAGTTATGATGTAGAGGGGAGTTCTGCAACTACAGCCTGCACATAGTGAGTTTAAGTGGGTGATTTCTTTACAGGCTGCTCCATTTTGCCCTGTAATGAGCAGAGTTTCTCATACAGCCTCTGCTGCTGCGGTCACTGGGGAAAACAGAACAGTTCTTTTGAAGTAGAGATTTTTTACAAATTAAAAAAAGAAAAGCTCAGTGTTTATATCTTACTTCAGGTTGTAACTTCATATTATTTTATGATTCACTTAAAGGGCACAAATTCTCTGTCCACAGCTTCAGTTTCTGTGACCTAAGTAGTGATTCCCTTGTTGGGGAGGGGAGGGGGAAGAAGGGGGCAGTACAAAGGCCAGGATGTTCCCAGTGTCTGCACAGGCATTGAACCATTGGCACGGATGTGAGATAAACCCAACAGAATACAGACCAGCTCCTCTGAGAATGTGAGGAATGTGGAGCTTTGTGCTGTGCGTGCAGATAAAGACCCAGCTCCCAGTATCTGACCCTTTCTGTCATTTTTGCCTCTTGCTCTCTGATGGATTGTTTTTGGCAGCCTTTATGGCTACAAACTCAATTAAAGCTAATAGATTCTGTCTTTTTTTTCCAATAGCCAGCGTTGTTTGAGAGCTGCTCTGTTTATTGAGTCACAGGGACAGTACAGAATGTGGAGACACTCAGGGTAGGCTGTAATTGAAAGATACCATGTACTGCCTTGCCTGTAGTTTCTTTTACAACCATTTAATTTGACTTAACCTCATACTGACCATAAACCCATTGTGACTCTCACCAGAACGCGTGTGTAACCACATAGTATTGCTAAACCCAGTAGTGTCTACTCTTTGTACCAGTTGGTAAAATATTTAAGCTAGGAGATACTCCCCTCATCCTAAACCGCTACACCTGAGGTTGAGAATCACAGAGCAGTACAACACTGTCTTCATTTTGGTGTGAATTAGTTCCCCAGACTGGGTGCAGGTAGCGGGTGCATTACGAGGTGACTTTTTGTGACCCACTCGGAAGGGATGCTGTTTCAGCAGTGTCATGGTAAAGGCTAAGGAACATAGAATCATAGAATGTGCTAGGTTGGAAGGGGCCTTTGGAGGTCATCTAGTCCAACCCCCTGCAGTGAGCAGGGACATTGTCACCATATCAGGTCACTCAGAGCCCCATCAAGCCTGACCTTGAATGTCTCCAGGGATGGGGCCTCCACTGCCTCTCTGGGCAACCTGTGCCAGTGATCCACCACCCTCATATTGAAGAACTTTTCCTAATATCCAACCTAAATCTCTCCTTTTCTCGTTTAAAACCGTTACCCCTTGTCCTACTGCTACATGCCCTCAGGAACAGTTCTTCCTCTGTGTCCTCCATGGTTGGTTATAGACAAAGGAATTATTGAGGAAGGGGTCAGCAGCAAAACCCCAAGTAGAATCAGTCCTACTGCCTCCCCTAACTAGGCTTTTCTTCCACTGATTGGTAAGCCTCAGAATCAGCCTTTTCCAAGATCTCACAAGAACATTAATCTCTAAACTCTTCTGCAGCTTCCCAGCAGAAGGGAAGTTCTTAATTATGGCGGGGGGGAGGAAACACAGATGCTGCAAAGTATTAAGAGCTTTATGAAGGGGACAGCTTGCTTTCCCACTGGTGATAACTAAGCTGGGTGTTCCTAGACATTTCTACTGGATATATTTAGAAAGGAGGTCAGATATTAATCTACAGCCAGTTTGACTCAGAAATATTTCGTTTTACAGTAGCATTTTCCTCTCGTATTGAACGCAGGTGGAAACGTTCTAGTGTGGAATTTGTATGAGTTGTAAAAGATGTTTTGATCTTTGGCTTGGAACCATATCTGATGGCCAGAAGCTTTAATCTCAACTTGGATATAGTGGAGCAAAGTCTGGCAAGATGCCTGCAGGGTCCAGGGCTTCATTACAGTTGGATCAGGTTTTTTTTTCTTCTCTCTGCTGTAATGAATACCAGAGGATGTGGGGCCCGTGGGGCTGGTGATATGATGGAGACCGACAGGTGGTTCAGAAGTTACTGGGCTGGGTGCAGGTGAATAGGAGAGGCTTGCAGCACTTATCCACCCTGAGTGTTTTAAAATGCAACCCCTCTTTGAAGTAATGACTTGTCTCCTGGGATAAACACAGGAAAACACCCAATAAAACTGTCTATAAATGGACTGAGCTTGTGGTCATGTGTGAACTGAAACAGAAGGCATGTTTCCTGTGAAACAGGATAACAATCCAAACGTCCTTCTCTCTACCACGCTCCTTCTCTCTGCCTCTCCTTGTGTTCTTTTGCATTTTGCTGTCAGAAGCAAACTGCTTCAGGGGCCCGATGTACTTTAATAATCATCAACTTTCTCCCAAAGCTTGTATCCCAGAGGGAGTGGTGTCTGCTCATAATTATGCCTGGGAGACCGAATATTGCCATTTTTTAAGTAGGATTTAGACATAGGCACTAGACTTCTTTAATAGCGATGAGAACAATCTTTTCTTCGTGCTGCTTCTGTTTTCAAGACTTGTCTGGTACACATCCTTTGTAAAGTACATATAAAACCTTCCTATAAATATGGAAGCATCATGTCAAACTGTCTGTGGGACACACTGTGAGTACAGAGGCTCTTCCTTGTCTCAGAGTATTTGATGAACTTGTGAAATCTTTGTACATACAAAAAAGATGCGATTCATTACTGCAAGAAGGGTATCTGTGTTTTAATCATGGGGGGGATTTGGGAGACTGGTCTAATTTCAGTTCAGTTTACTGATACTGCTGTTGTTGTAGGAGATAAATAAAATGTCCTGTCATTTTGTGTCCCCAGGAGAAAGCTGGGGACACGCTGCTACTGTCCGTTTAATCTTTCACTGGGACAACAGTCAGCGGTAAGTGAAGATGTTTTCTGGTTTGGTTTTTTTCACTACCTGCATTTTGAAAGCAGGGGGGGAATTTCTTTGCTTCAGTCAGGCCCCAGTCAGTACAAAGCCAAAGATAGCTTTGGAGGACAGGAGAACAGGGCTCACCGACCCCAGAGCTGCAGTGGCACCACTGGACCTTTCCGCTTTGAATGCAGCAGGGTGCTTCTGCAGAACCAGGCAGCTACACTGCCACCCACTTACAGCCACCTGCAGAGAGGTAGAGAGAGAGCTGACTGGAAGATGCTTTTAGAAGCCCGAAGGAATGAGGTTGACCCTTCTAAAACCAGGATGGAGTTCTTGTTTCCTGGTTCTTTTTTTCTCCTTTTCACCATACTGCAAGCTCATTTCTCTTTCCTGGTCAGTTAAATTTGTCTTGCATATAGGATCACAATGCAGGAACTTGAGATTAAGAAGCCTTCCTTCAATTCCCTAATCTTCTGCAAGCAGTAAAGAAAAATGCTACTGGAATATTCCCGTGCATAGTGTTGCTTGTTAAACCTGAAAGAGAAATGCAGAGACACTTTCTTGTGGAGTTTTGTTTTTTAAATTCAAAGATTGAAGGCAATGCAGAGTGATTACAGCAGGCTGTTTAATTTGGAATTAAATTAACATCACTGATTAGTTAACAGGCTTTATAAGAGAGAAGTTGCATCAACATAATGATTGCAGAGTGAACAAAAGTTAATTTTATATATCAAAAGTAAAGAGTTTTTTCTTCTGCAGCACAGCTAGGAGGGTCATGGATGCAGGTTCCAGAAAGCAAGCTGAAGATAGACAAACATGGATTATTTACTGTTCTAATTTTGCAGCTACTATGGAGCAGGGCCTGCAGAAGCACAACAATTCTGATTACAACTGTCTATCCATAAAAAGCGGAAACTGCTAGATTCTGTTCCTCTTTTATTATTTTTTTTAGCATGAACCACATACACCTGACAACCCATTGTGGGGCTGTTGTGCTTGGGTTTATATCAGGGTGTTAAGGCCCAACGATGACCCTGAGAATCCAGTTGTACTTTGACCAAATATGATACCTGTCTCTTCCCTTCTCTACTACTGAAAAATGTCAGAACTTAATTATAAGGGTTCTCATTGCTGGGAGGAAAGATCCTGTTGAGTTGGAGGCACGCAGCAGAGCTCCAGCTGAGCGCTTGTGAAAGCATGGCTTCTGCAGCTTCAGATTTAGGCTATTTAGTAAGGTATAACCCACCACTTCAATGTTCTGAGGAATTCCCTGTGTAGCTAATACGAAGTGGCAGTGTTCCTCAGGCTGTAATTATGTGCTCTCTAATAGAATGGCACCTCAGGGAGGTAAAAAAAAAACCCAAAATAATTAACAGGATCTTTGGCAGGGTGTCTTGATACAGAGAGCTGAACACTTTCTATATTGGCTTTTTAGGTAAGTGGACGTTTTGGGGAGGTGGGCGTGGTGCAGCCAGGCAGCCCTGGGACTGGTTGGAAAATCCTTTGCTTCTGAGCTGCTTTGCAACCTTCTCTCTGCGTTATGCAAGCATGTATTGGGCTGGGTGCTGTATAAGCAGAAATCAAGATGCATTGCTTCGAGTCTAAATGCACAAAATCAAGGAAGTGTTAGAGGAGAAGAACAAGGGAAATGATTTTCTCAAGGTTATGCTGTACATTAGGGCCAAGGTCAGGCTTAGAAATAGAACATCTGACTCTCCATCCAGTAGGTTCTATTGACAGGCTTGTGAAATCGCTAGAAAAATCCTCACTAGAAGTATTTGAGTTCTTGAGGGTATCTCCCAGCTTTGAGGGGTCAGTGAGCAAATGATTGCTTAATGGATTTGTGCCCAACACCTTTTTTATTTGAGTTTTAAGAAAGCAGCATTTGGAATTAATTCATGATGAGTATTGTTCCAAAAATGTGATCAAATACTGTGATGAAACACAGCTAATTAGTCACTCTTCTTAGCAGGTTTACATTGTATTTGAGCTGATGTGCAAGGATGGGAGTTTGGCATCCAGAGTTTTAAGTGGCCTACATGAAAACAAGAATAGATCAGAATTCCATGGGTCATCTACCTCATGATTGCGGGAAAACTCAGGCATGGTCACTGGGTTACTGGGAACTCTTAGGATTGTGTTCACAGATCATAATTATCTGTTTTCTGTTTAACCAGGTTGGCAACGTTGTACAAATCACCGAGTCAGAAGGAGTCAACCATACCCTATCACATTACAGTTAGTATTCCTTTTGGGCTGGAGATGGAGAGATGGGAGGGAATTGGTAGTTGTAAAGGCCAGTCTGAGAATGATGTTTGCTTTCTTAGTGCTGCCTTTCCATCCCTTTTGAAGGTAACCAGTAATACTGGGATGTCTCCAAGTTTATGAATGTTTTGCAACTTTTCTCTTTAGAAAAATGATTCAGCGTGTTGGTCCTCTCAGAGTTAAAACATTTGGATTTCCAGATCAAATTTACAGCCAGCCTGTCCCCATCTGTTCTTGTGCTAGCACTGCTTATTTTATCTGCCCTTGATGTTAACTTTTGGCCCAAGTGCAATTACAGAGAGCGATTGTGCACTCTCTGAGCCTTTGTTTTGGAAGACTTGAACAAGCCAAGCTGCTTTCTCCCTTGTCAGGCAGGTTGTTGTTTCCCTAGAGGCTCTTCTCTGTGTCTGTTCCAGTCAAGCTTATCTTTTTAGG
This sequence comes from Porphyrio hochstetteri, assembly GCA_020800305.1. Lineage (NCBI taxonomy): Eukaryota > Metazoa > Chordata > Aves > Gruiformes > Rallidae > Porphyrio > Porphyrio hochstetteri. The sequence goes on from CM036925.1 coordinate 3,163,222, forward strand.
ACAGGGGTGACCAGAATCATATATGGTATTCGAGCGGTCTCACTGGTGCCTCATGCCATACATATTTCCACAGCTCTGCTGTAAGTGCATTGCCTGATGTAACCTAGGTTGTATTTATCTCTTTCATAGCCCTGTCAAACCAGTGGCCCTGTGACCAGGCAGTATATACAGATTTATCTCTTCTGTCACTATCATAGGAGGAGCTTCCAGCTTCTGGCTGGAGTCCTTATTCATCCCTAGTTAAATCCTGCGATTATTTTTCTTTTGTGGAGTGCTTAGATACATGTTAATGAGAAGACACGCTGTCTAAGCTGTATTTAGGTTTAAAAAAACCCCACCACTCAACTCTCCTATCTCCAAATGTCAGATACATAGGTACATGCCATAACTGTTTGCTGTGTGTCCTCATGGAAACACGTTGCCATAGCATTTCTTGCAGATTTTAATGCTGCCATAAGATGAGATCTTCAAACTATTGAACAAAAATCAGATTTTCTTTCACTTCTGAAGGTATTCACCTGGATGGAAGAAATATAGCAAATATATATATGTTCTTAGTTCTGTAAAGACTGGAAGGGAAGTGGGACTACATCCCAAATTGTTTGGATCATGGGATAGGAGCGTGCAGCCCTTTCTCTCCAGCTGACAAACAGATGGATTTTATCTTTGACAGTTTAATTGCATTTTCCTTTCAGTTTTATATGCATTATAAAACAGCTATGCTCTCTTCTTCTGTGTGAGCACACACAACCTTGAAATACAGTTGAGAGTGTATCCTAATCAAAGATTAGTTAAAACTTAAGATTATCCTTGTGTTTTTTTCCCCTTAATCCTGTTGAGCTGCTTCAGCAGACAGTTTCTGTAAGTAAAAAATGTATTATCCCTGTTCTTTCATGAAATTCAGGTCTGATGGTAACAGTCTGTTGTTTCAGGTTCTCATTCCCATCTCTGTAGTTAAACTGGAAGATGTAAATACACATTTGATGGTTCCAAATGTGATCTAACACATCTATGTATAACCAACGTCAAAAAAGAATCAATTCTAAATTCCTCAGTCCTGGATCATCAGAGATGGTTAGGCTTATGCAGATGAGAGAGATACTTCAGTAGCACTGACAGAGTCACTGTTCAGTGCCTGTAAAGCCGAAGGAGAAGTGAATAACTTGGTGACCAAGCGCTGGTTCTTTCTCAGCTGTATCCCTTCCAGCATACTGACCTGTCTGTCACCACTCAGCAAGTGTGGGAGCTGTGGAACACCCATCACATGGAACAGGTTTTTTCACTGGCTGATAAGGATTCATTCTTAAATGCAGAGTATAGGAATGTAAATTGATAGATGCACAAGGGAGTAAGTAGATCACCTGTTTCACCTAAATTGCCCAGGTATCTCGACCTGATCATTTAATCAAGAGAGAGACCAGGGACCTAGATTCTGGGTAGGAATTGTCAGTACTTCCCTGAACTGTGGAGGGTCTGCCAGACTAGCCATGAGAATAAAGCCATCCCTCTACCTTCGTCAATCTGCATGCAGTCTGTAGGTGCCAGAAGACATTAAAAACAGTTCAAAATGACCATGCACTATCTGAGCTTTGTAGGTCCATTAGCCATGTTCTCTCCATCTAAAACCCACTAACAAGCTTCATAAATACACACAAAATTCTTGTATTTTCAAGGCACTGTGCCCAGAAGGTAGATGCCTTTAGCTACATGCAAAACATCCATACTAAGCAGCCTACTTTATCGTGTTCTGGCCTTTATAGCCATTGGAATGCTTTTGCTGGGAGTCTAGCATGCTGGATTAAGTGAGTTCTTGGCTACAGATCCACCTTTGTGCCTAAGGGAAATGGCAGAGATTAGATGCAAGCAGCAGTGAAACACTAAACTCGAAGATTCCCCATTACACTATTTAGAATAACACTTGAGTTGCTTATAATAGCAGAGGGACTGCACAAATTCTGCCCTTGTGGCACCTCTTGCTGTCTGTTCCTTTCGAAACAGCGGGCTGCATGTGGTGAGCTGTTCAGAAATAGAAATACAGAGATGGGAGACTTAAGCAAAATGTTTTGATTGCGTTTGGGTTTATTTTGGATTGATCTTGGTGTGGGACGCACGGACATTTAGAAAAGTCACATGTCTGATAGTAATTCTGCCTGCTTTTTCACACTGCACCAAAGTAAAAGCTTTCCCAAAATGCTCTCATCCCCATATTGCCTCTACCTGAGCTTTTAGGATCCCCAAAGCAATTACCTCTTCTGATTAACCCCTTTTCCTCTCTTAAGTATGCACTGAGTGTTCCTTGAGCTGCCAGCAGTGCTCGCTGCATCCGGAGATGGAGACAGTCGCAGGCTTTGTATAACATCTCAGTATCTCCATCTGCATTGATGACATGTTTAACTAACTGATCTTCCAGTTCTCTCATATTTTAAAATCTCTGAAATAAATTGTGAGCTAAAGTAACAGAAAATGCAGACAGTACTGGGCCAGATTGCTTCAAGCCTTCTTCTAAGGAGCAGCATCTATTTTCCACATCTACATAGTTTTTGGCCTTAAAGGTTCTCATCCTGTTGTGTCCCATAAATTACTATGCTGGAACAGTCTCTGCAGTCTGGAGACTGGTTCAGATATGCTGTTCTCTCACAATGTCTCATTGATGTTTTCAGTTCATTAAGTAGATACATGAAACAAAAATATCCCAAGATTTAGGCATTCTGAAAGCGACGGAGGCAATTAATCCAGTCATCTCCTTGCTTCTGTGGGAGCTCGAGTAAGGGCTGAAGGATTTGGCTTTTAATTTATTTAAATAGGCAAGATAAGTTAATTTACAGAGGAGCAGCGCTCCATAGCCATAGGGGTTATTAGTGGTAAAATGAAAATGATAGCCTGGTTGGTGAAAATAAAATCTTTAGAGAATAAAATGAGGAGACACAGTTATTAGTTGGCCTGTGTGTTGAAAAGCTTGCAGTTCTGAGCTTAGCCTGGTCTGGAAACATTCTGCTGCTGTTCATCTAATGGCATCATACTTTGTTATGACCTTCTGAGAACGAGTTACTCATGCTTTATACCCATCTAAGTGTCATCACTTGATGTTGCTTGTATCTTACAGTCTCAGGGCTTCCGAGATGTGCAGCCTCCAGCTGTCACTCAGAATGCAGATGGTACTGAAATGAACCCTCGCAAACGGCTGCGGAGAGAAGAGGAAACGTAAAAGCAATTCCAAAGTTGAATGTTAAAAATGGGAGAACATTTGCATAGTGAGCATGCAACTAAAAGGGAGCCTGAGAGACTCTAACTTCAATTCCTGCTCTTGACAGTATTTTACATGGAGACTGCAGTATGCACATTTGTCCCAGGAAATTCCTTTGTGTTTGGCATTTTACTTTTGTAATAAAAATCTATGTTTTCTATAACAAGAGACTTCAGCTTTTTTTGGGGGAGATGGAGAATACAACAACTTTTACTCTGGGTAAAAAACCCAATTACATGCTAGCATCTGACACAGTGCACTTAATGACACAAGTCTTTATCACTCCTTTGTGTGTATCTAAATGTTCACAGGTTTCTCGCAGCGATCTGCTCACAAGCCTCAGACCGGGGCAGAAGGTGGTGGAGCTGCTGATGGATGCTCTACCATAAATAGATGCCTAAATGCTCTGCCAGACTGGGGCATTAGCCCTTACCTGCTGCAAAGTCCTTGGTCAAGGACAATCACAGCACTGGTTTGAACTTCTCACTTATCTTGTAACAATAGAGATGAAAGACTACAGCTGAAAGACAAAAGATTTAATCCAGTGTGGTAATTCTATGTTCCTGTTTTAGTAAGCAGAGTGTTTTACCATCACTGAAGCCTGAACCGAACTGCTCCATAGCCCTTAGCTTCCATCTTCATTTACCAAAGCATTCAGAATAATGATTCCATAATCAGGATCTGTTTTGTTCATGGCTTTAATAAAAAGCCAAGCTTCTTAGACACCACCGATACTTTAGCAGCTCCAGAATCTAAACCAAATGAAAGAATGAACATAGACTGAAAATACAGCCGGGATTTGTCCCTCTTTTATCAAGAGAAAACGAATCGATAAGATTATTAGAGGAGAGGAGAGGTACTGCAGTGCAAACCAGTAATTACTTCAATTATGAGAAGTGTTTGTACACATGCACACATACGACCCCTTTCTGGCATAGCGCTTGATAATGCTATAGCTGAGGAAACTCAGCCAGCAGGCTAAATGGAGAATTCAAGTTGTGGGAGTCTCTCTCTTTAATTTTTAATTTAGTAACACTAAACTGCCTCGAAACAAAATTCAGCGCTGAATCTGAGTCACAAAACCTCTCTATTGAAAAAGCTGCCAAAAAAAAAAAAAAAAGTGGTGGTGATTTTTGGATCATTACAGTATTTAGATATAAACTACATAATAAAATATTAAAAGGAAAAGTATTCGACTGCCATGCAGCAAACCAGGCTGTGTCAAGGTTTAAAAACTGTGAGTCAGGGAGAAGCTCTCAAGCGAGCATGACATAGAGGAAGAAAGGCGGCAGGATCTGTGACTCAGACATAACATTTCAATGCAGGAGACACAGGCAAACAAAAGGATCCTACCGCATGTGATGTCAGCAAGCTAACGCTCCGGTTGGGAATAACAGCTTCCTACGTATTGCAGCGCAAGAGGAGGGGGGAGCTAGCACAATACACATGCCTACGTAGCCACAAGGAAAGCCATCCATTAAGAGTGTTGTAGCAGTATTTTAAGCAGCGCTGCTGGTTACTAGCGATAGCTGCTGTCAAACGTGTTTGGTATTTATGGAAAAATCAGTTTCGCTCAATTTATTGTGGTCTGGTTTAATATCCTCAACACGTTCCTGCACATGTAAGGGAGTAAGGACACGTCTCCAATATATTAATTTCAGCTGACTGGGGTTTTATTTTGTTTGGAGTGGAGTAGAATCCAGAAGCCCCAGCTTAGATGCTGATCCTGTTATACGGAGATAAATTGTTTTGTCTGAATAAATGTTTGATCTTCCAGTATTCCAGGAGTCGTTATCAAACTTGCATGGGTGCTGGTTAATGGGGGGAGTTCCGAAACGTCCGGAGGAAGCACCAGAGGCTCTCTATGCTGAGGTTTCTTAGTATTTTCTTTTTCATATTGAAGCTATTACAAAAATCAGCTCTGCAGATCAGAACCAGAGAGAAGGATCTGTTGGCGGAGACAAAATTAGATTAAATGAGCCAGATTTTGCTCTCATCTGCTGGAGACAAGGAAGCTGTTCCAGGCTTAGAATTGCTTATAAAGAAAGAATCTGACCATTGCCTCACCATAAATCTTCCATGGCAAGTTGGTATTTTCCTACATGTGCCTGGAATTCTCTTGCATTTCACAGCATCAGCACACAACAGTAAGTGGCACAAGAGAATTTTATGACTGCACAAAAAGTAAGACTCTCACTAGCTTACTGACTCAAAACTGAATCAAACCAACGGCACTGAATCAAAAGTGAAATAGGTTGTTTGATCAAAGTCCCAGTTTCCAGAAAGCCAAGAGTTTTAACTAGCTGAGTTTAGAATTACTCCATTTTGTATGGACGACATTTACTTGTGGTGTAGGAACCTCCTTGTCACCACAACAAGAATACACTATCTACCACAGGGCCTGGCAACAGGAAAACATTGTGGTCACAGTGTACTTCTCCAGCCCAGAATCCTGCTTTGAAACTCTTTAGTTTGGACAGAGAAAATAACAATTTATTTCTTCCCTATTTTATGTGTTCTGCACTGTTTCCATTATGAAACACTGAGAAACCAACTAGCTTCCAACTGGAATAAATTCAAGAAAACACAGAGAAGGAATAGCTTAACTGAGGGCAAGAAGTTGTAGGCACAGTTAAAGCTACGCGCTCTCAGAGTTGATTACAAACTGGTTGGCTAACGTGGAAGGAGATTCAGCAGCTAGCCTGAATGTTGAATACAGTGCTGAGAAAAGTACATTTAAAATATGAGATCCATTCTTCTGTTGTATTTCAGTTACTCTTCCTTTGGTTAATTGTGAAAAACTAAACATAGATTTATTCTAAGGTACTTCAAGGCAAAATCCTTATGCCTGCCTTTCTAACTCCACCCTTTCTGTGAACAAGAGGTGATCTCTAAGTTCAAAGGACAAGTCATTATGTTCCAGCTTCTCAGAAGGGATTCCCTTTACTGCACTCGGCACCATCGTAATTCTTTAGAAAGGCACATTAAGCTGTACTATACTGTTTTAATTCTATCTGGAACATATTTGATTAAGTTTTGAAGTATGGTTTGATGCTTTCTTGACCTAAGACAGAGAACCTTGTGGGAAACTGAATAAATAGAGTGCTTGCATCACAGCTACACAAATAGTACAAGAGTACATAAGGGAAATAGTACTTTTACAGGATGAGAACCAGGGAAGTTAACCTGTGATTCCAAAACTGGTTCAAGCACAACGGCCCTGCTGAGATATGCCCACAGGAGTCTGGCTGTAGGGGAATGCAAGCGACTGGCTGCTGGAGCTGGCAGTGCCTTAGGGCCGCCGAGCAGCCTGCCCGGTCCTCCTCCGCACCAGTCCTCCCCGCGACTCGAGGAACCAGTGCCAGCTGCTACCTGCTCCTGGGCTTCCCCTCTCCCCAGGCTGCGTACTCAACGCCTCGTGGCTCGTAGCCATAGAGTCATTTTGGATGATTAGGGTCAGGACAGTTGGCTTCCCTTGGCTAGTGCAAGATTTGTGCATTCATGTTCTACACTGAGGAATAAAATCACTGGGAACTGGCCCCCTTCCCAGCACTGAATTTCACCCACAAATGCACCCACTGCTAAACTGGAAGATACTGTCTTGCTTCCTACAAGCAAGAAATATTCACATAATATGAACTATTTATTAGAGACTCTAACCTCTACCCAGTTTTAACTGTATCTATAGAAATAATAAATGGCATTAAAAGCAATCATTCAATCACTATGCAAGTGGTAAAAATGTTGGCTTATGTGCTGAAAAGGCGCATAGAAAAGTATGTATTTCATTGTCATTCTTCAAGAATTATAGCTAATACAGTTCATTTTATTACTTGCCACTGATTTAAATGGAGCCAGAGAAGCATCAGGATATTAAAAAGAAATAATAATAATCACATTACAGTTTTAAACAGTAAGAAAGGGGAACGTTTAAAATATACAATATCTAGCAATGTACAGAGGAATGTAAAAAGAAAACTCCACAGACCTCAATAAATGGTCCTAATTGAACCTGGATGCTTTTCTCAAAGCCTCCATACATGCTGTTTGAATTCTTGCTCAGTTTGGTATCTCATATTGCATTATTTTTGAGTTTTAAAGTTACAACATGTGTACCTCTAATACTCCGTTTAGGGCGAACCACTGCAATTTTAGCGACACAGTTACAACTACACTTAGTGAGTGATCATTCTTCTATTATAAACACTGCTAAAATCAAATGCTTTTGACTAAAGAACAAGGTGTCTCCTTAGCATGAAATTATGCCTATAAAATAACAGCACACCAATATGAGATCGTAACATACTTTGTAACACCTTTTTTTACTCGATAAGCTTACTACACCTTTGACTGTGTGTGTTATGGAATACATCACATAAATGCGTCTCTTTAAAAGTCATTTATGCATTGATTCATTTTGTATAATTAACACAAACTTCTGTGGCTAAACCACAGAATTTGAGACTGTTCAACATCAGTTGCAAACATACTTTGGAGTCTGATTCCTATAATAATTTTTTTAATCCCTCTAGGCACCTGCCTTAAACTTTGCTCTCATTTTAGGATGAGCTTCACCCTCCATCCAAAAAGGGCAGAAAACACACAGAGTTAAATCCTAGAACAGAGCATAAATGAGATTTAAGCAGTAAACCATCCTATATCACCTCCTCTCAGCAAAAGCGAGCTTCAGGCTTAGGAATTCCAGTAGCACCATGTTCACACAGTACAGTACTGTGAGACTTCAACCTCAGATGAATCGTGTTGCCAAACTGGAAAGTGCAGAGGAAGGGCCTGGAACGGTAACACTGCAGCGAGCTCTGTGGTTTGCAGATATCCAGGAGGTCTGCAGCCCTCATCTCTGTTCAGTAGTGAAAGGAAGTTAGGATAATGAAGAGTGACTGAGTGCTGAAGTGGATCAACCTTACCAAGGAGCTACTGGACTCCGGTGCACTCCTGCAGCAGGATGAACTCACCATCTGACAACATCCAGACCACATTACCAGGTGTTCTGTGGCCAGCTCTGTTTCGCTGAGGCAATCCCAAGGGCACTAATCTACAAGCACAAGGCAAACAGTCAGTCAGAGGTTTTACGACTTAACAAATTTTGTCTTTGCCTTGTTAAGGGCCATGCTATGCTGCTTGTGCTTTGACAGTGTTCCAGCACTGCTCAATCATTTTGAAGGCTCCGCCTTTCCTTAGTTCTTTCTTCCATGTACTTTTTAAATTACATTTTCCCAATCTAACTAAATAGGCATGGAGTAGTATGCTGTTTCTCACTGCTGTTTTTCAAAGAACCCCCTTTCCTAAACAAGGGTCTGAATGGAAGGCTGAAAATGGAAATTTCCATCACAGCTGCAAGTGGGATTCGGGCCTGAAATCCTGTGGTTTGCAATGGACGTGGATATATCAGAACAATCTCTGACTATTAAACTGGAAAAGCTGACTTGACCTCAAAACCCTTTTATTTTAGAAAGAAGAAAAAGAAAAGGCAAGAGGAAGAAATAGAGATAAGGACTTTGGTGTTTACTCTGGTAAAGGAGCCAGGAAAACTGTGGTAACAGAAGTCACTGTGCTTTTTAAAACAGCAGCTGAATAAGGACTGAATCTAAGGAAATTAACTGGATGCAGCTTGTCAACATGAGCCTTCTCACTGTATGCCTTTCGAATTCTTGCTGTTCTTACTGTTAAGCAATTGAAATTATTTTAGTGAATTGAACAATAATTATCTCATTGAGCTCTAAGAGCTATAAAAAGAACAGTTATATATATTCACATTCACAAGGTGACTGATACTGGTCATGTGAATACATATAGAGAATTTTAATCGCTTTCAACAGCATATTGCAAGTATCATTTCATGTATCATCCTGTATACAACACTACGTTCAACAGCAGGCAAGCCTTGAAGATGAGAACAGACAAAGGCTTGGAAATACTTGGTTTTCTGGTGGTTTCCTCTGGCCAGGAAAACAGAATATAGCTTCTAAAATTACTTCAGGTTTATTGCAAAAGCCCTACTTCTTTCAAGAGATCACTTTAGAAATGCAATTTATTTACCGTTGGGTTTTCCCATTATATTTTTCTGTATGGTACTGGGGAGTATATCATAGGTATATTAAATATTATCAAATCATTCTGAATGCCCCTACACATTTTCTACTTGTCAGTGTACAGGAATCACTTCCAAAGGTTACGAAAACCTAAAAAGCACTTCTCTTTGCACTCCATGCAATTCAGGTCACCTCCCCAAGGCCTGCTCAAATCCTGCTTATTTCTCACCAGTAAAAGGAGAAAGAGAAAGCCATCATTGTAAGGCTAAAATAAGAGAGATTTCTTCCAAAACAACACCATAAAGCCATCTTAAAAAAAAAAGTAATTTAAAAAGCACAACATAATGAAGGCAGAAAGGATACAAACACTCATCCTTCCTTCTCAAGCCAGGAGCAAGTCTTACCCTCTATTTGACATTATGCTGCAAACTGATGATTTCAGACTCAAAACTTTATGAATTGTGAGTTTATTCCATCCACTTAACCTCATCACATAGGAACAACTTATACTGCTGCTACCTTGCAACCCAGAGTGCACCGAGGCGCTCTAAATTTAGCTTCCAGAGTTGCTGAACACTAAAAACATTTCATAATAGTACTGAACACACATCTCATAGCTTAGTGCTTTACTTGATAATAGATTGTATTTAGAGCGTCCTTTTCTGGACAGCAGTAAGTAACAGTGTGGCTACCTTCTGCGGTAATTGCCCACCCCACCATCTCTGCATGGTGAAGCGATAGCAGGTTCCTGGCTGCCTAACTTAGCCATACCACCCACAGCTACCATATGTTCCACATTGCAGGTTAATAAGAATGGTTTTTCACCTTTCCCTCCCAGAAACAAATGTCAGCATGGCTTAGAGCCATAAGCTCTTTATTTAATATCAAAACAAAACAAGAGTAACTTGACCGTAGTGCCAAAACTTGAGCAAAGTATCCCGAGTACAAAATTCTACTCTATACTCATTTTAATTAGTGTCCTTTGCAATTAGACAAATGATGAAAAGCACATGGGGACTGCCAAGATGAATCAAGGACATCTGGTAACTTTAACATTTCAACATGAAGCAGGGTAGGTATTACTCTCAGATACTCTTATGTGCAGCTTGAAACAACTGAAAAAAAACTATGAATAAGAACGTAAGATATCTACTATCTAAATGCTTTTTTAATCTTTTATTTGACAGCCTTGTTCCCTGTTTGCCATACAACATGAATCTGATGCATCTGGTTGAAATAGTTGTTACTTCCCTAAGATACTGTTAGAATGGGAATTTTTAGCATTGAGATCGTATTACACTAAGATTATCTGGATTACGGTTTCTTAGAAACTCCAGTTGCCTCTGAACTACTAGTGAAAACCAACTCACCATGAACTTAAAACTGCTTTTTTGATACTTGCATTGATATGCATTCTCTCGAGGTGTGTGACTCACTGATGATGCGGTACACGCAAACCTAAAAAAAAATAAAACCAAAATCCAGCAGTGACATCATTAGCTGCAACCGTGGGCTATCTCTTCAAAAACAACTGCAATGCTTTTTACCCCTCAAACCCACCTGGCATTCCTTAATAAATGAACATTACATTGAAAAGATATAAATGGTATACTGAAAAAAAAATGGAGATATTCTTTCAAGAGAAGCTATGCAATTTTCTGTTGCTCTAGTATCTTTTGGCTGTGAAAGACTAAGGCTAACTGCGACAACCACATTTTTAACTCTCTGGGCTTTTACATATTCACAAGATTGCAATATGATCAGTCAATGCAGTTGCTGGAAATACTCTAAAATTAGTTTGGCTCTGAAACAACTCACCAAACAGAAGACAGATTTATGGCAGCACCTGACATGCAGAGGTAATTACTACAATGCAGAGAACAACAGGTTTCAGCAAGTTACTGTCCTTGTTCCAATCCATTGACGTTTGAGAGTCTTTTTGCATACGAGGCTTGTGATTTGGCCATTATTCAAGGTGTATCTGACACTAGAGATACTGCTCGCTACCATACGTACAAGCTATTTTGAACATGTGGTGATTATAACTGTTCACTGTTGGTATTTATGGACCCAGTAGCTCTGAAAATAGCTTTTCAGCAGCAATTAATAAAACGAGCCCAAATGCCTTTCACAAACGAAATAAGTTTATTAGCCGGCAGTAGAGTATTGAGTACAGTTTACTTCCCACTGACTGGCTATAACTCTTAAGTTTCATTCAGTGTAATATTCGGCTGCTTTGGAACTCCCCTCACCAGAACATCGAGCGTATAGCTGTCTGGCCAAGTATTGTTGATGAATCCATACTGCTATTCATATGCCAGTCCCAAAGGTAGCTGAGTGTCACAAATTTTCTTGCTAAAGTGTTGGGAACCCATGAAGATAACCCCCGGTCTCCTCTTCCCGGGCCTAAGGGGAGCATTTTGAAAGGAAAGGGTTTTCGAGATGGGGTTCACAGCCCCACAGCCATGGCACTGAGAGCAAGGAGCCCAGCTTGGGCCCGCGCCGACCCTTCCTGGGTGTGGGGCAGCTCGGGGTCGCACACGTTCCGCCACAGGCTTTCTTTCCTGAAAGGCCGTTTTCTCTGGAATACCGTACGGTTGATCACTAGGTTCCCTCACGCTAACCCACTCCGACTTAAAGACCACTCTACAGAGACTCCGCCTGGCAGCCAGCCCAGGGCTGCCGGCTCCGCCGCGCAGCGATCTCCCCCCACACTGTGAGGTGAGGCCGGGCCGAGCCGCCCCCGGGCCCGCTTTCCCTCCGGCCCCGTCCTGGCAGCGAGCGGGAGCCCGTGGAAGCGACACCGGCGCCGGAAACGATGAGCGCAGGGAAATCCTGAGGCAGAGATTAGGTAATAGGGAATGTGCTCTCAGGTTTCCTTCGGGTTCCTGTGAGGAACCTACGCGTCTGGCTGCCTTCGCATGACTCATCACATCGGCGCGGCTGTCAGCGCCTGCCCTCCACCTGCCTTCCCCCCCCCCGCCCCGTCCTCTTCCCCGCCCGCCCGAGCTCCTTCCTTTCCCGCCGCGGGCAGTGCCTCCCCCTCAGGCCGCGGCCCAGACCCTTCAGCCCCCTCAGCGTCACCCGCGCTCCCGCCGCTGAGGCGCGCACCCCCCTCCTCTTCCTCCTCCTCCTTCCCCCCCGCGGCGTGCGCGTCCCCGCGGGTCCGGCTCGGGAGCGAGCGCGCAGGCGGGCGGGCGGGAGGCGGCTGCCGGCGGCGGCGGGCAGGGAGCTCTCTGCGGGCGCAGTGCTGATCCGCCGGCGGGCGGCCGGGAATGCGAAGCAATGGCCGCGGGCGGCTCGGGCAGCAGCAGCGGTGGCGGCAGCGTGGAGGAGAAGACCTACCGCCGCTTCCTCGAGCTGTTCTTGGGCGAGTTCCGCGGGCCCTTCGGGGCAGAGCCAGAGCCCGAGCCCGCGCCCGCTCCCCCTCCCGCTGCCGACGCCGCGGCTGACGAGGAGCCCGGGGCAGAGGGAGAAGCGGGAACGGCCGCTGAGGCGGAGGAGGGAGAGGGCGAGGGTGAGGGCGACACCGGCGACCCTCAGCCGCCGGCCCCGCCGCCGCCTCCCCCGCCGCTGCCCCCGCTGTCCCGGCCGCTCTCGGAGTACATCACGGAGGACGAGGTGGAGGGCGAGTGCCTGGACCTCTGCCTGCAGCAGCTCTACAAGTAGTGAGTGCCGGGCTGAGGGAAGGGCGGCAGGGTGTGGGGCTGAGGAGAGACGGGGTTGGGGGGGGGGGGGGGCACTGAGGGGATGCCTCCTGTCTGTGGGGAGTCTCCAGTGTGGGGCTGAGGGGAACCCTCGCTCCGTGCCGTGGAGCCCCCTCCCCGTGCTGGGGGGCCGAGGGCTGGCTGTGGGGCCGAGGGAGACCGTCCAGCGAGGGCAAGGCTCTTGGCGAGGGGAAAGTCTCTCTGGCAAGGAGTTAACGGGGTTTGGTGGTGAGGAGCTGCGCGGGATCAAAGCGTCCGGCTCTGTCCCGTTCTCCCCTGCCTAAAACGCGCCTCTGCTCTCTGCCCCCCCGCTCCTTCCCTCTTGCCGGGACGAGGAGCGAAGGGGAGAAGGGAATAGCCCAGGGAGAGCCACGAGCATCCATCTGGAGAGCAGCTTGCTTGGGGAGGGAGGAGGGAGAGTGGTGGGGGAAACGTTTCACGCTCTGGTGCCAAAGCGGGGAGGGGGGTTTGCCTGTGGTTGTTCGTACTGAGCCTTGAAATTGAAATTTTCCCTGTGTGAGGACTTGTAAATGGGGAAACCTCTGCCAAGAATGAAGGAAGGGGGAGAGAACAAGGGGCAAAGAAAGAGAGATGGTCTGCCCCATTCCCCCCTCCAAAAAATACCCCACATCGAGAAAACACCATGTGTTTTTAAAGACCAGCGAGAAAAGAGGGGTAGGAAGCCTTAGGAGACAGCTATCCATAATCACGGGGCTTTTTTTACCGTCAGCTGGGGAAAGCCAGCTATACTCTGTTCTGTACAGAGGCAGTTTCCAGATCTGTGCTTTCTAAAGGCTGGTGCATAAAGAGGAAACAGATGGGATCTATTCCCAGTGTGAAAAGTCTGTGGACTGAAACCTAAAGATCAGTTAGTTACCAGTGCCTTGTATTGTGCTCAGCTTTGGCTCTGAAGGCTCGAAATAGAAATGGTTGTTAGTGGTGTTTCTTTAGGAACCTTTTTAAACTGGTGCCACAGGAGGAAACAAATGAACCTGTGAAAATATGCACAGCGCACCGGGGAGCCTTCTGCCATTGAGCTGGTAATTGTAATGAAAAGGTGTTACTCAGTCACAAAAAATAAATAAAGAACCGGGTTTTACAACTGCATGGTCTGTTTCTATTCACTTCTCATCTGCCCTCTGCGTTTGGGGACGATGGGGGACAGCACAATGATAGCTGCAGAGGACAAAGCTCTCCTATTCACACATGCTCGCCCTGCCACCTTTGGAAAGTCTTTCTCTGGAATACAGCAGCATGTTCATAGGATGCACTAGAGAGGTGAGAGGCAAGTCCCTTCTATGTACTTGGAATCTGTCTTGTTTTAAAAAAAACAGACCTGTGAAACCCAAAGTCAGATTGGTTTGAATAAAGTTTTAGATGTAGAGAAGGTTATTTAAATGTATTATTTCAAGTGTATCTATGAAATGATTTTGAACTTGAATTTTCCCCCCACCCCCTTCTCTCTCTCTGCATGTCCCTATATACCAGGACAGGCAGATTTGGATTCCCCAGTTTGAGGCCCATATTCATGGATGAAATTATTAGGGAAGGAAAGACATTTTGAGAGGATTCTTTATACAAGGATAGCTCTTGCCAGATTGGAGGATTTATTTTTATTTTAGCCTTTCTATAAATCTATAAATCTTTTGATGGTTAGCGAATGAAGCATCTTGTTGACTTTATTTGTGGTGAAGTCAATATAGACTTCCTTCTATAGCAGAAAAAGTATTATCTGCCTCAAAATTAAGGAAGCAGGGGATCATATAAAAGTAATTTTCCAAAGGCTTAAATATTTTGTCACTGCATAAAAATGCATTTTCAGGTAGCAAATTAGTATCTTTTAAATGAAGATTGATAGACATTGATTTATGTCTGTCTAGCTATAATGTAATTCTATAAAACATTTTAAATTCTAAGCCAAATCTGTTAACTTTTAATACAAGACCTAAACTGAAATAGCTTTTTCTTGAGTGAGGGTGGAATCTGAGGTAAGTGCAAGCATGCAGAACTGTTCTTCAGGTAAAGTATTGTATTTTCAGTACACTCTCCAGTCACTAGAGAAACTTAAAACTGTCATGAGGTTATAAACCAGGCAAAAGTAGAATGTCTTCCCCCTTTACTGCTATGGGCTCGACTGGTCAGATGATTCCATAGATGGGAAACTTCGTAAAACTACTCTTGTGCCAAATGGTTATGATAGTGTAAAGCACATGAGAACTCATGTGAAGCAGGCTATTTTATTGGTGTGTCATTAGCAAGAAAGGCTATATTGTGAAAGGCATGTTGTCAGTAACTGTAACTATATATTAGTCAAATGACTGGTTTGCATTATACGTAGCATGAGGATAAAATCCATTACTGTGAAAAAAATCCAACAGCTGTTTTTCAGCTATTTTAAGCACACAGCTTTAGTTCTTTTTGAGGGAAATAAGACCATCTCAGAAATGAGAACATATTGCCAATGATGAACGATAATAGTTTTCTGCCACTGTGTAGACCAGTATCAAAGAGTTCCTATTTATGAGATTTTCCTGATATTTTCCAAAAGACTCATATTCCCCTTTGAGATTTCCAGTTCCTGGTTTCTTTCTAGAGACAGCATATGCTTGGAAAATTAGATTAATGTTGTTTTTATATCTGTCTGAAAGCCACAAAATGTGGCCTGTGTGCTTTCTTAGTGATCCTCAACAGAACGAAACATCTGATCAATAGGAGGTGTGTTAGATGAAGAAAATAATCAAGAAAGAAAAACGTTTGAGGAATTGCACTAGAACACTGGCTGATAGCTTCAAAGTTCATGTTGTGATTATCTTCTGTAACATCTTATTCAAGAAAAAACCTGTATCTTGTAGATGGTTTCTGTGTAGAAACAAATATGCCAAGGGCTTAATTTTTCAGGAGCAGACCTCATTTCTGACTTACTGTAAAGGAAGAAGTTGTACACGTAACAAAGTTATACATGATGTTCTGTTCTTTTCTTACTGATACTTTCATTAAGTCTAATTCATTTTCAAAGCTGGTTCTTCAGAGGACATCTGAAAAAACTAATCAGCAAGGCTGTGGCTGTCAGGAGAGGGCCAGGCTGAGTTGAACAGTGCACCCTTAGAAATACTGCCACTAGGAAGAACAATTTTACCCTGATGTTACTTCCCCCTCACCCCATATAATTTGAAAAAATTCAGTTGTATATTGCTCTTGCTTTTCTCTTCCTTCTCCCCACCCCCTGAGCTTTGACAGGAATAGATATAGTTGGTGTCCTGTGTAGGTTCAGGTTTACTTTCAGTGATGTTGGTGGTGCAATATTTTGCTTTCAAATATTAATTTAGAAACATCTTTAGCAAGCTTACAAAGTAGGCCTATTTCTCCAGTGTTAATATTTGTAAAAGACTGTTGTGTAAAACTAAAATAAACTTTAATGTTATGTCATCTTAAGTGCTTAACTAAGGCACTGATGACAAAGTGATTATTTGGAGGACTGCAAAAGTCTTCCTCTGACCTGGAACGTGAAAAGGAAAACCAGTAAGCATTGCCCTTTTAGATTTCTTCACAGAATGCTCTGCAACATCCACAGAATATCATAGATCCCAAGTTTAGGATTAAAAAAATGGAATACTTGACGTGAGATTTAAAAAAAAAATACTCCTTTATTTTAAAGAGAGAAAATATATTTAGGTTTAAATATTCCTCACAGTCCTGCTATGAAAAGTCAAGCAAGGCAATGTGCACTCAACCTTTTCACCTTGGAATGAAGTAAAATGTGGTCAGTAAGAGTGGAGTTCTTGCCCCTCAACTTGCAATTTTAAGCTAAAGAGGAAGAACTTTTCAGGGTAATTTTGTGAGCAGAGATCTTTTTTTATATAAAGTATGTTCTTGAAAACAATGTTCTGTCTGCTGGCTCCTTCACTGATGGGTGAAGAGACTGTATCCTCCCCCTTTAAAAAGCAGATGTACATGTTTTTAACTTGTTTTCTTAACCCCTATCAATGGTCCCAGACACTCAGCAGTGAGCACCAAGCTCTACTGCAAAGGTGTAGAGCTGTATGGGTATGGCTGCTGATGCCATGTCCTCAGACCCAAGGGTCCTAGAAATTCTGGTGCTTCTCTGAAGAGACATTCTGAATCTAAATTCTAAATAGAAGTGTCTGCAGAAAGTTGAGAGAACTTCAGGATTGTTATTAATGGCTTATTACTCTTTGAAAGAGCCTGCTGTGAAATTCAACCCATACATTGACTGAGGGGGATGTCGTAACATGCAGAGATGGGTGCATTTCATACACTTTACACTGGAAATCATTAGAATCTACAAATAGGTGGTATTTAATGATAATCACTTTCAAAACATAACTAATGGGCTATGCAGGGAGAGATTCTTTGTGTTGCTTTTAAGGCGTCTTCAGTTCACGCTCCCACGCTTTTAAAAATACTGAATCAAATCAGATATTTTTAAAAGAAGAGTATCAGCTAAAATGAGCTATTTAAATTGCAGATTTACATTTTGTAATGGTTAACATATATGGTGACATTTCCAAACTTACTAATTTATGATTAGAAGGATGCTGAGCTTTTCAAGTGCAATGGTGACTATGCTTGGATGTTGCTTTATATAGCATTAAAAAAAACCATTCTTAGTGAACAGATTATGGGAATATATTCATTTCAGTGAATGTTGCTGGTGGCACAACAAACCAAAGGGAATTAATTTTGTTAGGAGCTTTTCACACCAAGATTTTTTTTGACCCAAGAGCAATTTGCATAGGTTTTACTACTCCTAGTGAAGCTGTTGGTGTATGAACTCATTGAAGAACTAGACCTGTGCTAACACATTCTTTTTTGTGATCTTATATAACCACTGTTGAAACTAGAGTGGGTTATCAGGAAAGAATGTGTATATGAATCTGTATAATAGATTTTATAAATTAAAAGTATCATAATGTGAATAAGATACTCAAATCTTACTGGCCATCTTATGAAACTAATTTTGACTCTGTTTTGTGGATGTGATGAGCGTGTTAGGCTTGAGTTTGTTCAGTAATTCTACTTTTTTTTTTTTCATTGAATGCTCTTCATGGAATATATTTATCCCTAAAACTCCTCATTGCAATTACCTCCAACAAAGGCTGAGCATTTCTCCACCAGTCCTTTGAAGAAATGATAGTCCACTTTGCTGTGTGGTTCTTTTCACAAAAGATTTTTGAAAAAATTGTTGTTAAGGTTAAACTTTTAGCTTGCTTTACAGTGTGCTAGTAGAAGTTTCAATGCCTTGACTGCTCTGTCACTGGTGTATACTTTGATTCAATTTAGTCGTCTTGCTAAATTGCTTACACAATCCCATTAAAAGCAAAAGCAACAGGGCATGTAGTACACTGATAGTGAGAGCAGTATTTATTCCTGTATTTGAAATCACTATGAAATAATATCTGGCTGTTCTGCATCATTTTCTTTCCTCATGTTTCGTGCTTACTGGTTTTCGGGTTGTTTTCTCCTAGGAAGTAGTCTCACTGACTAGGGAATATATGTGAAAAATGAGATGGAGTTAGGGCTTTAAAACGTGTTACATGTTCTTTCAACCATGCTATAAGACTGTCTTATGCAATGCAACTGTGATTGCGTAATGCAAATGGTTATAAAAATAAATGTGTCGTGGACAATATGTGTCTGTTACGTGTTAGTAACCTGTGACATGCAACTAAACTGTAAACGGCCATCACTGAGTATTAGCACACAGGGTTTTAGCTTTGGTTTAGCTAAAATCAACCACTAAACACATAGTCTACACTTCTGTCGTTACAACAGGTTTGTGATTAGAGAAAATGAATGCAGATTGTGGACTTGTTTTACAGAAACATTTCTGCTCTGCTTTTGTACTTGATTAGCAAGAAACAACATTACCCACCTTTAATAAGACCTTCTGTAAAGAAATAATCATCAGAGTCGTAAATTAGAACTGCAAGGGAAATCGCTGCCCTTGGGTACTTCAATAATTAATACAGAAGTTAAGCGAGTTAACTAGATTGCAGGATTACCTCAGTTTATGTTTGTATTGGATGGAAAACAGCTGAAGGCAACTAATGATTTAGTAACCAAACCAGCATTTTAAGCTGTAGAAGTGCTCCCCAGCTCTGAGCTCTGCATGCCATCAGTTTAAAAGTTTGATATTAAAAAGGATTAAAAAGTTGACTGCTAAACTTTGATCATGGGAAACTGTGCTTGGGTGCAGAGAAGTCTGAATTGGGAAACATTTGCAGCTGTGATTATGCTAAAAGGAGTATTTGATTAATTGGGTAAAATTGTGGGTTGCTCCTCAAAGTTCATGTTCTCAGATAGGATTTTGCAGCCGTTTTTGCCAACTTTTTATGATCCAGTAAAGTCTGTTAAATTGTACATAACATTTTTCCAAGTTTAGTTTCTTTTGCTCTTCATTTACATAAGAATTTGAGCACTTTCATTTGAGAATATGATTTTTTTTTATAGGCTCTGTACTTCCATCATGATGTAACTAAAAATAGAAGCAGCGTATAAAAATAGGGCTTGGCATTTTAACTTCTTGGCACTGTCTCTAGGGCTGTTCCTTTCACCTCGGGCTATGACCTTCTTACTGAGGTTCAAAAACCTGAAATGAATGCGGGAAGTTATTCCTCGTTAGTTTTACAAACACCGTACTCTACATGTTATATTAATTAGCTTCTGGAATGATTCTTTTACTTTCAGTCCTAATTTGAAGATAGGGAAAGGTGAACCTGCCATGTTCTAGCTGAGAATTCAACAAATAAAGTGTTTTCTGTTTCTCAACAAATATTAGGTACCTAAAATTTGGTTTTCTGTGTTATACTGTCTTTACAGGTGATGTGTGTTAGCTGAATTAGACATTGCTTGATTTTTTTTTTTTTTAAATTACATGATAGCCTTGATAAAGCTCATAATACTTTTCTTTTAACAAGTGGTTTTAGTTTTGTAATAGTTGGTTTATTAGTTTATAATAGGTCACCTATTATTTCCACCTGACATTGGAAAAATCCAGTTCCTCTTGGAACCCATGGGCCAGTTGAGGATGGTGGTAAATCATCTAAAATTACTACCTGCATAACAAGTAGGAATTTAAACTAATAAGCTAATATAAATTAATTGTAAACACACATACCTCATGGTATATATTTTAAACTAAAACTTTTCCCAGCTTTTCTTACAAGTAGTATCATTCTGCTTAAGTCATCTCATCATCGTGTTTGAGGCAAATAAGATTGCTGCATCTACATAAAGGTCCCCAGGTTTAAAAGTTTGTATTCTCAGCCATCTTGGAACCATTTTCTTCTGAAAAGCTGAGTAAAAAGCTATGTGCTGGGTTATGAGAAGTCAGACGCTGGGTATTTCTAGAGATCAGGAGGATCACTGCTGTTTGGGGAACAGATAGGCTCTCTGCTTGCAGAGCAGGGCTGTGTTGGGTTGTTCTTGGTTCTGCTTTCTCGCTGGAGTGCATTCCACAGAGAGTAAGAGATGTTATCTGTTATCAGATGAATTTAATCTCCCCTCTTCTTGGCGCTCCAAAAACATTGTCAGATACTAAAAGAAAATGAATCGGTCCTGTCGTTAACATTCACGTGTGAATTGCTGGTGGAAGTGCCCCAAAGAGGAATGAGCAGAGAGAGAAATTCTGTGCTGAAATAAGTATCTGCTGTGATAGTTACAGAGAGCTTGGATTTTTACCCAATACTGTAAACTTTTGACACATGGAAATGATTACAAAGTGGTGCTTGTACATATGATTCCTTTGTGATGGTAAAGAGTAGTAACTAACTGTAGTTTTGATGTGCTCAAAAAGGATGAAATTTGTGGTATTTTCAAGCCGTAGAAAACTAAAGGGGAAGTGAGAAATCCATTTATGTTACCTCATAGAACAGAAGAGAGAAAGAATTCCCCCCTGACCAAATACTGCATATCCTTTCAACATAAAACAAAAGTGTGAGCTCTTTTCTCCTGTGTCAACCTCTTACCTCAGTGGTAGAACCGTGTAACATCCACAAAAAGAATTGTATTCCATATAAACAGAGGGTTGGAGCTATCCGCATGTAACGCTTGTGCAATTCCCACTGAAATAAGTGGAGAAAAGGAGATGAGGTTTCAGTGAGTCTGGCTGGGGATGGATGCCCAGGCTTGGCTGGAGAGGAGAACTGAGCCTGTGTTAAGCAATCTGATCCTCTTCCCCAGTGCATTGTTCATTTGAGAATGAATTTTAAGTGGTTTAAACTTTCCTCATTGGTGTTAACCTTCTTCGGTTTGGCTGATTATGAATGACCCAAATGATCGTATAGAATACTTGAAATCTTGCTAATTACATCGTCTGCTAATTTTAGAATAACATTTTTTTGGATATCAGGTACTTTTGGTTTAGGACGTCACAAAACAGAGTTGGTGCAATTCACGTTTGTAAGTGCTGCTGATGTTTACAACATGCAACGTGTGACAAGCCACAAAGTTCTAATCTTAGCTCTGAGCATTAAAGAAAAAATAGTTTCTCCTATGAAATTACTAAGTATTCTCAAATATCCCCCCCCATCTTACGAATTCTCCCTTTGTCTTGGGAGTTGTGAGAAGAAAGGTTTGTCAACAAGGGTAAACCCAGGCATTTTTAATTCTCTGGAGCTGGTGTATATAGTAGAATACAGTAAAACTGGTATTTTTTTTTCAATTACTGTAACTCAAATAGATTTTTAACAATTACAAAATATCTAATTTCTATATTACAAAATATATAATTTACTTAATAAAAAGCTAGCTTTGCATTAATACATTGAAAGCTATTCATTTTGATTTATTGTCCTCTGAAAACTGATGAAGCAATGCAGTTTCTGTTTCCGTGCTGTGTCTGGGTGTCTTAACAGGAATAAAGACAAAGGTTGTAACAGCCCCAGAAATATTGCAGTAAGACACATATGCTTTTGTGTGTGTGTGTGTGTGTATATATATATATGTATCTTCTTGTCTGTCTGTCTAAGGTCTCTTAAACACCAAAGTTTGATTAGTCCCTTTATGAACAAAAATTATTTACCCAGGCAGAAATACAGAGTAGGAAGGGAGTTACAAGCTGTCTTGCAGTCTCATCCTCTTTATTATGGAGTGAAACAAAATACTAAATCTGGGAGTAACACCTTGTGGGAGGGGGTTATTTTTTGCTTTTAATTCTAGAGAAAAATGCCATCTGAAATAGAGATAATAAAAAACATCTGTTGAGGAAGTGCAGAAAGAAAAAGGAAAGCACTTTGAGGAAGTTTGCTTTATATTTGTAAAGATATGAAAAACACCTACCCAGGTAGCCTGAAACTAATAAACCAGAAAGAGGAAGAAAGAATTAATATCACAACCCAAGTGTCCCCCCACCCATGTCCCTTCCATTCATTTCTTAGAGACTCACTGTCAGTCTGTAAAATGGGCCTGCAAAGAAGGAGAGACTCCTCAAAGGGTTTTATAACCCATGTTATGTTTTGGCAGATCTCCTAAGCTGGAAGCTGGTTGTGCATGACTGTATTTATGCTTGCTTTGACTTCTTAGCAAGACTTTGGGGGTTATGCTGTTGCTTTAAATTAGAGAAAGATAGGGAGCTTTCTTGTGCTCTTGCCTTTGCGTGGGTTTGCTATTAATATCGTGTTACCAGGTACAGACACTTTTCAGGGAGCTGTTTTAGGCTCCGCTGAAAATCAGATTTGTTTTTTGTTTTTAGGGGTTTTTTTCTTTGTTTTTCTTTCTGGCAGTTAAAATAATTCAACTGTCTGTTTTTAGTGGTGAAAAAGGGAAGGCATCATTCTATTTTGCCTGTGGGCATTGAGTACATAGGAAAGAAAGCTTTCAGAGGTGTTAACCAGGAAGAAACCCCGTTTTCTTTTTTAAAGGGCTGCTTCCATGTGGGAGTAAACCCCCAAATTTCTATAGGCTGGGAATAAAAAGAAATTAGGTTTGTTAAAATTAACAAGCAATAATAGTGTAAGGTCATACAGCACTTTAAATGCTACATGCCAGCAGAATGTTTTCCTTGGTTTCCAATTTTGCTGCATCTTCGTGTTATTCTGGTAGCCTTGTGGTGTATTCTCTGATGGGATGTGGTGGGGTTTTTGCATTGACAGGCATCTGAGAGTTGTGTTAGCACTTACAGGAGAATAAGGACTCAGAGAGTTTGCTAGAAAAAGAAAAACCTCCTGCAAAATCAATCTTGTGAGGATGGTGAAGCAAACTGAATGGAGTAAATCAGTGTGGTGTTCTAGAAGCAGTACCAGAGACTTGTACCTAGGAAAAGTGTCTGTCTAGACTTCTGAAGTACATTCTGCAGGAGCTTGGATTTACTTTTCTTAGTTCATTTATGATGACAAAACACCGTTATCCACTGGAGCAGTAGGGAATACAAGTTGCTAGTTTCACTTAGAGCAAGGTTAAGTGATACGATAAAACTGATTACAGGGAGAAGTCTAAAATAGCTGCTCTTGCAGTAGTGCTGGTGGCAACAGCGAATATGGAAAATTTCAGGAAAATGCCAAGTGAGACAATGTATATGGAGGTTAATTCTCTTTTTCTGCATGTCAAGAGTTTCCAAGTTATGTCAAAGGAAGTTTGGGCTAAATAAAAAGGCACAGGATATGACCCTCAAAAATTGCTACTTTTAAATCCAAGAATAAACTAACACATCCTGTAGTTTCATAAACCCTTGCGTTTCAGAACTGTATTAATTAATTTACTGTATATTTATCCTTCTTTGGGAGGATGATGATTTATTTTACTTTTGTGTTCCACAAAAGGAAGGATAAATACATAAAACAGGGCAGAAGGTTGGAAGAAATTCATAGTTTAAAAAAAATAAAAGCAAATCCGTCTTTATTTAAAAATAAACATAAAGTTCCTCTCCTCATAATCTTTTCTCTCCCCTCACCGGCTCCAATCAAAAAGTTGTCATCTGTATTTATAAAATAAGATACAATTATATTGTGCTGCTGCTACAAATAAAAATCCAGAGCTGTTAGCCTTGTATGACGTGCTTTTCTTGTGCTGCTCTAATAATGGAGAGGGAAGACTATGCAAAAGAAAAGCTAAAGTAGATAATGCTGCCAGATCAAGTAATCATAATTCAGCCTTAAACGATGCAACTGACCTAAATCTAAAATAATTGAGACAAAGCCTTGGTATTGGTTTTGCTTCTGAAAACTTAGAAACATTTTTAACTTTTACTGTGCTATCTGGAATTTGAAAGTGCTTGAATATTTGAAACAGTTGGAGCTTGAAAACACAAAATACTATAAAACTTGTTATGGAATTGCAGAAGTTGACATTGAGGGATGAAGCTGTGTGCCCTTCAGAATTCTCCTTTGAGCCACACTTTGATCCACTGTACTGCTTTGGGTTTTTGTGTCCCCTCCCCAAGGAAAGGTTAGGTGTGATATGCTGCTGTCAGAGATTGAACTGTGCTCTTACACCTTATAGGATGTTTCTGGGCTATTAGCCTGCCGGGTGAAACCTGGACCTTTTTCACGTAAATAGAATGTGATGAAAACTTGTGATGTCCTTCAAAAGATTCAATGTTTAGCTGTAAAAAGGCTGTTGGACCTTCACCACTGGTATTTACATTATGAATATTTTCTGATATGTATAATTTTTTTTTTTGTGAGTAAATATATAGGGTCTTCTTGGCTGCTCGAGAGATGGTTTTTTTCATCTGTGTTACCCAAATTCTTTCCTTTAAATATTTACATGGAAATTGATGGGTACTCCCATCACTCAAACCCTAAAAACCAGTTCTTCAAGGAGATAAGGGGTGGAATGTGTAACAAAATCTAGGTGGGGTTGTTTTTCAAACATACCTAGAGGTCACCAATTAACATATTAATTAAGAATAAAGGAACAGAATGAGAAAATGTAATAGATGCTGTGTCAAAAGAAAATAAGCTAAAAAAACAGTGAGAGCAATTAGATCATGGGAAGCAGCAGGTTGGGTTGGCTAAACCACTATTAAGAGGAAATGCTAGCGTGCTCCCTTCTGCAGCCAGTTACCTGCTCACTTCTCACCTAATGGGCTGTGTTTAAACATCTGAGTAAAATGTTGATTGAATTTAATAGCCTAATCAGTTCCATTTAAAGCCTGGACAGCTGAAATCGATGAAAGCTAAAGGACTGGTTGGTGCCCCTTCTTCCTCTCTGAGGTAAAAACCTATATTCTTTCTGATTCCTTGGTGAAAACTGTACACTTTTTCTGAACCATGTGTGCTTACTTATTCGATAATTGTCAAGAGTAGCTGTATTGCAACAGCTTTAGTGTTATTATCTTGGATTTAAAGAATTGGAATCTTTCTGAGGTTTCACCTTTCTCTTCCCTAAGTGTTGAATGTATCTTCTATGATAAAGTCTGGCAAGGCAAAGAGGTGGTTCAAATGGGTTTGTTCAACCAGTGTTTCTGTGTTCAAACCAGCTATATATGTTTTTATACTCCAGGGAGCAGTTTGAAAAGACAAATCTGCCATTCTCTATCAGTTTCTCCTGATGTTACTGGCTCATTTTATAAATGGAAAATAAGAATTTGTTATTATTGAGAATTTGTGTTTATCTAGAAGTCTAATAAGAAACGGAAGCACATTGACACAGCAAGCTACCCAAGAAATTGGTGTTAATGAACTTCAGTTGCTGCCTGTTGGAGATTGTGAGGAGGACAGTGTACTTGGTTTCAGAGGTCAAAGACTGACGCTAATCTTGTCATTACAGCCCCAAAAATGCCTCTGTTTGGAAAGAATTGGTAATTAGTTGATTTACTCTTTCTCATATGTACGAGATCTGGTACCCTTGCTGCTAGCAGAATTTAAGTGTGGAGAGGTATGTTGTCTTAATATCAAAGTAAGGGTTTTACATCTGTATAAAGTATATTTGTAACTCCCCAGATTCATGGGCAGCCTGAACGCTTGGATATCCTGTAAAAGAAAGCATTTCACAAGTATTCACTTGCTTTACAGATTCAGCTCTTTTCCCACCTCCTGGGTCCAGACAGAGTTTACACGTGCCTGTTGTGGGAATGGGGTTAATGAGGATGCTGCTGCTGTCTGTATTTGCTTGTAAAGGTTAATTATTTATTATACTAATAATCTGAGAAAAACAAAAATACATGCATGATCAGGCATTATATTTTAAAAACAGCACTGGTAGCTGATTAATAGCTAGTAGATACATGGCTGATTAATTCTACTGTGGCTTTTACTGTTGCTTCCTGTGCATAGTTATAAAACCATTACTAGCTGTGAAAACAGTAGAGATACTAGCGTTAGTATGAGCAGAAAATACAAGCTGCTAGTCTGAGTGCAAGGTTAAGTGACATGATAAAGAAATTTTATAGTGAGGTGTCTAAAATTGCTACTCTTCTCGTAACACTGGTGGGAACAACAAACCAGGAAAGTTTCCGAAAAATGGCACTTTAGGAAGTGTTACCCTTGATACCATGCTTGAAAATATCATTCAGAGAATTTTATCTCCACAAGCTATTGGCCAAGCCATGGCATTCAATGTAAAAATAAAGCATGTAAATACACAGATCCTGTCTGTGACGGCTTTTACCTGTACCCAGGAAAGTAAACAAGCTTGTCTGTGCTCGGTGGTGGGATAA
Organism: Porphyrio hochstetteri; assembly: GCA_020800305.1. Classification (NCBI taxonomy): domain Eukaryota; kingdom Metazoa; phylum Chordata; class Aves; order Gruiformes; family Rallidae; genus Porphyrio; species Porphyrio hochstetteri. Next base: position 3,189,841 of record CM036925.1, read on the forward strand.
AATTAGATCCCTTAGTTAAAAATAACATACTTGTAAGCATACTAAAAATATAACACCAGCTAATTGATATGTTTGTGTGTGTATATGTAAGTTCTTGTGCCAGTTTGGTTTGTTCAGAATTGGGCAAGCAGGAAAATTCTGTATTTCCGCGAATGCCATACAGACAGACACAAACCTTAAGTGCTCCAAGTTGCTGTATGGCACTGGAGAATACAGGAGGGAGTGAAGGGCCAGGGGGATTGCTCAGCCAGGAGTTAGGTCTTCGCACCTGCAGGGAATAGACTTCTTTGCATAAATTTCATGAGGCCCCTTACTGAACACCTGTGTATGTAATGAGGTATCTGTATAGTGATAATATGTTGTTTAAAGCCGGTTTGACTACATAGGATTCTAAGCCCATTTCCATTTTTTACTGGGCGCTTCAACTTTGCCACATTTCCTCCTATGATAACACCCTGAGCTGCCATCTCCCACTTTCTGACAAACATCTAAACTTATAGAAACAAATCTGGGTGGTATATAATCCTCAGTAGCCACATAGAATATGAATTATTCCTATCAGTTATCTTTCTACTTGTATGAATAAATTTCATTCAAGCCCTATTGATCACAGTTAAGGGTTAAAATTAGAAACTGGCTTTCATTAGCTCCAGGCACTGCAGTAGGTTGTATTCACCTTCTGTTAGTGAACCTGACAATCAGGTTGTTGGAATCCAAAAGTGCAGCAGGAGGACTGTATCCCAGTATCTTAATGTGACAGCTACCAAGGGAATTACTTTTTGAAGTAGAAGAAGGGAAACTGGAAACATTGAGGGGGTGGATGCAGACAGATATGACAGGATTCTGAGAACCTGGGATTCCTGATGGCGTAGGCCTTCAGAGACCACCCACTGAGCTTTGGCAGGTAATAATCTAGGAAATTATAATACACTTATTTTAAATGAATCTGTTGAGATGTTTGATCTGAGATCTTCATTACACATACATGAATGCTTTTGCTGCTAGAGCTCTGCTATTTTACCAACTTCATACTGAAGACAAAAAAGAGATTTCAGAATGGATTTTGTCATGATGGAGCATCCAGTTGAGTAAAAGCTTGACCAAATTCTACAGAAGCTGGCATCGTGATACCCCTATAAAAGAACAGAGCTCAGTCAACTTAGAGCTGCCTTTACTGAATGGTACTGGCATGTATCCTCGTGCTCTGCGTGTGGTTGCCTATATGGGTAATTATATTGTATAAATCTGGCACACGGAGGAATTGCTGTGACCAAAGATTTAAGATTTTATCCCCTTCCAACTGTAATGTTTCTACAGGAACTTCTTTCAACAGGGTAACTGTGCAAATTACGGAAATTACTGTTTGTAAACATTTAAAATAAGGTGTTTGTGCTGTACTACATAACCTCATTCCTTTGTCACAAAGCCACCAGACAGATTTTTGTCTTACAGCTAACCAGATTAAGCATTCTGCCTAGATCTCTGTATGCTATTACAAAAGCATTCCATCTTCACCCCCTCCCAGCCCCATCATGCCTGATCAGTTTATTTTGGATCTGGAATATAAACTGGTATGTGTGTAATTGGGGAAAGAATTGGAATAAATTTATTGGTTGCAAGGGAGTTCAGGCTCTGGCAGGGCAAATGGCAGCGTGCATAATGAGGTTCAGAGCATAAGATTTAGTAGCATTGCAAAGGAATTCCTGTCAGAGTGTGGCTCTGATAGGACTTATCAAAGAGTACATGCTACTTATCTATCTTTGGCAGAGAACTCTAACTCCATTTAACTGTCAGTGCATCTATAATCCTTGCAAGTCTGGAATTTTTGATAGAGTGCCAAATATCTTGGATTATGTATTGTCAGAAAGAGTAATATGTGTGATTGAAGAATCAAACAAAGGAAACGTGACTGTTTAATGAAGTAATACTGGGCTTTTAATATGGCATAACATAAACCCAGATAAGTTTTTCTTCATTTGGTAACGTGAACCATTTCAGGATAGCATTGGATGCAAGATAAAGACTTTTGGAATTGCAGCTATCTATCTACCAACAGATAACAGGACAAAATGAGCACACTTCTTTGGTTATTTTTGCACGAAGTCTTAGCATACACACTGTTCCAGTGTTCTGGTCAATTAGTACCTTTGTGGCATTATGAACGTGGTATTAAAATACACTGGAGATGAGATAATGCTATAGCATTCAGCAATGAAAAAATATCATCAAACAGAACAAAACAGCCCAGTGCTGAATGGTGTAATCAGCAAGTAGGCTATTTTAATTCCAGTTCCCCATAAATCAACATCTGTCTTCTTGCTATTTTATCTTTAAAAGCATGCACACACACATGCATGCACACTCTGTAAATAAGTGTATTTTAATTTAGGGCAGATAGAGATTGTTTTTGTCTCTTAAGACTGAAGTCCTGTGTTAATACTCGGAACAATTCTGCCAACTGCAGCCCCAGATTTCCTTATGGCATTTCCCCAAGGCAAGTAATTCTGGCAGAGGAGGGGGTTCAGGGGTTCTTTCAGTCTCTAGTTGTCCCTGAGCCCTTTTCCCCAGTCAGAGCTCATCTAAAATTGCATACAGCTCTCAATCCTGCCAGTGATTTATGCAGTAGTGCCAGTCTTTTATGAAGACCAAACCAATGCCACCAATTCAAGTCATCTCAGTCTTTGCCATACGAGTAGATGTTCATCACTTGCATCTCTCTTGATACAGCTGCCACTAAGTTTTTACATTCTTACTGTGAAGACTGCAGTACTTTATATCCAAACCTGTTAATGAGAATATTTCAAGCTGATGAATAAATCTTCTGCCCTATCCAAAACAAACAAAAAAACCTCTTGACAATTTTTTTACTTCACCCACAATAAAGCCTGTGGGCAAACAGCTCCTACAAGCCTATGCTTTTCTTAATTTCCTTTCCAACTCAAGGGTAATAGCAGTTACATCTAGTAAAATAAATGTTGATTGATGGAGTTTATTCATCATGCCAAGCTAATGGGCATCATAAATATATTTTTGAATGCGTAAAATCCATTGGGGATAATTGCTACAGTTGGATAAAAGATGCAGTGTCGTCTTGATGTGCTTGTCTTGGAGCCAGGAACTAGCTGGGCAGGTCACTGTCGATCCAGATTTTTTCCACCTGTAATGGTGCAAACAGATTCTTTTTCAAAATTCTCCAGAGAAGGAACGTGACAAAGCAAGCCTGTCTGGGTTTGGAGTTTATCCCCAGAGATACAATGAAATGGTAAAATCAGATTGAGAATTTCAAGAAGTGAAATTAGCATTTCCATCTCTCTTCTGCTGGCATACTTTGTTTACAGGATCTTGGCTGAGAGTCCTTCTGTGGCTTGTCAGTGTCGTCCTTGTTTCATTTACCCCTGTTTGCTGCAGCACCGTTTTCTGTTGTCAAGAAGAAGGCAAGGATTACCTGTATATATTATACTGTATATTGATAAAACCCCTCATCTTGATCTAAGCGTAATGCACAAGGCTGCAGTTAGTGGTTAGAAAATGTCTGCCGGCGTGTAGAAAGGCTTGTCATAATACAGGGGCTTAAAAAGGGAATTGGTAGGCTGGAATTCCTTTCACATGAGCTGCTCATTTGCATCTTAACTAGATACTTCCTCATTAGTCGGAGAAATGCTGGTCAGAGAACCCAGTCAAAACCCGGTGGTTTTGTTGCTGTGTCTGCCATTCATCTTTGGGGAATTTGGGTTGAATGAGTGAAGATGGACTCTATTAATAATCAATATTATTTGTGCAGGGAGAAGCAAGTTAACCTTTGCTTGCAAAAGCACCTGGCTACAGTGCTTATGATTGAATCGGTAGGTTTGTTATTCATGTTGATATCTTACTGTGTTTTGCAAAGTTCAACTGAATAATATTTTAACATCGTATTCCTTTGGGTATGATGATCGTACTAGTTAAAATTTCCTGTAAATTGAAATGTTACTTCTAAGGTCATTGTTCTTTATGCAGAAGAAGGGAAAGAACATGATGCATTTGTAATGGAAAAGAGCATTGCTATGGAAAATGTCAGCATAAATTGCTCCTCTCGTGTATACTGAGGTTCTGATGTCAAAGGTAAATGTTCTGGTATTAAACGCCTCAGAATTTCTTTAGCTATAGTAAATGTTCTCAGACTCAGCTGTTGTCTTCTGAATATCAGCTTGTCTGTTTTGGCGCTCAGTTATGAGAACCTGACACTAATGTTTATTGTGAACAGGAAAGCCAGGAGCAAAACCAGTACAAATGGCACGTCCAGACTTGCCAGAGAAAATTTTCTTCCTGTCCTTCTTCCTCCATTTAGGTTTCAAATCATGATTTTGTCTGGGAAGCACACAGAGCTTCTAACCCAGGCATAGTGTGAACAATTCGGTGTGACAAATTAAAACAGAAGGTGAAGGCTCTAAACTGGATTGTAAGGTAGTTCAGTTGATCATCTTTTATTAACAAAAGTTGAAATAGATGTGTGTTGAACCTAGTTTTCCTATGATGGGATGTGACTATGAAACTCTGACACTTACTCCATACTGTGGTAAGTTACTGGTACGATGACTTCGCTAGTTTGGCTTTGCTTCCATTAAAAAACCTGTGCTCCATAGCATCGCTCTGACTGGGAAAGGCTCTACAGCATCCCACCCAGGTGTCATGAATCGGGTTCATGTGGGCAGAAGACATGAACCCAGAGTCTGAGCTGACTGTGGTGTTAGAGCATGGTAGGATGGAGACTCCGCTCTGCGTTGAGTCCAACTGCAGCCTGCACAAGATGACTGATGATATTAGATGAAATGGAGATTAAACCAGTGATTCCTGGGAAGGGATGAGCACAGAGGAGGGAAGCTACATCTCAGGACATGGGTTTTAAGAGTGCAGGAGTATGGCTACAAAAACCTTTTGCAAAGTCTGTGTGTCCCTTTTGCTTGCTATCTCCCCTCCAAAGGGGGTAAGTAGATAAAACACTTTTTGGTTTAATTTTTTTTGTTTTTCAGCCCAGGGGAAGTTCAGGTGAAAGTGCAAAGGAATGTGTGTAAATTATCACAGGCTTCTTTTTGTGCTTAGTTTGAAAATGCTAAGCAAGGAGTGTTAATGCTATTTTTATGATCTATTAAGCTCTGAAAGCATTCTTAAGACTTATATAAATGTTTATCAGTAGTTCAGGTTTAAACATTAGCTCCTGGACCCTTGTTTCTGCAGAATTCCTGTTAGCGTTTTTTGAGCCACGTAAATATTTCTTTCTTTGTTTTCCAAACTATAAAATAGGGGCACTTTTGGCAACCTGAAAGTTATATAAATATTATTTAATATACATAAATTGTAATGCGTTGTGGAGTGTAAGAATGTGAACTTCCTGGGGGAACTGCAAACTAATTTAAAAATCCTCCAGTATATCAACATAGTTATACACCATTGTCCAGGTTCTGGCCAGAACCAAGACAACCACCGTTCATTATCATCTTACAAATATGTAGGGAGAAGGATGTTGCCTAGTAAAATGTTTTGGGGGGAAAGGTATTTGCCTTGTGAAGGGGTGCAAAAGCATACAGCATATCCACTGGATTGCTGTTCTTTCACAGTGGGTTCAAGCAACTTGTTTAAACAATATAAACTTTTAATTGTTCTTCAAAGAGCAGTTACATCCCTCTGATCATTTTTCTCACCCTTCTCTATCCTTTTTCTTGTTCCTCTGTGCATGTCCCTGGAGGTGTTCAAGGCTGAGTTGGATGGGGCCCTGGGCAACGTTGTCTAGATCCAGGCCTGGAGGTTGGTGGCCCTGCCTGTGGCAGGGGGTTGGAACTCTAATGCTTGGGGTCCCTTCCAACCCAGACCAGTCTATGATTGTATGATTCTATGTATGCACTGGGAGGGAGAAGGTGCAAGGAGAGAACCCCAGGCTGAGACCCAAACCAGAGAGAGTATTCAAGCTGCGTGCATGCTCAAGGTTTATAAGGTAGTATAACAGTGTTCCTCTTTCTAATAATTACTGCCATTCCATTTCCCTTATTTTCCTTTAATGGAGATTAAGTTGGCCTTTTAATAGAGCTATTTATTATAACTTACAAGATGTTTCTTGTGGGAATAGTCAGTTCAGAGCCCACTATTTTATATGGGGATTCAGGATGGGTGTGCTTTCCCCATACACATCCCTTTATATTCACTGAAGTGTAATTCTACCAGGCACTTTGCCACCCTCACCCAATACCATGACATTGTTGCAACTAACATTATTCTATCCTGAGTAAATATTATATTAAGATTTGTCATTTAAGAGAAGGTGTATATAGCACTGTTTAACTTTTAAATGCTTAACAGATCAAAATAATGAAAATAAATTCCTCCTGTGTTAAGTATGGGAGAACGCCTGTGAATTTTAAACTGGCCTCAATTATCCTTCCTGCTGTGGTGCTTTCATTCCGATAAGCCTGCAGCAAAGCACTTGGCCTAAAGATGTTCATATGCTGTGGTCTCTCCATGGAAACAATCTTAAACCATAGAAAACAATTCAGTTTTGGAAAGGTTGAATCTCCTTTCCAGTTGGCTCCTAAAATAACTTGTAGTTCAGCCTCACACGTACTGATTGCAAGTTAACTGGGCAAAGGCTGAAGGATATTGCTAGAATCATTTTAAGGAGAACATTAGGGACGTTGTAACTACCATTTCACTTAGCTGCTAGTGTTGCCTTAAAGAATGATCTGTTCCTTCACCACTGAATTTTAATGTCATGGCCCTTTTGGAAAGCTGAGGATTATGAGCTTTACTGAACTCATATTGTGGAATCCTGCTGTTAGTTAACCACTGGGTTTTTTGGGTTTTTTTCAGATGCAGAAATTACAGTTAAGATTCCCTTTTCAAGCTCTTTTGGCAGCTGCTGGTCTGGTTGTTGTGAATAACCTTGATTGTGTTTCCCTGTTCTCACCAGAGAGAAATGTATTTCCTAAAATGCATAGGAAAGAGAAGGTTTGTTTTAGTCATATTTAGCCTAAATATTAAGCCCAGAAGTCAGTTTCTATAGCTATTTAAATTAACTTTGTATTATAAGTTCTCTTGGAACAGAGTACCAGTTCATTTTGCATCCTTTTTTTTTTTTTCCTCCATAGCTCTCACATAGTAAATTTTCCTTGATAGATTTTATGTAAGGAAACAAACCAAATTATTCTGACCATATGTCAGGGATACCCAGCGAAATGTATTTTGCAAACATGACAGCTCTATCCAAAAGACATAAAAATGGTCTTTCCTGCTTCAGTGATTTCAGGTTGTGGGTACTATTGTGAACAAATTAGATATTTTACTGATATGCTGGTGACATACAAAACCTCCACTATTCACAGAGTTGGGAACTGGGACAAAAAGATAAGTCAAGACTTTCCTGAGCGAATGCCAAATCCTTTGTGAACTGTCTGAAGTGCCGCTAGTGAAATGACTAGATTATGTTGATTCCTTATCAGTAGGAGAAACAGCACATGCTATATACAATTGCTCCAGTTGTGTTGCCATGACGTGACCTCCTTTGGGTAAATGACGATCTCCCTTTTGGAATAAAAATTATTTTTATCTTTATTTTCAAGGCTCCACCTTATTTTTAGTCATTTTGTTTCCTCTTTGTTTATGGCCAGTGTCCTGCCAGCTTCTCCAGTCTGATGCTCCCGTGTGCAGCAGCTGGTCTATTCACCTTTCAGACCCTCTGTGCCCATTATATTTTCTCTGATCTTGAACAATATTCTGTTTTCCTTTCATCCTTTAGCTCTTTCTTGAAGATTAATGTTTCCATCAACCTTCTGTTGCTGACTCATTCCTGATCTCTTAACTCACTTGCTTCCACAAACTGTAATATGTCAACCTATGAAAATCATTTACTTGATAGAGAGAATGACCAAGAAAATATATGGGTAATTAAATATCATCTTCTAATTTCCCCTACTGTTCTGTGTCTGTCAGGTCTCCTCCTCAGGAAGCCTTAAGATTTAGCCTATTGCTTCTGTATTATTGTGAGAGTCCAGCCACGGGCTGATGGATCCAAGGCAGACACTGAATTTGCTCTTCTTTTAGAGACAGTTGTCCTATGTTCAGAAGCTGCACAGCTACTTTTCTTCCTGACAAATCTCTGCAATTTCTAGTGACGAGTTTTCAAACTCATCATTTATCCCCCTGAATATCCCTGCTCACATGGTTTGTTGGGGGGGGGGGGGGGGCGCTATTTTTGTTTTTGTGGGGGGTTTTTTGGAGTTATTTCTTAGCATGGAGAAAAACAGGATTCTGCAATTGTTTACCAAAGAAAGCCTGTAATAAAGCTAGGCACCAGCCTGAGCTCTCTTGATTTCCCATTGTTGTCACTATAATTTCTTCTTTTGCCAACCTAAGGCATAGGAAATAAAATTCCAAAGGGTTTTGTGGTTTTGGTTACATAAATGTTACCATCATGTTTGCATTGTACAAATACCATCTTTCTAGTTACTCTGAGATACATAGAATCTCTCAGGAAAATTAAATCACATTCATTCCTGGTTGTTTTTTTCCTCAACTGCTTTCATGTTTCTGCAGCTTCAGTGGGATACTTGAGACAGCTCGATGTACCTGGAAACTCTTGGGGTTTTATTCAGTGTAAAGTACGTGTTGGATCCGGAATAAAAGTGAGGGATGATAAGCTTGTAAATAAGAATGGGCACTTTATGCTTTGGTTCTATCATACAGGTGACTGGTAACAGAAGCAGGGCTGAACAGTAGCTGCTGATGCCGTAAGGATGCCTACCCAGGCCTCAGAGGTTGCGTGGTGGCAGAAGGGACTGCAGGATGAGCAAAGTGATTTATCTTCCCTTGGCAGGTTTGCTCAGTGGTTAGCAACTAGGAACTTCCCTCTGATGAGTGCTGTAATAACGGAAGGTAGAAGCCAACAGGTTCAATTTCTGCTAGTTCCTGTAGCTGCTGCTGCAGCCATCTGGGAAGAGATTTCAAGTCTGCAGCAGAGGAACGAGCAGGAGATGGCTGTAGCTGTGAGGAGCCAGAGAAGCAGCATCTGGCTTTGGGAACCAAAATGTCTTGCAGTATCTCTGCTCCTAAGATCCACCAGCCTGTGCATAGACCACTGAGGAGGTAAGTAAGAGGAAACATCTACCTCTGGAGCTGCCCTTTGAATTAGTATTTAATTTCCCAGGACTGTCAGACCAGCGCTTTTCACATGCCCTAAAATTTAAAACAAATTGGAAATATTTCAGAATTGTGAGTATACACAGTCTAATCTGTTTAATTGCTGTCTGACAATATGAAATCAGTTCTGAATGTATATAATTCAGTAAAATAATAATTACCATAGCAACACACAGTACATCTGAAACATAGCTCTTCCCTACAAAAGCCCAGAAACAGAAAGCCTGAACTCTTCACGCAGCTCTAAGAGCAATTAGTGAGGTTTCTTCCCTTTTTTCAAATCACTGTGTTTGAAAGAGGCCAACAGATGTCGAAAGGTAAACAACAATCAAATGTTGTTTTGGTACTTCATCCTTAATTAGGGATAAATCAGTGTATTGTATCTTTTATGGCAGAAATTGTAACTGTGGTTTTGTGCACCAAAGACAAAAGTGCAGTAGAGGCAGGAAATCAGCAGGGATATGGTCTTGGTGCTTCTCAAGTCCTGCTTACACTTGGCCCAAAGGAAGCTACGTGTTCTGCAACCATTTCCCTTGGGGTTTTCTGTTGCAATTATCCTTCTCTTGGCTAAGAACCAGCAGTAGAGCTCCAGAGCAGGCAGCCACTGGGACTTGCAACAGGGTCTTTCACTGCAGGGTAGAATTTTAAAGTCTATTTCTTGAATTGCAGTGGGTCAGATAGAGATGGGACAGTGTTTTATTGTATCACTTTCGTGCTTAGAAATAGGAGACTTGGTTTTGTGTGTGCTAAAGAATATCGAAGTACAAGGTGTGTTTCTGTGGGTATCCTCACAAAATGAGGTAAAATGCTTTGCTTTGAAAAATCACACAAATTTTCCTTTATCTGGATTTTTTTTCCCTAAAAGAAGTCCTATTAAATCGTGATAAGATCCATGTCTCTATTTCTAAGCTTTACTTCTCTATGAAGAACATTAGTGAATTTGGGTATTTGGAGCTAAAGGTGTATGTGAGTGCATGGAACCAGCAAGCCAAAGCTAATCCTAGTAATTTAGTGCAGTTCAGTCCCTTTCTGTAATTACAATGGTAACATGTAATGGAATATTGCTTGATTTTGTTTGTACATGTGTAGATGCGTGAATTGTTCTTACTTAATGGAGACCAGTACTGTCAGCACAGTTTAGATGCCCGACTTCAGAGTTCTCGGGCACAAAATGATTCAAAACTTTGGTCCAAGAAAGACTAAAAAACCAGCAGTGGTCTTTGGGTGTGTAATTTGTGCCTTTCCATAGTTCAAAATGACAGAAGCAAGGATGAAGAGACCTTGCCCTGCAGGGAGTAAAAAGCTACTGAGCTGGCGAGTGATAGATGACTACACTAAAAATGGTTTTCTTTCCAGAATTAATTTAGAAGTCATTGGGTCCATAACATGAACTCTTTGATCTGTTGCCCTTGGGGTTTTTTTTTTTATTTTTTTTTTGGGGGAGGAAGAGAAACTATTGTCAAAGATTCTTATTTACAAAAGTGCTTATAGGACGGGCAGTTGATTTTCCTGCCCATTTTTCCAGCAGCTGCAGTAATTGTTTGATAGGTGCAGTCAGGATATTTGGCCAAAAACCGCGGTGCTAAAACCACTGAGGATTCACTTACTATCTCCCAATATCTCAAATACTTAGGTGTGACAACAAACCCTCTATCATAGCCTCTCATTGTTGATTTCCAAAGGCATATGATCTTCGCTACAAGGAAAAAAAAGCTGAGTTTCCTTTCTTGCTTTCTTTCATGGTGGAAAAGTGTTTCCAATCAGATCCAGATATATGTGCTTGCTGCTCTTCTGTAGAGGAAGTGCCAGCTTTCTGTGCTCATCAGTAAAGGATCCATCATGAACCCTTGCCCCATTTTCATTGAGAAGTTCCATGATACCTGGCCAATGTAGATTATCCAGTTACATAAGAACATTATATCATTACAACTGATTTGTACCATTTCATTAAGCACGACCTAAAGACAGAATGAGAATTTTAAAGGCAAATTTTGCTAATCAGTTGTATGTGTACAATTATTTACCATTGTTTATTGATGTAACCTGTTTGGTTTTTTAAATTGTTATTATTTATTTATTTGTTATTTTGTTTAAAGTGAATTTCAAGTTTTTATCTGTGTTTCTGTGGAGAAGAATTTGTAGTTTTCAGTTGCTTAGATCCACAGCAGCAACAAAATCCTTTGGAAGGACTTTTTCTGGGAAGCAAGAACATGTTTATATTTGCAGTTCACATTGCTGGTTTATTTGCTTTTCTTTTTCCTAGCTTGTGCTTTCTATGTTCTCATAACAGCAGAGAAATTCTGTAGTGCCTCAGTATGTTTTTTAGTGAAATACTCATTTTATTCCCCCCCTTTCTTTTTATTGATACAGAAATGAGTACAAATGGAACTGATAGTGGGAAGAATTGTTGTCTTTTCTCTTAGTAAGGTATTCATAGGTCAAGATTGCTCCTGACTTCTTGTAATCAAATACAATTTTTCCAGGGAACATGCCTGCAATCTTCACATTTTCCACAGGTTTTTTTTTCTCTTATTATTCTGTAGACATATATCATAGCAACTCAGGCTCCAGCCAGAGAGCACTGAGCAGAGCTTGCCAGCACCTCGCTGAGCTTTTGGTTGGCTTAAGAACGCTTTCTGCTCATTAAGTCGTATTCTTAACAGTCAGATTGGCCAGGCCTTGGTATCGCTGGCAGGCTGCACTGGATGCACCTTTTGGCTGTGCTTTCTGATTAAAAGGGCTTAATTTTATTATTTTTAACCACACTTGTCGGATTGAAAGCATTAATTTAATTGTGTGTGTGTGTGTGTATCTCTAGAGACATTATTTGTGACATGAAGGATAGAACACAGAGAGATTTCATAACTTTTCATTGCTGGGTTTGTTGTGGTTTGTGGTTTTCCCCCACAAGATATTTCTGCTTAGATGTGTTAAATATCATTAAATTTAATGTTGCAAGTGTTGGTTTCAGCTTAAGAAGCATACGGTAATTGTGAACAGGGCACAATACCATCTTGAAGTCACCAGGTTATAAGTGTTTGTTTTGATATCAAGTAATGCACTTGGAAAAACAGTAGTCAAAAGATTTAGTAATGTTATTTTGATCATAAAGAGCTGCTTATTAAAGGTAACTTTTAGGATTTCAGCAGAGAAGGGATCAGTGTCAGTGATGTATTTTGAACACTGATAGTCTTTAAATGAGCAGGGTACCTGCTGAAATTTTGAGTGTTTTCTGTCTTGTTGAGGCCTAGTTCAAGGTCAGTCGCTGGTGACAGAAATACTATCACAGAATCACAAGGTTGGAAAAAACCTTTGAGATCGAGTCCGTACCCGTCCTCTACTAACCCATATCCCTGAGCACCTCATCTACCCATCTTTTAAATAAACCTGGAGTCAGTGACTCAACCCCCTCCCTGGGCAGCCTGCTCCAGTGCCCGATAACCCTTTCAGGGAAGAACTTTTTCCTAATGTCTGCCCTGGAGCAGCTTGAGCCCGTTCCCCCTTGTCCTGTTACCTGTGGGTGAAGCAATTCTCAAACTTTTGCTCTCAAACATTAGAAAAATAGAATTGTTGATAGTTTACAATTATAAATTATTTTAATAGTGTTCAAATCAGCCTTAATGCTTATTTTCTATCCCATCCTGTCTGTTTAGTATCCTATCTTTAAGAAGAAAAAAAAAAGCACTTAGTAAGCATAAACTTACCAGTCAGAAAGCCAACTGGGGGACTGTGTTGATATGGATGTATTTTTTTTTTCTCATGTTCATAGCTCTTGCTTTTTATTTTTTAACTATTCCTCATAACTTTTGTTTAATGCTTGGTAATTTTATTAATAGTAGCTGAAAGAGCTTTGTGCCAACAGATTTTTATGGGTACAAATTCTAATAGGTGAGCAGATGGTAGCACCTGCAAAGTTCCAGATGTATGTATCCATCTTCGCAAAACCCAAGCCCTGTTGTGATTCTAAAGACAGATTGTTAGGAGTTTACTTCCAAAAAGATTGTAATAGCCACAGTAAATATAAATGCTAGGCAGAAAGGGCTAGTTGTTTCGGAAGGTTACTTGGGAAGATGTATGCTGGGTGTGAAGGTTACTACAAAGAAAGGCCAGTCCATTTTTTATCCGCTTCCCCCTCACTTTGTGTGTCAAAGCTGTAAACCGCACTGTTAAACTGTGAGTATATTGAAGTCCTTGAGTGTAAAAAGATGCGCTGAAAGGATGCAGATATTATTTTGTGTGGTGTTAAAATGTTCCCTTTCAGTTTTGTAAAATTTGGCATAGTTGTTATTGAACGCTGCTCCACTGGTCTTTGGCACTGATCATTCCTTACCCCATTTTTATTTTCCACTTTCACTAGCTTCATTAAGTATCTCTAGATGAGGATTAAAAAGATGGGTTGGAGGTCACATCATCCTCACCAACTTGTAATTATGTCCCTATTATCTCTAAAATCAAGACTGATCTTATTAAGTAAGGAGATTTCCCTCCCACTCCCATGAGCATGCTAACCTGATTAACGCAAGGTTATTCTCAAATTCTTTAAGTTGCTTGAACTACTTGTTTTTTGCTCTATCCCAACAAATATGTTGCTTTCCATCCTGTGCACGTAGGTCATCCAGTATGTCACACCCCTGAGTTCTGTATACTCTGCCGTGGGTATCGGCCATGTATCTTGAAGATCAGTGTAGTACTCTGCAATCTCCAGTTTTATTACTGGCCCTTCAGATTAGCCTTTCTATGGATCATGAATCCTGGAGCAGAAGTGCTCTGCTTTGCCCTGGCTGCTTTCCAAGACAGTTTTATTCTCCATGTTATTTTTCTTTATTTGCTTACTAACAGCAGCAAAGGATCTAGGTATATTCATCAGTCCTGCAGAGCTCAGAGAGTTCCTTAGCTACCAGGGCATCCTGGCAGGCATCTCGGTATGGTTTCAAGACATTAGATTTCAATTGTTTCAGAACTCTGCTCTTAATCTTTTTTGTGTGTTCTTTTAGAGAATTCTGGAGAAACCGCTGCCTTGGGCCATTCAGTCTCTACTTTCTGAGCTGCTTCCTGCATTGTATATTAAGCAGCATGGAAATCACTCTTAAGCTCAGTCCTGTGTCCAATTCTCCAGCATACAACAAATACAGACTCCAGTTGGTCTGCATGAAAGGTCACACTTCAAAGTATGGAATTCCTGTCCAAGGGAAGAACAGCAACACCGAGCACATTCTTTGATATTTACGGGGTAATTGAATGCTCCTCTTCAGGAAGCTCTCCAATAAATTCAGCTTAGAAAGTGTCAACAAAACTATTGTCAGCCACTGGGCTGTAAATCTTCTTGACGTCCAAGTCATACTCAGTAAGCTTTTTCAGCGTGCAGTAGTATGTTTTAATGTGTTGGGCAATCAGCTGGAAGCAAATTATTACCAAAAAACTTAAGACTGGTTTTGCCTTTTGTATTGCTAACTGTTGACTTAAACTGTAGGCGTCTGTGTGAACATGAAATGTCCTAGGCTAAAGCACTGGCAATTTACCTGTCTCTGCATGACACTGGTAATTATTGATCAGCAGATGCGATGTGAACAATTCTGTGCTGTTTTAGAAGTGATGTAGGCGTTGGATGCATTTACAGTAATTACGTATTTACAGCTAAAATCGGAATGGAAAGAAAAAAGATACAGGACCCTGTTCACAAAATGTCGTGCCCTCCTCTTCTGCCTGTGAAAAATAAAGCAAATATTCTTCTTCTAGCCTGTGTGCACCAGGCATACGTGCAGTGCTTGCCTTTGTGTAATGTATGCATTGCATACGCCTGGTGGAGTCTATTCACTAGTTGTTTCAGGTTGTGGTTTGTAAGTAACAGGTCTTTTTTAGAAACAGTAGGAGAGGATTTTTTCAGGAATCCACACAGCCTTTTATGACCCTTTATATACTTTGAAAGACTTGGCACTACTGGAGCTTGTCTCTCCCTGAGGTAGGTAGGGATATGGGTTTCACCAGGCTCTGCAAAGCTGTGTTGTGTATGGGAGAAGAGGCTTTTGGTAGCATCAGGATATAGTTCATTCTCTCCCAATCCTCACAGGGAATGAACAGTTCAGTAATTCATTATAATGATATTATATTCTAAATTATGGTGCAATAATAATAAAAACACATCGCTGCATAGTACAAAGGGGAGTTCTGAAATAAAATTGTCTTCTCTAGATGTCAATTTTTGTGTTGCCTGGTTGTCTGATCTCCGTCTTGCATATGATGGTGACCAGAGCTCCTAATTGCAATTTCCAGACATCTGTGATTTGAGGGGCAAAATTACACGTGGCCTAATTCTCCAGGGTGCTGAGATAGCTCAGCTGTTTGTGTGGGTTTGGAGAAATCTCCACGTTCATCACTGGTTTGACATCCTGGTTTGATTGTATGAGAAACTTCTGCAGAGAAAGATGGGACCGGGTAGCTGTTAGATTTCTACCTGGTTTTGGGCATCACAGCTTCATGCTGGTTGTTTCCAGCCGCCTGACGTGCTTTGTCCTGCAGGAAATTGCACATCAGCTTCTTGGTGCTGTCCCCTATCGGTAAATTTTTAGTCAAATTTAGACTAAGAAAGTGCCATCTCCTGAGGTCAAAGATCTCATTTATTAAGACTTGTTGTGCCCTTGTTCCAGTGCCAAATGTGGGAGGAGGAAGAGGTGCATGTGCATGGGGAAAATGTAAAAGTCTCTCTGCTTCTAATAAAATTATTGCTCATTTTATAGTTTTGCCATGTAATTTGTGTTTTATAGCAGAGATTATTCAGCTATTGAGCCTGCTGGACCCTGACATTTCTCACTATATTAAAAGTTTATTCAAAGACAGCAAATAAGCCACTTTTTCTTATGAGTGAAATTCAGACAGACAAATCCAGCTGTTGCATGTAAAAATAGCTACAGATGTCCTCAACAGGAAAAAGGTTTTCACAGGTTGTTATAGCAACAGAAATTCAGTAGAACTTCAAGATTAGATATTGCCTATTTTTTTCAAAATTCCCATTAAAAAATCATCCCAAATAATTTTATTTAAAAAAAAGAAGCGCTCACAGATTTAATAGGGAGAAATTATGCTGTACATAATTAATTCCAACTTAGGGCTCACATCTACCACTTTTGCCTGATATAAAGCACGAGCTAACTTATTTGAGAAATGGTGTAGTGTCAGCTTGGAAAATGCTTCCTGGTACCAGTACAGCATTCTGTAGGTCTCTGTGGGGTGTATGCCACTTTATCCTCTCACTAATTGTTAACACACATAGACATGAAATTGTTTAATCACATTTTCACAAAAATAGTTGTGTTGTGGCTGAAGTCTGGAAATATGATGAAGAATTTATGCAGATATTTTTCAGGACTAGTATTCTGACTTGGAAACATAAATATTTCTCCTATGATTAAGGGACGTTTTTAGTAAGTGTCAAATCAGCTGATTCTTTGTTTTGCAGCTGCTTTTGCATTGAGTGCAATTTATATTCTGGGTATTGCCCCGTGGTTCCTCTCCCTAAATTTCGGGGATTGACATACGTGGCAGCAAGAGTAATATTTCATTAGAAGGGCTTGTCATTCTGAATGCTTCAAAATTTTAGCATCATTTTGATACGATTTATGCCTCTGTGTTCAACAATTGCTCCTTCTCCCTTTTTTTGCCCCATGTTTCTTTGTGTTTTCTATCTGTCCTCATTTCACAGTAACACAAACAACATTTAAGTCAAGATCTACTTCCCAAACTGTGGAACTAACCTGAGTGGCAAATCGTTATTCTTTTCATGCAATTAATACTGAACTTCTGTCACCCTCCTTTCCTCTCCCTTTGACTGACAGATATTTAAATTGCAGGTTCTTTGGGTCAGGGAGCGTTTTCCGCTGTGCGCTGTAGCCATCACTTGGAATTCCCCTGGAATACAAGAAATGACAGATGAGATCCTGAGACTTCTAATACATACCAGAATCTTTCTGTATGTTGATGATGAAGGGCCTGGAGCATCTCCCCTATGAGGAAAGGCTGAGTGAGCCGGGACTGTTCAGCCTGGGAAAAAGACTAAGGGGGGACCTAATTAATGTTTATAAATATCTTAAGTATGGGATGCAGGGGGAAATGGCCAGCCCCTTTTCAGTGTCTGTGGAGACAGGACAAGGGGCAATGGCTGCAAGTTGGAGCATAGGAAGTTCCGCACCAACATGCAGAGGAACTTTGTCACAGTGAGGGTGAGGGAGCCCTGGGACAGGCTGCCCAGGGGGGTTGTGGAGTCTCCTTCTCTGGAGATATTCCAGCCCCGTCTGGACACTGACCTGTGCAATATGAGCTGGGGAGCTGCTTTGGCAGGGGGGTTGGACCCGATGAGCTCTCAAGGTCCCTTCCAACCACAAGGATTCTGTGATTCTTTGGGGACTACAGTGCAAGCATTGCCATGAGAGTTGGGTGTTCAGTAAGCCCTTTGCTTCCCAACACGCTGCAGTTACACCATCTGCTCCTTTACCCTGTTCAGCCTTTGTTCTGTGCCTCCGAGCTGTTTTACTTTGTATGCCGGCTCACTAGTGTGGAGGTGACAGGAATACTGTCCTCCCAAGTGCTGAGTGACAAAGACAACACGATTAGGATTCTGGTCACTGTCAGGTGGCAAATACGGAGTTGCAGAAGGAACAATACGCGAGCGGAAGGGTTGCGCGGGGGCTCACGCAGAGGTAAAGGGCTGTGTGCAAGGAGAGCGAGGACGTAGCTTAAGAACCAAGTCAAGGGTGTCCTTTTCATAGTGTAATTTCTTTGTGGTGAGATTATTTATGAAGCTGCTCAGGAAATTGTAAAAACAGTAATCAAAAACTATGCCAAATACATACAGATATTTCCAGTTAAATATCCAAGTGCTGTATTTCTGAGACAAGGAACAGAGGAATGGATAGGTATTGAAATGTTCCTTAGATGTTCTCTTTTCAAGAGTCGTCAAAACCTGTGGATAGCAAAGTGTAATATTATCTTTCAGATCTTTCAAAGGAACCGTGATTTCCTTGAAAGTAATTTTGCTGATAAAAATGTTGTCAAATCAGGGATAAATCTAACGTATCCATTGATTGGAGTAAAGGTAATTTCTTATACGCAGCTAAATTTACAAATTTATTCTCACTCGGACCGATTAATTCCAGTCTTTCAATTTCTGGGAACTATAAGGAGCCTTACTTCTTAATTCTATGTTATAATTTGAAATATCCCTGCTATTGTGTCCAAACGCACAATGAACAGCTATCTAATACCTGGAAATCAATGTAAGCAATATGAGACCTAATTGGAGACTAGTAAGCAGATTTTAGTCCTGCTTCAGTGTAATTTATGTTGCAGAAGCAGGCTTGTGCATTTTTACTGTTTGGCGGGGTTTTATTATTGGCCTTCAGGTTTGTTTCCATATGAAACTTGGTCTTGGATACATTTTTTACTAATAAAAGTAATGTTATTCCTTAGGTCATAACTTAAAAGAGCTTGGGTCAGTCTTGCACACTGTAGGAATTTACTAAGCTGAATAATCTGAGCAAAAATAGATCATCAGAGAGTAGTAGGTGAACCTATTACAGGCAAATCTGATGCTCTTTCCAGTCTGGACAGTATAGAAACCATATCAGCCGAAGGGAAATGTTACATAGCTGTGAGAGGAGACATCTGAGGACATGACATAGGAGTTGCAAAGGAAGTAACGTCAGCAGCTGATTTGAGAAGGTCATCTGTGTGATTGGATGTACCCTTGTTTGAATAAACTTTTCTATTTCTAGAGAGAGCACATTGCATCACTTCTCTGTGCTGAAATCCATATGTCTTTGAACCTCTGAAGTCAGCTGCCACTTAGGTGATAAGCGACAATTCCAGTCAAACAAAATCCACGTGGTCCTGTTTTTTGTAAGGGTCTGTAGTTCTGGTGTCTTTGTAATGCTGTAACCGTGTGATGGTTGCTGTTACATAGAAAAGGAAAATAAAGCATGAGTATTTGGGGCAGGGTAATGCCACATTGTCTTTCTGGATTCTGAGAGTGGATACTCCTGTTGTATCTGGATGCTGTAATGAATGAGGGAAATGCTGCTTTTTTCCAGAGCAGAAATTGCTTCTAGTTTCTTCCATTTTAGCTATCTGTGTGCCTGTGGTTAGCTATGACCTGGACTGTAACGGACACCTGATGAATTAGCAAAGTGTTCCACATGGTCTTCAAGTACAGAGAACTGGCTTTGCAATCAGGCTTCTTGGAGATGGTTCTTTGTAGTAGCATTTTATTGTTGCAGTTTGATTTTGTTCTGTGTCCTGAGGACAGAAAGATGAAAGTAAACAATTTAACTTCTTGCATTCCATCCTTTTATAATTACCTAGCTTAAAATAAAGGAATTAATGCTTTTTTTATACGTACAAGTGGTTAAAAATAAGAGCTAGTTTTTAAAGTAGTATTGATGATACAGTTAAATAAGATCTAGTCCTGCTGAATTATTAGAAAACAAAAAGTTAATGAAAACAGGGAGCATAAAACATCCACTGTGTATAATTATTTGACTACTTAGCATTATAAAAAGCACAAAGAAATCATGTAATGCATCATTGCATAGAGAATAGAGCAAAAACATGTGAAAGGATTGCCTTGAAAAGACCCAAGTTCAGTATTGAAGTGTGATGCTTAAGTATGAAAACAGCTTTCCAGGAGACCTCGTCTGTTTTCTGTTATCCAAAAGGTTCTTTCTCCAGAATTTTTACTGTCTTCTCCCTTGCTTACCAAGCCTTTCATAAATGGCATGGATTTTTTCTTTTTAGATCTAGTTCACATGAGGATAGTCCATCAGAGACATCCTCCCTGGCATGTAATTACAACAGTGTCCTATCTGAAAGAGACTCCCAGCCTATCTGAGGAGTGGACCTGATTGTATGAAATAATTCTGTATCTCAGGAAGGATTTTGCCAGATTCAGTTCAGGAATACACAGTCATATTCTCAGTCAGTGACCTTCTGCGTTGGTTTTCTCTTTCCCTGTTTTTATTAGCAGATAATAGTCCAGTTTACAAATACTGGTAAATATTCCCATGAAAGCAGTCGATAAGTCGGCATTAAAATCCACTTACAATGAAATACTAGATGTAGTTTCACTTAATGCTGTTGTGTTCGTTCAGTGGGACCTTGCCCAGTGCTTAGTAAACAAATCTAAATAAATGGCTGTGAGAGCTTTCAGAGTGAAACTCTCCTGGATTGCCTGCCAGGCTTTCCATTATTCATAATGGAGATTTTTTTTTTTAATAAGTTGACCTGTTTAATGATAAAAATGCCTGTGAGTATAATTAAATTGAATTCTGTGCTTAAAGTGACCCTCTGATTCATGGGCATTTGCAGCAGAAAGAACAAAAATAAAATTAAGGCCTTATTGAAAGATACAGTAATTAAGTCTCTCAGTTCTGATTATTGCCAACTGGGATGAGAACAGTGGATAGGCAAAGAGCATCGCTCAAGCAAGAAGCTGCCAGTATAACGAACCTAAAGATCTGCCCACATGGGAGATGCATCCTGAGGAAAAAGATGATTATTTTTTTAAATTGTTTTTTAAATAGGGCAGACCAGGCTTAGAAGAACTGAACTCCTTAGAGAATAATTTTTTACAGGCTGGTTCTTCAGTCTTGTGGGTTTTTTTACAGCCATAAATGAGAAGCCCTGACTGAGGAACAGCCATAAGATGTTAAATGCCTGGTAGATTTTTGCTTTGATAGAGTTGGCTTCTCCTTCCTTAGGTGTTGGATGGAAACGTGAGACAGAGCAGGCTCGGGGCCTAGGAAGAAGATGCATCTTCCCCAGGTAGTCAATATATCATTCAGGGCCTGTTGTGAATGCTTAAGTAACTGATCTGACTCTAAATCATGCCATTCTCTCCCTTCCAACTATGGGCCTGATTACAATTCTTAATTAGCTGCCTCGGTTCCCATTGATTTCTGCAGGAGTTAGGACACACCAATATCTTTGCGATCAAGCTCTACATTCTGTAGCCAGAAGACACTGTTATGTAGGGCAGGCACTGGAGGGGGGTACACAGCATTGCACAGTGTTACTGCGGGTTACGTTATGAGGTTAATTAATAAGGGCTATGCTCGGGAGACACTGTGTCTCTTGAATTACCCTCTGTCCTTTTAAGGAAAAGAGCTAAGGGAAATTTCACATGTTTTTAATAGAATAGAAATGCTGTAGAAAATAGGGCTGGAAAGCAGCTCAGGAGGTCATTTAGCCCATCTTTCTACCTCAAGGTAGAATTAGCTAAATCTGAACCATATCCTGAGAGGTACTTTTCTGACCTCGTATCTAAATTTCTGGCAGTGGAGATCCTGCAACCTCCTTACGCCGGCTATCCCAGTTCTGCTTAATTTTAGTTACAGGTGGAAAGTTTTTCTTCCTGCGTGATCTGAACCTCTCCTGTTAATTTTTCTGAATAATGTTTGTCCCTTCCTCATTAACACAGAAAACAATATGATGTCTTCATCTGCCTGATGTTCACATGTGAATTACTGTGTTTCCTTGTGTGTCATCATTTATTCTAAACTTCTGACCATTTGCATTGCTTGCTGATGGCTTCCCCCTAACACTTGGATTTTTAAAACTAAGGTCTTTATTGCAGCTGAAATAGTTTGGCTGTTATCTGGTTGAAGGAAAAAAACCCTGGAGAGCAGACATTATTCCTCGAATCCAGTAGGCATTGTGGGATGTACCCACGGAATGGCTGCAACTGGAGTAAGGTTTCCGTGAGTAACCACTGCCTCTGCAAGGTACCTCACCTTCAGCATGTGTAGGATATGTGACCCTCGAACGTTCGCAGGGCTGTAATTCACTGGAGGGGCTCTGTGGATGTCACTGGCTCAGGAACGGTAGCAGGGGCCCACAGGTGAACTGAGGCGTGCGCTCACTCCGTAGCCATCTGTTGGGGTTTTTGTTACAGCCTCCAGATTCTTCATGCTTCGATCTTACATTTTCCTCTTAAAAGCCTGAATGTCCTCTCCTGCAAGGGGAAGTGAAATTGCAACCAGTAAGAATACAGGGATGGCTGAAAGGTCGTGCCTTGAAAAGTGCAGTGCACGTGTGGACTTTGTTCTGCCAGTTTCCATCAGTCCTATGAGGAAACCTTCCCAACACACATTGCTGGCCACACTCCTCGCTTGTGTCTGTCTGGGATCTCTTATGCACAGAAACTGCTTGTGGAGCACTGGGGACTTAGTGCCGAAAAAGCATGTGGACGATTCTTTTAGATCTCTCCTGCATTTTGCAGGCTGTGAACCCCAGTGTCACCTGGTGAGTGGTTTAGGCTTCTCCTGGGTCTTCAGCAGATGAAGTTTCTTGTAAGAGAATAGCTAATGTTTGAGTTTACAGGCCATAATGGGAGGTGAAAAAGAGTATTCATTACTTATTCCACTGCATGATGATGCACTATATTGAGTTGAGTCTAGCAGAACTTTTTCATAAATCACACTATCCATTTTTTAAATGTTGTGTAGTTGTATTGAATTTTATTAACTGCTGAGTGTTGCTGTGAGCCTTGAACTGTTCCCTTTAAAAAAGCAGCAAAAATCAGGTTATCAGAAATGGCATCATAGTCACATTTAAAATTTATGAGACAGAGTGGACTTATGTATGTTTTAGTTGTGAAAGGAAGGTAAAATCATAACTCGGAGTTTGCATATTATGCATGAATAACCTTGAAATCCTGTGCTAATGTAATAGAGGAGAGGGCAGTAGACTGGCTCTAAGAACATATTCTGAGGTTAAATTACGAGTTTTGCCTGAGAGTGAGCACCATGTCTGTCCAGGGGCCAATGTAGCTTCAATTGGAAGACTCAACCCCAACCCTGCCATGGACTCAGTCTAACAGCATTTTTCTGTCTCAAATTTATGTAAATCTAAGTGTTTCCCCGAGTACTCCCACTTACCAAGGGTGTCATCAAGAAGCACCATAGTATTAAATATATGTAGTGAGAAATCTGCTTGGGGTTTCTTCTTTTTTTTTCTTTTTTTTTTTTTGGGTAATTAGTTGCTGCTTTAGATTATTTAAAATATGGTACTTCAACAGGCATCTTGTAGTAGTAGTAGTAGTAGTAGTGAAACTTTGAAGGAGATAGATAGATATAGACACATTATTGGAACATCCTGTAGTACAACCAGGACTTTTCTCTAATTTCCTGTTTTCTGACATTTCTTCTCTCTCACTGCACTATCACATCACAACAATCCCTTTTGGAGGAAACTCTTTGTCCTGGAAGGATGCCCAAATAAAATGCTGGGGGGTCTTCACTCTTAATCATCAGATCATCAGATGTGGCCATCACAAAGAGAGGTGTGACCAGAGTCATTGGAGTGGGATGTGGGAGAGTGAAAAGATAATCCATGGAGAGGATAGAGAGGAGCAAATATCCAATTATTTCTACCATCTGGGTCCCCATATCAAGGGCTCAGATATAGGATACAGAAGTATTTGCAGTCCTGGCTTCACATTACTCACTGTTTCTCTCCTATCAGTCTTTCTCATTATTTTCCTTCAAGAAATTCCAGAAAGTAGCTGAGAGAGAAATACTTTCTAACTTGGAAGTAAAATATATCAGCATGTCAATCTCCCTCATGAATGAAAGGCCTGAAACATTCACTTTATAAGAAAGATGTCTTTAATTTGCATACTTGCTACTACAATAATTAATCTCAATCATTCTATTAATGTTTTTCTTTCCTTTTTGATAAGGTTTTGAAGAGATCTAAACCTGAAGAGTTACTCAGACACATCTTATAGCACATTATTGTTCTCTTCCTTGCAAACCTTTCATAACGTCAGAGAAAAGCTTTGATCACTGGGGTGCTGAAATCAGTAAGATTCACTATTGTTTTCAACCAGCATCACATTAAACTCAGTGCATATACTAAAAAGAGCAAACATACTCCTCCTTTTCCTGCCTAAATGAAAGCTGCTACCAAAACAGACATTTTCTTTCTAACAAGACTAGATCTGTATTTAAGGAATGGCCATAAATACTACTATTTCTTTGCAGTTTTTCCATTTTTCTTCTTGCTAGGTAGATTGGGGTGATACATTTTGCAGGAGGAAGAACACTGTTGGAAGACTCCTTTGTTCCTTTAAGTAATTTCTGCAGGAGAGGGAGCGTGGCAGAGGTAGGAAGTCCTCTATCAAATGTAGAACCCCCTTTCCCTCATGTCCTGCACTGTGATTGTTTCCTGTGATGCTGCCTACTGAGGATTAATGACATTTTCATAGTTTTATTTTTAAAAAAGGAAAATGAGAGAAGCACAACATGAGACAAATAAATAACTAAAAACTAACCCCCTGGATCAGAGACCTGCATAGAAATATGTAATTTACCCTTCTCTGTTGTCTAAATTAAGCTCACTTTTTCCTAATATAATAGTGACTCATGGTGAAAAGGCAAAAGAGACTTGGGAAGAGCTGTGCAGTCCTGCATTATCCTTGACAAGCTGTGCTGAATCCCAGGCATTAATATGTGGCTATAAACAGGGACCTGGGCAATTTTCCTTACAGGATTTTTCAGGCCTCCTGCCACGGGCTGTCCTTGTGTGTAAGAGAGCGTGGTCTGTCTGGGCTGTGAACACAGGGTGAGGTGGATTTGCATTCTTGTGTGCATTGTTTACCCTCTCTTTGTTTTGTGGTTACTTGAGCTTATGTCTCTATGTTACTGTCATAAGCATTTTCTTTCACTGCCATCTAGCCCATATGCATGGGGATCAGTGCTGAGGCTCCAACCTTGCTATATTTTATTTGGGAATTAATTGATTTTCTTGCTGTCTTTGGCACCAATAAAAAAACCCCCAAATCTATAAATCAAATACATGATTTCAGTAAAAATGTGGCATGGCTGATGGTTATATAATCAGCCCTGATCAAGAAGAAAGGGTTGAATTTTAGAACACATGGAGTTTTGACAAAAGGGTGAGACTTCTGTCATCAGTCCGTTATCATCCTGTAACAAAGCTGTAGCATATTATACTTGTTTAATTTCCCTGATCCCTGAGGAATTCAGGTTGCTGCCTTTGCTTTCCTCCGTGTTTGATTTCGTTACAGTTTATTAAATGAATTAGAGTTTTGAATAACACTGCTAATGAATGGCTGTCTAACCATTAAAGGCGGCACAGGACTGAACATGCCTTTTCCTCTGCACATCTAATAACTGACGATGCTTTACACGTGTAAAGGCTTTCGGTGGGGCCTTTTTGCTCATGCTAAAGGGACTAGCTGGGTTTAATTATGCAAGGTGCTTTACTGCTATTTCTGGAAGTTTTGAGTGTCTTCAGCTCATGCCAAATCAAGCTCCTGACTTTTCATTCTTGGTAACTTCAGGCCACGTTTGGCCCTAGATTACTCTTTCAGACCCCCAGTAGTTTTCCATCTGTTTTTTACGATACTTTTGCAAAGAGGATTTCAGAACGATGTTTTTGGCTACATGGGCAAAGGAGGAGTCTTCCTATATCCCCTGTATAGTACAGGAGCAACTCCTCATTGTCTGCAGCCCTCGTGTTCCTGGTTTGTGACCTCAGCTCTCATCCTGACCAGAGACAAAGAAATGAGAAAGTCATGAAGCATTGTGGAGCCCAGGAACTCCAACAGGAGTGGGGCAGACAAGGAGTTCCCTAAAGTAAATACAATAATATTTTATTAGGTGATCTTGATTTTGTAATATGATGTCCTTCGCTATCGCTTTCTATCCAAGGATTAAACCACAGTTTCCAGGTATTAATGAATTAAATTTCACAGTACTCTTCTAAAGTTTTAAGGCAATAAACCTATTTGACACCTAGATGGATGGATGCTGAGAGATTAAAGAAGTGTCACTTGTCAAGGCGCAGAACCGGGAGCAGTGCTCAGCCTCCTATCATCTTACATCTTCCAATTTACTACCCTGGGTCGTTAGAACTTAAATCGTGCTCTAACAGTAACTTTTCCTACGTTATCTCCAAGCTCAGCTGGTGTTCCTAATTTTTTTTCTTGGCATATTATTTTCAGTCTAACCAATGGCAGTGGTGTCTTTTATGTTGACTCCATGCATCATTAAAAAGCTCGCTCATGCAGGTGCATTACCTGTATTTTTATTTGAAAACTATCTGCCCTTGAGGCAATCTTTGTGCTGCCTGGCTGTACTTCTGATAGATCTGGTTGCATGCTATTAGCAGTCTTTTGCAGAGAAATCCCACAAAAATAATTCATTGCTATTTTTTCAGTCTGGAATTAGAAAACAGATTTATTTTTTTTCTTTTAACATTTGGTGCTTTGTTCACAGTTAACAATTCTTGCAATCTCATGGCCTTTATCTCTAAACTCTGTCTAAAATTTCTGCTTCAACCAAGAAAACATACTTGGATTTCATCTTTTGCTTCCTCCTGAATTTGCTCTTTTGTGATTACATAATTACTGTTGTGGCTTCCTGCTGCCCTCAGTGCAGAACTGTGCCTTTCCAAGGCCTCTTCATGTTTAGCTAGGGTTTTTTCCAAGGCCATTACCATTGGCAGACTTGGTACTGGCTGTGTGCTTTGGGGACAGAATTGGTTGAATTTTTGTGTTTTCAAAATAGTACTTGGCACAGAGTTTACTGATGTCTTCTCTGGGTTAGCTTCATGCTTTTGTGTGACCTTTGATCTTCTACCTTAGTAACGTTCCTTCTTCCTTTTCCCAAGGAGTCTGTGGTGAGTTTTCCTATACAAACACACACACACATACTTACACATATACATATGTATTTCACTATTTGCCTTTAAGTCATCGTCTCAGGATGATGCTAGAGTGGTGAGAAGAGGATGATGCAGATTGGGGAATGAGATGTCAAGGCAGACAGATGATTCTAACCATTCTCATTTTTGTTGAAAATCCTGTCATAGGTGTAGAAAATCAAGATGTTACATTATTCTGGTTACATTTTCACTTGGATAACTTTAGTTTCTGTGTAGATTCCCCCTGTTCTTTCTAGCATGGTCCACTTTTTGCTGTTTGTCCAAAACCATTGTGTAATTTGTCTATGGTTAGCAATTTGCTGGTTTTCATCTGAGGTAGCTTGTACGTCAGTGCTGGTAGAAGTAACCATTTATTTTTAGATTTATTTAAATCATTTGGGAATGTACAAAGCGCTGTAGATATAGAAGATAATAATTTGTCTCCAACGGTTCCTTATTTTTTATTAATGTTTTGATTTCATATTCTCTCTGTCTGCATATCACTTACTCCCTGAATATGTATTGCCATTGTAATTGATTGTGTGACTCCCAAGTAACTCTCTTAACTGCTGATTATAACTGTGACACTGCTCCGTTTGAAGAAGCTTTGAGCCTACTCATCATCGTGGGTGAGTCAGTCCTCGCTAGTGTATTATTTACAATCCTGCTTTGTGGAGCTTCAAACAAGTTCTGTTGTGCTTGAGGAAGATGTTTCTCATCTGAGTAAAAATTTTTGCCAGATCCTGAATTAATTTCCAAATAATGGTGCTTGTTTGCATTTGTTTATCTTCCATAGAAGGAACCCCCTCATTTTTACACGTGTGTGACATGATTTCTGTATGTATTACATGGGATGGACCTAAGTCCAGGGCACTGGCCAAAGGCAGGACAGTAATACACATTTTCATCCCCTTTTCACCTCTGTTTTGCTCAGGCTCATGTTGTCTATTGTGTGCTGCCTCCTTTCCTTTGAGGTATTATGTAACAGATTCCTTCTTGTATTTAGAGCTCGTCTGTCTTCTGAAGAGATCACAGGTTTAATAATAAACTTAGGGGAAGAGATGACAATCTTCCTTCAGAAGGGGTAGAGAGAAGGAAGAGTTGTTGGGTTATTCTTTCACGAGCTGCATTCGCATGGGGGCAGCGCTGTTGCCTCTGAGGTGGGTGAATTGATGCTGTTCATCCAGTGTGGCTCACACAAAGGAAAATGGAACACATAACATTGTAAGAAAAGGCTTATTCTTTGGCACAAACAAAGCCTCAATTTTTGGTGAAGAAGCAAGGTAGAATTTCCACTGAATTGAGAACTCCATGGTAGAGGAACAACGTCTTTAGTCTTGCCAGATTTACTTTGCAAAGTTGTAGCTATAAAAGGCTGACAGCTCTTCTTTTCGCTTGACCTTACGAGGGTGACGGGGATGCGTGCGTGGATTTGGTTTGAAATGGTGCTGGAAATAATTTTAGGACGTGTTTCCCAAGTTTTAAATAATTGTACCTTTCAGGATGGGAGCAAGGCAACAGCGCTGCAGCCTTGTTTGAAATCCTCAGCATGTTCAGAATCAATTCCTATAGCCTTTGTGCGCAAAAAGAGCTATATATAGCCGCATACTGCAGGCAAGCTGTATGTTATGCAGGCTCAGGACCTGCCTTACCCAAAGCAAATGCCATATTCTTCATCTTTTGAGCGCGGTCACTCCTGTGACATATGGCATCTTCAATAGAACTGGCTGGGTGAAAGCAGAACATGGATTTTAAATAAGCCTCTGAACTGGGAGAGTGGGGAAGCCAAGGAGGGGGGGGAGCGGGGAAGCGCTGGGATCTGTGTCACTTGAGCCTGCCTGACAGTTCAGATACTATGGCTCATTCCTACAAACCAACATGTGACAGAGCCGGTTTCAGGTGCCTTAATAACCTGACGTGGCCTGGAAGTGGAATTTCCTCCTATTTCTTTAGGATTTGGTAAGAGGAGGTTGGTTTTGGGGTTTAACTCTCCAGGTTTTCATTTTTTAAATCCTTTCTCCTCCTGGGAGATGCCACAAAGTGCAGCATTTCCTGCTGCAGATAGATCCGTACAGAAAGCGGAAGGTGAGCTATAAAAGGGAAAGTGTTTGGCTTAAGCGTATGTTGCTACAACTACTCCCCCAGTTCTTCTCTCCGCAGCATTCAAGTGTAAATCTCTCCTTGTCATTTGTGGGCAAGATTCTCCTTGTGAATTGATTGTACATGGTGATTTTCACAGCGCTGCAGTCCCCTGTGATACCAGTACAGAGTGGGAAAGCACGATGTTCCCCCAGACTTCTACCCAGACATAGCTCAGCAGAGGCACGTTATCCCATCCGTCATTCACTCACGAGAGAGATTTGAATGCATCTTCTAAGCCACAAAGAGCATCAACTCAACTACTGTATTTAACATAATTTGTCAAGCATTGTCAAGATAATTTCTGTCCCTGTGGGTTTTTTTTGTGCTCAGTGTTTCATGATGTGGTCTTGTAAAAAAGAGGCACAGAGGAGAGACAGGACTTGGGATTTCCATGTTCCACCCTGGACCGTGAAGTTGGATTTGCCATTGTAAAATGCAGATCATTTATCTGGTTTTTTTTTCCAGCTGAGAGGGGAGGGAGTAGAGGCAAAAGAGAAGAGAAACACTGAGTTCAACACTGGGATACTCAGAGGTACATATAGGCCATTAACTGGAAGGTACAGAGACATGCTAAATAACATCTAAATCATTAAGTTCTGGTTAATAATATTAAATAGCAGTTTGAATGTGACCTGTTCAATTGAATCAAAGTCTCTATATTTTTTTATATTTTTGTTTTAAATACCAGACTGTACTTGGAAGGCTCACTCTTACCTGCCCTCTGTCAATGTGATTATTGAAAATGGGCAGCAGTAAGTTTAACCATCATCTCTTTAGGAAATCTCTTAAACCAGGACTGGAAGCTGAATATTTTACAGCCCATAGAAAAACATCTAAAGGCTGCCATTGTGTCGTTCAGGCAAGAACAACTGAAAGCCCTAATGCATTTTATCTGCTGTTCTGTTCCTCAACACTATAAATAATTCAGATCTGTTGGCTTAACTACTACTGGCAACTGTTATTTATTAAGAATGACTGAAATAACTATGTGGCTCAGTAGAACAGAATGCATTAGGGACTTTAATGTGAAACAGAATAGCTAAAACATTCTGATTATCCCTTAAAGAAAAACCTGAGAACCCCAAACCCACCGATATTGTTTGCAGTTCCGCAAAGGACAAGTGACAGGGGGAATTAGGATGTGATCTTCCTGGGGTGAGTAAAGGTTTACCCATTAGAAGACCACACACCCTTATCACAGAGTCCTGTTTATGCCTTTAGTGTCTTGCTCTGTGCCCTTCAATGTCAGTAATGCTGAAATTGAGGTTCCAGTAAAATCTTTAATTGTCCCTCTGTATCATGTTGGAATCTACTTGTAGTTACCACTTTATCTGTAAAAATTCTCTTTAAAGGTACCATGCAGTCTTTTAATTTTGCTTCTTGTTTGATTATCTTGCATGTCACGCTCCAGAGAAAGTAGGTAAAAGAGCAGGAGTATTTTGTGGCATCAGTGCAAGCGAAGTGCTGTTCTCCTCTTCCATTCCTTAGGGTTAATTAATAATACCCAGCCCTTCTACGTACTGTTCATTGGTAGAGTTGAAATTGCTTTCCAGAGGTCAGTATCATTATCCCTATTTTGCAGACAAAAAAATTAGGCTGTTGGAAGGGCTGAGACCAGGCAGGATATTGCTACAGCCGAAATGGAACATGTTACTACGGAGTGGCAGATATTTGGCTGTACATCATAAGATGTATTACTGTATAACACCAGAATGCTTTTGCAAGTCAACTGAATGTAAATGGTGCATTTGGAATAAATTTTGTATCACAAAAGAGTTGACATCCAGGACTCAGATGACTAATTATCTAATCTTACATCTGGCATAAACACCCAAGCCATTTGTATGATGAACTGCGTTTCGCGAGAGCGAGAAGGGAGCGAGAGAACATTCTCTGCTGACTCAGTGATCATAAATCTTCTGGGGTGTGTTTTGCCTTACATTTGATATTTGTTCAATGGGTTGAAAGAAGTGAAGTGATCAAATGTCACTTGAAAATCCTGGCCTCTGGCTTTTATTTTCTCTCATTTGCATGAAGGCAGATATTACAGTGGAGGCACAATTACTTGGGGCTCTGTGGGTGTCACGGAGAGCCGTTCATTTCAACGGGCACTGTAGGGTCATTGTCTTCATCCTTTTTAAAAGAAGTCATTTTATACTTGTTTGCCTTAACGAGGAGCTGCAGCAGAGATACAAATGAAGAGAGCAGAATGTGCTGCTGTGCAGCATTGTGTTTCATTTGGTTGAAATTAAGTCATTAACTAAGACAGTGCAGGACATCTTTCTTTCTGACCAGTCATCGGAGGACTTTGGTGCCTTAATCTGATCTGAAGTGAAATGGATGCGCTGCTTTGGGTGATTCCTATTTAATCTTTATTTCTGGAGGCATCAGGTGCACCGTGTATCCCTTTGGGTTAAGGGAAGGATCAAAGAAGGTTTGTTTTTAACAGAGAGGGGAAAAAAAAAATAGGAGGTGAATCAGTGACAAGTAAATGACATGCCCAAACTTTGAGGGGCAAAGTGTGCGTGCTGTGACAAAGTTTCCAGCAACATGAACTTGTATAGCTAGTGTGACATTAATAATTTATCATAAGGAGATAAATCATCAAAAACTCCAACTAGAATGTAAAATACCTGAAATAAAAGGACTCTATGTAAGTATCTTCAGAGCAAGTTTGGACAGTCTCATTGATTTTTAGACTGCATCTCATTCTGGCTTGACAAAATACAGAATTTATAAATTAAATTTTATGTATACTGTGCATGGGTTTATGCTGATGTTGGCACACTTTCAGATGTAAAATTAAATTACTTTTTCCAATAAGCAGAGATTGAAGCATGGATTCCTTTCTTTGCTAATGGAACTCGTAGAAAGATATTGAATTATGCTGACTGAGAGCCAAAGAGGGAAAAATCAATGACATTTTTAATGTCCCGTGGAGCTTTTAAACAGGCCTTGGGTCAGGCAGAGAAACTCACCATGAGATCACTCTTGTTGACATTGGTTTTCCAGTTAAGAAATGGAGTTCTTCAGGTAAGCGTGTGTCTTGCATAGGTGTAGGCTGCCTTCCCATTCCGGACACAGAGGTGCTAAGTAGGCAGTGACTGGTTTTTGGAACGGTGGGCAGAAGACTCTGGTTACAAGGCAAGCGTGTCGCTCAGATGCTGAGTGGTTCTGTTGGCACAGAGAATGCAGCATGTAAATATGCAAAGTAAGCCCGGTAAAACAATAACAACAAAACCCAGAAGGCTCTTTTATCTCATTATAAATTCCTGAAAGCTGCACAGATAGGCAATTCCAATAAAAGATCTTTATTTTGATTAATTAATGATAGGGTAAATAACAGATTTTTTATTATTATTATTGTGTGTTTGCACTTTCATAGCTGAACCCTTAAGATATAAGCTTTATCATGGATGCCCATCAAATGAGTGCCTTGATGGGATTTTTTTTTTTTTAAATTAAAATATTTTTAAAATTTTGTAAAATGTTTTGTAGCAGTAATTAAAATTTTATCTGAGACTATCCAGTCCCTCAGAATCTTGCTGCTCTGATAGAGAAAGTTCTGATTTAGATAAGGGGAGACTGCTAGAGAGATACATCCTTGTCCGCTCGGTATTGTAACTGGGGCTTGTGAATCCTGGTCCTTTTCTGTAATAGAATGATTCTTCTTTGTGTTCCAACTCTGGGCTTACCTTTCTTTGAATATCAGATCGATATAACAGGGCTGTGAAGGGCTCAAGGCCTGGAATATGATTTTGAACAGCAAACTTTGTATCTTTGGTTCTTTGATGTAATGAAGAAAACTCTCCTGCAGTCACTTCTGGGAAATTAATTTCTTGAATAATTTGGCTTTCAGCTCCTGGAAGATTTATCTTGGGTTTTTAAGGGTTGTTCATGTTATAGTAGATGACTCGTGTCATTTTAAAAGCAGCTGTAATGCAGCATTGGTCCTGCAGAGATTGAAATACAAGCAGCCTCAGAACTGCCATATTGTGAGAATGAGTTAGAGGAATCATAGAATTAGGTTTCAAAGATAATATACAGACAATCTAGTCAGCAGAACAGCATTGTAGAAGCTGGTTTATGTCGTTCACAGTCCACCCCTTCAGCATCAATCACATTTTAGTGACAGTCATTAAATCCCAAATGCTCATGAGTGGTTTGTGGTCAGCAACCATTTATTTTTTAAAATATACACTAGCCTTCATGACATTGTACCTCATCACTGATACAAAGGTGACCTTTTTATTTGGTCCTGCTTACATCTTGTTAGTTTTATGTACTGTTGTGTGCACTTACCCCTCCAGAGAAAGGAAGCAGTGACTTGCTACGCAGCAGAAAATGGATTAGAGGTCTCAGTCTAATTCGTGTGTTGAAGGTAGTGTGTTAAAAGTCAAGGGTTTCTCTTAATGACCTGTATTGTCAGCTGAAATTCTAGCAGCATCCTTCCAAGAAGCTGATTTCAAAGGTCTGGTTTGTAAGGGAACAAGACTTCTGTGCTTGCAGGATCTGTCTGCGCATCGGGTTCCTCCCACTGAGAAGCTTAACCTTGCAGGCCAAATCCAATCAAGTTCCAAAGATGGGTTAAGTCTGAAAGATAACTGAATTCCTGTCAGTGTGCTGGCAGCTGGCAGCAGGGTGGGTGAGGATGGCTCTTCCAGGTGAGGGTAGGGCAGGCTGAGCCTGGCAGTGTCGGCTATGTTCCCAGCATAGCCAGTTTGTCCTGTAAACCAGACGGGGGTGTGGGGGGCCTCCATGGGAGGCTGCAGAGGGGTGGCAGGCAGCAGAGCATGCACATCTGCAGAGCCCCTGGGCTTGCTCTTCTGCGTCTGGGCCTTCAGCTTCTGGTGAGAAAGGTACTCACAGTCCTGTGTTTACAAACCCTGCCTTAGACGTGTTCTGGAACATGTTGGTGCAGGAGAGGTTGAGCGCGTGTGCGAGTGTAGCTGGAATGCGGCCTGATCTTAGGGTTTGGCATCCATTGATACACCCAGTGCCAGCTGCCTCTGGACCTCAGAGCCTGGGAATCAGAGCTGCGCTCGCCTGCAGTGCTCCGACGGGAGAAACAAGGCAGGATATCCCTTTGCAGCCAGGTCTCCCAGGTAGTCAGAGAAAAGAGTATCTGAACCATGCTCTCTCAATCACGCTTTCATGAGCAATTATTTTTCCTTCATTTATTTTTTTCAGCATCCTGCCAGTATTTTAATTTCACTCTCTGCCCTGATTATTTTCTTTTAATTATTTTGATACCCTGTGCAGCACAGCTCGCTCTCTGCTTCCTTCTGTATAAATCCCTATGATAAACCCCTGACAGAGGAGTGCAGCACCTGAGCCCTGCTGTGGGATCGGTGCCAATGCTCTCAGAACAGAGTTCTGGGGTCTTCCAAACCATCTGATCCCCAAACGTGATTTCCTAGAGGTTACTGTTCACGCCTCGTTCACGGAGCCTTTACTAGAGAGAGAATCTTGTTGACTCCTACTACCTCCTTAAACAACAGGGAGAGAATTTGAGTATTTTTATCTCAGATTAGCTTGTAATTTGCGAACAAGTCAAAACAAAGGTCTTTGCCGTGTAGTGATTAACAAGTGATAGTTAACAGGTTATTTCTAAAGGCATTTTTAAATTGTTTTGCTATGGGGGGGGAGTTTTAAGAGTGGTTATTTTAAAATTGAGACTGCAAAGTATTTTTACCTTTCTTAGTCATTGCTGTCAAAGACGAGCTTTGTATAAGGTTTTATTTGGTGGGATAGGCTTTCAGTGATGGCAGCCAAGTTGAGAACATGTATTATTCACCATCAGCAAAATCTTTGAGCCTAATAAGAACTTGCAAAGGGAAATTATTGCTTCTACACAAGTAATTTTATTCACTGTATTTATCTGTGGAGTCTACAGGACATTCCTGAGACCAGTGCTCAGACAAGTAAGATAGAGCTGTTACAGAATAAATACAGTGATAAATACAGAAAGTCTGACTGATGCGTTGAAGCATCTTCACCCAGCTGTGGAAGATGTTATCTGGGCAGCACACCTCTGGTTTGGGGTTTGGTTTTTTAATGTCCTCTTAAGATAGCCTTATCTGCAGGAAAATATCCACAAGAACTTGGACTCTCCAGGGCATGGCAGTGAGCAAAAGGCCAAATATTGGTAACAAAGAGGTACCAGCACAGTGGCTCCCTAGCATACAGGCACAGTCAAACACATCAGGAGGAGCGTGTATTTTTGTAATGGTTTTATATTATATTTCTGTTGCTTTACAACCGTCACCACAAGGACAGAATCATTTTGAATGTGACCAGGCAGCTGTCTCTGTGAAGCCTATAGATAGCAGCTTCCTTGTGTAGCACATTTTCAGCTCCTTCAGACAGATTTATCAAGCATCTTTACTGTCTCAACGCTGCCAGCTCGAATGACTCCTCAAGGAGCTTTTGGTTATGCAATCTCTTAAAAGGTGCATTGTTTTTTCTGTTTGTTTTCTTTTTCTCTCTCTCTCTCTCTGTGCTCTGGGTTTGTTGGGGTTTGGGTTTTTTATAGTAACTCGCTGCAGCAGCTGAAATGTAGCGCAGGGTTTCGCTGTGTGTTAGGGGAAAAAACCCCATACTCCCTTTGTCCACCGTGACCAGGCTTTAAATAAGCATCAGAACTTTCACCCAGCTGTGCAGAGCAGCAGAACAGCACAGGTCAGAGCCAGAGCAGTGAGCTTGCAGGAGGGCGCAATGCTTTGTGAGTGTGGAGAGGAGAACCTGCAGAGACAGGAGCTGGAAATAGCATTCCTTTGGCATAATTAGAAGATACATCCATAATCATGTTGGTATCCGAGGACTGCTTAGCAGAATGTTCCTCTCTGGGTCCTGCCTGACAGAGAGGCCCCTCAGCTGATACCTTCTCTTTCTGGATGGCCATGGGAAGAGGAGGCGGCTGGGTAAACAGCCAAAGGATCTTCCCAAAGAATTTCTCTGCTCATTACTGCTGCGGTTCACAGCATGGGAACTTCCAGTAATAAAGACTTTAAAGGCTTCTTCAAAGAGCATCCAGGCTGTATCAGAAGCTCCATCTGGAAGAAGTCTCATGAGACTTTGGAGTGTTTTGTAAATACAGGCTGGGGACAAATGAGGGTTTTTCTTAAATTGAATCTTGCAAAACTTGCTTTCTAACGAGAACTTGCAGCAGGCTGCGTTAACGTACGAGCATTTACCAAACCACATCCCTGGTGCAGTGCCTTTTGGAAAGGGTGCAGTTAGCTTGTCATCCCTACAAAGTCTTTTCCTAACACAGTAAATTACAGGCCTTGTGGGAATGTGCTGTACTTGGTTCTTTTCAGGTCGTGTTCTTGGGCCCGGATTGCTGTGTGAAACCCTACGTGATGCTTTATACCATTTGCCTGTGGATTTGGGTTGGGTTTCAGCAGATTGAATAGCATTTCTATTTAGATCATGTTTCATTCTAACTAAAACAATCGCTGTTCTGTAGTGTCAGGGGATTCCTGAGGTAACAGGAACACTGTATGTTTTGTGATTTACTGACTGGTTTTGCCTTTGAGAGGCACCAGTATGTTCCGGTCCATTTTTCCTGCTTTGTTTGGGTTAGTGATGCCTCATCAGCTACACCAGACCACGACAGCATTATGTGTTTTCAGCACCAGTGGCACTTGATGGTGTATTTTGGTCAGGGGAGGTAATGTCCCTGGAGCATCATTTTCCCATCAGCAGTGCTAATGCTCCAGGAACACTGGGACTGCTGAGTTTTAAGAACTTGATGTCTTTCTCTTGTGATTTTCCTTTTGAGAGGCATCAAATTTTCTTAGAATGGGTTTCCATCATGACCATGACTTAGCTGTCTGCATCAGAATAAACCTGCCTATCTAGAGGTGTTTTTTGCTCCTGTACTCCACTTAGCACTTCTGGTAGCACATGAGGGCAGGGAATGGGGAAAGCTTTGTAAATCTTGCACAGATTGAAAATCTCTCCCACTATCATCGAATCACAGAATGTGTTGGGTTGGAAGGGACCTTTAGAGGCCATCTAGTCCAACCCCCTGCAGTGTGCAGGGACATCTTCAATAGATCAGGTCACTCAGAGCCCCATCAAGCCTGACCTTGAATGTCTCCAGGGATGGGGCCTCCACTATGTCTCTGGGCAACCTGTGCCAGTGATCCACCACCCTTGCATTGAAGAATTTTTTCCCTAATATCCAACCTAAATCTACTTTTTTCTAGTTTAAAACCATCACCCCTTGTATCTTCTTGGTATTTTTCCCTTCAGTCATGCTTTTACCTAGAAATCTC
Organism: Porphyrio hochstetteri; assembly: GCA_020800305.1. Lineage (NCBI taxonomy): Eukaryota > Metazoa > Chordata > Aves > Gruiformes > Rallidae > Porphyrio > Porphyrio hochstetteri. Next base: position 3,227,145 of record CM036925.1, read on the forward strand.
AGTATTTTACAAGCACTGAATCAGGCCTTCCACAGCCTTCCTCCCTCTCCTCCTCTCCCCCGGGAAATGACATTATCATCCCTTGTTTGTAGATGAGGAATCGAAGGTCTGGGTGGTGAAATGACTCGTCCAAGGTCAGCTGCTAAATTAGTGGCATGGCTATGAATAGATGTCGGCATTCTGGCTCTCGGCTCTCTGCTAAGCAAGATTGTGCCCTCCCAGTTTCAATTTGTCATAACTTAATGACTAATAACATCAGAACATCTAGAATGTGGCAGAAGAATGTATTTTCAGCAGCCAACAGGTAATGGTTAGTTACGCCAGCAGCAGGTCGCGATGTGCCTCCCACGTCCCCCAGGTCCTCTCTGCTGCTGCTTCTTCCCTGTGAGAGTGTGAGGCCTGCCAGGGTGGTGAAGGCTGATCATCGGAGCGCAGGGCTCTGCTGGTGAGTGCTGTAGGTTCTCTCCTCAGTGTTTGCTTTGTGATAAAAACAAAGATCCCAGACCTGGGTTCTTCATTTGTCTTGGTATAACGATAACGAAGTGTTCTGACTTCAACACCTTATCCATTTCAAAAGGAGGGAAAAAAACCCCCTCCATCGCAGCCTGCTGTTCCTTGAAGGGGATAAGTAATTTAACTGAAGTCCTCTCAGGAGCCGAGTAAGAGAAGTAAATGTTGAGTTGTGCTAATCAGGAAGAGGAAGTCATCTGTCTGCATCTGGTTTCTTCCCTGCTTACATGGCATAGCCCTGTAACAGCTACATAAGAAGCTTTGTGATGAACAAATGTCAAGGGCAATTAATTCTTTGGCAGGCAGCTGTTATTATTAGGACAAAGAGTGGCCAGACATAGAAGGAAAGCCTTCAGCTGCTTTATTTTCCTCTACCTTTTCCATCGAAATTGCTAAGTCACTCAAACCCCAGCGGTGAACCTTCATGCGATAAGAATTTGAAATCTGCCATCCCTTTTTTTAGCAAGAGACCTTAGATTAGATTTGGAGCACAGAGGAATAGCTCAGAGAAAACGTTTGGAAAGTCTTCACCACTTTAATGCTATCAGGAGGGAGCAGAGTTCTGTGTTAAGCTGGTAACGTAATAACATGTGGGCTGAGTTAAGCCCACTTCAGACTGTTTTTCTCAAACTTAATTGATGGAAACAGCCCACTTTTAGGCTTGATTTATTACCTTAGCAGAGTTATTCCAGGATTGCTGCAATGCAACGGTGGGTGTTCCAAACACACCCACGCTGCCAGAGAATCAGGAAGGATGTACTTAAAATCCTCTAATTTATCTAATAACATCTTTAGCAGCTTTTTGTGTAGGTTTAGCATTGTGATGGAAATGCACTCTTTGGCTGGGTGAAGCACCTCAGTGTGAAGCCACCAGCTCTGGCTTGTAGGGACATGTAAATACTTATGGAGCTGACTGGGGGAAACACTCTGACCAGCTGCAAACGCATCTCCCAGTTTTGTAATCTGTCACTAGGCTTCAGATAATACCTGACAGTTCAGACAGGAACTGACTCCAGTCATGACTCCAGATCTTCACAGACATGGCCTTCCCGCCTTCCGGCCTTCCCGCCTTCCACGCTCAGGCAGAGCAGAGGTTCCCTGCGCTGGGGGGGGGTGGTGTTTCCTCTGCTCTTTTTAGGTCCTCAGTCTCTCTTTTAGCAATCATCATGTCCTTGGTTCCTAACTAGGTTCCCTCTTTGACATTCTTGAGGGAACATCAAAAAACAAGTCTGGTTTTCCTACCACATTTCAGCATGGAGCTGGTACAGGGTAAGTAAGCCTTGGGCTGAGGTTCCTGGAGGTGCTGGCGCAGCCTGTTACGTCCGTGCCCAAAGCGAGCTCTGTCTGCCAGTGCTTCCAGCATGGATTCTTCTGCTCTGCGTTACGTAGGCTGAGCCTTAATCTTCCTCTGCGCTTTGTCAGAGAGCTGTCCTCGCTGTGCTGCGAGCTGCTGGCGTAATTACTCTATCCCTGGCATCGCACGCTCTCGCTTTCGGTGTAACATGGAAATCGGGTGTAACATGAACGGTACCCGGTATCACCGCTCTGGAGCACCAGAGCTAATAATAGACATGAGGAACCTGCTCTCTGAGAGCTAAATAAAGGCAGACAGGACGAGACAGAAAATCAGCTTCTAGATGAGCCAGGAGTAAGGGAGGTCCCGGTGTGTTTTCCTCTTGCTGATTACTCTTACCACTGGGCATCGCTGTATGTAAATAGGATCAGAGTTCCTGTGTTGTGCTGGGAAGAGCCAGTCTTAAGACAGCTGATTTCCTCCAGCAGTCATGCTTCATTAGCACGCGCAGCGCTGAGGCTTGGAGGTGCTGCGTGAGTGGAATGCCCGGCTGCTCATTCTAGGAAATACTCTTACAGAGGGTGCAGTACAGGGGTTTGAGTGGCTTCTGCACAACTTCACGGGGCAATGTATTGCTTGGACAAAGCTATTTATTGCTAATCTTACCTTTAAATAACATATAGACATGTTAAATAGTAAATAACGAGGGTTGGAGGACTTACTTTGCATACATCTCCTAAATCTGTTATATAATCTCAGAGCTTGTAGCAGCATTTGCTGTCAAGAATCTGGAAAACTTGATGGTAAAATGGCTTCTCAAAACCGACAAGTCTCACAAACCTGATCTTATTTTTCTGGAATTCAGATTTTGCTGCTGAAGCTGTGGCATGTGGGCCCGTTTAGGATGGCAGTTGGCTTTCCTGGGCAGCAAACCAAATGTGAACGCGAGCGGTGGTTGCCATGCGCTTCCCAGGCTCCAGAACGAAGTCTGACAAGTCCGGTTTTGTGTGTGGAAGTTTTTCGGCTCTGGATTGGGTTGGACTGATGCTTCTAGGCTAATGCCTCCTCTCCAACCACACTAAAAGCATGAGAACAGGCTTACTGGGCCTAAGCAGAGGAAATATGCTGAGGAAGTGTATGGGCTCATTGCCTGCTCCCTGGACCAGCTCACGCAGAAGTCAGGTGATGGATGGTTTCTGAGACTGAAATCAGCTCATCTGTCTCTGCGTGGTCTGCAGAAGCAGACATGTCTCATGCAGGACATTGTTACCCCTGTGATAATCTGGAGGAGTTAAGGCAGACCAGTGGGAAATACAAAGTCATGCATAAATTAAGAGGTACTAAGCTCCTCTTGAATGAGAGAATGTACATTAAAGTGGCCTTGGCTTGCTATAGATTAATTAACCCTGGGAGATAGCAGGTTTAATAAAGCTACAGTGAGTTAAAGCCACTTTACTTGTGATAGAGATCATTCAGGAGGGAGCTTTTTAACCTTATGCACATCAGCTTCGTACCTCCTATGGGTTTGGCTCCACTTTTGGTGTCCTGTGATGAGGTTTTGGACACTTTGAAAACCGAGGACTTCTCTTACCCTTTGGAATCCTGACTCCAACTCCTAGGAGAAATTGGACAGAATGGTCTTAAGAGACAAGTGTGCAGTGCTCATGTGAATGATGAGTGCTAAGCCAGGGTTGCGTGATAGACCCTGCAGAGGGGCTGAAGTCTAGATTTGAAAAGCATTTAAACAGAGGTTAAAAGATGGCAGATTAAAACTTTGAAACGGGGAGTTTTGAGTGAAACAGGGTTACTAAAATCCCTGTGGCGAGTTGGAGATCTTGCTGCAGGGCTGTGGTACTGCCTAGCAAAGACGACTCACAAGCTTTACAAATCTTGGTTCAAGTTTCTGTTTGTTTATAGAAGAGTATTGACTGCAAGTTACTGTGCTAAAGCAGATGAAAAAAGATGAAAAATCTCTTCTTGTGTTGTTTTTTCTTTTCCAGTAACTGCCCTTCATTTTTGGCTGCTGCCTTAGCTAGAGCAACTTCAGATGAAGTCCTTCAGAGTGACCTTTCGGCACACTACTTACCAAAGCACGTGGACAATGCTGATGGGATCATACGTAAGTACCTCTGTGCCTGATACTGTACAGCTTTACATGGTGTAGAGCTTTCATTTATATACTGGAACGCTTTGCATGTAATTCATAGATTTTTAAAGTCAGCAGTGGCTTTGGTGGCCCTTCCATCTAGTCTGACCACTTGAATGGTACAAGGTTTTCCTCACGTTAGTCCCTTCTATCAGCTAAATGAGGTTGGGCTGGATTTCCTGTAAAGGAATATCCCGTATGGATGGAGAAAGATCTATGGAGAATTCACCACCACTCCGGATAAGTTCTTAGCCAAAGCCTTCTCATCTTGACTAGTTTCAACTTTTGCTACTGAATTTTTTACCTATTTTTAAATGTGTTTCTCTGGTTGTACTTGATCAGTGTTTTGCTCCTTAAAACCCAGTGGAAATCACTCCTTTCTTTTAAGCATGCTTTCATGAGTCTGTACCTGGTGGCCCTGAATTTCCTTGTAAGCACTTTAGACTACGTGGTCCTGCTGCTTGCTGGCAAGTGCCAGTTGTCCTCCTTCAGTCTTAGAGCAAAATCAAATATATGTGGAAAGAGAGAATTTAATCCTGAATTATTACAGTATTTTTTTCTTTGGCTTTTTATTTTTTTCTATAGTTTTAGCAAAGATCTTTCACGCTTAAAAAGAAAATGTCTTTTTCTCCATTTATCTGCCTTGGCTAACAAGATTTTTGCAGCATCCAGCTCAAAGCCACATGCCCTAAATTGTTTCAGGATTCTGCCTGACCTAAATAACCTTGGAAAAACTTTCTGGGATGCTCACTAAAGCGATGAACAACATTTCTCACATGTATTGAGAGAAATTCTGTCAGTTGATCTTGAAAATAGGGTCACCAAACTACTTTATCCATCCCCTCCTTTTTGGTTTCAAATAATAATAATAATAAATTATATGTATATAAAAAATATTCTGGGGGTAAGTAGAATATACAAATCTGGCTCTTCAAAAAGGAAGATTTTGTTGTATTTCTCAGAGGCCTTTGGAAACCTGAGAAAGAGAAAAACATGCGATGGGCTCCCTTTTTGTAGGTATTGCTGCCTCCTCCTGCTGAGCAGGTAAATGGAATAGATTTGTCATTGTTCTGGCTGAGCAGCCTTCATTAATTTCAAATTGAGATCTCTGAGACTTGCATAAATATTTGACAGTCTCCAAGGAAATGTTGACTAAGCCTCCACACAGAATATCTAAAGACTTCAACAAAAAGAAGAATAAACCCCACCGTGAAACCCTCACACCTACAGAAATTGCTGTTTAACTGTATCTAAAGCTGCAACAAACGTAGAGTGAGAGGTGTACAGGCTGTAGAGGGCACTGAAAAGGTGACTCCAGATGCAGTCTGTGGTGAATTGTCATAACGAAGGTACTCCAAAATAAACCACACCTTTACAGATGCAATGTGAAGTGTCAAAATATGAAGATAAAGGGTTGAGAGGAAGAGAGAGAACATCTTCTGGACTGTAGTAAAGCAATGGTTTCACATGAATACTGCAATTTCAAATAATATACTGTAAAAGCTAATTTTTGAAGGGGAGCATTAGCTCAAGTTGATGCGAGGTTTGGGTAAGAAAGCTGTAACAAAACTAGGGGGACTCATGCAGGGCTGAAGGAGATTTCATTGCAAAAGGTCACCAGCGCCATTCTAGCTAAGTTTCTTAGCAGGAGTTCTTTGAGAAACCTGGGCTAGTTACTTAGAAGACAGCTGTGACTGTTGAATGCCCTCTGGTACCATACAGGGAGACTTTCCTGCTCTGAAAGAAGACAAAGGGAACTGTAGCAGGTGATGAAAATGGGATTTCCACATCCTGAAGCTTTGTGCTCAGAGTTTCCCGTTCATTCGAATGGTGTCTGGACTGCTACAGAATGTGGAATCAAGCTGAATTTAGCTGTCTGGTTTTGATATCCAATTTTATGTCATTTTATCTTATAAACCTGGGAAGATTTTTACTCTGTATAATACGAGGAGACATTTACCTGATTTGCCTCAAGTTTGGATTTACTAGAAGAAAAAATTATTATTCCATATTTCCTTAGTGACACATTTCACTCTGAGAATTGCAAAATGACAAATCCTATTGCCTACTCAGGAGTGGTAAAACCAGTTATTGGTGTGCTGGTGGAAGGGAAATTAGAAGTTTCATGATGGAAGAATGCTGATCTTAGAAGAAGAAAAGCTGGTTTGAGTCTGTGAATGACTCAAGAATATGGGTCTGTTTGGGGTGACCGTGTGTCTTTGGATAGCCAGAACAGAATCCCAGTTAGGCCAGGACTGATTGTTCTCTTCCAGCTGTACTGGAGAGGAGCAGGAGAGCTTCCATGAGAACTAGAAGTCGTTACTTCCTTTTTGACAGGTTGGGTTGAGAACATTTAGTTTTCTTTTTTGTGGAGAAAGATACTGATATTGGGGGTTTGGCATTGTTAAGGAACCACTGAAGGAGGCTGGAGAGTGGGACCATGTCACATGGTGGAGGTATCTAAAATATCCAGCAGACTTCACAAATCACAGAGTCCAGAGTCCCCCTGCTTAGTCTCTCCAGGTGCCAGGAGATGGGATTGCTGTAGCTGAGCCACAGAGAAGTCATTGCCTGGTCAGAAACTGGAGGTCCTAAAGAAGACTGGTTATTGGCTCAATGACATGTCCACAAACCTGGCTACTGATCCCTGCTGTCACATTCCCCTTGTTTTCAAGGAAGGTCTTAAAATCTAGATACCAAAAAGCAGACTCTGATCACAGGTATTCTCTCTACCCTGATCTTGGTCGAAAAGAAGTCAGTCATCTTTAGGAGCAATAATGCCTGAGCTGGATTTCCCACTAGCTGTGGTAGAATTAAGCTCCACTTCCAGCACTGGGGATTTTGGAGCAGCAGGAGGGAAATGAAATTCTCCATGACACAACTGCAATGACAGCTGAGTCAGCTCTGGCTCAGCGCTGCACCATTAACAATTGATGAGTAATTTACAGCTGCGAGGGGGTGGTTTGACTGTTGTGGGCCTTTCTCCTGTTTTAACCTCAGGACCAATTACAGATGATGCTGCCACTCCACGTACTCCCTGCTGGGGAAGGGTTTACTCCCTCCCTCCTTCAGAGTGATGCTCTGAAGTGTAACAGCCCTGTGACATTGAAATGTACACCGTGTCCCTTCAGATGTGCCCACTGGAAAAAAATGGAAGAGCAAGTGTGTGGGGTTCACCTCTGGAAAGTGTAATTTGGACACGTCAGGCTGGGCCTGTTCCCTCCTTAGATGTGTTACCCAGCAGAGAGATTGCCGGTGGCACCAGTGAGAGAGGTTTAAGGGGTGTGGGGGAACCGGTGCCCATCGCTGCGGCAGTGGCGGGATGATTCCCACCACTTGTTTTTAAAGCGGTGGGATTGAGGAGCCAAGGCTCCTCCTTTTGATGATGCTCTTAGCCTATTCCCAGTTTAGAGGTGGCTCTTGCAGACCAGGCTGTATCTTGCAGACCAGGCTGTATCTTGCTCCCTAGGATCTTTGCCCCGATGACTGTGTAATACCGCAATCAGTAACGGCTGCTTGTAGGATCTTCACAACATTCTTGTGAACTGAGAAGATGCTGGGACCCTCCCTCTGCTCCCTGCATTTGGGCCATTCCTCCTCCTCCAGGAATCATTCATGCTCATGGATTGCTGCTGTGTAGCTGTGAAGATCTCTTGCCTTGCAGAATGATGGTGTGTGAGGAGATCTCGATGTGTTCAGCTCTGATTCCTGTTTTCCTCTCCTGAATTTCAGAACAACTCTCAAGCCACCTGAGTGTTCACGTTTCAAAATCACCATTTCTCAGGTGTGACAGTTCAGCCTTCTCTTAAATTTCAGCCTTTGATGGTTTCCCCATTGCTCATGCAGATTTCTTTGACATGCCATCCAGCCAGGAATCTGGAAATAATGTTAGGAAACTAAAACAGGTACCGGAACGTGTGCACAGTGCCGGTGGGTGTGCACACTGCCAGAACACCTTCAAGGAACACTCTTCATTTCTGTAGGTTCTTTGCTGCTGTATTGCCTCAGCTCTGCAGTGAGGTGGTGTCTGGAGCAGGTCGTTTGCTCTAAGCCCAGCACATCACCATACTGGATTGTGGGGTTTGTATGGGATGCTGCTGCCCTGTGCAGCGCAACACAGGGGATCGAACGCTGAGGGAAGCATATTTGCTTTTCCTTTTTCTTTATGCTGCAAACGAGTTCCCTGAAGGCACTGGGGAATGTTTAAGTTAAAAAGACAAACAAACAATGAGCTGCTTACTGATGAGCGTTGATTATGGTGAGTTTGGCTTCCTCTTTTTATGCATCAGAGCCCAGAATTTCCCTGCTGACATCCATTTCAGCTGCTTGGCTAAAATGGGTTTGTTTCATCTTCGTAATCTATGCAAGGAAAAAAATAGTTCTCACTTGCTCTTAGCCTTTCATTTGTGGTTTTTGCCTTCCCCAGAGATTGAGACAGTGAAGCTGGCCCGCTTGGTTTACAGCAAACTGCATGAGATCTGCAGCAACTGGGTGAAAGACTTTCCACTCCAGCCGAAGCCCCACCGCTACTACGAGACATCCATCCATGCCATCAAGAATATGCGCAGGAAGATGGAAGACAAGCACGTCTGCATCCCCGACTTCAACATGCTCTTCAACCTTGAGGTAAAAAGAGATCATGCAGAAGGGAAATGTGTATGTTGAACACACCACCCTGCTGTGGTGTGGTGTGAAACGTCAAGGTAGAAGCCTGGATTTGGCTGAAACTGCCCAGGTAGAATAGGATTGCCCTCCTCTTCCTCTTCCTTGTATTTATTCATTCTGGAAAATGAGGAGAAAGATTGCCAGGGCAAGCTACAGAGAATAATATACTGGAAAATGAAGTGGTTCAGCTTGTAGTTCATCACTGATGCTGGTTGCTGCAGGGGTGGGTCTGTACAGCTTTTCAGTGCTTCCTCTTGGGAGGAAGAAGCCAAAAGCAAGAGTAAGGAAAGAGTTAAAGAAAACCAAACCCAAACAAAACCCCAAACCACAAAACTTAGAGGAGAAAGGGGCACGGTTCACACAAGGATCCAGCAACATGAGTGGTTTGGTGAACCGTGGCCAGGCTTCCCTCTGTTAATTTCCCAGTGTGGCCATGGGGCAAACACTCATGTTGCTCCTCCTTGAGAGATAAAACTGGACACTGAGGAACAGCAAATAGAAGAAAGTGGTGAGAGTTTTATCTTTAGGATCAGATTGCTGCATAATTGCTTTTATATTGCACCCTGTCTCTTTAATAACCATCTTCTGCCCCATCCACATCCTTGCCTTGAACTGGTATTAATGCAAACAGAGGCAGATCTTTCCTTTGCCTGTCAATTCTCAGCTTTCTGATTCCAATTTGTGTTGGAACCCATTACTTAAAAATTAGGTGTGAATACTCTGTTCAGTTTGCTGGCTGTCAGGGCTGAGGTGTGTTCTGTGTATGAACAGGCGCTGGCGCTGATGTCTCTCGGTGCCGCATTGTGTCTTGGAACAGGTAAGGGGGAGCTGAGAAAACTGACTTAGAAATGAGTGATTTTCCTGGATGTGGTTTGTGAATGTCATCACAATTATCTGATGAGACAGAACATACTTATTTAAAAAAACCAAAAAAACGCCAAGCATCTAAAGTGATATGGATTAGATAAAAAAACCCCAATGAAAGCAGCGTCGGGCTGGTTTCACATTGTAACTGTGCTGGCATTTTCTCCCTGGTGGATTCCTGTCTTGATGTAGCCTTCATGCAAACTGTATTGGATGTTCTTCTCTCTCTGTGGTCTTTGCAGTCACAAAAGCTCCTGCACGTTGTGATGAGGATGGCACTTCCCATTTGAGCTGAGTGACTGAATTGTAACAAATGGGACATAAAGAGCACTGAGAGTGCTTCACAGGTGATTCTTGCAGGACATCCCTTGCAGTTTGCAGGCAGAATTCAGCAGCAATAAGGTGGAAATTTCCCCCACTGGTGCAGGTGAAGATGGTCTGAGTAGTTTGTTTCTCCAGGCCAGACTCTGCCTCTAAGTGCAGCATAATGAGGACACCACAGTTCTCAAGTTCAAAAGCTTTGAGACAATCCCATTAGCTCTTTGCATTGCTTTCTCTTGAGTTGTTTTCTCAATGTGTTTCCACTGACAGGACCAAGAGGAGCAAGCTTATTTTGCAGTGTTTGATGGTCACGGGGGAGTGGATGCTGCCATCTATGCCTCCATCCATCTCCACGTGAACATGGTCCATCAGGAGATGTTTCAGCACGACCCAGCAGAGGCGCTGTGCCGAGCTTTCCGGGTGACCGACGAGCGCTTTGTCCAGAAGGCAGCCAGAGAGGTAATTGTGTTACCTGGGCTTGACTCTGGATTAATTCATCTGCCAATTCCCTCTGTGCTGGGGTGCTCCAAGCGCTGTGCCAAGCACAGGCCGTAGCTCAGCACAGAGCTCTGCTGGCACAGTCCATAGAGACCGTGCCTGCTGCTGGGCTGCTCCACACTCTGTACAGATGTCAGCCTCCACGGCACACAGCATCCAGTTCATCTAGGAGGATGCTGCTGCTATTCTTATGATCGTGTGCTAACTAGGTTTAGTCCTTGGGGTGGGATTTTTTTCCCTTCATCTTTACAACAGAGGTTCTTCCTCGCTCCAGAAAGCTAGAATAGATGGATAACTGACTTGTCTCCCTCCTGAACTTAACCAAGGGCTGAATTTAGTGCAGGGAGCTCCGGGTGCTTAGAGTAAACCTCCTGCCAGGTTCCCTAGCATGCACACACTTCTATCGATGGACACAGGAGTCTGCTGAAATGTTAGCACAACAGATCGCAGGCAGAGCCGAGGGGACCTGGGCATGAGGGAAGTCACAGGGCCAAGTTGATCACTCCTGTTCAGCCAGGCTGGGGCTGCGCAGCTATAAAGGAGAGCACTGCCTGTGAATAGACTGTATCCGGAGTATCAACGTGTTCTGTCCTCTTGTTAAGCAGGGAAACACTTCACAGTGGTTTCTTGTTTGCTTATTTAAAACTGGGGATGTGGGTTTTTTTCACCCTATCCAGAGTCTGCGTTGTGGAACCACGGGCGTGGTGACTTTCATCCGAGGAAATATGCTGCATGTGGCTTGGCTTGGGGACTCCCAGGTGATGCTCGTGAGGAGAGGCCAAGCTGTGGAACTGATGAAACCCCACAAACCAGATCGAGAGGTGAGAAGGGCCTGTTCTCAGTACACCCAGGCAGTGTTTGCCGCTGAAGCTGACAGGTATCAGGGATGCTGGGACACTGAGCATGTCCTTCCCCGTGTCCCTGGGAGCAGCAGTGCATGTTGCAGTTACCCCGCTCTGGAAGTCAGGATGGATTTGTGTGCAAATCCTTTGTTCTCCTCTGGTGGTGAAAACAAACAAGCATCTGTTAGAGCGTTCAGAGCACGATGGCAGCACTGAGCGCTCTGCCCAAACGACTCCTGTGTTGTCTTGCTGTTTAGGATGAGAAGAAGCGCATCGAGGCACTGGGTGGCTGTGTGGTTTGGTTTGGAGCTTGGAGGGTGAACGGGAGCCTGTCAGTCTCCAGGGCTATTGGTAAGAATGGGCTGCAATTCCTTTCTCAGGCTTTATCTTTTTTAATGAGCACTTTAATTTTCCAGTTATCAAAGTCTGGAATACAGCTGAAGATAAGAATTGCGAGCGATGGCCTCTGTTGGGTTGGGGTTTTTTTCCTCTTTTTTGAGGGAATAATTTCCAAACAATTTCTTTAACTTGGGGTGAGAGTCACTGGCTCCCCGCTGCAGGGGGCTTCCAGGTGCTGTGACTGCAAGCCCACAGTGTGGTGTGTCTGTGTGTTGTTTTTCCACAGGGGATGCTGAGCACAAGCCATATATCTGTGGGGATGCAGACTCTGCCTCCACTGTACTAGATGGCTCTGAAGACTACCTCATTTTAGCCTGTGATGGCTTCTATGACACAGTCAATCCCGATGAGGCAGTCAAAGTGGTGGCTGACCATCTAAAGGAGAATAACGGCGACAGCAGCATGGTAGCACATAAATTAGTGGCGTCCGCTCGGGATGCCGGTTCCAGCGACAACATTACTGTCATCGTGGTGTTTCTCAGGGACATGAACGCAGCCGTCAGTGTCAGTGAGGAGTCGGACTGGACAGAGAACTCTTTCCAAGGTGGGCAGGAAGACAGCGGGGAAGATAAGGAAAACCACGGAGACTGCAAACGACCGTGGCCCCAGCACCAGTGCTCAGCACCTGCAGAACTAGGGCACGATGGACGAGTGGATTCCTTCACCGACAGAACTAGCTTAAGCATAGGGTCCAGCATTAACCTGTTTGATGATCAAGGCTATTTAGACCTGACAAAAACAGAAACTAGTACACCTCAGAGTGCCAAAGGTCTGCCACCGAGTCAAGCCTTTAGTCCTGGCGTACCAAAGAGCGCGACTTCGATCGGCGGCTTAACAGTGAAGAGCGAATCGCTAGAGTGCGCCGCAGCGTGGCTCTGCGGCCAGAGCGATCCCAGGGAGTATAACGTTCCCCATAGTTTGGGTGCCGCAGGGCAGAGCGGCTACAGGGTGAAGGGTTTATCCCCCATCGTCTTAGGGCTGGAAGATGAACTGTTCAGATCCTTGGGAAGACGAGCTGCATTCTTCCACCTCCGGCTCTGTAATGGGAAGAGGCGACGAGGAGCCAGGCTCAAACCAAAGTTTCACACGCCGCTCTTGGCTCATGAGCCCCCCCATATAGAAGGATCCAGTCTGTCCTTACCCGTGCGGGGCTGCGGTAGCAGGAGGTTGTCGGTAAGACACTCCCCGTGGTGGAGGCTGGCGAGTTGTAGCGCTTACAGCAAGAGCATGGTTTGGATGCGAAGACAAAGTAATTGTATACCAGATTCATCCCTTCATCAATGCTTTAAAATGTAACCATCTCCCTCGCGTTCCCCCCCCCCGTTAGACTCCCAGAATAGACATTCCCAAAATAAACCCGGCGGTGTCAGAAAGCGGGGCGGGGGAAAGGAAAAAAGATGAAAGAAAAAGCAAAAGGTGGGCATTTCAGAACTGTTCCCCAGTCCTCCACGAAGCTCAACCCCTGTGTAAATAGATCTTAGGAATTAACAAATGTAGTTGTTTCAATCTCAACACAGTTTGCTGGTGGTGCCACCCTGAGCAACACCGCAGCCACCCGACCACTTGCACACCGAGCACCTAGTCCCATTCACCAGTGAAAGCCAAACAGACGCGGTTAGGGAACAGCCTGTGCCACAGACAGCCGGACCTGCCCGAGACACGTCTGTGGAGCAATACGGAGTGAAAGGTTCCAGTTCAGAACTGCCAAACTCCTTTAGAGCGGGGGGGGAAGTTTCCACAGGAGTCGAGGGGGGGTGTGTGTGTGGGGGGGTGTTGTTGGTTTTGGGGGTGTTTTTTGTGTTCTGCTTTGTGTTTATTTCAGGCAAGCATTAAGGTGAATTAGAAAACTACATCCACTTTTGCAGGTAAAAGACTAAAAGCCATACAGGGTTTTACCAGGTAATTTAGGAATGGGCAAACTAAGCTCCTGCTCCTCTGTTCTCAGCCTCCAACTGAGGTACAGACTCATCACTTACCTATTTTTTTTCATGTATCATAAAACGTGAAGAAAACAGTTTTTTGTAGTTTTTAAACAATGATTTCCTATGGCTAGAGGTGCAGTGTAGGGAATTCCGTATCTTTCTGGTGCTTTTAGTGGCATTTTTCTCATTTGTCAGCTTAGGAAACTGTTCTAAATTAGTTTTAATCAAACATGATTGTGCTTGATGCTTTGAGCCAACCTCTTTCCACCGTAACTTCATCTCAGGTCTTAAAAGAAACCAGTCTGTGGAGATGTTCAGAACAAATAACCACTGTCACTCACCCAGCCGACCCGGAGAACCACTTGTGAGGGATAACGAGCAACTTGATGAGCTTTTTGGTTCCAGTAATGATTTCTAGATGGCAAAGGTGTAATTTAACGGGACGCTGCATCTGCGAGGAGCAGCAGTGCTGTGGCATGGTGTGTTTGGCATGCGTGGGAGTGGAGGCCGGGCTGCTGGAGCAATCCAGGGCGGACGGAAGTGCCCTGGATGTGGAGGAGCGAGGGCTGTGCTTGGGGCTGAGTGGAGAGGTGAAACTGGCTGAGGAAGCAGAGCTCTGCTTTGGTTAAACCTGGGCTGGGAAAGGAAGGCAGGGGAAGCATCAGCTGCCCTTGCTTTGAGAGCAGAGCCTTGTGTATCAAGCCAGGACACAAACAGTACCCACCGGCTCTTCCCGAGGTGACGTTAAACCCATAGGGGAGCGGTTAATTGGGACGTAAGTAAGCAGAGGATTCCCGTCAGCTCCACTAACTGCACATCCAGTCTCTGAGAGTAAGACATTGGAAGAATATGAATACAGTGAGTCTTCACAGGCGTTTATCATACAACTCATACCATCTTAGCAGTAACAGTTTACTAACAGTATTAGTGTTTAGCTAGAATTTGCAAAGTATTTTAATATTAAGTAGCCAGGAGATTAGTCAACATGAGGAGATGGCAAGGTTTGAATTCTGCCAGTTTCAGCTGCTTCTCTTTGATGCACTATTTGAAAAGCAATCTGATGAACAGCAAAAGGCTTTGCAGTAACCAGGGGTTGGAGTGTGGCTTGCGATTCCTTTGATCTTTTCCAGACTTTTTTTATTTTAACCTTATGGGATCACTGGCTCTTACCTGTCATCTGGTTACGCCTTCGCTGTTGTCACCGTTCTCTTTAGCTGCAGCATATGTTCCGAGTCAGATTTACTGAGGAAATTTGAGAAACAACAAAACAGTAAAATATGCAACTCCAGGGCATCCCTGCGGTGCCTTTGGCTTAAATTATTCACAGTAATAATGATGCAGTGAAAGTCCATCTTCCAGCCGACTGTCGCGCTTCGGAGAGAAAGGAGGTGCAAGTGCAATTCCTTGTGTGAGTACACGAGAACAAAACCCCGTTTCGGATGATTCAAACTTCTTCCCAGTCTGCAGGAGCAGTTGGAGAGCACTGGACTGCATGCGTGCTGTTTTGGGAAGGATCTAGCTTTTTCTGCCAGTCGTACCATTTAATCTTGCCAGGAGAAAAAGAAATACCAACCTACCATCGTAGTTCCAGTGTGGTCAGGTAAAACCATTGTATAGATAGCAAGTGTTCATTTCACTAACCGCCTATTTATAGAGTAGATAGGAACCATTTGTAAGGTAAGTCCTTTAGAGTTCTATAATATTCCGAGTAGTGGTTATTGGTCTGATATATGCTGCTCTTGATCCTACACACTAGACAAAAGCGCAGTGCTTTGTGAAATGCAGTGTTTTCTCTTCATGCCACTGGTGATAGGAAGTAGTTCTCTTCAGTTCCAGATCCTGTGCCCTTACTTGCTGCTTGCTAACGTAAGCAATAATCCCTCTGTAACGGTATCTAAGTGTTCTGTATCTCGTACTTTTGAGTGTCTTATCTGGTGACAATGTAAAAAAATATTAGGCTAATATAAAAATATCTCATTGTATTTATTAACTGTTGATACTGAGATTCAGTCTGTGACCTGTGTTTTGTATTTTTACCGTGTATCTTAGTGGTGGTGAAATTTGTATGACGAATCTTTCCAATAAAGAGCTGAAGTATCCCTTTTCCGCGTTAACACAACCCGCATCAGTTTCAGTTCCCGTGTTAGCCCTGTGTGCACAACTAGGAGGTAGGTAGTGAAACCATTCTTATTTCAGTATTTTGTTTTTAAGGTCACAGGCTCCGGGCGCTGCGCCTGAAGCCGCTCAAACCTTTGCTCGTAAGCTCTTCACTGTGAGTACCAGCAGGAGGGATCCCCTCGATCCCCGCTCTGGTAGTTTCCTGGATACACTTTTTAAACGTGCAACTCTTGAGGAATGGCTGCGTTGCAGAGAGCAGTATAGCACCAGACCAGGGAGCTGTCAACCCATTTCGATTTGCACTAAAGGTGGGTGGAAACGCATGTATATAACTTTTCTGTACCTAGAAGTGCCATCAATTGTCCTCGCGGGTTTGAAACCATTCAGTATTTATTTCGATTGCGTCGTTACATGAAGGACAATGTCAAAGCAGACTGTAACTTACGCCACGTTTATAGTGGTTCATCCTCATAGAAACTCCACTCTGTTTTCAGAACACTGTGTGTCAGCAGGAACCGCCTTGTCCTATGGGCAGATGAGGCATAACGAGTTCTGTGTGTAGTTCAGGTCCACTAAATCCTCCTGACCCTGGCAATGTTCTGCGGGAAAAAAATATAAAATAAATGAGAAAGATTGGTCTAAATTAGGGGCTGGTTGAGCACAATTTATTCACTTGGCACTAGTCACACAACAAAGCCATCCAAGGGGATACTGCAGCTTTGTTCATGCCTGTAATTTAGGGCAATCTTTCTTTAATCCATGTCCTCTTTGCAACAAGAACAAAACTTTCTACCCCTGTATCGTGTGCAATAAGTAACAAGGAAGCATTAACACAACCTCTGACTTCAATGTTCACATCCTCTCCAGGCGCTCATGCTCTACTTGCCAGCATTAAGGCTGAACGACGACTCCGTGCCCCCAGTTAGGGTCTAGCACAACCGTTGTATGTTGCAATTGCACTTCGTTAGGGTTTTTTTTTCCTCTTTGCTTCACTCTAGAAGACACCTTGGAACAAGAACAGGGGAAGCTGGCTGAGATCACCCCCAGTACTTCTGCAGCCAGGCGCGGGGGCGGTTGCTACGCGGGGTGCTCCTGTTGCCCCGTTATTATCTTGTTCCTTGATCTAACATGTTCCTTATGCCATGAATAAACTCAAGTTAACCATTTACCAGTCTTGGGACTCTCATCTGCAGTCTTGTTCTACAGTTCACGTACAAGTTCAGCTATAACCATGTATTAGTCATCCATCTTTTATTTATGAAAGCTGTTTATACAGAAAAACTGTTTAAGTTTTACCAATATCTTAATAAAACAGTAATTTAAACCACACTTCAGCTAGTCTGTTTATTTGGGAGCAGACACCAACAGCCCTCACCCCCTGGTTAAGTGTTTTTATCACAGTGAAAGCAGATTTTTCTTGAGTGTGATGGGGAGCAGAAGCGGATGGGGTTCAGCACTGCCCAAGTACTTACCCAGGGCCCTCCCATTTTACAGCCAGAGAGGGAAGGGGCAGTTCCAGCACAGTGAGAGTTAGAGAAATACATCACCCAAGCCTCTGCCCCCAACCCCACTTTAAAAACCAGTCATAGGAAGGGACCAGCTCCAGTCTCATCCCTGCAAGGGCTGGACACCGGAACAGGTCACATGGCCCATCAAACTCATTTCCTTCAGCTTGGGCCTCGCAGGGAGAGTACAGTATCTGTGCCTGGTGAAGAGGCAGAGCACTGTGATTACTGCTAATTGAGCTGTGTCTAATCATCTCCATGCAGCCCTGTACAACAGTAAACCCTCACCCTGCAGGCCGCCCTGAGTGCTCAGCACCTGGCAGGAGCTGTGCAGGGGGTAGTGCTGCCCCTCTTTCCTCAGCTGAGGAGCATAAAACCACCTTCAGGTAAGAATCGAAGCTCTTCCTGCCCCCCCTTCCTCTGCGAGCACACACAGCCCCGGCGCTGGGCCTGGCACCTGCCACCACAGCACTACAAACACTCTGCAAAGCCCCGTCAGCTTCAAGCAGGAGAAGGGATGGGGCACAGCAGGACAGTTCTCCAAGCTGTCGGGCTGCTCAAGACTGCAGCACAGCATCCTACCTACACCGAGTCTCTCCTCCTTCACTTACATACACAGAGACATCTAAAACTTGACATCAGATCTCAACATCAATTTTATTAACAAAGAAAGTGCAAACAGTTTTAAACTAAGAGTTGTACAGCACTTACCCCATGGAACATTCATACAAAAATGAAGGTCAGTACAGCCAGCCGAGACAGGACAACTACCGTTACAGTTACTCATGCTTTGTCACTAACCAGGTATTCAGTTTTCATCATAGCTTCACAAGCACTTTAGCAGCTCAAAATACAACATACAGTGGCAAAGAGTTAGGCCGTTGGTCCACACCCCAAACAGAGGGGAACAACTTCTGCACCAGCTACATCACCCCAACTCTCAGGCCACGGCAGCGGTGGGATTCAGCAGGCTCACACAGTTCAGAGCATTCAACGCTGCATCAGCGCAGCCGCGTTACTCCAATGCCGCGACAGGACACAGCTGAGTCAGGGCTCCAGCACCTTTGGGACAGTTTTTCAAGTGCCCAAAGCTGGCAGAGCCAGCAGGAATGCAACTCTCAGCGTAAGGCCTTCAAAGGTCATTTTGCCCCAGCTACAAGTTTAAGATGACTGTAGAAGAACCAAACAAGGGATATGTGACAGACCGGAGTGTGCACGCAGCCACGAACAACTTGGAGTAAGCGCCGGTGAATAAATGCATCTCCCTCTTCCCAGGGAGGCAAGGCAGCAGGTCTTCAGGCCCCGAGCTGTTCTCTACCTGCTCCAGAGAAAGCCTGCACTGAAAACCCTCACGCCACGACAGCTTTAAGGCTTCAAGCAAACACAGCCCTGAGAGGGAGAATTTCAGACTGGTTTCCTCCTGCTGATGACACAGGCATCCAAAACCCTCAGCCAGCCTGGCCCCAGCAGGGCGCAAGGGCAGCCATGGGGTCCTGCGGAGGTGCAAGAGCAGGAGACCCGGGGTGGTGTCATCTGCTGTTGTTTCTCTGTGTGCAAACCCCGCTGGTGTACTCACAGTAAGATGGACGTTGCCTCCACGGCTGCAGCTGGAGGAGGGGTACAGGAAAGGCACATCCCCAGTTACAGCCCTCCCGCGCTTGCTAGCGGTCACACTTACCTGGTGCTGTCTTCTCCAGTGACAAAGCTGAGGTCATCAGAACCGACTTGATCGCCCTCTGGGAACATCGAGCACTGCTCCGAGACTGAAAACGAAACAGAGACCCAGCAACCTTTACCGGATCAGCAATCCCACCCCAGCGAGTTATTGCTCCATCACCTGCAAGGCCCCACGCTGCACTTCATCCCTAATGTACTGACACGCAAGGGGCTTCCCAGAGTTAAGACTGTCACAGGGCTTCAAATTTAAGATGCCTTTAAGGCAAGCACAGACATGAGCAAAGTTTTGTTTCTTCTGCTGAGCCAAGAGGTTTTAGGGCCTGCTGCAGGCACACAGCTGAGCAGCAAGCTCCAGTGATGGAGCAGTTGTGTCACGCAGTTAACACAGTGTGGGACACTTATTCAGGCCAAAAGTCAACTTTGTCTGGCAGCAGCTGTCACCTTACAGCTTCTGATGTGATCAGGAGGTTAAAGCTTTTCAAAGAAATAAAAGGTGAGTTTCTGAAACTACCCTGAAATGCTCAAAGCATGTTCCTGCCAATCAGGGTGCTAATCTGTGTCTAAGGCAGCAGTTACATCACCAAGATCAGCTGACTCCGTGCCAACCCTGGCACACAGGGACTTCCAATGAAGAACCAGAGCTATGGGTTTTCTAACACTTCCTGGGAGATTCACCTGAACTGACTTCTCAAGGCTAGAAAGAGTTCCCCCCGCTCTCAATTTGATCTGGTTTTCATTAGGATCCCAAGAGAGGAGTTCCAAATCGTACTGGTGCTTGCCTGAGCTTGAATTGCATCTACAGCACCCTCAGGGATCTATGCTTTTGCAGTGCTCTGCGTGACAGGAGCTCCCAGCAGGCTCATGGGAGCATCTGGGGGTGGGGAGGGGGCTCACAGTCAATTCTACCTTCGCTTGAGGACTGGACAGAGAAGGCATGGGTAAAGCCCTCCGAGGCTAAGGTGGCATCCTCCTGCTCTTCATTTTCTGTGTCACATTCAATGTCACTGTCACTGCTCATTCCTGGTAGGAGATGAAGGACATGCTTCTGACATACCCCAGCTGCAAAAAACGAACCCAAAAACCAAAAACCACAAGGCAAAAGTGACAGCAGTAAGATCTATGGGCTGAAGCATTCAGTCTGTTCACACTGAAGAGTTACCGGTATCGAGTACCAAGAGCCAGCAGGAGGAGGAGCACTACAGGTATTTACCAAAGCACCGAGGAATGTGACAGAACTGCAGGTACCAGTGTAGGAACGGCTGCGGTTTGCTGCGCAGCTTCGCTCCAGAGGAGCACATCCCACGGCACCAGCTGAGCCCAGCTCAGGTGTCCACAGCTCCTTGCACCCCCTGCCAGCAGCTCAGCCTCCCTCTAACAATTAGGACAGCAAATAAAGGTTGCTTTTTTACCAGTTAAGAGGTAGTACGACCCATTGAGCGGCTGTACCTCCCAGAGCCTGCACGCAGCACCACTCCAGCCAAGCCTCACACATACAAAACACGCTTTATCCTACCAAAGAGGACCAGAGCTGGTGATAATCAAGGTGGCTTCTTTTGTTTTGCTAGACCTTGAGCGTGCATCTACAGCAGTCAAAACTCTCCCTTCTGTGCGGTTTTGTAGGTGGCAAAGGGGGTTTGCTCTGTTCTTTTACTTCGTAAGAGCTGATACTCATTGCTAAGAAAAAGCAAGTAGTTAAATGAGGTGCCAACTCTATTGTAGTTTTTCTTCTGAAAGGGGAAAAAAAAAAGTAGTATTTGTTTCCTGGGGTTTTTAACAATGAAGTATTTCAGTGTTTAAAGCATTTTCCTATTAGGCTCTCTGCTATAATAGGAGAGCTGCGGGAGCGCATCACGATCACGCTGCAGTGACTAAGAGCAGAAATTCACTTTTGTCACTGAGAGACCTTCTGTAAATGCCAACTCCTACACAATATTGCACACTGCAGGGAGAGATGGATGCTGGCACCTTAATATAGGCTTTGCGCTACAATTCAGTCATTGAAATTCAAATTAGTGCAGGGGTGGAAGGCAGGAGAGTTTTAGCAAGATAAGAAAAACTCTTCTACGTGGACTTTCCAAAAAAAAAAAAAAAAGCCCAATAATATTTTTTTCCAGCCCAGAAAGGATGCAGGAAGGGAGGGGAAAAGTTTCCTCTGAGTCTCTAAGGAAACTGGCTTACGTACCGCAACGCCCGGCAAATGAAGCATTGGGGAGATGCTAGTGAGGATGCAGAGGTAGTTACCAGTGTGGTTTGTCCTTGAAGGTAGAAGACTTTAAAGCCAAGGTCACTGGCTACTATTTTCATTAGTTATTATCAAGACCGTGCTGCACAACACCACAGCAAAGACCTTGAGACATCAAAAGGCACAAAGAGCAAGCAGAAGGCTGGAGAACCAGCTGGCCCCACGCAGCTATCTGCTGGGCCCACCCAGTTATCTGCTGGGCTTTCACATTCCTGCTGCTCTAGCACTGCTCCTCCTCCACAGAGAGCAGCGACACCGCAACGTTCTCTCCTCGGTCAGATCTATGCTACAGCTACCAAGCGCGACAGCAGAGTTCAACAGCCATGAAGCAGGGTTTGGGTTTTATTGTTTGGTTTTTGGGTTTCCCCTCCTCCCCCCTTTTCTTTGCCCTTCAAGCTATTTCCACAAAGGGATTCACCAAGGACTGAAGCGTCGTCATGCTGCAGTTGCCCCTTACAACACCCGATTTACCTTCCTCTGGCCCCGCAGAAGCGCCTTCAGAAAGCATACCCTGCAGGTCAGCGGTTTCAGAGCTGTTTTCCAGCCCACCAGACTGCACTCCATCCGTCCGACATCCTTTAGAGTTTGATCTTAGGGAAGAATTTAAGAGAAATACACAAACCCACGTTAGAAATTCAGCTTCAAGCATGTTGCACAAACAAATTTTAGCGTCCCATCTAGCTTTGCTCATTGCTTAAGTCTCTTGTATATCCACTTAAACTTCCAACTCTGATTTATACTACTTAAATTCTTAGAAAAATAAACCTGGAAAATTTTATGTTGAATGTTTTCCAAAAATGGTAACTCCTGCTAATTAGGAAAACTACCCAGCATAGCCACACACAACTGAGCAATCCACTGCATGTCACTTCATTAGCCAACAACAGGGAGTTCCTCAGAAATGGCTGAAAAGTGAAGTTATGGTGAAAAATACCATCTTAAATGAGAAAATTAGAAGTGGTAACTATCAGTTAGAGGATTTTTACAAGGAAAACAGCCTGGGCCTGCCTTTCAATGCAATGTGTCAGGTTATTTCCACAGCTGATCAAAAGAACAGAAGAGAGAGTGAGACAAGTTGTAACCTAGTAGTTATAAAACCAAACCTGATATCCAGGGGGAACTGCAGTAACCAAGTAAATTTCAAAGTAATTTCTCTTCCATGCTACAAGCACCTGGTTTTAGCAGATCAGTATTTTTTCCTTTCTAGATCAAGGGCAAGCAAGGGAGGAGATAACAAGAGGAATAAAGAATAAAACCCTTACCCTAGAGCACCAATTTTTCTGGTCTTCTCTACAGCAGCTAAGCCATTTAAGCCAGAAGTTCCCACATCAGAATCTGAACCTTCACAAGGCCGCTCCTCTGGCTTCTGCAGCGCCTCGGAGGCGCCGCTGTTAGCCAGGGGCCGGGGAGAGTGATACCGACTGCTCAGCTTTGAGCTCCCTACGCCACCTGAGTGAAGGAGAGAAACTCAAGATTATTTCAGAAGACTGAGCACACCATTGCTTTGTATCACCAGTTTGGTTCCAAGCACGTGTATGCACAAGCACTCTTTCCCTGCCCTCACTCCTAAAACCTTACAGTTCCAATGCAGGGACAAGCACACCCCCTTGGATATCCACTCTCTGAACACACAGGGCTTTGTTTCAGCTGCCTTTTCTGATGGCGAGACTCAGGTAAGCAGAAATTTTAGCTACACAAGATGGGGAAGGGTTAACCTATCTCCTACTCATCTTGTAGTAACACAGACACTCTTTCCACTGTTGTTTTTCCCAGTTACAGAAGTCCTTTGGCTGCAGGACAGCAGCCTTTCTAGACTTGGACAAGGGTGAAACTGGGCACAAAGGTTTCAGTCACACTGCACAGTGACTTTCAGTGATTTTGTTTCTCACCCAGGCCTTCTCTACCTATTTTGCATTATAAGAAAACAATTCCAATCCTCCATTCCTTCTCTGGACACTCGAGACAGGCAAAATATGAATTCTAGCGTTAGAACGGGTCTGTCATTCCATTACCACTTAGGAAGGGCATCATAAAGCTCAGAGGCAGCAACATGATACAATTCTTTCATCACATGCCTCCAGAGTTTTCCTGAATTCTCTTTAAGTCAAGTCACAATTGAAGCCTGGGTCAGTACCTTTTGGGCTATGAGATTCCCTAGAAAGTTTGCTCCTGGAACATCTTTGGAGAGAGCGGAAGTAACATGTAACACACATATTCCTGTTCTGATCAGCCAGCTGCGTGGCACGGTTTCACAGCAGCTCAGCTATCAAAGGTACAGTGACATTAACCAGCTTTGAGAAGGGATCCAGTCGAGTTTCAGGGAAACCTAAGTTGCCAAGTGTAAGACTTTTGCACAACAGACACTAAGATATGTCCCATCACACGAGCAAAGAGGGCCTGGCTTACCTTCTGAAGTCTGAGTGTCCCCCTTTAATCGAAGGCTGCTATCCCCGCAGTCTGCGGCTCTTCGCAAGGACAGGCTGCCCGCTGCTCCGGGGCGAATCGGCTTGGGGGAATTGCTTTTCTTACTTCCAGCTGCAAAAGTATTTAAAGATGTGACAAGTTTTCAGTCAAACTGCTGCAGTTCCTCTCTCCATGCTTGTTTTAAGTTAAGTTAAGCTCCTTATTAGGCTCATTGCACACTAACTCCCAATCCTGTACCAAACATTCCACACCTCTCCTCTCAGCTAAGCTTCCCTCTAGCCCACACCTCTAACTCTGGATGTGGCCAAGGCTTGTTCACAAGACATTTCACTTGCCTTGCACTAAGACAGCCTTCAGAATGCCATCAATCCAGATTCCTTCAGCCATCATGAAAGTGTAACTGATAGGGACAGCCAAACCCATCCCATCAGCTCTTAAATTCAAAGTCGAAAGCGAGACTGAAAGGCCTGTTAAGGGACTCTCACTGCTTGCCACTTCCCAAATTAACCATTCAGCTAGGATAAGCTCTGTGCTGGGTTAAGCTTCAGAACACTCTCACTGCCTTAGGTGTGCTACTGGTTGCAGAGTGAAAGCTTTGGTGTGCTTACTGAGAAGGGTCGAATCCAGTTTCAGTAACACTTCCCTACCCAAAGGCAGCGCAGGCTTTACACTTCTGGACCGTCACAGCTGAACTCGAGTATGAGTAACTACAAAAGCTGTGTTTGCAGGGGCCTGGATATATAAATCACCTAAACAACCAACAGCTGCCAGAGTGACATTTAAACCCCCCCTCTTCTATGCACTTACAATTCCTTATGTAACAACTGGTGACCGAAGACTTTGTCAGCAGTTCCATGCCTATCTCCTGCAGCTTGCTGCAGCTCTCCGTTCCACAAGCAGCTAGAGCCCCTTGCTCGATGGAGAAGAAGCTGGGCTGCCCCTCGCACGAGCCAGCGTTGCTGCTCCGCACTTCTGACAGCTGGTTTTTTACATCAGACATTTTGCTTCGAACTTCAGCCATCTGAGTTTTAAGCCTTTTCAGCATCTTCAAGTCGGGCGGCACGCGCCACATGGCCTGGTGCCTCCGCTGTTCTCGGTCTTTTAGAGAATAGGACGATGCTTTACCAAAGGAAAAGTGAAACAACACAGCAGGTAAGGAGAACTGTTCTCAAGTAAGGACAAACATTTGTTTTTAACAGCTGTAAGAGTCCTACCTTTTGCCCTGCTATAAAAACAAGGGACAGACACATATATTTATCTGTACCTGTATGGAACCATTTAGGTTGCAGCACTGCGCAGCTACCGGGATAGCAGGTTTTCATCCTCTGCCTGCCACAAAAGGTGGCCCCAAAACCTGCTCACCAGAAGCAGCAAGGCTCCACTACTGCCTGAATCCTGATGACAACTAAGCCACCACAGTCTGTATTGCCTGACAAGCTTGAGTTCACAAGCCTGGCTTGCTTATAAAGCATCAAACTTCATAAAAACACTTGAACTTGGCAAGTGTTTGTGTAAGAGCCTCCTACCCCCACCATTTCATGTTAGCACAGAGAGCTCAAAGAAACCTGAAACTAGGGAAGGAATTCCCTTAAGTACCTAACACTGGAAGATCAGGCCTGAGAGCTAATACCCAAGTAAGCCCACATGCTGCTCAGCCAGAATTAGATGAACTTTGATGCCTATTTGAAGCGTTATAAATTCTCTACATGTTTCACTGGAAATTCAGCTGTTCAAAACCGTAAAGCCAAGTGGCTCTTGGAAACCTTCACCTTAGGAGGTGAAACCTGGCAAACTCCAAATATAACAGCAGCTTTCCCTTAGTTGATCAACTTGAATAAGGAACAGTCAAACCTTAAAGGAACCTCAGCAAAACAGGTAATTTCAGCTGCAGCCAGTAGCTAAAGATGACCAGGAAGCCATTCAACACAACAGGAGAGCCTCATCTTGCTCAAGTAGTACAGCACAAAGTGCAACACACTCTCTTAATGTCCTTTTGTCTGGGCCTTTTTCCAGACAAAACAGAGCTGAGACTCACCAGTTCATGTGCTGCCTCCCCTTTTTTGTACTTAGGGAAGTGAATTCTGTTTTTGGAAATATGGATGACTTTCAGCTGAAAATACCATCGCTATTTTTTCCTCCTGACATTTTGATCCATTTTTACTCTTCAAGTGCTTACATGTGCTTTTCCAGCCTTACTACTACACACATTTTTCTAGTTCTAAGTACCTTTTTCAGAGAGAATTCCAGGATTTCGTATCACTATACACTGTGCTCACAGTACTCTGAGGTGCTAAGTGTACAAACTGTGTGAAGCAAGAGGTGCAATGCTTTCTCAGCAGAGAGCTGTTTCAGTGCTGAAGACCAAACAGCATAACCCCTTCTAGAAAAGGGCCTTATCATTCAGCTCCCACAGTTGTAGTTAAAGAAACTGCACAAACTTTGTCTCTGAAACATTGTTACATAAAACAGCCAGCCAGTTCAGGCACATCCCCCAAGAAAAGATGAGACACCCTCCTTCACAGACACTTCCGGTTTCAGTTGAGTCACCCAGCATTCTCAAGCTGAGGTCAACCACCAGACAAAGACTGTGTCCGAGCAGGCAGAGAAAGGCAGCATACTGATGAGCCCAGACAAGAGATGCATGTTTAGCTATCCATGAAAAGGGCTGCCAACCACCCTCTTTCCCTCTTCCCCTCCACAGATCTGCTTCTAACACCAGGACTGCATTCTCTGAGACGTTTCCAGGTTGGAAATAAGTCATTTGATATGTGATATAGTTACCTCTGTTATGCAGAAGAGAGGTGGGCGGACGTGGCTGAAGGCCCCAAAGGTTTTCCATACCATTTCTGTCTTTCAGATCCAACAAGTGGATTAAAATTAAGGGATCTATATCTAGTAAACTGCTACCAGATGTGGAGCCGAGGGCACTTCCTCCCCGCCTTGAAGGTCTTCCACTTGCACTGGTGTAGCCATGGCTAGTACCTAAGGAAGGATTACAGGGAAAGAGTGTGCATACACATGACACAGGAGATGCATGATTCCTTGCAAAAATAAAAGACAGTTCTACAAGCAGAGGTGGAATGAAAACATTCCAAGGAACCAAACCAGACATCAATGTTATTTCATGGATTCTGAAAGCAATCAGATATGCTTCTAACTGAAAGTTTAACCTAAAAACACACTGGAGGGCAGTGGGGGAGAAAAGGTTTTAACTTCGTATCTTTTAAATAAATGGGAAGCAAATCAATACAGAGAGTATTTATTCCAAACAAACGCACAGAAATTTTCTAGGTTCCAACCACTAAGGCACTCAAAAGATGAAGAGTTTTCAGAGAAAATAGTTTCATCTGTGAGATTAAAAGCATACAGTTTAGTAGAACTTCCCTCCAACACAGGCAGGTGATGCTACTAAGGTTCAGCCTGGAAAACAGCACAAGCAGGTAAACGCAAGAAGCTTGAGCAAAGAGACTGAGTCAGCTGTTACAAATGCTGTTCAAAATTCCTTTCTAAAGGCTCCTGCTGTTTCTACAGCCACTGTGCTCCTACTCTTCAGGCTCTGCTTTCAGAAGGAAACAGACATGTCCCCCAACTTCCTAAGCTCATAAGGAATTTTCAAGAAGTTTTGAAACTGCAGGTAAAAGCAGGACAAATAAGGAATTCCGTCTTTCAAGCACTAGCAGACTTCCACAGCAGCATAAATACCATTTCTGTTATCCTTCCCACAAATAAACATACTTGTCTTCAATATACCTGTATTTCTCTCATAACCTTACTACCTTATGGCTAGTTTGGGCCATAAACATCCCTAGGCAGCAAGAGATCTCATTATTGCATTTAAAATATATTCCTGCTTGACTTGTCCAGATTCTTTACTTCATTCTCTCAACATACTTGGGGTTTTGCAGTGCACTAAAACCTCAGGGAATGTGTCACTCAGAGGCCACACAGAGACTACGAAACATCTCTTGTTAGTCTACTTGCCTACTTCCAATGGGAATGGAAGGGGTTTCAAAGCAGCAGAAAAGCCTCCCTCCAAACTTAGGTATCAAACAAGCACATTCAGAAGATTCCCCACTTTTTTTCTTGAACCCATGAAATGTTTCTGCTCCACTGCAATGAGCAGTACAAACCACATGACGCAGCATTTCCAAAAATAGAAATGCCTGCAGTACATGCAGCTTGTGCTGCTTCCAAGAAGAACAGGAAGGAATCCAGCAGCGTTTCACATATATGCGAATTCTAAAGGCTGTTTTTTCATACCTGATGTTCCAGAAGTAGCAGCAGCTGCTGCATCCTCCATGAGATCTCCTTCTTCCAACTCCATATTACTGCTATATTCCACATCATTTTCTCCAGACCTTAGGAGATGATTGGGATGCAAAAAAGAGAACACAATTACTAGCTTCTGTCAGCTACTGTTAAATGTTACAGCACATACCTTGAAATCAACATGAAATACTGTAAATTGTATTTCCTGCATTCCTAACTACACAAACTGAACAAATCAAAGTGTGTTAATTGACTGACTTGCTACCCAAGAGTCCAAAAGTGCTATCCATAGCTAGACTGTACAGTCTGATCCTGCAAGCTTCTATATTTGTGTGTGTTACCACACACTCTTATGTTTTAATGAATATTCTAGGATATGACACAGTCTCAGCAAAGAGCCTTCAATTCTCTAGTTTAAGTAACTGTCCTTATTATCACTCTCCTACTACTACACCACTTCCTAATACCGACCCTCCCTCGTGTTACAGAGGGGAAACAGATTTCTTAATAGTGTTTTGGGAAAGAACCTTCACAGACTATCACTTGTCAAAGACAGAACACAACGCTACAGCAAATTAAGAGATCAAAAAGGTAAGAGCCAGCTGACTGAAAACTCCATGTTTGTGTTAACTGGATCAGTTCATGTTGTTTCCAGTACAGAAACACCCCTCACATTGCACTGGCACCCCACCCACCCCAGTTGCAATGGAGCAAATGAATCGGTTTCCACTGCATTTGGGATTGAGATCCAGTGAGGATCTGAAAGGCATTTTAAGTTACTTACATCGTTTCTTCATCAATATCATTTTCTTCAGTGTTACTAGTTGCTGTTGAACTAGCTGAAGAGCTGCTACCATCAAGGTGGTTCACCTCATCTTCTCCAGCAAGATCTATATCCAGGTCACCGTCAGAGAGGTCATGCTACAGGAAAAACAGAACCAGTCTTTATAAAAAGCAACATTTTGTTGCACATTGATGCATTCACCAAAGGCTATGAACAGAAACTCCCTGGTGTCACACTACCATACTGGAGTTGGGAGAGTCTCAAAACACAATAAAAACTTGTAACAAACAGAGAAGTTGGATTTTTCAGCTTCAACTTGGAAACTTTGTCATGGGACCTACTAGCTCCATTCTGGAACATCTCTTTAGAGTCATCTCTTGTACATTATCTCCTATTACAATTCAGAAGTTCACCTACATTTCTACTGCTAATCCCATCATAAAAATCTACACGAACAAAGAGGCAGGAAAAAGACAATTCCTACATTAAAGTCTTCGTGCTGGATTTTCTCTTCCTCCTCTTCCTTGCTATCTCTTGCTAATCCTGGAGCAGCAATGTTCTCAAGTAGTGCTTCAGTGCTTTGGCCAGATTTCTTTGATCTTGTCTCTGGAACATCATCATTCTGGGGACTAAGATGACTATCTGGAGGTGAAATGCCTCGTGATTTCTGAGTGCGGGAAAGTTCAATCGCAAGCCTCTTCAGTGTTAGAGGGATACAGGAGAGTATACACACAAGACAAAAATGGGGCATCAGCATCATCAAACCACACGTGTTTGTTGACTTGCATATGTACTATTTTAATAACACAAACATCAAGGAACCAGTAACAACCCAAGTAAGCACAATCGTCAAATGTGCCTGTTTTAGGTTAAAAAGTTCAATTACTATTTGGCAAAAGGTGATTTGACATGAACATCCCACTTACTTCTTTAAGGTTATTTATTTGTTGGATGTAAGTTGTCTGAGCAGCTTCCAACTGAGCAATGTACCAGTGCTGATCTCGACACTTCTGGAAGAACGTTGGTGAGCGCACTTGGAACCTTTAAAGCAACAGTGGAAACATTCTGGGTTGTTTGGTTTTGGTTTTGTGGTTCCTCCCCACCCTCAAATCCAAAAGCCCTGTATCAGAACACGAGACCACCTAAAATCTAGCAGTGAGATAAACTTAACAGACAACATGCACTTCTATAGCCCCTATGTTGAATGCACTGAAAGGCAACAGGAAGTATTTTGTAGGACAGTCAGTTACCTTCACAAACCAACACTAACAAAATAAACACACTACAAATGATTTAACAAGAAGAAGAGCAGGACTATACATAGAAGACAAAGTAGATGGATAAAGCTTCTGTATTGTGTCCTATCATTAAGACTTCCATTGACAGTATTAGTTCTCTTACATTACAGACTTCTTTCATTCCCAATGCTCTCCTATGCTCACTATAACTGTTTTTAAAGAGGGGGAGAAAACACCCTTTTCTTTTAATTCAGTGAGCTACAGATCTCCATGACAGGCTAATTTGTGTCAAGAATAGCTACTTCCCAAAGAAACAGCTGTACTTTAAGTTTCTACAACTCCCTTCAGCACATTTTCTTCCTTAAAGCTTATGACAGTGAAATCCATTATGACAAAACATGTCACAATTATTTTAAATTCAACTACTTAATTATTTCCTATTTCAGCAGTAGGTGTGCTACTGTGTGAAATGGTAGCAGAAAGGAGCCCCAGTCAGTCGTGTTCCTTACCTCAGGATGACAGTGTCATTTTGCCTGTTCAAGTAGCCTTCGTTGGCTAGCAAGTCCAAGCGAAAGAACCTGTTGTAACCCCAGCACTCGCCAACTTCGAAATCGGAGGCAAACTCTCGAATGATGTTTTTGGTGGGATCATTGGAGGACTGGTGAACCATCTCCACGCGGTACTCGTACCTACACGGGGGAAGATATTTGGTATTCATACCAGAACGTGTCAGAATTGCTGGATGTGTTGTGTTTAACAGAGCCACTCTGTGCGGGAGGCTCACGTGCTGGGCTGAAGAGCTGATTCAGTCTTCCAAGTTTTACTGAACAATTATATTAACAGTGTACGGGGGAAGAAAGCAGTAACAGGGAGTAGGGTAGTAAACTAACTTTAGGACTGAATACTAGGAGACAGGTAACTCTTATTATAAGGGGGTTTTGTGGGGGATGTTTTTTATTATTATTATTGTTATTATTTGGGGTTTTTTAACAGCTTGGTTTTTATCTCAAGAAAGCCACCGAGTAACAACTTTAAAATACTATCTTTGGGCACAATTCAGAGCTCAACAGACAAGAGAGGCCTCACTTTTCTCTTCAAGATGGGTTTGCACCAGGCCCTAAGCAACACAACAGAACTTGAGCTCATTCCTTGCAAACCTCTCCAGATGCTCTGCCAAAAAAAAGAATAAAATAACCCCTGCTCTTACTGCTGCTCTTACAACAGGTTTGCTTACTTGGATGTCTCTGGCAATCCAGCCGACAGCTCCAAGAAAACAGACAGGTAGTAGCCCCGTACTACCCCATTTCCATCCTTGGGACAAACAAAATAGAGGGAAGTTAATTAAAAGATGACAGCAAAAATCAGTCTACTTTGTACTCTACAGATTTGATGTTTAGTCTTCTGTGACCTAGAACTCTCACTGTAACTTGAATCCACTTGGAGTTTGCATCTAGAGGGGCAGTCTAGCATTGATATCTCAAAAATAAATCTCAAAACAGAGCTTTAATTACTCTATTAACATTTTTAGAGGTTCAATTAAGTGGAAGACTGAATGGACGAACATTTGTCAATGTACCAGAAAAAACATTTAACATACCAAAAATGCAGTACAAAAGCTCATAAAATCTACTTAGTGGTTTATTCCAGTCCAATTCTTCTCAAATTCTCAACACAAAAACAGCTCTGGTTAAGCATTAGTTCTGAATGTATTTATTTTTTCACAAACAGTTGCATTTCAAAGCCACTTAACTTTTGAAAGGAGAGTAATTTCTTTAGAAAAAACACATGCAACATGAAAAAGTTAGGCCAGTTAACTGAGAAACAATATTAGAGTCACCAGAAATCAAGAAATAAAACATGGCAAAACCTCCATCACACTCACCGTAATCAAGGATGAAGAATGGCTCAACTTGGATCCTCTAGGTTGAAGAAACATTTCAACTTACCATTTTAAATAGAAATTTTAATCCCTCCTGACAGCACATCTCATGTAGTCAATCCTGAATTTACAATACCCTCAAAACTTACACAGGACTCCACCTCTGCACTGCAAGAATACAGTTCTGTGCATACGTGGGCTTAGCAGATTCACCCAGTTCTCTTAAGATGCCACCTAAGTCATTAACTAAGGGAACCTGTACTCCACCACTAAACAACTTTCCCTCCAAACACAGCTGTTGTAGCAGCCAGAGCTTTCTGGAAGCACCAACCAGAACAGTGGGCTGTAAAAAGATGACACTTTGTGGGTTAACATTCCAACACAGGCAAAAGATACTGCTTCAGAAATCCAAATATTCAGCCCACTGAAAGGACAGTTAGGCAATGAACACATTCTAATGTCAGCATTTGAGAACTGGATGCACAGTGAAGGATTCCCCTTCAACTTCTCCTCCCAACTTCCCAAGTAGGTACCATCATAAGCAGGTAAGTTATTCTGTACCTCAGTTCTGCAGTAACACCTGCAAAAACCACCCCTGCAAAAATGGGAAAAATATCTATTGAACTCCCTACGGCATAGCTGTAAGACCCATTTTTAATTGTCTTTAAATTATCCAAATTAACAATAGTGAAGATGCTCGTGCTGCTCATCTGGAGACAGAGGGAATTCTCTGATGGCTGATGATCAACTCTGCAACCTTGTCACATTCCTTTCACACAGCTTTTTATAGACAACAGAAGAAGAGATTAACTGATACTTCCTTACAAGCATACAAGCGCTGGGTAAGTATTTGGGATGGGATAGCAATTTGAGTTGAAAATGTAACTCACTGGATAAACTTTTAATCTCCAGCAAAGTCCTGACACTTGAAGAGGTGGACTGTAAACAGGATCTGCTCGCTGACGCAACGTGCTATTGAGAAAGGAGAAAAAACATTTGCTATTGGGGCAAAGCAAAACCCTTCGTAAGCAGTAAGCTGCATATACATTTGCACCCTTACATTCTAGAAACATCCTTCTGGCTGCATGAGCACATAGCAGCACAAGGCCTGTGCAAAGTGTTAAGCATCCATATAAACATATGTGTTCCTTGGAAAATTATTTTTCTTTTTTAGAAAGATTAGGTGAGTAGTTTGCCTTTGTAACAGAAAATCTTTTTAGCCAACAGTTTAGCTAGGGGGAATTCTTGTTCACCCAGTAAACAAGTGATTCTTGATTAAATTCTTATAACCTAGTTCACACCTAACAGTTTTCAACAGAAACTATTCTGTGAAAGGCTACTACTCATGGACAGAAGAAACAAAAAGCAGCTTCCAGATATCACAGTAATTTCAGATACATTCTTACCTGAAGTTTTCCACAACAAATGTAGTTGAGTCATAGGCTGGAACCAATTCACTGGGAGAGAGCAGAAAAAAAAACGTAAAGTTAAATAACATGACATTAAAAACCCCAACTTTTGGAATCCTCAGAAGCATTTAGGATTATTTATGTCACCAGAGCCACTGAAATTCATCAGGACTGCACTGAGTCATTTCAGTACTTCTGAAAATTCTATTTATAAGCCTTCTCCCCAGTACTTCTCCATTTGATATTGCACAATAAAATAAATATTTTATTTTGTGAAGAGAAAAGCTACCCAAAGTATTTAAGAGGATTTTCCCTTTTACCTGTGATGGTTAATAATCTCTGAATATGGTGAATTTTTGATGTAAGACTCCTTGGTAAATCTAGAAAGGATTAAACTATTGCATGGCTGAAAGTACAAAGCTTAAACGGTTTGTGTTTCAGAGCAGGAGATACCTTACTGCCATTGGAAAAATATTCAGATTTAGACCATCTCACAGAGGCATTTTATATTCTTTTCAGAAAAGATGTCAGGAAAATAAGTTTTGGGATTGCATTTAAAAGCAAGCCAAACTGATTTTTGCTAGAGAACACAAAATTATTGGAGGAATTATTTTCAGACTTCAACTTTTTTGGAGACGCTTTTCAGCCACCTAGCCTAAACTCCTCACAGCCTTCCTCAGAACCCACCACTAGCAGCACTCTTTATGAGGAACTGTGCTACGAAGTGATTTTGGCTGTATATTCTGAATTAAGGTGACCTGCAGAGGGATCTCATGAGAGCCTTGCAATTATATACTGAATGACCCAATAATAAGAGAAAAAGGACAAATCAGTAAACTAACTGCAAAAGAGAGAGAAAAAATTGTCAGCTGGAACCCATTGTCCCAGCTCCCCAGCAGGGACTACAGACATAAAAAAAGCTCTGCTGGAACAGAAAAGCCTACTTGTGACACAGGTTACTAAGAGGAGTAAGTTAAGCAGTTTAATTTTCAGTGTATAAGCCTGGACCCAAATTCAGTCAGAGGTATCAAGTTTAACACAGAAAAGGTCAGAACCATGCTAGCCCACAGATTGCTGTGGCTTGTATGGCTGAAGAGTACAACTCCACTTCACTATAGGTGGGTACCAGGCAAGCTCCCCAGAAAACAAACTATCCACCAGCCACCCAGGATCCACTCTTCCAAACCCACCCATTAAAATACAGCAGTACTCTCCTGCCCTAGTTTTACAAGAGGCTGATGCATATATGAACACATCTACCTCCCAGACTCACTGGAGGATCCTCCTCCAATACAGTGGTACAGTAAAGCAGGAGAGATACTTTCCTCTAAGTTACTTTAAGTATTTTTAAAGAATCAAAACAGACCTTTATAGGATGGCTTTCGAGTTCAAACTACAACAGAAAGGAAGTGTGGTCTTTACCTTGTGAAGTCTGGGGGGACAGGAGTAGTGACAAATGAAGCCATAGGTTTCCGATGAACCTGCTGGAACATCATGAGGATCTCTGAACTCTTGGATATCAACTCACTCTTACTGCACGATCGTAACTATATAGGGAAAAACAAGAAAGAAAAAAATTCCTGGTGTCATTAGTAGAAACTACAGGGTTTGACCACTTCTGCTTTTAAATAAATTGCTCATCTACTGAGATGTCAGAAAGATCATCCAGAGTGCAACATAAAATGAAGCTTGGAAGTTGTTTGGTTCCTCCTCCCCCATTTGTTTGGCTTTTATTTCCCTTGAAACTATCAGCTCTCAAGATGAAGAATTTGCCTACGATAGCAAATGGTCCCAAGTTCTAAAACATCTGTTAGGAAACTAAAATAAGTTAAAATACACATTCTAATTCTGTCTCACTCCAAAGTCTGTGCAACCCAGTTAGGAAGTCCTGAATATTTAAGACTATCACATGCTATGATGAAAGTTACAGCAACCACTATGTATTTCACTTAGGTTAAACTGATTTATGTCTGATTAGTACCAAGTCAGGTCCATTACCATGTTTAGGCAACAATAAAAAAGTAAATCAATCTGGAAAGGGCATCAGACATTGGGATAATTAGTCCAAATACATCACAAGACAGCGATACAAGCTCCTGTGACATCAGGCAGTACTTTTATGTTATAGTTATTTCTTTCTTGCTGTATTGCCAAGGACTCTACTTTTTTTTTGGTTCATACAAATTGGAACAAAACAAAATCTATATTAACTTAAACAACAGGCCAAAATCCCCACTTCCAGCCACTTCGTTTGACATATCCTACAAAATAAGTATAATAACAAAGGTCTTTTCAAAATCTTGGGGAAAAAAAAAACCAAAACAGAATCTTATCTTACATATTGTTTGAATAGCTAGTTTAATATTTTCTAAACTTCTTTACCTCTTACTTATACTTTTAACATTGGAAAAACGTATCCTAAGACTTTTATTTCAAGCTTTCTCTCAGGATTAAGTGAGACTAATATATAAGTTTTAAAAAGTCCTTTTTCTTGCTCTGAGATCTTCAAATAATTCTATTACATCCACAAAAAGGATATGAAATTCAAAGCCTCCCTTGAGAAAGACATAGGTGATGTCTTTAAGTAAGCAGTAGATCACTAGACAGTTGCCAGAGGCCTGCATCTTCTCTATTTTTTTAGTTTGTAAACTTTTCCTCCTATTTTGGAGGAGAAGAGGTCAAGTTTCACTAGTACTAATTTGTTGTGGGGTTTTTTTTTCCTGCAGAAGCAGCTGATCTCCAGTTGCATTGGCACAGCTATTTAGGACTTAGAAGGTCTTCATTTGGGCTGCAACATAAGGAATTTCTGAATAATCTATATTTGTCTCTCAAAAAAGAAAAACTGCTGATGCACAGTGTGCAGGAGCACTCCTCCTCCAGGTGTAGTCGATTCTTTACGATGTTCCATCACAGGTATGAAATAATTAACTTCAGTACAATTAGAACAAATTAATCATTGATGAGTGATAAAGTGAGCTCCACATTCTGACTGAATCAAAAGCAGCACAGGGAATGAAAGAGGCATACAGGAGGAGAGGCACCACTCACAGCTCAGCCCCCATCACCAACCTAATACATCCAACTGGAAAGTAATTACTGGATGCAGCAATGCTTGAAGGAAGAAACCCCTTCTGTTTCCTCAGAGCAAGCAGAAATCATGCAAGTACAATCAAGCTCTGCAGAACCTGAGTGTTTAATTTACAAAAGCTGAACTCATATAGCTAGAAGCAAGATGAACGAAGCGATACCATGGCATCTTCTTGGAAAGGCAGGCAGACACGAATAAAAGAGCTACAAACCAGTTCAGTTTTGCCTTAAACACAAAGAGAAACTGAACATTTTTAAAATTCTCCATTTATAGCCCCAGCTATTCATATGCAGTTGGCAGCAGCAGAACTAACAGAATCTACCTACACAGTCTAAATGCCAAGTTACCTTAAACAAACACCTAACTGTGCAGTTTTACGTGGCACTGCTATTAATCCCTGTATTAGTTTTTCAAGCAATTCAAGAGAATTTCATTATTTCTAGAAGATACACTTGTTTTTAAGAAGAAATTGTGCAACCTAAGGCAAATCAAATGAAAAAATACCCTCAAGGAATATCCATCAACTAGTAGTTTTAAAATAAATAAAACAGTAAGAAAGGCTGACTGAGGAGGGATCCATGGAACACAACATTCCAGCACTTTTTGTAATTACCTGATGTTCAACTTCTTGAAGGAGGGATTCCAAAAGTTCAGTTTCTTGAGTAAGTGATGTCTTTTGACCTGTTTCAAGAAAAGACGAGTAGTTTAAAGAAAGACAAACATACTCACTGCATTTTAAGAACTGTGCTTTTTCTTTTTTTACGTGGAAGCTGCCCCAGAAGCTACTAAGGTAAAGGATTTCTAAATATACCAAGGTTGATTGAGAAAACACTTTATAAAAGCAAGTGTACGTTTTTAATTGAAGGTGTCACAAAGAACTCACTTGAGATTAAGACAATAATGAAACATTTCATGGCCCAGAAATGGCAGGTTTGTTGTTTTGGGTGCTTTTATGGATTAAAAAAAAGACTTTAAAAAGCGCATTTGACTTCACTGAATTTGCTCTCATCCAGACAGACCCCTCTAATAGTAACTGAGGTTTTTCTCCTGATGTCCACCATTTCTCTTGACTTTGACATTTAAGTGTTTTCTTCTTAAAAGAACAAATAATGTTTACAAATATGTTTGTGCCTTTCATCTAGCACAATGACCATGGTGAGAAAGAATATAAACTTAAGTCACATTTGTCCATTTTCGCTCATGGGAATTTACTTTGTCTCCAAAGTGTTTGGCAGGTGTTACCTGGACAAAACATTTACCTGCAAATTATTTACATGCAAATAATTAAGATGTTCTTCCACAGCTTTAAGACTCCTCTTTAATCAGTGCACACTAGAACATCCTGCAACTGATCACTGCATTTGATATATGCACAAAACACATAAGAACATACAAATCCTGGAGAGCAAACATCTTCAAGTACTGACATGAACTTGAAGATGATCTCAGAAATACAGACAAAAAGCATTTATTATGTTGTTTTGTTTTTAATAGAAACAAACTAGGAGAATAAATAAAGCAGTTTCAACATTAAGGACATTTTCCTTTCAGGTTTTATTCAGGTGGGTGGCAAGGAGGGCGTGTGTGTGTGTGTGAGTGAAGATTTTCAGCATCAGAAATAACTTCTCAGCACAGCTTTTTTATTGCCTTTCATTTCTGAGACAAGACAAAGATACAACATCAAGGATCTATTTGTGTGCTTTGGTTGGGTACCTTGCAAAACTAACAAGATACATACAATGTTTTGAGAGTCTAAAGAAACTGATATCCCCAAAAGATGTGACTTTTAGGATGTGCTCTATCAATGCACTTCAGCAAATGAAAGCACACATGGAAAAAACAAAGTAAAATGAGTTAAGCAAAACATGAAGTTATACCCAACTGAGGAACATTCTGCCTTTTCTGAAAGCCACACTTCATTCTTAGAAGTGCTTCTTCTGTAAGCTTCAGCACCTGTTAAGTGCATCTTCTCACCTTTTTTTATACCAAAGGAGAGCTAAAGTGACCAGTGTCAGTTAGCAAGTGTCAGGAACCAAACGAGCAGCTGATTCCAGATGCCACATTCTTCATTTGCAGACAAGGCTGCCTGCATGTATGGATTGGAACTGTTGCTCCCATTACGTCTCAGAAATACCTATTTTTCTTTAATTACATTAAAAGGAGGATACATTACAAAGATGTCAAATGACAAGGATGGATTTCTTGGCCAATACAAATAATGGTATAAAAATACTTTAGGTTAAAGATAATCAACATCTTCCAACTAGACAGAAACATTCTTCAAGTTATGACACAGGAGTTTCTAACAGAACATAACCAAGTTATGTCTAAGAACTTGGAATTGTATCACAGTAACTGTAGGATTAACTAAAATCTTTGCTATAGTTTCCTGTCAGCAATTAACTTCCCTAAGATCGTAAAACATATCAGGAGTCATATCCCCAGGGAAAGAGTTTCTCAAGAGATTTACACAGTGTTAATATATGCAATATATATACACCTGTAAATACCTACCCATTAATGTTATAAGCTTATTCTTCAGCTGAGTGTCCAAGCGGGCAATCATCATCTCCACTGCGTTCCTGATCTCCCGAACTCGCTCATCCTTCGCGCTACGCACTGCCTCCACATTCCTCTCCTGCAACAGGGTTCAGCACAGAAAGAAAGCCTTCAGACTCTTCCATGTTTCACTCACACGTTGACTCCACTCTCCCAAGCCCCAGAAAAAAAATCTGCCTCTCTAAACATCCCTCCAGACCTACTTTTTAACGGGGGAAGTGTGTGTGTGTGGAAATATCCTGGTCTTACTGAAGCTTGAACGTTTAGAAGAAGAAAACAGGAACGTGTTTTCCGATGAGCTGTGTTACAGGCTATTCCTGTTGCCAGCTCTAACATCCTCTGTCCCTGAATACATAAGCGTGCCCTCTGGTGGGTGACCAAAGGTGAACAGAAAAGCTGAGCAACAATTTCTCTGTCCACAGAGACTTGTCACACAGGTATTCTTTTGTAAACACAACTGCCAGCTTCTCTTCTGTAACCTGAGTAGCACAAACAAGTTACCTTCTTGGTAACAAAGGGAAGTTGTTAAAAACTGCACTCTTCACCCCAGAAGGTCATGCCTGCAATCCCCTCAACATTTTATGAATTCTTACAGGTACCACTTGGCAATATGTCTTGTTAAAGCTGAAGCAGAGCTAATCTACTGTCAGCATGTGGCAAACTACCACCTGAATAACAGCAAAGACAGAAGCCATGCAGAAACTTGCTTTAAAAAACCCCACCCTTATTTTATTTGCACAAAGACTTCACAATAGAAGAAACAGTAAATTCCCACTGAAGCTGCCAAAGCAGAACGTGTTGGTATTTGGATGTCTAACACCTCAACCCCTGTGGGGAAGAAAAAGGAGGTCCATGAACTTCAAAACCCTAAGTGGTGAGCTGCTTCGCTGTCCACCCTGTAGGCTCAGACTTACAGAGCTTATTTTCCTTTCTTTAGGAGAAGAAACTATACAAATAAAGCATTTTTATACTTGTTTAGCATGGCAGACTACACTTTTGTAAGCACTGATAAAAATACATCTCTCAAAGAAACACACAACTCTGGCCTTTAAATAAAGGAAAACAAAGAGGGCTGTTCCCTGTCAGCCAGCTCAGATCTTTTTCTGCCTGGCAACTACAAAACCAGTATTGAGAATATGTTGATCTTTCCACATTGTATTAACAAAAAAAGTATAATTAAAAAGGAAAAATTTCTCTTTATGGGATAATCTGATTACACTTTCACAAAAGCACCAACTGAACAGGTAGTGAAAACATCCTGAGCATATGAAATAGTTTACTATTTCCATTTCCCACTTCACAGTTATCCTGTGACAAGGCCACACTACAGGAAACTTTTATCTTAGATCAATTTCTTACCACTTCTTGCACCAAACTGATCAATTCCATGAGTCTTCTCCTAAGCTTTGCCACTTCTTCGTTTACTTTTGTGACATGTTGCTCATAGATTTCTGCCAGTGGCTTAAAAGTATGTCCTCCATGCTGTTAAAAAAGAAGAGGGGGAGTGGAAATAATACATCATTTCATTTCAACTGTATTCCACTCCTATTAAATAGCTGAAAGAGAATGGAAGAAAGGCTCTAGTGTATCACTCAATTTGGAAAAGTTCCAAAGCAGATTGTATGTAGGAAGTCTGTCTTTCACTTCCCTTCATAAGAAGTCATGAGTTTGGCTTTCATACCATCAAAGCTTCCTGTCAAGAGTTATTTAGAGTCTCAACAGTCCTCCAAAAATAAACTGCTTCATTCACTGTTCAACTAACAAATGAAATAAAGATAGAAGGGTTGGGTTGTTTTTTTTAATTTATCATTAAAACACCCTCCTCAAACAAAGGCAGCACACTGCTAGCCACTTACATCCCAAACAATGGCAGCAGTCTCTTCTTGAAATACTTCACTGAAGAAATAAACAGTGTGGTGAATTGTGCTACTAAAACAGCTTAAAAATATTAAAGATTACAGGCCAGGACATTTAAATAATGTGTTATCTATATTCTCTAAGACAACTTCCTTTGACCATAAATTTGTCAGCACCATCTTGTCAGCTTGTCTGTGACATCATGAAATTGCAAACGTGACAGGTAAGTCTGACTCCCTTTCAGCAACAAATTCCACTTGCTTCTCTAGCTATAAACAGAACTTATCACCTTTCACACCCATGTTCACATTGAATTATAAACACACACACAACTACAGTATTTGCATGGCAATTCAACAGCCGTAACAACAGCTTTGCAGCATTTCTCTGTCTTCAAACTGCTGCCAAACATAATGCTTGTGCTCTTGCTGTAACATACCACGTGCACATAAGGAAGTCTCTTCTTACCATTCCTCCCCAAAGTGCACACTGGTGGCAGATGCACTTCTTACAGGTCCAGCAGAACACACTAAGCTTTTCATGATGATTTTCACACCTTAAAGAAATAATACACGTATCATCAACAGAAAATACAATGAATTTTCTGCAAAGTCAATTTAACATTTTCACTTGCTTTGCTACTCGAGACTGAGAGCATGGAGTATCAGCATAGTTTGCAAGAATACTACTTACATGCAGTGAAAACCTTTTGCAAAATAAATCTTGTTCTTAGTGTTCTCTCAGGAAGCATTTCACAGAGATATAAACACATTAGTAGAACAGGATTTCTACCCGCCAGATAAAGGATATCATCAATGAACCAAGCTCAGAATTCCAGGATTTAATACCTCACATTAAAAAAATCCTAATCACAACCACCTCAAGTAGCCACAGGGCAATGGATCTTAAGGGGTTTTTTTGGAAAAAGTGATTTTTATCATTCCTTAAAATTTCAGGAACAGCACCCATCAGCAAACCAAGCTCAGATCTCCAATACATGCCTCTCCCTTTCCCCCCATTAGGATTCAGGAACTTGGGAAGGAGGCAGGTATAGGACACATCATTTGTCCCTGCCCATTCTTCAGTGCTGTTTCTCACACTTCTGTCCTCCAAATCTCTAGAATATATCTTAAAGCACATAATAGCACTGGTAATGGGATAAAGCCAGGAGAAAAGCCTGCTGATAAAGTGCTGACATGTGCTTCTAGGAAGAAAATACATCACAAACGACAGAAGGCTCCAAAGACAAAGCAGGAGAATGAAAAGCAGTAATGGGATGGATACAGGAACAGCAGTGCTTTCTGTGGGACTTATTTTCTTTGATCTCAAACTGGGTTTAGCAATTACACTTTTGCAAGGGACTAAAAGACACCTTCTCAGAACAGCTTCCCTGCTTTTGCATCCTGATACCAAATACACACCCACAGTCTAATGGGACTGCCAAATAAGCAAGGCATTGGGATATTTTTATTTCCAATGTATGTTCACTAAGAACAGTGAAGAGCCTTAGGCAGCATTACTGCCCCTCACATTTCCCAGATCTCTCGTTTGAACTATATTGAGTCAAACTAGAAATAGTAGTGGTTTTCCAGCAACGACACTGAAGAGCTTTGCTCATTCCACTAATTAGGACAGAAATTAACTCTGACTTTTAGTCAGGTAGCAAGCACGATTCAGCTTTTAAGTACATAAAAATTATCACTCTGTTCCCTGATTTTAATAATGAGCTGAAATGAAAAGCCTATTCATATAAAGCAAACTCCAAAATGCTTTATGAGAAGAATGCTCCATTTACTTGTCTTTCTCATTTTCTTCGTGCTTTGTGAGATTGCACAGTTGAAGTGTGTCAAGCTGCTGTGTGACCTCTTCTGCCCAGCGACAGTTGACAAGCTCTCGTAGCTGCAGCGGGGCTCTGCAAGAAGCATTGCTGGAGTTAGAGACAGAACTCAGCTCCAGGAGCTGAAACATAAGTATTGATGTGAATTCAGTTCATCAATTCTACACTACTGGGAGAAGTCACAGGCAAAAATACTGAAGCCATACTGCTTATTTACAGGGAAGAAAATAAATAATAATGAAAAAATGCTTTAAATCAATTTACTCATTATGGGGCTGGGGGGAGGTAGGAACCACAATGAACCACCTCACAGTGACACAGAGAATAGCTACAAGGGGAACCCAAGTAGTCGTTCTGTATTTCTTGATAGGTTCCTGGATAATGCTGGGCAAATAATTTAATTCAGTTTTTCCCATTATGCAGCTAGCCCCATTGCAGTGCTTTAATTATCCCCTTTGTAAAATGCAGATGTATTTACCTCCTTACAAGCATTTGATAGCTATTGATCAAATACTTTAAAAGCTGAATACTAAGAACATCTGTAGTTGTTTTTAAATACCTCTGGTCAGTCGTTTTTAAATACCTCCCTTCCTTTAGAGTAAACAATATGCTCTCTTCCAATTTCTGGTCTATCAAGAGCTAGAATTGCTAGGTACTGGAGAACTAGAAGTGCTAAAGGGTGCGAGGGCCTGGGGGGACGGTGTGGGGTACTGTGTTAAAAAAACCCAAACACCACCAAAAAAATG
Organism: Porphyrio hochstetteri; assembly: GCA_020800305.1. NCBI lineage: Eukaryota > Metazoa > Chordata > Aves > Gruiformes > Rallidae > Porphyrio > Porphyrio hochstetteri. Next base: position 3,270,238 of record CM036925.1, read on the forward strand.
AACAAAACACATTGTGGCTACCTCTCAAACAAATCTGCAATACGCAAGGTAAGTCACAGAAATTACAGGCATTAAAAGAGTAACTTGTTTCAGTCTGAAAACTAATATTTCTGGTCTCAAGCTCTTGCAAGAAGAATATAAAGAGGGGAAAACCATCTAGTTACTCTCACTACACCAACTAGATGGACTGAAAAGAGCAGCATGATGGGGAAGAACAAAGATCTTGCTTAGCTTGTCATAAAGCCAGAACATATTTTAGAGTATTATACAAGGGTAAATTTTTATAGTAACAGCAGGCAGGTCTCCAAAAATCAAGCTTACAAATTTAGTGCAACCTGCACTGAAAAAAGAAGATCTCTCATAACAGGACAGTACACCCAATTCCTGATAATTTATGTCTGGTATTAAACATTGCCTTACCTACAATGAGGGCACTGAGCTCTTTGTTCAGTCAGCCAACGCTATGAAGGAAAAACATGTTTATAGAGAGGCTTTAAAAGAACTGCAAGAAATTACATTCTGTTGCTAATTAGGAGTTACTTTTTATTACAGTCTTCCTTTATTTTTCCTTTTCTTTACAGATTTGTAATTTAACTGTTCAACCACTTAGCCCCAGAAGCAGCTGCAATTCGTATCTTAGTAACAAATTCTTTAGATGTCAAAGACACTTCAGTTAGAATTATAAAGAGAATTTTGAGGTACTAAATACTCCATTAGAAACCACACACCTGGGACAGACTCCCATAGTCATGAACTAAAGAGTATGTTTCAACAAAAGAAAGCGAAAGGTACAGCAAGCATATATTTCAGAGTCAAAATTACTAGCCTTTGAGGTAACATTTCTTACTCTTGAGCTATTTATGTGCAAGAGCGCTGCAGTTCAGTGATCAAATCCACAAGGATCCCCTGCATGTTTCTCTTCCAGAAAGCTCTAAAGGTAAGGAGCTGAGAAAAGAACTTCATCTGCTGACTACAACTCAGAAGTGTAAAAGCAACAGTCGAAAGGCTTGTATTTATTAACTTACTAGTACATTTAAAGATTCTCAAGGATGATCTCTCACCACCCAGCAACAATATGCCATCTAACATTTTTAACATGCAGTACAAACCCTTCACCTATGGTTCCTGTCAGAGCTTTCAAAGCAAATGACGACTGTTCCCATTTCTGGAAATACTACCCCAAGTATGAAAACCTCAGCTGAACCCTCTACACTAACACTGAACACCACCTGGACTCGGAACTGAAGTGTTGTTACACACTGGTACCCATGACCTTAAAATTAAATGAGCAAGGTACTTGAGATGTTGCTTCAGCCTGCTACACCAGGCTCCCTCAAGAAGGATTTAGCCCATACACGGTGCTAGCTTGGTAAGCCTTTTAATGCATCTCCAAGATGACAAGAGGCCATGGTATGACCTTCCTGTGTTCCATACTGGCAGAGGCCAAGTCAGCATGTGATTCCCATTCCATCTTTCATACCGGCATCACACACTCAAAAGATGCTTACGGAGAGATCATTATATATCCGTTTCTTAAAATCACTTATTCCAGATAGCCCCTAAAATTAGTACTACTGAATGCAATGCACAGCCTGCCTAGTTTTTCCTTAGTGTCATAGAACATTTTGAAAGGAAAACTAAAGGGCACAGAGCAGGAAAAAGGAATCCTTTGAATTCCAGGAAAAGGGGCAAGAAAGAAGAATGTGTTCATAAAATCAGTAATTTTTAAGTTCATACATTTGCAAGAATAAACTATAAAGAGCAAACTCACCCGAATACAACTGAAACAGCACAGCTTGGAGCAGTGAGGACACAGACGTGCATCACGCAGTTTCTCCATACAAATAAAACATCGGAACACTTCAGCAATGCTCTGCAAAGAGTAGAGTATCGCTGCCGTTAAGCCACACACTTCAAAGGTACCCAAGTTGCATTTGTTTTCCAGGTAGAGCGACAGATTCCTTAACCACAGTCCCATTCCAAACAGCTACAGACCAGCGCATCTCAGAGCGAGATGCCAAGTCAAACACGTGGCTCTTTCTCCTACACTACACCAGCTCTCAGCACCCATTTTATACCACTAGTCTTCTTCAAGGAACAGGGTTTTTTGTTTGGATTACCTTTTTCCAAATGGGCCTTTCTGTAGCCAAAATATGATTCCTACTTGTGTTCACACAGGACTGAAGAAACTGTGCTGTATCTGCAGATTCTGAACCACGAGTTTCAATGTACTGGCACTAATCTAATGCACAAGCATGGGAAGTGCATGTGTGTATTCTACAGAATGCGAACGAGAGGGGTTGAACCAGACAGGGCATTTTCTTTGTTTACTTTAGTAAGACTCACATTCTTTTAAGGCCTTCTATACTCTCTCACAACCTGTTTAAAGAATCTCAGTCAATAAAAATGCAATTTAATTAATTTATTTTTTTACTATATCCATTTGAAAAAAGTAGCATTTTTTCCAGAATACAATCACCTCATCTCCCTCCATCCCCCAAATAAAGGTATTCTGATGCAGCAAGCTATGTTTGCTTTCCATAGTTCGATTTTTCATTCTTAAATAAGCTTACAGGAGTTAAACCCCTCCTGCCTTTAACTATGGAACTTTGAAAGATTCTTCAGACAAACTTATTTTTTTACCACTGAGTTAAAATTATAAATCGGCACAAACGTGAGGCATATCTTTAATTTACAGACACCAGAGCATATCACACGTGCTAACGTCTTCTTAAACAGCTGCAAACCATTAAAACGCAAGACATGCATAATCACACTGGGTCTTTCAAACCCTTCTCCCGCCTGGCCGCTATTAACAGGGACCTCGCAGCGTGTGCGAGCTGCCCAGGGCACAGACAGACACCAGATATCCTGTGGTCGGGCTCGGCAAGGCGCTTCTGTCAGCGACAGGTCTCCATCCACCTCCAGAACAGGCACCTCCGAGGCTCCGTCAGTTTATTTTCTAACCCGAATTATGTAAAAGAACTGCGTGTCGCCTGGAAATGCCAACTCTTCACAGCCTGCCTGCTTCTACCCAGCGCAGCGCACGCCCGAGCCAAGCTCCCTGCTATGCGCATCCCTGCCCACCGCAGGGCCGCAATCTGTTTTCCGCCGCTCAGGCCGCCCATAACCCGGCTTGGCCTTGTTCCCCTCCCGTGAGGGACGGGGACCTGCCGATGGTTCCGCGGCCTCCGCCAACCCTCCCCTGACCCGTAAATAGGTCAGGATGGTCAGGCCCATACTCCCACCGGACAGCGGCCCGCCGCTCACCATCCCCCACGGAGGAGAAGGCGCAGCTTCCCCCGCGGCCTTAGGGATGCGGGCCCGGGGAGATAACGCTTCCCCCGCACCGCCCTTCCCGCCTTCCCTGAGGGAGCGCAACCGCCACCCGCAGCCCAACCGCTCACCTCCACGCTTTGCTCGTCCATGGCCGCGGCTCGGACGGCGGGGGAAGCTTCCCCCTGGCCCCTCTTCCCTACTGCACTGCCCTGGGGGATGAAAAGCCGAGGAACGGAGCGGAAGGGGAGGTTCAGGGTCCGCCAGGCAAAGGCTGCGCCCCGACCCCGGCCCTGTTCGCGGGGAGCGGCGCAGCTCCTCCCCCGCGGCCCCGCCCTGCGACCGCTGAGGCAGGCGGGGTCTAACCGCGCGCCGCGCTGCGCACGCGTACCGCGGCCCTCCCGCCCTCCGCACCGCCAGGGGGCTGGACGACACTTCCCGCCCGATCGGCAGCGCCCGCAGCCCCTGAGGGCTCGGGGCTCGGCCTCGCCGCGCCTCAGGGGCTCAGTGTGGATCCGGAGGCATCGCGGGCAGCAGCGATCCCGTCCCGGCAAGCAGGCGGGAAGCGTCGAGCCGGGGTTCAGCTGAGGAGCTGGCTCCCGCCCCCGCCGGGGCAGCACCGCGCCTCGGCACACCGAGGCGGCTGTGGGGCTGCCGGATGGAGAGCTCTGTGTGAGGGGATGGCAACCATGCAGGTGAAAGGGCACTCTCAGCAGCAGACAGCATAAAATCTAGCTATCCCTGCCCTCTGCTCCCATTTCTTCCTCCATATACAGCCAGTTCCTCTTCCCAACAAACTAAATAGATCCACCTGTTTACTGACTCAGGTCAGGAATTAGCCTTTCCCCTCCCAGGGCACTAATTTAGATTTTATCTCCTTTCACAGCTATCATTTTTCAAAAAAACTGTAAGAGCTTAATAGACTTCAGGTATCTTACTCCCTCAAACTGGGCTGAAATAAGCCTAAAAACATTAAAACATCAGGGAAAAAATGCTTTATTACTATTGTGACGGTCAGACACTACAACAGGTTGCTCAGAGAGGCTGTGAATTCTTTATCCTTGGAGATTTTCAAGACACTGCCCTGTGCAAACTGCTGTAGCTGTCCCCACTGAGCAGGGAACTAGACTGGACACCTCAACTACTCCCTGAGTCCGCACTTTTGTGAAAAAAATAAAGACAGTTCACATCAAAGGAAAACAGAAAAGGGTCAAGAACCAGGTGCAGGGATTAGGGCAGGGCTCAGGAGTCCCATAAACAAAAGCATAATAAATCTATGGCTTCGTCTCTTAGCTTTCATCATTTATTCAGGAATGTAAGTACAACTAAGTGGCTTGGGTTATTTGTCTTAAAAACCCCATTCAGGAATGTAAACAGGAACATGGAAGTGTCATGCAGCTAACAATGCTCTTCAAAAATGCATCGGCTCTAATCCTAGAAATAGCCACAATAAATTACCACTCTCCATGTTTTTTAGCTCTTCAGTTTTGAAGACTATAAGGCTTCTGTTTACAAATTCTACTTAACAGCTTTCCAACAGTACATTTACAATCCCCCACACCAAAGAAATACTTGCTTATTAGTAACCCAAGAGCTCTGACCGCAGTGTTCATGTGTGAAATGGGACTGCACTAAGCTTACATTTCCATAAACAATTTAACATTTCCTTGTCAAGTTCTTTCAGATTTCTATTCGCTTTCAGGTTCATCTTCTTCATCTGCAAACTCACCAAAGCTGGTCTGTAAGAGAAAAACAAAATATTTAGCTATATTAGGTATCAAAACACCAGGCCTGGCAGAAAAAGCTAAGAAGTGTGTACTGTTCAATGAGTGATTTTTGCAAGTGCTCTGTAATTCTCAGTCTTACTCAGGTTGCCGTCAACTCATCCATGCTACTTCAACCTACGAACAGAGATTTGTTACTCCAGCCTTAGGGACAAAGAGGCAGAATTCCCAAGTTAAAAACCTCCTTATTTTTAACCTCAGCAGCACACATCCCAGGCAGGGCTTGGGGCTGGTGTGAGGACAGCAGGGTTCAGCACAAGGGCTTTGCTCTTCTGGCTGCAGATTCTGAGAGATAAAAGGCTTTGGTGGTATCACTGCATCAGCAAAACTTCCCTGAACAGACCCAGTTTTGGACATCTGTACAGTGAAACCTAAGTGATAAAATCCATTTTTGAAGAACCTGACATTCAGTTTAGAAAAATAACAAATCATTTTAATATAATGTAGCGAGGTTTGGTATGATGGCCTAAAACAGGGGCATGCAGCTAACCAAGAAGAGCATAGAGAAGTAAAATCAAATTATGATGTTATAACAGCAGCAAATAGTTAACTTTCTAGGTTTGTTTCATCTGAAATGGGTGAATTTCTTCATGGCTTATAAATTTCTTACTAATGGATGCCTTTAAGTCTTAGCCTGTTCTTATTTACAATGAAATGGTGAACTCCCTGTACACATTGCTCAAATCTCCTAATTTAACAGTACTTCTGATACTTGCTACAGACAGAAGTATTTCTTCAGTCAGTGGTTTGAATTGTAATTCTAAAAAAATCAGAAATAGAAGATACTTGTTTCTTCAGAAATTAGGTCAAAAATAGAAAGTATTTTCATTACTTCTTAAGAAACCCCCTACATAGGTCTAAAAGGAAGATTTTTCCAGCAAGAGGAAGGAGAGAAGGAAAATACCCATCCAAAATATTGTTGTATCTGCAGACACAGTGAAAAATGTGAGATCTGATGTCCCATTTCTAAAAAATTCTATTCATTTGAGAGGTATTAAGTCACAAAAACAGCCCTTCTGACTTCAGTTGAGCTACTCTGGTTTAATAGTTTCTGGAATATTGACACACTGTTGCCTAACTACCTCTTCTGATAGCGCTTCCAGTTCTTGAGGAGTCCGGTACATTATCAGCTCTGCTGCATCACATTCCTCTTCTGACAGAGGTTCGCGCTAGAAAAGAGGAAAAAAAGATAAACACAGACAACTCTGATACTTTCAGTTCCTAGGGTGATGATATTTACAGAACTCAATGTTTGTGTGTCCCTTTTCTCATGGAAAATAGTAGCAGCCTCCTACTTCCCTTCAAATGAAAGCAAATATACAAGCTGAATATTTCTTAAAAAAATAAATTCAACCATAATATTCCTTTAACATCAATACTATAAATGATTCAACAGAAAGATGATAAGTTATTCAATAAATAGAAGGATTTCACTTCAACACTTAACATTTCTTTGTAACAGTTCACTCAATCTTTGGTTTAGGAAATACACAGGGTACAAGAAAATCTTTATCTAAAAAGTCTAACTGGAACTCAAGAGACAAGAGCCTTCCACTTTTAACAAAATCCAAGTATGAAATTATTCTTGGCAGCACATCCTCGGAATACAGGGAGAGAAAATATTTCTTCCTTTCTGTGACAAACTACTGCCTTGTAAATCATTATACAGTACTTTTTATCTATAAAGACTTAGAAATAACTTATCTAGAGCTGCCGACAGACTAAACCATCTCAGGGCACTATCGTTACAATGCTGAACTGAGAGCTCAGACCTGAGAATGTGATTTAGTCACACCAGTTCTGTCTTTGCCCCATGATTATCAATTAGCTTTTTTGATCCAAATTGCCTTATTTGTAAAAGGGACAAAATCTATGCCTTTGCAACCTCCTCAAAATTGTAATGAAGCAGTGTCTGAAGACCACTTATAACAACAGGTTGAGTTTAAGACAGATATCAAGAAAAACTTATTTCTTCACACTCACAGCAATCCTACCACATACATAACAATGCATTTGTTTTAACCTACTCATTTTAGACAGGGAACATGCATTTGCCATTTCAAAGCTTTTTTTGCCTTTTAAAATTGGATTAACTTTCTAATTTCCTTAAGGCAGCTACTTTTAACAAAGTCAGTATAGAACTGGGACACAGAGGCATCCCTTACAAAGTTATTCAAACGTGTGTCACAGGATTCACGCTATTCTGGCATATTACTTCAACTCCAAAATGGAACACCACTGCCTTAACTGCTGAGTGATAAACCAGGCTTTACAAAGCCCCATTTCCTGATTCACAGAAAGAGCTCCAATCTTGCAAACATTTCTTCAGGTCAGCAGTCATCTTATTTTCTAAGCATCTTCTAAACGCATAACGGTTTCCAGTGGAACTACTCACATGTACATAAAGTTTACAAATATCCATGTTCATTTACAGGAGCAAGACTCAAGTGATTAAAATGAAAATACTACCTTGAGATGAGCCTGTTGCTGTATTGTACAAATAATCCTCATTGTTTCCCCTAGAGCAATCCGGATGCCCTTCATGCATTCTCTCTGCTCCTGGGAAACTTTTTCCATCCGCATACGTAACTTTTTATAACGAGATTTCAGCATCGAGAGCGCTTCTAGGACAGCAAGTGGGTTTTCCTATGTAGAAATTAAAAGTATAAACTATTGAAGAAGAGAAATCTATTGTCACCACATACCAGTTAAAAGCGTTAAAGCCACTCAAATGTAACATGAAATAACCCTTTACAATGAAATGTGTAGCTGTGGACTTGTTTCATCTATACATATAATTTTTCATAAGCAAGAATGATACATAGTGTTAATAAAAGAATACAACTCTGTGGTTCCACAACAAATGCAGGAGGATGCATTTAGCATGTTGCTGGATTTTAATGGATTTTCTGATTTGGAATAAATTAGGGATGTCTAACTAAAAAGATTACTTTTCCACTATATGTCCTAATACTCATGGAAACAAGGACTTCTTTATAAAATCCTTTATATGCTACTATTTACTGTTTTCCTCTCATCTTTCACCTAAATCTGAATTTAGTCATTGCTTACTAGCAAGATTATCTTTGATCTCCGAGCAAGGGTGCTTTTTAGCTCAGATTGGAACCCATCTCTTAAATTTAGGTGTTAACACCACTGCTCATTTCCCAGGGCAGAACACAGGAGAATTTCCCTATCCCAAGAAATGAAGGAGATGTTGTGCTTTTTGCCCTGCATTCATAGTAGGGCAGTTACCTTGATAAATGAGACAAATAATACTTTGTAACATTAACAAAAACCTAACAACTAGATAAAAGAACAGCCACATATATTGTAGGATTAAAGAAAATTACCCACTTATTACCAACTTCATGCCACATACAATAGAATCTTTTAATTTAATCTGAAAATACTACCTCTGGTGATGCATTATCAGGAAGACTTTTCCTTATTTCAAACTCCAGTCTGTGTTGAATATAATCCAGATCAGATTCTGCCTGCTGGAACTAAAACATTTAAGATCAGCCACGGTATATTAAAAAAAAAAAACCCAACAAACCCCAATCAAAAACTGCAGACAAAATGCAACCATTTGCCTTTCCTGAACTTCAGGCAAACAGAAGCCAGGTGACTCTTTAAAAGGCTTGTGTACAGTAACTAAATTTCTATCCCTCCAATCTATTCCATTAGCTAATGTTTGCCAATTACACCGACACATTTCTAGCCTAAAAAATGTAAAGCAATAAACTTTCAGAGTCAACATATCCATCTTCCTCTCCTGTGTAAGAGTTACATCTGTCTGTACACACACACTGCTATTAATTTTACCCTCTTCCAGCTGTTCTCTTCACATCCTGCCACTAGTCCCTTTTTTATGCAGCTCCCCAAAGCACATGAAGCATTTCCATCTCTTCCTACGTAACATGCCCTTGCAATGCCATACCTCTCAAGAGGAAGTTTTTAAGCACTATACCAAAGAGTCAAGTTACATCAATAGAAAAGAACATCCATCTTTTTAAACTGATCTTCACCAGACACAGGAAATGTTGGATTTTTTTTTTCTCCTGAGATATTAATGTATTTTCCATCAATTTTTAGAGCTTTTTCTGGTCTAGTTACTCTTCTTTTCAAACATTGAAAGTTCTTTTAGCAAAACTGCAATACCCAGTTATTTACACAGCAGAAATGATGAATAATCATTCAGAATCCAAGCATATCAACAGAGATTTTGTTATAAATTGTAATAGGAATGCATTTTCTCAGAGGATTATAATGCCCCTAATACATTTTGCTATTCCCCAATAAACCAGGCTGACAAATTGATAATAAAATCGATGACATCATATTTCTTTCCTTGGGATAAATAAGCCACCAGAGGATTATCTAATTGCCTTGTAAAACAGTCTGCTGATAGCATTATTACTTAATTAATTTTAGTCTGCAATTTTAATATCTATTAAGGACTTCTGCTTTAAAGAAAGGTGGGTTTCCCACTTCCCAAAAAACTCATGAATTTCTAAACATAATTTGAGGAATTTTTTTTGGTCACAGGAGAGACAATGATGAAAGCAAGTTAAACATACTTGTCATTTACAGAACTCGGTTTTCATTATTTATATTGAGTTTAACCCTGAAGTAACCATCACAACTCTTTAAAGGACCAAGATAAGGCTGTATTTGTCCAGGTATCCCCAAGTGCTAACTGGCAGTGCTGTAACTGTAGCTGAAGTGACACACTGCTGTCATCTTTGGATGTAGCCTGTGGCCAGGCCTGAATATTTGTGTTTTAAACGTTGGACATGACATCCACCTTCAGGAACTGCCATTAAGACCTTTGAGGATCTGTAATTTCAGATGACCTAACAGAATCATAGCGATTGATCCAAGAAATTCTACAAGTAAAATCTCCTTTCTGATTTATTGAGAACATATGATCTTTCCTGTATATATATATACACACACCCCCCCCTTCAGTAATTTTCAAATAAGAGCTTAAGAAAAAGAAAATAAATCTAGTCAAGTTCATAAATGAAAGTGAAGGCTTTCATCTGTGTATCCGACTGCTCACCATCTGACCAACAAAATTCCTTCCCCCATCTAACCCAGAAACCAGTCATGACAAAGTGCAAGAATAAAATACTTTTTCTCAGACTGTTTAAAGAGTTTTCCTAACTGCTTGATTGTTTCTGCTCTCCTCCAGGAGCATGTATCTTTAGGTTTTCCTTTCTAGGGGAAGGCACCCCAAAAAGATCAATTTTTGCTCTTCTCCAACTCCTCCATCTGATTATTAGTTATTAGGAAAGCAGACAATGAATATGTGTGGCTTTTGAAATTATCTATGAGGCTCTGTTCCTGAAATATTCAATACTGATAATTTAAGGTTTACAGAACAACAGCAAGCCACAAATACCATACTACTACCACCACTACTATCACTTAAGACATTCAAAATTGATCATGAAGCTGAATGCTTATCCATTGCGTGGCTAGAATTTTAAGATTTGTGCTTAATGAAAATATTGACATAGTTCAGCATCACTGCTTTCTCCTGAAGGTCTACTAAAAGAAACATTTATTATCAGTAATTTCAAAGCACGTTCATAAGCACTGCCACATGTTCCTCCACTATGGTAAATATTTATAAAATAAAGGAAATGTGTATTTCTTGCTGTATTTCAGGAAATTGCACCTACAAAAGTCTCACCTTGATGTTACAGGTTAAGAGCAGTCATTCACATGACGAGTATTGTACAATAATCACACAGAAAATGCAGTTTGTTAACGGTAAATTGGTAGTTTACTCACAGGCTTAGAAGAAAGTGTTAGAAACTGTGAGGCCAAGACTCAAGCCATTGCTGTGCACTCTGCTTTCAGATGCTTTGACAATACTATTGCACTGCTAGCTGTAAAGTACAGTAGTGCAATAAAGTCAGAGCATTCGTTAGCAGCAAGAATTCTGGACAAATAATCAATAGACACAATAGGTATTGGAAAAAATAGGTCAAGTCAGAGAGTGGTTTCTGTGGATCATGGAGAACTGGGTAAGGTTAATGTTCACCAAGTCCTGATAGAGACACGAAACATCTTACAAAGTTCAAGACATTATTACTGTTCATCATCCCTGACATTCCACTGATCAGGAAGGGGGAGGGGGAAAGAAAACATCCAACATAGCACTGAACAGACCTGTCAGAAATTAAATTTCAAACAATTTGGCTCTCTTAACTGGAAACTGCATTTCCAAGTTTATTTACTCATTAGATTTGCCTCATTGCAAGCAAAGATTTTGAACTGCTATCAGACAGATGTTTTAAACTTCAGTACAGGGAACATCTTGTGGACACCAGAGTTTATTTTTCACAATTACAGGTGCTGAATCACTTTAAAAGACAATTAAACACACACTTATTTCCCAAAGCTGTGGATGCACATTACCACTGGGGCTACCACAGGGATGTCAGAGCACTATAAGTGGGGGTGCATAAAACTCCACATGTTTCTTTGTAACAGACCCAGTAACTTCATACAAAAAGTTTGAGAACTCTTAGGGTTTGAAAACACTAAGAGTCTTAACAAGAAGATGCCAAGTAACAGGAATGTAGTGGAGAGATGGGCCACTGCTGGTACATGCTGTAACACACCTGTAGGAAATGAGAATGCTATAGGATGTTCTTTCCTCTTTGTAGGGCACCTATGCCTAAAGAAACACACACATAGTTGAATGTATTTGTCATTAACAGACCAGTCAACATTTCCCCCTGGCAAATATCTAGAAGACAATGAGTGCAAAAAAAATATAATAAAGAAAAAAAATTAGTGGCAATCCCATTTTACAGCTGTTCTGCAAATCACCTTCTGGTCTCAGGCATATAATAGCAACTTTTGACAGATGATAATCGCAGACAGTATTGCTGGCCAATGCCCTTTTAACATTGCACTGCTTTTTGTGCATGATCACTAGTAGTACAACATAAAAAGGGCACTGGACAGACACCACTCAAAGAAAAAAGTTGGTCCACGATACCAAAGGAACTGACTTGCTCTGAATGAAGAACTCAGCTCATCTCCGTTTATCCATTTGTTATCAAATCTCACTAAATAGATGCCCACAACATTTTTTTCCTTGCAGACTGCTGAAGTGTGTGCTGGAAGGCGCTAGCTCAGTGTGTGGAGTCCTGGGTGTTAAAGCCTAATGAAGTGGCTGTTGTACAGAAGGATACTTTTATCACCAGCAACCACCACATGCTGTATTTCCATCAGAGGCCTCACTCTGTGTGTGCTGAAGGTGTTAAAAGATCTCCACTCCCAGCTGACTTCAATGAAGCATGTGCAGCCCATTCTCAAGTGCCAAAGTCCTGAGGTACAGCACCCAGTATCCTTATTTAGATTGTTAATAATCAGCTTTGCAATATTTTGCATAATGAATGTTATCTTACATTGTAGATGTTACGGTTCATTTAGCTCTTCCTGTTACTGTACTTTGAGCAAGAGTCTCAAATGACCATCAATTATCTGGTAGTTTCATACACATTGCTCTTTTTAAGCTCCTACAAATTAGTTTATCCCTGGTTCCATGACACTACAACCAAGCTTCCCATGAAATGCATGTCAAAACCTCTGGGGAAGTAAGAAGTGTGGTTTTATCACACTTCTGTGGAGAAAGCTGACTTCACAGGAAATCCAGGAAGGAGAAACAATGAACAGAAGGAAAAGCAAGAGACACAAAGCTGCAACATATGAGCCAAGAGTCACCAGTGTACTTATTGTGATTAATATAAACAATGATAAAGAAAAATACAGCACCTGAGAATGAGGGTTGGGTATAGGAAATTAAGAGGTGAAATTGTTGTATATTTAAGAAGTCACTCTTTTCTTCAAAAGGAAACAATAACAAACAGGTGAAGATGCAGCTTCCTTGTGCCACGGGCAGTTTTAAGGGAAGGAGGCAGCCAGGCGTACTGCCCTCCATCTTCTGCTAGAAGAAACTCAGAAAAATGTAAGACTAAGAGGGTGAGATGAAAAGCAATCCCATTTTCAAATGGACTACCCAAACTATCTAGGACAATTACAATGGGATGCAAAGCCAAGTTATAATCTCAAAACCTTTGGAAGTTGTTACACATCATCACTGCAGATAATTGACACAAACGAGCTCTCCACCTTGTAATTATTTGTGCAATGATCATTTTGGTCTGTGTATAAAGTAGATCATAAGGCAAATGGCCCATCACTCTCTTCATCCAATACCATATACAAAAAAGGCCCTGCTAACTTCAAGAGGACCAAAATACTTCTCTAACTATTTACATATCTTAAAATGAGAATCATTTGAAAGTAAGGCTTTTGATAAAACACATAAATAAGCCATAAAATTAATATCAGTATCTAACCTTGGTACCTCAAAACAGATTTGTAAATTATTATTTCTAAACTAGGCTTTTAAAAAAAATGCATAAAAAGGAGATCAAGCTTACGCTGAGATCAAGCAAGGCTGAAGTTTTTAATCTGAAATCAGAATAGCTTCAGAGCTGTGACAAGAATCTAGTAAGTCAATGAATTAAAATACTGTGTATTATTACCACTCAAAGTATTCAGTGTGATGATTGCAGTTCAGTAGCTAAAGGAGAGCAAAAAATAATCCCACCTCCTCAAAAGCATGGTTTCTTCAAAAAAAACCAAAACACCATGTTTTTAAATTGCATCAAACTGAGAACCAGGATACTTTGAGTTCTCTGATCTTGCAAGTAATGCAGGCATTTTGGCATTTATTCAAACTGTTACTTTTCATTTCTTAACTAAAATAGTATTATAGCTTAAAATATTCACTCAGAATATTCACTATTGCAGTGACCACTCAGTGAGGTGGCAAAGGCACAGCAACAGAACAAACTCACATTTAGACAACATTCAACCAGCTGTTTCTTCTCCGCCATCAAACATTTACTTGCCCACTGTTGCTAATGCTTTAAGGGACACATTGTGCTGGAGAAAAGTGACTGAAAGAGCAATGAAGCAAGTAAACCAAACTCATTAAAAACACAGAGCATTAAGCAGCACACCGGTTTTGTGTATTAAAATCTAGCACTCATTACATTAAGGGATAACATGGATAAATATTCCCTACCATGTTCTCCCAGTGTTCCTCCTATTCTTTTCTCTTGACAATGTTACTGTGTACAGGTGAGAACTAAGAGACTATTAAACTCATTTTTACTTATCTCTTAATGAAAACTTTAAGCTAAGACTGCCAGAGGGGGAAAAAACCCCCACAGAAACCCACAGATGTATCTATTGTACCATTTGTCTCTGTATTGAATAATGTAATTTTTTTTTCTCTGTGAGGACACTTGCAGTTTATCAATTAAGGTACCCAACACTGCTGCTAGGACAATTAAAATAATAATAAAAAACTTCTGGAAGTTTCCAAGAAAAAAAAAAACCCTCCATAAGTAGCATTACATTTTGGAGAACTGTATCAATCCGTGCACTTTAATTTATGTAAAGATTCAAGAATTTAAATACTATCTGTTAAGCATTTAGATAAATAAAATATTCCCAAAGTATTTTAACTAGAAAGAAAACATGTAAACGAGAATATAATCTACAGAAGAAAAAAATAAGACTTGAAGGATACCACAAGGAACTGGAGCTGTTTAAGGAGACAGTTTTCCAGTGCCTCTCAATGTGGGAAAGCACAGCATGGCCTCTTTTTTTTTTCCCCCTCCTTCTTTTTGTGGCTTTTTTCCTTTCCCCTCGAGAGCGGGGCAGGCAGAAAGGCGGCCGTTACATAAAGTAGCTCGGTCTTGCCTTAGGGACTGTCTCAAAGAGCGCTGAAACGAAGTTAATCGCCGTGAGGAACTACCCGAACTTGAATGGCTGAGGAAAAAGCCAGCCTCTCCTCAGGACTGGCTGTATCCCAGACCCCGCGAAGGAAGAAGGGCTGAACAGCCCGGGCTGCTCCTCCCGCGGCTCCAGAGGGCGGGCGGGCGGCCAGGCAGAGTCCCGCTCTCGCCCCCCACACGCCCCTCACTCTCCTCAGGGCCCGGCCCCGCAGGGCCCGCCCGCGGCCAGGCGATTGGAGGGGGGAAGACCCCCCCACCCCGGGCCCCTATCCCGCTCTATCTGCTGCGGATAGAGCGGAGCCTGAGGCGTGGCGCCGCGCAGCCCGCGGTAAGAAGCCATCCCGCCGCATCGGGCACCCCCCCTACTAGCGCGAATGAAATAGCCCGACCGGTCTCTCCTTCCCGGTCACCCCCGCAGGAAAAATGGTTCAACCCAGGTGAGAGCTCCACCCTCACCCCCCGCCGAGAGAAAATGGACTGGTCCGAGAGCGCTCTGCTCTACACCGCGCCCTCCCCCTCCCTCCTCCCCTCCCCCGCGACGGGGAAATGAAACGGACCGACCCGGTCCCGCCGCACCCTCCAACGGCCCCGTTTTCCCCGCCACAGAGAGCGGTAAAAGCGGGACTGCGCGGAACCCGCCCCCCTATCCGCCCCCCCCAGGTGAGAAGGAAATGGCCGGGCCCTGCCCCCGCGCTGAGGGGGTGAATGGAGCGGCACCATCAAGCCCCACCCCCTCGGGGGGGGGGGGGAAGAGCAGAATGGACCGGCCCGGCCGAACTCGCCTGACCCGAACGGCGGTTGCCCCGTCGAAGGCCACGCGGGCCCCATTTAGGGCCCGGATGGGGCGCGGGCGCGGCTGGGGCGCAAAGGGAGAGCGAACCGCTCTCCCTTTGCGCCCCCAGCCGCGCCCGCGCCCTCTTTTCCCTCCCTTAGGCGGCAACCCTGTGTCCTCCGAGACGCTCTCGCCCCCGCCCCGCCGGTCCCCGGTCCGGCTGCCCCTCAGCCCGGCCACCGCCCGGACTCACCATGGCCTCGAGCCTGTTAACCGCCGTCTCCATGTTGAATAGTTGACATTCCTCAGGCGGCGGCGGGGAGATACCCACCCCCCGCTCCGCAGGAGGGGAGAGTCGGCGGATCCCATTGGACAGCTGTCACTCGCCGCTCGCCTCCCATTGGTTCGTCGCTGACTGAGAGAGCTCGCTATTGGACTGGGAATAATGTAAACCCTCTCCGAGGTAGAGGGGAGCCCATTGGTTGGTAGAAAAGCTGCCGCGAGTGATTGGCTGGGTGAGAGAGCGCCTCGAGCCGCCATTGGTCCAGAGTGGAATCTAGCGGTGATTAGCTGGAGTAGGGAGCGCAGCACCGCAATTGGCGGGAAGGGCCCGTCTCTGGCAGGGTGAGGGAGCGCTGGTCACCTCTCCGATTCCATCCAGCGGGTCGCTGCTCCCTCACCTTTTAACCTCACTGGCCTTTTCCAGCCGAGCGGGGTCCCACAGCTGATTAGCGGGGGAGGGCTGAAAAGCCTTTATCCAATAGTGGGGCGGATCTCCTCAGCGCGGCCCAGGACGGGGCGGAGCCGCGGGAGGCCCCCGATTGGCCTTTCGCCGCTGCCGTCGAGCTCGGGCCCGCGTCGGCCCGGCGGCCAATCAGCGCGCTCCTAGCACGGGCCACGGGGGAAGGAGGAGGGGATACGGCAGAAAGCGGCGCTCCCATTGGCTGCGTGCGTCGCGGGGAGCGGTTTGAATCGTTGGCGCCGGGCGGGGAGGTGAGTGGCCGCTGAGGGGGCGCGAGAGGGTGGCGGGATGGGGCAGCCCCGCGTTCTCGGTCGCTCGCGACACCCCCTCCTTCGCGCCCTTTGTCCGCCTCAGGACCCGGCCGCTCCTCGGCCTGGGCTCCTCAGAGCGGCGCCGGCCCCACGGGGGAGCAGGGAGGTCCCGTGGGCGCAGCTCGGGGACGAGGGGCGGCTCCTCGGGAGACTCTTGGACGAGTGCCGCGGTCGGGAAAGCTGAGACCCTCCTCCCGCGATTTCTGCGTGTCGCCTGGCTGCGTGCTCCCCAAAATGAGGAGAAACCCCTATAAAAAGGGGCTTTTTACGCTGCCAGCTCCTCCCTCTCGTGTGCAAATACATCCTGGGGACACAGGATACGTTATTTGCCAGCCGTGTGTAATGCTCCTGTGAGGACAGCTGTGAGTGACAGCTAGCTGGGCTCCTGGTTGCAGCCTCTCTTCCCTACTTGTTTGGCAACAGCTCTGTCCCCGCGTAAACGGGGATATTTTCTATACCTTTTTTTTTTTTTTTTTTTTTTTTTTTTTTTTAACAGTAATGGCAAGGTATAAGAAACGCCGACGAAAACAGAGAGCCAGGGCAAAGCTTCTACTGGAGAAAAAAGGAGTTACCACAACCCCCAAGCGGTCAGGGTGTTCTTACCCGGGGTAAGAGGCTCAGTCTGGACTTTTCACTCAGCTTCTGGGTTCATTGTTTGGCCCCGATAATGTGTGGAAATGAGGTTACAGAATTATGTTTGGAGCATTTGGAATGTGTGTTTGGATACATTGTGTAAATCTATCTACATCCTGGCAGGGATGCTGTGGAATCGTTCCATCTTGTATATCTTGTAGTACTCTGTCATTAACATGCAGGAAAGGCAATTTGGGTAAAAATATATTGCAAATATCATTTTTTACCCCGATAACAAAGTGTAATCTTCATGAGCATGGAGAACAGCAAAGGTGTTTACACCATTTTTACCTGCTGTGGTACTACTTGTGATTTCCAGATGATTGGTGACAGTAATGGCTGAAATGATAAATATAATCATGGCCTCATTCTGAAATGTTCTGTCCCAGGTCAACAGGTGATCATCCTCTGAACACATCATCTGTCCCAAGCCGTCTTTCCTCCCTCTGGTCATTAGCCTTACCCAGTGTCAAAAATGTGGTAAAACCTTTTGGGACAACTGCATCGCTTTTATATTGTTGGTGCCAGAACACGGTTGCATGGGTATGTTTTCTACTTCTCTATTTGTGCCAATGTGTGAGGTGGTTCTTAGTGCTCAGATGCAGGACAAACAGTCAGAATTGAGAACTAAGCTCTAAATTTTGTTATGTGGAATCACCTAAAATGTTTCTGGAGTGTGTCTTGGGTCACTGACCCTGGATTTATATAAAAGAGGGGTAGATGAGGTGCTCAGGGATATGGTTTAGTAGAGGACAGGTACAAATGGACTCAATAATCTCAAAGGTCTTTTCCAACCTAGTGATTCTGGGATTCTAAAGTATATTTTGTGTTTACTGCTGAAGGAGCAAGTAGAAGAACAGTGTCAAGCCAGTGTGGGCATTAAATACGTACGTGAAATTGTAGGGGTTTTATTCAGTACTGGGAGGATGATTTAGGGTGCAGTCTTTCTTTCATAGCAGAAATTATTATGTGAATTTTTCAGGTCAAATGTGGATTGTATTTCAGAATTCCTAGATAAAGTTAAAGGTTTGGGTTTTTTTTTAGAAAGTCACTGCTTAGGTTCCTGCCAAGGAACTGTTTGGTGACATTTTGTATCTTTGTGCTGTGCCTTTCCCTTGACTACAATGAGAAGACCTAGCGATAGTAATCATAGCCCTGTCTCTGGAAACATAATTGGTGAAAACGCTTATCTGGTTTCTTTTCATGTTTAGAGTTTTAAGATGGTTAAAGACACCATATTTCCTTCACAAATCTACCTAAGGGAGCTAAATGTGTTCAGAGAACAGCTGGAAAAGTTGGAAACTGAATTTTTCATACTCAAAGGAACACTCCAGGTCAGTCTCAATCCCAGTGGGGCGAGGTAACATTTGCTTGTGTAAGGACTTAAAGAACAGTGGTCAGTGCTGAGCAACCAAAATCTCAGGAGCGTCTCGTTGGGCAGTTTCACCTCTTTGGCATTATTAAAATGCGGCTCCCTCACAACTAGAGGAAACTGGTTTTCTGGTGAACCTCCTAAGAGGCTTTGTAAATTTTTCTGGATCAACTGAAACCAGAACCTTTGTTCTCTAAAATTTCATCTACTTTTGCCAGTAGATTTAATGTTTTCTTGTTTATTTGTATTGTTTTCAGATGAATGGACCTGCAGCCTCATCTTCAGAAAATTCCCTTTGCCAAAGGTGTAATAAACCAGCCCTGGGTGCTCCTGTACAAATGCAGATGGGCTCACCATTGTCAACATCTGGGCCTTCTGCAATACAGCTGCAGCCTCCATCTGTGCCCCCTGCACCTCCGCCACCGCCACCACCGCCACCGCTGCCCCCACCAAAGCTGCCTCCAGCACCTCTCATCTTCAAACGGAGCACTGGCTCTAAGGCACCTCTGGTAGGGAATAAGGTTCCTCTGTTACTCATGGCTGGGTTCTTTGGACCTGGTTTTATTGGGAACGTGTGTCTTTGTCAACACTCAATCACTTGCTGATCCTAATTTCCCTTCCAACCACTGATGTTCTCAGGCACCATCGCTGAAAAACGAGGGGCCCATGCAGATCACTGTCAAAGATCTCCTGAATGTAAAGCTGAAGAAGACAGACAGTAGCCTGGGAACAGACAAGGTAAACAGGATAAACATGGATAAATGGATGATTATGTATTGGGGTGAACTCTGCGCTGGAACTGGTGTGTTTCCTGCAATGCTTGTCCGAGCCCCTCATTTTTTTCCCCAGTAAATTATTTATTTTCTTCAATAAAATCCTAATTCTGCACATGGGCATTTGCAGTGAAGAAATAAGTGGCTAACTCCAGTCTCTGCCAGCATGCAGGACAGTTTAATTTTAGATTAAAGGCATACAGCTTTATGTTGGTGAGTCATCAAGAGATGTTAGGCTTTCCTGTGCCTAGCCAAAATCTTGTTTGCAGAAGGTTTGGGGCTTTTTAATTAATAAATCTATTTTTACCCAAGGCACATTAAAATCTTAATGATTCAAAGAAGTATAAAAGCCATAAACCACAGAAGTCTCTCAGAGTATAAATATTAAATAGTTAAGGTTAATGAGGCCTTCTCAAGTTTATTTGTGGTACCATTTCTTTCCACACTTCAGGCAGAACCACCCGTGAAGATGCGCAGGACATTAGTTACAGTCTCAGATCTACAGAGTGTTAATCTGAGACCTAAATCCAAGCCATCAACTCATGTTACAAACTCCTTAATGTAAGACACTCTTTTCCTTTCTTTACTATTACTTGATTCTGTTCTGAACAGTGATGAACTCTATTTACAGAGTGGAGAATATTTTAACAATTTGTTGGTTTATTTTTCTGTTAGTACCCCTCCTAAAAATCAATTGGATCTCCGAAAACACCTGAAGAAAGTCAATATACAAAGGTAAATTCCTTTCTAGTCTCATTTTGGGTTTTTTTTTGGGGGGGCGTGTGGAATAAATTTAGATCTACCCATAATTCCCCTTGTTTCTGATCTTTTCAGAAGCCCTGGTGGCACTCCACTAAATAACAAAGAAAACCTGGAATGTGGGTCTGGGCTGACCCCACTAATGACACAGGCACTACGGCGCAAATTTCAGGCAAGTCATGCTGTCTGTCTTTTTGGAATGACAAACTTTTAAGTCCACAGAAGTTCATACTGACTTTTTCTTTCCCCTGCGGTGCAGTGCCATTGGTACTGGCATTACACAAGTTGCAGCCTTTCCTTTTTCTCATTCGAAAGCCCTAAATACCCCTAAATGAGGAAACTGCAGAGTGGAGATGTCGTTGCCTGGTTTCCAGCACGTTATCTGACACTAATGAGAGGAGAAGCTGCCTATTTGAGGACCGTTCTACTGCCTCAATGCAGTCTCTTAACTTCACAGTTCTGCAGAACAAAATCTGAGGGTTAATAATATCTTTTATTTTAAGGCTTTGCTGTGTCAGTTATAAACTGCACTGTATTTTATCTCAATCCTGAGTTCATCTTCCAAGGTCTGACCCTCTTCTTTCCTTGGCAGATGGCGCATCCGCAGAGTCCCTCGCCAGCCCGGGTAAATGCTGCTAACAGCTTTGATGAACAAAAGTAGGTTTATGGAACGACGTGTTTTACACTTGTGATCAGGAAAGCCGCTTGAATCCCCTTTCCCTCTGGCTCAGGCATGATGTATTTATAGGAAAATCCAGTGCATGAGGAAAAACTCCAGCTGCTGAAAGGCAGCGCGGCTCTGACATGTCACAGTCGGGTTGCATCCTCTTTCTTAAGAGATAAAGACACTTCCCCAGCTTTTTGCTACTTGGCCGGTGGTGAAGTGGGACTGTGTGGTCCCAGCACTGGTGTCAATACGTGTGTGTGCTGCAACTCCAGTATTGGTTTTACAGATTTTTAACAAACCCAATATCGATGGCAATTACACATTTTTAAAGAAAACCGGTGGTTTAGCACTCTAACGTTATTTACGTGGAAGGCTGCCCTTTCCCCAGGCGCCCGAAGCCATGGCACGTTGTATGGCCGGCTGCTGCCAGGCTCTTGGGACTCGGCCTGGGGCTCCCCTGCTGCCGGGGCGGGGAACAGGCAGGGTGCCTGGCGCCGGAGCGAGTCCTGCTGCTTCCCAGGGCGCTGCCCTCCAGCCCGGGCCGTGCTCCCCGGGGGAATCGCGGAGCTGTTCCGAGACGAGGGTTTTCCGCCGCTGACGACGCGCCGGCTCGGTGCTCCTGGCTTATCGCAAGGCGTTGCCGCTCCTTCAGCCCGTTCCCTGAGGGCATCGGCCCCGCTCGAAGCGGCGGTCGCGATCACATCCCCACCCGAAGCGGCAGCACCGAGCGCCGTGACTCGTCATCTCCGGGCGGGGCCGCGCATGCGCGGGGCCGGGTCGGGTCGGGCCATGCCGCTGTCGGCCGGGCCGCTCGGAATGCCGGCGGGAGCCATGGGGGGGGCCGTGGGGCCCATGAGCCTGCGGGAGCTGCTGCTTGCCGCCACGGCAGCCGCCGAGGGGAGCGGCGCGGCGGCAGCCGGCGATGAGGAGGTGTGCGTGGTGGGCATCTTCGGGAAAACGGCGCTGCAGCTGTGCTCGGAGAAGGCGGCCCTGGTGAGTACCGTGTGCGACCGGCAGGTCTTCCCTCTCTTTGAGGACGACCCCGAGCTGGCGGACGATGCTCCGGAGCAGGAGTGTGATCCCTCGACAAAGGACTACAACCAGCTGCAGGCCTACTACAGCCAGGAGAACCGGGTGCTGTACCTGGTGCTCACCTCCATCTGTGACACGCCGCAGCTCCTGCGGGCCTGCGGGGACCTGGCAGCAGCCGAGAACAGGCAAAACGGACCCGGACACCCTTCCGGTGGCCCATCTCCACTGCCACACGCCGAGGCTCACGAGTTCTGGAAGCACCAGGAGAAGCTGCACTGCCTGAGCCTCCTCTACCTCTTCTCAGTCTGCCACATCCTACTGTTGGTGCACCCCACCTGCTCCTTTGATATCACCTACGACCGTGTTTTCAGGGCGCTGGATGGGCTGCGGCAGAAGGTCCTGCCCTCCCTGAAGGCTGCCATCAAAGACTGCCCGGTTGGCAAGGAGTGGAAGCTCAACTGCAGGCCTTGCCCTCCGCGCCTCCTCTTCCTTTTCCAGCTCAACGGGGCTCTGAAAGTGGATCCTCTCCCAGGCAGGGGGCAGGACCCCTGCAGTCACCTGGAAAAGCCTCCCCCCAAGAAGCACTCCCCCAAAAGGAGGTTGCAGCATGCTCTGGAGGATCAGATCTACCGCATCTTCCGCAAGAGCAGGGTGCTAACTAACCAGAGCATCAACTGTCTGTTCACTGTGCCTGCTAACCAGGCTTTTGTTTACATTGTGGCTGGTGGAGCCCAGGATGGGAATGATCCAGTGGCCATGCTTCTTGACCAACTCAGGAGCAACTGCACCATGAGAGAGACTGATTCGCTGCTGGCTCCCACACTGTCCGGATCCAGGAGATATCAGATGATGCGTCATGGCAGGCAGCAGCTGTCGTTCCATGCAGAGAGCAGCAGCAGCAGCTCCAGCTCCTCTGGACAGCTTGTGGACTGCACCCTCAAGGAGTTCTTGTGGCAGCATGTGGAGCTGGTGCTCAGCAAGAAGGGCTTCGATGACAGTGTGGGGAGGAACCCCCAGCCCTCTCACTTCGAGCTCCCAACCTACCAGAAGTGGGTTGCTGCAGCCTTAAAACTGTATGAAGTGACCATTGAAGGCAAAGATGATGACCCTACCTCTCTCACTGGGGAACTCAGCTCAAAAATCATGAGCAGCATCAAAGTCTTGGAAGGCTATTTAGATATAGACACCAAGTTCTCTGAAAACCGTTGCCAAAAAGCTCTCCCCATGGCTCACAGCGCCTATCAATCCAACCTGCCCCACAATTACACCATGACGGTCCATAAGAACCAGTTGGCACAGGCCTTGCGTGTGTACAGTCAGCACGCCCGCGGCCCAGCCTTCCATAAGTACGCCATGCAGCTCAACGAGGACTGTTACAAGTTCTGGAGCAACGGGCATCAGCTTTGTGAAGAGCGAAGCCTGACTGACCAGCACTGTGTGCATAAATTTCATCTACTCCCAAAAGCAGGTAAAGAAGCTCACTTGTAATTCGGTCTCATGGTTTAATTTTGTAGCTGCTTTAAAATGTCTTGCCTTAGGCTGAAAACACCGGTTCTTGCATGTGTGTGGAAGGTGAAAGCTCAGCAGCTTTAAAGCTTCATCTTTGTCCAGTGGGATTAATTACAGCAGAGCTGTTGGGCGGGTTTCCTTTCTGTTGAGTAACATTTGGGAGCAAGTCCACTGTTAGTACTAACCTGGTAGTACTTGGTTTTGGTAGTAACTTGGATTATGTCTTGCTAATTAGAGGTGTTACACCAGGGTCGTCCTAACAAGAGATGCCTAAGAGAACAAAAGTTCTCTATGAAGTAAAAACGCTCCCCTCACTCCTTGGAATAGCTTGATTGATAGGAATAGAAACAGAGACAGTTACTGCAGGCAGAAGATTATGTCATATTATTTACGCCTTTTAGGAAGAGGTTGTAAAACCAAAGAAGATTCAGTTTAGTGGCATAACCTGTACTGGAACTTTGTATCAAAAGCAGGAAGGGGAGGGAGTTGCTTGACAGACTGGCATTGCTGGCAAGTAGTTTTGCATGTGTATGTAGCAAGGAGGAAGCAGTGGATGGAAGGAATTAAAAGAATCTCTAGAAATGGTGAGTAATTTATCTAGGGTCTGATTTTTTTTTTTTTTCCTTTTAGGGGAAAAGCCAGAAGCAGACAGAAATCCTCCAGTTCTGTACCACAACAGCCGGGCTCGTTCCACTGGTGCCTGTAACTGTGGAAGGAAACAAGCTCCTCGGGATGACCCGTTTGATATCAAAGCAGCTAATTATGACTTTTACCAGGTAACTATTAGGTCTCTTACTTTTGTTTCAAGCAGTGCTTTTGCTTCATCAATGAAGCCTGTATTCCAAAGTGACTACAAGTAAGTTTCCTTTTACCTTATCAGCTTGTAAATGCTGTTTGGGGGAGACATTTCTGGGGGCAGAAATTGTTTGCCCAATTGGCTGACCAGAGCGGGCAGTTCCAGTGTACACCAGGAGCATCTATTAGCACTTCCAAGTGTGCCAGTTTGTGTGAGTTTTAAATCCATTGTGTCTATGAGCTGTATTCCCATTGCCACTTTGGTTCTCACCTAGCACGAACCTCTTGAATCTTAATTGTAGCTGCTCAGTGTTACAGCTCTGAACTCCCTTATCTCCGAGACAGAAGATGGGAAAGTTTAATGTGTTTTATTTGTTGTAGCTGCTGGAAGAAAAATGCTGTGGAAAACTGGAGCATATCAACTTCCCTGTATTTCAGCCAAGCACACCTGATCCAGCACCTGCTCGGGACGAATCATCTCCTGCTCCTCCAGAAGGCGAGATTGAGAAACTTAAAGAGAAAGAACCTCAGACTCAGGGGGAAAGCACAGGCCTGAGCTTAGCCCTCAGCCTGGGTCAGTCAACGGGCAGCTTGGGCACTTACCCACCTGACACCCAGGGCGGAGGGGACAACACAGAAAGTCACGGGCAGAGTGGGGATTCCAAAAGTGAGAAAAGGCCAAGCCTGGTAGATCGCCAGGCATCCACTGTCGAGTACCTCCCTGGCATGCTCCATTCTAATTGCCCCAAAGGCCTTTTGCCCAAGTTCTCCAGTTGGTCACTGGTTAAGCTGGGGCCTGCTAAGGCTTATAACTTCCACACAGGTTTAGATCAACAAGGCTTTATCCCCGGAACAAACTATTTAATGCCTTGGGACATTGTCATCAGGACAAGAACCGAAGATGAAGGAGACCTGGATACCAATTCCTGGCCTGCACCTAATAAGGCTGTTCCTGGAAAAAGAAGCGCAGTTGTGATGGGAAGAGGGAGACGGAGAGATGACATAGCTCGAGCTTTTGTAGGATTTGAATATGAAGATGCTCGTGGTAGGAGGTTCATGTGTTCAGGGCCCGATAAGGTCATGAAAGTGATGGGAGGGGGGCCAAAGGAATCTGCTATCAAAGCCCTCAATTCCGACATGCCGCTGTACATCCTGTCATCGACTCAGGGACGAGGACTGAAGCCACATTATGCTCAGTTCATGAGACTCTTTGTGGTGGTTCCCGATGCTCCACTGCAGATCACATTAACACCTCAGGTAAGAGATGGAAGAGAGAATCAGGTAACTGCAAAGAACGGGTTTGGTTGTTGCAATGTTAACTGCAGGACCAGAAGGCAGAAGAGTGGTAGGCAAAGGGTGTCAGAGGGGTGCCACAATGAACTCTTTCCAACTCACCAACTTCCATCAAGTTCCCTAAAGCAGTAGTTGTGAAAGTATCTGATTTATAAACAGGGTTGGGCAGGGTTTTTTCCTGCACTTCAAGACTGGCTTATGCCAGCTTTATACTTTGTGTAAATGAAGTTTTAAAAAATATTTTGTAAAGGATGAATTAATTCTGCAATCCTGCAATAATTGCTTCTTTTTACAAAGGTAACGAGTAATGACTGTTAAGAATGATTTTCTCATTTTCAGTGTCCTAGGGAAAAGCAAAGCAGTGAATCGCTCATTGCAGACATTAGTTATTAGCTACCTTTTGCATTTAGGAGGTGAAAACGTGCTGGGTGTTTTCATGAAGGTTTCCTACTTTCAAATCTGTATTAAAAAAAAAAGAAAAACCCTCTGTTTACACTTTCTTACGTTTGAGGTAGTAAAATATGTCATTCAGTTACTGCTATGTGAAATGTTGTGTGCACGTAAATGCTTAGTGTTTGGTAGGCTGTGGCAAGAAAATTGGTGTTTGCCACATAGTTGTGCCACTGGATAGCAAGTCAGCACAAATATTCGAGCTGGTTGAGAAGTGCCACAAGATCCTTAACGCTGAATCACAAAATGGTGGAGTTGGCTTCTTTTATGGGACACCTTCAATTACTCAAGTACAAACCTGCTCTGGTTTAGAAGTTAAAGGAAGAATACTGACTGAAACATGGCACCAATGGCAAAATTCCAGTGAGGTTTGCAGTATATCACCTTGTTTGAAACTGAGGCAAGAATTGAAGGTTCAGTTTGTGCTGATAATTTTGTGCTTCGTTCCCAGCTTATATCTGTGTCACAGCTTTGGACTCCTAAGGGTGTGTTTATATTCAGAAAATCCATTACACTTTGTGTTGTGGGTTCCCATATCAGTTCCTCATATGCATAAGACTTTCTGAATCTTTTAACACATATAATACAAGAGACATACTAAATGTTGTGCAAACCCTTGAAAATTCACATTGGTTTAGAAGGAGGTAACAGCTCGAGGCTATCCACTGTTACCACAGTGTGTACTACTGCCATGAGGTGCATGACCTGTGTTTGTATTGGGGATCAGGTTGTGATTTAAATTCAGCATCTCCACTGTGATAAAACTGGAAATTTATGGATGTCTCATGACAACAGCACAGTGGTTTCCTGGAGTGTGCTGAAGTGGATAAGTGGTTGTAGGCGATGCTTCAGAGACTTCGTTCAGTTCAGCTTGCATTTAAGTTTTAGGGTTTTTAATTCTAATGACTGTTGATTATCATATTTCCTTTTGTTTTCAGGTTCAACCAGGGCCACCACCTTGTCCTGTGTTTTACCCTGAGAAGCAGGAAATAACCCTTCCCTCTGACGGACTGTGGGTGCTTAGATTTCCTTACGCATACGTGACAGAACGTGGACCCTGCTTTCCTCCCAAAGAAAGCCAACAATTAATGAGTTACAAAGTTCTCAGAGGAATACTAAAAGCAATTACACAATGAGAGTTATTCAGGTAGATTGATTTTAGTTTGAAAAGGCTCTCTCCAATCCAAATAATGGATTTTGATGCATGACTTGTTACTCAACACCTATCACCGCGATCTCGTGAAGCCCACTGTATTTCACTGGAACATGGTCAGATTGAAAGTAAGGCCTGATAGCAAAGTGGATAAAGGAATCCAGGAGTCATGTAAATTTTCTATTTGTTAAAATTTCCACATGTAAAAAATAAAAGACAGTGATTGTAACAGTGAAGCCTGTATTGCTAGGTGGTAGGGTGATAATGCTTTTCCCTATCCCCTTCTTTCCATGTACGTTCTTGGGAATAATTAAAAACTAGCATTGCCTGAAATCAAGAGTTTCCTTTCTGATATTGAGGCAATGATGGGCAGAAGCTTTTCTCTTTTTTGAAATAAGCTATTTGTGTGTAAACAATAGATGCTTATAATGTGGTGAGAAATCATTTTGTTTTGGTCTTGTCTTTAAGAAACCAGAGGTATTGCAGTTCTGACTTGCATTACCGCCATAGCCAGAAGCTGTGCTTACCTATAGCAAGGTGGAATATTTTACTTTATTTGTAATCATAAATTAGATTTTGTTAAAAGGCCAAATTGATTTAATGTTTTGGAATGACAGATCTCTTTGGAAACTAAATCTGGTGGTTGGTGTGTGGAAAACACAGAGCTGTGTAAGCTTGTTATAAGCAACTGCAGTAGAGCTGGACTTGTAATGATTTAACAGAGTTCTGGTTGCTAAAAGGATGACTTTGGCCCAGTTTGAATCTCAAATTGAGAGAATTTGGGCAATTACACTATGCTTTCCTGAAGATGAGCTATGTGTTGTGCTGAAAGATAGGTTAAATAGATGAGCTTCACTTGTCGGTGCCAAAAAGAGACTAGTCACAGTAAATCAATTTCTAACATTTTGTCAGGGTAAGATGTATTAGCAATCATGGCTGTAATATAGTTTCTAGAATATTTGTTTTTCATTAGCATGCACGCAAAATTCAATTTGCCAGTGTGTAACAGTAATTATACTGCCTGACCAGAGTCCAGACCTGGTTTCTGTTTGGCTTGGGACATCTCTGATCAGCTGGGAGTGGAAAACACTTCCCTTGTCTGTGGAGTCGGTATCTCCCTCTGTGTTTCTTAATGAATTCAGATTTACCAGGCACTCAGCCATACCCGGGCGCAGTCAGTAAAAGGAAAAGCACTACAGGGAACAGTTGTCTCCGTGGTACAGGCACCAGGCAAAGCGAAACGCGAGATTAATTACTGTTTGCTGTCGGAAAACGCTCTCGGCATTTGTGAAGCGCTTTAACAACAGGAGGCCGCGGCGGTGCGAGACGCACGCCGGGGCCTGACGGCGAACCCCTCTGAAGCGAAGGTGGAAGTGCCTCACAGGCGGGCCCCTGGCGGGAAGGGCGGGGGTCTCCCCGCGCCTGCGCACTGCCTCCCCCCGGCTCGGGGGCGGAGGGTGGCGGTGCGGCTGCGCGGCCGCAGTGGCAGCCGTAGGGGCGGCAGCGGCTCCCGCAGCGGCGGCGCCACCTCGCTGGGGAGAGCTGCGGAGCGGGCCGAGAGTGGGGACGGGACGGACGAGGCCGGGCGGGGAGCAAGGAGGCCAGCGAGGGACGCAGGATGTCGGCGACGCTGTACCTGCTCTCCACGCTGGGCGGATACGTCTTCACCTCGGCGCTTCTCCTCAAGTGTCCGGGGCTGCTTCACCGGCCCAAGCGGCAGCGCTTCCGCTGCCGGCACATCTCCCATCGCGGCGGTGAGTGAGGGGTTCGGCGAGGGTGGGGGCAAACTCCTGGCCCGCCGCGGCTCCGGCAGCTACGGCTTCCCGCCCTCCCCTCGGATGGGCGAAGGATGCGGCCGCCCGCCGCTCCCTGAGGGCAGAGTGCTGAGGGGCTGCCCTGGCTCCCTGCGGCCGCCTCGGGGGGCGATGCCTCCCCGCTCCCTCGGCAGGCTTCTCCCGGCGCCGGGTACGGGCGGGTCTGAGGGGCTGCTGCGCCCTGCCCTTCGCTCGCAGCGGGCTCCCTTTAAACCTTCCTCCCGCAACCTAATTTTAGGTGCCACCTGCTGACCGGTGCTTGATTTCAAAGCTGAATTAATCTCCGAACTCAAAACGCGTCAGCCGAAATCAGCTTGTTTTACGTGGGTCGTGGTGGGTTCCCCCTCAAACGTGTATATTTTCCTCCCGGTGGCTGCGTATTCTGGTATTTCTCTTCCCAAGGAGAGAGGTGGCTGACTGTTGCTTAGATCAGGTACTAAAGATCGAGCTTCTTGCCTCTGGCAGCCTCTTCACTTTCCTGTTTCAGAAGAAACGCAGTTTACTGTGACTGTTCTTGCCTCTCTTGTTCTTTGAGACAGTTAATGGTTCCATTCCGTGATAAAACCGATCTCATTTTGAGGGTCTTGCCCCCTCTGAGAAGGCCTTGTAGGTAGGCTGTTTGCTTCTATCTAAAATAGCTAAAAAAATGTTTTTAAACAGAAGATGTTTTCTTCTACATTTTCTGAAGCGTTGGGAGGAAAAAACCTACATCAAATTCTGTTTTCCTGTTCTTTGAAGATTAGTTTTGTGGGTTTTTTTTCCCCCTGCTGTCCCATTCAGTTCAGGAAAATATTGCCAGTCAGTTTTCTATTAAATATTTTTACCAAAACTCTGTGGGACGTACTGAGTTTAAACAGTTTCCATTGCCATACCTAGTGCCAATTTATGCAGTGTGATCGCAGGCTTAGCCAGTGGGTCTTACCTACTGCTTCTACCTTGATTATTAAAGTACAAAAACTAGAGCTGTTCTCTTAGAGCCTTTATTGCTTGCATTTCTTTAATTTAGTTTACAGAATAGATTTAAGTTCCTTAGGTATAGCCCTTTGGTTCGGAACCAAAGCCATTTCCTCATAGGTATGTATTTTCATTAAACAAAGAGAGGTTCTCCGTGTCGGTTGTTACCTGTTTGTTAATGTGGAAGCTATTAAAAACTTGCAGATGACTTTGTTGGGACTTGGTATGATCTCTTTAATCTTCTTTTGTTCTCACTTCATTGCAATGACCTAAGTTAAGACATACAGCCCTAAGCCCAGAGAGAATGTGAGTGTTTTGGCTTCAGCCAGCTGTGCTTAGCACCATTAGAACAACAGGAAAGCCTTACTCAACAGGAGGATTGTTCACTAAGGTGTTCAAAGTCCATAGTCTTGGAATTGTTCTGTGTCTGCATGTATACTGTGAAACAACATCTCAGCAGCTTTTTGCTCTTCAGGTACTATGAGACTGAAGATCACTTGCTCTTTGCTCTCTGTAGTATTTTCCTTGTAACTTAAATTCCTGTGGGACTTGAACTCTTATCTGGCTTTAGTCATGCTGTAGCTTTAGACTCTGTGTCAGGTTTCCTGTTGCATTACTCCTATTAATTTCAGCGATCAAGATAAATATTTTCACTTCTTCCTCTCTGAGATGAACCCTTATATCTGAAGTTTAAGTCAGTGGGTTTTGGTTTTGCTTTTTCATGCAAGAAAAGCATTTCTTATCTCAGTCTATAGCTCATCACTAGGAGCATTCCTGAATTATTTCTTCACTTCTGTGTAACTTTAAATTGGTCATTTCTGAGATCAATAATTAAGTCTTTATATTCTGTATTAGTCCTCTGTCAGTGCCAGCTGCATGAGTTGGATTGCAGAGTCTTTGAGGCAGAGTAGCATGCTAATTTTTACAGAATCAGAGTAATTGAGCTTGGCAGGGACCTCTGGACATCATCTTGCCTAACCATTGCAGGGGGCAACTACAGATCAGGACCTTGTCCAGTTAGGTTCTGTTAGGTCCACGGTCTCTCCTGGCAGCCTGTTCCTGACTTTGATCACTCTTACAATACAAGAGGGGTTTTTCTTCTCTTTATAAACTGAATTTCTTGTATTTCAATTTGTTCCCACTCCCTCTTGTCCTTTCTTTGGGCACCACAATGTAGAGTCTGGCTCAGTCTTCTTTACTCCCTCCCATTCGGTATTGATACATGTTGGTCAGATCCTTCCAAGCCTCTCTCATCTATACATGTAGATAGAATCTCTCAGCCCTTAATGTTCACCGCCCTTCTCTGGCCTTGTCCCAGTAGATCCATCTCTGTCTCGTACTCTGGAGCTCAGAACTGGACACAGCACTGCAGTTTCACCAGTACAGAGTAGAGGGGAACAATCACCTCACTTGCTTTCAGTTAGCCTGTGCAGTCAGAATGTTTGGATGTAGCTGCTTTGGCTCACAGGATGCTGAAGTATGCAGGGGAAGGTCATTCCTGTGTGGCAAGTGCAACAATATAAATGGGCAGCACATGAATCTGGAGGGGCATTTGAGTAAATGTCAGAAACCCTTCAGTCAGCCCAACCTTCTTGGCTTTTTTCGGTACATCAAATCACTTCCCTGCCGTAGTTCCTCTTTTTTTTTGAGGGTGGTTTGTGAAAGCCATGTTACTCATCTAGAATTTCCGTTTCAGCTCAGCTCTCAGCTTTCCCTCATTTCCCCAAAACACCACAAATCAGGCATTGTTACCAACTGGTTGGACTTGCCATACCGACCTCCCTAACGTGTGACTTGTTGGAGCAGTAATCTCAAGTTTTATTTGGGGAAATTTCTGCCCAGGAATGTTAGGATATTGTTGGTCACAAATTGAAGACTGACTCTGTTTCCCCCATGCCCCAGTCTCTTACTGTTTGGGATGTATCACAGCCAATAAGTAATCTAGTTTTTATTGTCATTAATTTACAATTAATCATCCAGGTCATATGGGGGTTTTCCTATCTGCTAGGCTATCATCAGAAGCACACAATGAGGTTCTCATGCTCTCCTCTATCCCTCAGCCCCTTTGCCACTCAGCCTGTTCCAAGTTCTGCAGTTCAGTTCCACACAATACTGGTGAATGTCTCATCACCAGAGCTGCTGTGGCCTTACCAGATGGGTTTACATTGCACCATGTGGATTTTGTCATTGTGATTCTAAGTCACTTTGTAAACTTCCAGTGTGAGCTAACCCGATAGCAACACTTTGAAATTGCTAGTTGTGCCTGCGTAGAATTGACCTGCTTTAATTAAGTAACTAAACACAGACCTAGATAAGTATGTACTGGTAAGGCCTTGGTCACAGGCAAGGCCTTAATTGGAGCTTTTATAATTGTTGTTTACAAAACCTGTCATTCATCACTGTCAGAGAGTAGTTAAAATTTGCACAGATATCTTCATCAGTACACGTGTCTTCCTGAGTTGCTTTGGTTATTGGTACATAATACTGCCTATTTTCTGAGGGAGAGAAAAGGCACAACCTTTTCCAGGCTATAACTGGGCTAATTTTCAAAGATTTTTATGGAGAGAGTGATGGCTTAAGAGCCACAGAGTTGACTCCTCCTGCCTGAGAGAAAATTTAATGTGCTTGTCCTTTAATTTCTTAACTGGTGTTGATGTCTCGTTCCTTCTGTGTGAGGCCTCTCTTTGCCAGCAGCATAAACCTTTATTGATGGATTTCTGTTGTTCCAGGAGGTATCCTTGCACTCAAAAAAAGAGGTTGTCGCTTCTTTGAGCATCAACTGGGTTATGTGTTTAGGGAATATAAATTTTTTGGGAATCCTGGGCACTTTTTTCCTGTTCTCTCATACCTTTCTTCTTACTACTCCTGCAACTCATACTTTGCATACGCTGTTCCTGGGAGCATGCTGTCATCGCCAAATACAATGCCTCTAAGGAAGAACGGGGCACCCAACCTCTGGTAAAATAAACACTTTGGTTTGTGTATTCAAAGTGTTATACAAATCCAAGATAAGTCTTCTGGTTGCTTTTGTTTTACCTTGGAAAAGTCCCGTCTCTTGGGTGTCCCTAGTAGGTGAGTGGCAACAGGGACTTCTTACTCTAGTT
The DNA here is from genome assembly GCA_020800305.1 of Porphyrio hochstetteri. Lineage (NCBI taxonomy): Eukaryota > Metazoa > Chordata > Aves > Gruiformes > Rallidae > Porphyrio > Porphyrio hochstetteri. Next base: position 3,303,273 of record CM036925.1, read on the forward strand.
TCATACTCATTCTTCCAAATACTTCTTCAATATACATACATTTTAAAATCCTTTTTTTTTTTAAAAAATACTATTATTCTACTGGGATTGAGGGGAGGAAAAGGATTTTGTACATGCTTAGGATTGTTGGTTTGGGTTTTTTTTGTAGGTGCTGGAGAGAACCTGGAAAATACGATGGCAGCCTTTCACCAGTGAGTACAAATGGAACCAGCGGTATTCTCATTGTAGTGAGTGAAGCAATCAAGAAAGAGCTTCCATGAGTTGGTTACAGTCTCCTGTGTCTGAAAGTCATCTCCCCTTTGGGTGAATTCTGTGGGTTGCAGAACACTGCTGCAATTTAAACACAGAGGAACCGCTATACCACAAACTGATCTATACATGGTAACGTGGTAGCCTGGTGGCTGGAAATAAAATTCCTGAGGCCTGATTCCTCCTGTGCTAGCTAATAAATGTGAAACAATACTGCTTCAATATTCCAGTTTCATAGTGTTCAGTTCCCCCCTCTCTGTAGGAAGTTAGCAGTTTATCTCCTAGAATTACTGTGACTGAAATCCTGATGTTAACTAACTTTCAGTATACCTTCTGTAAAGTTATTTAATATACCTACCGTAAAGTTATTTAAAATGCTTGTGTTATGTTTTTTTCAGTCCATACACATAATTAATTTGCACGATGTGTGAAAGCCTCTTACGTAGGGGTTTAAAGCAGAGTTGTACTGCAAAGCCTTTCTTTAAGCCTCCAGCATTTCAGTAGTGAGTTCTAACCAGGTTCTCAAAGGCATTTGAAAAAAGAAAGCATATCTAGAAGTCCACCTGCCAATGAGCAGGGACCAAATTCTGTAGGCTTCTCTTTGGCTTGTTTGTGGTGTTTTTTATTTTTAATTTGCTTTGTGCTAGTGGCCTCATCAGTTTGCACATTTCCTTGCAGGCTGAGGAGTGCCAGCTCGCCCAACCAAACAGTGCTATTGAAAGTACTGCAGTATTTTCTATCTCCATGGAAGCGCAGCATAGTCTTGTGGTTTGGGGTGGGTTTTTTTTTTCCCTGCTGGCCTGCCTCTTTTCAAGTCTGGTACCACACTTTCCAAAGAGTGCTGCTTTTTTGTTTTTTAACCATTTCTTTATTTTCATTTACTATCACACTGGTTTTATATGCACAGGGCTCTTACCAAGAAAGTTTTATCCTATTTTTACATCATTTAGGGGGAAGTTTTTTACAGAGAGAGTGGTGAGGGGCTGGAACAGGCTGCCCAGAATGGTAGCGGATGCCCCGTCCCTGGGGGTGTTCAAGGCCAGGTTGGATGGGGCCCTGGGCAACCTTGTGTAGATCCAGGCCTGGAGGTTGGTGGCCCTGCCTGTGGCAGGGGGGTTGGAACTCTGTGATCCTTGGGGTCCCTCCCAACCCAGACCAGTCTGTGATTCATTCCCACTTAAAGTAAGGACTGTGCCAGCAGTCAGATACTGCTTGGTGGTAACACGTGTAGTTGGCTGCCTGTCCTGACTCTCAAGTAGTTTACAACTATAGCGTAACAAAGGCGTTGAGGTCTCCTTCTTGAACCATCACAGCTGCCGATAGCGAAGTTCAGGTGCTTGTTTTGAACTTGTCTTGGCTGAATAATAAATGCATATTGCTTTTTCAGACAGCAGAATCAAAGTGATTACTTTGCATTAGGCAGTAGAAGTTCCTCTGGCTTCTTCCGTGGAGGGGTAAAGGCTTTGTCCTTCCCACTCGCTCAGTCCCATCTCCGCTGGTGAGCTAGCAAACAGAATTGGGTAGAAAAACCAGTGATCTGCATGGTGAAAAACCATCTGGATTGGCTCAGATGGCTGGTAGGAACTAATCAATTTATAATCCATCAGACTTTGCACGAAGCCAAACAGGGTGTGCCTGCCAGAGCTGTTCCTGCAGGTTTGCACAAGCAGGCATATTTGACCACTGATGCAGTTGAACCCGAAGAAGAACTCTTGTCTGTGGCGTGGGATCTGCCCCCTTCCTTTCGCTTTGTTGACACCAACCTAAGAATGAGCAAGCAAATCTTTTTATTCGTGCTGTTTCCACTTCAGCAGTGGGTGGAGAATATTTAATACTGCTGCATGAAGAAGAAATTATTCTAGCAATATAAAATCAAAGTGTAGGGGAGGGGTAAGGCCTTATTGGCAGTTGCAAGTTCTACGCTAGCTTAACTGAAGAATGTTCTGGAAAGTAATTGATAAGCCTTTTGTGCCAAAGACAGTAATTTTTTTGTTAGTAGATTTTTTTGATCTGTAACCGTGTTCTACTGAATCTAAATGCTTCTGTGGTAGTTTTAGATTTTAAAATAATTGATTTAAAGCTAAAGGAGGCACTTGTTATGCCTTTAAAGTATCCGGGGATCTGGCATAAAAGATGTTACAAGAATTTAATTACAGGTTTAATTGTCCCTAATACAGCCACGAGCTTTAGTATTGTCTCGACAGGAAGCTGCTAAGTAAACTCTCCAGATATTTATCTCTTGTTTTCATTTTCTTTTATGAACATACTTGGTTTAGAGAGAAAGCTTTAAACACTTTAGTTACAGCAGTACAAATGCGTGGTCAGCTCAGTATTTTAAACTCTGTACATTATGTACATAAGGCTTTGCCTAATGGAATTTAGTTTCCAAGGTAAGTCATTTCTTACACGGTTCCAATATGCCCTTTTGCTTGAGAACAGTTGGAGTCAAACACAAAGAGCCCCATCGTCCTCATTTGCAAATGTGAGGCTGCTGCACAGCTCGAGTTCTGGAGCGTCTGGATCTGAATCCAACACATTCTTTTGAATCTGGAGAACATCTGGAGTCTTCTCTGGAGCAATGTAGACTTGATTTGTTATTACACAGCTGTAGAACAAACTGTTTTCCAGCTGGAAAAAACACAGCACTTTAAGGAAGCTTATTTAGAGCAATCTCCTAGTAAGAGCCTGGCAGATTCTCAAATTTGTTACCAAGGCAAGTTGTTGTTCTCCTTTTTCCACACAGCATCAGTCCTGAATTTCTTAAAGCAGTGATATTTCTCATAGTTGCTGGTTAAATGATAATATCTGGTACTAGATGGGAACATCTACAGATTTGGTTAATCTCCTGCAGCTTTTCCTCAGGAGAAAAAATTATGGAGAACAGGCTGTGTATCTTCTGTGTGTAATAAGATTTGTTCCCCCCTCTAATTCTTAATTACTGGTACAGGAAAAACAGTTAACAAGTTGGTTTTAATTTGACAACCCCCTTCTTGATCATTATCCCAGCTGCATCCAAAATTGTGTTTAACACTTGGCGGAGTATATTCTTTTTTGTTTGCTTTCTTACTGCGTTTGTGAACGTTGATGGCACGTTTCTACTCCAGCAGTCAGTAAAGCCCTTTTCTTGAGGAAAATTGGAGATCTTTGGGCCCCGTATAGACTGTAGATGTTATGGGTTTGTTTGTAGGTGGGTGAAAGAACAGCCCAGTGTTGTGAAGGAAGTGGTCAGGCTGAGACTTTCAGCTGTCTGCTGGAATGACACTTCCTGAGTATCTCTTCTAATGAAGTGAGTGATTCACTTAGCTTAGTTTTTCTGTTCTGGTGTGAGGGTTTTGCACTTACTTTTCATCAATATTACATCTACTTTCTCCTTTCATGATGACAATTCCTATTAGCTAAGCTTCTGCAAAGTGGATTTAGGGTTGGATTGTGACTCCTCAAAGCAGTAGATTGGAAGAGGAGCGGCTATTTTTCTTTAAAAAGTCTGACTGGGTGTTTTGATGTTTGTGTTTTGTTTTTTCTTTAAAATTAAAACTTTTTTGTTAAAGTAATTTTTTTTTAAAATGCAGTTTTGCCAGCCAAAAGCCTGAAAGCCCTATTGCTAATTTCCTGATCCATCTGTTCCTGATTAGCTTAAATCAAGTTAGCAGCTTTCACATCCCTGTAATTTGCAGTTTATGCTTAGCACAGAATTGATTACCTCTTTTAAAAAGAAGAGCTTGATTCTTTCAGTGGTAAATGGGGTGATACTAATAAACATCAGACTCAACGTTCTGAAACAAGACTTTGGAAGGAGGTTTCTCAATACTGAGGTGGTAGGGTGCAATTGATAGGTGTGCTACCTGATTTCTGTGGAAGACAGAGCCAAAACTCCTGAGTTTGAATCCCAACTCTGATTCATGAGATGTTGTTTATTCTTGCATCACTGCAGCAGAGTTATTTGCTTCTCGCTTTGCAGCAAGACTCTGAGGGTTCATTGCATCATAAAGCATCTAAAGTGCCTCTGCTGGGATTAATTTAATTGAATAACACCTATGTGTGAGGTTTGGCCCTGTACAAAATACGTGTGTGATTCAGGGCAGCCTTCCTTGCTTCCAGTGCTGTTAATATAGGAACAGACATGTTGGAGCTGGATTGTCACCTGACAAAAGATGAACAAGTGGTTGTGTCCCATGATGAGAACCTGAAGAGATCAACAGGAGTTGATGTCAACATATCTGACCTCAAATACTCAGTAAGTTAAAGAAAAAAGAAAATGTTAGCACTAAATGATGTTTTCAGATGTGTTTGTAGAGTGGCTGGGGTGGGCAGGAAGGTCGTGTGCATGTGTGTGGATGTCTAGTATCCAAAATCTAAGGAAGGGATTCATCTTGCTTAAAAAAAAAAGCTAACTAGGCTCCCTGTGAAGTCAAGGGAGAAAAGCTGGCACGTTTCCAGAGGGTGATTAACTCTGTCCAACACTAGGTTGGATGAATAGCTGTCTGGAGGTGGGCCTGTTTTGCCATACTGGTGACAGAGGAAGCTTAGTCAACGAGCTCCTCGCACAACCAGCTTTTTAATGGGGAAACCAGTAGGAGAATCCCACCTGCACTGACAGTTTTGAAACCCTGTTTTCAGAACTGTCTTTCCATCTGATATTTAAGTGGAATGCTCACAACTTTCAGACAGGTGTCTGCAAACATTTTGCCTTACTCAGCTATGGGTAACAGCAGTCTTAATGCCAAAGACTTTGAGTAAGGTTGAACACTGTGCTTCTAAATCACTTCTAGGACAAGAAGATTTGAAAAGTATATGATTTTTTTCTTTAAAGATAACTTCTATGGCTTAGGAATTTTTTGTCTTTTTGAGAGAAGTCATGATTGTATCCCTATATTTGAGTTAGTGTTCCATTTCCCTGTATTTTTAAGGAACTTCCACCATATCTCTGCAAGTTGGATGTCACGTTTCAGAAAGGTAAGGTTTTGCTTTTTACTGTTTCAGTTTACAGTACCAGTTACTAATTTTCTGTCACTGTGATGTGGTGATTTCTTATTTTGACAAAGGGAGTAGAAAAGTGGATTTGCTTCTATCAGTATCTCCATAAGAGAAGTTCTAAAAGGAAAATATCATCCTAGCTTTAGGAACCAAACTAAACATTTTTTTTCATACCAGTTGGCAGTGACTGAGTTTAAGATAGAAGACATCTTTTTCCAAGTAAACATTTCAATTGTTGGCTTGTCTGCTTCTTGCAACTGTTTTCCAGTTTGCTTGTGAGATCTTCGGACGGTGCTGATTGAAAGTTTGGTGTTCTGACAAACGGAAGGTAGAAGAGAGTTTTCTTTACCACTCAGATGCCGTTGTGCTAGTACACTCTGGACTTGAGTACTGTGAGATGTCAGATAGTATAGATGATTTCAGAAGGGTGAATAGAAAGAGTAACAGTTACTGTACCTATGACTTAAGGTTCAATCAATATTACTCTGAAAGAGGAAAACCTAAAAAAAAAAATAACCTGTTTTCTTGTGAAAGTTGTGGTTCCTAAGACTATAACTTGGCTAAAGCATACAGGCTAAAATTGAGAGAGCTTCCACCTAGAAAAGGCTCACAGAGATGCTACCAGATCTGTTTGCTTGATCGAGGGGCTTTGTGACCATCTTGGATAGCCTTTCCATAATTGAGTTGCCCAGTAAGTAAATCTTGTGTTAAATATTTCTGTTCAAAACACTTAAAAATGCAGTGAGATCAGATCTGTGCCATCTTATTTTCACACATATGTATCTTTTGTTCATGTACAGTAATAAAAAGATGGTGAGAGCCTTCAGTTAATTCCCCAAAGCCACAAGTAGTTTGAGACAATGAAATTTAAGGGGTTTGCCATCTGTTCCCTTTACTTGTTATGCTTCTCCAGCAAATTTTCCTAGAAAGAAAAGGTTTTTTCTCATTTGGACTTGTTTTCTGTTAATCTCATTGCATTTCCTACATGGTAGCAGAGCCTGGGTTTGCTATTTCAGGACTTCAGTGATGCCTGCACTCCCACTGCTGCTAAATTGTGACTGAATTTAATGAAGTTCAAACCTAAATGTGCAATATGCTCAGGGCATTTTTATTATGGTAGTGAGCTTGTCATAATTAATTACAACTATCTGAGTGAACTTTTATTTTTGTTTAAACGTGTGCTTGTTCTAGGAACTCTTTTATTATTATTTTAAGATAACAAGTGCTCTGACACATCAGCTTTTATCTGTAATGTGTTTAAAAATGGTCACAGCACTGACAACTTTCTTGTTTCCCCAGAATGTCACTGTGAGGGAAAAGACAACCGTATCCCACTCCTGAAAGAGGTGTTTGAGGCGTTTCCACAAACTCCTGTCAACATTGACATCAAAGTGAACAACAATGTGTTGATCAAAAAGGTACGTGAAAATCTCTGCTGAACTCAGACTGAGCATCATGTAATGGTGTTGAAAATCCAAAAGGAAACTTCCTTGGAGTTGCTAGCAGTCTTACACTAAAATCTGTGTTCTTGGACTGCTTCATCATTCACACATTGCTTCTGGCTTCATGATAATACAGAAGACCAAGAAGTGATCTTGTTCAGGATACAGAATCACAAGGTTGGAAAAGACCTTCGAAGATCATCAAGTCCAACCATTCTCATCCTAAACTAAACCATATCTCTAGCAAGCAGCTCTCTACTGACCCTTTCCCTTGGTGTGAAGCTGGTGCTGCATCACCAGGCACGTTTGGTTTGTACTTTACATAAAGGGTTGTCTTACAGACTGTTGCCTACCAAAGCATCATAAAAACATGATGTCTGCATAAAGATAAGTGTTAATTACAGAAAAGGAAATCTGCCTTCTGCCAGATACTATTTTGCCATCTCGTTTTCTTAAATTCTCTAGGGGTTTTGGTAGGTATGATGGTGTTTGTGTTGGCCTGAAGACCTGTTTCTTTCCAGTCAGAGCAACACAATCATCTTAAGGTGAGAGAGAGCATAGAAGAGCTATCTTTTCTCTAACATCTTAGGCAGTTGAAAAGTAACAAGTAGAGTTTCTGTTGAATAATTCTGCACAAAATTTCCAATGAATACACGTTAGGGCTCTGCTCTTCTATATTGCAGGTTTCAGAACTGGTGAGTCAGTATAAGCGAGAGCATCTGACGGTGTGGGGAAATGTCAACTATGAAGTTGTATCAAAGTGTCTTAAGGAGGTAAGAACAGGTCCAGCTTCTCACTGTGTGGTAACAAAATCTACAGAAAAGCACACTGTAAAGCAAGAGCTAGCCAGCCTTGCCAGACTCTGTATGCTGCTGACTACACAGTTACAATAAATCAAGCACAGTCAACACCGGTGTACTTTGCCATAAAATACTTGAGGAATTAAGCTTAATCATATTTTATTCTTGTTTATAAAATGTAGGGTGTTAGGATTTTATGCCAGGAATTCACAGAGCCTGTTTTGCACGTCACTCATCTGGTACAAAAGTATTTTTCCTAAGGCTTGCTTATCATGTGTTTCTTCTTATGAAAATAAGGGATGTGGCCACTAGTTGACACACAGTTATGTTGGTATAAAGCTGTTTTACAGCTACAGGTTCTGTTCCTTTCTGTGTTGAGAAATAGTACAGTTGAGATTTAAATTAAAGCTGAGATTAGCTCAAGGGAGTTGTGGACCTCAGTGAAATTGATCTCGTTGTGAGTACTGATCCCGTTCTGATCTACCTGTGATCAGATAGATTGGTTCATTTTCATCACATCACTGCCCATGAACCAGCATCTTTAACAATGTGTTGTGAACTGAGTCGACATGATACCAAACTGTAACAAGTCCCGTGCTCAAGCACAGTCTGTTCTTTGCCATAATACTAGTCTGAGAGCAAATGCTGCGTGTTGTCAAGCAGTGTGGAACGATGAAGGCAGGTAACACGAGCAGTACTGAAAACTTTTTGGGTCCCAACGCCCCTTGAAACAGAGGAAACTTTGCTTGGATTGCAAGCTACCAGAAAGCAATTTAAATTCAGTGGCAGGCATATCATAAACAGTTGGCAGCCTAGACTTTGTGTGCAAGTGCTAAACTTTAAACATGTATTGATGAGTAAATTTAATTGCAGCAGATTTAATAATCTACCGAGATAATTTATAATCTTTCTTTCCTGGTTCCTGCAGAATGCTGACATTCCCATCATCTTCTGTTTGCAACGTGTGCTCCTGCTCCTTGGCTTGTTCTACACTGGTCTGTTGCCATTTATTCCTTTCAAGGAAGAGTTCTTGGAAATTCCCATGCCTTCAATCATCCTCAAGTGAGTTAGAGTCCCTCAGCGGGTGCTGCGCTGAAGTGGTAGTGAAACAAGTGAATGATAATGCCAGTGGGAGCATTGCTTTGGTCACTGTCCTTGTGCTGAGTGTCTGGTTGTGTTAGTTTAGGCATTTCTGTATATTCCCAAGAGAAAGCTCTGCAAATCTGCTGCTGCTCCTTATTTAACCTGTCTCGAGCCAGCTTTGAGTTACTCAGTTGTTAATGTGGAGTACCTGTGTGCATCAGTGCTTTCTGCCCACAGCATCTCCTGTAAATACAGCTTTCATGCAGCTGCCTTTACAACACAGCTTGTGCTGATGCCATCTAGTTACTTATGTGAACAGCACTGCTACGTATTAGTAAGACTTGCACTTTTTTCCCCTCTTTCTTGAGAAATCATCTGAATAAGGCCAAGAGGCAAGTCAGTAATAGGGTGGATATGAGATTTCACGTGCTCTTTGTTTCTCATACTTGACTCAAAATGCTGCTGAATATCCATCTCTGCTGCTTCTCTTAAATGTAGGACATTTCCCTTGTGTAACCCAATTCTAAGTCACTGTCGTAGAGAAATTACTGTGCCAATTCAAGAAACTGCAAGATTAATTCCTCATGTTCCCTTTGCAGGAACATCTCAAATAATGTTTTAATCTGTGCTCTGGTGATTATTTTTTTTTTCTTTCCTTTTCCTCAACAGGCTGAAAGAACCACAGAAGATTACAAGAAGCCAGAAATTCATTATCTGGCTAGCTGATGTGTAAGATTTTAATCTTACTAAATTTTTATTTCTGTTTTGCCTATGCATTAGCAGTATGCTCAGGCAATTAAGACTAGTTATTGCTGTAGGTGTTGTTTTATGTTGTAATTTTTCTCAGTTTCTTCTAGCTTTATTGACAATGCAGCATAAATCATGTTCACATCTTACGTAGGTGTTTCATAACGCTTTGTTTTTCATACCCTGAAACACACTGAGGTGCAGCAACAGTGGGAATTATTCCAGTTCATTCTGTCTAGTTTTTGTTGGTGTGTTCAGTTAATTAGTATGCAAGTAGGTGCAGAATGCAGCTTTCACATTTCATAGTGATGTCAGAGGAGATAGCCTGGCTTACATGGAACGCTGTGCATGTCAAGAATATCTGTGCTTCAGAGGAAACTTAGTCATGTGCTTTCAGAGGTTGAAGGCGATTGCACAAGCTGTCTTCTGGCTCCTGCTTCACATCTGACATCTGTAGGTTCGATTTCTTGAGTGACTGGTAGAGATTTCATGTCTTTACTTTCAGAAGAGATTTTGTCCTTCAGGCCAGAAGGGATTGATGGTTGGATATGGTGCAGGGTACCTGTATGATGACAGAAGGATCTGCTGGATTTGATCTTTAGAAGAGCCAATACCAACATCCATAGCTAATGCAAACCTCTGGGTGCTGGTGTTAACCAGTCTGGAGTTGCTCAAACTGTTTTCTGGAATTAGGTTTCTTATTACTTTCCTGTGGCAAATGTGGAATCTAAAAGCTCTGTGGAAGGTTCCGTACAGAACATCAATAGATGGTGAAAATTTCCTACTGACATCAAGTTGTTAATTAATCTCTTTCTCCTTTTGGCAGATTGCTAATGAGGAAAGCGCTTTTTGACCACCTCACCGCTCGGGGCATTCAGGTACAGTGTGGCAGAGCTAAAGGAGAGGAGCTTTTGACCTAGAGAGGAATCCAACCAGCCAGATACGGCCTTAGGATGGGTTCCTGTTCTGCCCAGTATGTTCAGTTGTGTTGGTAGGGTTGTATGTTGCTTTTGTTTCCTGAGTGCTGGCTTGTGCTGTTATATTTGTAGTTCTGCAGTTGCAAAGGAAGACTTGCATGTTTGGAAAAAGGCTCTTTAAGTCCCTTTTTTCCCCTCCCCACTTCAAACCTAAGCCTACAAAGTCAGATAAACTGCTTGTCTGTTTGGGGCTTTTCACAAAAATAAATATTTTGACTTTTAGAAATACCTGGAGATGAAATGGGGTTGGAGTCACCACTAGAAAGTGCCCCTTTTGGGAAAGAGGGGGAAGAAGTTGGGTGTGTTTGTGTGGATATCTTTGGTGTCATGGTGTAATCATTTATTTTAAACATACATGCCATCATCTCTCTTGTGAAACAATCTAGGTCAGAAGTCACCTTTTCTTTTTTTAAATTTGAGTATTTCCTGTGATAATTTGTCTTTCTCTTCCCATCTCACAGGTGTATATTTGGGTACTGAATGAAGAACAAGAATACAAGAGGGCGTTTGATCTGGGAGCAACTGGAGTGATGACAGACTATCCAACAAAACTTAAGGAGTTTTTACACAATTACCCAGCATAAAGGAAGAAAACAAAGGAAGTTCTTGCAGAATAGATTGTGAGCCAAGGATTTTCTTCATAAAAAGTTATTATTTGAGCAGCATACACAGATCATTTTGTTTGAAAGATGTAATTGGATGATCTATTTCCTTGTTGTTGAGTTGCTACCTAATGTAAAGGCTGTCTATTTATTTGAAGACTTTAATTACATAGTTTACATTTGTAAATAGCTCATTTAGCAACGACACTTCACAAGTAGTGATGACTAGGAAGGAAGTTGCTGGATAGGATACCTGTAGATAATAAGCATTATTTTACCCATCACCAGTGTTCCTCAGCAGATGTCAAGACGTGTCAGTTATTCCAGTTGTCTTCTAGTGGGCAGAAGCTAAAGAATTTCTGGAAGCATAGCCTGTGTGTGCGTTTCTTGTGTTGCTTTTAGTTCTCAGATAACTTGTAGGGCAAAAAAGGAAAACAACACACAGGAGGAATAAGAAGTAGAGTCCATGGGCAGCTACAGTTCAGTCTGTGAAGTGTAGTCAGTAAGGCAGTTGCTTTTTTACCAAAATAACTCCCTTGGTCAGTAGTGATTTACTCTGTTATTCTTACTGATGAGAGTGTTGAGCTGGCATTGCAGCTGTGTTCAGACACCTTTCTGATCTGATGGTAATACTGTGACTTAGGTCTAGACACAGCATTTAAGCCAGGTTCTGAGTTTGGCACTGAGTGCCACTGCAGGGGTCTAGGTTCTCACCTGCCTGTCAAGCTACCATGGCGTGGAAGTAGCAGGGTCTCCAGAAAAGATGATTTACACTTACTGTAAGTCATGCTTACTTTGAAATAGTCTCTTCACAAAGTCTTTTTGTGCATTTGTAGATCTGTTGGCTCGATGAGTGGGAGGTTGTTTTTAGGGTGAGGGACCAAAGAAGACTAAAGTTTGGTCAGGAGCTTCAGGAACAAATTAAAAAGTTCCTACTAAATTAATTCACCTGAAGCAGATTTATTATTCATACTCAAAAAAGGAGCAAGTGTCAAGCAAGGACATATGTAGATTTTAGTCTTTCCACAAAAGTACATTGAATATTCATTAAATGTACGTGTGTTTATGTGGATGTAGCTTTACTGGCAAAAGCCAGGATACCCCAAGTGTGCTGGTATGGGGGTAGGTAGGAAGGTGTTTCTGGAAGCTTTTGTGCTGCTCTGTCGTTGTGCACAGGTGTTAGATGTGTGTCAAACAGATTTGAGCCTGCAGTGCCTGTGTGCTTTGGTGCTGTCACGTTAGTGGTAGGGGTGTTCAGGAGGAGTTTGGTTACTGTAGCTTGCTTACACACAGTGACGTGTGTAGCGCTCGGTCACCCGACTGTCAGATACTTCTGGAATAAAGCTACTGTTCAGTGATTGCTCCTTCTTTAAGGAGCTTCATGTGAGACTCATGGATCTGAGTAATAAGTATAGTAGCCAGATGCAAGAATGTGTTTCCTGCAAGGTTTACTTGCTGCTAGAAAAACTTCTAAAGTCATTTTTGTCCCCTTGTTAGCTCTGGTGTTGAAGGGCTCTGGTGTCACTCCACTGGCTGCTGTGCCCTGCTTCTAATCATGGAGCATCATTATGTCTGTCAGTAAGCTGTCAGGGATAGAATGCCAGGTCCATCTGGATGGATAATAATCACTTGTGCATTATAATTTCCATGTGGATGAAGTGGAAGAAACTCCTGCATTTACAGCTAAAGTGAATGTGTAATGATGGTGGCAAATGAGTTGATGGTGTCCTGAATATCTGCCTGGCTAGGATGGCTGGAGATTCAATTTCCTCTTAATTTAATCAGGGTTGTTGAATAGAGAAGAGGAAGATGTCACTTCCTGACTGCTCATAGGGAAAAGGATGGAATTATTTATTATGTGCTAAACTGCTTTCCCTTTCAGACCAGGTATACCTGGTCAGGTAACTGCTGCTAATAGTCTCATCATTGTTCTTCCTGCTTTCTTGTAGTCACTGAATAGTTACAGAAGGGGCCCATGTGCAGCTCAGTAGGTAAATGGATAAACTTCTTCCAGTCTTAATTTGGCTTACCTAGTCAGGGTGTAGCTCCAGGTAATTTTTATGCAGCATGGTTTTCTTCAACTCAGTTTTATTGCTACTGAATTTCCAACACACACACCTATCCTAACATGCAAATATAATTCTGGTTTTAGACACTACTACCAAATAGCACATATGAAACTCTTTTTTTAGGCTAGGAAAAGTTAAGTTTTAATATAGCAGTCTTGATTTCTGGGCTTGATCTCATCAAGTTTTCCCTCATCACTGCATAAATAACTCTTCTGTGTTGAATGACAAAACACAGTTATTGCAATGACAAATGTACTTTTTAAATTTCTTTTTTACCTTTGTTGTCATCTTCTCCAGCAGTGGAGTTGGAAACTCCTGCCTTCAAAGATGCCTGACACAGTTTTCAACCACTAATCTTCCCACATCTGATGTGGGTTTTGACTGTGCTATTTATACACGACCTCTTTGATAAGCCTGCCACTTGATACCTGAAGCGTGAATGAGGAGCAGGGGGGGTTCAGTGCCAGGAAAGCTGCTGAATCTCCTCAGCCACCCATTTGGGCTTTTGTACAAGAGCTGTTGGATCTCTTGAGACACATAATATTGCATGGATGAGACCATGAATCCGAGCACCAGTGCACAGGACTTGGGCCATGATAACTGTTTGTAATTATGTAATACATAATTGAGGTAACTGTAGAATGTTTGTTCTATCAAATCATTGTTTTAATATTCTGGAACTTGCTGTGTAATTTTTAAACCACTTGTACAGAAAAACATTTGTTGAGGACTTGCACAGCTGTCCAAGAGGATGCTCAGCTAATCTCTCTCTCCGAGGAGAGATTCTTTTCAGGTACCTGTGACTAAGTATTGTTTAGCACTCAGTGTGTTCTCAATCCTATTGCAAAATATTTTATGTATGAAGGATGATGCCTGTATTCCATGCACTTTTAATTTGCAGAAAGTCTCGTGGACCTCTCTAGCTCCAAATCTATGAAGTGAATTTTTTTGCTGTTCCTGTAAAGATTGATGCTTCAGAAATGTGACGCATTAAAACATCTTTGCTCATAAAATATCTAAAACTAAATGCTTATTCATTGTGACTCAGTGCCTAAAAGTATCAGTTCTGAGATTATGGGGCTGTTTATAGTGTAGCAAACATTGAGCTTTTGATGGTGGTTGTTTCATGCAGGTGGGACTGCTGAAAAGAAGGGGGTACCCTGGGTACTTCTAAGGAATTTTGGCAATGCCATTGGTTCTCTCGCACAGTAACCATAGCATCTGCTACTGTGTGCAGCTAAATGAAGCCTGCAGAGGGCTTAAGCCTGCCTTCTCCATGCAAAAATGAACTTCAGAGTGAAATATCTGAAGTCAGTTTCAATTCACCTTTTCTATGCTTTATTTTAAGACAGAAACGGTACTGGATAAACCTGATCAGAGTTGGTCTCTGTATGCGACGCTAGAAAACAGCGTCAAGAGTTCTGCTGGCTCAGCAGTGCAGTCTGTGCTTCATTGCTTCCAAGTGCAGGTCTGCCTGTAGAACAGCATCACATGCTTCAAAGCAAGCAGCCTGGCTGTGCACCTGAGCATTCCACTGCTCAAAATTAAGAGGACAAGGTGTACAAATTAGGCACCAAACTCTTGGCATTTTCCTATATGTTATTCAGCTTGAAGTAGATGGATCTTGTGCAATAATGGTAGGGAGAGAAACAGGGATGAAGATCCCAAGTGTCTTAGCATGCTGGGAGAGCTGATGCTGTGTTTGAGTTTTCACCATCAGCATCTTTAAAAGTTAAGAACTGGAAAATTCTGTGTATGTGTCTAGGATTGTGGGGTTGGACTCGATGATCTCTTGAAGTCCCTTCCAACCCCTACAAGTCTGTGATTGTAGCTTTACCTTAACACAGAGCCTGTAGTTCTGTATGGGTGAAAGCAAGATAAAATGGGCCAAGAAATGCTTCTTATTTTAATAACACTTTGAGAAAGTGATGGTGTGGATAGCCATGCCCAAAAGCAGTTGTGTAAGTGTGGGAATGTTGCCCTTTGCTTTGCACTTCAGTGTAGAAACGGCTGGCTGCATCAGAGCTCCTCTCTCACCGTTTATTTTTAGAAATCATGACCCTTAATTCCTAAGCACAGTAAATGCCAGCTTTTTTGGGTGGAGGACATGGTGGGTTTTTTGCCAGACTGATGTTTGGTGTTTATCCAGTGTCATGATCAATGGGTGACTCTGGTGGTGGTCGAAGGTGGTATGTGCACTGCACATCCTATTGCAGGTCAGGCTTGAGAACACTGACAAAATCATCTTAGGTAGCCTGGTTCTAGGCAGCAGCTCTGACCTATAATCAGGCTCATCAGTTTAATTACAGAATGTAGCAGTTCACAGATGTGTGGAGGATAACATATCCTGGCTCTGTGTGTGTGTATGTACTGGAATGGAACGGGGGTAATCAAAGTGTTTATCTGTGCAGGTAAGAGAGGGCAGCAGAGGAGCTGGCCTGAGATTGAGGTGAGAAAGGGCTTGATATGCTTTTCTCACTTGGTTAACAACCTGTACTCTGTGGGGATAATAAATACCTGGTAATTTGGATTTAAGGACCCCAGTAAAGTAATTTTGTACATAAAATTATCCTGAATTTTTTTTGTATAATAATTTCAGGACACTTGTGTTCTAATTAATTCTACACACACACAGAGTGAGTCTTCTACTCACTTATTTTTTTGGAAGGCTCACACAAAGAATTGTGATCACTGAGTTAGCAGATAAAGCCCTTGACAGTTGACAGGTATCTGCTTCGGATCTGAGGCAGCGAGCTGGCACCTGGGACACATTCATGTTAGTGGCAGGTTTCTGTAGGGTGTCCTGTTGTCCTGCCTTGGGGACAGTTTGCTGTAACTATGTCACTTCTCAGGATAAGCAGGTTAACGTTTTCTCTAGTCCTGGAGGTAAATTCCCAGCTTTCCTACAGGGTTTCCATCAAATTAGATTAAATACTAGGTTTTAAGGTCAAGTGTAATTTTAAAGCCTCGAGGCTTCATATTAGGCCAGAGAGGTGATGTGGGGTGTTTGTGTGTGACTGTTTAGTAACTTATAAAGGATTTTGGCACGAGAGGATTTCCCAGATTGCTCTGGGCAGTGTTTTACTACACATTCTGAATAGATAGCAATAGGGAATTGGGAAGCTTTAATGAATATTCACGTGTCTTTTAACCTAGAAAGTATTTGCCTATGAATACATTATGGAACCTTTAAAAATCTGCAGTACAAAGACTTGGTACCCAAACAGAGGGTTCAGAAGAACATGATGCTTCATCCAAAGCACGAAGGCTTGAGGTCCAGGTGGCTTTATTTCAGGATATATTCTACATTGGTGAGCGAGGTCGCCGGTGTTGGCAGAAATCTCAGGTCTCTCGCGTTGTCCCTGGAATTTCCTGCGTGCCTGGAGAAGGGATGGTTTTCCTGGCTGCCTGCAATGCCCTGCCCAAAGTGTGGGGAGAACAAAAGGCACACACACCCAAACAAAAGCAGGATGTCAGCCGGGCCGGTTCCTGCCTGTCCTCCCTCCTCTTGCCGCAGGAGGCCACCACAGCCTTGCTAATTTCTGCTGGCTTTATTCTGTAGGGCTCTCTGCCTGCTGCTACAGCTCTTCCCCGTAGTTGATGGGGAAACTGCAATGCAGAGCTGGGTTAAGAGTAGATGCTCCATCAGTTACAGGTTCTGAGTTTTGCCAGGGCTCTGGGGCTTAAGCCGGACAGTGGATTTACAGATGGTCTAGTTTGTCCTCAGAAGATGCTATGAGGAGTAAGGGGAGTGATAGCCAGCCAGGGTGGTACAGCTTCACTGGCAGGGTATCTCAGTGGTCTGGGGGGACAAGAGGACAAGAGGAAGCACTGGGGAATGCTTTCTGTTTTGTCAGACCAGAATAGTGATGCTGAAAGTGTGTGTGTGGGGGGGAGAAGCCCACTGCTGTCCATAGACCAAAGCACCTTTCTCTGACCTGAAGTAATTACCATGTTTCCTGATGTCTCTGAAAAAGCTTGAAGTACCCCCGCTTCACAAATAAAGAAGAAAGGCAATATTGGGTGAAGTGTCTTGATTACAAGGCTGCACGTAACATTTGGGAGTGCTAAGAAGCAGGTTTTAATCGGATTTCAAGTAGGACTTAATTCTAAAGCAGCACTAAAAGCGTTGAGGCAGTATCTCAAGGAGTGAGTTGATGCTTTTCCCCCTCTCAATATGGCCATGGTAGTGGTGTAACAAAGGCTGCCCCCAGTCAGTGATGCTCTATTGATCAGGCTTTTCTAGCCTAAATTATAATAAAGGTTGATACTGATGTCAGACACTGAGCAGGGAAATGTGGCTGTGCCATTCAGGATGGAAAAATGGATACTTACAAGTAAAGAGAAGCTGTCAAATAGGTTAGATCCAAAAGACAGATTGGTTTTATTTTAAATTAATGCATTTTTCAAGAGCTTAGCCCAGTAGAAGGTCATGGTGCCAGTTCAGCTGCACACCCAGAGCTTGCAACCACTCTGACACAGACTCAAATGTGAAAATGTGACTCAAGACCTGCATGAGAAGGTAATTAGGGCCCAACAAGTGTTTTATTTTTTCTGCCACTAATGAAGCGCTGGTACCCTTAAAGCTTCCTGTTTTCATAAGCCACAGGGATTAGCATATAGTTTAAAGAAGAAATTTTGGCCCTTTTTTGGTGTTTTTTCAATGACTTCAAAGCTGTGTGAACCCCCAGATTTTGACAGTGATGCTGAACTTACATCAATGTGATTCCAATTACCCACCACCCTAAAGCAAGCTGACTACAACAGAGCACTCTGTGTTTATACCCGTGAAGAATCTTGATGTTCTCCTTGTAAATAATGTATTTTTGTCAACAAATTTAAAATATTCCCCTGCACAGCTCCCTTTTGGGTGAAGAGAAACTCCCTGTTACACAACAGCCCCGTGATGATGTGTGGATTTCTTCTGCTGATGGTTTCAGCTCAGGGTACTTGTGGTTACTTTTCAGAAGTCTCGGTGATTTAAAGTTTAAGCAAACTTTTGCACAGCTTCCTGCATGTACCCTTGTCTAGATCCAGTCAATATGGCTTCATCTAGCACAGGGTGAGATGTCTGCAACCCCCAGTTGCTCAGGCTTGCTGCTGGGCTTGAAGAGGAAGGACATCATTGAAAGAAAGCTGTGACATCTGCTCATGTTGCTCTTGCAGCTGCCTAAAGATAACATGGTGATTTCCTTCTTCTTTGGTGCTGTCACCAGCCTCTGGGGCAGTTCAGAAGTCAGGTTAGTGTTGATGGAAGTTCATGGGCCAGGTGTCTGCAGGGGCAAACCCCATCAGAGATGTGATAGGGCTCTGTGCCACTCAAACCCTGCTCAGGGGAGGGGGAAAGACCTCAGCCATCGGAGCAGGGGCTGTGTTTTGCCTGTGTGGGGAAGAAAACAGCTATGCTGTCACGAGGTGGGAGGTTGTGGGGATTTATTACCCACATATGATAACAATAAAGAGTCTCAGAACTGATCACCCCACACTTAGCATGTGTTAGAGCCCATGTATTTACCACATGGGACAGAACGTTGTCCTTGCAGTTACAGGGGAGTTACTTGAAGATGCTCTGAAGTACTGATGCTAGGACAACAGCAAGCTCGTATCGCTGATCTTCCAGCTCGTGACATACATTACTTTTATCCCTCAGTGCGAGGAAGGGACAGACACAAACCACCAGCATTGAATTACCATCCCCAGTGCTCAGTGCTACGCCACGCAGGTGCTGCCAGGAGCTGAACCAAAGCACCGTGCGGTGCGAAGCCTCCAAATGAGCTTGTTGGGCACCAGTTGTCTCCTAACTGCCGGGCTTTGAGGCAGCAGGATTTCATTTTGCCCCTCTGCTGCTTTCAGGCTCAGCTCTGTGTGTGCCTATGTGTGTACAGCCGCGTGCGTCGCAGGCCCGCGCCGCTGTGAGATCGCTGAGATCACCCCGGGAAGGAATCACAGTGAGCAGAGGGGTGAAGGTAACGGGGGCTGCAGGAGGCAAACCCCTACGGTCACCAGCCTCTGGGGCTGTTTGGAACTGGGGTGAATGTCGGTGGAAGTTCATGAGCCAGGTGTCTGCGGGGGGCAAACCCTTATCAGAGATGTGACGGGGCTCTGTGCCACTCAAACCCTGCTCAGGGGAGGGGGACGGACCTCGGTGGGAAGCGGTACCCGTGCTTCCCTGATGCTTACCCCCGTGGGCTAACTGCTCGGCGCTGAATGAGACGCTGTCTATGGAAAATGACTCTGGCTGCCCGCGTGGGCCTGTGCCAAGGATTTTGCAGCCCTTACCAAAACTGGGTGACACCCCCCACTCCCCATCGTAGTTGGGGGACACCGGGGGAGTGACGATGGGGGGCTCTGTAATTACAGACTCCGGAAGATGAGCGCGGCTTCGGCCCCGCTGGCCCAGGCGAGGATCCATCCCTTTGACTAACCGGACCCGCTCTCCCCATGGAGTTTCCCCCCGCGGGTTTCGGTCCCGCTCCCCCCGGGGGCCGCGGGCCGGCGCCATGCGGCAGCCTTGGTGCAGTGACACCCCCCCCCCCCCACCCCGCGCTGGCGGACGCGTACGGAGCATCCCCCGCCTGCGGCTACGGCTGCTGCCCGGGCCTCTCCCCGGGGGGCCGGTCCGGAGCGGTGCCTGGCCCTTTAAGAGGCAGCGCATCTGTTTGTTATTCCCCGCCGCGCTCCACGCCGGCCGCGCCAGGGCCGCTCCCATTGGCTGCCGCCGCCCCAGCTGCTGCCTGCGCGACGCGGCCGCGGGGAGGGCGGGGGGTGGAAGCGAGCGCGGCTGTGCGTGTGTGTATGTGTGTGTGTGCGTGTGTGCGTGCGCTGTGTGCCGCCGGGGGCGGGAGCGTCCCTGCCGGCCTCGCTTTCTGATTGGTCTCAAAAAAATGGGCTGCGGCCGTTTCTAGCCAACCGACGATGTGTTGCTATGTGCCAGCGGGTGGCGATTGGTCAGCGGCGGTGCCGCTCGGGACCAGCGGGGGCTCGCGGGAGTGGCTATAAGGGAGGGAGCCGGCGGGAGGGGGAGGCGCTGCGGGGCTGCCTGTGCATCGGCCGCCGCGCTCCGTCTGCGCTGTGGACGCGCTTGAGGCGGCGGCACCGCGGCGAGTGAGTGCGGCGGGGGGCGAGGGTAGGGTGGTGGGGCGGGAGCGGCGGGGCCAGGCCTGGGCCGCTGCGCCATAGCCGTGTCGTGTGTCTGTTTCTCCTCTTCCCCCCCCCCCCCCCCCCCCCCCCCCCGCTTCCCCGCGATGGGGCAGCGGGGGCGGCTGTGCGGGGCCGGGTGGCGGCGGGGGCTCTTCCTCAGGGCCTCCTGCCCCACAGTGCGGCCCCCTCGGTGGAACGGCCCCGCCTGCGGGGAGCCCTGCGCCCTCCCGGGAGGGGACCGTGGGCCTGCGGTGCCCCCCGGGGCCGGCATCGGGCGAACCGGGCTCTGCGTGCGGCGGCCTTTGTCTGCGGGGCTGGGTGAGGGGCTGGAGGCGGGTAGGGCAACAGGTCCGAGCCCGGGAGAGCGCCCGAAGAGAGGCAATCAGGCGGGGCGAGAGGGCTCTGCCTCACCCCGGGCGCTTCCAGGGAGGCAGGAGATCAACAGGAGCGACCTCGGGAGCGGGGCAGGGGCCGTGCTGGGCAGCGGCGGGAGCTGCGGGTGGTCCTTCCTCGCTATTGCCTCGCTGTAGCAAGGATAAAAGGCTGAACCCCGGGTGAGACCCGCGCCTGGCACGGAGGTATGCGTGAGGCTCGGGCGGGTGGCTCCGGGGAGCGGTACAGCATCTCCCCCGCGTCCCGGGGGCACCTCCGGAGCCGTTGCCAAGCGCGGCCGGGCAGGCTGGCTGCCGACCAGGGAGCTGTGCCCTGGCTGCTGCTCTATTTACCAACACTGCTCGCTGCCGGAGTCCCCGGAGACCGGGCCTTTCCCGGCTGCGGGCTGGGGCTCTGCGCTACGCGAGTGACATCATGCCTGGCGTGGCAAAGGAGAGACCGCACGGCACCTGGAGCGGCCGGTGCGGCGGGTGGCCGCAGCCGCGCTTGGCATCGGAGAGGGCGGCGGCTGCACATGGTGCGATGGGAACGCCAAAACTCCCCGCTTCCCCCCCGGAGCTGGGGTAACTGGCTGCTCAGTGGCGTTGCTCGAGCCTCTGGTTATGGGTGTAGGCAGCTTCCTCTTCTTCCCAGCGCTGTGCTAAGGGCCGGGCTCAGGGGGTGAAGCGTCGGGGGGGTCCGTTGTCTTGTGCTTCTCTGCAGAAACGTCTGGGTTTGATCCAGAAAAGCCAGAGAAGCTTGAGATAAGGTAGCCACGGAATGAGCTGAGGGTCCAGAGCTTCCAATTATAGCGCTTGGCTTTTATTTCAAAAGGACTTGAAATGGTCCAATTGAAAATGTGGTTTTGAACGATGAAGAAGTTGAATTCTCCACCCTTTGCCCCCACAGCTTACTGGAGTGACTCTGTCCCTGCTCTTTTTCTGGCATCTGTCTGAAATGACAGAAAGAGGAAGGCACACCAAGCCAGTGTTCCTAGCTTGCAGACAGCAATTAGGTGAGGGGTGGGAACGTACACCTGCCTTCCTGACATCGCCTTCCTCAGGGCCTACTACAAGCTCCAGATAAAGATTTTCTGCTAATGTGTTTACAGGTACTTCGAGCTTATGCTGCGTAGCGCAGAGAGGCCTTTGCTGAGTTAGGTGGCTGCAAACAAGCAGATACTGAGAGAGCTCCTTATAATCCCTGAGAGGATTCTGCCTGGAGAGGATGTATTTTGCGTCTCTGTTCTCGCAGAGTGCTCATGTTGATTTTGTTTAAGATCTCCTGGTGTTGGGATCCATGCCTCTGGCTTCTTGTAAATGCTGTTTGCTGTGTAGTGTGCGTGGGGGGGTTGCTTGGGTAGAGAATTGAGATGTTCTCCTTTTCTCCTTGTTCTTGTTTCCCTACTGAAAGGCCCTTGAAAAGCAAGCCTTGTGCTTTGAAGCTGCAGTTGGAAGGGTGGGCAGGGATGTTGCTTTCATCTGATGGAGATGTCAAGTGCTACTTTGGCTTTTTTGTTTGTTTGGGTTGTTTTTAAAGCTCTTTTCTTTGCAGGTGTCTCTCATGGTGCCAGGTTCAGAATAACTGGCAGAATGCTATTGGCCATTGAGCTCCCTCACATCCCCTGGATCTGTGGATTTTGAATTATTTCCTTTCTTTGCTGTTTGGTGTGGATAGTTGAGTCAGGGTTGTGTTCAGGAAGATGGCATTGCTACCTGTAAATCCACATTCCCTCAAAGGCTTCTTGACTCACAGAATTGAATACCTGCTGTTGAGAGAGAATTAATTAAGGAACTGGTCACTCTGGTGTAGGCCCTGGCTAGCAGCTTAGAAAGTGGGAGCTCCTTGGTCCAGCATGGTGCTAGGCAAACATTGCAAGGATTGCAGAGGAGTAAAAAGCACTTGTTGTTTTTCTTGCATCACAGCCTTGCCTTCGACCATGTGCAGGGAAGCCTCCTGAAGAAACACCAGTAGAGCTAGGCTTTCATTGAGCTTCCATCGTTAACTGGCAAGCCTTTGTTTACGTGAACCTAAGCAGAGCCTTCATTAGAGGTCAGTGGTGAAGTGCTAGGGCAGTGGACTTCAAGAGGGGTCACAAAGCGGGGGCTGGAATGGAGAAGTGGAGAGTCCTGTTTTCTCAGCTGCTTTGAAGCTGATGGTGATGTTGGAGGCAGTGGCATAGCGCAGTGTCAGTTGCCTTGAAACTGTAGCAAAATACACACTTCCTCTTTTTCCCCTTCCTCGGCAGGAGCCTCTAAGTTCTATGCTTGGTAATTTGGAGGTCTTCTCTTCTAATCACAGTAAGCAATGGGTAAGGTGAGGTTTCCTTTTCCTTCCAGAAGCCACAATGAGTCTGTAGAAGAGGTGGACTATTCTGACTCAAGGATTTTTTCAGCTCTTCAGAAGAGATCTTTAAGTCAATATATCCATTGGTAGTGTGATGCCAATTGAGGACATGAATCTCTTTTTCTCCAAGCGAAAATATTTTATAGCTTGCCTTCAGAAGAAAAAACAACTCTGGGTGGGCTGCTGCATGGGTGTGCCGGGTCCTGGGCCTGAATCACAGCCCCTGCTCTTCATCCCACGCAGAGTTGGGCAGTCGGTTCTCTCTCTGCATCTGTTTTCTGCCATGTTATCTGCCTGTGTGTTCCTTGCTTGCTGGGGCAGGTGCCTGTCTTGCAGTTTGTAAGCTGGCTGGTCCTGTGTTCTGGTTTGTGACCCTCTGCTTGGTAGCCAGGGCTGCCTGAGAGCGCTTTTGCCCCCTGATGTGGGATGTGTTGGGCATCGGGAGCAGCTTCGGCTCCGGAAGCGTCACTGGACTGCCCAAGCCACTTAAGGCTGCAGGAAATAACATAATTAATGAGA
Organism: Porphyrio hochstetteri; assembly: GCA_020800305.1. Classification (NCBI taxonomy): domain Eukaryota; kingdom Metazoa; phylum Chordata; class Aves; order Gruiformes; family Rallidae; genus Porphyrio; species Porphyrio hochstetteri. Next base: position 3,326,593 of record CM036925.1, read on the forward strand.
CTTAGTTCTCCTGCATCTTGTACCTGACAATCTCAAGTCACTTGACAATGCTAATTAAAGCTAATCACACTCCTCTGTTTTTAGTAAATAGCTATTAGCCCTGCTTCACTCTTGCTTTAACAAATGGCAGTGCCAGGCGATGTGAGTCACTGGAAGTTATGGGAAAGCAGCCCATAAGAGCCGCCTTCCGCTCTCCTTGCGCAGGCTTACACATCTGACCAGAGAGTGTTTCTTTACACCTGCTCAGGTGTCGGTGTAGCACATTAAAAGGTTTGGCTGACCCTCAGAAGTACGCAGCTGCTTTGGACTCCTCTCTAGTTCTGCGCAAGTCACGCCAGCGGTGTGGAACTCCCAAGGTCGAGCAAAGCCTGTTAAAAGTTTCAGAAGCCAAGGATGCCTTGAGTTTGCCCTTCGGAGAACTTTTTGATCTGCTGAGAGGGAAGGCAGTGGTGTCTTCTCCAGTTTCAGGTTGGCAGTGACTTCACTGTGAGGACAAAACTGTAGTGTGGTGTGACCCAGGCGTTGCAGAGCTCTGGAAGAGTGGAGTTTCACTGATGAAATGTTACTAAAGGATGACTGGAGCAAGATGTTATTAAAAACAGATTGTCCAGCATCACAAAAATGATGGAGTTAATAATTAACTGTGTGGGGAGGGGGAAAAACCCTCTTAATGAGAATCCCAGAAGCTCCCAGCTCCAGCATGTGTCAGTAGGCTCAGCACTGTACGAGGTGAGTCAGTTCACATACCTTGGCAGTGGCGTGTGGGCTAGTGAGGATATCCAGGAGGAACTACTGACAGAAACTGGCAAGGTAACAGCTGACTTGGCCGTCTTAAACTAGATTCAGTTATAAAGTCTCTGTCATGTGAAGAGTCAAGCTGTAAAGCTTCACCTGACTTTGCCCTGCTGACATGTGGGTTGCTAAATGAAAGCTGAGTTGACGACTGTGCTGCCACAGAAAGTACATCCCTCGTTAATGTGGGAACTGTTGCATAAAATGTGTTACTGGCAGAGATGGGTCAAAATTCAACACCTCATCCTTGGCTTTTCTCAGAAAAAACACAGACATACCAGAGTGGAAAACAAAGTCACTGTGTTCTCCCATGACCGATGCGCTTCTGGGCAGCGTGAGGCTACTTAAAGATACTCCTGGGAAGAACCCTCTGAGCAGATGGGTTTCATGAGCAGATGAAAACTTGCAGGATTTGACAAGGGGAGCTCACATGGCAGGCAGCTATGGCAGGTCCTTCTTTCAGCTGCAAATGACTGGGAGGATATTGGAAGGATAGTTGCAATAGATAAATGTTCTCACCATGTTCTCTGTCAGTACCCAGCTTTTATCAGGGAAACAGATGATCCATCCAGCAGCCTGAATTAATTGAATCCTAGTCATACCTGCTCTTGCCAAAAAGGAAGATAATGGAGCAATGCAGGGAGCACAAAAAAGAAGTAAAGATAGGAGATGATTTGGGCAGCTGGACTGTTCTCTAATTAAAACAAGTGAAGAAGAGAAGTTGGGAAGATGAATCATAGGATGCTTGGGGTTGGAAGGGACCTTCAAAGGCCATCTAGTCCACCCCCCTGCAGTAAGCAGGGACATTTTCACTAGATCAGGTAGCTCAGAGCCCCATCAAGCCTGACCTTGAATATCTCCAGGGATGGGGCCTCCACTGTGTCTCTGGGCAACCTGTGCCAGTGATCTGCCACTCTCATACTGAAGAGCTTTTTCCTAATATCCAGCCTAAATCTCCCCTTTCCTATTTTAAGACAGTTACACCTTGTCCTATCGCTCCATGCCCTTGGGAACAGTTCTTCCCCAGCGTTCTTACAGGCACCTTTCAGGTATTGGAAAGCTGTGATAAGGTTCCCCTGGAGCCTTCTCTTCTCCAGGCTGAACAAGCCCAACTCTCAGCCTGTCCTCATAGGAGAGTTACTCTAGCCCTCGGATCGTTTCTGTGTTGTCCTCTGGACATGCTCCAACAGGTCCCTGTCCTTGTGCTGAGGTCTCCATTGGGCAGTTGGATGGGAAGAGCTTTTCCTTGATGTCTTTAGTTCAGGTTGGTACTAGAATAGACAGCTGAGGGTCATTGTTCAGTTGTATAACACCGTACATGTGTAATGTTGGTAGAGTGTGATGTCATGGTCTGTGGCTCCTAGTGAGACCATGACATTGAACATGTAGATTTCTTCAGCAGAAGGATGGGAACAGATTGAAGATCTCTGTCTTAAAGTGTGTTGGAGCCACTGCTGTTACCTCACTCTACTGCATCACATCTACTCATCCAATTCAGATGAAGGCCAGTTACCCCAATGCGGGGGATGCCAACATGAGACTTTGCAGACAGAAAGGAGGAAATGGAGTCATTTGTGTTTTAAATTAGTTCATCTGGCAGGTTTTGTTTATTTGTGGCACAAGTGGGATTTGCTGGTAGGAGCAGAAGTGCCGTGCTGGCTTGTTTGAATTGCATCCTGGGCAGCGTGATGCTTTTCTGTGCATGTTTCCTCCTGCAGCCTGGTAATGCACGCTGGCATCCCTGGAAAAGCACTACTGAATCTGGCTGTGATGGAGCATACCTGCAGAGCAAAGGTGGGCAGCTTGCAGCTCTGAAGCTCACTGTGCTGCTTATCAGCAGTGCAGGCTCTTCTGCATTGCAAAGATACTGCTGCCTGGCAACTTGGAGGAGAGTGGGAAGAGAAGCCAGCCAGAGGTGTCAGTCATTCCTCCGGAGGGGCTGAGTTCTGCAGGCATCTTCGTAGTTTAGGAGGCCAGGAGAGTAAGAAATTTTGAAGGCAGCTCTGTGAGATGTCTGTCCCTTTGCATCTTGATGAACTTTGTAAAGGGAAGAACTTGATTAAAATTCCCAGAATCATTTCCTTTCCCTGCTTCCCAGTTGGGTCTGTGGTGTATCCCTGTGGATTGTTTTGGATGGTGTGTGTTACACTGAGTTGTGGGGAGAGGTGGGTTAGCAGTTCTGACTGAACCATCTGCATCCAGCCTTGGGTCTGTAACTAGAGTCAGAAAGTTCTTGCTGTCATCCAGTCTCTGGAGTCTGCAGCCAGGAAAGAAGCATCTCTGCATCATCTTCACTGAGCTACTTGAACCTGTCCCTTTGTTTTCTAGTCAGTGTGCAGTGAAGTTAATACAAGAAAGGTTTTGCTTTGAATGCAGGACTCCACCAGGCTGGCTTTTCACCACATACTTGCACCTGACAACTCTGAAATGGACCTGTTTTTTTTTAAAAAATTACCTTTTTAATTTGATTTGCTCTCCAAATTGACAGCAGGCAAATCAACTATATAAAGGACAAATCTAAAAAAGATTTTTAGAGAATTCCTTTGTTTTTAATAAGTTACAGACTTAGAGTGCATACTGTGGCAAAGCCAGACAGACTTCTTTAAAAAAAAAAAAAATCCAACCCAAAGTGAGTTTTAAAGATTTCCTGTTTGTTCCTTTCAAGTTTCAGTTCATTTTTATGTACCTTCCATGTCAAGCCACTTCATCAGAGGGACCATGAAGGTGGTTGTAGGGATGCTGAGTCTGTTTTTGAAAAGCCCTGTGATGGACCATAGGCTGACATGCTGCCTGGTTTTAAAAGAAGAGAACCCACCCACAAACCCCTTTAGACTGTGATGTGTATAACTGCAGTGGCAGTTTTAAGTTTTAGTATGGATGGCTATTCAGCAGGTTAGTAAGGTCGATGGTTTTCCTGCCAGGCTGGCTGTGGTCTGTGCAGTGTGGCTGGTGGCCAATCTGTCCCCGATTCACCATGGCCAGGTAGTCCTCAGCTGCTTCTTGCTGAATCTCTTCTTGATGCCCTCTGGTGGTTACCTGCACCTGTCTGCAGGCAGCCTGCTGTCCATCCATCCATCTCTCTTTCCTCAGGACCATGACATGCTTCCAGCAGTGAAGGGTGCAGTCTGCAGTGTGCAGAAATGGAGCTACAGCCCACAGAAATGAAGTGGCTTGCTAGGAGATACCAAGAGGGAAAAAGGGGTTAGATATGTCTGGTTGAAAGCAGGCAAAGTGGGAGACCTGTGCTGTTATTTGCATTGCAGTTGTGTCCATGTACCTGATAAAAGTAAACGCAGGGGGTTCCTGCCAGCCCTGTCTCACCATGGCTTTTGTTACTTTCTGGTCTCCAAGGGCTTGTGGGGTTTGGAGAATGAGCTGAAGGAGGGCAGGCGTTGGAGAAGGACACTTACAATTTGTGCATCAGTAGTGACTTCTGTTTATCACACCAGCACTGCTGAGCTGTGTGCAGTCTCAAGTGCTGGAAATTGGTGCATTTCAGAAACTTGACACTGAAGGAGTAAAGGTACACTGTGTACACCCATCTGCTATTTAAACTTGGCTTTCCCTTGTGTTCTGTGTTTAAATTCAGAGCAGTCATCCTTTCTCTCAGAGCCTCTCACAGTGTACTTGCTGCCCTTCTATCTTCAGATGATCCGGTTTCATCTCTTCCAAAGCTGCAGCAGTCCCGTGTGGCAGTGAGGATCTCCAGAACTGCCCAAGCCAGGATCTCTTGCTGCTGTTGCTCCATCGTCAGAGTACAAAAGCTCCTTGGCTGTGCCAGGTGTCTCTGAGGATTCAGCACCCAAAATTCAGACATGTAACTCTTATTCCATAGGGAAGACTGGCAGAACTGGGTGTTAAACCCAGACTCCAGTTTCAGTGTATCTCCTTGGAACCTACACCTAGCCTTCCTCCTTCAAACTGCGGCACACCAGGCAGAGCTAAGGCAGCTTCCACATCAAGGAAACCCTGGTAAGTAAGTGTGCTTACCTCATCTTAGAATCACACCAGGACCCTGGAACAATGCAGGCTGCTACAGTGTGTGACCTTGTAGAAACAGAGAACTCTCCAAACTCAATTCCTCCTGAGCTTTCATGGCATTCCACATAAGTACATCTCTAGTTCTTCCTCTATTGATGAGAAGAGACACCAAAGAAGAAAGGCTGGGTTTCCAAGTAGACTCCTTTCAAAGCTACTACAGGCAGCTTTTGGTAGCATTATACTGGCTGAAGTTTATCTTAAAAATCAATCCATAAAACAAACCCTCAGACTCAACAAACCTGTTGTTTGTCCTGCTAGAATGAACAGGAACACTTGCAGCTGAGCTGCATTGCACATGGGTTTTATGCAAAATCAGACTTGTGTGTGATAGTTTTTGTTCTCTGCCATGGCAGCATATGGACTTGTACAGGCAGTAGCCTTGTCTGGCAAGTCTTTGGCACAGACTTAGAACTCCTCTCTTCTTTTTTGTGTGTGTTTCCTGAACTGCTGACAGCTTTATGGGAAAAGTGGCTGTTGGACAGGTGGGGGGGTAAATGCTGAACCAAAAAGCTGTCTGAACTCCAAATGTGCATCGTGGTTTTTCCTTCATGGAGGTGGTGGCATCTGCCTAAAACTTGGCAGGATTAAGCAGGGCAGCCCTAACATACACAGGTCTTGCAAGCAGTGCATTCAGCTGATTCTCTCACTGATAACAACAATAAATGATAAACTTTTTTCCTTCCTTTTGTCTAAACCAGTTTTCAGACTTCTTCCAGACTTAGTAACATGCACAGATTTCTGTTCCATTGACTTGAGCACATCCATCCCAGAGAGAAATTTCTCTTGAAGAATGATGAAAGAAAAATACTGGATTATGTTGGTGGTGGCAGTCAGTCATCCCTCTGACGGTATCAAAGCAGCTTTCTTTTTTCTTTTAAAAGAAGTTATTGGAATTACTCCTCGAATGCCTGCTCTCAGTGAGGCTGATGAACATCATTCTGAAAAACCAGAGGTGCATCTACCCCCATGCTTTTCTTCTACAATAGACTGAATGCACTGTTAGCTGTTAATGTTTTTTAATTCATATTTATTAAGTACTAGGACAGAAAAAGATGCAGGAAGTTGGTCTTTGTGTTGCAGAGAGGCACAGATCCCAAGTAATACATTCAAGATAATATCCAAGATGGAAGTGGTCCTTAGAACCTAGTGGCTGTGCTTGGAGGCTGTAAGAATGCATTTCCTATTGGTTTTCCCTCCTCTTCCTTACTGTGGTGAGGACAGAGCTGTTGGTAGGTGATGCACACAAACAATCAGACTGTCAAACTGAAAGCAGTGCTGTTGTGAGGTACGATGCCCCTATGTGAGCTTACCTGAAGCTCTTTTCAAACCAGTTTCTCACCTAGGTTTCCCACCAAGATCTTAACTCACAAATCTTTATTCTCTCCCCTGCCTTAAGCCAAGAGATCAATTTGGTTAGCTTTTTCCACACAGTGCTGAGAACAGGACTTGTAATTAATCTTCATCTGTGCTCTGATATCATCACACTTGGATTTTTCTTTTGTCTGATTTGGAAAGGTCAGATGGTTTTTGCTGATGTTAATTGTGTTATGAGGTCAAATAAATGAATGCTCATGAAGTGCTTTTGCAGAAAGCTGTGTGCAGCAGATAATTTCTGTGTGAGTGTGTGTTCATTTCTGTCAGATAAATGCAGTTGTATTTCCTGGTTACTCATTGTTCTAGAGCATCGATGCTTGGGAGGCCTGGACAGAGGGGTCACCAAACAACAAATGCAGGGAGTGCTCTTAGGTTGCTCTGGTCAAGCGTTATTTGTGTCTCGATTTGGCTTGGAGGATGCCTGCAGACTGCTTTCCCTGGCTATTGTGCTGCAGTGCTGAACTACTGTTGCTGGCAGCTGGTCAGAAAAGCAGCCTTTGGCATGACACTATGGGAGGGAAGGAGTAAAACTGGTAGTTGGTGTATTTACTTCTCCGTGCTGAAGAAAAGGAGAATCACAAAATCACTAGGATGGAAAGGACCTTTGAGATCGTTGAGTCCAACCACTACAAATCAGTGGAATCTAAGGTGTAGACCCAGTCTGTTTTCTTACTGGGAGATCAGGTGAGGTGATTGCGCTTCCTTCCTTGTGCTTTCCCCCAGTCTGTCTCTTTCAGACCGGGCTTGGTGCTTTGCCTTGGAATCCAGTCACTCTTGGCCCCAGAGAGAGCACACTTAGTCTCCTGCTTCCTTGCAGGACAAGGCACATGGCTCACAAATTCCAGGCTCTGAGATGTGTTACGGCTGGGACGCTGCGTATCAGCAGCTGAAGCAGGGGGATGGGATTTGGGGATGGTTCTATTGTCTTGTGACTCTAAAGGTTGGTACTAGGTTAGTGCAGGAGGCTGGGATGTGTTACTTATATCTTACCAACAGCAAGTAAGGAAGGATTCTGCTGCTTGTTTCTGCCCTGTTCAGTCCTTGGGGTGCCCTGTACCTCTGAGGGGAAAGCAAGGCTGTCAAATGCACAACTAATTCATCTGACAAAACCCCTGTGCACGTGGAGAACTGGGGCAGGATACAGGTGAAGATGTCCTCACTGTTTGCTACTTTGATTAGTGTAAAAGAGAAATCTTGCTGAAATCCAGAGGTGCAGCTGTATAGCAAACAGCGTGCGGACAGTCTGCTTAGCCACAGGTTGGCCAGATAAATTCCTGGCAAGGTGCCTTTTGCCTGAACAAGAGGAAGTTTAGTTCCAAACAAGCTGGGAAATGAGCCCTTCTGTGTCAAGATGCACCTTCCAAAGCTCTCCCTGTAACTTTAATTGGAAAAGGTTAATCTGATTAGTTTGTGTTTACAAAGAGCTTTAAGGATGAAGAGTGCTATGGAAGTGCTGACTGTTATGATCATGATAGATATGCTTTATCAGCACTTCGCAGGATGAGTAAGACTTTTTTTTATGTGTTTGAATACAAGGGACCTGCCTTCTGGAGAGCAGAAGAAAAATACTATAGAAAGAAAAGAAAAATAATGGGTATCCTGGTGTCTATGTCCCGCTGAGCGCTAGATGTGGTCATAACGTACTGAACCTCTGACTACCCCAAATGATGACCATGCAAGCTCGTGACAACCCTCCAATATGGTGCTTGCAGGAGCTGGTTGCTGGAAATCTTGCAGATAGTGTCTGGCTTTTGGGGGTTGTGAGCTGGCAGTAGGTTTGGTGGGTGATGCTGTCAGACACACTAAAGCAGCTTGGGTACCTTGAACCTTCTTTTTCAGCAATGGCAAGAAGACTTGGGAGCAGAAGTGTTGGAGCTTTGGTGCTTAAGTGATGAGGGTGTTTTGCAGACCTTGCTGCCTGATGGTGATGCACAGGCAGCTTCCCAGCAGACAGCAGTAATGGATTCAGTGTTTTTTGTTGTTTTCAGTAGGGCTTGGGCAGTTCTGTTGCGGTGAGATACCCCTGACTGATGCAACGGGCAAAAGAGATCAGCTAGATGGAATGTGAATGAGTTCTGCAGGGCTGCCTCCACAACAGTTTTCATGGGTCCTGCCTTCAGTTCCCTGATCGCCTTTCTGATCCCCATCCCACTGTGCTGACAGCTTCCCCTTCAGTGAGCCAGAGAGATGTGTTTGCTCCCAATGGTCCCAGTCCATTGGTTCTCTGCAGCCTCCCTCAGACCAACTGTGCAGCCAGTGCTGGGTCCGGGGAGGCACAGGCCTCCTGAGCAGCACCAGCTTAGCACACAAACTCCAGGGAGCTATTTTAGCAGCACAGCAGCACAATGACCTGGGCTGGCTTTATTCTAACCTGGAAGATTATCAGCTGTGCTCCAGGCAAGTTACTCATACCAGTTTAGAGCCCAGCTCTTAAGCTCTTGGACTTCTCAGTTTTGTCCACTTCAGAAGTTTCCATTGCAGGTTAGGTGTGTGGGGGGGTTATTTCTTGTTTTTCTTCTATATTTTTTTAGGCAGGTGGGTTTGGTATTGTTCCAGTATTTGAAACACAAAGTGCAGACCCAGAAAGTGAACAGAATCACATCCTTTGTGGAAAGGAAAATCCTCATGGGAGGAGCAGCCAGAGTTCATGATTAATTTCTAGAGCATGCATGCACACCATGTATTGGGGAGGGAGGAGAGCTGCTCCCTTTATCCTTCGTGCTTCTTCCATCGTCAGAAGATGTGTTTGTAGCTACTGAGCTTTACAGCTGTGGGATTGGAGAGGAACTATGTTTCTGCTAATGAAAAAAGTTCTGGACTTGAGGTGCCCGTCAGGTTCTGTCAGATGGTGTTGGATAATAAAAAGGTGTTTCCATCCTGAATAGGGTTTTTTAACTGTCTCTTGCTATCAAGAATAGTCTTTGGAAAGTGTTCCTTGTTTTGACTGTTGTCAGATGTTCTGAACTTCATAAAATACTAGAGTGCAGCTCATAGAGTAGCTTCTGCCTTTGGAGCTAGCAGGGAGTTAGTCTGGTGAAGTAATCCTCCATTCCTGTGTGGAAACTAGGGCAGAATGGAGAGAAGAACTGGTTTGGTGACTCCTGTGCTTTCCTGGTGGCTGAGGAAGCCGGTGTCCAGGTCCCAGCTCTCCTGCAGGCTGTGGCATCAGGGTGTCATGAAGGACAGCAGCCGGGAGGCCTGGCGCCAGGTCCCGACTCTCCCCACCTAACAGAGCCTGGCTTCTCTAAGGGCTGGACTTTAACGTGTGTGGTTCCCCAGAGGTGTTTTGGAGACCAGGCTTGATGAAAATCATCTTTTTAGCGTCTTAGTGGCTCTGTTGTCACCTCCAAATCCATTAAATGCTGAAAGAATGAATAGAGATTGTGGGCGTTGGAGTGATAGGAAGATGGGAGATAACAGGAGCAGGAAGATGTGAGGGCGGTCAGCGAGTCAGTGGCTGAGCTGTGAATAAAACTGTGTTTCTCCATCTAATCTGCAGACATCACAACTGTCTCCTGGCTGCTCTGACTCTTCCCTGCTCTCTCAGTCGAAGCCTAGGTTGTCCTGTGGGCTAGGAGACCATTGTCACGTTTGCGAGCTGAGTGTTCTCTGTTCTCTTCTGACCTTAGGTCTGTGTGAAGTCCCTCATTCCCTCCACCCGAATCTCTTCCTCTGAAGCGGTCACCAGCGTGTGGAGCCTGCCCCACACCCATCACCTGCCAAACCACGGCCTTTACCTGTGTCTTCCGGTGTTTCCCGTGCGACCCGTCCTGCGGGAGTGCCTCCTGGGCCACCCCAGAGTTCACGCAGCGCTCAGTGGCTCCAATGGTGAAGATGACAAGGTCCAAGACTTTCCAGGCATATCTGCCTTCCTGCCACAGGACCTACAGCTGCATTCACTGCAGGGCTCACCTTGCCAACCACGATGAGCTCATTTCCAAGGTACGTACATGACCTCACCTGCAGGTGCTGGGCCACCGCCTCCTCCCCGGGCAGCGGAAGGGTGCGTTTGCTCGCGTTGCAGGTCAGTTGCTGCTGGAAGTGTCTGGCCTTAACCAGTACCACAGTTTTTTGCTTGGAAAATGGGCTCTCAGCCTAAAGGATCTACTTGTGAGCTGCTGGGTTTAAGTGATCTTGAAAGTAGTTGTAGGGAAATGGTTTCCAAATGTAGGTCTGTGGAGTGTTTGCTGGTGGTCTGTCTCCTCCCATGATACCGCCTTGTCCCCCTCACTTTAGTGTAAAACTGCACAAGCTGATGGCCAGGGCTGGGTAAATTACCTTCCCAAGACTTGTTCATGTAGATGCTTGTCAGGATAGCCAAGGGGTTGTTGTGTGATCATGATTTGGAGACAAAGCATCTGGAAATGTTCTCCCTGTTAAACTCTGAGCTGTACTGAGCGGCTGTGCTGAAGACCCAGTTTGAGGGAAGGTTTTCTGGGTCTCCCCAAAAGCAAGACAGCTTTCCAGAGCCTCCTGAGTTGTTACTCAAGCCTTTGTAATTTTTCATTATTTGTCTACTAACAAGACACTTAGCAGTGGATAAGTGAGGGATGGGTGGTAGGCTGAGCTGGAGAGCTTGGAAGGATTCTGTCCTGTCTTCTGATCTATCCTTCTCAAGGGGAACGATCTCAAGGATAAGCTAAATTAAAAGCTTTCAGAGCCAGTAAGTTTAGGAGCCTTTGATGCAGAAGGAGCAGGCCAGCAAGAGGACCTCTTTCCAAAGTGCAAAACTTAAACATCTCTCAGCGTCTGCTGGAGCCTGCAGGGCCTGGCTGTGGTCAGGCATCAAGGTTCCAGCTTTTGGCTGTCCTGGCAATCCAACTGTTCCATAAAGTTTGTTCAGCTTATAAAACTCATGTTCAGAAAAAGCAGACACGCTGTTAAGATTTATTAGCCAAGAGGAAATTGTACTGAGAGCTCTGTGTGTGCAACTGAAACCAGTTCATCTTCTTGGAGCAGCCTCCAGAGGAAGGCCGGGATCTCAAGGGACAGAGGTGCTCTGCCTGTTAGAAAGAGTGGGTGGTTTCTCCCTTCCTGTTTGCACAGCAGAGGTTAGAATGTGTCACTTGGCACCAAGGACAATTGTCCTTGCAGGGCTGACATCTTAGCCGCTCTGGAAGCCCCTTTGGGTTCTGTGTTGGGAGCTCAGAACTGCTGTTGTCTGTTAGAGGCCGTCTCCTTCCTTATCTCTCGGTTGTGTGGGCCAGGTTGAGCACCTCTGATGTTGTTTCTGTGCTAAACAATAGAATTGAAGTATTGTGCTATGAATAGTGCTGCTTGCAGGCTGCTACAGCTTTGGTTTTCGCTGTTTCAGAATAGACAGGTCTCCTGTTAGACTCTGCTTGTGAGTCATGCTGGGCCTTGCTGGGGCTCCTCTCATTCTGGTACGACTGCCGTGGCTCTCAGCAGAGCTGTCCTTGAGAACCACAAAGCCTCAGGCTTGTAAAGAGAAGGCTGCGCATTTCCTCAACAGATTAAGAAGTTTTGAAATGTGAATGTCAGCAGCAGTCTGTGCCCAGGTTGGGATGTGAAATGCATCTCACCTCTTGAACCAGCTGTGGGACTTTCAGGCTCCCGTGTTCAGCTGGGGTATCTGTAAAACATACCCTGTTGCTCCCCTGCCTTTCCACTGGGACAGCTGTCCCAGCACAGACTCTTGAGGAACTCTCCTTGTCACCATCTTCCATCTGGACTTGGAGCCATTGACCACCACCCTCTGGATGCAACCATCCAGCCAATTCCTTATCCACTGAACAGCCCACCCATCAAATCCATCTCCCTCCAACTTAGAGAAGGATGTTGTGGAGGACCAGAAATCCAGGTAGATGCCATCCTTAGCTCTGCCCTTGTCCACTGATGCAGACACTGTTGTTTCACTTTTTATGGTGAATTAGAGGTTGTGCTCTGCTTTTTTTTGACATGGCTGATCCCCAGCCAGGGAGAACACAATACTGTGTGTGCCCAATGTTTTTACCTTTGATTCTTCCTTCCCCTCTTTGTTCTGGGTCCATGCTCCTTCTGGTCCACGGTGCAATGCAGACACGTTTGCAGGTAAGTAGCTTCCATCAGGGCAATGCCAGTGCTGCAAGCAGCTTGGACTTGGAGGTGCTGGCTGTTGAAGCATACAGAAGCTGCCCAAGAATGCTGACTGCTAAAATATGGGCATGAGAGGGAAGGTGGGAATATGAGGCTGTGCCTATCATATCATGGGAGTATTAACTGCAGTGTGCTCCAGAGCTTGGACCTGCTCTTTCTGAAAGTTTATTGTAGACTGTGGTGTAAATTGGTAGTAGTGTTGGGAGTGCATTGGTGGTGGAGCACCAGTGGGTCATGAGACTTGAATGCGAAGGGTTTAGGGTTTTAAGGTTTTATTTCTCAGAGTTATAAACCTTAATAATATAAATTCTTTGTATAAGTGAAAACCTTATAAAAACAATTGTGCAATCATAATTCGTACAGCTGGCTATTAAACTGGGAACAGAAGGGCAGTCCCTGCCTCAAGGGGTTTCCAATATGTGTAGAAACTTTTCCCAGGCAAACTTAAATAGTCATCTTTTTATCTGTTTGAGTTAGGGTTTTAAACAGCTCCCTGAGGCCTTCTGCAGTTCTTTCATCCCAGCCTTATATTAGCATCTGAGAACCAGGCAGTGCAGTTGCCATCCTTGTTTTCCATATGAAAATGTGAACGGAAGGAAGAAACAAATGCTGTGAGGATTGTGAAGGGAGTGGGAGACTCTGTCAAACCAGAGTGTTTCTCAGTCTGCAGCGTATCCCATCTTGAACCTCACTATATCACTTTAATCAAAACAGCCCAAGTGACACCATCTTTGGAAGCATTCCCCAAAAAACAGGCTTTTATGTAACAGCAGGGTGTTGGTGATTTGGCTTGATGAAATTAATTCTTCTATTCCTTTTTGCCCCAAGTTGTGCAGAGACCACATGAGAGCTGTGCTGCTTTGCATGCCATGAGCTTTTAGCTCCTTTGGATGCATCCAAATTGCAGCATTGGCTCACTGCATTGGCTGAAACACGAGCTGGAGCTGAATCCCAGTATTGTTCTGTGTCAGTCCATACTCTGCTTCCTCTTCATCTCCAAGTTTCCCCTCTTAGCCCTTCAACACCAGTGTTTAACTTACTTTGACTTCAAAGTATTTTACCAGGACTGGGTATCCAAAACTCTTTGACAAATATGCTTTGGCAGGGTGGTTTTTGCTTTCTTTCCTACTGAAGGAAAATCTTGCAGATCAAAATGGGTAGAAGGTTTCTCACTGAGTCGTTGCTATTTAAAGAAGATGATCGATACTGAGGCTTTTAAGAAAATCCAAAGCTGTTATGTGAAGCCAGTTACCAAAATGTTGCCTGCTTGCTTGGCCTTTTATCTTCTGCAGCCAGAGGGAGAAAGTGGTTTAGTATGTCTGATTTCTAATAAGATCTAAATTGTGGGTTGGATCGTCTGGCCAAGAAAGTTCTTATTGACTTAGGAAATATAAGGTGATCAGATAGATTGGGTGGAGTAACTAGTTTTCCTTTCTGTGTTCCTTTGGTGTCTGGGTTAGGATGAGTGGAGGTTCTTGTTCCCTTGCAGCAATGCATCATTTGAGAATGTGTGCCAGATTTAGTACATGCTCTTGTTTCATTGCTTTTTCCAATGTCTAAGTGGACTGAGACTTTGGGATCTCAACCTTGCCCTGCAACAAATTCTCCTGTGACCTTGAATAAGTCATTTAATGTCTCTTGTTCCTCTTTTCCCCACCTGTACAATTGAACTGCTGCTGTTTCATCCAGGGTGCTTGGAAGATAAAGCTTTGGAGCAGGTACTCTGTGCTCTTAAGAATTAGTACAGTGTGTCCTAATCTTCTTTGGCTTTACTGTAAAAACAAAAATACCATGCCAGGCCACTGTAGTTGAAAAGCATATTTCAGTGCCTCCCAACTGCCAAAAAATAAATGAAAGTACTTGTTATATTTTTTCCCAGGCACAACATCCCATAGTTTTTACACTGTTTATCGAATCTATATATTTTTTTCTTAATCAATGGTGGCAAAACCTCTCCAGGAAGGAGATGGAGGGTCTCTTCTTGAGATGTGCCTTCTGCATCATATGGTAGTGGGGCCTGGGGGAGCAGCTAACATAAGACATCCAGTAGTGGAAACAGCATCTTTTCTGCTCCTTAAAGTGGGAGATGTGATGCTGGGTTCTACCTACTCTGTGCTATTCAAACCACTTCTCAGCCTTTTCTCCTTGAATTCCTGTGTACCTGGTGTCCAGTAAAAAGGGATGGGAACAAGAGCAAAAAGACACAGGCCAAAGACAGCTGTGTTACTGTCTTGGTTGCTGACTCTTTTGTTATGTGAACAGTAATTAAGCAGAAATGTCCCTGATTATGGAAATATGTAGGGAATGTCTTGTGGGCGTCTGCAGTTTCTTTTTTCCATGAGTTCCTGGGATCCAAGCTAAGCCTTATGCAGTGATGTATCCTCTGAAGCTAGCCTGAGGCTTTCCTTTGATGTCTGCACAGGACCCTTGCTGAACACCAGTGTGAAATCCTTCAACTCCAAAGCCTGCAGCTCCTCCAGCATGGAGAAGATAGAATAAAATACAGGACTTGTGTGTGCCTGACTTTCTCAAATGGGGTTGGATTGTTAGCTGGGGAGTGCTGAGAACCTCTCTTTTCTGTCTTCTCAGGCAGGAGTTGCAAAACTTAAACAAACCTTGTTCCTAGTCATTGTGGCCCTGCAGCTTCCCTGGCTAGTGAGCTGCCGGAGACTGAGCCTGTTGGTGCAGCAGCCTCTTGGTGAGCTTTTTTGGCAGGCTGAAAGCATCAGGCTTTGCTCCATGCTGCAGCTAAAAAGATAAGAAGCTTTGGTACTGGCTTTCAGTGGAGTTGTGGATGAATTCATCTGCTCTGAAGCATTTGATGTATCATGTACAGGTGAAATAAGCAGCAGCTGTTGGGCTTTTGAGGTTGTTTTTTCTTCTTTCTGATGATGTGGGCAAGGCCATGTGGAATGTCATTACCTCTATTTCTCATGAACCAGCTGATGTTTGTATGTCTGGTCACCTTGAAGACATGAAGTTATTTGCTGGGTGGAGAGAGGAGCATGCACACAAGCTAAAATCCTAAAACTACAGTGTGGGTGTTTGAAAACTTCAGCCTAATGGAAGAAAGATTCAGTGAGGGTCCAAGAGCAGTCAAGTGAAAATCCTGCATGTCTGTAGGGAAAAGCCATGCGTGGGGTGAGGAGAATATTCTCTTTCCATGGGTAAAGTTCTTAATATTTTTATTACATGGTATTTCTTCCTGCTTTAGGAGTAGATCTCCTTTCTTCCCAAATATGAATTTAAGGTTCCAGCTTCATGGTAATGAACTCTCAAGGCCAAGAGGAGCTATCACATCAGCACGTCTGAGCTCCTCTAGAGCACGGGTCAGCAGATTTCATCATGATTGCAGCATGTCTTTCAGAAAAAGCATTTAGTCTTGATTTGAAGACTACAAGAAGGAAAATTCACTGCTCCCCTTGGTCATTTTTTCCAGTGCTTAATCATCCTTAACTGCTACAAATTGGAGGCTTTGAATTTAGACTTGTCTGGCTTGTGTTTCCCATCATCCGTTCCTTTTGCTAATGAAATAGATGTATAGTACCTACTATTGCTGTGTGTAAGGCTCAGATACACAGTAACAGGACAGCTCTCACTGTTCCAGCCTCGAGCTCAGCAGTGTACAGCAGTTACATCTTCACAGCACAGATGATGCTACAATTTGATGATTGTATTGGTCTGACTCAGCATTGCACAGGGAGCTTCTGTTCATTCATTTATCAGAAGCTCTTTATGCACCAGGGTTATCAATTTTATACACATTTCTAGCAGCTGTCCAGTAGTTTTTTCATCCTGGTTTTCAGCTCTTGTTCCCTAATGAATTGTCACTGCTGGGTAGTATTCAAAGCTTGCTCTTGGTTGCAAGTATTGTGAGAGTTCAAGCTGTAAGTGATGGGCAGCAAAGCAGCTCTGTAAGATGTCATCAGAGCTTTTTTAGCTTCCAGTTTCACTGCTGTGAACTTGTGGTGAGGTATCCTGTAGTTCTTGGCTTAAAATTAAAGGTGGGTTGAGGGGACTTGAGTAGAACAATGTGTCATCAAATGGTAAGTGGGAACCTTTTCCTTCAGCATCCAGACCAGGAGATGGAGCGATGATTGGGCAGGGTTGAACTCTTGCAATCACACTTGGCCCTAGGATACCTCTGCTAGGCTTGCTTGCTGTCCTTGCTGTTGCTGGCCTGTATTGCAGCAGGGAGGAGCAGAGTGGGTCACTCCAGTACCTCTCATCAGCTCTGAGAAGGAATAAACAAACACAAATGCCACTTGCAGGAAAAAGTCAGGATATGAAACCAGAGCTGAGCAATGAGTATTTGTAATACCTATTCCCTGGTAGAGCTGCCTAAATTAGATCTGTCCTGTGTAATCGCTTCCTCTGGGGTTTACCCTGCAAGTTACCATGCTCCTTCAGTTCCTGCTGTCAGTAATGGGATCTGGAGATGGTCAGGATCAAGCCTCTTAGTTGGGATGCAGTTGTTTAATAGAAAAAAGTCCAAGGTAATTTGTATCTCCTTGTATAACTGTGTTTATACAGCAATTAATTGAGACACAATTTTAAAATACTTCCTTCTGTTCCAAAAAAGAATGAGAAAGGTAATAATTCAGAATGGTTTAGAATTCCCTGTCAGGGAGGAGGGAGAGGGTAAAAATGGATTTTTCTAATCCGTCACCTTATGGAAATAACTCTATTTTCATCTGCTGCTTCCTCTGCCTTAGAATTGATGACCTGGGCATAAATAAAATATTGTTCCCATTTGTTATCCAGGGAACTGCCAGGGACGAAGGACAGTGAATCATCAGGGGATTTGCTGCAACTGCTGCAAATCCTGGACAGCTGGAGTGTGGAGTTGGTCAGGTCTGAGCCTTTCTGGGCTTGTTGGGTGTTTTCAGCCCTTGCAGTTGGAAGAGGAGGAAATAGCAGTGGGCACAAAGGCTTGCTTCTGTACTCTGATTTATAGTTCTGAGAGTAAGCCCAGGAAAAAAAAAATCCAGATATGGGTCTCACAGGTCTGAGACATCTCAGTCTCATTTTATAGCAGCAGGAAATGCTGTCAGAGGGCTTTGTGGCTGTTTTAGGAGAGCTGTTATGTCTGCCAGCAAGAAGCAGGTCTCTCAGGAGCCTGGCCCCTCTTAGAGAGGGATATCTCTGTGGCTGTTGGAGGTGCTTGGCCTGATGGTTTTTCTCAGCCAGCAGAACTGAAATGAGTGCACAAGGAAACTCCACCCAGAGTCCTCCCTCTCCTAAAACACTGTTTGCATGGAAATGGTAACTCTCAGAATAAGTAGCAATAATGAAGGTAGAAACTGAGCCTGTCTTGACCTGAAACCTGGAATTTAAGGGTATCTGTGATCTCTCCTTTTGGTGGTGGTTGCCACAGGAGGAACAGGCTAAAATCAGATGAAGCTTTGGCTGCTTGCAAAGTACAAACACCTTGCTTCCAGCCCAGCTCTGAGAGGGGAGGCTGGGGAGGAGTGCAGGCATGGGCACACATGGGTCTGTCAGATCTGTAAGAGGCTGAGCCTTTCCAGTGAGGCTGTTCTCAGTGTCAGCATCAGTGCTGTTCTGAGCCTAGCAGCTGTGTTAATGGAGTGCAGCGTTCCACTGATCCCCAGACAGTCACTATTGTGCTGCTAATTTCATAACTTGTTGCATTAGCAGTTTCCATCTCCCCTCCCAGTTCTGCCTTGTCTTTATCTCTAAACTCATGCAGTAGTAATAATTAATGTGGAAAGAAAGGGCTTTACCCTCCTCCCCTGCTGCTCCTTTTTAAAGTGACTCCAGTGTTGGATGCTTTTGGCTGGCATCAACATAGGAAGACAGCAGTGCTCAAAAATTGGGGGGTGGGGGGGTGGGGGTGTGTGAAACACCATAGCTGGTGCTGCAGCAATCACAGACTCACTAGAATAAAATAGGGTTTTTAATCTTCTGTATCCAGAAAGACACCACTGGGCTTGGTGTTCATCTTCTGTAGCTTTTCTCAGGAAGTAACAGCATGCTTCTTTCCATGCTGGCCTTCTACATACCAAAACCTACAGGCTTGCACTGGTGGATGTCACTGATGACTTAAGATGTGGCTGGCATCCCTGGTACTCCCCTGAACTTCCTGCAGATCTGGGAATGCTGGTGGCTGTGGGAATGAAGTAGTGGAGGATCAGGGTTAACCAGCAGTATGGCCCTAGGCCCAGCATGAAGACCTGGAAGATAAGGATATTAATTTCCTTCTCCATCTAGATGCTACAGTCAGTGTGGAGCTTCCCAGCTCCTTTCAGGCACTGTGTGTGGGAGGTGACCTGCTCTTCTCCAGGGTCATGGCAGTGTTCCTGCAAGGAGCTCCATGTGAATGAGTGGCCAGACCGTGGTAGTTTTCCTTGGTTTAATGTTGGTCTTCTGTCAAGTGGTGGTCTTCTGGTTGTCCAGCAGGAACTAACCTGTGGTCTTTCTGTGTATGTGAATTTGCAGCTTGGGCTCTAATCTGGTGCTGTTGCACCAAGTGGCTTGGTTCATTGCTTGGAGAGCTCTTCTACATGACACATGCCTAGCCTTTCTCCCCAGTTGCTCTTCCCATGGGGTTATAAATGCTCTTTAGGCAATGTTGTTCTTTTTGCCTGACTAAACAGTCTGGTAGTGATACATAAGTAGTTCCAGAACTCAGTGGAGATCATTGGAAAGCCTAGACCTCTTTGAGTGCTGTGCCCCAAAAGATATGGGCTTCCTGTGGGAGAGTTACCTGCACCGTATGTTTCTGCTGTGCAGCACGTTGTTCCTGGCAGCAAGAGCCTGGGGAAGGATTAGGGATGACATGTACATTCCCCAAGAAGAAAACTGGACCTGCTCAAAGAGCTTGATGCTAAATTCCCTTCCTGGCTGCCAGGACTCTGGTAGATCTTGAATCCTTGATCTGAAGTGGGGGCACATGGCAGCTGTCCATGCTCACAGGAGCTGTGCTGCTCTTCTTCCTCTTTGCCCAATGCTGTGGTAACACAGGGGTGGCTTTTCCTTTGGCAAGGAAGCTGAGCAGAGGGAGATCTCTCCCTGCTCTTGTGGGGCTGCAGGGTGCTCTGTCATGCACATCTATCCCCCCTGCTTAAGCTGTAGAGAAGGGAGGGAGCTGTCTCCTGAAGTCGCTCTGGTTTTGTGTGCACCCTAAATAAATCGGAGTAATTGCTTTCAAAGGTAAACAGCCTGTCTGCTTTGTTGCCTAGAGTATTTCCATCCTTTTTCATCTTAATGTCAAGTGTTGGAGCACAAGAGCAGCAGCAAACAGACACCATCCAGGTGACAAGAGGAACCTCAAAACATTGTGAAGTTCTGTAGATGTAATAAAGCTGGTGTGACTTATTTTTTTTTATTTGGCTTCAATTGTTTGTGCCTTTAGCATTCACATGCTGAAGCTTCACTTCAGAGTCTCTGGGCTTAGAAACACATTTGAAAATAAATAGTAGAGTCCAGCAGCCCAGGGCTTTAATGAGGAGGCTGAAGAGCACTGGGCTCAGGCTAACATGATGAGACTCAACGGTGTTGTGTTCGAACTGAATCAGTCTGGGGGGAGCCTGCCAGGCATGGTGGAGGGACAAGGGGCTGGAGCAGTTTGCAACAACTTTCTGAGTTATGATGTGTTTTATGGAGCTTTCCTTGGCATTTCCCTTAGCAGAGTGGTGGCTTATATAGTGTCAGAAATCTCTGCATGTGAGGAAGGAAAAACCCCTCAATTTTAGGCAATTTGTGTTTCTCTAAGCACCATTCTCCATGAATTGCAAAGCCTCTGAAGAGGTTTCTCCTCTGCAACCGCGATAGACAATTTCCCTTGGAAAGAATTCTCTTGCTGTCCCCTCTGGTGATAATGGACAGTCATACTGACACATGAGTTAGTAACTGGGAATTTGCTCCTGGATCCTGACCTGTTTAAATCAGTTCGTGCAGCCTGTCTGCCTGGGAGCAGAGCATTGGTGTCACCTGGAGCCTTGTGCTGGTGTGCGTTGGGGAACCGCTCTCATGAACAGGATGGAGCTGTGTTTTGTAGCTCCCCTATGCCAGGGCTGGGCATTGCATGGACCTGCTTGTTCTCTGCCTTCCTGAGCAGTGTTGATGTTACAGAGATAAGGCTGCAGAGCCTGAGCTGAGCATCATCTTGTGCTTCAAGATAACCTTTTCATTAGTGTTGTGGGGAGACTTGTGACCAGTGCCAATTGTCACGTTTCTAAGAGTTGAAACTAAGGAAAAAGGGAGAGAACCTCACTTTAAAAACCCACAAAGCCAAACAACAAACCCACAACAAAACCCTCACAAGTTCTTACTAAAAAAGATAATACATTGAATTGCTACTTATATTTGCCTGAACTTTGAGCCAAGGTGAGCACTGTAAGGACTGGACTGGAGGAGGCTGGCCTGTGCTGCTGGAGCACTTGGCCTTCCCAGTGCAGTGGGGTCTGCAGTGGGAAAGCTGCATGCCTGCTAAAGGGCTCGAGTAGGTCTGAAGCTGTCTTCAGGTGGCTGTGACCACTCACTTCCAGGTGCTCTGGAGGCTCTGCTTCCCCAAAAACACATAGCAGAAGCATGAGGCTCTTCCCTCACTGGTAACTTGCTCTGTTATGTTGACCTTTCCTGAGCAGCAGAGAATTAATTCTCAGGAGGCAGGGGGATGATGCCAGCAACACAGCCTCCTAGTCTTCTTGTGGGTGTGTGTCCAGACCCTTCACCCTGCCTCGCTGTGGTCTCTCCACACCTATCCTGTGTGGTGGAAGCACTGAGTTGGTTCCTGTTAGGACAAAAGGCTCTTATCAGCAACACAACTTGCGTTGGATACAGAGGGGACAAGGGGGGGGTTGAATGAACACCTGCTGCTGCCAGAATGAAAACCCATAATAACACCTTTCCATCAGAAGGAAAAAACCCAATCTACTAGCATCTTTCTTCTCACAGGCTGCATAACCTGAGGCACAAACACGATGTACAACTCCTCAGATGTAGCTGTTCCTGGGATGAAACACGGCAGCCTTGTTGCTACTCGCTGTGTAATCACACAGCACATCAACTGCTGGGGAATAAAGCCGTGCTGAATTAATTGAATTGCTTCAGAGATGAGTTTGGTCCACTAATTCCATATCGACCTTTGGCTTTAAATAGCATTAAGGACCCATGTTAAAACTCAATTAAAACTGAGGAACAGGGTTTGATCAGAGTAAGGTCACATCTGTGCATGAGGTGGAATTAATGTAACCGGTCCCCTTGACGTGGATCTGCGTCTCGTGTAATCAGAGCGAAATTGAATCTTGGTTTAATCTGATTGCTGAGTGTCCCTTCTGTGAGGAAGAACAAGGTGGAATTAATGAACCCTGAGGAGGTCTGTACTCTGCGTGGATACAGGGACCGCGTCACTGAGCTCGTGCTCCTTTGGGAAATCCTTCAAACACGATGTGAATAGATGGTTGTAATGGCTCACACTGTCTAGTGCAGCCCTCTGGAATCTGCAGCAGGAATTACCATTGTTAACTTCTCCCAACTTTGCACTGCACAGTGACTCAGGAGGAACCTCCCCTTGGAGACATCATATGCCTAATGCTTTTACCAGGCGCAGCGGCTCCTCCAAACACCTTGCAGAGCTTGTCTTTGTAATCAAATCAGTGTTGCCGTAATTAATGGGGTTGGAAAGGTGCCGTTAAGGTAGAGCTTTCTGTGGGAGGCTGGTCATTGTTGGGTGGGATTGCAGCTGATAGGAACTGGGATTAAGCTAGCGGGAGGAGTGTGAGGAGAGCCTGTGTTGTGGAGCATATTGTTATACACAAGCTTGTATGTACTCCAGTTGGATTGACGTCCCGCTTTGGTCATACTTCAAAGGTGTCCCTTCCCTTCTCAGGTTGTATTTTAGGAGAATATCTCACTTTTGTGGGTTCAGCAGTTAAATCAGCAGCAAGAACAGATACCAGCAGTGTTGTGCAAATGTAGTAACTTAAAAACAAAAGCAGTACATGTAGGTGGGACGTAAGTGATAACAGAGCTGCCTCTGAACACATCCTTGGACTTGTTTTTCTCCCACAGGCTTCAGTGCCTCTTAGACCCCAGAGTTCCCAATACTGATTCTTGTGCTCATTGAATTGGTCTGACCCAGCAGGGATATCACAAGCTCAGAAAACAAGAAAACACATCTCTTTTTTTTTTTTTTTTTTTTTTGAAGAGTCCAGATGGCTGTGCTCGTTTGGCTTCTCCCAGTGCCACCGTTTCGCATTGCCTGAGACATGCCGACTGCCATTGATCTCCGGCGGCGGCTTTGGGCCCTCTGCTCCTGTTTGATCCTTGCAGTGAGGATGATTTGCAGCTTTCAGGAGGGGCACGCTCTGTTCTTTTTTCCCCTTGTACCTCTTTGGGACCAGATGCCTTTTCCTTTCTGTTTTATTGGCTTTTTTTAAAGGCTGCCAGCTGGATATAGGTAAGGGCTGGGGGGGGTTCTCTGCCGCAGTCCACAGAGAACAGCCATCAGAATGTAGCCATTTAGTCCTGGCAGACTGCTTCCTATTTTTCCAGATGATTCCAGCCAGCTCTTTTTGTGCTTAGCCTATTGTCAAACACCGTCACAAAGACTTGGGGTATTAATCCTATCATCTGTTCAGCCCATGGAACTGCTGAGTGGGCTGTGCGGTGAATGAGAAGCTGTAGGTACTAGGGAAAGGGGGTATGGTGTGTAGGCGTCGTTGGAGCACATTCAGAATTCATGCCTTTCCCTGGCTGTACTGATTGAGTGTAAAAATCCCCTTCTGTGCCTCCAGCGGCCGCCGGTACCAGGACGATTTAAGTGCAAAGGGCTGATGGTGGTGGGAGGGCGGGTGGAACGTGAAACAGGCTGGATTGATGGAGGGGCATGGCCCTTCTCTGCATCCCTGAGCATCTGGGTGCTGTTACTCCACTGCAGGAGGCTCCGAAGGAGTCATGTGTCTTGCTCAGAGCAAAGAGAAGGGTAGACCCAGTGCTTCAGGTGGAGGCTGGAATATAATGAGTGGTCTGAACCGAAACAGCAGCTCCCAAGGTCATGGGTGTTGAGTACAGATGGGTTCGACTTTGAGTCCTGCAGGCTGAGCCCATCTCTAGCGAACAGAACGTGTCGCCGCAGAGGAGCTGGCGCTTCTCAGATGCTGGCTGAGTTACACATCTTTCTGCGGCAGATCTGGTTTAGCAGTGTCTGTGAAACCCAAATTCCCTGTCCTGCAGACTGTGTCTCCCCAGAGCTGCAGCTCTGCACTGTGGTTCTTTGCTGGCAAGTTTAGTCTGCGAACTTCCTACTCCAAACGATTTGTGTCTGCCCCCATACTGTGGCTATTAAGTCATCTGGGTGACTGCCCTTTAAACTGCACCCATGGTACAGCACAAGGAGAAAAAGCCAATTCCTTCAAATCCACCCATCCACCAAGTATTTAGTTTTAAAAGTAATAATTCCACAGATGTCATTTGGAATCAGCGCAGCTGGGGGGGCCATAACAAGCATCTGTACAATGGGCGACAGGAACTTAAACCAGAGCAGCCAAGGAGCTGGCTCCGGGTTGGTGGTTTCCCACCCAGGTACTCAAATCAGCGCTCCTCACTCCCTGCAGCTTTTAGATGCCTCCAAGCAGAGCAGCCAGGAGTGGGGCAGGTTTTTGAATGTGAGCAGTCAGGAGAAGAAAGCTGTTGTGTGTTGTGCATCTCAGAAGCTGTTGTGTATTGTGCATCTCAGAAGCCTGTATTGTTTTTCGGAGGGCTCAGGCAGGATGGGGAGGGAGAGCTTTGTTGCTGGCATATACAGATGTGTTTCCAGCCAGACACTATTAGTAGCACAGAACAAAAGGTGTGCTTGGGTTTTCGGTGGGAAACAACAACAACAAAAAATCCTTTCCATTTCTTTCAGCTGGAAAGTGATGCCAGGAGCTGTTGTTTTAGTGAATAATAAGCCTGGCTTTAGAAGCATGCATGTGGGATGCACCTTTGAATGTATATCAAGAAAATCTACATAGAGGAAACACATAGCATAGAAAATAGGTCTTACTGCCGACCGCCCCTGTTCAGGGAAAGCCAAGCATGTTGTGGAAGTCTCTTTGTGTGAGTCTTTTTTATTTAAAAAAAAAAAGCAAACCCAAAAGCAAAGAACATCTGTTCATGTATAAATAGATCTGTTTCTTCTGATTCCATAGTGCCCGTTACAGCGTGTGCCGATTTCTCTGGAGTGCCAGCAGAGAAAGGGCGTCTTCAGAAAGTGTTGAGGTTACAACAGCCCGATAAAACCTGCCCAGGACACAGCCAGCTCAGTCTTGCAGAGAGGAAACGTGCTGGTGAACTTAACGTGGTTGCCAGACCTTTCTCACTTCTTTTTGTAGGATTGGCCGGATCCTTAGCTAGCTGGAGGGTGAACATTTCAGGGCAGCCCTGAAAGCTCAGCAGCGGTATGTCGAAAAGGTCTGCTTGGGCAGAAGATAATTAATGGCATTTCTCTTTTTCAGTGACCGCCCTTAGATGCCCTAAAGTGCTGGCTTGAGCTGGGTACCTCTGAAAGGATGCTACTGTCCCCTGGGAGTGGGCTGGAACAGTGTCCAGAGAGCCCTGAGCACAAAGCCAATGGGTTTGGTTTTGTTGTTTATTAAAGACAGGCCTTTGTACAGCAGTAATGGAAAATCCTATTTCTGTACCAATATAAACTTTGCTCCCGTGGCTGTTGTTATTGGCAAACTTAGTCACTTTGGTGTTTATGGAAAAGTATTTGCTGGGGAGGACTGCATGGTTAGCAAGCTTCATCTGCTTTCCGTTTGCTTTGATGGCACCCATGTTGCTGCGAGGCCTTCTGTTTCATCCCAGTACCCATCCACAGCCTGTCCCTCCGGGCTGGTATCCCTCTCCAGCAGCGTGGACAGCCTGGCAGCGCTCCTGCTGTTTGCTGTGGCAAGGTAGAGAGAGCACGGTGTGGGTCTGCCTTGGACTCTGCTTTCTGGCCTGGGAGGGCATCCGCTTTGTGTCAGTCCCTGCTTTGCCACACAGGACACTGCGCTGCGTGCTGCGTGTCAGGCCAGGCCAAGCTGGCATGTGGGTTATCAGCCAGCTGACAGTAGCAATAATAAAGAACTTGAGTGCTGCAGAAGGATTAAAAGAAGCTTCTCTAATAAATGCAATTACACAAACATGCCTGAGCCGTGTGTCCTAGTTAATTCCTGCCCAAGAAAAGAGGCATTGCTCAGGGCGCTGCTGTTGTCTGTGTGAAAGAGATACCCAAGGGCCTCGGGTGTCCTCTCTGAATCCAGAGTGGCTTTTCTGTGCCCTGGGTGGCCGCTAGTGTTGGCCTGCAGATTCCTCTGAAGAGCTGTTATTCCTCCAGAATGAGTTGGTTCTTTTGCCAGGCAGCGATTCTGTAGCTGACCGAGCCCTTGGTGCCATCCAGGCCTCATGGGCAGCGTTCATCGCTGGATGCGTGCCCCGTGGCATCGTGTTTGCCCACAGAGGTGCCTCTACTCCGTGCTGAGGAGCCTCCTGCATGCATTGTTGCAATTGGGGAATCTTCTAGTGAGCCTTCACCGCTTTGGAGGGTACCTTGACACCAAGAAGAGTGCCAGGCTAAACATCCATGACAGGCTGCACTCGTTCTCCTGTCAGGGCAACTCTAAATCACGCCTTGAACGGGGTTTGTTCTCTCCTGCTGCTGAGTGGATGTTCCAACTCTGCCTTTGGCATCAGCAGGACTCGTGATGGAGAGGAGGCCTTATGGGCTGTTAGGAGCTGCCTGCCAGGCAGCACCCCAGAAATACTCACTGGAGCTAATGGGTTGGTAACCCAGCTCTGGGATTTAGGATGGTTAGCTGGAACCATGCCACAGCCTCCCTGGTGTGGAGGAGGCAGCTGATGAGTGTGGATGTGTGGAACGTGGTGCAGATCCATCTGTGGGGCTTGAAGGTTCTTGGGCATGGCTTCTCCATGAGGCAATGTTTGGGCAGGCATAGGGTGTGTCCCTAGGGCTGGACTGAGGGACAGGGACAGCCTGGGCAGAACAGGGACCTTCTGTGGGTGGCTTTATGTCACACAGGGAGAAGACAGTTGTGCTGCCCCAGCGTTGGGTCATGTAACGAATGACCAGTGTTAGTGGGCTGGGGATGTTAAACTTTGAGTGTTGCTCGTCTCTCAAAGCTCAGTCTCCCCTCTTACGGGTGTTAAGTCTGAAATCATTGCTCATCTGTCGAAGCTGAGGTTTTAAGAAAACCAATAAATATTCCAAGGTTCCTGGTAAGATGCAAGATAAAGGATTAAATGGTCCAGAAAAGCTGCCCTGTGACTTCCCCAGCTCCTTGCCCCTCCGTGCGAACGTTCCCTGAGGTATCTCGTAAGGTGACTTGTGTGCAGAGAGCAACTGTGCTCTTTCTTCCCTGTGAGCACCAAATGTTTAATTCAATGTGTGCTTGTCAAAGGACATTAAAAATGCAGGCAGCACTTGCTGGGTGTGAGCCAGCTCCTGTCAGTGAGGTTTTGTCTCCAGGTGATGTTACAGGCATGACACACATGGAGCCCACTGGCTCTTGGAAGTGCCCCGGCGACTTGGAGTGTCCTGCCGAGCTGGCATTGTCCCCCTGTCCCCAATTTCATGGTGTTTTGAGATCCTAAGGAAATACGAGGCAGAGAGGATGTGCTGTGACAGGTGAGGTTTTAGTGGTTGTCTCTGTCCATGTTCATCTCTCTCTAGTTGTATCTCATACTACGTTTAGATCCAGCCCTGGCATCAGTAGGAATGTGAAGGCTTGCAGACACCTCAGCATGGTTAAAGTCTTTTGTAAAGTCACTAGAGTGGAGGTTGTATGTGTGTGCGCAGCACCTTGCACAGATAGGTCCCAGTCTCTCGGTTTGGTTCTCCATCCATTGATCTTCCTGAGGGGAATTCACGTGCCAGCAAGTGCAATGGTGGTGTTTCAGAACTGTGGCAGTGCCGCCTCTGTGAGCACCTTGGGTTTAGAAGAGACTCTGATCGGTACTTGGCAGCGTGGCTGCACTAGGGAAGGTTGAGGCAGCAGCGTGAAATTCATCAGCAGAACTGAAAGTGGGGAAATAGATGTTGGTGGGACATAGGAGAGAAAGCAGGTTAACTCTTGGGAAGTACCTTGGGCATGCACAGCGCTGGGAATGCTGGTGACACCAGCTGCGGGCTGCCAGTACGCCTTGTGAAACAGGCAGGCGTTGGAACTGGAGCCAGCTGCTCCCTTCCCCTCTGCAGGACAAGACCTCTGTTTATCAGTGCTTGTCTCCCCCTGACATTTTGCTCTGTGCCCTTTCCATCTCCAAGACTGCAGCGGTGTGTCTCAGGCCCTGGCTAACATTTGCTACAACCACCCTCAGTGGAATCATCGAGGGCAGGTCCTGGGTGAGCCCCAGGTCCCTCAAGCACCCGACTGAATGTTGTTCTCTTGCCTTTCAGTCCTTTCAAGGAAGCCAAGGACGTGCATACCTCTTCAATTCAGTGTGAGTATAACCTCGTGCGTGTCACCTCTGCCTGTCTTAGAATTAAGAAAACCCTCTTGAAGAAGAAAACAAAAGGAGAGTCTTCCTTTAGAAAACCTCTGCCCGAGACTGGGGAGCTTCCTGGAAGCGGTTGGAGCGAGAGAGCCAGGGAGCAGCTCTGATTCGTATCTGATTCTCTATCGAGGCTTCAGACAAGCAGCTAGGAAAAGGTGGTTTTATCGTCATCAGATTGAAAAGTAAGAGCTAACAGATGAGTCATTCTCTCCTCAGAGAATATGGCTGGACCAAAGAGTCAAAGTTTCATAGATGTAGAGAATAAATAATGTCTATTTACGAATTACTTTCTTGAGCTAGCATAAAAATTGAGTAGTGTCATTTTCCCAATAACTAAAACTACTATTTTATTTTATTTTATTTATTATTATTTTCCCAATAACTGAAAACAGAAACAAACATTACCACTGGGATGTCTTTCACAGGAACAGCTCCATTTTTCAAGTTCCCATTTGGGACAGTAAAAGTACCAATTTACCAAGTTGAAAATGCAAATCGTTCTCAAACTCATCGTTGATTAATTTACTAGAACTTGATTAACCTTCTGCTCAAAGCTTTATTGAACTTGTAGCTGAATTTTAAACAAAAAAATCCATTTCACCTTCTCATTCTGTTCAGATCTTTGATTTGGGCCCAGCTGTGGTACTGGGTACCCTGAACCAACCTGAATTCTGTTTTCAGATGCTGTGATAAACTTGCTGGTGGCTCCGTTGTAGCATTGTGACGTGGCACTAACAGGGAGCATCTCTCCTTTCTCCCCAGAGTTAATGTGGGCTGTGGCCCAGCAGAGGAGCGGGTGTTACTAACAGGATTACACGCCGTTGCAGATATTTACTGTGAAAACTGCAAAACCACACTGGGTTGGAAATATGTGAGTATTGGTACCGTTTGTTGTTCCTGTGGATACATGAGGATAACTTCCCTCAGTCTCCTGGTTTGTCTTGTCTTTTTTTCCCCCCAAATGATGGCAGAATAATGGAATAATAGACCCATATATTGTTAATCCTGCATCCTCCCCACTGGAAATGCTATTGAACACGAGTTTGTC
Source organism: Porphyrio hochstetteri (assembly GCA_020800305.1). Lineage (NCBI taxonomy): Eukaryota > Metazoa > Chordata > Aves > Gruiformes > Rallidae > Porphyrio > Porphyrio hochstetteri. The sequence continues at coordinate 3,355,448 of CM036925.1, forward strand.
TGTTTGCTGTCTCTTGCTCTTGGTAAATTGAATTACCTTCAAATAAAGCCTTATGCTACATCCTGATTTCTGCTTCAGGAGGCACGCAGTGTACTTGTTTGTCAAAACAGTTTGACCAGTGTCTAAACAAAACATATACTGTATCTGCAGCCTCTGGACAGAAATACTCTGTAATAAATCAGTTGAAAGGCTATAAAAAGTAAAGCATCAAAAATTCATCTGCTCGGGATTCGTGCAGAAACACGGCGTGGATCTCACAAACAGAGAAGGATGCTGAGTCCATAAACAGAGTTTATTGTAAAACAGAATACAGAATGTCACACACAGCCCAGGCCTCTCCAGCAATCGCATGGCATTACTCCTGCTGCTTTACATGCTCACACACCTGAGCAGAGCATCCTTCTGAGGATGCAGCCTCAGCAGTGGGAGACCCTCCCGGTGAGGGGCATCGTGGGTTTCCTTACCTCCTCAGTGTGGAAGCATCCTGGTTGGGTCAGGTGGGTCCTTCTCGTCCCTGGAGACATTTACCATAATCTGTCTCATCCCGAAGGCAGCGTTTGCCATCAGACAACCTCTGCCATCAGACAACCTCTGCCATCAGACAACCTCTGCCATCAGACAATCTCTGTGTTCCTAACACGAATAAATTCCCAGACCACCCTAGAGAGAGCTGGGTTTGAATCACTGACGATTCCTAAGCCATAGTTCAAGGTGCAGTTGCCATTGGCCTACAGAAAGCTGCAGGTTTACATGGTTCCCTTCTTCCAGCCCACAAAGACAGCTTGAAGGAGGATTTAAGATCCTCCCAACGTAGTTTTCCCAAAGCCCACAGCAGGACCTGCAGTTTGAAGGCAAGGCTGAGGCTTGTACCAGTGTGTCCACATCTGATCAGTAACCGCAACTTTACCTTCTGATACCGTCTTGACCTTGTTCTTTTCTCCTTTTGGTGGTGTGTTTTTTTCAGGAACACGCTTTTGAAAGCAGCCAGAAGTATAAAGAAGGCAAATACATCATTGAACTAGCTCACATGATCAAGGATAATGGCTGGGATTGAATGGAAAGAGCCCAGCCCTACCAGCGTGTAAGAGAATGCCATCCAACCGAACATTATATCCAAGAGTGAGAGAGTGACTGAACGCTTGGTTCCATGCATTTAGAGGCTCTGCAATTTGGGAGCATCTTCACACCCTTCTCCATCTTTATTGGTGACTGGCCTCTAAATTTCTGTCTCTCTGTCTCTTTGCTTTGTATCTGTTTGTGAGTTGACCCTGGCTGCTTCTCTCTCTGTTCTGGCGTTGGCTAAGAGAATGCACCGAATGCCCAACAGCCATTCCATGGTGACGAATGTTCAAGGACAAACTGCAGTTGGCTCTGTGGTGGCATTTTATCAGGAGGTCTCGGTGCGGGAGGAAGACCCCGAGTTTTGGGCAGGAGAAGGTGATAGGGGGTTGGGAGTGGGCCCGAAGGGAAGTCATCAGAAGCTGAAACTGTGCTTCTCCTTTTAAGTCCTGGTTAACCAAGGCTTGAAACTATCTACTTGTCTAAATGGACAGAAAAATACCTCACGGCTGCGTTCTCTGAATCGTAAAACCGCTGCTCCATCGGCGGAGCTTCAGTCTAAGCTGGCTGAGCACAAGTCATAACCAGTTCCCCCCGCAAGCTAATCGCAAATCTGTGTTTTGTTTGCTGTTTATGAACTTGTTTGGAGAGGGAAAGGACCTGAAGGCTGGAGAGATTCCCCCCCGACCTCTCCTTTTTCTTGCTGCTTCAGGGAAGGTAGGCTGAACACCCCAACAGAACACAGCTGTGGGGAGCATCTTCACAGCTGGGAAAACCAAATCCTGACTCCGGAGCCCTTCAGAAAGGAGGAGAAAACTGCGTAAGGCACAAGGAGGGGTGGAGCTGCAGCTTAGAAGATATGATGGGGGGAAAAATAAGTCACGTGCTAGGCAAGCAAGAGGAAATCACATAGAGGAGGATGAGGACAAACTTGGTAACACAGGGTACTCCTTGATTTCCTGGCCTCCGCTGAGCATCCTTGGGGGTCTTGTACCAATCTTTCACAAGTGTGAGTAGGAAGATGCTGTTACAGAATCTTTCTCTCAAATCCCAGGCCCTGGCCAACGGCTCTGATCTCAGAGCCTGGTAGAGAAATGATGTGAGAGTGGGGAGAGGAGGGAGCAGAGGAGCCTGGCAGTTGTAGCAGTGTTGCACAGGTGGATATTTCAAGCCATGAGGTATCCTCCCCAAAACCTTCCCCTTCCCCCACTTCTCCCACTCCCAGAAGCCTGGTTTAGGCACAGGGAAGATGGGAAAGAAAACAAAAGAAACTAAACATCTTCCCTCTACCCCTAAAATCCTCCATGCCTTGGAGATGGAAGGGGAGGGGTAGATGTGGGCATCATAACAGCAAGGGACAAGTCCTTCCCATTTTAATGTTTTCATTTTAATTAGTGTGGACCTTCCCGAGGTGGGGAAGGGGAATTGTGTGTGAGAGGGGAGCTGCGTTAGACGTAAACGACAATGTGAAGTTTGCTCTGCAACAGTCCAGCCAGTACCTGGTGCATAACTCAAGGCTGTTTAACCGAATTACTTTTATCTGAGTGAATTTTCTTTTTGTTTGTGGAATTCTTTCAAGTAGGTTAATCCACTGGGGGAAATCTTTCTTAATCCAGAAGGAAAGAGTATTGTGCAGGGGTTTGTAACTCCTTACGAAACCGAAGCTTTGGAGCTGGTGCTGCTTGTCCCCCTACCAGATACTCTCAGCTAGCTGAGGACCAGGACAGAGGGCTGCTGGTGGGAAGCGAATTTGCTGTTAAATGAGGGGGATATGAGCAGAGATGTTACTTAGGGATCAGGGTGGGCCTTACGTCTTGGGTCCTTGTGTGGAAACCCAACCCTGATGGCCTTTCTAAGCTGTTTGTCCTCTTGAACCACTCTTCTTTACAACTGTGGCAAGAGGAGTGGATGGAGGCTGGTCATAGCTCTTGACATGGACGGAGTTGGCTTTTGTTTCTGAGTGTCCCTGTTTCCATCATCCACGTTCCTGTCAGTGATAAAAATCCAGTAGCAATCAAAAAACTCCACAGTACCATCTATCTTGTTGGCTTTGGCACTGCCCCAGTCCCATTTTCCTGCTGTTTGGCTGGTGATCTGTGGCAGTTCGTTGGGTTTTGGCTGCTGGGAAGTGATCTGTGTTCTTTGAAGAGCTCCTTGGTCTCCCCAGATGTGAAATCTTTAAGGGGATCTGGCAGGAGCTGGGAGAAGTAAGCAGTAACCCCAGATTCTTAATAACAGGTTGAGAAAAAGAGCCCCTGTGGTTTTATGTTGGTATTTAGAGTGTTCACCTCTAAAAAAGCGATAGGAAAGGTCTAGAAAAGTCCTGTCCAGAGGACTGCTCTGGGAAGTAAGAACTGCTACCACAGAGAGCTACCAGACAGAAGTGATTTTACCCCTAGGTTTGGAACAAGAGAGGACGATGACCTGTCAGTTCTGGCTGGTTTTAGCTGCTCAGAGGGGTTTTGCTTTAAATGGCAACCAGTCCAAGCTTGAATGCAGCAAGATCTTAATCTGGTTTTAATTGGTTTTGTCCCGTCAGCATCCGCAGATTCACACTCTGAATGAATCTGGCTGAGAATCTGGCCTCAAGCCCCCAATACACTGCAAACGTGTGTGGCTGTGAGTGTCCCCAGCACCCAGAGGGGGTTCTCTGTATGGGGAGAGAAGGACAAACAGGCTTGTGAGGTGTGTGCTCTCTGCCTGCTGCTAGACTCGGCTGTGTGGGACAGGCAGCGGGGCTGGGAGCGGGTCCCCAGGCAGGATGAGAGGTCTGTGTGCTGGCAGCACCAGCACAGGATAAACTGATGGCTCCTAGAGTGGTGTATTCAGAACATAACCAAAGACCATCCCTGTCCTCATCCCTCTGGTGGGGTGAGTTGATTGTGGCCAGTTCGTTAGTGACTGCGGTGAGCACGGTGGGACCGTTGTTTGCGAGCTGGAGATGTGGCCCATGGAAACCACCATGGAAACTCAGGCTGGTGATGCCTGAGCATGGAGCACTGAGTGCTCCTGCTGCCATGTTCCATGGGTGACATCCTGGAGAAAACAGGACCAGCAGTGAGTTTGGCTTTGCTGTTTATTTAACATGGGGGCCTCGTCTCTGGCAAGCTGCACATACCCTGGAGTTTACATCACCCCAAAGCTCAGGTCAGGCTTGAGTTTTAAATTGTTGTGCTCTGGTGGATTATCTGGTGTGAAATCCTGACCCCTGTAATAAATATTCAGATGATAATATATACAAAGCAGAGAAAAAATTAATTATCCTGTGAAATATACTTTTGTAAATAATATTTAATTTTTTTAAAAAATAATATATTTGGTGCTGTTTTCTCAGAGCCCCCCTCCCTGAGAGCATTTTTTTGTTGTTTATAAATGATACTGTTTCCTTCTGTATTTGTTGGAAAATATGTTTAAAGGGAAACAAAACCCATAATATACCTTGTCCTCTTAAGCCAATCCATTTTTCCTCTGGATGTGGCAGGAGTGGGGGGTCACTCCTCCTCCCAGCCAGCAGAATTCGTCTTGGACACAGGCAGTGGCTGGGTTACAGGCAGCAGCCCGTGGTCTGGACAGGGATGGATGTGTGGGATGGGATCGGAGTAGCTCCAGGCGCTCTGGCATCACACTGGTGTCTGTTACATGCTCAAACACCTTTGCCCAGCACCAGAGGTCCCATCCAGCAGCCTGAGCTCCATGTCAGCTCGTGTTCCCACAGTGAGTCCCACAAAAAGCTGGTGGGGCTCCACCTGGGCACGACTTTCCTGAGGAGATCAGGTCTGTAGGAGCCAGGCCTGAAATTTTCTCTTGCACCAGTATTGGCTGGAGTGAAGTAGACACCAAGGCTTAGAAAACGGGATTCAGTATCAGCTGCGACCTCTGGATGGCTGTTTCCAGTTGCTTGGGGGCAGCAGGGATGGAGGGTGGAGATTTCTAACTAGTCATTATTTTTAAACTAAAACACACAAGTCTTTGGACATGGATCCTGGGTTTCTTTTTGAGTATTTTTGTTTTGGTTTTCAAACCAGGCTGCTACATAACAAATCAGAGTAAAGGTTTACCTCTCTGGCAGGAAAATTTTGTTGGGGTTTTTTTTTTTATTTGTTTATTTTTGGTTTCCTTTCCATCTTTTAACCTTTCCCCTTCTCCCCCCCTTGGTTTTTAATTCATTGGGTCTCTTGTTTATCCCAAAGTGGACCAACAGCACAAACCACTGGACTGTGTTTTGCTGAGCAAGGAGCTGTTTCCAGTGCTGAAGAACTGTTGCACGCTCTTGAATTCTCTGTTTTTGGTGCACACGATTTAACAATGTACAGGAAAAAAAAAAAAGAAACCAAGACAAACTACGAGTGAAACCTGTTGTTCTTGTGCTGATCAAGTGAGAATTTTCTCTGTATGCATTTTTCTAACTGGTGTGTGAGAGTGTGTTAATCATGCATTTCACTGCACTTCCTTCTTTCGGGAGGAGCGTCGTGTTTCCGTGTGACCCAGTTCGTGGATGAAGAGGTGACACCCCGGCGCCCCGTTGGGTTAAAGAGATTGGGGAGAACCAGAGCTCAGCTCAGCGGGAAGGAGCTCTTCTCACCAGGTGAGAGGCCTCAGAAATTCAGTGCTCAGAAACAATTAACCTTAGGCGTAGACTTGGCGGAATCCTGGTTAAAAAGAATAAGCAGAAGAGGGGAAACAAAATCATCTTGAATCCAGAAAAAAAATCAACAACCTGACCTATTGAAAGGCGAGCAGAATGGCGTTGTGTAAGGTACATCCACAAATAAGCTATTCTCGTAGTGACGGTCTGTGTGTATCCTTTGTTTTGTTGTTCATAAGGAACCGGGAGCGCTTTCCCCACTGACAAAACTAAAGGACGATACTTCCAATACCAGCCTGTCTATTGATGCTCTTGTGTTTACAAACTGTGTATACTTTTATTTCTTTGATCTTATTTTAATTTTTTTTTTTCTTTTTTTTTTTTTTTTGTTTTGGCATATTCTTTCAGGTCATTTGCTTCAGTAATAAATGCAGTTGTTTTCAGATAATTGGTTTTCACCTTTCTGTGTGTTTGTACGTTGTATATAGTTCTTCAGTATTAGAGGGAGGCGTATTGTTTGTCATATTTACAATATGTGTTGGTGCTCATTTGAGAAAATAAAATTTTCAAGTACTAAAAGCGCTGCTCTGTGGTTGTTCCGATCCCCTGTGCTCTTGGGGGAAGAGAAATGGGGTTGTTCTAGACGTGTTCCATTCAGCTCAAACATTAATTACTCTCTCTCCTGATAGCCCCAGACCAGAGAGGCTGCCTGCACTCGAATCCCTTCGCACTCGAGTAATGGAGGGAGCTTGTCCATCTCGGATACGTGGTGTGGTGTCCACCCACCCTCACTTCTCATCCGGCCACCTTCACTTCAACACCAGAGCTGCTCCTCTGCCCCTGGCTGAGGGGGATCAACGTCTCCGATTCCTGGCACCTTCAGCTCAAAAATCCTTTCAAACGGTGGCAGGATGCGAGCGGTGCTTTCTCAGGGCGGGTTGGATGAGCTGATCCCTCTCCCCCCTCCTTGGCTGGAGATGGCTGGGACGTGTCCCGGTGCCCTGTGCCAGTGCCCAGCAGTTCACCGTGCCGCTGCACCCGGCTGAGCGCCCTTAATTCCCCACGTGTCTGAAAAAGCAACTTAACCCTCTTTCCTGGTGCCAGCTGCTCGATGCCCTGAGCTCCAAGTGCAGCTCGGGCTGCAGCACGAAAACCTGCACCCGAGAGGTCGAGGCGAGGGGGTGGGGTGGGAGGCGGGGAAGGAGCCCAGGAAGATGGGGCTGTGAACCGGTGTCCCGTGTGTGCCCGAGGCGAGGGCGAGTGGGTTCAGCTGATGGGACAGTTGATTTAATCCCTTGCTCAAGGCCCTCAAGGTAATTTGAGTTCTTGGTTTTGCCAAAACGTTGATTTGCCATCCCCAGTGCTGCACCTGTGTGTGATGGGCTGGGTGTGTGCTCTGGAGGCTGCCGTGGCATCCCTGAGAGACATGAGGATGGGATGGGTGCCACCTGCAGCGGGAAGCTCTCAGGGGTGGTGGCATCTCCAGCCAACATGAGGCCGGTCCTTCAGGTGTGCCATGGTGCCTGGAGATGAACGCAGTGCAGGGCAGGGCAGCTCCTCGCCGCTGTGTCATCGCTGGGCTTGTTCCTACAAACCTCTGATTCTGCTGCACGGGGCGGCTGCTGCACGACACTCAGAAAGCCCAGAGGTGTTTTTGACCCTGTTCCCATCCCACAATGGCTCCATTAAGAGGGCAGCTGACCAAGCACCATGTCCCACAGCTGTGCCCAGGAGAAGGGATTTCATTCCCACTGCAGTCAGCCATTCCAAATGGGGCAAGGACACGGGCAGAGTGGTCCCTGCCATGGCAGGGCTGGTGCCTCACCACAGCCCCTGCCTCGAGTTGCAGCAGGTGATGGTGGGGTGGAAGCCCAGCATGGCCATCCTGCTGCCGGACCACCCGTGCCAGCTGCGGCAGCCCAGCACAGCCAGACATGGAGGGTCCAGGGCTACCAGCCCTTCTCATTGACTTTTTTTGTCGTTTAGAGAGGAAAATTGAACTATTTCTGTTGTCTCTCCACCCTCCCCTTGAAGCCTGCAGCTTCTGCTGGGTGGGAGGGTGCGATCCTGCGCAGCGTGGGCAGCAGCAATCCCAGCAGGATGGGGAGGGATGGTGGATGTGGCGGCTGCTGGCTGCTCCCCTCCGGTGGGAGCGGTTCCCCCTGACCAGCCGAACTCTGCATGCATCGGCTGCAGCACCTCACCAGAGCAGACGTAATGCCCCCTACAGAGAGAATCCCCTGTGGGAAAACGGGCTCAGTATTTCCCACCCTGAGCAGCCATGTGAGAGCGGGAGGGGAGACTCGAGGGTCTGTCCCAGCGGCAGCCTCAGGAAGAGCCTTGGGCCTCACGTCAGCCCTTTGGCTCTGGTTAGGATGAAGGTGGAAAAGCGCCAAAGCCGCGACACGGGTCCTGGCTGCTGCACTTGTGAGAAACAAACCCCTCAGTGGGGAGATGGTGGTGGTACCCAGACACCATCACAGGGCTGGGATTTGTCCTGCTGCCTGGGGTGATTACCAGCCAGGATGAGGAGGGGAGTTGCTGGGAACAGCCACTGTACGTGTGATACGGGGCAGCGCTCGCGCCGGCTGGCGTTAGATGTATTATTAAACTGCAATTAGAGGGTAAGCAAGCCAAAGCAATCTATTAATAGCCCAGTGCAGATAAGCTGACTCAGGCGGCAGCAGATGTGGGCTCCGGCGAGCGGCTCCGGCTCTGCTGCTGCAGACTTGGCTCACAGCTCCGCAGCGGGAGAGTGCAGTGGGAAGGGAGGGGGCATGAAACCCCCTCCTCCATGCCTGTGGACTTGCCCCCCGTGAGGGGACGGTGCCGCAGGAGCCACCATGACCTTGATGTGCGGCCGGAGGACGGGCTATAATGGGGCTGAGCAGCAGGCAGGTCCCGGAGCCCCTCTCAGATCCCAGCAGGCACGACGAGTGTTTTCAAGAGGTGATCACCGAGCTATAAATACAGCAGCACCGGTGGCCTTCAGCCCTGGGTCAGGAGCAATCTGAGACTCCCGCTGTGCTCTCCCGCTTTGCTCTCCCACCCTCCTTATAGGACGCAGGAGCTGGGCCGGGATGCTGCCGGCTGCTTCTCTGTTGGTTCACCTGATCCCTTGTGTCCTCTTTCAGGTGAACTGGAGGGGGGGTTCAGCCCCACAGACACCCCAGGGCTTCCCCCACACTGTCTCTGCCGCAGGGACAGTGGCTGCGGCCCGAGCTGGGGGATTTTCTTGCTGACAGGGAGGATTTACAGTAGCACTTCGGGACTGCCAAACACGCCGGGGTTATTTTTACCCGGCTGCAGCCTGGGGTATAAATAGCGTCGAGGCCGTTCTCCATCGCTGGCTGAGAAACGTCCCACGGACGCAAGCTGGGCAGGAAGGAGATGTCACCTGGAAGGCTGTCACCCATGGGTGCCTGCCCTGGCTGCAGAGATGTCCCCTGTCCCTGCGGGGGACACAGATGAAAGCAGAGCCCTGGTGCCATCAGTCTCCACGTGGCCACAAAAGCCACCGAGCCCCCAGCAAGTTTCACTACCGGGCAGGGTTTTTAGCCTCAGTGTGGCTGTGGGGGATTTTGGGGGTGTTGTGGGCACAGACTTTGTCTGTGCTACACAGGGGGTGGCCACCTCCATTAACTCTTTCCAGAAGGGACATCCATCAGTTGGGTCACCCCAGGTTTGGGGAAAGGGGGAAGGAATCATGCCCACGAGGGCAGGCATTGGGGGAAACACAGCTGCGAGGACAGCAGGGCCAGGGAAGATGGGCATCACTGGCTTGCCTTTTGTGGAAAAAAAACCCCAAACCCAAAAAGCAGGGAGATTTTCCAGCCTGCCCTGTTATTTATGGCTCAGGATCAAGCAGCCGGCTCCCGGCAGGGGCTGCCCCGCACAGCACTGCAGGAGAGGTTTCTGCAGACGTTTTGTTCTCCTCGTATGGAAACTTCTGATTAGGTGAAGTAAAATGCTGGGGGAAGAGGGGGGAATAATAATAATAACATACTTTAAGCAGAGGTCTGACCTCGCCCCATGGAAACACGCACCCTGGTAAAGGGTTTCTGTGCGAGCGCCTGGACACGGTACAGAAATAACAGGAGGGTATAGGAGGGTGTTTGATAGAGCTCTGCTTCCCTGTGAAAGCCAGACCGGCGTTTTCTTTTCCACTTGGACAAGGATTTTCCCATGATTGTGCTATTTTTGTGAAGGTTTCAGGGCAGAAAAGGGCCTCTCCCAGCCAAGGCTCGGTGTCGCAGGAGCCGAAGCGTTGGAGGGCTCAGCCTCTGACGCAGGTTTCCCATCATTGCCAAGTCACTCCGCTTAGCAGATGTCTTGCCCTCTCAAAACAGGGGGTTTGCTCCATCCTTACCTCACAGGGATGGATTTTTTTCCCCCTGGAGTTTCTTGCCTGGAGGCAAAGTGCCCGGCTGCAGATGCTGCACGAGCACTGGGGTGCCACAGGGAAAGCACTTAAGCCTTCATGGTGCAGAACAGGGCTGTAGCCAGGGTGGCTCAGGGGGCACAGGCACAAGCACCTCATTGAATCAGTATAAATCTCTAACTGCAGCCAAGGGCCCCTTCTTCCCCCACATGCCCCTCATCATCACCCAGAGTGCTGCTGACGAGGTAAAGCCCAGCACCAGCAGCTGATGGGTGGGATGTCTTTGGTGAGGTGTCAGCTGTGCCCGTCACAAGGGCCTCCCCTGGCCCCTGGGTTTTGCTGGTTTCTGGAGAAACTGTGATGTATTTTTGCTCTGGGGGAGCTTTATCAGAGGGTTGGTGCTGCTGAAGTTCTGCCCAGGCTTTGCTGCTCAAGCTTATCTTGGTGGGATGGGTGTTGCAGCAGGTCAGTGGGAAGGAGCTGGGTGGGAGCAGGTTTTATAGGGGAGGAAATGAACCAGCCAAGGGGATGAGCCTCTGTTGTCTTTAATTTGAGCTCAGATTTCTCTCTGAAGGCAATGTTGGAGCATGTATTGAGCTGCTGTGGCTCAGTGTTCCTGGTTATTGGGGCTGCAGGAGGAGGCTGTCCCTGCTGCTGTGATGGGGGTTGTTAACACGGGTTCTGTCTGTGGGCTGGTGAAGGTGAATTCAGTCCTGTCAGTGCTGATGCCTGCAGTGGACAGGCTCTCACACGCTGGCCGGCTCCGCTGCTGGCGCCCCGAGCCATTAGCAAGGCAGCAATAACGTCCCTTATTTAATTGTAGCCGTGTCACACGCCGTGTTTCTGGATGTGACCGGTCGCACGTCCCTTCCCCACCCAGCTCATCCTGACCAGTGCCTCAGGAAGTTGGGGCTGTTGCTCTGCTCTGTGGGTTTTTGGCAGCTCTTTGCTCTGGGGTTCCCTGTCCTACAGAAAAGACTGTCAGTCCTTTTCCCTCCTCAATTCCTCCTTGGGTTCCAGATGCTCAAGGGAGTGTCTTTGGCTCTGTCTGCTGGTGGCAGGAGAAGAGAAGCTCAGAGCAGACAGGTCAGACCAAGCTGGCACAGGGGGTGTCTGCCCTGTGCCCCCCCCCTCCATGCCTCCTGTGAGCTCCCGAGCGAGATCCCTCACACAAAATCTGCCCATCCCCCCTGACACAGACTGTCCAGCCTGACCTGGACCGGCCATGCTTTTCGTGCCTGGCTTGTACCAGTCCACGCTGTTGCTTGGTTGGGTTTCTGGGAGCCTGAGGTATCAGTCTCCATCACAGCCCAGCTCTGAGCATCCCTATGTGTGGGATGCAACAGGATAGAGCATCCTACTCTATCAATCAGAGAAAGCTGGGAGCTGGGCAAGGTTGAAGTCTTGGGAGGAAACCAGCCAAGCCCTCACAGGAGATGACGCTGCTGGAGGAGAGGTCTTGTTTTGCATTAGTTGCCCACTAGAAAGAAAAGCTATTTTGAACCCAAGGCTGGGAATGTTTAAGCTAATCCCAGGTAAAAGCTGCTTAAGGGCTTGGTGGGGAGATCTGGAGCAGGTCCTGGAGCATGGGGAGCCCGGCTGTGTCCCCCAGCTGCTTCCGCTGCACTGCCTGGCAAAACCACCCTGCTCATCAATGATTAACAGGAGGCAAAGCTCAGCCCTGTGTTCCCCAAGGTGCTGGAGGGGATTTTGTTGTACAAACTCTTGCCACAGTCTGCAGAGCTTAAGCCTGACCTTTGGTAGCTGTTGGCACATTGGAGCTGGGAAGGGGAGAGCCTTGTGCGTGTTTCCAGGCTGATGAGCATCCCAGAGGCCCTTCACTGGGGCTTTTTAGCTCCAGGTTACCCAAATCCGTGGGTGCCTTTGCCCTGACTGTGTCTGGGGGTAATACCTAAAACTTCAGTTGTGATTTTTCAAGGTCATCCAAATTTGTTTCTACAGGGGACATGAGCCCCAGCCCGGGTCAGCCGTACTCTGTGACGCACATGGCATGTGGCAGTGCCCCTTCCAGGGAGCAAAGGGCACAGGTTTTGGGTGGGATTTCAAGGATGCACCAGCCATTAAAGTTGCTGTACAGATACAGCTTTCCCGGGGGAAGGCGCTCCATAGCTTGTTCCCACGAGCTTTGCTGGAAGGGAGGTGCAGGGGGATGCGAAGGGTGGTACCCAAAAAGCTCTTTTGGGTCAGTCGCCTCCAAGCATCTGGAGTGGTGGGTCTTGACAAAAGCCCTGAGGGATCTTCCCAACATGCAGAGCGAAGCCACCCACGATGGGAAGAGCCTTGTAGACCCTGCTAGCCCCTGTCAGGCTGTAGTTTCAGCCCTCCTGACTGACATATTTGCTTTCTATCTCTCTCACCCTTGTCCAGCGGCTGCACCGCCCCGCTCCAACAGCAGCCCCTTGTCTGAGGATCGCAGCTCTGGGAAAACACAGCCCAGCAAACAGATGCTGGGTCTTGTGCTCCACAGCTCATGGAACCACAGGGCTTCCTATGGGTATAAATGCTGAATTCTTCCCCCCTGTCATGCCTGGCACCGCCGGGCGCTGCTGAGCGTCTCCTCCAGCTGGGTAAATATTCAGCACGCTGAGCTGGGCTGCGGGCACCGCTTCAGCAAACAGAGATGGGTGTAAACACAATGTCATTTCCTTTCCAGAAAAATATTTACTTGCCTCTCTGGTCACTCTGGGGTTGAAAACACATTTGAAGCAGCTTGTGAGGAATTGCTTAGATTTGATTTTTGGGTTGGTTTTTTTTTTTCCTTAATCCCCCTTCTCCAAGCAGCACTGGGCTCTGGGCGTGCACACTGGCTCCACAGGGAGCTGATGTGGCCCCACAGTAGTGGTGTTATAGCAAAGGCTTTTTTTAAAGCCCCAGTTCAGGTGTTAAGGTGCTGTTGTGTATAAATCACACCTTGGACTATGAGTCCTTGTAGCTCTTCACAGGCACTGAAAATATTCCTGAGGCTGCGACCCTGCTGCATAGAGCTCCAAGGCTCCTCCTGCCTCCCAACCATCCGAGCCCATCCATCCCCCCACCACAAATGTAGTTGCTGGGCAGGAATGGGTGGGCACCCAGCACTGGGCTTGTCCCAGGTATCTGGGGAGCTTTCCTCCCAGCACTGAAGCCAAGTCCCAGGTAAGCTCAGCATGTAAATCATTACACTCATACATCTGCATATACCTGAAGGCAGTTGGGAAGCTGGGAACAACGATTCTTTTTAATGATGCTCAACCACCTCTGTTCCCCACACACACAGGAAGTGAGGAGCTGGAGGGGGAGCCCAGCCTGCACTCCTCTCCCTGTGTTAGTGGGGTTTATCACTTGGGTAGCACCAGGGAAAGGGTTGGTGAGGGTCTGGAGATGGGATGTGTGCCAGGCTGGCATGAGCGGTGCAGAGTTTAGGGAGCACAGGCTGTCAGCTACAGAGCATCCTTTGCTCCTTTACATCTGTGTTCAGCAATTTACAAAATTAAGTAGCTCCTTCCATCAGTCTTTTAATCTTTTTCTTCCCTCCTTCTCCTTCCCTGCTTTTTCTTCCCTCCTTGTCCTTCTCTTCCCCCCGACACGGGATCAGAGCACCCCAAAACTGGCTGTACCCAGGCGCGCAGCACAAAGCCCCACTCTAATCTGCATCCTGGCAAACACTGAGCTGGGAAAAGTGGTTAAACCACATCCCATGCCCGAACAACCCAAGCCCTGAGGCCTCCTCATGCTGCCTCACAGCATTTTTGGCTGGAGCACACCCAAAAACTGGGTGCAGGGACTCAGCCCTGCCAGGAACGAACAGTGTCTCGGGGTGGGCAGGGAAGCACAACTCCTGCTGCCATGCCCAGGGCTGAGCTGCACCCTCCAGCAGCACCATTGCTATTTTTGTCCGGATTAAAGGGAAATTACAATTAATCCTCAGAGTCCAGGGAAATCTGGGGGGTTTAGCATTTTTTTTTCCCTGAGCACTCATTATTTTTAGCAGATGCTTTTTATTTTTAGCTGCTTGTGAAGGCAGCAGGAGCTTAAAATCCCCTCCCTGTCCCAGTGTCCTCCTCACTGGGGCAGGGGAAAGGTGGGAGAAGGGACGTGGTCCCTGTGCAGACCCAGCTCGGGCAGGACATCGATGGCTGGGAAAGGCATGGCAGGGTTCTGTGGAGGAAATACATGCACCAAGCGGTTTTTATCCTTACCTCACTTTAAAGCCCACCCAGTGCTGGCACAAATGAGCTCAGAGCCTGTTCCTGTCTACCTCCTGTTTCCATAATACTTGTTCCTAAATCATTTTGCCACATCATATCTTTGCTTTACAAATTCGTTAGGTAGAAAAAAGCTTTGAGAGGAAAAACAACCCATTCTGGTTTCTTCTCCTGTTGCTGCCACTGCCTTACTGTGATGGGGGAGAGATCTGTGGGGCATGGGGAGAGCCCAGCCCAGAAAATCTGGGGGTGACAAACCACAGGAACTTGTATTTGGTTTAAATTTTGGGCTTTTTTTGCATCTGCTCGTGAAAAATTTCCTACCAGTGTCAGGGAGGATAAAAGCGACTGAGCTCCTCAGAAAGGAGGAGAGGAAAACCCACCCATTGATTGACTGTAAAGCCCGTGGGTGATGTCACACTGTGAAACGCTGCTGTGAATGTTTTGCACCTGTCTGGTTGGGGCAAAGCCCCCGGTTCCCAGTGGCCCCATGGGACCCCACTGCAGAGGAGCCGTCGGCGCCACGGGGTTGGGGATGAATTCAGGCAGCTGAATTCGGGGCGCTCTGTGCAGTGTGAGTGCAGGCAGGGTGTTGTGGGCATGGGATGCTCCCCTCTGCCCGGAGGTGCTTGTGTCTGGGAGTGCAGCCACTGCTCCAGAGTACAGGTCAGACAGCAGCATCCCCTGCCCTGAGTTGGGGTCTGGGATCGCAGTGACACGTCGTGTTTGCACAGCGCTCAGTCCACCTGGGATGCTCAGCATCCTCTAACAGAAATCTCTGCTACAATGGCCTTTCAGCATCCTGTAAACTGGAACAAAAAAGCGATGTTAACATTCGCTCAGACATAATTCCTTTGGGTGACAGCAGCCTTGGGCAGTGTTTGATTCTCGAGCAGATCCCTGCGACCCCCCCACCCCCGGGATTTACATTTCATTTCAGGAGGGTTGCAGAGGCAGAGGGTGTGTGCAGACGGGGCTGTGCTGGTCTTGGTGTGAGATGGGAGCAGGTGAAGCTGTCTGCTGAAAAATGCAAATCCCATCCACGCCGCATGCAGCTCGGCACAGCGGCGCTAAGCCGGCACACGAGGGCTGCGCGTTGCCTGGCATCCCGCGTCAGGCGGCAGAAAAAGATACGGATGTCAGTGCTTGGCTGGCACAGGGCAGTGCAGGGATCTTAATTAAATCATTTCCAGCTCAATTTGGTAATGAGCCCTGCGCCAGCATGTACCGCATCCAAATTCCACTTATAACCCGCCGCTGCTGCTCCCTGTTAAAGAAACAAATCCCTGAGCCTTGTGGGGATCGGTGGGTGCTTGTGTCGGCTCCTGATGGGTGTCTGAGGTGTGGGAGGGGGTGAGCAGAGCAGCACTGGCTTTGCCATAGCTAGGGGTGAGGAGGAGAAGCCAGAGGCCTGCCAAAAGCTTCAGGGCATGGCCACAACCGAGGGAGAGCATCCACCAGCAGCTGAACACATCACTCCAAAAACAGAGCGTAGTTTTTGTGGGGTAGCAGCAAGCTTGGTACTTTGCAGACCGTTCCTGTTTTGCTCTGCAGAGTGTCCCTGCACGTTTGTTCCGGCTGTTTGTGAAGTGGGAGTCTTTCTGATAGCTGCTGCAGCATCCTGGTGGCAGGATGAGCAGGCCCAGCCCCTCTCCTTGCAGGCCTCTGCCATGTTTGCGCCCCAGTAAGCAGGCGTCGCTCCCTCTCCTGATGCAGCACAGGCTGCGCGTGACCTGCCCCGCGGCCCCAGCCACTGATGTTATTATATCGCTGGGTAGCGATCGCTTCAGCCAAGGACTGTCAGTGGGTCACGCTCTGGGGGTGATGCTAGAGTCCTATGCTGGGAAAGTGGGAGTTACACAACGGTGCCGATGGCAATGCTGTTATCCCCCTGGGGCTGTGACCCAGGAGTCCTTGGGCTTTGCTGAGCCATGTGGCGCATGGGCATGGCCAGTGCCATCGCTGGGACCCCCTCAGTGCAAGCACGAGGGACACCCTGGGCTCCTCTTCACCGAACACGCCGTACCATCGGCTTTCAGGCAGCGTGGAAGATTGATTTCTTGATTAAAGTCTAATGTGTGGTATAATTAAGGAAATCCTCCCAGTTCAGAAAGTCATTAGGAGACAATTAATTGGGATGAGGCTGGGAGCTGCCTCCCGCGGTGGAGGAGATGCAGGGCTGCTGCACCCCAAGGACCCCAAGGTGGCTGAGTCATCGGCTGGCATGGGGTGAAGCTCTGCCTTGCTCTGCAAACCCAGGCCAGGGAGCAGCACTTGAGATGCCTCTTGGCCGCTGTTTACTCTCCTTCCATCAGCGGCTGAAGGCCTGTCAGCAGAAAACATTTCCCTAAATGAAGCGCTGATGCTTTAGCTGCAGAGTTCCCAGGCAGCCAGGGGTGGCACATCCTTCCAGAGATGATCCATCCCCCCGGAGTCATGCCCATCCCAACACCTTAGACCCCATAACGCAGTCCCAACCAGAATACGTGGCTTCTTTTCCCTGACAATCTTTCCAGTTCTGGCATTTGTTTTATTTGCAACGGTAGGAGCGGAGGCAGCAGCTCTGAAGGTCCTGTCGTTGGCTTGCAGCAATGTCAGGTCTGTGGATGTCCAAAGGTCACCCTAAGAACTGGCGTCTGTGTCATGAACTGGTTTTATCCTTGAAATGTTAATAGCATAGTAAACTGTAGATCTGTCCAATAGATTGGGTGAAAAGATGGATTCACAGCAGGTAGAGCAGAGCACTTTTCAAAGGAGAGAGAAAAAGATTTAGAAACAGCCGGTAATTCTGTCTGTGAGCGTTTGTGTGGGAGAATTATTGAGGTGGAGGAACTTTCGGTCACACAGATGCTTTACTGTGTTGTTTATAGAGAGTTTAGCTGTGCTTAACATATAGATTTAGGTTAGTTTAGGCTGGTTATTGAATGGGGGGGAGGGGTGGGAGTCATTCTGCAGTTTAGACGGTTTTAAGTAACAGGCTTAATGAGCTGCGTGCACTCCAAGATCAACCCTGTCCTTCCCACAGCACCCTGTAAAGGGCACCCAAAGGCCCTCAGAGCTGCAGGTGCTCATTCCTCCCAGCCACTGATTGCAGCTTGCTAATTAACCTCCTCCTCTTGTGGAACTGCAGCAGGGAAGAAGATGCCCTGCCATGCCAGTCTGCCCTCCCTCGTGCCCCTCAGGGTTGTTTTGCTGTGCAAGTTAAGGAAAAGAAAGAAATTAAGTCCTAGAGAGTAAAATTAAATCTACCATGAAAATGCATCCCTCTCTAGCAAACAGCAACTGCAGTAACATCTGCAGTCTCAGCCTGTCCAAGGGATGATGCGGTCCGGATGCTGCTGGTCACGCTGGCTAACGTGTGTGCTGGAACTGATTTACATTTTATTTTGCTGTAAATGTCGTGGTTGGCTGAAACGCCCCAGCGGGATGCCAAGCTGCTGAGTGAAAACGCAACTGCATCTCTAGAGGAGGATGGTGGAGGGCGTGATGGAGGTGAGCATCCCAAAATTAGGCTGAAACCACTCAGGTATGTATGAGGTGGCTGACTGATGGAGGGCTTTGCTTGGTGCTCAGTCAATGGGGACTTGGGCTCTTGGGTCTGAGCCCATGAACCCCGTGTAAGAGGCAGATTTCTGATGAGACGTTGGGGCTCTGGTTTCCACATCTCACGAGATGGCATTAACAGTGACTGCAGTGGATGTCTGAGGTGGTTCTGTTCAGGGTGCTTCCACACCCCCCGCAGCATGTTTTGGCAGAGCAGGTAAATATCTATGTGTTCGTGTTGGAATTGGCTTGCAAAACATCCACTTATTTGAAAAAGAGGGGTTGTTTTCATCTTCCAATGACATGGGCTCTCCAGCACCCTGATCATGTCTCTCTGTGAAGGGTAAATCAAATGCATTCAGCTCTTCCTCATCACATGCTCTCCCATCGGAGCTGATGTGCACACCCACATCAGCACCACCCATGTTGTTTTCCATCACTGTGGACCATTTAAGCCCCTCAGGCACCTCCTTCCAAAAGCCTCTCACACCAGGGGCATTTCAGACCAGCAGCAGGATGGGGCTGGTGGTGAAATGGCTTTATTTCAGAAAGCAAGCATGAGATGAAGTGGCTCTGGGATGTCCCTGTGGCCTCTGTTCCTATTTCGTCTGTCAGGCAGCAGCGGGTTGAAAGGCAGTGGTTCATGTTCAGTTAATACAATCAGGAGAGCATCACTCAGTGATTCCTGCTGCTTTTTACTGCTGGGTACTAAATGTCCTGGACAGCATGAAATTCTGAGCTGAAGTGTGTGGAGCATTGCTGCAGGGAGGTGAGTCGCCTGTGCTGCCCAGTTCTGATGGGAGATACAGGAGGAGCCAGCGAGTGGCTCCATTGGAGGCTGCTGTTTTATTCCTCGAGGAACAGATGGCTTGAAGGGCTGTAACTACCCAGCTCTACCCTGGCAGAGCCTGTGTGTGCTGGCTGTACCCCAATCCTTCCCCAGCGAGTCCTGCCCAGACTGGGGAGAGAAGCCCGTACCCTGTGGAGCTGCTGGGATAACACCGGGTCGTCCTTTGGTTTGGTATTGCTCTCGGTTTTCTAAGGACAGGGTTTATGCCCCAGAGTGAAGAGACCCCTGGGAGCTGGGATGAGGGATGGTCCTCTCCAAGGGGCTTCCGGGCTGCAGGTTGGGGGAGTTTCTGCTGGGCTCTCGCTCCTCTGAAGCTTTAAATACACATCCACAAACCCTGCATTTTCTGATTGCTCTTTCAGTGAGAAACAAGGGTCGGGAGGGAAAGCAATCACCCAGCCACTTTGCTGATCAAATGTGGGATGGAGGAAGGTGCCTTTTGACCTCATGTTGCATCTAAAGTACCGGCTGGGAGGAGAAGCCTGGAGACGAATGACAGTAATCAGTGCGACGCGTGAGCAAAGAAACACCCTGCAGCGAAAAGCCTGTGGAAAAATCCCTTGAATCACCAGCACGTGGGTGGCCAGTGAAGAGAGGGGAAAAAGATGACAAGATATTTGGTTCAATATTACTTTGAACAGACGATAAACCGGAATCCCCCACAATGGTTTGAAGTCACGACACACGGTGAGCTGAGCCAGCGCAGAGCCCCACGCTGCGAGACGTGGAACCAGCAATCTGTAATTCCCTTCTCTTAAAAGCCATTTTGGGCCATTTTACTGGAGTGTATCCACTGCTGCCTCTCAATTAAACAACTCAAAGTGCAGGAGGAGTGGGAGGGAGGGAAGAAAGGTTTCAAATCGTTGTCAGCAAAGTGATTTACTCGGGGTTTGCCCTGTGATGGAGAAGATTTAAATCCTGGAGTGAGTGATGGATTCAGGTGGTACATCAGCTGGAAAGAAGCTGAGGGATGGTGGTCCCAGCAGTGCTGGGGGGAGCGGGATGCAGCGCTGCCATACCAGTGAAAGACTAAACTTGAACCTATGTGCTGCAAGAAGACCTAAATCCCAGATGCTGGCTGTGTTTTCAAGGTCCTAATATTTTGTTTGAAGGGAGTAAAGTTTCTGAGCTTTTTCAAATTAAGGGACGTAACAGCAGCAGACCTGAGTATTTCCTTGGGTTTTTTGGTGTCTTTTGCCTTGGAATATGACTCCAGAAGTTCACATTTATCTTTAAGCCAGAAAACCTGGACTTTACATAAGCTCTGAGGCAGACACACTTTATGGGATAAAAGCTAGATGTTTGCTGAAAGGTGTTTCATGCACAGTGGAGTTGTGTTGGCATTAAGTATCTACCTCATCCAGTCTGGGAGGGATCCTGCACCGGACTACCAATGTCTCGGGACCTTCTGGATTTACCTGGGTTGTTTAATGGGAAGTCCATGTACGGTACAACAATTTGCTGTGCAAAAAACATGATGCTCACCTGACCCTGGCAGCAAGACAAGGGTGTATTTTCAGGTGTCAAAGGAACTCTGAGGTCTACATGCTCAGTTGTGGTAAATGCCAAGATTCTCACCCCAAAAAGCCCTAATTTATCTCCCCTAGCCCTACCGTAGGGAACAGAGCGCACAGCACCAGCCGTCAGGGAGCAAATCTAGTTCAAATACAGCAAAACATACAGCTCTTCTGCTGAAGTCATTAAACCTTTGGCTAAGCTAAAAAGGCAGAGTGAATAACGTTTTTAATATGCTCAGGAAATCCTCCACGTCGGATGAGATCAGAAGAAGCCATTAGTGAGGATGGACGGGGATTCTTCTCCAAACAAAGGCTGATGCTGAGTAATTGTGGCTTTATAAACAGAGCATCACTTTAAAAATTCAGCCATTTACCCAGCATCTGGGGAAGCATCAAAACTTGGTGTTTAATGTAAAGGTAGATGGATGGAAAATAATTAGGACCCTTACAGTTCCACACACTTAGTTTTCTAATCTACATTGTACATGAGCCATTATATATTTAACAGGTTTATTTTGCGCTAATGGGAATGGTTTTGCCAAATTGCATTCATGCTCAGAGACCAGCCTCCACCAGCTTTGTTCTTTCAAGTCAGAGGATGGAGACAAGGCTTTTTTTCTGAATGCTCTCACTTTTATTTTTTCAGAAACGCCTAAAAAGCTGTTTGCTTCACAGATTAGATCTTTCATTTTAATTTTTTCCACAGCAAATTGCAGTAACAGAGCAGCAAAGCCTGTGACTTAGTGTAATACCTAACGTAGAGAGTTGGTGCAGGTTTGTATCAGCTCCTAAGTGTAGAGGAGCATTCGAGTGGCTTTCAGGAACCTGTTAACCCTCAAAACACCATGAGTGTTGAGATAACGTTTTAATGGGGAGCAAAGAGATGGGTGGACCTATCCACCAAGCTGTGATTCTGTCTCCAAGTGCCTTCCCAGATTAGCTGTTAGTCAACCAGCAATACGTCTGCTCCATTTAATGCTGTGCTATAAATCCCAGTGTTCGATTTAAGAAGTGAGTCTGTGCTGGGCTAGCCGTCGTCCTTGCTAGTAATGGACTCAAGCTGTAAAATTTGGATTCAAAGCTCAGAGCTGTTTGGATTTAGGGTTTTAGCTTGCCCGTTATAGAAATAAGAAACAGATGGGATTTGCAGGCCTGGTTCGGACTCCACGCTTCTCATAAGGTCAGCGTTGTTTAAGTCAAATCAGATTTTAAGTCAGATTCATTTCTGCCTGCGCCTGCCTGTTGCGCTAATCGCACGCGCCAGCACGAAGTATCCCCGGGGCTGGAATCCTTAAACACTAACTATATTCTGTGTATCTCGGAATAGAAATATTACTGCTGGTTCTGCAAGCGATGCAAAATTAGTGGCAAGGGGGAACGTTTGTAGTTAGGGCCAGAAAGGTCCTTAACATGCATTTATACATCAAAGTCTCTGTATTTTTAGAACCTTACAGCTGAGGACTGTACAATATTACTTTTTCGTTTAATAAGGGTTCTGCCAGACACGTGGAAGGGCAGGGCTTGATATTCTTAGCAGTTTAGACAAAAATAGCATCTTGTCTCCATTTGTTGTAGTCCCTGCTCCTCAGGACAGACCTGGCAGACCAATTCTGCTGGGACAGCTTACCAAAGGAAGCTGAGGCTTCATCATCTGTTCAAGTCTAGTCTAGGTATCTTCCCTTTGGAAGCATCACTTCAGCTGAGTAAATTACTAAATTTAGTAGTGAAAGAACAGGCTCAAGTTGCATCTTGCAGCAGGTCAGATTAGAGTGTCTAACGGTCCTGCCTGGCTTTCAAATCTAAATGGCATTTAAAAACAAGGCTGCCAAGCACCTTACGATGGTATACAGCTGTTTCACCCTTGTGTGTTGCTCAGCAGCAATTCCTTGGAAAGGAGAACTTCCTGGAGGGCTTTCGCTTGTTCCTGATGACTTGTGGAGATGGTTTTAGCTGGGGAAATGAAGAGATTTACAGAGGCATAGAGTTAGAGATACACAGACAGGTGATGTCTCAAAATTTGCGCAACTAATACCTGTGCCAATAGATCAGGAAATGATGGGCAAAATAAATAAGCCGCTGTTTGCAAGGTGTCTGTTCAACAGGCCTGCTGCTTTTGTCATGGATGCACAAAACTGGAGTGACTAATAGGAAAGCACTTTAATGTTGGCTGAGCCGTGCTGTCAGACCAGATGAGACAAGGGCAGTGCCTGGGGACACAGCAGCCAGGATGCTGTGAGGAATCAAGAGCTAAGGAGGGCAAATGTTCGGTCTATAAAGGCTTCCAGCCTAATGTGGGATTAGTGGAAAGAAAATGGACTGCACATTAAAATTCATGAAGGAGTACAATTTAAGATCCATGAATAACAGGGCCACAATTATGCAGGACCTGAGGATTTGGGTTTGTTTTTGTTTTTGCAGAGCTGGTGGAAGAAATGAAGTCATTAGGAGGACATGTGAGGCTGCTTCGTGCTCTGCCCTTGTCGCTGGATGCTGCAGACACCCACAGCTGATGATACCCAAGGGTTAAACACACAGACAAGAGGAAATTGGGAAATGTAACCTCTGGTCTGTAGATTCAGAGACAGAATACATGAGTTGGGTTTTGCTGGTCAGTTTGATAGTCCTGTCTCCTTGTCCCTGGACCTCATCAGCCAGTGCTGGCTGGATGTCACCAGACTTCTTCACTAAGAGACATGGCACATGGGCGTCTCTCACCTCAAACACCCGTGTACCCTTGCCCAACTCACCTGATCTCCCAGAGCCCAGCTTCCCTCCCCCAGAGTGAGCTAACCCCAGAGGGGCGTGAGGGATGAGGTTATTACTGACTTGGGAGGTGTGACAGCATCAGCCGCAAGGGACGGGAGCACTTCATACCTGCTTTTTTTCTTCTTAATTAAGCTACATGAATCTCAGGTCCTTCAAAAGAAGGCTGTGGAAGGAAATCACCCTATAATCACAGGTGAGCCTTTAACTGCAGTGCACGGTGAGGGCTACGGGATGGAGAGGAAGGCTATGGGTGTCTAATTCTGGGAGGGCATTGAGGAGATCTGGCTTTTCTTAATGACTTATCATGAGACAAGCTCGTGCCGGGGGTTAATTCTTCACCCCATGATCCCCTCTGTGAGGACAGGGGCTGGGAAAGCAGTCAGCTGCTTTTATTCTGTGGTCTTAATATAGATCAAAAGAGCGGTATTTTGTCCTAGATTTTACAGTTGGGGAAATAAAACTTCTTTGTGTGGTAGGAGGTGCTGCCACATACAAGAGGACAATTCCAGGATAGCTTAGGATATCTGTTTATTTTACAGCCATAGAAATATATTTAAATCAAAGCCATGGTGCACTCTAATGGGGATGTGGAGCCTAAGCGAATTATCGATTATTTTGCACATTTGATAAGGAAGCCAGAAATGATATCTGATGCACAGAAATAGATTGGAGCCTCCCATGGGTTGTAACAGAAGTGCAAGATCTTAAAATAGCCATCGGCTTTCCTTACTGCAGGGACAAAGAGTCTTGAATTAGTGCGATACAGCAGGTGGAGACCCAGGGAGATGGGTCTGGTCCAGGGCCAGTGGATTTCTTGCCCCAGTTCCTCTCAGCGGTGTATGTGCTAACAGCCCATAAGTAGCTGCCTGCCTTCACCTTCTTAGGTGAGCATTTGTTCTAATTTAACACGTAAGTTTCAGGCACCATTTAAAGATTTAGGTATTCTTCAGTCTAGCCTACCCCAGTCTCCGGGGAGACCGTTCCCATGCCACTCTGCATCTACATTTCTGTACAGATGATTTTGCTGATCCGAGGGCTGCTCAGAGGATTGCTGTGAAAGCTTTTTTTAAACCGCAGAGAGTGCACATCTTTGGTGGTGGCTTTGTGTGAGCGTCACTGAATTGTTTCCAATGTTCAGCTCCTCACCTGTCTGGTTCATGTGTGGGGGTTGACAGACGGAAGGACGGATGGACCGTGCTCTGTGTGAGAATGCAAACAGCTGAGCCAAAGCCTAATCCTCCCCCCAGCCTGTGACCTTTTTATTCATACTTGCACCTGGCAGGAGCAGCAATCATTCATGTCTGCGGCCTCGGAAACAGCTGCAGATCTGACACTGCAGTTAAATTTAACAAGGGTGATGCAGGCCTCGTGTGAGGGTGGTAAATTAACCAAATCAATTGCTGGCCCATCATGGACCAACTTCAAAGTCAAAAGAAAACAGGCTTTTAAGAGTAAGAGTTCAGGCTTGTGGTGAGTATGCCAGGCCTCTTCTACTGAACACAGTAGGGTTTGTGCAGAAACGTTTGCAGAACCGGGGCACAGAGACCTGACTCTGTATCTCTGATTGAGCGCAGGTCAAGGCTGGGGCTGTGGCCACACGCAGACCCAAGGCCAGCACCCTTGGATCGGCTGGCTTGGGAAGGAGCAGAGGTGCAAGCTGGGCTGGCTTGGCTGGCCAACAGCAAGTAGCCAAGCAGTTATGTTAGCAGTTATCTCATCTTTCATGCCAGCAGCAAAGAGATCTGGCTGAGGAGCTTCTACAGGGCCTGGATTGGACACATGATTGCGGTTGAGATGTGCTCTCAGGGTACACTGACACTGCAGATCCCTTCCCAGCACAGAAATATAGGTATTTTGTTCTGGTAGAGCAATTCCTAGCCTGGATCTGGCCATACGCTGTCCCTTGCCACCTGCTGAACCAAACAAGCTAAGCCAGTAGAGCGCAAATTGCTGCCAGTCCTGTATTTCCTGCAGCCTTTTTTAGCAGAAACCTGTGAATGCAGTTATGAGTAACCTGGCTGTCCTGGCAGAAGGCTGCACCGTAGAAATCGTTGTTTTCCATGGAGCTAAACACAAGGCAAATCTATTTGTTATGCAGGAGAAAGATTAAGGCCTCTGGCCCTGTCTTCAAGAAGAAGCAATTCTTAACAAATGAAGCAACATTTGGAAAATAACTTGTCAATTTCTAGATGTTTTGTAGCAAGGCACTGTAAGACAGCAAATGGGGGTGTAAGAGGGGTTTGGGGTTTTTTTTTGCTCTGTCTAACACCTTTCCACAGTGCTCATCCTCTGTTTTAAGAATAACGCCTTTTCAATAGTGACTCACAGCCAGTGCCACAAAAATCCTGGCTGTCAGAGAAAGTGCTGGTCGTCTGACAGGAGTGCAGCTTGTAGGGAAGGTTGGTTTATTCTGTTCGCCTGTCGTGAAATTACAGCTCAGGGATCCTCCTAGAAAGTGACCCTACTTAGAGATTCCATGCACAAGGTAATTAACTGTCTCCACTCGCTCAATGTAATTAATAGATATGGTTTTCTTCACAGGCACCAAGGGATGCCATGTTCGTCATGGAACGGACCACTCTGTCCAGTGCAAGGACAAGAATATTCCCTGGGAAATCAGGTGTCTCCTCTGGGAAGACTGATAGACCTGTGGTACTCAAGTAGGGACTGGCATGTTCCCCACATGCTGCAACATCTTTCCTCGTCGGACAAGATACTTTCTGCTCAGAGGGGGAAAAAACCCTCCATCCTCAGGAATAATTCAGTACAGGAAGAGCTACAGCCCTCTCTCCCCACACAGAATTTGCAGTAAAGCTGAACCCTTGGAAAGGAGTGGTTTCAGCCTGCCTGGCCAGCCTGAAAGTAGCCACGCTGCCCTGGCCCCACAATTACCAACAGCAGCTGCATGGGTATAAATGCAGTTTTACAGAGCTGTTGGAGCAGGGAGTTGTGCTCGGATTATGGGGTTCTTCTCCAGGCTCTGCCTTTGATTTGTGGTGTGTGCAGACCCCTTAATTTGATTCTGTTTTCCCCATCTGTGAAACTGAGATAAGATCACAAGGGAATTGTAGAGTGTGATTCATTAATGTTTATTAGACGGAGGGAAATCCTTAAATGAATGGCACTGTATTCCAGGAGGACAAAGTTCAAGACTGCAAAGAGGCTGATTAAAACCAAATCTGCTATTCCCAGGCTAGAAGGACAAAAAAAAAAAGAAAATTGAAAAACCTTACCTACCCTTATGTCTGCCAAAAGCAGTATGTGGTTTAAATAAAATCAAGCAGAACACGCAAGCCTGCATGCGTTCATGCATACATACGTGTCTATGAAAACCATTGAATAATTATTAGTAAGTGTATACCAAAACATGTAATGAGGGTCTGTGTGAAGTTTCCAGTAAGAAATAACAAAGCTGTGTACATGATCAGCATTAACTGAGCGAGTTACTAGTGGCAACACGGTGTTAGTACATTGGGAGGTGTTATGTGTGATACATATTGGTAAATGGGTTCAGAATGGTGTGTGGCTATTGACACGTTCGTTATGCACCGAAGTGGCTATAGATTGGGGTTAGTGATCTTACCGCTAGTCTGGCATGCTTTTTGTGCTTATAGAGGAGCACTTCAGTGGTTTTAGGTGATTGCTACAGGAGTCTCAGACAGTAAGGGGAGATTTATAAACCTCAGTGTTACTCAAAGTAGGAATCTGCACGGTGCAAAAAAATACCAATATGCAAATGGTTTATCCGTACCGATGGGCAGCTTGTGTACCTTTGGAGAAGGCATTTGTCCTTCTGTGACTTTTTTTTTTGTCAGATTGTTGCAAATATCTCAAAGGAATAGACCCAGAGACATAATAGCGGGTATCTCCCATAGCTGTAGTGCTTTAATCAGTCATCGTAATGGTCTGTTCTCTCTGGCACTAGCCAGGAGGGGCAGAAAAACAGATTATCTGCATGATTTTACAATGCCAGTTTGTAGGCAGACTAAACAAATATTTATAGGCTAGGCATATCTGAATTTGGCAACAGTCGGTGGGGACTGACATAAGATTTTCCAAGCTTCAGAGAGCCTTGCAAGCAGTCGGGCTCAGCCCTCACCATGATGCCTGAGCCAGCAGGTAAATATCCCTCCTGTTGTGTCAGAGGTAGAAATCGCAGCGATCGGTGATAATTGTAGTCAGTAGGTGGCCTAAATTCAATCCTGGTATGGTGATAAATGTATTGTGTGATTCCTGTCACTAATGGAACCCAACGGAGGATGGAACATTAATACATGGGAAACAAGCATGACAAACAGACAAAAGGCAATGCAAAAATTGTGCTTTCGCAGAAACGGGGATTGAGTTGGAGCCGTGAGGCGCAAGTTGCGAACCTGGACTGCAGGCTGGTTTCATGTTAAGCGTACATCGCTTGCCACCTTCAGGTCATACCAAAGCATGGTGATTCACTTAACACTCAGAGTCCCATGTAACTGTTAAGCAGGGATCCTCTATTGCAGTGCTGGGTGCAGAGGGGATCATTCCCCCTAAGGAGCACCAAGCTGTCTGCAGGTGTTGCATGTTTGTATACAAGCATTGCATACATTTCGACAAACTTCTGGGAAATCTAATACCTATTCATAGCAATTCCGGGAATTGGGGTTTCCACCTTCTTTCTTCCTTTTAAGGTATTTCCACCTCTCAACTAATTTGAGTCGAGGGGCGCTCTTCCTCAGCCTTGTCTTCCTCAAGGGTTGCAGCTTCATCCCATCACACTCTTAAGTTTATTAAAGTTCATGGTTGGTCTGATCTCCACATGGCATCCATTTACAGCAAGAATTCCTCTTCTGCTTATCTACAAAGTTTCCTCCTCAAGACCTTTCTTTTGCTAAACTAAACAACCTTATTCATAGCTTTCTTGTTAGTATGTTAACAATCAATTTAAGCATCTTTCTCAAGGATGTGCTGCTTCCTCAGGGTTCTTGTTACATTCTAGCTACAGTCGGTTTCCACAAAGGTGTTTTTATTAACCCTTTGTATCCCTTCAATTCGTGAATTTACAGACTGTACCAGACAGCTGAGGCCTCTGGTCAGGCCTGGGGTGGCAGATCCTAGTGTGAGGGATTGTGCTTGAGGACGTGGTCTAGAGGTGGACTAGAAAGGGTTAGAATCACAGAATCATAGACTGGTCTGGGTTGGAAGGGACCCCAAGGATCAGAGAGTTCCACCCCCCTGCCACTGGCAGGGACATCAACCTCCAGGACTGCATCTAGACAAGGTTGCCCAGGGCCCCATCCAACCCGGCCTCAAACACTTCCAGAGATGTGATCCACCACCTCTCTGGGCAGCCTGTTCCAGCAACTTACTGCTCTCTCCGTAAAGAACTTCCCCCTAATATCTAATCTAAACCTTCCCTCCTTCAGCTTCAATCCATTTCCCCTTGTCCTAGCAGTCTCTACCCTTTTAAAAAGTTGATTCCCCCCCTGTTTCTCTGCTCCCTTAACGTACTGGAAGGCTGCAATGACATCTCCCCACAGCCTTCTCTTCTCTAGGCTGAACAAGCCCAGCTCCTTCAGCCGCTGAGGGTGAGACCTTATCACTGCCTACAATTACTTGAAAGGAGGTTGTAGAGAGGTGGGTGATGGTCTCTTCAGCCAAGTGACAGGAGATGGTACAAGGGGAAATGGCCTCAAGTTGTGCCAGGGGAGGTTCAGATTAGATGTTAGGAAAAAAATTTTTCACTGAAAGGGTTGTCAGGGTCTGGCACAGGCTGCCCAGGGAGGGGGCAGAGTCGCCATCCCTGGATGTGTTCAAAAAAAGGGTAGATGAGGTGCCTAGAGATATGGTTTAGCAGAGGACACGAACAGTTGGACTCAGTGATCTTAAAGGTCTTTTCCAACCTTGTGATTCTGTCATTCTGTGGTTATGTCACCCGTGAGCAGTTTGATTTTTGGCTGCAGTTTAACTGCGCCAGAGGCGCTGAGGCGCCGGGCGTGAGGCAGCCACAGGCAGGCCCCGGGGGCGGCACAGGGTGAGGTGCCGACGGGTTTCCCTGCGCTGGCGATTTCCTTTGGGAAGGAGCAAGAGCCACTGTGAAAAAACTGCTGCAGATTTTTTTGGTGTGGGGGAGCGGGGTGTGTGTATGTGTAAAATCACGGGTTTGGCTACACCGGCGGGAGGCTGAGGACACCCACAGCTGACAGAGCTGGGGGGGGTGAGTAGGCGTGGGTCAATAGTGGGTGTGTGAGCGGCGTGGGTCACGTGAGCGGCGGGTCACGTGAGCGGCGTGTGCGCGTGGTGTTATGGTCCTCAGCTCCCGCCGCCGCCTCACGCTCCTCAGCCGCCATGGAGGCCTCAGCCCTGCCCATCCGCCGGTACCGCCGGGCCCTGGTGGAGGCCGTGAAGGAGCAGCCCTTCCTCATCGTCACCGGCGAGACGGGCAGCGGCAAAAGCACGCAGCTGCCCAAGTACCTCTTGGAGGCAGGTAACGGCCGGGGAGAGGAGGGAAGAAACTCCTGGGAGGGGAGAGCGCCCTGACAGCCCCCGTAATGCCCCCTGAGAGTGCCCAAAGAGCCCCCTGCGAGCTCCCATAATGTCCTCCGAGAGTGCCCTGAGAGCACCCATAGAACCCCCCTGAGAGCACCCATAGAACCCCCCTGAGAGCACCCTGCGCTCTGCGGCCCCCGAAATGTGGAAGATAAGCACTGATAAATGCAGATAAAGCTCCTGTCCCCTTCGAGGTCGTGTCCTGAGGTGGGTGGTGAGAGGAGGTGGCTTGATTTAATCTTTGGAACTGAAAAGCAGTGGCTATGCTGCATTGGTCCAGAGGAGGCCACGAAGGTGGTCAGAGGGTTGGAGCACCTCTCCTGTGAAGACAAGCTGAGAGAGTTGGGGTGGTTCAGCCTGGAGAAGAGAACACTCCAGGGGGGATCTTATAGCCTTCCAGTACCTGAAGGGTACAAGAAACTGGGGATGGACTTTTTAGAAGGGCGTGTAGTAATATGATATGGGGTAATGGTTTTAAATTGGAAGTGGGTAGATTTAGATTGGATATTAGGAAGAAATTCTTCACTACGAGGGTGGTGAGGCACTGAAACAGGTTGCCCAGGGAGGTGGTGGCTGCCCCCTCCCTGGAGGTGTTTAAGGCCGGGTTGGATGGGGCCTTGAACAGCCTGGGCTGGTGAGATGTGTCCCTGCCCATGGCAGGGGGTTGGGACTTGATGATCTTTGAGGTCCCATCCAACCCCGACCATTCTATGATGATTCTATGATTGCCTAGGTGTTTGTGTGTAAACTGACTCTGAGCAGCACAACTCAGTGTCCCTGTTCTCCCCATCTTCCCGTAGGCCTCGCCAAGCACGGTGCCATTGGTGTCACCCAGCCCCGACGTGTTGCCACCATCTCGGTGGCACAGCGGGTGGCTGAGGAGATGGGCTGTTCTCTGGGGAGTGTCGTTGGGTACCAGGTCCGCTTCGACGACTGCACTGCTGAGGTAGGGCTCTGAGGGCTGTGTACCCGCTGGTGTGACGGGGTGGGGAGCGGTGCTGTCAGGGGGCTTGTAGGCCTCTGGAGCAGCATGGCCCTGTTGCCTCCTGGAGCTTTACATGCAGAAGGGCTCAGAGCCTTGAGAAATCATCGATCCCAGCTGTGGTGAAGCAGCAGCTGTATGTATCCTATAATTTATCAAGGATTTTGAATGCTTTAGGAATGCTTTGTCAAGCACCTGTGATGCCAAGCTCAGTGTGTGTTCTGGACAAATTTGTGAACTATGTAGAAGTATTTGTTACTAAGTAAAAATCTGGGATTACAGCTGAATGTCTCATTAAACTTTTCAGGATACTGCCATCAAGTATATGACTGATGGCTGCTTATTGAGGCAAATATTGGTAGACCCCCTTCTCAGCAAGTACAGTATCATCATTTTGGATGAAGCCCACGAACGGAGCCTCAGCACTGTAAGTGTCACCTTAAGTCTGTCCTTTTGGGTCACTATTTCATCTTTAGTGAGGTCTGCTTATACCTTTCTTTCACTTCTGCACAGTCCCCAAGGATTTTGGCTGACTTTCCGTGGATGTGCTTTGTCCTTTTGCTGTCCAACCTCAGGGCTGTTGCTTTGTTTATTACACACTGCATAATCTGAGAATGAGATGGGGCCTGGCACTCTGTTGAAATTGTTCTAGCTGTTGTATTTGAAAGCAGTTAAAGCTTGACTGATTATAGGAAGCTTTCCCAAAATTTCCATGAGTTTGAAGCCAGTGTAGTGAACAAAGACTTCCTACAATCCCAATTTAAAAAAAAAAAAGTATCACACACACAAACAAAGCCCTGAAACATCTGTCACTCCAAGGCCTGATGTTTCTTAGGATGTGTATATGCCTGTCCAAAGAGATTACAGCTTTTGGGTTCATGAAAGTATCTAGACTGACCTAATACAGAAACCTGTCAAATGTCACTCTGACCCTTCTGTGGCAAGCAAAGTGAAACTCCGGTCACTCGGTCCTCAAGAGATTGTGTTGTGGATCAGCCTGCCAGTCCAACGAACCATCTACCAGTGCAGCTGGGGGAAAAGGGAGAATGCTTTCTGAATCCCAGTTCTGCCCTCAGGTATCTGAGGGTATTGCAAGTAATTGTGCTAGGGTGATGTAAGAAGTTACTGCTCTGTCCCCCCCATCTAGCTAAAAGGGGCATGTTTTTCATCCAGAGCACTGCAGAGTAGAATAAACTGGCAATAAATAGTACAAGGAAGGAGGGTGCACGCTCAGGTGATGTACACTGGATGAAGGTGAGGAGTGGTTCCAAAGAATGTTTATCAATACGGTGATAGGCGCTTTGTATATATAAATATTTTATATATATCTATATATATATTCACAAGCAGCTAGCTCAGCTCAGCTGCTTATGAATTACTTGCCTGTGAGAGTATAAAAAAGAAAACCAAATTATTTTAAGTTACACTGATTCTGTGTATAGTCTGTGGAAAGAGCTGATTAAAACAATTAGTTAAATTCTAAAAAGCAGTGCAGAGAGTGTGCTTACAGGACAGCTAGGGTAAGTGCATGTGCTCCTCTGAGTGCTGAGGCCCTGAAGATGTGATTTTCTGTCTTTGCTGTATCGGTGGGATAACATCAATCCCCTCCAAGTTCATCAGGTACTCCTAAGAAAACTGGGGTGCTAATAGAAGTCGCTTCTGTTTTTCTATTAGGATATTTTATTTGGTTTGCTGAAGAAACTTTTTCTACAGAAGAAACCACCGAACAGGAAGACTGACATGAAAGTGGTGGTGATGTCAGCCACCCTGGAGGTAGACAAGCTCTCGGAGTTCTTTGGACACTGTTCAGTGCTGCATATTCCAGGAAGAAATTATCCTGTCAAGGAGATATTCTGCAACCTGCTCAGCCCCAGGGACGTCAGCAGCTCTGCTTATGTTACAGAGGTCTGGCCTGTTTCACTGCCGTGTTCTCTGTTCTTGGTAGGATTGTTACCTGTGAAAGGCCACAAGAATTAGCTGCTGTGTTGCTGTTTTCTTAGTATCCCTGCAGGTTATAGGGAAGAATTAGGTAGAATGACAAGTTTTAGAAAGGATGAGTGAGATTCTAGCTGTTCTTGTCCTGTCTGTTGCTTGTTCCAGGCTGTAAAAGTGACGTTGGATATCCACTTAAATGAACCAGAAGGCGACATCTTGGTTTTCCTGACAGGTGCGAATTTTTCTTTCAAGAACTGATGGTTATTCCAGGTGAAGCACAGTTATTGGTAGCAAACCAGTGCATCCTTCCAGTGACTGCCTAGTTTGTACCAGAGCAGTAAGTAGAGAAGGGAAAGTTGCAGGTTGACACATGCAGTCCTGCGAAGTGATAGTTTTCAGAGCATATTTAGGTAGATCCATGCCTATGAGATCACATAAGAGAAAACATTAATTCAGTAGTTTGCATGTGTTTGGTTCTTCCCTTGCCAAATTTACTCTGTACTGTCTCTGTGGTTTTGGGGTTTTTTTAATCAGGAAGAGAGACTTTCTTCAGCTGCAAAACCCGATATCATTGTATGGGACAGGCATTTACACAGTCATATTTTAAGGAAAAGCTGTGCTGAGAGGCACTGTGGAAAGACAGGATGCCACTTCCTAGACTGGCTCTCATAAACCTTCCTTGTAATGGTGCTGATGATTCTCTAATATTGGCCAAAAAAAATCTTGGGTTGCAAGCTAGGAGGGCAGAGTTGTAGCTGAATATGTTGCTTAAATGCTCCTGTATGTTTTTTAGGTCAAATTGAGATAGAAAGAGCCTGTGACTTACTTTTCAAGAAAGCAGAATCTATTGATTACCGTTATGAAGTTCATGATCGGTCTGTTGAAGGCCTGCTTATTTTACCACTATATGGCTCAATGTCAACAGGTAAGAGCTTATATTGTCATATGGAATTTAATTCACATAAATGTTAACTGAAAGAGCTGTGATAGACAGTATCCTAATCAAATATCTCTGCTGTGATTGGGGGGAAATGGCATTTGTTAACCCATATGTTACCATACCGTAGTGCTATTCTGTTTGGAGTTTTTTTGTGGTGTTTGTAATCCAATGTCAACCTTCTCTGTACTTGCACAGAAGCCTCCAGTTAATATCCATATCCACTGGAAATAGATTCACAGGGCATCAAGGTCTCCAGCTTAGGGAGGGGATAGTCTGTATCTGAAAGTTCAGATGTCACATTTAGGCCCTCACACTTTAGTTCACATGGCAAAGCTACTGCCAGGAGGTTTTTGGTGATGAGAGTAGTCCTGTAAGGGAAGATAGTAGTGGTACAGTGTGACACAATGTAGGGAAGTACAGGTTATCAGCATGAGTCAGTCTGTTTTATTTGGCAGCAATACCACAGTTAGTTTTGAAGAGTTAAAAGCAAAGGCCCTTTGACCTTTACTGTATTTCCAGATGAACTTGAGGGAGATGTGTGTATGTGTGGGTGCGGTATGTAGAATGTCAAGAGGCTGAATAAGTGTGAGTGTTCAGAAGGGTGGGACAGCAATTTCCATCTGGAAGGGTAATGATCTGCAGAGGGGGAGCACAATTTTTACCCTCTTGAAAGAGCAAAATGAGAAGTTACATAAAAGAAAGGTACAGCTTTGTTACTCCATGATAGGTGGTAGGTCCCCAACACAGAATTTCAGTTTATTTTATCTTTTTTCTCTTGTGGTAGTTTCTCAGTGGCCATTGCATTTGAATATTTTTAAATACAAAAGAGAGCATTTTCCTTAATGAGATTTTTATATTTCTCAAGTATAATAACTTGAGAGAAAATTTCAGGGGAGAGTTGAATTTCCACCTCCCTTTTTTGTTCCTTGGAAAGCCAAATGAATTAATAGGAATTGCATATGCTGCTTTGTTACATGTTAAAAGGGGAATTGCTGGAAATATAGTGGGATTTAACTGAATGTATTTATATTCATGTTAACATGCTCTGGTTTGAGGCAACCCTTCAGATTCTTCATGAAAGTTCTATTAAGACCAGATATCTGTTTCATGTTTTCTGGCTGTGGCTTAGGAAGCATCCAGGAGAATTGGCCTTTCTTCATGTCAAAATCTATTTGACTAGGCAAGCAATAAAGCAGATGCTCTCTGATCTCTGACAAATCATATACTTTAGAATGTTGTGGGATTCGCTTTCCAATCTCATTCAAGTGATTTTGACTAAGCATTTGAGTTTGTGCAGTGTTAGAGATGTGGTTTGAAGTTGAAGCATTGTAACATAACAGATTACTCAACTGATTGCCTGTCATTTTAGATCAACAGAAAAGCATCTTTTTGCCAGCTCCCAGTGGCATAAGAAAGTGTGTGGTATCCACAAACATTGCTGCAACATCTCTGACGATTGAAGGAGTCAGGTATTGTTTCCTGTCCTTAATAACAGCTGTAACAGAGGGAATATTTCAGAGAGTTCTAGATTTAGCAGAAGGGGTTTGATTTCCACTGCTATACCTGCTTAATAATTACCTGTGGACTTTTTTGCATGTAGTGAATAAAAAACCCCTTGATATGACTATATAACCTTCTAGATGCCTAGTATTGTCAGACCCTAATCTGAAATCCAATCTCAGCTCCCTTAACCTCTTTGGGTGGTGGGAAGAATTATCTGCAGCGTCTTCCAGACTGAACTGCAAAATGCAACTACCTGTTTGCAGTGATGTTGTAGGGCAGACATGTTCTTGCTCTGATCAAATGCATGTGGCAGTTACCTGTCTGTCTACTGAAACCTCTGTTGTTTTCTTCTCTGAGTGTGAATCTTTTTCAGATATGTAGTAGATAGTGGATTTGTGAAGCAGTTGAATCATAACCCCCGAGTTGGTCTGGACATACTGGAGGTAGTTCCCATTTCAAAGTAAGTTTTAAAAAGGTCGTTTGCTTGGTGTTTCTTGGAGTTGCTTGACAATACTGTGTATCAGCTGATTTTTATATTTTATTAAAAGGGAATGGGAGGGCAGTTTAAAGCTCCAGAATTTAAAGCCATTTTGTTTGCTGCTAAATAGAAAGTGGTTCAGGACATAAAATTTCTTACATAGTCATTAAGAATTGACAATGCATTGTCTGTAGTCTGAACTGTGGCTCACATGTCATCTTGTGTTTGCTGAATACAACAGCCTGATTCAGAGAAGCTTAAAGAAAGTCTCCCCTTGCACAGAAACGCTTCATTCTGTTAGTTCTTGTATAGCTGGATTCCTCAGTTGCTGCACAGTGTAATAGATCGTCCACCTATAAACATAGGAGTTGCTGTTATTTATCATAATTACAGCGTGGTGGTTTGGATAATAACAGAAGGGATCCAGAGTTCAGATTTTATTTTGTTCTCTGTCTTTCTGTTTTGGCAGGAGTGAAGCAAAGCAACGAGCTGGCCGAGCTGGCAGGACATCATCTGGAAAGAGCTATCGGCTGTACAGCAAAGAGTTCTGGGAGCAATGCATGCCTGATCACACAGTCCCAGAGATCAAGAGGACCAGTCTGACATCTGTGATCCTGACCTTGAAGTGCCTTTCTGTGCATGATGTCATAAGGTAGCCTCCATGGAGGGGGGGGACTGTAATTTTCTTCCTGTGTCTCAGCAGCACAGGCACCAAAAGCCGCTTGGCAGGAGACAGGATTAGGTCCCCGGCCAACTGTGACACTGCGGTACAATCAGCATGTCAGCTTTTCTGCTGTTCTACTCACTCTCTGATGCCAGATTGAATCTTGAGCTCAAGTTGAGTTTGAGGTTCTGCCAAAACTAACTCATCTCCAAGATTAGTTAATAGTGTGCTGTTAAAATAATGATGTTTATATCCCATAAGCTTCTTCTCTGGACCTGTGGAATTGTTCAGTTTTTGGATCATGCATGTGCAGAACATGTATAGTTTGCCTTTTTCATGCACCAGGTGATCTGTCATCATAATTCTTCAACGTGAGGCTGTGTATGTAGTAATGCTCATGTGCACTTTGGTCAGAGACCTATATTAGAAGGTTAAAAAGTATTTTAATAAACATGAAAATTAACAAAGTTATGCTGAGTCTGGATAGTGAGGTTTTTAACTTAATTTTTTTACTATAGATTTCCCTACTTGGACTGCCCTGAAGAAAGGCATATTTTAGAAGCTCTCAAGGAACTCTACCAGTGTGATGCTATTGACAGGTAAAAAATAAAGTGGTGTAGCTGCTACAAGAACTTAAAATATAATGGTTTAACTGGTGTTAGTGGATTGTTCATGTGAACTAAAGGATTTCCCCTAGCAATAGAATACATTTCCTCATTAGATCAGGAAGTTAATTTCCGAGTTTTAGTATACTTCATGTTAAATCAGGGTTGCAGCATGGCTTAGGCCTTGAGAGATATAGATTAGTTTCTCCACATTGTCCTACAGTTCCTGAGTGACCTCAGACAAATTCCTTCAACTTTGCTATAGGTCCTGACAGCAGATCCCTGTTATGAGGAGAATGCTCAGGCAGTAGCTCCGAGGTTCATCCAAGAACTCAAGACAGGAAGTGAGATCTTATCCTAAGTTTCCAGGAATTCTTCTTGGGGGGAAAAAAAATAATTAAAAATCTTTAAGCATCTGATACATTGAAAAGCTGACTTTGCCTGCCATGGAGCAGGCGTGAGCTAACTGGAGAAAGATGAAATATTCCTCTACTGGTGACACATCACAGAATCACTAGATTGGAAAGAACCTTTGAGATCAAGTCCAACCATACCCATCCTCTACTAAACCATATCCCTGAGCACCTCATCTACCCGTCTTTTGAATACATCCAGGGTTGGTGGCTCAGCCCCCTTCCTGGGCAGACTGCTTTCACTCTCTTTGTTGGTATCCAGTGGCTGATACTGTATATGCATGTACATTGTAACACAGTTTTGTTGAATCTTGTGTTTGGATCTTTTTCCTGGGATAAGGAGAGGCCATGTGACAAGGCTGGGTGAATTCCTGGTGCAGTTTCCCCTCCCTCCTAACCTGACCTGTGCTGTCATAAAAGCTGCTTCTTTTGACTGTGAAGATCTGCTGCTGCCCATTGCAGCTATGTTGTCTGTGGAAAATGTCTTCATTCGTCCAGGTAGGAAGCCTTATATCCCAAAGCAGCCTTGGTTGGGTGGGAGTTCTGCTTGGACAGGGAGTAGTTAGGCAGCACATGCTGCTTCACCTGGAGACCTTTTTATAGCTTCCCTCTTGGGGGGGGGGCTTTTGCTCTCAGTAATTTTCTGCACCAGTAGCTCATGAGGCCCCAGTGTCTTATTGGTGGTTCTCAAGGTTATAAAGTGGGACGTGATTCTGGTAGCACAAGATATTCCTGCTGGGGAACAAGCTGGTCTCCATAGCTGTGCCCAGTGCTGGTGGGAGATACAATATTTTACCTTAAACTAAACCTTTAAATAACCCTTACCTGGCAGTGTGGGGAAGATTCCTCAAGTGCTTTGTACTCTTGGCTCCCAGCGTACATTGTAGCAGACGTGTAGGGAAGAATGTTTAGGTTAGGACAAATACACAGTGGGGCTTTGTCTGTATGCTTTTACAGCTTGCTGTGGTCTTGAAGTCAGGGCAGTTTTCATGCTAGGAATTGAACTAGGCTTCAAAATAGCACAGAATTAGCTTGTGTTTGTCCCAAGGCTGTGAGCTGTAAAGCAACATATGGGTGAGTGAGTGGATTGCAGAGAGGTCATGAAGGGGAAAGCTGTGTTACAGGAGGGGGAAAAAAAACCCCACCAAAAACCCCCAACAAACCACCAGAAAAGTACATCGCATCACAGCAGGTGTTTTGCTACGGTCTAAGTACAGACCAGACAACAGGGACTGATGAATTTGTTTTTAAGGAATGGGGTTGCCTCTGGATTGGCTTTTCTATTTAAGTACCATTTGACCAAATGGACCTTTTAAGTTACTGTGAGAAGCTTGACTTGTCACTGCCTCTATTTGCAGTGTTTTTCTAAGTGGAAAATGTAATTTTCTATGGTTCCAAACTAGCACCTCTCATTAGTGCTAAACTCAGTCTCCCATGTCGTCCATCCTGTCTCCTTTCCCTACAGTCTGCCCCTGAGCTGTGCCACATACAGTCTTTACATGTAGCCGAGTCTTTGGGGGAGACCTTTGTCCTTTCTAGTCACTCATTGGCTCTTGTCCAGTTATCTCTGTCGTCCATTAACTGTGCCTGTTAGTGCAACAGCTAAAACCGCTGCTGACAGTACTGATAGCTTGGATTCTGCTCCTGGGCCTTTCCCATCCCCACAAATGTACTTTTGCTTTCCCATCCTCCATCTGGCAGCATGCCCTTGTTATCTGTTCCACTAGCTAATGCACACATGTTCGTTACTCTCCAGCACCCTGTACATTAGGACACAAGCACAGAGGCTCCAGGCATGAGCTTATGGGCCATATGTACATGAACAGGCTCCTCCTGTCATCGGTGTTACTTGCAATGCCCACAAACTTCTGATGTCCTCTGCAGTACTGCAGCAGCTTTGGCCTTTGCAGCTGTATCCCTCTCTAGTCTAAGAGTACTAGAAATTCTTTGGGTATTTAAAACTTGAATTAACACTTTGGAAATGCTGCTTTTGCCTAGTACGTTCCTAGCATTTAGTGAAAGTGAATTCCCACTAAGCTCACAGGTTGCAATTTTTCTAGACTCCTGTTTATTTTAATTACTGTGGCACTTGAGTACTCAGGACATGAGTTAAATAGATTAGTTGATGGGGTGGTTTCCAGAGCCCTGTTCATTTGGGTTTTTGTCTTTCCAGAGCAAAACTTCTGAATCTCTGTGAGCTGTTGGTTTAAGGTTGTTGGTCCATGTTGGCAGCTGAGTAGACTGTGAGAAAGCAATGCGTAGAACCTTCTTGTCTAAGACTAGAAGTCTTCATCTCTAGTGCTGAGTGATGAGATTAATCACAGATTTAACATAGTCTCATTCAGTGGTAGTGGAAGGGGGAAAAACTGTAAATGCATCTGAGGAGGAGAGATGAATCTAAAAATAATCTGAATAAAGAGCCGAGACTGTCAAACACACTTTGGAGAGATACTAATTGAACATTAAGTAG
The DNA here is from genome assembly GCA_020800305.1 of Porphyrio hochstetteri. Classification (NCBI taxonomy): domain Eukaryota; kingdom Metazoa; phylum Chordata; class Aves; order Gruiformes; family Rallidae; genus Porphyrio; species Porphyrio hochstetteri. The sequence continues at coordinate 3,394,869 of CM036925.1, forward strand.
GAGTGACAAAAATTACTTTGTTGAAGTGAGATATAACTTACTTCCTCAGGTGATCCTCAGAAGCAAAAGGAGGCAGAACTTAAACACCAGGAGCTTTCTTCACAAGTGGGAGGATGCAATGACTTTGCAACCCTCTTAAATATTTTTGAACAGTGCAAAGCAAGGTATAAAATGATTCCTTACAGTAAGTGGTTTTGCATTGCTCATAACTCCCAGCTGTTTATGGCTTTTAAATATATTCCATATATGCACATGTATGTACTCATACCTAATTGCAGATTTATTCCTTATTGTGATCTGAAATTTCTATCAAGACACCTATTATTTGAGTTAACAACATATCTGGCTGTGTAGGTTGCCTTCTTTGTACGAGCATAACAAAAAATAGAGGCAACTTTCTGCCTTTGGCTTACAAAGGGCTTCTTTATAATACAAGTTATTTCTGTTCTCAGCAAGTCTCCTTCAGCTTGGTGCCAGAAATACTGGATCCATTGGAGAGCTTTAAAATCTGCTTTTAGTGTGGAAAAGCAACTTCGGGAAATAATCAGTAAACTGAAACAGGTAAAAAAAAAACAAACCAATTTTAATATCTGATTGAGTTATATAAGTTTATCTTTACAACCTGTCCTGGACTACTGAGCCTTTGCCAGATGGCTGCTGCCTTTCTCCAGTAGAAACTAATCCACTTAAATATTTATTAGGGCTTCCTCGCTGTAGCTTGTGTAACTAACAGGTACGATGGTGGTAACAAGTGAGAAGGAGGATTTTCCTCCTTTCCTCATGGTTCCCATAGGGTGAGAAACCCAGAATTTAAAATCCATGGCATGGAGGAGGTATAACGACTTTTTCTTTAGGGAAGATCCTGATTCCTGTTGTTTTTGCTTTACAAAGCTGCCAGACTTCCCTAAAGAGACATTTGAAGGCTCCAAGACTGAAATCCTAAGAAGATGTCTATGTGCAGGATACTTTATCAATGTAGCTAGGAGGTAAGCAGTAAAGTTTGGAGAATTGAATGGGGAAAGATACTATGCATATTCTTTAAAGGTGTGGTTGTGTATTGTTAACAGTAGGAATTGCATGAGTAGTTCCAGATATTAACCTAAAGGGTTTGGAAGTGTTCAATTCTCATGGCTGACAAAGGCTTCAATCCCAAACCCTGTTCTATTACTGTCTTGTTACATCTGCAGTGTTACTGTGGTAAATTATACAGATACATTTTATTCCTTTTTTTTCCTCAGAGTTTAATTCTGGAAGGATCTGCCCCTGCTTATATATTTGAGTATATTCTTCTTTGCTGCTGCTCATTTGCTGAGTTTAGTGTTGCTGTCTAACCACAGCAAAATGTGCTTCATTCTAGTTACCTTTTTTCCCCAAATCTTTCAGATCTGCAGCCAAGACATTCTGCACAATGGACGGGCATGGCAGCATAGTCTATATCCACCCTTCATCTACAGTAAGTTACCAAATTCTGCTAGTGAAGTAGCAAAGGGCCTATAAAAGGAGTGGGAGGCAGGTCCCTGTAAACTCTTCCTCTTCTGATTTGTGCAAACTTAGACCCAGAAGCACTGTTGTCATTCTGAGAGTGGGAAAGAGCCTCACTTCTTCAAATTTGGTAAATGTTTGGCTTGTGAATCATAGGCTGAGCTTTCTCTCCAGCTCCTTGCATTTCCTGGATGATTCTAAGCAAGTCATTATGCCTCAGTTTCCCTGCCTTAAAATGTCAGCTTTATCTCATTCTTGTATCTGAAGATTTGGAAGATATTCCAGTGCAGGGTGCTTTGGGAATAAAAGTTTTTTATTTTAATTTTTCAGCTGTATAACCAGGAGACTTGCCTTGAGTGGATCATCTTCCATGATGTCACAGTGACATCCAAAATCTATGTCAGGACAGTGTGTCCTGTTCGCTATGAATGGGTCAAAGACTTGTTGCCCAGATTGCATCAAATTGATGCCTATGAACTGAGCAGTGTGGCAAGGGAAGAAGTAACTGAAGAGGAAATAACCAAGTGGAAGAATAAGGAGGAACTTAGAAGGCAGTGTGGTAAGCACGTTACTACTCCATAGCTGTGGTGTGTGTAGTTTTTGTGGTGGTTTTGGTTGTGTGTGTATTCTGGACTAGTAGGTGTTAATGTAGCTATGCTTAATGTATTTGGTGTGTATAGCTCTAGCTGTTTTCTTACTACAGCTTTCACTTCTTGTTTACCTGTGTCAGCAGGGACTGCAGAGGTGTTTGCTTACTGGTTCTTGCCATGCTCCCCCCTTCTTTTTGTTTAATATAGGTGACAGTATTAGAACTTTAACCCAGAGCTGAATAAAAGCATCTTGAGTATAACCACTATGTAAGCTTGCAACAGTTATCTAGCTACAGATACCCAAAATAACACTGTTCTGAGAGAGAGCAGTCCAAAGGGCTGTGGGGGGAGAGAAAAAACCAAGTGAGCAACAAAAACCCAACCCAGAAAACCCCACCAAACAAAAAACACAGAGAAAAATAGTATCACATTTTGGTGAGTGTCTTATTCTTAATGCCTTGTGTTTAAATAGTCAGTTTTAATTAAAACTGGTGCCTGCTAACTGATCTTGGCTGCTTGACATTCTTTGAATTCTTCTGTCAGCAGGTTTCATAAAGCTCCCAAGTGTTGAAAGGGCCTCTTAACTCCTGCACTGACCCTTCCGAAACACAAATTTGCTGCACAGTGCACTGCCCATGTAGAGTCTCTGCAGGTCCCTTAAGAACAGAAAAGAAATGTACTCATGCTCAGAGCAGTGTCAGTCTCTGTCCTGCATTGTTGTATGAGACACATAAAAACATGAATTGGATTTGGTTATATATTTGCTGGAAAAGTTATTTGCATTATGGGATAGCACAGAGGAGCCTCATCTGTTTACCTGAAGTCCAAGAAGTGAGGTTTGTTCTCTTTGTCCCCATTGCCTTTTTGACTTGACCAGGCAATTATAAATTAATTTCAGATTAATATTGACCTTACAGATGTTGTATTTCTTGGAGCTGCTTAAAAATAGGTGGCTGAATAGCTGGCGAAGGCTTAATTTGCACCCAGTGGAAGGAAAAGCTGCAGCATGAGCTGAATTATTTGATTCCCAAGACAGAATAATTATAAGTCTTCCAAGAGTGAATGCTGATTAAAGCACCTTCCTCCTATCAAAGAGTCTCAACCTCAGAGTCAGGCTGCAGTTGCTGCTTCACTCACACAATCCTTAAGCTCTGAGTCTTTGAATTATGGGTTTTTTAAAAAATATTATTAATTAGTATTATTTTAAATTGTATTTTAAACTGAAAATATTTCCTGCTTTTCTTTCCTTGTGGGAGAATCACTCCCAAGGTCTCAGCTCAGTGGGAAAATGTGCATTTCGAATGGTGTCTGATCTGGAGTGTTGACTTTTCTCACTCCTTTATCTGTATGTTACCCTCCCTTTTCTTCCTACCTCTGGAAACTTACAGTTTATTCTAAGATATTTTTCTCCCAGTGCTTTTTTTTTTTCCTCTCTCCAGCCAAAACCTGAGTTTGAGAATAGGTATGTAAAACACAAGCTGTGTAGTATTTGTTACAATAAAAAGCAAGATAAGCTTTAGGGAACAAGATGAACCCAGCTGCAAACACTGACATGGGCGTTTAGGCATGATTTTATTTATTTTCTCTTTTCCTCCTTGCTGTGGTGCAGGCTGTCTTCTCTGGAGGTCATTCAGATGTCTGACTGGGACTTGAAAAATATTTGAGGTGCTTTTGGGGGTATTTTACAAATAGGAATTGGAATGCTGTTTGCTTTTACACAAAAGAGTATTTTTCTCTTTCCTCTTCCCCTAGAAAGAGTCACTGACAACTCTGCAAAGAAGATGGAGAGAAGGAATGATGATAAGTCAATCCTAGATGCCCGAGCTCGCTACCTTGAGAGGAAGCAGCAAAGAGCACAGGGTTTAAGCAGCCCACTGAAAGAAACAGGGTAATAAACTCACAGCTGCTCTACTCCTGCTACGAGGAAAGGCAGTTTGGTGCAGTTGTTCTGGGTATGTTTGCATAATGCAAAACGACTAACTGGAACGCAGGAAAACTTCTGCTTTGTGGTAAACTGGAGGGCTAAGGCATACACAGGCAGTCTTCCTTCGCTGCATCCAGCAAGGAAAAGTTACCAAGCTGAGTTTTGTTGCTACATGTCCTGGCAACAAGTTAGCAGCCTCAGATGTGGATGAAGTCTGGATACTGTTGTGCCAATTCTGTGGCATTTAGTTGATTTAAAAAGGTCTCTGGTCTCAGTGCTGTTATTAATAAAAATTTCTTACTGGTTGGTTTTTAGAACTGTCACTTCTTATCCATTTTACTTCATATGATTGTGGCTATACAGTCTTTGTGCTCATAAACTACTCAGGAAAATGAGTAGGAAGTTTTAATGATGGAACCATCAGGATTGCAGTTCCAAAGGGCGTTTGCCACCTGTGTTCTTGGTTGCAGACTGTTGTTCCTACTGTGTGTTGTGCTGTACTGTGTACAGTGATGGTTCTGGGTGAAGATGTCTTTGTCTGCAGAGCATTTTGTAAATGTTTTCACGTTCTTGCTAACTGCCTCATTTTTGTCAGGGATGACTTAGCACTCTGGGGTTTCCATTTGGAAAAAAACAACCCAACAACACGGCACTAGAGACAGTGCTCAGCCAGGTTACATCCTGCAGTCCCCTGTGGGCTGCTTTTCTGAATTTGGTGGCTTTTAAATTAGAAGTATGGACTGTGGTCTGAAGAATGGCTGTTTCAAATGCGTAAAAAGAAGGCACAGGGAAATGCTAGCTTTTTCCTCAATTCAAGTATATATATAAAAGAAGAGCTGTGATGCTTTGTCATCATAAAGTTTGTTTTCCTCTCAATAAAGATGTAATGATCCCTGCCTGTCACCTCAGTAATCCTAAAATGTTCCCTGCTCCAGTGTGGAGCTTGGGTGGGGGTTTTTTTTGCTATTTTTCACTTATACAAAGTGTTACTTACTGAAAGACAGTTTCCAAATAACTAGGACTTGCTGTAATTTTTCATGCCTCAGCTTGTGTGCTGTGTGTTACCTTCAGTTTCTTTTCAGGTAACAAGCCAGGTCTGTTGGAGTGATGTTGTGAAGGAAGCCTTCATGCTTGGTGTAAAATGTTAAGCATTCCACCTCTGCTGCAGAGGCTGTAGCTGTTAAGCTCTCCAAAACCTTGATGTTCTCTTACGGGCACTGTAACACTTGTAACAAAGGCACAAGGTCTGGTAACTGTCCCTCTTTCTGTGGTTGTACCTATTAAAGTGAAAAAGCAGAGGCTGGCCTCTGTAATTGACACACATAAGGGAGAAGGTGCAGTTCATGTTTGGAAGAGCTGGAGCAGCTGTTGGGGTGCTGCACCGGTGTCCTCGGAGGGCTGGGTGCCGCTTTACAAGGCTGCAAGAGGCTGAACTCAGGCAATGCCGTAGTTGTCAGCAGCAGTAGCAGGAGCAAGCAGCGATGCCTGAGGTTGCTGTGCAAGCTCCAATCCCAAACTGCCCTTTTCTGTGCACACAGAGCATGGGCATGGCAGTGAGATTAATGCCTGATTTATTTAGGAATGTGTGAATTGAACCGTTCCTGGTTGGTGTAGGAAGTGACGTGTTTATGATTCCTCTTTTGTTGGGCCCTTTATCTTATGTTCACAGGGGAAGAGGGTTTCTTCCTTCACCCAGTTCTCACTCTGCTTTTTCTTGACTAAACCCCTGGTCTGAGCTTTAAAAAAGCACGTGAGTTACCGCTGTTTCCTTCATACCCTATGTGCAGTGTCAGAGCCCCTTGCAAGTCCCCTGACACCTGCACCGCACGCTGGGTCAGTTGTTTGCAGCTTCCACTGCGGTTTTATTTCAAGTAGCAAGGGAGGGCTTTGTACTCCGTATGCCAGGCTTCCCCAGAGGGTTTGAAACGGAATTTAATACAAAGCAGAACGGGTATGAGGAAATAGCCCCCCGGTTGCAAAACAAGGAACAGCCTAAGAAAAGCGGGGCCAGGCAGGGCCCCGGCACGGTGCGGGGAACGGCTCTGCACTGCCGGCGCCAGCTCCTAGGCTCGGCGTTACCTACTCCTCGGGGCTGGACGGGCCGCGTCCGTTACTAAGCTCTAGGAACCGTGCGGGTTCGTTAAGTTACCGTCTCGTTCTCAGCGTTATGGGTCAGAGAAGGGCCTTTGGCCCGCCCCAGCGGCCTGCTGCAGCCCCCGGGGATGCTCCCCCTCGCCCCGTGAGGGAAGAAGGTCGCTCCCGGCTTACGGCCCTTCCCTGAAAGGGGGCCCAGGCGGGGCCCTCGCCCCCGGGCGCTGCTAACCGCGTAAGGCCCCGGGGCTCTCGCTGGCCGCGGTGCGGCCGGTCCGGTGTGGCCCCCACTCGTCTCCATGGCAACCGCCCCCCCCGCCCCGGGCGAGTCACCTTGCCCGGCCGCTCTGCCCCCTGCACGTGACCCGCCCGGGCGATGAGCGGGGAACGGAAGTGACGCAGCCACACCTCGGTCGCATGATGTGGCAAAAAAAAAGGCCGTGCAGGGAGGAGTGATGAGTCCCGAAATAGTCCCTTCCGGTGGCGAATCCCCCTGGCGCTCCCATTGGTCCCGCGGCTTGCGATTCACTCCGCTCTCCAGGATCCTTCCGCCCGGCCGGCGCAGTTAAGGCCGGTCCCGGCAGGTGAGGGCGGACCTCTTCCTTCCGCGGCGGTATCCTTCCGCTGGCGGGGGCAGCTTCCGGATCGCCGCGGCTCTCCGCGCTCGCTGGCCCGTTCCGCCATTGCAGTCCCGCTTCCCCGCGCCGCCCGGACCCCGCTGAGGTGTGACTCCGGTCCGGCCTCGGACTGGAGCCCCAGCCTGCTGCCGCCGCCATGGCCCAAATCCTGCCGATCCGTTTCCAGGAGCACCTCCAGGTGAGTGTAGGGGCGGGAGGCCGGGCTGGGTGCTGGGGCGGGCGGGCCGGCCGCTCCCTCAGGCGGAGCTGCCGCCCGGGGACGGTGCCTCGGCGAGAGGCTCCTGGCCTGTCCGCGGTTCCTCCCCGAGAGCTGTGTGGCGGCCCAAGCCCCTCCGGCGGCGGGGCGGCCGCCCTCCTGCAGGCCTTGCCCGCGCCTGGCTCGGGCAGCGCCTTCCCGCTGCGGGCTGCCGGCCGCGCAGCGCTGTGCCGCCTCGAAGGGCACCTTCTAGCGCGCCCGCTGCTGCCTCCGCGCGGGCCCGGACGCGAGGGGAAGGGCTGGGGCGCCGCGGGCCTCTTCCGTGTCTTGGGGAGGCAGCGAGGCGCCGAGCTGCGCGCCCCGGCACTGGGCATCCGGCCCCTGCCCTTGCCCGCTCCCCACCTTGCATTCCCCGCTCCGGGCGGTGGAGCGTATTTCGTGCCGGTGGTGTAGGCGAGGCTGGCGCCGTGCCCACGGTGGCACCTGCTGGGCGGTGCGGCGGGAGGGGAGAGCGCGGGGGGCTCCGCTGTTCCCCGGGAGAGCCCGTCCGCTCCTGGGCGATCCGGCCTCGGCAGGGGCCCTGCGGGGGACGGGACTGGGGGGGGGGGGCAGGTTAAATGAGGAGGCTGAGGTGTCTTCGCACATTGATTAGCTTTATATTTTAATAAATAAGTCTAAGGCTTATAATCGTAAGGGCATAGTAAACAATTTCCATTGATGTTCTGCCTTATAATGTCATCTTCCCCGAGGAAAACCCGCATATTGCAGGGAAACGTGGAAGCTGCAGCGGGTTCCCCGCAGTGCAGCCCTGGCAGTGCAGGCTCAGAAGTGCCAGGTCTATGCTTTGCCCGGTGCCTGCTGGCCTCTGCTAAACCCTGGGTTTGGACATCGGTGAAGCATAACCGTGTGCTAAGAGATTATTTCTGAGCCGTGGTTTTTCAGTTCTTTAACGTGGCCTTCCGAAAGCGTATTCTGAAAATCACTCTTTGCTGCAGGAAAGCACGTTTGCCTTCTCAAATATTTGCGTCCCTTTAGTGTCTGTCGGGGAAGCTGGAGCACAGGGAGGTGTCTGGAAGGGACAACACAGTTGTGCAATGTGTAATTCCTATCTGACAAGGGCGAAGTACTACGAGCACTCCTCAGCGTTGCTGCAGCTGTGATGGCACTAAGCTTGTCTCCGCTGCTAAGAAGTGCTTTTGGAGGAGAACTTGTAAAATGAAAGTTACACTGATGTACCTCAGCAGGGTTTTCTGCCTTGTAGCAGGCTGTCTGCAAGCAGTCTGTGGTGTCAGTATTTGTGTGTGGTTTGTGCTTTGCTAACCAAGACTCTGGTGGGTGCTAACATAGCGATGGATTTATAGTGACTCTTTTCTAACCCAAGTGGGAAAGATAATAAACTTCTAGATGCTTTGTTGAAAGAGCAGTTGCAAAATACTTGTATTGCTGTGTGAATTACCACTGGCCATAGTGTTATTTTTAGATTAAAGGAAAAAAAAAAAAGCTGCCATGATGCTGCCACAGTTGTGTTTTAGCTAGTTAATTGTTGAGCAATGTGTAATTTTTACTTTGCTATCAGTTTAAAACCAAGCCAGAATTCATACTTAGGTGAGTCCTCTGCTGTTCTCAGCAAGGATCTCGTGAGCTGACCAGAGCCTCAGCTCTGAGCAAGTGTTCTTGCCTGGTAGTGTCATACCCTAGGACTGGGTATTGAGAAGGTGCTGTTCACTGGGCTGAAACACCTCTCTCTGGGTAGACCAACCCTTAACAAAGTTGTGGAAATGTGCCTGTGATGCATTATTTAAGATACAAAGCTTGCCTGTGACCCACTGCCAGGTCTCTCGATGACATGAGTAGTGTTACATAAGGAAACTCATCTGCTGATAGGTTTCAGGCCAGTGTTATTGTGGGATGTGACTGTTCTGGCTATAGATTGATTTATCTATCTATTTGTATTTTTTTCTCTCTTTATAGCTATACATATGAGCTGGTCTTTTGTAAGACAGGGTGTCCAGCCTTCTGAGCCTACATGCACATGGCTCTTGTCCATAATGCTTCAGCTGGCTGCACCTACTGAACTTGTTTTACTTCCTTGTTATATTTCATTGAAAAAATTCAGAGGAACTTGAATTCTCGGAGGTACTGTTTTCATGTTGAAACCGCTGACTTGCTGTTGATGTAAGCTTTGAGAGTAGAAATGTTGCTATAACTACGTTTCTGCTGTCCAGACCTACTTTAGCATATTCCAGGCTGTTCATAGCAGGTCCTCGTGGACTCAGTAGTACAATTTCTTGAATTGTGCCTGACCTACATTGTCTGGGGAACTTGTCATACGGGTGTTGCACAACACTTGCAAGTTTGCAGTGGATGCTTGACAAAAGACAAGGTACCCAACTGGAGCCTTATCTGTTAAAAGGCAGGCGATGGGTATAAATGGGAATGTTTTTGTGAGGCTGTTGTTGGAAGGTGCTTTTAATTAATGCAAGAGACTGGCAATCAGCACTGTGTGTAGTATGATTCCAGTTCTCTGCAGATATGCTACTGCAAGTCAGGAAATGGTCAAGTAAATGTCTGCAAAGTTGTCCTGAGTTTCAGCTTGAGCATAGTTGCTCAAGCCCAGTTGCATTGCTGGAGGCACACTGGCATTACCTGCTGCTGTCAGCATCTCAGCTAGGTGTGGGAATGAAGAGTTTGTCTAAAAGTGTGTAGTCAGGCTTCAGGCCTTGTTTGTTGAGTCCCATTACATAGTTCCAAAATCTCAGTAGCTGCAGGTGTGCAGGATGTTATCTCTGTATTGTCTACTGTAGCTGCCTGCCTTGTCTCAAAAGGGCAGCATCATGTTGTGGAGAAACTCTTTCCTGGGAGTTCCCAAGGAGAAACTTCATTCCTGTGCTATCAAAACAACCAGCTTATGTTATAAAACTCTGTAGTGCTACTTTTTTTTTTCAAGTAACCATAAGGAAACAGCCTGGTAGGCATCTAGTGGGAGATCAGAGTTCAGTATGCTGAACGATTGCAAATCTGGCTGCTTGTGTATCCAGGCCTTAGAGATTCCATAAGTTGGTGCCTCTCTGTATTTGAGGGTGAAAATAAACCATAGCTGCTTGTTGTGGTAGGTGCTTTGAGCTTTTAGTAGAGCATGAGTTTCTAATGAGTGAGAAGGAATGAGGCAAGTTAGCTGGTGATTAGCCACACTGCCCTGAGATACATCAAAATCGAGCTTGCAGTAGGTATGACATTGTAGTGGTGTGACATAAGGCACTAATAAATACCCTTCTGAACCTAAATATAGTTATTTTTTTAATTCCGTGGTGCTTGTCTAGACAGTACAGAAACCTGTCAGCTCATGCTGTGTGCTTGATGCCGAGACAGAACTACCTTAATGTTTAAACTGGGAAAGGGGTTCTTGTATCAGCCATTGATGAAGCAAACCTGAATGGTGGCTGTGCTGTTGGGGTGTGGTGGTACTTGGATGGCTCTCAAATCATAGCTAGCTATGCCAAAATGCTAACTGAATAAAACTGGAGAGCTGAAGCATCGTATCATAAAATTTTTAAATTTGCTACTTCAGTCTGGCAGCAGCAAACAACAGAATGCTCCATGTATTGTGCTGGCAGTGAGGCAGGTTAATATAGCCTGAAACGCTAAATCTCTGCTATAACAGCATTGGTTTGGAGCAGTTAAGTCTTTTGTTGCTATTTTAAGTCAGGAATTAGACAGGACTGCTGTACCCAATGCTGTTTTGGTGAGGTTTTTGACCTCTGCTTCTTATTGGGTCTGAGATCCTAAAACCAGCTTGCTTGGAGTGTTCTTTCAGATGGAGAATCTGTAACAAAGACTGCTGTGAAGAACTGAAGTGTCTTGAGTGTGTGTGTGTCAGGTAATTGGATAGGAACAATTAGTTAAGCAGTTCATAAGCTATTCCTCTTGGCGTGTCCCTCACAACAGGTACTGAAGTCAACAGGCCTGCTTGCCTTGGTGGCACTGCTCATTAATTAGCACTTTGTGCTGGGACTGCTGTGGCTTAACCAAAGACAAGCGATGGCACCAGTGGCTCTGAACTTGGATTTCAGCACATACAGTCTCAGCACAGCCATGCCATGGAGCTAATGTGACTTGCTGCATGTTGGGGAGCTCCAGGCTTCTCAAAAGACTGGGAATATTTCTATTAACAGGCATTGCCCAGCTCTGATTTCCAGCTGTGTGTAGATAAGGAGTCTCTGGGCAGAGACTGAGCAGCTGCTTATGGCTCTGAGAACAGTGGTTGTATCCTGTTGAGTGTGAGTCGAGGTGAAATGCATACTCAGCAGTTCTGTGCCCTTCCTTGTAGGCAAGGAGAAATTATTTGACAGCTAAGCAAACTGTCACAAGAAAGCAAATGTTCCAGGAAGGGGTCAACAAAGAGACTCTTGTCAGCAGTTTTACTGTGCAGTTTGATGTCAAATGTGCATGTAATACAACAACTTCCATGGATAAGTTACCAAGAATGTACTTGAATTATCTTCCAGTAAAAAAATAATTCTACTAATCAGACTTTTCACTTACTGTGTTATAACGATTCATCTCTTGATGCTGTTCAGATAAATGGAGTCACGGAATGAGGAGAAGGGCTCAGTACAGCCTGTGCTATCAAGCTTGGGCTAGAGGAGTCCTCTAAGGCGATATCTCTGCCTCACACCAGTTGCTGCTGACTCTACCAACCTGTTTCATAGTTACACTGCGCTTCAGAAAGCTTTCTTCTCAGCTGCTTTCAGGAGTCTGGTGTAACTGTAACTGAACATTCTGACACGTGTTGTAAAATCGCTTGAACTGTAAATTGGTTGCCCAAGCACAGCGAGCTAGTTCTGCTTTCATATCTGCTTGAAAGCCAAGGAAGTGGTTGGGGTTTTTTGTAGTATAATGTTAGGAGTATCTTACAATTCCTTGGTTTCTTTAAATCTTCTAAGCTTGTTCGTGAGTTGGTAAAAGGTAGTGGACCAAAGGGAGTGCAATATTAAATGTTTGTGGTTTTTCCTGTCACAAGAAGGGGTAGAAAATCTGCTTCAAACCCCTGTACTCTTAGTTGTAGGAGTAGTATTGAAATTTTCTTAATAAAAGCCATTTCTTCAGAGACTCCTGTCATGTTTCCTAATAGTAAGCTTAGTCTCAGTTTACTTTGCTTAGCTTTATAAACACCCCTGTCTTGCTCACCTGAACTTTAGCCTGTTTGGGGAAGGAAATAACATATAGTACAGGGAAGGATCCATAGTCTCAAGAGTTCTGTGCATCAGGTCTGAGTGCAGCCGAGCAGAGTTACCACTAGCTTAACCAGCTAGGCAAAGCAAGTGCCACTCCTGGCTGATGATGCTCTTGTGTAATCAGATCTGGAGATTGTCACAGTCAACTTCCTGCCTCTGTGCTTGAAGCAGATGTGGCTTTTCATATCAAAGAAATATCTAGCCTTTGGAAAAGGCCTTAAGTTGAAAAAGGGTCACATCTTCCACTACTAACTAGGGTTGGATACCTCAGACATGACACCTAGCAGATGGCAGTTTGATCATGATTACGATAAACCTGTCTTGCATTATCTAAGCAACTTTGATTCAGTAGTTAAGTCTAGACCTCCCTAAGAGGTCTGCCATCTGCTAGGACTTGAATCTTCGGTTTGCTCTGTCAGCAGTGCCTGTTTGAGTATAGTTATTGCCAGGCAGAGTGCTTGGTACCCTGGAACTGTCCCCTACCAAATTTACTGGGGAACTGATTGCTTGATAAATGAGCTTACACTTGTTAAGCTTGCAGCCCTAGCAAAAGGAAGTGCCACATCCTAGTCAGCCTTTCCAGCTCTACCAGATGAAAGTTACATCCTCAAACCTTCTCTGCCTTCAGGGGTGTGACTAGGTTGCACATAGCCCTACCCAGCTGATGGACAAATACCAGAGTCTCGGGCCTAGGGAGCACTACCCAAATAAAGGCATGAAAGGGAGAATTGAGCTTAAATCTGACGTCTTCAAAGTGAATCTGTGTTGCTAAAGAATGTGTGGTCGGGTTCTGTGATGATGGACCTCAAATGCTCACTTAAATGCGAGTTCTGAACTGTCAAGGAGCTGGGGTTTGTCTTCTGTAGCAGCAGTGAGACAATCCTCTCTTGGGAGAGCTGAAAAACACTTGTCGCACTTGAAAGTGTCCTATTTATTGTTGTGGATGGATATAAGGGGAGCTGGCTTTGAATAAAACTGTTCACTGTTAAGTTGCAGGAAATGTACATCTGCCTTGGAAGAATGCTTTAAGGTTAGCTTGATGCCTAGCTTCAAGAATTACATTTAAGTCTGTTTTGGTTCTAGTCTCTTCTACTTTCAAAGATTTTGAGAGTTAAGCTGGGTAAACCATAAATGTACTGAAAGATCAGTGTTAACTCTATGTAAACTGATTGTGAAATGAGCCCATGAACATCTAAGACCTTGAGCATCACTTTGGTACAGCACTGAGATCTTGTTGTTTGGACCTGACTGAAGAGCATCAAATGGTGGAGACCTCTCCTGAAAGAGCAAGGTAGCTTCAATGAAATGGTGTCCTTCAGGACAAAGGGCTAAATGCAGAGTGACTGGAGGATTGTATAGAAAGGCTGAATCATCTTCTAGAAATCATCTCATTAAGCAGATCCAGGGAGCTAAAACTGAATCTTAACCTTAAACTGAACCAGGATCTGTCTCTCTTGATTCTCTGCATGATACAGATAGTCCATTGAAGTGTCTTTTGTGAAGTTCGTGCACCACAACTTAGATGTTACTTGTTCCTCACGTGTGCTGCCTGAAAGCTGGGGCAAAGGGGAAATGTAGTAAAACACCCTTTTTATCAGAAGCTTGGAGTAGGCGGGAACAGAGTGGCTGAGGTGTGGTCGCCTTGGAGCTCCTACAGAGCACAGCTGATAAGAGCTTAGCATTTTGCTTCAAACTCCTGCAGTAATGCTAAAATGGCTTTGATGGACTGGCCCTTAGTGTGAGACCTTGGGCTTGGAGTTGAAACCTTCTGGGAAGACAAGAAAGTCTCCCAGAAAGAAAAACATCTGAAATATTAGTAGTGATAATTTCTCTAAGGGTAGGAAATTGCTCTTGAGTGTTTGAAGTATACTGATGCACAAGCTGGGTACCTGAGGTGTGCTTACTGTTCTGCATATCCACTCTTAAAGATGGAATAAATGTTGTTTTGCTATCAGAATCCTAATAAACTAGTCCAGTTCACTGTGTTTGCAACAGGTATTAACTAACCACATTTTGCTGCAAGCTGTACTAGAAACACAATCTCTAGGCATCTGTTTAAAGGTTTAAAGAAGCAGACTGTGGCTTAGCAGAGAAGGAGGTGGTTTGTTGGTACCTTCGATGTTAGGTATGGTGGTGGATGAGCAGCTTCTGCTTTCAGTAGTGTCCATCTCATCTGTGCTACCTCTGCCTCCTGGCTGCTGGTGTACAGCCTTGCTGCCAGACAGGACTAGGCTAATTGCTAGACAGGTAGCTTTTTTTAACTCCATGAGGATAAAGATAAAGCTCAGACACCTCGCGTGTGATGTTAAGCTTGAAGCACTGATAGCTGCCAGCCTCCAGGAAGGAAATTAAGGCTCTGGAAGCAAAGCTGGAGAGAGTGAGTACTGAAGCTGCAACTGCTGCACAGCTGCCAGGAGCAAGCAAGTTCAATGTGCCTTAAACTACCTATGGGGGGTTCAGATGTTAAGGTCTCAAAATAGTAATTTGTAAGTGGACCTTGGAGATGAGGTATGAAGTACTTGAATGCTGCTGGGCATCCTCAGGAAGACTGCTGGCCTTCATTGAAGAGGGACAAGAATTTGTGTGCTGTGCCATTTTTTGGGTTGCATGGTTGTATTGTCACAAAGGTGTGAAGCCTCATATCCCTTGCAGCTTTCACCAAAGGTGTTCCTGGCTATACTGGAGTAGTAACTTATAACTAATTTTTTTTTCTTTTCCAGCTCCAAAATCTTGGCATCAACCCAGCAAACATCGGGTTCAGCACTCTGACCATGGAGTCTGACAAATTCATCTGCATAAGAGAGAAAGTAGGAGAACAGGCTCAAGTGGTGATCATTGACATGAATGACCCCAGCAACCCTATTCGAAGACCAATTTCAGCTGACAGTGCTATCATGAACCCTGCCAGTAAAGTCATTGCATTAAAAGGTACAGATAAAGAAATTTTTGAAGTGGATGGAGAGCTTTCTGTGAGACTAGTTTGACTGACTTAGGTCTCACTTTGCCTGTGTGGGAAGATCCCTTACTCATTTTCCACAGCTTCATGGGGAGTGTCAGTTTAATACATTTTCAGTTCTTCTGAAGGTAGCTGGGGAGTTCAGTTTCAGTTGACACTTCCTTCTCTTTGCTTATCATGAGGATGAGTGTTTTGCTTCAGTCAGAATACTTACAGCTTCTGAGTGGGGAGAGCTGGGAGGAAAGTTCAGGCTTTAAGATACTTCTGCAGTCTCTAGTCTGAAATCATGTTAGAGGGAAGTGAGACCTGATCTAAGTGTATAAAGTCTGTTAACTAAGCCTTGCTTTGCAGAGATGAAAAGTACAGTTTAGGAGGAGGGGAAGTATTCCTGAAGGCCTTAGTGTGGCCTTGCTGGAAGAGTCTGGTGCACCAATGTTTATTGTCTCAGTGATAAGAAAAGTAAAACTCTGCAGAGAAGACTTGTGTAGTGGATAAAGCACAAGGTCAGATAACTTGGTATCTTTGATACATAGAACAAGCATTCCTCTGGAATCTGCAGAAATGTTTATCTTTTTCCCCAAGAGGCCCAAGAAGATAAAATACTGTCAGTCTAGGAACGACTATATTGCTAATAAAGATGTATATGTATTCAGTGTTATTTAAATTTGACTTTAACACTGCTCCTATTTTGTCACAACTTTAATGCTTTCTTGTGTGTGCAGATGGTGAGTTATTTCAATTGACTGTACTAGTTCCTGTCCTGTCTTATGAAAAGAGAAAGCAGACTCAAATGGCTCAGATCTATGGTGCACATGGCTGAACAGTGGTGCAAAGCTAAAATTCAGAGGCTTTTCATGCCCTTCGAAACAAGAGAATCCTTAAGATTCAGCACATCAATCCACTCAACTTAGTGTACTCAAACTATTGTGAACTCAATGTCAAGCTTTTTATAAACAGGACTGACCCTTTGGACTTAAGCCTAGATTTTGCCTTCTAATATGCCTTGCATAGCATGTAGGATCCATGTTACTTGAATGTAACCTGCCTGGACTCTAAAGCTCTGGCTGCACTAGGTATGGAAATAAACTGGTAGCCTGAATAACACTGTATTAGACAGTCTTCTCCAAGCTCTGGAGAAACTCCTGACTGCATCTTAGGTCAGTAGATGAACTAGTGGTAGCCTCTAGCTAAACTAATCCTTGGTGAGTGAAGGCACTTGCCCAAATGGCACTGTGCCTTTATTGAGCTAAATTACAGTTAGTAACTGTAGCAGATATTCTGACCTGCATGTAGTTTCATGTGACCTTTAATATTGCTCTTGTGCTGTGATAGTGTGTGCTTAAATAGCTGCCTCCTAAAACTAGAAGTTGGTCAGAATGTTCCTTATCTTCTCGACAGGAAGAAATAGTTTTTATATGCCACTGCATTGTAAAAACTAGTAGAAATGACTGTAGGTGTCTGTTCAGGATGTATGTATGCACCATTCTGTGTAATTCAGAGAACTTTCCCTCTTACCTTCTAGAGCTTGTGTTGGTCCCTAGCTTCCTTTCCTTGCACAGCCTCTGTCTCTGGTTTGCAGCCCGTAGCTCTGTGTATCCCACTAGTGCAACCTACGGGTTTTGGTTAACGAGTCTGAATTACAAAAGCCTCTGCCAACCTGACTGTTCCATGTTGTGGTTTTGTAGTACTGAAAACAGATGTGGACACGGTTTTTAGTGACGCTGGCATTGCTCTCCCCACAGTGTTCAAGAGACTCAGCATTATTGTAACCTAGTTTTGGTGTATGTGAAGTACCCTACTTGTTCATGTAGCTGAAGGTCTTGTCTCCTACCGAGTTGTTTTCCACATCTGTTTGATTGCTCAGTAGTGGCAAATTGGTAAAGTATCCCTAAGATTGTGGCCTGGTTAAAGGTAATAGCTGATCACTGAAGATGCTGTTAGTATGTAACAGTGTTTTCATAAAGGAAGCTGTGAGGGTTTTAATAACAATGTGGCTCTTCTACTTGTTACAAGAAAAAAGTGTAACCTGGCTAACAACCTTGTGTTTTCTAGCTGGGAAAACGCTTCAAATATTTAACATCGAAATGAAGAGCAAAATGAAGGCTCATACGATGACAGATGATGTCACCTTCTGGAAGTGGATCTCTCTGAATACTGTTGCCCTTGTAACGGATAATGCAGTCTACCATTGGAGTATGGAGGGGGAGTCCCAGCCTGTGAAGATGTTCGATCGCCACTCTAGTCTTGCTGGCTGCCAGATCATCAACTACCGTACCGACGCTAAGCAGAAGTGGTTACTGCTAACGGGCATATCTGCACAGGTATTCCAGCGCTGGGGAGGCCTGCCATGGAAGGCACAGTGGTCCTCTAGCTTGTCTTGTTTCCTTCTTCTGTAGGAGTGGGACTGATTTGTTTTCTTTCCTAAAACATTGTTGGGAATGTAAATGCTTATCTTGATCTTCAGATAACGAACTTGAGTATAACTGTAAATTTTATAATGATGGTATAAACACTAGTACAAGGTTAAGAGTCTTAAGTGATGCCTTTGTAAGAGAAAGCATGGTGCAGTACTTCAGCTTGCTATGGCAGTATATTTACTGACACTAACTTAAACAAGATTACTTGCTGAGTGTCTGTTATTCCTGACTCTTGTTCTGTCTTGTCTAGCAAAACCGTGTTGTGGGAGCAATGCAGCTATATTCTGTAGATAGAAAAGTGTCACAGCCGATTGAGGGACACGCAGCTAGCTTTGCGCAGTTCAAGATGGAAGGAAATGCTGAAGAATCCACTCTCTTCTGTTTTGCAGTAAGAGGGCAAGCTGGGGGTAAGGTAAGACTTGGTTTTAAATACATTGTAATCTTTAATGACCCACCCTGGTTATCTGCTTCCAGGGAAACAAGTGGTTTAATGTAGTCACCTTTAGAGAAACAGTGAAGGACTATGTGTTGGTCTGGATGCTGTAGTTCTAATGTATATGAAAACTGGTGCATACAGAGCTTCATAGCAGGGACTATCTGATGTATCAGGAGTCTGTTTTGAGTCATGAAGTGAGGTGGCATGTCATGACCAGCCTAATTAGCTGCCTGAAACAACTGACTCAGCTTCACAGGCTAAGCTTAGAGGAAAAGCTGTTGTAATCTTTCTTTGATGCTGATCCCTGGTATCAGGCTTAACTTATTTTCAAATTATTGGATGAAAAATATTATACATCAGTGTTACAAAGCTAATTTGTGGTCTAATAATTAGCTCACATAATTCCCATGTTAGTATGTGAGCTACTTTGGTAGCTAAAATAAAGTAAAACCAAAGCTAGATTCAGAGAAACTCTTTCAACTTGTTTAACTTTCTACAAAGACAGGTCTGAAGGAGTGTACAAAGTGACCTAACTGAATCTGTAAACTTCTAAGTAGCCAGGGGTAACTAAGCATTGTCCTTAACTGTTTCCCTAGTCAATGGTACATGAATACAATCTGCCATGCCCTTAGCTCATGAAAACATCTAGGAAGAACAACTCTGTTTCTTTGTGTAATCTTGGGATTAAGGCTCAGCAGCAAGAGTTGCTGTATCTTCATTGCTGGACCTATTCTGTAAATTAAATACAAGAACTAACAGACAAATCTTCTCTGTTGTACAGTTGCATATCATTGAAGTTGGCACATCACCTACTGGAAATCAGCCCTTTCCAAAGAAAGCAGTGGATGTCTTCTTTCCTCCTGAAGCACAAAATGACTTCCCTGTTGCCATGCAGGTATGACAGCTGCAAACAAGAGCACAAGAAGTCTGTTTCTTCTCTTGGTGGATCTGACAGTGTATTGAGGCCCTGGAACCAGGTGGTGCATGTATTGTCCTGAGGCTTGGCAGTAAACTGGTGTGATTGCTGCTTCAGTAGTGTTAAAGGTAGAGACTGAAGCAGCATTCAAAGTCAGCTTGTTCTTATACATGAATAACTGTTCCATAAATATTTAACTGTCTTCCACGGTTTTAAAGCATCTTTGTATTGGGATCGTAATCAAGTAAGAATAAAACAGCACTTCTAATAGTCTTGAAATGGCACAGCTCTCTGCTGATTCTTAAAAGCACTCATTTTATCCAATAACACATGCAATTAATCTATTCCTGTTTCCCAGATAAGCGACAAGCATGATGTGGTGTTTCTCATAACGAAATATGGCTATATCCACCTGTATGACCTGGAGACTGGCACCTGTATCTACATGAACAGAATCAGTGGAGACACCATATTTGTTACTGCACAACATGAAGCAACAGCTGGAATTATTGGAGTAAACAGAAAGGGACAAGTAAGGAAGGAAGCTTGGTCTGAAAATCACTGTTGTACCTAATCCCACTGGCCCGTAATGATACTGTAGTGTTTGTATTGCGCTCTGAAGGCTTCTGGAAACTAACTACATGGAATAATAGAATGAGGAATATGGTAGTGTCATGTAGCTGAACAGGAGTGCAGCTTGTCTGACTCAGGGTTTCTTCTGCAACTCACTTTCTGGTTGTGTAATTCTGAGGGGTTGGTGACAGCAGTCAGTGGATCTAAACAGTGTCCTGCTGTTGAGGATTGAATAGAACATACATCTCTTTGGGAGCAGCTTATACCCTTTTGCAAAGTCTTTAAGTGTGTTAACTTTGAACTTTGGTCAGAAAAATCTCATGTCTGACAGTGTTCTGAGCCTCAAAATTTGCTACTCTATCTCCATGCACACTTAACTAGTTCAAATCAGCCTACTAGTGTAGTGCAGCTGTGCCTTTAGCCTGAGTTGATTTAAATGTTGGTGCTTGTTGAGAATTAGTAATGCAGAGTAGAAGATTTATTCCTAGTTTATCCTCTAGGATTGGTTATGTAAGACATTGAATGCAGGTTACAGAAAGCCAGGACTTGTATACCTGTATTTGAGCTCTGCCAAAGCCTGAGCTTGAACTGACTGTTGTCTGCCTTGATGCAGTAATTTAATGGTGGAGGCGCTTTTGAACAGGAGGTCTGTTTCTTAACCAAAATGACATGACTCAGCAATTATCAAAGGATGAAAAAGCTTTCCATGTATGCCATAGCTTTCCTTTAGAGGTCAGCTTAGGCCTTGGCTCTCTTCTTACATTTGAACTAACTGGAAATTTTACTTGATAATTTGCTCAGGTGCTCTCAGTGTGCGTGGAAGAGGAGAATATTATTCCCTATATCACAAATGTGCTGCAGAATCCTGACCTAGCTTTACGAATGGCTGTCCGCAACAACCTGGCCGGTGCTGAGGAACTCTTTGCCAGGAAATTCAATGCACTGTTTGCACAAGGGAACTATTCAGAGGCAGCAAAAGTGGCAGCTAATGCCCCAAAGGTAATGGACTGATACTCAGAATACTACTGAACTTTACTGGCTTAAGCTTCTTGCTTCAGGAAGTATCACTGAATTTTGTAAGTGGTAAGACAAGAATCTTTTTACTGTTCCTGTCTTCATGTAGTACTTAAGATACCTGTGAAGAACCTGTGTGCTGGAAGATCTTAAAGCTTGTATGAAGCCTGCAGAGGGGGGAGAAGAATAAATTACAGTGATGAGGCTTAATGTTTCTGGTACTTACCTTTATTGCTCCAATGATTTTAAAAAGTCTCTATGAAAAGACAGCGTCCAGCTGAGGCTGTGTGTGCCTCAGCTGGTATTCAGCCATACTGCTTCTGACTTATTTTGGGCTGGCAAAATATAATGTTGCTGTTTCAAGCATTTCTAACTTCAACTTTCTGGAGAAACTTGCCAAGCCACAATAGCAGAACAGAAAACTAAAATGCCTCTGTGTTTCTGGCAGGGAATCCTGCGTACTCCAGACACCATACGCCGGTTCCAGAGTGTTCCAGCTCAGCCAGGACAGACTTCCCCTTTACTCCAATACTTTGGCATTCTGCTTGATCAGGGACAGCTGAATAAGTATGAGTCGCTGGAACTCTGCCGACCAGTGCTTCAACAGGGACGCAAGCAGCTCTTGGAAAAATGGTTAAAGGAAGATAAGGTAAATCTAGGATAGACAGCCTCCTCCCCTCCACCCCCAGGAAAATTCAACTGGGCAGCTCATCAATATGCTGGTGTGATCAAACAGTTGATCAGTAGCTCAACTTCACTATGACTTTGAGTCAATTCACTTGCAGTACTCCAAGAGCTTCGCTCATTGTGCTTAAAATTACTGGAGGGTGAACTTTGTATGGAAAGCTGCTGAGCTGCTGCTCTTTCTCAAGCCACTTCAGGCTTCTCTAGATACTAAACTTGCATATATGTTAAGCTGTGTTTATTTTTCTGTTATTAGCTAAAGAAATGTGCTGATACAATACATTACTTAATTCTTTTTAGCTCTACAAATGAATTTGACTCCTGTAAGAAATAAAGCCCACTAGATCACTGCTGAAAGAGGCAGTGGGGCTTTTTTTTTTGTAAGAGAAGTCCAAGAGGAAGACAAATGAGGAAGAAGGCAGTAATGCATTTCAGCATGGCACTATCAGCATGAACTGACTGTATTTATATCTTTAAACAGCTGGAGTGCTCAGAGGAGCTGGGAGACCTTGTGAAATCTGTAGATCCTACGCTAGCACTTAGTGTCTATCTGAGAGCCAATGTTCCCAATAAAGTCATCCAGTGTTTTGCTGAAACAGGACAAGTCCAGAAGATTGTTTTGTATGCTAAGAAGGTGAGAGAGAATTAAATTGCCCTGCCTGCCCTGTATTTAAGAACAACTAGTGTGTGTGCGAAAGTAGCTAAAAGTAATTGAGGGGGAATCTGAGAGCCTGTGTAGTACCTACTTTGGCCTGAGGTTTTGTTATGAGTACTTACTGCTGGACATCATACATGTGTCCTTTTGTACTTCCTTATGTAGCCTTTTCCATGTGTAGCTTTTACCAAGTTCTGTATTTAACAAGGCATATGCTCTTACTGAGTTACTACTTACCATTCTCTCTTCAGGTTGGGTATACTCCAGACTGGATTTTCTTGCTGAGGAACGTGATGAGAATCAGCCCTGATCAAGGACAGCAGTTTGCACAAATGCTTGTTCAAGATGAAGAGCCTCTTGCAGACATAACACAAGTAAATAATTTTATTGCTATAAAATGTTAACCACAAGGCCTTAAATTGATAAGAGAAACTGTACTCCTACTGTCAGAGAGACTTCTGAATTAGAGGTTTTTTGATCAACATTACCAGGACAGTGTTCTTCCTTGCCTAGTTATAAGAACACTGAAGGATGGCTTAGTGCAGTGCCAGGATTAACAGTTTGGTTTGGGAAGCTGCATTTGATATTACTTTGTTCAGGCTTTTGATTTGAAACTGGAAACATATTTAATTATTTTTGCAGATTGTAGATGTCTTTATGGAATATAACTTAATTCAGCAATGTACAGCCTTCTTGCTGGATGCACTGAAGAATAATCGTCCCTCAGAAGGTCCCCTGCAGACGCGTTTACTTGAGATGAACCTCATGCATGCCCCTCAGGTATGCTTCCAGAGCTGTATTAGATCAGGCTTGTCTGTACCTAGACTAGCTGCCACATCGTGATGCATGTCAAATGCTAGTGATAGTGTTGACAAAGTAAACAGTTCTCTTTTTATATTCCTTGTAGGTTGCAGATGCTATCCTGGGAAACCAAATGTTTACTCATTACGACCGGGCTCACATAGCTCAGCTGTGTGAGAAAGCTGGCTTGCTGCAGAGAGCACTTGAACACTTCACAGACTTGTATGACATCAAGCGTGCAGTAGTTCACACTCATCTTCTCAATCCTGAGGTATGAGATGAATTATACTGAATCTCCAGCAAAAGCCAGCCCGTTAATAATGGCTTTAAAGATTTGACTTCAGTGTAGAGTGTTCTACTGGGATCTGAAATGGCTTCTGTGTCTTTGCAGTGGTTAGTGAATTATTTTGGTTCCTTATCGGTAGAAGACTCTCTGGAGTGTCTGCGTGCTATGCTGTCTGCTAATATTCGTCAGAACCTGCAGATCTGTGTCCAGGTAGCTTCAAAATACCATGAGCAACTGTCAACACAGTCACTTATTGAGCTGTTTGAGTCCTTCAAGAGCTTTGAAGGTAAGTTCACGCTCTTGGCTCTAGCAAAAGGAGCTAATGCTTGCCTCATCTTTCACTGTATATGGAACAAATGTCTGCTGAAATCTAGGAAGTGATACTGAGCATCAGTACCTAGCCCTCAAAGCTGTCTCAAACTGACCTAAACATTACAGTTCCTAGTCCACTCAGCGTTGTGATATGTCTGGTCAAATCTCTCAGATGTGTGGCTAAAAGGCAACTTGCAAAGCTTTAAAGAAGACCTCTTTAAAGACTTAGGACACAACATAATCTTGCATTCTTGCCATTTGGAGAATGGTTAGTGGCATGAAATGCTACTGTAGACAGGTTTCTTGCATAGGCCACCAGTGTGTTCTTCCAAAGAACACATGAATCTTGACTGGCTCGGCTGTCACTTGTCTGAAGTAGTCAGGTGTTACAATACATCTGCTTTAAGTGGGCTTTAGCTGAAGGTCATGGCAAGCAGCTCTTCTGCTTATCTGGTTGTTTTGGTGGAAGGTGTGATAGTAGCTTTGGGTGCAACTAGTTCTGTTTTTCTAAACTGTTCCTTGCTGCTGTGTAGGGGGAATGCAGAAGGTATGTGCTGGATGCTGTTTATACAGAGCTGTTGATGCATCTGTCGAAGTTGCATATAACACACTAGTCTGTTATGTGGAACAAAAACAGGCTCAAATCAGCTAGGACAATCTGGTCTCTATAAAACAACTACAATGCTTGAATGTTTCTTTCCAGTTTTTTGTAGGCTTCTGCAGTATTCAGCCTCATTTTCATGTAACTGTAACTTGGAAGGCTGGCTTAAAATCTAATGCTGATCTGACTCAAGTGCTTTAGTAGAATAACACGTTGACTTTTTTCCCTCAAGGTTTGTTTTATTTCCTGGGCTCTATTGTAAACTTCAGCCAGGATCCAGATGTGCACTTCAAGTATATTCAAGCTGCGTGCAAGACAGGACAAATTAAAGAAGTGGAAAGAATCTGCAGGGAAAGTAACTGCTATGATCCAGAACGTGTTAAAAACTTCCTCAAGGTAACGTTTGGGTAGCAACTGGGCTGTCTTGGCCTGTTTGGGGTTCTGAGAAAACCAGTGTCACCAGTGAAATGAGGCAGCTCTGTGAAGCACAAATGATTCTTAACCTTTGCGCTTAAAGATCCATCTGTCCTCTTAAACCAGAGGTGTCTACTGTCTCAGCAGTACCTCCTAAAAGAGCCTGGAACAGTATCTAAAAAATGAAGAATCATCTTAGTTCCTCGCTGCTCTTAGGAAGGTTAACCTGGCTTGAACTCATTAATAATAGCATCAGCCTGTGTAGAACTCATTAGAGTTGTCTGCTGTAGAGTAGGCAACGGGTAACTTGGAGGTTGAGAGCAACCATCATGCTGAGTTCGTAACATAATGCTTACCTACAGTGTGACCAGCTTCAACTACACAG
This sequence comes from Porphyrio hochstetteri, assembly GCA_020800305.1. Lineage (NCBI taxonomy): Eukaryota > Metazoa > Chordata > Aves > Gruiformes > Rallidae > Porphyrio > Porphyrio hochstetteri. The sequence continues at coordinate 3,419,474 of CM036925.1, forward strand.
CCGCAGAAACAGCAAATGAATAATGTCAATTAATTCTGTAAATGCTTGGAGTCCAAGGTTGCTCTGTCCCACTCCTCTTACTCGTACACACTTAGCTGTGAACCACAGTTTAGCTATTTTAGGCTGTGCTGGTTGGTGTGAGTAGGTGCTAACTGACTGCCATAGCTAGGACTTGGAGCAGCGCTGAAACACTTCTGAGGTGTGTGTGGGGGGAAACGTGCTCGGAGTTCAGATTCTGTAGCCTGTTGGTAGTGCTGAGCTTATTGACTAACATAGAACTGCTAGAAACATCTGAGAAACAGTGCGGGAGGGGAAAACTTTATCTGGGAACATTTCCTGCCTTCATGTTGGAGGGTGACATAGCATAGTCTTGTATTTTTGTAATCATATCTGAAGATGGCAAAACTCTTCAAACGAGAGTTCTACAAAAATAACCTGGTGTCACAGAGGTGTAAGGTATGTAAATTGATCAAGCCACCTAAGATAAGTTACCAAGCTGTCAAATTCCTGATGAAAGCTATTGTTTTTTGTGCTGTTCCATGTCTGGAATGTGCAGGACATGTACCAGGTAAATCTCCCAGTGCAGGCCTCCCTGTGTCAAGTCCTTAAGTGTAATTTATATGTAGGATTATATTCTGGGATGTGCGTGTTTGAATAAGCAATCTGAAAAATGCATCCGGAATACTGTCTGCCACATAGATTAAGCTTCTGTACTGTAACCATTGTAATCTCATGCTGAAAGTTGGAATACTTTTAGATAACTAATCTGATTAGCAATTTAAATAGTACTGCTGCTAGCTCAAGTCTTACTGTTGTCTAAATCCATAATTAGAAGGTATTGCAAGAGACATGGCACTTGAAATCAAACCTGTGTATGTTTTAGACTATGATTTGCAACTTAATCTATTCTTGGTTAAATGCCTTTTGAAATCCCAGAGTGCTAATCCTGCACACCAAACACAACTGGCAACTAAAAATGGTACTTGTAGCTTAGGCTTGTAATAGTTGCACTGTGTTGTAAGACTTTATAGATTCTGCCATGCAAAGGAGCGGGGCTAAACTTCAGAAAGCTTCTTGCTATAGGGCTTGAAGTGGGTGTGAGTACTCCTGCTTGCTACATACTGCAAACAAATAGTTGAATAAGACATCATTATTTGGTTCACTGGTTGAATTTTGGCTTTCCAAATTCAGCTGCTTTACTGGTTTAAGTGACTGTATTTGTCTGCCTAAACCTGAGAACAAAACCAGGTTACTGAAGTTCTTCTCTTTGTAGGAAGCTAAGCTCACTGACCAGCTACCACTCATCATTGTATGCGATCGCTTTGACTTTGTCCACGACTTGGTGCTGTACTTGTATAGAAATAATCTCCAAAAGTATATTGAGATTTATGTACAGAAGGTAAGTTACGATCTGTCACTTGGCTTTAATGAGTCAAATGGATCCACCTTTAGTATTAGGTGTAACTATAGGCACTGTGTTTGCAGGTATCCTGCAAAGAGCCTCATACTTGAGACAGGTGTCTAGGTAGCTATTCTTGCCCTTGGGAAGTTACTCCTTTATGTGATTCAGGTCTTTGATTTGCTCTTCACTCAAGCTGAGCAGTAACCACTGCAAATGTACCTCACAAGGAAGGAAGGTTTGGTAGAATAACTGCAATTGTTAGGGTAATTTTAACTTCCAGCATTTTAGGGAGAAAGTTCTCCTTGGTACTTCCTGCAGGGACAAATAGGCTTGCTCTGGAGCTCTTCCTATGGGGACTGACCTTTAGTGAGCCACTTAACTGTGTGTGAACCCCTGTTGACTGAAGAATTGACTTAAAGCTTGTTCAGAACCCCAGGAAGCTGGGAGTAAAGGCAGGAAGATGAGGTGAAACTTAACAAGCAGGCTTCATGTGTACAAGTATTGACTGCTTATACTACATGACAGCATACTGACTTTTTTAAATGATCCTGTTTAGGTAAATCCAAGCCGTCTGCCTGTTGTTATTGGGGGACTGCTTGATGTTGATTGCTCTGAAGATGTGATAAAGAACCTTATCCTTGTAGTGAGAGGTCAATTCTCAACTGATGAGCTTGTTGCAGAGGTTGAGAAAAGAAACAGGTAACAAACTCATACAAATCTCTTAATGTTGCCAGACTGGTAATGGTTATACTGCTCAGCCATCAATGTGTGTCCTCATTACATAGCTAAAGCTGGTACTGATGTGACAAGAAGCTGCCACTAGGTGAGCAAGCAGCAAAAGCCTGCTTTACTTCCTGGCTGATGTGGGGACTTCTTGTAAACAGCCTCCAAATAATGAGTCTTTGGTATGTGATGTTGTTCTTAGCGTCAGAAAACTACGCTGCTATAATAGCAAACCAGAATGCATGCCAAAATGAAGTCCTGTAACTTGGGTTTGGTTACTGACTGCCCTATGCTGGAGTTGACTTCTGTAGTGAAACTGTGCAAGTAGATACAACTTAGTCCCTGAACCTCTCTAACGTGAAGACTGCTTCCTTCTAGGCTGAAACTGCTTCTGCCCTGGCTGGAAGCAAGAATTCACGAGGGCTGTGAGGAGCCTGCAACTCACAATGCACTGGCCAAAATATACATTGATAGCAACAACAACCCAGAAAGATTCCTGCGTGAGAACCCTTATTATGACAGTCGTGTCGTGGGCAAGTACTGTGAGAAGAGGGACCCTCACCTGGCTTGTGTGGCTTATGAGCGTGGACAGTGCGATTTGGAACTTATTAATGTACGTATGACGAGGCAGCTGGCTCGTGGGTTAAGTTCTAACCTGAGTATTGTGGGATAGATACCCAAGTTCATGACTGACAAAAACATTTACTCCCTAAAAAGTATTAAGCTAGGAACTGCTTCATAGATTAGGTAGCGATTTAATCTCCCTCTGCAACTTAATGAGAAGTGGGAGACTTCCCTGGACATCCTAGAATGGGAGGCTAATGGAAATACCAAAGCCTGAGACTTCTAGTCTGCGTCTCAGGTGGGCTTACTTGATGTTGCAGTACAACTAGCTCATCCACTGTAGGCTCAATAGCTGTGACTTCACCCTGAATTAACTTTTGCATTTTGCTAGGTGTGCAATGAGAACTCCCTCTTCAAAAGCCTTTCCCGCTACTTAGTTCGCCGTAAAGACCCTGAACTGTGGGCCAGCGTGCTACTGGAGAGCAACCCGTACAGAAGGCCGCTAATTGACCAGGTATAACTGGCTGAACATTAAAAGCCTTTGCCATCCAAGCTTGACTTGCTGGTACCTGACTTAACTGATTTGTCAATGGCTCGACTGCCTACAGGTTGTACAGACTGCGTTGTCGGAGACACAGGACCCTGAGGAAGTCTCTGTTACTGTGAAAGCCTTCATGACTGCAGATCTTCCTAATGAGCTCATTGAACTACTGGAGAAAATAGTTCTTGATAACTCTGTGTTTAGTGAGCACAGGTGTGTAAAGTCAAAACTAAAGTCCCAGGAAACTTGAAATTATTAAATTGCTGTAATGTGGAACAACAAATAAACTGATACTTACTCCAGAGGGTAGGGTGAATTTCTTGATTGCTTCTTGATATGTACTAACATTTTTCTTTCTCTATTTAGGAATCTGCAGAACCTTCTCATTCTTACAGCTATTAAGGCTGATCGTACCCGTGTCATGGAATATATCAATCGCTTGGATAACTATGATGCGCCAGACATAGCCAATATAGCTATCAGCAATGAGCTTTTCGAGGAGGCATTTGCTATCTTCAGGAAGTTTGATGTCAACACGTCAGCTGTACAGGTATCTCTTTAAAATCTCAGTCTGTAATAACTTCTTGTGGCATGTGCATCCTCTTGTGAGGACTTACCTGTTAACTTGTGACTTCAGTACTTCACACCAACTAGCAAAGTGACCAGAGCTGCTCAGTGCCTTATGAAGTAGAGCAAACACTTTGCATTGAATCCTCTAGTAAATTAAAACTTCCTAAGCCTAAAATCACTTGTGCTGTGTGGGTTGTATAGCATAGTCCCTATTTTAAAAGCATCCATGGATCTATTAAAGAACTAATGTAAAGCACAGTGTCTTGTAAACCTGACCTCTGTAGCTGGTGGCTGATCATGGTGCCCCTTTCTTTAGGTATTAATAGAGCACATTGGAAACCTGGATCGTGCGTATGAATTTGCTGAACGTTGCAATGAGCCTGCTGTGTGGAGTCAGCTGGCTAAGGCACAGCTTCAGAAAGGGATGGTAAAGGAAGCGATTGACTCTTATATTAAAGCAGATGATCCTTCCTCGTACATGGAAGTTGTTCAAGCTGCCAATGCCAGTGGTATGATGAAGTTTTATGTAAATCTTTGCTGTTGATGTTGCTCAGCTCTCTTGCGTGGTCTGTTGCTCAAACTGCAGTTCTGCCAAACCTGTATCTTGATGCAAGTAGAGGAATCTGGTCCTTCAAAGACTGCCCTAAACAAGAAGGGGAGAAGATAGTGTATTCCATTTGCAGAAGGTCAGTGGTCTTATAACCACCACCTTCCTTAGCTAGCTGGAGACTTCTGTCAGAGCAGTTGCTACTAAGGAGATGTTTGCATGAAGTTAAAATACTAAGAAATACTTAGGCCATTGTAAGGTGACCTTACTAATCTAAGGTAGCGTGTGCAGTATGAAGGTTGGTCTTGATTGTTGGGGAACAGCCATAAAAATACGGATGTCAAGCTAGGTTGAGCTGCTAGTATATCGTAAGGACATATCAACAGCAGGAATTAAGGATTCTAAACTCTGCTTCATAGGAAACTGGGAAGAACTGGTGAAGTATCTCCAGATGGCACGCAAGAAGGCCCGGGAGTCATATGTGGAAACGGAATTAATCTTTGCTCTTGCTAAAACAAACCGTCTAGCAGAGCTAGAGGAGTTTATCAATGGACCCAACAATGCACATATCCAGCAAGTGAGTGAGACTGAGTTTTGTTTTTGCTGAATCGCAGCAGCAGGCTCCTTAGGCCTTGCTAACCAGAGGGGTGTTGAGACTTCAATCCCCTTGGATGTGCGGATGAATCCTGGATTTCTTTAAAGGCATTTCTGGCTTGGTAATGGCTTGAATGTTACATGCTTTTTATATAAACCTATGACTGAAAAAAATAACCAGACTTTGCTCTTCTGTAGGTCGGCGATCGCTGTTACGATGAAAAGATGTATGAAGCAGCCAAGCTGTTGTATAACAACGTGTCCAACTTTGGCCGTTTAGCCTCGACTTTAGTTCACCTGGGTGAATACCAGGCAGCTGTGGATGGTGCTCGGAAAGCAAACAGTACTCGCACATGGAAAGAGGTAAGCTTCCTGAGTGGAGACATTAAGAGACTTCAAAGCTGTAGCCTCTTCAGAAGCTTTGGTTATAAACAATGATGCAATTTGCAATTCCAGGTCTGCTTTGCTTGTGTTGATGGAAAAGAGTTCCGCCTGGCCCAGATGTGTGGCCTCCATATCGTAGTGCATGCAGATGAGTTGGAAGAGCTAATCAACTATTACCAGGTAATTAAGCTGACTCTGTTCTACAGTCAGTCTAGATTCTTTGACAACTCTGTCCCAAGCTGGAAATTTAGAATCAGGTTGTTTCTAATGTTGAAACATCTCCAACTGCCTGTGTCTCTTAGGATCGTGGCTACTTTGAAGAGCTGATAACTATGCTGGAAGCAGCACTTGGACTTGAGCGAGCACACATGGGGATGTTCACAGAGCTAGCAATTCTCTACTCCAAGTTCAAGCCACAGAAGATGAGGGAGCACTTGGAGCTGTTCTGGTCCAGAGTCAACATTCCTAAGGTGAAAGTCTGAGGCCCTAAATTTAACTTGAAATGTGTCTGTTGAGATTATGCTATATTTTGCAGCTCTTGAGGTTATTTATAGCAGTAAAGTCTGGGCACTATGTGTTAACCAGAATTTCTGATACACTTTTTCCATAGGTTCTGAGAGCTGCAGAGCAAGCTCATCTCTGGGCTGAGCTGGTGTTCTTGTATGATAAGTATGAAGAATATGATAACGCCATAATCACAATGATGAATCACCCAACAGATGCTTGGAAAGAAGGCCAATTCAAAGATATCATCACTAAGGTATTACTTTCCTAATAAAAGGAGGTAAATTTCTTGTGAAGTATGCACTTCAGAGCTGTTCCTTCACTAGTAGCCTGTTTAAAATTGAAATTTCTTGATATTGCTGCATAATTTCCAAGCAAGTCAACTGCAGTAGGTAAAGATATTTCTAAAGACAAGAATAAGTTGTGAATGGGTGGCTCAGTTGTGCTGGAATATCTGAGGTTGTGTCTGTCTTTGTGTTCCTCTGTAATCAAGCTTCCACTCTGAATGCACACCCTTACTCATCTCTAGGTGGCCAACGTGGAGCTGTATTACAAGGCAGTTCAATTTTACTTGGAATTTAAGCCTCTGTTGCTCAATGATCTGCTGATGGTGTTGTCCCCTCGGCTTGACCACACTCGTGCTGTCACCTTCTTCACAAAGGTAATTTTCATGCTATCCAGATCAAAGATTAAGTTGCAATTGGAAAAGCATTTAGCTGTTGCAGCATTGTAGAAATGCTTAGCTATTTTGCTGCCTCACAGAGGAGATGCTAGGAGACCTGTACAAAAAGTTAACTCGAGTTTGTCTACCTGATTCCTTGAAGGTTAAACAGCTACCACTGGTTAAGCCTTACTTGCGCTCTGTTCAAAATCACAACAACAAATCAGTGAACGAGTCCCTGAACAACCTCTTCATTATTGAAGAAGACTACCAGGTATGTCTTGTCTTGAAAGAGTATTATGTGGAAAAGGGATGGACTTGTATTTGTATATATGTCATAATAAAAGCAGCTGTTTCTGGATTTCAAAGTTCTCTTCAAGCTGGCTTCTGTGGTGATATTAACCTTATATTCTGGGGGTGTGTTTAATGTCTAGAAACATTTTCAGTAGATTCTACCTACTTGCCATTAATTTGTGTTCCTTAAGTACATGTTGTTTGCCACTTCAAGCTGAACCTATGGTGACTAGCTAAGGATTAAGTGGAGAATGGTTAGTGGCTTTCTGGGAGGTTTTTGGGCCATTCTGGCTGTGGGTAGGCTGGCTACTTTGTTAGGAGTGACAGATCAGCTTTTATTTAAGGCAAACCGTGGGTGCTAAGGAAAGAACTTTCAGAAAGGTCTGTTCTGTGGCTCTCAGAAGAGCTGTCTGGTATTTAGAGGCTCTTAACATCACTAATCACTATTGAAAAATATTAACTGGAATATCTTAAACTCCATGTGTATCAAATACTAGCTTCTCAAAAAAAAAAAAAAGACCCTAACCACCCCAGATCTCTTTAAGTCTGGCTGAAGTACTTTATCCTCCTAGAAGCAATAGTACAGAATTAAGACACATAGAAAGTGTTTGCATCTTTGTGGATGCATTTTATATATCTGAGGTGTGAATAACTTTTCCTCCTTAATTCAGGCCCTTAGGACTTCTATAGATGCTTATGACAACTTTGACAACATTTCTCTTGCTCAACGCTTGGAGAAACATGAGCTAATAGAGTTCCGGAGAATCGCTGCCTATCTCTTCAAAGGCAACAATCGCTGGAAGCAGAGTGTAGAGCTCTGCAAGAAAGACAGGCTGTATAAGGTAAGACCACCACACAGCTCTGAGATTACTTGACTTGTTAGAGACCCAACGCTTTGTAGTGAAGCTGCATTGTTTTGGGTGCTACTGCGTGGTCCCTGTTGCTGATCTGGGAAGTCTTGCTTCTGAATGGCTGTAGATGGAGAGATTTCTTAAATACAAGTCACAGAATGGTGCCCCTCTGCTCATGTCAGTAATAGATTGCATCTTGGTCAAATATCACGTCTGTGTCAGTGATGGTATGATGGCTTTGGAGGCTAACCAGACTATCCTGTCTTAGGATGCAATGCAGTATGCTTCGGAATCCAAAGATACTGAGTTGGCAGAAGAGTTGTTGCAGTGGTTCTTGCAGGAGAACAAGAGAGAATGCTTTGGTGCTTGTCTCTTCACCTGCTACGATCTCCTGAGGCCAGATGTTGTCTTGGAAACAGCGTGGAGGCACAACATCATGGACTTTGCCATGCCATACTTTATTCAGGTCATGAAGGAGTACTTGACCAAGGTAGGAGCTTCTCCAACAATGTAAGCTCGTTAGTCACTGTGGTGTATGCCTTGAGACTGTCTGCTTGCTACTAACATTGATCTGGGCTTTGTCAAATGTCTGTCTGTCCATGTCCACACTTATTTTTCAGTCCATCTGGGGAGAGACTTCGCCCTCTAAGAGACTGAAACACTTGCAGACTCCACCCTACCTACCGATTACAGAACCTACATCAGTAGTATTTGCCTGACTACAGGCAGTGACTTGAAGTAGTTTGAAGATTCAGGCTTTTCATATGCCATATCAGTCAGGAATCCCAGCAAGGATCAAGTTCTAACTAAATTCTAGACTCTATACTAAAAATAGCTTTAGAGCTAGATCAGACTTAACTTGGTCTCCTGTGTGTTTAACTCTAAAATGTGGCTCTGATACTTAATGGCACTAATTATGACTCAGCTTTTTGTTAGAAGTGGTTTAGGATGGGGACAGTATTTAGTAATGCTCTGACAGACGTGAACCAGATTTAAGTACCAACTGTCACTAGCAAGATTTACCCAGCTGAAGCTTTTAGCTCATCTTCCAGTGAAATGGTATGAATTCCTTAACGACTAAAACTCTTCCCATGAGAAGTAAAAGCTTAATGCAGGCTTGAGTCAAGGAAGACTTGGTGTGCCTGTTTGTCTAGCAGATTTGCCTGGCTGTTACTTCCAAAGGCAGGACTGCTCTGTAGTCTGAGAGCAATCTGCTGTCACCTGGGGGGAGGTGGGGAGTGATCTAAGCAATAACATTGCTTGTCGGAGATGCCTGATGTACCAAGCTAGTGTTAGGCCTCTATTGAGAAGCGGTAGTCTTGGAGTAGGATTTTTAAAGATTAAAACTCCATAATCTGCTGAAGGATCAGGATATAACTGTAGTGTAGCTAATGAAATCAATGCAGTAAGACCTAGCGACAAGCAGAGCTGCCTTTCTAAAGCAGATACTTCTGGTGTATCCTTGTTTTTACTCGCCTGTACCTTAATTATTTCTTCCCTGACGCTTTTGTTTCTACCTTTTATATGCTAAATATGGAATTTGATTTTTCTAAGCTGCACCTTCTGAATTCCTTTGCAGGTTGATGCAATAAAGGAAAAGGTGAAAGTTGATTCTTGTTTTCCATCTTTAAGTCTGGAGGACTAAGTCTAAGGATTCTGCATGAGTTTTTTTCTTTCCTACGTTTTACTACACTGCTGCTACTGCTTTTTCCCCAAACAAAATATCACTAAAGCATATGCAAATTGTTTAACTTTACAAGTAGCTAGTGCTGTAGGACAAAAGTAGATTCATTTGCTACTAATAAGCTAATAGATCCTCAGGAAGGGCATACATGCGATCAGTTGGATCACAGTCAACCTGGTATCGAAAGGATACACGAGTGCTGCTATCTAATGGCCAATCTGACTAGAAGAACTGCCTACAATAAGAAACAGCCAAGTCTCGGACTGCTGTCTCCCAACCATAAATCAGTGTGGCATTTGCTAGTTTAAGGACTGTGATCCAGTTTCTGATCTCTTGATCATTACTAATGCGTGCTGACAGTAGGCAGAGTAGATACTAGCTGCTTCAGAAGAGACTCTTCCTCATTCAGGTGTCCAGTTCTTATGGTGCTAGTCTGATCCACATGGTGCTCTAGTTCACATAGTAACTTCAGCTATTAGACTGGTTTTCTTCCCTGTAGTAAATTTCTTGTAGTTACGCAAAAAGACTGCCTTCCAAGCTCTTCAGCTTCATTAAACTTCTCTTGCTACCTCATTTAAAAAAACAAAAGGTAATGCTTATTGCTCTTCTGAGGCTATTCTGAGGCCTTTTGCTATGCAATTTTGCCCTTCCAAAGGGCGACTTCTAAGGTTTCTGTCCATCTGCTTCTGTACAAATACCACTCTGATTCTCCTTAGACCAGAGGTCAGCCCTAGTGTGAGTTTTCCATTAATGTGGTTGAGCAAAGGGCAAACAAACTGACAAACAGTCTGAAGATGGACTAAATGCAAACTGCTTCTTGGTGACAAGATGTCTGTAATTACACCACTGGAACTCAAGGCTAACCTGAGTAAAATGCTTAGTGTAAGGTCCTTCAGCAGCTAGTAAGTGAGGCAGTAAGAAAGCGTGTGTGTGAAAAAAGGTAATTGAACTGCAGTGTTTGCATAAACTACGCATGTGTAGCAGTCATGGCAATTACATCCCACTATTCCTTAAGCTACAAGGCATTGCTGTGGGCTGCGTGGGGTTTTTTGGGGGGAGCCTGTATGGCAGTCATCTTCAGACCTCACTCTTGCTTCAGTACTTTTGCCTCTTTTTCATGCACACATAACACAATAACATTGAATGCATGTTACTTTTCCTCTGCAGCTTATTGCAGTCCCTGTGGAAAAGCCTTTAAAACAACCTTGCTACAAGTGTGTAGGGTACTGAACCTGGTGATGCTCAAGCAAGTGGTGTAAGAACCATCCTGTAGGCTGGTTTCAAACTTGTGCTTGTTATTGTAAATATTTGTTTGGCTCTGAGGGGAGACATCAAAACTGGGTGAAAAATGCATTAAATGTCCTGGGCCTGGAGGCTTTCCAAGTGTAAGCCAAATGCCTCTGCTTAACAGCAAACTCTGCACATTCTTCTTGGATTTGCCTCTTTAAACTTGTGCTTCTGTGTTCAGTGTGTTGCTGTTTGAGTTGAAAACAGTGCAGTTCTCAGCACAGGGTCTGAAAACAAGTCTTGAAGCGTTGGCATATGTTCCTGTGCACTTTGATAGCAGCAAGCCAGATACTGGTGTGAGGCAACAGAACGGCTTGCTGTGGAAGCTCAGTCAATGAATGAACTTGTAAAGCTCAGGACTTATGCTGCTTCCTGGATTTATGCCTCTAATTGAGGTTACAAATTAACAGGTTTATGGAACACATGTTGTAATTCACAACTAAATGGAAGAAAGATGTTAAAGCTGCCTGCAAATATTTGCTAATGTAGCACAGCTAAGCTGAAAAGTGTTCAACTCATGGATGTTGGTGTAGCTGAATAAATAATGCTGACCCTGTCTAAGTACAGGAAACCTGTCTTCAAGCTCCTTTTTGAGGGACATAAATGAAAGATTAATCTGGTTTGTGAGTTGTCTTACTGTCTTAAAAAGCAATTGGCATGATTGTCTCTGACTTTATCCTAAAGCTTACCTCCCAGGTAAAACAGCAATACCTAATTTTTGTGGTTTGAGTTTCAGGGCCTGCCTTAGACTGTAGTAATGCTGAGTTGCCTTGGATCTGTTTTTAGTAACAAGCAACATTTCACTACAGAATAAGTTTCTTCTCTTGCCTTTCTGTAGGGGTGGGCTAACAGCACAATTGCACTTGCAGTGCAGCAGAGTGAAGCTGGCTAGTCTTGCCTTGTGACTGCGTATTAAGCTCGAACAAGTTGAGTGTTTGTGGGTTTAGGCTGACTGCCACACAGTTCTAGAGTGGACAAAAAGCAACTCTTATACACATGCATTCTCTGCATTTGAACTTAAATTGCATGAGTGAATGGGTTTGGAAAGTGAAATCTTGAGGCTCAAGTGACATGTCGGATGCTATTGCAGTCTGCTGGATACAAATACCAACTTCAGATTCCTTTGCCTCAATGTTACGTTCAGGGAAACTTCTCCAGGTCTGGGCATTATCTCAGCTCCACCACCAAAGGTCTCCAACTGGCACTGTGCTTAGGACTTTGTCTCCTAAGGCTGTTGTTGGTTTGAAGTAGTTGGAGTAACACTGAGCTTACTGATGCCAAAGTAGCTCTAGACCAGTATGGGACCTCTCGTACAGAGCTTCAGCCTGGAGTGAGCTTTCAAAGAAGTTCCACAAATCCCTCACTGAGGGTTTTTCAGGAAACAGACAATCTTGACTGCACCAGTACCAACATTGCTACTTGAATTGATCTTAACTTGTAAATGGTCTCCTTTTCTTGATGGGTGTTAACATCCCACTAAGGCTTTTCCACTTCTCTGCCATGAATAAGTACCTCTTTTAGAGGAGGTTTTTTAATTGTTGGTCTCAATTCCAGGTGGATAAACTGGACGCATCAGAGTCTTTGAGAAAGGAAGAGGAGCAAGCTACAGAAACACAACCTATTGTTTATGGTAAGGCTTTAGTTCCTGTGTTTTCAGTAACACATTTTGTTTCTAAAATAACACCCTGCTAGTCAATTTTTCCCAAGGCAGCCTTTGGAAATAGGAACGTTTCTCATGTGAAAACAAATCTTAAAGGAATGTGTTCCAAAATACTAGATAAAGTGTTATCTAGTATATCTGCTGCCACTGCTGAGATTGGATATGGACTGCAGGATTTAAGGTTGTCCCAGCCTATTAAGGAAACACACTCTAAAGAAAAGGAGCACAGGAGCTGTGCTTTCAGGCTTCCAGCAAGTGCATTATTTGGATCTTGCTTCATACGCTTTACTTGTATTGTGGGTATTTCCTTTGTACCCAGGTTATTCCACTAATCCTGTGAAGAGTCACAAATCTGAATTCCATCCAGTGATAGAGGAGCCTCCAGTGAGGTGACATCGCTGGTCACCACCCCCTGCAGCAGCACATAACTGTGAAATATTAGCTATAAACCCAGAGGGTGGGATGTTTTGAGACCTGGCTCTGAGCACTAACATGACAACTCAACCTATGTGGTCTCCAAAGCAGAAAGTCTCATGGCAGTTGTCTCTGCACACTTAGCAATTCAAACAATAGGGATATCAGTGTAAGCCTGGACTACTCTGGAAAACCCCATCCTGGCCTAACATGCTGTTAATAACCACAAACTATTTGGCTTACCAGTTGTAGTTCTGACTGTGAGTAGCTGAAAGTCAGGCACTTACTGAAGATGCAGTTCTCCAGAACACACTATTCCTTTGCAGTGAACATTGCTTATGAAAATGTTTCCACGGGGGTTTCTGTACTTGGGAGCTGCAGGGGTCCCACATTCCCATCAGGCATCATGTAGTGTAGGACTCTGGCCTTGAATGCAGCAGTTAGTAGCAATGGGAGCAGGAAATGCTGTGCAAGAGGCAAACTCATTCGGGGATGGGGTGAGCCCAGTACCTAAGGAGTAGGAAACTGTTCTCTCTCATCACACTTCTATGAACTTAAATTACTCACCCCAGATGTCAAGAATCTGTCAGTGTCCACTTCTAGCACAGTATTTTTAGTCAGGTACTCTTGTCCCCAGGTTTTGTGGGAAACCCCTGTTCTGGCTGCTGAGGACCCTAACCAATGCAGGGCTACAGGGACTCATTAAACATACAGATGTCTGCAGGGAAGTTACAGGAATTGTGCTGACTGAACGGTACCAAGGAATAAAGATGAACCTGTTCTGTCTTCCAGGTCAGCCCCAGCTAATGTTGACAGCGGGACCCAGTGTCGCAGTTCCTCCACAAGCACCTTTTGGCTATGGCTACACTGCACCTCCCTACGGGCAGCCGCAGCCTGGCTTTGGGTACAGCATGTAAGGATGCAGCACAAGTCAGTTTGGAGCTAGCGTATTTTCTTAATGAAACTCCACCGTCCCTCCCCGCTTTAACTCATAACAGGGAAAAGCAAGAGTTCTGCCTCGTGTTCTTGTAACCTTTATTTCATGAAGGACTGTTTTTTCTAGCGCAAACTATTTGAATCACCTATGTTAAATCTTTTTTCACATTCCATGTCATTTAGACTTTACTTTGAAAGGGGAATAGTTTAAACAACTCTGTTCAAGTGGGCTTTTGCAGGACTGCTTATTACCATTCAGTCTATTGTGAAGATTCTGATTTGCACTCTATAGTGTTAAACTCTAATATTGAATCTTAAGTTCATTGTATGTGAGCAGCTTCCAGTATGTACTGTCTATTCTAAATGCATTTAAGTCTCACTGTATATTCGGAGAAAGCTAAAGCAAAGATACTTGTATTTGACCTTGCAAGACTGCTGACAAGAGACAACACTAATCAGCATATCCTACCCTGGTTGGATTGCATAGCTCTAAAAAAGAATTTAAAATGCGTACAGACAACCTTGCCTGACTTAAAATGAGTAAAAGTCTTTTTTTTTTTTTTCCTTAACCTATGCAGGTTTTTCCAGTTATGCATATAGAAAATGCTAGTGTCTTTTTGCTCACTCCATATGTAACAGATGACCTTACGTTGTGCTGTATCCTGTGCTTTTGTGGGACATTCCATTCAGGAACAGAGCACCATGATTCCAATCTGTGTATTTACTAACCCTGCCCTGAGGTTTGTGTATGTTGGATATTGTGGTGTTTTAGATCACTGTTTTGAGTGTACAGAAGAGAGAATTCAAGCATATTGCTGTTCAGTTTTGTTTGTGCAATTTGAAATTACTCAATTTAAAAATAAATTACTGGACTGTGGACATGCTGCATAGTGGTAGCTTCACTTTACTGTCTTCAAAAAAGGACCTTCAAACTCAAACCAAGTATTATTACAGTGCTAGTCGTTGGGGTGTGCAAGCACGTGCATTCAGGGGCGTGAGGGGCCATTAGAAGAGCAGCAGGGGAGGCTGTTAATGGTGTCTTGTGCTGAGGGGGCAATAAAAGAACATCTGTAATGCTTTTTCTGTGGAAAGGTGATGCCAGAGAAGAAAATAGCACTTTTCAGGAGTTGGCTGCGTTGCGGTCAACTACAGCATATTGGCCAGGTGATACATTAGGATTGTAGTAGGGTGTGTCAGTTAAATTGAGATCATGTTCTAGGTATGTAAGTTGCCTTAAATATATTTAGCTTCAAATAAAATTGACTTAAATGTTTCACTGTGAATACTGTCATACTTGAGTGCACTGTGCTGGCCCTAGCTGTGATGCTGTAGGAGCTCCTGTCCCAATCAGGAGCTGTCCTTAGCAGCAGGGGCCAGCTCTGAGCCTCACTCTCCTCCCTGCTTGCCCTGTCTGTGCATTGGAGTGAAGGGCTGCAGGGAGTAGTGTCAGGCTTTGTAAAAGCATTAGACCTAAGGAAGAGCTGCAGTATAAAAATGTATGCGTTTGTTACCCTTACACTTGTTTCATCCCCCCATGTTCCTTCTGGGACTGATGGGAGACAAAATCCAGCTGAGTTCCTCTGAAATTCATTGTGCAAGAAAGCAGAAGGAAGGGAGGCTGCAAGACAGGGGCTCAGCAGCAGCATTCCCATGAAACATAGCTATTAGAAAACAGACTTGTAGAAAGGTCATCTATTGACTGCTGTGTTTTACAGAGGTGGAGCTGCAAGGGTAGAATTCACATACAGGGCCTGAGCAGTGTGATCTGAACTCTGCCAGTAACATTTTAAACGCCAGAAGACTTGTTAACCTGAAGTAAAACAGGATCTCTGCTTGCTACTGCATGACATAAGCTGTTTGTATGTAGGGTAACTCCTCTACCTTGGCTAAACTGGGACTGCTGCCCTGTGTGCAGGTCCTGCAGCTTCTCCCAACCATTTACTGGCTCTGAAGGTCTGGGCTGCCAAACCTGTTTAACTTGGTCAGTCTCATACCAGTGAGCAGCTCTTGCATCAGTTACTTTTGGAAGTGGCACAGGAACTTGGCTACATCTGCCCCAGATGTGCTGGGCAATTTTTGGCTGCTCAAACCCTCCTCTAAGGCAGAAAGGGGAACCTGTCATTTCTAGCACATGGGACAAGTTCACTCAGATGTTACTAATATGTCTACTCACCCAGCAAACTAAAGGACACACTGTGACACGTAGTGGGCTCCTCAGGGGTAGTGAATGCTGCCAGCCCTGTGTTCCTCTGCATTTTCTTGCCCGCTTTAGAATATGATAAAGGAACTAGAGAAACTCATGATTTGCACATTTGTCTCTTTAAAAAAAAACAAACAAAACACCTGATTATTTTATTTATACTGAGAGAATGCACAGAAAAATCCCAGAGCCTGGATTTTATCCCTTCAGTACTGATACACACTGAGGCATTCGGATTCCTTTGGTCCCTGGTTCAGAAGAGTTTTAGGTGACCAGAAACTTTATCTATAACATCAGCTGGTCCCGGTCCAATGCCAAGGACTGTCTGGGAGCCTGGAGCTATCTGAGTACGGCCGGCATCTTGAATTAAGCTCACAGTCAATCCCAGGCGCTTGGCATCTCCCAGGAGCTGGATCAGAGTCTCTTCATCAGGAGCTCTGAGGACCACCTTAGGCTGCCCGCAGTACTCCCACTGCTTGAGGAGGTCGGGGTTTCTTCTCTGAACCTGCTTGTAGGCAGACACAGCAGCGTGGGAGCACTGTGCTGCTACTTTCCCCTTCCCCATCTTCAAATCGTTGCGGACGATCAGCACCATCTTGAACTCCCCAGACTCTCCCATGATGTCAGCTGCGCTCCCCAGGTTGTTGGTGGGCGCCGTCATCCCGGCTTTGGGTCCCCTTAAGAACCTCCCGCGAATGCTCCAGCCCAGACACACGCCGCAGGCCACTCCAGCAATGACGCTGAGCAGCCCGGGCTGTGAGAGAGACTCCATGGCGGAGACTGGAAGGAGACAAAGGCAGCGCGTTAGCGGCGCAAGCGGCGGCGGGGCGGGGGGGGCTTACGGGGGGTTAAAGTGGGGGAGAGGGGAGACGGGCGCGGAGGCGCCTCTCCCGGTGCTGCTCTCCCGGCGGCGGTGGCGCCAGGATGGGCCTCGCCCCGGGAAGCGGAACTGAGGGGGAAGTTACACCTCAGCGCGGTGCGAGGGGCGGGCTGAGCGCTGCACCGGGGCTGGGGCGGGGCGGGCCGGCGGGAGGAAGCGCAGCCCCGGCGCCGCTTACCTGCCACGCGCCCGCTACACCGCCCCGCCGCAGCCGCCGTCGTCGCCCGGAAGTGATGTCACCAGCGAGGAGCGGGATGACGCTGCCCCACCGGCCGCGGCCCGTGAGAGGGCGGGACGGGGGCTGCGGCGCGCGGGAAGTGACACGTACCGGTAGGCGGGAAAGGGCGGGTTTGGTCCCGCCTTCACTTCCGGGTTGGCCCGGGCCCAGCGGGAGCTACCGGCGCGGAGCGCGGTGAGTGCGGCGCTGCGGGCCGGGTCGGGGTTCGCCTGGGGCCGGGGCTGGGTGGGAGCTCGCCTGGGCTGCGCCGGGCCGGGCCGCGCTGCCTCGCCTCAGGGGCTTCCCCGGTGGATGCCGCTCTCCCACCAGCGGCACCTGCCCGGCTTCCCCCATCCCGCCCCCTCAGCACCGACTCTGGGGTCCTTCCCCCACCGCCACGGTGACGGCCGGGCCGGGTCGTGCTGGTGGCGGGACGGCTCCGGGGCGGCGGGGGCGAGTGGGGGCTCGGGAGAGCCGCCAGCGGGCGGAGCCGGCGGCGTCCCGGGGCACCGTGACCCAGCGGCGGCCCGCGCCGCTTTGGGCAAGTCCGGGCCCGGGAGGGTGACGGGAGAGGCCCGGCTGTGCCGGGAGAGCCCGTGGTGCGGGGGCACTGCGTGTGGGGTAACCGGTAGCCTGACCGGCGGGAGGGGGCAGGAAGCCGGTGGGAAGGAGCCGGCCCCAAGGCGCAGGTAGCGCGGGGTGAACAGGCTCACCGTTCTTCGGGGCCGTACCCGGGCTGCTGCTAATTCCTGTCCGTCCGGAGACCTGTGCTGCTCGGGACGCTTCACGTCACGCTGGACAAAGCCCTGGGAACCGCGGGATAGAGTCACCCTGCTTTGGCCCGAGGGACAGTGCCTGATGACCCGGTGAGAAATTCATCCGTGTAGCCGGGAAGAGTCGGGTACCAGCGGTTCTTGTCTGCTCCTCCAGTACAGCCGTGGTGCGCTTTCCTAGCGGGGCTGCTAACAGCATCCTCTGCATCAGGACTGTCCCTGCTCCTGCAGACTGCCTGGGGCTCATCCCATAGACTGCCTGGGGCTCATCCCTTGGGCTTGGTGCTGAGGCCCACCTCCATGAAAACTCCTCGTGTCTCCTTTCTGCTGGCTGAGGTTAAGCACCTGGGTGCATTTGTCTGCTTTTAATTCTCTGGCCAGTGTCATCTGGCGATTATGGAAGGAAGATTCCTGGTTTCCTCCAGTTTTTGCCTCTTGGATGTTTGGCAGGCCATGCAGGTGTCCCGAGAGAAGGGGAAATACGCTGGATGACAGTAGCTGCTTTTCCAGAAACTGCAGTGAATCCAGGTTATCCCCTCTGACCTGCACATACGACATTCCTTCAGGGTTCTCTCCTGTCCTTGTTTTTCCCTGCTAGGCGAGGTGGTGCTTACCAACAAGTGGGTATCCTGGTTTAGTTAATGTTGATAATTAGCACTTTGAGGTGGAGAGAGTGTGATACTGCTCTTCTGTGCCTTGCAGCATATGAATTGTGTTTGAGTAGTGGCTTTTGGTGTGGTTTTACTGTTAGGACTGCTGCTTTTCAAATGTTGTTTGACCCCAGGTCCTGCCAGATATGTCGACTGGGGGTTCTCATGCTTTGCCCCATCTTACCTTGCGATAGCATGTACAGGTTCTTCTTAATGCCTTCCTTTGCCTGTGGAAATAGGCTTCGTTGTGTCATTCTCTTTCTTTCTATCCCTTATTTCTGCAGCACAGACTCTCCTTTATTCCTTACTGGTCCTAAGTGACCGTTGTGGTGATTGCTTCATCACTGCTTTCAATTGAGAGTCTGGAAAACCACGTTTCCAGTTGTGCAATGGAGGATGAGCACTACTTGCTCGTTTGAGCTAAGCTTCTTGTCCTACTTAGCAGCTGAAATCAATGGTACTTGTAACTTCTCTGGGAAAGGATAGGAGGAGACTTAGTCGCTGTGAAGTGGGTAGCAGCAGTGAGCCAGGTGAGTTTACTGGAAACCAGCCTCTTCACTAGGGTGTCCACACTATTTCCACCTTTCAGCTTTTCTCCTGCCTCTGAAACTCTCTCAGATGTCATGGCTGTTTCTGGCTACATCTTATGAATGCCTCTCCTTAGAATGCTCTGTGGAATCATATGCACGTTCTGAGATCCTCTTGTTTCTTAACAACCTTTGGTTGTAAAACAACAACAAAAAAATTGCCCCTGATGTAAGAGCAGGGTGATGTTTCTGCTATAATGGTGATGGGAAACCATTGTTATCTCAAGGTTAGAACTTTAACTTCTGTGACTTGTGGAGACATGTGAGTTGGATGGACTTTGCCATTCCATGAGAACAAAGAGCACGACCTTGATGCTGTTGCAACACTCAGCCTTTGTGTTCCTCTGGCAGGTTGGAGCCATAGTCGTGGTGCAGCACCTTGCTGGTTTTGGTGCTGCACTGACCAGGTGGACCCAGGAGCCAGCAAGATGTTGTTCTTGAGCCAGGCAGATGATGAGTGTGTCTCAGACTTGTTCAGAGGATGTTCTCTCTTACAAGGCTCAGAACTAGCCTCTGTGATTCATGCTGTACGGGCAGTGTGTGCTCACTGAATGGCCAAGGCAGCCATAGTGTCACCTGAACTGGTTCCAGTTAGAGACTGCTGATGTCTGTGAAAAGCCAAAGTTGTCTTGGGAGCACGTTCCAGCTGCTGTTTTCTCTGGTGTTTGTTAGGTGCTTCTCTTCATTCCCTTTCATCAGTGCTGTAACTCCTCTTACAGAAGCAGCACTCTGGATATAATGACTGGGCAGGTTCCAGCATCTTCCTGTGGGGAAACAGGAGGAGAAAGGCAAAATTCTACCAAGTCTGCACTCTCCACCAGTGCCTGGAGGAGTCAGAGGTGCCAATTCTTAAAGCTGCGTTTATTCTCTTCATTTCTCCAACTCTTTGTCCTTGCCTAATGAACTCTCAGCAAGCCCTTTTGTGCAGGATGTGTTAACATCTTGTGAGGGTTCCTGTGACCTTTCTTTCCTCTGGGTCTTTTGGAAGCATAGGGAGCCTGACGGCGGGGAGCTCGACTGCCACCTTCTGAACACAGACTGCAGCCTGAGAGCTGAGACACAAACATCTTGGCAGGGAGGATGTGTCTGGATTTCTGTACAGCCCCCTGGAACGTGGGATGTGAAAGAGCCTGGGTCTGAATATTAAATTATGGTCTTTTTCCCCAGTGCTGTGTGGCTCCTCTCCCACAGCCTTTCTCTCTGCTCACATCAGTCTTTCCAGGTGATGGGTTTTGGTGAAAGGGCTGCTTGGGTGTATGTGGTGTGCCCTCCCGAAAGGGTATGTCACTGTGTCCCGGATCAGTGCCACAGCAGCACCTGTCTGGGAGGGGATGTGAAGCTCAGTGAGTTATGATGCGATCTCATTCAGAATCTGGATGGAGTTGAGCTGGCTGCTGGGGAAACTGAGGTGACACTAAGGGGGTCTCCTGTGATCTCCTTTCAGCAGGAGAGGATCTCCTGTGATCTCCTCTCACCCTCTCTGATAACCTCTAAGGGGTCTTCTCAGCAGCTGGTTGAGCAGTGTTGTTCTGTGAGCTGTGATCTGCACCCCAGGCTCGCTGCCTGCTGCCAGCATAAGGAGCCCAGGACTCCTCTGTGACCTGTATTGTTGCACAAGATGCTATGCTGATAATATCTGCATTCCCAGTTATTTCAATTTCCTTTCTTTTAAATAAGGATTGATTTATGTTTTTAAGTTTCTGCAAGAGATCACTGCAGAGACCCAAACAACAGGAGTTTTGTCTTTCCTACCCTCTTCCATGCCTTTTCATCTATATATTGTGTAATGACTGCGCTGTATTGTTACAGCACCTGGTTCTACTGCTGGATCTATGCAGACAACCATCAATATTCATGTTTCACCTGAGAAAAATCCACCAGGGAGACCAGTTTTATACATGTGGCCTTAACAGCAGGGACAGAACTTTAGTAACCTCAAAGGAAAACACACAGCATCCCTGAAACTCATGTTACAACAATATTAAATCATCTTTTGCTTAAAAGATGTCCCCAAGTCTTTTTGGAAAAGTGGAAATTTTAACTCTAAATTGTAAGATGCCTTTTTTTTAGATGGTATTTGGCTAGGAATTGGAAAATAGGTCTGGTGTACAGAGGCATAACCCAAAAATGGAAAGCTCTGGTCTATAACTGAATTACTTTTCCTTTGAGAGATTAAACTATTTTAGTCAGAAAAACATTTTTAGTATGGGAATACATGCACTTGTATCAAAGTAACCCATTAGAGGGAAATCTGTGGAGATCTTGAACGCCTTTCAGATGTGTCCTAATTTATTTTAATTGAATGCTTCCCCTGAGTGTTGAGGGACTGGAAAAAAAAATCAAGCAGTTACTTTTTCTATTTTCTGTTGCCTTTAGGACAGTTATTAACCTTCAAGTTGGGGTCTGTGTCAGTTTTGTGTCACATGATGAACAGTGTTATCTTACTCTGTAGGGACAGAAGGTTTGGAAGAGCGGCCGCTTCGATCTTGAATGTCTGCAGAGCTGAGGACGTAGCTGTCCCTTCCACTGGCTTCAAATACAGAAGAAGTAGTGCTGAGTGACATACTTGTGTGGAGCTGAAAGGGTATGTAACGTTTCACTTCAACACTGATCTCACCCTTACCAAAACCTGTTTGTCTGCCAGGCAGTCTTTGATTTTTGAGGGGAAAGTGCTCCCCAAACTGCTACTTTGCCAAGAAACTGTTGACTTATTCCCTGTGTAAATTATTGCCTGTGTAGATTATCTGATGACTGGGACAAAAGCGTTTTACAGCTGTGCAGCGTTGTCTGTTTTAGTGCCATTGCCTGTGAAAGTCTGGGTTTGAATCTTTTGCTGTCTCTACTGTGATTGAAGAACAGTCATGTAGGCAGAAAGGAGGAATGGTTATCAGAGTTGAGAAAGGAGCAGGATACCAGGAGGATTGGAGCCTTTAACTTAAAATGCAAGAAATTTTCAAGCCTGAAAATCGTGTTTTGCTGAAGTGGCTGGGGAAAACATCAGCAGAACATTTAAGCTCTAAACCTGGTTCTAGCAGCTGTGTGACAAGTAATGTTGGAGGTGAGAGCCAGGGCTCCAGGGTCTCTTAGTAAGAAGTGATGAGAATTAGCTATTCACACAATGTCTGGGAGAGCAGTGAGATCATTAAAATAGTTTAACAGCCTCCTTATTCCAGCGCATTGGGAACGAGTCCTCCAGAAAATCCTTAGTACAGAATGTGAAGCTGCATTCTGCTGCTCCAAGCCAGAGTGCAGGCACCCAACTACCTCATCTTAAAGTGATTCCTTTTACCCAAGTGCAGCGAGCACTCAGGTGCTTCAGTAGCCTCCCCAGAGCTTCAGGAAGAAGAGGCCTCTGTCCCTTCCTCTGATTACAGTGTGCAGAGATTGCAGGGCTGAATTTTATGTCCTCATGCTCTAATAGCTTGTTATGCTGTGTCTCACTTCTGCTGTGAAGTGCCAGTCACAGTTGCCATAAGCCTTTTTTTGTTGATGCTTTACGTTTTGACTAGTAATAATTGTCTTTTTATGCTTAATGTTATGGATTGTGCTGAAGCTGAATGGTGTTTTGTGGGCTATTTGTGCAGCCCACAAAGAAGTTCTTGTGTGAGCACAGCTCTAACGAATGATCTAAGCGGCTCTGATACAAAAACTGTTCAAAGTTGTTTTTCTCACTCTTTTAAATAGTTGATTTTTATGTTTGCTGGTAACTACTTGATGTATTGGACAAATTTATTTTTAGATAGGGACTCTGTCTTTTCCAGCATTCATAAGAAGTGAAGTTCTGTTTAGCAGATGGAATTTAATTTCCTGTAGTGAGCTCTCATGGATTTGGTGTAGACTTGAGGATGTGGACTCAGTTAATGAAGGATGGCTCCATTTTGGGTCAGACTCCCCCTCCAGTTAATCTCCATGGGGAAGCATCAGTGCAGGACTGGTGATTCTAATAGGCATCAAGCAGAGCAGCAGATCAGAGCGCTGAGCTTTCTGGATGTGCATCCTCTAGTTCCTTAAGCTAAGATGCTTTAGGTATAATTAGACCAGTAAACCAGGGAGTTTCTTTGTGAAACCAGTCAAGGTTTGATTTATGACTTGTAGCCCGTTTGGATTTGCATGTAGTAGATATCAAATCTAGTCAACCATATTCCTAAATACACCTTTTTAGAGCTTTTTTTTTTGTGCAGTGGTTGAACTTTAAGACCTTCTTAACAAGTATTCCCCCTACAGAAGTGTGCAAGGGGATTATTGATCTGCTTTGCTGTAAACGTTGACTTGTGCACTTGAGGTAGCGTTATGCAAAGCTAATCCCAGATTAGCAGGCAGGGTAAAACTAGCTCTCTGGGCTGAGCTTGGGAAGGCTGTGATGTGTATGTACACCTGAGATCCCTAGAGACTGATGGGTTCTGTGTGCCAGTAAGATGTTTAACAGATTGCAGTGGAATTCAGCTCAAAGGAGAGGGAGGGGTGTGCACTGCCTAGATTTTAGCAGCAAACAAGGGGCGCAGTTTGTGTTGCATGGAAATGTAATTAAGCCAAGCAGAGACCAAACCAACTGAGACTTCAATTTTGAAGGCTGGATTTGCCCAAGGAAAAAAAAAAAGGATGAATTTCAAAATGAGGAACATGTGGCTTCCACTTAAGTTTTAGTTTGTTTTGGTTTAATGCTTGTTATATTTAAACCAACAAAATGTGCCTGAAGTTCCCTAAACCAGACAGTTTTGGAGGGTGGCTGTGTGCAGGGATGGCTCTGATGGCTTTTGCTTCCTAAGCAACTTTCTGTGAACATCAGGCTTTTGAGCTGTGAATGCCCAGAATGCTCAGTTTAAATATTCCCCTCTGCAATCTGAGCTTTGTGTGTGTGTGTGGTATACATTATGTGTGTGTGTATATATATATATATATACATATTTATATAGGTAAAAAATAAGAGCACCACGAGCAAGTGTGGTCAGGAGAAACAAACCCACTCCAGAGCCTACAGGGACTCACAGTCCCGGTGACATTCAGAGGTGGCCAAACATCTGATCCTTGTATCCCCATAGCAACTGGCCAGTTATCCTCAGTTAAGTGCTGGTGTAACTCCCCTGCCTTTCACTGCATCAGGCTGCTGTGGAGCTGATCTGTGGAGAGAAAGAGGTTCACGTTTCTCTGGTGTTTGACCAGCAGTCCAGAGCAAACCTGTGATTGCAAGTGACTGCAGAGCGATGCTGTAGAGCTCCTGCTGCAGCAGGTCAGTCCTCTGTTGTCCTTGGCTGACTGTGGAGCCCTTCACTGATTTTTCAGAAGCAAACTTTTGCAAAGCTGTTTTATTAATTTTCTTGGTGGCTTGGGTATTCTGGGACCCAGGCTTCAATGAATATAAACTGTAACATGAAGAGATTAGTTTCTGCTGGCTTGTTTAACTAGACAGCTTTCTATTGCTGTGTGTTTCATTTCAGGAAGGAGGTGTTGGAGGGAGGACACCTTCCCAAGACCTTGATGCTTGTGACGATTGGGTTTTAAGTAAAACCACTTCAGTAGTCACATTCTAGCTTGCTATTTTATCTGTATTACAAGTAATGCACAAGGCTGGTATCTGTCTAGAACAACATCTGTCTAAAAGTGACTTGTGAAACCCTGGAAATACTCAGCAAATAAAGTATCTGAAATATTTTAAACATTTTATTTAAAAAATTGACAAACTTATTGCAGTCTGGATCAAAGGGGCAATCTCACTCCTGTTTACCAAACCTGAGTTGCTGCTTGACTCTTAAGCCTAACATAAATCAAAGGGGAAAGATTTTTTTCTGTAAAACTTTTAATTTCCTCTACTAGACAGGTTTATATAAGCTGTCATTTTGATAGTGCACTACTTTGCTTTCCAATAAAAGCAGCCTATCAAAAACTGTAAATCATGGTTGCTTACTAGGAGAGATGCAATGCAAATAAGATGCTTTAGCTCCCCCTAAAATTCCAGAAACTGTTTTAAGATTGAAGAGAGGACTTTTAAAGCAAGGAGTCTGACTGGCTACTTTCTTCATGTTTGATTGCATAAGAATGGTCAGCTGTTCAGCTTTGGGGTTTTTAAGGAAAAATAAAAAATAGGCTCTTGCAACATTCTGATTTATGCTGACTTCCAATTCTTGCACTATTTACTCTCCTGGATAAGGAAAACCACACCTGTTCTTTTGGACTTTTTAAGGCTGATCTCACTAGAGAGAGCCTAAACCAACAGACAGAATGTACACTTCCCAAAAAAGCTTTCCCTCAGAGAGCTCTTCTCTGTTAACCGGAGAAGGTAAACTCTTCTAGAGACATTGGGCTGTGCAAAACATGAGATGCAACTCTGTGTCTTAGTCACCATCCTGATGGCTGGGGTTTTTTTTAGGCTGTGAGGTTTCTGAGGGCTACTTGCATGCTAACTACCTGGAGAGCTTAGTGCCAGAGAAGATGCTTTCTAGCATGCAAATCAAATCTTAAGCACCCCTCTCTCTTGGGATTGAACTGAGGTTTGTATAGAGCTCTGCTGCTTCTGGAGCCCAAACAGTGGGCTGATGAGCAGAAGGGATTGTTTAACAGGCTTTTGTTCCCTTGGTAGAAGGGAGGGAGTTTTGGCATTTAAGTGAAAAAATCAGGTCTATGTAGGTGGAAATGTTTGAATCTTTGTCATCATGGGAACTGAATCACTTTCTCCTTTTTCATGGTGTGAGGCAGGATAACTGTGATGTGGATTTGGAGAGCTGCTGGCTGCTTGCCTGTATCCTCTGAGTAGGGAGTAAATGGAGTCTCCGTTACGCTTTCTGGTTTTCTTCTGCTGTTAGGTCCCCATACGTGACTGATCTATGAAATGGCAGAGAATGGAACAGATTGTGACCAGAGACGCATAGGAATGATCAAAGAACAGCACAATGGAAGCTTTACAGGTAGGTGGAGAAGGACTTGATGTTCTCAGCTGGATGGCTTGGTGTGTGAGATGGCCAGCCTGAGACTCAAAGGGCATTTTGGGTAAAGCACAGGGCTCAACACCTGGATCTATCCTGAACACTTCAGTCATCCCTAAATCAAAAGCCACAGGACAGTTTTATGCTGTATGTTTCCATTCAGTTTTCCCTTTTACTCTTCTCCCTCCTTCAATTTTGTAGCTGATAGGACTTGGGTACCAACAGGGTCTGCAGCAGGACTGAGCTGGAAACCAAGTGGTGTTGGCAGTGTGTGGCTGTAGAAGTCAGGCAGTACAGCCCCACCCTTTGGCATGGAAAAGTTAATACTTGGTAATAAAAATCTGTTTTACTCTGGCAGAAATCCAGTTACTAGTGTCCCAGTTTGTAGCTTTTCTGTTGACATTTAGCTTCACCATAATGTATCAATTGCAATGATGAATTCCTAACAGAACAGTTAACTGCTTCATTTCCTGCCTTGCCTCTGTCTTTCCTGCCTGCCATGTCTGAAGTAGGCTTGGTTTAATGTTTAGGTCTCATGGTACATAACCTGAGAACGTTCTGCAAAGAGCCTCATGTCACTGACCTGTCTGTGCTGTGTAGCATAGCATAGAAGTGCTAATAATTTTAGTTTGTTTCCTCTCAGCTTTGAATGTGCCAGTTCCATATTTAATTAAGTTTTGTTACCAAGTGATTTCTCAAGTTGCATGCAGTCTTACACCATTGTCTTTTATGACCTTTACTAAAAACAAAGTCATAAAAACAAGGTTGAAGTGTTGCTTTATTAGACATATTAAATGGAAAAATCAGAGAATAGAAATTCTTGATGCAACGAACGCAGCCAGATTTAAAGAGGAACTGCACGTGTGTATGTATGGAACAAATCAAAGCCTTTTTCTTAAAGGCTTAAATCATTCTGTAACTCTGAGGGAGTGTGGATGTTATCCAATATTTGCCATTGCAGGATTTGTTAGTTATAGTTATCTAAAGCAACTGATGCTTACAGCTAAAGAATACAAAATGAAACTGGCTCTGTGACTAATGAGGTATGCAATTTCTATGTCAATATTAGCTTCTGATAAGGCAGCATGTTTCAATTACTGGAATAAGACTGGAATAATACATCTTGAGTTACAGTATGCTGAGGATCCAGATTAGATTGATATTTTAAATGCAACAGCTTTTTACAAATTTAAAATGTAAATTATTGCAGTGCTTTAAATATCTACAATACCAAATACATATGTTTCGACCTTGGGTAGTAAGTGATGTTTAAACAAGTCTGGTGTCTCTTTGGATACAAGAGTTGTTCTTGTTTATTTTTCCCATTGTTTTGTGATAATGCTTTTTTTTTTGTCTCATTTCAGAATTCATTTTCTTTAGAAGTCTAAAAATTAGCTTGACAACCCTTGAACGAGCCATTTTCATCCAGAAAATAGCTGGGGTTTTTTACTAACCTTGACTGCGTGAAGTAACGCATTTATTAGAAGAACCTTTCCCCTGTACTTGCCTGGTAGTGTACAGTGATGGGTGTTAGAGTGTCCAGCTCTGCATTATAACCAAGTCACTGAAGTTAAAAGCAGTCAAATGTATAATGTTGGTCCAGCAAAGGCCCTTCTCATGGGAGCACTTCCTCTCTGGTGGGCTCACGTTGGAGAAGCTGAAGACCTTGGCAAGGCTTTTACCATAGCCTGAGGATCCTGACTGGGAAGATAGATGCTGTTATCCAGTTACATGGGGACTGGAGGGTATAAAGAGCACATGTAACTCAATCTAGTTCAGTTGGCAAAGCCTGAGAATAGCTTTGGAAGAGAACCAGAGTCAAAAGCTCAAAGTGAAGCGCGGTCTCTGTAGTGGGCGATAGTCACGTTTGACCCAATATATGAGCTGCTTTGTAACTAGTAGCACAGTACCTTGCTTAAAGGCTAATAGATACACCAGGCCCTGCTTCCCAGTCCAAGCAGATTCTTGAATGGGTGTCAGCTATGTGGAGGAAAAAAGCCTTTGCCAGAGGTGCCCTGATTTCTGATGCCCTTGGAGCAAATGCTTTGTGATTTGTAGAAAAGATGACAGGGAGCTCACATAAGCTAACAAAGCTTAGGGAAAGAAAGTTAGTGTATATTTGGGTGGGATAGAGTCTGAATTGTCAGCCTGTGCTTTTACCTTTTTGTACTTTTCATTTGCAGATTCCTCTCTGTTGAGTGAACGGAAGCGAAGGGACCGAGAAGAGAGGTTGAACATTGTCCTGTGGAGACAACCGCTTGTTACCTTGCAGTATTTTTTCCTGGAAACTCTAATAAACTTGAAGGAATGGACCATAAAGTAAAGACCATTTCTTTAACTTCTACTAAGCATTTTGGGGAAACCCCCATACTCTGATTCCATAGGTCATTCTGACATCTCACTTTCCCCAGCGATTCACAACTTGAGAAATTCTTCTTTCAGAAAAAAATACTTATTTTTGTACCATAAAGATGAATACTGGAATGTACCACGCTTCCAGCTGCATACCCAGACCTTCTGTCTAACCTGTATAATTGCCAGTACAGGAAGGTGTTAGCAGAAGAAAATTGCAAACTTCCTTTCTCAAGAGTTGAATATTCCAGTTGGAAGGAGTGGGGATGGTGTTTAGGGATCCTTAATGACTGCAGAGTTAAGTAGGGATCTATTAATGTATGTGTTAGTGTCACTGAATGATCTTCAAATAGCTCAGTGTAGGGTTCAGGGTTACAGGCAACTTGCAGTGATGTTTATCACACTGCAGAGAGGACTTTGCTTGTAAGCTACTGGTCCCTTTCACAGCAGGAAATGGGCTTTTATTCCAGGTAGAAAATCTTTGCCGAGGGGTCCTAACATCCCCTACTGATGCTGAAATGCATAGCTCTAGGTTTGAGAGGGTTCAGAGTGCCATCCCAGTGCTTCTGTTGGTAACTGGAATCTCTTATGCCTGGGACTGAGTTTACAAACACTTTCTCAGTCAGAAGCTGGGATCTGATACCATGTTGGGTGCGAAGGAGCTGTACAACAGCTAAGAACAGAGTGAGCTGAGATTAGAGATGATGGGTGATGTTTACTGACCCTTCTGGGCTAGGGTTGAGGTGCTGACATGTAGCAGAAACCTCGGTTTTCTGTTTTGATCTTCTGAAATGATTTGTATGAGAAATACCAGGTTTACATAGTGTAGTCTCAATCCCCTTTTACCACACACACAAAATCAAACCTAAAACCTTCTTACTTTACTGTGTGCTTTCTTTCAGCCATCACTGGGAACTGTTTCTCTGAGACCTGTTCCCTCAGGTCTTAGATTACCCGTTTCTGACAACCACCAAGTGTTTCTTTGAACCCAGCAGTAATAACATTTAAGGTGTTCTGTCAAGCTGGCTAATTATCTGGCTTCCCAGGCCTCAAATTCTGTTACAGATAGCACTTGCATCCTCTGCTGTGCAGCACAGTGATGTTGTCTAGCACTAGCATGACAGCATCTTTACAGAAAATAACACTGCCTATTATAAGCTATAAATTAGACCTCAGATTGACCCTTAATGCTAGATATCCTGGGTTCTACTTGAGTAAATTGTGATTTAAATAATGATCATCATTTGAAAATCCAATTCTCCTGATAAAATAAGCAGCACAAATTATTTTCAAATTAAAGGAAAGTTAGTGACTTTTTTCAACCTGATTAATATGAAACATTTGTGACTGCTTTTCTGTGTTACGTCTCATATCTGTCTAAATAGATGAATTACATTCAGAGTTTGCTATTTCATGTCTGAGATTTTGAAGTGATGCTAGCACTTGCTTTTTTATATCATTAGGTGACAGTATAATAATGTTCCCAAGAAATTAAGAAATGTATTTGCTAATCTGTGTGTGCCCACATGTGCATCAAGCAGAATGTGTATGTAAAACTAAACAGGCTCAAAAGTAATTACATAGGGAAACATTTTTCTCCCCAACACTTCAGAATTAGCTCAAATGTGTTTCTTAAACTTTGAGCTGTTATGAGAGAGATTAATTTTGGTAGATCAGGGGAACCAAAATAGTGTAAAGATTTGTTCCTCTTACTGTTGCTGTGGTTCTACCCAGCAGCAGTTTGAAATCAGCACTTCTGTATTCCACCCACAGCTCGTCCCTTGCCCAGGGCCAGTGTGGTGCCTGCTTTGCACTTTGCTTAACCATGGATGTTGTTGAGGGCCCTGTGTTTGTGTTTGAGACAGTCTTGGCTGTAGAAGTGGGATATTTATTGTTAGATTGTGTTTGTTTTCAGACAGTTACTCTATTTTGCTTTATTTAAAAAAAAAAATATGCATGGCTGAACTTTGATCTCGCTTGACAGTGAAGCAGAGATTTTTCCCATAAAGAATAAAGGCTCCCCAGATACTAACTGTCTTGGGAGGTTTCTGCTTTTATAATAGCCAACTTTTCAGCTGCTATTGTCCCCACTGACTCCATCCACCCAGAGCCAGTCTACAGGGATAACTAGATTACTTTGAAATGCATGCTAAATGATGAAAAACCCTAACTGCCATTTGTCTTTTAAGATTGTGGCATCGGCGAAGTATCTTGGTGTCTTTTTTACTGACGCTTGCAGTGCTTACAGCTACGTATTACATTGAAGGGACGCATCAACAGGTATGGCTTTTCCAGTTCCTTTCCTTAGTGACTAACACTTCTGTCCCTGTGCTAAAGCAGGTGTACTGGGAATTGAATGGGGGCTTCATGAAATTGTGATGTATCTTTTGAACTCCTACTCGCTAAGGATGTTTGTTTCTGATGTCATGACTCCGGTCTGTTGGGTGTGGGTGAGTTGCAGCTTAGAGATGGGGAGTGATCAGCTCTATCGTTTGATCTGTGCTGTTGCATCTGTAGGTGTCCCACTTCTCATCTGTTCCTGAATCGGCACACCTCTGATGCTGCAGCACTCCTTTGTGTCTGCTGTTAACAAGCTTTTAATAGTGGTGTGAGCTTTTGAGATCTAATGTTAAACTGATTCGTTCTAGAACTTTGTGGTTCCCCAGAAATGTTTCTTCTGCTATGGAAGGGTCTCCTGAGCCCTGTCCTATGCTAGGATAGAGGCGTTACCTAGCCATAAGATGGTTTCTTGATCCAAATCTAGTCTGTGATGCTTCTTATGCCCCCGTTGTTTTAAAATGGTTGTTTTTAAAACTTCCTTGTGCTTCAGAGTACAAGCTTTTGCATCACTTGAAATGTAAGCCATTGCTGAAGCATAAAGTGATGGTGCTGTCTACACCTTTCCCCTCCCTGTTTCTTGTTGAGTTTCAGATTTTCCCTGAGGGCAGACAACCCTTTTAAACCCTGCAGAGCATTTCCTTGTTCACCTGAATCATCTGGCAGGTTCCCAGTTTCAGAGAACTTGCTTGCATCCATACTGCTGTGATGTGTCTGCCTGAGGGACACGCAGCTCTGCGATGGGAGTCCTGGCATCCCCAGGGCAGGTCTTGAAGTGCTTCAGCTCATTGCCTCCTCGGTCGCTTAATCCCATGCTCAAGACCTAAGCACTTACACGCAGGAGCTTGTTGGTGGATGGTAAATGGGTGGCCTGTTCCTGATGGACAGCTACCTGCTTCATTGGCAGGGGGGTTGGACCCGATGATCTCTCGAGGTCCCTTCCAACCCCTACGATTCTGTGATTAAAAGCTGCCCTGGTTTGGTGGCCTTGACAGCATGAAGCCCAGAGTCTGACACACTTGACATTTGCCACTAGGTGGCTCTTAGGAACTGGTGTTGGAGGCCATGGCCCCCGAGCTGGCTGCTGAGAGCAACCCTGTGCCTCTGGGGCTGGTGGGGTGACCTGGAAGGTCCTCTGCAGGACCTCTCCAGCCTGGGGTGAGGTCTCTGTGAGGTGTTCCAGCAGGAATCTGTCCATCCCCCTTCCTCCAGAGCTTCTTCCCTAAACCCCATGTGCTGCACACGCCTCTACCCATCTCTGTGTACCATCTCTGCGTACCATGTAGAGTCTCCGTGTACCTGAGTACGAGCCACTCTTTCTCAAAAGGACACTCAAGGTACCAGAGTGTGCTGCAGTTTTCGTTGGCTGCTTTCAGCACTGTTTTACACCCG
The DNA here is from genome assembly GCA_020800305.1 of Porphyrio hochstetteri. Classification (NCBI taxonomy): domain Eukaryota; kingdom Metazoa; phylum Chordata; class Aves; order Gruiformes; family Rallidae; genus Porphyrio; species Porphyrio hochstetteri. The sequence goes on from CM036925.1 coordinate 3,451,395, forward strand.
GATGGGCTGAAGCCTGGGTAAGATTTGTAAGCTTCATCCTGGTCCGTGGGTGATATAAAATGTCACCTCTTCTTGGGGCTGTGGTACAGGTGAGTTGGTGCCCTGGCTCACGCTCTTAGCACTGCTCTCGTGGCAGTGAAAGGGAGATACCGCTTCCTGTTTCTCCAGTCTACCCAACTGGACTTTTTTATGTCTAGAATTTGCTGTGACTTTCCCATATCCCCTCACTTACGTGTGCAACACACAGCCTAATCTTTCCTTAAAAGCAACAAACCTGGTTACTTGCTGGTCCAAGATAAAACCTTCAGCAGACTGACAGTGCAGCTAATTCTGTTCCTTTATTTAATCTGTTCGGACAATTTCCTGAGCTGTCTGCTTGTTGCTTGGGCTCCTGTAGGCACTGTCTGGGGCTTGCTGCTCACTGCTCACACCTAATGTGCCTGTTCTGGATTTCAACCCACTACTATTGACCTGATTTTTTCATCAACCTCCTTGGAAACTTGCTGATTTTAAGGTGTGGGTGGGCTTTTCGTTGGAAAGCGGGATGTTTTCTGTACGTGTCTGTGCTGTAATTGTAATAAATTGCCAGTAGAAGGATCTTGGATTCTCTTTCAGTTGTTGTAACCCAGATAATTATCTGTGTTAGTTTGTAGCTTTAACTTTCTTCCCCTCGGAGACATCACCATTCCTTTTTTTTTTTCCCCTCTTTTGTGACTTTTCTCTTTCAGTATGTGCGGTATATGGAGAAGAAGTTCTTCTGGTGTGCCTACTGGGTAGGATTAGGCATTCTGTCCTCTGTTGGACTTGGAACGGGTCTCCACACCTTTCTGCTCTATTTGGTAAGGATATTCCCACACCGTGTTCTTTCTGAATCGAATGGTTTAATGTATTTTTAAATAAGTGAATAAAGAATATTGTGTAAATCCTAAACATGAAGTGCTGCTGAAGGAGAAGTAGTGTAATGGTTCTGGGCTGTGGTAGAGGCTATTCTTTTTCTTGATGGGTAGTAAATGTCAGGTTAGGGAGGGGGGAGCACACTGTCACAGTACTGTATAACCTTGTTTTGGAGTTGGCAGGCTCTGTGTTTGTTGAACTGTAGATATTAGCCTGCTGTTAATCCTCACTTTGAAATGACAAGTCAGAATCTGCAAGCTCTATACTCTAATTGCCTGATTTAAACGAAGCATTTTCTAATGTGTGCAGCTCAGTGTTTCCATTTAAATTTTTTCGGCACTCTTTACTTTTTTAGTAGCTTAAACCGATCATTTTTTGAGCTGAAACAGCTGAAATAAACAGCTGTTTTAAAGTTCAGACTCTAATAATTTTGCTTTGAAAATAATAGCAAGAAAAATGTTTGTCTACAAAGATAGAATAGTATCTGTTCTGAAAATTTGCATGATGTTGTTTATCTCAACTTAACTAGGAAAGTTGGGGAAATGTTTGGGTGTGTTTTGCTTTCGGCCATTGGATTAGTTCCTTGTTTATGAAACCACTGTCCTGGATTTAAGAAAAGGATTCATGGCCACAAAATAATTAAAACCAGTTTATGCAACAAATGTCATCTTGTATTTGGAACAATTACAGATGTTTACTTTCAGAACTGCTTTAATCATTAGCAATAACACAGAAAACACTACCAGAAACAAGAAACTCATGCTTTTCCACGCAGCAGGGCAATGTCTGTTAGGTCAAATGGCATCTGCATGGGCTGCATTTGCAGCAGTCTCAGACTTACTGTTACTGCAGCTTCTCGAACACTAAAGACTGTAAGAGCAGAAAGTAGCTCTTGCTAAACAGAAACAAGTTCCAGCATGCACAGACTTCTAGACAAAAATACTAATGTCAGTCCAAGTGATTGGAACTGGAAATGAAAAGATTCACTGATGAATGCAGTGTCTAAACATTTTTATGTAACCCTGGATTAGACAGCGGTGGATTGACAGCGTACAGATCTTCCTGACTTGCAGAGATGGTGCTGTCAATACTACAGGGATGGTAAGAGGCATGGGCTGGGGAGAGGGAGAATCAGTCAGAATCATCAGTCCTGATCTGAGGTGCTCTGACACGCTGGAGAGGCAAACCAGCATCGAGTGACATGTGACGTGGAGCCCAGCTCCTTTCAGGGTCTCGGCCAGGCTACGGCAGGAGTGAAGATGCAGCAGGATGGGATCACTGGCTTATTGAGCAGGACAGAGAGGGGAAGGGAAAGGAAAGCAGCTCTAGGTGTGCTGCAGAAATCAGTTGGTTTTGATTTAAATCAGAATTAGGAAACACTTTAAATGAGAGATTTTAATCTCATTCTGCTCTTTATATATTTTCTTAGGCTATCAACCAGTGAGAGTCAAGATTTCCTCTAAGCAAAGATTTCATGTATTTAGACATTCTGTGATGCAGTTTGGAGAGCTTATAGTACTCTTCCTGTTGGTAATTTCTACACATGTTGTGTCAGAAAGGTAGTAAATAAGAGGTGTTAGGCACCATTTCCAAACTGTATTTGAAAGTGGGTAGTGCCTCTGCTCTATGCTGAGCTGCCAGCAGGGTAGCAGGAGTGCTGGCCTTCATACCCTAGGCTACTCCAAGATGATTTTGTCACACAGAGATGTCTTCATAAGACAGCACCTCTTTTTTTTCTAAAAGGAAGTGGAAAGAGTTGACCTTTCTTTTACTCTGTATTTAAAAATCCAGATGTTTAAATAGTTCTGTATTAGTTTAATAGAAAACAAATTAAGCTTCACAACGTATCACTTAAGTTCTCCTGTGGGGTATGCAAACCTAGTAGATATATTTAGGCCATGACCTGTGCTGACATTAAAGTAATGTCTGTGTGAAATACAACTTCTCTATTGACTTATCGATGTAATTTGTGACGGGCATGTAGGAGCTGAACAGCCTTCCAAAGGACAGGGAGGTGCATCACCTGGGAAAAGAAACTTAATGTTGCCAGTGAAGGTTTTGATTTGGACTGCAAGAGGTGAGGTTTTGCATACGATAGGAGGGGAAAACCAGACAGAATAGATTGAACTTAATAATTAGAAGGTGGTTATAGAATACAGTAAAAGTATACCATGGATATGTAATGTGTAGCAGTACAGGAGAAATACTTGTTTACTTTAAAAGATGTACAGCAGATACACGTTTCTGTGACATGGAAGGAATTCCCTGCCGGCAGTGAGTAGGGAGAAAGAGTAGCCAGCGTTAATTTTCCTCTTTTCTCCTGTGCAAGATTTAGTGATGACCCAGAACTGTAAATTCAGGACGGTTGCACTTCTCCGGCACCGACCTCCTGTCTGACCCCGGAGTGGTCCATAGTTGGGTGGGATGTCCCCAGTTCGCAGCCACTAGATGGCACTGGGGGAGTAAAAACACCTCTTGCTGCCTGCCCGAACAGCCTTTTGCCATTTCAATCACCTGAACTGTTAATATCTTTGTCGATACAGCAGTATCAGCGATATCTACGCGCAGCGTGCTCTCTCTGTACTAATACACGCCCTAATAGCTCCCCGCTTTGAGCCCATGCGTGGTGTGAAAGGGGACACAGAGTACTGACTGAAGACTGTTGGTACAACTTTTTAGGGGTACATTATTTCAGCACAGTATTCTGGATTTAACCCATCTGGAAGCAATGTTGTTAGGAGCTCTGGCTTTCAAAGGGAGGAGTTTTAAACTAATTTGCTTTGTTACTTCTGCAACAGCTGTGTCTAAAAGTAGGTTAAGGTGGAACTCATCATATTAACTCTTATATTAGTGTATCTCTTGCTTTCCATGGTCCATATATTTTAATTAACTTTCTTTGTTGTGGTAAACCTTATTCTTCTATTGATTCAAAGAAATGACAAGTTACGAAGCAGCAAATGCTCCTCTTTAGAGCCTGGATTTGCTGGCAGTAGGGAACAGAGTCAGCTCAATGTTCTAACATTGCTTATAATAAATGAATTGCTCCTTTCACATCCCAACTGAGATGGTTGGGAATGCAATTTCATGCTTAGAGGGCAGCTCTCCTGGGCCCACCCCTGTGCAGCTGAGCTGCTGCTGATGCCTGCAGTATTGTCTCTGCTGTTAAGGGCCATGGGGGAGGAATCAATGGCATGTAGGCACCTGTTCCACAGCATGCCTCAGTGTCTCAGCTGTGGCACAGGTGCACCTTTCTTTTTTAAATACAGCCCTCCATTCACTGCGTGTACTGCTTCTCACCTCACACTGCTCCTAAGCACAGCCCCTTAGCTGGGAAAAATCTTAGAAACAGTTATGCAATAGGTGCTGTGAAGGGGTGCTTGCTCTCCTGGCCTGGCTCCCCATTTTTCCAGTGTTGAAAACTGTTGTTTGTCTGGATTCTTCACAGCGTCCATCACCAGCTGCTTTTTGGAGAGGCTTGGATTCAAGTGCCAGGAGAGATCCTGGGGCTACCTGAGAAGAGAGTACTCACAAACCCTTTGCTTAAAGTGGATTTTACAATCCACAGCAGGCTCAGTCTAGGGGGGGAAAGCCGCTACCCCTGGTTAACATCAGCTCACATCTGATTTGGATTTCGTTGGTCACCAACACATTCTTGCTCTGGACATCTTGGTCTTTGTTAGTTTGATAATAGGCTTTTTATTGCTATTTCTGTGATTCAGGAACTTTGTATACGTTCTGTGGTCTGAATGTTGTCTGCTGCATCAGTTCCTGGTTTGATGCTGCTTCCTTGGTTGAGGCTAGCAGCAAATGTAAGATTTGACATGGCTTTTTGGGAAACGATTCTTGTGCTGCAAATTGGCACGGAACTGAGGGCTGGCACGAAGAAGATCTTCGACGCAGAAATAGGGAAGCAGGCCACTCTTCCAAGAATCCTTTTTATTCTGACACTTTCAAAACAAGTCTGCTGGCTTATTTTCCCAAAGTCCATTAAAGGTTTTTCACCATTCTTTATAAACAAGGCTTTAAAAATAGTAATCATGATGTGGTTCTGTAGGAAATAAAACTATTGTGATTAATGACTCTAAACACTGTTTTTAGCAGCATGCAGCTTTTCTTCTAAGTCCTGAGATGTTTTCTCTTCTCTTGATGGTATATTAAAAATATAAATGGCATGAATCACCTAATTACCAAAAGAAAATGACTGAGGGTAACTCATGAGGAATTTCTTGCATTTGTACATTTTGGAGAGGTCTGTTTTTGCTGCTGCAAAATGAAATGAATGATCTGGAGGGCTGGTGGGCAGTGGGCTCCGGTGGAGCGGGAACACTGGGCCAGGGCCGTGCTGCCATTGCTATCTTCATGCAATGCTCAGCCTCGTGATTTGGTTTCAGTTCAACTCTGGCAAACGGATTGCAAAAGATGCAGCCGAGGCAAATACAAATCAGCTCAGAATTAACGCCTGTGGAGAAGCCTTGCGCGAGCAGCGGATGATAAATGTCCCCTCTGTGTACGGCCTGTTACGATCTGTGATGGTGGGGGATGAATGGAAGTGAATTCCTTACAGGTCAAAGGCTTTTGGCTGTTTGCATTTGCTTGTGTTTTTTGTTTCTTAAATATGGATCTCTGCTTGCTTGCTGAAAGAGCCAAGTGGAGCAACTGCTGAAAAGGGTTTTGCTGGTGGCCGGGCTGTGGACTAGCACAAACAGGAAACGTGAGGTACAATAGGAATGGGTTGTGTGCAGAGGTCACACAAGAGTTCAGATTTTGTCCGGACTGTAATATATGGGTTTGTCACTTAATATTCTTACAGTGGTGGAAGAGAGCACAGCAATAACTGCAGGGAAAAAAAGAACAGAAGCTGCCTTTAAGGAGAGGTGAATTGGAAAGATGGTGTCCTGATTGATGGCGCTGGCTTTAGAGAGCCAGTGTGAGTTTATCTGTGCTCCAGGGTTCAATGTGTCACTTTCGCTCTGAATTGGTTCCAGGGTTTGGTTTTGGCAAAGGATCACGTTCCGGCCTCCCAAAAGTGTGGTAGTTTGAAATGAGGCGTGTTGCGGCCCGATCTGAGCTGGTTTAGGTTAGGATCTGAAGATCTAAAATCCAGACACCTTGTGCAATTATGAGCCCATTAGCTTTTAAGACAAATGTTGCTGGTGTAAATAGTTAAACCAAAAATCCTTTTCCTGTCAGGACTACCCAAAACTTCTCAAAATCACACTTTCATTCCTTTTAGTTACCTGGTCCCAGGAGCTGAGCTTGCAGGGAGACTCATGATAAAATACCTAAAGTGCTTTGAGAAAGAAAAGCTCACAAAACAAAGCTTACTCCACTTTGATGGAAGTAGACAGAATAATTTGGAAATCCACAGAATTTACTCTCCTTTTCCCCTCCATTTACTTGTGACTTGAATATAGGAGTATTTTCATAGTGATTGTCAGCTTCAGGAGAAGTTTCTTTCCACGTGGATTGTTCAAAGTGGGTGGGAGTAACCCTGATCACTTTGGAAAAGGGAAGAAGTGTACAACAAGGGCTGAGCTGCCCCAGCCAGGTGGGAGGGCACAGCAGTGCTCCCCTTCCCAGCACTGAGTTCATTTTTGTTAAGCAAGGTGTACATTTTCAGTCCATACTCTTCATCAATTCAACATGACAACTTGTAAGCACAGAAGAAATGAAATTTAAAAAAAACCCTGTTCTGGCTGTTATCTGTGCTCAGATTGTGCTGTTGACTTGAGAATACATGGTGGGTGCAGAAGACTAAAATGAATTCTAAAATAAGTTGAAAGGGATCCTGTTTGTGTGAGGGTTGTTTCTGACTCTTACTCTCCTTTGTTTCCTTCATGCCTTTAAACCGACTTCCTCCAGCTGTCCTAAGCTTTTTACAATGAACTGAAACATCCTGGAATACCTGAATCAACATATAACTTAAAAAAACAAAACCCCAAAACCAATCACGTTTGCTAACGCTCTCTTGATGGGAGCTCCTGCTTACAGCTCACGTGGACTCTGCTCTGCTGAAGCTGCAGCACTGATATTAGCACACTGATGAACTGTCAGCACCCAATGAATTAAACTGGACACTGCTGCCAGATTAGTTGTGTAACCTGGGTGTTTCTTAAATCTTCTGGTGGCTTGCTTGCATTTAAAAATGAGTTTATAAACTGTATTTTCAAGGAGAAAAATGTTCTTTTGGAGCCTTAGTCCCTCTCAGTGTACCCACTGTTGTTGTCTGTGTCAGATACCAACAGATACCTGCAGAGAATAAACCCAGCACCTCTGGTTTAGATTACGCTGTGGAAGAACCATCCCTTCAGCTGCTGTGGCTCAGTCTGGGAAACAGCAGACTGAGCCCCAAGGCCCCAGCCTGCTCTGTTAACATCAGCTGAAATTGCTGGTGGTTTAAGTTCTGCTGGGTGCAAACCCAGCAACTGCCAAGCAGCCACTTTTGGTCCCGCTGTCCTGCTCCCAGGGTGGTAACCTCTGGTGTAGGGGTTGCTGGAGCAGCTGGAAGCAATAACCTCCCGTATTGCCCCACCATGAATTGCTGGACCTCATGAGTCAGAGCCCAAAATGGTGTAACCGTGAGTTCCATCTCCGGCCTCCAGTGCTGCTGAGGGTGGTGTACATCAGACTCTGGACGGTTTGTCTAAAGCTGTAGCCGTGACAATAAACAGCTAATGTGCAGTGTCCCTGTCTGGGCAGGATTAGCTACCTTACTTTGATTTGCCACAAGTCCGCAAAATATTGATGTCCTATTAATATTTAAGCTCTATTGAGCGTCTTGGCCAGCCGCAGTGATTTGAACGTGTGCCAAGCTGAGGAGTTAGTAAGATGATGGGTACACCGTTCTTTTCCTTTTGAAGGTTGATGGACTTTACCTTTTAGATGCTGACACTGGCGTTTTGTTATCTGCTCTCGACTTCCTCGTCACTGGTTCTGTCTCATAACCCTGCTGGGAGGTCACGTTACTCTTTCTCCTCATTTGCTCCCTTGGAGTCTCCGCTCTTTTTTCTTTCTTCTTTTTTTTTAATTTTAGTGCACAGCCTGAACTTTATCATTTTCATGTCATCGTTTCCTTGAACAGGCTGGAAATAATGAACCAGGGCAAGGCGATCTCTATTTGGAGACATTAAAGCCAATCATCACTACCAGTGTCAGTTTGAGTAGATGCTGTGATTTATTCTTCAGAAATAAGAAGTGAGTGGCTAGGGAAGGGCAAGGAGAGAATACTGACAAATTACTTTTGTCTTATGTCAACACCAGAGTATAAACTTGGATTCTTCCAATCGTGCCTTCCCTGTTTGCTTCTAAAGGATGTAGCGTGGGCACAGCCTTACAAAACACCAGCTTTTTGTGTTACCCCTCAAAGCAGCTACGTGGCCTGGTTATGCATGCAGGGGTACCACGTGCCTGCTCCCTTGGTGGTTCTTGTTCAGTCATATTCAGAGCTTGTGGCTCATCGTTTGGAATTTCCATCAGCGCTGCGCTGTGGTGCAAGGCTCGACTGAAGTGGGAATAGAAACTTGCTAACAGACACATGATTGTCAAATTAATACATCGCTTGAAATGCCATCATGGTCTGCTAAAACTAGCCCTGGCTGCTTGATAGATGTTTGTGTCCCTTGCAGATGCTCTAGGTACGGACAGTTCTTCATTCCCAGCCCCGTTCTGCAGCCAGCGCCGCATACCAGACGTTATATAAAATCGCGAGTCGTTGTAATCTTGTAACGCGGACAGACAGACTGGATTGACATATTTACTAGCCACCTCCAGATCAAGCTTCTCCCTCTAAACCACAGAGTAGTTTTCTTTGTGGGTAGTTGTCCACTGCTCTTGAAGATAAAAAAAGATGCTGTAACTCGGTGTTGCTTTCTTGAGAGGTGTAATGACTTCATAGATAAGCATGAGATGAGTCGTGGCCTGGGGCAACGCTTGCAGGATGTTTCCCATGAGAAGCAAGCTTTTGTTTTTCCAATTTATCTTAAATATAGCATGACATGTTCCCCTCTGTGGAAGGGCTGAGTCTTAAACCCAGTGCAAAGAGCAGCGTATCCATGGAGGAAAACAGATTTTTAGTGCGTTAAGTTCAGCAGTGAGCTCACTGTAGTATTTTTCTTGCTGGCAGACATATCACTTGTCTTTGTGAAATGTTTCTAAATCAGACACAGTCTAAAATTATGTCTTCCCCAAATATAAAAGGTTAAAATTAGATGTAGTTGTTCTTGTGCTCGTGTCACTTCAGCAGGGCGGCTGTATCTGTGAAGGACCACGTGAGAAAGCCAACATTTGATACAGAGTTTGTTTGCTGCATTGTGTTTGTGGTCTAGGTGCACAGAATGATTAATAATGTGAAAATATGATTCATTTTTAATTGGATATTCAGTCATTTTTCCTTAGGGCAAAGGCTTTTCTGTTTTAAGTGTTATAAGTATCAGCGTGCTTTTAAGGGTTTGAACTTCTTGGGGTTTTTTTTATCATGTGCCTGCTGTCTCTTTCCACTCACACTGATGCATTTCCAAGCATAATTTATAGATAGAAAGATTATACTTTCTAGAAATTTCATAATACAGCATTTAAAGTAACTTATTTCTAAGGATTAGCAGTGTCTCTTCTAACTTGGGTGCCTTCAGTCACTGAACTAAAACTTCTCTGAAGGCCTGTGAGTTCAAGAGTTCGAGGTTACCTTCCATGAGACCTCAGGGTTGTATAGCTCGGGATTTCCAAACTCCCCTAAATTACTGTTGCTAAAAAAATAGATTTACGTTGAGTTGGTCTTGATGACCAGATCTTGTCTTCTTTGATTTCTAAATTGTACAGATTTTTCTAACAAATCGCATTCCACCCTAACCACAGGCTCCTTCTGGTCGTTGGTAGTGGCAAGCAAATGTTTCTCACCCGAGTCAGCAGAATGTTTCTCAATTTCTTCTCTGTTAGCCCTTGTTAGTGCCTCCTGCAATTTAAAAAGAAGAAAGAAAGAAAAAAAAAATCATTGGAAGAGGGTGAGGGGAAGACAGTTGGTGTTCAGGATCTTACATGCCTTGAATTTCAGCGGCTCTTCCTGGCTTGGCAAAGCCACGTGTCAACTAAATCGCCTGGTTTTAGTATTTGTTGTCTGGTAAGACAGTTTGGCAAATGCCCTTTTCAAAGGTAGAACTGCTGTTGGAGTCAAAGAGGGGATGTCTTAGAGGTTTTCCTCAAGTGTTGAAACAAACTGAGCTATTGCAGAGAGGCAAAACACTGAGTATTTACTGCGGCCCCACGCAGAGAAGGAGGAGAGAGGGTGGAGGAGGTATTATTTGCGAAGGGGATTAAAAAACTGCATGAGAATTAATCCTCCTGGCACAGGGAGGAGTATAAAGAAAACATCTGAGCACATACTGACTGGGATTTTCCAGAGGTGGCACCTAAAGCTCATTTGAAGTTGGTTCTCTGTTCATTCAGAGTTAAACCATCACTATTGCTAAATAGAAAGCAAAATGGCACCTCTCTTACAAAACACCCAGCGACCCTCCCGCTTTTCCTTTCCCCTCCACCCCCTTTGCAACCATGGCCCTGCTTAGCCAACCATTGTTTTGAGGTGCTTGGTAACCACGGCTTTGTGAAAGTCTAATGCTCTATGTAAGCTTTCAGAGCTGAGCTAGAACAAAAGCAGATGTTGGAGATGTTGTGTGCAGCCTGCCAAGCTGTGAGATGATGTCCATTTGCCTAGCAGGACAGCTGGGCTCTGCTGCCAGAGGAGGACACGGGATTGTTCTGCTTTCCTTTGGCTCGCTCTGAGTTCCAGTACTCCACACTTCATCACTCTAAATGAACCGTTTATGCTTTATTTCTTATTCCGGTTAAAATGTGGCTTCTGTGGGTTCCATAACTCCAACGTTTTTCCATTATAGAATTGTTTACATTACAGTGGAAGAATTATGTTCAATTGGCGTAGCCTTCAGGTGGCTCGCTGGCCGTTTACAGCTGCTTTGTGAAATGCCTTTTTTTCCATTGGCTACTTCCCGTAAAATTTTTCCTTTTGCAGACATTTCTTGAGACTGGGAGAGCTCTCATAACAGGAGGTGATGTTTTGAGACTGTTAGGCCATTTCAAGGATGACAACTCGGTTGATGGAAGCTGTTCATGACAAGAAGGTCCCACAGCAGCTTCCTCTTAGGTGTCTTGTCATTGCTGGCTCTCCTGAGATTGTATGGTCTGTTTTACACACCTTGTACACAGTTTGAGAAGAAACACTGGTAATTCTATCACTGAAACCTTGCAAGGGGTTAGGGCCTCACTATAGCAGTGATTAAATTTGTCTCTTACTATTATAAAACTGAAACTAACAGTCTCCCATCGCAGCTGGCTGTAGTTAGGCTGCAGTGCGGCATGGTCTCCAAATTTTGTGGAACTGAAAATCATACTTCTTGATTCACATACCGTATCTCACTGCCTTGGCAGCTACCTTACCCCTACTCTCAAGAGAACATAGGAAATGGTCATTTACAACTCAAGTACGTGGGGATTTCCTCCATGCAAATTTGCTGTTCAGGAGAATTTTATTGCAAATTTCTGCAGGTGAAAAGCATTCATTTAAGGAAAATGGCTTGAGAACATTTTTGTCCTGTGGTAGCTGTCAGACTGGGGAGGAGCAAGCTACAGAATGAAATTAAATTCCCTAAGTTTGAGTACGGTGGAGAAAGGTTCGCAGGTTTGTCCTAAGAGTACCTTACCATTTTGGGAAAGTTTTAACACTCTTTTTTCATCTGTCCTTGATGAGTAAAATAGAGATACGTTACTTGTTTAGTTACAAAGCTGCTGGGGACAGGGATGATCCTGCTACGAGTAACAAAAAGTTGTCCTTGCCATTGAGACCTTTAGAAATGTTGGTATTACACATCATTAGTCATTTGTTCCTTCATCCCATCTGTGTTATCCCAGCCATGTCAGGATTACACTTGTGTGTCAACTTCTGGATCTCCTCTCTTTCCACTCCAATCAACCTTTTCTCTCTCTTTTTTTTTTTTTTTCTTTTTTTTTTTCTGTGAGAGAGATTGTATGGCTGTATATATTCGTATAACCCAGAGTGTGCCAGAGCACTTTGAATTGGTCTCATGTGAAGTAACAAGGAAGAAATAAAGAATTCCCTGGGTATCAGACCAGCTTGTCTTTTACCAGTTGCATGCCAGCAGAACAGTTTGATTGCTGAATTGTTTCTAGATTACAACAGTAGTCACAGCTGTCCTATGGAAAAATGTAACTGGATTTATTTTTTTTTCAAATTTCCTATTTCATTGCTGTTAAATTAAGATATCAACATCCCTATGTAAGCCCAGTGCTCTCGTCTCTTCAGCGGGACCTCAAATTTTGATGTGAGTGAACCCGCCTAAAATTTTCTTCCCAGGAAGTCCAGAAAAAGCAACAGGCCTTCACCCTTTGAGAGACCTGCTGTGGAATTTCACCTTGTGGTGTGCAAAGGGATCCCACAAGGTCTTCTAAATAAATAATATCTCTGGCTCCCGCATTTTCAAGTGAGCTGTGGGAGGCCTGCACTGGGGAATAGCAGTGCTGAGGCCTGTCACAGCGGTGACGAGGCCTGTCACGGTGGTGCTGAGGCCTATTGCACTTTCCCTCAGTGTTCTGTAATAAATTTATCTTTGATTTGGGTGGGGGGTACCAGGCTGCCATATTCAACTAATAAACCATGACTCATTTGAAGGAAAAAGCATAGAAGAAAATTGTTGACATTAGGTTTCCCAACATGACGTCAAAACCCATAAAATAATTAAGAGCAGCAGTTAAGGTTTGTGTAATTTGTTCTGCACGTAAAGAAAGCTTTATAATTTATTTAAATCTGAGACTTTATGAAAAGACTTTAGTTTAACTTGGTACTTTTTTTGCTTTTCTTCTTCCCTGCACGGTGTTTCCCTGACTTTTTGTTAAGTGAGTTCTTTTTTAGCTACAGCATCTAATGTTCGGACCATTGACTGGCTGAATTCTTTCTCACTTTTGTATTAAAATAATGGGAATTCTTTCAGGTTTCTTAAGTATGTAGCAGTTCAATTCTGGAATAGATTTTTATGCTAGTTTTATTTAGAGGTCCATAAAAAAAAATCTTTTAGTGTAAGATGGAGGCTAGAAATAATCCAAAATTATGTGCTATTTAAATTATGTTTAAATTTTTAATTATATTCCAAACCATTCTGAAGAAACAGCAATAAGGTCTTTTTCTTGTAAACACAGGAAAAAGTGACACAAATTAAGCACCTGATGTCTGGAGAAAGATCCAAAATTTAAGAAGGTTTGCTGTAACGTGTGAAGTGCTAGTCATTTAGAAAAAATAATTAACATATAATTTAACTACTGCCATCCTCTAAAAGCAGCAGTAGGGAAAACACCTGCTGTAATAAAGCTGTAGGCCAGAAATACCTTAAGGGGAAGATTTTAAAGTTTTGAAAAAGGTATAAGGATTCTTATTTTCTCCTTGGCACCTTCCTACTACTGTAAACTGGCATGGCAAAAGCCAGGAGGGTCCTTAAGGTTTTCAGTGGATCACAAGAAGATGTTTTGGGTTTTTTAGCATTAATAGCTAAATGTTGTGTTTCAGATGGTGTTAAAAAAAAATCCAACATTTTTCATGCATTAGGTATTTGATGAGAAACACTAAGTTTTAGCCTGGGTCCCTTGCATCAGGGGCAAATGTGGAGTTTTAATTTTAACTATTATAACATAAAATGCATTTGAAATTACTTGTGTTTTTTTCAGGGTCCACACATAGCATCAGTTACGCTTGCTGCATATGAATGTAACTCAGTTAATTTTCCTGAGCCTCCTTACCCGGATCAAATTATCTGCCCTGATGAAGAGACGACCGAAGGATCCATCTCTTTATGGGCTATCATCTCAAAAGTCAGGCTGGAGGCCTGTATGTGGGTAAGGTTTGGTTTATAAAAACAATTTTAATTTCATAGAATGATAAAATGGTCAGGGTTGGAAGGCACCACAAAGATCACCAAGTCCCAACCCCCTGCTGTGGGCAGGGACACCTCTCACCAGCCCAGGCCCCATCCAACCGGGCCTTGAACACCACCACGGAGGGGGCAGCCATGACCTCTCTGGGCAACCTGTGCAAGGGCCTCACCACCCTCATAGTGAAGAATTTTTTCCTGAAATCCAATATAAATCTACCCCTTCTAATTTAAAGCCATTGCCCCTTGTCCTGTCGCTACACGCCCTTCTACTAAGTCCCTCCCCAGCCTCCTTGTAGACCCCTTCAGGTACTGGAAGGCCGCTAGAAGATCTCCTTGGAGCCGCCTTTTCTCCAGGCTGAACAACCCCAACTCTTTTAGCCTGTCTGCATAGGAGAGATGCTCCAGCCCTCTAATCATCCTCGTGGCCCTCCTCTGGACCTGTTCCAACAGTTTCTTGTCCTTCTTATGTTGGGGACTCCAGATCTGGACTCACTTTGATATCCAGCCATGCACAGAAATTCCTGGATTATCAAAATAATTATGGCTTATGCTACCAGCAGTAGCATGTATATCTGCAGTGTGAATAGACGCTTTCCTGATCAACCCTCTAGCCCTGGATAATTTTAATGCCCCTTAAAGAGAAGTAATATCCTATTACTGGGCTATCTGTCATCAACTGCAGTGCTGACTACTTTTCTAAATGCTAGCAGAAAGCGCTCGTGTGCTTCAAAGCTGCTGATGTAAAAGGTAAGTTTCAGACAGATTATCTGCATCCCAAATGATCTGGCAGCTGTCAGGTCTTATACTGCATGCGGTTAAGCAATAAATAATTCCAAAAATTTTGAGCCTGTAACTTGAGTGAAGTTGCACTTACTCATACGAAGGACTCAGGCCCTAATATCATAGCTGAAATGTTTTTCTGGATTGCACCAGGAGAGTGGATTAAATGAGTGTTATGTTGCACATTTTAATGTAATTTATTTTTGTTTCTCTGCCTCTTTCCATCATGGGAAACTTGTCACTTAAAACAGGAAAAGCAGCTCAGCTTTTAAGTGAATCAGGGTCTTAGGAAACGCTGTCATTGGAACTTCCTTTCCATTTTCCTTTTTTTTTTTTTTTTTTTCCTCTACAGCTTTTTATAGAAGTTTGATTTTTGGTGAAGTTTCATCAGCTAAGATGGGTTGGGGTTTTTTTCATTATGTGTAGATAATTTTGAATTTGCAGTTTACACAGATGCATCTGCTCTGAGCTGCATGCCAAATTAACTTTACCTACTGGCTTCCTCTTCTAGCTGATGATTTAATTATTGATTTCTTGGTTGTCCAAATGTAGAAAGGGGAAATTCTGAAAATATGTGGTATCAGATGTCTGCCTTTGTCTTCCTTCTAATGATATTAAAGTGACTTTGGTCACTACAACTTTTCAAATCATTAGCAGCTGTGTTAATTACAAAAATTCCCGTTAGGTGGGACACATTACAGCCTAAAGTAATGTGTAGGAGTATTGGAGTCAAAATAGTAACAGAGAAAGGAGACTTCAAGCCCTCTCAAGAAGCAAAGTACATCTTCTATTTCACTCTTGCTAATGAGAGGACAGAATTGCCCGAATGCTTGACAAGTAGCTAAACATACAAGTACTTGTAAGACCGTAAACATAAGATCTCTTTTTTTTCTTCCTCATCCCTTGCTGCTTAAGTTTGTTTTATAGAGACTAGAGTAATAAAAATGGCATTTACAATTACGTTTCTAGGGTTGCAAAATAAAAATGTAGCTCAGGGTAAACACCCATTGCTTAATCTTCAGTGTGCAAAATAACTGAACTATGATGAGAATGAAGTCGTTTAGAAAAAGGTTGAAACCCTGGAAGCTTGTGTCCTGCGCAGCTGAGAGGCAGCAGGAATGGTACCTTCAGTCTTTGAGCTGCGTTCCATGGTTCGGGCCAGGCAGAGTTCAAGGGGATAGGACTGAGCCGGAACGTTGGTATCCTGCTTCCCCCCCGCCACCTTCCTTTCCTCTCACCATCGAATTCCCTGTCAGCTACCTTTTCACTGAACTCTGTCTCTACTAGATTCTTCCCTTGGGAGCATCCTCTGTCTACCAGTGGTGTCTAGTGTAATGTTATGCTTTCTTGGAATGTTTTGTGAGTACATAAACATCGCTTGCTAATTTCCTGTAAGACAAATCAAGTTGGCAGTTGCTGCTGCTTCTTCCAGTATGTTTCTTTTGTCTTAATTCCAGTTCAGTTTTTATGGAAGCTGTTGAAGAAACTTATTTTCAATTCTGTCACAATTAAACCATATGTTCATCTTAACAGGAATGTTACAATAACTTCCAGAAAGTGAGAAAGCTGATTTTTGCAATTAAAACCTTAGGCTTTTAAAAAAAATAATAAATTAATCAAGTTTCTGCTTTTAAGCTGAAATCAGGAATACTAAGTTTAATTCCTAATCTGGGTATGATTGAATGAGCCCACAAAATATAATTTTTTTTTTTAATGGAACAAGCAACTTCTAATTTGATCTAAAATCTGAATTTATCCTGATACACCCTGGATAAATGCAAGAGGAATTAAGGGGTGCACACAGATGTGCTCCTGGGGCAGGCTCCATTAGGAGCCTGTGAGAAATAGGTACAACAGCACCAGCAGCCTGTTTCCTTTAGACTTGTAAAGTGAAATTATGTTGAAAGGCTCCAAAGAGAAACCTGGCCAACCTCCTTGATTGTTTGGAGGGAGACGGGAGGGTGGCAGCAATATAAGTTTTCATGTGAAATGTTGAAAGCAGGACGGTCCCAGCGGGGACTTTGCAGACCTCTGACTATAAAGCTACCCAGACTTAAGTATCCTGCAAGGTTTGAAGGCGGGGATTTATCTGCACAAGGGATTTGATTCAGATCACAAAAACATCAGCGGCTGTTTCAGCCAACTTAAACCAGGTACAGTTTTTTTCCAGAGATTAAAATCATTACTAGTCCCCTGCATGTCAGCGATAGCCGTTTTTGCTGGTAATTAGTGTTATGAGGATTAAATATCACTGTATCTAAGGAATTATTAGGTGAAATGGAAACGATGCTTTTTTCAATCACTATAAAAGTCAGCCCCGCCAGTCCTGGCCTGCAGAAGGACTCTCAGAAACAATCTGCTAGGTGTATGCCAGTTTTCACAGCCTTCCATCCCACGGGGACAAGGAATTCAATAGTGCCCTACATTTTTAATGTCTTGCAGCTCTTTTTTGGGTTTGTTTTTTTTTTTTACAAGGAAAAAAGGGGAAAGAATAAAAACATTTAATTGTTTAGGATTAGCAGAACAGGCAGCCTGTGTCCTGACCAGGATAAAATCTGTTTAAAAGACTCTTTCTAGTGGAGTAATTTCCCGGTTTCCTTTTCTGAATGTATTTGTGTAAAAGAATTTTGATTAGCATTTGCCTTTCCAATTTGTTGATAGTCCAGGGAATCTCCATGTAAAACTGGTGTTCGAAGTTAAATGGTGAAAATGGACAGCTAACGTTAGGAAGAGCAGTTAAATACTTATTGGTTTGGATCACTCAATTGCTGCTTTTTTTTAATGCACTTAAGGAACCTATCTCCTGCAGACATGAAATCATATGATTTTTTTGTTGGTCTTCTGAAATGTTTTGTAATAGCCAGCATGTGACTTACCCAATTTAAAGAAAGTTCATGTCCAGTACACACATGCAGACCTCTTCCTCAGTTAACAAAACGAAGCCAAAGCAAATTGGCAGAGCCTGGAGAAGCAATGTGACTTTTTCTTCTTGCATCACCCTGAGAACATAACCTCAAGTTAATTTTTCTGAAACCTTAGTGCTACTGTTTTCAGGCTTATCTTCCCTTGTGCCAGAAATAGGCAGATTAATGAAGTTCAGCTTGTTTAAACTTTTCTTCTGTGGAAAACAAAGCTATAAACATCTGGGGCCACACGCTTTATGTGCTTAAACTGAGAATTGAACACTTTGGGTGACTGTGGAGAGCAGCAGAGTTTAAAGCCACAACCTGTTGCTCTGGAATATCCACAGCAGAGACTTCTCCCTTGCTTTGCAGCTACATATAGAGCAGAAACAAAGGAAATCTAAAAGCTTTCACATTGCTTCAAAGGAATACAAAGGCATTGATTACTCACTGCTGACCCTAAGAGAGAAAAGCCATCTGCACATAGCTCAGTTTTAGGACTTTTCCAGTGTGGTGCTCAACTCTTGTGCTGTTACCTGTCCTGAATTCCCACCATTGGTCAGCCTGGTCAGCCCAGGTTCCCATCTCATTAGCCCATGTTTATCCATATGTTCAATCTTAGATGTCTCTCTTTTCTTTTTTTCCCTTGGTTAAGCTAAAGTTGCAATTACCCACAAGACTGAAATGAGTCACTTGATGTCCTGAGAAAACAAATATAATTTTCCTGTGGTGAGAAGGGAACCATTCTTTCATCTTTAACTCTCTTGACTTTTTCATTCCATCTTAAGGAGAGAAAAAAACCCTCGAGATGGAGCTTTGCTTAACCTTATTTTCCTTGCTCTTAGCTGTAGTAAAACTGGAGCCTTTTTTTCTAATAAACACTTGCACAGAGTCTCATGACTGAACAAGAAAACTCCATGACGGCACCGGGGAGGAGTTCCCAGATCATTCCAACGGCTGCTCAGGAGCAGGGGCTGTCACATGCCGGCAAATGTGTCTGGCATCATGCGGTGGGGTGTGCTGAGTCAGGAATCGTGTCAGATAGCAGGGCCCCCGGCCTGGCCAGCTCTGCGGCTGCGGCGTAGCGACAAGCTCCAGCCTCCCCGGCGCAGCTGGCCACCGGCTGCGGAGCTCTGCTGGAGCTGGGCAACGTGCCGCTCTGCAGGGCCCCAGGGATGTGCAGGTCGTGCTGTTTTGACCTTGAGGAGCACAGCTTGGAAGCCCCTGGCTTCTGCAGTGTGGTAGTCTGCACTGAGAGAAGCTGGATTTTGCTGAAGGGGGAAAGTGGGGTTTCAGAAGGGACAGCGTTACGCTTGAAATTCGACCTGGTGTGGGTAAAGACAAAACTTCTCAAAGCAGCTGGGCCCATCAGTTCTAATCATTTGAAATGTCCATGGGACTGTACATGTCACATGTTTCCTATTTAAGAATAAACATGAAAATGTTGTTTTCCCAGGGTGCTGGCACAGCCATTGGAGAGCTGCCTCCATATTTTATGGCGAGGGCGGCCCGACTCTCTGGTGCTGAACCTGATGATGAAGAGTACCAGGAATTCGAGGAGATGCTGGAACATGCAGAGACTGCACAAGTAAGAACAGTGCAAAACAACAGAATTAATAAAACACAGAACGGCTAGATGGAGTAAATAATCATTGCAATGCAATGGGACTGGGCCAAAAATCAGTTGGTGTGAATTTGCAAGGGACTTCCCCGGGATGGAAAAAGATCCTCCGCTGGGTTGAGATACCTGTGGTGATGGGAGGACAGGAATGCAGCTTGTTGAAGCACATACAATAGTGTGGCCAAAGTATTTGCCACAAATACTGTACTTATTCAGACTTCCAAGAACAGCACAATAGAGGTAGGGAGAGAGTTGGGCTAACCAACCAGCAACAGAGGAGGTGCTGTTCCGTAACTGGCTGGTTTAGCTGTGTTTCAAACCTCCCTGGGCAGGAGATGACTTTCAGTCAGCCTATCCCCTTCAGATGACATTTGCCTGCCTTGCCACTGAACCCCTCAGGGCCCAGTGCATGACCCATTCATCAGCCTGAGGAAACATATTTTTCCTGATGGGAAAATGGAACCACGCTGCTCTGAATCCCTTTTTTTTGTTACTCTTGTCATTTGTTTTCTTGATGGATTAAATACTGCTTGTGTTACAGCACAGGTTTCATAGGTTAGATATTATTGTAGATAAATTTTCATTCCAGTGAAGAGTTTACTTCCTGTTCACAATTTATTGATAGGGATTTAGAAGTAATTAAACTTTTTTTTTTCCTCAAGCTACTTGCTGCTGAACTTCTCTTCTGTATTTTTCCTCATCCTGCTTTGTCTGCCACTGTCTCAGTTGAAATGGGTCATGAGACTGCTATTTAAAACCCAACAGATGCTATTTACCATGCACTGCTGTCTTTAAACTGTTCTGGCAGGGTATTTTCTTGTTATAAATATATACTTTTACTTTGTTCATTCCTCTATCATCAGTCTTTGCTCTGCAAAGTAATCCCAAACTGGATAAAAATCAAGTCGTGGTTTAAAAAAAAACAAAACAAAGCCCAAACCAAACGAAACCAGTTGAATACATGACTCGAGAGCTGAAATGCTATCTGTGTTTACTGAAACTCTCCCAGCAAATTATATGTGTGTACGGTTGTGGGAGCAGCCAGAGTTGGTCTCCAGAATGCACAGTAAGATTCTTGGGAAGAGAATTTTTTGCTAGAGAGCGTTTTGTCAGGGCAGGCCAAAATATAGCTAGCTGTATTGACTGCCCGTAGTAAATGAATGGCATTGTGTAATTAATTAAGAAAAATGATGGTGTTGTTTACCAGGACTTTTGATTTTATTTTCTTGGCAATTCAATTTGGATTGAAGAAAAAAGATCTTTTTAAACTCCACTTGTGGTTTGGTGTCTATAAAACTCTTTTAACATGAGGCTTTGACAATCCGATTAAATTGTATTGCACTCATAAAACTGACAGTTCAGTTTTTTCCATTTGCTAATATGACTTCCTTTTTGCTTTTGGCTTCAATCATGTTTTTGCTAGATGTCTGTTGGAGACAGGCCTCCCTTTTCCTATGACCTTGAGTGAATCCCAGTCTTCAACATAGCTTATCACTATTTGTCCTGTAATTGCTATTCATGAGCAGTTATGAGGTCTATTTTTAAATTGCTCAATAACAGTTTTTATTACCTACATCAGCTTCTCCCGCTCTCCCAAGTTTTTTTTTCTTAAGCTTTATGCTTAAGAAAACACAAAGGATGTGACAAGTGTCTTATGCAACGGAGATCCTTACAAATGTTTGACACCAGATGACAGGAGCCTTCTTTCTATGTAAAGGTCTCGCCTCATCCTGCTTTTTGGAGAGGCATGCAAATGTGTGTGTGAGACTTGGAAGAATAGCTTCCCCCACTACTTCTGCTGAGCTGCTCTGTGCCTGCAAGGCAAAGCCAAGTGGCTTGACATTTTTGCCTGCGTGTGTTTTGCTTAGAAAGCTCATTGCTGCTGTTTCTCAAAAACAATGGTAATTTTGAGAAACAGATGAGGATCTTCTATGGTGAGAATAGGCCACGAATATAACATCAGGCTGAAGGATCTATAGGGAATGTGCCTGCTAGCTTGGCACTTAAAACCCAAAACACAAACCAAAACCTAGTGGGATTAAACAGCAAGAAGTGTTGGTGCCCTATTCAGAGTTACACAGAGTAAAACACTATTCACTTTAAAGGGCTACTGATGAATTTTCTGTCATAATCTCAGACCGAAGTGACCTGTCTCCTCGAGGTAGGTCTGGAGAAAGCTCCTTAGCCAGCAGATGAAGCGCAAGCCTGCCTTGTACTTCCCATTAGCATGCTTCAGAAAAAGCCCCTCATTTTCAAGCAACACCCACTTCTCCTTTCTCGCCTCCCTGTGTGTGCACGGACACTGAGCTCGTCCCCGTTACATAAAGGCAGCGTCAGAGCTGCTCTTGTGACAATCGAGCAGCTCTGCCCTGGAGAAGGAGCATGGTTTACAAGCCGGGCTCTTTTTGTCTTGGAGCCCCACAGAGCGCAGAGCCCAGCATGCTATAGAAAACCAGAGCAGCTCTGTCTGGTTTGTTAATACTTAAGGCGGTATTTGGAGAGTATAAATGTTTGAAAGGGTATCTCAGTTGCTGTTAACTCTCTTCCAGTCGAATTCCAGAGTGAAGGAGGTTTTTATCAGCTCCCCTTTTAGCCACGGGGAGTATCACCAGTGCAGCCGTTCAAACCAACCTCTCAATTAGGAGAAGTGAATCTACTACTTAGTGCTGGAGCGGCGCACTGGTAATAACACAGTGCAGGCACAGTCCTGTACAGTTCTGTGTCTGCACACGGGTGTGCAGGGACTCTCTTGCCAGGTTAATGGTTACAGATTCTTTAGTATTCTCATCTTTTCTCTCTCGTGCTAAGACACTTGAAGCTCTCAGAGGTTTTTTGTGAAAAGGAAGCTTCTCATGCCAGTTTACCTCAAGGTACTCGGTGATAACGCGTGGTGCGTGGGCCCTGGCTCTACCATGGTACTCCTTGCTAGGAGGAGAAAGTCCTAATATCTACACTGTATATCTAATCCTTAATGAATCCAAACACTTACAGTCATTAAGTGGCATAGTTTTAAGAACTAATGATTTACACATCAGGCTTTGCTTCTGTGCAGCATTGCTGCAGCCAAATTTCCATGTAAAAATATTTCCCAGTTGCCTATGTTACTATCAGCCACTCCTGTTTGTTTACTTTCCAAACCCCGTCCTGCCTGTGAAAGAATACAAGCTTGGAGAAGGGTTAAATTCATCAAAGTGCTGAGATGCAGCAGGACTCGTTTTAAATGATTGAGTGCCATCTGCACACTGAATGTCAGTTGTTGCTGGGACCTGTTTTTGACTCCACTGAACCTTTACTGGTTGTGGTTTGTCTGGCCATCACATGACTTCTCCGAAAATTCCCCCTCCCCTCCATTTCCAGTAAACTGTTTGAACAGGAGTGACTCAGACTGAAACCAGCTTCCCTGTAACCACAGGGCTTGTTAAAGAATTTGTCAACGTGGACTCAAGAGGGTTTGTATTAAACTGAGCTGCAACTGCTTCAGTTTGCATTGCGTCAGGAGTTCCACCGAACAACTTCCTGCTCAGAGAGTCAGCTTCTTGTCTGCAAGGAGTTAAACTGATGAACTTTGGTGATAGTGACAGCGAGGCACATGCTGACCCCATCTTTCCAGCATTTCTGAAAGGTCTGGTGCCTTGAGCTGGATTCCTTTTCCACATCTTCGTGTGGGGTTTCTCTTTGCAGAAGCAGAACAAAGTATGGTACCACACCCAGCAATGGTTTCTTGGAGAACCCAGCGCTGTGTTCTGACATGACACTGTGACTTAATTCAAGTGGAATGATTAGGTTCAACTAATAAGCAAAATGTTACTTAATGAGCAGTGTAAAATGCGATGGTCAAATGAAAAATGGATCTCTCCCATGGTGAGGCTAACAGTTAGTCTCTGGTAAGTTCCTGTTTGAAAGGGATTTGCTGGCTGCTGGCTTGTTTAATCAAAAGGTCTTAAGGCTATTTGGTACCAGAAAAAAAGAAGTTAAAGCAGACCGCAGGCAGGTTTTTATAAGGCAGTTATCATAAAAATGGAAGTGGTGGAGTCACATACAATAACGGGAAAACCTTGACTTCTTTTTTTTGTTGTTGTTGGGGCTTTTTGTTTTGTTTTGTTTTCCCAGAAATAACTTCTTTAAACCCAACATCAAATTCCGTTCATAATTTCTCTGGCTCAGTCTTCCAGTCACCCCCTTTTCCTCATCAGCTTCCTCTCTTTATTAATTGTGCCGTAGGAGAAGGAGCATTGCTGGTGTTTGGTCTGGGCTGCCTGATGGGTGGCCACCAGGAGGCTTGTCTTCACACTCTGCGTCCCCGCGTCCCGTAATACACGCAGGGGAGGTGTCTTACCTCTTCTCTTGGCACATGAAACTTAGAACTTAACCAAAGCTTGAAGCTTCACTTTAGAAACTTGCTATGAATGCTAACTTGAGAGGGAGATGGCAAACGGATACTGAGCTAAGAGTAAACACGGTGACTGATTTCACAGGCAGTGTAATAAGCAGTGATCACGCTAAGTATCGGCTTAGTTTTAAATTAATCGCTAAAGTTACTGAGTTGCAGTAAGCTTTGGAATGAGCCTGTGAAAGCTTTAAATAAGGAAACTTGTTACAGAGGATTTCCTCTCCAGAGGCAGCAAAGAGTTAATGGAGGCAGAGGGTAGACAATAGGAGCTATGAGTAACAAATGTGTAAGCCACCTCCTTGCTGGGTTTCTTTGGACACTGGCATGAGAATAGGGCAGTCTTGTGCCTGCATTGTTCTATTCATTTGCACACCTGCTTACAGATAAGGAAAAAACAGCACTGAGCATTACCTTACAGTTGGCTAATAGTAGTTTGGAGATGACTTTTTCACAGTCTTCGTTAACTGCTCTTTGTGATAAGGTCTGATCCCTAAAACTCCCTTCTTCAGCCCTCCCATTTTAATGCTCAGTCTGTAAGTGTGTAAATCAGAAATTATCAGAAATTATCACAACACTGAAGAAATCTGGGTTGCTTTGCACTGTTTGACACCAAGGATATTAGCCCAGAGGAATTTTTTCTATAACAAATCTCTCACTTTACAACAGAAACGAGCCTTTTCAAGAAGAATGTCACCGAGTTTACCCGTAACCTTGCAAGTTGCTTTTGCCCTGTCATTGGGGAGAAGCAGTTAGTTGAACTCTGCTGTAGGATTTGTGTGCCCTGTTCAGGGATGCTCAACACAAGTTTCAAAGGGAACAACTTGGTGCTAAATATTTGATGCTTCACTCCCCAGTATTTTGAGAAAAACTCATAAGTGATTGAAGATTGGGTCAGATAAACCACTTCAAAAAGATTGTTTTCAGAGAGCACCTTCAGTAACTGGTAGGAATTAATTATGGTATCATAATCAAGAAAACAGCCTCTTTATTTTTTTATTTTTTTACTTTCCCCTGCTCCAGACACTGTTTAAATATCGGTGTTGTACAAGAGTCTGGTATGCAGACCACTTCTCTAAGCTGTCTGGGAACCTGTGCTACTTCCCAGGGCGAACAAGCTGGAGGTCTGCTCAACGTTGCACATCTGCTGGCGGGGCTGAGAGGGCAGGCTGCGTGTGTGCAAAAGGGTTTGTCAGCTGTGTAAGAAATTGCTCACTTTTATTTTACAAGTGGCTTTTCTGTGCATGGGATTTCTTCCTTATTTCTACGTTCTCTGTGGAGGAAGGGTGTATTTTTTTTCAGTGCTGGTGGCGTTGGCTCTGCTTTGTTAGGGATTGACAAAGTCAATCGTTCTGTCTGGTTGTCAGAAATTTGCTTCCTTTTTTGATCATGGTGGCTAAAGCACAGTGATCATTTGCTTCGTTCCAGCAGTTGTGAGCCCTTCCTTACAGTGTCTGGATCTTAAACCACCCCCAAAAATAAGATTTGAAATTTGTAATGGATTGAAAATAAAGAAATAAATGGACGCAGCCCTGGAATTGCTCGTCACACCACTATAACTACATCAGCAGACCTGGGCCACAACAACTAATCGCAATAATAGCTTGAAATAAATGAGCACTCACTGTGCAGCTGCAGTGGTATTTTAGGCAGCCAGCACGTTGGTGGAGGCAATGCCAGCTTATGCTTTCAGCTGTAGAAGCAAAGGCTGTGGAGGTCAATGGCTGATGTGTGGGAACCAGGGTGACAGGATGTTTGTTTACTTCATTCTTCTCTCTGAAGGTGGCTGCTAGTATCTCGTTACGGAATCACAGCAAAATTAATCTTGACAGGGACCTGAAGTTGTTTCTAGACCATCTTTTTTGCTTGGAGCGGTGTCATCTGTGAGATCTGCTTACATGCCTCAGGACGTTGTCAAGTCTGGTCTTGAAGGCCTCCAAGACTGGAGATCTGCACCTCTCCTGTAATCTCTTCCAACGTTGGACTGTCCTGACAGTCTTGCTGCTTCCCTGACACACCAGTCTGACAACTTGTGTCCATGCAGGATCTGCTCACTGCCCAATCTCCTTCCAGATGTGAAGAGAAAGTAGTTCTGTAGCAAGCAAATAGATAATACATTTTATTTCTTCCTTTCTTGCACCCCTATAAGATTGCCAAGTGTCAGAGGGGACATCCTTCATGCTACTGCAGACCTGAACTGAGGAGGAGGGGTGGCAGGGGATGTGGCAGGGCCACTGCTCTGTAGGACAAATCGATAAGACTGTAAGGACGTGCTTCTTCCTCTTCCTTCAGACCATTTCCTTTAATTGTGCCTTATTCTTTACAAAATTTCTTCATTCCTACAGTGTGAAGCAAAACCAGTTTTTATATAGAGGTCTGAGAATTTCAGTTCTAGTTGTGGAAAGTGCTGGCATCATGTTTGAGACTATCTACTGACTACTTGAGCTCTCTGATCGGTGTTCATTTTTGTACATCACTTCCAACCTTGATCATGGTGTTGGGTTGTAACAATCCAAAATCTTGAAACTAAAGCTCCTGAGACTGAGTTTATTGTGAAGAAACATTTGCTGGTGGTTCTCCCAAGGCCTAGGGCAGAGGAAAATAAAATGTTCTTACCATGGGACAGTTGGTTGATGAAATTAAGAAAATACCTAGAAGTTCCTAATGCCAATAGTGTTCAGTCCAGAGCCAGCTGACTGCCTTCCATCTTGTGTTGATGTGAGATCTGATTTACCATATAATGGATCCATTACTTGGAATCTGTTTTACCGTATAACAGACCCATTTACTCCAAGCTGGGTTAAAATGAGATGAGGGAAAGCCAAGCTTGCTGTGGGAACGAACACTTGGCTGTGTTGCACTCTGCTGCCATACGACGTGCAGAGGATTGAGCTGTGCACACAGCTCTGTCTGTGGCTTCTTAACGTCTGTCTTTTCCAACAGCACTTTGAAAGGCTGATTATGAAGACAATAGGTTTGACTATTTTGTGTGGAAAATTTCAATTTTTCTGGCATGAGAACTAATTATAGTTACTCATATGTCTGAGTTTACAAAGTCTCAAAGATTAGCATCTTTCTGGTTATCTTTGTGGAATTGCAGCATCACCCCTTAGCGTGCAGCCAACCTCAAGAATTTGCACACAAACAGATGTGGAAATAAATCTTGTGTTTCCCTCGACAATCTGTGTTCAGCACTCCTGTCCTAGGAAAGGCTCCAGAGGAATTCACCTGTGCACGTACTGTATTTACCTACATCCCCATAGGTGGGATTTGCAGGTAGTACCTACTCGTCCTTGCCTCAGGGTATCCTGAGTAATGGTCTGAAATCTTACTCGCTGTAAGTCCTCAGACCTCTGACATGGTCTGTTCAGTGAGGTTTTGCAGGTACCTGCTCTCTTGTCTTTCCACGGTTCTTTGGTGAAGTCAGGGCCCTGTTTTGTTGCTCTTCAGCCTTCTTCATACTCTGCTTTCTAAAGCCATGCTTTCATTTTCAACGTGGGCGTATTTTCCCCCTGTAACTTTCCCATATGATTACCCTATTCCTTTTCCAGAATTTAATGTCTTGTGAAATTTATTTCCTTCCAAAGCTTAGAATTTGAGGCAGTCCTCTTAATCTGGAATGTCTATCCTATGCCTATGGTATGTAAATACTTTTCCCTCATCAAACTTAAGTGCTTGCTTATCTGCCACCTTCCCTTAGCTGCTTGCAGTAACCCTTCAAATCCTTTTTTAACTTTTCCCAGTTTCCAGGACAGTGCCTTTCTTTCCCAGAGTTCTGAGCAAGTAAGTGCAAACCTTACCTCTCACCCCCCTCTTCTCTCCAGGCATCACGATGGCAGTGTCCCCTTTTAAGTTCCCCCCTTATTTGTGTTAAGATGGAAGGATTTTGGAGACAGCTAGAGCAGGGATCCAGGGCCACAGCCCTTTCTGTATGCATTTTGATGTCAGGAGAGTCATTGCAGCCGACGGAGTGAGAGGTCAGCACCTCCAGGAACCACTATCAAAATATTCCTGCTTGCAACTTACTGGAACCTTACTCACGAGATGTGTTTACCTTAGATGTCTTGCAGGAGAGGTATGAGATGGTTTCTTTGGTCACTGAGTAATGAGCTATTTGCAGCGATAGGCAATGACTATCAACTGTATCTTGATCTCTGTTCTCTCTGTCTTAACTCCAGGTTACTCTGTTGATCATTAAATGTCACTCCTGATCTACTGCTTTCTTAGCAGGGATGTGTGTTGTAACCTCTCAGCCTGTTAGGTAGCTCTAGGGCTTCTTTAAAACTGCTCTTCTGCAGTTAATATGTCATTTCAATGAGTTAATAATTCTTCCCAGTCCTCTGAAATTCTAGAATTCGTTGCCTAACCACAAATGGTCATTCTCCCATAAGTTGTGTTTGATTCCATTGTGTTGTAATAGAGAGCCAGAAGAAACAAAATATTGTGCAGCTCATTTTTAACATAACTCAGATTTTTACATAAAAAGGAGCAGCACTGTCTCTGTAGGCAGCTTTTTAACTGTTAAGGAATTGATAATTTCAATAATCAGAGACAGCAGCTTCATACATCATCGTCAGTCTTCTTCAGATTATTATTTGGATAATTAAACTTTGTTCCTAGTAAGTAAAGATTGTAACTGTAATACAAATCAGGCTCAAATCTTGAGGGATTGTCCCATCTTCCTCACATGCAAGTTACACATCTGCATCAGGGACTCCTCTGGCACTGGGATGAATACCTCTCTCTGCACTAACTTCAGTATCCACTGTGTTTGTAGAGGGACCATCAAGCTGTAACATGTTCACTTCAGGTCTCTGCTACATCTTTGTATTTTTGTGAACATTCATGAATCTCTCTTTATTAGAATAACCAGTCCCACATTACCCCTCCCAAGCCTTCCAGAAATTTATTTTTAACTTCTTAAGGCTGCCGTCTGCTAGGTAATTAATATCCTGCTTGAGTGACTGCATTACTGCTCGCACCACTGACTTCCCCTGACCCTTCAGCAAGTCACTGTCTGGTTTTACTGGTACGGAATACACGCCCTGTGGACTTCTGATTGAATTTAGGCTGATGTATTCCTTCCCTTCCTGACTGGCCACCTTCTGTGTGCTGTACCCACCAAGACACCAGTCTTACCAATGTATTTGTAAAGTGCTTGGTGTATTTACAGCAGAAAAAGAATGTGATAGAAGAACAGATTTTCTGGCTCTCAAATAATTTGAATTCTGGACTGTATCTTTCAGAGATCAACAACTATCATCACTGCTGTGTGGAAGGAAGAGTTGGTTTGTGATAGGGAGTCATAGCTTGCTTGATGCTCCTAAAAACTGACTGCAGTTTCAGGTTAGAAAATGAACCATCTGTGCAGTCTTTCAAGAAAATACCTCCTGTCGAGGTCTTACGGGTTGTTTCTGTAAGGAGGATGGGATTCTATCCAGTGCTGATTATTCAGAGCTCCTTGGAAACCATCAACTAGTTACTTGCTATGGATCCATCCACACTCTCTGTTCTTGGAGATTAAGTAAAAAAAAAAAAAAAAAAAGGCTTCACAATTTCAACGTGAACAATAATTTGGGAGCATTCTGTTTTCTGATAATAAATCGGTGCTACAGAGGGAAAAGAGTAAAAAGTTATTTTTTTAAAGATTTTTTTTCTTTTTCTCAAGCATGTTAACTAGATCTAGTGAGATGCTCTTCACTCAAATACAGAAGACGCTGTGCAATTTACTTCACAATGAAATTGAGATTAAATTATCATTGGAAACAAAATAAATCCAGGGGCTGGGACAAAGCCTTGTGGTTCAGACAAGATTGTCCATTCACTCTTTCAAGTAGGAGAGCTTCTATGTAGGGCTAAATGGTCCAAGTTAAGTTATACTTAAAGCTTAAAGGAGGAACTTTGTGGTAAATGCTCCTTAGCAGCAAAACTCTTTCCTACCATTTAGGTTAAGAGGTTTGGGAGAGCTTTTTTCTTTTGCAACAAGTAGTAAGGAAACGCTGATGTCCATAAAATGGGCCATTTTACTCAAGGCAGAGATGAAGCAAACTTCCTCGAGCCGCCAGCTGAGACTTGTGAATCAGTATTTCAGTACTGACCTTTTTGTGCCTCTTATTTCCATTCCAGTTCTTGGGATTGGATGATTAACCCAATGAAGTAATGTTTAATCATTTAACCTTCCTTTGCCTGGATTGTAGCAGTCACAGGAAATCTATTTCCAAACCAAAAAAACCAAAACCCAAATCATCTTTGAAAAGGGACATAGTGAGCTAAAGTATCCTGAAATGTTGTAGGGAGTGAATCACATTAGCTGAGAGTCGAGTCCGGTCTAGATACTGTAATTTTGGGGGAAAATGTTTTGCCTGTAAGTAGCTGAACTTTTATGTCTCTTTTATTATTATTTTTAAAGCAAATAAGTTATGAGTGTTCTTTTCTTTTATTTCAAATGCTTGAAAAAAAAAAATAGAGAAAAGATTGTTCCCTATGCAGGCTTTATAACAGAAAAATTATATTGTGAAATAGGTAAAAGTTGTGAAATGGATGATTGTATTCTCTGAGAAATGAAACTTTTAAGGGTTGGGGGGGTTTTTTGTTATTATTGCAGATGTCACAAAGATTTGACAAATGAAATTTAAGGAAGCAACCAAACAGAAGTATTTCTGAACTTATTTTCATAAAGGCTGAGCCTTAGTTTTGAACCTACCAGTATATGGCTTTGTGGCAGCCCTGAGGTCTGTGTTACTGTGCAGATGGGGTGTAGCTGTGATCCCACTGCATCAGAGAAAACAGGGGGAAAATCCTAAATTTCTCTCTGTTTAGAAAGTTTTAAAAAAAGGAAGAAAATAAAAATTTCTTTAAAAAGGAAGAAAGTTAAAATTTCGTGACTGAAATTGTTAGCAGTGTAGCTGTGCATGGAGAAGTTTATAACAGACAATCTGAAAAAAAATAAAGAAGAAACAATCTGAGTAATAACTAAAGTTAGAAATTAATAAGGTGAGAAAAACGGCCCCCAAACTTTTCTTCTCTCCTTTGTTTTTTACCTGAGACACACAGTCCTGTTAGGCTTTTTCAACTCTTTTATGGTTGGTTTTATAATAAAAATTGTATGTTTTTAGCTGAGGGAAAAACTTGGTTTAAGGCAGCCTTGAATTTTGCAGTAGAAATTTGAGAATTTGTTAAGTATTTTTAAAGCACTGTAACGGAGAAGAGTTACTACTTGAAAAAGGGGTGAGGGAAGCTGTTTATTTTGAAGAAATTTCATGAAAAATGGTGCACTGTGCTTACACTAAGTTAATAAAATCAATCTATATGTAGTTACAATAATATATATTTTATTAAACCAGCTGTGCTGCAAGCATTAATTTGTAGATTACTTGCTAGAGACTTTGTTTCTCATTCCAGCTTGTGAAAATTAATTCATTAATACAAAAGTAATAATGTAGTAGCAGTTCAGTCTAAGATAATGGGTAAGTATGTTAAAATCAGAATAGAAGCAACTTCCCTTGAAATGTCTCCTGGACCTGTTTGAGTAACTGGGTTGTAGGGTTTTATTTTAAAGATACTTTACAATGAGATTTATGGAGCCGTGAAAAAAATCTTTATTGGCTTATAAAAGTGAAAATATTGTTCTAACCCCATGAGCATTGTGAAATGGGGAAGAAAATAGGAACTGAAAATATCATGGTCACATTCTGCTCTGTTATAGAGTACGGGGGGGGTCGAGGGGGGCACAGCTGAAGTCCTGACGTGAGGCACTGCTGGTTCAGCTCACCTGTTCAGAGAGCAGAGCCTGGGGCTGGAAGGGCAGCGGGATGGTGCTGCTTCAGCGAACTCTGAAATCTGAAATTAGATTGCAGGGAAATTCTGAAGGGATATTTCTACTTCTGTGCTTGGATAAGGAATGAGAATACCTGTTGTCTCCTTGGGGGGCTGTGTTTTCTGTGCCCTGTTAATGGCTGTTGGGTCACTCTCTAGAAGTCTTGCATCCTTGTCAGTTCACAGCCCAAATCCTCAGTGGGACTGAGCGTGTCAATTAACAGTGACCCCTATTAATGAACAGTTATTACCTTGTTTGGGTTTTGTTTATTAACTTGGAAATAACGAGGGGGGATTTTAGTCTGAGCAGGAACTGCCCTCGACATTGCGAGATTTTTGGACTTAGCTCGCTGGCAAATGATCGTGTTTAGTTGTTTATAACAATTTGTGCCAAAACACACACTTTTAACCAAAAAGCATAAAGGCTGTTACTCTGCTTCCCATGTAGGCATGTTCTACACCTGGCTTTGCAAACGGGAACTCAAGGGTTTGGTATCAGCCTTGCTGGGAATAGGCTTTAATCGCTCGTCCGTACTGTACAGATCTCAGCAGTAAAAATATGAGGAACAAGTTTTCAAAAAACAGCGACAGTTTCACCTGTTCCATTTTGCAATAAGACATTTGCTCCCAGTTGAAATTAGCAAATTCACCCCTTACAGACTATTCTAAACGAGGATTTGTGTTCTCCTGGGTTAAAAACTTCCCACTGCAAGATGTAGGAAATCTCACTTGGTTGGATTTTTTTTTTAAGCTCCAGAATTTGTTTTAATTTGAGTTTGTTTGGGGTTTTCTTCCCCCAAATATAAAGTATAATTAATAGAATTCTTCTGATTTCAGTGAGAATTGTGGTTTTAATTTCAGAATTTGTGAAGTAGTTTTAAAGCCCTGTAATGGAGAAGAGTTACTACTTGAAAAAGGGGTGTAAAAAGGTAGTAAATTGCCTTATCACAGATTTTTTTTTTTTTAATGTGGCTGAGGAAGTTTTCAGTTCTCTGGTTCAGAGTTTAAATAATATAAGAACATTGTCAAGTAATTGTAATTTACCTGGTTTGGTAAAGAGGGGTGAAGGTTTCACACCTTTATTTGTAACAAAGCTATAATTAAATCACTGTAACAGGAAAAGTAATTGTAACAAACCAACAAAAATTGCAACAAAGTTACAATTAGCAGAATTTAATTTTTCTGGACTATCTTGTGTTTATCTTGAAGTGTGGTGTTTAGAGTTTCATTATTATTGATTATAGCAACCTCCTTGTAAAATTTCTCTGTTTTCTGCAAAATTTCTTGAAACACAAAGCCATTGTTACTGGAAAACCAGCTTTGTACTGCTTATATGTATGGTTTTAAAAAAAGAATGACTAATTACTCTTTAAATTTTGCTATTACTGAGAATATTCAGCTTTTTTTATATAACTACCCTGGATAGATAATACTGACCCTGGTATAGCTTTTTGGACAGTTTTGCATCAAAAGAATTTTACTCCCTTGTAAATTCACTTCTCACATTCAAATAAACTGCTTGTGAGAATCTTTATTTTTTGCTCTTTAAAATGTTTACTGTGTGTTTGGTAAATTTGAGACTCTTGAGTTTGTCATGAGTATGTTTGAAAGTTCTGGTCACAAAATAAAAGTTGACAATATCTTTTTAGCCTGGCTTTGTCAACAACAGCTCAGATCTTATGTGCTCTGCCACCTTTGTTGCTCTTAAAGTATTTTAGATTCTCACCTCTATGGATTTAATGAACTTCACAGGTCTGTTGTGGAGGGTACCTGGAATTAACTATTTGGATTAGGATCCTGGGCTTGAGGGGAAAGATCTGGGGATATAATGGGTTTATTATACTCTGGCTTTGTGTTTCAAAAAAGCACCTTTTTAATGTTGTAAATGGCCTTGAAGGAACGAATTCCCTTTGCCTGTTTAAGGAATAAGGTGTAAGTGGCACTGGCAATTTAAAGGTAAAAGAATTGGGGAAATAAATACTAGAAAGCCTGTTTTGATTGTAATGTGAGCTTAAGTGCCACTTGCAAGGTTTTGAAAAATAAAATAAAGCTCAATACCTGTGGGTGGTCAGATTTTCACACTCAGCATTTGAATTTCTCTCTCTTTGCTCTAAGCCCAGCCTTTCAAATTTGCTTTTTTGCCTTAAAATTTCTCCCAAGTGCTAATTAGGAAATCCCAAAGCATGGAGGATATTGAAATCATGTGAATTTTGTCAAATACTCATTTTGGGGTTTGCCTCCTTAATGCTTCATTTTCTTCTTTGCAGGACTTTGCTTCCCGGGCTAAACTGGCTGTCCAGAACCTGGTGCAGAAGGTCGGGTTCTTCGGCATTTTGGCCTGTGCTTCGGTGAGTTCATCTTTGTCATCACAAACCTCAGTGAAATCAGTGCTGTGAACTGTGACTTGGTTTTATGTGAGCCTGTACAGACCCTCGTGCCTTCTTTGCTGTGTTCTCTGTGGTTGATGGCTGTGGTTGAGTAGAATGGAGAAACTCAAGTCCTCCGCTAGTACCAGACACGGTGAATTCTGCATAAAAGCACAGTTGTTATCCCTTCCTTCAACTTCACCACTGGGCTTCTTGATGCTGGTTCTCCTGGGAAGAAAATGAGTTTGGAATAGTTCTATTTCCTTTTTAACCCATCAGAAAAGAACGGTGCCAAATCCCTTCCTGCGGAAAGATAAAGCAATTCAGTGTGGAGTTTAGCGTGGTGTGGTAAAACCTGGTCAAAACAGGTCAGTTCATGAAAGGTGCAGAAGGCTTGCCACAGCAAGGAAAGCTTAAAAAAAGATGGCTTAAAATACAAGAAGTTTCTATGTTTCTGTTTCAGAGCAGGGGTGCTTCCTGCATTTGGTGTTGAGGCTGTGTCTCCTCTAAGAGATGTACGCACGCCTGCTGCTCAGCACTCTGTGCCAGTGGGTATTTGGCAGAGCAGATCAGATGCCCATTGACAGTTATGCTGTTGGGACTTTCCTAGCCCAGATTATTAGCTGGCAAGATGTAACAAGAGCTGTATTATTACCTATAGACTCTGCTGGAACCATATGGCTATTCCTTTATGTGCTGTAGCTTACAGTACTTGACATGTTCAGATCCAAAGATAGACAGAAATTGGAGAGTGGGAAACTCCCTGTCTGGATCCTGATTAGGATATTCATCCGTGGTAATTCTCCTCTGTCTGCTCTGGAGATGTCTTTGGGTCACTGGGAACCACATGGAGCAGAAGGGGGACACAGTTTGTCGTGACTGTATGAACTACAAACTGCAGGGGTGTTTTTCTCTCAGAGCATCCTCACTGATGCTGTTGCAGTGTTTTAAGGAGGATAATACTGTTCTTTTGTAGTAGAAAAATATTGGACCATTTGAGGGTTAAATCTCTCTCTGAAGGTTTAATAAAAACTGGTAGGAAGGTTTGGCCTTGTTCTTGCATCCCCCACTTGAAACGTGGGATGGATGCTCAGCAGTGTGATTACAAGGAAGGGGGAAGTGTAGGTCCCTCTGATCCCCTTCTACTAGAACAACCACAGCCAGCTGTTCAGGTCTTAGTTCCACGCTTGTCTAGCATCCCTCTTGGCTTCCTAAACTGTAGAGATGACCATGCTAACTCTTTCCTCAATTGCAAGTAACCTGTGATAGCTGGAAAGAATTAATCTGACCGTAGTCGCTGGTGTACAATCTCTGTTTGCTAATCTTTTGAGCTGTCTCAATGTTTAGAGTGGAGATGTAGGTTACAAGCTGTTCTTTAAATCTTTCCATCCAGTAAACTCTTAGACCGCTCCTTCGCTACCTCTGACTCATTACTCTAGTCACCATCTTGTGAGACATCACTGCTCAGACTCTTCTCTGTCTTGTGTAATCAGAAGAACAGCTTGTAGCTGGCAGGGACGAGTTCCCAGAGTGGCAGGACAAGGTGAAATGTGGATAAAGGGAGAACATGAGGAAGGAGTTGGTAAACACGAGAGGTGATGTGTAAATGCTTCGTAGTTCCTGCTTGGTATTACTTAAAGATTTGCTTAACTTCGTGCCTACTCACTGCACTGTTCTCCAGTGTGCTCGGAGCTCCTGCTTCCTTTGGCTTGGAGAGGCTGCCCGGCTTGGGGCAGGGATGAGGAATCACGAATCCACCACTGTAACACCTGAGGACTTGTCAGTGTGTTTACCCAGTAACTGCAGGGAGGCAGTAAAAAGGGTGAGGCCAAGTGTGGCAGAGGCATTGAAAAAGGATAGGCATTCAAAGCTATACATTTTTGGTATGTCTGTGGGTGAGCAAGGCAGCCCCCCACATGTGTTCCCTGTATCTCTGCACTCCTCACGAGCTTCAGAGTTTCATTTTAGGGCTTCTCTTGGTGGTGCTGCTTCTCCATAGCCAGGAAGGTGTCTCCCTTACCTCCCCCTCTTCTATTGTGATCTTGGTTTTGGATTTTAACCACTATTTTAGTTGGGTGCATTTTTTTATGATTAGAGAGCTTGTGGTAACGACCGTCCCAAGGACTGTCCTAGCTGCAGGTGGTTGCCCATTGAGCAGGGGCTTCTCAATGCCACATAAACCCACAATCAAATTGAATTTAAAACTTTGGAAGCTTATCCAGTGAAGTCAACTGTCGGTAATGTTGTTAAGCGGCAATAAGAGAGTCCTGCTGCTGTCTGGAGCTTATTTCCCATGTTGAAGCAGCTCTGGGGAGGGAGCAAAGCAAGAATTAGCCCTGGAAGATCCTTGCTGTGACTTGTGAGAATTTGCCCTCCTGTCTTTGTGGCTTTTTTGGCAATTCTCAGCACTGCATGTGTGTTTACTCAAAAACAAACAGAGAAAACCTCGCCCGCCTGCTCATACACCCTGATGTGGACTCGTTGAGTAACGTTTGCCTGTGATTCCTGTAATGCACTGATGATATCCACAGTTACCCCTACCTAAAGCATGTTGCTCCCTATATGGTGATACTTGTAATAAAAGTGTCCTGTGAACCGACAAAAAGAACCTCAAACCAACCAACAAAGAACATACTTGAGACCTCGAGCAGACTTGGCTCAGACGAGCAAAATTATCTGGCTGTGGTATAAGTAAATAATTTACTAGCCTCCTATGCCTGAGACAGCTGTCAGAGGTAAAGAATCATTTTCGTTGAAGTGGAGCATGTTTAGAGACCGTTTCGGGGCATGATTAGAGACCGTTTCAGATTTCTTCCTATGCAGGTGGTGTTCTGGGTGCTCATAAATTTGAATTGCTAGTCTGTAACAGCTAAGTATAACCTCCTAAGCGTTCTCACAGATTGCACATTTCCATTCTGGTGGTTGCAAAGTTACTATCCTGTTCTACTCCTAACAATCCACACTCTTCATTTGTTTGTTTGTGTGACAAAACAGCACAAATACTGCAGGATATTTGCCCAGTAGTCCAGTGCTACTGGGAATTACATGTACCCTGGGTGCCTGCTCAGAGTGTCTGCCCTTGTGCTGCACGTGAAGTGTGAAAGGCTGGAATGTGGATACTTCCTTGGGTTAATTTGAAAAATATTTTACAGATAATATCACAATACCAAATGTCAAGCCAACAGTTTAACAATAAAAAAAAAACCCTTTTAATTTTAAATGAAATGCACATGCCTAATAAAATCTAATCAGTGCTTTTAAACTGGATACATATGACTGTAAATGCCAGTTTTTAATGTACTTTCTCAGATGGAAATCACAGGGGATCATTTTGAACACTGGTTTCCGAGAGTGATGTGCTTGTCACTGAGAAAATTTGATAAATCACTCCAAAAGGCTTTGCTGTGGTTTCTGTGCATTTCACTTGGAAAACGTTTTGTTAGCTTTCTTAAAATCCAGGGGTAAGGAGGGACCCTGAGAATGGAATTGTCTGGGACCTTGTCTAGCTGAATCCCGGAGCCGTAAGTTATGTGGTGTGACATTAACATTTTTGTATGTATTAAGGCAGAGGAGTTTTGGAACAAGTTGAATAAGGGGAAAAAAATGTTCATTTTTCTAAGTCGTGGGGTCTGTGGCGTTCCTGCTCATTACAGTGTGTGCTGCTGGTCACAAACACCTTTCCCTTGCACTTCACAGATTCCAAACCCACTCTTTGACCTGGCCGGAATAACATGTGGACACTTTCTGGTTCCCTTCTGGACCTTCTTTGGTGCAACCTTGATTGGGAAAGCAGTAATTAAAATGCACATCCAGGCAAGTACTACACCTCCCTTAGGGCCGTGGGGGGGTGAAAGCTTTTTCTTCTCTATTTTTTTTCCCCTTTCGACTGTTACACTGTGTTACTCCATAATGAATTCTGGAGTCTCCCTTCCTGACCTGAAGTAATGGAAATTAATTTGGTGCGAAGGATTTACAATAAAGGATCTGCTAGGCTTCTTACACTCCAAACTGAATAATTTATAGCTACAAACTAATGAGCTCGCTGCCTACACCACTCAGGAAATTGGTGGTTAGCCAAGTTATTTACCTACGGTTTTTTACCCGACTGAAAGGACTTCGTACTCATAATGAACTTGCCTTTTTGGTAACAAATACTCATTTCAAAGAGCACTGCAACTAGCCTTTACCGGTTAAGCTAAGTGGTGCTTCTGAATGCTCCCTTTTATCTCCCTTGAGTTCGGAGAGAAACCCCTGCTGCCTCCAGCCCCCAGGAAGCAGCCTGTGGGATGTCTCCAGGCTATGGTTTGCAATTTTTGGTGTCCTCAATCTAGATTATTTTGAAAGGGCCTGATTTCAGAGCAGAACCAGTTTTTCTTGCTAACTCAGAGCTTTACGTGATCTTCTGAATTTGCCAATCAGAATCTGCTGTTGCTTTCAAAAAGTTTCAGTCTCACTTTTAACGTAGGTCAGGGGTTTGTCCAGGAGAGATGAAGTGTTGGTTCCCTGGCGATTCTTTGCTGGTGGAGGTGTGGTTAGTGCTGTATCCCAACTGCATCGCCCTGGTTGTAATGGTTAGGAGGAATGTTTTCAGCTGGGGTGTGGGGTATTTTTAAGCATTAAGTAGGACTGGTGCAGTGCCCAGAGCTGTGTTGTTTGGAAATCTATGGGTAGTGTAAAATCACTTCTCTAGTACCCTCCTCAGGCTCCCAAAAAATCTTTCTTTTGCCCCAAATAGAGTTTGGTCTTCAACAATTTTTTTCCCCACATCTTTTCTAAGTAGTTATTTTACTTTGCTCAGGCCATAAACAGAAAATAATAAATAGATCTGAAAATCCTTCCATTTACTGGGATAGACCTTTATCTCCACATTTGTTTTTTTTTCTTTTTATTACCTGAACTTTTCTGCTTTTAAACCTGTGAGGTTAGAACTTGTTCTGACACCACAGAAAAGTGAAATCTTGGTGAAATATTTCTCCTGTTATTTTATTTATCTGGTTTAACTAGCAGAATGTTTGCTATGTAATTTATTGTGCTCCACACTCAGATCAAATGTGAGTGAAAAAATACTTCTCAGTGTCCCAGACAGTTGGTAAATCATCTTATTTTGTAATACATTGAGGTGGTAGAAGTCCCTTTTCTGCAATGCTTCATTTCAGGCATAATCTTGTGCAATAGCCTTGATTTTTGTAGTGATCTTGCTGCAATTTGGAATTTAGGAACTGGAAGAGTCATGGCAAAGGCTTTTAATGAAATCTGTCTCTAGACAGGAAGCGAGTGAGTGGTGTTGTGGCCGTGCCGGAGCGGCGTTTAACTGGCCTCTTCCTCCGGACCACGGAGTCATTTTGTGTGGTTCTAGTCACATCCCTTCCTCCCAGTTCTCATTAGATCATCTCTGAATCGCTTTAAGGAGCCTGTGAGAACTGCCTGTGTGTGTAGACGCTCCTACACACAGCTTGCTCGCTCTTTGCAAACAGACAGGCTGCAGATGTGACAGGAGTGGAATCAGCAGAGGTTATTCTAGTAAAATCTGAACTCGTGTTAGAGGGAGCGGTAAAGCTCTGGACATTGGTAGTTTCTGCAGAATAAGCTCTGTGTCACTTTACGTTTCTGCCTGGAGCATGAGGATGAGTAGACTAAAAAATACATTATTTTTCACTTCTGTGATCTTTGAGAACACGTGTTTGTGTAAGGGGATGTGACTTTTTTAGCAGGGTGATGACTGGTTTTCCATGAAAACATTGTTGATGGAGCATAGTGACCTTGAGCTTCTGGGAATTCCAGTTTGGGGAGGATGAGAATGGTTAGTAACTCAGGCTGCAAAAACATCACAAGAAATTAAATCTAGGAGGAAATAAAATAATAAAGTAAATAGCTTTTCCCCTCTCCTGCCTCTTTTTGAAGAGAGTATTGAAAATTAAAGATCTTAAAAGAAAAGAGAAGGGAAAAACTGTGTGAGTGCTGGAGGAGCTGCCTGGTTGGAAAGGAACATAAATCATCGTACCCCATTGTCTCTGCTTCCCTTTTGATCAAATGTTTCTCTAACTGATGTTTTCCTTCCTACAGAAACTTTTCGTTATTATAACATTCAGCAAACATATAGTGGAGCAGATGGTGTCCCTAATCGGGTGAGTGATACTTTAACACAGTAATACCTTCACTTATTAAGTGGAAAAATACTGGGGGAGTCAAATTAGATGTGCTGAAGTTTGTGCTGTGCTTTGAAGTGCAAGTTTTGGCCAACAAGTACTTTAGGTCTTAATTGCAACTTACTTGAAGCATTTGAGGTGAGGAATAAACATAATAGCTCCGAAGGTCAGTGTGTGTAGTGCCAGGGGGTAACATTCACCCAGCAGTATGACACAACTCTTCCAGTTCTCAGTGGTTATGAGTTTGGCTGCAAATAGCCACGATTTTGTGGCCTTTCTTCAGTGTTGTAGTGTGATCAGAAAAAAAGAGAGAGAACTGTGGTGATCCATGAGGTGTCCCGAGATGGCAATAAACATCTTCCATGATTTGCACTGCCTTCTACGTTTAAAATCTTAAAATAGCTCATCAAATGTCAGAATGAGAAATTCAGTGTGTGGAGTTATACCTCCATTCTATTTCATTAGATTTTTCGTAGGAGAAATGACAGTTTGCATGGATAAACTGTGCCTATTTTGAGGAATTTTCTCTATTTTTTTTTTTGACAGAGTTCTTTTGTAGTAGATTACTCTTCTATTTTTTAAGTTTAAATCTCAGGTTAAAACAAGAAATCTAAGCAAAAACCCAACAAGCATTAGGGAAAGAAGAAAAAAACCCAGACACCCCAACATACTTAGACATTCCCTCGGTGGGTTTGGATGAAGAGTGGATGCTGATGACGAAGCACTAGATTTTTGCCTCAAATCTACCTGTTCAGTTGTGAAATTCTGTGTAATTTTAATATCCGCTATTGATGTTAACATTTCCTGCCTGGTAATCCAGCAAATACCATAACAGCAGCGCCTCTCTGACCACGCAGATGTGTCATAAACTGCTCAAATGCAAACAAAGTGTGTGTCTGAATTAATTTAAGTGTAGGCAGCTAGATCAAATCATATGGGTTTCATCAAAAATTGGTGCTTAGTTGTTCAAAGGAGCAATTGTGTTCTTGCTGGGGAGCTACTGCCGCTTTTCAGTCCACTGAGCAGGTTAATGTCAGGGATGGACAGGAGTTTCTAACGTTTAAATAGCTTTATTTTTATTTTTGGTTTTCAAACCAGATACCTAACAAGGAGACATAAAATAAACTCTAAGGTGTTTCTATTTTTCCAAGGTTATTTGGGGCAAATCGATCGATGCTTTGCTGTGCAAACTGTAATGTCTGTTTGCACATAAAATCCAAAAAGCCACGCTCCTCAAGAACGTTTTCAGGGGAGAAATGTCTGGAAATAATTCCCTTTCAGATATGTAAACTTGAAGTAAAATGCCGTGCAAAGAAAGAGGAGTGTGAGAAGAAACATTCTGGGCATTTCGCTAATGAAAGAAACCCTGACTTTATTACTTCCTGAGCTTCTGATTGGGTGTCTGGTTTGTAACAAGCTTCCAAATGAATTTGTTGCTTTGATTGTGATCTAAAAGAAAAAGGAAAGAAAAGAAGATCAATGTGGCTCCTTCTCCATCAGTAGTTGGGTCTCGTAGTACCGGTTACACCGGGTGATGTAGCACTGACTTCTGCTCTGCACTGCTACTGGGTCAGGTACATTTCCGAAGGTTTAATCTCCTGCAGATCTTTGAGCCAAAGCTAGTAGTTTTTTCCTACTTCATCTGTCTTGGAGATAATTTTGCATCGAATTACTTCGAATGCGTTCACAAGACCTCTGCTGGATTCATATTTTATTAGATGGTTGATGTCAGAGTTAAAAAATGTTCTCGGGAGACAGTCAGATTTTTGGAATGTCCCGGTATCCTTGACTTTTCTCAAGCTGTCTGCTAGCATTACCTCATCAATTTCTTTTAGAGTGGGGTATAAAACATGTTAAACAATAGCTTGCATTAAGTCCCTTATTATTAAATTAAAATATAGCTCTGTTTAATGGGCGGTAACTTTGTTTTAATCAGATTCTATCAACCACAATGACTTAAGGCTCTTTTTTTGTCTGGGATATCGCTCTTACACAAGAGGAAATGCCCAAGCACAGTCCTTTAGAATAATGAACATATCAATACATGGGATAACTAAAATCGAGACAGAAGATTAAGTTACAAGATAAAGTCTGGGGACATTAGATTTTCTAAGCCAGAGGGAATTTCTCGATAGCTGCGTGAGTCTTAGTCAAAAAGCAGAAATGATTCACATGCAGACCTTGCCCAGGGTTGCTTGCTTCTGGTCCTGGCTGCTGCTGGCACTGCACACTGAGCCTGTGACTGAGCTGCTTTGATATAACTCAAGGCAATTTGATTTTACCGTTTTGTCTAGGTCTCCATTTCAAAAGGATCATAAAATACTCCTTCCACTAATTAAATATGGAAGGAAAATGAAAAGAAAACATGGTGGGAAATTAAGAAGCTGCTTACAAAAGAAAAAAACAACCTAAAATATTGGTGGTAGCTAGTGTACAAAACAAATAGGTAGGAAGGATGGTGGTGGTGGTGGCAGCAGCAAGGGAAATGGCAGCTGTGAAGGCAGAGGGGACAAGGAGACCTGGCAGCAGGAGCCTGGAAATCAGAGCTGCCCGGCTTACAAAGAGACGGGCAGCTCACACGAGGTGGGTAATTATCAACCCGTTCTGCCAGTCAGCCCTTCCAAGGGGGTATGATTGCTGCCTGCAGTGCTACCAGAGGATAATGTTTTCTCTCTCGGGTTGTATTATGTTCATCAGCTTTTGTGAGGAAAGATGGTGTGTAAGAGTTTTGTCCTGTGTCCTCTTAACGAAGAGTTTAACTTACTGATCATCCATGTGAAATCCCTGCATGCTGGTTTCAGGCCAAACCTGGCCTGGTTAAAATGTTTAATTATCTTGTGTCTTGTGGGCTTTCTTCTGGCTTCCCAATCTTCCAGTTTAGGGTTATTTTACCTACAGCTGCAGGGTTGTTTATGAAGTCCCACTAAGCATATTGCTTTTAAGCATGATCGTATTTTCTTTGAAGTGGCAGTTTCAAATGTGGATTAAGAATTCCCAGAAAACTGCTAAAAGAAACAGTTCTTAAAGCAGATGCCATCCACAAAAGCATCTGCCTTCAGTTCTGGGTGAATGCTCAGAAAGAAAACCTAAATTTGTTTTTAATTCAGCTTGCTCTGTTCATATTTTGTCAAAACGAGCAATAACTTCAGAGCTTCACCTAGGAAACCTCACAAACGTGTTTGTACAGCATTAGCACGTGGTCTTCACCTCAGAAGCATCCGGACTCGGGTGGTAGCAGATGGTAGG
The DNA here is from genome assembly GCA_020800305.1 of Porphyrio hochstetteri. NCBI lineage: Eukaryota > Metazoa > Chordata > Aves > Gruiformes > Rallidae > Porphyrio > Porphyrio hochstetteri. The sequence goes on from CM036925.1 coordinate 3,494,500, forward strand.
GCTGCATCCCTTTTGGGCAAGTCCCACCCTTTGGGTAGAGAGATTCCCTCTGACTGTTGCTGAGTTAATGATAAACTCAGGCAGGCTGCAGGAGGTCGCATTTGGAGAGGCGGTAGGTACTCAGAGGGCATGACCGCTGTCTGCCACGTATGCTGTCATCTTCCCAAAATGAGGAGCTGCTGCCCGTAGCAAACAAGGTCTTGCTGATTTTAAGAGGAGGAGAGAGGCTCATCTGTTCAATTAATGAACTGAGTCAGTAAACTAATTTGAAGTTTAAACAGAAGCCAGTGAAATGCACAGTAAAAGAAAATAGTATACGTACTTCCCCAGATTTTTAGAAGTTAATTTGTTGGTGCTGTGCTGTGTGGGTGAGGAGTGTTAACAGTGTGAGGTGTAATTCAGCAAACTCACACCTGAAAGTCTACCCCAAAATATCAAAAGTATCAAAACCCTACTGAAGGACCCCACATCTCAAGGGAAAAACAGTTTTTTGGTACCAGGTACTTGAGCCACTGCCTGGACAAACCAGTTTGCTATTTATTGTGCCATAATTCTTTGCTTCACAACTTAATCTCAGTTGATTCTTGTAAGGAACGTGATGTTCCTTGCATGAAAAAAGTACAGCTGAAATCACAGTGCCTGATGTAACTGGAAACTTTGCTTAAAGATTTTTGTTGTTGTTGGTTCAAGAATAATTTACAGTGTAGGGTTAGGGTTGTTCTTTAGAATATAAGTGAGCCAAGAAGCTACAGGGATGGAAAGGGCTGCACCAGAAATCACCGATCCTGGGGTGGAAAGAGCCTTTTTTTGGATTTACTTTGTGCTGTGTGATTGCTGGAGGTTTTGGGGACCCCTGGCAGTGTGGGACCCCGGAGTGTGGCCTCTGCCAGCTTATCCCCACTGCTTCAGATCCCTCTGCTCCAGGGAAGAGCCAGCTGACCAGCATTGGAGGAGCCAGGCACAGCCTGTCTACCCCACCTTCTGCCAGAACATCCATAACCTGTTGAACCAGCATCATTGTTAAAAGATATTTTGAAAAATAGGTTCTGATCAGTATTTAAAATAAAACCAGGGTGGTAGAATTCAACTAAAAATAACCTGAAGTGGCTGAGAACATGGATAACTGAGCAGTCACGTCAAAATCTCCTGAGAGGAATACTTCTGGAAGGTTATACCCATACACCTGACATTTCTCAGTGTAATAAATCAATGGTTCTCCTCCCCCAAGTGTATCAGAAACCTGTGGGACTGTGCCCTCGTAATATGCCCTGTACACAATAGATCAGCTCAGCACAAAAAAGGCTTTAGCGTCTTGAAAGGCACACAGATGTGGGTGAAATTTGAGTAGCTTTGGTGCTGAAAACCTTCCAGTGGATCACAACAGAATTATAAGAGTTTATTTGCAAAAGGCTTGGAGGATTAAACTCCGAAGCAGCAGCCTTTTAACATGAATTGTGTACGAAATAGTGCTGTAGCTTTAAAAAGAAGTTTCCTTCCAAAGAGCAATATTGAAGCAGAGTTAAGAACCAGCAGTACAGAGATGTTGCAATCCCCATTTTTGATTTTAACATAACAGAATGTCCCCAAGAAAACAAAAAAATGTCTTGCAGACAGCGTGGTTAACTTGGGTATTGGAGTATAGCTCCAGGTATAAATGACGTCAAACATGTAACGATTTTAGCTCAGTAATCTTCAAAGAAGATATTTTCTTTCTTCATCTTGTAAAGTGAGTGAATCTGCCAAGTAGCCTTTTAACCCCTAAAATGTTTCTGTTGATCCTGACCATAAACCAGATTTATTTTCTGCAGTTTTAGAGCCCTGAGTGCAGATAACATCTAAAGCTTCACCAAAGGCTCTGAGGCCCAAGTGGAAGGTCTGTGGTTACCCCGTCGGTGATCTGGGAGCCCAGGTTTTGCTGGGACCACTCTCGGAGCCAGGGTCCAGGTTTGCTGCAGCATCATCTGGGGCTGAGTCAAGCAGGAGCCTGAGCTGGCTCTGAGTCACTGCAGGGTCCTGGTGCTGGCCGAGCCTCGGGGAAATGGATGGTTTAAATACTGTGAGAATCTTTATCAGCACAGGAAATGACAGCTCATTAAAATACTAACCGTTAAGCCTGTTTAGATCACTGTCTGGAAAAAAATTAACCATTGAAGGTTCAGATAACTTGCAGGAAGAAAGGTGCTCTGTTCAGATGGTGAACACCGTACGCAAATTAATCAGCTTTGCTAATTGTCCAGTGGCATACAAGCATTTCCATTGGAAGCTTTATTAAATGTCTCACAGAAGTTGAGACCTTGCTGGAGGAGAACTTCTAGTTCCTTTGGAGGGAGGAAAGGCTCAAGGAACCAAGAATGGTGCCTCTTAACCAAAAGCCTTCCTGCTTTTGAGCTGCGGGGTGGATTTTTCCTGTGTTCCTACAGGGTGATGTGGAAATGTGAATCTAGGGCAGAGAAGCTGTGTGGGGGAGGCTGGATGTGATGATTTCTGGTGTTTTGCATAATTGTTCAGAAGGGGAAAGCTTTGGCCTTCAGGCCTGGCTGTCAATAGCTCCTCTGATTTAAATAAATAAATTATAAAACCGTGTCTGAGGTACTGGTGGGGCAGACTCCATCCCAGCACGCTGCACATTCTTCAGTGCCACTTAACTCCCTTCCCTGCAGCAGGAGATAATCCCTGGCCTAGGGCCATGCTTGCTGCAGGACAAGAGGGGAGATAGGGAACGTGCAGGGTTTCTGCTGGCAAAATGCACAGTGAGATTTTCCTCTTGGTTTAGTTTTCTGTTGGGTCAGAATTTCTCTGGCTCTTGTCTTAGGTAGAGGAGGTTATTTGTGTCACCAGACCAGCCCGAGCGGCTCAGTCGGAGCGAAAGGGATGTGCCGCCGTTTGTGTCTGTGAGGGTCCGGAGGAGGACACAGTGTGCCTGCTCACTCCCTGTGTTAACAGTTAAACGGTTTTTCCAAATTAGCAGCTGTGGATACTGGAGAGGTCGCCCATAAAACGGGGCTGTGACTCAATATTGCATCACCTTTCCAAGCAGGGCTTCAGGGTGTTTCAGCCTGGGAGCCTGGCGACTCCTCAGTTCACCTATTCTGGTTCTCACTTCCCTCCAGATTATTCTTTCCATGAAAAAATGTACTCCCATGCATTTAAACCTGCAGAGCTTACTGCTGCTTGATCATCACAACTGGGGTTCTCATTCCAGTTGCTGGTAGGAGCTGCTGAATTCAGACCTCGATGCCACTGAAATTCTTATTTACATTAGTAATTTCCATCAGAATAAACGGGGTTTGAGAACCGCTCAATTAATCAGCTGCTTAATCATCACTTGCTGTCAGAGGCCTCTTACAAACGGGAAAGTTTCATTAGCAGTTAAACCCCACTGTATTAATGTTCCTAAGAGTTAGGAGTGGCAGCTCCATGTTTCTTGGAAACTCTTGCTAGTTGGAACCTTCTCCCTGGAGAAGGAGGTGAATACCCACGTGTGCAGAGGTTTTGGTAAGGTGGGAACTTTGTATTTTAAATTGTAGACCAATAGATTTTAATTTTTGGTGTGAAATGTTACACAGTGATACAGAACTGCAGCATTTGCCAGAGAACTGTGCTTCAGTATTTAGCACAGCTTGAAGTTATCTGAGTATTCCCAAACTCTGCAAGCACAGGTTAGGAAATTTCAGTGACTCAAGTGACAGCGCTCTTAAGGGTCTTGTAAGATGGAAAATACCCTTTCAAGAGGGCAAACATCACAATGAAATGGTTTTAAAGAAGTGGCTTTAATATTAGTAACAATGCAATCGACTGAAGTACTGAATAGCTTTCTGCTTTTTGTTAAGCTGGAGTAGGGAAAACACTTCCCCCCCCTTTGGTTTGGTGCTTCAGCCACCGGCACTTGAGAGAGTTTCCTCCTGCCTGCGGATCCGGAGATCCGGTTAAAAAGAGAGGTTCCCCAAAAATCCTCCCTGCCACTTCACCAGTGGTGACACCCCTTCAAACCCTGACAATCCTGGAAACACAAGTTAATATGCTCTCAGTGTAATTTAACAACCAGGCTTGTTCTAACTGGGAGAGGAGTGTTGGGACTCTCACAGTCTGTACACCCTCGGTGTAATTGTTAAACTCATCCTAGAACAGCTTGGCTGTTCTGTGGTGCCTCAGTCTGCCTGAAGGTTGTTTTTATTTGCTGCAAAAAACGCTATAGAATTTTTCTTTTGGATAGAAGTCGTGGCTCTCAATTAAAAAGAAATAATCAGAGATACATCTGTCTAATTACAAATGCCAGGTAATGCTTCTGAAAACGGGTTTCAACAGTGTTTTGCTCAGCGAAGCAAAATTATTACTGTGTGTTTACATCGTAGTATTAAAAGGCAAGTAACATTTTTTACTAAAATGTTGTGTTTGTAATGAATTTGGGCTGTTCTAAAGGCTAGTGCCATTATTTGGAAGTCTGTTTTCAGTTTCAATTCCTTGTGAAACATTCAATTTTAGCAGAGGATCAGAACGAATTAAACCAAAAATTGGTGTTTAATGTTAACTGTTTCTAAAATTTCTTCTGAATCAAAATTTCTTCTGAGGGGTTCTCCCTAAAAAGAAAAAAAAACCAACAAACGAACTCCACCAAAAACCTAAACAAATCCAAAGCCTTTTTCTGCATCCCCTGATCAAACTGTAGCTCTTTGTTTTTCAAGTCAATCTCGTTGGAAGGACAGAGAACAGGAGAACAGCACCTCTCTGCCCAGCAGTGCATCCTTAGTGCCAATAAACTGCAAAATTAATTAATAGCAATGATAGCAACTGGTGAAATGCATCTCATCGCTGGTTTTGACAGACAGCTTGGACTGACCTTTTTTTGTTATTTAACTGAAGCCGTTAAGCACTGAGCCCTACCTTGGAAGCCTTTAAGAAAGGCAGGTTGTGTGTTTTGTTCTGGCAGATAGAGACTGTGGATGAGCTACATTCTGCTGTGCACTGAGGTCTTTTCATTTCTTGTCCTTTCAAATTCTCTTGTTGAAAGGAAGCAGCCTTGATTCTCAAAGGAACAGGCCAAGAATTGGTTTTAGATTATTCTACACACAGGGTTATCTTCCAGCATCTTCCCGTCTGAAGTCGGATGTGTAAATACGCCTGTGGTTTGCATGGAGTCCTCAAACAGCCTGTTGAAGGTGTGTCTTCAAATCAGATTTTTATGATGTAAGTGGGCTCCTTCTGCCCCGGTACCTGTGCTGGGTTGGAGTCCACTCCACACTTTATAGTGAAATCTTCCTCTTCCTCCTCCGATGAGACAGGGTTAGCTGAGCTTCACTACAGCTGGGGGGAGAGGGGGATACCACTTACTTGTTTGTACAAAATGCCAACTGATTTTTAAAACTAAGAGGACTTGGATCTTTTAAGATCTAAGAGGTTGTCTGTGCTTTAGAAACTTGGTGATATATATGTTAGCTGGTTCATTAAATGATTGAATTTTGTCAAAAGAGGCCAATTATCTGATACTGTCCCTCTGAAATGGGATTTCAGGAATTTTATTCCCAGTGTTTCAGATTTTCTAGATGTTACTCAGCTTCATTTTACCCCTTATTTAAATTCATGCATCTTTTTTCAGTATTAAAGTCCCTGTGAGTGAGCAAAACATTGCAGCCTTGTATAAACCAAGGTACTTCCTTTCAGAATCTTACAGTTCTTCAAAATAGCTTTAATAAAAGGAAACTCAGGCACTTAATTCTTAGTCATGCTCACAAAAGGAAAAAAGAAAACCCCAACCAAAACTGAATAATTTTAGTGAAAAAAAAAAAATTTGAAATAGTGTCTGTGCACCAGAATCTCCTCAAACCATCTGAATGGCTTTTTTCTCCTTGTCCTGGTGTTTAATGCTTCTTGGGCACTGCTCTAGTTCAGTTTTCAGAAGAAAAAAAAAAGGCATTTGAACAAGCATCCTGTTAATCATTCATCTCTCATCATTTAAATATTCCTTATTTCATAATCACGCAGAAGTTTAAAAGTAAACTATTACCTTGCAGTAGCTTTTCCAGGCTTCCAAGTGTCATTTGAAAAAAGAAAAGGAACCTCAAGCCGTAACTCCATCCCAAACGTGTGACTCGGAGTGATCCGCAAGTCACTGGGAGAATTGTGACCACGGGTCCAAGGGAGGGCTGAAAAACTGGAAATCATTTGTAGAAGTCAATATGCTCTTGTGTAAAATGGGTAAGAGAGGTGCTTTAGTCTCTGCTTTTTTTAACCCATCTGATATTTTACCAGCCCAGACAAAGAATTTACTCACCCCGTTGTATCGGCGTGATGGTGAATCATGAGGGGAGCGATCTTTTTCTTGTAAATATGTTCACCAAAATTATTTGCCCCTGACTGTTGAAGGGAATGGATGTAGTGGAGGAAAGAGATTCTTCATTTCTTCAGCCTGTGTGTTTTCATAAATTCTTAAGAATAGAAAGGTTTTTTTTTTTAATTGGGCTTTCTGCTGGAAAAGGGAATAATGTGTCAAATCAAGAGGAGGATAATTTTAGAGAACTGTCCCTCCTGTAGCAATCAGAGTCATCTGAAGAGATGATTGCTTTGTTAAAAGTGTGTCCTGGTGTCTGAAGCACACTGTGCTAAACCCTCCCTGAGGTAGTAAAGAATGAAAACTGTAGCGTTGAAATTTCAGTGACTTTTTAATGCAGAAAACCGTATTAATTTCTTTAAAACTAGGAAAAGGAATTTCATCTCTCTGTTCTCTTTCACATTAGGATGGTCTTTATCAGTGGTGGGAACCCTCCCATGGCTGGGGTGGGGGGTGTTGGTGTTGGTGTGGGTCAGACCTCAGGAGCCTTTGGGTTGCGTGTTCTCACCACACCAGCTCAGTGAGTGCTGCTGCTCGTGGTCAGTTCTGTGTAGGATTTCAGACTTTTTTAAGTGTTGTGACAATTCTTAAAGCTCCTTGGAGCTCCTGCTGAACAGGGTGGTTGGTGTCTAGATAGAAAGGAGAATTATCCAGGGTCATTTCTGGTGAAAGCCCAGCGGGGCTGTGGTGTTTGCAGAATGGAAGTTGGAGGCTGCTGTGAGTCTGCCCAGCACTAACACCTTTACACTCTGGAGCTGGGACAGGGTTCTTACTTCCACAAACGTGCCCCTGATCTTTATAACCTTAATGTAAGAACAAGGTGTTTAGTAACGTCCTGTAGCTTTTGTGCAAGTCATCTGCCATAAACCATGGCATGATTCAGAGCAGGGTTCATAGTTCCTTCTTTGTTCCTTTGTTAATCACTGACTTGGGGGAGGCGCCTGCAGAATTTGCTAATGCATTCTTTTTGGGTAAGGATGACGCACAGATTGTCCTAATAAGGACTTAGTTTGAGAAAGGGGCCGTCTTCTTTGGGAAGATAGGGGCAAGTCATAGGGCGAGCAGTTTCTTTTTTAACCGAGGGATGACACAAGCACAAGTCATTTCCTTATTAATCGGTTCAAACCAGTTCTTACAGGAACTGCTGGTGATAAATGTGGGACTTCTCAGAAGTCATTCATTTTATTCTCAGCACTGCACCAGTGCAGCACAGCCTCCGCTGGCTTCTCCCTGGCGTTAAGGAAATGCTCTGGCTCGCAGCGTCTTTCTCTTACCACCAGTGTGTTGTCACTGGTTTGCTCTGAAATATTTTTCTTTTTAAGCACTTTTTTTTTTGAGGATCTGGGGAAATACGTCCCTTTCTGAAGTATATAGGCTTTATTTCGTGGTGAGCTGCTTTCTCAAGCAGCAGTGCCTTTCTGAGCTGTAGCTCAGCCTGAACTTTGTTCTGTTTGGGTCAAAGTGGTAAGTTTTTTAAAAAAAAAAAGTTTTTGTGGTTTTTTTTGTTTTTTCTCCCCTATTTTGTCTCGCTCTCTGGGATGAACTTTGCATCAGTGCTATTCCAAGTGTAGGTCCTTCTCTTCAGAAGCCATTTCAAGAATATTTGGAAGCTCAGAGGATAAAACTCCACCACAGATCTGACAGTGGCGTGCCACAGGTAAGAACCTCTCTGCCTCCCTCCCCAGTTCATTTTTCCCTTCCCTGGCTGTCTTTTCACTTGTCAGCTTTACCAGTGTCACTCGTGATTCCAATCTGCAGTGACAGATAAAAACCTCATTCTAAAAGCATCCTGGGAATTAAAAATACTAGTGTAATTGTATGCAACGGGACTTAAACCTCTGGGAAAATAAAGCAAGCAGTAACGGAAGGCCAGGGGCACGGCTTAGCCCCATCAGCTGCCTATTTCAGAGGGAAATGGAAGCAGAAAAAAGTTTCATTTACATGGTAACTGCACTGCAGCATCAGTACTGCAGAAACCAGCGGGACCCCTGGCTTAACGGCCAGTAAGGGAAATAAAATCCTGTAGTGTTCAGGAGGAGGAAAGCGGTGTTGAGTCGGTACAGAGGGGCAGAACTGTCCTTTTGTACAACACGGTGTATAAAACATCCCCTCAGTTTGCAGCTCAGACTTTTCAATGCAACTACGACATGTAACTCCTCAGGGTACCAAGGCATTTTCAGATGAAATCCATTAATCTCACTCACGCTTTACATTTAATACTTGAGGCTCTTCTAAATGTCTCTTTGCTCCGTTCTTCCAAAAGAAAGAGACTAAGTTAGGGAGGGTCCGGCCGGAATAACTAAAGAAGCCGATTCCTTTTACGCACACGGGGTGATTCCCGAGCGGTGCATTGCTGCCCTCCTTTGACAGAATGAAATACGAGTTGGAGTTGGCATGGAAGGCGCTGGAAGTGGGACTGCCGGGGTCATGGCGCTAACTTCTAGTGACACCAGAAGAATCGGGCACTAATTGGGAGATAACGCGGTGGGTGCGCTGAGGGAAAAAGAAAAACATTGTTAACCAGCGACCTTATTGTTTTCCTTGCAACGGGGAACGACAGTCAGGGGTTGCTAATTCTGAACCCCATGAATTGTTAGCAAGGCAGCAACAATACTAGGAATAATAAATCACTTCACTAGCACACTGGTAACGATGAAGGGTTCTGAAGGGTTCGTTGCCTGCCCCGCAGTGTATTTGGCAAGCCCTCCTGCATTGTCTTTCAAGGGACTAAAGTCTCAGCTTTGCAGAGGGACCTGCAGGAATCCTGTCAGCTTGCACTTGGTTCCTGTTTTTAATTTGATAAATTGCATAATAAAAAAAAAAAATGGTGAGGCTTTTCCCTTTCACCCAGAAAATGGAGAATTCTCCATTGTGCTGTCCACTAATCTTCATTTCCCTCCTTCTGTTTTGTCTTTGTCTCTTCAGGGGGAAAACTGGCTATCATGGATGTTTGAAAAATTGGTGATTGTAATGGTTTGTTATTTTATCTTATCTATAATCAACTCCATGGCCCAGAGCTATGCCAAACGACTACAACAGAAGATGTACTCTGAAGAAAAAACCAAATGAGCTTGGAAACCCCTCCTTGGAATGGGTTTTAGCAGAGATGAAAAATGACACATCTTCCCATATGTTTAAAAATCAGCATTATTCAAAGTGGGGAAAACTTTTTAACATCAGTTTTCAACTCTAATAAGTTTTTATTTAATTTTGAAAGTAATTTGGATATTAGAGCAGATGTTTCATTGACAAACATATAAATGTTAAGGTAAGGTATAAATGCTTTACAAGCCTGAGTTGAGTTTATACAGGATGGACAATGTGATGTTAAATTGTGTTTAACACAAACGTTGTCCACCCATATTACTTCCAAACCTGGTGATTTAATACTCTCCATTTCCTGATTTAACTTCAGACTGACCTGAGGGTAACTTTTTGATTTGAAGGGTGGCTGGTTTGCTTTTTTCCATAACTTTCAAGACCATCAAAATGTATATAGGTGAATACAGACTGGATACAAACTGTTGCATGTCCCTCATGGTAAGGCTGTTCCATCTGATTTCTCCAGTGTCCCATTGCATTGCACGTGCTCTCGGTTGGGAAAGCCACCCTCTTCAACTTCATGATGTTAGCAGAGATGATTGATGTCAAAATGCAGAAGTTGACATTTTTTATTCTGTATATTTAGAATGAAGTTAAGATAAAACTTTATAAAGTCATCTTTGATCATTCCAGAAGTTGTGTCAGTCTTTTTAAGCTGGTTCTTTTCCTCTCTGCTTTTGTATGCTCAGTTTCTTTAGATTCTTTATTAAGCCTTAATCCCCTGAATTGCACGCTTTACTCATCCTTCCTGCACAAATGGTGCTGAAGCCCTTTGTTCTTTTTTTCCTCTTTTTTTCCTTAAGAACTCCTTACTTAGCAGAAGGAGGCAGAAAGCATATGGCTTGCTGGAAGGATGGCTCACTGGTTAAAAGAGGCACGTTAAATAGCTGGTGGTACTCATCATAACTTATTCTCAGAGGTTTGCCACTGATCCCAGCAGCGTGGGCAATGGAGGGGGAAGAGTAAAGGTTCCAGCTGAAAACAGATGTGATGTCAAACCTGGAAAAGGTGCAGAAAGCCTCAACTTTAGGCTTTAGAAGTCAGATATTTTTAAAGCATCGTGATGAATTGGGGGATGTGCCAGGTCTAACGTACGTGGACATAACCAAAATGGACCATTTCCCTCGTCAGAACATAGGTGTCCGTTCCACTGCTCCTGTCTGTGTATTGCTGCTCTTAACACTTTTTGAACTATTGTTTTTTGGTTTTATGCTGGGGTAAGTAACCATTAATTTTACTTTTAATTAGTGTTATTCAGAGGTGGCACGTGAGCACCAAGTAGGTCAGACTTTGCTCTTGCTTCGGTTAGGTTATCGCTGCGCTAGATTAGGGCAGGTCTGGAGCAAGGTGTGAAAACATCTGTTACTCTGTTCAACCCTGCCTGAATGTCCTCTTGTGTTGCCAACCGTCGTGACATCTCCATGGCCGTACCATCCTGTCGGATAGCTTATCAGACTGATGTTGACTGTTGGATCTCATGGCAACAACAGTCGGTAGGCTGTCTGACATTTTGGTATCTTTCATCTGACCGTTTGCTCATCCATCTCCAACTGTTTTCATTGAACATCAACAGCATATAAATGTGTTTAAGTTTAGGTGGCAGTGAGTTCAGAAGTCACACAGCAGCAGCAGTTTCATCTCACTTGTGTGTGAGGTTTGTAGTGTTTCTCATATGCTCCTCTGTAAGTCTGAACAATGGGACTGAATGAACAGGGAGGCTTTTGATAGGGATTTATCTCAATAGAGCTGCTGACTCGATTAAATTTAACTATCTACAAGTCTGAGTGCTGGGAGGTAGTCGGAGGCAGTGAAAAGCACAATGGCCTTTCCTTTGCCCCTGTGGATTTTTCAAAGACAAACAGTGCTCCTTAGATCTTCACCCTAGCAGCTTCTTCACTTTTTGGACTAAATAGAGTCTTTGAAAATAACATGACAAAGAACTTGTTCTAATACAATACACAGTCAAAAATCATAGCTCTAGATCATACTTGATATTTTTCAGCCTACTAAGACTTTGATTTTGCACTCTGTAAGAGATCACGTCAGCAGCTCAGAGCTGTTTCCTTTTCCTTCAGGATACTCAGCCTCACGGAACAGCTCTTTGCTGCTTTCCCCAGTTCTTGTGGTGGTTTTTTTCCCCTTAAATCTGCTGTTCCCCTTAGGGCACTGGTATTCACACGGTTCCAGTCGTGTCTTAAGGCCTTTGGTTCAGTAAAGGACATTTATGCTGTGCTGAGGTCCCTGTTTGCTGACTAAAATGAGGAGACTGTGTAACAATAATTAAAAAGAAAACCCCTCTTTCTAGAGCTGAAGCCAGTAAACTATGCCAGCCTCCTTGTAATTATGCCTCCTTGCCTACTGAAAAATCACTAGATAAATGTAGAAAGCTTTCTCCCACTTTTATTTCAATATATATGTTTACATACATTTAGTGCAAAATATTTCTCTGTTGTTCTGCAACTCCTGTTTGTATGTGCCCATTCCCACGAGCAGTGCAGTTGCTTTGAAGCTTTCTAAGGGTATTTAAAGAAGGGACAGTTCGTTCTGCTTGTTTCTACCTGATCGGTCACCGGGAGATAATAAGACTTGGCAAAAGGTAAAATATAATGGAAATGAAAGTTATGCAAAGCTAATGAGATCTGCAAATGGATAGTTTTGTGTTTGCTTAAATAAACAAACAGCTAACTTGTTTCCCAGTGTTTATTTCTAGCTGGATTGTTTCTGTTTCTCTATACTGAGCTTGGTTGTTACACTGAAATTTGTTGTCCCAAGTGTTCTGCGATGCGCCTGAATATAGAAGGTACAGCTGCAGTTCTGTTTTGTGGCTTCACAGAAGGACCCAGACCCAGAGCATTTCACCTGAAAACCTGTGTTTCGCTCCCTTAATCCAAAGTTCCCTTTTGGTGCACCTATTTCCAGCCACACGTTGGAAGCAGTCAGTCACCTGGTTTAAGTGTGCTAGAGACAAAACCCCTAGTGAGCTCCGTTGCATAAGAAACAATCCCACCAGGGATCACTGTGTTTTTTGCTGATTCCTCCAGCAGTTTAGGCAGTGAACAAAGTACCTTGTGCTTTCTTTTTCTTGGAATTTCTGAAAATCCCACGGAAGTACCAGCCCTCTAACAACTGGTTCAGCATCAGGGATGAATTTGAGGTGATAAAGAGTGGTTTGGTCTTGTCATCTGTGGAATGTGGCAAAATTCCTGCTGTCACAAGTGTGCTGTAACTAGGAAGCACAGCAGAAAGTTGGCTGTGTTTGCCAGCCTAACGATTCAGAGAACCACAGCAGAGCTGAGCTAAGGCTGGACCTGATCCTCCTCCCAGTTCTCTGCCCAAGCTGTGAATTGTGCCTCACCAGGGCTGTACTTTGAGGCTGTGGGAGATGTATGCAAGCTGTCAGCCATGACATACCCCATCAGGGCAAGAGCTACACTGATGTTAGCAAAGCTAAAAACATCTGACTGGCACAGGCCACATCAGATCGAATTGCCCTGTGCCACACTTCCCTCTGCTCCATAGAAACCATTGGGGTGCCCCCTGCCCCCCATCTCTGTTTGTAGCTTCTCACCTCCATCCCAGTGTCATGCTGTTCTTGTTAAAGCAGCTCCCTCAGAAATCACCCAGCTGCCTGTTCACGCTAAAAGATACTTGTCATTAATACTTGAAGATGTCTTAGTGCTGTTCCAGAAAGTCCTTCCCTGCTGTGCTTTTGGGTTTCATTATTTAATTTGTTAGGATCAGCCTCCCTGGTGCTGCAGGTGGTGCTAATTGCAGGCACAAAGACTGGGGCTGTTTCTGTGATTATCAAGCACAAATATAAATATTAGTGAACAAAATTGATTGCAGGTGTAAAAGTAAGTGGTGATAGGGTGCATTCCTGGGAGGTAAAAGTAATTCAGTTTTCTTTGAAGCACCTGGTTAAAAATACTTTGTAATCAGCAGTTAAAAGGTTGAATGTAATTATATATGAAGGTAATTGAAATCACTTTCCTGAGATTTAAAATTCATGGGGTTTTCTGTAAATTTGTATTTTTTATGTTTTAGAGGGGAAGAAGGAGAGAACCAGGAAGTACTTTGCCCAGCCTGAAGCACTGAGTGTGAGAAAGGGGGCAAGCAATAGCCAGGGAGGGCTTCCTGCTGGGCAGCTGTCCCTGGCTGAGAGCAGGCTGGTCCAGGTGAGGGTTTAACTGCTGCAGCCTTGGTGGATTGCCCTAACGTCTTCAGGAAGCAAACGGGGAGTGAAGCAATCCCCTTCCCTGCAAAACACCCTGTGAATGCATTCAGAACTAGATTGAGGGTAAATATTTGCATATGCTCTTGCAAACTCATTTTTAACAGGATTATACTGAAAAATTCTTTGAGCCTGCTGTGACTTTGCTAATTCAAGTGTCTAATTGAGGGCATGTTTATTGATGGAACCACTCAGCCTTCATAAAAGGCAGCAAAATAATGTTGTGGTAGCGGTGTGAGTGTGCAGGGTGGGGGGGCTGCAACAGCCTGGGTCAGCTGTCAAGAGTGAAAGGAGCTCAAATGCATGAAGCTGTCATCAGATGTCCAAAAGCTGCCTGGCTAGAGCACCTCCCGGGTACAAGCAAACAGGAAGAGCCCAGCAATTCTCCACACGTGTCAGGAATTCAGCACAATGGTATTTTGGTCAAAAAAAAAAACCCAACCCAGAAAAGCTGATGCTGCTCTGTGTGAAGTCGCCCAGCCTGTTCACTGCTTGTGATGTTCAGTTGTGTTGACACAAAGGTGAACCCGTTAATTGGGCCAAGCTTTGGTTTAATTTGCCTTTAACACAACCCTTTATTGTGCTAGAGAGGGTTCTTATTATTCGCTCATGGGATGATTCAAAGAGCATCGACTACATTAGCATTAAATCAAAGGTCATCTTTCTCTAAACCTCATCTGAGGAGCTGTTCAGATATGGGTAACTAAGTGTGCCCTGTTTGAGGGAGTTACTCCCAGTTTAATTGTTCTGGTTTCCCAAGAAGCTTAAATGAGCTGCCCAGGCAGCTGGTAATAAGGAAACTCGCTGCTATTTCCTGATGAAAGGCAAGAGATAGGACTTGTCAGCTCAGTGCATTGTTCCCTGCGCTGATAACTGCCCTGCGCCGCACCCTTCTCCCGGGGCCCCAGAAACTCCTTTTCTGTCCTTGCACAAAGTGAGTTGCTGTCTTTTCTCTGGTGGCTGCTGTGCTGCTCCTGATTGAGAGGTGCTTGCGAAGGTTTGTTGAGTGCATGCTTTAAGGCATTATCTGCTGGGTTTATTTTGGGTTTGGGTTTCGTTTGTTTCTTTTAATGCTAATGTGAGAGAGTAGGCACACAGGCCTGGTTCTGCTTCCTCCTCAGAGGTGGTTGGAGCTTTTCCTTTCCTTGTGGCCTTGGTAGTGTCAGCTGCTTTTTGCTATACAGTGTGATACTTGCCTCAAAAATAGCTCAGACCCAGGCAGATTCTATGAACTACAATGGAGCATTCGTTAGCCCGATTTGTGACAGTCACACCAGTCTCCAGGTAATCGCCTTACTTGCCTTCCAGCTGATCTATGTGACATTTCTAAGGTTTAAAGCCCCTTTTCAGCAGAAGGTGCCATCAGTTTGGCAGTTATCAGCCAGAGCCACTTGAGCATGGGCACCACCAGTGCCTGGGGAAGTTAAACGGCCTCAAACCATTTCACAAAGTATAAGAAACTATTTAAAGATTAGATGGCTTTCCCGAAGTTTGATCTACCTGCAAGCAATGACCTGTGGTACCTCTATTTTCCTTGTCACAAAAGAAACTGGCAGTTCTCTTGCAGAAGCTGCTGCTAACTAAACCACAAATACTTTGTTTGAGGCCCACACTTACACATAGAAAGCATGTGAATTCTAAGGGACTTGGTGTGTCTTTCCTCAGCCTGCGTGTTCCTTAGGCTCTTTCCATCTGTTGACAAGGCCTGTAAAAGCAGGTTTGTGTGTTCAGCAGTTCTTTTCCATCTCTGAAAGAAACTGGACCTGTACAAAGGAAAAATACACATTTAGATTCACAGCATCATGCAAATCTAGCCATGCTCACAAAATCTCTCATTCTCTTTAGAAACCACGGTTCTCTCAGTGCCTCTCATTTGCTGCACCTCTTGAGAGCTGTAATATCGACAGTATTTTCGTAACAACAGATTTAATTTCTCCAATTCCTTGATTTTTATCATGTCTCACCTCAGTCCAGCTGACCTCTTGTGCCACAGGCACTCACATCCATGTGTATTGCATAAGTCACTGTAAGAGCAGCAGGAAGAGAGAAACTTTTAAGACGCCTGAAGCTGGTATTTAGTTAAAGTAATGGATACCAAAACCCAAATAAAATTCAGAACAGTATTTCTGCTACATCTGAGCTAATGCAGTTGGTGATTTCATTCAGTCACCTCCCTTAACTTCTTCATCAACCTGTTTTAAACACTTCTGTGTGTGCACAACCACCACGTGGCAAATCACACTGCAGTGTTTGTGCATGAGCTGCAATTGTCATGGCTGCCCAGGAGCCCGGTGGTTTCAAGTGAAGTGTGGAAGGAAATCTGTGCTGTTCTATGGCAAAGCATTTCAGCTGTGACTGGATCATTCCAAGTAAGTGAATATAGTGTTTAAGTGGTGGTTGGAAGACTTAAAAGTGTCACTGATGTCTCTTCTCCTCTCAGTCCTTCTCACAGCCCTGTCTGTCCTTGGTATTTAGTGATTTTTGGATAAGTTCAGGCCTGTGCACTGGAGTTTTGTTCAGATTAAATAGGACCCCATGTGTACTAAAGCAAGTTCAGGTTTATTTTGAAATATCACTGAAGAATAATCTCCCCTTTCACAGCACATGTTAAGTTTGTATCTATTTTTTATGTAATTCACTGTGAAAATACTGGCTTTGTGGAGAAGGCTGGCTAAATCTTCATAGAGGAAAGTAATGTAAAACCTTGAGTTAATGTCTGGTAGGGAGGGAATGGAAGCTTTTTCGTGTGAGAAAAGTATTTAACTGGATTTATGTTCATCAGTTGCCAAATTTATGGTTTTAACTGTTTTATCAGTTGCATTAGGTTTCTCCACCAAAATTTGGCATAGGAAGGAGAAATTGCTAGTTTACAGCATCACATAACTACAGAAATACAGTTGGTGACTAGACTCAGCATCAGGTAGTAATACAGACTGAAATTGCCCAAAGTGGGAGGAAATTTCCCAATGTTCTCTTTGTAAGTGGCAGAAATGCATGACAGCCAGGATCCCACATGGAAATATGTATTCTGGAACTCGGTATTGTTCTGAGCCATCTGGAGAGCAGTAGCCCTGAACTACTGCCCAGCTCTCACCATACTTATTGAGGATATTATAATGAACAGCTACAGCTGCCCTTGCCAACCAAGTACAGTCAGTATTTTATTACACCTTCAGTGTGTGGGATAAGGCTGCTTTCCATTTGGCTCCTTCAGCAGTGTTCTGCTTACATGCTCCTGTAAATGATCTATTACATATTGGAGACTGCTGGGCAAAAGTTCAAATTAAATCATGCCATCTGACCACAATTACACCATTCTCAGGCAACTGAAGTGTATTTTTGTGAGCCTTTAAATAAACATTACATTGTACATGTAACCAAATATGTACAATAATCATTTTTGCAGAACGTACCCATTTAAATGCAAATACACCATATAAGATGGTCTTTTTTTCTCATCACATAGAACTAGTGAAACAAAAGCTCATAGCTCACTGAAGCTCACACAATATTTATTCTGAGGTGTTTCTTTTTTTTGGTATTAACCCCTGGCTTATTTTAGTTAGTTTCTCTATTTACTGTTCTTTTTAAAGTCTTGGCCTAGAGAGAGTCCTCATTTTACCAATTTTTCTATCTTACAGTGTAACATTCTATATTTTATAAAACTTGCTTTTAAGACTAGCAGACAAGAAGGTGTTTACTTATCTGTGTGAATCAGGTTGCAGAGACGCCTGTGCCTTTGTTTTATACCATCTTAAAAGTCACTGTTCAGAATCTCTCAGGCTTCTGTGAACCATGGGGTTAAGGTTTAGACTTGATCTTTATAATTTATACCTCTAAAAGTTACCTTTAAATTTCCTAATGAGCAGAAGCAGCCTCTCTAATTGGTTAGCTTCACTTTTGCTGGTGTGCTCCCAGTGCTTGGCAATAACCTTTACCTGGAACAGCACCCTCCTTGCAGCTGTTGGTGCTTCTGAGAAAGGGTTAAGCAGGTTCTGCTGATTCACTGAGGTAGGTGACTCATTCCCCCACCCGGATAGAGGGGAAGTGGCTGTCTAGAGGGAGAGGATTCATACAATGTGAAATCAGAAAGGACCATTGTGAACATGGAGTTTGACTGAAAGAGCCGGAAAGACC
Source organism: Porphyrio hochstetteri (assembly GCA_020800305.1). Classification (NCBI taxonomy): domain Eukaryota; kingdom Metazoa; phylum Chordata; class Aves; order Gruiformes; family Rallidae; genus Porphyrio; species Porphyrio hochstetteri. The sequence continues at coordinate 3,512,295 of CM036925.1, forward strand.
CTATAGTTAAAATTCAGGATTATCAGCTCGACATCCAGGGAGTTAAGAACTGTCTGAGTGTCCAGGCTGTGCTTCTGGAGCGTGGGCTGAGGAAGCCAGAGGCAGGAGGCTTGAGGAAGAAGCCTACAGTGGCCTTGGTAAAGCTGTGTCTGGGCTGCTGCTGAAAGCAGAGGAGGGAAGGCAGCAGCTCAGTTCCTTTTGGAAGATTTTTGTACCATGTTAGATCCATGAATCACATTCCTGGTGTCTATTTGTGTAGTTTATTAAGTGGTGTTGAGCAAAATACAGGCTTGTTTAAAGTACACTTTGTTGTCTGAGAATATTTCCTTTTGGATATTTGGTCCCTTATTTTGTAATATTTACCTACACTAAGTTCATTACAAATGCAGAACTATTTTATATCCTTTTCTACATTAATATTTCCCAGTAGTGTATCAGCTGGTAATTTAAACATAAATTCCTTCTTTTTTATTGATAAAATCCAAGTTGTTGTGGAAGCTGCAGATTTTTGCCCTTAATCTTGAGCTGTTTGGTAAACTTGTGCATGTAATTCTCCTAAGCTCCCTTATATATTTACACTCAGATTCTATCCCTTCTGTACTGATAGTCAGTCTAACCTTGTAAGCACCAATATATACTTAAGCCCACATAAACTGTAACTACATTAATGCCCTGTCACTTGCCAAACAGTTCCTGTGTTTAAAGGATTTGTAAGAAGTTCCTGTTATTTTGGTGCCCAAATAAATGTTATCCTATTCATTAAACCTGTCTGCTATAGTTGGAGTCCTTGAAGCAACTTCCAAGTGAGCTGCACCTGTCCATTACAAAAAACAATAGTGAGATTGGATGCATTGTTCCTTGGTTTATGGACATCCTGTGGGTAGGTTGCCTAAAACTAGCCAGGTCAAGGCCACTGATTCCATTGTCTCTGCCTGAGGGAGAGACTGGCTTGTCCTGACCTTTGATCTACCTCATTAATTTTAATTTCTAATGAAATAAAGGCCCTCTGCCAGGCTCAGACTATTTACATAATTAATTATTGCAATAAACTAGAAAACGACTACTCCACCTTCTAATGTAATTGTAGATGATGAAAATTTGATAACAGCAATTAGCTTCCTGTCACTCTGACTCTCTCCTCTCCACATCCTGGGGAAAAAAAAGAAGGAATCCAGCCACAGGTCAAAAAATGAAGGTTTTGTTTGGGAAAGGGTGTGAGAATTTCAGAACTGAGCTCAGCACTGAAAAACACTAACAGGAAGAGGGCTAGAGATGCCTAAAACAATTTCTGTCAATCTCTTCCCCAGAGCAGTGGACAGGATTATAACAGCTAATACAACAGCAACACTTTTGTCTTCACCTCCTTGTTTGTGGGTTTGGGTTTTTTTGGTAGATTTGAGGAATGTTTTGTCAGAAATTGGCTGATGGTTGTGATCCTCTCTTGCTGTTTTGAAAACCTTTAGTTTTCCCATGGATGTAGGAGTATTTTCCCTGAATCCTATCAGGGAAGAAGTTCTTTCAGAAGTATCCTTTTTAAGCATAATGAACCTGTTGGCCCAGGTCTGTCTTTGAGCTGCTGAATCATTCCTCTGTGTTTTCATATGCTATAAGCAGGGACTAAATAAGGAAATTGTTATTTTTGCTTGGGGGTTATACATCTTAGCTGTGTCCTGTGTTTCCTGACATGGCCCAAATTCTGCCATCAAACGTAAACAAACCAACCCCCCACATATCCTGCTCCATTAACTCAAAGTGACATAAGCCATAAATAATAAATGTAAAGAACAGATAAATGGGTCTGTGCCATTCATAGGTGCAGTAAGCACCTGCTGTATTTGCTTTATGGTTAGAATTATAAATACATAGAGATAATGTAGGGTTATTTCTGCAATAAAGTTACTTATTGATGTAGCAGTACAATAACCCATTGCTCTCTTCCTTGTTTCTGAGAGGACTGGTCTGTCCTCAGCTTTTTAAAAATCTCTTTTCCCTGTCCTGTGGACAATGAGGAAGAGAATGCATTCCTGGGACTTGGTAAGACACAGAGTCACCTATTCTCATTTCTGATACTGGAAGAAGTTCTCAGCCTGAAATCTGTTGAAAACACTAGGGAAAATTATTTCTATGTTGCTAAACATCCTGTGCCTTTTGAAGGAGGGAGGAGGGAGAACCTCACCATACTGTCTCCTTTCCTGACCCTTTGTTCCTTGCAAACTTGAATTGCCTGTGCTGTTTATCTTAACTTCTTGTGCAATCTTTCCTCCAGTTTCTTCTGTGAAATTACCCAAGTTAAAGACTATGGCTGAAGCTGACAAAAGCACACCACCAGAACAGCCCTTGTGATCAGAACAGCACCTCAGCTCTGAGCTGCCAGGAAGTGCTTTAGTGAAAAATATACTATCACAAATAACATTCTATAAAAAAAATTACATGTAGTTTCAAACTTCTAAATACTCAAATCCTACTGAGCAGTACAGGGCTTGCAGTACAGCTGGATAGTTGAACTAAGATTATTGTGTCTTCCCCTTCAGAGAGGGAGTTCCTAAAACAGGAATTAGAGCTGCTGAGTGGAAACAGAAAGCAAACCAGAGTTGTTAGAGTATGTAGTGTGGTCAGCAGAAGCATATTGTGAAAATGTTCTGTCATAAAGGTCAAGTGTCTTTTTACAGGAAAAGTTACTTGGTAAATTTACCCTACCTGCTTTCTCCTCTTTGCCTTCCCCTCTGTGTGATTTAGCTGTTGAACTGAAGCACCAATGTAGCTCTTAATGTACACAGGTAGTTTTTTCTGCATGAACTAGGACGTGACTCAACTCTAATGTGGGCTGAGAGTTGCCCTACTACTAACATGCAGTTGAAACTGCTTTTCAGGCCTGAGAAGTTAACGTTGCTCCTCTATAAGCTAAGTGAAACTTCTCAGAATCCATTGAGGCTTGCATTATGACACACCACGCTGGTGATCAGCTATTACTGTGGGTGTATTTGAGCAATGGAGAACTTAGCCTCAGTACTTACAGGTTTTTCTTCAATCCTATGGTTACTTGAACCTTGTCAAGAAGTCTGTCTGCCATTCCAGGTGTTGTGTGCCAGAGCTGCTTTGAGGACAGGTGCTCTGGGGGTGGGGGGAGGATTTTAGTGCTTCTGTACTTGGCCTGGACAAAAGTGAAGAGGTAAATGAAATCAGGAAAGGAAATACAGTAATACAGAGCATCTGCTGTGCTCTAACTGAAGCCTAGAAGAATTACAAGGTCACTTTTGCATCTACCACTGTGTAAATTCATCAGTTTTAAAATCTAAGTCAGAACCACTAGCAGGGTAAGATTTCTATGTAGGCATTGTTAACCACATCACAAATATCTTGTAACATATTTGGCATACAACGTGCTTGCTCATTTTTCAGTTAGAAGCTTGGGGCCTGGCACAAAACAGCACTAAAACCTAAAGGGAAACTATGAGATCTGGCTGCTTGTTGAGGGAAAAGTCCTTGAGTCTGATTGATTTTTAAGAATTTTTATTTTTGGCATACCTGTTTGATAGTGAGTGGGATTATTTCTGTGAGAGAACAGTTCCCTACCACTAAGTGATGAGCTAACAGAGGCAGAAGAAATACCCGTGTTAGAACATAATCCTTAAGCCTCCTCTATTTTCTTAGCATCCAGTCTGTGCCCCCAGGAGCTACAGCCTTCTGCTCCTGCCAGGCCGGTGTTTGCAGGCTGCGGCTTCGCAGGGGCACCACCTTGTGGTCCCGGTAAAGTGGGTGCGAGGAGAGCTTGTTTATTCTGTTGTATTGCAGGCTCTTACATCGAACTCTGCCAGTAGTCCTCCTCCCATATCTGTTTAAATAAATTGGGAATTAAAAAGCTATCTGTTTCTAACATACAGGAAGGAGAGCAAGAGTTGGTGTTTTACCTAAACCTGCAGTTTGCCTCTAGTAGCCAAGACCTCTGATGTGCTATAGGGTTTTGGTGTGTTTTTTCAATGAGTAGGTAGCACCACTTGAAATAGCCAGAAAAGCAGATAATTCATTGTATTCTGTCGTATAATTTGAAGACGACAGGAAAATGAAGAACCCTTGATACCTTTTTTTTTTTTATTTATACAAAAGATGGTTCAAAACTTCTACTATTTTGTCTTGGTTAAGGTTCTTGAAGTAGAATTCAAGTCTTACTTTGCTTTAAAGGAACAGGTGACATGCTACTGTATATTGAATGTTTCCCAGATGGAATCTGGATTAGTAACTCTGATACTGTGCCTTTTTATCAATATTGAGGCATTCTTAGGGCAAAGCATTATGAAAACTTGAAATTGGAGGATTAAGAATGCCTTACTACTGTAGTCAAGCACATACTTAGTTTTAATTCTACATTAGCTCATGATAGTTTAGATGCTGAGAGTTGAGGCTGGAGATAAAGCCTTCTGTATAGATGATGAAAAATACCCAAATGCCAAAAACAATGTTCACAGACTTAGCTGCAGTAAAAAGCAAATGTATTGAGCTATAGCTGTTTATTAGATATTAAATATTAATAATACCTGTCCATATGAATATATTCAGTTTGGATTCAGTTCTGACTATTTTAACACATGCACACACTGTTTACAAGACTGAAAAATAGCCACAGTCCAGTAACTGATATACTTCAGGGAGGTGATGGAAGGTTTTCCAGCGCTGGGTTCTTTCAGGAAAGTTCTATTTTAGACCATTGGAAAAAAAAAAAATCAAAGGATGGTGTAACTGGAGATAATTTGTTCCAGAGCTGTGAAGCTGTCCAGGAAATCTTCCTCTTCGATTCCAAATTTAGTGTACTGGTGAATATAAGCTCTGTGTGTGGAAGTCACAGTAGGGTAAGACATTAGAAATCAGTGAAGAATCTGACACATGAAATCAGATTGTATAATTATTGTAAAAACTTCAAATGAGGATTGGTTTCCACCCAATAACCTTGCTGGTTGGAGTCTAACATGCTCTTCTGAACTCATTTTGCAATTCATTCTTATTCATGACTTGTTTCTAATAGGTTTCATGACTTAGTGTATTGCTTAAAGAAACAAAATTGAGTTAACTGGGAAATGGAAGGAGACGTGAGTATTCAAGGAGAAAAGCAATTTATAGGTTTGAGATGCAAAGCCTAAACCTGTGTATGCAGGATAGCTTGCTTCTCATCACTGGAGTTCTTCTAACAGGTGGTAAAACTAGGAGCATAGCTACTGGAAGCACTTCTCCTCCTTTGGCTTTTAACTGCAGAATTCCAGTGCCAGAAACTCATGTTTAAGAGTCGTTGGCTGTGACATGCAGTAACCTCGGCATCATGATAATCACAATAAAGCAGCAAATATTTTCTAGATTTCTTGGTTCTAATGAAAAATCAAATAGCATGGGAACTGTAGTAACACAAATCCCCTAAAATGCTCCTGAACTGAGCCAAGATTTTGTTTCCTGGACTGTGCAGCATGTGTGTACACACTTTAGAAACCATATGATCTGTAAAAGAGTTTCTGTGTGTTATTTTTAGAATGGGCACACTGGAATGCAGTAAATTTGGGGAGGTTTAGTACTGAGAAAATAGCCAAATTGACAGCACTAGAATATGTGGTCCTACTTAGCCACAGAACATAAGCACCGTTCTGTGTTCCACACCCTGCCATCATGTTTCAAGTATAAAAATGTTTCCCTTAAAGTGTGGCAACAGTCTTCATGCTTATTCACTTAGTATTACCTTACTTCACTGAAAGAACAAGCTGTGTTTACAATGATTTTGCTGCCACTGAAGATGTTGGCACTTAGAAATGAAGTATCAGCAGAATTATTTTCACTTACTTGGAAGCAAACATATTCCAAGCTTTTCCTACAACATTGTCAAGAGGCTTCAGCAGGAACTGGCTGTTGCTGACCAAAGCAGCAGACTTTTCGTACTTGTTAAATGCTCTTGGTGTTTTCCATGCATTAAATGCATCCTGAGGGTTTAGCCATGATGTGTATAAGGAGGGATCTTGGAAGCTTCCTGTAGCAGAAACAAGACAACTCTTTTGAAGACGTAGGAGCTTGTAGCTTTACATTTGTCATCTCACCAGTCCTGAGTGACCTAAACAATGCTCAGCAGATCAATGTGGGCCTTGGAAAAAATCTGCAGAGTGCTCAACCTGGTGCAAATATCTAAACAGATTCTTCAGATTGTCTAGAAGCATCCTCTTATATTGGTACTTCATCTGCAAGCTATGATTACCAGTCCAGAAGCCACTAAGCATTTTCAGGCAGTATAGCCAAGAATCCTATCATATATATGGTCTCCAGTCTCTGAAGTGCTTCTAGAAACACTGAAAATCAGTTGTAAACACAACAGCCCTAAGCAATTAGACAACATGGCCTTGGACATTAACAAGTTTCTAGAAGGAATATTGACCTTAGTAAGATATGGTTGCAAGGGAAACAGTGAGACACGGAGCAAGGAGCACCGAGGTACTATGTTTTTCCTTCTTACCCAAGTCTACGCTGTGCACGTCTTTCCCTCGCAGGATAACCAGGTTGGCAAGGGAAGTATTGAAATGCAGTGGCTTGTTGGTGGAATGACTGGAAGGGATGGAAGAGCCCAGGGGTGGTGGTCGTACTTGCCAATCAATACCTTAGGAGATTTGGGCAAAAAAAAACAGATATAAAAGAAAGTTACTGTTTCATGAAATAGGGATTCTGACTAGCTGAAGAGTCAGAGGTAACTAACACTGTGCCCCAAGCTGGGGAAAATTCAACAGTCTGGAGCTTCTGCATGTTAGTTAAGCAACAACATGATTCTTGGAGGAAAAAAAGGTGCTAATCCAGCAGTATTTGCCTGGTAGTAAATAGTCTTAGCAGAGAAAATGGGTGGTACCTTCTATACTTAGCAATCTGCCAGCCCATTCTTTGTGTAACTGGAAGCTATACTGCATTCCCCATGTAAATGATACAGGAGAGCTAAGAACTATTTTTATTAGTAGAAGGTGTAAAAAGAAAAAGCATAGCATAACTAACTATCCAAGGAATGTTCCAAATGAATCATGTAAATTAAGTGCATGGCTAAGAACTCTTGGTTTGTTTTGTGTATTTTTAATAGTTATAATTAACTGAGATGTCTGGGAGCAAAAACCAGGAGCAAGCTGGGAGCTGCTGTGGCAGCTGAGTGAATAGTTAAAGGAGCAGCTGGCTATGTAAAGGCAAATTCCTGCTGTCTGAGGGCAGCAACGTGTTTCTGAACTGACTAACTAGTTAGTGAGCTCCACAAAATAACAGGCTTTATTTAATCTGTAAAAAGAAATGCTTAGAATGATGGATACTGAAGATAGGCAAATGTGTTTTACCTTCCTCCATTTTAGCATTAGCAATGAGCATTTGCCTTAAGTGTTTGATGAGGCCAGGCCAACTGAAGGTGCTATAAGCCAGGGAGTTTTCAGGCATCTGAGGTATGTTACGAAGACCCAGCATCTTAAATTCAGGATGTGGAACTAATGTCTCCATTAAGTCTCCTGAAAGAAGAAATTAACACCTGCTAAAGTTTAGTAAGAATACTGCATAGACTAGCTAAAACAAGAGGAGAGAGGGAGGAATTTTACAAAGATCTAGCAATTCAAGGTAAGAAACAAAGGATAGATGAAGTTTTAATTTGACAAATATATGGATACGCATCAGACAGAGTAATGCAAATTTGCTATGTGCTGCTGAGGTCTAAGGAAGTGTCTCAGCAGCTCTTAGTTTAGATTTGTCTTGCTTTATAGTCTGGCTCCAAATCTCAAAGACCCTATGCACTGCTAAAGAGATTGGCAGACCGATGTGAAAGTTTAATTTTAGAAGCAAAACCCTTGGCAATATGGGTAACTTTGTCTAACACCTTAAAGAGACACATCAGCCTGTTGCTACTAAGTTGTATGTTAGCCTGTCTTCTGCCTCAACAAAACAAAACTTTAATTTTGTTTCAGTTTATACAAACTTCTCAGTCCAAAATGACTGTCCACAAACTTCCTCTGAAAGGTGAAGAGGTTATAAGGGCGTCTGCAGGCACTTGAAAAGGAGAAATGGGTTCTTTTGGTAAAGAATTAAACCAGAAGCCTGGGGATCTACTTTTGACTCTGCTACAAAATTGGGACTGAACAGTTAATTTAGCCTTTTCTTTCACTTTTTCTATCTTAAAACTCTGGATGTATCCAAATATTCGAGTAAGGAGACTCAGGAACTTAAATTCACAACATGAAATATGCGTGAGGATGCATTAGGCAGCTGTATTATCGTTAGATACCTAATGGGTTTCTGCTGTAGTGTAAGCCACCTTCTGCTGCATAAGTGGGTTGGAAGACACTCCCCAGCTGATGTGCAATGACTTGATTTACATCCCTGAAGGAGATCTGTTTAATATTCATCAACTGAGCACAGATCTTGTGGATAACATCATTTTCATGAACAAGAAGTGCATCTGATGACTGATACAGATGTGACAAAGTCAAAACAGAGTTGTAGTTTTGAACAATGACCTGGAAACAAACAAACAAACAGACACAGATGAGATCAAGCAACTTAATCTCTTTTATAATCCTCTGGCTACTGTGATTTCCTCAGTTTTGATTTAGGAAATGATTCATTTTCTTTGCCAAAGTGCAGAAAGAGGTCAGGAGCTAGCAGAGGTTTTTCATAAGAGAGCAAGACCTGTGGAAATGTTATTCTTCTCAGTTCATACAAACATGCTAGCATAAAATCTCTCTGGGAACTGATTAGAATGATGAGATACTGTTGTAACAGGAGATTTCTAGTTAGCCAACAGAGCTTCTCAAAAATCTGCATTATACTTTAGCACTTAAATTAAGAATTTTTTTAATGAAATGGCATGTACCAAAAATAGCAAACAGTTCATTAGCTCTGTTACTTTCTGTCCTGTTCAACTTTTCAAAGGTGAAATGTATCTCCTAGTTTATTTCAGCTGCAGGTAATTTATGTTGAAAAGTAAACAGTGATTACAAACTCCCAGAATATCTCTGGGAGACAGGACATTCACCTCACCAGTGCCATAGGGCCAGATAACATGGTTTAGTATAAATGAGCTTGGAAAAGCATCTCTCAAACACTGGGTCACAAAGGCCCCCAAGCCAGATCCTGTGCCACCAGCCATGCTCATTATTGTGAAAAATCCAGCGAGTCGATCACATTTCTCTGCTTCTTTTTGTATGAGATTCATTATCACTCCTTTGTGTCTTGGCCCGTGAACAGAGTAACTGTTGAATAAAAGACAGAACAGCAAGACGTGGCAGGTTATATAAACATAAGAGCAGCAAGGCAAAGCTATGCATAAAGGCTACTTTCCTTATTATTATTTATGTAACCTGGCATTATCTCACCCATCCTAACTGCAGTAAACAATTCTCAGCCATGACCTTTATTTTGGCAAACAGCTGTCTGTATTGTGCTTACTGTTTCCTATTCTTAAATCTAATATACTCACTCTGTTCTAAAATGTTACATTTTCACTGTAAATACCAATTTCACCTTGCAAAAAAAAAAAAAAGCACTTTAGAAATTCCACTACTATATCTATGGCTACTTTAAAATAAATCAAGTTAATGCTACTCTGTGCCTCGCAGAGCTGCAGTACAACCAGTCTAGTGTCTAGACAGCTCATTAGCCTCTATGGTTCCTTTAGGAAAGCTTGAAATGATTGTTCATACCCATTTGCCCAGTTGTTCCCAGACCCTTGCTTCTGACAGAAGTGTGACTGATCATCATATTTCCAGCAGCCAGACTTGGCAGCTATTGATAAGGTTTGGCTGATTACTTTAGGTTCCATGTCAACAAGCACAGCTCGGGCAATTGGTACTGGAGAGGAAGAAAAAGAAAAAAACCACAACAAAATCCTAAGAACAATGTGCCAATATTAGAACTTTTTTATGTAAGATGGAGAGACATGCACTATGACCCAAATTTCATTCCTCCCACCCACAAAAGCTGAATAATTAACTTAATGGGATGGACCAGGGGCAGGTACAGAACGGAAAACTCGGCAATGCCCTGAATTTCTGGAGAACCTTCTCTCGTTCTAGACATGAATCTGAATTCTTAAGACCACAGATCCTTTGAAATAAACCACTCAATGTGTTTGATAACACTAAATTCAGATACTCTTAGGTCCTACTCCATAGTATGATTTATCTACAGTAGAGAGTACAGTTGCTTGGAAGGAAAGATTATTTATGTATGTAGCAGTTTCCAGCTGTGTTACTGGCAGACTTGCTCTGCAGCCTCGGACACTTTACTGCACTATGATTTTGCTTCCAGAGTCGTTAGCGACACTGTGAAGGCAGAGGATTGTGACAATTCTTCTATGCCAAAGGTAAAACTTATTCTTCCACTGAAGGTAAAAGATTTTTTTATTATTTCTATACTGTTTGGCTGGCAACCAAACCCTCTGTGGGAAACACACACTTAGATACGGTACCTTTGGATTCTTCCTCTCTGAAAAAACGTTCTTTGCAAGCATCATGGTAGGATTCATTCTCCTTCTTGGAACACAACCCATGTGTGCCATGGACATCACTGCAGAGAGCGTTAAACACCTCATGACCAATCTGATTACCGCACTGACCGAGCTGGACTGTGACTATTGACATTCTTACACACTTTGTAGTTCAGCCTAAAAAACACAAGCATGCCTTCAGTAAACGTGGGAAAGAGGAGGGGGGATAAAAGTTCTGACAAGTAGATTTCTGATCAGTTTTGCACTTTTTGAGAAGGAAAAGGCTATGCTGCAACCACTGGCTATTTCTGGGGAAAAATGGGACTGTCAGCAGTCACTTTCTCCTGAATGTCAGAACACCACAGATGGCATTTACAGGGAATGAGTCTGTTTACTGTCACTGTGCATTTGGAAGGGGCTGAAATCAAGCACACAGCAAGCAAAGTCTCAACTTTATTTCTGCTCAGTAAGGTGGGATAGAAACAAATGGTTGTAACTCCAGCAGTTACAGGATTTTGCTGTAAAAGTGTAACAGGCATTATAAGAAAGTACCATATGCCTCTAGAACTGTGAAGGCTGTTCAAAAATCTAGCTGATTTCTAGTTCTGTACTGCAATGGTCCAATGCCAAAAATATGCTGAGGTGACAAACGGATTCCCTTCAGCATTCCCCTTGCTTCCACCACAGAGAGCAAAGTTTTTGATTCAGTACCCGTATGTTTCCAGATTTTTTTTCACCACTTAGCATTTTGCAGTGGCTGTTTTCTCCCTTTTCCATTCTGCTTTCACAGAAACAAGGTAAAATTTTTTTTTTTTAAAACTGACTATTATTTTAGGCTGCTACTTTTCATTATCATCCCAGCTGTGCCGCAGCACTTCTGCCATAGCATTCTTTGGATAACTGCCAGCGCCTGTAACGCGATCCCGCTGCATTTTGCAGGCAGGTATGTGCTATTTTTGATTCCTGTGCGCTGCTGCCAGTCTGCACCTCACGGCTTAAGGCCAGCCCGTGTGTTACAGCAGAGCCAAGTTACCCCCTACCGCAAAAAAGAAATAAACCTGTCTGTGGATTTCAGAGAACGCTCATACCCATCCCACGCCTGGTACCAGCCCTCCCGCGCGTACAAACGATGTGCTTCGTGCCCGTCACGCAGAGCAGGCAGTGGGTGCGTGAGAACACCCGCTCGGGCCCCACCGTGCTGACAGGGCCTGGCCAAGGACCGCCCACCCTCCGGGGCCGCCATGTTCCCGGTGCTACCCGTCCCTCACGGCGTTCTACCACCTCCCCCCAACCTCCAGAACTGTTTTACTCGCCGGCCCCCTCCCACCCGGGCCTCCCCGCCAGTATGCTGCCCCCCCAGGGGTGCACCGCCCCCGCTCAACGCCGGCCCTTCCTCAGGGCTGACCTCGACGCCCGCCGCTGAGGCGCCAACGGCGCATGCGCAGCCACCTGAGCCCCCACGATCCCCTTCCAGGCCGGTTCGGATCAAAACGCGCCTTCGAAGAACCCGCTTCGCGCAGGCTCAGAAAGGACTCCGGGCAAGTCGGGTAGAAGCGTCAGCCCTCTAGGCTTCACAAAAGGTTTATGCGCATGTTCCTCCCTAGCGGCTTCGCTGCGCCCTCTGCGCAAGCTCTGTGCCAGGAGCAGGGAAGGCGGGTGTGCACTGCGCATGCTCAGACTTAGCCCCACGCCCGTCAACTCAGCTGAGTTCTCGCTGCGCACGCTCAGTGCGGCCCCGGCGCATGCCGGAAGGGGTTGTACGCCTGCGCGGCGCCCGGAGTCGGGGCGAGGGCGCAGGCGCGCTGAGGCCGGGCAGCCGGTGATGGCGGCCGTGGCGGAGTTGGGGGGTGCGGGCCCATGAGGCGGCCCAGGCCCCGTGCTCCCAGCACAGCCAGGAAGGGGCGGCGGCGCCGCGGCTCACACCCGCGCCATGGCGGGCGTGTTCGACATCGACCTGGACCAGCCTGAGGACGCGGGTTCGGACGAGGAGCTGGAGGAGGGGGTGAGAGAGGGCAGCCTGAGCCGGCGCGGCGCGGGGAGGGAGCGGGAGGCCGCCGCGGGGAGCGGCGCCAGGGGCAGGCCCGGGGGGAGGGAGCGGGAGGCGGCCCGCGGGCCCGCGCCGGGGGGCATCCTGCCGGCGGCTGGCCTGGCGGCGACGCCGCGGAGGCGGGCAGGGACCGCGCTGCGGTGGGGCGGGAGCCGGGTGAGGCGGAGCGCGGCGGCGGCAGCGGCCTCCGCCCCGGCCCGCGCAGGTGAGGCGGCCGCGCCCTGCCCGGCGAGACCCGGCCGCGCTGCCCCGACAGCCGCGCCGGGGGAGGCAGCGCTGCGGCTGAGGCGGGCTGCGCGCACGGCCCGGGGAGTCGCGACCCGCGCGAAGGAAGCGGCGTCGCGCCCTTGGGCAGGAGCCGGTGTTGGGCCGCTGGCAAGCGGGGCTTCCCCGGTTGCGGTCCGGGCGGGGCTGCGCCAAACTTGCGGGAGCTTTTTCGCTGGGAAGTTTTGGCCGCATCGCCTGACGCGAGTGCCGCAGCGGCGTTGGGGGTTCTCTCTTTTTTTTTTTTTTTTCCCCCTTTTCTGTCTATTTTTTCTTTTTTTTCCCCTTGTCACATGTTGTAACGTCAGTGCCGAACCGCTAATCTTTCTGGAACCGTGCGGAGTCGTGGCTCTAGCGGCAAAATTAAAAGCAAAGCTTTAAAACATTAGGCTTCTGTATGAATCGACGTGCATCCCCATCTCATGCTTTTGCAAGCGGTTCACCTTGCAATCTGTAGCTTGTCATTTTGTACCGGTCACACGGATTCTGTTGAGGCCTTTAGAGCATTTTACTACAAGATCTCTGTTTATATTATTCCAGTGCTACTGTTGCTTTTTTATATAGTTTTGTATATTAAACATTCCCTGATGCTTAAACTGCTACTGCATTTATTTTTTTCGCTGTTGAAATACGAATGACATTCTCAGAGTCTCTGAGATACCCAGATACTCTGTATCACAGTTGGAATGCCCACACTCCATAGAAACTGTAGACACTGTTTGACAGCTGAAGGCTTGAACGCTTCTCAACCTGCAGGAAAAAAGCACCGTCTGTCATCTCAACAATCAATAAAGTACTTGGCTTAAAAAAAATGTCGCTTGCATCACACTGTTCACGTTGCCAAGAACAGGTTCTGAGGGGGGTGGCAAGAAAGTTGAATTTGTTCTTTCTCGTGTTCCAGTAATTCAGTCTCAGGGAACAAAAAAACACCCCCTCTTTATTGAGGACTTAGAAAAATTTGGTTCTCAGGTGCCTTTTGACAAGCAGATGAAGGAAGGTGAGAATGGACATGAAATCAAAATGGAAGCGAAAAGTGGGGAATATAAGATCAGGAAAGAAATGGAAGTTTCAGGAAGGTGTAAGAGGAAGAATGTTTCATGGAGAGTTCTCTCTGTAGGTGTTGTGCGTGTCTTACAAGGATCAGGAAGGGACTGCAGCTGGAGCAGTTGGGATCATTAAACTGGAAGTGAGCAAGTTGTGAAGTCTGGACTGTCTTGTCTGATTTCTGTGGTGCTGGTACCTCCTGAAAGCTGTAAGCCTAGTAGTAGCAAGAATGGGTCAGCTGTAGTTTTGAATGGGCATGGCTGTTCTAAAAAACCTGAAGAATCTTTTAAATTGAGAGTTTACTCATAAGCCATATGGTTGTTTGTATCAATTATTGTGGTGAAAAAAACCCAGCGTTAATTTTTGTGTTTGTAATGAAGGAAACATTGTTAGGCTGAGGGACTGCTAGCTTTCCATCCAGAACACTTGGTTTTATGGAAAAAGATCCTGAAAATAGCAGGATGGTATTTAAAATTAATTTTGTTCAAGTTATTACTGAGAATGGAAACAATAGTTTACAGGGGTCAGAGAAGCATGTGTGAGCTTTGCCAGAACCATTGGGTAACTTGAGATGCTGTTCTAGGAACGTGATGGGTGTTTATTCTCCCTGTTTGTTGATTTTTTTTTAAAAAAATTTGTTTATTGGCATCTAAGGGTAGGGTCAAGGGCTGCTGTAGTGAGTTTTGTTGTGAAACATGTCAGTAAGCTGTTTTCTATAATAAATATTATCAAGAGGACAGGAACGGGAAATGAACTTTTGGACTCCGTAATTGCTGTGGTGCTATTAGATAGAACCAGGAGTTAAATTTCCCTCTTGATCACCCACTAAAATAAACCAACCTCTGTAAACTTTAATAATTGGTTTGGAAGTAGTTGAAAGTTTCTAATTTTCTATGGTTAGCATTTTCATTTACATAATATTTTAAAATGCACTCCTTTCGTCTGTGGCTTGCAGATCTCAGTGTGTCTGAGTTTTGGTTGGATTTTTTTTTTTCCTTCTGGTTCTCTTGAATTTCACAAGTCACTCAGTATTTCAGTGTTAAGCCCATAGATTCCAGGCTGTTTCTCACTAACTTGCAGTGATCATTTTATGTGTGTCTTTAAACATAAAAGTGTTAAGGTATAGTCTCAAGCTCAATAGAAGCTTGCCTATTAAGCTCTATTTGTGTTCATTCCAGCTGGCTGCTTGGTTTGTGCTTCTTTTGCCATGTAGAACCACAAACGTAGGGAAGTATTCTCTTGCATAAAGGATCAATTTGAAAATTCTTTGAATAAAATACCTCTTCCAAATTGACCTGCACTCTTTAACAGTTCTGATGTGGAAGTGCTTGAACCTCCTTTAGTAATATTTGCATGCATTAATCTGTCCGAATCATTATTGGTCAGAAAAGGCATTTAACATCAGACTAAAGCTTAATTCTTTCATTGCTACTGGGATTTGATTATTGTCAATGCAGAATAATAAAACCTCAGTAGATTTTTGTCTGGTGCCCATGAATCCCATCAACTGTTCACGTAATCTTTACTATTGTTCTCATTTGCATAGTACTGTAGCAGGATTTAAACCCCCATTTGTAAGAGCAACTGTAAAGAAAAATGCAGTACTTAGCTTTTTTCAGATTTCCCTGGGGCTGAGTGAAATTGGTACCTCTGATACTTAAGGGACTGAGTAGCATCACAGCCAGGTAAAACAGTGGTTCCCTGCGCCGCTGTTTGAGCTATGTGGAAATATTGCAAATCTCAGAAGTTTGTAGATTTCTTATCTCCTGCTGCTGATTTCTTATTCCTGACCTTTAGACTTAATTACGTAACAATTCATAACTATATATGGAAGCATATATATATATAATTGAAGAAGTTGGAAAACACATCGGTGCATTAATTTTTAATGTTGCTTTTTTTTGTTGTAATTAATCTTCCTTCTACCTCTCCCATCCCCAGGGTCAATTAAGTGAGAGCATGGACCATGGAGGAGTTGGCCAATATGACCTGTAAGTTGCTGCTAGAAAATGTTCTGTATCATTCATGCCAACTGCATAGAACTTCTAATTTTGTTACATTGTTAAGTTAAATAGAAAATTTTGTCATTCTTGTTCAATTCTGAGTTGTTTCTAGTCATTTCACTATTTCTTCACGTAAAAAAAATTGTGAATTGTATCTTGAAATAAAATAATAATAATAAAAACCAATTCTGGTGAAACTTGATGTTTGTCTTTTAATCCTTTTTTCTCCTAAGATACCTCTTGTGCTTGAATAATATTTGTAACATGAATATAATGCACTGTCTGCAGAACATTGTATGTTCTGTTCATTTTACAAAGGCTCCAGTTGCAGAGCTGCATAGTGATCTGAAACAGGGGAGAATTCAGAAGTTGTGATTTGATGTTCAGGAGACAGCTACCTTTAGCACTGATGCTTTTATAGATTTCCAGATTGTTCCAGCATATCATGTTGCAAGGAGAAAGACAGTGATAGTTAAAACAGCTTCGTTACATTTACTTTAGCAGGATGAATCTGTTAGTCTTTTGTAGAACTGTAGCATAATTTAGAAGCATCGTTAAATTATGGATCAGTCTTTTGTGGCATGTTCAGAGTTGTGAGACTTTTTTTGTTACAGCTTTCTCTGCAAGATAATGGTGTTAGAGAAGTCTTGCCATGACTGTTGGGGCTGCTGAATGTGATCTGAAACTTAAACACACCTTATAGCCTTGCCTTTACTTGAGGTCTGGTAGGAATAGCTAAGTGAGTTTGAGGCTTTGGTCTTTTAAACTTAATTCTGGTGTAATACAGAGGTTTATTATCTATTAAAATGGAGGAATCTGAAGGAAATCTCAATGGTGTAAATCCCCCAAATTTGCAGATAATCTTTTCTGTGCAAATTGCACTTTGCTTTGCACACACCTAAATAAAATAAACACAATTTCTTATGCTGACAATTCTGCAAATCTCCAAAGCAGTCATTGGGTTATGTCAGATATCCTGTATGCTTTTCAGAAAGTAATTTGCTTGCTTACTTTCCTTTGATGGTTTTTGAGTATCAGGTAGTCTTATATTCTTGTTTCGGTTTTATCCAGTGGCATGGAACATTGTGAAAAGTTTGAGATTTCAGAGACTAGTGTAAACAGAGGTCCAGAAAAGATCCGACCAGAGTGCTTTGAGTTACTACGCGTGCTTGGCAAAGGTGGCTATGGGAAGGTAAGGAACTCTCTTCTCCAGAAGTAAATCCATTACAGTGAAGGTGGTTAAAGTGCTCACTTGCTGCCTTTGACAAGGTCTAATTGTCCCATCCAGTTTTCTGCAAAGTTCACCAGAAGATAACCGCAGGGCTGCCACGGTTGGTGTCGTGGGACCAAGGTCACTGGCAGCGCCTCACTGGCTGGTGGCAGCAAAAAATGTCCCAAAATGGGTCTGGTTCAAATCTCTAGCTGCTCTTCTGCAGGCAGCATTACAGTTTGTAGACGATCTCATCTCTCTTTCATAAAACTTTGTTGTTTTACCTTCATGGCAGCTAATGCAGTTGTAATATGTGATCACTTCTGTGTTGGTGTTGTGTAGGTATTTCAAGTACGAAAAGTTACTGGAGCAAACACCGGGAAGATATTTGCCATGAAAGTTCTTAAAAAGGTAACCCAAATGTTCACATTTCCCTGCTACCTTAGTCTGAAAAAAAGTAAAGCTATCCCTCCATTTACCTTTTATAATTAATCTAATTATTTAATATACCTAAAAATAAACTTCATCTCATATATAGTTGTTATCTAGGCACAGTTGGAATTAAATTGTTCTGTGTAGTTAGCAGCTAATTTAAATAGGTCAGGAGGTCCCTTCCAGCCTAAACAATTGTGTAATTCTATGAAATACTTAAAATTTCGCAAAACTGTCATGTAATGTACATACTGTGGTGAAATTTTCTTTTATTATGTTTCTGAGTCATATGTAGGGTTGTGATGAGTATGAGTCTGCCTTGGTTAGCATGGTCTGGTGTTCATGTATTTCTGCTTTTTGTAGGCAATGATCGTAAGGAATGCAAAGGATACAGCTCATACAAAAGCAGAGCGGAATATACTGGAGGAAGTGAAACATCCCTTCATTGTAGACTTAATTTATGCCTTTCAGACCGGTGGAAAACTCTACCTCATCCTTGAGTATCTCAGTGGTCAGTATATGAAATTCTGGTTCTTGGTATTTTGTGTAATGGAGAATTTGGTTTTCTTATTCCATTTATAAAAGGCCAGCAAACTACTGGCACGGTGTCTTAAAAAGGTAAAACAGATTTCTATTAAAAATACATAGAATAACATAAATAAATCTTGTCATTCAATGCAGTAAAGATCCAGGAAACCAAAATAGTTATTTTTCGTGACAGCACAGGAGAGGAGCGATTTTAAGACCTTTTCTTCCATCAGGCTTGGAATTCCTGGATGTTACATTTAGATTCTGTGCAGTCATACGGAGTACCTGAGGTTTTAGTCCTTGCAGGGTGTTTGTGAAACAAGAAAGCGTTAGCTTTATTTCATGGATAGGGAAATGGATTAGAAGCAATTTGCCCCAGCTGTAAAAATAGGAAAAACAGGGAGAGAAATGCTGTTGTGTTCTTCAGCATGCTCTTTTGATTTCTTTTGGCATTTCTTTAGGTTGCTAGAATTCTGAGAATAACAGAATAGTACGTTCTCAATTGGTTTTTGTGAAACAAGTTTTTCTAGAGCATGACAGAATACATGTTGCTTATAGTTTTTCTAGAAAATAGTCTTTTGAGTGCCTAAACCGATACTTTAATAGCGTGTAATACCACTTTCCTCATGACAGGAGGAGAACTATTTATGCAGTTAGAGAGAGAAGGGATATTTATGGAAGACACAGCTTGGTAAGTGAAACTATTTTGGTAAATTAATAGTTTTGAGGGTTTTATTGAGTGCTTAAACTGTGTGCTCTGACTTGAAAAACTATATATAACTACTCATTCATTTCATAGTCTAAAGAGCAGTTAACTGGGTGTAGGGCAGATACATGTGTTCTGTACTTACCGGTTTGTGCTAGTGTAACTCCAGTCGTACTTCAGAAGAGGTCTGTTGCTGGGTGAGGCTGTACTCCGTAGGGCTGTGGTGTTTGGGGCTTTGGAGAAAAGACTTGCTGTAAATGCAGGGGTTTTGTTTGGTTTTGTTGTGCATCCGCACACAGTTTTACCAGCCAGTTACAGAATTTCCACTGTAGTGGCTGTATTCTAAGGATCAGATGTGTGAAGTGATAAATGTAACTATTCTAATGAAGGAGAAGCCGCCTTTCAATTTTGTACATGTAAACAAGTGGAAGTTACCCCTTATTGATTAGGCTCCACACAACTGAAAACAGTTGCATCTTCCCACAGTGCCTGCTGATAGCGCCTTAGAAAAGCTTTGACGTACCCATGGGGCTGTGATCCTGGTCTGCAGTTGGACTCTGGGTGCTGCCAGTTACCTTCTTAGTTGCTTTTTTTTTTTAAATTTTCCTTCAGCTTTGCCACCTCGATGTGGCAGTACAGGTTGAAGCGCATTTTAACCACTGACTGGTAAATTCAGATTCCTCCAAATATATTGATGGTAAGATAGTTACTGCACAGACAAACCTCAGTCTAATGGAGTGATTTTTGTAGCTCATCTTGAAGTCTGTAAGCCTTCTGGCAAAGCAGCCTCAAAGGCATCGTTGCTTCTGTGATTTATTCTCTCATAACAATACTTTGAAGGAACTGTTGCTATGTACATAATACTCTTCATGCTTAAGATGATCTGCGTGATTGAATACGTCTAATTGTGTGGCATATGTTTCCTTTCAGCTTTTACTTGGCAGAAATCTCAATGGCACTGGGGCACTTGCATCAAAAAGGAATCATCTATCGTGATCTGAAGCCGGAAAATATCATGCTTAATCATCAAGGTAGAAACACAGTGACAGTTATGTTGCCAGTCATTTGAAAACAGTTCTTCAAAGGTCACAACACTTCACTCTTATGTAGATTTCCTTTGAACGATGTTCATTATCACTCTTAGTATACCTGAAGAATTGCCAAAGCTAATTGCTTACCCTTAAACACAGGTTTTTCAGCTTTAAAAGGCCACAGTGAGCTCCAAGTTCCATGTCTACAGATACAGGCATTTTGTTGAATGGTTGACTTGCTATTTATGCAGCATTGAAATCTTTCTTCTGCTGGGTCAGTGTAAAGTACGTAAAGATCTGTGTCTTCAGTGTAGCATCAGTGACATGTTACTAACAGGGATGACTGAAGATGCTAGGAAAGGCAATTCAGGTAGGATGGATGCCACAAATTCCGTAGCTGATGTGACTTACCTAGCTGTTACACGTTGACTGTGTCACACTGATTAGTCTGTCAATCTGTATCATCCAGTATTTGTATGTTACCTTAAACAACTTAATTACTTTAAGTCTCTGTACTGAACTGTTTGGGTCACTACAGTTTGTTGAGAGTTGTTCTCTAAACTTGGAAGCAAGCAGTAACATTCAGTAGCCTGCTTTCTTACCTGAATGATGCTCTTAAATCTTTATGTTTAAATAGGTTTGTCTATGTATGATTAAGATTTGGCAGTTTGTCTTCTTTCTGTTCACCAAGTGGCAATGCTTTCTTATGCACAAAGAATGCAAAGGTTTTATCTCTAAATGTGATTACCTCATTCGGCTTTAGAGCTGTATTGCTTTGTTCAGACCACTGAAGAGATCTGGAAGTAGTTCAGAGTTATTACATATAGATGTTAAAAATTCCTATTTTTTTAATGCTGCTTGTACAAATGCCAGAATTCTGGCAAGTCTTGAATTTTATGTATTTCGTTTCAGGTCACGTAAAACTGACTGACTTCGGATTATGTAAAGAATCTATTCACGATGGAACGGTCACACACACGTTCTGTGGAACAATTGAATACATGTGAGCTGCATGATGAAATAGCAAAGTATTGCTCTGGGCTGGGGGTAATGGCTACATTTTGCCTTTTTAACTGATGGTTCATATGTTCAGTCACTTGGAGAAATTTTACTTGATAAATGTGGCTTATTTTGAAAAGTAGTAGTCAGAACTAGTAATACGTTTGTTAAAGTACTTCCATATTTTCAATTTTTCTGATTATAGGGCCCCTGAGATCTTGATGAGGAGTGGACATAATCGTGCTGTGGACTGGTGGAGTTTGGGGGCATTAATGTATGACATGCTGACTGGAGCAGTAGGTGCACAGTTATAATTGCATGTATTTGTTGCTGTAGCTTTCATAGTATTCTAATTCAGATGCATGTATAAATACGTATACATATGTATATATACAAACTGCAAGTAAGAAATATAACTAAAATATGCCAACCCTTATGTTGACTGCAGTCATGAGCTGCTGTCACCCAAACAGTTATTTGGCAGTTCCATTTGCAGTAATTTTACCTGCTTTATAAGTTGAAGTGAGTTCTGTCCACAAATAAGAGACCTGAACGAGTTCTATTTATCCTTCTGTTACAATGGTCCTGTCTAGCCTCCTTTCACTGGGGAGAACAGAAAGAAAACAATTGACAAGATTCTCAAGTGTAAACTCAACTTGCCTCCCTACCTCACACAAGAAGCCAGAGATCTGCTTAAAAAGGTAGGATTTTAATGAAGGTCAGTACTAGATGCACATGTAAATAGAAATATGATACTGCTGTGGCTATTCAGTCCAAGCTCATTTTATAAGCCAGTCTTGATTTGTGTGCTGTAAGAGTGATTTTCCATGGAAATACAACTGATTTCTAAAAAATGCAGATTTTCTGATTGCTGTTGTTCATTCTGCATGGTATTCACTTGAACGATGATTCATGTCAGAACTAGTCTAGCGATAACGACATAACTAATTTTTCTTTTTTGGATCTTATTTCTCCTTAAGCTGCTAAAAAGAAATGCTGCCTCACGTCTGGGAGCTGGTCCTGGAGATGCTGGAGAAGTTCAGGTAACTTTAGCTTAACTCAAAAATCTTTAAATCACCTCACTGAAAATAAAATGTCTTTGAGGATATAGCAGGGAAGGAGAGTTTGTCTGTCTTGAAGTGTAATGAGCAAAAAGACAGCCACATGTGGTAGCTGCTGAAAAGGTGAATGCTTTAAAGTTTAACAAAAGCAGCTGTTTACCTATCTGATAATTTGAAATTTGGAAAGTAACTTTGATTCTTTAGCTCTGTCATCCAGATCTTTTCTACTAGTTGCACAATGCTAATTGTATACAGTTGACCATATAAAAGCAATGATCCTCTGGTGAAAAAACTGCTAGCTCCTGCATTTAGTGCAGCTCTTTCAAGGGAAAAGCATTGTTAGTTTGTATACGGTGCTGCACAGTTAAAAGCAAAGCCAGAGGTCGAGCTCCTGTTGCTTCCAGCTTGCCTTTTTGTAGTGAGATTAACAGTGTACTAGAGTCCTCTTTATCTCACACTTCTGATAATTTGTCATTAATACAGTGTTTTGTCATTACTTTTAGTTATCTAACTTTTAAAGCTGAAAGACTTAGAGGTATTTTGCATGTCAACTGACTTTTTCTAATACATTCAAGGACAACATGATAGGGCCATACGTTGTCTGCCTTGGAGGTATGGTATCTACTCTCAGCTCTTCCTCCTACTCTGATGCAGTGCTGCACAACACTTTACACTAGACCCATATGTGATTTTTGGGAAGACCCCACAGAGAGGGCTTGTAAAGAACATGCTTATTAATTCCTAACTTACTTGTGATTCCTGCCCAGAAGTTGGAGTGACTTTGTGCTGTTGCTAACTCTTGTAGGCTCACCCGTTCTTCAGACACATTAACTGGGATGAGCTGTTGGCACGAAAGGTGGAACCTCCTTTTAAACCCTTATTGGTATGTACTTAGAATGTTGCAAGATATTCTGGAAATCTTTAGGAAAAATCCTTTAGGAAAGTTCTTAATGGAATCTAAAACTTACATTCACTCTTACAAACTGGAGTGTGTTTGTACTTTTAAATAGGTAAATGCATCGACTGAGATTACTGGTTCTCAGATTCACTGTTGTCAAATTAAAGAGAGAAAGTACCTGATGCAGATTTATTCTGTTTCCCTCCTGAGAAATGATGTTGTGTCAGCACTTAAAAACCCCTCTTTACATCTCCACATGGTATGAAGTACTGGCTGTCATGTGTGTGCTGTTCTCTACTGCTCTGTGGTCACGGTACTCATCCGTCACTGCAACAGGATCTTTTTTTATGTGAGAAGGGGGCAAAAATTATCTAAAAGCTAATTTCTCCTGATCAGTCTCCTGGAGGTAGAAGGTTCTGTTTCAGTTTAAATTCCTCCTGCTTCTAGTCTGCAGGTTAAACTGACTGAGAAGTGCAGATATCTCTGAATATCTGCTTCTAAACATTAGAGAGTAAGTCAGTACTTGGTTGAAACTAAGATGATAAATAGTTGCTAAGCAAAAGTCACCTAATTAAGCATTTTGTGTGTTTGTTTATTAATTAAAATGCATCTTGTGCATTAGAGGCAGTAATTAAATTTTACCTCAAGCCAGTGATGTGATGAATAAGCCTCTATTATCCTACCTTATATTTTGATGGTGTGGGGTGTCTGTCTCTTTTTCCACTCTGGGTGTAATTAGCTACAGCAGCAATGAGTATTGTTACATGACAGTTCCCCACTACTGAAATCCCACTTTAAACTGATTTAGGCATCCCTGACGTTGAACATACTACAGCATGTCGACTCCAGACCTTTTTTTTCTTCCCTCACCATTTTGAATGAAATTCAGACTGGCACAAGACTGATACTTCCAAACAAATTTGGGTTGTTTTCTGTTATTAGCAATTTTTATGGAAGTTACTGTACAAACCAGATGGCTATTGAAAATGCTTCCATGGTTGCATGGAGGCCTGCACAGATGAATACATGCTGCCTTTTCAGTTACACCTACGAATGAGGGAAGGGATCTTGGAGTTATGTCTACTGCTCTTTGACTGAATTAAACAATATTCATCACTCTCACTTATTCCAGAGTTGTCATCTATCCCTCACAATAGAAACACTTCTGTATCTTCAAAAATGGGATGAAAATATCTGGAGAGGCTTCCAAAAACTCATAGTTGCAGCTGTTCTATACTGGTTGTGACAAGGGCGTAACTTGCAAGGAACTGGTGTTGTATTTCTACAAGTTTTTGTTTGTAATTTGAGATTTTTTTAAAAGGCATCTTTTTAATTTGTGTTCCTTTTTGATCCATAATTTTTGCCCCTCCCCCTTGCCTTTATTTCTCAGTGTCAGTGCCCATAGTGACCTCCCACTGGCAGCGACAGGATTCCGACACCACTCCAGGGTTTTACTACAGCAAAGCTCTGCCAAAAACCTATGGAATGAACTCCATCCAGAGGCTACACTCATCACCGCTAAGCCATTTGGTTGATATCTGTAATATAAACCCTTAACCATTTTGTTTTTGCAAAGCAATCTGAAGAGGATGTGAGCCAGTTTGATTCAAAGTTTACACGTCAGACACCTGTTGATAGCCCAGATGACTCTACTCTTAGTGAAAGTGCCAACCAGGTCTTTCTGGTAAGTGAGCCGCTGACAAGCGTGTAATGGCTGTGGAGAAGTACCTTGTGTTACTTGGAAACACTGGGGCATTTCCCAGAAACTATTTCTACTGAATCTTAAGCAAACTGTCATAGTTTTAAACATGCGTTCTGCAGCAGGTTTGGAATGTTTAAGGGCTTTGAAAATACTTAGCTTGATTATTGCTGACGTTTATATGGATAAAGCAGCCAACAAATGTTGCTTACTTTCTGAAATGTCAGCATTCCAATTCACAGTTGCATTATGAACGCTGGACATGTGATTGCTTTCATGGTCATGCAGAGAGAGCAATGTCTATTCTATAGATCAAGATTAATTAAATTGGGCATGGCCGTGGGAATCTGATCTGAGTGAAAATAGCTTGGGGTTGTGCAGGCACCCAGGTGAAGAACTCCCTGAAGTCCTGCTCTTTGCTTCAGGAGGGGAGTAGAAGTTTGTACGTCTACATTTACTCTCCTTTTTAGAATTTTTATTTACTGTTTCATGCCAATTTTAACTGCACAAGGGTTTGTAACCATACAACCTGCCTGTAAGTCACAGTGCATTCATTCCTGTTTTGCAGGGTTTTACGTATGTGGCTCCATCTGTACTTGAAAGCGTAAAAGAGAAATTTTCTTTTGAACCAAAAATTCGATCACCTCGCAGATTCATAGGTAGCCCTAGGACACCAGTCAGGTACGTTTTCCCCCCCACATCCCTTTTTTCCCAATATGCTTTTTGGCAAGTTGTTGAAATAGATCTACACTAAATTTGCGGCCTTTCTTCTCAGTAAGCACATCACTTCCATTAGAAGTGCAGCACCGATCCCATTTCACAAGCCACGTTATTAGAGGCAGATCTATGGTGTTTGACAGAATTACTGATCTGCTTGCTGTTCAGTGCTGAAATGGCCTGGTGGCCATACACCATTCCCCTAGAACTCTTTCTGAACATCCTAAGTACTTATGTGCCGCTAAAGAATCATGATAGTACAGACAATTCCTTCTGCAGTCACCTAAAAATATGTATCCTTACTGCTCAAATGAGAGAATTTTACTTTACCAGAGACCGTGGTAGAAGCTAGACATGGAAACTTTCTCAGACTTCTGGAAGTGGAAGGAAGAATTAAAAATGCTTCTCAATAGGCGTTTGAGTTCAGCTTCCTGCAGAGTAAAGGGCGTACCTTCATGCTGTGTGTATCTTCATCTCTGATTTTTATATTTCTTGTTTTAAAGCCCTGTAAAGTTTTCCCCTGGGGATTTCTGGGGAAGAGGTGCTTCTGCCAGCGCATCAAATACTCAGACACCTGTGGAATATCCAATGGAGACAAGTGGAATAGAGCAAATGGATGTGACAGTCTGTGGAGAGGCCTCGGCACCACTTCCAATCCGGCAACCAAACTCTGGGCCATATAAAAAACAAGCTTTTCCCATGATTTCCAAACGACCAGAGCACTTGCGCATGAATCTATGACAACACAATTTTTTTAAGCCTTTGAAGGTGGAAAGCAAAGAACAGACATAAGCCCCCTTGAAGTTGAAATACGAGGGCTTGTATGGTTTACTTTTAAAAAGTGACAGTATCAAAGAATCAGTCATTGCACAGAGCGACTTGGAAAGCAAAGAAAAATGGATTTTTTTTCTGTCAATCAATGGTGCATAAAAAACTTTAGAAAATGGTATTGCAGAACTCTAGGCACATCATCTAACTGATTCGCAGTGACATCTTCTCACCTTATCAAGGATTTTTCAGCTTGATAGCTTGAAACTGACAGTATTAAGGGTCAGGATGTTGCTTCAGAATCACTGGTCTAGTCGTGAATGTGTCAAGGAGGGTTAGCCCTTTCACTAGGCAAAGTACGAAATGCCTATATGCTTGCGTCTGAGGAATAATTAGCATGCAAGCTTGATTAAGCTGTTTCCTACAATGGGGTGGAATCAAAGATGAAAGATAAAATTAATTGGTATTTCACATTCGAAACATGAGTTTTTTATATATATAAAAATATATATTTTTCAAATAGATTTTTTGATTCAGCTCATTATGGAAAGTATCCCAAAATTTAAAATGCAAAACAATTGGTTGCTGTGAAGAAAGTAAAGGCTCTAGTTCTGATTCTTCTCCTCATGAAACAACAAATCAATAAGCGAATCACTCGATTACCAGCTTGGCAGTGTGGGGTGGGAGAGAACTGTTTTGCTTGCTTACCCAGCTGAAATACCTGTTCCTGCAAAGACAAAGGGATCTAATCAAATGGCAATGCTGCTATGTTCTCGGCTTAACTGGAAGCCATGGGCTCACGTACTTGTCCTGCTTATTTCATCCTTGTCCTCAGCAGACATTTCACTGGGAAACATCACTTCCGTATACGCTAGTCCTTAGATCGAGACAGCTGAATGCAGTCAGATTCTTACCCATAGAAAAGATGAGGAAAAAAAAGTGCATCGGAATACAAGGTCAGTAGAAACACATAGGAAACAAATTCTCCATACTATAAGGAAATAAACCTTTTTCTAACCGGTGGGTAAGAATCTGAGGATTTTAACTTTTTTTTCTTTTTTAATAAAATTTTGCTTAGGGGAGTTCCCTGCCATTATACATTTCTAAATTTCTCAACTATTTTTTTTCTATGCTGGGGCAATAAATTTGCTGATTGTATGAGAAAAAGTGTTAAATGGCCTTTCAGTGAATGTCTTCCACAGTGGGTCAGAACTTTAGCAACTGAATTTAGGAAACATGTTCTAAGGACACTATTTATGTTTTTGAAATTGTCACAATCTGTACAAACGACTTACAGGTACAAAGAATAAAATAAAGGTAACTTTACCTTACTTAAATACTTCCTGCCTTAAAGAAAGCATTTCCATGAACATAGCTGGTGAAAGGGTTAATATCTGCAGAGCTTTACACTAGTTAGAGTGTGTATGGTGTGTGCGTGTGTGTGAATATGATCATGCAACTGCATACAAGTCCTGTCACTTTTTGCCTGCCACACGTTGCATTATCTTTAGTCAAATGTGCAAAGTCTACTTCTAGCGTTTCACAACAGTAGGGATTTTTTTATAGATTCTGCTTACTCTGTGTGTACTGAATCTTTTTGAGCCATAGGATCCAAGCCATAAAACTCTCTAAGCGTGTTGAATCCAGTCAGAGGGCCGTTTTCTAAACGTTTGCAAGTCAGAAGGATTTATCGATACCTTGTCGATACTAACAAAGAACCAACAAAAAAGATGGTTATAATTGAGCAGAAATTAGTATTTTGTTTTCTTCCTGATAAGCCTTTTGTTGGGAAACTTTTTTTTAATAAAAAAAAATAAGGCAAATCACATTGTTTTACAGTGACAGAAACTGTACTGGAAATTTGCCACGTTCCAGTTGGTGATACGGCCGCTGGTGGCATGTTTGTGAAACTGCAATCAGAGTACGCAGCACTTCAAGCAGTGCCTCTCTGTGCCACTCGTTAATGTAGGTTTCCTAACATGTTTACTGAGTATAAAGTAACTTAATTAAAAAAAAAAAAAGCCACCTTTTTTTTTTGAAGCAGATCTCTCTTGGTCCCAGTTACAGCTGACAGTTGGCTGGATATAACTGTCCAGAAGAATTGGTTTAATATGGCTGGCAAGAATGGCAAGAATTGTTTGTCTGAGTTCACTGATTAATTACAGATCCGATTAATTGCTTTTAAAATGAAATTTCATGTACTGTCAATGTTTCATCCCATAGATTAGAAGTTTAATTCCCTACCATAACTGTGAAACTTCTGGAGTGTGACTCAGACAGCAAGCACACACTATGCAATATGGTTTATCCTGTATTTATTTGTAAAAATATCAGACATAGATCCTCTATATATATATAATAGTGTCAAAATTACTAGTCGTGAACTAAGGGGAGTGGAGTTCTAGCTCCTGTCTGGCTATTTCAGATAAATGCAGAATGCATTGAATATTGGAGAGCTTAACAAGTGCTTTCTTTTGTTCATTTAAAAATGTCTTAAATTTTTCATTAGAGTATAGAATCTTATTTTTTTTATTTTGTACAAGCTGCGCTTTTTTAATTATAATCACTGAAAAATTCACTATAATTTGATTTTATAGGATTTTTGTAGCATTACAAAAATATAGCAAAACTGAGGTTAATACCTGTCGTGGCTAACCATATAAAAGTATTAAATCTTAAACTTGAACAAAAGTCATATTTTTTTTTACTAGATGTTAAATAGGAGGAATATTTTGTTCTGCAGGTCATTATCATAAAAGGTTTATAGGTCAGCTGTGTTACCAGCAGTTTTTCTTTTCCCATTTGATGCAGAAACTATTCTGGTATAAGATATTCAGAATTTCATCATTTTTCTCTGTGGGAGTGATGCATACATTTGATGCCATTCGTGTACTAAATTGTAATTTTGGGAATGCTGGAATAATTCCTACCAAGACTGTCTTAATTGTGCCATCTGACATTTGAATGTCATCCTGGTATTAGCTCATAATAAAAGATAAAAATAAATGAGTCAATTGTTCTTTTGAATATCCCTCTTTTTTTTCTGGTCTTGTTATCTAAAATCTGAACTGCTGGAGAACATTTAGTATTTGAGTCCACTCTAACTGTACAGTGGATGTTTCCTCTGGGTCTATTCTCTTTTTAGTATTAACACCCAACCTGCTCTCCTGTTAATTAAAAAGTGCATCAAACATTGAGGGACACCATGTTGTTCTTAGGACAGACGCTTGGGTTTTGGTGGTTTTGGGGGGTTTTTTGGTTTTTAAAATTCTGTCTATGGCAGGATAATTGCTGTTTCATTTTCCTAGTTTAGAGGGAAATCCTTTATCCTAAGGGGTAGAGGATGAGGAGAAGTTATTAAGAACAAGGCAAATTACTTAAAATATTCTTCCTGCCAGATCCTTGGTGGTTACTGTATGCAGTTCCTATATATGAACTTCTACAGATTTTCTTCTAGATTAACTTGGCTTTGTAGCTGTCTTCAAGAAACAAAACTTGAGCTGCCTTAGTAAAAATAAAGGTAATCCCTCTTCTGTTTTTCATCTTTCACAGTTTACTGGAACTAAATATACTTGACCGCTGAATAAGATGGATGTGAATAGCAATTAAATGCAAATTTAAACACATGCTAATCCAAGTGACCTATTTTTATTTTTCTTGAGGAAGTAGGTAGGCCCTAAGCATGACTGTGGAGCTAAATCATTGTCTTTCATGACAGCTTTGAAGGGGGAGGGAAGGAGAAGGGATTCCACTTTCAACTCAGAGGACCTGACAGGTGCTAGTTCTGATGGGCCTGTCTTACAGAGGGCTGGTGCATTTACCGAGGCTCTTGGGCTCTTAAGGAGCAACTATTGCTCGCCATTTGTCATCCTCTTCTCTGTTCTGTCTCCTGCAGAGTCAGACATGTGCTGGGTGTCTGTGTGTCTGTGTGTGTGCAAAGCAGGGCACCTACCCAGGCCCAAGCGGGCTTGGTAAGGAAGAGCTGTGTCTTGCTAGCGTGAGGCTGACAAGCGGATCGGAGAGGATGTCATTCATGGATGTAAGTTGCTCACTTTTTTTCCCTCTCTGTAACTAAGATGAGAATGATGTGTTTAATTTCTGAAGTGTAAATCTAAACTGATTGATCACAATCTCTTTTTAGTTCCTTGATTTTTAATAAAATGTGTTTGATAATATTACTGGGTTTGGCTAATTTTCACTGGATCTTAAAGGGAAAAAAATAATCACCAACAGAGAGAAAGAATAAAAGACAAATTGTACCCTGGTCCTCTCTCTGACCAATATCCACCCTTACTGTAGTAAGGTGGTGTTACTACTGTGTGGTAGACAAAGGCCAAATGATCAGTAACAACCTGGAGCGAACTGAAAGCACTGACCACGTTTTGCTGTGCTCCGTAAGCCAGTCTTCATGACCTGCACAAGCCTGGTGACACCACTGTGTTCGTGTGTTGATTTTTTTCTGAGCCACAAGTGTAGTACTTCTAAATTAGTTTTGTATTTTTTAGTAATAATGCTGGCCTGGCATACAGTCCATGATGCCTTAATTCCTCAATGTACAGCATCTGTCTCAGCTGTTGAGCTACTGTTGAGGTGAGCAAGTTCTAAATACTGTTGTTCTATAGCAAAATTATATTTACATTGAGTTAATTTCCCTGCATGCATTGAATGTGTAAAGCAGCACGTTTCTTGATCCACAGCTACCTTCCTAGTTCATCTTAGGTCTGCCAGTCTAAGCTGTTGGCCCTGACAGGCCACTACAGCTTTGCAGAGTCACAGAATTGGAGGTGAATCATAGCTGATTCTAGGCTTGGATGCTGGGATGGAACGGCAAGTGTCCTTGCTTGTCCCTGCTGCATAAGCAACGTGGCTGCGATTTACTCATCCTGGGACAAGGCAGTAAGAAAACACTTCTCAGCTCTTTTCCCTTTGTCAGATGATATAGTGGCTCTGCGTTCAGGGCAACTCTTTGTGTTAAGTAGCTGGTGCATCTCAGAACCATTTGAGGAATGGACTAGGTGATCACTTAGACCTACAGTGCTACGAAGATTCTGGAAAGTCTGTCACAAGAATACTGGAATGCTGATGGCTACCTGCTACTGGTAGGCAATGGATCTAATCAGTACTTGAGTATTATGAAGTGCAGTTCCTTGTTCTAACATCATGTCCAAGTCTAAAGAATTTTAGTTTTATAGCTTCTTTGAAAGGATTTTTGAATTTAAAAGTGATTAAGCTGATGGTATCAGCATTTCAGGAAAAGCTAATCCAGGATAAATTACGATTTCTGTTTTGCCCAGTATTTTAGAAAGGGCTGGTTATTACATCTGCCCTTATTAACTGTGTATGGGCTTAGACACGCATTTTACTCAGACAAGCAAAGCTTTTTTTTTTAAAGGTCCTATTTGTTGACTAATTATAGCACTTAAATTGTTAACAGAGTAGTCACACAATACCTGTATGAGAAAAAATCCCTTAAAGCACTCTTAGCTAGACTGTATGTTCATGATTAAGTTTGCGAAAGTCTAAATATGACTATAACCAAGTGAGCTGCTGAAGTCTCTGTGGGCCCATTACAGATTCAGAATCCAACCTTAAGTTCCAGCCTACTCTGGTTTTGTTCCTTGACTGATTCAGTTCTTGTCTCAAGGGAAGTTCTGCTGCAGCAGCAGTCTGAATATAGGCACTGATCTTGCCGGAACTTCAGATGCAAGCTAAAGCATAGCTAGATCTCTGAGGAAACAAAGAGCAGTTTATTCTACAACACAGGAGGTACAGGCAGAAGCCCACTGCAGCACAGCTCTGGCTGTGGCCAAGCTCTAAGTCTTCCCTGCCAGCCTCAAGATTTGTGTGACACTACTCAGCTGCATATTGTCCATACCAAGTACCTCACCTGCTGGGATGGGCTTCCTTGACAGTCATTCTCATCTACTCCCATAAATTTCCAATTACAGACTTAGAATCTTTTTCTTGCTTTCTTTAAGCTGGAGTCTTTTTACTCCCAGTCCCTCAGACACCATGGTGGAACAATCATAGGGCACCTGTACTCTCAACTGCAGTAAACCTCAAACAAAAACACAGTTTGCAAACACACAGCATGCTGTCACAAAACCCAGGTTCAATGTAAAATTACACCTCTTAGTGAATTCTCCATCTCATTAGATTTTTATTCAGACTACTAAATTCTACTAGCATTACCCTTTCAGCTGTGCCTTTAAGGAAACTCCCATCATGCCCTGTCAGACCTATAAATCTGGTTGTGTCAGCTGCAAGTTTGTGCTACTCAGTCACTCTGCCTGGCTGTTTGAGGGTGCTACATCGTTCAAGTAAGTATTTTAACTTTTTATTTCTGGTTTTTCCCTAATTTAGAAGTTTAGGAATTCAGTTAAGACAAGCTCTTGTTAATGGCAGCTCAATTTAACTTTGTTGGAACAAAGTAATTTGGGCGGGATGTTTTTAGTCTTACCTGAATAGCAAAAGACAAGCAGGAAGAAAGAAAGTGAGATGGTACAAAAGTTAGCTCTATAATTAGCATAAAGACTAGGCATGAGTAAGTTGGAGCACTTGGAGGTATTTTGTTTTTCAGAGACATTAGTTTAACAGGAAAACTATACCTAGCAGTGAGCTGTTGTTACCTGCTTATGTGTAAGTTAATACTGAAACAGTAATGAATCTTGTTTCTTTATTCAACATGCACCAAACAAATAGATTTAAATGCATTTATTCTCTCTGATTTTTATGCATACTACAAATTGCAAATATAGTAGTATAAAATAGATTCTCCCCTGTAACAAAATCTGGTTCCTGTTAGGACAAAAATATAGTATTAAAGATTTATTTTAAAAATACCAACTTTATAAAATTCTGAGTAAAAAACTAACATCAGTGGTTGGTTTATGTATTAAGCCAAAGATCCATTAGAAGTCTACAAGAACCTAAAGCGGAAACATCTTATTCTTGTGGCTTATTTCCAGGTACAGTGAGAAATAGTTGCTGTTACAGGTACAGGAATAAAACTCTCATCTATTAAGCAAGCAATAAAGGCTTTTTAATGCCAGGGGTGACAAGTAGTTCTAATTCTCACTGTAGTCTAGAATACAAAATTTGCTCATAATCCTAATAAAATGGTAGGCTGACCTTTTGGTTTGAGTCATGTTAGAAGGATAAATACAATTTAGTACAGTCTGGAACTCTACTTAAACTTTTAAATAAAATGGTGAATTAAGAAGCTGCTGCAAGAACCAATACAGCATTTTTCAATTACTTGATTGTTTCCTACAAAAATCAGAAGAGAAGCAATGCTGGCTTTTCTGCATTCATTCTGAAAACTTACTTTTCTGTACTTAAGGTAAAGTTAATATTGTCTGCACTGTTTTAAATGCCGAAACATTTCATAGAAGCATGACATTTAGGATTTGGAAACTTGTTCCTTGTGCCACCTACAATTTAATCTGCAGTAAACTGAAAAACCTTAGCTTGAACAAACAAACTGTAAACCAAGTTGTTTGACATGCTTTAGAAAATCTGTAGATGCATAGATGTAGCTCCATCCTTCCACTTGTTAACATGGTCTGAAATAACAGTTCTGCAGAGTGGACACGTTTTTTCTCTATTAAACCATAAAGAGATGCATTCTTCACAAAATGTGTGCTGTAATGAAAAGAATGAGAACTTAGAGCTTCTAAGCTCTTCCATTTGTAAGACGGTATATTACTTGCATAGTTTGATTTCTAACACTAATCAGCAAGACATACGCTCACTAATCTGACTTTATCTTGTTTTGTTTAGCAGTTGTTAAAGATCCTAAGTTTGCAAAAAATAATTCTGATAATATGCATTACCTGACAGAGAAGCAGAATGGGCTTCTGAAATTCAGCTTGGCAGATTGAGCAAATGTCATCCGACTCAGAACACTGTCTCTTGCTAGCTGGCACCCCATAGTGCTGTAAAACAAGGTATTTTCAGCAGGTATTAGTTTCTAGGAGGAGTGGGAATAACAAAACAAAACACAGGAGAGAAAGAAATTGGGAGTAAGGACTGCTATGTCAGGAAAACTATTCACTCCCTAATCCAATGAAATGTTGCTAAGTTTTTTTTTTTAATAGTTGTCTTGGGGCCTAAAGCTTCTATGCTCTTGCTTGGCATGCTGTCTGGCTGGGATCTTCCAGTAATCAGTTATGGAAAAAAACTAGCTGTTTTTTCTGAACAGTGACCTCTGAGCAAAGCATTGCATTAAGTTTGACCAAGACAGCACTTGGACATTGAGAAGTGCTTTATTATTCTTTATGTTCAGTGTTACTGTGCTCCAAAATGTTCTGTTTTACTGCATGAATAGCAGACTCTAAACAATACTACAGAGAAAGATTATCCAGGAACTTACAGTTCTAACAGAAGTTGCTTTTGCATATCACTTATTTTCACAAGCTTCAAGTCTCAGTGTATTTCAGCATGAGGCTCTGCCTGCATCCAACCAGTATTTATTCCAGTTTAAAAGTAGGAATCAGGACATAAAGGGTATGTTATTATCACCTATGTTTATCTGTAGAGACATGCAGAATAGATTTTTGGGGAGCGCTTTTTTTTGTTGTTGTTCAGATGAAGGAATTCAGACCATGAAAGAATAGTTTAAAAATGCAGTCATCTATTGTTAGAACAAAGCAATATAGGAACGAGGTATTAAAAAAATGAGTATTTTCATGTAAATTTGTCTTATTCCTTTTGTCATAAGAGAATTCAGTACTCACTGGTCGTGTACAAAATATCCGTAAGACCTGCCTGAAGTTTCTCAATTGTCCAAAAAAGCTCAAAATCTGAAATGAGAAAGAAAACCAAGTTATGCTTTAGAACTTTTCTCTGTGAACTAAAATGCTCCCAAGTTTGTGCACAGATTCCAACACTAGAAATCTCACTGCTCGGTTGACGTTAGCAGGAATGCAACCGAAGCTGTAATTCAGACTGACCCTATTTCAGTTACTTAACATGTAACCAAACTAAAAATTTAGCCTGAAGATTTTTATTTCCCAGTTGGTCTCTGCTCTTTAAGTGTTGAGGTTCTGAAACGGAGCACTCCAGTTCAAATACATCAGCATATTATCACATATGCGGTAGTCTTTAGGCTTGTAATTAAGATACCATAGTGTTATAAAGTATTTCTCATGTTCAAAGCCAAACTTGTCTTCAGTCTTGTTACATTAGGGGCAGATTAGCTCTTACCTGAGTAAAGAACCAGTGTGAACACTTACATTTAACTTTTCATCACACAGGATACTCTAACAGACAGAAAATCTGGTTTCCTGGAAAATGCTGAGTCTTTTAACCATGAATTTTCCCTTTATTTTTGCAAGCTCTTTTTCTCAGTATCTGAGAGCAGTGTTAGATGTGAGGGGACCCAGAGGAACAGTGTTTGTTGCTATGAAGCCCCAGTCCATTCCCAGAACAGGTGCCAGTTTTCCCGTGAGTTTTGGAAGGCTGGATCAGTTTAACTGAATCATCAACTTGCAAGTCAGTTCAAACACATGGGAGCTTTCAGAAATGCATTTGTTTACATGTCTCCAACCATTCATAATTACTGCAGAATAGCTTGAGAGGAATGTAAAGCTTACGTACTTTCAGGATGAGGTAGAGAAGGCCCAGCAATATCCCAAGGGTCCATCCGAGTCCACTGTCCAGCTCCCCATAGCCAATAAGATAACGGAACCAAACTGGTATGGGGACAAACATACGGTAATACTGGCAGAGTTCTTCTAACAGCATGTACCAGTAGCCCTAAGCAAGACATGCAAAGGAATCGCTCAAGATTTCAAACACAAAAGGGTTTTAAAACATAGAGGAGAGATGCGTTGTTATGCTTTTGAGTAACTTTTGAGTAACTTCCTCTCCTAATATCCTGAAACAACAAAATATGAAGCGTGAAAAAGAATGAAGACCAGATGGTGAGTCCCACCACAACTGGACAATACTGATTGCTGTACTGCAGAAAATCAAATCAATAGGCTAAAATAGGTGCCTACCCACTTCATGCCATCAGACTGAATTTCAGAAGCATTAAAAAAGAAATGTTATGTGAAAAAGGAAAATAAGACAAATTTGGTCAGCTTGTCATTAGCAGAGATGTGTCCTGCATTTCAGATCTAGAATTGAGAGCAAGGCCTGTTCATTATTAACAAACTTTTTTCCTGTAAGCATTATTTCATGCCTGTGTAAGAAGCCTTATCTTGTGGTAATTGTGGAGAGTTAACAGAATCGGGGGGCCAGGAAAGAAGCATAGCGTAGCTGGACTGAAGAGGTAAACAGAGTTCAGTGACACCCTAAACATTACTGAGTAACAGTAATGAAGCACAAGTGTCCTGCACAGAGCACTCTGTGTGTGTGTATGATACTTAGCTCTTTATTTCCTTAAGTTTGTCTTTAAACTGTATTTGTGAGAGAGAAGTACTCTTTCTATAATGGACACTGGATAATGCCACTATTGACCACATGCCTTCTTTAATTTAGCCACAGTTTACATCCCAGTTGGTGTTATGGAATTTTCAATAACTATTTTTTGATGTTACATCACTAGCTGTAGGGGATAAAAAAAAAAAAGAGAACTTGATTATAAACTGGTATTTAGAGAAATCAGTTGTACCTGAGAAAAACTTGTTCTTGTATGTTGTATGAGATAAAGCCTATCAAAACACCCTGCTCAAATGCTCCCACAGATGAACTGCACTTGTTTGGTTTTTTTAACCAGCACTAGTGTTTGCTATTTTGACATAAAATATAATTGGTTTTGCCTGTCTCACCTTGGAAAGCAGATAAAAATAAATACCCCGGCAAGCAGCATAGGCTTCTGTAAAAATTATTAAGCCTCACCGGTTTGAGGAATTAGGCTATGAATCAAACTGATTGATCAAATAGCAAGTTTCATCCGGAATTTTCTTTTTGTCAGTATTTTTTGAAGAGAGAGAAAAAACAGCTGTTTGCAGGCACAGATCTTAAAATCTTCCCATGTCAGTTATTGTCAAGGATGTGAAAAATTTACTGTGCTTCAGCTGCTCTATGCTAACTGCCTGTATACACACCCTTACACTGCAGCAAATAAAAGGTTTCTTCACCCCCCTTACCCCCCCCACAGAGACAGAAATAAACCCATTTATCCGATGACATAATACAAGCAGTTGTTTCAGATCAGACTGTAAACCTTGCTTAGCACCAAGCAGGGATGAACAGGAAATCCACAGGGTTTTCTCACCCACAGTGTAGTGGTGGATTATACATAGACCTTTAATTAAAGAGACTTTTCTCTGGGTAGAATTTAATAATTAGCTAATTTTACAGTTAAAAGGCTCTTAATGAGGAAGGAAAAATATAGCTTGTTTTCTTACCTTAGATTTAAAGGACATCATAAAAGAAGGCACCAAGAGAATAAAGCACTTGAAGCTCATGAAGAGGAATTTCAGAATAAAGTCTGTAACTCCCACAATCCAGAGTACCTCCCAGAAGTTCATAAAATCCACAGTAGGGTTTAAAAAGATTAAGCTACAAAAAGAATTATCAGAAGTTACTGGAGCACCCTATTTAGAGGAAAGCATAACCAGAGATTATGACAGCAGGTTTAGTTAACAAAGGAAATCTGGCTTGCATAGAGGGAAAACACTGCCTAAGAAATTAAACTCTTTATTGCACACTGATCGTTTATGACCTCTGACATCCTCTACATTTTTAAATATTCCTGTATCTTCATGAAAACCCCCATCCTCCAGAGGTGGGATTTCTTCTCCATTTTAGCAAAACAGCCTTTGACCAATTTGCAGCCAAGGCTGGAGCTACAGAATGGCAGGGGAAGAAAATAGAAACTGGAGACAGAAACTCCATAACACCCCACAATTCAGTATTCCCAAGGCAAGGTGGGAGCTAGGAATCAAACCCAGGTATGTTCCTGTAGTACAGTACTGCCATTAACTTGCATCTTGCAAATTCCAATGTGTTTTTAAGGACAGCACCTGTTCAGTTTGACATGGAGATTAAAATGAAAGAGAAACCAATGCCACAAAGAACAACAACCCAGATAAGATGTTCCCAGTTAATATTTAATTTTGAGTAATTTACAATGTGAGTAGCGATATTTCTCTACTTACCTGTTATACAGGGACTGAGAATGAAAGGTGTAGTACAAGAGGAGAGATGATCCAGTTAGGTATACTAGTAACCAAGCACACTGCAACTTGGAGCACCGTTCCTGGAAGATAATCATGAAGAGATAGTCCAGTCCTTATCTCAGTATTAATGTCTTAAATGTATCTCCAAAGCACAGTGTCTCTTGCACCTCAACAGTTACTACTAGAGGATTTTATCTTAGTGGTTTTAGGCCAAATAAAATAGAACTCAGTGGAAAGGTACAGCAGTGACTTTAATGCTTTCAACTGCCAGCTTCTATGTGTATCAAGGTTTTCTCTAAGAACGCAAGCAAAACCCACCCCACTGAAGAACAGATTTTCCTTTGGGAGTGAACAGAGACAGATGAAAGTTTAAACTAAATCAATTGCTATCTGATTCATCAAATACAGTAAAGATAAAAATTCCAAAACACTTTTCTCAGTTGAAGTTATTTCAGTATTCAAAGTCAGAGGAGGGGAAAAACCTCTTATCTGAGCAGCTGTACACTGTACAGAAGTATTAAAACTTCCATCTTGAAACCTTAACAAATATTGTTAGGTAAATAAAACAGTATCTCCATTAATATTTCTTTCAAAAATTGATGAATAAAGGTCTTGGTTAACTTAGAAAATTTTGCTGCATAGGGTGATACTTACTCTTAGAAAAACCTGATTTACTATGCTTTTGTTTGCATACATGTAAGTTGTTAGCAGCCCAATCCCAAGAGAAATGCCTAGTAGGAAAAAAGGGTCAGTTATACACAAGAAAATAAATAAAACCCAACCTGAACTGGGTTAAAAAACCAGCCATTTCTAATATGTCTTTGTAATTACAATTAATAGCTCGGACTATCAAACCAGAATAATTAAGCACATTGTACATATGCCAGCAAAGGAAACAGAAGCCACTGAAATGTAGTTTAGTAAATCTCTCTTACTGATGAATAAAGCAAATAAAAATAAAGCTAAAAATAAATTGAATTATATTTCAGGCATGGTTATTAGTATATCTCTTGGGGGGAGGGGGAAGGGGTCTGTTCCCTCAGACCTTATTTTGTTATACTCTACCAATTATATGCTGCATGATCAATTTGACACACAGAATCAAGATATACGGCAGGCTCCTGTGCAGCCACTGGAGGAGGTATCTGAGCTCAGAGAGGGAGCTGCCGCTGTGCTCCTCCGAGTCTGGAGTGGGATCGCTGAGCCCCGCTGCTTCGCTGTGGGCATGTCCGTGCGAGCGACTCTGGGAACCGGCTCTGGAAGGGCGGGAACTCGCGTTCTCTCTGGCTTCTCCCACAGCAGAGTTCAGCTGTATGCGAACATCTCCGCTGTGGTGGCACGAGCTCTCTCCTGACAGCCTCGCTGCGTGGGCACTCTGAGAAGATGAAGAGTCATCACCGCTCCCTTCGGCGTTGTGGAGATGACTGCAGTTTGCTTGCATGGTGTGTTTTTTTTCCTGGTCCAGATTCTTGCTACTTTTTCTCCTATACCAGGATATTAAAAGTACCAGTTGAAAGAAGAGTGTAACTAGTTCAGGGGAAAAAAAATTAAGACCTCAACACAAGCATGAGTGACTGACTGCATGAGGCAGAGGTTTTCCTTCTGACAGATACTGTCTTCCTTCTGAAAGCTGGCATGCTGGGATCGCACCCTGTCTCCACAGGGCAGCTTTGTGTGCTGTATTAAATTACTTCCTTTCATTCACATGCAGATTTCCCAGCCTGCAGTGAACCTGCATTAGGAAAATCTGAAGTTGCTTCAGTGCAGATCAGAACAGCAAAAGCTGCCGAACAGGAGACCAACACTTACACAGAAGAAATCTAACTCAGAAGTGCTGCAGAACTCAACAAGCATAGTAACAGTAGTAGGCCAAAGGAGGAGCAAATGCTGGGAAAGCAGCATTGACATGCATCCACAAAACAGTAAGCATTTGCTCAGGCAAGTCTAGTCAAACCACCAGTGCATACTCAGAACTGAGGGCCATTATGAGATTAATAAGATTATCCTGTCTGGGTAAGTGAGCAGAACCAGGTTAGTCCATTTTGTAAGCAGCCTTTAAAAGAACCTGGACCATCTGGTCTAGGTGAAAGAAGGAAATACAGCCACCAAGCAGGAATTTAACAGTGAGACCACCCAAATGAGGTTTTCTTTCTTTCCTCTGACATCCTTCTATTGTCTTGTACTGTAAGTATTTAGTCCTGTGTCAGACTTTGCATTGGTCAAGTAGCATTAAATCTACTTCTCTGGACCGTTGTCATGTGAGAAAAATTATTTTGGAGCATGGTTTGAGGCTGCGTTTGACACAATGCTTGTCACCATCAAGTAATTTTATTGAAATATTGGGGAATTTTGTTGTAATCCTTTTTCAATAATTCCAACTCTTCCAGATTCTTCTTTGAAATTATATTTTCTGAAGCTTAGCATGTAGACACAGCCAGTTTCACTGGGAATACAAAAAGGTTAAAAGCAAAACTGGGCTTGCACTGGAAGAAGTGCTTTATATTTGCACGCACCTAGAATTCTTCAGCCT
Source organism: Porphyrio hochstetteri (assembly GCA_020800305.1). Lineage (NCBI taxonomy): Eukaryota > Metazoa > Chordata > Aves > Gruiformes > Rallidae > Porphyrio > Porphyrio hochstetteri. The sequence continues at coordinate 3,552,828 of CM036925.1, forward strand.
TTAAAATGGAGATTATATTAGTAGAGCAAGTCACATGAATTTAAACAATATCCGAGTAGGGGAGCTTAGTAACGTTTAGCAGTGCTGCTACTACTATATTTGTGTTGGCCAAAGATTACATCATACTTTCACCCAGCCAAAATCCATGCTCTGTAATTTTACGCACATGAATAAAGCCAATAAACTGGCAGTAGTATTGACTTGTGCACACAGCGCTCTGCACCGTGTCCGTGCGATCAGGCCGCGGATGCTGCTTCTAAAAGGAGGGAATGATAATAACAATGATAACATTTCAGTCTCATTAGCACTCTTCAGGTAGTGTTTTAGGGCTGGCTTCTGCAAAAAGCTGACAGTTTGGTGTTAAAAGCAGCGAGCGATCCCATGGTCCGAGCAGCCCAGCTTCCCTTGGCGAATCGCCTCACAAACTTTCAAGTAAGTTATTGAACAGGATTTCAAAGGGACAGACACCAGCACGCAGCGCGCTGCTCCCTGAATTTCCTTCCCCCCCCCCGCCACCTCCCCGATGGGATAAAATAAGCGCTTTCATTCCCCATCTCTTCTGCCCGTTGCCTCCCACCGCATTCGGGAGGCGGCTTCGCGCCGCCGCTCGCTCCCGCCGGCCCATGGGCCTCGCCCGCTCCCCTCGCAGGGCCGCGCCGCCGCCGCCGTTCGCCACCCGCCAGCTCCCTCAGAGGCGGCGGGAGTGTGTGTGCCGCCGGACGGGCCCCGCCGGCCTCCACAGAAGGCCCAGCGCAGGGAGGGGGTGACCCCGGAGGCGCGTCCCCTCTTCCTTCCCCCCCCCACCGCCCCGGGCTCTAAGGGGGAGCGGCCGCCGGGAGCCCGTTTCCCGCCCGCCCTTACAAGAGCCCAGCGAGGCGCCGACCCGCGGCCCGGCGGCGGTACCTCATCAGGCGGCCGGCGCCTCCCGCCCGGCGCCGCGGCCCAGGCCGCGGCCGCCCGCCGCCTCCATCGCCGCCGCCGAGACCGAGTGGGTGGGAGAGGGCGCGGCGGGGGGAGGAAGAGGAGGAGCCGTGAGGAGAGAAGGAGGAAGGCGCCGAGCTGGGCGTTGCTTTGGCAACGATCGGCTGCGGCTCGTCGAGGCCTTCGCCCGTTAGGGGACGGGGCCGCGGCCGCGGGTGTGGGTGTCCCGCATGTGTGTGTGTGGAGGATCGGCCTCTGCCTCAGGGTCGGGGACAGGCTGCGGTCTGGGCCTGCCAAACGGGTGGTGGGGTAGTGGTTCCCATTGATTTTTATTTAAAGCCTCAATTAAAATTAATCTGGGAAGGCTGTAATAACGAAGAAAATTAAGAAATATATAAATACATATATGTACTGCGGTATCATTATTTCTCGGTGGTGATTAGCGCTCACCACAGGGATGTCCTGCTGTCTGGAAATTGGCTTTGCCTCCTAGGAAACCTGAGGAAAATGCTGCCCTAGTTAATGCTGCTGTAGCTTTTAGGAGAAGCTTGAAATTAAATAGATACGGGGTTTTCTTTCAAAATATGCTCTTGAATAAATTAGTTTGCATCCAGAAATGACATCTGTTTTCTTTGGCTCAGATATTTTTCTAAAGTCTTTAGGTATGCAGCTCACACTGAAAACAGTGCCTAATATCTCAGAGGTTTTAAAAATCAGTCCTATATTGCTTTGAATTAAAACAGAAATACTGGTTTGATTTGAAACTTTAAATACAGAGATGCTGTGGGGTCAGTAACCCTGGGAGATGTAAAGGACAGGAACTCAGACATCAGATCTCATGAGGTGGAAAACTTAAGGGAAGAGCAAAGTGGCCTGGCATTTAGTAATGTGTACCATCTAACCATAAACCTTCTCTTTTATACTTGAGGAAGAAGCTGAAAACACTGGGCACCTCTCTGTTTCTGTTGGAGGTAGGTTTTAAGGAGGCATCTGCAGCAATTTGGTCTACTCGTATGATGCTTTTGGAACCTGTATGAAGAATTTCTTGACTGGAAATTTCAGGCCACATATCCTCTGCGTTTCACTTGGTCTGTGACTCGTGTATTGGAAGAAACTGGGGCTAGGTACAGTAGATACACTAAAGTATTAAACAAACCCACAAGCTTTCTGTTCCTCTAGGCCCTCTGAACTAAGCAGACCTTCTAATTTGTGTAGTACTCCTGTCTAATTATCACAATACTGCTCAGCAGCAGTAGCAATGCAAATTTCAGATGCTCGAGTAGAAGCACTCAAAGAATTATATGGCTATATCCCTATCCTTCCAAGGATAACACAAAACTGTTGTGTTTGACTTATGCTATGCCATATTGTTCATTCTCTTAGTCTTTGCTCAGTTAGTCATTTGCATAGTGTTTGGATTATGAAGGACAATGTGGAAAAATCTCAATTTGATTCTCGAATCAAGAGAAGCAATTATAAATCTTTTATTTTTAAATAGTATTTTATGGTTGCAAATTATGCATGCCTTCTGTACATTGCTTGGAAGTGTATAAATATAAAAGCCTCTTTCAGCTGCTTCTTTTTTGTAATTCTGCAGTGCATTAAAGTACAAAGGTTTTAAATCAAAGTTGTTCTTAAACTATTTCTCATTGTTACCTGCCTTGGAAATGTGAAATTAATTCATGGCGACTTATTAATCAATAATGTTTGCTCATGCAGGTCACTTGCTGATTTATCTTCAATTCACAGCTCATTAGAAGGTATGTAACTCCTCAGTGATGTTGTTATTTAACATGGTGCTCTTAATGACCTCCGGTTTAGTAACTCCTGACACAAGAAAGATTTCAAAGGCTATTAACATAAATTTGGAAGTCTTTTCCCATGGGTACTGCACGTATTAGGCCATATAAATACCTAACAATAAATTTACTAATCTGTATTTTGCACTTTCCTACTAGGATGCCCATAAATTTCATACAGATAGCTGAATCGGTGTCTAGGCACGTGTTTTCAGGTGATACACTCTGCTAGAAGTATCTGAGGCTTTCTCATCCTCCTGGGTATAGGTGGTACCTCCTTAATTGATGCTATCAGCAGACTTCATCAGTGGATACCGGCTTTTCCTGTGGTTTTTATATTCATGAGACAATGTTGGAACAAACGCTGATCCTCGTGGATCTCTGCTGGCAGGTGATGCCCCAGCAGCACAATGCTTACCTTTCCAATAGTTACTCTGTCCCTAAAAGTTGCTGAGAGCTGGTTCTATACATACAAATATTAGAATTATTTTGTATCCCGGTCCTAATTCCTGAAGGAGCTCTGCAGAAATCTTCCTGCGTGGAGCTTGTTAAGGGATTACAATCTTTTTTTCCACATGATAAATTATAATATCAGTATTTTTCCCCATCAGAAGGTTGGGAGGAACCAGTCCGTTAAAATTAGATGTAGAGCATACATCTTTGGTGGAATTTAAAGGAGCTGATCTCAGATACGTGGAAGGGAATTGTAGTTAATTATATGATAAAAAATTGTTTCCTAGCAAGAGTCTGTAAAACAGCAGAATGTCCTGAATATTCAAAGGCTTTATTGGTTGTCTTCATTCTACACAAAATGTTACTTGAGTATGGAAGGCTTTTGCAAAATTAAGAGGATTTAGTTTAAATTGTTTGAAGGATTTGAAAGTCTTGCCAAGAGGCTCGAATGATCTTTGAACGCTCCCTGAGCTTTCAGTGCTCAAGCTTTTTAAAACTAGCCTCTGCGATTATACAACCTTTACTCCAGCTTGAATTTTGAGCAGAAGAAAGCAACACCTGTGCTCCCATATGTAAGGCACCGAAGAAGAGAGACCAGTTTTGAAAACTCATCACTGGAGTGATGGGAGAGGAGCCTGAATTTCTCTGTTGAGCTCTGAGCACGTAAGATTTGTCAAGCAGACTCTCAGAGTTTGAACAGATATTTTTATAATGCAATGACATCATCTTGTTCCCTGAGGTTTCCAGAAATCTTATGAGCTCTCTGTGTACAGCAGTGTGCTTGTTTCTGTTAAGTCACTCTGACCTGAGAGTAGTTCCGCTGAAATGGTGTCATATAATTGCTATAAAACTGGTGAATTAGATCCCAGAGTCTCAGGTTTTGTGTATGGATTGGAGCCTTGAATGAAAATTAGATAGCAGAGTCACAAAGGGCAGTTGTAATTTTTACTCACTGCACAGGAGGGTGCTCAGCCTCTGTCTTTATCTGCAAGAAAGAGCTATTCCCATGGTCATTAGAATGAAGTGCAGAAGCTGTTTTCTGAACTGGTCTTTTCTTGTAGTGACATTGAAGGATCTGTTAAATACAATTACTCACAAAATATTCAGCTGTTAAAGAATTTTAGGTGTGTGTTAATTGCTGTTGTAAGATCATTACAAAGGTATTTAGGTCAGAAGATGCACTGTAATGATAATCTACCGTGTAAAACGTTGGTATTCTCTAATGGGTGTGCTTAAAGGTGCCAGGATTTCCAATAGGATTTTTTGAAGTTTCTCAAAATTATTATTTTTCCCAATCTAATGTGTTCATCTGAATGTGTGAATCATTCTACTGAATAATGACTTCTCCTGTATGTCAAAACCTACCCTGAGTGGATTTACTAGGAAGGAGTTTAATTTACATTCGACCTGTAGTATTTGCCTATAGTTATATCCTTAATTGTTCCCTATTTTCCTCAGTAAATATTAATGTACCTTAGATTTAAAACCCAAAGTAATGTACTAATAAAGCAGAACTGTTTAAAAGCTATATTGGTTTATTAATTTAGGATAGTTTGTATTTAAAGTTTGGAAAGGGGTTTTTTTGGGGAGCCGGTGGAGTTTCTGTGGCACATTCTTAACGCTGTTTTCTGAAGGTCGTTTGGTTGGTACCTCAGGCTCAGGTATTGCTTCCTGTAAGTACTTGTGTAACTGCTCCATGTGTGTCCTGGTTGGGTGGGAACCTTTCACAGAAGAAAAAATAGGCTAGTTTTGTAATTATTTGCCAGATATTTGCAGATTATCTGCCAGAAAAAGTTTTATTTGACTGACTATAACCTGAATCAGTGATGAGATAAAGAATCTTCTGGCAGTAGTTACTACAATATATATAAGAAAAAATACTTTTTTGTGAGTGGCAGAAAATTGACCAACTTTCTGCTTTGTCTTTTTAGAGATGTGCTAAACAGAGATCTTTGATGTTGTTATCTGGTCAGATTTTAGCAAGTGAGTCAACACATTCTGTCTGGAACAATGTGTGAGGCCTCTGTCTTGTACAAGGTCAAAATAGTCTGGCCCTCTGACTGCATATCTATTTTAGTTGCTATGGAAAAACAATTGGTTTTTTAAAGCATTACCATGGTAGGTTGCCAGATATTACCTTTCAGAACTTTCAGAAAAAAACAAGCACAAAAATATAGTAGGCAAAATCGTGGTGGTGTTGAACGGGATTTGTCCCATTAACGTCAGCACATAAATATTTGCTTCACTTCAGTCAATATTTACCTCTCTGGTCACTAAAACTTGTTTTGCAATTCACAAGGTTAATGTTTGCTCACTGTTTTAGTTTGGTGACAATATATAAAATTCTCTGTTTCTAACGATAGGGAGGGTTTTTCCCTTCTTTTCTAGCAAAAAAAAAGATTTTGGATTGAGAGACATGTTAGTTTATTAGAAGTCTTATCCACAATTAAGATCATGTTCATCATGTAATAAAAGTATCCAGATTATGCCTGTAACATTTTACAATTACAGAAAAGACAATAATAATATTAAAAAGTAGTTAAAATTGCTAAATACATTGCCAAAATTGAAAATAATTGTATAAGACTGTAAAATGGGAATTCCACATCAGTTATTTTTTTTCTTATCCTTGTTTTGTGCCAAGTTCTCTGCTAAAGGAAAATGTGCCATTATTCATTAAATGGTGATTTGGTACTTTGTTTTATTTTAAAGTTCTTTGCATAAGATAAAATAATTAGGCTGAAGGAGGACCTCAGAAACAACACATAAATAGTTAAATTTGGATAAATTACCAACACATTGTAAGGAAATGCTTTTAATTTAGATCCAGTGCATAATTCCTTGCATATCCCAACTTCCAGTGAAAGAACCCTAGAACCTTACTGTTGGTTCTGGTTTTTGTGGTGTGGGTTTCTTGGAGTTTTCTTTTGTGTTTGTGTGTTGGAATTTTGAAAACTTGTACTTCATGGTCAGATACGTTAAGAAAAATAAACGGGTTGTAAAAAAACAGGAAAAAACTCATCTGTGGTAGTTTGCCTTTGCAGGATGCTGTTCCTTTCATCTTTGCTTCTCTTCAGATTTTTAATTTGTCTTGGAAATTCTGATCTGGTAGGAAGTGAGCACTGCCTTGATCCTTATGATGGAAATCCTGGGCTATGCTCAGCTGCTCACTGGTTTAGGGGTGTAATAGAAGTGAACGCTGGGTCCTTTTGAATGCTCAAGAACACACTGTTTTCTCCCTGTCATAAATATTCTCAAAAAGATTGAAGAAATTCCAGTCACCGTTTCTGCACTTCCTTCATTTCCCTCCCCACTCATTCCAACTTTCCAGAGTCTCTTACTAGCGATTGGAAAATTCTTCTTTATTAAAACATTGCTATTCCATTCATGTTTAGATTAATACTTGTTAATATTTTGTGTCTTACTAATGCACTGTACAAGCAATGCGTTGCTGTTAAAATTGACTAATAGCCTAACCAGAATTGATCTGGTTTAACTTAAACTCAGAGCTATTTATTCTGAGTATATTACAAATCAGTAGAGATCACCACTGTAATACAAAATGTAACACTAAAAGATTTTTTCCAACCCTGGGAAGCCAACATATTCTGCTAGTTATGATTTATAATAATGGGAGGCTCAAGCATTAACAGCTGTAAAAAATGGCATTAGAAGAAAACTTCCCAACTCTCTGAGGACAAGATACTCCTATGTGTTGATGGGAAAAGCTATTCCTAGATTAGAATAAAAACAATAGGATTTTCGTGGGCCAAACCTACTTACAAGAAGTTGTCTGGCACTGGCATACTTGAGAAGGCTGCCTGAAAAACAAATGGCTAGTGAAGGTGTTCAACTTAGTCTTAAAACTGAATAAACAAACAAATAAATAAAAAGGCTGACAGGTTTTTAATTAAAGTAAGTAATCAATTCAGAAAAAAGAGCATATGTTAGTAAAGAGATTGGGCACGGATTTTGAAATGTAAATATTGTGGTGGGAAAAATTCTTTTTATACAAATTTATTGTGTTAATTCACATCAAATATATCTCTAACATGTTTCTTGCCATGTCTGACTTCTTTCTGCTACAAAGTATTCTCCATAGAATATTTGTGTCCACCAGAGTTCACAGAAGTGGCAGGAATTATATTATCAGTCATTTCCTGTGCTCCTAGTTACTGCAAAAGCTTGGTGAAGAGGTGGCATGTTTCTGAAGTAAATACTGCATATGAAACTGGTATTTTTTAAGCAGTTGTTCATCATGCTTCCCCATGCTTAACCATGCAAATGTTCTGGTTGTAAAAATCAGGATGCAGATGTTAATTCAGAAGGTAAAGGTTTCTGGAATAAAATTAGAGGAGTAGTCCTCCTAATTTGAAAATTTAATTTTGTTTTGGAAAGAAAGCACAAACTGAGCCACTTTTCAGTTAAGTCAGAGTAAGTACAGTAGTCACACTTCTGTGGTTTAGGGGAAATGCATAGATGGCCTTTTGATCCTTACAGCTGACTAGTCCACATTTCCAAATGCATTCCCACAGCAGAATTCCCCCCCATGCATTTCATGTGTATATTGTAGTTGGCTGTATGCTTATTTTTCAGTGGTTTATTTATATTACAACTGGATATATGATAGTACAAGGTGTTCGACTTTCAACCTGCCAGAGACTTTGTCTGCAGCATATGGTTAAGAGATAGTGCCATCTCCTTGGTGTCTGGTCAAAGGAGATAACACTGTTGTTTGTTAAGCAAGACACACTTGCTATCTGGCTGTAATGTACACTTTTCTTGCAATGCTCTATGTAAAGCCAGTTCTGAGTAAGTAGAGAAAATTCAGTAGGTTTGCATTTATGTCACAAAACAAAACTAGTATCTGTTTGCAGACATCTCCAATTCTGCCCATTAGAATGATGATTTTATGATTTATACGAGATGAGTGTGAGACTATTTAATTTCATTTAATCTTATGGTCTGAGTCTTCAGTTGAACTAAAGCCTCTGAACTAAATCACAGCACACCCGTACCCCTCAAGCTGTCAAATAAAACATCTGTTTATGATAATCATTATCTTAAGAGTGAGTTCTAGCTTGCTCAGGACTTCATTAATAGAAAGAATTCATGGAAGGCTACTTACAAGAGGACTTACTACTTAACTAAGAACTACTTACAAAGTGAAACACCAGTGAAGGCACATTGAAATTCATCTTAGGCACATATGTAACTTCTTTCAGAAGACGTTGTTATAATTTAGCATGTAAACTTGCATGATTCAAAGCCTGGCATTGTTTTCCTTATTCTTAGTAGAAAATGACTGTCTTGTCCATCAGTTTTAGTCAGGTCTCTGACTGCTCATAGATCAAAAGTACAAACAGAAAGTTTGCTGAAGGCCATTCAGGCTCCAGCAAGTTAACAGACTCATTTTTATTGACGTGGCAGCTTAAGTGCCAAAGTTTATAAGTGAAAATTGTAGGACTTGATTGCCCGAAGTTAGGCAAGAAATCAATAGATAAATACCTTTCTGAGTGATGCAGAAAGTCCCAGGAGTGGGGAGGCCTGAGCATGTCTGGTGAAAACCACGCTATGTAATAAGTAAGGATCTGGATGTGTAACTTCAGGCATTCAAATTTGAAAAGTTTCATCTACCACTCTGTAATTTCTGGTTTTGACGCTGAATTCATCACATCTCACAGCTTTAGTCTGTGTGTGTGTGTTTGTCTTTAAATCATTACCATTATAATTTTAACAGTAGCTGCCTAGAGAAGACCAAATGGAGATGTCAACTGTGTGAGCAGGGGCTGTGGACAAGGAATGTGTGGATGAGTATACACAGCTCAACAAAACATTCTCCTCAACCCAGGGGAGAGGAGAGAGCGATAAAGAACAACAGCATGAGGAGAAGGGGGTAAATTAAGCTATAAATTAAATACATTGTGGCACTGTTAGGACTCCAGCTATAATCTTAGAGATGCCCAGAACTTTTGCATATGTGTGTGGATGTGCACATGCATAGTTTTCCAAACTTCCCAGTCGTGCATCCCATCTTACAGAACCTCTCTGTAGAGGGGATATTTCTTTGTGTCTTCTCCTGTCAGAAAGGGCCTGCAGAATGTCTTCTCTACAGCCTTCAGTGAGGCTGACGTGTTTGGTGCTTACAGAAAACCAAGTGATTCAAGGCCTGCAGGAGAGCTGGCATGTTTGTTTAAATTTCTTAACTACGTCACAGTGATAACAGCAGCTGAACAGCGTTTGTCCTGTGTGTGTTTCTGTGTGCAAAAGAGCTTCTTTAGTTTCCTTTAACGTACAAGAAAATATGAAGCCCTACAAGCAGATAATATCTGTGAATCATGCCCAGGGTCACTGGGATATCTATCTGGTGTTTTTTGATACATTCAGGGAAATACATGAGAGCAGATAAAAGACATTAAGCAATGAAATTATGGTCACTGGAAATGTTTTATGTTTTTTATTGTTTAGATCCTGATAGAGTGATTGTTCTCTATCACACGTAATTGTGACAGTGTTAAAATATAATTATAAAAGGCATTACTGTTTGATCCATGGTTTGAACCTTTCTACAGGTCACGTAATTGACTACAAACAGAACTATTTGTCTGTGACTATTTAACAGGTACACATAATTCATGTCTGTTCTGTTTTTAAGTAAGCTGAACTTACTTCTATTGAATTTACCAAATTAACCATTTTTCAGCCTCCAATGCTGCAGCAAAAATGTACTTCCTTAAATCTGTTTTGCTTGCAGACAGTCTGACACACTAGATTTAGTACAGCTGCAGTATTAACGTTCAAAACTCCCATGCTGCACAGTTTTCCCACATGCTACATAAAAATGCTGTACAGTTTCTTTCTCCAAGGCTCCTCTATTAGGGCATTAACTGACTGTATGCCTCCAGTTTGGTTATTGTTTTCATTTATATATAATACAGTTATTCACACTCACCCAGATCACTATTCATTGCAAAATAATTATGGTAAAATTTTACCCAATATTGGCTTAACATTAATTGTCAAACTGTGAAAGTCAATGGAAAATAAATCTGGGAGAGGATTGGTGAAATGAAAGACTCAGAATCATCTGGAATAAATGAGTTGCCAGAGAATAACTTGTACTTATATGTATTTTTAACTAGTTATAAGAAAATGGTAATATAGAGGGGATTGGGGATGGTGCTCAGTGAAATGGCCTCGGTGCCCGTTTACTTTTACCAAACTTAAGTGGTCTCCTAGACTGAACACAGCATATGGATTCATACTTCAGGTTAAACTGCTTGTCTGCAAGGAGTGCAATTGACTGACTGGATTTCATTCAGGAAGATTTTTTTGAGATATAAATCATTGGATTAATGGAGTAGGAGGACTTTAGAGCCCTGCGATAGGTAAATAACCACAGGAGTACAGCCTCATCCATTTCTTTTAATGTCAGAAGAAGTTCTACTATTTTTATCTGCTGAAGTAATATTTCCTAACCCTTATTTTACCAAGGGTCCTTTTTAGCAACCGACTAAATTTTTTGGACCTCAATCAATTTTTTCAGTCCAGGTTTGGAAATCACCCCACCCCTCTTTATTCAGCTTCTAGTGGTCCCCTCCCCTCCAGAAAAACCTCAGCTTGGATTTCTCAGGGAGTGGGCAGCGGAGGGTAGGGAGCAGTGCAAAATTCTCCCCGTGGGAGTGCAGAGTCTCCCAGCCAGCAGAGCCCAGGAGGAGGGAAATAGCATAAACATCCTTCACAAAGCAGAGAAAATAGGTGCAGGCAAATATATTAAATTGAAGTATAATGAAATTATTGTTTATGGCCCAACTTCTCCCTTACATCCAGAATCTGTCATTTAGGTGATGGGGCCAGCAGGTGGCGAATATAATTGAATTCAAGAAAATAAATAAGGAAGTAGGCTGGGGATTGTTTGCTAAAAAGAAGACATCTAGTTTACTAATTAGGAGGATTTATAGGATGCTGTACTTAAAAATAGATGATTATTGATAGCTCGTCTAAATCATGAAAAGTTGACTTACAGTTTCAGTTTGTTACAGCTGGCATGGCTGCTGTGATTGCAACACAGGTAGGGAAGCGAAGCTCATGTTAATCCACCCAGCGTGGACAGCCATGCCTCAGGAACAGAGGGCAGGGGTTGTGGGCTGTGCTGCAGCTGTATTGCTGCTGGGTGTAAGAGCTGCAGCCCGAGTACCTGTGTGCATTGGGTTCCACTTCTTACTGCAGTGTAGACATTGGTGTAGAAAAGAAAGAATTTTATCTGGTTCTGCACTAGCAATAACCAGAAACAAAAGACCCACTGCACTAGACACACTGTCATCTGGAAACTTTATGAAAGGCTGCACAGAAACAGTGTTATTAATTTAGAGAGGCGGTAGCAACAGATAGGGTGTATTACATCTGCTTTTGAATTAGGTGGAAGGAGAAAAAAAGTTGGAATTCTTTTCAGTTAATCATAAGGGAGTGTAAAAATCATAGGGCTAGAGAAAACTAAGATGGAGATTGCCTTTTGAAATTCTCATATGTCTAAGTGGCAATCTAAAGGTATTTTAAGTGGAAAGCAGAAGTAGATATTAAACTAAAATATTTGTCCATGGAGACTGCTGAAGTGGAAGTTAAATCTTTTTTTTTTTTTTTTTAAAGGAAGTTGTGGTGATAACACTGGCATTTAGGTCAATATCATCTCTCATTAAAGTTGTTTTAATGTTCAAAGCTCAGTCATTTACTGGCGAGCTCATCATGGCAGCCAGGTATGGATTACACATTTCCCTGTGCCCTTATCTAATTCATTTCTCTGTGCTACACTTTGGAATAATTTGAATATGAAGTATATCAGGAAAACAGAGTTGTTTTGTTCTAAGTGGAGAACTCAAGCAGAACTGTGCTATGTTACAAAAAGTAACAAACATCCAGAGTGTATTATCATGCAGGAGATTGCAGCTCAGATTGTAAATATTATTTTGAGAGACTTGGATTTCCTTCTGAAAGGAAAGAGTGTTAAGGGATATTTTGATAATGCAGAAAGGGAATAACAACGAAAAAAACCCCAACCCATAAGATACATTTGGCTCACCAGTCTTTTTTCTATTTCATGTCTAACATTCATTTTGGAGATAAAACAGTTGCATCAAGCTGAGGCTAGTTTAGTTTTATGTGCCTGTTAAAATGGAGTTGATTCACAAGGATCCGTTCCGTTCTTTTCTATCACCTAATATTTCTGTTACTGCCTCTACATTATTTCAACCAACCAAATACATTTTTTAACAGTTTGAAGAAAAATAATGGAAAGTTTCAAAGTAAATATTTTTATATTCGTTCTCATTCATTCAGTTGCTTTATAGAGCTTCATTATTGCATATATCTCCAAGTACTTTCTGGCAATAAAATGTTATGCTGAAGTAAAATAGTTAATTAAAATTTAGATTGGAAATAGATTGGTTTTATTTGGTATTGCAGAGAGTTATGATTTAAGCTTTTCTTATGCCCAGCAACAAATAAATTAATAGCCAAAGAGTGTGAAAGTCACACATTTCAGTGTTGAGGCAAACGCTCATTAGGAGCTACACAATAAGGGGGTTCTGTAGTACAGAAGACTTCACTCTGCATTTGACAGAGCTGTTCTAAGCAGGAGCTTATAATGCCCCAGGAGACTGGATTTTACTTGATTTGAGAGGAAACAATAGGTCTAGCAATGTCTTGATCTATTTGCCATTCCCCAGTTGCCTCAGGAAGCGCACCTTTTGGCTACTGGAACTTTGCCTGGGTGCAGACTTTGCTCCTGAAAGACTCATCTGTCTCATGGACAATCCAACTTAGTGTAAAAATTATTTTATTTATCATCTAAATGCAAAATTATTCAGACTTTGTGCATTTTATATGTAAGTGATACGCATTTAGACTTTGGCATTTGTGCTACCTGGTTTTTGTGTGTGTTTGTGTTTAATGCAGCTGAAGGATATTATTCAAAATGGGTTAGTTTGAATCTTTAAAGGAGCTGCCAACATGCATTTGCCTGAGTTACTTCAGCAGTGGAGAATAGAGGAAGAATTCCAAACACGTCATCCCGATTTCACAAGTCTGCAGAGATCTCCAAAGTGGACTTATCCATCTGTGTTAGGTAGTAAATAGCACTCTACTTTTGTTACCAATGCCTGCCTCTGCACACTTGCTCTCTGCACACATGTAATCTGTAGATCTTTATCTGTCTAGACGTATGTGTACATACACTTTCTGGACTTAAGCCACTAAATACTATGGATAATTGTGTATAAAGTATCTGAGTGTGTATAGAGGATACAGAGAAAATTAGTTTTCGTTTTGAAATGATGCAAATAGTGCATAATGCTTCAGAAAATAAACTTACAGTTTAGATTTTGTTTCAGTTCACTGTGTTACACCCTTGAAAACTGATTGAGGAATAAGACTGCAGTGATAAATAGGGAATGACAATCCATCTTGTTTTCATTAAGTGACCAGTTTCTTACTACACTGAAGCAGATGTCTTTATTTGCATTCAGTTAAAATATTGCTTATTCTCAAAATTAATTTAGCGTAGTAAGTCAGGGTTGCAATTCTTACTAAAGGTGAGTTCTACTTTCTAGTATTCAGATGATAATCAATATGAACTTCAGTCTTAATAGCAATTACTACACTAATTGTCACTATGTAACTTTTTACATTTTTTGCAGCGTTTCTTAATTATATGGGTGGGACTGAAAACTCTGCTTGCTTAACAATGCCAGTTATCATCTTCTCTTTTAGAGCATGTGTGTGTGTGTTTATTAGAGCCTTTGTAGACCCTGGCTATGGAGATGAGTTGCCATTGTTTCTGTCCTACACATGTGATCTCCAAGCCTTCTATCTGCAAGTGATCACTTTGGTGCATGCATAGGCTGAAGTCAAGCAGATGTGAAGTACCAGGGTGCAGAGAACGGGACGTGGCTCCAGGTTGTGGTCAGTGCAGACAGGTACAGCCAGCAGGATACCTCGTTTGACACATCCTGTCCCGTTGTTGCTGTATGAAAGACCTTAGTCTGTATTAAAGTATAGATATACCCACAAAATTGGCATTTTAGAAGGAAAGTTATGGGAGAGAATATCTTTGAGCCTGCATCTACAACTATGTAAACATATTGATAGACCTCAGCAACTAAAATCTCTGATGAATCTGTGTTTCTTGAGCCTGTTCCAGATGTCATGATTCCTTCCTGTAATTAAACCATGCAGTGTACCATCTCAGGCAATAGATCCAAAACTAGATGTTACATTTAATGATGCTGCCGTGTTGATGGCCCAGTTAGTAACTGAGTTACCTTTCATTGCACCAGAACTCCATGGTAGGGTGGTGATAGTTCCCATCCCCTAGATAATATTCATCCGCCTTAATCATGAAAAATCGTGAAACTTTCTCTTCTTTTGTTTTCCTTTTCTATTCATTGCACCTCTTTTTTTTTTCTTTCTTTCTTTTTAACTTTCTGGAACAAATGAAGGCAGAGTGCTATAAATAATTGACTTCTTAATTAGATAACCATGATTTAGTTCCAATCCATAGCTTGTGTTGCAATATATATATATATATGAAATGTGGTGACCAAATATTGCATAGTGCAGTACAGGAGTGGGTTATGAGCATCTGTAGGCATAGGCAGTTGATGTGATCCCACCACTAGAAGTCATGCTGTAACGCCTGTCTTCTGCATTGTGGGAACTCCTGTTACTTTAAATGTTCCTTACATAAGTCATAAAGTCCAGCCTATATCCCTCTATCATTCTCTCATCCTTCCTCAGTGGGTGTAACTCTGTAATTGCTTGATCTGACAAACAGCATTCTAAGATGAAATTAATGACGTGTTGCCTTGAACATGCAAGAGTTTCTCTGCTGCAGCAGGTCATTGTATTTGTATTTAGAGCAGTACCGTGGATCTATCTGAGTTGTGGGAAATGTTTCCATATTTCTAGTGTTATTTAATGTTGGTGAAAATTGACAGCTGCAATTATAATCACCCTCCATTCCCTGGTTGTAGCACAGGTGCAGAACTTGCCTTCTCTCTAACCTTCCTCCAAAACAGAAAAAATACTGCATCAGAGCATTACTATTTTCCTAAATGTTGAGACAGGCTACCTAGTTTATGATTATAGGCATTCCTCCCAAAAATCTAACTTCTTTTTTCCTGTATTTCACCCATCCTGAAGTGACAAAAGGTAGGAGAGAGGGTGGCAAAAGGAAAGGAAGACTTCGCTTGTTTCAAAACTAAAGCATCAGGGTAGCCAGCTGGTGATGATTTCTGAGCAACTGTAGTGGATGTTGTTCACAGTTCCCTGCTTTGACAGTATTTAAGCTTTGTTGTTCAATTCTGTGCATGGACCCACTGTCACCATCTTCATTGTGGGAGAGCGTTTCCCCTTCTAAAGAGTTTCTGTGGAACCTCCTGCAGCATGCAGAAATTGTGCTGTACCTTTCAACTGGGTCCTACAAATTAAAGCCTCCTGGTGTAGCAAGAGCACATTCTCTTCATTGTTGTTTCACATGGCATTGTGTACCCATGATGGGTCCTTCTGGACTTAGTTCTAAAGGAATCATTATGGAATCATTATATATTTAAATATTAAACATCAAGGCAGTTCTTTTATTGTTAAACCAATATTGAAGCAGGACAAAACTGATTGACTGTTTATGGCACTGCATTCCTGAATGGCTGGTGTTGTACCTGATGTCCTGTTTCAGCAATATTGGCACTGCCAGGAGGCTCAGAAAAGTAGACTTTAATCAAAAACTTTATTTTGAGATGCACTGAAGTTAAATGATAAATTAATCTTGCCTTGTGAAACCCCCAAGCTGTTAAAAAGGGCAAATGACCACAGCTTCCTTAGAAACAATTCAAGAGCTTGCTTTTCATCAGTATATGATTTCATTGTAATGGAATTGAAAGTTCTGCATCTTTTTCTCACAGATTGTTATTTAATCACTGTATATTAGCTTTCATTGCCCTTTTTGATATATTTAAGCTCATAAACTTATCATTGAATAGATTGAATTTACCATTACGTTGTTACTTTTTATGAATAGAATAAATCAATATCAGATGCATTGGTTTGCACTGAATTGTTTATTTTAAGGGACATTTAAACTTTACTAAAAGAAAATGGCAAGTCTGATGCCCAGTCCTCCACTTTAAAACTCATTAATTGGTAACAACTTGAGACACAACCTGCCTCAACCAGCATGTGCTGTACATGTCCAGAGATACAAGGCTAATAATATATTTTGCAGTACTTCCAATATATGGCATCTAAATACTTGCAAGTTATTTTATTGTGGTAATAGAACACTTTTATTTCATTATTAGGCCAACATTCCTGAGTAAAATCAGGTTTTTTTTCACTGAAAATACCAACTCTGTTGAAAATGTCTGCCTGATCTCTCATTTTAAAAATCATCCATAAAACATAGTCCTCCTCATTCAGAAATCAAATGCAAGCAGATTAATGTGAATGGCTTTGTAAAACATATTGCTTGGCTCTTAATATTTATGATACCCACAAAACTTGAAAACATCTGTTCTGCAGAGAAGTAGCTATTAAAACACACTTAAGCAGGAAGAGCTGTCTCTTACTTCAGAGTCAGAACTTTGCTTTGCAGGGTTGGTTGAGCTGTCAGGATTCCAAAGAAGCAATGAACATTTTTATTTATTTTGATTTGAGGAAGTAGTAATTCATTTCACTCTAAGGCTGTAATCCTCAAATAATTTTTACAAACCAGCTGACTTCATCTGTGATTTTGAAGCACAGTGTTAAGAGATATCATTTGGTTCATTTTATCATTGAATTTTACAGATGTTGTTTCTTGCTTTTTTGTTTGTTTAATATATATTTCTTGTTACTCATCAGGAGAAGTTCCACATAGGCAATTGTCAAAGTATGTACAGTGGATATAAAAACTTGGGAATTCTTACCTCACTGTAATCATGTAATAACAGCCCAGGCTTTGTGCTTGACAGAGGTATTTTATTTGGGTTCAGTGTTGCCTCTGCAGTCTTTTCCTCACCAATTACGTATGCATCTTTATTATTGTATTAAGTAGCTAATTAAATCTGGTCAGGTTAACCTTTCTTGATGATTAGAAGTAGGCATCTCATCCGCTGAAAAAGCTAATCATTTTGGGTGGAACATCTTGTTCTTGTTTGAATAATTATCTTTGTTTACATTCACACAGCATTAATCACTTGAACCAGGCATCTTTGGGAAAAAAAAGGATTGCCCATAGCAGGTTTTCAAATGCTGTATACAGAAGTTAGAAAGGAGGAGGTATTTCTCTTCATTCATCTTTATGAGCAAAATAGGAAGACATTTTGAATTCATAATTCAGAATAAAAGCTGTACTTTCAAAGTACACAAAGAACACCAGTTTGTTTTCATATAACTTTGAAAAGCAAGTGCTCCAGGCTGATCAGCTGGACTAAATCTTGTTTCCTCAGTGAAAATTCTTCAGCAGTAGCATCGCAGTGTTTTTTGGTAGAGTGTTTTTCATTCTTTTCCAATTATTACTGTTATTATTTTATAACTCTATTTGTATTTGCTCTGTGGTCTGTTCTTTTTTGTCAATGCTGGTGTCCTTCTCCTCAGTTTGATATTTTCTGCCAACTTTTCTGCCCTAAAGCCTCTATTTTTGCCTTTTTGCAATGGCTAGATCTTGCCTTGATACAACCATTGTCTTCATCGTTCATGGGAGGAGTGTGTCCCTAACAAATGCTCCATCCATATGTTATGGCTTCTGTCATCAAGGTTGGAAAGACCAAAAGGAAAGACTGCAAAGCAGCCTTCTGGCAGTTTTTCCTTCACCTTGCACCTGAGGCTCAGGAGCTCTTCTGATCCTTTTATTGGGAAGGGTTCAATAGCTCAGTCAAAAGGTGTTCTTGCTGAAGGTTGTTTTATTTTAACCATGAAATGTAAAGATGGTTTTAAACTATGGTTTTCCAGTAACAAAACTGTGGGATTATAGGAGATGGGTTAACTCAATGCTGTATGGTCCAGAGAGCAAGTGAGATGCTAGGAATTATTAGAAAATAGAGAAAAAAACCAAGAAACCATCGTATATCTGCATCTTGAGTACTGTGTGCCTTAAAAAGGATATGTTAAAGCAGCTAAAGCTGTAGAGAAAGGCAACAAATGCAATCAAAGATACAGCAGATGTGGTGATTGTGAACCATATTCCTGTGTTCCTTCTACAAAAGGCCTTGAAGTCATTTAAAGATATAACTTCTATGCTGTTCCTTTTCTGATTAAAATTGCCTTCTGTAAGTGATTTTATGATACATATAAATATTATGGTTATCAGTCTTCACGGTTAAAATAAGGCTTTTCTCTTTGGCAGGAGGAAAGCTATACATGCAAATTCAGATTCCTAATGCTTTTCTGCTAACTCTGCCCTTATGTTCTGACAGAATTAGGAAAAAACAGTATATTGCATATCTTCTTTATTATCTCTTTCTTTATGTATCTTCTGTTCTTTGATTCTCACTTTATTTCTCATTTTCTTATCTTTGTTGGGGTTTTTTACTTTTTTCCAGGTTCCTGTGTTATTTTTTTATTTACATCATCTTAAACTTTCTCCCAAATCCTAGTTTTCCTCTTTTTAGCTAGACCTCAACCTACACTTTGAAGCATCATGTTTTTCCCTATTTCTACGTCCTTTCCTCTTCTACTCTAGTATTTATATTTTCCCCTTTCCTCCCTAATGTTACCATTTTTTCCTCACCATTTGTTAATGTCTCTCCCATGTACTTTTCTGATGTTTTCCCATTATTTTGTACTTTAGCTCAGAAGGGAGTGACTGAACAGGGATTTGGGCCTTGAGCTCTTTCTTAATTGAGTAAAAACTGGGTAGAAATTACCTAAAAATTGTCAGGGGGGGCAGGGTATCTCCTGACTGACCTGTGGCATGAGGATGACTAAGAGAAAATAAATTCCAGTTTAGCAAATTTAACTTCTCCTAAAAATTCAGGCTCCATCCTTCCAGCTGGAAACAAGATAATATAACGAGTTGTTACAAGCTGTTAAAATTTGAGACCAGGGAGGGGAAATAGGCTGAAGTTATTCTATGAATTGTTCCGTTCTTTGTGGGAGGCTTTTAAAATAAAGCAACAATATAAAAGATGAATTATATACAATTTAATGTAAAGCTGTTTGATGTCATTATGATATTTCTTCCTTGATTGTCTAACATTTGTGTACTTTTGAAAAGTTTTACATTTTTTGGTTCTTTCTGAACATTATGAAAATTGTACTGAGAGGAGTAAATTCATCTGCATAAAATTGACTGCAAAGAGCAATTAGTCCTTCATTAATATGCAAATTTGGTCCAGTGCAAATTCATCTATATATGAGGCTTAAATATGCAAGTCAGTCTTGCTGTGCGAGAAGCCCAGATGCTTTTATTTACTTTGAAATTGAGGGATTTGGTTAATGATGTTGTTGACAGGAAAACTTGAATAAATTTGATGATCACCATCTTTCATATTAGACGAGGCCCACGGAAAAAAATTACCAAGTAAAATACCAATTTTATTTGGTAATTTCCTATTACCAATCTAGTAATAAAATGTAAGATACAAAGTAATAGAGTTAGATTTCCTAATGTAGTTATCCTGAGACTTAAACTGTTCCCCAAAGATAGAACCATTTTTCTTAAACTTTGTTTTTCCAGAGGGTAAAGACATCTACATAAGCTGTATGAATAACATACTGCCTAGAGATTTAATATTGGAAAGTTAGCTCTGTTGCTTGTTTCATTTGGAGAGAGTATATAAGCCTGGGAACTAAAAAGCAGGAGCTTTGGAAATGGCCAACATCATCATCTTCCATTAATTATCTGTATAGTCTTCTCAAGATTTCATGTTGAGGCCTTTGCTGACAGTCTAGAGAGCCAGACTGGAAACTGTCTGAACCCATGGCCAGTTATATTTTTTATATATATATATATATATATATATATATATATATATATAAAAATCCAGTTATATTGGATTACCTAAGATAATAAATAATCATTTTCTTATATATCTTTAAATCTTTTTATAGCCCTCAATAGCCTAATTTTCTTACTGCTCTCACTTCACATGGACTGGCTCAGAGAAGCAGGATATTTTATGCCAGTAAATCTGAGATATGATGTGTCTTGCCCCTCTCCTGCTCCCCTTGCTTGTCCCTCAGTGTGCCATGGCTCTTCTGGCACATCCAGGATTTCCCTGGTTTTATCCATTAATGTGACAGTGGCCATCAAGTCATGTGTGGACAGGTTTCCCTTTGCATTTGTTAGTCTGGTTTCATCTGCAAGGAGAGTGCTATTCCTCCTAGTCTCTCTTCCTTTTTCTCTCTCTGTAGGTCTCTAAGGCTTGCATTTAGCTTTGGCTTAAGCAATCTGCTCTTTGACTTCAATCACACACACTTTTTCCAGGATTAAATTTGGTGTCCTGACTTGGACGTGTGGGATATCGACACTTTTAAAATAACAGAGGAATGTAGTTTAAATGGACTGGACTCTGAGGCAATTTATAAAGCTCTAGTTGTAATTACCTGAGGACAAGTTAATAGATTATGCCATTTGATTCCTCTGACTTCTTGGCTCTGCTGTTTGGGTTATAAATCCTCACAGTAGTGAACAGTTAGTTTCCAAATCCTTAACATGCTGTACTAGGCAAAAAGTTCATAGAACGATGTTAAGGAAAGAAAAAATTCAATGAGACGTGAAAATTGATGTGCTTGTCTTGCAGGTGGATTCAAAAACAGGAGAGGGGACAGAGCTGAGTATTTGGGGGGAGCAAGAGAGGGGTCTGTTAGTCTTCTAAAGGCTTTGGTTATCCTACAAGGGGATCTGTCCTTTCTCCCCATCAGAATAAGGCATTGACAGCTGTCAGAAGGGATTGTATAGAGGCTGTATTTGCAGTCCTTAATGCTTTGGGAGGTGACAAATTGATTACAAGATGAAACTTTAAAACCACAACATTTTCTGAAACTTAGATAGCCTTTACCTTTGAGAACACATAGTTGCTGGACAGGTTCTAGTCTCCTTTAGTGCTCTCCACAGCAATCTTGGCTTTCTGATCTAGCTCCTGAAAGAAGGAAAATACTAATTTTCAAATATATAAACAATAGGCATCTCAGTGCAACCTGTGGTTGCCTCCTATCAACTATGTAATCTTTGTATTCTAGATTAATAAACACTTCAGCCTTGGAGTTTATTAGTTCAAAATATATTTATTACCTTATAAACTCAACCCCTCTCCAGTTATCTTCTAATTAAACTGCAGCACTATGCATGCTATCTTTGGGGATGTATTAATAATGAAATTATATTGTGAAACAGTAATTACATACTTTGTGCATTCTTTTCTATACCTTTTTTTCCAGAGTCTGCGTGATGAGTGGGGCACAGTGCTCCATTGTTTTCAGCTCCTTCAAACTCTGTAAGTATCCAAGGGTAAGCAGATTTTTTTTTTTTTTTTTTGCTCTTAGTAAAAGAATGAGAAAAGTTTGTACATTTTTGTACCTGGGAAAGGGAAGGACCAATGCCACTAGGCCAGGAACAGTTATGAAACATGATTGTGCAAATAATTTCAGGTCACATTTTCTCCTTACTCCTGAGGAGTTGCTCACAGGAATAAAACCTGCTTATGGGATCTTTGTTGTAAAGCAGTTCTTACTGCAGCCACCAAAGAGTGAAGACTACCACCTTATTTGCAGAAGAATATTTATTTATGGGGCTTCACTGATGAGGTAAATTTGAAAAAAGGAAAATAGTCTTAAAGCCTTCCTCAAGAGAGAGATTTACTTACAGTTTTTTGTAGTGGTAAGTTTACTTACTGTACATTAATTTTTATCCGTGCTTGTGTTTTATCAAGTTGTCCTCCCTTCTCATAATGTACTGGACAACTGCATACTGAAAAGATTTCTTTTGCTCTTTTTTTTCCTTCCCCCCACTTGCTGAATCCTGGCTAGGGTGCACTTCCCCTACAATGAAAGAAGCACAAGAGGCAAAACAGTTTGCACATACCTTCCACGTATTTTTTAAGTAGTTTATCTCTCTGGTTCAAGTACATATGTTGAGCAATAATATGAGCACATGATTCCTGTTGGTACAGGCTCCAGTTCTACCTGATCAAAGTGGGGTTTTATTCTCTGTTGTCCTTCCAGATGCTGCAATCCAGAAGTTTTTGTTTTCAGGATCCATGTGTTGGTGGGATCTCCTGCTCTATGGCTGCCGTGGTGTCTTGTCATTTGTATGGCCTTTTGGTTGTTTCACTGTGATTCCTGTGGCTATGCAGGTAGATGCAGCTATAGGAAAGGCATTTTCCATCAGTTTCCTTGCCAAACCCTTTATGTCTTTCCTGCATGAGAAGTGTTTGACCTTCTCCCTCATTTTCTGATCTACAAGAACCACAAGATCTGTGGCCTTATTGGAATTACATTGCAGTGTTACACTTTTGTGAAACATGCTAATATTTAGACCCTATCCAGTACTTAAAAAGCATCAACCAGTCTTCCAGAAAGTTATTTATTTAAAGACACCTTTTTTGACTAAGTGTGCTGGAACTTTTGATATATGGGCAG
Organism: Porphyrio hochstetteri; assembly: GCA_020800305.1. Taxonomy (NCBI): domain Eukaryota; kingdom Metazoa; phylum Chordata; class Aves; order Gruiformes; family Rallidae; genus Porphyrio; species Porphyrio hochstetteri. Next base: position 3,575,609 of record CM036925.1, read on the forward strand.
ATAGAACCCAGTTTTATTCTGGTCAGATCATAGAATTCCTTTTTTTTCTTTTCTTAATATGATATTAAGTAATGAAGATTCACTTTCTAGAAAGGGATCTGATTCAACTTCCAGCTAGAGGTTGAATCCATCTCCAGTCCTACAATGCAGATGCAGCTTAATGCTTTACTTCCATCTTGCAGCCATTCTGGGGCCAAGCTTTCCAGTCGTCCACTTTTTGGGCTCTTTTCTATTTCAGCATAGAATCCCACAAGACTTCTGTGAGCAGAAAGGTCCATTGTGTTTGAAAGCAGATAGCATTTCTAGTACCTCCTGCCTTTCAAACCTGCTTGGTTTTGCATATCTAAGTAATAAGAGTGACTCAAAGCTTTAGCTTTCTGAGCATATGAAAGCTTAGGACTTCGGAGGAACAATGGGCATCTTATTAAGCCATTGTTACAGTACTTTCCCTTCTGACCTAGTGATGGGTAGTCAGTCCTTTCTGAGACAAGTATGAGCGAATTAGCCAAAAAAGACAATTACTTTCTGGATTGTTAATGTAAAGCTTTACTTTCACTCTCTGTTGTATATTCTTGGAGGTTGCAGAACAAATCAAAAAAGATATTCTGATTTCTGTATTTCCAATACATTTCAATAAGATCCTGTTTGCTTTATCCAGTAATTTTCATACACAAGCAATCACAGTGATTTCAATCAGACTGTTTATATGGAGGAGTGTTATTCTTTGAAAATAAAGAATGCATGACAAGCTTCTGTATTTTTGTGAATAGATTTTTGTAAACTACAAAATAAAATGTAAGTATTGTGTGACACACATTTATTACAAAATCTCAAAGCACTTTTGTAGCCCAGTGTCAAGGAATTTACCATTTGAGCTTGAACAGCCTTGTGCTGGTTGTCTTAGTGAAAATGGTGTCCAATACCACTGGGCCAGATGGGAAGAAAACATTCTTTCCATTGTATTAAATAGCCAACATCTGCAAAGAATAATTATATTTATGAGATATTGCTCAAACATACTTTTTGGTTTATTATTGCTCAGGATTTATTACTGGTTTGTCAAAACCTGCTGATTTCAAAATTTTTGGCAGCCTAATGTTTCTTGTGGCTATTGATGAAAAAGGCAGTCTGTGTGTCCACACAACAGCAGAATGGTTCAAGGTTGTCTTGACTATGCTGTCCTGTGAAATCGTTTGGAACTGGTGCCTGATTTGCAAACTTTAAAATTAGGAACTTTTTAAATGTTGTGTTGGGTTGGTTTTTTTTTTCCTGATATGAATAAATTCACTACAGAAAACTCACAGAGAAAGAGATGCTTGTTGTCAGGCAATTGTATCAGATGAAATATACAGGAGGGTAATATAATCTGAGAATATTTTAGCTAATTTACAGGCATGAAATCTGAAGATTAATTCTGGGAATTTAGGGAAAAGGCAGGGGTTTTTTGTTTTCTTAATTTTTTTCCCTTTTTGTCCTCTGTATTTTGCAGTAATTGTTTTGAGTGTGTAAATTCTCAGCTTATGAAAAAGATGGCTGAAGGTATTAAGAAGATGACATTGAAGTTTTTGCCATGGCATTTACTCTGGAGACAAACACAACTCAGAAGAGAAATGTTATGAGCTACCTGTGAGTTCTAATTCACAAAACAGATAAGAAGCCAGAGATACATCTGAACTTGCAAATGAAATTTATTCTCAGTGTAATGGTTGAGCTCATTATCTGCTGCTCTCTCTAAATACCAAGTAAGGAGTGAAATGCCTCTATATTCTATGTGTAACAGCTGCCATGTTTTCTGCATTCCTGTGTTTGCCTAAAAAGTCATGGGTAATCAACTTAATTTCATGTGCAAAATATAATGCCTGGATGAATTCTGCTACATATCACTTGCAATGTCTGTGCTGTTATGAGAGGCAAAAATCTTCTAGACAAGAAACAGTAATGAAAATCTTCCTGGTAATTTTCTCATCAGTTTTTCTCCAAGGACATACCTGTAGGTGGATTTTACAGACAGGGTTTGGGTGTTTTCCCCCTGAATGGCTGGTTCTGTATGTGTCAGTTATTTTCTCACTGTCTTTCTTGCTGCATTAGAAATCAAACCTACCTTATCACTTCAGATGTTCAGTCCCTATAATCTTAGCCAGGAAAATCTACCCTGAAACATTTACTTTACAGGCTTTTTTATTATTTAAACCTATGTTTGAAATATTTTTTAAAGATCCCTACATGAATTACAAATAACTCTCCACGTTATTACTCTTGTGAAGCAGAACAGGCAGGAACCAGCAGCAGAGACAGATGCCATTGTAACAGAGGTTAGCATTTTATAAGTAATAGCCTGGGTGTAATGAGACTTAATGGTCTTAATTAACTCTTAGCATGTTTCTAACACAACTGAAGTAAGTTGGTTTAACATCTAATTTACTTGTCCTAGCCCTGTCAGGTTACTTTTTGTCTTGCTTATTTTGGATGTCAGAAACCAATTTTTTTTTTTCTTATTTTTAGAGAATGTCATAGAGTAGTCCTAGCAAAAAGAGAAATTTATATGGGTATAAAGGATGAGTGATAATCCTGATCAGGTGAGAAAAAAATAAATCAGTCTGTGAGGTTAAATGTAGTTCTATATTGGCCTGTTCCTTTCTTGGAAAACCATACTTTTGCCAGAATATCCACCAACCTTATGTAGACTGACAAAATTTGGTCATAGTATTTTCTGTAGTTGGTGTATCCTTCTGCTGGAAAGAAACAGCTGGATATTTTCATAATGTGACCAATCCACCTCTGTTGTTGTCATTTTAATTGCTGTGGCAGTTTTTTTAAGTCCTCTACAGAAGGTCTTTGTAGTGACAAGCGAACAGTTTACGCTTCATAAGCAAACATAAAGAATGCTGCTGCTAATTGGAGAGAGAGTAATGCAGTTATGATTCCATCAACATTTAAGTTACATTGTTAAAGGACACGTTTTGGTTGTGTTTATGTTGCCACATAACATTTTACTCAGGGTGAATTTGGTGGGGAAGATTTTATAACAGAAAAGACTAATCCTAGGATTAGGGGGAAAGAAGAGATAGAAGTTAAATTTTTCAAACTCACATATACAGCATTGAAGATCAGCCTTTTATTACTCTTTTTGTTTATTATGACTCTTAATTTCTGGCTTGTGGAATAGTTTATCTATGAAAATGGAAGGACTGCCACTCGCTTTACCCTGCCCTGAAGAACTGTAGCCACAGTATTTTATGTTGAAGAGGACTCTTCAAAAGTCACCCATTTCCCAAAGGAAGGAGGTTATTTTTCAGTAGTTTAGTCTTTGTGGGTTTTTTTTCCTAGGCATTTTGCATGGTGTATCTGCAAACCTCCCAGCTTGTAGAAGTTTTAAGGATTTTGTTTAATACTTTCCTTGTTTCATAAATTATGTTTCCATGGAATACTTGGCTATGGATTATCAGTTTTGCAGTTACATGCCCAAAGTTGTTTCCTCTTAATGCTAACCTTTTTTTCCCCTTCCTTAAATCTTTTTTCTCAGGTGACAAATCCTCTGGAGCCTCATCTTGAATAGCCTTGGGAAGGCCAAAGGTGCTTCCTTTTCCAGTTCATTAGCCAGCTCATTGGGTTGTAGAAGATACAATTTTTTAGCATCCAAACAGGGAAATCACAGCTATTTACATGAGAAGAGTCCCAGAGATCACAGAATCACAGAATCACAGAATCGTAGGGGTTGGAAGGGACCTCGAGAGATCATCGGGTCCAACCCCCCTGCCAAAGCAGGCTCCCTAGCTCATATTGCTCAGATAGGCGTCCAGGCGGGTCTTGAATATCTCCAGTGAAGGAGACTCCACCACCCCCCTGGGCAGCCTATTCCAGTGCTCAGTCACCCTCACTGTGAAAAAGTTCTTCCGCATGTTGGTGCGGAACTTCCTATGCTCCAACTTGCAGCCATTGCCCCTTGTCCTATCCCCACAGACCACTGAAAAGGGGCTGGCTGATTCCCCCTGCATCCCCTGCTTCAGATAATTATAAACTTTGATTAGGTCCCCCCTTAGTCTTCTCTTCTCAAGGCTGAACAGTCCCAGCTTACTCAGCCTTTCCTCATAGGGGAGATGCTCTAGGCCCTTAATCATCTTCGTAGCCCTTCTTTGGACTCTTTCCAGGAGATCCCTGTCCTTTTTATACCAAGGAGCCCAGAACTGGACACAATACTCCAGGTGGGGCCTGACCAGGGCAGAGTAGAGAGGGAGGATCACCTCCTTTGACCTGCTGGCTACACTCCTCCTGATGCATCCCAGGATCCCATTGGCTCTCTTGGCCACCGAGGCACACTGCTGGCTCATGGCCAACCTGTCATCTACCAGGACCCCCAGGTCCTTCTCCACTGAGCTCTTCTCCAGCAGGTCATCCCCCAGCCTGTACTGATACAAACAGTTGTTCCTTCCCAGGTGCAAGACTTTACACTTGCTTTTGTTGAACTTCATCTGGTTTCTCCCTGCCCAGCTCTCCAGCCTGTCCAGGTCTCTCTGGATGGCAGCGCAGTGCTCCTGCGTGTCAGCCACTCCTCCCAGCTTTGTATCATCGGCGTACTTGCTGAGGGTGGATGTTATTCCCTCATCAAGATCGTCAATGAAGATGACAGGGCTTCCCCTCCTGAACACACTCTGTGTAATTGCTGAAGACATTCCAAGCCACTCTAACGAAGAGTACTGTCTGCCAGTCATTATGCTCTTCTTGGAAGGCCATCTGTTGCACTTCAAATATGTAAAGGTCTGCTATCATTTATTGCACCAAACAAATCCATTTCTTTGTCTGACAAAGAAGCATATAACTCCTGAATGTGGACTAAAGGTATTTTCATTTGCAAAGTGCAGGATATTCTCTTTTGTTGCACTGTAAATGAAAGGTACTCATTCATCTCACATTTCAGAAGAAAAACATGCTGATTAAACGAATTTCAGTGCTCTTGAATAATTTCAATTTATTTGGCAACGAATTGTTAACAACAGCAACAACAATCTGAAATATATTTTCCCTTAACTCAGCCAGAAGCACATTGTAAGATTTTTTTGCTTCTGGTGAATGAATGTTTCCATTGTAGTGCTATCCAGATTTAATAGATGCTGACATTTGAAATAAAATGATCTTATTTTAACTAAATTCTTTAATTAGCTTATTTTTATCTGAAACTAGTAATTCAAAGAAACTTTCAGTGGTAAAAAATAGTCAGCATCTAGAAATGATAGAACCTTTCTTCTGATAAGTATGCATCTTTACAAGGATGTTATGCATTGTTGTACAGTCTTTATTTATAAGAGCTGACTAGGATCCTTCCTATGAGTAAAAGGTACAAGATCCAGCATTGAATTATGCTTTGTTTTGTTTTTCCTGCAGATTTAAAGAGATTGCACAGTATTTCGTCTCAGACTGGAGAAAATAAGCATTGTATTTTCATAGCAGAAAAGTTCTGCTTGGAGATTTCCAACCAGGGAAATAGATAAAAATTTCTGTCTGATTAGGGAGTGGTCCTATCTTTTTCTCTTTCCCTTCTCCTTGCTGCATAACAGCTAATGTTCTGGTCAGATGTAATAATATGTTAGATCTTGAATGTCAGTAGCCCCAGAGATTCTGACAAGACTATTCATGTGCATTCATACGTCTTAACCAAAGCTGACACTAAAGAGAGCAAGAATTCTCATATTCCTCTTTTTATTGCCATGCATTAAACTCAAATCTTCTCTTAGAGACCTCTGCTAAAAATGACATATTCGCCATTTGAAGAAAGCATTTTTGTAAAATCTAAACAAAGCAGCTGCACATCACTGTGGCAGAGAGCAGAGTCTCCTGTGAAAACTCTCAGTGCAAATCTAAATTATGTTTTACACCCCAATTACAGACACCTTACAAATGCTGTAAGATAAATACTAATGGGAAATAAGGAGTCCCCCTAATCTTATCTCCTACGGGGGGCTTTGCATTGTCATTTTTAATTAAAAAGCAAGTGGTCTTCTAATTTCTTGAAACTACACAGCATGCCCTTGTAGGAATACTTGGATTCCAGTAACTTGAGCTACTTGTTTTCCGAGAAACACACTGTGTAAATACTGTGCTGTACCGTTTACTCTAGACATATTTATACACATACTTGTAGTACGGTGTACTGTACAGGTTTGGGTAACTTTGCAGTGATCTGATCATCTTGTTAAAGCTGGATAGACATTTCTTCACAGCAGTGATATTTTTAATCTTTTTAAAAATTGTTTGGTAGTAGTGACTAAGGCAGACGAGGTGGCTCTGGGCATCTAGCCATTTTTAGGTAGTTTAATTTGTTAAAAATTATCTTTCTTCCCACCCAAATCCCCTTGAAACCATTTGGAGAAGAGAACTGCTGAACAGTTGCCAATAATAAGTCCTGCTGAGACCTCTGTATCCTCCTGATAGAACTGTCGGTGCCAACTGGAGACTGACTGGCATGAGTTTGAACTCTAAACTACTTGATATATTTGCTTCACATGGACCAATTACAATAATTACCGCCTCTGTAGCTGAAGTTTAAGCATTTAGTCTGCACTTCATACCTCAGGTTGTTGGCAATATGTTCGGTCCTATAATCTCAGTTTCATTTGAACTAATTAAGTAGAAAAGAAATACTTTGAAAAATTCAGAGATAGATAATCTGAATGGAAATCAAATGCTAAATCATGTAATTGTTTTTCATGTTGCTATTGTTCTTAAGCTGCAGTTCTTGCTTTTTAGTCTTTACTTCTAAAAGGTAGCATCTTCTTTTAAATTCTTCTATAGAGATTTGCTAGGAGATGCTGTAGTCCATTGACTTTTTATGTTCAACAGTGGAGTACCTTTTAATGTGAATAAAAAGCAGTATGAAGTCCTACATTTTGTTCTGATGTTTTTCAAAATATAATTATCCCTTTCAAAAGAAAGACTGTTGACTAAAGCAGAAAACAACCCCTCCCTTATTCCTTTTGGCTAGATGTTTCAATGGGACAACGTGAGAGTGTAAGGATCTTATAGCAGGAGGAGTGACTAGTGTGAACTGCCCGGTTCCTAACAGTTGCATTGGTTTAAATCAGATGCAGTGGGGATCATCTCACCCCCACCCCTGTTGTCTTTCCAAAAGACTAGTTAATTTTTAAATTGGATTGGCAGCCTGTTTTTATCAGGTAAAGTTCATATTACACAAAGATGAACCTAAGATCCAGCACAAACTTACTTGCCTGTATCTTTCCTAATATGAATGCACTGCACAGTGTATACACTAAAATTTATATTAAAATTTCTTCATGTGGTTTCCCTCTAGGGAGAGGAAGAGGGAAGGAAAAGGCTACATGTGACAGATGCTAATTATGCAGCTTAATGCACTTCTGGAAGTTGCAGAGATGAGAACTGGGTAAGAACTATCTGAAAGACAGAAAGCATGTTTTCAATAGCATTTTTGCCACAGTATATTTTTTAATATCTCTCCTCCCTACTTTTTAAGGAGGTTTTATTTCCCAAGTGGCACGTACAGTATGCAAGGGCAAGCGATGTCTCAGGTCCAGAATTTGCCCAACGTGGGTGTGACTGATGTTATCCCATGTGTCTCATGGTTACTTAGTGCCGTACGTGTAACTGGGAGAGCTTGTGGCTTGTAATTCAGATATGAAGCAGGAAGGGATTGACTCTTAAAAAAATCTCTGGCTGACGTGTTAGTTTTCTTTCCTCTTTTGTCATTATTTTATTAATTCTTTATCCTGTTTTTGTGTTTACTGAAAAAATTATGTTCTTCATTTGACTGTGCTGGGATCCGATAGAAGTGTTTATTGGGACTAGTATGTAAGTACTAATGGATTGGATCTCAAAATGCATTTTACAAGTAAGTAAAGTTTGTTCTGAGGCACAGAAGCTGGGTTCATCCAAACTCTGAAGTGAATCCGTGCCAAAACCAGTGTTAGACACTAGACTAATCCACTCTTCCAGATACTGAGCTGTACTGTTTCAGGCAAAAGAAATGGGTTGTCAGCTACTTAAGAATTTGGTGTCTTCCTGAAATCAGTGGGGAAATGCAAGAGCACGTTTGCTGTGAATCAAGCTCACGCTGAGTCATCATTGTACTGGATTTCCATTCCCTCTACCAATCCCAGTTTAACCAAAGGACACTTTCCTCTTCGAGAGGAAGCCGTACCAGTTCTTCTCTGCTGATGCTGAATGCCGCTTTCTTTTATTTCCTTCAAAGCATTGGCTTTCTCCTTCGGGAGGTGTGACTTAATAACATCTCTCTGCACAGTGAGATAATTGCTCTAACGACCAAAGCGGTGTGCTGAAACTTTGGAGGGCCTTCGTGTGCTCCTTGGCGCCCGTGGCAGCGTGGAAGGAGCGGGCTCCAAGCGCCGGCGCAGAGTGAATCGTCCTCGCGCCGCGGTCCTCGTCTGCAGCCACCGCAGAGAAAACCATCTGTTCCACTTGGAAAGGGGTTTGGTTCCACACGCCCTCCCCCCGCATCCCGGCTCCGTCCCCAGCTGCTGTGTTTCGATGAGCAGTGAGAGAATGAATCTCCTGCGTTAAAAATACTCTGGTTCTATTTAGATAAAAAGAAGAATCTTGCTTGCCTACACTGACATACAGAAATAGTCCTAGTGTGAGTAAATCTTCAAAGTTTCTCTCGGTGAAAATATCTAGCCTCACCTTCTTTTTTTTTAACTTATCATATAAATTTATTTATAGACTGTCCTTCTTTCCTCCTACTCTATCAAGACATTCGCAGAAGGTTGCCACTCGTCTTGTTCCTGAGTCCTGAAATAATTTGCAGGGCCTTTGAAACATCATCGTGTTGCATAGTTGTGATGCAATGTGCTGCTGTTGCATGAACATATCATATTTTAATGTGAATGTCATGTTAGCTGAGACATTCGAGTCTGTCTTCAGGCACTTTACACTGGTTTGTATTCTCACTCTAACTTTGCAGTCTAAAAAAGATCTGTATATAGTAACTTACAGCTTTACGTTCTGCGAGGAAACCGCTGCATAGAAAATTAATATGTAATATGAGAGGATGAACAAGATGCGTATACTTCCCAAATCTCTCTTAAAAATAGCTTTCACTGCTCCTGTAGCGTCTTAATTGTGGATGAGCTCAAAGTTCTTCTGCAGATCTGAGCAGATAGTAACAGAGAAACCACCTCCTTCACCCTCACAAGCCCTACACTACGTATGTGTGAAATATAACTGCATTTCAGCAAACAGTAGGATGTCTGTGGGACTGTTTGGAGCATTGTGCCTGCATTAAATATTAACACCAGCTTTCTGAATGCTTGTATATCTTTTATATAAAAGGCTCTGGGAACCTTGGCCTTTTGAAAATTTGCCCCACACCAGGGGTCACAGGAAAGACCTGCCAAGGGGTGGTATTTGTGGAAGAAGAGCCAGGGTGAGGGTTTTTCCTAGTGGTGGGACGGGTCTATGGCCGGACTTCGGCCCCGGTACGCCTCCGTGTGATGCTCACAGGAGGTCGGGAGCCACGACACTCTAGAGCTCCCGGGTGCTGGTGGCCAGGATCCGGGACGCAGGACTCGAACACGAGTCTCCAGTGCCTCTGCGCCCCCAAACCTGCGGCGCAACCCCCTGCGCCACGGCCCGGTGCAGCCGCTAGATGGCGACCTCCCAACGAGCAAGGCGGGCGGCTCCCTAGCGCCGGGGACGCGCCTGGTGGCCGTTGCGTCCCCCTTCACCCCGCAGCGGCGACGGCCATGGTTGTGCAGACACACGTGACGGCGCGCCAGCCAATGAGAGCGCGGCAGGGGGGCCCCGACTCTCGTCACTGTGGCCGCCATTAAAGAAAAAGGGGTTACGAATTAAACGGCAGAAGAATCCCCCCCCGCACTCCGGCCGAACGCGACATGGGGGAGACTCGCTGAGGGGGAGCTGGCTGACCAGGATGCCGCGGCCGGGCAGCCGCCGACAGAGGCACCGCTGAGGGCAAGCGAAGAGACCTGCCGGCAGGGGCTTCAGGGCACCGACTCCAGCAGCAGCGGCGGCCGCCGCGTCCCTCTGTCTCAACGCACGGCGGCGGCGGGGCCGGGAATTGTGGGGCTCCGACCCCTTCCCCCACGGCCCTTCCGGCTGAAGAGAGCCCGGGGCTCGGCCGCCGCCTCCCCGCCCTCCCGAGGAGACCTCGGGGAGGGGGCCCTCCGCCCACTGCCCCCGCGGGGACGCCGCAGCGGGGCGGCGCGGAGCCTTCCCGCGGCAGCCGCCGGCTCGCCGGCCCTCCCGGAGACCCTTCACCTGAGGAAAGCGGGGGCCCCCGCCCCGCCGGGAGGTTTTGGGGCTCGCTCCCCTCCTTCCCCAGAAGAGACTGCTCCGTTTTAAGACTATCATTTTATATTTTTCTTCACCCGCCTCTCCTTTTTCCTCCCTGTTATTTTTTTTTCCCCCTTTATTTTTTTTTTAAGGGACCAGCCCAGCTGCGAGGCTGATCTCTCCCCGCCTCACCTTCCCCCCACGCTCGAGGGGGTCTTGCGGGGTTTGGCGCGGTGGAGGGGGCCCTCCCAGCCCCGGATCCCCCCCCTTTCTCCGGCTCTCGGCGGTAACTTGGCGGGGTCCGGGTTCCCCTGAAGAGACCCGCCCAGTCGTGTGGACTTTGTGGGGCTCCTTCGACCCCGGAGGACAGCAGGCGGGGGGCGAGCCTCCCTGAAGACACGGCGATTTACCCCTTCCTCCTCCGCCGAAAAGACTGGAGATCGGCCTCCGGGAGACTCCTCCATCCTTCCCCGAAGAGACTTCGAGGGTCACCCGCAATTTCCTTCTTCTACCCCCCTCTCTTTCTCTCTCTCTGTCCCTCCTTTCCCCAAGGAAAAATTTTTACCCGACGGAGGATATTTTGGTGTCGCCCTCCCTGCGAAGAGTATTTCGTTTTGGGGAGGGGGGGTTTCCACTGGGGAATTTAATCCCCCGCTGGGCTGCTAAGGAGACTTTTGCGGCCTTTCTCTCTCAAGGAATACCTTCCCCCCTCCCCTGCCTCCGCAGATGGTTTTTTGGGGGGGTACACCCCAGAAAATTTTTCCTTGTTCTGAATTCTTTACGAATTCTTCAGACTCTCCTTGCTTTTGGTCCCTGAAGTTTGTTTTTATGAATTTAAATTTTAATTTATTTGGAATATTTTTGGAGCGGGGGAGAAGAATCTAAACACCACCCTCCTCCCCCCCTCCTTCCCCCATTCCCCCCCCCCTTCATTGCCCTCGGACTCCCGAAGAGACGAGCCTGGATTTTTCTCTCCCCCATAGCCAATCCTTCCCAGTCATTCCACGATTTGCCCCTCTTTCATCTGATGACTAAAGAAACAGGAGGAAGAGGAGGGAGGCTTCTGGATTAATTGCCCCCACTGGATTATTTATTTTTTCCTACTTCTCTTCCTTGGCATCTGAGAAGGGAGGAAGGAGGGATGCCAACTGATTTTTTACCCCTAGCCCCCCTGGATTAATTACCCCATTTTTATTCTCTCGTTGGATCAATTACCCCTTCACCTTACCTCCTCTCCCTCCCCTCCCTATGCGAATGAGAAGACAAGAGGAACAGGGAGGATTTTGATCTTAATCTCCCTTCGTTGGATTACTTACCACCTCCCTCTTTCTGTTCTCCCCTTCCACGGTGGCTTTACACCCCCGTTTGATATCCAGAAGAGGAGAAAACGTTCCGAGTTTCTCTTGTTTTTTCCTAATTATTATTATTTTTTAATATATTTTTAATCCCTCCCCCTCCGATACCACTCTTCTCCCGGGTTATTTATCCTGCCACTATTTCGCGTGCGTGTCTGTATGTAAATCCCTTATTTAATTGTATTATTATTTGTGCGTGTGCAGAGGCCCCCCTCCCCCCTTTCCCTCTCGGTGTCTGTCTCCCTCTCTCTCTGTCTGTCTCTTTCTTTCTTGTCGGAGGCTGTGGGATAATGGCGTGTGGGTTGTGGCTGTGAGGATGAGTTCCTGCTTCGTGCCGAACGGGGCCAGCCTGGAGGATTGCCATTCCAACCTCTTCTGCCTGGTAAGTGTCGGCCACCGGCAACACACACACACACGATAGACACAGAGTGAAAGAGAGAGGAGGTTTGGGGGAGGGGAGGAAGGGGTAGTGGAAGCAAAGCAGCCATTTTTAGCATAGCTTCTGTTGGATGAGTCCTCAGAGTAGGCCCTGCCTGGAGCCAGCCAACTCTCCCATGCCCCTCTGGTTCCCCCTCCATCGCTGTCTGTCTCGCCTTGCCCCTCCCTCCGCTTTCTTCCTGGATAGTATCCTCCCTGCAACTCGCCTTTTCCTTTGCTTTCCTGCCCTGCAACTTTTCCTCCTTTCTCCCTGTCTTCCTATCTCTGCTCTGAACGTGAGATTTCTCACAGGAGGCAGGGAGGTCTGCTTCTCCTTTCCGCCCCGCATCTCGTGGAAGTTTCTCTTCCCCACTCGTGACATCCCAGACGAATCTGAGCTGAAACCTTCCTCCTTCCTTGCTTTTAAAGTGATCTCTTTTACGGCTTGATGTTATTCTGGAGGTCGGCTTTTCCTGATGCGCTCCCTGTGAAGTAGTGGTATCTTATGTTTTGTTGTGCACCATTTTGTAGTCTTCTTCCCCCCCCCCCCCCCCCCCCAAGTATGAAATCGTTCAAATTGTTGATTTTAGTGGCTCCCAAAGTAAATTTAACTGGACTGTGATGCAATTTTTGGTGGCTGTGCCAAACTGTTTCATCTGCTTTTTTAATGCAAATTAGCTAATCTTAGCTGTCTGACTGATATTTATTATTCTAGAGATTGTTGCAAGGGAAATCCTGTGCCAAGCTGTGGGACTCATATTTTTGGATGGAGGGGAATCTGGACAGCCTAAGGTGTCTGCAGCCTGCATCAGGCCTGCAGCTCCATATTAGTAGTGCATTTTAAAATCTTAAAGTCTTTCTGAAGTATCAACTGTTGCAGACTCCCTACCTTTCGTCTAAATTGCTTCTGCTCCTGAAGGTGGGAAGGCTGCCATGTTAGGTTTAAATGTTGCAGTAATCCTTTGTGTGTTGTCATATTGGGAAGAAAAAAACATTAGTGACTTCTTAGCAAATGCCAGCCTACCCAGCTCTTCCCCCAAAGAGAACGCAGAGGTAAAGCCTCCCCTGCCTGTGCCTTAAGGTGACTCTGCTCAAGTGAAAGAACTTAGCGCTAAAACTTGGTATGGTATTGTGTTGCAGGTAGTCCAGGAATTGTTTGTTCCCCCCTTACGACTAGTAGTAGTGCTTTTACTTCATACAGTCAAAGGAATTTTTGCCTAGGAGGGGATTTAGTGGATTATAACCAGTGTGGACGTGAGTCTGATGTGTAATTTAATGATAAAACCAGGATTTAAATTTGTAAAATGTGGTGTGAGACAGGAAAAGTGCCATAGCTCTGGGTAAAGTAAATGTACTTGAGAGGCTTCCTGTGTGAGATACAGAGAATATTTTACAGTGGAGAAACTTGTGCAATTTTCCGAATTAGCAGATGGCTGGAAGAATGTATACTTGAGTTAGATTTACTACGTTACCTATTTGCTTGGAGTAATCCTGGATTGAAAAGGTAGCGTATGTATAAGCAGAGAGACAGACATTTGTTGCTTTGACAAGTGTTTAATAGATTGGACTGTTGCAGTCTGCAAATAATTACATTATTCACTTGTCTTTCATGTTTTAAATTTTAAATGAAATCTGACTTCTCTCTGTAATCCTAAAGCTGCAGTGAAAATGAACAGCTTTTGCTTTCCTGCAGTCATTTAAAAGAGATTTTAAAAATTTGGTGCCCAATTACTGCCAACTTATCTTCTAAGGTACCCAGAACTTGCAAATTCTGTTAAAATTGGTGGATCAAGTCTTCCTTTCTTCCTTCCACACACGTCGTTCTGTGCCATCTTCTTGTTACAGCAGGATGTTTCTGTTGGGCATGTACGTACCTGGTCTCTGACAGTTGTTCTTTTCTTTCCCTTAGGCTGATCTAACTGGGATTAAATGGAAGCGATACGTATGGCAGGGTCCAACATCTGCCCCGATTCTCTTCCCGGTCACGGAAGAGGACCCTATTTTGAGCAGTTTCAGTCGCTGTCTGAAGGCGGATGTACTCAGTGTTTGGCGCCGAGACCAGAGACCTGGACGCAGGGAGCTATGGATATTTTGGTGGGGTGATGACCCCAACTTTGCTGACCTTATTCATCATGATCTCTCAGGTAGGAGGAAATTAATACCTTCTTTTGAGCAGTAAAAGGATGCTGTTACTGAGGGCTGCTTTCTGCCAGCCCTTAGAAAACTTGTACTAGATGGACTATTGTCTATAGGTTGGATATAGGTGGTAAGGGGACGGTTGGACTACGTGATCTTGAAGGTCTTTTCCAACCTTAAAATTCTATGATAAATTTGTTGCTACAATCTACACCACGTTGTTATGGCAGCGCAGTGATCAAACAGTTACTGTTTGGGTTTAGGTGATCTTGGATTACACGATTTTCAAGAAACACGTTTTTGCTCCCCACTTGTTTCTTTTGGGGAAAAAAAAAAATCAACCAGCTTATGAATTTTGGCAGCTTCTTCACAAGAAAGCTGTGCCTAAAGCTGTGCCTGTGATTCAGAAGTGATGTCTTAAACATGTTTTGATAAGATCCTTTTTGTTGGGCAATTGGAACTTTCAAATTCAAATAGTAAACCCCCTTTTATTATGTGATAAGAATTCTAGATATCTGGGCAACTCTTGAACTGCATGAATTTGTTTTGATTGGAAGTCACATCATCAGTAAGAAGGCCTCAAAAGAAAGTGTCTGAAATTAGCACACTATTTTGTGCAAGACTCTCTAAACCTTCTGCTTTTGAGTTCTCTCTCCCCCCTTCCCAGTGCTCTGAACTGGTACCTGCTTTTAAACTTAGACTTTTGAAAGACTGACAATGTTTATACTTCTCAGTCATGTTGTACTTCAAATGTGACAGCTTGTTTTGAAAGTGTTTACTTGTTGATCTCAATTCCCACAGTAGATGGCTTTCCAGTTGCTTCTCAGGAAGGTGATGAGGTTAGGTTTTTAAACTGTGTAAGTCTAGTGGTGAGGTAACACCAATTTTAGAAAAAAACAAACCAACCCATCACATCACTCCAATTTCCTTTCAAATAATGTACCGTATTCAGATTACTGAAGTGTAAAATGAGACTGAGGTTTGGTGACCTGGTAACCAGAAATTGTTAATGCTGTCTGTGCTTGTGAATAAGCTGAAGAACAAATATGAGTTTGAAGTGCCGCTGAGGAAGCTGACTTGAAAAAATTAATGATGTGTGGAATTTTCATACAAAAATAACGTGATCTGAAAAACAATTGACACACTAAAATGATGTTTGTTTCTTTGAATGATTTACTTCAAAGATTGGGATGTTGCTTGTAGTCCCATCTGTCCTGGAATTAGAAACTTTGCATCTTAAATGGCACTTAGACTAAAATATCAAGCAACTTCCAATGTATTTAAGGCTTCCCTATTTTGCCCTATGAATAACTGCTGTCTCGACCTGCAGGGAACATCCTTTGTACGACTGACATGTAACTTAGATGAAAGGCTATTTTTGGCCTGTGCCTGCCCTGAGCAAAGACCAACACTTGTGCAGAAGTTATCTCTGTAAATTTTGTGTGCTGTTAACTGAGGGGATTAAATTGAGAGAAACATGTTGCATTATTTTTTTGAGTGGAAGATGAAATAAAATCTAAGCCATCTGGAGAATGAATCTGTGCACTACCTGGCCATCAAAATTACTTGTTTGAGCAACTTTCTTTGCATTCTCTTCTGAATCTATGTACTTTTGTTACAGCACAGAGATAGCTTTTGGAAACAGTGGTGTTTTGTAGCTGAACTTATAGATCAGTGTGCAGTTAATGCTTTTATGGAGTTACACTTTTGTGCAGGTAGATAAGCACATATCATTCTAGGTTTTTACCAACTCTTAACCTCTCATGGGTTATAAGGGGGAGAGAGTGGAAGACTAAAGTTTTCCAGCCATGTCTTTGCAGTTGTTTTGGGTATTTTCTATGTTCACATCACCTGTGGATGGCTGTACTTTGGTAGAGAGGCTGTTCTGCACACCTTGGTTGCCTGTTTTTCTACCTAAATGGTTATCGCTCATGAGACTGTTACCTATGTCGATGTGTAGATGTATCTGACACTTTGGTTTTTGCAGGCATGTTTTTGTCTCCTTTTAATTAAAAGGAGACATTATAATCTTTTAGAGTGTGTTAGTCTGCTTGGATCTTCAGAGCAGAAGTTGATAAAGATACTAATCAGGTAGATTGTGGAGGAGATGGCTGAGGAGTGCCTGCACCTGCATTTTTTTTTTTCTCTTCCCTGTTAACACAACATCTTAATGTGAACTTCATACAAGAAAGAATTATGGCTGGACTCAAACAATGTTATCTGAACTTCGTTATAGACCTAATGGATTTTTTCATTGGTGGACAATTTCTTGTAGTAGTTCATGTTGCACTGTTCTCCCAGTGATTGCTAGTTACATTTTCAATGGGAAAGATAAATTACTTCCTAGCAGAGGCTTGTTACCTGCAAAATTGATTGCTGCTGGTGGTTAAGGTGCTGCCTCATTTAGAACTTGCCTACAAGGTAGGCGATGAATTGTTCTGAAGAACTGGGCAAAGGAAGCAGAGAGTGGCTAAGAGCCTTGCTGCTAGCCTGGCCAGACAGGCCTGAACAGACAGGCTTCTCTTGGGAAAGTGGCCTTGAGAGAGCTGTAGTTATTAACATTGCTCTGGCATATTTCTAAATGTTGATTCTGGCTTCCTTTGGTATGAAACTGTGCCTGTTAAAGAGAGGTCGGTATTTTGACAGTCTTTTACTCTTTTTGTGGTGATTTGTAGTTTCGGGGAACAATGGATATTCATTGTCTGCAATGCATCTTGGTTATCAACCCTTGAGGGTTTGAAATATGGTGGCCTTCAAGAGTCCTTTTGTCCCATACCAAGTGTCTTCCCAAGATGATTTCAAGTGGAAACATCGTGTTTTGTGGGTGTATATCTATGCATATCAGATTAAAAAAATAAATTCTCTCTCTCTCCAGCCTACACATTCTAGAAGTTAATTCTTTGCCCTGGAGATACGTTTGGATGCCTGCTACTGGCTATATCTGAATTCTCATATCAAGCCTTGGATAACTGTCTTGTTGATGGTCAGGGTTTGTTGTTGCCTGGGGGCATGTCAAAAGGAGACTTGTTCAGAGATGCTGATTGATCAGTAATATTGACTTCACTCAATCTTTTTTTTTTTCCCCTTCCCCAGGAAGCTACTTACTGTATGCAGTACCAAAACCCCCCATAAGTTATTTCTGCCCCAGCATAACTAGAGGCAGACAGAAGTTTGTGAAATGTTATTTTATCCTCTAACAACCTCAAAGGTTGTGTTTTTGTTGTGACAGTGAGGCTTGATTATAGTAATTCCTGCAACTCAAACCTTAAAGTCAGACAACCCTTCAAATTTCAAAAGGCAGTGGTGTTTCACTGGTCTGATCAGCAGTTATTTTATCAGATAGTTTCTTTCTTGTTTTAAAGTGGCTATGGATATGCTTGGGTTTTTTAAAAATCGGCAGTAAATGGTTTCAAACCTCAGCACAGTTGGGCAGGAGCTATGCATTGTATAAGACACAGTCCCAAGGAAATGGTTACAATTTGATTAATGCTTGGGGAGGGGAATGCTTCTGTATGCCTCTGACCTTCAGTTTACATATTTTAAATGGTGAGGTAAAAGGTGTGTCTTGTTCTGGTGTGTATTGAATCTTGTTAATTTACATAAAAAATTGGAGAGTTTTCCTTGTACCTGTCACATATTGGGTTAATTGGTTTATGTGTGCTGAGCAGTCTTCCTCCTGCTTCTGCAAGGTATAAATGTATAAAAATCATACCTGTCTTTGCTCCTTGTTGGGCTTGTGGGAAAGCTTGGAAGAATAAAGAGAAAGGTGTGTATACTGATGCTTGTCTGTTGCTGGTTTTACCATACAGCAGCAAACACTTGTGTAGTTCTCAGTCTGTGTGTGTTATAGATCAAATCCTGGTCTCCAAACAAATGTGTGAATTGCCTGGTTTGTGCTGATGTCAGCATTCAGTGTCTCATTACTTCTAATACAATGGAACCCAGGGTACGAGCCAGTTACACCGAGGGTTCTGCAAGAAAGCCTGCCAGTTGCAAGCAGTTGGCAAAGTGAGCTTCGAAAATAGTTCAGCTAGCAGCTTGTGTGTTTGTTTTTTTTTAATACCATTTGCTTCCTAAGACTAGTTAACTCCTACCAAAAAAAGAAAAAAAAAAAAAGCTTTCTTAAAAATTGTGCACCTCAGCTCACCACAGTGACATTAAGTAACTTGTTTGTGGTAGATACGTGTGTTCCGGTGCATGTAATAAGAAGGTATTGTGAGTGTTCCTTGCTGGGTACTGCATTGATGCTTTAGTATTTCTTCAGCCTCCATGTTAGAGATGTGTCCATTAAGCTGCTAAGCATTAATGCAAAAATTACTGAGGCAGTCTTTGTAAAACTTCTGTGACTCGGGGTGAGCACCAGCTCTAAGGTGGTGTTTTGCTTTTTTTCTTGTTTTTTTTTTTTCTTGTTTCCTGACCAACATGAATGGGAAGTATCTGTGGAGTAAGGTGAGAAATACTTTGTTGCAGTAAATGAGGTTTTGGAGGCATATTTTGTTGGCTGTTGTGTATACAGCAAGGTTATGTGCATAATATAGCTGTATAAATAAAAGTAAAATACAAGTAAAATATTTCTGCAGATGAAATGGCTCAAAGACTCTGTGGATTTGGGGACATTCAGCTAGAAAGTTGTTCAGCTTTGCTTTTCTTGTGGCCTGGCAGACCAGAACAGCCAAACTTACACCCAGTAACTAGGGAAGGAAAGCTGTTACTTTGTTATCCTTATAACCAGGCATGTCTACACACTCAAAAAAGCTGAATGCTCACAAGAAATATATTTTAATATCTAAAAAATATTCTACTGGGTAGGGAAAGCATAAAACATATATATATGATGTTGGTAAAGGGCTGGCATTACAAAAACTGACTTGTAATAGTGCTGAATATTTTGAGGGTGGTATTTTGCATAGTTATTCATGTTTTGACTTCCTTTTGGTGAAATGTTCCGACTAGTTTTGGCTATCTGGAGTCTTAGATACAGTGGCTCCAGTGAGAGTAGATACAGATACAAGGTTACTTGAAACAAACAATTTGTCTTATTTGGTATTTTTGAATTGTACTCACTCCCTGTTTTTACACAGTCTGTTGCTTTTCACTTATTTCATGTTTTGACTTCCTTTTGGAGAAATGTTCTGACTA
Source organism: Porphyrio hochstetteri (assembly GCA_020800305.1). Classification (NCBI taxonomy): domain Eukaryota; kingdom Metazoa; phylum Chordata; class Aves; order Gruiformes; family Rallidae; genus Porphyrio; species Porphyrio hochstetteri. Next base: position 3,594,934 of record CM036925.1, read on the forward strand.
GTTTTGGCTATCTGGAGTCTTCGATACAGTGGCTCCAGTGAGAGTAGATACAGATACAAGGTTACTTGAAACAAACAATTTGTCTTACTTGGTATTTTTGAATTGTACTCAGTCCCTATTTTCATACAGTCTGTTGCTTTTCACTTATTTCATAAGGCATATAGGCCCTCAATTATTTTGTAGTATGTTAACTGGATAATTCTTCCATTGAGCAATTTTATTTAATCTTAAAGTATTTGAATTTAAAAATCTGTTCTTTAAATGGAAAACTTGAAGTGTTTCCATCATATTATTACAATATTGTATACAGCAGCAATTTCACACTACTTTGCTTATTATACTTCCCTTGTAATCTGAAGCTTATATAGGAAGTTTGATTGTATAAATCAGTTTGGCATCAGGCCATTGCTGTAACTGGCACGTTGTCAAGTGACGGCAGAAAGGAGGCCTGTGAAGGTAAGCAGCATGTCTAAAGGACGCGCCTGGCTCCTGATACCAAGGAATGGATTTTTCCTCTGTGCAATTGAAGTAACATCAGGGGCAGCTGTAATCCAAAGCAGAGGCTTGACTGTGGTTTGTTTGTTTGCATAGTTTATTTTAGAGGTTCATTGCACATTAGTAAGATATTTTTAATGGTATGGTAAATGTTTTCAGCCTTTTCAAGGCTTGATGCTTACTGGTGTTTTGCTGATGTGGCCAGATGTATGTTAAGAGGAAGAAGGGGGGAAGCTTACATTCTTTAAAATTGCTCTTGAAAATATAATTTTTAGTGTTATATCACAACAGATACAACTTAAGAAATTAAAAATTTTATTCTTGCAAAAATACATTAAGATCTGTTTATTTGTTAGCAACCCTCGAAAAAATTAATAATTTATAAGAATTTAATAATCAGTAAAGATGACTTTACTTTTTCACGTGAATTGTATGAAGAATGTAAAGTAGAGCATAAAAGCATTGAAGGCAAATAGACCCCTACAGCTGTTTTGTTAAAATTGGATGGTGGTAGTATCAAGGAGGTGTTGACTGACAAACTTATTTATGTGTAGTATGAAAATTGGTTTTTTTCCTGGCCATTGTTTCCATTAATTTGTCACTTCCTAGTATTTTTTTTTTGATTGTTTAAGGGAAACTCTCTTCTTAATATGTGGTATAAAGAGGGAGGCAACAAAATTTGTTATTGTGGGATAATATGTATATATATTTGTTTAATGGATTGACATAAAAGCGTGTCGCAGGGGAGTTGAGTGGTTTGGGCAGCAAAGAGAACTAATAAAAGTAAAATGTTTGTAATGTTCAGCTTGCCAGAGCAATTCTGTGGATAACGCTCATCTGAAGTGAAATTGTGGCTTAACACCTTCTTAAAATGAGTCAGCAACTTATTTTGGTTTATTATCACTATCAGATTGAACATTTGAAGTTACTCTGTTTAAGGAAGATTAGAAGACAAAAGTGCCTGCCTCTTCCTCTCCCTCTCTTTTTAAAAATGGTTTGCTTCGCACAATTTTTGTTAACTAGGAGGATTTTTCTGATCTTGAGAAGCTACAGTTTGAATGTAGAAGAAAAATAGTTGGAAGATGTGAGCAGATGTCATATTTCTCTTCTTCCATCCACCACCCTAAAAAAGGGGGAGGAGGGGAATGACTAAATAGACTTGAAAAAGACACAGAAGACTTACTGCTATTTTTTTTTTTCATGAATTTGAATAATGTTCTGAAATGAGGATATCTTTAACTGTCATCTTATTTAACCTTCCCTTTCTTATAGCAAGGCACACTTCAGTTTGAACAGGTGGTCTTATTTTGGCTACCAAACGCTCTTCCTGATCAGAAGGCATGCTTTTACAGCATGTGCTCTCTTATTTAAATATTAGTGTTCTAATTGTAATTTCCATCTAATACCTTACACTTTCCCTACATAGCACTCATTTAAGAGCTCTGTGTTGCAATGATAAACTAAGACAGCTACGAGAGCTTAAGAATTACAATCTCCTGGCAAGTTCTTGCATGTAAAGTTCTGTTCATAACTTGGTTGTCAGCACAAGTATTAGTGTTAAATGAAATAATGAAATACCCAGCACTTTGTAGTTCTCCAGAGAATCGATGTGCCTCCTTTATGTCCATAGTATCACCATCAAAATACATGCTTTGAGTTAACACTTCTGTATCTTTGCGATTTCAGCATCTTTCTTCTCATTGATACACTAATATATCAAAACAAAATTAGCCATAAAGGCTGGAAATAGCTCTATTTCCTCTCACAATAGGTCATTGATGCAGGGGATGTTCATAGAATGATTTTTTTTTTTTTTTAAAAATTACAAGAGCCATATGGAAACCAACTATTTAACCTTTGAAATGGTGTGGAGTTTATTGTGCAGTTAAAGTCCAATATCATTAAGCTTGTAGTTAATGTTTGCTCTATTGAGCTGCTTGTTTGCCACCAGTTGAGCAGTATGTGCAAAGCTGCCTGTAGGATAGAGCTGCTCATTTGTGTGTGTCTACAAGTCTCTGAGCTGGGGGAAAACGTGTCCTCTTGGCACAAACATTTTATGCCCTTTGACTTTGGACTTTGTTGCTTTTTGTTACATGCTTCTTGTACAATGTTTCTTTAGCCAGTTACTGTATTATCTTGTAGCTTTATGGTTTTTAAAAACAAGGTTTTGCTGAAGTTCAAGACTGGAATAGGGTGATGGGGTGGGAAGCTCACGGTGAGGTCCTTATTTAGGAAATGTGGTTCCTTGCTTTTCCTTGTCTTTCCCAGAAAATTATTTCATGTCATGATGCACACCACCTCATTTGTAAATTATGGGGCAGGGCTTTTTACTCTTATTCTCTCCCTCCGAGACAGATGCTGGGAGTAATTTTCTTTAACTCACAACAGTGATGTTGAGGGGAAATGGCATCTAGCAATGTGGCTGCCACGTTCCCATTACAGTAGTATCTTGAAATTCCTTTTTCTCTGTCATTTTTGTCTTTTAATACTGTTTGTTGTAATAATCTGCATGGTTTTGGGTTTTTTACGTAAAACTCTAGGGTGTCTGGTTTTCTACATGCTGTCTAATTTAAGGATATTGAGACTTTAGTTAATACTATTGCAACCTTTTAAGCTTGTAAGTGGCTTCCAGATAAAGGTGAAGGGGCTTATTTCAAAGGGAGATTTAAAATGCAAGGACTTGGCTGTATTACTGAAGTTTTCTGACCATTGAGCAAAGCAATGGAAAGCTGAACCAAAATCCTGCATGAAGGAGAGTTGAGCAGACAGGTCTCTATTGTAAGACCTGTTGTATGGGATTAAACCTGAACCCAAGCCTTGCTTTTTTGGAGGTGTGCAGAGATGGCATGAGGGGCAATGAATGTGATAAGCAACCTGTTCTAACTTTGAACTCTGAGTGGAGGATGCAGCAGGTGACATCCACAGGTCCCTCTCAACCTGAAGTATTCCATGACTATCCAGAGACTGAAGTAAAAATATGTCTCCTTATCTATGTCAGACAATTTTCTAGTCTCTCCTGCTACCTGGAGTATAAATGCAATGGCATTGTAAGAATAGCTATGGTAGGTTGGTCCAAGGTGACCAGTAGCAGATTCATAGGGATATATGTTTGATAGATGAGGAATTATAGGCATAAAGATAAGACCTGATTGCCAGTAATTTAAGGACAAGATCTCACATTTTCTTATATTCTACATATTAGTGTTTTGTTGGGAATAATGATACCACATACATACTGAGAGATGCTACAGGAACTTAGAAATGTCCCTTGTTTGACCTGTGCAATGTGACTGTAATGCCAGTGTAATTCTTTGGACTGGTGTGTATATTTCTAGGGCCTGTAAACGTTGTTCAAACACTGATCATGAGCCAGAGTAGTTGAGGAGATTACAGCTTCTCGTAATGAATCTTGCTTTCCGATTTGGCAAATCAACTTGGCTTGTATAAGTTGTAGTCCATAACTATGTATGATTTGTGGGGTGAGTAAAACCTCAGTGTTTCATCGTAGAATCCCATTGCTGTGAACTGGGCTTTCTGTTTTTCTCCTCTGTTCTGTGGAGAAATCAGAAAGCAGAACTAGCCTGCTTCATTTTTTAATTTTTCTTTTTTGAATTAAAAAGAAAAGTTGCAGTTGTGGGAGTCTTCTGGGGAGAATCAAGTTGCTCTTAGCAGTTTTCTGAATCTGGGTATTTCCCCCCTCCTGCCTCTTCTAGTAAATTGATGATCATTGAGGGTCACCTGATCAATTAGATTTGTGCCCAGCTTTCCTCAGTCAGTGGTAGCTAAAGACACCAGGCTATATTACAAGGTTGGCTTTGGGCAGTTTATTTTTAAGCATAATTGTCATCTAACTCTTTAGTGTAACGAACTCAGACTCCCCAAAGCATGAAGCACCTTGCAGACAGATCAGTATGCAGTGATCTTGCAGGCTGAAATACGTAATGTACTGATGCTCATTGTTTCCTTTTGTGTACAGAGAGCTGTTGATTTCTTTTTTTCTTACTGGAGGTGAGATATTTTTATAGCTGATCTACTTTTAGCAGTTATACTATTCTAATGTGAGTAAAATTATTATCTGAATGTAACAGGCTTTTTTTTGGTTGTCTGTTTTTCTGTGAAAGTCTTAAAAGCTTGAGAGAAAATACTGTGCTATGTGTATGGAAATAATAGGATGGAATTCGGTGCTAATTTATATTTTTTTCCTTTTTGCCTTGCAGAAGAGGAAGATGGTGTTTGGGAGAATGGACTCTCTTACGAATGTCGCACTCTGCTTTTCAAAGCTGTTCACAACCTGCTGGAGAGGTGTTTAATGAATCGCAATTTTGTACGGATTGGGAAATGGTTTGTGAAGCCTTATGAGAAATATGAAAAACCTATGAACAAAAGGTAGGATGTTGTATTTTGCTTTATTAAAAAAGTTATAGGGTTTATTTAAGCACTGTGCTAAAAGAAACATTTAATTAAGAGCACTCTGATTATGGTTTGTTTGGGAATCTGAATCTCTGACCTTTCTTGTTTTTCTGCCTTTTTTGGACTTCTTCAAAACTTTATGATGAAAGGAAGTAATACTAAAGGTAGTAGGCAGTCCTTTCTGTACTGGTACTTAAATGCAGAGCATGGATATAGGGATGTTGGAAAAGAAGTCACAGTACTCTAGAAAGGGAGGAAAAGATACCTGTGTGAAAAGCTACCTGCTCTGGCCTTGCCAGTATAGTGACTGGGACTAATTCTGATTTGTAAATACTAAGACTCATTCTTTGAGCTAGAGTGATCTGGAGAGCTATTTACAGGCACGGTGTGAGTTTTGGATAAATGGCAGCTTATAGGAGATCTTGAAGAGAGTTTGAAATGTCAGCTTCAGGTCAGAAAGAAGGTTGTGTCTGGGAAGACTGCTGTGAAGAGAATATGTGTGGCCCCCACGGTGAGGGGCGAGGAGGCTGAGAAGAGAATTCTTGATCTGAATTGGATGGACAACGTCTCATGGTTCTAACATGGTTTGACACGGTCTATGTTGCCTAGCAATAAATAATGAAATGAATAAAAACTAGGTTAGCTGGAACAAGTTTAATCGCTGTTCCCAAATCAGCTTTTAAAATCCAAAGTAATTTAAAGCTTAGACGATGGATATGTTTTTTGGTTGGGTTTTTTTTTGGTGTGCTGTGGTTGGTTGTGTGTGATGTGTTAAATCTTGCATGTAAGAAATTTTGAGATCAGTGGCTTTGCTTTTTGGGCATGGAGTCAGCCATTGTTGGCATCTCCTGCAATAAATTTAAACTTGAAAGAAAATTAGAGCTGTTTTGGAGCAAAAGCAGCAGAAGCACATGTTTGTGTGTATTTCTATTAGTAGTTGTGAACTGCTGCTTTTAATTTAAGTATAAATTTGTCCTTTAATTCTAAGCATCTCTTTCTCCACCCTGGTCAGGGCAAATGTTTCCTCTCTGGGGTGTCCTTGTCCATCTGTTTCTTCAGTGTGTTGTTGCTATAAATCAATAGCAAAGAGTTTACTTTTAACTCTTTAGGCCAATATTGTTTTGGCAGAGTCTGGGCTTTTCCCATTGGAGGAACTGGTTTTCCAGATTCCCAATTGAATCTAGCATTAGTTGTGGCATGGTGTTTCTTACAGTAATTCTGTAAAGCTCTTGGTAGCAGCTGGGAAAGCTGATGAAAGCTTTTAACATAAGATAGCAGTTTTTGTTTAATTTGGAGTCTAATTCTATTTTAAAGAAGGTCAGCATGCTTGATGAACATAACTAAAGGAATTATATGCTTACCCACACGACTACTTCAATGTGAGTAGTCCAGAACTACTGGAAAAATCAGACAGATGTGTGTTAGGTAACTTAATGGTAGAGAAATCCCAGTGTTTCCTACCAGATAGTTCGATACCACATGATATTCTGAGTAGTGGCTTGTTGTGTAAACACTTGGCATATTTGGCTCATCCCTTCTAGAAATATCTGTAATTCAGATAACTTAAACTCTCTGTAAAGTTAGTCTGGAGGTATTGGTTCAAGGCTCTGCTACTCCCAGCAACTTTCTATGGAAGAAATCCGAACGACTGAAATGGGTGCTTGGTGATACCACCTCTGTAGGTAGAAAGAGCGTGTCTCTGGGCCTGAAGAGGGAGTGGGAAGTGGAACGGTTTGAGTGGATTTTGGTGTCTAGATAAATTGGAATGCTTCTCTAGTCAAAAGAGACATTTCTGTCTTATCAAATGTGAAGCCTGACACTACACAAACTGACTTGCAGTCTGCCTAGAAAATGCTTTGAATCTTGCACCCAGGCTGCTAGTGTTTCTCGACAGACAAATGGTATTAAGGTTCAGTTCTTGTTAGTTCTAGGCAACTCTTGCATACGTTTCCTTCCTTGGGAGCCACTGAATCATCAAGACCCATAGCAAGTTTGTGGTGGTTTTCTTTTAAAGTGTGGCTGAATTAATTAAACAAGAACAAGTCGCCACCAACCCCTCCCCAGAACCATTCCTCTGTTCATGATTATGGATGCACATATTTTAAGAATTGGAGCAGTTTTTAAGCTTTTTTTTTTTGGTCTTTTGGGCATTTTCACCATCTTTCAAGTAGTAGGAATATTACTATTCCTAATGCTAATTTCAAAAGCATGTCATACTAGCCTCCTGACATAGGAAGAATAGACTCTTTTAAGAAGACTTTCTTCTTCTGTTAAAAACATACATGTCTCCTCAGAAAGTAGTTCTGCTTCCATGTAGACGTGGCCACAGATGGATGTGGCAGGTATTGCATCTGTCATAAGGAATAAAGCATTTCTCTTCAAGAAATTGTAATTACTTCTCTGTATTGCTTGTGTTTATTGTATATCTCATTCTTGAGGAGGAAAAAGTTACCTGTGATGGTGTTGGTATATTTTTATTCATACTTTCCTTCTAAGAAGAATAGTGGGAGAAGTACAGGAAGAAACTGCATGTACCCAAAAAACGGAAGGCTTTTCCCCGCTCTGATATCCTTCCATGAGTGTTGTCTTGCTTCATTTTGGACCTTGCTACTGTTATCTCTAGTGCCTACTTCCATGCCATGTTGTTATATAAGCTTTGCTTTCCTTGGAACTGTTCTTTGCACTAGCATTCAGAAAACCCAAGATAGGATTCCTGTGCCTGTATAATTTAAAGGCACAAATCCACTACCAGTCTGCTTCAGACCATGGTTTATACTGCCCTGCACATGGGGCTTGGCTGGCCACTAGATAGGCTTGTTCTCTGTGTATTACAACTACAGATTTTGATAAGGTTGGTGGTTCTTGTGCCTGTATAATTTAAAGGCACAAATCCACTACCAGTCTGCTTCAGACCATGGTTTATACTGCCCTGCACACGGGGCTTGGCTGGCCACTAGATAGGCTTGTTCTCTGTGTATTACAACTACAGTTTTTGATAAGGTTGGTGGTTCTTGTTGGTGATCTTTAGTTTCAAAGACTTTGATTAGAAACTGAGTAGTGGGTGTTCCTCATGGTGGAGGTAACTTCTTAACATGTGCTTTTTGGAGTAAGGTTGAGTGATGTGCAGGACTTCAGTCCTGCTTTTTCACTTCTCTTGAAGGATTCACAGATAGAGCTATTATTTTTTTTTCATTTGGAACTGATCCCATCTGGGTTTTTTGAGGTCTGTTTGAAAGCGTGTGGTTCCAGAATATGTGAGATTGTCTGTTATCTGGTGTCCCAACAATAGAACACAGTTGTGCTGCGCTTTTTGTGTGTATGTGGTAGTGCAACAGACATGAGGCTGTGATTTATAATAGGTGTTTGGCTGCGGTGACACATCCTCAGGCAGCCATGGCTTCCTGTCTGTTGCTCTGTTATTTTCCTCTTTGTATAAGGTTATATTAAGATGCCTACAACATAATGATGAAATGGCCTTTTTTGTTTTTTGAGGACAGTCTTTAACGTTCACAAACTGATGCCACTGTGGCGTGTGAATAATGACCAAGAAAAGAAGCATTAGATGTTTTTAAGCATTCATTATATTTAATGATGTGACTCCTAAAACAAATGAACAAACTCATTAAACTAACCTCATATTATTGTTTAATATATCTTAAAACTTTTCCTGTGGAAAAAGTAAAAAAACCCTCAGATGTTTGCACTGTGCAGTCACACGCCCCGTGTTGACGAGGCTGCAAGGTAATAACCATGACCTGCTCTTCCCTCCCTCCCTCTCTCCCCCCTACATCTTCCCAGTCTAAAACCAGCATTGAGAAAATTGAGACAGTCATGTATTTGGTGATACTTGATCTGCTAGAACAAGTCATGACTACCGTGCCTGAGGAAACTGTCTGAGGTTTTCAAGTATGCTAGTTCCACTTCTGTTTATAGATGGGGCTGGAGTGGAGTAACTTACTCCCTAAAGTGCATGCGGTGGGTTTTCTGTTGCTACTCCTTTGTAAGTAGGCGATTTTCAGTTCTCAGGGTCAGGTGATGGAGGTCAGCAGGAGAACAACAGTAGAATAAAGACCAAAGGAAAAGTTTAGCTAATGATCTTAGTTGTAACCAAACAGGAAAAAAATCTCATTGCCTTGGTATTTGTCACAACCTTTTTCAATCACCTAAAGCAAGGAAGATTACAGAATAACGACCTATTGTGTTTTTGTTCCCATGTTCAGAATTATGGTTGTGTATGTTTTATTCAAAAATCCACCCTACAAATGTAGGAGATGGATGCAGCAGATTACAACCTCCAATTATCTGTCCACCTTTTCTGGTTAGACTGCTCAAGTAACAAACAGCCTTTGGATAAGACTTTCCTTCTTGCCAACTGGATGCTAAAACCGTAGTATACCTGGAATAAGTACGATTAAGAAACTTGTCAGATTCAACATTATCTTAGATATAATTCCTTAGTGAAGATTAAATGTGACACACCTAATGAAAGCAAAGTTTGAAGTGCTTATGTGGAGGATATCTCCTGAAGTTTGGTAATAAGTACAACTTGCTAAATGTAATTGAAATACCAGTAAGTAAATAATTGAGTAATCCTGATTTTGTGGGAGGATCTGATAGACAACTGAAAAATCTAGACAACTAAAAGCCATGATATTACTGGTATGGTTGGTTTTATGTTGTTGGGGTTTATTTTTTCCCCTTTGCAAATAGAAAATAATATAACCAATTGCAGTGGGTGGCAAAGCAGGGCTCGTGTCTGACTTTGCTTAAAAAACGAAACACAGACACTGAAAAACCACACCACACAACCAAAATAATAATTTTAAAAAGCCACCCCAAAAACTCCCTTGGAAAATCACAAGTGATAAGCTTATCAGAGCTTACAAAATTAAACTTGCTGCACAGGTTTCACAGGTAATGTTTAATGTTAGTTTGGGTACAGGATTTTATAACTCCAGCCCACCTTTTATTTTTTACATGGAAACACTGTTATCTACCTGATGTAAATAACTATATGGCTTCATGGGAAATGACTGCAGAAAAATATTCTAGATATAAATTTGGTTTTGTTACAAGCCTTTGTACATGCATTCATCTTGAAGGTGTGCTTGTCATAGTTCTTGAATATATATTTTTTTTTCCTTACCTCATCTTGCCTGGAAGAAGAGGGAAAAGCAGCCACAACAGATGTGATTCCCAAGCTTGGTGCAAGTGTGATGGCCAGCCTGTAGTCGTGAATGGCCATGGCTGCGGTGGGGTGGGTTATTTTTTGCAGTTGGGCTGTGGAATGGAGTCACTGGCTACCTCAGAAGTGTTTGTATTGATAATGCAGCAGTGTGAATGATCAGCTATTGTCTGTTTGGTCTTCACTGCCCTTAAGACAGAGAGAATGCTGTGAATTGGTGCTGAGCCCACACTTCTGCCTTAGCCTCCTGTTTGGCAACACTTTTCCTATTTCCCATGGGCCCTCTTACCATGGGAATGGAGCAGTTTGCTTCCTGAGCCCTTCAGAATGACTCTGTGAGTTATTATGAAAGAGAATGAGGAAGATTCCTGGGTGCTAAAGCTCAAACTTCTTCATACTTGAGAGAGTTAACTATATAAGAACAACATGTGGTCACAGGTTTTGCATTTATTTCTCTGTATTTACTTTAAAGCCTTTAGAGCTGAAACTACAGGGCTTTTAGTTTGCAGTATTTTCTGTTAAGTCTGCTTAACTCTTTTTGCAGTGCGAATTTCCTCCCTATGTTAATCTTTAAATCAAACAATGTCAAATTTTTTTTGCAACAGCTCTAATGGGGCTGTTCTGGCATCATGTACCGGCAGGAGAGCAGGTGATGTTTTTCCTTTTACTGTAGACAGCTGGAATTGAGAGCTGCTGTAAGTAGGACAGTGCAGGATAAACAGCAGGAGCTGAGAGCATTGATCACATGATTGTCTCTTTGGAATATTGGGTTGCTACAGAGACTACAAGCAGACAAATTTAGCACTTTACATCACAAAGCAGTTTTCTCTTATTTAGCTTAAGTTACAGTGGTAGTTGGTTCATCAGGACAAAATCAAAAAATGATATGGGTCTTGTTTTTTACCTTTCAACAATGAATCTGGGATCTTTTTGTTCCCTGAACAGTAAGATCATACAAAAAACTGTAGAGATGCTTCAGATTTTAAAGGAAAATTTCATACTGCATTTCAATTTTGAATTCTGGAAAAATCTGGCTTAAGATGTTTGTAAAGGTTTTGGAATGGGAAAGAGCAATACATTGAAAGCTGTTACAGTGTCTTTGAAACAGAGTAATGTCGAGCTGTTTTCCAAATATGTTCTGGTTTCTTACTCTTTAGAGCACACACATTTCCTTGTGAAAGCTCAACTTCAGATAATTGATTTGCATCCCTTGATAATTAAAGGATGCTAAAATATAAGATGACTGCTTTATTAATATCATTTAAGTTCTGAAATACAGGATCACGAGCAAACTCTTTTTTAGTATTGCTTATAGTGACTGTTTGGGGAAATATATACTTCTTTGTGTGTGCATCTATAAAATTCTGGTTGTACTCTTAAAAAAAATCAATTTTCTTTCTCTGTAAGATGTCATGCAATAGTTTTAGTAGTGACCAAAAATAAAATCTTTTTGTTTCAACCTTGGTTTTTATTGGGATGAAGCTAAGCTCATTAATAACGAAATTAATCTAAAAATGTGGAAGTATTTAGGGTGAATATGACTTATTCTGGAATACAGGTCAATTACTACAGTTGTATTTGTTTTAGTGCACATAACTCGCTTGTGGAATAAATATTTTTAACTCATAGGTCTAACTAAAATCAAAACATCTTCAGCTATGTGAAAATATTTTGGAGAGCCTTTTGACAGTAGTCATTAGTGATGTGCTTTGAACTGGAAGGTTTTTTTCTACTTTGCTATTAGCTATGTTTTTTGCTTTGTGTTATCATCAAAATCAGCTTTCTGCTATATTTACCTTCATGACCATAGGGAGTTACTCAGAGATGCTTAGAAAAATGTCTACTGTTCCATCTTTTTGTCAGCAGTTAGAGAAGCATCTGTGTTTTGAGATCTTATTACTTCATGTTAAGATACAGAATATGTAACGTGCTAGAAAATGTGGATGTGCATTTGTTTAGATTTCTTTGCGCTTGCACAAATTAAGGATGTTAATACCACTGCATCTGCTTGAGGCACAGACCTTGTGATGGGGCTGATACAAACTCTGATGTTGGAGGGGAACTTCTAGCCAAGGGCAAGAAAGGCATGTTTGTGAATTGATTAATGATGATTCAAACTCTTATCGTAAATAGTAGTACTGCCATGTAATGAGTATGTATGATAGCATGTTCTTCCTAGGGAACTAGGAACCAATTTCTTTTATACCCTGATTTCTCTCAGCCCCCAGCACTTAAAAAACAAAACATTCCCTACCCCCAAATAACAAAACCAAAATCAAACAAGCTCCTGAAGTACTATAAATTTAATAATTGAAACAAGTTGTAAATCTGTGCATTTTTTTTCTTTTGTCTTTCACTTTAATTTCTTAAGAAAACTCAAATGTTTTTCCTGGCAGTGATTTTTTTTTTTTTTTTTTTTTTTTTTTTGGTGCTGCCTTAATATTACAATCTGATTTTTATTATTTTGCTCATTACAGCAAACGTACACTTAATTTTCTGCTCCTTTCTAGTCTGAACTAAGATCCTGGAGTTTTGTAATTCACTATTACAGATGGTGAGTGGAAATTGAAGATGCCGTGTTTAAAATAAGGCTGGGCATTGAAGCAGCATAGGTGTGAAGGTGGCTGTGTGGAAAGCTTCTCTTCATTAGTGCATTGCAGTGTTATGGCTATACCTGCAAGATGTATATAGTCACAAAGAACTATCTTGAACAAGCACTTACAAAGAAAAGGTGGTAGATGGGTTGTCTTGAGGGAGTCGCTTCTGCTTTTCTTCTGTTAGCTCAGAAAGCCTCGAGTGGCTTGGCAGCTTGGCTCTTACTTCTCCACTGTGAAAAGCCCTAGAGGGTTGCCTGACAAAGAACAAAGCCTATAGTGTAATGTATCGCAGAATAGAGATGATGTTGTGTGTGTGGTCAGGTATGTAATTCCTCGAGACTTATTCTTTGCAGTTATGTTTTGTTTTCTATCCTGTGCTGGTTGCTATAGTGTTGTGTCTCAACATGGTTAAAAAAACCCCCAGCAAACAAATAACCAAATATGAAGAGTCTTAGGGCTTCATGCTGTATGTGTGTGTCAACTCAAACATCTATTTATTTTTTTATTTCTGAAAGAACCTTTTTAATTGTAAGACTATGTCCTCCAGCCCAAGAATTTACAATAGAAAGCAGCTGTCACTTTTTATAAAGGAACTTACTGGATACTTTAAATTTATTTAAGTGGCACAGTGAAATAGTCTGTAGTTGGAGTAACTGTTTGGAGGTGCTTCTCTTTGGGGAGCTGTGATGTATCAGCTGGGAACTCTCAGGTCTATTACTGCTGCTAATTGTAGTCAGCCAGTCATGATATATTGGTTCTTGGTCAAAATGCTCCAAAGGATTCTGGGTACTGGCCAATGTGTACCAGTTTTTGGCAAACATTTTGTAAGAGTCTGAAATGATGCTTGTTAATTAGAGTTTTAAAACTGTAGCTGATGTGTTTGTGGTCCTAAACAAGGTGGGCTCTACCCCATAGGAAGAGAAATGGTGGAATCCTAATTGTGACAACCATTAGTTCTCAGGGAATAATTTTACTTTGCAATGTCCATTTTCCTCATCTAGGAAATGGCAGTAGAAAATACATAGTTTATAAGGATACGGTGAATGTTTTGATAGGGTTAGCAATGCTTTGATTTGTTAAGCCATTCTTGGTTCAAGTCAGAAGTGATTTACAAAGAATCTAGGAAAACATGAGATGCTGATTATAAAACAAACAAAACCTCTCTCAGCTGAAACATTTTGATACTTTTTTGAGTTTGCTTTTAAATATGTTATGGGTTTTTTAGTTGGAGACTTCCTTGTTGTTCCTGACGTTGTTGCAATCTCTGTGCCTTTCAGCGGTAGTGTGGTGCTGATTTGAAGTATGCAATCTAGTGTAAAGTGTGGATTAGTGAGGTTCTAATGCAGCTAATGTTTGTGAAGCACTTTGAAGATATAAAGCTCTATGTAACTACTAATGTGGAGGAAAAACCAGGCCTAATTACCTTTTTATCAAGGAGGTATTTTCAGATTTGCTAATGGAGATGTAGAAATCTCATGTATATGTAAATTTTAGTGTGCTTTCTCTCCTTCAGTTTCCTTTACAAAGGTAGAAGTAGAAATTATATTGAAATTGTCTACATCGGTTTCCATTTCTTTTCACGTAGAATCATTATCTTTTGTCTCTGAAAATACAACATCTTTGTTTTGTGTGGTTAGAGTGAAGAGGGAGAAATGAGGGAATCAAAAATGCTTTTTATACAAATGTATTTTAATGGAGTGTAGGTGAGGACTGAAGGTTGCTTGAAATAGCATTACTTCCAAGGAATGTTTCGTTATTTTATTTTGAAAGTCACTTTCAGTATTGGAACTCATTCTGACTGAATTCTGGTGTGTTTGGATCAAAACTGATAAAGAATGCTTGTTCTGATGACACTTCATTAGCATTTGTATTCAGAGAGCAGTTGGAAACTGGATTATTGATATTCAAGTTCTGTGATTAGAACTTTAATGAAATTAAGTTAATTAGAAATATTAATCAAGTAACTTCATATTCAGGGTCAGATGGGAAAATGAAATTAGATTTTTGGGAGATCTAAGATTTTGTTTGCAGAATTTTCTGTTAAATTTCTGTCTTCCGCTCTTATGGTTTTTATATTTATATTTTATTATTGCACTTGCAACAATACCTTACTGTAAAAGAAAAAAAAAAAAAGAGGTGGGGAACAGTAGTAACTCTAAGACAAGCTATTATGTTTTTTGCTGTATCTGTACCTTAAGAACTTCACTGATCCTGTATGCAGGACAAATACTCTGAGCACTGATGTATCGGTATTTTTAAAACATATCAGTCATGAGATGCTCTGCACAAATTATCTAGTGATCTTCTGTGCTACTTAAATGCCTGCAAATAAAAGCATAGGATGAACTCTGCCCTAGCAGACAGGAAACCCTCAGCTTGCTTTCTGTTACTGTGTCCTTAACTGAATTGTAAAGGTAACTTATCTATTTACCCCAAAGTGATGAGTAAATCTTTTGCTTGTGATTTTTGGCTGTGAGGTGTGTTACTGAGAATAGGAGAAAAAGACTTGGAGAAAAGGTGGAGACTATATATAATACTCATGTGTATACATATATACACACAACATAATTATATAAAATAGAATTTAGATTATTTACATATTGCTTATAATATTTAATGTATATAACTTTATCAATATAAATACAATATTTAAATTGTACTTATATACTTGCAGTCAGTCTCTGGAAACTTATGGGACCAGAGGAGGTACAGCTGCGTTAATTAAAAAAACAAACAAACAAACAACAACCAGACAACAAAGTGCACATTTAGTTTCTTGCTAAGTCCATAAAACGATGTGTGTAAGGCACCCAGTACCTTTTACGTGTGGTTCTTTGTTTTCCTTTGTACGCTTTTCCACTCCCCCACAAAGAGCTTCTGTTTTGATTTGATTTTCTTTTTAATTTAGGATTTTTCATTGTATCTCTTGTCGTTATTTCACGTACATTGATACTTCATAAAGTTGTGTAACCAAACAGAAATGATGATGAAGAATGTGAAGAAACTGTTTCTGAGCAGGAGGATGCAGTGTTAGCTTTGCTTTTCATGTTAACCTTTAGTTTAAAGAAGACTGATGTTTTCAGGAGATACAGTGTGTGGAGATTTGTTTCCCTTAGCTCCAGTTTACAGAGCTGTTTTTTACTATGTATTTCTACTATGAAAGGATGTTATCCTATTGTGCATAAGATGACTTTGCACCTCAGAAAGTTCTGAAGCAAAACCCTGAGATGGTGTGGATCATTTTGCTATTTAAGGCTTGAATTTATAACCAAAATTAATGAAAATACTTGGTTTTTCTAGAGTGCATTGTACCATAGCAGGTTTGCTCTCCCTGCCGTACAAGTCGGGCTCACAGCTTTCATGACAGCGCTGCTTGAATGATGTCAGTGACAACAATGGCTACTCTCTGACTTCATTATTTTGTTGGGAACTTCTCCCCTGCTGAGTGGGGGGAGACAAGGGTTCTAATTTTGGGAGGAGTTGAGGGGTTTTTTGTTTGGTTTTCGGTTTTTTTTTTATTTGGCTTTTGCATGATGACCTTGAATTTTCCTTGCTAATTCTTAGGATGAGTTTTGCAGTGTAATGAATTGAAATGCTTCTGTTGTCATGCTGATGCTTCTCTTTGTCTTGCTTTATTTGAATTCTATCAGATTATGCGACAATTGTCTGCCCTTTATCTGTGTAATAATGTGGTATTTACAAGAGGCATAGCTTAATTGCATTTAAAGTGTATTTAAAGAATATGTGCTTTTATTTTTAAACTTTGCCTCACTTAAATTAAGCCTCTAAATTGTTCTCTGTCACTCCGAACCAAGAGCACCATCCACTCTTTCACCTTAAACCATCCAGTGTGATTTTAAAATAAAATTAAATTTGAAAATCAGTCTTCAACTATTTGCATAAGGATTAAAGTTTAATCAGATTTCCATATGGGAATTTAGTGGTGTTTGCTAACCACGTGACTGCACTTGAACTTGAAATCATCAACAAGATGCTTAGCTCCATCATCGCTGCATTTTGGACACTTCACTTTACAAGGACTCCTGAGCAGGATAATATTTTATCTGCAGGAAGTGTTCTGTCCAGACTTGGATTGCTGAAGCAGTTGTGTTAGAGTTGTTGATGAATAGTGATAATTTACTTGTATGTCTGGATCCTGGGGTTCTTTGTTCCTAAAACGCAATTAAAATTGAGCAGATCAGCACACCACCAGACTTGATGTGCCTGACTGTTAATGCTTCAACCACTTAGAGCAGTTCCTCACTGAGTTCACTTCGTGGCCTCTTTTAAGTCGCTGTAATAAAAAAATGTGCTGCGTTTCCTGTTCCTCCTTGAACGGTTTGTGGGTTCTCTCATCCTTGAAGTGTTTTGGGTCCCTAATTTGAAATCTGGTGGGCAAAGCCATTATTTAACGCTGTAGCCTCCTTTCTTCTCACTGTAGTGACTATCGTGGTGGCTGCTTTTTGGGGTGAGACTCACTGGACTGATTTTGCTCTGCTTTCATACACTGTATGGACTGTGCCAATTTTTATTTTCCCTCGCTGTTTCTTGTCTCACCATCTATCTACCTGCTGGTGGAGGAAAGAAGTATCTTGGAAATGTCACTAAAGACCTATTTAGTAACTTCACCAGTGGAGGTTGTGTTTTAATAGGATTACTCAGGAGCTTGGGTGTCCTGGTGCTCTGTTTGTATCTTTTTCAGGAAAGCAAAACTTGCTTCATGTTCTCATGCTGTAGACTAAGAAACACAAGTGTTTAATGAACTCTGAGAGTGTGATCTTGGGTGTTGGTTGACGAGGTCTTATTTTATGGGTTTTTTGGGAAGAGTGGTGTTGCATTCGTGCAGGCTTTTTAGGCTACAGTAGCTCATGGAGTGTCTTTTCCATTTGACCTTGCAAAAAATGCACTTGGTATCTGCTGTTTTGTCTGACTTCAGTCTGTTTCCCTTGACTTGTTTTGTGGTTTATTTTTTTCCAGAGACTGAGCAGATGCTTGATGCTGCCCTCCTTGTAGGGGAGGATTTATTTTCTATTCCGTAGCTTATGAACTACTTTTTAAGGTTCTCCTGGACTTTCATTCATGTATTGCTGAGATGGTGGGACTAATTTAATGTCCAATGTGAATAGCATCTTCTTGCTTTCAAACATCTGTTCTTTTCCTGTGGGAGTATATTAGTCTGGCAGACACTTGAGATAACTTGTAGCTAATATATCTGAAAACTGCAGTGCTTGTACGACTTCTTTAAAAAGAAAAAATAAGTTCAGGTGGAACTGGGTCTGAAGATGTACCACTTCTGTGGTGTCCTAGCAGGGATATGCTTTGTTTTGCCTTCATGATGTATTCCTGCCCTTCAATTAATGCTGGTAAAATACATTTCACATAAACAATTAATTTAATTTCAATGCAACAGAAAATATTTTGATAGTCGTAGTTGCAGGGGTTTATCAGTATCTGTAACCTAGCAGGGAGCTGCAAAACTTGAAGCCTCTGAAGCATGATCTTGCGAGTAGATGATTTCATGGAGTTGCTAATTAGTGACTATGTACAGCACTGTGAAAACAGCATTTGATTCAGAGTTACATGAAGTTATTGTTGTTGGGGTGTTTTTTGATGTACAGGGCTATTTTTTTCTTCTTTTTTCTAAAACACTCCTAACTGAGAGAAGCTATCAGTGAAGGATGTGATATTAAACATTGATACTTGCTTTAATGACTTTAACAGTTACTTCAGCTTTCGTTTGAAATTTTGTTTAGTGGGTTTGTGACAAGTGAATCTGGATAACATCTTATTACAATTAATATAAGTTCAGTAATATCTTTATAGATTTAAAGTAAATATAAGAGATAAATCTATTAAATTGTAGCTTTGTCTTACAAAAAATGGTGGTTTAAATTTCCTCCAGACCTCAAAATAATCAGAGACTGAAAACTTAGTGTCCCTTGTTTTTTAGCTGTTTGATCTGTCATTTTGTCTCTAATGCTGGAATACTTTGTAAATGCTTCAACAGAACATGTGTTTAGCGTTATTTTTCTATTTAGATAACAGATTTTTTGTTAGTTCATTAATGAATGTCTTCAAAACAGTGAGAAAGCCATCAACTTATTTTAAGTTGTATACTTAGGAGCTTTTCTTTCTCCCCAGCGAGCACTTGTCCTGCTCATTCACCTTCTTCTTACATGGAGACAGCAATGTTTGCACCAGCGTGGAAATCAGTCAGCATCAACCTGTGTACCTGCTTAGTGAAGAGCACCTCACTCTCGCCCAGCAGTCGAACAGCCCTTTCCAAGGTAGGTTTTGCCACTCAGGAGTGAGTATTAAAATGACTCGGTCCTTTGAGTTGCTCAGAATGAGGACTTCTGGCAAAGACTGGTGGGGAGCAGAGGTGTTACCTGTTTTGTATTGGTTACACGTACTCCCCCACATGTCCCCTGTCATGACGTAGTCAGAAGCCAGTTGGTGTGTCTCAGCTCTTCTGCAGGTGGATGATTTCCATATTCAACTCTTGGCACATAGCCACATAATTTGTCTTAATTTCCAAGTGCTGTCCTGCTGGTGACTTAAATATTTCACGTTTACAGCACGCTTTATAACCCCCATGTATCTTCATCAGTCCCTCTTTCAGAAATCCATTTCTGACTCACCGTACTTAACCTATTCACTCCCCCTACCCCTTTTTATTTGGCTCTTCCTTGCCTGTAAATTCCTTTGGTTCCACCAGCAGATGCAAGCTATGCTCTCGAAGACAAAGGAGTGATGGGGCCTGAGTCTGGCTAGTGGGCTGTCTGATCACTCCCTGTCTTAGACACACTTGTTTTGGCTATAGAAATCAGTTCTGCATGACCACACACTGCCCTTGTTTATTTATACTCAGTGTCCAAACCTGCTTTTTTGAATGCATTTTAACAGCAGCTGTGCTTTCCTGATATGGGCAAGAATAAACATGAAACGGATTACTTCCCTCTATATACACTGTTGCTGTAACTGTACCAAGCAGGATGAAAGGATGAGGAAACACCTTAACTTTGTCAGAATTTGAAATAATGTTTCTTTAATCCTACCTGTATATTGGAGACTCTGCTAGCCAAGATGAAAACTAGCTTGTTGCTTGTTTAAATAAATTAATTTAGGTACCCCACTAAGAAACAGATTTGTACAATACACATGGACTTAACAATGTTTAGCTATTACCAAAAACTGTGTAGTAAAAATAGTGTAGTAAAAGATGATTACAGTGCACTTTGACTTACTGATGGTGAATTGTCTATTTGGAGTGGCTGAAATAACTGTAATGGAATGTCAGTGGGAAAGAGTGAATTTTGGTTAGATAAAATCTCCAAGTACTTTTCTTTCTCTTTTTAGTTATTCTGAGTCCCTTTGGATTAAATGGCACGCTCACAGGGCAGTCTTTCAAGCTCTCTGATTCATCAACAAAAAAGCTTATTGGTGAATGGAAACAATTCTATCCTGTCACATCTAACTTGAAGGAGGGATCTGAGGAAAAACAAGAAGAAATGGATTGGGAGGATGATTCTTTAGCTGCTGTTGAAGTTCTTGTTGGTGAGTGCTCTGATTGCCTTTTAATTACTGAAATACTGAAATACATTGGCCTGATAATGTCTGCAAAATTCTGAATGCAAAAGTGACCCCATTTTACTCCTCTTGCAACCATTTGCCACTGTTGTTAGTCTTTTGTTTTTCTGTTTAATGCTCAGGTGGCATGAGAAACGAGATAACTTTTAAAATACATAAATGAAAGAAGAAAAGACAATAAAAAAACCCCCAGACATCACTGTTGACATCTGAGGTGCATCAAAAGCATTTCAGATTCTGTGCAAATTCAAATGGAACAGACATGCCTTTCAGGGATGCCTTCAAAACCACAGTCCTTGAGAACTTAGTGTACTCAGGCACTGCGTTTATCTGCTGCTGTTCCTAAAATCTAAGCCTCTGGGACACAACAGTTTGTTCCTTTGTTGTGGGCTATTGACCTTTGATTGGCCAACTAACATAATCATTTATCTAATGAGTGTTACAAGCTTATGTTTTGGTGATGGCTGAAGACCCTGATGATGATGGGAAGGGGAATATTGTCAGTGTTACATGATAAGAAAAAGTATGTTCTCGGTCATCTTTATAAAACAAAATGATAGAAACAAGCAGTAGTACATGGATGCCACAGCTCTATCTGCCTGCATGTGCAAAGCCCTTTTTATTCATTCGCCCAAATCTTCTGTATAAAACAAATCATAATGTAATGATGAGGGCGACAACAGAGACTTTTTGTCCAGGCATAATGCTTTACAAGGTAGAAAGGGAAGGTAAGCTTATGAGTGCTGGTAAAATGATGCATTTGTTGATGATTTTAAATGTAAGCTTTTGGTAAACTGTAAAACCAACTTGTTCTTTTTACCAGCTGGTGTGCGAATGGTATACCCAGCGTGCTTCGTTCTAGTTCCTCAGACAGACATCCCTGCCCCTAGTACTGTAGGGGCATCTCACTGTTCAACTACTTGCTTGGGTGTCCACCAAGTGCCTGCTTCCACAAGAGATCCTGCCATGTCTTCAGTTACTCTGACTCCACCAACATCTCCAGAGGAAGTTCAAACAGGTATAATACAATCAGCTTCTGCGTGTGGGAAAAAATTTTGGTGGACTGTCCTTTAAATCTGGCAGTGCTTGGAAAGGATTCAGGTCTTCTCTTTACAACTGACTTGGGTACCAGAAGAATCACGTTTCTTTAGTCATAAGTCTGTTGTAGTAAAACCAATTTTTATTGTTCAGTGGTGGGCATGTTAACTTGAACACTTCTGTGAGGTCCTGAATTGAGGATTGCTTTTGTATCTGATGGCGTTACCTGGTACTTTGAATTTCTGTGGTCAAGTTTTTCACTTTGGTTTTTTCTCCACTCTGTGTCTGCCCTCTGACCTGTGTGTGAGTAGTGGTTGTAGTGGTTATGGCACATCACTCTAAGACAAAGTGTGTAAGGCTCATTGGTAGTGTTAGGTGGCTTTACATTCAGCTCTTCTTGTGTAGAAGAAGGTTTTTTTCCCCCCAAAGCCTTCTGTTAGCTTAGTTTGACCCTTTTAAAAAAATAATACTGTAAAATTTGCTAACAGGTAGCTTTGCTCAGGTTATTTTCTTTCTGGTCAAAAATGTCATGGAAGATAAAGAGTCAGCCCAGTTATAAATATATTTAGTGGGGTTTTAATTTTTATTTTCTTTCCTATGAAAGAGAAATCATGTTGTAATCAGCTACTGTACCTAAATTTTCTGGTTTTATTTCTTAGCATTGAGTTAAAAAGATACTTTGCTTCCTAAGATGTTCCTGTGGTGGTTGAATTGGAGTAATTGTGGTTTTGTTTGTTGCCTCATTGCCTGAAACCATTTCTTCTGGTGCTGCTTTTCAGTTGATGCTCAATCTGCCCAGAAATGGGTGAAGTTTTCTTCAGTTTCTGATGGATTTATCTCTGACAGTACTAGCCATCATGGTGGCAAAATACCTAGAAAATTAGCCAACCAAGTGGTGGACAGAGTTTGGCAAGAATGCAATATGAACAGAGCACAGAACAAGTACGTACCCGTTTTGTGATGCTGAAAATACCCCTGGTATCTTGTGTGTCTGTTGCATAAAGTAGTTCTATTAAAGATGCTGTGACTGCTACTAGGAGGTGCTTTACTCTTAGTGATAAAACAATTGAAATAAGTTAACTTGTTCCTAACTAGCAGTTTATTTAGTTCTTGGTATTAACATGTTAGTAAAAGGCTATTTATAATTTCTTTGCTGAATCTTATCTCACAAAACTGCTCTTGAGGTTTGACAGAAGATAAGGAGAGAACATATGTTGATCCCAAATAACTCTGCTGATTTTGAATCATAGGAGGAAGTATTCTGCTACATCAAATGGCTTGTGTGATGAAGCGACAGCTGTGAAGGTAGCATCCTGGGATTTTGTTGAAGCCACACAGAGGACAAATTGCAATTGTTCAAGGTACAGTACTTGGCAAACCCGCAGTCCAACACCGTAAGCTGAGATTGAAGTACTCAAGAGAGGGCTTGGGACGACTCCTTTAGGAGTAATTAAGCAATAGCTGCTTGTAGGAAAGCTGTAACAAAATTTGTATCTTGTATCCTAAATGTCATTGTGGGTCTTGAAGCTCTGCATGCTAAGATAATGCAGAGGTCTTACTCGAGTGAATTGTCTGAGCAGAGGTAGTGGCATTTCAGTGACAATTCCCCAGTCTTGGTCTGGAGTTCCTTAGGCCTGTATGGGGGAGAAACAATGTCATGGGCAACTTCCTTGGGTTGCAATGGGAAATACTGGAATCTAATTTTAAAAAATCATGCCTGGAGAACATAGCATTTTTCCCCTACTCCTTTATTGAAATGGGTGGTTTAAGTTCTGTGGAAATACTTGGGTCTTGAGAAGATCTGGGAGATGGAGGAGGATTAAATATTCTGTTGGAGGTGAATTGAGATATGGTAACACTAGTTAAGAGAAAACAAGCAATTAACTCTGTGATGTGTGTATTAGAAATAAGCTGTGTCCTAAAGAGAAACTGCTAAATCTTGAAGCCCCTTATTCTTTGAGTTTGGAATTAAGTAGTGAAAAACATGTATGTTTGAGAGTTTAAAGTAAAACCAGACTTTTGATACCTCTTACCTTTTATTCCTGCCTAATACTGTTTGTTTGGAATTTTTTTTTAATACAAGTTGCATGCTCCTTAGCTTTCCTAATGGAAGAGTGACAAAGAATCCCCAGGCACTAAGGATGTACATGCAGTTCAGTAGCTATATCATAAACATTTCATTTTAGACTTTGGTATTTCATGTCTCATTCTGTCAGGTGATTTAGAAAGTTGGCACCTTGAACTCCAAGATGAAATGTTTAAGCTCAAATGCATTTATACTGGGAAAAAAAGACACTGCATTGAGTTTTTCTTTTTTTCCACACTTGCTAAATTTGTAGGCAAATAGCTACAAAAGATTCAAAATAGCTTTTGTAGGACTGAGCTTTGCTTCTCGACTCTTGGTGTTTTAATTTTCTGCTCCTTAACTCATAGATTTGGGCAACACTATTGGACAGTATTGATGCTTGAATTCAACAAGTCATTCACTAATTCATATGCTGTTCTACTGATTCATCAGTGTTGGCAGAAGTTAAAAGCAACAGTGTTCATGTGACTGTTTCTGATAAAAGCAGTTATACTGTCTTCAGTTAGGAGGATTATGTGCACATTTGGCTCATAGGAGAGCTTTTCCAGGTTTTCTAAATGGTTTTCTAAAATCTTGCAATGCCACTCAAGTCATTCAAGTTGTTATGGTCAGAAAGAGGCAGCTTCACTTCAGAATGATATCGGTTTCAGGTTTCTATAATTGGCTGTTTTAATGGCTTAGAAGTGGGTTCTTATCTAGTGAAAAAGAACATGATAGACATATTTGAAAGACTAATGTGAAGTATTTTCCCCTATGTTAATTCTGCAGGCACAAAAATCTCAAACCAAGAAATTCAGGTCAACAGGGGCAGGCACCACCTGTGGGCCAACAACAGCAAGCAGCTCCAAAGCACAAGACAAATGAGAAGCAAGACAAAGGGGATAAGCCACAGAAACGCCCTTTGACTCCTTTTCATCATCGTGTATCTATCAGTGATGATGTTGCCATGGAGGCAGATTCAGCAAGTCAGAGGCTTGTGATGACTGCACCAGACAGTCAAGTGAGATTTTCAAATATCCGAACTAATGATGTAGCAAAGACTCCTCAGATGCATAACGCTGAAATGGCAAATTCACCTCAGCCACCACCGCTTAGTCCTCACCCGTGTGATGTAGTTGATGAAGGGGTAGCTAAAGCGCCTTCTACTCCTCAGAGTCAGCATTTCTACCAGATGCCAACACCAGACCCCTTGGTTCCCACAAAAACAATGGAAGACAGACTTGATGGCTTGTCTCAGCCTTTTCCAGCTCAATTTCCTGAAGTTATAGAGCCTACGATGTATGTTGGTACTGCAGTGAATTTGGAGGAAGATGAAGCTGATACTACTTGGAAGTATTATAAAGTTCCAAAGAAAAAAGATGTGGAATTCTTACCACCTCAGCTTCCAAATGATAAGTTGAGAGATGATCCAGTAATACCTGCTGGACAGGAAAATGTAACATCAGTTACAGAGTAAGTAGTGCTTAATACTCTAGTAATAACCTGAGAAGTGAGGAAACTGAAAGGCCAAAGGCGGTATTTTCTCATTACCAGCAAGCTTGTCACTAAAGCATAATGTGGTTCTCATCAGCTCGAGCAGTAATGCCAAGTGTGTGAGCATAACTACCTGCTGTCTGTGTACAGTAATACTTGTGAAATGGGAGCATGAAGCACAGTCAAATCTGTAGTAAGGCTTTCCAGCTTTTTCTCATTAAACTCTTGATTTAACAGATAGCAGTGAAGTATATATTTCTACAGAAAAATTAATCTGTAGCCAAATTATGCTTATTTGGGACTTAGCATTGTGTCTGGCCCTCACCCCCAAAAAAGAAAGGTTCTCATTTTAATGTATAGTTATTTGAAGAAAGCATGGATGATCTCAGTTCTGCTCTTGTCTTTATTCAGAAGAGCTGGTATTTAAATGGCTGATAGGAATGACGAGGAAGATGATAATTTCTTTTCCTGGATGATGTTAACCTAAATGTGGGCTGCAACTGCTTTCTAGTATCAGAAATTTCTCTTTGGAATAAGGAACATAAACTGGTGTTCTTGCATGGGGGGCTCTCTCCCTGTGTTGTTCAAAGGGCCGAAGGCTTTGGTGTTACCATTCGGAGAAAACAAGTGACTGGTATGCCTATGGTTACTGCTTTTGGACCCCAGATCATATGGGAAACCCTTGTTCATGAAACAAAGCTTGTCTAACTTGAAATATTGAAACTAGATCGTTGTTACCACCTCAGCTGCAGGAAACAGAAGCTAGTATTATCTTGAAATAGAGTATGTGTAGTCTATAATTATTTTAAAAGTTTTTGCTGAATAAAATGTTATTTCTGAAAGCTAGTGTTATCTAGCATCAGGTTTTAAATTGTTCTGCTCTGCTGCTGTCTGGTTCCATCAGTCACTTTTTTGATATTGCCCAAGTTTTGATAAATTATGGGGCTTGAAGGCAATGGAGGAAGACGACTGGTGGTTTTAGTGTTAAAGCATGTTTGAGCTCTGTTTTACTGCAGAAGAAAATTCATATTGATTCACTCTACTAGTTAAAGCCAAAACAAATCCCTGAAAAAAGACCATCACCAAACAACCCAAACCCATCACCAAATCAAAAACCCCATAAGAACAAAAGCCTGAAACAAAACCACTTGGCCTTCTGAGTTGTGTCTCCTTTGCTGTTATACTGTGTAAAACTCTTCCTGTCATCCATCATTGCAACACTTCCTGCAGGAAAAGGATGGTAATGGGAAGCAACTGGTGCTGACAGGGATGTTAATAGCAGTGTAAACTTCACGTGACTGGAACCTGGATCCAGACGTGACAAATTTTGGCTTAGGGTTGTGACTGAGGGATAAAAAAGTGCCTCCCAATTACACTGGGAGTTGCCTCTGTCAGTCCACTTGCTGTTGATTATTTTTGGTCCAAAAGAATTAATTTTTTTTTCCTGTTCAGGTGAAAGGAGACTTATAATCTGAACAGGGCCAAATCATTGGGTGTTTCGGTGTGGGTGGTTTTTTCTCTTCAGTAGATAACATACTTAATTTGTGATGTAAGAGATGAAGCAGCTACTCACAAGACAGTATTTTATGTTGATGTTCTGTTTTGCTGCTGGCAGTGGAAAGCCACTGATGGCAGTCACATTGACTTTGGTGCGTAGGAAAGCTGTGAGAAGTAGTAAATATGTTGTAGCTGTTGGTCTGTTCTCATACACATTTTCTTAGCCATATCTTTTGTGTTCACTGTTTGAGTTTACATTAGTTAGTGCATGTCTCAGCTCTTTCAAGATGTGCATTTATAGGATTTTTAGCACTTTTTTGGCCTTGAATTCATTTCAACCAACCAGACAGAGAAAGATAGTCTCTACTTCGGAATGTTTTGTTTTCTGTTGAAGGCATGGTCTTTCCATGTGTGGCTTCTGGTATGATTTAACAACTTACTGAACCTATTTTTTTTCCCTAGAATATCTG
Source organism: Porphyrio hochstetteri (assembly GCA_020800305.1). NCBI lineage: Eukaryota > Metazoa > Chordata > Aves > Gruiformes > Rallidae > Porphyrio > Porphyrio hochstetteri. The sequence goes on from CM036925.1 coordinate 3,621,775, forward strand.
GCTATTAACTTATCTTCCTCTTTGGCAGTCAGAAATACTGGAAAATGCTGTTTGCTTTCACTGTGCATTTTCCCTTTCACTGTACTTATTCTTCCTAGAAAAGTGTCCCCGTTTTTTGTTTGGTTTTTTTTTTTGTTGGGGTTTTTTTCTGATGGTAAATTTTGCAGGATTTAGAAAAGAGGAAATCCTCAACTCTGAGTGCTACTCTAGCCACAAAAGCCAGTGGTGCTTGACACACAGCCACGCTCGTTGCGGTGTTGTCTGGAGTGGTTGTGCTGTGGTGGTCGTGCTTGACGCAAGGTTTGATATAGCATGGATGCATTTGGCAGTGTTGTTGGCTGTGAGGTGTTTCTTTGCAAACTTTATTTCTGGGAAGTCTTTTGACAAAGTAAAACTGTTTCTATGTCCTTTCTCCTACCACGTAGTTGACAGGGATATAGAAGGCAGTGAGGGGGACTCTGAGGAATCATTATGCCTTTCTGTGTGCAGAATTTCAAGGCTGAACTCTGAATTGTTCCATACCATACTTTCCTTTCTTTCTGAACTCTCAGGGGAGAAATATAAGCCTATCTTATTCTAAACTCCTAGATCTAGCCTGTCAAAATCAAGCCCTACTCACTGACATGTTAGTTTCTTACGGGATAACATTTCTGTTTGGATAGAGGCTTGAGGGCTGGAAGAATAGGTATGTTGGAACCTGCATTTGAACTTGAAGTATCTCTCTGTAATCTTCATCCTTGCAATGTCCCTCTTTCATTTCATATGTGAGACTTCTGTAAATGCTTCTTACTGGTCATTCTGTTGTTTGGGAATAAGAGAGTGTTGGAGTGAGAAGAAATTGTGTAGCTACGGTAGTCTGACACTCTGAAGTACTTGTTTGAAAGAATATCTTCCTCATACAATGCCTCTTATATACCAGGATACATAAAATAAAGTATCTGTAGGGGCAGGAGGTAGAGGGGCATTGTATAGCTAACAATCCTAGCATGCTTGTCTACATGCTGACACCTGGGTTTGCTGGTGCAGTGTTATATCTGTGAAACAATAGTCCCGATACAAGAAACTTAATTTCTGTGTGCTTACAACTCCATTTTCAGCTCCAAATGTTAAGAAAATTATTACAAAGGCATACATATATATATATAATGAGAATTATATATATAAATTCTCATTAGTAAATTTGATATTGGTATTTACAAGCTTCACTTGTATTGGTTTAAGTGGTATGAACTAAACAGTGGCATTTGTGTGCTTTAGTACTGGTTATTGCTTGGGCTTTTTGGCTAGCCAGGCTGCTTGTCTGTTTGTCGTGTTGGGCACAGCCAGGTGTTGGCAAGTTTTCGTATCAGGAGTTAGTCTTAAAATATGGAAAACTTGGGTTTAATCACTTCTTTCTGATCTCTTGTTTGGATTTGGGTGGGGACTGGCAATGGGTAATTTTTTAACCTGGTGAGTTTCTTTTAGTGGATATAGATAGCTTAATACATTTGTACTTTATAATAAATGACAGCTATGACCTGGGATAAATTACTAATCTTTATCTGAATTGACAGTGCTTGAGGAGAGATGGGCAGAATGAATCACACTGCTGTGTCTGACGTGTGTAAGGAGGTTATATTAAATGACTAATGATTTAATCTTTTTCCCTAAAAGTTTTCTGAAGCTGGGGTGGAAAGGAAGAAAGTGGGAAGGCAAAATCAAGTTGTCTTGTAAAGGCTGTGTGATAATTAAAATATTCCCATATAATAAGTGATAAATAATATTTTGTTCTTTCTCTTTCTTCTGTTCAGATTAATGGTGCAATGTAGGAAACCTTTAAAGGTTTCAGATGAACTGGTGCAACAGTATCAGAGTAAAAACCAATACCTAGCAGCAGTAGCGATGGAAGCTGACCAGGAACCTGAAATCGATCCTTATGCCTTTGTTGATGGTGATGTGGAATTCTTATTTCCTGATAGTAAAAAAGATAGGCAGAACATTGAGAGGGAAGTTGGGAAGAAACATAAGGTGAGTAAAGGAACAAGGATTAACTGAGATTAAAGCAAGTTGCTTCAGTCATGAAATACAATTTAAATTTATTTAGAAATATGTTAAAAAAATGTAATCTAGCCAGCAATGATGAATGATACTACACAGTATACCTCTGACTACACCTCACTAATTTTTGGCACACTGAGGGTGTTATTGCATTAGGGTTTGTGGCATGTACTGGGAGAACGCTGCTGGATTGGAACAAAAAGCAGCCTGGCTCAGTAGCCTGTCCATAGAAATAGGTGATAGCAGGTGCTTGGGAAAGAGAGGAAGAACAAGGCCAGTGGTTTGTGCACGTGTGGAAGGCTTTGAGGGTAGGTGAGGTGAGCTGTCCAGTTGCCTGGACAGTGAAATGTTTGCCCACTTTAGCCAGCACCATGTGAGGCTTCTACTTAAAGCAAAAATATGCTCCCCAAAAAGGGAGAAAATATACCTGCATTGGGAGCTTGTATATGAAATAAACTTGCCCGTTGGGAGCAGTTGTGTGTGTATGCACTCCTTGTATCAAGAGCTTCATTCAGTAACCAGTATAGTTAATGTATGGCACTTGTTTGCAAGTGTTTTTCAATAAGGTGCTGTAGAGAGAATTCACAGCTTGCTTTTGAAATTTATCCCCAACACAAAACCTAAGATTTATGTTCTTGTCTGTGCTTCTCATCTGTGTGTTGTCTGGATTCCAAGTGTGCTTCTCCCTGAGCAAACACCACTAACCAGACCCCCAGACTACACCTCCCTGAGCTAGAAGGCTAATGAGAACTTGATACTTCAGATACGTACAAGAATTCTCATAGGGAGATAAATACCTCTTCCCCCAGTTAATTTAAACTTCTCACCTCTTATTTATTTATTTTTTTTAATAACAGGCTGAGGATGGGACATCTAGTGTTACAGTTTTATCCCATGAAGGAGAGGATGCCATGTCTCTATTTAGTCCTTCTGTCAAGCAAGGTAAAGGAAGTTTTCTTTTTTTCCTCTTCTAATTGTACTATATTAACGGTCTCTTGAATAGTCAATAGGTAGCCTGCTGCATTTTTACTTTATGGCATGTATTTCCCTAACCCTTCAGAATTAGGAATCCACTTGGAACACACTTTTAATTGCACCTTGCAATTAAATGTTGGCCATAAAATCCAAATGCTATAAAATTGAAGGGACCACACTTACATAGTTCCTTTCTCACCGCCCCCACAGCTGTGGAAATATTTCTTAAAATGTCTTTATTCTGTTTAATGAATACTTATTGCCAAATTTCTATAATGTTTGCATTTCTTTAAAGATGCCCAACGTATTGCTGCTCACGCTCGCACTGCTTCAACTAGCCTGTTCCACGAAACAGACTTAGTGGTCTCTTACACTGACCTTGACAATCTCTTCAATTCTGATGAAGATGAACTAACAGTAAGTCATCTGCCATCACTTTTGCACCTGCCAGACAAAAAAGTGTGAGGAAAAAGTTCTGCCTTTTTGTGGTTTTGGTTGGTTGTTGGTTCGTTGGGGGTTTTTTAGCATTTGTCAGATAGGTTGCAAAACATGCATATAAGCAAGTGCTGTGGCTCCTCTGTAGCAGACATACTGTTCTGATTTGACTCATACAGTTATATATTTGATACAAACAAGCTTTTGATCTTAGATCCTTACTGTCCAGACAGTATATGCTTCTTGAATCTGTAAAATTATAAATAAAGGTATATTCAGCAGTGGTAGTGGTGCTCTTTTCCTATGGTTTAGGCTCTGTTTGACTAGTCAATAAAGGTAATACTGACACAAACCAAAAACTTCTGAAAGAGAAGAGGCGTTTAAACACAGGGACATTCTGCCAAATAAGCTGCAGCTGTTATCTTGAAAGAGTTTCTCTTGTGGTCTCTGATGGCTCTGAATCCATTATCTTTCTTGTTGCTATTTCAATACTGTTTGTAATCAGTTGTCTTTTCTGAACTGTACTTTGCTGCATGCTTAATCCTAAATCCCCTTACCCAGACAAAATGCCCATCAACTTTAATGGGAGCTGTAGCTGAGTAAGGGCTGAGGGATCTTAATAGCTATCAAAGGTCATCATTATGTAAAGCGAGTGTATTTGCTCTTAAACGTGAAGACTCTTCTTTTCTATAGACTTTAGTACTGTCTGGGTGTCATAAAATCTCTCTTGTTCTTCAGCAGCTTTTCTTCCCTGTACCTCTTGTTCCAGGATTTGCGTTTCTCTATCTTTTTTTCTATTCCTGTTCATGTAGTAACATCAGTAACATTAGCATGGCTTTGGGAGCCTGTATACTGCTTCTGATAGATTGTGGGCAGCCCTGCTTAGCTTTAAATATGTCTGCTAACAGGCTGAGAGTTATTTTATAACTGGTCTTTCATTTTAATAACATCATGATGTGATGAGAGAGCTTTCTCTTGAGTTACAAGTATTAAGGGAGGACAAGTGTAACCCCAACTACTAGTGTTTGGCTTCTGGTTTATTTTATTTTTTTCTGAATATTTTACAAAGTCTCAGCTTTGTATGTTCACTGCACATGAACTGTCTTGTTAGCAGAAGATTGGAACCTGTGTTTACATCTGAAGTGATTTTATTGCAATACTCCTTTTCTTTCTTAGCCTGGATCTAAAAGAACAGTGAATGGCGCTGATGACAAATCCAACTGCAAAGAGGCAAAAGCAGGGAATCTAGACCCACTGTCATGCATAAGTAAGCTTTATTTGATGTTTTTTTCTGTGTAAAATACTAGCCCTGAACGTTGGATTGCTAATATGTTGTGGGAATTTGGAAACACGTGCTTCATTTCCTGAACTGAAGTTTTAAGACAAAGTAAATACTTCAAAATGTATTTGTACTCTAAAGTCCTACTTCTGATCTGAAATTAGGCACTGCAGATCTCCATAAAATGTACCCGACTCCACCTTCATTGGAACAACACATTATGGGATTTTCTCCAATGAACATGAATAATAAGGAATACGGCAGCATGGACACTACACTTGGAGGAACAGTACTTGAAGGGAATAGCTCTAGTGTGGGAGCTCAGTTCAGGATTGAAGTAGACGAGGGTTTCTGCAGCCCCAAACCTGCTGAAATTAAGGTATGTAGTGCTGATAGTCCTGATACATGTTTCTGATGATTGCTGTTGAGCTTATTATTTAATCCTGAGTAGGAATTGTGGGCAATCAAGTACAATTTGTAACTTGCATCTCACATTATACTGGGGTAACTAATGCACATTCTAGTAAGTAGTGAATAACATTTTTCCTACTTATCTTTCAAGGAAGAGTAACACATAATAAGCTGAAGGAATGCATTTCAGTAACTGTAGTTCATTGTTTGTTTTGTGTTGGCATGCTGCTTTTTTGAGAACTATGGGTATGAATGATGTATGTATAAATCATTATCTTTTGCAGCCGTATCAGAATTAAATATTTAAGAACTGCTTGAATGTAGTTACATTTTTAAAAGGATTTTATTGCTGAAGTTTTAATGTACAAGCTGATGTTTTACCATGTCTAATTTCTAGGATTATTCTTATGTTTATAAACCTGAGAATTGTCAAGCTTTAGTGGGATGTTCCATGTTTGCACCACTGAAGACGCTTCCCAGCCAGTGTCTTCCTCCCATCAAACTGCCAGAAGAATGCATTTATCGCCAGAGTTGGACTGTGGGAAAGCTGGATTTACTTCCCCCAGGACCTTCCATGCCATTCATCAAAGATGGGTATGATGTGTGCTGCAAATGTTGTGTAAGGCGGTCAGTTACCCACGCTGTAGGAAGTACCCCTAGTATACCCTGTATACTGCTATAGTATAAACACAGTATATAGTGTTTATAGAACTGACAAGGGCTGTTAAAATCCTTAGATTAAACCTAACTATAAGAGACTTTTTTTCTCAGATAGCTTCTTAACTGTGCATACGTTTTATTTGTTGCCTCCTTTAAAGGTTTCTTGGGGAAGCTTAATGGTGCAAGTCCAGTTTTAATAAGTAATGAAGATGGTAACAATCAAGATAAATGTAAACTTGGGACTTGTTTTGTGTGGTGCTGGTGTAGGAACTATAAGGGCTGAGTAGGTGGTGCTTCTGTTTCTTAAATTATTTTCTTAAATAGCAGTAATCCCCACTGTACTGGGACTAAGAAAGCACATCCTTTGATCCAAAGCTATGCCCAGTGCCACACTGCCTGGTAACAGCAGTGTTGCAGTAGGCATTTCTGTGATCCACGTTTTGTAGCAATGGCCTTGCAGTTCGTTTTGAAGAAAAATGTTTATTTCTCTTCCTCATTAGTAGCTGGTATAAATATGTAGCTTCCTTGTTGCCTAATCCATTTATTGATAAAATTACGCAAACATTAAATCGTGGAGGAAATACTGATGTTGCTTCCTTTAGGGTCATTCACAAGCAGTATGTTTCCAGGTCTCATTAGCATTATAGGTCTTTGGAGATACTCAGATGCTTAGAAAGAAAATGTTAAATGTTTCCAGGTGACTTTCCTTGTTGATCCAGCTGAATCTATTGTTGATAGACCTGATACATTTTCTTAGTGTGTGTCAACACAATGTGTAAATAAAACATGAACTAAAAATGTGTCCTTTAGACTCCATACAACCATACAATTTATAATTTATTCTGACCACATTTGTTTCCTGGACAGTTTGTGTAAAGGAAAAGATGAGAGGAGGTGGAGAAAGTTTCTTTAACAGGGCTGTTTGTGGGAGTCATGCAGAGTCATTTAGAACAAATACTCTTATACGTTCCTTAGGGAATGAAAAATCCTTGCTGTAGACTATGAAAAACTAGTTTTAAAAAGCAGTTATCAATTAGGAAGATCCTTCTTTAGAAATTTGCGATGTAAACTTCAAAACCAGTATGTTGTATACTTAAAATACTACTTTTTTTCTTGTGACTGTTAGGGATGGAAGCACTATGGATCAAGAGTATGGCCCAGCCTACACACCACAAACTCATACTCCTTTTGGGATGCCACCAAGTAGTGCACCTCCCAGTAACGGTGGAGCTGGAATTCTCCCTTCTCCTTCCACCCCTCGTTTCCCAACTCCTAGAACACCAAGGACTCCTCGAACACCTCGTGGAGCTGGTGGACCTGCAAGTGCACAGGGTTCAGTCAAATACGAGAACTCTGATTTATACTCACCAGCTTCCACACCATCGACATGTAGACCGCTTAATTCTGTTGAACCTGCAACTGTGCCTTCCATTCCAGAGGCACACAGTCTTTACGTGAATCTCATCCTCTCAGAGTCTGTAATGAATCTCTTCAAAGACTGTAACTTTGACAGCTGCTGCATATGTGTTTGCAATATGAACATCAAAGGTGCTGATGTTGGAGTTTACATTCCTGATCCAACACAAGAGGCCCAGTATAGGTGTACCTGTGGTTTCAGTGCTGTTATGAATAGAAAATTTGGCAACAGTTCCGGACTGTTTCTTGAAGATGAATTGGATATTCTAGGACGTAATACGGAGTGTGGCAAAGAAGCAGAAAAACGCTTTGAAGCTCTCAGAGCTACTTCTGTTGAACATGGCAGCGGAGGACTGAAAGAACCTGAGAAGCTGCCTGATGAGTTAATACTGTTGCTGCAGGATCAATGCACCAACTTGTTCTCACCGTTTGGAGCAGCCGATCAAGATTCCATTCCCAAAGTTGGTGCAGTTAGCAGCCTGGTACGCGTAGAAGAAAGGGATTGTTGCAATGACTGCTACTTGGCCTTGGAACATGGACGGCAGTTCATGGACAATATGTCAGGAGGGAAAGTTGATGAAGCACTTGTGAAAACTACTTGCTTGCACCACTGGTCAAAAAGAAATGGTAAATATTGAAAACAGCTGCTTTTTCTACTTCTCCACCTATGAATTTTTTAAGAGTTAATTTTTTTCCTGTGTTTTTTTCTTTGTGAATATTGGGTAGTTAAGACTGTTCCACCTGTGTTTTTGCTCAAACTTCTAACTGTGTTCAGAATAACCATTCCTCTTGCGTTCTGTGCTGGTACGGTACACCAAGCAGAGCGTAGGCCCTGGCTACAATCAGTTGTAAATTCGTAATATAAATCTGAAGTGTAACGTTAAGACCACAGTAACTGTCCACAGCACTTCACCGGGCTTGTTCTCTTAAAGCAGCTTTTGGTGACTGCATCCACAGAGGCTCTGTGGAATGAGTGTACGTAGGAAGTGTAGGTGGTTCAAATGGTGACTGTATTGTCAAGGCTACTGTGGAAGAATTAAACAAGATCTATGATTCAGTTGGCTCCCCCCCTCCCCTTCTTTAAGGGGGGGCAGTAGTTTAATGGCATGTGTGGCAAATAAAGCATTGTTGTAGCCTTCACTGTATGTTGGATCTGCCAGAGGTCCTTGGATTTTTCCTTCCAGGGCCTGACTAATGATATACTATCTCATGGAATACCCTTTATTGTGTCCATTTGCATACTTCTCCTCTCAATAATAGTCTTTTCAAGTAGCAACTCTAACAGGGTGAAGAGTAAAATGGGAAACTTTGATTGATAGCAGTTAGCTGCGATTCATAGTTTTTAATGAGGATGAGGAGGACTAACAGTAAAACACAGCGAGGCTTCTGTGTGGCAGTGGGGGATTACATTTAAAAGCCCAGACTGTAGATAAATCAGAGCTTTCAGGCACCCAGAAGAAGATTCAGTGTTTCTGCAACCTTGGTATTTAAGATAAAAAGATGCAAAGATACTTTTAAACAGAAGGCTATGAAATTATAGCCATACCAGATTTTGTGTCAGATTTTTTATTCTTAAATGCTGTACGCTAAATGGCGTAGTGGTGTTGAAATGGGCTGTGACTCTTTGAGGCCTCGTGTGAAGTGGGCACTGGGTGGCACTCTGCCTAACCCTCCTCTTTGGAGGGAAAAGCCTGTAGTTTAAGGGTTGTGCAGCTTGCTTATATTTGTGTGTTGGGTTTTTGGGGGATTTTTTTTTTAAGGTTTTAGGGGCTTTTTTGCCTTAGTTTAGGCTATAGGATGATAAGAATTTAAGGGAAAGAACCCTTCAGGGAAAAAAAAAAATCCCCACCTGTGTATTTTAAGTGGCTGAGAAGGGAGTGCTTGATCTGTGCACTTAGCTTTGATATCATGCCTTTGGGTGGCCAGTGGGTACGATTCGGAGAGAGCGACTTTGCGTAAGATCACGGTGATTTAGGATTGGGAGTCGCTTGCGGAGGGCTTTACAGTAACCTGTTGTTGCAGTAGGCCTTGACGATTCTTCTTTGTCCTTTCAGTTGTGGATGTGAGCATGCAGTGTTCCCAGGACATCCTGCGTATGCTCCTCTCGCTCCAGCCAGTTCTTCAGGACGCGATTCAGAAGAAGCGAACAGTCCGGTCCTGGGGTGTGCAAGGCCCCCTCACGTGGCAACAGTTTCACAAAATGGCTGGCAGAGGCTCTTACGGTAAACTGCTGTGTAGCCTCCTCTCTGTTAATCTCTACTTGATCCAGCCACCAAACCTCAGTGTCTGTTCAGCCTATTGGAATTCTAAACAGCATTTGACCTTTCTTTAAACTAACAAGAGCTAATAGACAGGGGAGAATTCTTCTCTTTAGGAAACCAGAAAACATTTCTATTCCTTAAAACAGCAAATGAATTAAAGGTGTGTGTATTTAAAATTAATAGCTTCAATTGAGGTATTTATAGACACCTGACACTCTTCCAAGTGAAGGACTGAAACTGCAAGGATGGATTTAGTGTTAAAAACAGTAATTGCTTTTTTGTTTCTACTCAAAAGGATTATTCCATTTATATTACTGTAAAAATGGCACAGTTAAAAATACTGGCTTTGAAATGCTTGAAAAAGTGTGCTTTATTGCTCGGTAGTTTCAGTCTGAGATTATTCCATGTGTTGTCTACAATAAATACTTAGTGGCCAACACGTGATGCACACTTACAGACACAGGGTAAATTTTGTGCACTCAAGATTTAAACTGATCTCATTAACATATGAGATTGATTTACCACTATGTAGAAGAGAGAACTTTTACCAACACATCTTTTGTAGCTATATTTAGGATATGGTAATTATATGCTTAGGGTACATGTAAATGCATGTCTCTAAGGTTTTTTTTGTTGGGTTTGGGTTTGTTCTGTGTCTTTTCCTTCTGTGGTCCTTTACATATTTAATTAGACTAGTTATGTTTCTTCCCTCTCTTTCTGATCACTCTGTGGGGAAGTCTTCCTGGACAGTAAAGATCTGTTCCTGATTGTCTGTAAAATGATAGAAATATTACACAATTGTGGAACAACTTCTTGAGGCCTTGGGAGTTTTCAAATAAAAATAAAGAGCTGATTTTTTTTGCAGAGGGTTGGATCATACACACAGGTTTTTAATTTCTCTCTGTTATAAATGGAACAGTTCTCGTTTTAATCTGTGCTGCTTCCTGTTAAGTGCTGGGAACACCAGTGTTTTTTCTGTTCACGTTTCCTAGAAGCAGGGTGTTAATTTTAAGCTTTCTGTTTAATATAGTGGAGAATGTGTCTTCCTTTTCCAGGAACGGATGAGTCCCCGGAACCACTGCCAATCCCAACATTTTTGTTGGGGTATGATTACGATTTTCTGGTGCTGTCTCCGTTTGCTTTGCCCTATTGGGAGAGGCTGATGTTGGAACCTTACGGATCTCAAAGAGATGTTGCTTATGTTGTGGTGTGTCCTGAGAATGAGGCTCTGCTGAATGGAGCAAAAAGCTTCTTTAGGGATCTGACTGCAATATATGAGGTATGTTATTTATGGCAGTTAGCAGGGAAATGGGATTTTGAAAGACTGTTTCTAATACATACTCATAACTACTTATCAGGCTTGTCTCAGATGATATAAATGCTCACACAGAATGCTCTCTCAGAAAGCTGCTAGAAAGGATTTTAGGAATGGGCACTGGAAAGATAAGGGTTGTTCATGCTGCTCACCATCCCTCTTAGTAATAGCTGTTTTGAGTCTTTATCTGATAAACGCCACTCAGTGGTAAAACTCTGTATTGCCACTTCAATTGTTTTAGCTACATTTAATTAATGAATTAAATGCATGCATTACTTTAGTTGTGATTAAGATTAGTAGATACTGTATCAACCTGGTTTTCTTGTGTTTAGGAAAACCTGAAAATAAGCCAAGAAGCTACTATTAAATAATTCATGCTGGTGTGGTATTCTAGAATTAAATGTTACTTTGGAATACCATCATTAAACTGAGAGTTCTCTCTGTGTGTGTGTGTGTGTGTGTGTGTGTATATATATATATTAAAAAAAAAAAAATGCTCCTTTCTGTGATATTTCACTGTGTTTAAGGCTTACAAATTCCATATCGTACTTAAACTTCTCTTACCTTCCTTGCAGTCGTGCAGGCTTGGTCAGCACAGACCTATCTGTAAGTTACTGCCAGATGGGATCATGAAGGTTGGACCTACTGCTTCAAAGAAACTTTCTGAGAAGTTGGTCACAGAATGGTTCTCACAGACACTGAATGCCAACAACGAAGCGTTTTCCAAACTCAAGCTGTACGCCCAAGTTTGCAGATACGAGCTGGGTATGAACATTTTTGTTAATGTTTCTTACTTCATACAGTTACCATGTATTCCCTTCCAGTAGAGGAGAAGAAATATTGCATTTATTCATTGAGTTTTAAGATTGGGGGGGGATAAATGCAACCCCACCCCTATATTCAGATATGTGCCGAAATGGCTTCTTTGCATCTAGCCGTATCTGTAAGGAGTGGCAGTGTTGCAGCCTGACAGGGGCTTCAGTTGTCTCTTTCTGTTGGAGACTTCCTTAAATTCTGAAGCAGTGATTTCTAGCAATTGAACATGGGTGGAAAAAACTATTTTAAAAACAGATTTCTGGATATTTTTGACTCTTAGGAGAATACTGAAATCTGAAAATTTCCTGCAGGTATTTTGAGAGGTAAAATGTACGCGAAGGGTCTGGTCTCTGTTTTGTTAAAGTGAACGAATGTTAAAATGTATAAATGAAATATGTTAAAACCAGCTGCAATATAAAATGTTTGCTTTTTTCCTGGTGTTTAGGTCCTTACCTTGCTTCTCAGCCTTTGGACAACTCTTTACTTTCCCAAAGCCAGACGGCGTCTGCTCAGCCCTCAGTGACAGGTAATGCTGGAAATCCTAACACTCCGTCGTCTGCTCCTGCGCCTCCCACCAGTAGTGCTATGACAGCAACATCCAACAGTGCCATGTCTTCTGCACCTACTACAGCTAACTCAACCTTGACGACCACTGCCCCATCATCCTCTTCTGCCAGTATAGGCAGTGGGATACCAACAAGCAAGCCCTCTTCCTTCCCGCCTTTTAGCAGTATGAACAATACCACTTCTGCCTCCCTGCCCACTCAGGCGGCAGCAGTCCAAAACGGGCAAACGGGAGGACAGCAGCCACAGCCAACACTGCAAGCAGCAGGGATGTCTGGAGAAGCTACTTCAGCGCCTGCACAGCCCCATCCAGAGGTTTCTGAAAGGTAATGAACTGCAGAATCAAACCTTCTTTGGCCAAAACTGGCCCACAGCTCAACTAGTGTGAACCTGTTAATGCCACTTCTGTCCCCTCAGTAAAAAATTTTTCTTCTTTTCTAGTTGCCAAGCTGCTTTTTAGGGAGAATGAGTTTTCTTTTTTGTTCTGTCTTCTAAGAGGAAAAAAAAATGCACTGAACTATTCCCTTCTGTATTGTAAAGAATAGGTAACTTAAGCACCTTAAAGTGCTTGAAGTTGCCTTTAAGTTCTACTTTCTGTTATCAAAGTTATGGCGGTAAAGACCGCTTTTACTGAGAGACTGACCTTGTAGTTATCTTTGTTCCCCAGTTGAAGCAATAGAGCTGCATGTTGTTTAGCTGCTGTGATATAAAGAAGGCTGAAGAAAAGACAAGGGATACTGAGTTGCTGATAAGCTCACACAAAAATGAAATAAAAAGGCTGGGTTTTACACCATAGTTGACTCAAAGGTCTTTCAGATTAATATTTGACAATTTGATCTTAGTTTTAAAGTAAATCATTATAAAACTCCAATTTATTTATTTTTTTGGTAACTGGTTTCAAAATTTCCTTTCCAGCACTATGGATCGTGATAAAGTTGGAGTCCCTACAGATGGAGATTCACATGCTGTCACCTATCCACCTGCAATTGTAGTTTACATAATTGATCCTTTTACCTATGAAAAAAAGGATGAGAACAGTAGCTCGTCCAGTTTGTGGACGCTTGGACTTCTGCGCTGCTTTTTAGAGATGGTTCAGGTTCTTCCTCCTAACATCAAGAATATAATCTCCGTGCAGGTAAGCCAAACAAAGTATCTTTGGTTGTGTCTTGGAGATGATAACACCCTCAAGGCACAAGTTTAATTTGCTCTGTAAACATTACTTACAGTTCTACAGCTGTTATGTCAGTAAGATTGTAGTTTTTAGAGCAGGTTGGGTGTTATGAACCAAAGCCAAATCAGTCTTGTTTCTGAGGAAGTGTAGTGGCCCACTCCAGTGATGAGTGAAGGAGGAAATCAGCTTGTCCCATCGCTGGAATCTGTGCTGTCAGCCTGACCCTGCTTGGGCGTTAGACAGTGCTCCTTCCTGACAGGCATCTGGCTGTAATGCTGTCTGCTGCTGCAAAGGTAGTTAACAGAGGGCATCTTTTTTTTGAGGAATCATTAAGATTCTTTTCTAAACAAATTCCTTTTTGTCTGAAGAAAATGTCAATGAAAATAGCCCCACATAGCTTTGGAAGAAGTGACAGGACATAGCCAAGAACCAGAGGAATTTGATTGCAGAGTAAAATTCTAAAAGCAGCTTACTGAAATACTGTGTCAAAGGCCATTTAATCTGGTGATGAATCACTAATTTATTCTTTTTTTTCTTTCCCCTGTCTATGATCTGTTCTAGATTGTCCCATGTCAGTACCTTCTGCAACCTGTGAAACATGAAGACCGTCAGATTTACACTCAGCATTTAAAATCTTTGGCGTTTTCAGCCTTTACTCAGTGTCGGAGACCTCTTCCAAGTTCCACCAACGTGAAAACCTTAACTGGCTTCGGCCCAGGTTTAGCCATGGAAACTGCTCTTAAGAGCCCAGATGTGAGTGGTGGTAATGTGCTTGTGTTAAATGTACACGTGTCCCTGGTTAAATCCCAGCATCTTTCATGCTCACTGACTAGAGTTATTCTTAGGAACAATTGCTTCCTGCAACTTCATTGTCTGTTCTGTCATCTTTACAGAGACCTGAGTGTATCCGCCTGTACACCCCTCCTTTCATACTGGCTCCTGTGAAGGACAAGCAAACAGAACTAGGAGAAACTTTTGGAGAAGCTGGCCAGAAATATAACGTACTTTTTGTAGGTTACTGTTTGTCTCATGATCAGAGGTGGCTTCTTGCGTCCTGTACAGATCTCTATGGAGAGCAGTTAGAAACTTGCATAATCAATATTGACGTACCAAACCGGTAAGAGCAGAACTGCTTCTTGAATGTTCAGCATGTTTGTCATCTTTTGTTCCCTTGAAGAATCAGTTGATTTATGATGCTGTAAGAATAACTCTCACTTCTCTGGACTCACTATATTGCAAAGCTAAAGCAAACGGATATTGTCTGTATTGTGTGCACACTGTTTGAGTTAAATTTCTGGAAGAACATTATTTGGTTTCATGAGATTCTTATGTGTGTTTGTACCGTCCCATCCAGTCTGTGTCTGCCCCTCCTCCCAGCTTTTGATTGATTTAGTGTTAGACCAAACAAGCCAAAGTGGCAATTGATGTACTCCAATACCAACTTTCTTGCAACCTGTGAATATTCAGGTTAATACAAATAAGTTCCAAATGTGGCAATAAAAACTCCCTGCAGATGGATTCAAGCTTTGTTTTCCCTTCTTAATTGTAGAGCTCGCAGGAAAAAAGGCTCTGCCCGCAGACTTGGTCTTCAGAAACTCTGGGAATGGTGCCTGGGACTGGTGCAGATGAGCTCTCTGCCGTGGAGAGTTGTAATAGGCCGTTTAGGAAGAATAGGGCATGGAGAATTAAAAGGTAACGTTAGCTTTTTGAGTCTAAAACCTGATTAAGTTTTCATATTTCAATAATACAATGTGTCTGTCCCTGCTTCTGGAATTCTAAAGAATTTGAGAGTTCTTTGTTTATTCCAGATTTAACAGGTGTGGAGTTCACACCACACACTGTTACGTGTAAAATGTTGTTTGCAGGAATCACTCTTCTTGTAGATAAACATGTCCCCTTTGTATCCTCAGACTGGAGTTGTTTGCTGAGTCGCCGAAACCTGCAGTCCCTTAGTAAGAGACTAAAAGACATGTGCAGAATGTGTGGTATCTCTGCTGCAGACTCTCCCAGCATTCTCAGCGCTTGTTTGGTGGCCATGGAACCACAGGGATCCTTCATTATTATGCCAGGTATTCAAGAAACTCCTCCTCTCTCTTCTTTTATGTTGGCAAGGGAACTAATAGTTTGGATTTAGCAAAACTAAGGAAATACTTGACTTCTCTTCCAAAGATTCTGTGTCGACCGGCTCTGTATTTGGACGCAGCACCACTCTAAACATGCAGACGTCTCAGCTGAACACCCCACAGGACACGTCCTGCACTCACATACTTGTGTTCCCCACATCTGCATCCGTGCAAGTAGCATCGTCAACTTACACCACTGAAAACTTGGATCTGGCCTTTAACACAAACAATGGTTAGTAGGCTGGGTTTATTCTTGTTTTAAAAACAAAACTACCAAAAAAAAAAACCAACCCCTTGCCTCTCTCCTCATAATAAGCATAAGGGTGTTTGTTTATTTTAATGAGCCACAAGATTTATATGGAAAATCACTTGATTTCAGAATGTGTTGTATCCTGTATGTGTTGAAACATCTAGAAATTCACGGGTTTTGTTCTTTTTCAAGATGGAGCAGATGGAATGGGAATCTTTGACTTGTTAGACACTGGAGATGATCTTGATCCTGATATTATAAATATTCTTCCTGCATCCCCAACCGGATCCCCTGTACATTCTCCAGGGTCCCACTACCCCCATGGAGGTGATATGGGCAAGGTAACTACTGGAGTAAATACAGAGCTGTGTGTGTCTTGTCTGTTTTTATTCCACCTGGTGATTTCCTTTTGTGGAATGAAAGGCTCCTGTGGAATGTTTTCAATCAGCTGGATATTGGAATGTCTCTGCAGGATGCATGTAATATTTGGGTGTTTCAAAGTTCTTTGGGTTTAGAAAGCTACAAAAGAATTCTATTAAGTTTGTGGTCTCCTAAAAGTAAACCGTTGCCTGTTGTTTTACAGGGTCAAGGTACAGACCGATTGCTTTCAACAGAATCTCACGATGAAGTAACAAATATTCTGCAGCAGCCATTGGCCCTTGGTTATTTTGTGTCAACTGCCAAAGCAGGTCCGTTGCCTGACTGGTTTTGGTCAGCGTGTCCTCAAGCACAAAATCAGTGTCCCTTGTTTCTTAAGGTACTGTAACTGCAGCGCCGTGCACCCATCTTCCTGGGCAGCCTGTCATGGGGAGCTGTGAGGGATCTGGATTCCGAGTGTTGCTGTGTTTAAACCAGAGCAATATGTGTCTCTTGGAACGTGTCTGCCCTTCCTTCAGGGGAGGGAGGTCGGGTTGTACATTTCAGAGCTCTGGCTCGTCGCATTCAATTTCTTAAGGGAAGAAAGATCATGAGTGGAAGTAACAAATGTTCCCAAGGGTTCTGCTCTTCCCATGGTGTCTTCACAGTAGCCTGGAACTCTGTCCCTTTCCTGGCTTTGTGCTACTGTATTTCGTGGGCATAGGTTGAATTTCCAGACGGATCTCTGGTTAATGTTTGACTCCCGTGGGGACTGGTGTTAAAGGGGGAGGTACACAAGTGTAATGTGCAGTGTCAGTTACACCAGTAAAACAAAAATAATAAGTAACATCTCCTGGTGTATTGCATAAAGCTTTTTATGCTTACAGGTTTTCCACACTGGCTGTTGCCAAGTGATAGTCATTATATCGTCTGTCTGGATGTTGTCTGATCTCCTTATCTCTTTATGGCACAATCCAGACATACTTGGCACATGGGAGGCTATACATTAATATAGAGAGAAACTTTCCCTATTAGCATTACTCATTTTTTACTTAAATTAGCATCTTTCACACTGTGCTTTACTTTGTAATGATACAGATATATTTTCTTCAGCCTTATTTGTGTCTGGATTACCGGCTCCTTTTGGCCTAAGCTAAACTGTGGCTTTGGTATAAGACTGGGGTTTTTTTGAAGAGGGGATTTATTATTCACCCTAAGCAGCTCTCTGTATGGAATATAAATAGACCACCCCTATGCAGAGCAACTGGACTTCCAAGCCTGTATATTACTAGATGTCTTGGGCCACTTGAGTTGCTTTTTTAGTAATCACTTAATTAAAAAAAAATTGCTAAAATACATTACACTACTAGCACTGTGCTTCTAGGGGAGATCTTTGTGCATTTCCTTTGTATTCTGATAATTCCCCAACTTGTTGATGGCCTAAGGATAAGATTTGTTTTGGCTTGTGTGTCAGAGACGGCAAGATACGGGTCAGCAATAGAGAGGGAGGAAATCACGCTGCGGTTGAACTAGGCAGTAACTGCTGGCATCTTTCTTCCTTCCTTAGGCCTCTTTGCACCTCCACGTGCCTTCAGTGCAATCAGACGAGCTACTCCACAGTAAACACTCCCATCCACTTGATTCTAATCAAACTTCTGATGTGCTCAGGTATTTATGATTGATCACTTGCAAAAAATACTGTGTTTCATTTGTGATACTGCAGAGAAGCTGCTGTTTGCTTTTCTTGCTGATGTTTTTCTCTGTGCTGCTGATAGATCCTTAGTACATCACAGAGATGACATAAATTGCTGTGCTTTGAACAATTAAAAGGTGGCTTTATCACAGTAGTGCCATTAAATACAAACATCTCTAAGCCCTTCTTTATCTAATCAGTGTTGATTACAACTGAAATTACCTGAAAGACAATGAATTCCTCAAGCTAGAAAGAGAGTTTGAGGTGTAAGACTGAAGATGGTGCATAAATGAGTGGAAGATAGTTATCGTTAAGCCAGAATCTTGTGGCAATACTGAAATGCAGAAGCCCGAGACCTGAGAGAGGCTCCTGTAAACAGAGGCTGCTAGTTGAGAAAATATCAGATTTTTTAATGAGAACCTCTTGGCATTAAGCACAGACAATTAAGATGAGAGTTTTCCACTGAAAGAAGCTTTAGCTTGGAGCTGCCTGTAATAATTCTGAAGGCATGCTATCTCAGGATGTGGTTTTTAATGACAAAAAATCTGGATTATATTAAATTAGAACTGTCAGATAGTGGTGGGAAAATCTGTTGACTTGATGGAAGCTTGTTTGCTTTTCAGGTTTGTTCTGGAACAGTACAATGCACTCTCCTGGCTAACCTGTGATCCTGCAACCCAGGACAGACGGTCGTGTCTCCCAATTCATTTTGTGGTGCTGAATCAGTTGTATAACTTTATCATGAATATGCTGTGATCTTCATCTGAATTTTGCAAGACAAAAAAACGAGGAAAAGGGATATTTCACTGCAGGACTAAGTTATAATTCTTCTCAGTGCGAGTTGTTTGCGATGGGTTATGAATCTTGTTACTTCCAGCAAATATTGGTCTGACTTGTGAGAGGGGCTCCGGTTGCCCGGCTGTCTTGGAGTCATCGACTACGAGGGCACTTGAGAGTGATGATCAGAAAGTGTATTATAACATTTTTAGTAGCAAAATTAACCATTTTTCCCCAGCCACAGTATTTGTGAAGAGTAATGAGCCATAGTACCCAGTCATGGTTAATGAATATTAAAAGCATGGAGATGAGAAGAAACATGAGGAACAATAAATTTCAACCTATGGCTTCGGAACATCAAGATGTTCTTGTATTGGATTATAGTACCTAGTATTCAAAAACAAAATGCCTGCATCTCTTATTTATTGTAAGTTTTTAAATGTATAAATTGTCTTATATTTCTTAACCTCTTTTATAAAAATTTTCCTAGAAGGTTTATACTGCCTTCTTGCTTTAAAGCAATTGGTCTAAAATATATGTAATCGTCTTAATTAAAAGTTGCAGTAGGTTGCTTTTAGAGTATTATTTTTTTGTAAGGGGGGGGTGGGGACAGTAAATTTGTATTGTCTTGATGTACAGTTTAATGGGGATAGAGGGGTTAATGTCCATACCATTGTGTGTGGGGGATTTACAGCTAAGCTGTAGTTGCAGAGTACATGTACAGTAATGAAGTTCACTGTGTTTATATAAATTGAAAAGGTACCGGGTCTTACAGCATTTTATATCACACCTTTACAGAGTAACAATGGCAATATATAAGTGATATTGTAGGTGGTTTAACTTGTAGTGAGAATAAAATGAATAAACTCTTCAGTTGAAGTTTGTGTTATGGTTCAGGGCTGTGGCTAGATTCTCAGATCTATTTCCAGTACACAAGTTGTAATATCACAAGAATATCTGGTGTGTGGTGGTGTTGCTGCCCAGATATTCTTGGCACCACAGTGGCTGCGTTATTTTCTGCCTCATTTGCGATAAAAACATGAATCTGACATGGAACAGGCAGAAAAACTCTGATCTTATCCAAAGTCTCCAATAAGGCTGAAATTTAGCCCAGCTCTAGCCATTTCACAAATGCAAAAATAGTCAATCTTGACTTTAAGATTGGTGTGTGTTTAACTAAAATGTGGTGTATATAGATTCTCAGTGAATTCTGGTATTCAGACTCTATTCCACTAGTTAAAAACAGCACGAAACCCTGAACATTTTCCTTTTTAATGTATTTTTGGCACTGTGGTGAAGGTCCCAAGTATCGATGTATGGCCTTCCCCATGTCCCCGCTTCGGGCTCTGGCTGGGGCACTGCCCAGAAGGCTTAGCCCTCCCCAAGGAAGGGGCTGACACATCACAAGGCTTTCCGAAACGCCTTCCTCTACCTACAGTCCCCACTTCTCCTCAGCTTCCTTCCTTTCTCCTAGCACATGCCAAACGCTCTGAAATAGCCCCTACGGGTGCTGAAGAGCAACTGCATTTGCTTTTCCTGGGTTCCTCCTCTGACTGCCAGATGAAAAACCTAACTCCTGCAGCGCTCCCCAGCCTGTTTGCGATAACCCGTGTCCTGGGTCTTAATACTGTCCATCTCGCTGGTTTAAACCTTTCAAGGAGCAAGTTTTAAGATCCATGTGTGCACCTGCTGTTAATCCCCTACAAGGAAGAATTCGCTTGCGTTTCCAAACCTTAATGTGCTCATGAAAATCATGTTTCGTACATGCTAAATACCCTCCTGAGGGAACTTTTCATAGAACCAGTCTCACTGAATCGTGTATATATACAATATTAGCAACTTTTTTTGGGTTTTGTATAAAGAAGTTGTACAATTGGTGATGAAAATTTTCAGTCGTTTCTTCAAAATAACATGAGTGCAATCAGAAGCTAGCATATTTTGATAAAGAGAGTGAAAACTGGGTCTGTCCATTACTTTATCCTGATCACGGTAGCGCAACGCAGACTGAACAGCACATTTTTGGCTTAGAGAAAATTTCTTTCCTCATTTGGCTGAGTGTTTGTTTTGGTTTTTTGTTAAAGTGGGAAAGCGCTCCTAAAACTGGAATTATTATTTTTTTTAAGCTTTGTGGTCGTTTTTAACCCTGGCTTAGTTAGCCAAGTTCCAAGGGCTGGGTTTGGTTCGGTGTGGCTCGCTTTAAAACCTGACTTGTATTAATGGAGGTAAGTGAATGGGCTGCCTGGATGTTGGTGTAACGGGTTGTTACCCGGGCCACAGCCTCCCCTGTGAAACTCCCCAAGTGTGGCAGCTGCTGCTTTCCCCACAAACGCCATTAAAGTAAATTTAAAGATTGTAACCACTAGAAAAGATTGGGAGAGGGACATTTCTGGAGCGAGAGTCACAGCTGGCAATGTACATATCAAATTGCCAGCACCATGGAGCCAACTGCTACGCCTTTTGTCAGCTACTTTTATTTAACTATTTTCAGTGCACATAATAGCTGGTTTATAAATAAATTTGTCACAATCCAATAACTTGGGTTCTTTAGCAAGTACAAGCTTAAATATTTGAAAGTTTCAGCTCTAGCTTCTCAAAATGGCCTTGCAAGGAAACACTGTCCCTGGCAGAGCTCTGTTAAGTAGCTGTGGAGGGTTGCTGCCTCTTAGCATCCAATGAGAGAAGGCTCTGCCATCCTTCTGTACTGATTAAAAACCCCTAAATTAAAAATTCTGTATTTGAACCTGGCTGTTTAGTCACCTCTGACTCACTGCTCTTGAATCAGGCTTCCGAAAACCCTCCCACCAGACCAGCCTCTGACTGTACTTGCAAACAACCCATAGGTTTGAAAGAAGCTGTAACATTGCCTGAAATAATTGAAGATAAATGAATTTATATTTAAATTCTCAGCTATGTTCTTAGCTGTCAGTTATGGCGCAGACTATTGTATTTCTATATTTACCTCCAGTGGTAATTTTAACTTCATGTGTTGCTATGAAGACGTGCCGATGTCTTTAATCAAGCACTATTTGTTAATACTGTAATATCAAAATATTATGTCGCATTATTTTAAAGCTTTCAAAAAAAATGAGTAAAATGTTTTAAAACTGCTCTTGCACCGTATAATTTGCCGCACAGCATATCACTCTGTGTCGATGGTGATGCTGCATTAACGATGTTTTGATCTGGGTTTCTTTGGAGAATTCGGTGATGAGGTGACATTGTATGGCATCGCTGCCTCGACAGCCTCCAGCCAGGACGGTCTGTGGTTGGGGAGGTTCGTTTGGGTGTTTTGTTGTGGTTTGTTTGGGTTTTTTGTTGGTTTTTTTTTTTTTTTTTTTTCTTTTAGTAAAGGACCCAGGACTCTGCTTCATACTTAAAGTTTATTATTATTATAATTATTATTACTGTTTGTGGGTGTACTTTTTTGTTTTCAGTGGAGTAAAGCTTAATTTACAGTAGAACTGGATTTGGGACCTACCACAATCCTCAGGGTCACTTTTTCAGGACGTTACTAACCTAGCTTTAGGTTTTCTGAGTCAACTGGATGCGAGGACCTCGCAGAGTGCCTGGCGGGGAGGACGCAGCCCGCGGCCGCCTGGTCCCTCCCTGGGGGACCCCTCATCCCTTCTCACGCCGCCGCCACCCGCCATGGGCCAAGTCGTCGTATTTATCGTGACAGAGAGAGAGAAGAGACACGAAGGAAGAAGGCGATTAAGGAACAAACACTATTGCTGCCGAATGCCATAAACACTGAGTTGTACAAATTGTGATTGAGGAAATGAAAAAGGTTTATACTTTTTAAAAAAAAAAAAATTTCAAATGGAATAAATTATTCATGAAGCCTTGATTGTGGGGTCTGCTCATTGCCCGGGGGGGAATGGGGGAAGCAAGGGCGGGGCTGCCCTGACCTCACAGCCCGCCCATGAGCTCACTTCCCGCGCCCTACCCCTGCCGTGACGCGCTTCGATCCGCGCCGGAAGGCGGAGCGCGGCCGCTCGGGCGGAGGGGAGGAGCTGCTGCTATGGCGGAGTGCTCCGGGCTCCAGTTCGTCAGCCCTTACGCCTTCGAGGCGATGCAGAAGGTGGACGTGGTGCGGTTGGCCGCGCTGAGCGACCCCGAGCTGCGGCTGCTGCTGCCGTGCCTGGTGCGCATGGCCCTCTGCGCCCCCGCCGACCAGAGCCAGAGCTGGGCGCAGGACAAGAAGCTCATCCTGCGGCTGCTCTCGGGCGTGGAGGCCGTTAACTCCATCGTGGCTTTGCTCTCCGTGGACTTCCACGCACTGGAGCAGGACGCCAGCAAAGAGCAGCAGCTCCGGTAAGGCCGAGAGCGGCGTCTGGTGTGGTGAAGCCGCCCTGGGGCCTTTACAGCTCTTCCCTTCCCTGGCGCTCAAGCGCTGGGATGCGCCGTGCAGGGGCTGGGCCGGGGGTCGGTGCCCGCCCGGACCGGGATACCCCGCCTCGGGGCCCCGCTGGCTCGGCCCGCCGCTGGCTCGGCCCCCGGGGAGCGGAGGGCTCGGGCGGCGTGGTAACCGCGGGGCGGGTTTCGGGGCGCGGCAGGGGAGGCCCCGCGGAATTGCCACCTGGCGAAGCGTCTGAGGGCTGGCGGTTTGTCTGTTAGGCACAAGCTGGGAGGAGGTAGCGGAGAGAGCATCTTGGTGTCGCAGCTCCAGCACGGGCTGACGCTGGAATTTGAACACAGTGATTCGCCTCGCCGGCTTCGTCTCGTGCTCAGCGAGTTACTCGCGATTATGAACAAGGTAAATGACTGTTTCTGGACGCTTGTGAAGGTTGTCTCGGTAGAAACGCGCTGTGGACGGGTCGCTGTACTGTTCGGTTCTGGTCCTGGTGCTGCTGGTGGGTGTGAGTCCTCTCCTCCCGGCTTCGCAGGGCTGAAAGGCTCAGGCTGGCTGAGCAGGGGCTGCTCATAAACTCCCAGGAACCAGCGTCCTAGAGGAAGTCTTTCATCCTCAGAGCAAAGGCGGGTATTCTCTGTATGTTCTGTAATGTGCTGTACTCAAATATAACGTGATTATGTGATGTATCAGTGCAGAAATCGCATTTAAAATCCTTATTATGACTTTTCTCCACCCAGTTCTTTACTCTAGTGGCAGCAGGATATTAGCCACTGTTTCCCTTGCCCCTCCTCACCCTCCCCAGCAGTTTGTTTGCCTTGTGTAAACTTCCCGTGCTTTTGGAGTTGTCAGGGAGCTATTTTTTCTGGAAAGCAGCACGCACCAGCCGTATTGAAGTGTTTTCCCATGTAAATATTTCTTCATCTGAACGCTTTGCTTGCCTGTTCTGTGTTTATAGCTGTACGTTTTTGGCAGTGTTCAGTGTATTCAATCTGCTGAATTTAAGGCTGTAAAAGACTGATGAGACAAATCACTCCATAAAACCTGTTCAGTGGTGATGAATAATGTCTTGTAGGTGTCAGAATCCAATGGGGAGTTTTTTCTCAAATCTTCTGAGCTCTTTGAGAGTCCCGTGTATCTGGAGGAGGCAGCAGATGTCCTCTGCATTTTGCAAGCAGGTGTAGTATTCTATATCTTGTGTTTTCTAATCTCTTACAAATGTAACAAAGTAGCTTTTGGAGCCATTGTGACTGGTTTAAGTTAATCTAGGCTGTCTGGCTCTTTGAAAGATCACAGGTTGATTTGCCATCTACTGACCTGTGTGTGTCATTTAAAGGTGTATTACAACCAGGTTTGACTTGTTTCACAGTAAAACGTGGTGACTTTTAAATCTCTCTCTTCATACAGAGCTGCCATCGCTGTTGCCCATAGTTGATGTGGCTGAAGCTCTGTTGCATGTTAAAAACGGAGCCTGGTTCCTCTGCCTTCTCGTGGCCAACGTTCCTGATAGCTTTAATGAGGGTGAGTTACTGTCTCTCCTTGTCCAGCTTACTTTTTCTGAACATTTGAAGTGATTTCAGGCAATGCAGTTGATTCTGCGCTAGGCCACGTGTCATAAATACTTGAATGGGAGAGCGTTTGGTTTGTGAAATGAGTGTCTGAAGGCCTTTAGACCTAGAGAAGCCAATGGGTTCCCATCCTTATCATGGTGATTCCCTTTTTGGCAGCTTTGTAGACTCACAGTGTGAATGTTGCAGCTTTTCATCTGTAGGTCACCATTGCAAAGCCTGATACAGGCCGGGAATGGGTGGGACTGCGAACCCAGCCTGGCCTGTCCTCGCTGACAGCTCTTGTCCCATGGGCTGAGCTGTACTGCGAGGTGAAAAATTTGCATTGATGTTGCCTCTTGAGCATCCCTTACTCTGGGATAAGATTTCAGTCTCCAGGGCTGCCAGATGCACAGGTTGCATTAGATAGAGTACAGTTAGTGACCTGTAATGACCCTGTAATTTCGCTGAGGAAAAAGCCTGTTTCTTGCGGATCAGGAGCTCTTGCCCAGGCAAGGTTTGTGTGGCCCAGGTGATAAATGTATTTCTGTGGCTTCCTGTCAGGAAGGGCAGGTTTACTTACACCTCCTGTTGGGTGTTCAGTCTGTAGAGGTTTGATTAAGAACGGCGAACGGCAGGATGAGGAAAGTGTCGGAGGCCGTCGCAGAACAGAAGCGCTTCGCCACCTGTGCAAAATGAACCCATCCCAAGCTCTAAGGGTGCGAGGCATGGTGGTGAGTCTGACTTTGGTGTGTCCTGAGAATCATCATTAGGATCCTTATTGGAGCTTTAAAAAGATGATTGAGCCTGAGCATTTTATCTAGGTGGAAGAGTGTCATCTGCCAGGTCTTGGTGTGGCTTTGACCTTGGATCACACCAAGAATGAAGCTTCAGATGATGGAGTGAGTGACCTGGTGTGTTTTGTGAGTGGCTTGCTCCTTGGAACAAATGCAAAGGTTCGCACTTGGTTTGGAACCTTTATCCGAAATGGCCAGCAGGTAGGAAAATCCTTAAATATTCTGTTTTTTGAAAAATAGTCTTCTATCTCTCTTTAAGTCTTCTGGATGTGGACACCCTTATTTATGTGATTGCATATAAATCCTGCTGCGAGGCTTGGAGCAACCTTTACAAGGCAACATCCTCCTGTGGGACCATCAGGTCTATAAATTGTATCCCCAAAGGTGGCTGCTTGGTTGTTCTTCTGAAGGTTTTTAGGTAGATGAATGAATAGGCATGGAAACTGGGGAATTGTAAATTTGTAGTGGTTACCTGATAACCACGTTCATCTTTGGTGTTCACAACGGGAAGTTGCTTCCTGACTTGCTTGGCTAGTTGAGTTAGTTAAAGCTTTGTTTCGCTGTAATAACCTGTTGTCGTATGATCATGTGTTGCCTGGCTACTGAAAATTGTGTTTAAAAAAAATTCCTCTGCTCCCTTCTTTTTGACTTCATCATCATGGAAGCTTTGCTATAATACATGGATGGGATGAATTTAACACTGACGTTCTCACCTTTTAACTTCTTACACAGAGAAAAAGAGATAATATCAGTTCGGTGCTTTGGCAAATGAGGAGGCAGCTGCTGCTGGAGCTCATGGGAATCCTGCCCACGGTGCGCAGCACACACATTGTCGAAGAAGCAGATGTTGAGATGGAGCCAAATGTGTCTGTGTATTCTGGTCTGAAGGAGGAGCATGTTGTGAAAGCCAGCGCATTGTTGCGTCTCTATTGCGCCCTGATGGGAATTGCTAGCCTGAAGTAAGGAATGTTTTAATGCTCTGTGGGGTTTGTTTTGCTGTTTAAATGGAGTTTGGGAGTTTGAGGCACTTTTAACATGAGCTGTGTCTTAATGTGTCCTTGAAGCCATCTTGGAAGGATTCAGGAATTTTAGGACTCACAGACTAGACCCTTCTCATGTGCTGAGGGACGGAGGCACCACTTGATAGAAGTTTCTTTATAATGCAGTTCGGTGGTGCTAAGGTCTGGGGAAACATGCATGGCTTTGCTTTCTGGTACTATTCTCAGCAGAAAAGTTGTTTCCTACTAATGGTAAAGATCCATTTATCAACTTTGCTGATTTAAAAAAATAATCTAAAATAATGTGAAAAATGTGTCGCTCTCTTTAATGCTGCAAAATCAGCTCTACTCCGTTGTTAAAGGAAGTTAGACCTCTGGTCAGAGCAGTGTGCAGAAGAGAAAGCAGCTGAAACCGCATAGCAATGTGCACTACATGAATTTAGAATTTCTGTTGCACGGCTTTTACTTTATGGAGAGTGATAATGAAACATCTTCCTGTGTTGTTAGTTGTAATTTAATTATTTTATACTAATAGGCAGGATTATATCATGGGGAAGTTTGCTCACTGGTACCTCCTAACAGATGTTTTTTTTAACTCAAAGAGAATTGCCAGTTAATTCTGATACTCATCTATCGAGGGCCACTTAATAAACAGATGAAGCAACAGAAAATGTAAGCATTGTGATGGGATTGGCAATCTCTTCCCTTTTCAGTCAGCAGCGTGGGTTTTGTGCTTTCCTGTCCTCTTCAGGCCAACTGATGAAGAAGCTGAGCAGCTACTGCAGCTGATGACCAGCCGGCCTCCCGCAACTCCCGCTGGAGTTCGCTTCGTATCTCTCTCCTTCTGTATGCTCCTGGCCTTCTCCACGCTTGTCAGGTACCTCTCAGAAAGGAGGAGGCTTGTAGCAGTGTTAGTGTTTTAGCATGGCCAAGGCAGCTGCCTCCCCAGAGCCACACAGCTCTGCTCTCCTAATTCTTTATACAATCTCCCTATGTTGGGTTAAGGGGTTTGTCTCACACGGCGGTGAGCAAACTGATGTTCCACGCTGCTCTCCCTCTTGTTTATAACAGATCTTTTGAGAGGGGAGCATCAGCATTGCCTTAATTTGGAATGGTTTTTGAAGGCTGAAGGAGCCCTTACCAGTTCAGTTTACCGTGGAACAAGTTTATGGCTGGAACCTTGGGCACCCTGTCCAAGAGGGCAGCAGCGTAGGTGCTTCATGGATGTAGCTTTATGCTGGGTGTGTTCAAGGCAGGAGATGCCTGACAGTCAGACTGATGTTTGTGCTAATTATCAGTGCTCCTCAGTTGTTTGGTGCTGAAGTGGAAGTGACATAAAGTCTCCTGGCGTAAGATTCCTCAAATACGGCTTTTCTGCTAGTAATGGTTAGTAAAACTAGTGGCAGTTCCTGGGAAAAGGATCTTTTATGGCTTTTCTTTGTGCAGCACCCCGGAACAGGAGCAACTCATGGTGATGTGGCTTAGTTGGATGATAAAGGAAGAAGCTTACTTTGAAAGGTGAGAGCAATCCTCTCTTGCTTCTAATGATACCGGTAATCTCACACTGACTTACGTCCTGTTGAAAACTAACTCTTCCTTTGTTACCATTAGCATTTCTGGTGTGTCTGCTTCTTTTGGAGAGATGCTTCTCTTGGTAGCCATGTATTTCCATAGCAATCAGCTCAGCGCGATCATTGACTTGGTCTGCTCCACCTTGGGGATGAAGGTAAATCCTAAACTCTTCCTAGCACATACAATTCTCTATTAAAATTACCTGTTTGCTGTGTATTTGTACTCTTGAATTTACTTTATTTTTACTATAAAGAACTTTGATTTTGCTAGTATACTTAAAGCAAATGTAAAGTTAAAAAATGGGTGAGAAAACTGTATTAGTTCCTTGAGAAAAACAATGAACTCTGCGTACCTCTGAGTACAGAGGAGTGTTGTGATGAAAGGATCTTCACAGTGCCTTGGTGAAATCCTTATTTGCAAGAATTGAACTTTTTTAGAAGACTGACTAAAGTGCTTTCAAAACTGAGCTGCAAACTTTTTATTTTAAATAGTTTAAAGCCATGACTGTATGTATAATAATTAATTTCTGAAGATTACTGAGGGAGATTCACCTTCAGTTTACTGTTGTGAAACAGTCTCATCAAATGTGAAAGCTGGGTAGGTAGTTTTTAGGATAAGGAAGATGTGGAGGGATGAACTTGTGATATTTGAAAATAATTTTGGTTATATTTGAAGTATGTATATGAGTGTTTTCCTGGTATCCCAGTGAAGGTCAGTTTAAAAAGGTTAAAAGTTAACAGTTCATAAAATAAATTTGCAGTACTTATTTTTAAGAAAGCTAGGACTTGAGACAACAACGATTTTGTTCTTTGTTTCAGATTGTTATTAAGCCCAGCTCACTCAGCAGGATGAAGACAATCTTCACACAGGAGATTTTCACCGAACAGGTATTTTAAACCTAGGTCTGGGGTTTCCCCCTACCCCACTTTTATTTTTCTTTCTTCTGTAATTACTTCAGCTTGACCTACAAGAAGAATTAAAGCCCTGCTGGGACTGAAGAGCCTTGGCTTGCTGTTCTTGTACTCTGATCTGATTATGGCATTTTAAAATAATGGGGAAACAAAGGGGAAAAGCTCTCCACTCTGACATTATTTTTTGCAGTAGCAGGAAATCATTCACAAATGTAATAAGTGTGCTGTAGATTTACACCGTATTAAACGACATCAGAATGTTCTTCAGCTCCCAACCAACAATAAGTAAATGCCAGAAAGAATGTAGCTGTGCCACTTGGACACCTTGTGCTTGTGTGTTGTGATAAGTTGAGTATCTGTGGTATTTTTCTTGTTGATTGTAACTCTCCTTTAGGTTGTTACGGCTCACGCAGTTCGTGTGCCTGTTACAGGCAGTCTCAGTGCCAACATCACTGGGTTCTTACCTATTCACTGCATTTACCAGCTCTTAAAAAGTCGATCGTTCACCAAACACAAAGTATCCATTAAGGTATGACCTTCATTTCATTGCTGTTCACAATTCTGAGTGTTGACTAGGTTTTGCAGGTGGGTTTTTTGGTTGAATTACAGGAACAGAATTCTTGATGAATTTTACGGCCTATTACACTGTATGAAGTTAGGGTACCCAGTTTTAGCTCTGTAATGCAGAGACCACAACTTAGTGAAGTTAACAATACTAAGAAAGTTAGCTCTCACCCCATCTGCCCTTAATAAAATCATAGTCAATGATGTACCCAGCCATGATAAGATTTTTTGGTGGGTCTCTGCAGAGCAGGGTCCAGGATACATGATGTGTGACCAGGCCCGACTTAGATCTACTCTTAGACTTTCCAAAGCCTCACTCAGTTATATTTTGGTAATTAGTTAAAAGGGGATGTACTTGCAGATAAATAAATAAATAACTTGTCTTCCAGCTTTGAAAGTGAACTGTGTGCTGGTGTGGTTTTGTTTAGGACTGGATCTATCGGCAGCTCTGTGAAACCACCACTCCACTCCATCCTCAGCTGCTTCCTCTTATTGATGTCTACATTAACTCCATCCTTACTCCTGCGTCTAAATCCAACCCAGAGGCCACAAATCAGCCTGTCACAGAGCAGGAGATACTGAATGTGTTTCAAGGACTCTCAGGGGTAAGTGATTTGTTTGCTTCTTTCGTGTCCTTTAATGTGGACATGTGGTTCAGTACTTGGTGTTTATGCTTCATGTGGATTTGGAAGTTACCTTGTAAACTGCCTCCTGCTTACAGGGGTGGTCGTGTGTTTTGAAGTAAATCTTGTTAGTGCTACTCAGGTTTTTAGGAGGGCTGTTGTTTCTCCCTGTTTTGTCCTTTTCCTTGGGAGCTCATCAATTCATGCTGTTAAAAGTGCAAGAAAAGCCCTTCATGGGTTGAAAAGTGCAGGTGATTATATGGGATTTGTAGTTTTTGGACTGACTTGATCTTGATAGTTAAAAATAATATTTAACTGAAGGGCTTTAGCTGGTTTTGAAAGCAGCATTTACATTTTGATGGAAGTAGAGAGTGGTCACTTGGACAAATGTAGAATGAGTGGCAAGCACTGACTTGCTTTGCAGTCCTGGGGTTACTCCTTATTAGTGTCCCAAGATATCAAAAATACATTTTAAGTTTGAAGCTCATTTAAAAAATGAAGGAGGAGAAGAAAAATATTCCCTGCAACTTTCAGCTTGGATCTTATATGGCTCAGTGTGTTTAGATCAGGCTTACTGCCCCATCTTTCTTCATATTTGTAGGTAAAACTGAATTTATATTCTCAAGAATCAGGGATGCAACATGACCTTTGTATGGCTTTTTTTTGTACAGGGAGAAAATACTCGTCTTACTCAACGATACAGCATCACAACACAATTGCTTGTCCTCTACTATGTCCTGTCATACGAAGAAGCACTTCTAGCAAACACAAAGATACTAGGTAATGGGCATTGGTGGAAAACAGTTTAACTGAAAATTAGATGCAGAGAGAGACGTTCTTAGAATAGCCAAAATTGATGTTGCTGTCAGAATCAAGCATAGCATAAAAATATTAGATTCTCGTGATAAATACGGTGTCGATGTAGAAATTCAGGAGATGATATTTCTGCTAAATCTCTGTAGTTGAGGAATTTGTTTTCCAGATCAAAAAAGGTCCAAGCTGGCCAAACACTTATAGAAATGTTTGTGACCACCTAATAAATACAGCAGCAATTCACAAAGACTTCGTAATTACTTCAGGTCTTCATTTGTTCTCATGCCACCAAACTTCCACACGCATTTATATGCGTTTGCAATCTTATAGTTTACAATACTGAATGAACCCATTTTCCCTTTGAAGTTGAAACTTTAAATCAGTTCTGAAAGAATGGTTTATTGATGGAGTTTAATTTCAGGGAAAACAAGTATTTATGCCCTTTTTAGGGTGCAAACCTCCTAGCATTCATCAGGTGTGTTATTTGGGATTTTCTCTGTTTTACCCAGATAATATAGAGACAAATGCTTTGCATTTTCTTTATGGATTCAGTTGGGGAAGTACTTTTTTCCAGCTATAACTGCTACGTGTGATTTCTTTTCCTGTTCACTTACAGCTGCCATGCAGAAAAAACCCAAGTCTTACTCATCTGCATTGATGGATCAGATTCCAATCAAATACCTCATCCGACAGGCACAAGGACTGCAGCAGGAACTGGGAGGTAGGGCTGTGTGGAGAGCCTAATGTGCCTGAAGACAAGGCGCTGCATTTCCAGCCCTGTGGCTGTTGTCTCACAGTGGGCCATCCTTTCTTTTAAATCTGTCAGTAGTAACCAGTGAGATTACAGATTTGTTTGAGGAGTAATGGTAAAAATTTGTGGTTCTTTTTAGAGTAGGTTTTACCTGCCTTGGGTAGGTTTTAGAGTAGGAATTGCCTGAGAATTCCAGACTGAGTTTAAGAGTTACTGTAGGGTCCTCCCACCTTTCCAAAAGGTAGCTTCTCCTTTCTGATGCAGTTAGAATATCAAGCTGTAAGCATTCAAGCTCCCTGAACTTCTTGGCAGTGAATTGGTTAAGGTCTGGTGTTGAAATGATAAGCATAAATGTGTTAACTACTTTAACCCAAGGTGTGTGTTTTCCTGCTCTCCCTGAAAGGCTTGCATTCTGCGCTGTTACGCCTTCTTGCAACGAACTATCCGCACCTCTGCATTGTGGAAGACTGGATCTGTGAGGAACAGATCACGGGCACTGATGCCTTACTGAGGAGGATGCTTCTTACTAGCATTGCAAAGAATCACTCTCCCAAACAGCTCCAGGAAGGTAAATAACTCTCCAAATCGGTTGGAATATGGTGGGTTTGAAAGTGTGTAGCCATTTAATTTGTTTGAGCGTACTACATTTGTATAATGAAAATGTTCTGCTGCAAACTTGTTGATACATGAGTTTTCAGGTCAAGGAGTCAGAAAAAATGTCAGAAATCCAGTGTTACCAAGATCCCATTGTCTTTATTTTTAGCATTTTCCATGCTGCCTGGAAATCACACCCAGCTGATGCAGATCTTAGAGCACTTGACACTTCTTTCAGCCGGTGAATTGATCCCATATGCAGAGGTGTTGACATCAAATATGAATCTCTTGCTGAACGCTGGGGTCCCTCGGAGGATTCTTCAGACAGTCAATAAACTTTGGATGGTTCTTAACACTGTGATGCCAAGAAGGTAGGTTCAGAATGCTGTTACGGTGGTTGCTGCAGATAGAAGGAATGCCACTTTCTGTTTCAAGAATAGCAACATCATGCCTTTGTCTGGAAACTGGAATAGAATGTGCTGGAGTTGCATTCTTTGTTGCTTTGTTGGAAATACTACAAGGAAGTATTTAAAAGGAAGGTGGTGCTTGTTCTCCAGGGAAAGGAAGTCACTGGTTCATTTAAACTGCAGGAGTTTGGTTTTGTAGCATACATTGTTTATGATGAATTACTGAAGAACCACAAACTCATTCCCATAAGAACATGCCTTTTCTGAGGAAGAAGATGCTGTGTTGCAGTGAAAACAGTTTGGTTGCTGTAAATGAATCTAAGTTAAATCTATCTTGGTTAACTTCAAGGGCTGCAAAAGAAGTGTGGGCTCCTCGGTAGGCTTAGAAAAAGCTAACTGAGATACAGGACTGTCCAGATGCTTGTGTGGTCTGTTTTCTCATAAGGATTATCTATTAAAAAATCATAAAAATAATCTCATTTTAGGTTGTGGGTAATGACTGTTAATGCTCTGCAGCCTTCAGCCAAAATAGTCCGACAGCAGAAATACACTCAGAATGATCTGATGATTGATCCTTTGATTGTACTGAGATGTGATCAGAGAGTTCATAGGTAAGTGTCTCCCTCCTTTAGCTTTTTGTTCTGTGGTACTTCCATTGATACATCATGCAGGCTAAACATCAGAGTGTCTCACAGAAACCACCTAAAAGCTTCCAGTACTTCAAAACATATTTTCAAACTAATCACATGAGCTTGTAAATTGTATCTTTTTTTTGTATTTTGGATTCTATCTTTTTTGTATTTTTATATTGGTTGGAGGATGAGCAAGCTGTGCAGGCTGTTTCAGCATGTCATCCTGTCCAACCAAGGGTCTGTTGGACAACCTTACACTCTTCTCTTTTTGGGAAACTTTGGGATCTGTACATTGATCATCCATTTTAGATGTGTTTGAATTTGTTCTAAATAGTCATGGCAGCACGCTTAAAATGGCTGGTGCCACGGGGGGAGGTTGTGGGTGAGGATGTAGCTGTAACATCCTCCCACTGCACGCTGTTTTTTGCCATCCCTCATGGGCCTGCACGTATTCCCTCTTTTTGGGTAGCAGTTTCTGCCAGTGGGTGCTTGATGGATATGACAAAGGTAGATTTGTTTAACTTCCCAAGAAAGTCTTTTAGTCGTACTTAGAAATCAGTTCCTCTAGATACCAGTAATGACAGAGGAGGATGTGTAATGCCACTTTATGGATCCAATGCAGAGAATTTTAGTAGTGAACATGATCACAGCTGATAGCAATGGGCAGTATTTTAAGGAGAATGTGAAATAAAGCAAACAGTAAGTCAAACTTTGTAAATTATATCTTCGCTTTTTCACGGTAATGAAGAAAATTGCATGTTACTCTAAAAAAGATATGGTTAATCATTTTAAATGCACTTCAGCCCCTAGGTTTCTTCCTTGTGTATTCTTTTTCATGTTTGCTGTCACTTGGTGTTTATTTTTCCCTTTCTGTAATACCCTTTGGTTCATAATGAATGGCTAATAGTCAGCTTGATTTGTTCTTCCCGACCTTGTTTGTATGCATCTGTGGCTCCTCACCTTTAGCAGCTGAGCTGTGAATCCAATTTTCATTTGACTTGCTACAACTCTCCTACGCTTCAAGCTCTGTTGATGACATCTTTAATCCCCAACCTGTAGGTGAAATTTATAAATGTATGTCCCTTCAGTCCTGGATGCAAATCGATAATCCTCTGTTTCTAGAACTCTTAGGGACATTTATAATGCCATGTGATCTGAAAACTGCCATCATATTGTTGTGGAAGCAGTTCAGAGCTTGTCTGCCTCATTTCCCCCCATTGTTCAGATAATTGTTTTCCCTGACTTCATGTACAGCCAACACTTTTTGGGTTTGTCAGAAATTAGTCTCTTCAGCAGTTCCTTAAGTTTTTCAGAGTGTGTGCACACACATGTGCATGTGAGAGAAGCAGGACTGCCTGGCAGGGCAGCAGAAGGGATTGTGACCTTTAGTGCTTTGCTGGTTTAGGGGAAACAGATTTAGTGTGAACCAGAGTAAAACCAGATGAGCTTTTGAGGAGTGCTTTTAGTTTCTTTGCATTATTACTGTCTTATTGTTCTGCCTACTGCAATGCCTTTATTTTATCTCATATTCCCATATCAGGAGTCCTCCCCTGATGGATATAACTTTGCATATGTTGAATGGGTATCTGCTTGCTTCAAAAGCTTACCTCAATTCTCACCTTAAAGAAACAGCAGAACAGGACATTAGGCCATCCCAAAACAACGCAATGGGTCCAGAGGCCCCAGAAGTTACAAGGGAAGAACTAAAAAATGCATTGCTTGCTGCTCAGGTAAGGGGGAAGAAATGCATATTAAATGATGTGAGGGAAGGCAATGATAAAACAGAAATACAAAAGCAGGAATTTAAAAGGAGGAGACTTTTTAACTTCTTTTTTTTACTGACTTCTGTTACCATAATAAAGAAAACCATCTCTGTATTCAGATTAGAAGACAGAAGATCAAAAATGTTTAAAATCATTAACTGCTGTGGTTGTGTTCTGTTAGAACAGAAGAGTTTTGCTTTCTAGCCCTTTTGCCTTGTTGCCTGTGTCACCCAGAGGCTCCTGCTGT
Source organism: Porphyrio hochstetteri (assembly GCA_020800305.1). NCBI lineage: Eukaryota > Metazoa > Chordata > Aves > Gruiformes > Rallidae > Porphyrio > Porphyrio hochstetteri. The sequence continues at coordinate 3,656,885 of CM036925.1, forward strand.
AGCAGTAAAACATAAATAAATGACATCCCCGTGTGTGATCATTTGAATCATGTTATTGAAGAAAAGCAGCTAACATAAAGTGTGAGGCTAAAGAATGGCTAACTTACTTAGCTTGACGTTATGGGAACTCTTGAGTGACGCTGTTTCACAGAGAGTCTAATTAATGTTCTGCAGGATTTGTGATTCTTGAAGTGAGTTTTTATTCTGTATAAAATATATATATAGCTAGAAATTCTAGATACCTGACAGTCTTCTGTCCCTTAAATTGTCATTACTTTGTATTTGATTTCTTTGATGTCATTGGGGGTTTTTATGCACATTCTGTTGCTTATTTTCTCCACAGGACAGTGCTGCTGTGCAGATTCTTCTAGAGATCTGCTTACCTACAGAAGAGGAGAAAGCCCAGAGTAGTAATACCCACAGTTTGCTAAAGAGTGTTCATAGTACGACAGCCCCTACAAGTCCTGAACTAGAGGAAGAAGATAGCTTGCTGTGTAATCTCCGTGAGGTCCAGTGTCTGATCTGCTGTCTGCTGCATCAGATGTATATAGCTGATCCCAACATCGTCAAACTAGTCCATTTCCAGGTCTGCTTTGCACTATTTTTGTCCTTTCATGGTTTCTCTGATTAAGAAAGAACCAAATGAAGTGATTAAAGGATGCTGGATGTGGCTGCTGTGTTCTTCAGAAGTTACAGTGGCCTGCTTCTCTGCTTCCCATCTTGCCAAATTTGCAGTCCCTATATTTCCTCTGTTTTTCAGTGCTTGGACTCTGGGTTGGAGCTGAGAAAGGAACACCTACACTATGTTCCTCATGATTAAACACATGCTTTGTTTCTGCCTCTGCTCTTTTTCATACAAAAATAGCATGTCTGTTCTAAGCCAAGGAAAACTGGCCTAATCATCTAATTACTTGCTCCACATCTTCTGTGGGTTCCCTTTTTCTGGCCATGTTTTTAAATTAGTATACCCATTATTCAAATCTGCGACTTGGCTTTGAATGTAAACATCTTCTCTTTGTTTAGTGCAGATTTTATTTCTTTAGAGTGGAAGGAGAAAGCTTGCCCCTGCCAAAGCCTTCAGACAAAGACGAGGGGAAAGATTAGCAAATTTCTTAACATAGATATGTGATTTTTAGTGTGTGTTAAATTGCTCATTGCCAGTCTCTTTAAAAGGAGTTGATTTGCCTTGACCTCGAACTGATTAAGTAACTAAAACAGGCATCGTGGCGCGGTCATGAAATAAGCAAGTATGTTGAAGGCTGGAACACAGGAGAAAGACACAGCAGGAAGGGACCACTGCAGGCTATTTTAGTTTGGGGAGTGGAGGGGGAGTGTATCTGCAAATAATACCTTGAGTATTGAGGATTAAGAACTGATTCAGACTCTGGGGTTTGTCACCCAGCCTGCCTCATATTGCTTCGAGACATAGCCTGTTGCTTATAATTCTGAACAAAAGAGATTTACTAGTATATTAGTTTTTATTGGGGGGGGGGAAAGCATTAATGCAAATCTAATTTAAATCTTAGTTGAATCAGAAATTTTAAACCACCTCTACATCACACAGGGTTATCCATGTGAACTTCTGGCACTGACAGTGGCGGGGATTCCGTCGATGCACATCTGTCTGGATTTCATACCAGAGCTCATTGCCCAGCCTGAACTTGAAAAACAGGTACTGCATGGTCATCTGGTTTGGAATCACTGTACGTAGTGTTGGTTACAGGGAGAAAATAAAAGGATCACTAAAAAAATGTACTCATAAGCTATGTGAAGAACCTTGGATAGAAAGTGCAGAGCAATTTGTAACTTAGTGCTTATTTCTCTTTTGCCTTTCCCCTGCTGAACAGATATTTGCCATCCAGTTACTTTCATTTTTGTGTATCCAGTACGCACTACCGAAATCTCTCAGCGTGGCTCGTTTGGCTATCAATGTGATGGGAACCCTGCTCACAGGTAAGCACTCCACCAGCCCCTAAATACATTGTTAGGTAAATTAGAATTACTTCTCTAGGTTGAATGCAGTTTTGTCTAAACACCACTGTGTTAATGACAATTGTAAAAGTAACAACAATTCTGGATTGGATTTTTATAATAATTCCTTTTTACTTCACCATTTCTTTTTCCTTGATAGTTTTAACCCAGTCGAAGCGCTACACTTTTTTTATGCCAACCCTACCATGTTTGGTGTCATTCTGTCAAGCCTTTCCTCCTTTGTATGAGGATATTATGTCTCTGCTGATACAAATAGGACAAGTTTGTGCCTCGGATGTTGCTACACAGACAAGAGACTTCGACCCAATTATTACACGTAAGTAAAGGACTTTGTATTTCAAAGGAACGTCACGATCTTGGGGAGAAAAGTGTGTTAATGTTTCAGTATGAAATCTACTGCTTGTGTCCCATGAATATAGAAGGAACAGGGATAGGTGGAATCACTGGACAGGAGGAAATAGTTTACAGGGGCTGGAAGTACCCATTTTATTAAATTTTGTGCTGCCTGCCTTCTGCTTTATTTCCTTGCTTGTGTCATTTCAAGATGTATCCCTGCATGCAAGTGCAGTGCATAGAATTTGCCACTAACATCTAAGCCTGAGCTATGTGAGCAAAGACTTTGAGAACACAAGGACATTTCAGCCCTTCAGAGAGGCATTAACAGCTGTATAAATCTTCCTAATCTGTGGGAAATGCAAAGTCAAATGAGCTACCTCAAGTCTTACACATGACACAGCATGTTTGGTTAAATAGATAGTGATTGTGTGAACATGGATTAACTGTTTAGCAGTTGGTCTTGGACATGTTTTTTTGTCTCTTTTTTTGTCTAAAGACAAAAGGTTCCCTGATTCCATCTATGCTAAGATATTTATGTTAAAAGAAGTAAGAGGGAATTTTAAAAAATCCCAAAAGAGTCCGAAATAGGTAAATGAAATAGAAATGTTGTGGTGTGTCTCTAGAAATACTCTGGAGTTAAGCCTGGTGCATAAAATAGTGATGGCTCAAATTTGCAAATTCAAAGCATAAGTGTTTGTGTTATGGGTTAAAAAATACTTATTTAGATGTACTTTTCTTCTTTTGCTTTAATTTTCCAGGCCTCCAGCAACTAAAGGAGAAACCCCATGAAGTGTCAGGACTTTGTAAAGATCCATCTAGCAAAAGTTGTTCAAGGGACATTGCGAGCATGGACCCTGATGTTCGGCTCTGTCAGTGTGTTGAAAACACTATCATTGAAATAATTAACATGAGTGTAAGTGGGGTTTAGGAAGAGGGCAAATGAAATGGTACTATGGCTGGTCCTGCAGTCTGGGGTGCGTGAATTTGGAGAAAGCTGAGAAAGTGGATTGAGGAACTGGAGCACAAGAAGTCCGTGGTTTTCACTCATTTTATTCAGTTACGGCTGAAAAGAATTCTTTAAAAAAGGTTTATGTTGCTTCCAGTGAAAATTTTTGAAGCAAATGGGGTTGGTGAATAATTTCCAGTGAAACCAAGGCTGATATTCAGGCTTGCTCAGTTTCTGAAGTGATGCAGCAACAAACCCAAAAGGGTTTTATAACACTCTGAAAAGTGAAGACTTCAGTTGTTGAGCAAAGAGCAAAATGATGGGTAAGAAGCATCTGAGATCGAAGCGCTTTGCTGAAGTTAAATGAAGTACTGTTCCAGAGCCTCGCAGCACAGGATGAAATAAAATACTCCCAAGGAAGGCCGGAAAAAGTGGTGTAAGTAACTTGCACCAGCACATTGAGCATGAAGAAAATGCTCTTAACTTGAATTTAAATTTGTGTTTCAAACCATTGGTCAACGTTTCAGTTCGTAAGATCAGGAACTTCATTTAAAGATCAGCCAGCCTTCATTAGAAGTTTGAAACTGGTCTAAAAGTGTCTTTAAAAAAAAACCCAACTAGTAATACAAAATGAGTTGTATAAATGTGATTTTGAAAGAATACGTATTTTAATGCAGCTCAGATGGTTTAGTTAAAAATATGAGAAAGACTTCAAGAAATAAGTGCAAAGGCATCTTAAAAGTCATCAGGAAAAGATTAAAAAAGAAATGAGTGTTGAGGCTCACTTGGACAGAAGCTAAATTTTCCCATAATGAAAGGAGTAATGGATTTCAGCCATACCCAGGTGGTTACAAGCAGCTCAGCAGCCAGGAAAGATTAATTCTTTGTGTTTCATGCACGAAGCTGGTGGTTCTTTCACATACAAAAGCTGCTGGATTTAGCCTCGACAGATGTGTATTGTGGCACTGCAGAAGGGTGTGTATGATGACATATTTGGGAGTTTTCTTGACAGTTGCACAAGATCTTATGTGAGGCAGCGCATGCTTTTACGGCGGCAAAAGAAATTTAAGGTTTGGCTGTTTTGCCAGAAGCAAGTGTAGTGCTTCAACTCACGTGAACTGCTGAGTCTGTCAATCCACCACTTGCTCCTTTCTTAAATGACAGCATCCAGGGTCCTTAAATAAGTAAAATAGTTTTCAGTTAAAATCAGTTTATGTTCCAGAAAGTAACGGTCTGAGCCTTAAGCGTGGCCTTAAGAAAGTCTTGCGACTTGGACAGCTATTTAGGAAGGCTCATGCTCAATTGCCACACGCACTTGGGTTTGTGCCCTGGGCTTACCTGCGTGCTGCAACCATCCGTTACCACCTCCTGCCTGCCAAGTGTTCTTTTGTCATCGTCATGTAAAGTATGTAAATAAACGTATGTATTTTTTTCCACCTCTGACTTCTAAGTGTAATTTTATACGCTGGAGTAGTATTTAAATAAAAAAATCTAGTGTATGATTCGGGTCGAGCCCTTGATACTGATACATTGAATGTCTGTGTGCATTCACCCCTCAGGCACAAGGCCGGGGCCTGCAGCGCTCCAGGGGCATTTGTGCCAGGGTATGTTTAAAAGCTACTGCCTACTAAAAGCAATTATTCGATTTTAGCTCCCAGTAGCGCGGTTTCGGTGAGCTACGCTTAAATCGAGGTAAATAATAAAAGCATTAGAAGTATTTGGTGAGAAAATCGTCCCTCAGGTAAACGCGCCCCGGAAGGTAACAAGGCCCTTGGTAATTGGTTCTAATAGCGCAGAGGTGGAAGGCGGGAGCTGTTCAGTCTGCGGGTTGTTGATTGGCGGCTCAGGACCCTTTCCTGTCAGCTGATTGGTGCCGGGGCGGAGGCGGGAAGGACGGATGCTGAAGAGGGTCGCCGTGGCCTGAGGTGAGCGGCCGCGCGGCGCCGCTCGCAGCCTCCCGTGGGGCTTTGAGGGGGACTGTGCACTCGCGGCGTGGGAGGGAAGGGAGGAAAGTGAAGAAAGTGGCTTTCCAGGGGCTCCTACCCCTTAAATGAAGCTAAAGGAAACGCCTAGGTGTGTCTGTGTAGGCTGGGCACGCGCACAGGAGAATGACAGCGGGTTTTCCCAGCGCTCCCCGCCCTCGGCCGCGGGGAGGCAGGAACAAAATCTCCCTGGCGCTGGAGCTAGAGTAGGGCCGCGGTGGCGTTGGGGTTTCCCTGGGGAGTGGGTCCTGTCTGCCCACAGGCGCTGCCGGGCGGAGCAGACCTGGACGGAGCGTCTCTCCCCGCTCCCGGTGTCCCGGATGATGCCGCCTCCAGCCCGCTTTGGTGTCGAATCCTTCCCTCCCCCTTCACCCCCTTTTTCTTGGGCTGACCTCGATTCGAAATGGTGCTCCTTTAAGCGAACCCTCCCTAGAATGTTTTAGGGAAAAGCCTTTAATGGGGCGCGGTTACATTTTTGGAAGGAGGGGTAGGACGTAAACTCACATCAGCAATCTCTTTTTGCTAGGGTTTCTTTTTCCTTTCGAGAAAGTTGATGATGAAGCTGAATCATGCCATGCGTTGGTGGTTTTTTGATGTACGTGTTTATACCCATTAAAAGTCAGATGAGGACACAGGTTAGTGAGTTAATTTGCCCCAGGGAATCAGCCAATTTAAAGCTGCTCTTTTGTAGATACAGAAAACCCTTGAGAAACAATTATCTTTTAAAAATGTCCTTCTTTGTTTGTTTTTTTTTTTAAAAGCCATCTATGTCTTTTAAGTGTTGCTAATTCAATAATTTCAAAATTTTAGCATGCTAGGGAAACTTGACTTCTATTATCCAGAGTGAGAAAAATGCAAGATAATACTCTCAGAATAATAAAGTGAATGACATCTCATTTTCCCATGAATGATTGCTGTATCACTGCTGGAGGAAATAATGGTTTTAAAAAAAAAATCCCACTTCTAAAGTCAGTGCCCAGTTTTATTTTCTCATTATAAAGTTAGTAGTACAAGCTCCTGTTGTCAGTTGTATCTTTGTAGCTTCCAATGCCTTTGAGTTCAAGCTGATGAACCTGCAGAACTGAAAACCTGGCTATTTGTTTATTAAATATCCTAAAATACTTTTCCCCCCAAGGATTTGGGTTCTCATCCTAACAATATTCAGTCTGAGAAATAGAAATTATGCGTGCAGTTTATCATATATTTATTTAAGCTCCTGTTACTCATCAGATGGTGGCAACTTGCTGTTGTTTGAAACAAGGTCTGAGGCTGAACTGACGGTGTGTAGTATAAACTCCTATGTGCCAGTTCTGGTAATATCCTGAACTGCTTAGCTTAGTTTCTGCTTGGTTTTGTTTGCTGCTATATGTTGTTTCAGGGTTTGTGTGGTTGTTAGTGTTGACTTGTTAATACTGTGGTTTATTGCAGTTATAAACCTGAAGTAAACGAGACGAAAAAGTGGCAATGTCTTCTGATGTGTCAGAATATACTATCGGGGGAGTGAAGATTATATTCCCTTGCAAGGCTTACCCTTCCCAACTTGCTATGATGAATGCTGTAAGTAGAATTTATATGCACATTTGCTAAACTAATAGCTTATGTTTTCAGAGCTTATGCTGTCAGTTGTAACATAACTTAATTGTTCTCTGAGCTGTACAATGATATCTGGCCCATGACTAGGGAATGCTGGAGTACGTTTTGAATTTGTGAACATCTATGCTAGGAAACAATTTATGTGTTATGTAACATATATGATTAATTATTTATATTCTAAAAGAAATTTTATATAATTTTACAAGTATACAAGGAGAGAATGATTTAGTACAACATCTTGTCTAGTAAACAGAGCATAATATTTCAGTAAGTTTTCACTTTTTAAAACAAATTATTACACATTATATTTTAACATTTTTAAACATTTTATCTTCTGTGTGGGACAAGTGGTTTGCTTGTCTGATGGATGCTGTGAATGTTTTGGTTCTGTAAGACTAAAGGAAACAAGCTAACCCCATCAGGTATTGCTGTGAGCAGGTAAGTATTTCACAGCCCCGTAAATCTCTGAGCATTGCTAATGAGACATGTGAGAGAAACACAGCTAAGGCTTATTGACCGTTGTTATTATGAAAGGTGATTGGGGGGTGGGTGTTGGGTTTCTTTTTTTTTTTTTTTTTTTAATAAGCCAGCAGGTGTCCTGATCTATTTTTAGAAATTAACTAAAGGCATCCTTCCCCCCCACCTCCCCATTAATTCTGCTTTTGTTATTATTATTCTCCTTAAAGATTGTTAAGGGATTAAATAACAGGCAACATTGTTTGTTGGAGAGCCCTACAGGAAGTGGCAAAAGCTTGGCATTGCTTTGTTCTGCATTATCATGGCAGCAATCTCTGCATGGTAAGTTGTCTTAGTATCTGTTTGACCAATTTTTATTACCAAAATATATTTTAATCAATTATTGTTGTTTATCAGCCCTTAAATATTTGGTTTCAGGAATCTAAGCAGGTGTTTGTCTGACATACGTATTGCCTTTTTGACAATATAAAACAGTAATGGACAGTAATATTAAGCTGGATTTAGAGACTTATATGGCTGTTGGAACATTGAATCCACAAGGTGGAACTTGTGGATTGTAGTTATGCAGATTCAATTGAAAAAGAGGGGTATTTTTAATTTCTGTAAGTTGTTACAGTTATTTGCACTGTATTTGCACTGTAGTTCTTCTGATGATAGCTTGTTCAGACTTTGTAGAGACACAAAGTTTTATAACTGGAACCTAAAAAAAAGCTTTCATCTTACCTGTTTGAAAGTCTAGTTCTCATGTTTAGTCTTGACTAGTTTTTAATGGAAGACAAATGGCTCTGTCTTTTAGCGAAATCATGGCTTACGTCGTCATGTGAAAAGGAAGACGGGAAGCCAGAGACATCACTGCCGTGTCGCTGTAGGTGTCATTCTCAATCAAAGAGCAATGAGGCTGCAACAAGTGTGAATCATGGTGCTTCTTGTTCTAATAATTATGAAACACAAAGTTCCATAAAACCTGGGAGCCCACTACCAAGTACAGGTAACTTTTTATACATAGACAGCTAAAAATCTCTTCTGAAAGTAAAATACATAGCTGGTAAGGTCATTATCTTTTTTTTTTTTTTTTGCTTTCAAGTCATGGACTTTTTAATCGTCATAATAGTAGAGTCCTACATGATTCTGCCTTGCATGCAAATCTCTATGGAAATAATGGTTAATGGGTCTAGAAATAATCTTTCCTACGTCAAGTGTATTTATAGTAAACTCTATTTGTAAAATGTTGCCCCTATTTAATGCATTCCTAGTGGTGGACACACCTTTCTATTTTATTTTTAATTACAGAATGTAAGGAAAATGAAACGCTAGCTTCGAAATTGTCAGCCAAAAAAAGGTTATCTCTGTGTGACAATGAGAATGATGATTTTCAAGTAGACAGGAAAAGGATTCGTCCTTTAGAAACGGAGCAGCAGGTGAGCAGAGTTTCTTGGCAGTAAAATAATCCAGGCGTAGCTCCACAAAGCTGTCAAACACCAATCAACATTTCAGAGAAGGGCACAGAGAATAGTTGAGTAATGTCACAGTCATAGTTTAGACTGACAGGTTTTTGTTCCGTGTTATTGTTACTTGTTATAAAGGAGTCCATTGTTGCACTGAATTGTTAATAATACCACGTCCTAAATTACATCTTGCATATTTAAACACCAAATATCCCCAAAACATATTTATCCTCAGTTGATCTGTAATATTAAATCAAAGTATGAGATTCTAGAATTGAAAGTGCTCTTGCAAATATGAATTAGAAATACAAATAATACTGTGGATGTATGAGTGCGCCATTTTATGTCCTGTCAGATGTCGTTATCTCTGGCCTGATAATGGGGAGTGAGATATTTCTGTAATGTTTCCATCCGTGTCAATATTGGTATCACATGACTTAGTACTTGTATTCAGATGTACACTGTAATGGCTTTCACGTTGCTTTAGAGCATGGCTCAGATGGTTACTTTAGTGCAAGTATTTAGATCAATATGGCTTGCATTTATTTCTTGTTTTAGTTACGGAAGCTTTCTGCTTATACCTATAAAGTATTATGTCAGTCTTGTAACAGTGGGATATTAAAGAAGAAAAGCTCAGCAACATTTGCAGATTCTTCTACTTGTTACTGAATTTTTAAATTAAAACTTTTTAGCTTTTCCTAAATGACATTTCTGTGGCTTAGACTTGGTTAAGCTGTTAACAAACACCAGTGATGCACTGCGCTACTGAAACAGACTCTGTGGGAAGGCAGTCGAAGCAAAATCACTGACTGCCAGTGTAAGCATATATTCCTGTGCAGTGCATTTGAACATGGTACTCTTTTTCCCTAGCAGGTTAGAAAACGGCATTGTTTTGCAAAAGGAGTGCAGCTAGTTGATGCTTTAGAAGTTTATAATCAGAGAAAAAATGGAGAGCTGACTGTTCCCTCTGAAAAAAGTGTGAAAACCACTTCTTTTTCTCCCCAAACAGTAAGTAATATATTAATATCTTTTACATCAGGACTGTTAGTTCCAGAGCAATTTTTAAAAAATATTTTACTGCAAAGAAATTATGCATAAAATATGTTTGTTAATATAGTTTCAGAAAACATTGTACCTGTGGCTGCATTACAGCTTAATATAAACATTGCCAAGTATGTAAATTGCTTTAATGTAATATATTGTTACTACCAGTAGTGAGAACTGTGGTGGCTTTTACTCCTCATGGTGCTAACCAAACTGCCTGCAAAGTGTAAATTATTCCTGTGAAAACTGTTCTTCTGAATAGTGGGTTGAACTTTTTACACCGTGGCTCCCCAGTAGCACAGAATTTGGCCCAGCACTTCAGCATGTAGACTTTCAATAAATGATGGCGGTTGTACAGCAGATATAAATCTGTGTGATATGTCCCAATTTATAGTAGATTTATGACATGGAAAAGGTTGAAACTGGGACCATGGAAATTCAGTGACATCGGAGTTCGTAGATTGTGTTCAACTTGCTGCTCATTGTTTTGTGGCATAGGGAGTAAACGAAAGACAGCATTTAATATTGACATGAGATGTTTGTTGAAGCAAAACCAGTAGAAGAAGAAATCTGAGGCTATAGAGAGATCAATGTCAGATGCCAAATGATGTTAGTGATGTAGTTCCCACAAATGCTTGTCAGTACTAAAAAATAGGAGCATGCTATGACCTTGTAAAAGAGTTCAACTAAAAAGAGACAAGTAAAAGAAAGGAATGAGGCCTGGCCTTTTATTACTTTGGTACAGAAGTCTCCTTTCTTCTTTCAAAAGGCAAAGAACATTCTTCCTTTCCGATATTTTTAATGTTTTTTTTATGGTGATACCCATAGGTAACTTGACTTCTAAGTACAGGGCGTTTTATGCATGTTTGGAAATAGGCTTAATTTCAACAAGCCTTTCAGTTCTCTTACCACCTCTTCCAACAGCTCTTGGCTCTTTGTATGCCCTGAAGTAGCTTCTATTTTAATCAGCATGTTTCAATTTCAAGAGCTGTTTTCCAGTATACTATACCTTTGTAAATACAAAAGAAGCCAAAAGCTTTGATTTTACTTTAAGACATTAGGAGCTAAATCTTTTCCTTGCAAAAGTGAATTTGTGTTCTAGGTCATTCAATGGAAGTAATTTTTATTAGTTTTTGAAAGCTCCATTGATTTTTGAGTAGGATTTGAAATGCTTTGTGCTGCTGAACTTCAATTGGTAGTTTGAAATACAAAGGCCAGCAGAGTGTGCTGTTGATTTTCAAATAAAAAACACTTTTCCTTCCATCATTGTAAAATTTGCTTTGGTGCTTTGGTCTGGGTATTGTAAAAACTTGATTTACAACTTCTAGTGATTGCATGTAGTGAAGAAAACTAAATTTTTTTATAGATCAACTATTAAATAATAAAATACTAAATCACAGTCTGATTTTCTAAGAAAACTCTTCATTTTTGTAACAGTAGTTGAACTGTACCTGTATGTGTTTAACATGCTATCATGGGTCTGATTTTGCAGATAGATGGTACAATATACCATTCAAGGTTTAAAGGTTTACTGTTCACTGCTTCTTTAGTAAGAAGTAACCTACCAAATAAAAGTGTTTATTTCTGTTAAAGTTTCTTCATAAGAATGAAAGAAGGCATTATTTTCCTGTGATGAACTTTTACTTTAGCTGATTGAGAACTTACCTGATACTGAGATAGTATACTAAGTAAGGCTTTATTTGTCATTAGTAGTGCTGTGTCTTAACGATGTCTGGTTTAAGATGTGAAGAGCATCACAGTATGTTCTAATGTAACTTATGCACTAAAGTCAGCTGAGGTTATGTTCAACACTTAGCATAGCAGACTATGTATTTAGGATGGTTTTTTTTTTTTAATCAATGAGATAACCCTCCTGCTGTGTAACTTGTGTTTTACTGTAGATGATCCTGTGCTTAAAGCAAATTTAGTTTCTTGTCAAGTTCTTTTTATAACCCCAAAAGAGGGAATGTGTTGGTGGTTGTAAGAGTGTGAGAGGTACTGCCCATGTTGCTGCATCCAAACACCTGTAGATCCAGTGTGTGAGGATCTTCACCCAAGGTGACTGCTTGTTCTTGGCTGCTTTCAGTCCAGGGCCTGGTAATCCATTTCTGTCCTTCTGCTGTTAATTCTTACAACAGAGGGCAGTTCTGGTGTGAGGTTAGATGAGAAATTATACCCGTACGGTACTCTCGATTACTTCTGTCAAAGCATACGGTCTGAGAAACTGGGGCAGCTGGGTTAAGGAATCCCCATTTATACTAGGTAAAAAAAGTAAACAGTAAATGGAGAGTAGTGTAACAAACACTTGGGGTATCAAAAAACAACTGTGAAAAGAATCTGTCTTAATGTGCTAGCCCATTGCAGTTTAACATATTGCTTACAACCTTCACAATGGAGTTTGAGTGACTTCTGTTACACATTCCAGGAGACTGGCAGCCTGTTACAATCAGGGTCTGGACTCCAGAATAGGCTAATTTACCACGATGGGATGAAGAAAGTTGTGGATTTGTATTACACGCTCTCACCTGACACCGTATCTGATCCTTTTCCCGCTGATTGACATTTTGAATGAGCTCTTTGAAGCAAGTTCCAGCTTAATTAAAACGTTTGCTTGGTTAGCAGTGATCTGTGAAAGCCTGTGATAAATATTGAACCGGGTTCACCTGCTGGTTACTGTGAGAGGATAAACAGCTGCTTTGTGTACTTTAATCAAGAGGCTGCAGCAGCAGCAGAATGCTCTGCTTTCTGAGAGCTTATAAAGGAATAGTTGAAAAGCTCTGGTAATGTCACTGCTGATATCTTACTAGATTGTGCTTGTGTGATATTTCACACAAGAGGTATTCACTGCTGTATCATTTAAATGGCTTTGTAACCAGGAAATGTAGATGAAGATATGAAGAACTCCTCTTATCTCTTTGTGTTTCAAAGATCATAGCCTCAGTGTTTGTTTAGCTCTATTTTACACGTAGGACAGGTTGGTGGACTTGATTATTCCTTTTTTAATCGGACTTCCACGTTTTTGCCATATAAATATTGATGTGATAGGCTGTTTTATCTAACCCCTGAACAGAAGTGAAAACAAGCTGGATTAGCCTAAGGAGCATATAGTCTGGTATCTGATCTCTAACAGCATCTGTTACTGGATGTTTCTGATTACTGCAGAAGGTAAAGGAGTGTCTTTTTTTCTCCCCTCTCCCAAATGAAAATCTCTATTTCAGTTCCAAACAGCTGAAAACAGGTTTAGTTCTGAAGCTAGAGAGTATTATGAAATAGTTTTCTATTGTCTTAATTACTTCTACTCAGCTCTCCCCTCCCACCCTTTCATAAATAAATTGAAACACTTTCTAATTTTACTTTAGTATAGCCAGTATCTCTGTTACGAGTCTAGACTGTTGTACTTTATGAGGCAACACTGCCATGGAGACTGCCATATTGGAGTTTTCTTTTTGTTGAGCTGAAGACTATTCTCATTCCTTTTCCTATAGTAATGGGAAATTAACACCATGTTAGAATTTACTGTGTGATATCAATGCTAAATTATTTTCAGAGGAATATACAATTAAAACAGTTTGGTTTCAATAATATTTAACTCTGACCAAACCGTTTTCTAATGGATAACAAAGAATTTGAGTGCTAGTTGATACACTTAAATATAATGTGCAAGTAACATGAAGAACCCAACTTTTAAACCGTGTTTTAACCAGTTTCTTAAAGTTTCTCTTCACCATAAAGGATCTTCTAAAAGGTTTTATTGGTTTATTTTTGGGCTGACATTGTCTGTGGCTTTTGGGAATGTTATGAGTACTGCCAGCAGTTTTATACTTGTACTAGTTACTATGAAATCAGTCTTGAGTTTACATTTTTTGTGTTAGGTTTCTTGTTTGTTGTGAGTTTTTTTGTTAAAGGTAATTTTTAAAAACTGGAATATTTGCTGCAGTATGTCTTGAAGCCTGTAGTATACCAATTTCAAAATTTTAAGAAAAAGTTAAGGTAACCTGTAAAATGCTATAATTTATAAGCCTTGTATGTAACACTTTTAATTCTTTTCATAAAAAAGAATTATATGGGGTTTTTAAACCCATCACAGAAGAACCTTTTGTTCATGTGTATATATATATATTTATTTGAAGTGCATTTTTGTGGTGTTAGAACAATTCTTGCAAAAGAGCTGCCTGACAGAAAGATATTAGGACAAATTACTTTTATTTGGCAAACTAAACAAAGGTTTAGCATGAGCAGTGAAGTATCAGTGGTGTGGTATCATCTTAGAATTCTGTGTATTCTTTTTACCTCTGAAAACACAATCTGAGTTGAATTAAAATTAAAAGGTAAATGAGTTCTTAAAGGCCCTCAACAGTAACTACTTCAGCTAATATTAATTGTTAGCATGGTAATGTGGTTTTCATTATTTCAAAGATCAAAATAGAATATAGATTATAAAAATATCAAGGTACAATTTGCATTACAGTTTTCTGTGAGTACAAACCAAGTTGAGTATTGCCACATATGTAACATATACCATATGTCAGCTGTTTCCTGCTTCACTGTTGACAAAAGGCCCATTCATAACTCTTCTTTTTATCCTTTCAGTGAATAAGTAATTATTCAATATAGAAGGCAGGATATTTGGAACTGGCTATTTAATGTGGCAGCACACCGTAATGAAATCTGCTGTTACTGGCAACCTGAGAGGGGAATGTAACAATTCCAGCATGGGTGTAACTTTATCTGCTTTGAGGGCCTGTTTATTTGGCACATCAGTGAACCTTTTATCCCAGTGAGTGACAGCTCCAGAAGGGTTACATTTACATGCATTCTATCATGTATTGTAATATTTAATGGCGGACAAGGCTGAGTGGGACTAAGGGTAATACGAACTTGCTTTTGCTCAGAGCGGAGGCTAAAAGACAGCTTGATCCCCAGAATTGTGGTGTAACACACGGCATGACTTAGCATTTGTTTATAATGGATAATCTTACTGCTTACAATTAAAAGGAGAGGGAGGAGTATTTGAGCAGGCAACTGCATGTTGTTACTTGCACTGTCACCTGAAAACCAAGTACAAACTTTTACACTAGAAGAATTCATTATTTTTTATGGGAGGTGTGTGTGGACGTGGTTACTCATGAGTTATTTTGTTTTCATTGTGTCTTTTCACACTAATTATTACAAGTTCATGACAGTTGTTCCAGTATATTATGAAAGATGATTCTTCTCAAGAATAAAAAAGTTGATTTTTAACAAATATTTTACAGGATTAAGTTCTGTTTAGAATCAATACCTACTTTGTCTTTTATTCTTATAGTTACTAGATGGTCTTTGTCATTATGGCATGGCAAACATTTCTAATGGAAAGTATATGATGTAGTCTCTTTTATCTACAAACAAATTTCTCTAAATTGGGCAGGCTACTTCTGCTGACTTTAAGGAAGAATGTACCCGGTATTTTAATTGTGTGTCTGGTCCCAGGGTTTCTTCATTTAAGGTGCTGGAAACTTCTTGTTCTGTAACAGGAGTCCTTACAGTGAAGCTTAAATGTGAGAACTTTGTGTTATTCACATGTATAAATACTACACTAGAATAATTATATTTTTTTCTATGATTGCATCATTATAAAGTTGTATCCAATGATTGTTAGAAGCTTTTTTAAGATTTTCAGGCATAAGGACATGGTGTGTAAGCTTTAACACTGTAAAACTTTTTGCAGTTTGATGGGCCAGCTCAAACTATCCTAGAGGGCATTGCCTAGATAGGCCATAAGCAGATTTAGCATGTTCATTTTACAGTAGGATTTTGTTAATCTTTTGGTTTGTTTGTTTTGGGTTGCAGTCTTCTGGTTCTTGCACTGAATGTTCCTGTTCTTCTGGAAAAGATACAGGTAAAGATACTAGTAACACAAAGAAGAAAGAAAATGGAGACCGCATTTTCATTCCCAAAATATTTTTTGGAACACGAACACATAAGCAAATATCCCAGATTACCAGAGAGTTGAAGAGAACGGTGCATTCCAGCGTCCCTATGACAATTCTTTCTAGCCGGGATTATACCTGTATTCATCCAGTAGTATCTAGTAGTGGTAGTAACAGGAATGAGCTGTGTGTGGAATTGCTGGAAGGAAAACAGGTGAGTAATTTTGATTCACAAAATGAGCATTCATTTAAGCATATTAAAACGTAAGGTAGATGACTGGTTGAAATGAGTAATATTTTTTACTTCTTTATACCATATTGGTTAAATGCCTCCGGTAACTTGCCTTAAATTAAATACTAGTTGCTATAAAATGTCAATAAATGGTATCTACACTTGAAAAAATATGATGGGAAGAGTAATATTTAATAATAATGTAATGTTCTCAGTAAGATTTAAATTGTCTTCGGTTTTATACGTGAAGTGACCTTTATCAATGTACACTTTAGGAACATGGATTTGCCTGTTTTATTCCTGATATGAAGTATTTTTCATTATTGTCTGACATGAAAATGAGCTGTTAGAAATGCTTCCAGGAAATAATGTCAAACACATATAAATCCATCTTGCAGAATTTAAGCTTACTTGTTTTTCCATTATTTTTTGTAACCACTAACTGTCTGCACTCATTTGCTTTTAGGGCAAGTCATGTCTTTACTATCATGGTGTTCATAAACTCAGTGAACACCATGCTGTACAGTCTGCACATAGGATGTATCAGGCTTGGGACATTGAAGATCTAGTGGGCCTGGGAAAGAAGCTTCGTGCCTGTCCGTATTTTGCAGCCAGAGAACTCATGGTGGGCGCAGATATTGTATTTTGTCCTTATAATTATCTCCTAGACCCACAGATACGGGAGAGTGTAAGTATGTTTGTAAGAAGATTGCAATAGTGGAGTTAGAGGGAAGTTAGAAATGTAATGTTCAGTGGCTATGGTCAAGTGAAATCCAATTTATATCCAAAATATTGTCTACAAATGAACTCCTGGGTTAAAGAATTTTTTTTTTGTGCCCCCTACCTCCATGAGCATTTCTATATTCCAAGTAATGCTTCCTCTGGTTTCATACTTTAGTTGATCTGTCACATGTTTTCTTCAACCAGTGGAAAAGAAACCCTTACAAACATCACAATTGTTTGGTTTATGGAGAGTGTAGTAGGTTCAGACTAATCTAGGCTGAGATAAAAGCTTCCCTCCCCCTGGTTATTTTCTAAGTTACAGAGACTGTATCAAAAAGCTGAAAAAGTCCTGTTGTTTACACTGTGATGCGAAATAAGCACTTTTGTAAGAGGATCCTGTTAGTTGCTGTTTCTCAATGCCTTTCACTGAGATTTACTAGATAATAATTTTTGTTTTTAGATGGAAATTAAGCTAAAAGACCAAGTGGTCATTTTAGATGAAGCCCATAATATTGAGGACTCTGCTCGGGAGTCAGTGAGCTATGGTGTTACAGAAAGTCAACTGAGAGCTGCTCGAGAAGAGCTAGATTTCATGGTCAGTAACAACATCAGGAAGAAGGATCACGAGGCCCTACAGGCTGTGTGCTGCTCTTTGACAAAGTAAGGCAACTCTTCCTAATTCCATTATATCAATTAGTATTTTTAAAAAAGACATTTAGATTCCTTTTGCTGATGCAATTTACTGGTTACTGTGTTGCATTGGACAGAATGCAACAGAGGTATACTTCAAACTATGCAGTCACCTGATTTTTGTTCACTTGAGGAATCCAGAGGGGTTTGGTCTGTTTAAGAAAAACACTTGTCTTAAAGGGAGGCCTTGACATTCTGTTTTGAAAAGTATGTTATGCCCTTGAATGATGTGCTGTTCTTTATGTGGCTTGCTATACTACTTCCATACTTCTGTATGAACATTTTACCTAAGAGAAATAATTTTTATCTTTCTTGTGCTTCAGTTTCCTTGGTTGACAAATAGCAATAGCATTATTTTGTCAATATCTTAATTTGTTCACATTTATAAAATTATTTCAGTACCTTAGACAGGAATTGTTTGGAGCAGGTTTTGAAATCAGATTAGAATCCATTTGTAACACATTTTTCATCATGACAGTGAATTATCAATCATGCCCTTTGTTTTCTCTGTGAAACAATTCAAACTTGAGTAAAGAGATATGGGTGTGGAAAATCAGGGTGCATGCAAATTCACAGAAGAGACCTGTTGAAGTCTTTAGAGTATGCAGGTAGTAAACTCTATGAACAGAGCATGGACTACTCTCTTCAAATTTCTGATTATGCTCAGATAAAAGGTGTCCACACTGAATTACTAATTATTCTTTCTCACTGGACTATGTCAGTAGAATGTGGTTTTAATGATATGAGGGGGAGCAAAGGAGCAGGTGCTCATCTCCTCTCTTTGGTGACCAGGGATAGAACCCAAGGGAACAGCATGGAGCTGAGACAGGGGAGGTTTAGGTTGGATGTTAGGAAGAGGCTCTTTACTGAGAGGATGGTCAGGCACTGGAACAGGCTCCTCAGGGAAGTGGTCACAGCACTGAGCTGGGCTGAGGTCAAGAAGTGTCTGGACGATGTGCTCAGTGCCATGCCCTGACTTGGCTGGCTTTGTGTGGAGCCAGGAGTTGGACTCGATGGTCCTTATGGGTCCGTTCCAACTCAGGATGTTCTATGATATTGAAATCAAGGATGTGCTGAATATCTTAGTACCTGCCTTTTTGGAACACAAAGATCATGGAGTTCAGTGGATAGAGAAGTATGGATGATTGAGGGACTATTTTTGAAAGCAAGAATTGATCAGTAAGGCAGAAAGAAGCTGATAAAAACAGAAGATGTTCTCCTCTTCCCTGCTGCTTCCTGTACCCATAGAGGAAAAGTTAGTAAGAAGGTAAAACCCAGAAACTATGGATGAGGAACACCTAAGCGTGAGTAGCAAATCACAAGAGGGCATGGAATAGAAGGAAATGGACTTGTGGGCAGAAGCTCAGGAAGGAGGGGAAGAAACCAGGGGTTAAGGGCAAAAATCTTTTCAGTGGAGTGGGAACTTAAAGTTGAAACAATGTCTGAAGAGTCAGTCACCACTACAGAATTTGGAATTCAGCTCTGTAGCCCTTAGTTTTTGAAACTTTTGAGAGATCTGGGACTGAAATATTTGAGAACGATACCTTTAATGAAACCTTGAGCAACACAGTCAGCATAATAAAAGTGAATAATGATCCAAGTGGCTTTGAAGTTAACTGAACTCTGATTCAGTGCATGTCAAATTGTCATTTTTTTGCATTAGTGGTTGGTGAAATAGACCTTGGACAACACTACAGCAAGTAATTCACCATTTTTCCTATCCTTTTCTCTGTTGTGAGAGTTAATGTTCCTGTGTCACAGACACAAGTGACTTGTTTTTCTTTTTTTGCTGAAGCAAATTCTCCTACCTTGGCTATTTCAAATGTTAAAATTTAGTAAAAGATGAGAATGGCATGGCTGGAGATTTGATTGCCTCAAGGTTTTTAACCTTATCAGAAAAACTAAGGTTGATTGTCTTGGCAAATCTGCCGACAGCATGAAAAGCAGTTGTTGGAAAGCAGAAGACTGGGTGTAAATAACCAGTAATTGGTAAAATGCTGTTGCATTGTGACACAGCTTTTCCAAATGCATGGGTAATTAGAAAAATCTTATTTCAGTTATAAAGATCTTGGGCCCTCATTCCAGAAAGCACTTAAGCATGGGCTTAGTGCCACAGAGGTGCTAAAATGACCTTTCTGAGGAATTTGAAGATAAACCAATAGAGGTATTTTGGCAAACTTTTCTGATGAGAGGCAGATTTACCAGGGCAAGTTAATTAGTTCAATGGAGTAACCTATATCAACAGTGGGAATTTCTGTTAGGGAGGGAAGGAGCAAATATACTTTCTTGAATTGAAGGCACGTTTGTAACATTCATTAAATCTTTTCCTGAAAATAGCACTGCCTGTGCTAATGATCATTCCTTAATAAAGATAAAACAAATTATAGCCAAAGAAGCGATTGTCATAGTATTGTTCATGGGGTTTCTTTTGCATTTAACCTAGCAAAAGGAGAAGGCTTTTTAATTGTTCCATTGATCAGATTATTTGCAGTGACAGGACAGGAAATGTGGAAGCAGTCACTAAGCCTTGTTGCTTTAGTTGATAATGATGAACCGATTTTACAGGTAAATATTTTGAACTGTTGTAGAAATGACAGCTGTCTTTCTGATGCCTCCTGCTGGTTGATGAAACAGACAGCTTCGGCATTTCCTGAGAAGAAGGAAGCCTGCCTGCTTTTCTAGATGGAGCGAAGGTCTTTCAATACTGCAGGGACCAGGGATACATTCAGTTAGAGAAAATTGTAGCTCTGCCACAAATGAGATGATCTGTATGTTTAGATCATGTTTTTAGAAAGTCTCATCATAGTTTGCATCGTATATACAATGACAGTTCTGCTTAACTTCCAAATTGCAGCAGTTACCTGTGGATAGGTTAAAATAGGCACTTTTTTTGTCCTACTTTCCCTTACTGTGTATAAATAATTTCAAGTCTCGAGTTGTTCTTAATAGGAAAGCCTGCAATTGACAGGGATGATAAACCGACTTGTTAGAGTAATGATGAATGGCTTTAAAAGTACAGCAGGAATCTTTCTTAATTGACCCTGACATGTTATAAGATACGTTTTAGTCCATTTTCTTTATAATAAAGTTGTTCTGTGATTATAAAATATGAATGTATAGGAACAGATTTTTCTCTCACTTCAGTGAACTGCATCAAGAGGAGTTCTGTAGGAATCAGTTCAGCAGTGGAAAAACTGGCAAAAGGAAGAACAGAATCTTTGTACTTAGATGTAGTAAAACATTTATCATAGTAGAAGTCTGATGCAATTTTTGAGGTTTGTTTTGCACTTGTGAAGTATCTCTAAAACTAATGCTGAAATCACTTCTGACCCCTTTCTTTTACAGCTGGTTACAGGAGAGCTCTAGTCAATTAGTAGAAAGAGGGTATGAAACTTCCTGTAAAGTTTGGAGTGGGAAGGAAATGCTCTCCGTTTTTCACGAAATGGGAATAACTGGTATTACTTTTCCCATATTGCAGGTAATGTTTTATACTCTATAAATGAGTACTGTAGTGAATAGTACTGATGATATTCAACATCTTTAAATGTACATAAGTTAAATGCTAACAGCTGTTTTAATTTACTGCAATACTGAAAAGCTGTCTGCAAAATTGATACCTGATGAAAACCAGGAGTAATGCACTTGAGATACTGGAAATTATGGAGAATCAATATTTTAAACAATATAACTGATCATTTACAATTATTTAAATTGAACCATTGAGTAATGGATGATTTTGTCTGTTCTATCCATCTGCATTTTTATTGACTGCTGAAATGTATTGCACTATTTTCAAGCTTCCCCCTCCTTTCTATTTAAGGCAGATAATGTTAAAAGCATTTATACTTTACTTTCCATTTCTGTCTTCAGTCTGACTTTATAGGTATCTCAGGTGAACTTTTAAAATAGTGGTAGTCTTGCATCTGTATTAGCTTTGTTGTGGAGAAGATACTTCAAATGTTGAGTGGAATTTGTTATCCTCTTATAGAAACATCTTGCTACTGTTTTGGAAAAAGAAGAAAAAATATCAGTGCTTGGTAGAGAGGAACTTGTTGAGATACCAGTAGTGAGCCCTGCCACTCAGATTGTGCTGAAAGGGTTATTCATGGTTCTTTTATTTCTTTTTAAAGATAATAGCAGGTCAGTGCAAATTCATCATCTGTGCTTTGTTGTGGTGTCTAATTCAGCTGCTTTGTCAAACTGCCTCCTTCATTGGTGAACACCTCAGTTATAGTGTTTTACTTCTCAGCAAAACTTAACATTTCAAAAAGCTTTGGAAAATCTATTTATGTGGGAAGAGGGTAAATACTACCAAATTATTTTTTCACTCATTAATGAATTCAAATGTAGAAGAAATTTATTTGAAGGTTAGGTATAAATTTTCTTGATATTTTGCCAAGTTAAATATGGGTTTTGTTTTTCTACAAAGGACTTATTGCTTGACTGTCTTGATATCTTGACTACCAATGCCAGCAGTTACTAAAAAATTCTGATTTAAACCTTATTTTAAAATATTAATTATTGTAAAGTTTCACTGTGTTTTGTGAAAGGGAAAGTGGCAACTGTTGAAATTTTAAATCTTGAGCAGAGTTGCCTACTACTAGTGAATACTCATTTGCATACTGCATGGTCCACAGCAGTTTTTAAACAATGTACTGTATAAAATTATTTTTATACTTAAATTCTAAATGCCCTGTAGCAACACTGTCTTTGCTTTCCATGTGCTTAATGCTTAGAGTTTGATTACTTAATTGTAGGTTCTATTGATTTTTATGTATCACTGTATAGGTATGCAGATGACTACAGAGTTGCTTTACAACAAACATATGCTTGGATGAATGAAAACCAACTTGATGTTTCAGAGACAAGTGCCGCCTTTGCACGGCCCAAGCATAAAAGGAGTTTGCGACACAAAACTGCAGTCCACATGCTTAATTTTTGGTGCTTGAATCCTGCTGTGGTAAGCTGAGTGTGAAGTAGAAGGCCTTAAGTACTTGGAGTGGTAACAAATACATATAAGATATTAAAGTGATAGGTTTTATTGTCTAAATTTCTTCTTTTCTTTCTCCAATGTAGGCTTTTTCAGACTTAAGTGATGTTAGGACAATTGTTCTGACATCTGGTACGCTCTCTCCAATGGATTCATTTTCTTCAGAGCTTGGGGTGAAGTTTTCTATCCAGCTGGAGGCAAATCATGTTATTCGGAACTCACAGGTAAACTGTTGCAGGGTTGTTCCCTCCCCTGAGGTGTAATGTGGGGCATTGTAAAAGAAACGATAGTTTGGGAATAAAAGTTATCACAAACCCATTCCGTAAGAAGGAAGAACTGTACAGAACAGGCTATTGCTTGGGTTAATGAAATTGTAAATTAAATTTTCAAATGAAAAAAAAGGCGCAGTTTTTAGACTTAGACTCCTCTGGAAAAGTTAGTTGTGCTGTTTTGGTAATCTTAGTTATTATCCTGCTCTGGCAGAGATTTGTGTAGATGATCTCCAGAGGGTCCCTTCCAACCTCTGTCATTCTGTGATTCTGTGATTTCTCAACTGTTTTTAAGTACTGGAATTAATTTGTTTAGAAATATCTCACTATTTTCTCTCACACTTAAAATCTTATTCTTTAACCTAATGTAATTAGTATGCTGCATGTTTTAGAATTAACTTTTAAAATATGAAATACACCAGGTTTGGGTTGGCACCGTTGGCGCAGGCCCTAACGGTCGGACGTTGCGTGCCACGTTCCAGCATACAGAGACCTTTGAGTTCCAAGATGAGGTGGGAGCACTTCTGCTTTCAGTGTGTCAAACAGTTGGCCAGGGAATTTTGTGCTTTTTGCCATCCTATAAGGTAAGGAAATCTAAATTCATGTTGTTCTTCTAAATACACGCACACTCTCTACTCAAATATGTACTGTGTGATATATGTTGGTGCCTAAAGCAAAAGATTAATGGTTATAAAATAAATGTATTGTGATGACGCGTTGTGATTTTATTATACTGTAATTTCCTGGATGTCATTTTTCATGGTATACAAGATTGTTTTCATGAGAAAGCATGTTCATATTTGTTTTCAGCAGATGTCTATATCTTAGTTAATGAGTAAAATGGTTTTGATTACTTTTACCAAAAAAAAAAGCCAGACTAATCTGCAGTCTTCTCTTAAATTGTTTCCTTGAATGTTTTGAAATTATTTTTAAAAAAATTTTAAAATCTCTTCCATGTAAGCACACATCATGAAAGGAAACTTTATGTGCATAACTCAGCAGCAAGAATGCCCTTGCATGTGCTTTGTATGCTATTTGAACATAGCATTCATCCAGGTAATTTCTTCTTTCCATGTGTCTTGTTCCATCTCACTGCATAGGAGATTCTAGTATATTTTGAGTCAGGAGGGAATTGCTCACTGGCATTGGCTGAGAGGAATCAAATTTCTTCATTTCAAACTATGTAATATCTAATTTCACTGACAACAGATATCTAATTATGGTTAAGCTGTACCTCACGGTAGTTCTGCTTTCTTCTCTGTTAGTTCTTACTGTTATTTATGGTCAGCTCTGAGGAAGAGGAATATAAACCTACAGTATAATTCCAGGATTTGTGCCCATTTGTCTTGCAGTGCTTGCAAGAGTGTGACTTTTTTCATTTTCAACCCTCATTTATGATTAAAAAATATTTTCAACAAACTAAAAGCTCTCAAAAAAACCCCATAACAAACCAAACAAAAAACCACCTCCTACCAAATGAACAAAATCCCCAGCATAATGGAAATAAGTTTCAGACCATTTCCCTCATCTCTAAAGTTCCTTAACAGAGAGTATTTTTCAGATGAAATAAAACAAATTTCTTCTTTTTTAAAAAACCTTCATGTTATTTGTATTGTTTAACTGAAGAGGCTGCGAAGCAAGGGGTTTTTACTGGGTGCCTAGAAAGAATTGCAGTCATCAGTGCAATTACTGATAGTAACCATTGGGTGACCACATTAGACCAGGTAATGTACGGCCACTGAAAAAGGCAGGTTACCAACTATAAATTTATTTAACCTACCTCACAGAACTATGTATTACATGCAGAGTTAACGATCTGAAAATAAATTTAATCTATTTAAGAATTTCAATGGGAGTATATTTCAGTTTTCACTATCATCATTATTCTTTTGCCAAAGTGTGTAATGTTGAACAGTATGGGATAGTTGATTTTATGTACGCAGACCTGACAAATATTTGTGCAAGTTTTTATGAGAATAGTAATCTGAATTGAAAATAGAGAGACTTTGTAATGACATTTAATAAAGAAGGAAAGAGATTGCTGGACAGCTCTGGTACCCTTCCCCCTCTCACTGCCCTTATGTTTTACTGAAAGGTCACCTAGCTAAACACGTTGAGTGTTTTTTTTCCTTTGTGGGAACACTTCCATGATCCTAGCAAAAGTATTGATAAATATAAATTGCAGACAATTGAAGGATGATATTTTAAAATCACATTGCCAATACTTTTCTATGGATGCCCTTTTTCATTCTACTTCTTTTACACTGGATTGGGTTGCCTTTAAGTCGGAGATTAATATGTTGAAAACACAGAATAATGTAAGCATAAGCACATTAGCACAGGGAAAACAAAGTATTTTTCTTTCATCATCATACAGAGTATTGCTTACCTGCACATTTGCATTTCAAAACTGATTTTCAGAGATTTTGGTGGGGAAATTGCTATGTCTCTTTAAAAAACCTGCAGCTTTTAAAGAAATTGTTTGAGGCTATCAAGATCCGATTAATATACATGGTCAGGTACCTCACTAACTATTATGAGTTAGGCAGGTTTTTTGAGGGCTCAACCTGTATTATGGAGTTTCAGCTTTAGCATAAGTGATAAATAAAGTCTTTTTAAATGTCTGGAAGGCCAAGGGCAGTGCTCTTGAATACCATCTATTCAGGTAATTTGATGGAGCTTGAATTTTAGTTTGGCTACACTTAGAGATGCGTTTTTCACTGCAGTGTTCTTTTAGTTTGAAGAACTTGTGGCTTAGCAATGATGTCCTCTGCTCTGCACCTCAGACAGAGGCCCTGCTTCTTTGGCTGTTTCAGGACCTCATTTTCAGCATTCATGCAGCATGTTTTTACCTGTTTGCCTGAAAAGATCTTTGACAGAAATTGCATCTTACTGTACCTTCATTCAGTTTACTTCAAATTTCATAGACAGCTTTTCACTTTAATAGCATGTAGGTATATGTTCTTTTTTTGTTGTCAAAATGGTAAATGAACGCTTTGCCCTCAGTCTGTGGGAATAGAAAAATAGAAGTAGTGACGCCTGCTGCAGGAAGAAGAAGTTGAGAACCCTGTCTAACAGTTTGTGATGGATGATGTTGGGGTCCTAGGGCAGCTAGCACCCAGTGTTCCTATACTGCTTGTCCTGTTATTCAGAATTTCATCACATGGTGTCACAAATAAAATAAGTTTATAGCAAAAATAGAATTAATATTACCAGTTTAATTTCCCAATCTGGAATTTAAGGGACTTCTCTGAGTAATATTTATTTCTCTATATTTTGTCTGGAATTTCAGGTTTCTTTGTATGCATTATAGAAGTAAACCACCAGTACTTGGTGAAAGTGATGACCCCTGTATTTATGTTAGAGCTGGAGAAACAAACTGACAGAAATGCAATGATTTGTCTCAGACTTCTGAAGTGTATAATAGAGAGAAAAAATATCTCGTACTCACCTACAAGAGATGAACCTACTAGAAAGTTTCCAATGTGCAAATAAATAGAGGGCAAATAAAATTTCTAAATGTCACCACGTTAACCTAATCATAAAATGAGAAAACTGGATGCTGCTTATAGAACATCTGAGATGAACGTTATAAATGTCAGCAGAGTATGTTGCTGCAGGAGCTAGCATTTTAGCCAAATACTCCTTCCAGTGCTAATGTGTGCAGAAAGCGTCCATTAATGGCTTGCAATTTTCTCTATTAGTGTTTCTTAAGGTAGATTATTTCCTGGGAGATTCTAGATTTCTTTGAAGAAGCTGCCTACTGCCAGGAAGAGGCAGTAGTCACTTGTCTGTATTTTGTTCTGGAGTGCCCCTTACAAGATATTTGCAATCTGTAGAATGTTATTCAGCTTTTTTGTAAAGAATTTGAAGTCCACAATGTTGTAAGCTTGCTTTTCTAATCATCAGTTTAAGAAAATACTGTCACCCTAACAAGGTATTTTCCAAAGATCTTTTCAACTAATGTATGAACTGCTGTTCCTCAGGATCTGAACTACAAATAATTTACCTGTTATCTTCCTCTGTGCCCTTCCATCCCTTGTTTGGTTTGGTTTTTGGTCTTGGGGTTTTTTGTTTGGTTGGTTTTTTATTCAAAACAGCTGTAGCAGAAAGAGCTCAATGCATTTGTGTGGGAAAAGTCTTCCACTTTCTCTCTGTGTCATTTGGAATTTAGATGTGAATTCGAAAAAAGCAATAGTAGAGATACTTGCCTTTGGTAATTTATATACCTGCCTCTGGCCAGGTAGTTGAATAAACATATTTTCATTGAAGAGTGATTTTGAAAATACACATATGGCAACACTCCAAAGTTGATAATTCAATGGAAGAAAATATATGCACGGAAAGAAAACAATGCATCAGATACACATCTTCACATTCAATAGGTGGCTATGCCATGAACAGTTCTGATGCCATGTTTCATGACTGGGATAATCTACAATAACGTACACATTTCTGTCGTCATTAACGAAGTTCTGGCATGTTGACTTTTTTTTAAGAAAGCTTGATCTTAACATTTAAGAAATTGAAAACCTAGATCGTTTCTAGGGCTACTAAAACTGGTGATATTATGCAACAAAAATGCATTTATGTGAAAATCAGTAGCAACTCCAGCAAAAGCACTCTATAAAAGAGAATATCAGAAGGTGAAAAGATTACTCAGAAATCTAAGATGCTTTTAAACAAGATTAAGATAAGGACCATTAGGGTTCATGTCGCCGACCTGTCTGCATTAAGATATATCTTGCCTGGTGCCTGCATCTTAGATGATTCATTCAATATGTGTCATATCAAAGTCAAGGTATCTAGCAAGGAGAAAAATGCTAATGCTTATAAATTTTAGTGATAATCCATCATGATGAATTAACTGACCTTTCTTTAGTAGCTTTTTTACAAAATAAGCTTTGGACAATAATGTTAGTGTTGGTGTTTTGGTGTGGTGGGTTTTTTGTTTTGTCAGTTTGGGGGGTTTTTTTGTTTGTTGTTTAGTTGTTTTTTCTTTGGTGAGGAATTGTTGGTTAATTTGTATTTACTAATTGTTGAGCCATAACTTGGAAGTAGAATTTTTAAAATAAGACGGTTGCCCAAAAGGCTTTGAATGCCTGTTTTCAACATTAAAACTTATGAACTAGTAAGTATACTTCACTTGAGAATCCAAGATTTGTTTACTACTTTTTTCTTTTTCTCCTCCACCTTTAAGATGTAGTGTTTTCTGTTGATTCAGATTAACCAATACCTTTCTTCGTAAGTTGGTATTGCCATATGTTTCTCTTGCATCTGCTTTCCTTTACAAAGCTTTACCTTTTGAATTTAAATAGTTTTACTTAGGAGTTGTACAGTGTTGCTGGGTATTTTGCATTATGCTGTTTTGTAGTTTTGTAGGGAGAAATATCTTGGAAAAAATAAGAAAATGTCAAGAAATACTAACCTACAAAGATAGAAATAGGAACTGCTTTGTCATCTGTCTCATGAACCTCTTAGAAGTGGCTGAATGATCTAAGCCTTTGCTATCATTTCTGAAGTATTTGTCTCCAAATGTCTCAAAAATACTTTTTTTTAAATACAAGTGGTGTGTACTCTTTTAAAATGCAGGTGACAGTTGTTTGAGGTTCACAGCTATTGTGCTCTAAGAATTTTTATCTAACGGATAGATAACTACAAAAGTAGGGAAGATAATAGAAATGGAAAAGAAAATGAATGCAGAAATGTTAAGTCTTTCTTGTATTTCATTAATATTGATTCTATGTATAACTTTCAGAAAACTAATACTTTTAGGAGAAGTTAGTGAAGAATAATGAAAAAGGAGCAAGACCTTCTTACAGCTAAGCATAATTTTCTGGAAAATTGTTGGACTGTCTAGAGCTTCTGCTGTGATACCACAAGGGTTGTTGATGAGTAACTTGAATGAATATTATGTTGGAACAAAGTGGTCTTAAGGCATTTGTTTCCCAGATTACTTTTCTCATGAATGACCTTATTTTCAGACTGACTTTTTTCTAGTAAAGTTTGTTGGTACATCCTAAAGCAAGTTCTTGTACATCCCATGTTAAGGGGTAGTTTTGAGTTTTGTTCCTGTTCACCAGCCCTTTGCTGGGAGCTGGAATTGAGGAGAAGGAGAGAAAAGATAAAGGAGAAGAGGAAACAGGAATTTCAAGGCTAATTGAGACCGCTGCTCTGTTCCTGAAGTAGCACTTTTGTAACTAAGGATATAGTTTAAAAGCAACCAAAACCTAAGTAATTTTTGGGTCACTTTATCACAGATTCTGTTGCACTTGAGGTTTAAATATAAAGGTAAATAACTGCAATACAGTCAGCCCTAACAACAGTTAGTTGTTACTCTTCTGTGCAAGTATGTCATGATTTTTGTGTACAAACTATTCAATATTAAGTCTTTAGTACATCTGGCAGTCTCAATCCTAATACCCTTCTTCATTAAATTGGCATTGCCATATACTGTGTTTGGAAAGCAGAACTATTAATGTGTAGGTAGAGACCAATTAATGCTGCACTGCGTTTGCTGTTTCCCTTGAGAATTTTGGGGTAAGGTTATAATGATACATATATAGTAACTTCTTGCAAAACATTACTGCTGAATTTCACATTGGACTTTGTATGCATCTCACAGCTTTAAGAGCTGCTAGTGTAGTCTGTCAGTCTCATCCCTTTTTCCTGTTGTCTTGGGACAAGGTTGATCATGTTTTCTTCAGTTAGAACAGACAGGCTTGGGTAACAGCAAATCCAAACAGCATTTGGAGTGCAACACCTCTGTTTATTGTCTTGGCTCCCTTTCCTCGTTTAAGGTATCAACCAAAGCTGTAGCAAAGTCGCAGACAAATGCTCTGTATCATTCTGTTGACAAACCTTGGTGATATTGCACAACTTCAGGCACACAGGCCTTAGCTATATTAATTGACTTTGTGGGCAGTAGGTCTAAATTGTGCTGTTTTCAAATGGACTTGGAATCTTCAGGTTCAGCCTAGGTATTTATTTGAAATAAAGAGGAGGGACCTGAGTTTAACCTCTGACTATTGCACTCTTCTGCCATTGCACAGCAGTGTGTCTGCATTGGTTATGAGCCCAAGTCCTTGAATATATTGTCTCCTGGCCTGTACATAAATGTGCCACCCCTAATTATGACAGGCTGAGGGAAGGATACAGTTTCAGTATTAATTCTGCATGTCTGGCTCTTCTTAGTTTAAGACAGACCCCTTTTCTTACTGAGATTTGTTTGAAGTTGGTAGAAAAGGGTTTTTTCACAAAAGAAGTTTATGGCAGAATGGCAGAAAATTAATTGGTCAAAACACTGAAAAAAGAACAGAATATTTTCATTTCCAAAACTTTCCTGAAACACAGTTTTGTAAATAAAGAAACTAATTTTTTTCCTGCCATCAATAAAAAACCAACAAAGCTGCCTTCAGACAACTTTTACTTATTTAATAAATTACTTCAATAAATTTACAAAAGATGGTAGTCTGTTTAGCCAGGCCTATTAAAAGCATTAAGATTTGAGCACTGGCTGTTAAAATGAGTAAATGGCAATATCACAAAGTTAAACAAATGCCAAAAAACATTTTCCAGAGTACTGGGATTGTAACAATACCATTAATGAGGGCAAAGAGGTTTTAATGCAATTTGCACATTCTAAAGTTTCAAAAAGAGGTTTTGAGTTAGTGCATTATTAATGTTCTGAACATCTGGAACTATGTAAGAGCCATAGACATTGAGCAAGTGCAGGGTTTCCCCACTAGGTCTGATGCTGACTGATTTCCTCCCTAGCGAAAAGCTTGTTTTAAGAAGTTTGAGACAGTAAAATGACAATATCCAGAGAAGAGATAAACATTCCACAGTGTCTTTATGCTTGTAATGTGTATGGAGGAAAAATTGGAAACCATTAGGTTTGTGCAGTTAAAAGGTGACTTTGAAATTAAATAGAAAAATAGTTATTTGCACCACAGATGGTTGCTCTATGGCACAGTCACACCGCTTGCAGAGTGCTTATGTGAGGATTTATCTAGTAACACAGGGTAGATTCCATAAGATTGCTTGAACCTTTCTATTAGGTGTATTTGGGTATAATATGCCGGGACAAATGCTTTATTGAGAGTAATACTCTCCTTGATATTCCTGCTGACAGCTGTAGGAGCGCTTCCAGGAAAATTTACTCCTGTGTGTAAATATTTGCAGGATCTAGGGAACTGTTTACACCAAGTATGTCTTATGACAGAAATTTGTTCTTTGAAGTTACATAAACATTAACTTTCTACATAATTTTAGTGTTAGAGAAGGTAATTTACACTGCAACAGCTTTAAAATAATACAGGAAACCGAATGTTTCATGTGTCATCTAGTTTTAAATGTTTTACTGTAGCTAATACCTGACATCCATCACATTCATTGGGATGAAAAGAAGGAGGTCTTTAAACAGGCTGGCATATCAGGGGTAAGTTATGAAATAATTGTAAATTAATAATGATACTCACTTTCTGCACAGCATTTGCCTTCTGCTTTCCAGGGAAGGCATTCTCTTACTCCAGAAGCTTTATTTGTTTCAGCCAAACAGCTGCAACGGTGCTATTACAGTATGTAAGAAACCCTAAAAACAAGAAAAGACTTGAGGGAATAGAATGCTGTCATCCTTGCTATCTCAAATTATGTGCAAGTACCTACCAGTAAAATTAGAGCAAAACGATGGCAGAGTAATTAAACAACATGTGAGAAGCACTCAGTGTCTCTTTCCTGGCACTAATGACTCTGTGCAATGGCCCTGGCAGTCACCAGAGTTTTTTTCAGTGATTGCAGAGGGCTGAGGGTAGGACTCATGACACTGAAGTGACCCTTTGGGTTGGTGGGTTGTTTTTTTTCTTTCAAAAGAAAGGCTTGTTGCCAGATTCTAAAGCTGTGTATTTTCCCTTCCTATGATGAAAATCTTAAAGTGACTTCTGTCTAATGGGGCATAATTTGAGGAAAACATGTTCTGAAAAATCCAAATTCTAATGACTCACAAACTCTTCATTTCAACATTTGTACCTAATAAACATAGATGGAATTTTGTTTTACTTGTCACTATCGTTTCTTCGTTGCTTGTGTTTCACTCATACTCAGACTGGTAGTTTTCTTCCTGATCTTTATCTCAGCTTCTTCATGTTTTATGGCGTTTATTTTTGCTCTCATTAATCATATTACAATATCTACTTTCAGTTTTATTCGCTATTTTTTTCATCATTTAAACATTTAAATGTCTGTAATATAAACTGTCTGGCTATGGGGGCCCTCGCATTCATCCAAAAGAACAATTTTTAGGCTTGATGTGCATTATCTGAGGTGTTCTCTGAGAGCTCCAATAGCTCCTGCAAAGCTTAATGTGATATATGAAGTCTACAGTTTCAGTTTTTCCCATTGACGTGGGCATAGAGAAGAAAGACATGTATGTAAAAATCAGTCTGTGTGATGGAAGGTATCAGCCATCCCATCACAACCCTCTTTTCTCTTCCTCGGGCACTGAAGACTTTTGTGCTGGTAGCAGCTCAAATAGAGAAGCATAGTAGCAGAAGGAATACTGAAGTTCATACAAAAAGAGAGTAAGAGGTTTTCCGTAACCAGGTATATAATCTTTATCCCCAAATTCTGTTGGCAAGCCTCTGTCTTTTGTGTCATCAGTTCAATTGAGTTATTCTGCCAAGCTAAATTTGAAGATGGAGCTGGCAGTTCCTACCTTGGCAAGATCATTTCTTTTGTAAGAAATGCGTATCTCCTTGAAATAACAAGAGTAGTGCTGAATTATTCTCCAAAGGAATAACTGAAGTTCTCCTAAACTTCCAAAGCTGATGTGTGCTTTATTATCATGATTTATTAGAATGTTTTCACTTAGAATATTCTAACCTCTTGAGTTGCCTGATTTTTGGGGTGTTTTTTTATTCAAATTAGCCTGGTTACCAATGGCTAATTTCACTTTTGACCATCCACATGTGGTGCTCTCAAAGCAGGGCAAGGGAAGTGTTGAGCTCCATCAAAGATAATGTTTTCTCTTTGGAGGATGAGAACTGGCAATCTGAATAGTTGAACAATACTTGGATTGTTTCTTAAATAGTGTGACAGGATTCTAGATTACTGCTTATGGAGTAACTTTCCTGTTTTCTGCTAAACTAGGGACAATCATTAGATATACTTGGAGAAGTTAGGGGAGAAGATCCAGCAGCTTGCTGCTGAACAGCAAGGTTCTTCCCCTTGTGATCCTTATTGTGCTACTCTGAATTTTGTGTCAACTGATTCAGATATCCAGAAAAAAGGAAAAGGTTTTATCTTTAACTCTTTTTTCCCCCCTCTTTGTGTTAGTTTTCCACTGGCCTTGTGAACCGAGTTGGCTTGTCAGGAGGTCAGAGAAGTGTCAGAGATAGCTCAAGGGAAGAGATGATATTGCACACTCAATGAGGGAAGAGTGATCATCCCTTTTACTGCTAGAGCTCAGTCTCAGCAATGAAACATTACCATGCTTTTTTAAAACACATTTTTCAGTGGTCAACCTTAATATGAGAATCTATAATGATACTAATTTGGAAATTCTGATCTTTTTATGAAAAATATGGTTTATATTCTGAAGTTAGTATGAAATTTGCTGCATTGTTAACCGAATCTGCCTTTACCACACATTAACCAAATAAAGTGGAGAGCTACTCATGTGAATATTCTGGGTGAATGGAAATTTGGGTGAAGTGATATGAAAAGAATGAACTGTTCTGACTTCTCATTGTGTGGAAACCTGTAGAAACTGTGGCAGTGGAGGAGCTGTTTGATTGTATGTACTACTTACTGCAATCAGACATTTTACACTCGGCCGCTCTTCGAGTACACAATGGCCATTGTGATAGAGTGTTGTAGCAGTTCAGTGCTGCTGGCTTAGGGGAAATTTCTAGGTGTGATTCGGGTCCCACCTTATCTTTTTCAATTACTGGCTGCAAAGAGTGAACAAATACACTTTCCCTGGCTTACTGAACTGCTCCAGTGACTAGCAAGGGATGTGCAATTATTCAAGTGCCCTGTAGCACTTGCTTTTTACATAGAGCAGATATGCTTTCTGATAGCAGCTGCACATCCTATGAAGGACAATCTGTAGCGACAGTCAGTGGCAGATTATTGGGTATTATGTCTAAAAAAATTATATGCTGTACTGGTAGATGAGTATTTTGCTTGTGAATTTCACACCCTGAGAGCTGTGCAGTTTAATATTTTATTAGGCTGTTAGTTTAAATACCCTGAGCATACAGCATCAGGAAAATAAACTAAAAATCTATTATTGTTTCTCACTTCTGAGCTCTGACTTGTCAAAAAGCTGCAAGCTGAATTGGTGTATCTAGTTAACACATGCTCCAGTTTCCGTTGTAATTAATACTTTCTGCTTGCATATTTTTCATATCATTAGAGTAGTAACTGCATTGGAAATGAGTTTCCACAGTCAAGAAGTTTGCATTTTTCATGATAGAGTCCAAATAGTAAATAACAATTACAGTCAACAAGTATTTTTCTTCAAGAGCTTTTAATGAAGGGGAAAGAAAGCGGGATAGAAAACAGTAGTCGTTAATAGAGAACAAAATATGTAAGCAACCTTATTTTTACAGAGAAGGTGTATCTGGCAGGTGTTACTTTAACATGATTACTGTTGGTCTGAATCATTGCAACCTGCAGCGCCATGTCCTATGTTCACTGCCTGATGTGGTAGAGATGTGACTACTTCATGTGTGAATATATGAGATTAAAATATACTTGAAAGCATATGCTTACCTAGTGCATTCTGTATCAGCTGTGTAACAGCATATACAAGAATTTGAATGTTAAATGTATTGAAAGGGAAACTTGGGCTATTTTAAATTCAGAAAAATTCTACATATTGGAAAGTCAGGAGGGCTGTCAAATTGTGTCTTACAGAATCATGCCTTGGACTTAGTTGCTAATTGGGTAAGCCAGCTTGTTGGTGATAATTTAATTGGTGATAAGGTATATTCTGAAGAGTATTCATTGCATTATGATTCAGTTCACAGCTCATTAATTGATTTTTTTTTTTTTTCCAAAAAATGTTTTAAACCAAATAACTTGCACAAAACATAAAACTTGTGGTTTTGGCTACAGATGAGCCACGTGCCTTGTTGGTAGCGAATTCGTGATGTGTTACACTGCAGACTTTTGTTTTCAGCTTTTTTTTCCTGTTGATCATGAGGTGAGAAATTGTTTTCCTAAGAATCAGATATTCTGTAAAGTCTTTTAGTCTTCTCTCTTCCTACATTTTTTGTTGTGGAGGAGGAGAGAGCGGGTATAGAATTGTCTGCTTTGAGGAAATGCTTACCCTAGTCTTTTTTCTTTTATTTTTTTCTGTTGGGTAGTATGTATGGTGAAGGCATATCAAGCATTTGCTGTTGGGGAAAAAAAGGTGGTCCAGGTTATATAAGGTCAGATAGTACTTTTTCACTTGAGAAGGAATGATGCTTAATTTCAAAGAAAGATAATCCAAGTATCTACCCAAAAGAGAACTTGCTCCTTCCGTAGTGTAATTTAGCACCATTCCAATGAGGCCAGGGGATCTGTGGTGAAGTTTGTTTTCAGATGTTCCCAGGAATCAGAGCAGGTATTTTTCCCTGTTATCATAATGTTTATCAGTATGTAGTTACCTATTCAGAGCTCAACATGGTGCATGTGATACATGGTTGTTGCTGAGAAATTCTCTTAGTTCTCTTACATGCACTGATTTGCTGTATAATAAGGGGAAAATAACTAACCTCTCTGAGAAAGTAAAGATAAAATTAATCTTTAATGAAATTATATGGTGCCTACAGGTATAAAACAACTTCTATAAATTTAAAAATACTTTCTGTTAGTGTTAAAAGATAAAAACCTGTTACTCACACTCTTGGAGTCAGTTCCCCATGACAGGCATCTGCCTGCCCCCATTTACTGTGTGAGCATTCATGGACTTGGTCAGCCTCATGTCTAGGACTGTCTGTTTGAATCTGTTTTCCCAGATGATACTGTGCTTCACTGCTGATGTGCCACTAAGACAACCTTGTCTGGTTTTTTTTTTCCTCTTTATTCTGGAAAAAAAGAGGTCAAAGATTAGTGAGCTTGGGTTTTGACTGGTGAAGAGGAGGACAGCGTTGTAGGATGCTGACTTCATTCAGCAAGAGTTAACAATTTTGTCTTTGTTTAGATCCTGTTTTGGAATCAATGCTTTTAAAAATAAATTTTTCTGGAGAGCTTTCTTTGCTCTCTCACTGGAACGTGAAGGTGTAATGATAGCCTACGGTGAATGTACAAGCAGTTCTTGTAACACAGAAAGCTGTTGTCTTGGTTAATTTTAAAACCACAAAAGAAACCCTGTTTTGAACCAGGTTGTTTAGAAACAGCTGCGATGGAGCTCAACAACTGAATACTTCAAAGGCTATCCAGATTTTGTGGTGAAGCATTTTGGGGTTTTGGGGAAAAGATTTTATATAAAAAAAGCTTCTTTAACTGTAGAAGTAACATATTAACCATGTTATTATAGAGTCTTTGGCGTGCAAAACATTTCATTTTTCATTACTGTTGTAGCCGTTCACATATTTCATTATTTAAGGAGGTTATTGAAAAATTGATGGTATGTTGGTACCAGAGAGACATCCTGTAGGCTGCAGTGTTGATTTATGGCACATGGAACACAGTTCAGTGCTTCAGTTTCCTGCTGGTGAGCGGCACTTTGTCATTGTCCCTAAAGAAAAATCATACCAGTGAAATCCCCTGTGTTTCCCCCAAGTTGAGTGATGCATACTTTTTCTTCCAAAATGATTATGAATTATTCACCTTTTATTGTGCTGGAGTGTGCACATGGTGATCAGACTCTTGCTCATAATACAGAGTTTTTCACCATGTTCAGGGCTTAGTTTAATTATGTAGTTGAGTTGCTCAGTAGCTTTTATCTATTTTTTTCCTTTTCTGTTCCACTCCACATCCCCTCCCACCACCCCGTGTGTGTTAATCCTGTGTGTGCTAGCACAGATTTTTTTACACCGCATTTCCTAGCATGTGTAGGTATCTCAACCCATGAGTCTTGGTCCTAAATGTTTGCTTTTCTTTTACATTTGTTTCAATATTTCCTTGAAAAAGTATGTGCTGTATTTCTAAACTTAAAATGATGCTTTTCCCACACAAGTTCATGAAAACCACAGGCACGTGTCTTTAAAGTTTTATTCTTAAAGCTGATTTTTCTGTTGCAAAGAAATGAGAAGAGAGATCTAAGTGAAAAGTCTCTTGAAATAGCATATGTAAGAGTAATAGAGATTGCCAGTTGAGGGCAACTTTCTCCTGGGAGATGTGTTGAGGAAAGACTCCATGATATAGGCCACCTGTTAGGAAAATTCAGAGGCTCTATGATCTTTCTTCATAACTCTGGAGGAAATAAATGTGTGACTTGGGTCAAGGTCCCTTTGCAGCTTCCTGGATTCCACCTCTGGACTGTTGAAAGCTTTCCAACAAAATGGAACTTTTCTTATAGAAGATAAAAACCTGCTGAGTATTGATCAACTTCAGTAATTTTGCTTTATTTTTGGAATCCTGACTGCCTGTGAAAGCCTAAATGTTAAAATTTTCTTTCATTTTAACTACTTTTGCCTTAAATATATGTGTTTTTCCTTTATGTGCTTGATTTGAGTGTTTGCTGTAACAGATGGTAAGGATTAGCGGTTAAATACACATTAGAAAATCTTCCTCATCAGCTGAAAAGGAGAGGTTCTGAAAAAAGTGAGGAATGTGTGTTTTCCTCTGGAAGTTGCACTTAGATGAGCATACGTTCTGGTCTCATTGCTTCACAATGTCTCCTTCTATTTCAGGCCTATTGTACCACATTAAAATTCCTTTCTGTGTTGCCTATTTCATATTCCTTAAAACAAAGAAATCAAAGTCTGACTGTATTATGTTCCCTGTATTCTTTAATCATTAGTTTTACAATAGAATGCTCTCTTATTCCAGATAGCAGAAAAAATACCCATTTAATACCTTTTTTTTAATACATATTTTCTGCTTTGCAGTTGTGGAGCATTTCATTATAGAGGCTCTGTAACACTTTGGGAAAGGAAATCAGACAGAAACTGATCTGGAATTAGTACTCTGTAAACCAGCTCTGGTTCAAAAGAACACTTCTTTGCATTGCTGGTCATAGCCCCACGATGATAATAAATACTTGGGGAAATGTGCAGTAGAAAGGAGGCGTAGCCTCTCCTCCATGAGAATAGCATCTTTGTGTGGCCTGTTTCTATTAAAATGCTGCTTTAAATCAATTTTTTTTTCAATTTTTTTGGCACATAAAGAAAAGATTACCTGTGCCTATGTAGTTATATGGGCGGTCGGTATTTTTCTCCAGATTCCCATTAACAGTAGGGAATTAACGTTCTATTTGGAAAGTGGATTTTACTTCACAAATGAAATATTTTGGGCATGGATATTTTCATGTTCTCTTTAAATGAAGTATGTTATAATTAAAAATGGAGAAAATGAAATTTGAAGCTTAAAATACTTTTTTTCGGTGAATAGATATGTTAGTATTTTATATCAGCTTGCTCATTTGAAAGAAGGAGTTTTAAATACCTCCCATTATGTTGGATACCTCACATAAACATAAAGAGGTTTCTGTGAATCAGTCTATTCCTTAACCTTTCATGAAAATCTAATTGAGTGCAAACAACTGCTTAAATAATTCAAGGGACTAAGTTATTCTTGGCTGGAGTAGTGCCAGCCTACTGTAGTGCAAATGTCTGGGTGTCAACCAAAGTGAGGTGGGTTTTTTCTTCTTTGAGGCATATGAGTAAGAATAAAATCATACTTGAAGAAGCGTACAGGTTGATTAAGAAGGAAAAAAGATTAAATGTAAAGTAGTTTGTAAATGATTTGTGGCTAAAAGGTGTGTATTCTTTTAGGCCCTTTCAAAGCATACAATATTTTTGTGATATTGATAAGTGTTCTTGAGTTTCCTGGCTTTTTCACATGTGACCTTTCATTCTTAAGGGATATTGTGCTTTTTGTAGTATTATTTTTAATAGTTCGAGAGTTTCCTTTTGTTTTTTTAAAGGAAAACTCAGCTCTTTCCATTTACACAAGTCCTTCCAGGCAGTTATCTATTGTCCCTCCAGTCTTCTATTCCCTTTCTCTTCTCTTCACTTTCTTCCTTCTGCTGTTTCCTTTGTGTTCACCTTTAAACTCAAAGGACGTTTTTGTTGGGTTTTGTTTTGTTTAAATTGAAGGTGGAAACGGAATTAGTTGCTGATACCATGCCACCACCTTGGCTTTGTAAACTGGTGTTTACCCAAAATTGAAGAGTTCCAATATTCCTGGAGGTCAGTTACATACAGGAGTCCAAGTCCTTTCATACAGAGGCTTGACAAACCTCTCAATTCAGAGAACTGTCAAATAACTTTTGCTAATTCTGTATTTTTCCAAAACATCTTAGTCATTGAAGTAGTTTAATACAAGTCTGTAATACCAGTATGTAAGGGATGTGGAAAAAGTGGGTGGAGTCTGGCCAGATACATTCTCCAGGATTACTTTGAAATAACAGAAATTCAAGGCCACTAGTGTTTAAGCAATGTACTAAATGCATTTATATAATGACTGAGTGTATTTTGGGATTATCGCTAATATAGAGACAGTTTCATTCTTTCATAATAGAAATAGAACATTCTCCCAGGTACTTAGCCATTATGCTGAACAGACTAGAGCTTTGAGACCAGTGGAGAGTGGGTTGAACAAAAAGTTACAGCTGTAGCCAACCAGCTGACTCAGCAAACTGCATCATCCTGGAAGCTTATTAAAGGTAATGCAATACCTATGGAATTAGATACATTATAAAAACATCTGTGCCTTGAGATCATCAGAGGATTACTTTAGTGGAAAATATTATGTCCTCCATGCTAATAACTTAAATTTGCTGAAGGATCTATCAGAGTGTATGGATTTTTAATTTTTTTTTTTTTTTTAACTGGAAGGAGGAGAGGAGGTGACTGATGCAGGTTGAGTTGTCCTGTGATATATAAAGAAACCTGACCTTTCTTTTTTCCAGGCAGCTCAAATGGTGGGAAACACTTTGTAGCAAAGTCAAGAAAAGCACATTTCTTCTTGATGTTCTCTAAACGTAAGGCTTTTCCATAGATGCACAAGAGGAAAAAGAACCTCTTATTTGTTTGGGTTTGGCACCTGTTTCTTTTCTGTCAGTACAGAAACACTGCACTGAATCAAAAAATCTTTGATAAAGCTCTATGCATAAATTTGGTATCTGCACTCCTCTGCCTCCTTCACTCCACTGCTGCCTCCGGCTCCTTAGATAAAGATAAAAGCACTTGCTGAAGGACTGAGTTGCTCCATGTCTTGAAGCAAAAGCCAGTTTGAGATCAGTGGAAGGAAAGGAGAGGAGAGATACAGAAATTAATGTCTTCTGTAACTGAAGAAAGAATAAATTATATTTGCATCCTGCTATGAAAGTTAAAAGCTGTGACATGAGGTCTGTCTCAAATGGTATGTTTTTAAAAGATTTTGGTTCATGCACATTCTTACTGGTAGATGAAAAAGTTTTAATTAAAAATCTTTGCAAAGACCAAACATTACTTAGTACTATTAATTTTTATTGTTAGGTGTTTGGAGTACTGTCTCTAAGTTAGTTAGCTTTTTTTGGTTACTGAATCACTTATCCATCAGTTGCAGATCTGCATCTGCCATGGTCTATTTTTATGTTGTATTTGTTCTCTTATTATAATGTGTTATTGAAATTGAAATGCTGGTGAGACATCATGTTGCATACTTTGGAAAGGTACAAGCCCTTATTAATGTTTAAAATATGCAGGGTTACCTGTTTCATGTTCTTAAGTCTGACTCAGATGAGAGTGGAAGAAGCACCAGGTTTAAAATCAGAGCACCAAGTGTTGGAAAAGTTTTATTGTTTTATTTAAATGGATAAGGTTTAGTGTTGTTCCCTCATCCTAGCTAGATTTCTAGGCAGTTGGGAGTTCCTTTGGATACATTTTCTTTACTTTGTGGCTGATTTTGCTTACAGAGGGAATTTATGGCCTTTTTCACAATGTAAGATTGTGAAAGGATTAGAAAAGCACAATTCAATTCAACAAGTTCTCCTGTCTCTCTCTGAATTTAATTATGGTTGCTGAAACAGTTGATCATCCTGTAGGCGGAGGGAGGCACAGCTGGATGTGGGTAAATACATCTGCAGCTTCTTAAAATGTTTTGAATATTGCAAAGTTAACAAGAGAATAAATCTGAAGGACAGTTCCAGAGCTACATAGAAAAAGAAACTGTTTAATGAGTAATTTCCCTAGTCTGTGTGCTAAGAAAATAGCACTGTGTTACTTCAGTTTTGTAGATGTAAAAATACCTAATGGAGAAGAATATGCAGCTTTGGGGGATCCCTTTATTCCATATTTGAAGTCCCTAATCTACATGTCTGTGTTGTTCTAGTTTAATCTAGATTCCCTTTGGCCATACTTGCCATAATCTGTTGTAGGTGTTCAGCAGGGAGTGGCCCAGGCCAGCCTTTTCCATTTGGTGTTTTACAAACCACATCTGGCAACGTGCTTTAAGATGCATATGTCTACATTACTTTTTTAAAAAAAGCCCAAACCATAATGCCACATAACTCATAACTAGTTAAAGGAAAAATGTTTGTATCATGAGATTTTTATTTCCTTCTGAAGTTGATGCTACATATTATCCTCATGCATTTCATCTAAACACAGAATTGCAGTGCCTGTATGTAGATGATGTGAGTACATCATATCAAAACATGAGTACATCATAATAGCAGTGCTGTATGTCTCTGTGTGCCACTTTTACACATTGGTGGATTGGATGGTAACTGTTTTCAGTAAATGACTGCCCTGTTAGTCCCAAGCATAGCCTGGCCCTTTTAGTTCTACCAGGCTGGAGCCTGAAGTCCTGTTGGGTTGGCTGTAACTATTCCATTCCTGAAGTTTTGTGCTGACTGCGTGTAGAACTTCTATTTGACCCTTCAAACACGTTTCCAGCCCACTGGAGACACACTTTGATTTGAAGCAGTGCTTATTCAAAAAGAAAATTCTGGTAGCAAACACATGAAGAGCTCTGCATGGGAAAACGCTTTTAGATCAATGTTAGTCCCCTGGGAATCTCTGACTTTTTGCACTAACAGTGGTGCCAATACTGTGATTTTTATTAAGAAAAACCAAATGGCTGTTTCCTTTCTCCCCCTGGTTACTGTTCATATCTGAATAACAATGAAAAGTGGAATTTCATATCATAAAAAAAAAATTATGTAGAAACAAGATGGGAAAATACCAACATTTGAGAAATGGGCTTTTTATAATGGCAAACAAGATATTTGTGTAAATTTTGTGTACAGTGAAATAATTTCTTTTCAGCTGTTATAGAAATGTATGGGTAATATAGCATTACATTTAATATAGCATTGCTGTTAATATAGCATATTATACAGCATGTATAGAATATACAATAAAATTGTAACTGATAACTATTATTAAATAGTTCACTGTTGTTAAACCAGCTAATCAAGCCAGAGTTACTTTACTCTGCTGTCAGGTGCTGCTTAGGTAATTATCCTTTTTGTCCTGAGCTGCTCTTGAACATCGTTTCATATTTTTAAGTGTTCCATTGCTTGCCCCAGCACTTTTTGATGGATTGGTTATATCTGTGATGCCTTTTTTATTCTGCTGGCAAAGTGCAATCCATTCATTACCTGAATCAATGCTAAAATACTTAAGGAATAGTCTACATAAAGATATTTAGTAGGCAGGTGCTTGTAGCAGGACAAGAGCTAAGGAACTGTAAACCAGAATAAGTAACTCATCAAGTTACAGTGTTTTCTGTTAGATCTTCCCTCTTCTGGGTAATCGCTACTTCAGAAATCACTGTGGGGCGGTAATGAATACTGCAGCAAAAGTGTATCCCCAGCAACTTGATTGCTGCAAGTTAACTGTTCAACTTTGTTAAGATGCTGAAAAAAACTTGCCCTAGGGTAAAATACATTAAACAAATCTTTGGTCTTGCTTCATGACATGGGAAACCCCTAATGCAATTTTTGGCACTGTATAAAACGAAGAGGCAAATGGAAAGGGGCAAAGTTTTTCCTTCGTGGACACAGGATGAGAGGATTTTGCCTAGGAGTGCAACATAATGGCAAGAGATGTTGAGAAACCCCAAACTTTGAGTGTTTCAAAGGCTGCCTGAAAAGGGGGATGCTGACAAAGACAAATATTGAATCTAAACCTGAGCTCGTCATTTCTTAGGATCATAGCTTACAGGTGTCTTTAAATTGCACAAGAAAAAAAAAACAGAAAAAGCTATCAAAGTAAACATCCTTCAGTGCATGGGAAGGATGACAGATTCTTTCTAACAAGATTTTCTGCTCTTCTGGAGGAAGACCATTTTTTAATAAACCATTTGAGAATCCATTTTTGAGGGATTTAATAAAATATACGCAGCCTGCCTTCCACTGCAGAAACTATTATTCCCTTGGGTAGAAAAAGTGACTGACTGTGGGCATTAATGGTTGCATCCTGTGATTCCTGGCATTATATCGTGCTCCCATTTGCACTGTTTCAACCCAAAGTGAAATAATTTTTTATGAGAAACCTGCACTTGATTCCTAGCTCTTATGAGACATGTATGTGTTCTATATTTTATTTATTTGTATTCAGTCATATCCATAATTCTCATCATTCCAGTGTCTATAGCATGGGTGTTGTTTGTGTTTGCGCATACTTGCCTGCATATAAGAAAGTTTCCAGAGCAAACTCCATTAAATGAAGCAGTAATAGATTGTGTGTGAATGAAATGAATTGTTCCATTCTTGTCAGAGATTTTTGTAAATAATTCATGCATTTCCATCAAAAATTGTAGATTTTCCTATTGTGATGGTTGCTGTCAATTAAACAAGAAACCAGAACTTATGGACTAACAAATACCCAGAGGGGCTGGGTAACCCAAAGAAAAAAAAAGATGTTTTCATAAGAGTTTGGAAGAAGGTTTTCTACTGCCATATTTCCAACTGTGGATATAAATTATACTTCTTTCAAATAAAAGTGAAATATAGAAGAATTGAGGGATTAAGTCATTTTTTCAAGGGATCTTGCCCTTTCTCAACTACCAACAGATTTTGGTTCTCTTTAATTAAGAAACTATTTTTCTGCTAAGAACACTTCATAAGGGGATGTGTGTGAAAAATACCAGTAGCTGGGATGAGAAAAGGAGGTGGGCAGGGGCAAGTGACCCTTAGAAGCCAAAGCTTGGGTAGTTTTATGTATGTAAATGTCAAATTTGGTTACGCCAAATATAGCCTGTCTATATAATCTTACTGGCCTCCTTTTGCCATGCGTGGTAGGCATGGTGGCACAGCAGGCAGTGCTAGAAATTAATTTAGCATAGATTAAGTGGATGCCCAGGCAGACATTAGCTTCTCAGAAAGAATGAAATCTGGAAAGGTAATAATGTTACAGTCACTGGCAGCTCTAACAGATCCCAAATGGATGTACTTAGAGGCGTAATTTCTTGGATTCTTTTCGTTACCAGAATTATCTCCATATCATATCCAAGAACTGAAGGAGTAGTGGCAGGCTGTGGATGGCACAGCCGTTGCTCAGTCACAGTATTACAAGCTTTTTTTTTTTTCTTATAGAAGGAGATTACAGACAGGATGCTGCCAGGAAATGAGAGAGCTGGTAGAGAAGGGACAAATAGTAGGACAAACGCATTTAGAAAAGATGATTTATTCTACAGTAACATCTGTGTGTGTAGGAAACTGTCCCTACTTTTCATCACTTAGTCTTTCTGTGCTTGCTTGGTGTTAGGTCAGTAGTAAGCAAGTGTAATTCTGTGAATAAAGGCTTGAGCAAAGACAATTCAAGAATACCATAGTGTTTGCATCCTCTGAACCACACATACCTCAGAAGGAACCAATCCAACTCCTTGATGTTCAGAGAGTAAATTCTGGTCTTGAACATGAAATAACAAGGATTCTTGTAAACAGTTTCCTATAACTTTGCAAGTGTTCTGTAAATTCAACTGTGACAAAATCTAGCTACTGTTAGTTCTGCTTCACAATAACACTTTAACCTGTCCATGTCCAAATATACAGTTTATTTTTTAACAGTCTAGCCATTCAATAGACTGAGATCTTGGCTGGAGCGCATGAAAAAGGCAGGTGCGCTGGAGTTATGGGATGCT
Source organism: Porphyrio hochstetteri (assembly GCA_020800305.1). Lineage (NCBI taxonomy): Eukaryota > Metazoa > Chordata > Aves > Gruiformes > Rallidae > Porphyrio > Porphyrio hochstetteri. Next base: position 3,701,743 of record CM036925.1, read on the forward strand.
GTGGCTTTTTGAGCAGTGAAATGGGGCAAGTGCAGCTTCCAAATGGAGCAGTTTATAGAGCCTGAGGCAAAATACTGAGAAAGTCTTCAGTGAGTAGAGCTGAGAGAAGTACAGACAAATTTGGAGCATAACCCTTATTACAGAACCTGTGAATTAAAAATCTCTATACACATGAAGCTCAGTAATGCTGCTGCACAATAGTTAGTGTCACACTATTGATCACTGAACAGTAACAGGAGTCAAAGTATTTACTTCTCTCCATTGAACTAGATCTTACTGGTTCATGCTTTTTGTAATGGCATACCTGTTCTCAGTGCATTCACACTAAATGTTGAAGAAGTTTACTTACTTACAAGATTTGAGCAGGTTTGGAGTAAAATGTACAGTTCAGAATCTGGTAGATATAACCATGCTGACAGGCCCCTCAAGCAGCAGAGGACACTGTTCATACATCCTATATCAATACCACCCCCTTCATTTAAATTTTTAAATCTTGAAATGTTGTGGAAATTTAAGAGAGAAAGGCTTGTTCCAAATAAATTTAGAATTTGCTTTCAGTCTTAGGTATGGATCTGTTATTTGGTAATTGGAAAAACATGTCATTTAAAGAAAAACAGAAGTTACCTTCCTTTTGTTTCAAGGAATGCCAGAAGATGCTCTTTAGTGACCACTTTCATAGATTTAGAGAGTTTTGCTTTGATAACTCAAAAATCTGCAATATTTTAAATTGGCAGAATTAGCGGCCATCATGTTTACAAAGTGTTGCATAGCTGTGGAACAGTTTATGATAGGGAAACTTTTAGTCTTAAATACAAAACCTGAATAATATCATGTCATTGAAGTAAGTGTCTTTGTTTTATTTGAACAGTTCAAGTGATTGACCTTTCATTACATCTCTTCTGGATTTTTCTGCCTGTTCACAGCTGTTGGATAAATTAAAAGATCGCTGGATGCACACTGGATTATGGAGAAACCTGGAGCTGGTTAAGACAGTCATTGCAGAGCCTCAAGGAGGGGCAAAGAGTGACTTTGATGAGCTACTGAAAATATACTATGATGCAATAAAATGCAAAGGAGAAAAAGGTATGTCCTTCAGTCATACAAAATAGTTGATACAGACTCTTCAAGTTTTAATGGGGGATTACCAATTAAAATAAGGTGTAGATAAACAGTTACATTAATTTCAGCTTAATAAATTGTGATAAATGAGGAAGATTAATTGCTATTTGTATTATTCCATGAGGATATAGGGCAGCACAGGATGATGCATAATCCTAATAATGATACTGCAAAGGCAGGAAGCTGTGTCAGGATCTAGAGTCATGTGTTCAGTGGGACACGGTGGCTTCTCAAAGAATCAAACACAGTATATGGCATAACTGTGACTTACCATCTTATATTGTAGCCACTATAGGATTTCTTCTCAAAATACTTAAATATTATCCTAGAGAACAAAGAGTTGGTGGTATGTCCAGAAATAAATAGCATGATTTTTCAAGTGCAAAATTTCAGAAATAAAATTTTTAAATTTGTAGTAGATACATATAGTTCCTGCATGATTAAGTACCACTGTGTTATGTGGTGCAAAATTATTTTGCTAGATGATACTCAAAATCACAGTATTATTGATCAATATGGAGTTAATCTTCTCCCTCTAACAAAGGAGTTTTTCATCCGCTCACTTTTTCCAGATTGATACACAGTGCATTTAGCTTTTGAAAAGACGTTGGTGCAGCTTTCTTGTGATGCTCAGTTTATCACTGGGAATGACTTGTATATTCCTCTCTGGCTTGTTCAAGATGGAGCACTCCTTATTGCTGTATGCAGAGGAAAAGTTAGTGAAGGCTTGGATTTCTGTGACGAGAACGCCCGTGCGGTTATAACCATAGGTATTCCGTTTCCAAACGTGAAAGACCTTCAGGTAGGATATCAATTGAAAGAGTTGTACTTTATTTTTGTGCCATGTTTAAAACACCAAATATGCATGATTATATATTTTTAAATGTTTATTCTTGGATTCCCCTCAATCCCATTTGAATTCTTTGAGTTACCTTCTATACAGGTAAGAGGAGGAACACCATTGCATGCCTTGTGAGCTCATTTGACTAAGTAATCCTATGTCATACTAGATGTATTGTAAATTTTTTGTTTGACATTGCTAAGGAAGACTGTAGTATTGCTAAAACTATCATTGACTTCATACTTTGCCAAGCAGCAGTACATCTTCACCTGCCTGGCTTCATGTACCAGACCTTAGGTCATTTGTATAGAAATGAAGTTGCTTCCTGACGTACTGTGGTGGGGCATTTGGTTGTGAAGGTCTAGGATAAGCACTTGGAAAATACTATTTTAAATAAAGCTTTCAGATTGAGCAAAAGATTCTTTCAGAAAATAGGTGGAAGGATAAAGGTAGTTATAGTGTGAAATAGTAATACAATGAAGGAATGTGTCATTGTTCTAATCCCTGTTGCCTTCTTAAGTGTAACTATGTGTATGACACTTCCCACTTAAACCAAGAGTGGAATTCTAAACCTTTTCCAAGTTAACGCTGCTTTATTAGCTTGAAATTTTGAGGTATGAAATTATGACATAACAGAACCTCTTCCTATATACTGAGGGTCTTACTATTTTGATAATTCAATCTTCATCTAACTTTAGGCAAACACTTCTATGTGCCTTCTAAAGATAATATTTTGAAGTGCCTCCAGTTAAGGAGATTTGACACTACTTGTATTTTTCATCACGTGGCCAAAGTAACATCCTGTTGCTTGCACTGCTGTGGAATTACCCACATCAGTACATCCTTCCCTTTGACTTTAACAGGCTTGTCTAATGGATAGATGATGTTCCATTAGAATAGGCACTTCATGATTGAAGCCAGGCATTCATAAAGGAAAAGAAAGCCAATGAATATGGAAAAAAAATTTCTGGACTTTCTACTTACTGGAAAAGAACATTTATTATTGACTAGTAAGACAACTTACGTTTGAGTGGTCTGTGCATGCCACTTAGGTAATCACCTGGTTGCTGGCACACTTCTGCCCAGCAATAATAGCCACCATCATGGCTTTATCCTATGTGTACCTTTTAGAGCTTTTGGGGACTACTTTGTGCAGCTAAGAAACAAAGTGAAGTATCACAGAATAAATAAACGCCAGGAACAGCTGGATTCTGGTTATTAGTAATGCCAAATCAAACAAGAAAATCATAGGTTTGCACTTGAAAGCCTGAACTGACTCAGCTTGGGTTTGAGATGTGTTCTGAGCTTAAGTGAACGACCAAAGACTTCTTTGTTGTCTACAACATGTGCCTAATTACAGCCTTGGTGGAAAAAACCCCACATCCTATAAGGACTAGTAAGGTTATGTTAGTGGTGGGTGCCTGGTGCAATGTTCTATGTTTGCATAACTTTCTTGAAGCTTTTATTCAGCCATAATATTTTTTTGTCTCGCTAAAATATAATACACTGTGCTTTAGTATAAAAACATTTACATTCAAAAATATTTAGCACTCTTTCTAGAGTCAGAAATGTTTTGTTTTAGAATCATGCACTGAAATGGTACTTTGGAAATACTTGGTCTGTAGCATGGCTGGAACTCCTAATGATTTCTAGAAAATCAGTATTTTTGTGTCCTAAATGACACAAAATTAAATTGAAAAGAATGTGTCACGAGTAAATTATGTTCACAATGGATTATATTCCTTAAGATTTTACTTTCAGTTCAACCAAATATGTCATATTAATAGAATGACAGGCAGCACATCCCATTACCAATAACTAAATTCCAAAAAATCAGTGCTGTGCTGAACTATTTTCTTGTAATTAGGCTGTAGAGAGACTCTAAATTTTTAAATAGGGATAGAAACACTAGCTGCCAAATTGCAAGCAGCTAAAGGTTTGAGTGTGTATATTTAGATATGGTAATGCACAAAGCACTGCAGTGATCAATTCTAGATGAGAGAAGGGCATGCACCAGTCTCTTAGCATCAGATTTGAGGAGCTGCCTGGTGCATGGCAATGCTCCTGGAATAATGCTAGGGGAAATTATTTTTATTGTAAACCTATCTTTTGCTCAAGAAATGGGATTCCAAGTGAGACCCAGCTAGGTCACTTAAGTCCTTTAAATTGAAGAACATTTTGTTTTGTCTAGGGCTTCAGGAACCCCAAAAAGGCCTGGCCTCATCCCTGGAAGTGTTTAAGGCCAGGTTGGATGAGGTTTGGGCAACCTGATCAGGTGAAGGGTGTCCTTGCCCATGGCAGGGAGGTTGGAACTAGATGACCTTGAGGTCCCTTCCAACCCAAAGCATTCTATGATTTTATGTTTCTTTTAGCAGTTGAACTCAGATTATCAGCTGGGTGAAAGAGGATGTTGTGAAGGGTAGTCACCCTGTTCACTGAAGAAGATTAATTAGTGGCTTTGTAGAAATGTATGCATGGGTACAAAAGAACTTTGGAAGATTAAGCATCCTTTTCAGTGGCTTGTCAGCTCAGGGAAGGAATTGGATTTAAATTTCTGAGGAAAACCAGCTGTTGCTATTGGAGATTGGCACAAGTCAGTTTAGACCTATATAGACTTAACCTGTGAACACAGGTACATCTGCTGTTTTTACATAGCAGTAGATGCTTAGTAGATACACTGAACAAAGACACTGGTAAGATGATTAATAATGATGTCCCTTTAAAAATAGGAAATGCAAGTGATGAACAGTCCCCTTGGAATATCCATGAAGGATATACTTCTGGGATTGGCTTAAATCACTAAAAAGTGCTTTGCTTCTACATGAAAATACACTTGCATGTCTGCTTTTTGGGTTAAGAAAAGTCCTCTTAAGACTCAATTCTATAACCCCTTACTCCTGCACACAGCTTTTACTTGTGTGAGTAATCCCTTTAATACTTCTAGGACTGTGCACAATCTAAGGGTTTGTAGAATTCTACCTTTGGAGACCAATATTTTATTTTGGCAGTTTGATGTTGGCTCATCTCCACTAATATTACTTGTCTGTGATCAACCTGCTTTCTAAATATATTTTATGATTTGTAACTTGATGTTAATACCAGCAAACTGTAATATTAGAGAACATAAATAATGTGACAGAAAAAGATGTGTAATCCCATATACATGTTATCTGATGCTAACATACTATTCATTAACTTCTGTTGTGTATTTTGAATTGTAGCATTTTGGATTCAGACACCAGTCTTGGGCAAGAAACTCATTGTTGAGTGTGATGTATAATATCTAATTTTATTTTCTCCATATGCTTGTGCTAAATATATGCCACAACTTCTGGTATTAAATGGCAAGCAGTTGGTCTCCTTAAGGAGCTGTATGCTTTTATAAGTTCCATTACTTTCTGTAGAGCCTTTAAAAAGTATCACTGAGTTTCACTTTAAAATTTTAGATACATAGTATCTTAGGTTCACTCACTTTCACAAAAAGAGGAGTCTAAACCACTTCGTCAGTGTTAGGAAGAAAGAAATTCTGAAGACTCAGAAGTGTACTTGATAATGAACAATACTGATTTAAGAAAGGGAGGCCAAAACCCTAATTCTATGTTATTGAAAACGGTTTCATATTGCTGAAGAATCAGGTTGCTAAAGCAAAATATATAAAAGAAATGTTAAAGTATTGCTTAAAGCTATGGTACTCTCAATGGTAGGGCTTGGCTCTTGTAAAGGAGGAAAATTTATTTCAGAGCCAAAAATGACTTCTTTGGCTGTGACCAGGATTTCCTCTGCCCACCTCTGGGACCTGAAACTGGAGGTAGGAAAATCTGATTTTGGAGCCAAGTGTGACTTGTTTAGTTCAAGTCATAATTTACTGTTCTTACCTTGGGGACCTGAAAATAAAGAAACTCGCTATGAAATGTTGATAATGGGCGACTCTGAAGTGCAAGCATTAAGCTAACTTTCCCAGAGAGCATTTCTTCACTTCCACCCTTCCAGATGCTTTTGATCGTGGTACAGTAGAGTGTACTTAATCATGTAACAGCTAAGAGAACTTTACCAAAACATAGAGGAAAATGCAGTCAAACCCTTTTACATCAATAGATGTGCAAAGAAAATAAACTTGATAAGGCTAGGATTTCTGTGCAGTGACATTACTTGAGAGCTGGAGCTGACTTTGCCATTAATGAGAAGTATTTCCCATAGCTGCTATAGGGTGAATATGAACTATGATGGCAAATACTTTCTTTATTGTTTCCAGCAACATAATTTGGGAAACATGATGGAACACATCATTTCAATTACAATTTTCTGGGTTATATGTAACTTAACGATACACAGAGTTTGCAGCTATGGGGCTGAAGTTTCTTTCTCCTCTCTCAAGTGGTCAACAAATTGAGATATTTGTATCAGTTCAGAATAATGGCATTTTTCTGAATATTTAAGTTAATTTCTTGTCATTGTGGCAATTTTCAAGCCTATATGCTTTTTCTTCATTGAAATGCAGAAAAGTCATGGGCTGGATAATTGGTTGATGAAATAATTTCTTGCATACTCTATTCTAAAAAAAGAAAATTTTCTAAGAAAATTATTGTTACTTTAGATGCTTAACCTGAGTTGAGAAACATATTAAGCACTGCATGAATGCTGGCATAGCTTTGGACCCCTTGAAAAAGATTTCTACTTACCTGGAATAAATTATTATTTTAAAATCTGGGTGTACCGGTACAGAAAATGACAATTTATGGCAAGATCATTGTTGTGCTTATCTTTAGTAGAATTCGAAAACTTCTTGTTAAGGTTTTTTTTTTAACATATAAACTATCTCTTCGGTGATGGATGTTTTAAACAGGATGAATGTTTCTGAGCAGCTTTCCCACAACTTCCCAGTCAAAACTGTCTTAAGGCTTTTGCAATGACTGTCACAGTATGTGCTGTCGTTTTCAGATGACCTGACATCAGTATCATTTAAATATTTGTAAGAAGTGATCAACTTTGTTTGTCTGTATTAATGGCTGTCTAAACCTGAGCCACTTTTACTTTCTTCTTCAGCCCATTGCTTGGAAAAAATTACAAATATAAATTGGGGAGCAGAAAAACGTTTATGGAACTTTCACAGGAAAGCCAAACATTATGGGATATTGTTGAATGTTCTCTGAGAGGGAAATACTGAATAGGGTGAAAGTGCAATGTGTGCATACATTTGTGTGTGTGTGTGTATATATATATATATGTATGCATACACAGAAATGCCTTTATACCATGGCCCACTTAATATTCAATTTGTATTTTAATTTCAAAGTAGCATTTTGAAACAATCATAGATAAGAAATATATTTACGTCATTAAAATATACAGTGTTACACAGCAAGCCTCTAGATGTTAAATGCCAATTATCTAGACAATATATTAGTAAATTTTGTAAAAGAGCATGCTTTCAGATTATTCAGACATCATTGTTCTTGTCTCACAGCAGTACACTGTAAATTATTGCGATCTGCTGGGATACTGTTTACTAAGGGATAATGCAGTGTGTGGAATCACATCATAACAAGATGACTGGCTGGATATTACAGATCTCTGTTGCAGGGATTTTTTTCTCCCTTCTCCCCAAAGGAAAATGTCAGGATGTATAGCTACCTGTGTTACAAAAGCAATGCATTAAATATGTGGTGGTGTGGTAATTTCTTACATCAATTTGAAGTGGTAATGTATCTCAAAAGCCTTTCACTTTCCACTTCCCACTTTTCCAGAAATAAAAATGGTTGTGAAAAATGAAAGTCATCTGCACTCTTCTTACATCTAATAGAAATTGTGCTAATTAAGAAAAATTAAGCAGTGGCTTAATCTGTGGGAGTAGCTATATAGTCCTATAGAATACGTCGTTCTGTAGCTAAGAAAGGTAACGTTCAAGTTCGACCTAACATGTAAGATTAGTGGATGGCATTTCTCTTCTCCTGGTGCAAGGCTAATGTCAATATGTTGGCACAGATCACCGAAGTCATCTTTGAATATATCTGGGAGTTAAGCCTTTGGATAAATAATACAGCAAATCAAAACTTTTCCTTTACATTTAATAGTTTACTTTTCTGGTCCATAAAAAAATTCCAAAGTGATTTTCTTGTGTTTATCTTGTCCTTAGCAAGTAGTGTTGACCTTTAAGTTTTTACTTTACTGTCAAAGTATGTTGAAAGCTTTAAAAGTGAAGCTATCACCTTGGGGATTTGTAAGGATGACTGACACTTACCACTTCACCTTAGACGCAGTGGCACTGAGCGTATGCAGCAGCGTTGTACCTCAAGGGAAGCTGTTTGATTTTTTTCACTTCTGCTTCACTGGAAATGGATTGAATTTTCTCTTCAGAGGAGAGTTTTGGTTGCATTAGATTTTAATCAAGTCACTTGTTCGCAGTCCCTCAAAGCATACAAGACTGAGATGAGTAGATGGGCCTGGGGTGAATGTGCTACAAGATTTGTCAAACCGTAAAACTTCCAGATCTCTGGGATACCACATGGTGTAGTTGACAATACTAAAAGTGTTCAGTGGTTACAACATTACATAAGCTTCCCATCTCTCTAACACAGGGATTAAGAGCGAGAATACTGGGGAAGTGTTTTGTCATAAAATACCTTGAGTGTTCAAAATAAGAGAAATAAGGCTTTGATAAAGAGGCAGTACTGTTCCTCTGCCCCAGAAGATAGTATTGGCCAGTTAGTAGACTTAATAGACAGTAGTTTGCTCTGGGGTTGTTTGGTTTTACTTTTTTAAGTCATATTTAAGTTTTTGGGCTTTGGGGAAACAAACTAGTGGTGTTTTCTCATAGAATCATAGGGGTTGGAAGGGCATATGTTGTTTCTTGTCACTTTCATCATTTTGGTTTGTTGGTTTGGGTTTTTTTTTCAGTTTCACTAACATTTCCTAGTTTTGATTATGTTTTCATTCTGGCCACAGACAGCTACATCCCATGGATGCCCAGTATCTCTTCAGGTGTGCCGTTTGGGTGTGATAGTCTGCCAGATATAGCTGGTCTGAGATCTAGACATGTCACTTCCCTGTGTTATTCAGTGTTACCTGAGGAGGGCAAATTCTTAAGCGTGCTAGAAATTTTTGGGCAGAAAAGGTCACCTGAGCTATTTTTAAGCTTATGTGGTTTTGATGCACAAACTATTGATTTGAGCAGATAGGCTGTGTAAGGGGCAGCCGCTGGACAGCAGTTGGTGCAGAGTTCAGCCTTGCAGTGATTCATCTGCTGAGGAGACTCTTGTAGGATGGAGCTGTGTGACAGAGCATCTTGAACATAATTGAGCAGTCTAAAGTATTGATCATGTCTCTAGCTGATCATGTCTTATTCACAGTATAGATGGTACTGCTGTGCTCACAGCTGTGGGGTTTCCTTTGTTTTTAAAGAAATGCAGTATTTGTATGTGAAAGGAAGAGACTGTTAATATTGAAGTGTCTGGTGATCATATTTTGATATACAAGATGGTTAGAATGACCTTAATTATTGTCAAATACAGAATCTAGTTTGATAAATCACAATAAATCTTTGCTTATTTCATACAGGTTTATATGTATTAACACTCCACTTGGAATGCTTGGAGCATTTAAAGATAACGTCCTGCCGTAATATCTTTTTTCCTGTGGGCTAATAAATTGAGACGACGTGTTTAGATACAGTTTTAGTAGGTCTACTGAGGAGTGAGGATGTTTGAAGCACAGTCTGTGACTCACCCAGGTCTTTACACATGCATTATTTAGTCTTAAATCTCACAGACGTTTGTACTGCTGTTGGGGTGGGGGAAGTTAAATGCTGCACTATTTAATGCTACTTCCATTTAGGGTTATTTCAGATGTAAAAGAAAAGAAATGGGGTTTCATGTCTTTTACTTTCCCACACTTGCAAACTTTTATGATTACTTGGCATTCATCAGGAGGAAAGTAGATGGCAAGTATGTTCTTGAAGTATTCTAATTATTGCTATTTCAGGTGGAATAGAGACTCTAACTGGACACATGAGATTTTTAGGATGGTAGATTTGCTTAAAAACCATTTTTATGTCTCTTTTTGGGATGGAAGCAGGGAATGACCACCTGGCATTTTTTGCTTGTTTGTTTTTAGGAGGTGGGGAATTAGTAGATGTTAAACGTGACTGTGTCTTAAGTTTTTTGGATAATATGAGCGGTGGTCTTTGTTTTCATTACTATTTTTCCTCTCATAAAACCAGAGAAACAAGTCAGTGGAATGCCAGAAAACATTTATATCCATTTTCTGGCTTTTATTTCCTTGGAGTTTAGATGGAGGAGAGAGCTGGGGAGTGAATGAGAGCATGAGCTTACACATGCCTGTAGATGTACCTACTTACACATGCATGTGTGTATTGACACAGTTCCAAGTTTATTTGCTTTCTTCTTTAAGCACCAGTCTTTTTCTTTAACCTGGGCTGTCTCAACACTGCTAAGTACTGTTGTAAAGAGAAATGCCGTTTAGATGAGTGCTCTTCAGCTTCTACAGTAGTGCTGTTGTATTCATGAATTTCTGTCTTGTCTATAGACTTCTGGGTAATCTGGTGTGTAATCCCACAGGTTACAAAGTGGACATCACTCTTTATCTACCAGAGAAAATAGGAGACAGTTGAAGATGTTTGTGAAGTGATGTCTTGTCAAAAAAACAGGCCTGCCTTGATAACTCTTAGTAACAGATTAGGATTTTTTGTTTGGTTTTAGAAAGCAGAGTGCTGTATTTGGTTAAATAATGCATCTTAAAAAATACTGAAACTTTGCTAGGTGAAATAAAACCAAATACAGTTTCTCTTGTGGATTTAAATTGCACAAAATAAAAAATTATATACTGTGGTTTAGCCAGTTCAACCTTCATATTGTGCTCCTGGCTCTGATAAAGAGGTTTACGGAATTCTGCTTATGAATGGTAAGTGCCCCAAACACTCATTCTCCAGTTCTGCCCAGCTTTGCAGTTCACTCTTTAGGTCTTGGGTCCTGTTCTTTGCTGAGATAAGGTGACTTTGAGTGCCTGCTGGATCATCTGCTTGTTTTTATTGCAGTAATTCATAGAATAGCAGAGTAGGTTTCATTCTTTGTAGGTTGAAAGCTTTCTCCTTACGACTTCTTTAAATTAGCATGATGCAGACATTTAGTGAATATATCTAAAATACACAGAAATCTTTTCAGCTTTCTTTATCTCAATTGTAATTATGACCACAAAATAAGGAGAAGCTTTTGCAGATCTTTATTTACAGAAAGAACTCAATTTAAAGGCAGAAATGGTGCTTTAGTTTTATTGGCCAACCATAGATTTTTCTGTAGAAAAAATTAGTTCATAAGAGATTGCTAACTGTATATACCTTGCTTTTAATTATAGACATGTTTTTGTTAATTTTGAATAAATCTGTTTTAGCCTGGCATGTAACTATAAGGCATGCTACAGATTTCTTTATCTGAATGTGCAGGTTATATGAGGTTCAAAAAAAAGCTCTAGCTTTTGAGCTAGTTACCTTGCCTTTGTGCCATAAGCTAACTGATATTGTCCATGGCCATCACTATATAAGTCCATTTCATGCACTAATATATCACTTGAATCCTGCATAAGTCATGAGTTTCTTCATGTTGAAGGAATGTTACCACAGGTAACTTTTTTGTGATTAATTAAAAACATGAAATCAAATGTAATAAATTTTGTTTAATGTTGTTGTCTTTAAATAAAAACTTGTATTGCTGATTTTGCTTGAAAAATATGCTTGAAAATTCTTTTGAATTGTAGCAGAAACCGTTTCAAAATATTTTTTGAAGTCATAAAAATAAATTTTTTGTGGCATTTTTTGGTGATATTTCTCAGTTAATATTCCATAGTGAAAGATGTCGAACTAATTAAGCATTAAAAGAAGGAGCGGTTAGCAGGTATAATGTTGTTAGACTTCAGTTAATGTGAATGTGACCGTGACCTCCCAGATAGATCAAAGACTAATCTGTCTGACAGCTACAAGATGGCAGAGCTTGCCATGGGCCTTCTGCTGCTGCTTGCTGAAGCTATTTGTCTGTAAAGCATGCCTGATAGCTAAGAGTATATTTTTAAGGATGAACAGGTAAAAGTAAAAGGCTGTCTTTTGACATTTTAACTAATCCCTTCTAGCCTGTGGTTTACTGCACATTTAGGATATTTGCTAGCAGGAGAGACTGGCTTTTTCACATATGTAACATGTCATTTTGAATTGGGCGTTGATTTGATGCTTGATAATGTAAGAGTTATACAATGAAATAGATTCTGATTGCATTAAAATGACATGCCCTGGCCTTTTACCTTTAGCAGACTTATAATGCAAACTGAACTCTCGGCAATGTAAGTTGTCATCTCATGCTGAGACATGATCGCTTAAGTGAGAAAACAGAATGCTTATTTTCTGTTAACTCTTCTTTAAGATAGGTTTTTAAGACACACTACACATTTAGGCCAAGAGAATATGGATTTTTATAGAATTAGAGAAATGAAAATGTCATTGTTGATGTGTAGTACAAGCAGTATAGATCTGCATAAGGCTAAAATGTGTTAAAGGAATGTGGAAGTAATGTATTATATTCACAGGGTAATGCAGGACAATGTAGATGATCTGACTGGTTTATGCTCTGCTGTTATTTTAGTGGTTTTATGCAAATAATAAAGAGTCATTTTATCAGTGTAAGATATGACTATTTTAATACTGTTTTGAGCAGTCTGCTAGTGAAGTATGAAACAGTTGTAAAACATTTATTTCAATTGGCTAAAATCTTACTGATAACTGAAAATCTTCAAAAGAGGAAATCATTAGACAACTTACCAGGACTAGAAGACAAATGCAAAGTGTGTACAGGAGTATATTCTCATTGGTTCCGTTTCAAAGACTTCAGTGAAATTTTCTAACATCTTCCCTCATTTCAAATGGTGAGGGATAGCTTTTTGTTTCTCCAGGTAGTATATCCATTTGTAGAAATGCACAGATATGCTTAAGTTCCTTTGTAAGGAATGGTTATAATGGTCATAAAATGTTCAGAAGAAATCATCTTCTGTTTTGAGAATTACAAAGGAAACCTCACATGCCAGTCAATAAATTCTGAGTGACTGGAACAAATATTAAATCTGTGAAATCAAACTGAATTTACTTTCTGGCTGTAAGGATTGAATTTGTAAATTTGACAGGCAATTTAAAGGGCATAAGTACGTAAAATAAAATTTCTTATCCAAATGCAACTTGAAAGTTACCTGTCAGAAGAGGTTAGAAGTCTGCTGTTTTCTCTCCTGAAGCGTGTCCTTTCACTTGTCAGTTTAGAAAGGTTAATACTGTACAAAAGAGCAATGGAAAGACCCTTTTTACTGTAGTTTTATGTTTCAGTCTCCCCTCTCCCAGTGATGAATTATTTTCATATACATTGGACCTGGGTGTAATGTCCAAATATAAATTCTTATTGAAATACTGATCAGGCATTGTATGTGTAGTTATCCATGTGATTGGAAAGGGAAGACAGAGGGTTTGTTTTTTAGTTGATATCAGAACTGCTTTTGAAGCAGCTAGGAAAGAGCATTAAAAAAAAAAACAAACATGCTCTTTTCTGCCTTATGCTAGCCCATGGGCCTGCAGACTTTAGCTGCTGCCTTTGCTTCATGCTTAGCAGGGAAACATTTGTTTCCAAACCACAGAAGGTGGTGCCAAGCTAGGAATTAACATTGGTGTTGCTGACTTCTGGGACTTTGGCAAGACCACTCTGTCTCTGAAGTGCTTTCTTACCTTCTGTAGAAGAAGGGTTTATATTTGCTTAACCTTCACTTGAGGAAAGTATGGCCTGGTCCCAGCAATAGATAAGGAGTGAGAGTTTGTGATAAAGGGTAAGGATCTCCATTTGTATCATTCACTTCCAGATGAACAAGTAAAACTGTGGTCTAGTTAGTCCATTTACTTGTTTCTGGGGTTTATGCCTATGTGAAAATCTTATCCTTCTCCTGCTAGCACGGAGATTTAGATAAGTGTGTGGTTGTTGTGTAATTACATATGAATTATTGGAATAGGACACATGTTACGAATAACTTCAGAAGGATAAAAGCCATAATTGGGTAGTATGCAAAATACAAACTTGAAACACTAAAGCACACTTTACTTATTCACTTATTAAATAAATGTTTGCTTGTTTTCCCATCTTTGGAATATTTCCTTTTCAAAATCCCTATTAAAACTAATATTTAATGATTTATTTCTTAGGTTGAATTAAAGAGGAAATACAATGACCAGCACAAAAATTCAAGAGGCCTTTTACCAGGGAGTCAGTGGTATGAAATTCAAGCCTATAGAGCTCTGAACCAAGCCCTGGGAAGGTGAGATAAACTGGACATAATTTTATATATATCCATATACACACACATATTTGTAGAACTTTTTTTGCAACATCTTTAAGGATAAATTCCTCACTGTTAACGCAAAGGGGATAAATCCGGCCAAAAAAATCCTGTTGCAGAAATCAGGTCTTCAGCTGGTCTGTACTGGCAACTGTCTGGTTTTCAGTCTTTTGTGCATTTGAGCATTGTTATAATTCTGAGGTTTAGTTTTATATTCAGAATCCACTTTAGTTTGGTTACAGGCTTTATTGCTTGTAGTCCAGCTATACAGAAAGGAGAGCAGTTGCAGAGATAAAAAGTACTTGAGCTATAAACCAAACGAAAGTTCTTAGGTCTTCTTGAATGTGTTAATTGTTGCCACTCTTGGTGGGCTCAAAACAGTTGTTTGATGTTTAGCCTACAAGTATTTTTGAAAGGGAGAAATAGTGGGGATTTTTCCCAGACCTTTGCAAAAGGTCAATTCAATTATCATGCTCACTGATCTCTTCCCAGTTTTAGATGTGGTGGTGTAACTTCCTTTCTCAAATGGAAAAAAAAATTCTGAAATTTTATTAACAACATAGAATTAATTCATCCTTCTCCAACAAAATTTATCATATGCATAGGTAGATATAGCTGTCTGTCATCCATATCAATCATAGATGCCATTGATCTATCATAGATATATGGAGGTACAGACACATATTTACAGATTAAAGAAACATCAGCTGCAAGATATTATTTGAATTAGACCAAATACAAGTGTGATGACATAAATGAAGGTTTTGGAAGAAAATAGAGATAAAATATTATACATTAGTAAAACCTCATTGTAAAATCTTGTTACAGGTCTGATGTCTTAGATTCCTCTTGGGAGAGGAAGAGCATTAGTAAAATTTGTTAACAACAATCTAAGAAAGTTGTGGAATGCTAATAAAAAAAAATTAATTTAAAGTTTTGTCACTGGGAAATAAGTTTTGACTTAAATCTAGTTTTAATGAAAATTACTTATTGTATAATTTATCAATGAAATTATACTTGTCTAACATGGAGAAAAGAGACTTACATTCTGTATAAATCGTGTGTAATGCCATTAGACTAAGCTCTTATTACACTGAGATCTGGTGAAAGATGACAGTGTATGATGACTAATGTTATAAATCCAGAACAGTCTACTAAGTTGATAGTAAGTTACATAGTCGACAGGCAAGCTTCTTACTGCAAGGACGCCTGCAGGGATAGAAGTGAGCAGAAGCATGATAGTCTTCAATCTGGCACTTTTCTCTTAATTTAGTGCTGTTACATTATATGAAGTAACACAAGTCCACGAAATGAAATAGCAGCCTTTGGGAATAGAGCAGATGGTGTGTATGGCCAGGTGACAATCACGCTATGAATTCCTTGCAGTGCTACTTTTTCTGAAAGTGTGGGATATGTCTCCAGGGGACATAATTCATTTAAATTATGAGTTAAAAGAGCATTTATTAAAGCAATGAAAAAAAAAAAGAGAAGTTAGAAGAAATCTTTTTCTTGAAGATGTTTCTGTAGCTTTTCTTATCACAGAGAGACTTCAAATGTGAATAAATATTGTTTTTCAGAGAGCCAGTTTCTGTTGTTGCTCCTGTTTTGAGCCCTGACTCTGATACACTGGTGGTTTTATGTACATTTGTAAACATCTTCAAAAGTTATCCTCTATACAACATTTATGTTATCACTGTTCTTTAATAATTTTTTTCTGGCAGGCAATGTAGAAATGATAATGTTAAAAATAGTATCAATGCAATAGTATCAAACCTGTTTTCCTATAATAAATTCAAGAACTGAAGGAAAATTAAACTTCCATGACATCTGTAACAATTTTTGATGCAAGATGGTAGGAAAGCACTTCCTGTTTATTTTTACGTATTCCAGCTGACTTATTGCAATCCCTGTTGTCTGATCCCCACAGTTTTCTACTATGTGCAATGTAATTATATCTGCACTCTTCCTTTTTTGCTCCTTTATAGGTGTATAAGACATAGGAAGGACTGGGGTGCTCTCATTTTAGTTGATGATCGCTTCCGGAATAACCCTACTAAGTACATAACCGGTAAGTTCCTGATATTAACAGGTAGGGAAAAGTCAAGATTACAGAAATAGGGTTATACAGATCCAGGTGAGTAGGAGGAGAAGTCATGAAATATATCCGTTGAACTCCAGCTGTGTGGTTGAAACTCTAAAGCTGTACCCTGGTGTATTGGTACAGACAATTATGTGGAAATTTCATATATATGAAAAAATAGTTATTAGATTTTCGTTGGACTTTGGTTGAGTCTCTACTGGATGTTTACTTTCTGCCTATAGGGAACTTCAATGATTAGGGTTTGTCTGATTTTAACATTCTGGCTTCTTAGGTGAGAACAGGTAATGGTTGTACCATTAGGAGCCACTGAATGCTCAATACACAAAACAGCATTTTCTGTTTATAGTTTTATATTGACTAGAAATGCATGTAGATTGTGTACACTACCTTAATAAGTAAATACAAATTTAAAAATAAATAACTAAAAAGATATTGCTTGGGGATGTATTATGTATCTCTTGTCCCTGCCCTGTTTAGAAGAGATGGGCAGAAAGATGTGAACAGATCATGTTGCAGTCCGGTCAGCAGGTGGAGCTCAACAGCTGTAGTAAAAGCCAAACCGCTTTTCTGACACGTTTGTTTGTACTAAAAATACATTTAAATTATCTGAGCAAGCAGAGGTAATTCATATAATAATACAAATAATCTATGTGTTCAAGACTTGATAAGATTAGTACGTTTTCTAAAAACTAAAACTTCACAGAAGAACCAACTTCTCTGTTGTGGGTTTTTTTTTTTTAAATATTAAAAGAATATAGAAATGAGTTTAAAATTTGGGATGTTAGATTTTACTTCACTCTTCTGTCATCCAACATCATCTAAAAGTCTATTAAACTGAAGACATCTGGAATTTGAGATTTTTTTTTTTTAATGATTGGTGTGTAAGAGCGTACTGTATTATATTTTAACTATTGGGCAGTTGTGATTCTTTCCAAATATCTGAGTTACAGCTACTGAATCTGAAATACAGTTGTAAAAGCTTCGTTATATTCTAATTTTTGTCAGACCCTGTCAGTATGATAATGAATAGCTGTGCTTTATGTGAGTTGCTTTTTAATAATTCATGCTAACAAGGACAATGAACACTCAGGCTTAAAAAAAAAAGTATGTTTTTTTGCAGTGTCACAGTTTGGATTATAAAAAATATTTGTGAGAAAGGTCAGGCTCTTTTTATTAAATAGAATCCTTTTCAGTATTGCTCATCAAAAAACTACTGTGAGCAACTTCTTGAAATCTTTATGAATCTGTCTATACATATGTAGAAGTATTTGCAATATGTGGGTACTATTTACTGATATGAAATGACAGATATAGGTGATGTAGTTTTGTAGTAACACTCTGGTTTTGGGTTTTGGTTGTTTGTCTTTTCTTAGGATTATCTAAATGGATACGTCAACAAGTCAAGCACCATGAAAACTTTGGTAGTGCACTTGAATCTTTGCGTGCATTTGCTATACGAAATCAGAAGACCATTGATTATTCATCAGAGTGCAGCACTGAATTTCTCCATGTACCTTCAAATTCAAAAGACCTGTCACAAGCATCTCAACAGGATGCAACTATTCATCTGTCTCCAGATGCTCCTGTGAAAAGTGAGGAGCAAAATTTGGTTTCAGAAACTAATTTTACTACTACCATCAGCTCAGTTAATCCTATGGCACCAAATCAGACAAGTAACATCATGGCAACAATGAAACAAAGTATGTTCTTTTCCTGGGAGGTGGAAAAAAATGGTAAAAATTTTAAATGTGAAGTTTCATCTTTTTTGGTGAGAAACAAATGGTTTTTAAGGTGTGCTACGGTGTAAAATTATAAGTATTCACAAATGTGCATGAGCTGTGTGCAACAGACTGAAATACATTTTCATTCCACTTGGTTGTCTTAAAACAATTGATAATGTTTGATAAGTATTTTACCATTGAAAACTATGAAGCTAATTTAAAATACATTTGGAACATGTAACAGCTCGCGTTACTGCAAGGTGAGCCCCTTGGTTCAAGCTACATCTGTTGTTTAGATGTTGATATCTGGCACATTTCATATTAAGTCTTCTGATACCAGCTTTGCAAATAGATATCTTTCCATTCCTAAATTTTAGGAAAAGTTATGACTTCATCTCAGCCAAGAAAGATGTGACACAAGAGCACAATAATAAAAAATTACAAATTTAAAATCCAGTCCATGCTTTACTGTACCTTTACGTATACTGGTTAATCTATTGATTTAATTAAGACATTTCACATGCAAAGATAGTTGTAACATCTGGGCTTTTGTTTGAATTGGATCTTAATGAGTGTTATAAAATAACTGTAAACCTAATAAAGCAGTGGTAATTTTGATGTGCTAAAGATGCTGTAAATCAGTGGGGGGAAGGCATATACAATTAATGTTTTGTGATTTTTCGCAGGTGGCCAGAAAGCTGACACAGAGTGTCATTCTCACCGTGTAACACAAAGAAGAAAACATATGGACTCCACACCCAAAATGCCAGCAACTAAAATAGAGAGAGAAAAAAAGAACAATTGGACTAATGCTGGTATTATGAAAGAACATTGCTGTGTTAAACCATTGACTTCAACACCTTTGCCTGGAGCCAAGAACTGCACGTCCGCAGCTAGTGGCAAACAAAAGAATATGAGTAAGGCTAGTGAACTTATTGATAGTGTAAATCAATGCCAGTCGTCATTAATTTCAGAACATAAACCAAATGTACTAGAATCATGTTTGGAAACAACTGATTTTTCAATTAATACTGAAGCTCCAGTTGCTGAAGAGCATCCTGATGAGCTACAGCTTCAAGTTGCACCCTGCAGTGAGTTTCCTCCAGCAGAAGGGAAATCTGAACTTTCAACGGTAAACCTGTCTGCAGAAGCTGAAGATGAGGATGAGAGCATCTACTTCACACCAGAACTGTATGATGATGTGGAATTAGAGGAACAGGGAATCAAACCACAGGTTCCAACCTGTAATACAAATGAGAATCCGATTGAATGTGGAAACTCCACAATCAATGATCTTTTTGCTATCAACACCTCAGAAACACTAAGTGTGACTAAAAAAATCATTGATGCTGATGGCAGAAGCACAAGTTTACATGGAGTAGTGCCAAATGAAGGGAGAAAGAATAGTGCAGTTGTTAATGTCGAGATTGCTTGTGAAATAGAAGCAGAGCAGATAACATCTCAAGAGATGGACATCAAAAAAAGAAAAATCAGTCTTTCCAGATCACGAAATAAAGGTGTGTCATCTTTTCTATTAAACAATACTAGCACAGAGTGACACCTTCTATAGGAAAGTAGCGAGCAGCCTTTACAGCACAGCCTCATAGAGCAGTGGTGGCTTTCTGGTTCTTGTTTCATATGTGCTACTGGCAGACTCAGGTTTTCATTATACTTTTTTAGTTGTCACTGTGAAAGTTTTGCAATGTGCAGTTCTCTACAGATATAATTATGACTCTTCATCCTAACTGTGTGGCAAAAGGACATCATGTGTGGAAATTCTAAGTGGAAGCCCAAGTAGCATTTGATGTGTAATTATAGGGTGAGGAGGTTTGTTGTACTACATGTTTAAATAATCTGCTATTTAATACAATCAAACAATTGGGGTTTTTTCCCAGAAACACTAGCATAATCAAATTATGGTTTTCTGCATTTGTTAGGGTTCTTTTTTTCTTAATTAAGTATGTTGTAGAACAGCATGTCTGCAGATCAAGTAATGTGATGGATTAGGCCTATATACTGAAATAGACGTGTTCTTCAGGACTTTGTTTCTCTTGAATTTCTCTTGTCAAAATATGTATCAGAAGCTTTGTAGTTGTGGTACTTGAACATTTTGAAATATGATGACGGTAAGAGGCTTCTTTGGTGTCTTTGCTTTATATGAAAGTTGAAGTTTTTTTTAAAATTTTCTTTTGTGAGAATCTAATTTCTTCTGGTCAGATTCTGTATGTATTCATATTGAAACATGTGCTTGTTTGTATGCCCTACAAACACATTTTCTACGCAATGTGTAACAAATATAACTGTAAATGTATACATAAAGGTCTTTAAATCTTCCTCAGTCTACTTTCTTAAAGTATTTTAAACATTTCTTTCATTTATTGCAGTCAAAACAGACAGGAATTTGCTCTCTTTGTAGGAATGGCAAGGATAGTGTTGAATTTCTTTAATAAGCATTATCTTGCTGTACTTAGTATAAGGCATTTGGTTAAACTTTTTGTTATATTGATGCCATGGAAGAATCACGTTTTCTTGGTCTAAGTTTCCCAGTATTCGCTTAATTGCAGGATGCTGATTCTTGTGACCCTAGTTGATAGGACAGAATAAAACTCTGGTATTGACAGCAGTTTGAACATAAGACACATCTAAAGATAAAAATACTTTATTTAGATTTCAGTAATTATTTGAATATCAGAACTTAGTAAGGTAGGCATGGTTGTGTTTGTAACTGGCTTCAGGACTAGAACAGTCTCTTATCCCACAGCAAATGCAGATGTGGCCTGTGGCCAGTGGCTTTGCAGCTACACTCTTGAGAGCTCATCAACTTGATTTTCACAAGTCTCTCATACCTCAGTTTTCTTAAAACAACTCTTCTGTACCAAACCACTTTTTATTTTTATGTATATCTGAATAGATTATAGAAATCGATTAAGCTTTGTGGCTTGTCTGCTCATCTCATAGACCACTATCTCTTATTTGTCTTTCAGAAGATTTGTCTGTCTTTAAAGAAAAAAAAGAAAATCCCTCATCCTTTCCTTATCTGCAGCAGATTGTTCCTTTCTTGATCTTGTGTTGTGTCTTACTTTGATTAAAAATCCTTTCAGACATGGCCATGTCAAGTATTTTACATTCATTTACAACATCTACATTTTATGTAAAATACTCCTCAACCATTACTTCTTAAAATATGTATTGAAATATCAGCATTTGGCCTACTAGAGACTAAATTTTTCTTGAAAAGCCTCCATCAACAAATTCACTAAACTCAAAACCTGACTGTAGCTTGGTTGCTGGGGACAGCTGATGGATAGAAATTCTTTCTATTACCATTGGGTTTTGGGGGTAAGGGGTGGACCATTTGTTTTGATGTAAAAGATGTGTAAAGCCAATCTTTATTTGTCTTTATATCTAACTGTGGTATTTAATCTGCTAGTGGTTAGAATATTCTTTATTTCTAGAGTTAATATAATTAAGGTGATTCCCAGTATTAAATTGAATACTTTGCTGCCCACCCTGCAAATAGAAGGGAAGTCAACATACCAACTTCCCAAGAATGATTTGTTTGGGCTTTCCCAATCTGCAAATGCTAAATTATTGATAATTCCTCTCATTCTTTAATATAGCAGCTAGGAATGATCACTTTTGTCTAAAGTAATCATAACATCTTGAATTTATTAAAGGATTGAAAGTTCAGCGACAACGCAGACGAAGAAAAGCTACAGTTAGGCACAGTGCCCTCACCTGTAAAGGAAAGGTACCGTGTAGATAAACTGCACCCATTTTAAGTGGCCACTCTTGAATGCTAAGGTTCAAGGGAAATAGGAACCATGTAATATATAATCTTTTAAGTGAAATAACACAGAATTAGTTCATTCATGGCCAGTGTGGTTTGCTCTAGATCTTTGATTTACACACTCAATAGATACATTTGTTCCTCATAAGTGTTTTCAAGTCCTGTTAATACCGGCAGAAGCTGCAGGTATGGACTGCTAGAGTCCAGTTCATAACTCATAACATATGTGATTCCTGTTTCAATATAAGTGGTGCTTCTGAGTTCTACTTAGTACGTATATTTTAGGTCAGGATTTTTAAAGTGCCAGAACATAGTTGCACTGGAAGTCAATGAGAGTTGGGCACTTACCTTCCTAGGCTCCTTGCAAAATTCCAAACTAAGGGTTTGATAGCCTGGGCCATCGTAGACTATAAAATAGCTCATATTTTATATTAAAGTGTTTCTGTTTAAGATAGGTTAAGCATTTTTAGCATGATGTTTGTTTTAATTATTAGCTAATATAAGATATACTGATACAAGGAGATTTCTTTGAGCATTTCAGATAGTATATTTCTATGAAACAGTTTTGATATATTTTTTCTGTTTATATTTAAATGCTTCAATCTGCATTGTTACAATATGCAAATTAATACTTGCATGAATTTGTATATTGTCTTGTTAGAAGGAAACACACCAGCCTTGCAAGAAAGGACTTTATTGTATTGTCTGTGGAGCTGAAATACTGCCAAAAGCAGAGGGTAAGATCTGTGGAACTGTGGTTTGTTTCAGATTGGGAATGATAGGATTTGTAATCCACCTCTTTTACTTGGGCAGTTTTGGAGACTGGAGGGATATTTTAGAATAATTGGTTAATTTCTCCACTGGACATGGCAAGTAGATAAATAAGTTGGTGGAAATGCACTGGAGACCTAGAGAAAATCCTTTGTGGAGGAGAAAGAAGTTTTCACAATAATGCAACTATTTGGCATTTCAGTGAAACTAAGTTACTGTTAATGTCATGTCTTTCTGACACCTTTCTGTTGCTTGATTCAGTGGCCCTGACACTCTGTCCTATCTTTAAGTACAATGGGAATCAGATTGGTATTTAAGAGTTAACTGAAGGCAACTTGTCCAGACCATATGGAAGTCTGAAAAAATTATTTGTGACATAGTGACCTGTTCACTGGGGTACATTCCTTCTCAGGATGAGGTGTCAACTTGCTACCAGTGAGAACAAATACATGTTTTAATCAAACTGTCAAAAGTTTTACAGAAAAAACATCTGATCACACAGTTATTCTTCAACATGTATCCTACCTTATGTTAATTTATTTTGCTGTTTAATCCTTGGTTCACCCATTTAGATTAGATGTTCTTGGAAATTCTCTTTATGTTTTTGTAAGGCACTTTAATTTGGGAAATCTAATAGCTGATAAGGTAATAACAAATCTGCTACATTTTAAAAATGCACTGTATCTTCAGGCTACTGGGCCATGTGTGGTGATGACCCAATTATAAAATGTTCTCATGAGTTACATGCAGAGACAATTTGATATAGATGCTTACTACATTTAAACATGGTATAAAGCATGCTCCAAGAGAATTTAGTGAGGATTTAACTGGTTTCAGGCTTTACAAATTGGAAGGTAAGAAGGCATTTGCTTTTGTGTGCTTTGTGAGTATGTCTCAGGACCTTGAAGACAAGCCAGAATGCTACATTTTTAGGAAGTGTTAGAAATGATATGGGGGGGTGAGATGAAGAGTTGTGTATTAGAGAGACATTATTTTTGTACAGTCTTGTTTACAGCAGCCCCTTTATTATCCCCTCCCTTCTCTGCTTGAGAGGCTTATTAAGTGACAAAGCAAGCATGGAACTGGTATCAAAGTCACACTAGCAAAAAAACCCCAAACAACCAACCCTCTTAGTCATCTTCAGCCATAAAAGTGAGGGAGGCCAGGCTCAGTAGGCAGGAACTGTGTGCAGGCGGCTCATGGCTGTTGTGTGATTTAGCTGAACCGAATGTCAGGTCATAAAGCTAAACCAGACGTCGTCTGGATTGGATGAAGTCAAAAAAGGACAAATCTCCTCTTTTGCAAACCACCCCTGAGCCTGAAGGAGCGTGAGAGGTGTTCCTATTGCTTCTGGACCCATTAAAGTCATATGCCAGGTAGCAAAGTCCACGTTGCCTTATGGGTAAAGAAAGGGATGCTCGGGTGAGGGAGGCTGCTTCTTGCCTCTGTTTTCCAAGAGCAGCCATAATGTATTTCCTTTACAACTTTTCTAATCTCACCAATAGACTTGCATTTCCGTTATATGCATTTATCAGCATCATCTTTGCAATTCGGTGTAGAATCTGTGAAGTGGAAGCACTGTATTAAGTGGAAGCGTTCTGAATCGCTGAGGTACTTTAATGTGTACAGTTACCAAGGTATCTGTTGTCAACAAGAAGATTTATGCTGTTTAAACTGAATCTCATCTGTCAGTTGATTAATGAAAGTTTAAAAATCTGCCCAGCTTGAAGAAAATGAAAAATAAATGACTTTATTCAAAGTGGATTCAAACTCACCAGTCAATTTAGGAGTAATAACAAGGGGAAAATTATCTGTTGAAAAGTAAATTTTGGACACGTTAAAAAATTTAAATAAGGCCTTCTTCCAAGGTCCATTTACATCAATAGAAGGCTTTTCACTGACTGCAGTAGGTATTGGATCAGGGCCTAAATTACCATCTTGTAAATGTGGAAAGTTTGCAGTATGTTCGAACAGTACTGTATTCAAAACCATGTATATATAAGTCTTACACCCCACTTTTTAAATTATAGGAATTTTGAGAAAAGCTTGCTACAGTAATATTGAACTGAAAATAATCTGGAAACTCTTCAGAAATACTAATATAAGAACTAAAGACTCCATTAATAATTGTATGTGTGAACTAGATACCATTTCGGAAGATGAAGATATGATGTTGCTCATCTCAGATGCTGCTAGTCTTAGTCATCTCAAAGAAACTTTGAAGGTTTATCAGATGCCGGTGAAAGGTGAAGGTAAATCTTACTGATAAATACCACCTAACATCTGTCAAGTGCTTTACCTTTAAATTAAATACAACACATTGTTTTCTTGCATTTCTTGCAGATGCTTTTGATTTTGGTAATGTGTTTTTATCTCTTGATCTGTGTGTGAAATGTCCTATGGAGAGGACCAGTGCAAGTCTCTTGCCCCACTACTCCTTACTCTCCTGAACAGCACTTTACAGGTTTTGCAGATATTTTTAATGGAAAGCATTTTTAAGCCAAGAGAAATGTGAGCTTTCAAAAAGACTAATAGTCTGCCTTTCATTAAATTGTTACATAAAATGTTCAAAGCTGTACTAAAGCTTTGTTATAATTGTTTCCTTGTTAAGAAATTTCATCCTTGTAAGGGACACTGAATACCATGTTACAAACCATGCATTCTACCTGTTTCTTCTCTGTTAGCAATTGGCGGAGTGTGGTTGCTGCAAATGCTGTTTTCTTTCTTGTGTCAATAAGGTCTTGGTATTGATTTTTGCCTACCTATTGGTCAATAATTCTGACCTTTTTTTTGTGATCCTCATCTCTTAGTATCTAGCTTCATTACATCTTTGTTCAATAGATATTTTGTTTAACAATGTTTTGCTTATTGCCACAGTTTGGTGGTTAAGACTGTCTTGTTCTTTGGTTTCCACACCTTTCCATTGCTCCTAATTAAGTTTCTGGAAGTTTGAAGGAAGTCTGTTAAGTCTGATATGTTCTGGCCATTTCTTTTCTCCTTCAGAGACATCTTTCCATTTCATGGCATGTTGGAAAGAATGTTTTATTTTTTCATAAATGAAATGAAGATATCAAATCTTTCTGTGACACTGGTATTTTTGAGTACACTTGCCAAGTATTGTGAATGTTTCTGAAAATCCCAGGAAATATTTGGAAGGTGAAACAAGCACAAAAGCGATTCTACTGTGCTGAAAGATGTTTGTGACAACTGTAAACTATGTCTTTGACCTTAGATAAATGGGGTAGATGATTTAAAGCTTCTGGGGAGTTTGACTATTTTATGGATTGGGGAAGCTGAAGGCAGTAGAAGCTTACTGTCCCAGGCACAGGATTTGGCTAGAAAGCAGATAAACAGCAAAACCATGTGGGTCAATGTGTTTTTTCAGGAGACAGGAAATACAGAATTTGGAGAATTGGATATTGACAGTGGTGCTTGGCCAAAAAAATATATACACTTACTTTCTCTTAACTGGGCTGTTCACAAGACTTACAGGCCTTGCTTTTGACCTTTGGGGGAGCTGATGGTAAAACTTTTCCTTTGAGATGTTGTCTTGCTCCTTTAACCATCAAACAGGGAGGGAGACCTGGATGACACACAAAAGAAGTACCAAACAATTTAGTGTTGACTGGAAGTAGGCAAAACGCCACTGAGATCAGTTAAAGCTGCATGTTTAACTAAACATTGTGTGGGTCCTTCCATACTGTTGAAATCAAAAAGAAAAGGATAATGGGAACAGAATAATTTACTTTCTTGTATTGCATGAATTGGTGGCATATACCCTGCAGCCCCAGTGGTTAAAGGAGGGCTCTGCAGAAGCAATGCATTTGATGTGAAACTATTCCAGGTGTCAGAACGTGCAATGGGTTCAGGTGACAAACAACAAATGTTTGGTACTTACTGTTGTTTGTGTCTGGCCAGTTCTGGTGTCAGGATGGCACAATTAATCAGATGTGATTGTTGTCACAAGGACTCTCATTGTAGAAGTCCCGAGCCTGCAGGGATTAGTAATGCATGGCATTTCCAGCAAAATAAAAAAATTAGGTTTTGAAGTGTGAAATGCAACTTATGATAAACTTTTATCTGTTTTAAAAACTGTCTCGATACCTGTGTGAAGCACTCTTTCTTTCTTTTTGAAAGACTTGAATGCAAGTTTATCTTTAAATGCTATTTGGAATGAGAAGGAATATTCTCTGACAAGTTACTTACAGTGCAGGAGCTGTGTCATTCAGTCGATTTCTCCATGCCCTTTGATAGGAGCTGAGGTTACTCATTTCAATAATAAAGTACAGTCATGGGTAAGTCGAATTAGCTTATTTTTTATATTAAAACTATTGCTATATCATTTGTATAGTAAGTATTAAAATATCTTTTCTTTAAAAGATAGAAGGCAAATTTTATTTTATCTAGATGGGTTTTATCTGACTTCATCTAATTTCTACCAAGGAGAATTTAGATTATAGTTAAGAGCTGAGTTCGGGTCACTTAATATATTTGTAATTGTCTATACATAATTTGATGCAACGTTGATAGTATTATGACTTATGAAAAGCTATAGAAAAAGAGGCAGCAGCTATTTGTGTCTTTCATGAAAGGAAAAACAGAACAAAACCAATTTGCACAAGTGATACTGTCAGACTTGACTTTTCAGACATGTTAGCTTTTGTTATTTGTGGCACTAACAAAAATGTTAATCAGACCCTGATGGATGAAAATGGGCATGGTCTAAAGGAGTCAACAGGAAGAAAGTTTTTATAGGTATTGTATTTCCAACACTATGAGCAAACTGCATTTTCCATAGAATTATTTGATATCTAGACAAGAAAACTACATGTAATTGTACTCTTCATAATGCCTTAGTTTAAGACAAAGGCAGAGGGTGAGGCTCCATCCTGAATGAGCTGTGCAGGTAACCTTAGGACACCAATGCTTTTCCTGAATTTTTCTTCATTTATACTATGGATGTAAATATAATTGAATTTGATCAGAGATTTTTGAGACTAAAACTTAGCCAAAAAATCAGTAAAATCCCTATGTTTCAACCTGTGTGCGTCATTATCCACTGTAAAAGTTATTTGAAATGCACTGTATGAGAGTGTGATGATGAAACAAAGTTTATGAAGCATTATATGCCATGAATGTTGTATTTCACGTTCCTTTAGCATTCATTTTAAATCAAAGATAATGAAATGTTACACTGATTGAATGTATCCTGAAAGAATAGGAAATAATGGGTTCCTCTGATGTATAATGAAATTATTTCTTCTTTTATCTTTTTTACAGTCTGTTTCTGTACATTTAAAATAAGGGGCTCTCTAACACTGCCAGGAAATCAGAAGCATTGTGTTCCACTTCTTTGTTGCTTCCCATGACTGGCTGTGCAAACCAAACACTGTCAGCACCTTTATTCATGCTGCTGGCTAGGTTGGCAATCCAAGAGGAGGATTGGCTCTTTCATCCCAGGTGCATCAAGGGCAAATGTGTAATCAGCTGGCATTAAGTGCTGTGTTTTTACTAGTGTAAAATAAACAAGCCTTGTGTTCTTAGCCTACCTGTAGATTTAACTACTACTTTTTCTTCTAGCTGGAAAGACACTAATAATTGTTATAGGTTTTCTGAATAAGTCTCTTCCTTTCCTATTCTTTTCTTATTATATTCTATCCCTGTAAACTTCTAGTCCTAGAAGAACAACATAGGCTAAAAAAGACCACATCTGGCTTTGGAGGAGTCATTCTGAAAGCTAGTGGCTTTTGGTGGAGAGACATCTAATCCCTTAATGCATGTCTTTGTTTTAAAGTGAGGCTCAGGGAAACAAATACCCCATCTTCTTCAATAGACCTATGAAACAATTGTCAGAACTGGCCTCTCTGATTTGGATTTGTTGCAGACTCTATGCCTTATGGTTAGATTCACATACCAGATGACTTGAATGTGAGAGTTGTGATGGTGAGGAAGATACTTTTGTGTGTGTGTGTGAAAATAATGTTACTTATTTAGAAAGGTGGAATGGACTGGGGATGAATGATGGAAGAGGTAAATACAGCTTGAATTTTATCATCTCCTTGCTTTAAATCAAGCGGCTGTTGTTTTCTTGTAATTGGGAATATAGGAATGTAAGTGAAGACATTTAGAATGAGTCAAAGGAGTTTAAAATTATGATTTATTATATGCTAGGATATACCAGTGCAAACACATTTGCATTAAAGTGAAGAAGCTGTGATTAAGTCAGTTTAGCTCACAGTGATATATTCTTGAATACAGGATCCTGCTGCTGCTGAGCAATATATTTGTAGAGATAAAATCAACATTGTAGTTTATACTGCTGCCTACCCTGTGTTAAATCATGTACACTATCATGAGGTATCATATGTCATCTTAAATTACTTTGTGTCATGTGCTGTTTGTAAATCAAGTACAGTTGGTTCTGGAAGGCAAGGAATTGTTCATTTAATAGAAATCACATTGCTATAGCAAAGCAAGCTTAAAATAGAATCACTGGATTTAATAACTGTAATTTACCTCTAGATTTGGTAATCATTTAAAGAGGCAACACTATTTTTATGACTTAAATGGAGGGTAGGATTTACAAATAATATTTTATAATTTTAAAAACATATCTATTTATTAATTAGACATTTATATTGAAAAATCAGATTTTAGAATTTACTGTTACATTTCTACTATTTCAGTTACAGCATGTGTTTGCCATTGACCTAGAAACCTCCATTAACTTATTCAGGCTTTACATGAAATCAGTGGCATGTAAATTAGTATTATTTTATATAACCTTTAAAATTCCCTAAATAATTGTATATTCCTGTTTGCAGTCATCTTTGTGAAATCATAACAGCTTTATAGAAAGACAGTGCTTTGGAACTTATAGAAAATATTTCGGTACCATAGATGTAGAAGACTCAGGGTGCTTTAAGACCTAGCTTAGCTAACCTAATAAATTGCCTTTCATATCTTAAAAGGTGAACGAAACTCTGACAATTAAATTTTTAAACTTATTAAGGAGTTGTTGCTATAAGTGATTAGACAGTCAGCTGTTGAGACAGTCGCTTTTATATAACAGGATATTATTTTGTTCATCATGTTACCACATTTGGCAAACTTTTATCTTAATGCGCCTATCGGGAATACCAGTCTGACCTCAATCTGAGTAAAGCCTTAATAGTCGACGTGAGGGATGCTTGCAGGAGGTGGCACGGTCATTTTCGCAGACTGTATATTTGTTATCGCATGTTAATCAGATTCATCATTCTGTTTAATAAAGATTTCATCTGCCACGCGAATGCATAATCGGCTATGTCTGAGTGACCGTCTTTTGTCTTGAGCAGATTGCTAAAACTGTATTAAGCATCATTAGACAAAAATGACGACCTTATTAATTTGTCCTTTATGTGTTTTCCAGCAGATTGGACCTCATTATTATGCAAACAGTACACAGAGCAGCACCAGGAGTAGCTCATTAATGTTTCTTTCCCTTAGTACGTAACAGATTATTATTGTGAAGTGTGCATGAAATAATTGCTAATTATGTGCCTTAAATTGTACAGTGATTGTCTGTCTAGATTTTTTTTTTCATAGGGTTTAAGAGCACTGTAAAAGGCCATCAGAAGCTACAGGTTGAAAGTACCAAAGCAAGTAAACCAGAAGTAGTGAATCACGAAACGCATTTTATCACACATTTTCCTGCCTATAAAGAGTAATTAGGACAGCTACGGATTGCTTTGCAGTTATGTCTCACTGTGCTTCTTACTGTAAGAGAAATGACTCAGCTGGCAAACAGTTTAACAGCTATGTCTGTCAAGGATGCAGGTAAGTTTGAATGGTGGGCTTCTAGTAAAAAATCCCACAGATTCTGTGAAAGGGCAATTCTTGAGTTAGCATGGTTTCCTTATTTACACACCACTAACATCTTAAATACTTCCAAACACTGTTTTTCTACCATATGTTTTTCCAGCTACATTTTGCATTTCATACAGTTCTCTATTCAGTTTAATTCTCCTTAAAATTTATAAGCGTGATAGAAATTACATGTTAGGATTTGGCATTCATCTGTAGTTTGACAACTTTGTGCTAAGTGTGTAATTGGTTTAAGCTGGTAGCGCTTCATACTTATCCATGGCGCATCTTCTGTAATCTGTCTGCCACTGTAGCTGATAAGACTTGGCTACAACTGAAGTTTTTGCAGCGCTAGAAATAAAATCCTGATCCATTAAGGGTTTGCATGGATTTAGCTTTATAATCTGGTTTAGAAATTGTGAGTGGTCAGATCTTAGATACAAGCTTTGTTGTCGAAAAGATGCCATGAAAACCGTTACATCAGCTTAAATTTTTTTAATGTTACTTTTGTTGACAGTATAACCCAAAAGATGTAGGGACTAGCTCTAAAGAAAAGTATTTCTGACTGGCAATTATTTATTATATGTGAGCATTGAAACAGATATCTTTGAGAGTTAGGAGGATAATGAAATTCATCTGATGTTACTTACAGTAAATAATTTTCAAGTCTAACTGCATTTGGTTGGGGTTAGATAGTTGCTTATGTCAGCCGATACCACCATTTAAATTGTGGTGGCTGCTTCATACAATACAAGGTAAAATAAATTGAGCGTGCTGGCTGTAAACTACTCTTTAAACTTTTCACATGTAATAGAACATTGCTGATTCTTTCTGAAGGACAGGCATATCTTCCACTTCTAAAAAAAATCAAAATTAAATTCTGTGGAGACCAAATTCTTTTTACTGCACTGTTGGCTGTTGGGCATACAGATGTTCGCTTGATAAATCACTTGACTGATAAAAAGTGAAAATAGTAGGTGTGCCATTGCAGAAGTAATTATTTATTTTACTTGGGTTATTTGAAATTAACAGAATATACTGCTATGAACAGGGACAGGTATAATGTTAATATAGAGATTCAGCAACCGTGATTATTGTAGGTTTTAATATATGCTTCATTTTCATTGACAATACCGTGTGCTGATGTGTTTGTAATGTAATACAAGCACATACAAACACACTCCTTTCTATAAAAGCATACAGAAGTGTTGCAGCTCATTGTTCAATCAGGCTGAAAAGGAGTTGTCTCGGTGTCAGTTTGGCACTGCACTGTTCCTTTTGCTTCCCAATCCGTATTTTTCCATTCCTATGAAATGACACTTTTTGCTCTGCATTTTTTCTTTCCTTGCTACTTAAACTGATCTGTTAAGTTACCCTTTCTAATTGTCATAACTAAATCTAATCTGTTATTTTCAGTGTGTGATTTTATTTCCCACCCCACCTGAGCGCTTGCATAAGGCTTGGTGAGAATTCCCAAGCAATAGTCTGAGAGGCCAGGGGGTGTTGGAACTCACCTGAGTTTAAGTGGATTAAATATTTTCAGAGAGTCTGTATGCACACGGTTGAAAGGGAAGAGCCGTACATGACCTTGGAAAAGGTCTTTTGTGTTGCGTCTTTCTGCTGGTGCCAGAATTGATTGTCTCCCAGGAGTTATCTGTCTGAATTGCTGTACTTAGGCTTGACACTGAATATGATTATTTTCACTTGGCCAAAACCGCATTCATTCCTCCTCTCTTGGTGAGGGCGTGATGCTCACTCTGGTCATTGCTGTTTGCAACTGACACTGCTGTTTTAATTGCACAATATGCATTGAAAATACTTGCAGGCTGCCTCTATCTTTCTCATTAAAAGAATGGTTGGGATTCTTTGTGAAAACTGTTGTTTGCTGAAGATATGCCCTAATAGAAAAAAAAATGGGTACATTACTCTGGGAAGAACAGTCAACAATGTTCACTAGTCTATACCATGTTGTCATTGCAAAATCTTCCATGTAGTTATCATCATACCCACGTTTGATAAGGCTGAAAGCTCTATATCAATTCAGGGAATTTATACTTTTTTTATTCCTTAGTTAATTCCTTGAGAGCTATGTTTAAGGGAAATAAGATCCTACTTGGTGAGAAATACATGTCAATTTCTGAATGCTGGCTTGCAGTTACTAATGCTTTTTTTGATGTCATCTTTTATTAAGACATGAATTTTCATTGTCTTGAATTCTAGTACCAGATACTTAAAAATTTATGTGTACAAATGGATATTTCCATGGTCACTGACAAGAAGGGATAACTCTAGAGTAACTGCTAATTCACACCCAATACAAAGATGGATGCAGAAACTGTCCCATAAAGCACAGGAACAAAGCCAACTCCTCAGGCATCAAATCCATTCTTTCTCCTGCATATTCTCATGACACAATTTATACTCCTTACCCAATTTGATTTTTAAATAGCAAAAATACTATTTCTTCTCTTTCCACAGTTTATTTTGCATTAATCATAAATATCTTCCTGCATGTAAGGTGTCACTAGGAGGGTGAATATGAATATACTGTCTGAAAAGTTTTCAGTAGGTTGATGACAGCTGCATTTCTGTCTCTGTTAGAGCTTGCCGTGTGTCAGAAGATGTTAGACATGGGTGAGAAAGCTGGTCAGCAGAGGTGAAATATAGACAAGAGTGAGGGAGGTTGAGGGAAGCCAGTAAATGTTACTTTCCCCACCTGGAAGTTTATCTTTCCTTTGCAGTCTGGGCTAGAGATGGGTTGTGTAGATTTCCTCAGGTATTGTAGAACAATTTCATAGCATCCGATGGGAAATGCTTTTACCTGGATGATCTCTTAATCAAGAATGGTTTTTATCACTGATGCTGACAGATTATTGCCATTTTGGTGTGGCACTAGATCCTTAATCTCGTGCCTCTGTCACTTTAGGACTGTTAAAATGGACCAGTCTGGGAACAAGCCTGCCTGGGACACCTGAAAACATGTCTGCTTATGGGGGCTGCTGCAGAAGTGGGCTTCTGAGGAAACCAGCATGCAGGGGAGGAAGGGTTTGCTGTTCATGAGCTAATTATTTTTTTTTAAATTCAAGGCTGGGCTTCCAGACCTGCTTTACGTAGTAGTGGGTTGGGGTTTTTTTAATAGATGAATAGCGTAAATGAAGCATTAATTAGTCTCCTACTTCCCTACTCATGCTGGCATTTTGCCTGCTAGAAAAATTCTGCTGTTACTTTGTCAGCCTTATTTGAGTTCCACTATATTGAAATTCACTTTAGAAGATATACAATTTCTTTAAATATTTTTAGAGAGAAATATTTTAAAATGTAAGAACAAAAAAAACCTGTGTTAGGCTTGCCCAAAATATATTAATTTTTTTTTCAAGTGCTGAGACAATCACCAGCACTGTGATTGATTGTCTGCCTAGTACTGACATCCAGCAGTCTTTCATCAGACAAGGCCATTGCTCACTGAAGTTGTGAGTGGCAGAATGCAATAATTTTTCTTGCTTCCTTTGCAGTACTGCTCTGTTCATGCAAAAATAGAGCAAAGTTTTGCTTACAGAAACTCAGGTCACCTTTGCAGGCGAAGACAGCTGTAAGGAAAGCCTGTCCTGGAAAGTTTCTGTCTCTCCCCTACTTCTAGGTCTCAATTTATGTTTCAGTCCGTTCCCCTGCTACATTAAGACAAATCTGCATTGCAAAAAGCATCCCTGGAATGGTTTGGATTAAGAATATCATCAGTTTTGCAGGATTATTTTTATATTGGATCATTTCAGGCATCAGATTTGTGGTACAATCCCAGAAATGCTTTTTATCACTAAAATGAGATCTGGGATGTGGAGATGCACAAAGTTAGTGTGCTGATAGCTGATGCTTAAAAGTTACAGAAAATTTACAGTAGCAGCTGCTGAAATTACAGATTCAACATTCCAATTGTTTTATATTCTAATGAGCCACCATCGTTACAAGCCAGTATTTTATACTGATTATGTCAGCCACATAGTGCAGCTGCCACTGACCCCTCAATCAGCAGTAACAAAACCCCTCTTTGTTATCACTATGGGAAATATCTTGGCCATTGTGGGTGTGAATTCAAAACAGAATAGCAATCATGCACACAGGGAAAATTAAAAGCTCCACAATTCATTGACAGGAGTCTAAACGTCGCCTAGAAATGATTATAGTCATGTTTTTTTAAATCATACTTTACTGTGCCTTGTTATGTAATTAAAATATTGATGAAGTAGTTAAAGCATCTGAATGCCATAGAATGTTTATTCATTAGATGCAACTAAACTTCTCATCTTTAACTTTGTATAGTGACCTCTCCCTACTTGTAAATTTCTGTTCTGTTATAAAATGTAAATCTCCAATCAAGGTAAGAGCATTTGTAATTTGACTTTTCTTATATTCTGGAAGTGAGTGTACTTTCAAGTAGTTTGACACTAGGTTTACTAAGTGATAGCCATTTTTCACACTTTAAGAGCCAAGTGGCTATAGTAGAGTGAATAAATTGGATTTGTTGCAGATGTTTTCTGGAAGCCATTCCTCCTTTCTAGGAAATTAGAGTAAAATTGATTTATATAACCTGAATATATTACTATAGATTTACATAATTAAAATCCACTGTATAGATCAGAGCATGCAGACTGTGGTATCCAGTGGGCAGGGATATTCTCTGTAGTAGTTATGTCTGGCTAGTTCACTGTAGGAATTCTAGTTTGGGAACTTATCTTGTTCTTAAATTGCAACCATACAGCAATAATATAAGGTGGGGGGGGAAGACAGACAATTACCACCATTCTTCCATATGTAATTTGTATATGGTATTGGTTATTTTTATTGTTTAAGTTCATAGTTTCTTTCTCTTGATGGAATACAAACATTTGGCCAAATTCTTTGCCTGAAGTAAGTGAAGCCAAGGATAAATTTGGTTCTTTCTCCTCTCTGAAGGGCTTGAAATAATAAAAAAAAATTGGCTAAGATTTTAAAGATTTTTATGGTGTTTATAGATAGATACGTGGCTATAGAAAGATTTAGCCTTGTCTGTCTTCAGAGGAGGAATAAGGCTATCAGATAAAGCAATACCTCAGCACATTTGAATTCACGTAAATCGTACGTGACTCGAAACATATTTGAGCTCTCTGCCCCACAGTTTCCCAGTACATAGATGGAAAAAACTTCTCCCTACATTTAGCTTCTGCTTTGAAATGGTCAAAGTTTATATAGAAGTGTGCCTTACTATTGCTTCGTAGACTTGTCATTTTTCTACCATTTCCATGCTTCATTTTTAAAGACATAATAATCTAAAAATAATGAGTATTTTCATTCTAATTGATACAGAATCTTTCCTGTATATGCAAGACCTCGCATTTCTATATTTCTTTTGTTAATGCAGTGTAGCAAATGGTTGGTTTAGTGTTAGATAAAAGTACTAGTCTTGGGCAGTTTTGACATCTATGTTTTATATTTTATAAACCTCAGCTGCAGTTCACACTTGTGGAAACTCTAAGTGTCCTTTTATTTTTAACAGCAGCCTAGGGTACGGTTGAGAGAGGCATATTTCCATTTTGGCTTTTGTTTGAGCAGCTTCCAAAACATCATTCTACTTTTTTTCTGGAAAATTTGCCAAGTCTAGCTCAGATTAAATTTCTTTGTTAGATTTGTTCTTTTAAGCATCTGGATCAGAAACTGTATCCCATACTATGTAGTAATGAAACATTTGGAAATCATCTGAGAGATCGTAGTAAGCGTAAGAGTAAGTAATTCTTTTTAAAAGTCAGAAATCTGTAGCTTAGAGAGTAGTTTGGGGTGTGGGGGGGTTGTTTTTGAATAAATGTTATTTTGTTTGAACCACCCTACCAAGAGATTACAGCTTGTTCTTCTGGGACACAAGCAGGCATTATTATCTCTTAAATTGTTGTCATCCCTTTTATCGCTCTAAAATACCATTTTGCTTGATGTGTATTCTATGCCAATTTTTTTTCATTCTATCATATTTCTGAGGGGGAAAATGTATATAAATAAAGGTTATTTTTATTATCGCTTAGTGTGCTTCAAGATGGTCAGTGATTTGGGTTGTTTTCTTCTGATGCACTGCACTACTCTTGGCTTTTAAAAGATGAAACAATATTGTGCATGTAAGTTCATCAGTGGAGCTAAAACCTATGTTACTAGTTAAAAATGAATCATTAGAATTTATAGTAATAGAGAAAATGTTTTTCTCATGTCATAAACTTGAGAGCCATAGTATAAAGTCAGTCTGCTCATATTATACTTTCAGTATAAATTGTATTGAAGAATAGTTTGTTGAAGAGAAACAGATCTGAATTCTAGTGGTAAGGAGCCAGCATACCCTCTTCATTAACTGTAAGACTACTAAATTGAAGAACTGTTTGTCCATTAAATGCAGTCCCTCAGAAAGGAGAGGGGGAAAAGAAGAGAAAGCAGTTAGGGAATCTGGAAAGGAATATGTATGTTTTGCATTACTTTTAAGCAAATATATTTATTCACTGAAAAGAATTAGTGCTGTAGCCAAAACATTCATTGCATTCCTCCACGGTGCACTGTCCATGTGACTGGCTGCGATCAAGAACCAAGCCTGAAATAAGGGGGTCTTGGTAAGTGCAAATGTCTGAATGTTAATTGTAATGAATCGTTCTTTAACTGTTATTAATTTATTTCCCAATTATTTTTTTGCTTTGAAAGTCATGCAAAGCAACAAGAGAATTACCATGTATGGAGCCAGAATGTTTCCCTGCTTACAGCTAGATTTCAACTATCAGCTGATAAAATGGACCCCAAATCCAAACCACTTGTTGCTTTGGATTTTGTTATGAACGTCACCTTCAGGGAATGAGACAGAGCCAATTTTCTCTTCAAGAGAGTGGAATTTTTACTTCCTTTCTCTTTTAAGCTTGTGTTATCTACCACCGCTTTGTTATGTGGTGTCTCTTATAAAATTTCTTCCTCCACCATATGTTTTTCACTCTTTATATAAGAAACCTTTCACCTGTCTAGAAAGACGCTGACGTGGTGGGTAATCAAAGGAGACACGAGGGCCATTTGTCAATACCATGAATTTGTCCTTTATCTCAAAGCTTATTCAGCAGTGTGACTCCCTTCTGTATCACCCAAGGTGGGTTTTTTTTCCCTTTTTTTCCCCCCAAGTTTTGGGCCTATTTGCTCAGTTGTGGATGCCCTTGTATTGATGGAGAAAGTTGCGCGAATGGCTGCACAGTACATAACAAGCACGAAAAAGCAGATGGCTGCTCTGTTAATGGGGCTTCTCCACTTGATCTCACAGGGAGAGAGACCTTTTCATTGTCAGAATTTCTCAAAGCTCATTGATTTTTCATTCTAGCAGGATTTATTTGCTTTTGAATCACTGCTGTGCTGTTATCATTAGATGCTGAACCTTTCACTGGGTTGCACATTTCACTAGCTTTTTGATAGTTGCTCTTTTAGGATTCCTGCACAGAACTTCTTTCTGCCCCTTCTGCATTAAGGTTACTCATTAGATTCCAAATAAACCACAGTTGTTTGTTTGTTTGTTTGTCTAAAACTATCTAAATGCAGTACAATCTTTTTTATAGTTTTTGCTCAGCACTCTAAGATATTAAAATAAAAATTTATCAGCATAATTTTGCTTTCTAGTTCAGCAGCTGTGGTTTTTTACATACCAGATTTTTTCCCCAAATTCTTTTTAAGTTATGTTTCTTTAATTTTAACAGAACAAGAAGCAGAAAAGATGTTCTGGGTGAAAGGCTAGCCATGTTGTACAGCATTATGCAAGTTCTTCATCCTCTTCTGAAGAAAGGCAGGATGGAATGCCTTCAGATCAATGTTGCAAAACTGAGCAAAGTTTTCTGAAGCTGTGTGCTTAAACAGGAACAGCTGCAGGATTGTATTGCTTTTTTTTTAATTAATCAAACCCACTTCCTCCACTCTATACTTCCTTAAGTCTGGACCTGGAAAAAGAGAAAATAGGGATTTCAGAGAGATCTATGTTTGCTTCTGCATTTTGAGTTACAGAACATATTAACTAGAGGACAATTCTTTTCTTTACCTGTATTTATCATCTTATTACTGGTTATTTTTAATGATAAGCTGAATCCTGATCCTTCAAAGCTTTATTTTCTGCAGTTCTACACATGCCACCTCTCTCTTGGTCAGCAGCTGAACTCTTCTCTTAGAGCAGGAGTTTCAGAGCCATTCCTCTACTTCTATAACATATATTTTACTGTATTACACAGTCCTGTTCCTATCAG
Source organism: Porphyrio hochstetteri (assembly GCA_020800305.1). NCBI lineage: Eukaryota > Metazoa > Chordata > Aves > Gruiformes > Rallidae > Porphyrio > Porphyrio hochstetteri. The sequence continues at coordinate 3,740,558 of CM036925.1, forward strand.
AGGAGGGTTCTCAGGCAGTTGTTTGGTAAGATTAAAGATGATTGCTAGTCATTAAAGATGCCATTGATTTGCTTTTTTGGCAAAAGCTAGGAATGTCAGCTCGTATAGCTCATTTGTCATCACTGAACTGGAGGTTGAATCTTCCTTCATTACTGTTTTTCAGTAGCATGACTCTGAACTCCATTGGGTTTATATTGTCATAACTTAATCTGCATTAGAAGCTGGTAAGAGTTGTTTTGCAAAGGAGGGGGAACCAGTGTTCTTAGCTGCTTCTGCAAAAGAACATGACTATCAGCATGTGGCATGCTAAAGAAGAATGTTGAAATGTTAGCATTTAAAAGACACTTGCTTCCTCTTTGCATTCCATAATAAACCATAGGTACTACCGAAAGTTAACTTAGAAAGAATGTAGCCCAGGTCCGCCTCTATTCTATGGTTTTTATATCTATTAATGATTTTAAAGTAATTAAGCTTATGCAAATAAATTAAATTACTTACACAAATAAAACTAGAACATAGATAATACTAAAAACTTCATAATACTAAAAACTTCTTGTGGTTGAAGTGGTTATTAACATTAACTTAAATCAACCTATGACCACTGGTGTGTGTTAGTTTGGACTCCTAATCTTTGCAGCGTAGTCACAGAATCACAGAATCACAGAATTGTAGGGGTTGGAAGGGACCTCGAGAGATCATCGGGTCCAACCCCCCTGCCAAAGCAGGCTCCCTAGCTCATATTGCTCAGATAGGCGTCCAGGCGGGTCTTGAATATCTCCAGTGAAGGAGACTCCACCACCTCCCTGGGCAGCCTATTCCAGTGCTCAGTCACCCTCACTGTGAAAAAGTTCTTCCGCATGTTGGTGCGGAACTTCCTATGCTCCAACTTGCAGCCATTGCCCCTTGTCCTATCCCCACAGACCACTGAAAAGGGGCTGGCTGATTCCCCCTGCATCCCCTGCTTCAGATAATTATAAACTTTGATTAGGTCCCCCCTTAGTCTTCTCTTCTCAAGGCTGAACAGTCCCAGCTTACTCAGCCTTTCCTCATAGGGGAGATGCTCTAGGCCCTTAGTCCTGCCTATGCCAGTCAGTATGTTTTGATTAGATAGATTATAGACCTGACAGTTTCTTTGGGAGTGGGAGAAGCGCTGGAGAAATATTTTTGGATGTCGGTAGGGTTGGGGAGTGGCTGGAAAAAAAAGAAAGTAGCTGTAAGAAAAATGTTTAAAGTAAATTGTATTTTGGATGGAGTGAAAATGTGCCTGAAAGACAAGCTTGAAGTGTGGAAGTACCACCACTGGTGATGATAGCAAAGGCTTAGGTGCAGGTACTGCACAGTGTGCTCTTCAAAGAGGTGCCTGTTTTCTTTTAAACATCAAGGGTACTGTTTTGCTTTCATTTCTGTCGCTAATGTTATGGAGGCGAAGTGCAGAGATTTTCCCAAGTATCCTTTTTGGGGATAAGTAAAATGAGTTGGTGGTTCCCAATTTAATTCCTAGAAGTGTGGGAGCATGTGTGTACATCAGCTTTCTCTGCTTCAATTAAATTTCTAGTACTTGGGGTTGTATGGTAAAGATAAGAAGCAATACAAATATACTTAAACCACCTGAAAAACAGAGACAGATAATTTATCCTTGTAGATTTTATACTATTCCTAGGTTTAGAGCCTGGAGTTGTGAATTTGGACCATGTTACTAATGCAGTGATATATGCATAACATGAATTTTGGCTATGAAATTCCTGTATTACTCAGTGCTTTATTGACTCTGACGTCAGCTGTATTGTATCTACACAATAAATCTTCAGAACCTGGGACAATGGAATAAATTTTCATGATTCCTGATTTAAAATAGTAACTGAACAAAAAGCTGTGAATGCGTGGGACAAAGCAGTTCTTTGAATTGGAACTCCCAGGAAGAAGTGGTAAATCCTTTGACTGGTGTGAAGGATTGGGTTGTGAGCAATCATGCTGTAGCCAGTGTGTCAAGAGCCAAGGCTCTGGAGCCAGACAGGAACCCAAATAGCAGCCAAGGGTCTGGAAGACTAAGCTAGAAATTGATATATAAACCAAAGGTCAGGAGTGCTACTTGGAGCCACAGCTGCTAGTTTATATTGTTGACCAAAGGCTGCCTTAAATAGAATTACTACTCCCAATCCAGTCATATAGGGTGACTACTTGTAGTTGCCATTACCTACCTAGAAGGGCTGGAATGTCCAGCTACTGCTAGTATAGAGTGCCGGAGAACTTACATTTAAACACATTAATTCTGGCTATAGGGTAGTATTCTGATAATTGGGAAAAATTAATTAGTTCAGAGGGAGAGGTAAAAAAAGATTGATAGGAAACTTTGTAGTTCAGGCAGTGAATATGAGCACAATGCAAGGAGTCTTGAGCAATTTTGAGAAATTCAAGTAAAGCCTAGAAATTTCTCAAAAATTATGTTGATTGTTATTACTGGGGGATTTTATTTTTTAAATTCAAGTAAAACCATTGTGTCCATTTTTTCCTGCAGTACACAGGAAGTGACAGCATACAGTCCCAATTTCCACGAAACCATCACCAGAAATTTAAGGGTTATCAGTGGGCTGGGGAAAGTAGATTGTGAACTCTGGATTTAACCCCCTGTACTTAGGAAATGTGCCAGAGAGTCACTACCACGTTCCTCTCAGGTCAGAGGAAGCAAAAGGTTATATAGCTGTAATATGGAAGAACCGCCTGTCCTGGAGCCTTTAAGGAAAGCTTGACATACTGCAGCACTGGGGATGTGTCCAATTTATGGTTAAGGCTGGGGCTTTGCAGGACTTGGCCACCATATATTAAAACAAGTTTCATTTCATGACATGATTTGAAGTGGTGGCTGAATAGAAATGGGAGTGCTTTAACCAAAACTAATGCATCGGCATCTTTTTTTCTGAAGGTGGAGCCAGGAAAGGCATGGAGCAATGTCACTTCCTGCAGTTAATTGTAATTGAAATGCTCATCCAGCATGAAATATCAAACTTAGCCCTACGTTCAACATGATAACATTTCACACCTTAGTTTGCATCGAATTTTTGTGTCAAGTTGCTATTTATTTCCTTGCTTTGAAAAAAATGTGGAGGACAAAACAAATACGATGATACTATATTCCAGATGGTCCGGCTCTATAGTAAATAAATGTGCTGAGAGAAAGCTTGCTGGCTTCTCGTTATTTTTACTTTGTTAACAGTGAATCTACAGAGCTACATAAATTTGAATTAAAGGTGTTGGTGAAAGACTCTGGTCTCATAGTAGGGACAGTTACTGTAAACTCAGTGCGATTTGTTGAAATGCTCCTTAAGAGCTACTTCATAAACTACAAGAGTGTGTGTTTGTGTAAAGTAGAATAAGTAGCACAATGAAAAAATGGTGGGGATACCTATGTAGGATTGTGGGCTTATAGTATAAAAATATTCTAAATTGCAGAAGGTAGCAGATAGAATGGTGTCTGGTTATAAGCAGTATGTTTGCAAGCAAACATGTAAATTGCTGCTTATCTTGTCCCAGGTTAGATTAAAAGCCCTGTTCTAGAATCTAGTAATAAGAATTTATGGGAATCTCTGTTTCCATGCTAATATTTTTTAGGTATAAGAGAGAAAATATGCCTGATGATATTAATTTGCTGTTAACTAATATAGTACAACATCAGTAACTGGCAGTTAATCTATCAAATTCATGCCATGACATCTTACTTGTTGTTTTAATATGTAATAAGCATGAAATGTGTTTTTCAGGTATGTTTTACATTTGCACCAGGTAATGGAAAGTACAATATATTATGTGCTTGTGCCCCAGAGGAAACTTTTAAACAAAAATAATTGAATGCAATAAATCTTCCCCTGCCTTCCTTCTGGTATGCCTTCTGCATTGTATCTTTGCGTTCATACTTATAGTAAGCCTTGCTGGTAGTGACAGAGTAACAGTGCTGATGCAAGGGGACCGCTGCTCTTGCCCACCATATGTTTGCTTTACATTACAAGATTGGTTTCATTTTCTCCATCTTTTTATTCTTCATTTTTTCAATAAGTGACTTCTTTTTTTTCTTGAGATTTAGAGTCTTATTACAGTTCGCTGTTACTATTGGTAGTAAGACCAATAGTAAGTTTTTCAAATAATTAAGAACATCCACAAGCTAATAAATCTGTCCTGAAATTTTCATTTGGTTGTGTACATTGTATAAGTTAGTAGTTAACTGTGTCTCTGCATGGATGATTTATCAGGTGTTTATTTTCAAAAGTTTTCATCATACACAGTGGTGAGATGATTTGATGCACAGTAGGTTTAATAATTTAAATGCTTAGACTATTATTCCTGTTTGGTGTATGGTTATTTACTCCCTTATCAGACACTAATCTTAAAGACTTCCTTGTCCTGTAAATATGCAACTTGTTCTGGTTGATGCCTAGGAAGCATAACAATCTCATAAGTCACCTTTCATAGCATTTGATGTACCACTCGGTTACTTGCTTCAGAAGGTACAGAGGTACATAATAAACTGTGTAGTGAATACAAGATTAAATATAATAAACAGTGCACTCTTTTTTTTTTCTTTTTTCTTTATTTTTTACAAAAATTTGAGGTACTGTTTGGCCACTGTGGTGTGGTGGCTTTATTTTCAAGCAGCTTAGCTGTGTTTAAAAGTGGTGATGTGTTGTACTCAAAGTCTCTAAGAACATATAAGTGGACAAGTTTTTGAAAGAAGCAATGGTATGGATTATACATAATCCAGTAAAAAGAAATGCAGCCCAGGCTTGCAGTCCTGGTTCCTTCAACTACTTTCCCCACCCAGGTGTTTGTTTAGCAGGAAGTCTTCTTGAGGCACGATGAGAGAGGAACTTCACTCAAAGCTGGTTGGACAAGTTCGGTGTCATGTAGTTTCAAAGCCAGAAGCAGACATGCTTTGTTATAAACTCTTTCCTCTAAATGCTTTAAGTCGTAGCTTGAGACAATTATTGATCTCAACACAATGAAGCTCTATTGTGCTATAATATAAATATTAAAGACACTTGGGGGTAGGGGGTGTAACTTCCTCCATGCTTTTATCTCTTATAGAACTACAGATATTACACAAACACTATTATTCTGATAAAAGTAGAGAATCAAAAACCTGAAAATATCACTGCTGAATTAAACCTCCTTCAAAATCTTCTCCTTTGTTAGAGGTCTATTTAAAAAAGAAATAAAAATCTAAAGTCCTGCTTAGCTTAGAATGCAAAATATTACCAGCAGACTAAAACATAGTAGCTGAAAGCAATTGCAAACAGATGGGATTTTCGTATTCTGATTGGCCATATGTTACTGTAGTAAAAAAATTGAAAAATCCAGTCAAAACATAACTCATCTAAAGGAAATGACCTTGATAGTTTTTGACTAATATATGGAACTTTTTTAGAGCGAACACATAGAATATACTAAGTATTCTGTAAGAAGTGCAGGTATTTGTGCTGTATAGGAAGTTCAGAGGGTAAATACAGTTGGGGGGTGGGGGGAGAGAAAGGAGGAAAAAAAAAACCCCAACCAAAAACCCATGAAACCACCACAAAACCTCTGCCATCTACACAGGTGTAAACAGAAAGTACAGAACCGGCAGTTTAAGATGAATCATGCAAAGCCATTCTCCTGGGCATTGCTTCACGGAAATGAATAATAACTGTAAGTGTCTGAACAATGTAAATCACACTTGCACTTGGAAAACCTCTTAAAATACAAACGTGCTTTATTTCTAATAGGCTGGGAAGTTTATGACTTTAAAATGTTCGGTTTTATGTGACTTACTTTAAGAATAGCTTATATTCACTTACTTTTTAGACCTTGAATTCCCATGTATGCATCCTTCTGATTATTTATAATAGTTAAAGAGCTAAAAAGTACTGTTACTAAATAGAAATGCCTGTTAAACACTTGTAATAGTATGCAGACTTATGATGCTGCCCCATACTGCAAGTGCTTGTATTGTTTGTTGCTGATGTTGTATCTTTTATCTATAGGATTAATAAGTCCATTAATAGAGATAGACTTGACTGATTTATCTATCCAGCTAGCAAACCCTTGAAAGCTCATTTCATGTTGTCTAGACAACACCTAGCATGATGGGGCTTCACCTTCAATTAGTGCCTTTTGGGAACTTGCAGCTTCAAATAAGAATAAAACTGTATTTATAGTTGTTACTCATATATTTTCTGCTAAATTCAGTAATATGCACACACGTACAAATCCTACAGATGCATAATGTTCACATATTTAATATCCAGCATTGCCTCTCTGTCATTTTTAAAGCTGGTATCTGGTACTACAGATTATTTTTAATTGTGTTACACATTTTAACCTTGTCATAGGACAAAATCCATACCTTGGCAAATCCATTTAGCCTAGATTTTAAACACTCTTCACAACGTTTGAAAACTGACTGTACCTTTGGGACTACCTCAGTGGACTTTGTATGGATTAATAACAGAACATGCAAAGTAAGTTGACAGTAAAACTTTCATTTGTGTTTGGCTGAGCTCATGTAAATATGATACTGATGAAGTGTGACTAAATCCCTGGTTAAAAACCTAAATTCCTTTTGTACATAATTTCAAGATTATTACATAGTGTCATTATGCATGCAGAAAGTAATCGAGCATTTTCCTCAGTGGAGGTTTACATATAACGTGCAGGGGGTTGTGTTTAGTTAAAATTCTAATAAAAATATGTTACAGGAATGTATTGTTGAAAGTATTGATGAACATCATTCAGTTTATCATTTTATTCTTAACTTGACCTATTTTGCTTCGAAGATACGACTCAGTTGTCTGAAAATACACGTAACATGTTCCTTTTGATGATGGCACTTCCAAGAAGGTTTCTTTTTTTACCGTCTTTGATGATCCCGGTTTAAAGCTGGTTCTACTGGTTTAATTGAACATAATGTGTGTTTTTTCCATGTCAAGGCCTTCTGTTTCAGAGCAGACTTTGTAAATATTATGCTTTCACTGCTCTCTCAAAAAATAAACAACAAAGTCAGAAAAGTAACTTTCCCAAATTTTCTAGTTTGAGTAAAACCTTTGAAAATTAATTGTATTGGAATAAATAGTTTATGTCAAGATATAGGCTATGGTCATTTAAAACAAACTTCTGCCAGTAGCATAAGTGAGTCCAGTAAATGCCATTGTTTCTGAAACTAGATTTTTAAAATGCGTGAATGCTTGGCTTTCCAGTTTCCTGGGCTGTATTGGTCTCTCCATGAATGGTAAATCTCTGAGGAACATATTTAGACCACTTTTTTTTTCTGTTCCCTTGAATAAGACAAAATTCTAGTGATTTACTTCTCTTTTGAAGAAGAAAAACCAACCCTGTGATTTACTTTAAATTAATAAAACTTCTTTAGACATGTTTAGAATTTGCATGGCATGCCCTGTCTCTTGCTTAGGTATTATGTTGTTTACAAACTATATTATGATGAAAGAGCAAGTGGTTGGAGTGGTTTAAAATAAAAGTATTATTTGCACAGCGTACAGAAGCTAAAATTCAAAAAGAATCCATCAGTCATAGAAATCATTGGAGGATGTGACTAGACGGAGGTTCTGGTTTGGCCCCTTATACAGAGACAAGATCAAATATAATTAGACCATCTTCATCAAATGTTTGTCATCTTAAAAGTCTTCACTGAAAGAGATTCCATAGGCTTCTTGGGTAGCCTGCTCGCACGTTGCACTACCTTTACAATTAGAAAGGTTTCCTAGATGTAACCTTAATCTTTGCTGCAAATTAAGCTAGTTTCTTCTTGTGCATCCAACACAAGGAAAAGAGCAGCTTCTTCAATGAGAGGGAATCAAATGCATTGAAAGATTTGGGAGGAGTCGACTTTTGTAACAGCGTCGAGTTAAAGTCAGTACAAATGTTCAGAAGAAGAGTAGCTAATAGCTGTTGAAAGACAAGTTAGGGCAGCCCTTTACTGTTGTTAACCTCTCTTCTCTGGAACTGTCACAATGAGAAAAAGTATCTTTTAATAAGAAATTACATACAATACCAAATCCTAAACAACTGCGTGCTCCTGGTAAGCTGCTGTGCCCAGATCCTGCCCGTGAATGTGGCTGGCTGGAGCCTGAGTGAGAGAGCGATGAAATGCCTTAGTTGGCTAGAGGTGCTTTCTGGTTGCAGCAAGTGGTAGACCTGTATGTAGGCTTGTGAGAGGGGAAAAAAACAACCTGAAAAGGTGATTGCTGCCTGTAATTATTATTCAGTAAAAATCTTATGCAGGTACTGTTGGAATCCTTTGAAAGACTGATATAAAAGGGCCTTTACAGGGAGTTTGTCTCACTGTGAAGGAACATATTATGAATGCTCATAATAATTCCTTAGGCCAATATTGCATTTTTAAATTATGGCTCAGTGCTACGTGTTTAGTTGTATTTAGTCTTAGTATTTGAACTTTACAGAGAACAGATAAAAATGATCAACTACTGTGGATCCAAAAGGGGTTTTATCACTGCCGCCTTTCTTGCAAAGTGATCATTGCAAACTTGATTACAATTTGAGTACTCTGCAAATAATAAGCAAAAAAGCATTTCTAATGAGAAAAAAGATGAGCTCAACAATGAATGTGGAGTGTTTGATGTCTATGAAAGGCTGTGATACTCTTCATGCATTGTTGAATTAAATTGTGAGACTCTTGAAACGGGTTGTAACATGTGCCTTGTGCGTAAATGGATTCCAAAAGCAATTACAAATACTCATGGAAAAAAGCTCTGCAACAAGAATTGATTTAATTATTTCAAGAACTGAAAACAAGATGTTAATAAATAAAATATACCCTACCAGCTCTGGAAATCCATCAACTGGAGTCTGGGCTACGGGTCATTGTAATTTTCATCCTCATCTTTTCTCTTCCCGTTCTCTTCTGGCCACTCAGAAAAAAGATCTTGTGGATTCAGATGGATGTTTAACCTGGCCCAGAGCAGCTGTTGTCACAGATTTATTCAGGTTGGTAGAAGCCTTGAGAGATCAGTAGTCCAACCTCCTGCTCCAAGCAGGATTTCATTCAGACCAGGTTGCTTGGGACTTTGTCCAATCTCAAAAACTTTCAAGGAAGAAAGGGTGGAGATTTCCCTACCTGGTTGCACTGCTCAATTATCCTCTCAGTGATTTTTTTTTTTGTTTTGTTTTGTTTCCCTATATCCAGTTGGACCTTTCCCTGTTTTAATATGTGACCAACAGTCTCTTGTCTTCCCACACTACACAGCAGTAAGGCTATCAACTCCATCTTCTTGGTAACCTTCTGTGAAATATTGGCAAGCTGCTATTGTGTCCCCCCTTTATGCTTTCTTATTCTTGCTCCAAGTTATCAGTGTCTGTCTTATCCTGGGGGTTCCAGAACTGTACGCTGTGATTTTGTAGTTGCCTCTTCAATTCTTGCAGTCTGAATCAAGTGGTGGTGGACGCTGTTAGAGATGGAGCACGGGATTAAACTGCTGATTTGATTTACCTACATATTCTGTTCATCTTCAAGCACTTTACATAGGCTGACCTGCATGTCATACAGATCTATCCACGCTTTGTAAGATGTATTCAGTTAGAAGGGCTCTCAGAATTTGTCCCCTTCAATGAAAACATTCCAGCCAGTTTCTAATTTCTCAAATCCAACTTAGATGTAAAAGTTCTTGTGTAGAGGGAAGAAAATAGAACCATCAGAGTCAGGCAATAAAGAAATAAATACACCATGGACTGTAAAATGTTAGTATTGCAAAGCAGTGTATAATTTTTTTTTAGAAAAATTTATTTCTTCTCTACCAGATATTCCAATTAAATTAACTACATTTTATGTGTGGCAGTCAGCATAGAGTGGATATTAATTTGTCTCTTGCGCTTCAGAAAGGAATGTAGTTAATATACTAACTTCAGAGTCAGGTCTCTATAAAATATTAATCTCTAGAATGAATACGATTATTGCAGGGACATAGTGCTTAGATGCTCATTGAAATGTAAGAAATATTTATTCAGTAATCCTGCAATTGACTGTTTAAATAAGATCAATAGTTTAGTTGATGGCTTTAGTAAGGTATAAGACTTTTTATACAAGTGACAAAAAACCCAAACTGGCTTTATTATGGAGGTTACTTTTTATACATTTTCTTTCTGTGTCCCAAATTCAATGTAAATTTCATTCTTTTGATCTTTTTGCAATTTCACTCAAACATTAAATATATCTGACCTTTGAAGACAGGGTTTTTCCCCAACCTTGGTTTCAATCCTGCTGTGCATTATAAAACATTACCTGTATTTTCCAGCTAGATGAAGTCCCAGTAGTTTGAGGTTGCTACTTTAGACCAAATCCTGTAAATTGTAGTGCAGAATGCAGAGAATAACACTGATAGTTATCGATAAAGTTTGGTTTTAATAGCATTTATGAAATATGTATATAGTATTTTGCTTTATCTTAAAAAGGATGCAACAGGAACAACCAGGAAAATACTTGTCTGCTATTACAGTATTTTGCAGGATTGGTCAGCTTTTCTATGCAGGTGTGTGACATTTAGTTCCCTGGTGTCAGAGTTATTTCTCAGGTATAGTTCTTCTCTTTCAAATACCTTCCTCTCAGCTGCCACTCAGCTTTTGGATAAGGCATATTGAATATGCTTACTAGGAAGACCTTAGTGTAAACCTATTTTTTTAAAAAGGTGTAATAGGTTACAGTAATAATTCAAGGGACTTGTCACTTGCTGATACTTGAGGAACAAATATAGTGTCCACTTGCCAGGTGAAATCACATAGAATATACCAAGAGAAGAAGACACACTGGGTTATCAGAATGCTAAAGGAGGAAAGTGCCGTAGGGTTACTTTAGTATTAATAAAGTTACTTTCCTCCTTATCCCTGCAGGTATAGCCATGGTGGGGAGGGACTTTTCCTTCACAGTTGCCAGGTATTTATTAGAAAATGTGGGGTTCTCTCATATAGCAAATTTTAAATGAGTGAATAATAGAAATAAAGCAGTTTGGGGCTGCTAGCAGGGTAATACTTTTTGTTTTGTTGGTTTTAATTGGCCAGAATGCTTTGCGAGTCGGATCTTGCAGGGATGCAGGTACATCAAAGATTTTAAGAGTCTTTCTGTTATGAAGAATAGGTTTTTTGCTTTAATTAGTTCTGTGGACTGTGAATATTCATAGTGTGTAACATAATAATAATAATAATGTGTTGTACGAGATTAAGCAAGGGGGATGTGATGCAACACATGACAACCTAGCACTGCACTTCCAGCCTCCCATGTGTCTTCTGCTCACGTATTTCAATACAGTCGTTAGACATATTTCATCATTATATTCCCGTATTGTACTTAACCTGGGGTCACTGTTGTATTTCTTAGTTTTAATGCTTCCAGATTTATTAAGGGGTTGCTGATAAATTCTTTTAATCCAATGTGATTTATTGATTCATGTATTTAAAAGATCTTGAATATCCTCTTTGTATGTTTGATTCCTTAAGTGTTGTAAAAAGGCAGAAATTGGTAATTGTTGGTAACAAGATCCCCGAGTCTTAGAACTGTGTGTCACTCATTGAAAGAGGATTAGGAGAGGCATGAGCTCACAGACCAGGAGACAGTATGGAACAAAACCACAAATATAATTATGGATAGTACACACAATAGGTGGTTTAAGCATGTCTGTTGTAACAACAGGAATTGGGTAATCACATATACCACCCTGGGAGAGGGCAGTTATCTTGTAAAAGAACCCTTTGGTTCAAATACAGAGGAAAGGCAGTGATCAAACGCCCCCTGAATTACAGATGTTTACTTTCATCGGTTTATTTGATTAGGGTCACAATGGAAGAACAGTGTGCCACAGTGAAAAAGCACTTTGTGCAGGAAGGAGAAAAACTTGCTGCTACTGGATAGACAGTTAATTCTTATCCAAACTAAAACTGAGCATCTTTCCTTAAACTGAGTCACTGCTGAGTTGCACTAAAGCCAGTAAAAGGGCGAAGGAATTATAGATACATGCAGGCATTATATCTGCACAAAAGCAAAACGTGTCTAGGCATGAAACATTTAGACTTAAAAATGATGAACTAATTACTTCATTAAGTGACCATCCAGGAAATGCAAGTAACTGGTACAAGCAAGACAACGTGGACTTGGCACTTAGACCCAAGAGAACTTGGGCTTTTTCCGAGTTGTCTTTCTCTTTTCTCTTTTTTCCTCCCAGTTCTAATACTTTTTCATGTTTTTCCATAAAAAAAAAAAAAAGGTTCAGATTGGTTTTTGTTCTGCTGGATAACTCATTTGGTCATAGGTTTAGATTTGTCCCAGGAGATACATGGGAAATCTGACATCTATCCATCTTCTAATGTATGGGCCAGATAGAGCTGAATATAATGTGAGTGTACTTTACACTTTTTGACTGCGATTGAATGTCACATCCAGCTAATACTCAGCTTATCTGGAAAAACTGGCATTAGCAGCTGCAGCATTGAAAGAGGTTCCGTGTGAAGGAATAGGAAGAAGTTACTAAAAACTAGAAGGGGTTGTGTAGTCATTCAGCAGTCCTGGTGTGGTTTTTTGTTGTTGTTGGAATATCCATGCGAAAGAATGCTCAGCTATGGTCCGTCAGCATGCGGGCGGGATTAAGAACATGAAACTCACTGACAGAGAGAAAAGCTTTATTGCTCTTGCAGTACACTTGGGTAAATTTGTGGCCTCCTTAGTCATGACTGAGAAGGGTCAAGACACTTTTTATCACTCTTTGGGTGTGCAGAATTGCATTACAGGATGGTATTATGCCCAACTATGATTACTACCAGACGTGCATTTTTTTGCTATCAAGAATTTGCAATAAAAGCAGCATGAGTTCGTGTCAGTTTTTGTGGCATTCATCCAGAATGGTTTCCCAGTGAACACCAGGCCAGGTATTTAAAGCAGTAAGGATATCTGCCTGATAAGTTATTTTTCTCTCTGGAATCTAATGTTCAGAGCCTTCTGTCAGCCGCAGTGTTCTCCAATTGCATTCCAAATTTAGCTAATGATCTTGCAATGCTTTAGACAGAAAGTGGAAGTGAACACATGAAGTGCCAAAAGAAACTATGAAAGAAGTCTAGATGTAGTCGCGTAATAATTCATGGTTGATGACATTACCAGAGGTGATGAGTTTCACACACATACACATTTAGAGGAGATGTATTATTTCATAAAATGGAAAGCTGTAAAATCAATAGGAACAGCTATGGGACAGAGTGCCAGGAGTAGACATGGCATCCTCATTGAATTTAATAAGGAAACGTTCCCTGATGGTTTTGTTGTTCGAGCATTGTGTTCTCAAACCCATCTCAGCATTAATGTGCATTAACTCAGCTACTGAGAACACTACGTGAATCTATTGTTGTTCATATGTTTGGGAAGGTAGGACATGGATCTCATTTCATTTCCGTCAAAGCTTTGCTAAGATACTGATATCAAATGACTTCTGATCATTGTAAACACATGCCATATGGGTTCTTATTGATTGACATGCAAATCTTTGACAGCAGAAATCCAGGCCATGTCAATCACTGGCTGTCAGCATGACAATCACTCTTCTTTTTGCTGTGATTAAATTATAATGCCATTAGGGGCTCGCTACATTTTCTAAGATAGTAACATTAACAAGAGAGCGAAGGAGCTGCAGTGCAGCCCACAGCTCTGACACTGGACGGAAAGCAAGCAGACAGCGCTAGCGACTGGTAGTCATGATTTGAGCCTGTCAGATGGGATACCCAGACCAGTAAATATTAAGCAGCCCCTGCTCTTTTTCAGGGGCCTCCATGGGATGCTTATCTTTCATGCAGTAATACCACCTGTCACATTATTTGATGGCTGAGCACATTTTCTACGCTAATTTTCAAACACATGCTACTGTTATGTAATATTTTTCAAAAGACTATATACTTTATTTCAGTTTCTTATCTACTCCTCTGATTTAATATTGATAACAGTTTATTTTCTTTGATTTTTATATCTTCTTGAAGTACTGTGGGACAAGTTATATATGCTACGACCTATTTAATTTTTGGCTGCTCGTACCTTGGATCTGCATTGGTTTAGGGCATTTTTTTAAATTATTATTTTTTATAATAGCTGTATTTGTACACAAACACATATGCACATAGATATATATGCATGCATAACAATATGGGCATGTGTGTGAGATATCTATTGCTACATAGATATCTCACTATAGATATATATATATTCTATATATAAAAAACTTTCATTGTGTAAGAATTTAGGCCATTCAGAAATGACCATTCAAAGCTGTATAAAGTCCCTGCAGCCTTCAGAGCCTTTCCTGGCAATCACTTTGTTTATTCTAAAGATTATAGATAAAGTAGGAACATTTTACACGATGCTGAAAGATGAGCGAGAGGTGGTTCCTTTAATTTCTATGACCATGTGTCTTAAGCCTTACATGTCATTTCAGATATACAGCTGGCTTGACTTCTGAATGTTGATAAATGTTTAGAAATAACACGCCCAGAGAAAAGTCTCAGGATGTGGTAGGAGGCTGTAATAGATCTTTACAAGGGCTGTTACTGCCTCCTTGCAGGAAGAATAACCTGTAATCTGAAGAAACTATTTATATAGATTGTGGTGACAAGTAAAGCGTAAGAAGTTGTGACAAGAATGTTTGTGATGGCTTTATAAATATTTTGAGTGTTTTATTAATGAAAAGTTAAATAGATTAAAAACATGTAGAAATTATAAGAATAATAAGTAGCTAACATGTTTGTGAACATTTACAGGTTTTAAACACAGTGTGGCTAGTTGGGGTTTATTTATCTTTGTTAATAGCTCGCTCTGAAGAAAGAGAAATTTATTTTTGTGTTGTTTGTCATTGCACATACAGAACAGCAATAAATCCTTATATTTGCTTTTATTTACTCCTGGTTTCTGTTTGGAAAGACCAAAAAGAGGCATAGAATATTACAGTATTCTCTATTACAGCCTCCCTTGCCAGCTGCTGTACAAATGAAGTCAGAGGCAGTGCTTAATGACCTAACACAGCTGATACAGAAGTGTTATTCCTAGAGTTAATGTGTTTAATAAACATCTTAATATTCCATTTTATGCTGATATGAATAGTCACCTCACTTGTTAAAAATGGAAGGGTAGAGTGAGACTGGCTGTTATAACAGCCCATACCCACTAGTCCTTCACGAGAGCTTTGAGTGGTTTTCAGTGATAGTTTAGCTTCAAAACAGCAGCATGAGAATCAATAATACTTCCTTCCTGGATTGTTAAATTTTGCAGCCTCGCAGAGAAACTGTCTGTATAAGGCACCCTTTATACAGATGATAGCATGAGTCTAATGCTGCATTATGTGATTCCTCTCCTGTTGGCATACAGCAATCCAGCTGCAGTCAACTACGTGTCACAGGTGCTCGAGTCTGCTGTCTGCTCACCAGAATGTGAATCGGTTTTGTTCAGCATAACAATGAAAGTTAATTCGTATTGTTTCCCTTAGCAAAGTGGTAATAAAGCTTCTGAATGAGTCAAATTGCTGGTAAAGGTTTGTACAGATGAGGACATTGGAAATTTCAAAATACCCAGTTATTAATGCCACCTTTAAAATATTAGATAAGACTGGTTTGAAATATTATTTCTGCAAGTATTGATAGTTCAATGCTCTTTGAAGCATTCATATATTTATTGTCCTCCTAGTCTATCATGAATTGCTCAAGTAAGTGGATCAGCCTTTCGAATTTCTCGCCTCTTTTCAGTAATGCAAGACAATAAAACTGCAGATTTGTGGATAATGACCCAAGAGGGATCATTTTAATGGTTGAAAATTGTCAATAACTTCAGATATAAGCACTGGCCTCGAGTTGTTGGTGAAGAAACAAGCACTCTTCGTTCAGCTGCAGGTGGCAGCAGAACACTAGTCTTATTTTTACCCGGCCCCAGTGTCTACATGGACTCTTGTGAGGTATTAATCTATATAAATGTTGGTAATGCTGATGAAAGATTTTTTTATATATATATATATATACTGCTTCAAATATTTTTTTCAAATAGGACTAATTTTTCTTTTCTGTGTTACAGTGTTCAGGTCTGAAAAAGTTGTAAGATCATTATCCTCATGCCCCCCGATTTATTATCTTCAGACATTTATTATAAATGTATTAATACATTTGTAATAAATATACATTTATTATCTTCAAATTGATATGCTGTGTATAAGCCAGAACGATTAATACTAAGTGCTAGCAAGGTTAGCAGTGTAACTGTAAATATAAGCAGGTAACTTGCCAGATGTATCTGTACAGAATCTTGTAAAATTATGTAAAATGGACAAAATATTTAAGTGGCACCATAACACAAATTATAACCTGTTTTTAAGGGAATATTATAAGCTATCTAGTAGCTTTTGTGTTTTGGAAGTGAAATAGGGACAAGCTGTTAAAAGTTGTGCTTAGAAAGTACAGGACAGGGGTGTGAATTTTCCTTTGGGAAGTACAAATAGAGGCTATTTGCAGAACAAGTTGTCTAGTTAAATTGTTCACAAAATTGTTAGGCCTAACAGAGAAGTATTACTACTGGCTTATTTTCTAGCCATGAGTGCCTATTCCAGCAAGAATTAGAATCAGCCCAACTGGAATGCTTTTGCTGTCTAGTGCTTTTTGCCTTATGTTCTCATCTGATGAGCAGATTTGCACTTCCGTGTTTTAAAATCAATATTGCGTGACCTGGGCATGTGAATTATTGCAAAGAAGGATAGAACTCTCCTAGAAATGGAGAGCAGGCCACTCTTTGGGGACAAGGAACGAGGAGGATCCTAAAATTAAATTTTAGAAGGACTAAAGACTTTTTGATCTGGCAAGTCATAAGAAGACTCAAAGCTGGGACTATGTCTGCACCTCCTGTACAGGTGAGGAAGCTGCCGTGCTCTGGGGCAGCCACCTCTCCATAGGCTTTCTGTGACAGAAACTCTTTGCCTTTTTCATGCAACTTTTTAATTTATTAAAGCTGTGCAAGTTCAGATTTCAGAAAGACAAGCTGCAGTTGGTATGATAGGTCCTGCTGGAGCATGGTGACAACCTGGTGCCCAGAGAATGTCCTCTGGTTTCGGTACAATTCCACCAAGCCTGCCAAAATCCTAACTACTTCCAGTATAGTAAATACCTCTATCTATCAGGTTTCTTTTGTGTATGCTTGTGAAGCAAGCAAAACCCTCCTTATATTTGGAATGTAAAAATCTTCTGTGCTGTAATTGTCTGCTGTATATATATACACTTACTCAAGTCTAGTATATTTTGATTGTGATCTCGGATTTCCTCAAAATTGACCAAACTGTGGATAAGATCAGTCATTGTTTTCTTAGTGACTGTAGAAAAGGAAAAGCTTTCTCAGACTGGATTGGTCAGGGAATACACGAGTTTTCATGTCGAGCAGCATGACTTCAGGTTTACCAGAGACTGCTACAGTGTGGCATTTATGATTGAGGATGGTGATGAGAATCCAGATCTTCATGAATTGGTGTGTATGTGTATCACAAAGAAAGAAAATGGAAAAAAAAAAAAAAAGCCATGCTCTTTGCTCCCAGCATTCTGAGTAAATATAAATGAATGGAGGATGAAAGCAGGAGTTACACCTATGGAAATGCTCTTGGTCCACGTTGAAACACATTAGTAAGTTGATGTGGGGCAGTAGACTGCTGTTGACTTCAAATTGCTCTGTGTTTAAACAGAGTCTCTTTCTCCAGTGCTGTTAACCTGGCATATTTGCCTACAAGTAAATCCCCTGTCTCAAAAAATGTGTGAATAATTTTGTCTCAGAGCTAGAAGAGAAAAAATTAGTCTCTCTGACAAACATATAGGTAGCTTCTGGGTAAGTGATTTGACAGTAATTTTACCTCATTTTTGCCTTTGAGTCATTATTGAAAACAGTACCATGTTTGCCATTGTCAGAGTATTTTTTTCTAGACATCTGAAATATTATTGAAATATTTCTAAAATAAACACAGACTACTTCTGACATGCACTGTGGACAGATTGACAATGCTGTGATACGAATGTGACCGTGAATCAAATCTTTTCATGGCCATCTATAAAGGAACCTCTCCTTAGTCCTGTAGTTCCTCCTAATGCAAAGGTGGGGAAAACCACAGCTGAGGACAATGGAGCTGTGAGTTAGAAAATGGCTTCTGTTTGCTCTCTCTCCACTTTTTCATATTCTTCACAGTCGGCATTCACAGTAGAGGGAAGTTCAAAGCAGACTTTGAATATGTTCTTTAGAACAAGTAGGTAATTCACAGCTTTCCTAGAATGTTCCAGATGTTCGTTTTCATCTGCCTTAGCCATACATTGTATTGTTCTGTTGTTCTGTTCAATGCAGTGCTGACAGTATCTCAGGTTTATAATGCCTTGAGCATTGAAGGGGTTTTTCATGTATGATGCAGGCTTCATATAGAATTCAGTTATATCAATGTGCTGAAGTAATGATACATAATATTGAAGAGCTTCCAACGTTAGGTTACACCTGGTGCCACAGAAGTAGTTGTGTTGTTGAAGATGCTTTCATTTGATCACTAGTTATACTAAACTTTTCACAGGTTTTATGAATAGCAAGTTACTAATAACAAAGGCTTTGGGTAAGCTCACCAGAACAACAGTTCAACAGTCAAACGTGGATCATTGAAAAGGTACTACTGAAATAAACTTTTCAAATTACATTTTCAGTGGTGTCATAGCAAGAAACTCCAACCCCCAAACCCTTATTCCCCAAGTAAACATTAACTGGAGAGTAATGTTTCAGCAGGTGTGCTTATATTGCTGTTCAAACTGAAAGCCACTCAACACTGCACAATGGTCAGAGCCCTTTGAACAGGCCGTGAAAAAGTGTTTGTTTCTTTCCCAGATTTCTATGGGAATTTGTTCTTGGGAGGAAGGTAAAATGGGCACATTGACCCATCATGCTAAATTTGTTTGGTTTAATCTTTGCTTCCATTTTCATTTGAATATGAAGAACTCATGACTCTTGCAATACATTTACTGGTTTTAAAAATAAACATATTGGCTACACGTTCATCTCTGTCCTCAAATATTTTAAAGTTTTCTTTCTGAGATTCTGCTTTTCTTTCTAGCCATTTCTTTTTATTTACTTTTTTTGGGGGAAAGGTGGAGGAGTATAACTTTTGCACAGTGGTGTCAGCTATAACAGATTTGCTTATATACCTAGGTGATTATTGTCTGGCCATCAAACTAGTTATAAAAGTCCCATTTAACGTACAGAACTTTATTTTTAAGACAGAAGAATATTTTTGCAAGGAAATAATTTTCTTTGATGCTAATTAGGAGAGGTTCTTAGGATCAAAACCAAATTTTCTTTCAGAGATGTAGTTTGTATATTCCCTGTGCTGTTTTACTTAAAAGTTTGTATCTAAAACCAACTCTTCTGGCTCTGGAGTGCGGGGTTCCCTCATGTCATTTAGCAGGAGTTCTCTGGTTAAGTGAGAAATGCTGGTGACAAGTGCAGAAGCGCCTGCATTCCTGCCTTCCTGCTGACAGTGAGGATGTACTTAACAGGGGACAGAAATCAACTGTGAGATCTTCTGAGGGGGAGAGAGCTCGAGGCCTAAGAAATAGAATAATAAAAATCAGGGGAATTTGTTATTTAGGAAGAACAGTGAATTCTTAAAGAATTAAACTTAACAACAACTGCTATCACAAATATTTAAAATCTGATTTTAAATTATGTTCTCCCTGTTTTGCAGGGCAGCACCAGTAATGAGGATCTCTACTGAGGTTACCTCTCTGTGGTTGCTTTCTCTCATTTTTTTCCAGACCTCTGTATAGGAAACCATTTGTTTTACTCCTTGCTGTCATTGAATCAGCAGAAGGTTCTGCTACCAACAAACATGAGCCCATTACTTTCTTCTTCCACTGGAGCATCCTCTAACAACAAGGATTTGCCTGTCCCTGCTGTTGGTCCCAGCTTCCTTTCACTTTCTTCTTCCCAGCCAACCTCCAGTGCTTCCTTCAGCCTCACTCCATTGCTGTCCATCAGGTGGATTTTTGGTTTAGGGGGCACATGACAAACACATGCTTACAGAGGCGAGGATGTGTTGTAATTGCTGTGGTCCCAAAGGGTGAGGGACAGTCTGAACCCTACAGAAGTCAGTGCTGTGCCTCATACCACTAAAGACTCGCAAAGTGTGTTTCAGCACAGACGGTTGAGATCTGTTTCTTAAATACTTATTTAGGTCAGTATTGGCCCTTATAGAATCACAGACTGTGTTGGGTTGGAAGTGACCTTTAATGATCATCTAGTCCAACACCCCTGCAGTGAGCAGGGACATTTTCACTAGATCAGGTCATTCAGAGCCTCATCAAACCTGACCCTGAATGTCTCCAGGGATGGGCTGGATCACCACTACCTCTCTGGGCAACCTGTGCCAGTGATCCAGCATCCTCATATTGCAGAATCTTTTCCTAATATCCAACCTAAATCTACATTTTTCTAGTTTAAAACCATCACCCCTTGTCCTCTTGCTACATGCCCTTGGGAACAGCTATATCTTAGGGTTTGGGTTTTGTTTCAGATAGTAACTTTCTGTTCAATTCACCTTCTTGGTCCCAATCACATTCATCATTTGAGTTGACTGCGGGTTCAGTTTTGTCTTCTTATTTTTGTACTGCACAGGATTTAATTATTAAATGAAAATTTCAGTTCACTTCAACAAAACAGCTTCCACTGGTTTATTGGAGACTTGAGTTTTATTAATACCGAGCAGCTGTTGGGGTTTTAACTGGGTAGTGCTGGGGGCAAGCTGCATTGCAAATTCCAACCGAGTTGTGAGCGCTCAGTAGAGACTTATATGAATTAATAGGGAGATGGAGCTGGTACTAGGGTATGATGGAGCCCAGGTCTCTGACAAGGCAAAAGGCAAGCATCAAACTTCAACAGCCTGATACAAATTAATTTAAAATTTAATTGAATTGCATAGGCAATTCTCACCTGCTTGCTCTGAAACTATTAGTTGTTAAATCTTTGCTTTAAGTTGCAAACAAAATGTACTCTTGTCTTTAAAATCATTCCATGCCTTCTGTAGAAGGCATGTAGTACTATCCTCTTGTTCTTGAGCCACTTTGGAGTTGAAGTAATTAAAAAGGGATGGGTATTTACCTTCATCAGAACAAGAACACCCACACTTTCTCTTAATTTCTGTAAATATTTGGTTTTGCATATTGAGATGAAACTGTTTTTTCTCACAATAATGATTTATATTTGATTTGATTTTATAAATTTTTGGAAGTGAGACAGATAAATGTTATTTTAGGAATCAAACACAGAAGCTATAAATGTAACCTTTCAGATCAGTGTTTTCAGTGAAAAATCTAACAATTTTTCCTCATAGAAGCTCAGACAAGTCTATAAACCTTTTATAACTTAATGAATGTTTCGCACCAGATGCTGATTCCCTAGGTAAGCAAATCTATAGTTAGTGAGATGCAATCTTTTCTCATGATTTAAGTTTGCTGAAATCAGATTGAGACTTTCCAGACTTGAGAGTAGTCACATTTTTCATAGCTTAACTGTAAATCATCTTTCACTTAGAAGATTTAGAGACAGACTGAGGAGCTAAATCTTTTAGTTTGCCTTCCTAACTAGTAGAAGCCCTTAGATGAGCCTCATTATGGTGTTTCCTAAAGGATTAGATAAAACAGTTTGGTAATGTTCAAAGTAGGACAAATACCATTACAAGTGTAACAACTTTATCCTTCTAATGATGTAGATGTAGATAGAATTAGGTGTGATTACAAGACACTTGGAAATTGCTTTGGTTGACAGAGTTGATAATCAAAACCTTTCAGCTAAGAGATTAATAGTAATAAATGGTATTGCAAATAATCACCTGTAAAATTTTGAAATTGTGAACGGGAGTGTTTTTATTCTGATACCAGTCAGCAGGAAAAAAATGCAGTTCTTAGGCAAAAAGTGCAGTTCTTAGCATCAGTGTTGGGCCCTGGGAGACAGACTCATGTGAACACGCCTGTGGATGTCAATGAGCCTATTCGCGTGCTAGAGGCTTAGAGAAAATGGCCTTTACTTTAGAATTTGGTTTATGACCATTGGCTGCTTAAATATTTCCTCTATGTGACATACAATTGAAGCTTAGGACATTTCAGTATGAAATAGGGATTCAGGTGCTGTTAAATTGTTATAATAATGAGAATAATGAGTTATTGGCAAATCTGAATGTGTAGAGTTTATTCTGAATTGAATGCATTTCAGTTGAGATTTTGACTCCTTGCATTCTTTTGGAAATACTAGTATTGAAGTGGTGTTACTTGGGCGTCTTTATTGCTTCTTTAGGTGTGGGGTTTCGTTTTATTTTTCATTTAAATGGTGAAATATTCCCCATGGAAAATGCTGTTTATTTGTATGTCTTTGATTACACCTGCTTTTAATACTCCATTTTCATTCATAGTGGTATTAAATCAATGTAATGCAAGTTCTTGGTTAAAGAAATGCAAATTAAATATCACAGTTTTTTTACAAAATGGAAAGAAGTTTGTAACACAGCTGTAGATGCTATTATTAACCCTAAAGCAGACGAGAGTAAACCACCTTCTTTTTTCCATTTCTCACCTTTTCCCTTCTGGAAGTAAAGGGAGCTTCATGAAAATTATTTCTTCTTTTTCTTGTTATAAAAAACAAAGCTGAAAGTCAGGTGTAATGGCACACTACTCAGTAACCTTCTTTAAGCGTAATGCTTTGTAAGTTAAGTTCCTAAGTGAGAAATATACCCCTCTGTCGTAGTACATTAGAAACGCTTTCTGCATTTATTTTTTGTTACAGACTCACAGATAAAAGTGTGACCATGTACTGCTGGTGTTATCTCAACACAGAAAAGGGGTATTAGTGACTTAGCCTTGTCAGGCTGCTATCTTCCTTGAAAGAACATTCTATTTCTATTTCTTTTAGAGAACAACTTAACTTAGAAGGACAGGCTATTCTAGTGACCTTCTACCTGGATATATTGTTTAAAACAAGAACACTGCTTTAAGTGTGCTGTAGAGTGAGATCTGGCTCAATAAACTCCAAACTCAACACTCTAAGGAAAAGGCTCTGGAAATATGATTTAGTGTTCCAGTTATAAGTTCTTTTGCTGGAAAATAGCAACTAAAAGATAATTCTCCAATGCATACTTATGGATTTCCCCTCTGTAAAATGGTAGTGTAATTTATTTGAAAGCTGCTTTTGTTTTATTTTTGATAGTATAGAGAAGCTCTTAGTATTATGAGCTTTGTCTGATTAAGTGCGCAAAATGACAAACAAGGTTGTCCTGTGCTCATCTTCTTCCTTCTTTAGGCAGATAATCACCTTTAGAAGCCTGGATCCTATTCAGCTACTCTGTCAGTCAGCAATACCAAGACCCTCGTAAGCCGCATTTATCAAACTAAACACTTGATCTGTATCGGCACATCAGCTGGTGGCGAGGTCTAAGACACAAGATGAAAGTTGCAATTAGGATTTAGGAGGACATTTTATTATCTGAGATTTGAAATAGGTTTTCTTAGTTAATCCAAACATCTTTCCACTCAGATATGTTGACAGAGCCCTTCTGTACATGTACTTACTTCAGCTTAAGTGGGAACTGCAATGGATGTTGCCAAGATTTAATACCTCTAAAAGGAGAATACTTGTCAAGGGCAGGACATCAAGGGTGGAGTTAGAACACTGCCTGCACTCTCTGTTTGTGCAGTCTTTCTTCAAATGGTATTTGAAAGCCAAATAGTAAGTTCTGGGGCAAAATTTACTGTCCAACTTTCCCTGAAAAATAAAAACTATTTCTTAATAAAGGACAATTAGTGGCTTAAACAAGATTAGAATATACTCCAGCAGCTTTTATAGGTATGTAGCACATGCAAGGCTGTAACTTGTGTATGCACTCTGTATGCACAATGCTCTGATTTTAGAGTGGGTGGTTTTCCAAAATCCTACAGTGCAGAACAATATGCTTACCTTTCTCATGCACCCTGAAAGCACTACCTTACTCTGATAATGATACATTCTTTTTCTTATTGACATTTGTAGCCCTAACTTGTACAGATGTAAGCACGTGAACTGAAATACTGGCTATTTAAATTTGCACAGAAATTTATCTAACACTATAAAAGACAGCAGAAAGGTACTCTCCTACAAAAGCATTGAGGTGGTTATCCTAAGTGAAATCCTTTTTCAAATTTCAGTGTGACTGTACAGCCAAAGTCATTTCTAAAGCCAAGGCGAGATTGTTTGCCGTTGCTGTTGAGCACAGTATTCCAGCCGTGCAGCTGTACAGTGCGCTGCCCAACAGCAGAGGTCCTCAAGACCTAGCTGTTCATGCTCAAGTGGAAATATTGCAGCAATTACATTCCATTACTCATTTTATAAAACAACAATTTTGTCGTGCAGTTAAACAAAATGGTCATCTTGTTTTCCTTAAATATTATTTTAATTATTGTAAAATATTATCTGTTGCCATTTCTTTTGCAGTGTTGCAGTAATACACTTACACAAGAAAAACACTTGGAGGCTTTAAATGCTCCTCCATCAATCCTTCTGAAGAAACATATAGCAGTATTTTAGCAAAATAGTTCCTGTGCCTCATTTGTCATTAAATGGCAGTGCTGCTGCCTAGAAGCATGTAAGCAGCTGAGATCTTATGGTAAAATGTAACTCTGCTATCCAGAAATTGTCAGGTCATCTTCAGTTAAGACTGTAACTAATTTTTCCCTTGCTATATAGATACTAATTCAAATTATTTGAATGAGTACAGCAAATGAAGAGTTGGCATGGTTATGCACTTGTAACAGTAACTTTATTACCAGCCTCTCAGTCAAAGATTTATAGAAATACCTTACCAAAGAAAAGGGCACAGACATGAAATGATAAATATTGGGAGTATTTTTTCTTCTACACAGTCTACTGACTGAGCACCTTAACTAGCTAGCTCTGTCTGGCCTGAAAACCCTTCCAATTTTGTTGCTGCTAATGTCCCTGTAACCTGGACAACTAAACTTTGAATAGAAAGCAAGAATATAAGGTAAAGTAGCTACAGATTATTTAAAATTATTTTCCATAATTAGCACATTTTTAATGGCAGGAAATGCTCAGATTTTGGCTTTGTCACTAAATATGCTAGAGAATAGGTTTTGTACTAGAGTAGCTTCTAGCTTTGTGTCTCTGCCCACAAATTGCTCACTGATATTTCCAAATTGTTTTACACTGCTTACCCATGCTACCAGTATCAACTTGGTTAGTGATTCACGGGGTTTCAGAAGGCCAAAAAAAAAGGCGTTTTACTTCAAGTCGGTTCACTACTGTCTTTAACCTGTCGTGTTTTCTGGACAATCTCATGATAGTGCCTTTTTGTAAAAGCTCTCTGAATGATGGATTAAGATCTGTCTTGGATTTTACATGGATTAAGTTTTAAATTAACATAAAAGAATAACAATGTGAATCAATTTGATCAAAGAAAAAGTGTCACTAATTATTTAAACAGGACACTTACTACAGAGGTTTAAAGGCAAAGAAGCGGATTTCCCTTGCATGTGGATCAAATCAGAAGTATCCCATAATTGACTCTTTACAAGACCTTGCTGCAGCGTAATGGACTAGATATTAAAGCCTTAAGTATTTAAAGCTAGTTTCCGTCTTTCTCTAAATGGAGGTCTACCACTAAGAGCTATTTTACAAGTCTGACACATTAGCTACATCACTGTGAAATACACTGGGCTCTGGCTTCTCTGGTCCGGAATTTCAAGAGCTTTCAATACTTAAATGGTGTGAAATGGGTAGCATTGAACCTGTGAGAAGGAATGAGCATCCTAAAAATAAATTCCAGATGGGGATGTCTGTTGTAAGGGAACAGAGATAGTGGATGTTCTTCTTTTATAAGCATTTAATTAATTTTATCTTTGCCGCCTATTTTTAATTGTGTTGGTGTTTCTTGGGAAAACTCCCTCACTGGTAACAGTAGCTTTCAAGACACATGAGCCTTTGGTCTTTCTGGGTTCCAAAGATGTGGTCTTCTGCATTTATCTGTCTCAAAACCGGATTAGATGAATGTCATTACAAACAAAAATGCTGGTTTGTATATGAAGGAATATTGTATTTTCTCATCTAGGAAACACATGCCAGTTTTCTTTTGGAGGGCATGCAGTTCCATAAAAAGAGACTGCCATCTTCTTGCCTAGTCCTTGGTTGCACAGGGAGTATTGCATGACTTACACTGTCAAAATATTAGAGATGTTATTCCTAAGGCAACCCAAGGTAGTACAGTTTATCCAATCTTATAAAAACAATTACAAATAAGACAGGAAAGCATTAAAACACTGTAGGTTCTCCCATTAAAGAGTTTACAGGACTGAGCCAATCCTTTCTTCTTTTTTTTTCCCTTTTCTTCCCCTTTTTTCCCATTACTAAATGCAAAATGCTATGTGTTCTATTAGGTAAGATTTCTGTCAATATAAACTTTTATTTGTATCGACCCGTGTTTAAATCGTTGTTGTGCTTTGCATTAGCGTCAGTGAACATCCTCCATGCTCTTCATTTTCCATTAATCTAAGCTCCCAGAAGTCTCTCCTGCCATGTACCCCAGCCTTTACCCTAAGCTTCACCTTTTCAGGCAGCCCTATATACGTGGTGCTGTGGTGTTACACTGCTATAAGAAAGTTATGTGCTGTATTTCTTAATCAGTTTCTTTTTGTATGGAAATAATTCATGTATAAATATTCCTTTACTACAGTGGTTTGTACTATATAGACTTATAGGATAATATTACTTGGCAAGCAAAATAATCCTTAATATGATCCAGAATTTACTTTTAGCCAATTTCTGTCTTCTAATGTCAGGTAGAAATCAAATCATTCTGAACTCAACCAGAGATCAGTCAGGGAAGGAGCCTTGTGAAGGACGACGTTTTGTCCCACAGGCACAATTTAAAATTCCAAAAGATGTGAAAATTTTGAATATCTTAACTTCAATTTGTAACATCTGTGACTTCAAACCAGACATAAACAATACTGAATGAATTATATTTTTTGTGTTTCCTCAAAATAACATTGTAAATATTAAAGCCACAAATTATACTTTAAAATGAGACTGGACATCGGCTGTGATTACTCTGAAAGATGAAGTATTTCATACACAAAGATCAAAGGGTGCTGCTTAACTGTTTCAAAAGAGAAATACTTTGTGAAAGTTAGTCAGAAACTTTGGCTTACGGATTTAACTGTTCCTTTTTGTGTAGGTGAAGAAAGAGAGCCAAGCTTTCAAGTATTTATTTTAACAATTACTCCTAGACTTGTCATCTTCTCTGAGGAAAGGACCTCCCGTATTTTGCTTTAGCCATGTGTTCGTCATGGTAATGTTGGGGTTTCTTCATTCAGCTGCAGTCAAGGTCTGAGCAGCTAATAACAAGTAGCTTAACAAAACCTCATTTTTTTTTTATATTTGGCAGGTTGACATTGTCTGCCCAGCAAGGCTCCTGTTAGGGTTAGAGTCATATTTTCAGTGAACACCGGTGCTGCAAAGCGAATTCAGTTTTGTGCAGTCTAACCGCATACCTGATCAAATGTACCCAGCTGACCACATCCTCTCCAGCCCTGGCAGTGAGGGACAGAACCCACCTTTTCATAGTCTAGACAGGGCCTAAGAAACAGATTTATCTTTGTCTGAGTGATTTTAGGATTTCTGCTGTCTCATCCAGATTGACTATGCACGATACATTTGCTGACGCTGGATCTGCTCTCTGCCTCTGCAATGCCCAGGTAAACGGGGTTTGCACGATGGAGTAGGGTGGCTGTTTTAGGGAACGCCTACAGAGAGCATCTCCAAGATTCCCACTGCAAACCTAGAGCTGCAGCAGCTCCCTAGCAGCTGCACTCCCCTTGCTTGGGGTTGCATTTGTACTCGTGGCTTGCATCCCTCGATTTTCCCCTGACGATTTCAAAATGGAACAAAATGGAGTTCCTATGGCACATATTTTTTCCAGTGACCTTCCAACTTTCCACATCCTGCTCCCATGCCATAGCGGAAATATTCTAGCTCTTCTGCTGCTTCGACTGTAGGGGCCTGAGTTGTTAAACTCAATGGTGAAAGTTGTATATCTTTCTTTAAATTGAATATTCCAGTTGTTAATACTGTTTAAGAAAAATTTTTTTACTTAAATCATGACAGAAAGAGATATGTAGAGCCTCAAGGGTCCTGCCCATCGTTGAACCAAAAAAGGGCTTTTGAGTTGCTCTTTCTTCCAAAGAAAGTAAAACCAACAAACCCTTAACTCTTAACTTGGTTTTAAAATCTTACCACTCCAATTTTTCAGTCATGAGATTTCTGCCTGAAGTACTTTTCTTGGGCTATCTTTGTTTTACACCAAAACAAATATTTTCAAAAATCCATTTTCCATTGATTTCCTTACCCAGAAAAGCAGCTAGGAGCTAATAAAAGGAGAAAGCCTGGTCCAAAGAAAGCACTGTGGCTGTTGTAGATTTGCAGAGCTGGTCTGGGGAGCAACAAGAGCTGCTGTCAATCTCCTTCCTTTTCCTCGTTTGCAAGGCACAGCTGGAGAAGACCTGGGCATATACCCACGCTCAGGCTCCATTCCAATAGCATCCAAACAGGGAGATTAAACTAGCATAAAAATTAATTTCTATTTTAAAAATTAACCTGAGTAACCAACAAGAAGCATATGAGACCAATCATAGAAAAAAACCTGATCTCCACAAAAAGAAAAATAAACTCTCTTGCCAGAGACTCTTTCCCCAGACACACTGATACTTTCCTTTGGCCCACCAGGTTGCATCAGAACTTATTTTATATCTTAAAAATTAATTTTTAACTATGTATTTCTGTATATACTTGAAGCACCCAAAAAGCTTACTTAAGTTAATAGCACAAAGTATAATAGGTACCTCTTGTTTGGAAAATACATGGAATAAAGGCAGGAGGCAGGATCCTCTATTTCCCTTGACTGCAGCAGATTGCCTGAACATAGCCTCTGTTACCAAAATATTAAAAATATCCTCATCTGTCTCTTATCTATATACAAACATGAGAAGAACCACTAAAATAATTTCCTCTAAATTTATATAGATGGGATAGTCTACATGTTTTAAAGTCTGTGTAAGTAAAGCAGCAACATGCTTTGTACCATATTGTAAAACAATATTGGCAATAACTGATAAAAGGGGAGAAGGGAGAAGTGTGTTACCTCATAGTGATCTCCTAATCCAAGCCAAAGCCAGACCATTTAAATGGCACATGCCAGTTGTATTTCCAAGGAAAAACTCTAGAGCATACAACCACCAAGGTGTCTCTGGTCCATCAGGCGGACCATAGAGTTTTGGTAATGCTACTTATGTGACCAGCCAGGAAGGCACACACTTGTATAACCATTGACTTGTGAATCTGCAGCCCTTTGAAACCTTCTCGTTACATAACTATTGCTGTACCTAGATGTATCTCTGTTAAGATGCGTTCATGTACTGTCTTTCCACCAGCTTCTCTCTGATGTATTCAACTTCCATCCCTGTATTCAACTTTCTGTTTTGGTCAATAGGGTTTCAGTTGTTTCTTAAATTGTTATGGCAGCATTTTGTTTTTACAGGAAGCTCTGTGGAGAACCACAGAGGTTTTCAAATCTGAGGCAAGCAGCCTGCTTGTGATTTGAAACAAAACAATGCCTTTTTTTAGCTTTGATTTCATTTCTAGGCATTTTGTAAATGTCTTTAGAATCCACCATGCTAAGCTAATGTAAATTTATGAATAATATCCTCAAGATGCAAGTAAAATTTGCTTATGTCTTTAAGCTGTTAGACTCTCTTAAAGGCTGCCCCAGGCTCTGCTTGCCTCCATTCAGCATGCCTTTTAGAACATTAATTTAATTGTGTTAAATTTCCTAAGGGTGTTAATGGAGGATGCTGGAAGTAAAGGTATGAATCCTGATTCATAGTCACAAATGTTTTATTTCGTCTCCAGATAGATTATTTTTAAATTATGTCTAATTTGGGTTTTATTTCCTCTTCAAGTTATTTAAAAGAAAAAGCTTTGTGCATTCTTATTTGCTGTTGTGGTTTATCCATGCATTAAGAGTAGCAGAAGTTAATCTTATAGTGCAGAAGTTTGTATGCTATCCGGAATGCTTAATCCATCATTCTGTGTTTATTGTTCAGCTGTTTAGATTTCATTCACTTCGAGTCACAATCTTTTCTCTCCAACTTGTGTGTGAAGTATGAAATAAGTTCAAGATGTGTATATAAGTGTGTGTGTGTCTCAACTGCTATTCTGACAATCAAAGATTGGTTCCTTTCTTGGTTTTCCTGAAGAACATGACTACAAATCAAGATGCTTGGGATGGGAATAGTATCCATAAACCCCCCTTACTGTGTATGGAAATCTCAGGTTTAATACATACCGTACAGGGAGACCAGCTCTGGAGCCTGTGCATACCTTTGTTTTCTTGAATATTTCTAATGAAAAAAATGACTCTGCCTTTTCACACTACTCCTTCCTCCTTTTCCTTTTTTAATATATATATATGTTGTAAATGACATGTTGATGGGAGACTACTGATGTAAGTGACCAGTTAGAGCATTCATGTGTGAATTAATCTGTCCCTTGTCTTTTCTCAAATTAGAGATATAACATAGTGTTAGGTATAGTAATTACTTGTATGACATTGCAGCCTTAAGCAAATTCTTTTCAGTCCTTTATCATTATTGGCAATATTTTCTTTTTATTATCACATTCACGACACATCAATAATTTATATGCACATATAAACTGAGATTACCCTAAATATCATTCCTTTCTCCAGCCATGTGTGGGCTGATCCATAGCTCTGGTATCAACAAGTTTCCAAGGATGGTTTTCCATTGGGTTTCAAATTGCAAGCAAGGCCCACATGCTCAGTCCCAAAGTTCTTCCTGACCACAGAACCTTGTCACCGGGTGAGAAGTGCCACTGGAAAGGAATAGTGTCAAAGGAAATCTCTCATCTTTCTGCTGATGAAAGCTGCTCTCTACCTGGAGGCAAATCAGGGCAAGAACCTTCAGAAAACTGGGGGCTTTGGTACTTTGTGAATCCCAGTTGTTGCTTTTCCCTGTAATCACCCAGAAAAAGGGCATTGAAAGGCTCTGACGTGAACTATAGAATATGGCTTGGCCCACCTGTCCCAAAGCCGTGGGGCTGGAAGAGGATGAGATAAAGGAGGAATCCTACCATCAGACCAGACTTGTTCAGGCAGGACAGCTGACAGGTGAGTACCACAGCTGTTAAATACTTACTTGCCACAACCAGTATATTTCTGCTCTTAATATTAAAAGTGTGTCAGAATTTCCATTATAAACCACTTATTTTATGGGTTTATAGCTCTGCCATAAAAATACACCTTGGGTTGAGTCTTGGCATGCAGCCATTTGGCTGCTTCTAACACAATATTAATTCAGAACATCCTGACTGTTTTTAAACACTGGTATCTGAAAGGTTGTTGCTTCTTTTTTCCTTTCTTCCCCAGTACCTTGTTTTCTGCGGGACTTGCAGAAATCAAAGGTGGCCAGCTGTAATTTCAACTGGAGCCTGCAAGCCCTTTTTGGAGGGACTGAAATCTGTAATAAGAAAGGAAAATCTGGGGACATCTGCAAAATTCCCTGGCCAGAGGGGAAGGCTGGATACAAACTTCCAGGACTGAATTGACAAAGATCATTGTCTTGTCCAGCAATCTGACTGTCACCACCCAGAAAGCTTACCAGAAAATAGCAGAAAAGTTTTGGCTAGCCTTGAACATCCTAGTACAGATGAAGATATAAACTAAAATATCAATTTTGGAAAGAAATCAAAGACTCTTAGGTCACATTTGGAGTCCGCAGTACAACAAAACAATTGTCTGTCAGTCTTCTCTGTGAGATGGGAAATTAGGGGAAAAAAAAATACTTGCAATTTGAAATTAATGGATACTCAGATGGGATGTTTCAGATCAGCTCAAAAAATATCAAGCCTTCTACTTCTGAGCTATGAGCTTCAGGAGGAGCACATATGGTGTGTTGAAATTGCAGCCCTGATGAATGACTGGAAAGATGGACAGAAACTGGGGCTTCTAGCAGCCAAATCCTGTAACTCAAGTACTGTTTATAAAATGAATGATGAAAAGGGGCGATCCTAATCTGATCCCTGGCCTTACTGTACAATTAGGAAAAGTGATAATCTTGGTTTGTAAAACAAGGAAAATTGGCAGCTGTGGAAAAATTAAAGGAAGTAGTTCAGTTAAATATTAGACTTATGAAAAAATTGGCCATAAAAGCTGTTCTGAGGCTGGCCAGGACAGAGCCTCAGAAATGTCTAGGGAAAGTTCTTCAATCAGTTCAGGAAATGTGAAGACATGAAGCTGAAAGTGCTGAGCTCTAAAGGAATGAGGATAAAGCTTATAGCTTTTCTCTAGATTTGGTCAGTTTACTTTTTGAATGTGTATTAGGATCTGCGACATGAATGAAACAAAGTACCCGCTCTCAAACTGCAATTATTGGACTGGGTGAACTGAAAAAGAATAAATTGACCTCAGGCAGGGATAGTGACTGCTGGCAAATGTGATGCACCCAAAAGGTGGGAAAGCTGATTTTGAAAATTCATCCTCTTCTGAGCAGAAAATATAATTTAAGATTATGGATAAACTCAGGAAAGATTTGGGTTTCATTACAGCTAATAATAGAGTAATATATGCTGGAAGTATTGTCTTACGAATTAAATCTCCAGAAATTTTCTTTAATTATGTGGTCCAGGTGAAGCAGAGTATTTGTATGTAACTGGTTTGTAGTCAGCACATTTTCCTAGTACAGCCCTGAACCAGTACGGCCGCTACTTTACCCAAGTAAAGGTAGAGTGATGGAAATCACATTTCCAGGGCAGAGCCTGTGCAGAAACCCTTGCTTCTAGATCTGAAGGGGAGGTTAAATTTCTCTTGCACTAAGAAATTTAAATTCTAAATGTATTTAAATGGAGAGCTGCAGAATGTTCTCAGCTGGTTCCCTCGCAGCATGTGACGCTATAGGTGAGCACACTTGCTCTAGCTGTAACCCAGTTAGCACAGGTAACCCTAACTTTGAAAATACAACTGCTTAGAGATCAATACAAGTCAGGTAGGTCGAATAAGTACCTTCAGGCTACACTGAGCTTGCAAGCCTCTGCTGAAGCCATTGCTGTTGGTACTTGTGTTAGCAGGGCTAAAGACACCACGGCTGTGTACTGGTTAGATTCCCTACATTTTTTTTCCCAGTTAAAAATCAGTTCTGGATTCAATACTTATACAGGCTGCACACAGTGATCTACCACAGATTGATTGTGAGGAAAACCAACCCATTACACCACACCTCACTATTTAGCAAAAGTGTAGCGGTAAGAAGTGCTACTGGGCATCAAGGAAATGAACCAGGATGGGATAAGTGAGCTTTCAACAGTGTTTGGACCTCACTCACAGTTCTGATTAAAGTCAAATGGTGGCCCGAGCAGATTGGGCAGAGCCAAGTAACAGGAAAAGGGGGTGGGAACAGCTTTCAGAGCAGGACAAGACCTACTGCAATTTAAAAAGATGTCTTTTGGCTCAGCACCTGCTGCCTTTTAGGGGATGGGGAAAAGGTATGGTACAGCGTGCCTGTTTCAGATTATGCCAGATGATATCTGGGAATGAAGTAGAGAGTTTGAACAGGAACTGATGTATTTACAAATGGTCTGTAATACGCTGAAAGTCATCAACCTGAAATCAAATCCAAAGACAAGTGAATCATTGCGAGCAGAAGTAATTAATTATGAGTACACAGCCAGCCAGGGAATGGTTTTCACAGACAAAGAGAAAATGGAGGCAGGACAATCCTGACCAGCTCTCCAGACAATGGCAGCCAGGTAAAGGTTTCTGTGGTTTCTTAAGGATTACTGCTGCTACTATTTCAGGCAGTTTATTTGTGGCTTTGTTAATATTGTAAAACCACTGCATGAGTTTGGTGAGAAGGAAACAGTTTCAGTGGCTAGCGTGGTGTGATTTAATATTTTCAGTTTTTAAAAAAAGCTCTTGTAACTGCTCCCATTTTAGCCTCCCCATGTTTCAAACACCTTTCAGGCTGGACACAGATGCTAGTGCTTATGGTCTGGGGCAGAATTGACAGAGGAAATCAAAGGACTTGAGAGGATGGTGGCTTATTACAACAAAAAGTTTATGTTCTCAGGAGAGAAATTAATATTCTGCTCAAAGAACATCTGACAGTGGTTAAATCTATAGAACATTTTCACTGCCGTTCCTTTGGAGAAGGATATATGGTTTGGACAAAACTTCGGCAGGCTGCAGGGACTCTGAAGGGTGCGTTGCCTCCTGATAGCAGAAAGGAAGAATGTTGTGCTTCCGTGGTGTGAAACAGACTTGAGCATGGGTTTACCTGGAGAACAGTGCTAGAGGTTCATTACCAAGGTTGTCCTATTCAGAACATGAGGACAGGATGCCTGGGAAAACCCTGGTAGTAGCACAAAGCCCAGTTGTCAAAATGGCTCACCTCAAAATCTGAGTTCCATTGGGACAGGGAATTGGAGTGGTGGGCAAAGACCTCATCTCCTGTTATGGGATTCCTGCTGTCAGCATTATGTGCTCTTTTTTTTTTTTTAAACAAACATAATTGTATTGAAGAAACACAAGGTGCTCACATTGCTTATTTTCTCCTGACATAAGTATGTGCAAGCAATATAATTTTATTAATTAATCTTCAAGGAGATATGCTGCTACTAAATTCTCTCTCTCTCTACTGTTAGAAGAAGCAAAAAAATCTGTACCTTAGTGAAGGACCAATACAATACCACCTGGCTGAAACACATGTGGTTTTATATCTATCTCTTTGTAAAATATCATCATGGTTTCTTGGGTCTATGCATGTGGACTAACAGACCGGTAATTGTCTTGCTACAATGAACCAAGTGCTATGAAATTTTGGGGCGCTCTTGGTATAGAAAACAGAGGTTCAGCTTTAAAGATTCTGTATCTAAAGCCCACGCTTTCCTAAATATCTTGTTTTTCTATACCTGGACCATCATGGGCCTGTCATGCTTCATTTCTTGTGTCTCATTGACATGTGCAGCAGCAGACCGTGATACTGGAGCCACAGAAGCAAAGGAAAATAAGGGTTTAAACAAGTTTATGTTACACAGATATCTCAACTTCTGGACATGATAGGCAGCTGAGAACTCAAAGGACAAAAAGCTAGGAAAGTGGGTACTTATGCATAATCTAATTTTAACATTTGTTCCATTTTAAAGCTATTTGAGGCTTTCTTCAAGCAGTAGGAGGGATCAAGCACTGGAAAATCAGTTGTGTAAAGGTTTTCATCACTTTGTAAAACTTGTATTGAATGAGCTCACATCTAAATCAATGGTACCACCAGGTTACTACAGGTTATGCAGTAATACTGACCTACACCAGCAGGGGTATGTTTCATGAAACACAAAGCAGGGGCGGTTTTTTCATGTGTAAGCTGTTGATATAGGTTTTTTATGCAGTATAAGTGTGGTACACTTTAAAAACAGGTGTGGGAAGGAGAGCATCAGAAAACTGGTTCTGAATGCAGGAAGCCCTCCTGCAGAAAGAAGCCCACTAAATAGCAGGCTCAGTTAGCTGTTACGTGTGCCTGATATTGGGGCCTCTGAATCAATGACCCCAGGTATGTATGTACTTGGGAGGTGCTTGGGTTCTGGAGTAACTCAAGGTCTGAGCACCTAAGGCAGAATTCAAAGTAATTTGTGCTTTAAATTTGACCTGTTGGGGGCTGTAAGGAAGAAGGTTTGAGGTTGCTTGGTGTTTCTGCTTTGTGTGACTTGATCTCCGTTCTCATTTCACCTTTATTGTGCCTGCTTAGCTACCCAGTGTAACAGCTACTCCTTAGAGTGCTTGGAGTGGAATTGTTAGGACCCAAGTGAGCACATGGAGCTCACCCTTGTACATACTTCATGGGCTTGGTGCAGAACACCGTGCTGTGTGCCATGCTGAATGTCAGATTTAGGTGATTCCTTCTGTATCCCTTTAATATTCATTAATCTTTGAAGACCCAGGACTTTAATGGCTAATGGTCCATTTGAGCAAGGTGCTGAGCTCCCTCAATTCAAAACATCTTGCAGAATGAGGCCAAAGATTATGAGTTAGGAAGAGGTGTGAGGAGAGCTTTATTAGTATGGCACATATTTAACCCAAAGGAAAACCCACAAATTTTACTCATTTTAAGTGTATTTCACACTTTTTGACTATTTGAAATAACCACATTTGTAAAAACTTCTTTTAATGAATAGAGCTCTTTATGTACAAAGGCAAACCCTTTTTCCCCTAAGTACAGTACTTTTAAAATACTATTTCTTTTGTAGGTCTGGCTGCTTCCATCGTCTGTTCATTACTGCTTACTGCTACAGAATCCTCAAGAACTGAAAACACACGATTTAGATTATACTTTATCTTGAAAGATTTTTGCTGATCCATACCACATACTCGTCAGGACTAATAAGACAGATAAGTAAAGGACTTTGGTACTTAATGCCAACTCTGATAAAGCTATTCTTCAGCTCAAGAGGTGTGGCAGGACAATCTTTTGTGTATGAGCGATGGGAAAGAGGTACCTGCTTACAAATTCTGGCCACGTTGAAGTCAGTGGGGGTTCTGCCCTTTGAGATCAACAAAGCAAGGGCTTCAGCATACACTTAAAAGAAATATTTCACTAGGACTCTTGTCAGAATGCTGGTAAATGTGTAATTTTTAAACTTCCTTTTTCACATTTGAGTATTTGTTCACCTTACATGCACTTCAAAGTAATTTGATATAAAAACTTGTCATCAATTTCATTTTAGTGCGAGTTGGTTTCGAATTGGTTCATTTTTTTATGTCTTGTGCATTTAGAGACCCCCACATGGCAATGTCTGGGCTAAAAGCATGGTAGGGGAGACTCCGTCTATTTTGTATTGCTGGGATTTAAACTGAATTAAAGAAAAACAGAAATGAAAGCATTTGCATTTGTTTATGTAATTTTAAAAAGTCATATAAAGTTGGGCTCAAGCTAGCAAGCATATCCCTTTAATGAACACAAACCTTCACCTTTTTATGCAAGCACACCATAAATGGAGAGGCATACATGTCTCATCTACCATATCAATGTCATTTTAGAGTATGTAAAAAAAAAAAAACCCACTCTATTTGTCTTAGGAAATATCGAAAACTTTTATAGGGAATTTGGAAAATATTTTTTGGCTAGCATGAAAGGTAAAATCCTGCAGCACAAAGTACAGACATGGGCACAGAGACTGAACAGACGGGCTGCTGTAAAACAACCATTTAATAAGGCATTAAAATGCCATCGACTTGGACACATAAAAAAAAAAGCTATGAAAACAAATGCCTTTCAAATAATTAGGATCTTATGCTTGAGACCAGTGTTGATCTCTATGCAGAGATTTTCCTGCTGAAATCAGACCAGTCTAAGTCTGATCGTCTAAGGAAGGAATTAGCAGCGTATAAATCGGCTGCTGCTCGAGATTTTTCTGTTTCTGCCATACATAACCATTCATATAAACGATCGCTTCAGCCTTTCTATCTCCTCCTTTCTGCTTCCTAATGTATTTTGGAAGACATTTGATTTAGTATGCCAGAATAATTTTTTAATTGAATCTCAGATTTTTATCGTGAGCGTGAGAAATGGCTGAATTTACTACCTTTTACCCACGCTGTACGAGTGAATCTGAGCCAGGCTAACAGATGCAGCCAGAAATAAGAGCAGAACCCATTTCTGCTCTTGAAAACCTAGTGTGGCTTTGCTTTCACGTGTGTAATGTACTTGTATTGATTTTAACATTTAACAATAGTTTGTAGTAGTAGCTGGCGTGTAAGATATATCAAACTGTCATATGAATTTATCCTTTTGGGAAAAATTCTTCAAGAACAAATTTATCCCCTGTAATGTATACAAATGCAAAATAATTATTATAATTGACCATTCGTGTCTGGGTGTTTAAGCATCAGCCACGACTGTCATGATATTCCTCATTAGCACAGCTCAGGAAAGCTACACTATTCAAAAAGAACATATTTGGAAGGATGTGCATCTGTGATAACGTCATTATCGCGATAAAACAAAATAATTGGGCTGTTGTCTAGGAGGTGGGTATCAGATTCTCAACTTTAACTTGGAATTGAGTAGATTTTATTACAAAAGTAACGTCAAATGAATATTGGTTTTCTTATATAATAGCATTACGCTTTTGATCTCCATTTTACTGAGTACTAACATCAATAATCTTGCAGAAATTAATGCATGTCCCTTCTGTATTTCATCTTGTTTCCTGTTTTGTCACTAGTCGGCAGTTAGCCCCTAAGGCACATGTTTTTTGACTCCTAATCCCGCATGTGTCTTTCTTTCAGATCTGCAATTCCAGATCCTGGCTGATTTTGTGTTTTTACCGCATGGTCCCACTCTAAGAGCCCTGGGTGCAACTTTCCTAACTGTCAGAATAGGAGATCTTTCGCTTGATATTGTGATTTCGTCTATTAATCACTTTTATATGACTTTCTGCTAGTCTGGTTTTTCAAGGCGTGAAAATTTGCACTGCAGAGGTATTTTATGGATTGCAACCGTAATTTCGGAACAGGATTCTAAATAACTGGTCTGGTTATAAAGCTTTGGGCAGAGTTTTTAGGTTCCTGCGAATTGTTGTTAAACCCATGTTCCCATTTGGCTACAAGTCCATCCCAATTAGTAGCCCTTCTATCTAGCAGTAGCAGTATGTAAGTGATTTTTTTTTCCTCTTTTTTTATGATTTTTTTTTAAAAGTCAGTCGTAAATGATTAGTCCAAAAGAGTAGCATAAAACTTCGAACTAGTCCCCTGCAGGAGTCGGCTGGAGGAAATTAAAGGATCAACAACATAAGGGAAGCACTGAGGTAGGATTGTTCCAGGCTGCAGCCACAGGCTTTCCACATGCACTCAGGAAATTGACTTCATCAAAAGCTGAGGATGCAAGCGTGAGGATGCCCAGGATAACGCAGGTGATGATTCTAAATCATGGCTCAGTATCACATCATTTTCTGAGGAAGAGGCTTCCTCCCCACCTTGAAAAAAGCAGTTTTTTCTATATAAAAATGAATCTTTTTCTTATGAATTAAGAAAAGTTCAGAAAAAATCTGAGCTATAAATCTAATATAGCATAATAAATAAGGAAGATTTGATTTCTCCAAAGTAATATCAGTTGGGTGGGGGTTTTTTTGCATAAGAAGAACTCCCTATAAGCTCCACTGCTTTTCTCAGAGTTACTGCTCTGTGCCCTGTGCATGGGTCTGTGTGTCTGTATGTCTGTGTGAGCGCTGTAAAACCAGTTACTCCGGAGCGCTTGGGACTTACAGGCAGGCAAAGCATTTTCTTTAATGTCTTCAGTAAATTCATGCTGCAGAAATGTGGATCTTCTGGGCCTGGGATGAAGCTGAAACCTTTCTAGTGGAGCAGGAAAGAATCACGGGAGGGGAAATGCATAAATCTACATCTGGAGCCAAGTATGCTGGGAAGGCGTAAAGAGATGGGGGGAGCAGGAGTGCCAGAGCAGGGCTGAAAGCAAGCGAAATTCCAAGGGGAAAAGTGGAAGAAAGAAAGAGGAATTTCCCAGGAATGAAGCAATTCTAATGTTCAAAACATTCATCGGAAGTAAAACACTAGAAGGCTATAATCCAAATAAGGAAATTAGAACAAAAATTAACAATATTCAGCTATTCAGATGTCAAAAGAAATAGCCGAGTTATTGGTGTTAGAGGTTATTGCCAGGAGGGAAAAACTCAGCATGTCTTGGGTAATTAAGCTTC
This sequence comes from Porphyrio hochstetteri, assembly GCA_020800305.1. NCBI lineage: Eukaryota > Metazoa > Chordata > Aves > Gruiformes > Rallidae > Porphyrio > Porphyrio hochstetteri. Next base: position 3,780,429 of record CM036925.1, read on the forward strand.
ATTGGAGAGCATGGATCCCTTCTCCAGGTAAGAAATGCTTTTATAACATGGCATCTTTTGCTATTGTAATTAAACACCATGGGCTATTCTGCATATGAAGTCTTAAACACTTTAGTCCTTTATCATGGGATTTTACTGGCCAGGCATGTGTGTTCTTATGGCAAAAAGCACTGACTGCTATAAAAAAAGAAACCCAAACATTTCTTTTTATTACTTGACTTGACTATTTTTATATATATTGAGCCAAATTCATCCCTTGTGTAGCTCAGTTGAAACCAATAAGGATAGATTTGGCTCATGTCTATATGAGAAAGGTGGTGACAATTAAAATATATTGTTTAATAATGAGAGCTATGGTAGTGAAGTGTCTTTGTGTCTATGAAATTATACACCACGACACCATGTTGCCAGTATAGAGTGGGACTAGCAAAGCATATAAGACCAGTTCCTGATGGAAAGGCAAAAGCTCTCTAACTTTTATTATTAATATTAAATATCACAAAGGCATTTGGACAAGGGTAATTTAGGTAACATCTCCAAAAGTTTCATTTATAGTGTAGTATTTTACCACAGAGCAAGCCATTTAAATATATTTCTTGAATGTTACTATATATGACCATCAAGGACAGTATGACTGGCTGTTAGCAGTAAATGAAAGAACAGCTTTTATTTCATTTATATTTTAGTGATTTTCAGTAATGTTGCAAAAAAGCAATGTACCCTGTTAAATGAAATGTGAGGACAACAGTTACCGTCACTTTGTATTGGTGATTCCCAGTTGTTCCCCTGCATGAGGCATTGTGCTGACACGTGAAAGACATCGTTGATGCCCTGAAGATCTGAAGGTCCTGCTCTGAAGTATCCCAAGCTCATCACACACACAGAGCCAAGCCATCTGGGTGACACCGGAACAAAGGAGTTTTGTTTGGCAGGCCGGCACGGTGGGCCATACGCGGCACCTCTTCTCATATCGCTGTTGATAAGTTATAGTGACTTTTATAAGCCAGAGCCTTGCTGTACTATCTGACTTTGATCCTTCCACTGAAGGTACGTGGGTAATGGCTATTCCAAGCCAATAACCATAGCCCTGATTCCAAGCTCTCCGTGCGTGCTGCCAGGAAGCCTGGCTCGGCTCTGCTCTGTGTCGTAATTGTCCCTAGTATTTGGTCAAACGCTTTACTGGGTGCTGGGTCGCCTTCTTGCCAAGAGCCGAGGTGGGAGGGTGCGAGGAATAACAAGAACGATTTCCCTCAGGCCAGGAGGGCTCAGGAAAAGTCTTTTACCCCCTGGGCCCCTGCTCCTTCCCCTCTGCTCTGACCCTTTGCAGCTGCCGCTGGGCTCCCTGTCAGTATGCTTTAGGAACTGGAGGTGGGAAAGGTCATGGTAATGGGAGGACAGATATTTTGTTGACCCAAGAACTGAACTAGCTCTTGATGGCCCTGTCCAGGAGCCTCAGGAAGGCAGCAAATACCTAGCCTAGTTAGCTAATGGACTCCAGCAGAAAAGATAGCTCTTAAATAAGACTAAATATAGAAAATATTACAGATGCAATGAGTCAGTTCTTCTAATGCTACTGCTCTTCTAAAGAGTCTCTGAGCCCCCAAAAATGAGTGGAACAACAAAAAATCTTTTTTTTTGCTGTAAATGTTGCTCCTTCTGAATCTCTTTTATAGAAACCTGGCCTTTGGCATTGAACTCGGATAATATTTTATTAGCAGAAAGTACGCTTCACTGAAAGGGTGCACTTTGGGATGTATGGAAAGGAAAACTGGGAAGGGCACAGAATAAGCTGTGGAAAACCAAATCAAAGAACCATCACCACACAACGTATCTCAGTCTTCAGTGAGGAACAGCAGAAAGGAATACAGTATTTCCAAGGAAATATCTGACCGTAGCATTGGAGTCAAGTAAGGAACTATTACTATATTAGCCTGTCACAAAACAGTCATACAGTCACTGTTGTAGGAAAATACCCTGTCCCTTCAAAATTAGTGGGATTTGTTTTATTAGCCAGGACTGGCCCATGTACCTGTAAAACGGAAACTTAACTGAAGAAACTAATAAGAGATTCCAGGAGGAAGAGAATGTTTAGTCTATCTTAAATAGGACAAGAGTTGCTTTTCTCCTTTTTTACACATTTTCAAAGTCCTATTTTTCAAACGGTGAAAAGCACAGCTGTGTTGTACACAGCTCTCTATATGTTAGGAGGACAGAAGTGATTAAAATAATTAAACTCGGAGAACAACTTAAACATCTCTCCATAACACTGAAGTTGTTGACTCCACGCTGAGTGATACCTCACGATACACAACCCATAGTTTCATCCAATGCTGCCAAACTTCCCCAGTGCAGAATATCAGGGTCCCAATCTCAGTTATACTGAACTGTCGACCTCACCGTATGCACTGTGTGTAACCACGCTCGTGTTGCTTGCACACAGGCACAAGTGCCTGCACTCCCCAGTGACAGTCAGATCCCAGGCAGCTCGTGTGCATGGGGCCAGTTGCTTTTCCTCTTTGGCAAGAAGAGGACTTTTATATTTATTTATTTCCTTTCTCTCCTCCAGTTTTCCAGGTCACATTTTCCTTCTATTTAGCTCCTGGCTACAGACTTCCTGCTTTCCTTTGATGTTTTGCTGTTTATAGGATGAAAATTCATTTTCAAACAATCTAATTAACTACTCAGAGGTGAGTGAATATTATTTTCATTTTATGTGTGTGACAAGCAAAGTACAAATTAAGTAGTTCATTAATTAAGTAGTTCACTGATGGCTATAGGCTGCTGAATGCTGTATCATACATTTCTGAGTATATTAGCATTTGTAAATCCTGAATTTCACTGGAGTTCTTCGCCTGCAGTTGAAGCTGGTTTTTCCTTTGGAACCACAGCTAAAAGGAATGAAAGTCAGCACAGATTTTTTAGCTTCACATGTGTCAATTCGCATTAGTAGCTGGTCTAAATGAAGAGGTAGTAGTGGCTTCTTTGCATCATCTATAACTCAGTTTAGCATTTTTTAGGAGAGTGAGCTAGGTCTGCTCTAGACATGAAAACACCCAGTGAGGTAGTGGCAGCACAGTCAGTCACACTGTGAACATGCTGTTATGCTTCAGTGGGACGCGCCCTGGCATGGGACTCACAGGGTCAGCCCACATTTCCCCTGGGCTCTCAGAGCGTCAGCACATTTCTATTTCTGGGTTCTTGAGTTAATGTCTCTGCTGCTCCCGGGTTTCCATATCACACAGGGGAGGGTACTCAGTGGACCCATCAAGCCATCAGTAGTCCAACCCTTACTCACCTCCCTCTAAATATCCTGTATATGTTGAAGTACCAGATTTACCCTCTTGCTTTTCCAGCACACCCCCTCCCACCTACTTGTGCTGACACCTCCCAGTCTTGAAGTGCCTGGGCAATGTTTGTACAATTATAGAGTTTCTAGAGTTAAAACCCCTTTCTCCTTACATGTTGCTGATGAAGAAATGAAAAGAAACCGCAGGTCATCCCAACATTTATGTAAATGGCATGTGCTCAGTCCTAACACTGAGTGTAAATCTAGTCCTTCTCCGTGATACTGGACAGAAATCCCAGTGGAAGTTTTTCCTGCCTCTAACCTGTCTAGTTGCCTTCATAATGATAAATGGTAGGGGGGAAAGGGTGAAGGGGGGTAGGAGGAACTATTGAAGCTTTGAACTTGTTGTGTCTTAAGAAGATGGGAAGGAAGGATGCAGATTCCTTTAAAACAGGATTTTCACATGGCTAAAATATTTAGTATCTTTATTCCCTGGGTCACCTTTGGTGTTCTCATACGTAAGGACAGACCAAATCCTTACCCAAAGATGTCTAATCAGATAAGATGTGGTGGCTACTTTTATTATTTTACTTTAAATTTAATTGATTACCTATTCCTCCTTCCATTTTTGTCCTGCACGTAGTTGCTCAGTAGCCTTCACCTTTACTCTCAGTCTAGGTATCCATCACGTGCTGGCTGTTTCATATTACTTCTGATGCACAAAGCAAGTTCATCACCTTTCCAGGATGTCTCATGATTGATTCCTCATGTCCAGGGCAATCTGCTCTAAAGTTTCAGGCTAAAATAAATGCTTGGATTTAGTGGGGATAATCAATGGTTTGAGTCTTATTCTTATGTCTTGAGCTATCGATTTGTGTATTAGATTCACAATTGATATTAAATACAACCCAGTGTATTAGATTCAAAATTTTATTCTCCTCTCAGTAGCTGCTCAGATGCACTGGGCATGAGTAAACCATAATTTACAGAGTGTGGCTGTGTCATCCATCAAACTCAAATGCTCTCTGCCTCATGCCTAAACTGTACACAGCACAGCCAAGGCTGAAAGCTGGGCTTGTTGAAAAGATTAGAGGGCTGGGCTTGCTATGCTGAAGTCTATAAAAGTTTTCCTATTGACTTCAACAGAAATAGGACTGAGCTTTATGATTTTGGCACAAAAATATGAAAATATTCTTCTTCATCTCTGCTGAACACTGAACTCCAGCACACATTGTTGTCTGCCTTACGTAAGATAGAGGCTGTTAAGGAGAAATAGTAGTTTTGCACATATTGTTCTCTGCACATGTTGTTCTCTAGTAAATACTTGTTAAAGGATGCATCCATTCCTGCTGGCAGCCTCTAAGGCTTCGTACACAAATTTGGCCCAATTTCCTGCTATCAGCGTAAACCTCCCAACTAGAAGCTCCATTTGTCATATTTTATATTTCAGAACTGTTAAAATCCTTGCTGTCCAAGTAGGTGGTGACGACACTCCACACCATTCTCCTCTTTACAAAAACACAGCTCCTTCCAGTTTGTAAACACAACTCCAGTAAAAATATTCATCAAAACTGTAACAATGTATGGCTGAAAGGCAAAAAATAGTCTTTTGGTGAAAACTAAGGAATCTGGCAACAAATAAAAACAAATGAAAGATGTTGCCACTTGCAGAATACCCTTACCCATCAGTACTTGTCTGTGGAACAAGAGCCTTTTGACCTGTTGGAGCTATTCTTCCTGTTTTCATCCCAGTGGGTTTTGCTTTCCTTTTGTTAAACAAGTTTCTAATTACCAGAACTCAAATTACTCTGACTTCATTTGAGCATTATCAGCACTTCACATTAATTAATACACTTTTTTATTTCTTTCCCTCAGGACCCGGTTCCAAAGATGGACTCAAGCTCAGGAGTGCCATTTCCAGCCCAGAGATGTCTTGCTGCACACCCTGCATAAATCCACCCTGACATTTGAAAAGTGGGTCTCAAAAACAGTCAGATGGGTCTGTTTGCTGGTCGTGACCTGAATAATGGTCTGTCTGACCGAAGGCAGGTATGTGGGCTTGCTTGGCAGCCGTAACCACCCAGCGCTGTGGCACAAAGCAACAAGGATCTTAACTTCCTTGCCATTACCCAAGGAGTTTCTAAACAGGGTTGAGCAGCCCATGCCAAGTTTAATTTTAAACTTCACTTCGATTTAAATACAACACAGGCTGGTCTATACTGCACAGGGCTGGTGCAAGGCGGGGCTGTGAATCCCAGCACGAAGCTGCCAGCTCAACGCCAGTGCCTACAGTGCCTGTTTTATAGGCAGAGCCCAAGGGGCAGTTCCTCTCGTGACAGTGTTTTCACATTAAAATACAGTTCATGTTGGACAAGACTTTTTGCTTTTGTTGTACCGTTCCCAATATTTTCTTCTCTTTCATTTTTAATATTGATCCTGTACTTTGTGGAAAGGAAATCATTTCAAAACCTTATTCTCTCCTCCAGCACGTCACAGACTCATGATTTGTCTCCCAGCCTACTATCACAGCAATAAAACCCCTCAAATCACATAGAATTTAGGCTGCCTCTTGTCACAGCCTTAGTGCATGGCACCTCCTTGGAGCAGGTCCTGAAATTAAAATATTGTAAATTTTTTGCTGTTCAAACACTGCTGCAGAAAAGTGAGTGGCCAAGGAGAGAGGAGGGGGTTTTTTTCCTCCTGCTGGAATTTTTCACTATAACCATCCTCAGGAGAGTTCTCATCTTCAAAAGAAACATTCTTTCTATACAAGCTGCAAAAAGAATTATTTAATGACATCATAAATTAGTACAGAGAGGCACAAATTTTCCAAAATGTGGAGAGAGAGAAAAAAAACCCAACGTTTGCCAAAAACACCCCAGCTCTTCCAGACTTAGGCCTCTCTTGAGCCTGCGAGCTGCCAATGATACCAAATTGAATGGTGGGGCTTTTGGCACGACTTAAGTTTAGCTTGTTTAAATTTTGGCAAATATTCCTATTACTCACATACTCAGCAAGCTGATACAAATATTTGTTCTATTTAGAGTGAAGTCCAAAGGCAGCGCTGGCATCAGCGCTCTTGGACTCGGTGGAACTACACTTGCATGCGCCAATATTAAATTTGGACATCTACCTTAAAGAAAAACAGAATAAAAAAATTCCTCCAGCCTTTTAGGTACAGATTAGAATCCACCAACGGAAAACAGACCTTGTGTGTAGCCAAGTTTTCCTCGCTTGCTAATTTTTGCCTTTGAAAAGGACCTAGTTTTGCTGCACTCGGATTGCCGGTCCCTGTTACGATGTAACATGAGCGAGAGCTGAAAAAGCCTCCACACAGGTGAAGCTCTCCACATTCTTGTGAAGTAAAAGCTGTTTAGACTGTAGTAAATCAGGCCCGGACACAGTAAGCATACTTGATCTATTTTAATGCTCTGCAGGTTGTAGGGATTTTTTTTTAATGATGTCCGCAGTTTAGTGTTTCTGATTTGAAAAACAAATAGACCAGGAACTTTCTGTCTCCAAAACGGACTGGTCTGAAATCCTCACTGATACTTTGCTGTGCTCTCTGTTTCTGAATGCCGACAGCCAGGCAGCCACTTGCCAAGCAGGCGTCACCAGGAACGATGCTGCGTAGCCGGGTGCCTGACTGGGAGTCGCACGCTCAGCAGCTGCCAAACCTACCCAGATGTGAAATGCAGAAGAAATGAAGAGCTCACTTTTGAGATCGGATATATAAACAGGTTAGAAATTTTGCAATGAAAAAAAAAGCCCCCAAAACCAAAGAAGAACAGCACGTTTCTATTCCATAAATGACAGAGCCAGAATGTGCTTCAGGGATGTGCTAGCCATGGCTCTGCAGCCAGGTTGAATCAGGTTTGAAGGCTGACCGCTATTCAATGCTATCTAAGAGCCCTTATAAAAGTCACCTAGAAGTGGGATCCCACTAACTTAACTTTCCTATTTAGAAATGGAAATCTACTCTAAGTGGCTGAGCTAGATTCCTCTCTGAGTGGAAAAAGATCATCACTAGAGAGTGATTCATCCCATTTTAATCTAAATGTCTGATCTTTCTCCACTGACTATAAAAGGAGCCCAGATGACCAGATTAGCAGAGAGCCAAATTTTGCACATTTATGTGCTAACTCAGCCTTTTACAATCAGGTCCTCTACTCTCAAATAACAAGTACTATTTTTATAAGGAAGAACTACTTGTTTGCCCCAGGGTTTCACAGGGCACTTGCTCAGCTCCCGTGGCTGTGCCCTTTACAGAGTCTGACAGCAGTGCCTGCTGTGTGCTCACAAGTTAAAACTTGGATTAATTACTTATTCAGGTCTCCTCTGCATCCCCTGCAATAACTGAAAGCTGCTGGAACAATTTGTATAGGAGTTACTTTTTAAACTGCCTTAAATCAATAAATACTGCATTGAAGAGCTGGACTTCTATGAAAAATGGTTTACAACAGAAGTGATGATTATTTGTTTCAAATGACATTGTTATTCTGTTAATCATATTTGTAAAACAGGCAGAAGATCAAGCTTAGCTTGTCATTTGGACTCAGGGCTGCTGACCCCATTAATTTTTAGGTTACAGTGCCAGCGTTTGTCTCGTTCAGTGTTGATTCAGTGTCACTATGAGAAATGAACTGAGTGTTTCAAATAATGGGGAGTGATACTCCCAGACCTCTCCCCCCACCTCCAACCTTTAATTCTTCCCTCTTGGTGCTGTAACTGATCTGCAGGTGAGTACAGGAACATGATTTTCATCCTCTTGTTACCACACCAGCGGCTGCTTTTAGCCCGCCTAGACTGGCAGGGGTCAGGTAATTCAGCTCCATTCATGTGTCCATCAAAAGACAAACAGCAACACGAGGGATACCAAACAAACCAACACCCCTTTGGTCTCACAGTGGGCAGTTAACATTTGCCTGTGTAGCTATAAGATGGTAAAAAAGGGTCAGGTGTGCATCGTGGGGAAGTGTGTGATTGGTATCATCAGACAGAAGAGAGACGAGGCACCCAGTAATTCACCACAGAACACATTTATACTAATTATTGAAATGCACCCAGAGACAGCTTATAGTAGTAAAATGACTTTATGTTCTGATATGTAAAATAAAATGTCCATGCTATGTAACAAACATTTAAAAATTCCATACCACCTGTAGCTAATGTGGTTTCTAATAAAGATTTATCTGTAGTATATATGTTTTTTATCTAACCAATTCTTAGTTTTTACATCGAAGGTGTGTAATTAAAAAAAAAATCTTAAATAGATGTCTTTCAAAAAAAAAACTTGCAACATTCATTTTTATTAGGTATTTCATTTGTAAAAAGCAAAGCTGAATTGGACACGTGGCCTGCATTTGTGATATATATATATTTTTATATATATATATATAATATATATATGTATATAAATAGCTATTCAGCATGCAAAAATTGTAGTGATTTCCAAAATCTGATTACAAAATCCACACCGGTCCCACACGTAGTCTGCCAAATGGGTGTATGAGATTGTCCTGGTTGAAACGTCACCTCCACTGTAGTGGCCTCAGGGTTGTCTCACTACAAGCAGCCGCCCTCATCCATCAGCCTCTCTTCATTGGAATGGATTCATCAAAACATGGAAGTACCTTCCGACTTCCAAATTAGTATTTCAGCCTTTTGCCTTTGCCCATCTGGGAAGCGGGGAGGGGTGGGATGAGGTGGGGGGAAACCCTGCTGTGCATCCCTAGAGCTTAAATATCACGCTTTTTAGTGGAACCAGCTTCACCTCCGTGTTGCAATCCCTCGGGACAGCATCGCCTGGGAGCTCAGCAGGATGGACACACTGCAGACAAGAGGAAGATGCTTCCCTGCTCGGGAGCTTCTACATTGAAGGTAATGCTATTTTTGTTCCAGAAAGAGTGCAGCTTGCTTTCCCACACAAGGCCATTTCACGCCGTGGCTGTTGGCTGAGTGACCCCTCCTCACCTCGTAGGGACGCCCTGGTAGGCAAAGCCAGCACTGAAGGAGTCTGTTCAAGAAACTTCCACAGTAAACAATAGTAGCAACGTATACACTGGTTACAGATTTTTATCTGTTCTACAAATATTTGTACACTGTAAAGCCTGACAGGTAATGGGAACTCATCCCACCCCACCCCACGATTAAGAAAATATTCCTCTAGTCCTCCTTTATGCTGAAAACAATTCTTTCCAAGTTAGCTGCAAAAGAAAATAAAAATATAGCACAAAAGGCATGTTTCAGCTGAATACGAAAGAAATCAAGGACCAGCAAATACAGAAATCGTTTCTGGAAAGTATTAGCAACTTTTAAGCTTAAACTTCATAAATATATTGCAATAAGCAAGTGTGATTCAATCAATGGATGGGAGTCTGAAGACACTGGGTCTGTTCCTAACGCTGCAGTTAATTTGCTGTTTGGCCTCAGGCGTAACGCTTCCCTTCTTAGTTTCCCACAGCCATAACGATGGTGTCGTGGGAGGAAGAAGAGACATTTGTGCATCGGTGCCTTCTCCTCTCCACACCATGGCACAAACCCTGCACTGTGCCGGGGAAGTACCAGCACGACACTGCAGCTCCCTGACCCCACTGCAGAGCCTCCCCACCGGCCCCTGCACTCCTACGGCTCCATCACTTCCAGAGGAAGAATGAATTTCTACAGCTAAAAAGAGCTAAAGAAGTGCTGCTACGGCAGTCCTTGAACTCCGCACCCAAACAGGGCGCTATTTCCTTTGAGATTTGGGATGCTGTGAATCCACGAACCAAGTATCATAAAAGTGAAACTCATCTTTTTCCCCAGATAGCCAAAATTTGCTCATAGGTGTTTACTATTACAAGCAAAAGAAAACGACTAGCTACTTCGCTTGTTAGTCATGAAGATGGTTTCTACTGGATCAGTAATGAAGACGCAAGAATTAACTTATTCGGGAGTCAGTAAGAGACTGATGAATCCAGCCCACCGAGACAGGAGATGTCATTCTCTGTGTGTCTGAAGATACAAGCTCTTCACCCACACAAATCCCTCTGGAAATGCACATTTGTCTCGCCAAAGTGCAAGTTACCCACAGGTATCAACACTGATTGAACACTGTCCCGGAGCAGTAACGTTGGCTGTGGCATCGCTTGGCCCTCAGAGTCATCCGTCAGTCCAGTTCTCCACAGTCCCCATCCCTGAATGATACTGCAGCGACGACTCCCTCGACAAGGAAAAGCTTTGTGAGTACAGGAACTCGTTCGCCGCGTTTAGGTGCGGAGAGGGGGGTTTTCTCTCGCACACAGACGGGTGCACCCTTTCCCTTGGGAAAGATGAAGAAGGAACGCGCTCCCGAACCTGAGACTGGGACAGCTGGTTGTAGACACTGAAGTGGCTGTTACCTGGTGGCTGTGAGCCTTGACCCGTGATTGATGGGAGTCGCGGCATCATGGTGGTGGCAGTAAAATGAGCGGGGAAAGGCTGGTAGGGGACAGTTTCCATTGTCTGAACACTGTAGCTGGTGTAAGGTGCGACAGAAGTCCACATATTGCAGCTCAAGGGGGGAGGTGGAGGAGGCAAGTCATCAACCGTTGAGACACCAGCAATTTCAGCCCCAGAACTAGAGTACATGCACGCTTCCCTCGGAGTCACCTCGCTGCAATAGGAAGGGCTTAGCATCTGCTGGTCATACGGAGGCGGGGAACGGAAATAGTGATCGTCCCCTACGGAAGAGGAGGCTTCCAGGTAGGAGCGTTTGCAGGGCAGGTCCAGGTGCCGAGCACTTTCTGCAAATAAAAAAACAACAACAAAAAGAAAAGCAGGATGAGAAGCAGCCCCGGTGATCTGTGAGGAGCCTGGCATGGGTTTATGGAGTCCCCTTAGAAGCTGAGCATCCAGTCTGTGTTTATTCTGCTAAACAACTGGTGCTTTTTTGTGCAGATTAATCCAGTTAAACCATTTTAGGTTGGAAAGACAATGTACAACGTCAAAAAGACATTGTGTTGCAAATGTCAGGCTAATCCCCTCAGCCTCAAAGCTTTCTGGTGACATTTATCAGGTTAAGTGAGTGGCTTGGGCTGCTATTCTCACATCAGAGATTACTTCTCGTTCATCCAGATAACAGAGGTCCCTGACACTCTCGCAGTGTTACTCCTGACAAATTCAAGAAGTCTCTTAAGGGGCCTTATCACAGCCTGCCTTCCTGTCATTACAAAAATGACTCTACATTTCCCAGATATTCGTGTCAAAAGCTGCAGAAATATTCCCAGATAAAGGATGCTTTCCCAGCCATCAGTCCTTCCCTTCAGCTTCACGCCGAGAAGCTGCAGCCCCTCTCCTAGAGGTTTTGATGACTGTGGGCTATGTTTGCCACCCGCGTTCTGTTAGTTGTTAGGAATATTCTCTGGATGAATTAGTGAATTCATCTGCAGATTAAACAGCTGCTCAAATTGCACATTTGCCTTGCAGCCCTCATTACTGGGGCTGTTGGATTCTTCGTTTGCCCGTGATTAGAGGATTCTCACAGCTTAAATAAATTAGTGGCCAATGAGACATGCAAATAGAGGGATTTTTTTTCTGTGCAATATTTTTCTGTTTAACTTAAAACATGCCATGATCTCATCTGATGCTGGACTAAAAGGAAGAGAATGTAGTTGCAGCTCACTTAAACTTGAGAACTAGTGGGTAGGAAGAAAGGGATGCTTCCACACCGCTACCACAGTCCCACTGCTCTGCAGACAGCCAGAGAATTGCTGATGGCTTCATCCTGGAGATGTGCTGTATCTTTCTGATTGCCTCCATGCTAAGGGCAGTGTCAGAACGTCTCGGGATAGATAAGGCATCCTCCAAACAATTATGAACTCAGCTGATTCTAAAGGGCATGATTTTCCAGCGTGGCTCCGTGCCATTTGAATTACGTATTCTGATTATCTTTTTCGGCTCTGACTCAGAGACAATTTGCCTTCTATGGGACAAAACCACCAATAACTGCCCAAAACCCCAGCTTTTAGGCCCTGACCCTCCAAAACACCTTGTTCACACCAGTATCTTTGAAAGACAAGGTCTAAGAAAGCAATCCCTACCAAACTGGAATTAGTAATAATTCCTTCTGTGCCTGTGCTCTTAGGTTTATTTGCTGTGATAGTTTTCTAGCTATTAACTCGAGTTACCTCTTCTTTTTAGGCAATGGTAGAAGAGCCCTGAATCCCTCTGCGCTGTGAAGGTGTTGAGTGGCAGATCTTGAGTATCTGAAGCTGCAAATTGCATGTGAGCACCGTTTTCATACTGATAGTGCTGAAGGGTCTGGTGATTCCCATGAAGTGGGTTAACGTCTGGCTTTGTTGAAAGCTGGCCGTGACTGGACACCAACCTCTGCCTCATGATGCTTTTGGAAATTACTGGATATTCTTTGCTAAAGGAGGTGAGAAAAAATTATTACCAGTTAGACAGCAATCAGCACTAACAGAGGGATGAAATATTAGTTTGGCTTCCCTAGAACATCTCCATCCAATGACTTCAGCGCCCTTTGGCAAATACAATGAACTCATACTCATCGCACTCAGCTGGGCGTGGGCAAACATTACAACACCACACAGAGTGTGTCACTGAGTTACAGGAAGAGCTTTTCAGGGGTATAAAGGGCATTAAAACCTCTAATACCCTCAAACACAAGCAAATGTGATGTCCCCACAGTGAAGGGACCTTTTAAGTCCTCCTCCTCCAAAGGGGTGCAGGACATCAGCAGCTGTAAGGCTTATTTCTGCACAAGGCATGGGTCTGGGGGATGCCCTGGCTGGCTGTGCATCAGATACCGCCTGCCTGTAGATGCTGTCTGGGCTCAGAGCACGCATGCACACACACGTGCACACACACGTGCACACTGCAGCTGTTTCCCAACCCCGACAAACCGGGCAGGAGGCCACCCCATTGAGCACCTCCCTGCCACCATCCCTCCTTGTGCCACTCCACAGTACCTTTGCAGTCGTGCCACGCGCAGGTCGCTGTCGTCACTCCCCCTGAATCCCTTGGCAAAGGGGTTGTTTTCAATTTTCAGCTGGGTTATCTTGAAAAGAATGAAACCACAAAGCGTTTGAAAAAGGATCAGCACCGTATGTGCTGCAGCAGGTCTGAGGCTGTAGGTCTCCAGGTACCCTGTCCTACAGGACACCCTGTGAACCTTGAACCTCGAACCTCAGGCGCCTCAAGACGTGGTGGCAGAGACAGCATATCTGTGTCCAGCACCAAGAGGCTGAGCAGTGGAGGTCAGTGCTAGATCTTGCAGAAGCAGCTTTTAAAGCTGACAAAACTGTGAATTACAAATGAGGACAGGAATTCCTGGAGTCTGGGACTTACTGTGTTCTTAGACTAGGCTCTTAGAATGGATTTGTCTGATTTAAAAGGTTTCTTTGTTAGAGACCCCTGTTCATTATGGTGTGGCTCTTCCTCATTTCTACAATAACTTCATATATCCTTATGTCTATCGTTCAGTCCTATTGGATGGAATAACTGGGAGGAATCACCTCCTTGGGTACCCAGTCATCACTGACATGACCTTTTCCTGGAGGAGGTGAGGTGACAGCAGGGCAGGACACTGAGTGGAGGGGAGGACTGGTGTCTCCCTGCAGACCCACTGCCCTCGGGTCCCTCACTGTCCCAGGCAGCTCAGCCTTGCTTCCCTCCCCACTAGCCAGCCGCGGGCTTGCACCAGCCTGCATCCGATTTTAGTGGTGAGGATACCAAGCAGGTCCCACATGATTTTGCAAGAGTGTTGCTGTCACTAACAGCTACACTTTTAGCAATGGTAAAAAATACCCCTTACCAAAAAACTCCTGAGCAAACAGCTGGGCAGTGTCTGTGACAAGAAGGAAGGTGGTAACATGTGAATTTAACCAGCCTCAAGGGCTCGAACTTTTTCTCTCTGCCCCTGCAGCCCACAGTGGCTCCAGGGTAGCTCCCAACCAGCTGAGAAGTGTAGGACCCTCCTAACTCACAGCCCAGCATCAGGTTTGTACATCTTCATGTTGTTATTGAGTGAGGGTGGGTTTCCTATGGTATGAGCAGAACCCATGCTTCAGACCCTGCTCCTCACCTTCCTCTGGCTCCATCCCAGCCAGGAGGCAGTTTCGGGTAGACACCTACACCTCACTAGTGTGTACTCAGGGGTACCTCCAGCATCAGCTTCCCATCTCTGGGAGCCCACAGCCAGCTCTCTAACCCAGAGTCTCATTTCTGGTTTCAGAAGACAATTATTCACAAGGACACTGTGCCAGCAGGATAGTTCCCAGCTAAAAATAGTTTGGTGGGTTTGGGGCTCTTTTCTAAGATACCCACACGGGGGTTTTAATTGTTAATGCCTAAGGCAACAAGTAAAACCATCCAGATAATTCTCTGAGGTTGTGATTTGCTCACAGTGAGGTCGTAGTGAGACTTTCTGCCTCCTGCTCCTCTGCTGCAGACCACTGTGATCCCCCGGCTGTGTGGCAACAAACCCCCAAGCCTGAGGATCATGGAGCTGGGCAGCACCGGGGCAGCTCCTCACAGCATCTTCCCAAAAGGCTGGGGGCTGATCCGAGGCTCTTTCCCCAAACCCGCCAGGTCCACCCTGTGCTGCTGACCACCTCCCCCAGCAGTGGTCTCAGGGCAATGACAGTGGAAGTATTAAGTTTATGAAGCACTTTGGGAACCTTAGGGATTAAAGGCACTGTTGACACACAAGACTTTTTAAGTAGGTATTAAATAAGCTCTTTCGAGCCTTTTTGGTTAACCATGTTTGGGCAGCTGGTCATTTTACACCAACAGCTACAATTTTTCTAACAAGATTCGCTTCAGTGTCCAAATAGGGACTTTTTTCTGCCCCCCCTTCCCTTCCATAACACACAGAGCCATGTTTCTGCTCTGAGTCTTTTAACTGGCTCGCTAATTGCAAAATCTTGCAAGGGCTCTATGCTTCGAGCATCAAAGGGTATACAGGCATCCTGCTTGGGAGGAAAAGGTCTGGTCAGATTATTGGGAAGGAAGAATTTCACATATGTTCCTGTTCCTGTAGTGTTTTCCTGTGAATGTGTAGAAAAGGAGCTGAGGCAGTAACGCATGGCAGATGTCACATTCAGGGTGACAGGAGGGCTCCAGTGGTGTTACTTCACTCTGCACTTTTATTTATGAATTCAAATGTGCTTTAAAAACTCCAATTGATCCTCATGCAACCCCGCAGTCAGACTTCATGGTCAGGAAACAGGCGGGGACGAAGGAGCTTGTGCAAAGGTAAATCAGTAGGGGGATTGAAAAGGGAGCCTTGCCATCCCCAGCCTGGCATCCTCTCCTCTCCTTCTCCTCTCCCTGCCCTGGTGACCTCACACCAGCTGTCACGGGGAGGCAACAATGAACTGACACCTTGCCATCCATCCTGCCAGTCATCTGGGTCAGTCAAATCCTCAGGCAGGATCACAACCCGCTGCTGCCACCACCAACCCGCTCAAGGGGCAAGAGAAGCCAAATCCCCCCCAGACACACCCCCAGCATGCAGAACCAAGCCCTTTGTACTTTATATTCCCCCCCCAAAACAAACCCACAGCCCCCCCCCCCGCAACTCCACCTTCACGTGCTAACCACAGAGCAGGCTCTTAGCTGGGTTTTTATGGTTACATTCCTCCTATGTCTCACTAAACACACACATACTATAATTACTTTTCACTGTGGATTTATGAGCAAGCTTTACTAGTCATTATTAGATTTGCTTGCTGTTTTGAATGACATCTTAGTAGTTATGAGCACGCCGATTCGTTAGTGCCTGGACTCGCGGGGTTGGCCAAGAGATTGTTGCCCAACGATGCTCATGCTGCCCCTTAGCTGCATCCTCTGGTTTGTTGCTCTTGCTTAACACTCACAGGGCTGGGCTGGAAACTTGTTTTTTAAAGCAGTTTGGAAACTTGTCTTTTAAAGCCATTTTTCTCCTGCACAATAGCAGTGTAACAGGCTCTCCCCTCCCTCTGACTGAACAGATCTGCTCATCAAAGCACCACAGCGGCATCACCGCGCCGCTGCTGCTCGGGAGAGCGTTTCACAGGCATCAGCAGCAGAGGACCCTGAGCTGCAAGAGCCCACAAGCCGAAATTAAGCACCTCTAAGGCAGAAGAGCAGCCTACCTTGTGATTCTGGTAGGAGGTCACCGATATAAAGGACGTCTCTGGAAAAACGTGGGTGCAGAAGGCTGTGTTCTTCGACCCGAAGGCGTTGTTCTCATCTGCCTTCACAATATGCAGTCGGGGTTGGTATTTATGCATTGAGTTAAGAATGATCTGAAAAAGAATTCACACTGAAGTGAGAAATCCAAGGAAAAAAAAGAAAAGGGAATTTAAAAAAAAAAAAAAAGCCAAGCCATAGCTATTTGACAGCCTTTACCAGCAGGACACAAAAGCCCCACTGGTGCTCAGCTTTAGCTTTGCTTTCAAATTAAAGGGGAGAATTTCATTATATAAACCTACATGAACCAAGACAGAAAAGGTATCTGCTGTTCTGGCAAGCAGAGCTGAACTTAAAGCTTTCCTGGTAAACCCTCGTGTGCTTATTGCTATTGGATAGAGTCAGTCTGGGTGGAAAAGGAGTCATAAATTTTTTTTCTTTCCCCAGCTCATGCTGAAGCTGTACAATTTATATAATTCACCAGCAGACTGGTCCATAAAGATTCCTAATAAATACTTGACTGAGCTGAAAAATACACAGTTTAGCAGAGGCAAAAAAAAAAAATATATATTTATCTATATATATATCTCAGACAAACCACGGGGAGAGAAAAAAATAAAACCCAAGCTATCTTTCTTTTATCTGCTGGTAAAAGAAAACTACAAAAGAAGAGATTTATTTTTCCCCTCCTGCTTGTGGGTGGCTGGGTCACGGGCACCTCTTGCAGCCACCCCGCAGCTCCCACCGTCTGCTCGTGTCTCTGGGGGTGTGGAGGCAGGAGCTGGCCAAGAGCTTTTTTAACAGCGGGGGCTCAGGGCGGTGAGATCCATTGGGGATCCAGTGAGCAGGGAGCAGCTGGCCAGAGCCCTGGCCGTACCACCCGTCCCAGCTTAGCCCCACTGCATTGTTCTTCCACAAAGAAGGGCTGTGCCCAGATGCCAGAGAAGCAAACGGCTTTAAGAAACGGAATTTCTTTGAAGAAATTGAATGGTTTTAAGAAAAGTCTTTATTCCTTTTACTGGGCAAACAAGAAATATTGCTGCTTTCTTATTTTCTTGGCATAAGGCTTTTCAATCTCTTCTTCCCTTTCCCAAATTGGCTAATTGAATCTGTGCTCCCCACGCCTGGCTGGTTCTAGAGACAGGGGAGGATCCAGACAGGCTGACACCCCTCCCCTTACTGGGGTGTCCAAAGCAGCTACCAAGGACATGGCTGTCCTGGGCAGAGACAGGGACAAGTAGGGAAGACCACAATGGGTGGTGTCTTCAACTAAATGGATGTATGGATGGATACAACACAACAGAGCAGCATCAGTTAGCACTAACTGTGAATTTAACCAATTCTAAATGAGAATTATCAGTAAAGAGACATTTGCTCTGTGATCAGCAGTTGTGTTCAGGAGCCCTTTCTATTTCACGTTGAGGAGAGCTTGCAGCAGCTCCGTGTGCTCCAGCTGCGGCGGCCGGCAGCACAGGGAGCTTGTGCTCTTTAAACCCCTTCGTCTGGCCGCACGTCACTCTGCCCACAGTAGCTGGCTGCATTATATACCACTTAAACGCAATTTTTATTGTTGACATTTTCCAGACAACCTTCCCTGCTCCCCAAGAGGGAATGAGGAATTTTTGGCATTTTATCAGCTTTGCATCAAGTCTCTTAACCACTTTGCGGCTGTTGATGGGCAGGGTGGAGATCTGAGAGGGTCGGCTCAGGTTTGGGTTTGGTGCCTTTTTTCTGCTTTCATGTATCAGCCACTCGTAAAACAAAGCCCAGATGAATAATGCCAGAGGGCCAGGACCTTCGTACAAAGGGGCATTTTAATTTCCAATAATGAAGACTCGAGCCACGCTGATAAATCACGGCTGTCCAGAGCAGAAGCTGGGGTGGGCAAAGCTCTCCTTGCTGCCTGTCCCTGCCTGCATCCAGCAAGGACAGGTGGCTTGTCCCCAGTGAGAGCAAGTCAACAGCAGGGTGAAGAAAACAATCTTAAACTGAGATTTCCAGAGGGAAAATTAGGATCCCAAGTTTCTATACACTCTAGATGAACAGTCTGTATCCCCCTCCAACTCCCACCTCTAAAGGAGCATCCACTGGGTTATAATGATACATTTAATTAATTTTAAATTAATTTTTTTAAGGGGTCCAACAGGAACAAGATGTTCCTTCCTGCAGCCTGATAGAAGGACTCCAGAAAGGATTATTTGACAGATGCTCAAGGTTACAGTTGTGGCTGCAAACCTGCCTGGGAGTTCATCGTGACCTGCTTGGTATCTGGAGGGGGGGTGCGGGGGTGTGGAGGGAAAAAAATAACCTAAATGGCTTAATTTAGTCCAGTGCATTTACAAGGCAATGTGTTTCTGTCCCTTGCACTGAGCTGATGATCTGCCCACGTGTCCCAGCGTAAATAACCATCAGAAAGTGCCAAATTTCTTTGAGATCACAGCCCATGAAAGGAGAGCTCCCTGAGACATGCCAAATCAAAGCTCAACAGTCATCACTGACCGTGAAACGGGATTAATAGATGTGAGAACCACAGAGGTTAACTTCATCAAGCCCGTGGCCACGGCCATGGATGGGGAGCAGCTTCCAGCAGAGCAAATGAAAATACACTGTTCTCACAGGAGGAAGATCAAAGCCCTCAGCTACTGGGCTGAGCAGTCAGCAAGTCAGGTCGGGGATGACAACAGGAAGTCATGGTGCTCGCTCAGACGCCCCCCCCACCCCTCATGGGCCATTCCTCATATCTTTTTTGGGGGGGGGGGGGGGCACTAACCACTCTGCCTGCTCACAACCAACATCTCATAGGCTTGAAAACAAGGCCTCACCTACCGAGGCTGTGCCTGCACACGCACCCTCCGTATTGGTGGCCGGTGTAACCCTCATGCATTCAAACCCACCCACGAATCAGCCCAAAAAGCCTCCCAAAAGCTGCACAGCAGTGTGCCTGTGCACCGTGAAATGCCAACAATCCAGGCTAAATAGTTTTTCAGGGCTGCTGTGGAAAACTGGTCACCAGCTAAAAATACACAAAACAAATGTAAATTCCACTCCGATGACGAACATCAGTGGAAAGATTAACTTAAAGAACTGTGTCAAAAATGAGAAGTATTTTAACTGATGGGGCAGAGCACGACTGCTGCTGGGCAGTGCTGGGCAGGAGGGACTTCAGCAGCGGCACCGAGCATGACAGAAGGGGTGGTAGGAGCTCTCAGCCTCTGAGATGATGGTAAACCAGTAACTTTATTTTTCCTGCACTTATCCCATATATTGCAAGAGCGTGGGGAGGTTAAGTCAGTGTCAGACACTGTCACATGCATTTTTAAATTGTTTTGGGTACAAAACAGAGGTAGTTCAAAATAGCTTAGCTACTGGAAGGGAAACGGTGTTTGTCTTGCCATGGGAAATAGTTACTGGTGTATGGGTAGAGGGGAATTTGAACAGGATAGAGGAAAAGGGTATGAAGTTAGTGAGGGAAACTGGAAAACAGCATTCCTTCAGCAGCACTGGAGCATGCTGGGACCTGACAGCGTCTCTGCATCTCAGGATTGTGTCTATTCACCTACAGAAGCAGCTCAGCTCACACAAGATGGGGCATATTTAAGAGCCTAATAAATGTACATTTTTTTTTCCTGTATCCAAAAAAACCCCCAACAACCAAACAAACCAGCACAAGGTAAATCAAACAGATATCCCTACCAGAATCCTCAAATTAGATGGACAGCCCTGCATTTAGGAAGTGGGCACTGGCATGACATCCCAACACAGGTCCCCGTGGGGATGCCAGCTCCCACCACTGCCACACCAGTGCTCCCTTTCCCCAGAAAATACACATTTTCCACGGAAAAAACAGCTGCTAAAAAATACCTGGGGGGGGTGGTGATGGCACCCTTCATCTTTAAGAGCATCAGTGTGGATGACAGCAAAGTGCTGTAAGGAACCCCATGCGCTGCAGGGACCTAAGGGACCCAACGGCAGGGACCTTCCTCGGGCTGCACCAGCTGAGACCCAAACAGCTCCTTGAGCACTTGAGAAGAGTTTTACAGCTCTGGCCCTGCAAGGCAGTTGCTGTGATGTGATACGGGGCCTGAAGCTCACCGGGATGCCTCCTCATCCCCACACCCCCACCCCCGCCGCCGCGTCACCACGTAATTCCCTTATTGCCGGCCAGAGAGGAGCCAAAGCGGATCTCAAGGGTGATGTCACTTCTACCCCCTCAACGTTGCACGTGCAGACCAGATTGCGAGTGAGACAAGCTCCAAAGTCAATGTGAGCTTACACAAACATCCCCCCTCCCCTCCATCCCCATCTCCCTCCTTTGTGCTGATCACACAGTTGGCAGCTGGACCCTAAGCCGTGACATAGCTCAACTCCTTGAGTTTTTTTGGCATTCCCCAGTCAGCAACAAATGTCCAAAAAGAAAAAAAAAAGGTGTCATTTGCTCCTTCCATTTAATTTCGCTTAGGAAAACACACTCTTTTAGCATCTAATCCTGCACACTGCTGAGTAATGTCAGCGGCAGGGCTCAAAGACATTTGCCAGTTTGCAGGATCAGGCCCAGGGGCCAGAAGCTTGGCGGGGAAATGGTGCCGCATCGCTTGTCGCAACGCAAACTTGCCTTGAAATCACCAGTAAAATGTATTTACTTTCATATGAAATTTGGGGGAGTTGATTTAAGAGCGCTCCCTGTTTCGCCAAGGTATCAAATGTCATATGATGCAGTGGTTGTTATGGCAACTACCCTTTTTATATTGAATAGTAAATGGCTACGAAAAAGCCACATAATTTTATGGTTGCTCCCGGGGGATCACATAACTAATATAAAATCTCTCATTTTAATATATTTTCTGCTTCTTTCTTCCTTCCTTCCTTCTATTCTTTTTAAAGCAAAAAAAGCCTTTGAGCTGAGGCTGGCTCCTGTCCCAAACCGGGACACCGAGCTGGAGCATGAAGGACTAGCACAAAAACCTGAAGG
Organism: Porphyrio hochstetteri; assembly: GCA_020800305.1. Taxonomy (NCBI): domain Eukaryota; kingdom Metazoa; phylum Chordata; class Aves; order Gruiformes; family Rallidae; genus Porphyrio; species Porphyrio hochstetteri. The sequence goes on from CM036925.1 coordinate 3,801,839, forward strand.
TTCAGTCTCCTGCCTGGAAAAATAGGAGTGTGTCAATCAACAAGGCTTTTCCAGAACCTCAACCACCATTGCAGTTTACCTCGATTAATATTTAGAGCATTTGGTGGCAGAAACAATCCCAAACCTTACTTTTCTTTACAAGTAAACAGTTTGGTTATGCCACACAGCATCACAACAGGAGTCCAGGATGAACGGGATGTCTCCAGAGATGGATGATGGAAGCACAGTGCCACCGCCCCCGGACAGCTGCCCTCACTGCATCTACCTCAGGACTTTGCAGAGATGCATCTCCCCAAAGCAGACGGCTAAAATCAGAGTCATTTAGGTGGGGAAAGACCTCCAAGATCATTGAGATCCACCAAATAAACCCTATATTCAGACAATCTCTACGGCAGCTAAAAAGCTCCATCTCAAACTGCCTAAACTTCATCTGATTTATCTCCAGTCACCTCCAGGAAAGGGTTCACCTTGCTGTGCCCAAAGCCAGGCACCTCAGAGCTGCCTGTGTTAAGGTGGTGCGGCAGCACCCCAACCCACGGTGGGAATAGGATCCTTCCAGCCCGCCCCAGCCCCGAAGCCAAATGGGCTGCTCCCCGCAAGGCTGCTGGAGGAGGAGCCTCCCAAACCCACACGTTTGTCCTGGCAACCCGCACAATGGGGAAAAAAAGAAAGGCTGGAAAATCCTGGGAAAAGATTCAACATGAGCTCAGACAAATTGTTCCTTAGGAGAGGGCCAAAGCTGGGTTTATTTTTTTTCTTATTTTTAATATTTTTTTTCTCAGTCCTTTTTCATCCCAAGTCAGCTGAAATTCGTGGTAGCATTTCCTGGATGCTCAATAAAGCTTTGGTGGGGAGAAGACCTTTCCTTCCACACCGTTTCTGAAGGGATGGGACAGGGCAGACTCCGGGCGTAACCCTGGGACACCCACTGGTGTGTGATCCCAAGCACCCACCCCTGCCCCAATGCTGCTGCGTGGCCTCATCTAACCCATGGATGAAGAAGATCTTTGGCATGCCGTGACATGTTCGCTTGCCCTTCTCCCAGCCAGCTCCCCACCCGACACTGGGAGAGCCTCTCAGGATCTGACTCTAGTTAAACTTCACTAAAATCCACTGCGTTTGACTCATATAAACCAGCAATGTAACAACAAAAAGATGTAACACAAGAGATGTAAATCTTCTTTTCAACCAAGAACTCCACTGGTCAATTCTTACCCAGCTATTTCAATTGGGCACTGGGATCTATTCATCCCCCCAGACACACACCATCCCCAGCGGCACGCAGCTCTGTGCTTCTTTTTGCTTTGACAGAAACAAAGCAGACAATGTAAAACTTCACATCAGGCTTTCTAACTTATTTGGGCACCACCATCCCTCAGATCTGCTGTAAGACCTTTCCTAAAATCAATGGTTTAAAAAAAAAAAAAAAAGCCCAAATAATAACCGTTGCAGGGATGTTTTTTTAAGTGGGAGACTTAGTGATGCTCAAAAATATCGACTTCAAAGTTGACAAAAGGGGGTTTTTAGAGTTTTAAGTGGGCTGAGAAAAAAGTTAGGTTAATAATGGGAGATCGATACGTATAAATGTGTATAGATGAAATTCTCATCTATTTTCTTATATATAAAAGAAATCATATATCTAAGAAACCATATATAGATATAGATAAGAGAAACCATGCTTATATAGATATATAAGATTTCTTATACACTTTTTTAGCTGAGAATAAGGATGCTTTCTTGCTACAGAGATACAACAGCACTACTCTGAGGACACATGGGATGCAGCCAGGGAGGCCATGTCTCTTCCCACCAGCCAGGACTTTGCCTGGGAGCTGCTGCAGCCCCTTCCCTTCAGCCACAGGCAACCCAGGGCTGCGGGGAGGCTGCTGCTGAGGCAGCACATAAACCTCATAGCAGTGCACAGCGAGGAAACTGCTTGGCCACCAGTCATAAAAGCAACCAGATAAAAGGAAAAAAAAAAATTTCTAAATAAAATTTAGGGTTTCATAAGATTACTGTGACATTAAGCTAATTAACGTGCCTGAGTGCGCCTGCCAAGCAAAGACAGAGGAACACTACAATTGAATTAATAGTAAAATGAGAAGGAAACCCCAAGACTACAGGAAACACAGTCTTTCAGTGATAATCAAATAAAACCAAGTGTGCAAATAATAAATCTGGAGAGAAATAACAAACTCATCAGCATTAAAGCCAGTAAACAGCAGATTTGGGTCAAGAAAACCAAGAATATCACTTAAAATGTCATCACACAGGACAAACAATCTGTAATACCCTGTCCTTTAAATCTCAGTAGGTTACATCTCAGCAGCTAAAATCAGCTCACACTTTAAAATCAGATAAAGATCATTATGGCAATTAAATGCTCCACCAGCAGCCAATGAGCAAGGTAGGTACAGGGGGTATATCATAACCAAGCTCTGCAGTACAGTCTTGAGAGAAGATAAGTTAAATTTCTACAGTTATTTCTCACAACCTCCACTTCCAATCTTCATTTATTATTTGTCATCTTTTTTTTTTTTGTTAATAAAAGAAAATAATTTCCAAGTGATCCGGTCCCAGCTGAAGCTGCCAGAAATACTGATGTGGTGCTCTCGCCCTTTCCGAGCTGGCCCGAATGCCAAAGCCCAAGCGAAAGGCAGAGTCATCTGGCAGAGCTTTAATTTCAGTGGAGTCATTAACAACAACAGCAACAACAACAACAGCAGAAACCCCTGATGTGATGTGCTCGCTCTTCCGCTGCTTCCCAGCGTTACTCCACACCTACGAGCCTTACTGGCTCTGCCTAAAGACAGGGGAATCGGGGACCTGGGGTTTAAGACTGGGTTTTCTTCCAGACACCTTGTGTCTGCTGAGATGGGCTTCCCTCGGAGCTGCCATCCAGCTCATCTGACACTACTTAACCCTTGCTAGGCCATTTCCAGCCCTAACTGTTCATCCTCCCCACCCTGTGAGGTACAGTAAGTACCTTCATGCACATTATTATGTACCTTTATCTACATTATGATGTACCATTAGCAGGAGGGCTGGCTGTACTGGGAGGCTGTTGGCTGTGGGGCAGATGCTCCATGTGATCTCATGGGAGCAGGGACCCTTCCTGGTGCCCTTGCCAGCTCTGCCTGCTGCTCAAGCCCCAGGGAACACTCACAGGGGTTTCAGGGAGCCAGGGCTGAGGGCTTGGCTGTGCTCTGAAGTCATTACAGCTATCTGCACCATCACCGAGCCCTGGGCACTCGTGCTCAGCACCGCAAGTGGGAAAGAAGAGAGATGATTTTTGCTTCAAGGAGCTGCCAGTCTCAGCAGCTCCAACAAGACCTTGAGCCAGGAGATGAAGAAAAGTCTGAACAGCAAAGCAATAAAAACGCCTGATTAACTAAAATGAGCGGCACAGGAGAAAAACCTCACCACGGCTCTGAGCTGAGGCCCCTCAGCAAACTTCCCCCGTGCCCCTTCGGCCCCTTCACACACACCCCGAGCATCCTTTCACCTGCCAGGGCTGGGAGCAGGAGCTGCCCGGCCATAAGGACCGTCTCACGGGCGCCCTCCACCCCGCTGTTTACATACTTGAAACCTCTGAAGAAAGTGGAATTCCATTCGGGAGCATTTATCACTGCAGAGATATCTGTCAGGACTCTGGCAATATTTCCCCATATGCCCTGAACTAACCTCCTGAAAGAAACGTGGGTGTTTTGTTATGCTTTCTGCTGGAGAGCTTATTTTTATGTATCATCTCCAGCTGCTATGAGCTAACCGATCTGTTAGTACTTGCAATGACACAACCTGGTTCCTGATGAAGGCATCATTCCTGTTTTTCACCTGGAAAACCCAGCTCGGTGCTTCCCAGGCAGAACACACCAGGAATGGGGCAGAGATATGCCACCCCTACGAGAGTATTGCTGTCTCCTCAGACTATTTGCAAGTGCCGATTTATTCATGTGGCATTAGGGAGCGAAGCATCAACTCTGCCAGAATCCCTAACCCCCCGTCACTCACCAGCCACACATAAATCAGAGACTCTATCAGCCTGATTATCTCTGCATGTAAAGATTTGAAAATACATAAATTAAGCTTTTACTCTAAGCATAGGTGGCTTACAGTGCTTTCTTTAGGATCAGATAGACCTCGCCACAGCTAAACATTACAGCGGCTGCTGATTTCTTAATCCATTCTCAACACGAGCATTTCTCAGTTGTTAAGCCTGGTGTGAAAGAAGCCTTTCATGGGCAAAAAAATCCCCCCCAGAGGAAAATATACAACCCACATTTTCAGGCCGTGGCGCATGAGCTGGGCACATCTACCTACCGTGAGACCTGCTCCACAGAGGCGTCTGCAGGCAGGTTACAGAGGCTGCACTTCATTTCTTATTTAAAATCTGCACTGAAAAATGCCTCCCATGCCTCTGACTGCAACTCATAATTCACCACAACAGATAACTGGCCATTGGGAAAGGCAGGAGCGTGGGGTTTGAGACTGGAGAGGAAAAGGAGTGTGGTTGGGGTTTATGGGCTCAGTGTCAGAAAGCGAGGCTTTCCAGCGCCGCCTGAAAGGCATCCCCTCCGAGCATGGTAAATAATCTTCAGTCTAATTCCATGGATTGCAGCAGGGGCTTCAACTCCTCAGCTTATTAATTAAGCCGTTTAACTCACTTATTTTAAGCCTCAACTGTACCTACACTTCGCTTTACGAACTCAGTGGGGCTGCTGGTCCCTGACATCACCCAGCTCTTACAGTGCACGGAGTCAGAGCATGGATTCATTCCTCAAGGAATTCATTAAAATCATGTGAAATTCCTGCCTGCCTGTTTTTCAGGTGAGATCCCAGGAGCTGAGGAGCTGCGCCCCGCGCCACGAAGCATCTGCCCTTCAAACCTGGGTCCCACCACACCACACAAAGCAGCTGTGGGCAGGGATGGAGCCCAACAGCCTGCCATGCTCCGTCTGTGAGCCCATAAAATCCACTATGTCCTGGTGTTGCATCCCCTGTAACACCACGCACACCCCAGCCTGACCCCCAGGACCATCTCCCCATGCTTGAAGAGCTCTTCCAGCTCCTGGAAGCTGGAACAGACCTGGAAGAGCTCAGGGTTTTTTTTCCCTTAAATAAGTGTCAAAAAACCCCATGGTTAATCCAGAAAAGAAATATCTAGCACAAAGATACTTCACCATGTGCCTGTCTCCCCACCTCCTCACCACTCCTGACCCCAAGCAGCAAGAGGTTTCTGTCCAAGCCCTGTGCATTGGAGCACGGCAAGGGCTGGGGGAGATTGCTCGCATGCAGCAGGCTATGAGGGATTTTGGGATGCCAGGAAGAGCTGGAGCCTGGGATGGTGGGACCCAGGTTAAGAGCCTGATGCTGTGACACCTGCGGGCACCCACAGCATCCAAGGGTACCAGGGAGGACAAGCCAGCTGGACAGCTGCCCGCACACCAAAAAAAGCATCAGCAGCAGCCTGCAGAAATCATCGTTCCGCGTGGTTTTGAGGTTTGGAGAAAATCAAAGACAGAAGGAAATGGCAGGCAGGCTTCGCTGGAGCACGAGAAGGCAAACAAACCCTGTGGGTTTGCTGACTTGTTTTTCTTAGGGAGCTTTAAGACAGCGTTTGCGATCGCTGGGAAGAAATTCCTAGAAATGAGGAGCTGTTATTATTCATAATGCAATGCCTTTGCAGGCAGGGCTGGGAGGACTGTGCCGTGCCAGGCAGACACCTCGCAGGCACTGCCCGTCCTGGGGACATCGGCCACCCGTGAAGCTGCAGGAAAAGAGTTTTCAGGATGAGCTGATAGGAAAACTCCTGCTTACCCAGTATACAGAGCCCAGGTCTGCTCTCTCTGTATGCACAGCACTAAGCAAAGTGCTGTGTCTCTGAGGCAGATGATTAATTCAGAAGTCTAATGAGGAACTGTCTGAGAAGGGGCTAAATCCCATCTAGCCCAGCAGGTTGTCAATGTCCGTACTGCACTGAAAACAGATTATTCCCAGTGTTTTTCCAGAAATGTGAGACAGAACTGGCTGGGCTGTGGTACAAGGCAGGACAGTTTGCTTGGCACGGGGTGGGGAATGAGCTGGGCTCATTCGGAGCGTGGCCACTGCATTGTGCTGCAGGTATCACCCCAAAATGCAAACCAGGGTCCCCTCTGTGTCACTGGGGAAGCTCAGTGGGACGACAAACAGGCTGTTAATTAAAACGCAGCGTTAAAATCGCCGTTAAAAAATGACAAAGTCGGGAAAAGCAAACATTTCGAGTTGCAAAACCAACATTGCACATCCTGTTTGTTTTACGGCCACATCGAACATCCTGTATGTTTTATGGTTTGCATTTTACAACGTAAACAGTCTTATATATTAAGCTACACAGCTAATGGAGAGAAAAACACGGGAGGAAGAAAATGCCACGTGCAAAGCGAGCCGGTCGGCACGGCCGCCGACACCGAGAAGTCGGCGTCCGTGGGCTCTACGTAATTTTTACTGGGCAACGCTTAAGGCAGTTGTTTGCTTTCCATTTCCGAGGTGCTTTCCCCCTTAAAGAAGAGTGAAGGGGTGAGATCGCCTGTGATTAATAACGTCAGCATTAAACGGTCCTGATTAGCCTTTGAAGTTCACACATGTTTCATTGGGGTCAGTAGGTTGGGGAAGAGGGTCAGTTCCCAGCGCTGCTGATGGCTTTGCACAGGGCTGGGTTATCACCGTGTCACCCTGCCAGAGCCCAGCTCCGCCGCAGCACCACACGGCATCAGCACACTTGCTTTTTAAAGTTGGAAATTTGCAGAAAATTACAAGCTCAGCCCAAATTCTGGGGGTTTTTTCCCCAGTGTTTTTATCTAGGAGAGTCATCCTGCCTCCAGAGTCAGCCCCATAAAGCTCCGTTGGATCTACCTGTGTCACAATCAGACTTTCTGGAGGGCTTTTAGGTGGCAGCAGGACAATCAGCTCCACAGGAAAACCTGCTCTGTAGAGGCTTGATGCATGATCATTTTGAGCAAGACAGATACACCCCCCTCCTCCCTCTGCACTGTTCTCCAGGACATTTTCACAGCTCCCCTCACCCCCCAAACTGCTGCTGATGGAAAGGCTGGCAGGTTACAAAGCACGATTGATGATACAAAGTAGATTCTCTTACCTGCAGTACTATGAGGAGCTGATGGCACTAAAGCTAAAAGGATTTTACACTCGGTCTTCCCTTCCTCCAGCCAGTGAGGTTTGGTTTTATGTGACTTACAGCTTGGACAGTTCAAACCAGACAGGTCTGTGTTTTTATATGCATCATCTAAGCTCTCGTTGGGCTGGAAGGGCCCTTGTTCTACCTTATTAAACACACTGTGGTAGATAACTCTGTACTTCCCGCTTCTGCATTCGCAATACACATGAATTAAGATTTTCCAAATAAAATACTTCATCTTTTATAGGGCTGCCAAAGCCAGCTTGGAAAACTAAGGAGTTTATGCAACCTGTTTCTGCAAGCTGTATGTACCACACACAGCAACAGCCCGGCTGAAAAATCCCACAATACTGCCTGGAAAGTTCCTGGGCAGAAAATAAAAGGTCGGTGGCATCCAGCAGGACACGACTGAGCAAGTTGGAGGCTGCATTTCCAAGGGGAAGCACGCAGGCAGCAACAGCAGCGCCCCCCCCCTCCCTCAGCATCACACACTCCCTACCCAGCTGCAGCAGCAGCACAAAAGCAATGTTGCTCCTCATTATTAAATTAACCATGACATCCCAACCAGCATCCTGATCCAGGCACAAATCCGGCATTGCAGGCCCACCTCTGACCAAAACCCTTGCAGAACGTCTCTCTTACATGTCCAAAGGGATCCAGGTGGTTGTTGGTGAGTTTTAGCTTCTGAAAGGACACCAGCTGCCGCATCCAGTGTGCTCCCGTGGCCGGTGAGTCGGGGTGCACGTAGAGCCGCCCTGGCATGGCTGGCTCTGCCTTCCCAGCCACCATCCTGCAAACAGAGCAGTTACAGATTGCATCACCTCTGCAGCAGTCACCAGCCCAGACTCAAGAGAGCATTTTGTCCTTGAACTCAACCCAGCAACCTTCACACCAGCCCTGGGGGGATGCACTGGGGCTCAGAGAGGCTCCTGCTGCTCATGGGAGCTTCAGGGCTCCTTGTTTCAGTGTGGCAGGCTGGCAGAGTAACCCCATCTCTGCTCCCATGGGTTATTCCCTTGGGGCAGCGTCTCTACATGGCAGTTCCATGGGCACTGGAAAGGAGGACATCTCACCAGGGTTTGTGGTGAGGAAGAAGCCTTCAAAGGCCATTCTGCAAGGGGAGACAGTCTCACACACTTGCCCAGGAGGAGATGCCCATGAGCAGGAGCAAGTAGCATCATGGGTGCACCCTCCACTGCCACACAGGGCTCCCACAGCCCCCATCCAGGTGGCAGCTCTGGTGGGAAGGGGCTGCTCCCCACTCCAGAGCTGTGTGCTGGCACATGGTGTTGCCCCTCGTACCCCCCTTGCTCCCACCACCAACTCTTATGGACACAAGACTCGGCCATGAGACATCCCTTAATGGCAACTCCCCCCCACCCCGTTACTGTGCATTGTTCTCCTCTTATAAAGCACCAATAAAAGCAATATTACCAAAACCAACAGAGCCTTTCCAGCAGCAATAAAATGAAAAGGGGAAACAGCTCTAGGGCTGGCAAAAGCTAAATTAAACAGAGTTAACAACTATCCATCATCTAGGGCATAATGGTTAAAACACAAAGTGGCCGCCGTGCCATGGAAGCCCTTAGCCCACTCCTCTTTCCCAGCGGCATTCCAGGACAAAAGCGAGTGGAAAAGGGATTTTTTTAAAAAAAAAAACTAGAGCAACCCTAATGTGCAAGTAAATTATTACAGTTTTATAGGATGTCACCAGACTCGCTCCCATTAAGATGACTATGAAGTTTTCCATGGCTCGTCTTTTCAGCAGGCAGCAGTTGGTGGAAGGGTTTGGGAAAGGCAGAGAGAATAGTGGCAGTGAGGGAGGCTGCTGGGCGTATTTGGGGTAAAAACCAAAAGAGAAAACAACATGCTTTCTTTGTCAGAAAGCAAAAAATCACAGCTGCCTCTCGGGTAAGAAACTTTACTATCAAAGGCACAGGGAAGGGAAGAATTACAGAACAGAAAGAAAGCCCAGAGGACGAATGAATAAAGGAAAATAGAAAGCTGAACTGGATCTGACATTGGACTATGCCAGGGGAAATCACTGCTCCCTTCATCTGCTGGGTCGGTGTGGCTGAACCAGGGCTCTGGGTAAACCACCCCACGATTTGCTTTACAGCCAATTGCCTGAAAGCAAAATATTACTATGGAAGAAAAGGATTTAAAACTTCTCTTGACTCACATAGGTACCTAATTTCTGAGGCCAAAACGGACCATTAGATCATCTAGTCCAGCCTGTGGTATCACACAAGCTCTGGCTTTACCCTCTCACACCTGCACACAGCCAGACAACTGATGCTCGGCCTAAAGAATCTCCCCTGAAAAGCCATCCAATCTTGGGTGCTTCAGAACTGAACACCCCACCACCTCCATTAGCAGTTTGTTCCAGTAGTTAATCACCCAGCCTGTTGACAGTATTTTATTTTATATTTGCCTGGTTTTTAACTTCCAGCCATTGGCTCTTGTATGGCTGCTCTGAGAAAGAGAGCTCTGGGATGCTGGCATCCCTCCCGTGGGAAGGTATTTATGTTGGTTTCTGAGTTTGCACAGCAAACGTTTGATCCAATCACAATTTTACTATGGAAAAGAAGACAAACAGAAACATTCTCTTACCATTTATTGTCACAGAATTTATACCGGTGGTCGTCGGCCGGGACGATGTCGATCAACAGGATGTACTTGGTCTTGGGGTTCATTCCCGTCACTTTAACCTTGTAACTAGGAAACATCCTCCTTAGGGAAAGCAAAGGGTTAACGTGTTAGTGAGCAACCTGGAGCAGCGCTGGAACTGATGGAAACTTGGAGCAGGGCTCCAAAAGGCAGATCCACCGTGTGATGAATTCACACAAGGACAAAAGTTATTGCTGCTTAAATGTCACCCGAATTAAACTCACCCTTTCCAGAGACGGATGCATGAAAGGACAGGAGACCAAACTACACTTCAGAAGAGACACAGCACACACAGCTTTCTCATTCACATATTCCCAGTGTCCACAGCACCACATCCCACCGCACCTCCTCCTGACACCGCAGCTGAACCCACATTCCCTGCCACAGAACGAAAACTGAGGATTGGCAAAGCCGGGGGAAAGACGAAGGGTTAAACCCTGCGGGGGTGCAGAGAGGCCCCGGCTCCTTGGGCCTTCCTGAATTCCCCAAATTCAGGGCATCACCATTAAACCTTGCTCGAGCCAGGAGCATTGCAGAGCTCCTGGCTGAAGACACACCCATCCCACTGATTTACAATTGACTTTAGCAGACACGTAGCAACCAACACCAAACAGGGAACATCACGTAAACCAGTTTATCATTAAAGAATGTTTGTATATATCTTACATATCTAAAGAATCTTTGGAATAATAAAGAGTATTTTTTTAATACAGCTACGGCCGTGAAACCAGTGTATACCATCACAGTCTGGTCTTGCAGTCCAAAAGAGATGGCCCTGATGGGTACGGGCACTGCTATGGGCCTCCTGAGCCCTCGAGACTGCAACAGGAGCCAGGATTTGCAGGATCAGGCATTTTACATCCTCTGAGCAACTATTTTCTTGGCTCCATCTTCCCAACCTCCTCTTCATCCAATAAAAAAAACAAGTCAATTGAGCAAACTGTCTCACCACAGCCTGCAAGCAACCAGCCAGCACAGAAAATTCCCCTTTCCATGGGTGTAAGAGGACAGAGGATGAGAACTGCTGCAACCTGGAGATGTTCAAAATACCCTACTTAACGAGAGCCCAAATTCTGATGTTGTTTCTCTGTTGGATATTGAGGCTGCTTTGCCCCCACCTCACTTTATCCTCCCTTCCCCCACGCCCAGCTGAGTTAGCCCAGATCTGCAGCACCATTTTGTCGCTGCTTGGGGAGAAGGCAACAAAATGGGCCCTGTTCGAAATCATTTCAATTGACTCTTTTAACCACCCTGCATAAATTCCAGATGTTTACCATGTAATTAGCCAGGACTAAAAAGGGGTGGTTTACCAATGTCCATATTTGATTTTCATTCATAAACTCTGCACTCCTCTTAACCTTGTCCTCCTACAGGTAAGCACCTGGATAAATACAGTAGGACATTTCAATTTGTGAATACACAGCCCAATTCACGCGCTGAAAAAAATTCCATAAGGAATCCAATCTGAATGCCAAGATTTTTTATTTTATTTTAAATTGGGCCTTAAAATGACATGTTAAAAATGAAACAAAAAAGTGAAGACTTAGATTAAAACCCCAAAATTATACAGTTTGACAGTTACCGTGTCGCACTAGGCAAATGTCCTGCATCAGGGATTTTTATAACATCTAGCTTCTGAATTTCTCTCTTTTTTTCCTCAATCATTTCATTTACTGTAGTACATCCAAGCTGCTAAAGTAGCCGGACTGATATATTGTAAATGTTAAGTGCTTTTTTAATGGCATTTAAAATTAAGCTTCAGCATATGGAGCTCATATAGCATGGACATGCCTGAGTTTATAATGTTCTTTAGTATAGCCCTCTAAAATAAATACAAAGAGCCAAAGTACTACTATAATATATACAGCTGAAATTCTTTACGGATAACAAATGGGGACTCACATCTGATTGAAGGTGTTGCTTAACTTGCAAACCGCTCGGTATCTCGCAGTGGTAGCATTGTGCTCGGCAGTCGACAGACCCAGCTACAACCAAGTTTGCCAACTCTCTGCATTCTTTTCCAGGAAAACACAGGGTAGATTTTAGTAATTTGGCTGTGCATGGATATTTCATCATTATTATTAGCTGCTGCGTTTTGGCCTTTTAAAAAAAAAAAAGGCAACTAATGTGCTGTCCAGGGACTTGTCAGTTTAATTTTCTTAATGAAAACATATTTCTCAACCCCTTGGCACAGGCTCATTTAGTAAATATCTCTTTGCAATATGATACAAACATGGGTTGTGCATTTCTGGTGGGAAGGCATGACAAACGGAAGACCTGGGTCCAAGAAAATGCAGTCATAGAGTTTCAATTTAAAAGAAAAACCCACCTAAAATAGCAAGAGAGAGCATGCATCTCATCTCATGGCCTGGCCCTTATTAAATGTCCTATTTGAAAGAAGGGAGCAGAAAACCACGGCGGAGGCACCAGGCTGCACCAAACCTGCCTAGGAGCGGGGCTGTGCCTACAGTGGGTCTATACAGCTTCCCGTCAGCCCTGGGAAGGGGCCAAAAACCTGCCTACTTCCCCAAATTTACTCCAGGTCAATGGAGCTACTCACAGCCATGGGCTCTACACTCAGTAGTAGCTTTGCATAACCGGCCCCTCTGCCAAATCTCCGCAGGCAGGAGCTCTCGGGCGGATGGGCGTCTCCGCAGAGGATGCTTCGTTTCGGACAGCTTTCCCTGACAATAGTTTGCTTCATCATCTATTGCTCAGGGACCAGCAGCAGCAGCAGAAGAAGAATAACCCAGTACTGCAATAAAACTTTGCCAGCATCTTGCCAAGCTCTGGGAAAGCTCAGCCTGGCTTTGGTGGGAGGTCCAAAGCAAGATCCAAGCAGCCCCGCATTTTACCCACCCTCCTTCCCACCGCCATGGATGAGAGCTTCGCTGCACAGAACCGGCTACAAACATTGTGAACTTGGGGCTTTTTGGGGAGCGTGTCCAAGCAGGTGGTATCAGACCCTCAATGATACCTCCTGCATCTGACAGCAGCTGCAGCCCTGCTGTATCTGTGCAAACAGGGAAGCTCAGTGAGCTTCCACCAGCACAGGATAAACCAACTATTAGGTGAAGTTCAAGCCACTGGTAATCAGGAGATTACAAACAGTAATTACTGACTTAAGTCTTTTGTTCAGACCCAAAACTTGGTCAAACACAGTGTCCTGGGGCTGCAGAGAATGCCCTGAATGTGCAAAAGCTGCTGCCATCCCTGGGGTGGGAAGTCCAGGATTGGAGCAATTCCTTCCCCTTTACGCTGGTTGGTTTGAGAGACGCACAAGGTGTGATGGGTGCTCCCAACCAATGCAGGGGCTGCTCGGTGAGTGGGAGCCACAGAGTTGCCACCCGCCCCACATCCCCTGCCCACCCCGGCCACGAGCCCGCAGCGTGCCTGTGCAACAGCCAGAGATGCACACATGGGTGCCACGCAAGAAGCCAAGCATCAGCCCCGACAGTCTCTTCTGCAAAACACCGAGTCAGTAGACCCCAATTTTGGACATGTTCAAAACCCACTTCTCTCTCCTCCCCTCCAGCTCAAGCCAGTGAAGAAGGAACCGTCCAGACTCCTCAGCACCATAATGATGGTCTCTTATGTCCCTCAAAAACCCTTTCTGCTGGGTTTAGTGGATCTGACAGGCAGAAAGGAGATGGGAGAAAGGCTGCAGTGCCTCGCTCCTGTGCCAGCACAACATCCGATATGGCATTAAAATGCCACAGTCTGGTACCTGGTCAGTGGGGGCTGAGATGCAGGGTGATGCCCCGGGGAGGGCAGAGGGGCTGAGCCTGACTCTGAGGACTGTGGGCAGCAGGAGCAGAGCCAGCGTCACAGTGGCTTGGCACCGCACTGCTGCAGTCCCAGCTAAACCCTTCCCTGCAGCTCTGTGCAGATGAAATGTAGCAAAAACAGTAAAAGCCAGGAAAATAAACAAGCAGCGCAATTCTGTAGCCCTCCCAAGCTTCAAAGATGATGTGTGAGTGAATGATTTGTTCTGATAATGCAGCAGTCACTGCTTAGCTGAGTTTATCCTAGGCACATTTTATCTCTACATGATATTCACAAATTGTTTTAAAATGAACTGTTAGAATAAGCATCTCTTGTTTATTTATTTATTCTATTACTATCCAATCCCCTTAACTATGGAGCAGTTACTGACACCGAGCCAAAGCTTCTATTATGTTCAAACAAAGTTTAATTAATGTGTAATTGGTTGGTTGGATTTGGAAGTGAGTGATAAGGGGAAAGCTTTGGTTTCGTTTGGAGCAGCAGTTCCCAGCCTTCCAGACTCCCCAGGCTTGGCCACTTCATGGGCATCTTGTGCTTTAATCCTGCTATGAGAAGGTCTGGTGGGTCCTGAGACATGGGTGGCTGCAAGGTTCCCAGGGCCAATAAAGACTTATTTTTTAGGTAAGGGACAGCAACCCAGTACAGCCAGAACAGGCACCAGCATCAGAGGTGATCAAAGAGCTCAAAGCACTCATCTGAGCACAAACTGCCCCACACCATGCAGCACTCCAGGGACACCAGGTCACGCAGTGGTACTGCTGGGTGATGAGGTGGCCTCTGCAAACCCCTGAGCCCTCACCACCCCCCTGCTCACAAGGATTTAATCTGACCTTCCTTGATTAGATGCAATCCTCATTTCTGATGGTCCTACTGATGCATTAGCTGGGAAGGGGTTTCTATGACCGGCACGCAGTAAGGAAGCCATGGGAACTCAACTGGTATTTCCAGAGAGAAAAATACATAGAAAAAAAAGCCACCTGAGTTCTGCTGGAGCAACCCAACTCATGTCCTCACCAAAAGCTGTCAGTGCTCTCTGAAGCCCATGGGAATGCATGGACTGGTGCTCATTGCATGTTCCTGTGGCGTGGATGGAGCTTGAGATGCTGCCAAGTGCTTCTTTCTGTCCTTTCAGGGGGTAAAAATGTACAGCAGGCCTTCAGCTGCTCAGCAGCTTTAGTCCTGTTCTCAAGAAGAGTTTTGATAAGACGAAGATTTCCAAAGACCGTGATTTTGCAAGCCTTGGTTTAGGGGTGGTCAAGTAAAATGACATCTGGATTTTCAGAAGCTCCTGTACGGTGCTGTCTGGCAAGGAGATGCTTATGGCCTATCAGGTTGTGAAAGGATCAGAAAAGCAAGAAACCACTCACCATGTTAGCTAACAAGTCCTATCATGATCAAAAGACCACCTCCTCAGAAGCTGCTGGACATGCAGAAATGCCTCCAGTGATGGGTTTCCAAGCACCCAGGAGGATGACATGCCTACATTCCTGATAATGGCTCATGTGGCCCCAAATTCTTCTTAGGAGTTGACCATGGCTGCTTAATGATGCTTCTCCTCATCGTCATTGTGAGGATGGAAAGGAATGGTACGCAGAGGCTTCAAGAGCCATGTTTCCATTCAGATGACCTTTCTTCTTTTTTCTAGTTTCCCTTCTTTTGACAAGTATTTCTTCCACTGACTTAACGCATCTTTAAAAATAATATTCTCCGGAGCAGATTAAAACAAATTTGGGGATGTCAGCTGTTTCTTTTAGCCTTTTAAATGGCATTTCCTTTTTGATAGATTCTTGCTTTCAGAAAATACTTTAAAGAGATCAAAGAGTTTTTCAACAGGGTCCCATTTTCCCAGTGTATCCTAACCCTCAGTCCCTTATTTCTCTTATCACCCACGCCACTCCGCTATGACGCTCTGTATACAAAGTAAGAGCAGTTAACTTTGAAGTGCTGGATTAGCCTATGCCAGATCCTTGCCACAGAATAACAAACAATACAGGTTCAACAGGAGTTCTCATCAGTAGTTCATTTTTCAGCTCCAAATTCACTGTCACTAACACAAGCAACATTGAACTCTCAGTCTATGGACAGATAGGAGAGATTTATCTGGTGGCAGGACCATGACCTAGTGATGAGAAGGTCAGACAGTTAAGGGATTTTTATATTTTGGAATGGTGAGGTTGTATTTTTTTTTTCTGGCCAGCACATCTAATTTTTAAATAAAACATTGTTTCTCACATACTTGAGAACTTAGTTAGCTGGATGGCTGCTTTCGTGGTCTAGAAACATTTCCTCTCTTTGCCCCATGGTAACTTGAAACACAGGCAGGCTTCTTGCCCAGGAGATGCTTCTCCAGTGCTTTTCGTTTTGCCATCACTGAAGTTGAGCACAAAAGGTCCCAACGTGCCGGAGGGTGGGAGACGTCGGTGCCAGCAGCCTCCAGCTGCTCAGCACAAATGTGCCTCAGAGAGAAGCTCTGCAGGAGCATGGCCAATGACTCAGTGCTGCAGCATTTCAGGGCAGGTTTGCTCCCTTGCCAGCCTAGTGCCCTCCATGGTGCAGCTTCTCCAGGTCTGTTGGCTCAACAGGGCCTTTCAGAGGATCCATGGGCAGCCTTGGCGCCAGGCCATGTTCTGGCTCATCGGTGCAGAGTAGGAGATGATCCACAGCCCCTGTGCCCATGAGCCTTCAACACAAAGGCAGAGCCTGAGCAATGGTGGGGATCTTCCCCAGATAGCTTGAGCTTGACCAAACCCTTCCCTGCAACCCTGGCTGCAGCTCCAGTCTAAGGACAAGTGCAGAACGCTTTGGGAACACCCTTAACCATGAGCATCCTGTGTCTTTAACAAACTAAAAGCAAGGATTACTGTTTGAAGACAAGCACACTGAAAACCAAAATCCCATCCCTGCCCTACTCTGTGTGCACGAGCTCTGTCGTCCTTGCCAAAGCTGTCGACATCTTTAGCAGCACAGCCAAGAGCCATTGGAGTTTGCTCCTGCTCCTTTCTCTAAAAGCAGGAGTTTGCCCGAAACAAGGTAATTCCAGGACCCCAAATTTAGGACTAAGCAGATCAAACATTCCTTAAATATCTATTTTATTTCCAAGTTTTAAATTGATGGCTCACATTCCATCGCTGATCTCGGATATTAAGGTTTGCTTTTGGATCAAAAACCTTTAGCAGAGATTCTTGTAACTGCCTCAAAAGATTCTGGACAAATATTTCCCTTTAATTGTAATGAGAACTGGGCATCCATATGCCCTACAGAGCCATGGAAAATTTAACTTTTAAAGGATTATTCACAGAGGAAAGCTGCACCAGCTTAGCCAAAGCATTTATACTTCTTCAGACCTTGATGTCCTAAAAACTAGTTTTATTTTGGTTTACTAAAGTTGATTAGGAACAGATTTTTTTAAACTGAAATAAGCCACTTTTAAAATGAAACTTGAACATCTAAAGGGGGCTTGAGTCTTTTCCACACATGCAAGCTGCTTTATAGATTTTTTTTTTCCTGTGCAATATTTTCCTACATATGCTTCTTAAAACCTGCTACCATAACAACCAAAGCTATCTTTGTACCTGTGCACATCCTGCCACTCCAGCCAAAACTCAATGTCAGCATCCCAAGCCTCCTGCTCACATCACTGGGGTGGTTGTGCTACCATAGAGGAATTACAGAGTACTTTCTCTGCACTAGCTGTTCATGAAAATATGACCAGACATCCTGTGAACTGGCATTTTTTTACAGATTAGCCATAAGCTGCATCAAATTGTTTGTCCCTGGCAACATCTGGATAGAAACCGCACTGCTGCAAAGACTGGCACCCTGGCAAAAAACAGGGAAGAGCTAGAGTTAAATAAAAACTAGCTAAAAAATATATAAAATCCTGAGCCTGGGAGACTGCAAAGATTAACTTCCTGCAGAAATAAGATCTGGAAGATGAGATTTCACAAAGAATTTTAAAAGACAAAGTGGGGTTTGCCACAAGGTTAAAAAAAAATGTTCTACAATTGTTCAGTAAAATAATAGCATATAAGAGCAAGAAGATGAAATTGGAAAGCGTGTTTAGCCTGAAGTCTCTCGTTTGCTCTGTGCTTTACCCACCCCTCATCCAACTCCATCACTACGGACAGCCTGACCTGCAGCAGGGAAGGTGTGCGCCTGGCTGGGGCTACCCAGAGCCTGACTGGCACATCCAGAGCGATGCGGGCTGTGAGAAGGAAGCAACTCAGATACACAACTGCATCTCCATCCTCCAACACACCCTGTCCCCTTTATTACCTTCGAAATAGATTTTACTAAATTGAATTTAGTAAGTTAATAGGATCTCACTGCCTGGGAAATGTTGGGCTTTGGGTTTGGTTTGGGTTATATATATATATATATATATATATATATATATATTTAATAAGTGTGAGGATTTTTATTATTATTATTATAACCTTATTTATAAGCACAGGCATGCACAGCCCGATGCGGATGCTGGGCTCATCCACCCGTGTCGGGAAAGCGACCCAGCCGGGAGCGGCTGCCGGGGCTCCGCCGTGAGCGGCTTCTCGGAGGAGCCAGCCCGGGATTCCATCGGCAAAGGGCGGCGGGTGCCTAGCCACGCTGCCGTCCGAACAAAAACCTGCTCTGTAAAACGCCACTGGCGATGGTGAGAGCTGAAAGAAGCCACGCGTGGGCGGGTTTCTCCCCCTCCGGGTTTCAGGCAGCCCCTGGGTACCCGCAGCTCCAGGCAGCGGCAAAGAGGGGGCGATTTTTGCGCTACGTACAACTCAGCCTTTAAATCCCCAGCAACAGAAAATCCTCTGGAGTAGAAATTCGTAATTAGAACAAACCTCAAGTAGGAGGAACAAGCAAAGGTTCTGATTTATGGAGCCCAGCGTCCCATCCTCAGGGCGCTGCGACGGGCAGGGTTTTATGTTTGAAGGAGGCAAAGCGGTTTTATGCAAAGTTCAGGGAACTTTGCTAACATAAACTTTTTATCTTTTGATGATCCTTTTAATATAAAATAATCTCTCTCTTTTTTTTTTTCTTCCCTCCCACAATGAAGCAGTCGAACATTAAAAAGATAGCGAGCACATTTTAAAGATGTTTCCACTTTATAAATCAAGCTTTCTTGGCAACAACATGATTTCTATTTCAATGCTGAGCTTGCTGTGTTCTCCTAATGTCTCCTACAGATCAACCCTAAGAGGGAGTAATAATCCCCCAAAGTAATTCTCAGCCCTAAATTCTCGATAATTTATAGTTGACTCGTTCTGTGGAGCTCTACAAAGAACGAAACAAATGACTCCCCCTCTCTCCCCCCCTTCCAAAGTTATCAATATTTGCCTTGTTTATACAAAAAGGCTATTTTACACCATTGCCATGGAATTAACGCTTCCGCTGAGCTTTACATTTCCTCTCCATTGAGTGAACTTGTCATTAAAGTCACTTTTTTTTTTGTTGTTTGAAATTTAAAAATCAGGCTTCAATTTCTTTTTCGTTTGTGCCCCTTGAGGTCAGACAGACCGACATTTAAGTGATTTCAACTAACTGCATTCAGGGGCATCTCTGTGCCTGCTGGGAGGGGGATTAGAGTCCTAATTAGTGCCTGCAATTAGCCGTTTTCCCTCCCCCCCAATGCTAAATGCAAGTGCATAAAAATCTCCATTAACCATCATTTTTTTTTAATTGGGTGAAGAGGAGGTTTATTATTTCTACTCCTTATTTAAATAGCTCGAGTAAAATAAAATCTGCACGAAGTAGTAATTTTCATGTCGCCGTTTGCATCACGGTTAAGAAGGGCACGGTCCCAGCACGGACACGCGTGGCTCAGCCTGGCACCCGGCAGGAACGAAGAGACTTAAGCGATCGCGGGATTTAAGTTGCTCGGGGGGTTTCTGCCGTCCTCATGCTAATTATTTCACGTCTTTTTACTTTCGCTGCTGCTGAACACCCCAAATCGGGGACAAGGTGGGAACAGAACCGGGTCCCATCCCCGGCAGCGGCGGCTCCGCTCTGCCCCGGCCCCGGCCGCATCGCCCCTGGCCGGCAGCGCGGAGGGCGCCGGTCCCGCGGAACGGGCTCCGGGGCTGGGCAGTGGCTGGACTCGCTGCTAACACCGAGAAAAATGTTGCCCTTTATTCTGACGCCATTTGCAGCCGGACACAGAGGAAAGAAATGACGTGATTTTTTTCACACTCTCCCTCAGCATTTCTGGCACATTTTTATATTTTAATTTAAAACTATTCATTTAAAAAATATTAAAATGCTTTACTGTGCTGCGCTGTTTTTTCACAAACAGAGAATTTTGCTTAGATAACTTAAAAAACAAAGTTTGTGCGTGTTGGGGTCAATCTTCCCCCCCACCATCCCCTCAGTCCCAACCACATGCTCCTGAGAGGTGACTACGTGTGCACTGCCAGCTCCACCGGACAAAGAATGCGGGACTGAGCCCTATACATATGGATTTGTTTAAACAATCCACGTTAAGACTTACAAAGAGATAACATGCACATTTGGGATGCTTAGGGTCTAGAATTTGGTAAAGATATTACACGTCCCCGCACAGACACACTCAGATACTATAAATTAAGGGTGAAATATTTGAGGTCTTGATCCCCTAGTCTTAGCTGACTTAGGTAGCAGACCTATCAAAATGAATCCAGCTCTTCACATCAGTAGACGGTACAGAACAAGCCCTAAGATTTTATACACCCAAATGTAATGTGATAAGGACGGAGTTACCTGCACAATCACATCATAAATAGGCCAAATAGCAAACAAATTGAAGATCCTCGAGACATACAACCCCTCTCCAGGAGGACTAATGGGAATATCTTCGTTATTAGACTAAAGCTTCCCCACACTGGCCAGCTGCTGCACAGAGCAGCACTGCCAGGGATGGGAAAAGTAGAGGGAAACCACTCATCAATCCCCAAACCCAAAGGGTTTGGGTGTGGGTCTCACAGTGTGAGCAGAAAACAGAAGACACCTCCACCCCGAGCCCCCCAGCTGCCCTGCACGAAGGATCGGGGACCACAGAGAGAAAAGACTGCAGAGATATTGATTGCGGGATTTTTGTGTCTGCTTTCCCCCCTTTATTTGAGTGGCCTCATCCACAGCTCTTCATGCTGTAAAATCAGCAATCGCATGGCAGAACCACACAGCTGGATTAGAATTACATGGATTTTAATACCTAAACCTGGCAATTTTTCTTTTCCAGCAGCAGGGAAACAAGCCTGCTGCCGCAGAAGCCCAGAACAGATATTTCAGTGCCCACAATGCGAGCTGACTAGTTTTGTTGGGAACAGTCTGACTGCTGGGCTGGTGATGGCCTGGGGTTTAATTCTGCTGTTTAATTTTCTGACATGAATACTCCCATCTCCCACCAAAGCAGCACGGGTGGGAAGGGAGCCCTAAGCAGACACGGGGATGGGGGGTCCCTGGGGAAGCCAAGCCTCAGAGTTGCTGGGTTCCCTCCCGCCCGGGCCTGGGTGTGCACACCGAGGGGGCTCCAGTTTAGTAAAAAATCATTGTTTCCAAGGGAAGGCAGAATTTTTTTCCACACCTAATGGAAGAAAAATTGCACCTGCCTCTCCGTTTTGAGATTAAAAGTGTAGCCTAAGCCTTTGTATTGCTAAAACTTTGGTGCAAAGTATGCTAGCCACGGGTATTAGTGCACTCTGCCGAAAAGGGGAGTGGGGTTTGGAGAAAACAAAAAATAAAAGTGGAGTCAAAATCATGCCAACAGCTTTAAAAAAAAAAAAGTAAAATATAAAATGAAGAATTACCGAAAAGAATTGGGATTAAATGTAGCAAATGACTCTGCAACTCTTTCTTGCATCCACAATCTTGTTGCCACACTCAAACACATGCACAGCTTACACCGAAAAACTTATCTTACCCAAATCGACAATCACAATAATAAATGTAAAAAAAAAAAAAAACTCACTGATAGCAGTAGCTCTGCAAAACCCAGTCTCGACAAACAGGGATGTTTCATACGGATCAGAAGCAATACACGTTCATGGGGAATTTTCACTAACCTGCCTGCCTTGGTTATTATCATTTCGGTCCCAGCTTCATGAAATTTCTTCCATAGCTCCTTCTCATGGAGATAGACTTTGATATTTTCTATTGTCTGGAAAAATAAAGATAATAAGAATAGCAAGAAATGACTGAGAAAACCTAGGAGAGGGGCTGGGAAGGGCCTTGGGAAGGGCAGGGTGACTGCGCACCCCGGACCAGCACCACAGCCGAGGCGCCAGGTGAAGCCACACCAGCCTGGGTCCTGCCTGTGCGGGAGGAGGATAGAGTCCCAAAAAATTCCACTGCCCTTTGCCAAAAATAAGAGAAACAAACTGAGGCCGGTTTTAATTGCAGACTTTCACATCCAAGCGGGACACTGCGGCCAAAGGGAGGGTTTTTTCCTTCTTTTTTTTTTTTCCTTTTTCCCATAGGAGTTTCCGTGCCCCGATGGGGCAGACGGACTCCGCTGTCTCCCCGGGGTTCCCAAAAACCAGGAGCAGACACATCCGCGGGGAGAGCAGCGGAGAGACATGCGGATCCGCTGAGCAACTTGCCATCCAGGGCCGCGGTTGCTGAGCAGACCCGTTCCTTTCCGCGGGATGCTGAGGGCTACACGGAGGACCCGGCCGGGCACGGGGAGCGAATGTAGAGAAGCCGAGATGTGCCGAGAGACGGCGGACAGGCCCGGCGTTTTAATTAACGGGGGAAAAAAACACAACGAAACGCGCCGCCGGGACGGATCCTGCTAGGAAGGGGCGGCCGCGGCTCCGCCACCCGACGAGCCCCGACGGTGGGCGCGGGGAGGCCTGCTTGCACCGGGTAAAAATTAAAAAGAAAACAAGAAAAAAGAAAAAAAAAAAAGGAAAATGGTATTTCCTTGCAATTCTGACCCCTTCCCCCTTCCTCCCCAGGTTGTGAGCCAGGGAGATGTACGGATGCGGGAGGCCTGGCTCCGGCTCCGCTCCGGTCGGGCTGGGGGCGATAGCAAGGGGCAAATTCGTCGGGCAGGATGCGGGACCGGGCGGTGCGTACCTGCTCGGGGTCGGGGAGCTGCGGGCTGCTGAGCGGCGTGCTGCTCCCCCCGGCTACGCCGAGGACGGGGGAGCCGGCGGAGGAGTCCGCATGGCCGGGCGCGGGGGCTGTTGGAAACCCTTCCTCGGTTTCAGACAGGCTTTTCTCCTGGAGCATTTCCTTGGAGGGGGAGAGAGGCGCACCGTTAGCTCACAGCACCGGGGGCGACGTCCAACCCCTGCCCCCCTCCCCAAGACCCGACACGGCCACCTGCGGGGTCAGGTCCTCCAGGCCCGGCCCGCGGTTCTTGCTCACGCGGCGGCACTCGGCGAGACTGGGACGTGACACCCCCGGCCCCGGGGGAAAGCCGCTGTGCCCGGGAGAACCGGGCCGGGCCCGCCTGCCCCCGTGGGGGAGCCGCCCACGCGTGGCTGCGCTCCCGCTTGAGGCCTGGGCAGCTCATCTCAGATGTGACCGCATCCCCCCCCCCCCGCCCTAGCCCCGACCTTTTCTTCTCTACCCTTCGTTTTTTTCCTCCCGTGCGGGGCCGGTACCCGCCGGTTGCTTTGCCCCGTCCCGTCGGGGCTGCGAAAGCTTCAGGCACTTTGCAGCAGCGCTCGGGACCGCGGCGATGCGCTGCGGCGGAGCCGGGCAGCATAAACAGGCAGAGTGCAGGGCTCCGAGATAAAAGGGCCCCTCTTAAACTTGGACGGAGACTGGGAAAAGCCAATAAAGATAAGGTCTGACAGCTCCGCCGGGGCTGCCGCGCATCAACCCCGACTTTTACAGCGCGGAGGGACGCAGCCGCCCGCCCCGCTCGACGGACGGACGGACAGACAGGCAGAGCCGGCTCGGAGGGGGAGAGGCTCCGAGGAGGCTGCGGGGTCCCAGTCCCGAGAACCGAAACCGGCGCTCGCGGCGGCAGTCGGACTTGCAGCCCCCGACGGAGCGCTCCCCTCCCCAGCCTGCAGTCCTGGTCCCTGCCCGGGCTCTCCCTGCCCGCCGTCCTGGACGGGGGAGGTGGAAGGGAGAGCGGGTCTGAGACCCCCAGCTCCAGCCACAGCAGAGCTTCGGGGAGAGCTCCAGCCTTGGAGACGGACAGACAGCCCGGCTCCGTGCGAGCGGGCACACACACGACCGTGCACAGCCACACCGTACGCGCCGCGGCTCCCGGGACAGGGAGCGCCCAGCAGCCCCCGGCCGAAGCGGTTCGCACGGTGCTCCGAGAGCACCACCGGTTCCCCCGCCCGGCTCGGGGGACGAGGCAGCCTCAACCCGGCCGAGGCGCGGAGTTTCCCGGCCACCAACCCGCACCGCGGGACCGGGTGACCTGAGGAAGCACAGGTGGGAGGCGGCGGCAACAACCTCCGAAGGCCCGGCTCGGGGCCCCGGTGCTCCATCCCGGGGACGGCGCAGGGTCGCAAGCTGGGTGAGCAGCGGGACAGGCTGGCGGCGGCCTCTCCGGCACAGGCCGGGAGCTCAGAGGAAGCCCCGCACCCGTGGACCCCTGCTCCCTCCCTTCCTTCCCTCCTCACCCCGGGAACTCACACGGCCGGCCGGGGGGCAGGAGGCGCAGCGGGGGGCTCCGGGCTTCGCCTGGGGGCGGCTGCGGCATGAAGGGCATCCGCGGGGCAGCGCGGCGGCTGCGCGGGGCGCTCAGGCCGGGCGCGGCTCCGCGGCCCCCGATGGCAGCGGCGTGCGGGGCATCCCCCGCTGCGCGGATTCACTTTCCCTTGATCTTGGCGGAAAATGTTCCATAAAGATCCAGTTTGGGGCCTTTCGACTCCCTCCCTCTTTGTCTCCCCCCTCCCTTTTCCCTTCCCCTCCTGTTGCTGACGTTGCCGCTGTCAATCACGTCCCCACAGACCGGCTTTGGCCCGCTCCGCCCGGCCCGGCCCGTTCGCCTCGGCCCTGCGCCCGCCCGACAGCCCGCACCGGGGGGCACCGGCCGGGGGCAGCGTCCGCCCGGCCCTCGCTTACCGGTCGCGGCCTTCCCAGGCCTGCCCTGCCTGCCTCGGCGCTACGCCGGGCCTGGCTGCGAGCGGGGCCACTCACTGCTCGGGGGAGAGCCCTGTGATGGGAAACAGCCCCAGTTCCGCTACCCCCTCGCAGCCCCGATGGTCCTGGCGCTCCCCGCTGCCCGCCGAGGAGCAGGGTCGGGCCCGGGGCTGAAGCGAGGGCAGGAGGGCCGCGACGGGCACAGGCCGCGCTTGGAAGGGCGCTTGGCTCGGCGGGCCGGACGGTACGGGGCGGCGGGACTCCGTGGCAGGAACCCGGGCCGCCCGGGAGAGGCGGTGGGAAAGGGACTGGCCCGGACCGAGGTCACGCTTCGGGACGTGTCCCTAGTACCCGCGGCCTCCCCGGCCCTGCTACACTGGCAGCCAAACTGCCCGCGTCCAGCCGGCCTGGGGCCGGTCTTCAGGTGCGGATCTCCCTGAGCACTTGTGGAGGGGGACAGAGCTCCCTG
Source organism: Porphyrio hochstetteri (assembly GCA_020800305.1). Taxonomy (NCBI): domain Eukaryota; kingdom Metazoa; phylum Chordata; class Aves; order Gruiformes; family Rallidae; genus Porphyrio; species Porphyrio hochstetteri. The sequence continues at coordinate 3,826,960 of CM036925.1, forward strand.
TCCGCCTTCGGTCGCGACTGAGCGCCCCGAGCCTTGCCCCAAGGCGGGCAAAAGCAGGGCGGCTGTAAACAAAGCGACGGCAAGACCGGTGCGCCGGGGCCAGCGCCACCGGAGCCGCCCCGAGGTGAGCGCCGCGGGAGGAGAAGCGCTCCCGGCTCCGCACAGCCCCGGCAGGAACCGCCCCGCACCCTTGGGCCACGGTTACGGCTTCCTCGGGGCTCCTACCGCCAGGCCAAACCCCCAAAGCAACGTGAGTCTGTCGGGACAGACACCGACCGCTTTCGCGACTGAACGGGCCGCTTCAGCTCTGTTGTCGCGATTACCGAGACACACACCCCACCAACCCCCCGCAGGGCCGCTCTCGGTGCTGCCCGCCATGTGCTGAGCGGGCCCTCGCAGCTACCCGCGGCACAAATTGCCCCCTGTAGCTACGCCTATCGCGACAGCCCCGCTGCTGTGCACCGCCCTATATCGCGACAGCCCCGCCTGGCTCTACTCTGCGTCGCGCTCCCCTCGTTTCTGCGCCCGCGTCCTCCGCGCCCGCGGGGAGGGCGGCGGGCGGGAGCCGCTTACCCGAGCCGGCCGGTCCCGGTCGGACGCCGAGGTGCTGCTCGCCTCCCGCAGCCCCGGGCTCACAGGGACACCGCCATGAGCCGGCGGGGCTTCACGGGGCAGGATTTTTATCGGAGTTTTCTTGAAAGTGAATTTAAACCCAAACTCACTCCCACCGTCACGTGGTGCCGAAATTGGGAACAGGAGCAGAATAAAAAGTAAACTGGGGTCAACCTCTTAATGAACCTTTTCCCCACTCCTAACAAAACAAAACAAAAAGAAAGGGGGGTAAAAAAAAAAGAGAGAGGAAAAAAAAAAGAGAGAGGAAAAAAAAAGGCCCCGGGCTGGCCGGTTACGCGAGCAAGGGAGCGGCGAGCAATTCCCGTAGGAACCGACGGGCTGCGGCTGGGACCAGGGCTGGCGGCAGGTGAGACCGGGCCGGCGGCGGGCCTCGACGTGCGCCTGTGAGTCCGGGGCGAAGGGGAAGCAGCGCCCGTCCTGCTCCCGCACAGACGGAGCGGGGACTGAGGACGGCCTGGGGGTGAGCAGCCGTCCCGGTGGGGCCTTGGTGGGATTGGACCAGGGGGTTCCGGAACGCCGCTCCCCGCCGCTGACCTGCTGCGCTCGGAGCTGTGCGCGTCTGCGGTGGTTTCCGCGGGTCGTAGCTGCCCTCTGAACCACGGGGCTAGCCCCGTACCCAAACCCCACCGACGCGGGAGGGGAGAGCCCGCTCGGCCCGCTCCGTCCCGCCGCCCGTTCCCACCGGCGGACCCGCTTCTCCCCGCAGGCTGCGGGCCCGGCTGCCGAGGGCCGGACTCTACGGCAAGGTGAATTTTTGTATTTACTCTGCGGACGGTGCCGGTCTCTGCTTTGTTTGGGGAGTCTCCTTTCACGCCTTCCTCCCGCGGCTAGCGACAGCGAGAATCACGGGCGCTGTCTGCGCTTCCCGACGTTAAACGCATTCCTCCTTCTCCGAACAAAAACAGGGTGAAGGGGGCGATCCCCAAGCGGAGAGGATTTAATTAAAGTAAAGCCAAAACGTCCTCCTCCTCCCGCCAGCACCCGGCCCTCCCTGTCCTCATGGACGGGGATGCTGGAGTGCCAGTGTCGGGCCCTTTCCCCGCCGTGTGCTCCCGGCCGAGGCTGTCCGCGCTCGGCGGCACCGGGCCGGTTCTGCCGTGCCGTAAGCCCAAGTAAGCCGCGGCACCTGCTCGCAGAGCGCCGCAGCCACCGCCCGCACCGAGGCAGCGAAGTCGGTGCCGGTGGGGTTCGGCCGGGGCTGAAGGAAGCTGCGGCCGGTTTCATCGTCGCCGAGGGCGAAGCCTCCCGGCCGGCCGGAGCTTCCCGGAGCCCCCCGGCTGCGGCATCACCGTGTGTTTCCCGGAGGCTCAGTCAATTCACGGCGAGGCTCGAAACCAGCCCGACTGTCATCACCCAGCAGATAAACGGCCGGATCCCCGACGGCAGGGTGGCTCCTATTCACGGCTCATCATCGCCGAGTCAAAGGAGCAGGCAGGGGGAGGATAAGCCCCGCTTTCAGGGACCGGCGCTCCAAACCACTCATCACTGTCACCGAGCTCGCTCATGCCTTGGCCCTAAACACCGGCGATTAATAAAAGTTTACTGTCGCTTTTCTCCAATAATTACACTCAGTCTGCGGGCCGGGAAAACCCGAGCGGGCTCAGACCCGCGGGGATGCTCCACCGCTTCTCAGGCAGCGCCGCTGCCTTTACCTCGCTCCTCTTCCCACCGAGAAGAGCCGCTTCTCTTCCCCCAAAGAAATAAACAACCAGCCACGACAGAGACGAGGGGAGAAGCGAGCCCCGAGCTCACACCCGACGGTACTCTGCGGCGGCCGCGGCTCGAAGCCCCCGTACGAGGCGGACGGCGGCGGGGGGAGAATCCTGCCCCGGCGCCCGTGAAGTCAGGACCGAGCCTCGGCTTCTTGGGTCCGCATAGATTTATTGGCTTGAGCGGAAACTCACCGGTTTACACCGCCGAGGAGGGGTTGAATGGATGAGGACTGAGAAAAAAGTTGCCGAATTTGGCCAGCGAGAAGGCTGGAAGAATGGAGCGCTAATACTGAATTATGCGTGTACTCGGGAGGAATTGCACAGCATCAGATTCGGGCTTCTAAACAAGGACAGCGCCAAATTTCTAATAACTGTGTAATATGCTTATTTATACCATACAAGGACTTACAAACCTCATTGTGCATAGCAGCTGGGTCATATTTCTTTACCCTTCCATTCCTCAGGCTCTTTTGCCAAGAGACTGGTACCAAACACTTCTAGGCTGAAAGGAAAACACAAAATTAAATTGCAAAGAAACGATGACAGGAAGCGGGGGTAAGATACAGGCTGACGTGCGGCCCTTTAATCTTAAGCATCTGCCTAAAATAGATGGACTAAGGGGGTATTGAAAGTATGCGCGGGTTTAAATGCAAGTGATCCTCTGCTTCTACATCGTTCAGTCAAATTACCCGCGTGCATTTGCCTGACCTGGGCACGTTTGGAGGTTCTAAGGCTTTGTTTCAGACCATGATGTAAATATTTTAACGAATGTTTTAAACCCTTGTAAACTAACGCGTTGCTCAGTCTTGCACCAAGCTGGGTAAATCAAACGAACAACCGTATTCCGATTTGGTTTTTAAATATTTTGGGGAGTGGGGGTGTATTTGCTAATTTTTGTCCCAGCGTACCAAGTGTACTTACCTCGTAAATTCAAGCAAAGCTACATAGCAATGTTCAGCACATAATAATTAACTATGAACGAATATTCACATATCCAGGCATTTTCCAAAAGCTTAAGCATTTTACAAATAAAAGCAAAGAATTATGGAATTGTTTTAACTTTTAAAACCCACACTAATTTTTTGTCTAAATGCTCTGGATCTTTATTTTTGAGCATGCTGCTTTACTATTTTTTAAAGTAGCATCTAAGAAAAAAAATAAATACCATTTCGAGCCCGTTGCACATTTTGTATGGAATAGACTTTACTGTGAGCTCAGCAACACTCTGTGTAAGAGCAAATAGCACAGAGATCACTGCCCTGGCGAATGTCAGGCTGAGATAGTCCCCAATGCTCCTTCCTAGCCAAAGCTCTGATTTAACTTCAATATATTTTTTTTTAAAATGTGCTCCAATTGCTTCACAATTACTTTTTTGGTTTTGTTGGGTTTTTTAAAATGAAAAGAGCCCTAAAGCTACAGCGTGCTGGAGCATGGGAGCAGGCAAACCAGACCATGCTGAAATGGAAATAATGCTTTAAAAAATAAATGCAGAACAATGCCCAGCACTCGGAGCGTTGTGATTTTTATGATGCAGCCTGGCTGCAAGCGCCACGGAGGCCGCAGCTCTGCTCTGCATCCCTCACCAAGCCAGAACGGTGTGCTGGGATGGGGTCTGAACAGGCCCTGCCATCACCGCTCTGCATGGGGCTGCTGCTTACGGCAGGTCGCACAAACCTCCGGTTCCATGTGCTGTGGTCACCGGCACTGCTGGGTAGCTGAGGCCTGGAGCACAGCCTCAGAGAGAAGGGATTCGGGCAGCAGAGTGGGTCAGGGTGACAGCCCCGACTTGTGCACGGAGAAAGGAGAGCAGCCCCAAGGCTGCTCAGCGTCCTGCGAGGACCTTGGTGGAGTGGGAGGAGGACTTCTGGACCCTCCTGGGTAAGCTGCTCTAGAGCACATGGGCTACGTGCATAAATCCCCCAAGTGACAACACTGCAAGTCACTTCTCACCAGGCAGGAAGAAAAGAGGATAGGCTTGTCTCACAAGCCTTGAATCAGAGCAAGAAACTGCCTGAAGGTATTGCAAAATCAGAGCAGCGCACTCGTGGCTCTGCACAGCATCATTCTTCCACCACTGTGCAGGGGATGAGGGTCTCAGGCTGAGTCCTACCTGGTGATTATTTAATTAGTGCTGGGGATGAGGAGGAGGTTATCGCTATGGGACATCGCTGTTCTCCAGGGTGAAGAGGAAAATGATGGTCTGGGTGAGAAGTTCCCAGCAGGAAGGGATGAAGGCAGCCTGCTGCCAGCACTGTCTCCACCCTGTAGCTGGGTGCAAACCCTGTGCGAGCCCCTGGTGTGGCACAGCACACTTCTCTGCCGCAGCAGGTCGACAGCCATGTTTAAACATTACCCCCCAATGCAGACCCTCACCTCTGGGCCAGACCCCCTTGACCAACAGCCTGAACAAAGCAGCACAGGGACACACAAGCATGTGCCAGTACTGCCTGGTGAGCATCACTGTGCTTTGGGGAAGAGGCTGCAGCCCATGCTCATGCTATTTACCTTAGTGCCTCAGCTGCTATTTAGGGAAAAACATCCTCTCAGCCACCAGCAAAGCCACCAGGCCAGCACACACAAGCCCTTGCTCCTTGCCACAGCCCACAGCTCTTCTTGACCATCCCTTTCCACCATGGTGCTGCCCAGAGGGGAACATCCCACTTCCCCCAGGCTGGGGCCAGACCCTGCAGCACAGCAGAGGGTCAAAGCAAGGCTTTGCCCTGTAGTTATGGGTGGGGGGAAACCCCTCTTTTGGGTTCACAGGAGCAAACAGGGATTTAAAACCCTTGCCAGATGCTACAATAGGCACATATTGTGCTCTGGGGGGGTCAGTCCTGCCCCGGGTCCTCGCTAAATCACCCAGGGCAGATTTAAGGGGTATGAGGCTTCCAGTGCACAGTGGGAAGAAGGGAAGGGTGTGTGTGTGGGGGGGCAGCTGTGACTGAAAAGGGTGGAGAGCAGCAGGGAGCAGTGCAAGCAGCCAGCCTCTGAGTTAGGGGCTCACAGGCCAGAGCAGAGGCACAAACACGCATCCGGATGTGGAGGTGGCCAGACGGGACGGAGGAAGGCGAGAGGCAGATGAGAGCGTGGAGGAAGGGAGTTGCCTGGGGGTCTGGGGAGCAGGAGGCTGCAGTGGGAAAGGGCTGCGTCAGGGAGGGGCTTGGCTTCGCATGCTGACCTCAGGTCTCTGCCCCACAGATGATAGCAGAGTAACTGTGGGGCCAGCCCTGTTCCTGGGAGGCTGCAGAGCCACTGGTGAGCTGGCAGTGAGGGGGGAAAAGGTCCTTCTTATGAAACAGGTCAGCAAAGCCTATCAAAATTCACCACAACATCCCTCTGCCATCAGGACATGCTGGGATGGGATCTCCCCTGAGCATCTCCCATCAAGAGGCAAACCCCAGGGGCAGGTTTGTTTCCCAGTAATTCTGCTCACCAAGAAGCCACCCTGCATCACCAGCTGGCCTCTGGGATGTGGTGGCTCGCTCCCTGCTCAGTCACATCCCTCCCACGCCTCTGTCCTGCTCCCGGCACCCTTCCCTGAAACACATTCCTTATGCTGCAGCAGGGCAGGGACAGGCTTGGGACAACTGCTGCTCTTCATTTTTGGCATTCTCCTCCTCACCCAGCATGCAGGGTTGCATTGAAAGCAGGGTTCGGGCTTTAGGGTGGCTTTTCCCCCATAGTAAGGGGGACAAAAAGAGCGCCATAAAAAAACCCATCACACTTCTGTTCCTGGGTGAGGTTCTCAAGGGAAAGGCAACTGATACTCAGCTGGGATGGGGCCCAGAAGCTGGGAATTTCCTCCTGGGGGGATATGGACTTGCTGCAGAATCCCAAATGTTGCAGGTAGGAGGAGGGGAAACTGCAGAGAGGGAAGAGCTGGAGCAGAGCACACTCCCTCTTCTGCATCTGCCCCTGGCTCCAGCCAGGAGAGAAAGGATGGCTGAGATTCATTAAATAAAGAGACAGGAAAACTTGCTTAAGGAGCTGTCTGGGAAAGGGGCCATTTCAGGCCTGCTGCATGCAAGTGCCAGTGATTTGGGGCCAGAATAGACAATTGTTAAATATTCCTCTGGGCTCTGCTGTGCAGGGAGCTGCTCTCTAGCGTACCAGTTGCAGAAAGTCATGTTGGAGCTTAATGGCACTTTTCTGCCTGGGACAGGAGACCAAACTGGCTCCATCAGGAGAACAGAAGGAAAAAGATCCCAAATTTTCTTCCTGCTGCAGCAGCTCAAGGCACTGACTTGATAGTGCAGCAAGGCTGGGGCAGCTCTGGCTGGAGGAAGGTCCACAGCTTCATTGAATGATGCAGGCACACATCTCACCATGCAGTGGGAACAGTAAGAGGGATAGAAAAGGGGCTTCCTGGTCCTTCTGTACCTGTCATAAACAAATAAGATGGAATTTTCAGAGAAGCCAGAGCAACAGGGACAGGCAGGAGACACTGCTCTCACACACAGAGCCCTGTTACTTGGTGCAGGGGGACAGAGGTTTGCCCCACTGAGCTTCAGCACAATCACTGCTGTGGAGGGAGACCAGGGGCTTCTGCCCCTGCCATTCCCCACACTTTAACTGGGAGCCAGCTCCAGGAAGGGGTGAAGGAGGCGTTGCCCTGGACCCCAACCACAAGCTCCACCAGTCAGGCTGATGGCAGAGACACATCTCTTACCCCAGTGCAGAGAAACCAGGAGCCAGGGGTCCCATCCTTCCTCACCTCTGCTATGCCGTGTTCCTCACTGCTCTAGATTGAATCTTCAGCCCTAGAAAGGGGAAAAAAACATGGGTAAAGAACACTGCCCAGTGCTCTCTGTACAAGCATCCTTCTCTGAAGGCTACACATACTCAGCACTTCCAGCAACAGAGAGACCACAGCTTTACCCCTGCAGTGGTGCTACCACCACAGCCCCTCATGGAGCTCAGGATAAATGCCCTGAAACAGATGAAATCAACTGGGAACACCTGATACTCATTCCCACAAGGTTATGGTAAAGGTTGGGAAACGAAGGAAGTGCTGCACTGGCATGCTGGCAGCAAATCAAAGCAAATGACATTAATTAAAGCACATGTTAGGAATAGGAAATTAAACCAAAGCAACATTTCATCTGTGGCGTCTTCTCCGGGCACTTTAGAAAGGGTATAAGTTTACTGTAGGGAAAGAGAAATGAGGAGGCTGGTGCAGAGGATAGATGTGCGGGAAGTTAAAAGAATTAGAGGAGAGTTTTAAAAGCTTTAGACTATACACTCAAGGTCATGTTCACTCCCTGTATTTATTTTGAATTGTGAGTGAATGGGAGGACTAAGAGCGCTGGCTGGCACTGCGGGGAGCCTCCAGCTAATGCAGACCCCAGCATCCTTGGCGAGGGGGGCTCAGCCCTGAAATTGTGACCCTCCACACTCCTCCCTGCATGGCTGTGCCAGGCACAGATGGACCTTGGCACCCGTTGGCTCAGCTTTGCATAAACACTTGTTCTTTCCCTATTTTGTGTTTCTCCATCTCATCTAGCCCCAGGACTTACCAGAGCTCAGCACACCAGCCTGGGACCCAGGGAGAGGGGCACCGCTGTCCCATGTGCAGTGGGGAAACTAAGGCACAACATGACTACCAGTCCCAGGCATGCAGCAGGCATGGGGCTGGGGCACCAGCCATGGGCCCCTCCTCCTGTTCCCACCCTTGGGGCTGGCAGCAATGCTGCAGTCCTCACAGTCAGGTGCCTTCCCGGGGCTGTACTGACTCAGCAGCCATCTGTGTCATCCCAGGTCACCCGGTTCTCCTCCATCAGCTGTTTTGGGGCTGCCTGCCCACCTCACGTTGTCGGGGCTGCAGACAGGGCCAGCCAATGGCCACTGCATCCCTCCCTATGGCCTTCAAGCTGGCTCACTGCAACCATTGCTGCTTGCAGGTGCTTGATGGTGAAGGGCAGCAGGGACCCAGATGTCCTCACGGCAGGGAGGTACGCCGACCTCACTGCCCATGCTGCGCCAGGAGCCATGATGTGCAATGGGACAGGAGTGTGGCAGGGTCCCCACCCAGTGCCCTGAGCCATGTCCTGCTGCACATATGCTCCTCACTGTCCCCACTGCACCCACCATGCAGCCAGGGTGTCTGTGGCATGCGCAGGGAGCGATGAGCAGCGTCAGTGCTTGAATAATGAGTTCTGAATATGAGAAACCAGGCTGCAGCCTGACCCCAGCCCATGCTCCTCCTGCACGCTGCTCTGCTCCCAGACCAGCTGCTATTTTTCCCCTGGAGCCATAAATTGCACGCTGGGGCCAGCGGCCCTTGTGCGGTCGCCCACTGCCTCCCCACCGCGGGTGTCCCTGGGATGAGTTACGAGGCGTGAGCGCTGGAGCCAGGGCTTTGCTCCAGAGCCCCAACACGAGCGAGGCGGCACAGCTCCCTCCGTGCATGCACATGCCAGAGCCCTTTTTCTCCCATTCCCACTTGGGACCACGCTGCCGCCCCGTCAGGGTTCACCCCATGGGACCCCTCTGCTACGTGGCTTTCCAAGGAGGCTGGCCGTGGTGCGGTGTTTACCTAGGGCGAGCAGGCAGATGGCTTGCTGACAGCTTCAGGAACACCTTGTAGCAGTTGCGGTGATTCCCGAGATCCGTTGCTTCCCATTTCAATTCACACATCATGATTTCTAAACCTCAGCTCGTACCTTCCCAGCACAGCTCCCCAACTCCGCCCCAGCCGCACGCGCTCACCGCAGGCTCCGGAGCAATGGAGACATGGCACTGCGGCAGCTGCAGCCATCCCATCTCTGACACCTCCTCCTTCGGTGGCCTGGAGCAAGTCCCTTAACCTGCCAAAGAGAGGGACACAAGCAGTACAGGAGCAGCACAGGGGCTAGAAAGCTCTTTGAGTATATCAGGGCTATCGAGTGCTTCTTAGGGATGAATGATTCTCTTCCCATCGCCTTCTCCAGCTGAATGGTGGTTGCAATTGTATGGATTGAAAGCAGGGGATAGCAGGGCCTGAAGTGGGCATATGTGGGTGCATCCTTCTCTCAGTGAGCAGCATCTCTACTTGGGGTGAGCTCCTGCCATCAACCAGTACCAGGCTGTCCCAGTTAGACAAACAGGAGGGGAATCAACTTTTTAAAAGGGCAGAGACTGGCAGGACAAGGGGGAATGGATTGAAGCTGAAGGAAGGAAGGTTTAGATTAGATATTAGGGGGGAGTTTTTTTACAGAGAGAATGGTGAGAGGCTGGAACGGGCTGCCCAGAGAGGTGGTGGATGCCCCATCCCTGGAGGTGTTCAAGGCCAGGTTGGATGGGGCCCTGGGCAACCTTGGGTAGCTCCAGGCCTGGAGGTTGGTGGCCCTGCCTGTGGCAGGGGGGTTGGAACTCTGTGATCCTTGGGGTCCCTTCCAACCCAGACCAGTCTGTGATTCTAGGACTGTGGGAGCCTGGTCCACAAAAGGTGGTCGGGATGAACTCACAGCAGCAGAAACAGAGCCGGCACCCAGCTCAGCCATGACAGCTCCAAAACCCAGTACAGGTCCACTCAGCAGGATGCTCACACCCAACCTCCCCACCTGGGACAGCTGCTGATCTCCAGTATCCCCCACAGATCTACTCCTGGGGCTCAGCAGGACTCCAGAGCCAGCTGCAGTTGTGAGGACCTCTGTGCTCCCACCAAATTCCCCTGAGCAGGCATGAACCAGAGCATCTTGTGCTTGTGCATGTTGCCCTGCTCTCTGTGTGCTATGTTGTGCTGCTGTGGTAGAGTCTTGGCCTCAGGGTGATAAAAGGAGTATGTTTTTCCAATTAAAAGAGCCAAATGCATTTTCCTGCCAGTGTTTAGTCCAGCCTAACATGCAGTGTCTACATTCTAACTGTGAAGAAGCCTCTAGAGACACTGCAAAATAAATCAATACTGGTCCACGTGCTGGAAAACAGAACCAATAAATAACTTCAGAACAGCTTTGCTGTTTACCGTATGAAATTCCCATTCTTGGCCACACTCTTCAAAACAGCTTCTCAAAATAAAATAGAAAAGAAAAACAAACCCCTGAACCCTTCAATTAGCATCGCAGCGTGAGGTTCACCAGCCAGGCAGAGCTGGTTTCAGGTTGCAGGTGCAGGGCCAATTCTCGACTGACCTCTGGGCTGGGGTTTGGGACAGAGATTGCCTGTGCAAGGGTTTCAAAATATTAAATAAAACCATTTTTTAAAATATACATCCTTTATAGCTTCCTATGGCACAAAAGGTGCTGGAGAAAAACCAGTGCCTGGAAGCTTAGATACCTACATCCCCAGCCTGAGCCCTGACCCACAGCTCTACACACTGCCCCTGGGGTCCCTCAAGCCCATGCTGGGTATAGGGAAATGTGCCCAAATGAGCAGCTGGAGGTTTTCCCCTGGTCTCAATGATGTGTTCCCAAATGGCAAGGGATAACCATGGCCTTTGACCTGCTGGTCTTCCCAAGTCTGGGGCCAGCCAGGGACTCACTGGTTCTTTCTCCTTTATGACAATAATAATGGTGTCTTTAGCTTTAGCATAAAATAAGATTTACAGGAGCCATTAAAAGGAAACTTAAAGGCATTTTTCTGCATCCTGTTGCAGAGAGGTCTCATGTGGGAGGCAGGTGGGTCTGCAGGACCCCGTGGGGAGGTGCTGCCTTGGACCAGGCACGTGTGTGCAGGGACACACAGCAAGGCGCAGGCAGCAGGGACCTGCCTGTGCATGTAGAGGTTTGCAAACCCCTCCTCATACACACTCAGCGGTGGGATACACCCCCAGCAGCCAGTGTTGCCACTCACAGCCTGTGCTGGTGACACTGGAGCCAAAGCAGATGCATGGTAGGCTCAGGATGCACACAGACATCACCCACCGGGACGAGCCCACAGTGTCCCTTGCACAGGGGCAGATCACAGCACAGTGCTGTGCTGCATCAAATGGCTAGGATGGACAGACGGACACACAGGGCCCCAGGCAGCTCCAACAGGAAGGGCAGCAGAAGGCAACTCTGGCTCCCCAGCCTCCCACCCCAGCGCGGCGGCAGGGACGTAACACCTACAGGGAAAACACATCTACTGAACAGGGATAAATGCCTCCCCCGAGGCTCCTTGTTGTCAGCGTGCATTATGCAGCCAGGACAACTCTATTAGTCATACGCTTAATGGCTGGAAAAACACACACAGCCGTTATTAGTGGGGCTGAGCCGCATATGCACCGTCCGCTCCGGGAGGACAAGCCCTCACAGCACAGGGTAACCCGATGGAAAAGCATCCGGGGCAAGCAGTGCCCCATGGGCTCCCTTGGGACTGGCCCCAGGAGGAAGCCGGAGGGTTGTTTACATGGAGATTAAAGAGCAAAATCTCTGCTGTCCCATCCCCACTCGGAGCTGCTCCTCCCCGAGTGGGAAATGTATTTCCTTGGGGACAGATGCAGCCGATGTCTCTCTGGGCTGGGCTCTGCCTCTAAAGCACTGAGCACATCCCAGGAACTCCAGATCTCCCTCCCTGAGAACTCCTTAGCAGTGTGGAGCAGGAGTGGGAGTTAATCACGCCAGAAAAATCAGCACAAGCAGTACAGCATCATCAGGGTTCAGACTGATTTGGCACCCCATTCCCATTGTCAGTTCTTCAGAGCAGCTCAGTTTTCACCAAGGCATTGAAGGTCCTTGAGGTCTCGAAATGCATCAGACTCAATGACAAGCTCTTCCACGATGGTCCCAACAAAGCAGCACAGGAGAAGGCACCAAGCACCTGAAATCTCAGCCCTACACCCACCCATACAGCTTTTACCCCCAAAGCCAAGGTCTGGGGGACACAAATCCCTTCATCTGCAGTCCCATGGTTTCCCATTGCCCCGTGCCTGGAGGAACACAGGACAGAACAGGATGTGCCCACAGCTGGTCTGAAGGCAGAGCTCACACATGCCCATTGCTGTCCTGCCATGGCTGCAGCCCAAAGTCCCAGCAGCACCGCTGCCACCACCCTGCTCCTGCCCCTTCCCAGACGGTGAGGGGAGAGGACACAACCTCGCATTGCCACTACCCCGGCCGTAGGCATGGTGTATGTCACACTCATCACATGCCTGCAGAAAACACACTGTGGATAAAAACTGGACAGATTATAGCAACTGTGGGGCCTTCTGTTCTTCCTTACATCTCCGGACCATTTCCTCACCCCTTAAATGCTTTACATTATTTATTACGTTTCATTTAACCCCAGCCACGTCCTCCAAATAAAATTTATTTTGCAGCTGTCATTCAGGTTTACTCCAGCCTTAACCTCGTAATCCTATTGATTCCCTCATTATTCTCGGAGCGCGGGATTGATTTCATGCCTTCTGTGTTATGGAGAAGCCTTTGCTCATTAATCTCAAGCACATTTACAAACAGTCGATCCTGGTAATTCATTATTTTCTCATTCCCAACACAGCCAGGCTCGCAGCTCGCCTGCTTTGCCTCCTTATTTTGGGGTACAGATGGAGATAGCACTCCTAAAGAGCATCCACCCTGCGCCCTCACAACCTGGGGCTCTGCACCCCAAGGCAGGGTACTGAAAAAGCCCCCAGGCTCACGCTCTGCATCACTTTCAGGAGATGCCTCAGCACCACATCCCGCTCAGGAAGGTGACCACATCTAACTGAGCTGGGAAAAAAACACAGGACCAGAAGAAATTTGGGTCAGGAAGGACGTTGGGGGGTCTCCAGACCAACCCTCAGCACACACCAAGAAGCATTCCAGAGCCAGATGACGTTGCTCAGGACCCTACAACTGCCTCGTGCATGGGGTAGCTGTACCTGTTGCTGGAGACAGCACTCTGGCTGTGTGGTACAGAGGTACCGCCGATGTTCACACGCGTGCACGCCTGCAAACACAACAGAAGTGTGTTATTTATACAGTGTGATTAATCATCCTGAGCATTTAATATAGCCCCATCGGAGTGCACAGTGCTGTACAGTATATGGAGGAAGACATGACCCCTGTCATAGCGGCTTAGAATAAAAAATAGGCAGACACTATAGTTCAGACACGTCATAAATCCCACTGAAGGGCCAATCTCAAATATTTCAGCTGTTTCCCCCTCCCCCCATAATATATAATTGTCTTTGTTGGATCAATACAGAGGGGCTTTGTGGAAGGAGCATGTTTTAAGGGAAGATTAATGTAGCGAATTACATATGCAGCTAGGAAGAATTCTAATATTTAACTTCCAGGAGGAGAAGGAAGGGTTGTGTGATCCAACCCTCCTTCCAGGATGGGAATGCAGCACCTGGCAGGTATGTGCAAGGCAGAGGAGATGTGAGCACCCCTTGCTCCCGGGGACCCGCTCCTCCAGGATGGTGGCAAGAGCTTTCCCAACCGAAGACATGGACATCTCTGCCTAGGAGCAGGAAGAAGCTCAGAAAATGCTAGGGCAGGGATGGTGTGGGGCAGTGGGCTCTTCAGTGAGTGCTGCTCTTTCTATTGCCTGGATATTAGTGCAGCATAAAGTGGCGTACCTGGGGTTTTTGGGAGGGTATGCCCCATCACACCTACTCGCAAGGCCATGTGAGATGGTGCCAGCTCATGCTGGGTGGCTGTTGGGCATGATGCCAGCATGCTGTATGACAGCATCCCATCTCACCCTCTAGGTGCAGCCAGCAGCAAGCAAACAGGGCAGCGCTGAGGGAGCAGGAATTACACCAGTTACTAAATATGTATTATTTACCCACAGTAAAGCCCCTGTGATCATTTCCCTGGGTACATACACACACACACAACTCCCCATCCGCTCAGACCATGGCACACAAATTAATACTCCTAATCTCATTAACACAGGGGGTTGAGCCCTCCCTCCAGTGAGCACTGCAGCACTCACTGAGCCACACCAGCGACCTGAGCTAGGTGTGCATCACCCGAAGCGCACAGCTATCATATGGAATAAATTTAACTGAATCAAGTTTTGATTAAATGCAATAAATATGATTGATTTGGTTACATACCCTCCTTGTGACAGTCGGTTTAATTTATTTTTTCATTCTGAGAGGGGATGTTGCATTGATCCAAAACATTAGCTTTGACTACCACCGTAAATTCCCATTTTAGGGAGACCCACGGCAGCCTTATTAATATTTTTACACTTACCCAGCAGTTGCTGGGGTTAACCCTTCAACAATGTGCCCAAATTGTGCTGTGCCGTGGGGGCAGGAGGGGTGACCTGACCCATCAAAGGGGGGGGCAGGTTTCAACCATGGGGAGGAATATCACATAGTTTAATGCCATCACTGCAAAGCCACCAGCCTTCTTGTAGCTCCTAAACCTCTTCCCAGGACCATTTAGGGCCAGGATGATCAATGTTCACCCCAGTTCAGCATCTAGTCCAGACTGGGCTCCCTCCAGCATCCCTTTGACAGATGGGACTGTACCCCCGAAGTGCTGCAGTAGCGTGTCCAGAGCAGGCTGTTTGCTATCCAAAAGCCCGCAAAACCCATCACACCACTCGCCCTCTGCACCCCACCAGTGTTTGGGACCAACACTACCACAGATCTCCTTACAACAGCTTCTATATCTTTCCTTTTAACAAGGCGGGGGGGGGGAAACGCCCAAATATTTTTTATATTACTAATAAATTGAAAAAATGCTTTATGTTTTCAATATATTTTCAATTTACTGCCATGGTCAGTATCTTGATTGCTATGTATATTTTATAAGCAACGTCAATGATAACCAGATTTAGCTGTTGGTTTCTCCATAAATACCGTGTTATCCACCAAAAGTGATCTCTAGTAACGTGGCATCATTAAAAATAACACTGAAAAGCATCAGGGAAACACCAAGAGCAAAAAGAATAAATTGCTTCCAAGCACATCTTGGAGATACTGGAATTTCTGAGAGTTTATTTGGAAGATAAGCTGATTTTTAACACACTTTTTTAGACAGAGCCTGCAATCCCTCTATCCACAAAGCCTTGAAGAAACACATGAGCTCATTGTGGGCTCTCCCCCTGAGCAGGAGAATGGGTTTCCATGCAGTGATAAAAGCCACTTTGAGCCCATCCAAGTCCCAGCACTGGCTGGGGGGTTGGAGACTCCCCATCCCCAGCTGATGGGGACCTGCCCAGCTCCCAAGTCCCGCAGACAGGACCTGCTTTGCATCATTCCTATCTCCTGTATCATTTTAGATCTAGTTGTGCCTCACAGTACATTGTGCTGCCACTCCCACTAATGCTCTGACCAGCAGCACCCATCTCACTGTCTTGGGTTATCACCTGCCAGAGCAGATGATGGGAAGTCATCTAAATAACCCAAAACCCCACCATTTTTGGAAACTTTTACTGATAGGCAATAGAGAACAGTGGGGCTGGGGGCTTCTTAGCTGGTGTGGGGGGTGCACAGGCTCATGGGTGCCAGGGGTGGGTGCTCCCCTGATGGCATCAGGTCTCCGCAGGAGCTGCAGCAGACTGGTCTGCAAACAGCCCCAAGATGCAGCATGGATTACTGCTCTGGCACTCCCAAAAAGACCCAAATTCAGTCTATCTATTACTGAATGATGTAACTCTCTATGAAATCATTGACTTAACAGGCTCCAGATAAGGATCTGAACAGCCAAGCAGGACATGTGTTGTGAGGGCATCTTTAAATACTGAATTATTCAGCAGATATTTCTACTGTCCTCCCTCCAAGCCAGGTAAACTCTATGCTTAATTGCAGAGCACACTCCCCTTCTTTTCACTTAACAGTGCGACCTGGGACTTCGGTGATGTCTTAGGGAGAAGCCAGCTGCAGTAAGGACAGTTTAAAATTATGATTTTTTTCTTTCAACAAGCCCAAGAGTGCAGCCCTGGGGTGATCTGCCCTCAAGGAACAAAGTCTGAAGGGAAACACTTTGTCCAGGCTGCAGCTTTCTGCAGGAACAGATCCAACCTGCTCCCCCCTTCCTACTTTCTGGAGGCAAACAGCACAAATTCACCCAAACTCACTCAAACCTATCAGGCAAATTTTAGTCTCACTGCAGGCAGGTCTCTCACTCTTACCATAACTATGGGCTCTCCCAAACCAGTGCCTGGAGCAGGGCTGGGCTGCAGACTTTTAGTTAATTAATTCATTAATTATCTACCATTAATTAACAAGTTAATTAGTCCCAGGCTTCCCAGGACCCCACAAACGGGACACAGGAGGAGAAATGCCATCGCACCACCCACCTCCAGCTACACAGGTGTGTGCATGGATGGGTGCTAGCACCCCACAAGCCCCACAAACAGCCCTGGAAATAAAAAAAACCCAACCTGAAGCTACAGCCACATGAGGGGCTGTCTCCCTCCCTCCAGCTCCAGCAGGAACAACCCCAGCTCCAAAGTCTTTTCCCATGGCATGCTGCTTTCTTGCTTTAAAAAAGAAACCCTAAAAAATAATAATAAAAAAATTTTAAAGCTTTCATAGCCACTTTTCATCTAATATTTAACGTGTGAGAGTTTCTGCATGCCCAGGTTAGGTAAACATTGGAGAAGATTGTTTATAGAAATGATACACAGAGCAGTGCTGGTTTCATTTATCAAAAAAGGTTTTGTTGAAATAAATTCGTTTTACAGTGAAACCCACTTAGACCTGTTAAAGGGATGACCTTGTCTAAACCAACCTGTTTGTGCTTCACCTCAAAGGACAGCTCGAGCAGCACCAAGATACCATCTTCCAGTGTAAATATTCCCCCCACTCTCCTGGAGCGCAGGACCTCGCCAGCAGCAGCTCTGCCAAGGAGAGGGATGCCTGGGTCAGTGATCCCACAGGAGATGGGAAGGATGCAGCCTTGGGTCCTGTGCAAGCAGAGAAGGTTTGGCCGCTGGAGCAATGGTTTAACGCTGCATCTGCCCCACTCACCCAGCGAGAGATGAGGAGTGGCCAGTGGGGGTTTGGGGACAGCATTTGGGGTGACACAGGGTCACTTACCAGCTTGTGCAGATCGTTCTTATTTTGGGAAATAATAGTAATAATAAGCCATTTTTGGGAAATAATAGTAATAATAAGCCATTCTTCCCTTTTCCTGGAATTTATTGCGAAGTTGGGAAAAGCGGAATCTCTGCTCTCGCCTCCCCTCTGCTGGCTCCAGCCAGCTGCAGCACTCAACTCACCCTGGTCCTTTGCGTTAGGGGGCACAGCCAAGCCAACGCTGGGACGATGCAAAATACAGTAGGGGGAAAAAACCCATCAGCAATTCTGCCTCATGACACAGGCCAGATTAACACGGGGAAATTCATTCTTGTGTGTTTAATGGAGGGGAAATGCTTAACGAATGAGCAGATGCATTAATTTGAAGCACGTGGCTGTAAGAGTTAATCTCAGTCTGGAGCGATACCAGGAAGCACATTCATTCATTCTTCCACGCAGAAGGCACCAGCCAGGTACTGGGCTTTGTGAGGTTCCCAGAGTCTGGCCTAAAGGTATTTATAGCCTAGAGCTGGGGTGGGGGGAAACCAGGGAAAAAAAAGGGATGGGAGAAGAGAAACTGCACTTTGGAAGCGATCTATGCAAAATCCACCAAGGCAGAATTAATATTGTCTCATTAACAGAGGGAGCAATTTGAAATTATATGTGAAAGGTGGATAAAACCTGGAAAGCATAAGAGCCAGCTCTGATTTCAAAGTCCATGGGAACATTCCAAGGCAGAACTTTAAAATTAGAAACAGCACACAAAGTTACTTTTCCATCGAAATGTCATGTTTTCCTTGAAAAGAGCTTTTTCCATCTCAAGAATGTGTTTTGTCACCGAGCAATAAGTGCACTTCTCCCAACAGATCTGCTGGAGCAAGAGCTCTTGGAAAAACCTGAGTATCACACACAGGCACTCAGCAACCAAACAAAAAAAGGCCAAGAAGCAGCAGCAGCAGCTGGGCAGCACGTTTGCATTCAGGGAGGCTTGCTGCTCATCCTCTAAGCATTGAGGGAAACAAAAAATAAGTGCATCCATCCTCATGCATCCTGGGTTTCTGACTCAGCCCCCATGCTGCCTCTTTCAGGGCAGCAAGGCCAGCCCATAATGCCTGGAAGGGTATTTGGGAGTGTACTCCCTGAGGGTGGACATGGCTTGTACTGTTGTGTGCTGCATATCTGGTATTTCTCACTTGAGGAAGAGCCAAAAAGGAAGAGCAGATTCATCTGCTGACTCCAAGAGTCTTTCCAGTAAATCCACGGAAATCACCATCAGCTGAATTTGGGTCTTGCCTCCAGACTAACACACGAGGTTTGGATCCTCAGCTCCTGCCCAAAGCAGCACTGCTGGGGCAAAATGTATAACCTGGGATGGAGCAGACCACCATCCCCAGCCTTCACTTGGACTGTGGGAGAGCCTCAGACCTTCAGACAACGGTCCCTCAGTAACAGTGGGGATCCACCAGCATCACCTGAGCTGCAACAAGCATAACCACCCCTCCGATGGCCAACATCATCATGGCTCTGCCAGGCACTGCATTATTCCCTGTCCTCCCCTTTCCAGATGGTCTGAATGCCTAACTCCTTAAGCATGCTCTGTAGCAACAGGATCCCCAGTATCCCCCTCAGAATTGGGCAGGAGGCAGCGGGTGTCACTGACCCCTTCCGGTGCTTGTCCCAGTCCACACCACAGAGCACTATGGCGTGGGGGAAAGAACAACTTTAGATAAGTGGGGATGAAAAAATGGTCTGTAAAACTCCAAGAGGTCACAGGTCCCTGGCTTAGAGGTGGCCTCACTGCCCGCTGTAAGGCTGAGCTTCATGCTAGTGGAACAAAAAGGCTCTGGAGAAAAAGCATCCCTGGCATGTCCCCTCCTAGGCAGCCCTACCATGCTTTCCTGGGAAGCCACAGACACATTGCGAGGACAGACTCCTGGTGCACAAGGAGTGGGGGCTGCTGGCAGCCAGACCCCCCTCCCCAGCGCCCGGGGATGTGGCTCCCACGGGGCTGGCAGGTGCTGCTGGGCTGCAGCCCTCCCTCCCGCCTGCGCCTCTCCCTCCGGGCCGCCCGAGTCAGCCCCGCTTTGAAGCCGTGCCGGGGCTGGCAGGAGCATTAGTGCTGGAATAAGATGGCTTTTAAACTCGGAGTAAGATGAAAAGCAGCCGGAAACACATCTAACGGGTGACTGGAGGGCTAAGCCTGCTTTTCTCATGCTCGCTTATCCCGGGCTGCTCTGCCAGAGCCCAGGTCCCCGGGGAGCAGCTTTCTCAAGCTCTGCTGCCTGCCCCAGTCCTTTGCTGCTCACATCCCTCCTCTGCTGAGAGGTGAAGCACCAACAGGCTTTCCGCAGAGATGTAAGAACATTTTTTGTCATTAAAGCTCCCATGGCATTTCCTGCCCTGACTCCCAGGAGCCCGACCCAGGCTCTGAAGCACCAGCCAAGGTGCTTCACCCCAGGAGCACCCACAGTTCTGGAACAAGGGACACTCCTGCATCACTTCTCAGAGCGACTCGTGAGGAGAAACAGGAGACACGGAGGCCTGTTGCTGCCGAGGAGCTGGCAGCATTCAGCAGGCACGCACAGCGCTGATGGAGAAACACCATTCCCTTCCCAAAGCGCCCCAGGCTAAACCTGCGGTTCCCGTGTTTTCTGGGCACTGACCAACCCCGCTGCTAAACTCTTAGCTGAACACACTATAAAACCTGGCTGAGACAGCCCCAGCCCTTGCACACTTCCCTACGGCAGCAGGCCACCGACCGGCCAAGAGCAGAGCTGCCAGGGATGAGCACCACAGCCCCGCGGTGCTGAGCCGGAGCAGAGCACGTCACTGCGCACCCGCTGCTTAACAAGGGGAGACATGAGGAGCACCCCAGGCAACATCAGCTGAATCACTGTGCTAACAAGAGCAACCAAAGCTTTAAATCAGGTTTAAAATAGCCAAGGACCTCGAATGGCTTTTTACCTATTAGATTTCTGCTCTCCCTCCCATTAAGCTTAATGGAAACGGTTCTGAGAAAAGCAAACCCAAAATGCCAGAGCTCCGCAGGGATGCAGCCGTGAGGGCTGAGCACCCAGAGCAGCAGCTCAGAGCTTATAGGAAAGAGTCTCTTCACCCAGAGACCAAGCAGGACCCCCTGCAAGGGGCTGCTCCTGGCATTAAGAATGCAGGAGGCCAGGAGAAGCACGGATCTAATGAGATTTGCACTAATTCATGTGATTGTTTGTAAGAACAATGCCATGCTAAGCCTGTTAAGCCATTCTGGCTGGCCAGGGCTCCCTGCTCCCACTAGCCAGTGGCATAGGGCTGGCCTGGCAACACCGCTGCCCAGCTGCACGCCCTCCAAAGCCTCAGGTTTGCTCCGAGAAGCCGGGCAGGTGCTTTGCCTAGGATAACACAGCACATAGAGCAAAACCTTTGCTGTTTCTCCTAACCACAGCCCTCAGGAAAAAAATCTCAGCCCAGTTTGTTGAGGATGCCCTCCCCACACAGCGCTGGGCTCACTGACCCAGCACACGCAAGCATTGAGCATTGTACCCGTACCAGGACAGCAAAGCATGAGCAGCCCAAGGACTCTTCTGCATCCTGCAGCTGCCAGCCCATCATCTCTGGGCTTCTCACTGGGTTCTCAGCCAAAAATTAACAGTACCAAAGGACAGATGAAGAAGTACATGGGGTTACACACACACACACCCCCTCAAATAACACTCCCTTCTCCCTCCACAGGTCATAGCCAGCACAGACCAGTGGCAACTTTGATGTGCCTGATTTTCCTTCCACCACACTAATGGAGGAAGGAAATGGAGTTGTTGTGCTGTGTTCCCTTTTCTCTCCCCCCTCACCTCCCCTCGTTTAATTGAAAATTGTCTGAGCCTTCCTCCTGATGCACCCAGTAAAGGAAAAGGTTACCCCAGTAATCAGCCCTGTGGTGCCAAAGAGTCTGCACCAAAGTCAGCTCCGGCCGCCCTGGCTCTGGGGGAAGCAGACATAAATATGGGTCTCTAATCTCAGACACACTCACTGATAATCTGCTCTGCAATTTGCAGATAGGGTAGTCTGAGCGCTCCCAGACTCCTGCTCCCAGGCAGGGCAGAGCAAGGCAGGACTCGGGTCCCCTTGGAGGGCTCACGCCAGTTGTGCGTCTCTCTTGGAAACCACTCACAGCACATGTGGCCACCAAAGTGCCAGGGCCTGGTCCTGCACCCCCAAAAGTGGGAGATTTGGCCTTGGATTGGTGGCAGTCACTTGGGAAATGATAAACAGCCCTTTTTGGTTCTGGAGGTGTCTCAGCCATCTATAGGGTCTCAAAGCAGTCTGACCCCCCAGATGGGAACAGCGAGGTGTGGGGCAATGGGACCTACCCAGCCTTGAAACGGGGGCCCAGCAGATCACCCAGGGTCACAGGGAGAGTGTGCAAGCTGGAAAAACCTCTTTTTTTGCCACAAGGAGCCAAGCTGGGGTATCCCTGGGTCAGAGTCCCTCCAACCATCCCCACCCAAGGGACCCAGCCCAGTAGTGAAGCACCTTCCAGTGCTCCCCATTATTGCTGCCCATAGTCAGGAGCTTGCTTAACCCCCCTCTTGCAGCCAGTGCAGCCTCATGCCCTGACCCATACCTGACCAAGACCAGGTAAAACACTCACCAGTCACCCTAATAAGAGACACTTCTTCCCCACTTTGACCAATGGGCCAGAAGACCCATAAATTCTCCCATTCCCAATGGGGTACAGGGACAGGACTCTGCACCCTGGGAAAGAGCAGGATTTCCCTCATGGCACTGAAGCGCAGCACATGGCAGTGTGACAGCATGACAATTCTCTCAGGAAATCTGAGATTTCTACCCATTTCTCCCCCCCACACGCTCCAAGAAAACAGGCATTTCATGCAGGGCTTCAAGCAAAGGGCTCCAGCCACCTGGTCTGTGGGCTGAGGCTGGCCCTGATCAGGAGGGATGCATCTCTGCTTGAAAACAGCTGGGGAAAAACACATCAAGCAGTCCAGCTGGGAAAAAAGCCCTGCAAACACTCCCTCTCGTGGAGGCTGTCTCTCCCACCATCTGGGAGACCGAGAGAGGCTTTACCCCCAAAAAACACTCCAAGGCTGAGGGGCTCTGCAGGAAAAAGGGGTCAGCAGGAGCTGGTGACACATCCCCCTTGCGGCACTGAGCATCATCCACGTGGAGTAAAGCCCTCACTGCGAAGTGAGAAGAGAGGGTGCAGGATGAGTCCAAGCCAAGACCCTCACAAGGTCACTTTGCAAAGACACTTAGGTATTCCTTCAACAGTGCTCTCTCATTTCCATTAGATCTGATTTCCAAAGAATTACCAAGCATGCCAGGCCCAAGGCTGAAGGCAAGGACCGCTTACAGAAATCAACAGGAGGAAAAGGACAGATGTACAGGTGCTTATGTCACCAGCTTCAGTGATGCCAACTTGACCAGGGAAAGCAGCAGCCTCTCTCACATGATTGCATCTGTTAATACTTCAGGCAATATAAAACCCAGTGTGCAGAAGATGGACCATCACCACTTCTGGCTGCTTGTGCTCAGCTGTGTCAGAGCAAGTGCTCCCTGCTTTCTGAGGGATCTATACGTGTAATGTGCACATTTTTGGCAGAACCCACAAAGCTGGAGAACAGCAATGGGCTCTTGTTGATCTGCAGGATGGCTGCTCACACATGTATGTGTATCCACACAGGTGTAGGGAAAAAAATTAACATATACCCACACAACAGGGTGCTCACAGCAAGGTGCACCACTGTGGCACAGGTGGCAGGGCTGCCCTGCAACAATGGGGAGTGGGACACCAGCGGCGGCAAGGCTGTGCAGAACAGGGGGTTACTGCTGCAGAACTCCCAGTCCCTGCTGGGTGCGGGAACCCAAACCCTGGGGACCATCGACGGTGTCACCTGTGCCGGGTGCTGTGCAACCGGGGTCTGATGAGCTCCGACACTGTACGAACCCCACCCCAGGAACCCTCCGAGGAGCCCCGACAGCGGCCGAGCCCCCACGCCGGGAAACCCTCCGAGGGGCTCCGACACTGGCCGAGCATCCCCCCCGAGGGAACCCTCCGAGGAGCCCCGCCCCCGGCCGCCCCGCACCCCACCCCAGGGCCGCCCCCGCGGAGTGACTGCTCCCCCTTGCGGCCGAGCTCGGGGCAGCGGCGGGCACGGCCGGGCCGGTCTGTGCGGCCGCGTTAGAGCCGAGGCGCATCCCGGGCAAGACAAACGTCGGTGTTTTTCCTGCGGCCCCGGGACAAAGCGACCCGTTCCTGTGCCGCTCCTTGGCGGTGGGGGGCTGGGAGCGGTCTGACACCCCCCTCCGCCCCCCAGAGGAGAGCAGCGGAGGGGACAGTTCGGCGCCCCCCCCAAGAGCCTCCAGCCCGACCCGTCGGATGTCCCGAGCAGTGACATCCGCGCCTCCTCCCTTCCCGGAGCGGCTCCGGGGAAGGCCTGGGAAAGAGCCCGGGCGGGCGCCGCGGGACAACGGGCCCGGCTCTCCCTCGCCGTCACCCGGCGCTGTAAACAACAGGAATAAACCGAGAAACTCCCCTTTCCCACCCTGCCTTAGAGGAAACGGTGCCTACGGCTAAGAAGCAGCTTTGCATCAAAATAAACAGCTGCTTTTTTCCTGATAATGTTTTTAAACACACACCCCACACACACCCTGACACCCGCATAGATCAAAGCGGTTCTGGGAACCTTGGGGCAGGGAACAGCCGGGGTGGCTGCTTCATCCTTCTCACACTCCCAGCCCATGGGGCAAAGACCACTCCCCAGGGGTTAACGGGATAGAACCGACTGAGGAAGGCAAAGATGCCATTGAGACGCCAGTGCCCGGAGGAAGGACCCGGGCAGAGGCTCCGGGGATTGCCCGGGAGGAAAAGCCCTGCAGCAGGCAGGGGGAGCTCACCCAAGCAGGCTGCGGCAGAAACAAGCTACGCTCCACGTCGGGGTTCAACCCCTCTCTCCCCATCCTCGCTAAGGGTGCGGGAGGGAGGAGGGGGCCACAACGACCCACGGACCTCACCAGAACCAGCAGCAGCCCAAAAAGAGAGCACATCCCCATCAGCCCCTTAAATCACGTCCGACCGCAGCTGCGCATCCCGCCCCCGAGCGCGCAGGTGCGGCGAGGCGCGCAGGTGTTCCGCGTTGCTGGGGCCGCGGATGCGCAGCGCGAAGGGATGCCCGCCGGGGGTGGGGAGAGACAGGGCTCCGCGGAGGCCTCCAGGCGCTGCCCTTTGTCTATTGATCCGCGATCGGGAACAGCAGACAGAGTGGCGGCCCCGCGGGTAATTGGGGCTCCGAGGCCATGACCGCGCCCCCCTCCCCCCTTCCCTCCGCGCCGCGGGGGGCAGCGCCGGAGGGGCCCTAATTGGGAGCCGCAGCCGGGGGCTCGGCCCGCTCCGCTTTGTCCCGGGCGCGGAGGCAGCGCGGCGGCAGGCAGGCGCCAGCCCGGCACAAAGAGCTGCCCGCCCCGCTGCCGCCGGGCCGGGGCTCCCCTTCCTCGACGGCCGCGCCCCGGGCTCGCACAGCCGGGGCTGGAAAATGCTCCTTGAAACGTTCAAACGGGTGGTTTGAACCTGTGGGCGGTACGGATGGATTCTGGGAGCCTCCCGGGGCTTGGGGTGCTCCTGGTGCCTGGCAGGACCCTTGAACGGCAGTGCGCCCCGCTTCACGGCATCGTTCTTGGGATGCTGCCTTGCCTGTGCTTCCCCTGGGGCCTGCGGTGCTCAGCTCCTGTATACCCTGTAAGGTCAGATCCTGTAAAAACTGTAACAAAAAGCAGTTACGTCTCCACCCTGCCCAGCATCTGGGGCCTGAGCGTGCCTGGTGAGGTGCCACCATCTCCCTTGCCCTTTCTGCCACACACCAGTGACCCGATGTGCTTGGGACATGCACATCTGCACCAAGATACCGTGCATACAGGGCCGGCAGCATAGTCCTGAGGCCCGTATGAGGGCCAGCTTGTCCTGTGAAGCCACTTCTGGGCCTGCACAGGGATGGGTGTAGCAGCAGTGTTCCCCCTCCGTTGGGCTGTGAGGTGCTCTGGCACGAGCCCGTGTTCCTGTTTACAAACACCCACCCGTGGAGCCATTCCAGCAGCGCTGTTGTGCTGCACGGCAGCTTGGCAGCCAAGTTATCTGGGGGTTTGTCCACCAGACCGATGAAACCCTCAGGGCAGGATCGCTATTTTTAAGTGCCTAAGCAAGCACCTTGCACTTTTAGCTGAAGAAACTCAAAAGCCAACACTGACACTAGTGAAATCCTCAAGGTTTTGGGATCCCACTGCACTGACAAGACAGCTCCAGTGCTACCTGCTGGTCAGGCACCAGCACCTTGTGCCAGACGGAGGTTTCCAGACCACCCAGCTCTTTAAATCAATGACTTGACTGTGACCACAGCACATGGTGCAGCTGAGCCTGGTTGTGTTGGGTGCATTGTGGGGTGCAGAGTGGCAGGGCTGGAAGAGGCGGGGGGGCTGTGCTGGGTGTGCCCCCGCAGGGCCTCCCAGTGCCTTTTCATAGCCGAGGAAAATAATTCCAGCGCAGTGCGTGACTAATCGGTAGCTGCTCATCATGGTGTTTGAATAGGGTTTCTCAGAGCCTGTGTTTGGCTCCTGCTGAAATGCCCCACTGCCTGCACCCCTTGGCTGGGGGGGCCAGACCCTGCACCCTTCCTTCAGGCCTCTTCCTTCAAGGTTTCCATCATGAACTCACACCTTTCGGGGATATTTTTCTGTCCCATGTGAGAGCAGCTTGGTGCCCAGATTGAGATGCCCTGCCAGCAGCAGTGTTCAGCCCCTGAGGAGGATGCGACATTTAAACCTCCACTGTCCCTTGGCCCAGGACAGATGGTGGGGCTATCTCTGGCCTGCCAGGACAACAGGAACCCAGCACAGGGCTCTGCCAGTGCTGTCTGTGTTCAACATTGTCACCATCTCCTCACTGAGCTCACCCCACCCCAGCCAGCTTAGCCTAAACCCATCATGGTCAGAAGGGTGATGGAAAGGGCTGGGGGAGCCCTCACACCAGCA
Source organism: Porphyrio hochstetteri (assembly GCA_020800305.1). Taxonomy (NCBI): domain Eukaryota; kingdom Metazoa; phylum Chordata; class Aves; order Gruiformes; family Rallidae; genus Porphyrio; species Porphyrio hochstetteri. Next base: position 3,853,201 of record CM036925.1, read on the forward strand.
CACACTGTGCTCCCCCTCACTACAAACAAAGCCTATTAAATAGTTACACATCCCAAGTGATGTTTATTGAGGAATAATCCTGCAAACAATTTTACTAACTTCCCTCCTCCTGTTTAACCAGTTCCATCCCTGCTTGGTTGTGTGTCCCCCACAATGGGGGAAACACCCCTTGGTGAAGCACAGCATCCCCTTCCCTGCTTTGGGGGAACTGAACCCTTGTGTTTCCCCTCAGACACTGTCGCGACGCGGGGGAGGGTTCGGGTTAGCAGCCCCTTACCTGCCTGCAGCTCCCCGGACTGCTGGGGTTCGGGAGGTCGAGGGGAGCCCGGGGAGGAGCCGCGGGAGCGCACGACCCGCCCCGTCGGGGCCAGGCGGCGGCGGGTGCGCGGCGGTACCAGCAGAGGGCGCCCCGCGCCCGGTCCTGCGCCTCCGCGCCCGAGGGGGACGCGCCCCCCGCCCGCGCCCTGCAGTTGGGTTCATAAATCTTCCCCGCAACGGGAGAAGGGTAATTGGTGAGGAAAAGGGTCGTTTGCGTCCTCTCCGGCCGCGCCCCGCAACGCCCCGAACGGCTTCAAGCACCGAGGAAGACGTAGGGACCCATGGCCCCCGCCCCGGGACAGCCCCATCCCCGAGGGTACCGGCGTGGCCGGGTCACCCCTTCCCCTTCCCCATCCCCGACGGTGCCACACTGTCCTTGTCACCCCTTCCCCGTCGGTGCCGGTGTGGCCAGAGCACCCCAAATGCCGCCGGTACCGGTGTACCTGAGCGTCTCCCGCGCCCGCCGGTACCGGCCCGCTACGTCCCGTGCCCTGCCCTCCCGGGACAACACCCGCAGCCCCCCGAGGACAGTACGAGCAGACCCGCAGCCGCGGAGGGTCCGGGCGCCGCATCCTCCCCGCCGCACCGGGAGATCCCCGTGCGCGCCTGCCAGCGCACCCACGAACTCCTCGGCGCCCCACCCTGCGCACCTGCGCAGGTGCACCGACACCCCCTTCTCCCCCCGCGGCGGAACCGCTTGTGGGGCGGGCAAAAGCCCCGAAGGCAGAAATCCCCTCACGGGCGGAGGATCCCCGTCGCCGGAAGCCCTTGTGCAGCGCTCCGCAGGGGCGGCCGGCCGCGCACCTCGGGGCGTTTTCGTCTCTCCCCATCAAACCCGGGGCCCGGCCGCACACGCTGAAGACGGAAAAGCCGCCAGAGCCGCGAGGGATGCGCAGCCCCTTCCGCCGCCGCGAAGAACCGGACCCCGCGCAGCGTTGCGCACTGGCGGAGGAGTGGCAGCCCCGACGGGGCGGTACGACCCCCGGGAAGGAGAAGGGAATGAACCAAGCAGGAGCCGGCAGAACTTCTCCGAGTAGTTTTTTTTATTGAAAGATGTGAGAATTCATCAAAACTGAACAGACAGATACCCGAGTAACCAGCACGTTGCAAATCATGTATCTTTTTATTTTAAAACAAATATAGAGCACAGTCCTGTGATATTTAAATTTATTATACTTTTTTTTTTTTGTTCTGGAGTGAAAAATAAAAACCTGAGGTTTATTCCTGCATTCTCTATACCCCGCACTGTAGCGATATTTTAGTTACGATTTGGATTCGTGGGGGTTTCTTTTCTTGCAAAGTCCACTGGAGAATTGAACTCTTTAGTTTCAATTACTCCACAAATTGTTTTACCGGTGGCACCTGATTGTCCTAGAGAACAGGCGGGATAAACAATATTTTTAAAACAGTTAAAGAAACTGATATCTTCTTCAATCACAAAGAGCTAAATAGTTTTCATTTACAATATATATGTTCATGTAAAATGGAAAAAAAACCCCAAAAAACAAAAAAACCCCAAACTTAAATGCGATGAGTTAAACTCTAAATATTATGTACACACCAATGTACAACTCTGAATAAATTAATACCAATTTGCATATTCTGGGATCCTTATAGCTTATTTACACAAATTACCATTTATTTCATAAATATCTGCCCGGGTACCCGCGGGGCTCCCCCCGCCGTACCAGCTCTGTGTGGCGGCGGCTGCCGAAGCGGTTCGTTTCCCATGTTTCGTTTCTTATTTCCCTTTTTTTAAAAATTTTTTTGTTAATTAATTTTTTTCTCCCCCCACCACCCCCCCCCTTCCCTCCCTTTGCACAGATGAGGATTCAGCCCCGCTCACCTCCCCCTGTCGGGGCTGGGGCCAGGATCAGGGCCACCCTGACTGTTGGGTGCCTCTGTGCCAGCTTGTTGTCATTCATGTCCCACTCTTACCCCCCTCCCGAGCTGCCCGGTGCCCGGAGTAGGGGAGCTGAGGGGCCGGGGACTCCGAAGTCACGCTGGAGCAGGGCGAGTCTATCCCAGCCCCACAGCCCGGGGGAAGGGAGGGAAGCGGGCAAGCCCTGCGCTCCCACCTCTCGCTCCTGGCATTCGGGCGGTGGGTCTGCTTATACGGAAGGGCTCCATCCCTCTGCTCCAGCTCCCTGCTCCCCGTCTGCCCCCACCCCTCGCTCCACAATAAATATTTATACTGTGCTGTACAAAATACCAGTGCTTCTCTGCCCTGCCGGGAGGGCTCACTGCCCGCCCCGCCGGTCACTTAGGGGACTCCCTTCCAGGGGACAGCTCCCGCTGGCTCTCAAGCCCGCTCACCAGTCTCTGGATGTTTTGCAGTTCGTTGAGGGACTCCTTCAGGGAACCCTTGGGGGAGGCAGCGGGGCGCTGGCTGCCCGCCTTGTGCAGGGGCACCTCGGGGAGGGGGCTGGATTCCCGGCTGCTGCCAGCCTTGGAGCCCTCCGAGCCAGGGTTGAGGCTGGTAGGCAGACCAGTGGTCAGCAGGTTGGTGCTGGGCGGGATGGTGACGGGGAGCTGGTAGGGGCTGAAGCGCAGGCGGGGACGGCTGCTGCCCAGGAACGGATTGCGGGAGAGAGGCCCGGCAGCCGCTGCACTAGTGGCCGGCATGGCCGAGGCGGCTGCTGCGGCTGCTGCCATGTAGGTGTAGGGATAGGGGAAGAGTCCGCCGAAGGTGGGCATCGGGATTCCCTGCAGAGAGAGAGAGAGAGAGGGGTGAGAGCCATGCCGATGATCCACTGCATCCCCATACTGCCTAAGCTGTGATCCCCCCAGGAAAGCCAAGGCAAAGCTGGGACATCCCAGTGTCATCCTAAAAACACAGCACCCTTGTGAAGCAGGCTGAGGGAAGGGGTACATCTGGGGAGCCCCATCTGTGCCACACCAACCTGGGCTGGTGCTGCTAGGCACAAGCCCCTCTTGGGGTCCTGCCCTGTCCCTGCATCTTCCTGCACACTGCATGTCCTTGTCTGTGCAGCATCACAGACCTTTAACCACATTTAAACACATTGTTAAGTAGGATCGATAAATTAGGGGAGTTCAAAGACATTTTCATTTCATCATAGGGGCTGGGGAAGGCAACACGAGCGCAGGCATTGCAGGAGCAGTTTCAAGGCTGGCGATGAGACAGGGGTCTGCTGGGTGGGGACAGCCAGGTTAGGCAGGACCACAGCTCCTGACTCTGCCCCTGCCTGTGGGGAAACCATGCCAGCTGCAAAAATATCAAGATTCCTCCTGAAATCAGCCCTGAGGCCAACCTTCAAAATTCCCCCATGTCCTGCCTATGCCTCACCAGGCAGCACATCAAGGGGCAAGGAGGGTATCACCCCCTTGTTCCCAATGGCATGAAAAGGCATGGGGGAGGCTGGGGACACCAACAGCTCCTGACCCTGCGAGTGCTGCACTGGGGCCACCCTGTGTCTGGGGGTGATGGTCTCTGGGCTTACTCTGTGCCCCCGCAGCACTCTGCTCATTCAGGGAGGTTTGGGGAAGGACATGGAAAGGAAGGCCCAGGGCCCAGCTAGACAATGGGGATGGGGACGTGGGGTAGGCTCAGGGGCTTACCTGAGAGGCCAGCATGTGCTGGGAGAGGTGGAAAGGGAAGGGGGTGGCTGTCCCCGCTGCGCCTGGGGCAGATGAGAGGGCTCCATTCTCCAGGCTGCCCCCGCCAGTCACCGAGGCCAGCAAATGTCCCATGCCCATGGCAGAGAAGGCGCCAGGGGCCATGGCAAATTGTCCCGGGTGGATGAAGAGGGGCTGCCCAGCGCCCAGGGGGCTGAAGAACTGCTGCCCATGGAGACCAGAGAGTGCCAGGCTTTGCAGGTGCCCAGCGCTCAGGTGGGGGGGGCTGTCCGTGTGCACCATCAGCGGGGCAAAGGCCTCCTTGCCTAGCCCCCCACCCTCCGTGTCCTTCTTGCTCGGGTCTGGTTCTTTCCTCCGTCCTTCCACCTTGTCCTTCTCCAGGCCTCGTGCACTGTACAGACCCTCGCCGGGACCCTCCCGAGGGGACGTGCCATCCTTGGCCTTCTCTGGGCTGCGCCTCTCCTTGCTCCGCTCATCCGGGCACCGGGGGCTGCTGTGGGGTGTTGTGTCCTCCCCGCCGGGGCTGGCTGCGGCCACCGGCCGCTCCTCAGGCACCTTCTCCACCTCTGCATCGCTGTCAGCCCCTGGCTTCTCCTCTGCAAAGGGATGGAAGGGCAGAGGGTCAGAGCAGAAGCACCCAAGGGAGATGAGGAGCGAGCCACTCACGAGAGCCCTGGCGTCGGGGAGAGATGGCAGTGGCAAAGTCCTGATCGTTATTAATGGGAGAAGCTAATTTCGGGGGCAGAAATGGGCCCTCGTGCCGCGGTCGCTCTGGGGAAAGGGGATTAACAACAGCAGCAGCCCTGTTGCTCTGCCAAACAGGAAAAACATGTTTGATGGAGGACCAAAAATCTATTACAGCATCGCTCTCTCGTTAGCTGCAATCTCAAAGCCGGCTGCAAGAGCCGGGGCCGAGAGGGGGGGATGAAGAGAGTGCGGGCGGGTGGACAGCGCTGGAGGAAATGGTCCTGTATATATTTAATTACGTGGAGCTGGTCACCAGCACGCCGTGGGTTTATTCCAAATGTGCAGGTTGAGGCAGGTTAAAAAAGGCAGCTTTAAGGCAAGAGGTATGGTACAGTCTTACCTTAAAAAAAGGACTTTAATTTAAAAAAAACCCAGAACAACCCATCGAGCTCTCAGAGAAGGCAAGGGGAACGAGAAGGGAGGGGATGGAGAGGATTGCAGAGCCCCTGCCCGCCCGGCTCCCGCTAAACGAAAAAAACATTTCGGTGCGGGTTAGGTGAAGCTCTGCAGGCTGGGTGAATATTCGGGGAAGCCTTTGAAAGAGGAGAGGGGTGTAATAAACCAAACCCTCCCACCAGCTCAGGGAGGGGGGGAGGTTTTGCAATTTTGATGAAAGTTTGCAGGGAATCGGGTGGGAAGTTTAAAGAGCAGATTGATAGTGCGGCAAGACAAAACCCAGCATCTAAAAACGGCAACATGGGAACTGCTAGTTTATTTTCATTTAGTAGCTTGAAGCCCTGGAGTTAGAACATTTTTCCCCTTCAAATGTATTAATTCTTTCTTCTTTTTTTTTTTTTCCCAGGGAATTCTGCCCTAGCCATGAAAGGCAGGGTACGCACCAGCGAGGAGCAGGGCAAACGCATGTAGCACACGGCTGCCTTGCCATTTCTTCTTGTTTACACCAACGTATAAACAGGAAAACGTCGCAGACCACGAATGCCATTCGCGTTTGCTCTGTTCTTGTCCTTTCCACCCTTTGGGTTCCTTCGTGCCCATCCCCATCTCCTGGTTTGTCTCACCGCCCCGCAAAAACCGGCACCCGCCAGCCCCGAGCGGGCGAAAAACCCGACTTTTGGGGAAATTTGGGCACCGCACCTCCCTCCAGTTCTCCCCCTATCCCGACCGCCCTACTCCGGGGTGCGGGAAGTCGGGGGAAGAGCGGCGGAGGGACTGGGGCTGAACAGGGGGGTTCCCCCCCTCCCCTTTTACCTCTGCCGCTGCCCTTGAGGCGCAGGGGGCTGGGGAGGGCACCCACGGGGGAGTGGAGGGCGTCGCGCACCGCCGAGGGCTCACAGGATGAGGCATCCGACTCGCCGCCGTCGCGGTCAGGCTTGCAGGGCTCCTCGTACATCCGCAGGGACGGCAACGAGAGCTGCTTCCTACATACAGGGCGAGAGGCAGCGTCCGGCACCGTCCGGTTTCTCCGCGGGCGCGGAGAGGCAACCGCGCGGGGGCAGAGCGGCGGGGGAACGGGGGGATACCCCTTACCTCTTCTCCCGCCGGCCATTCCCCGTGTCCCGAAAGCCCTTGGCGAAGGGGTTGTTATCGATTTTCAGCTGGGTGATCTGCAAGGGGGGGGAGATAGAGAAAGGAGGTGTCGTGTAGCCCTACCCGGCCCGACCTGACCCCCCCTCCCTTCGCCCCGCCGCCGTCGGGGAGCCCGGGGTTGTGCCGCGCAGGCTGCGAAACGCGCCGCGGCCCCGCTTTAACACACCGCATGCTTTATTAAAAATGATGCTGAGGTTTGGGCTTAAATTATTAATAGAGTCTTAATGATAGGAAGTTATTTTTCACGGCCCCCCGGAGGGAAGATGGCGACTGAGCCGCCCGGCGCTGGTTGAAAGCTATTCTTATCCCTGCCCGCCACGGGCTTCGGGGGCCGGCGACATTAGGGCGCTCAATAATGCATGGCTCTGAAATACAGCCCCGAGAGAGCCGCTGGAAACAGGCACGGCTGCCCGGCCCCGCTGCAACCCCCGGCCCGGTCCCGCAGCATCCCCCCACCCGCTGCCGCCCGACGGGGCCCACCGACCGGCGGCTGCCCCGCGCAGCTTGCGGCGGGCGAGCAGACAAAGTGCTCTTTAATCGATTGTGACTCTTCGCCATAAACTTTACGAGGGAAACAAGCCCACCAGGACCCTCAGACAGAGCTGTCAATTAGCATCAGCAGCCAGGGGTGGAGGTGGGGGTCAGCTTTTGGGTTAAAACACACACACACACAACCCTTGGAGGGGGGCGGCAGTGGCTCTCCGCTCCCCACCGGGCTCTCCTGGCTCCGCTGCTCACAGGGTGACACTTGCTAAATCATGAAAGCAACTAAAATTAGCTTATCTGGCTCTATTTTTTGGCTCCTCCAGAGCCCAGGGCACCTTCTTCAGGAGGCTGCCCAGGCCACGATGCGGCTCTCTGCAGCTTGGGCCTGCAGCAAAGAACCCGACGGCCAGGAAAGGTGTGACAAAGTCCAGGGGTAAATTAATAATACTAATAATAGAAATAGTAATAATAGCATCAGTATTAGCCATACTATTGTAATATAAAGGGTGCCTCCAGCTCTGAGGTTTAACTTTTCTCCTGCTGCTGCCTTTTGGCTATTATCCCCCCCAAAATGTCCTCACCCACATGCACACGCTCAAATTCACCCTAATAAGGGGTAAGGGATGGGGCAGAGGTGAGGGTAGGGGTAGGTGCTGAGGCAGGGGCTGCCCAGCCGTACCTTGTCGTTCTGGTAGGCAGTGACGGCGATGAAGTCGGTCTCAGGGAACACGTAGGTGCGGAAGGTGCTGTAGGGCAGCTTGAGGATGTCGTTGGCCCGGACTATGTGGAACCTGGGCTGGTACTTGTGCATGGAGTTCAGGATGGTCTGGGTGGGCAAGAGAGCACAGCCCGCGGCTGCCGTCAGCCCCACGGTCACGATACACGTACCTCTAGGTAGCTCCCCCCCCCAAAAAAACCCCTTTTCTCTCGAAAACTACTAAAAATACATATATATATATATATAAACCCCCAACAGTAATCCCACAATTTCTCCGCGAGGATAAGGATGGAATGCCGGCGGATACCAGAGAGGGCCATTTCTTTTTTTGTTTGTGCCATTGCACAATCCGCAGCCCCCCGCGCCCCCCAAACAAGGAGTTCAGGGGAAGGCAGGCACAGCAGCATCTTTGCGGGTGTTAAGCACGGCAATAAAGCAGCAAAAGGGATCTCCCCGTTTTATTACAGCCCTGCAAAGGCGAGGCGAGCGTTCGACACGTTCCATATTTCCGTCCTTAGGAAAAAAATAAAAGGAAAAAAAAAGGAAAACAAACCCCAACAAAACTCTACCTCACCGCTGCAAAAAAATAGTGTTCAAAAGCCTCTAGATTTGTGTCGGTGGCGGCAGAAACCTGTGCCAGCCCCAGCCAGCGCCTACGTCGTGAAAGGAGCGTTTCACCATGAGCCATGTTAAATTTATGTCTCGGAGCAACGCTGCAGAAGGCACAGACATTTTTTTTCCCTCCAACCAGGTGTCTGAAAGCCTTGCCAACACTCAAAGCCATTCTCTCCCTTCGCGTTATCTTGCGATTTTAAAACTTAATAGTATTATTATTTTCATTTATTTTGGTTTATTTTTTCCCCCCCTAAACTCGAATACACCTCAATTTGGCTGAGGATTTTCGGAAGCGGTGGAACCCTCCCAAGCTGCGCCCCGGGGACCGCTCCGACCCTCTGCCCCTCTCTCCCCGCACCGGCAACGTTTTCCTGCCTGATAGCGATTAAATAATTCCCCAACCTGCTGTGGTCGGGCTGAAATGCAGTATTCACCGCCCGGAATTCGGAAAGGAACAGCTAAAACTCGAGTAATTATTGTCAAATAACGTCGGCCAAATGGCTAAATAATTATCACTTCATTTCGTTTTAGAAGGCAATAAAATAAAAAAATAATCCCCCCTTTTTTTTAACCCCAGCAATAATCACCTGCTGATGAACTGCCGGATCGCTATTATATTGATATCATCTAGACGGGATTTATCATGAAAATGGTGCAAAAAGTCTCATTCAGGCGTACAAATCTGCATTCCTTTAAAAAAAAATAATCATCCCTCTCTGAGCAGATGGGCACTGGCTAAACCCTCATCTCCCAGATTTAACACACAGTCCGGATTTTGGACAACGACAGATACCAGAAATCTTTAATTGAAGGAGGCGAACTGTTAAAAACACTGAATGAAACCAGTTTTTCTCCCAGTATATATCTATATCTATATTTTTTAAAAAGCTTTTTTTCCCTTTTTTTTTTTTAGACTCCCTTTCTATCGATTTACCTTGCTGTCTATAAATAACTTTGCAATATATTATTTAACAAAGACGCTGCTTCCTGCCTTAAAAAAGAAAAAAGAGAGAGAAAAGTTACCCGGGAGCAGCTGCGCTGCTCTCCCCACCTGAGCACCGCGGCCCCGGGAGCTCCGCGCCTCTGCCGGTCCCCGCTAATTACCATATCACCAACGCTGGACGATGAACTTTCCCTTTATCGCCCTAAATGCTTGTCCAGAGGCTAAAGATAGCCGCTGGCTTGTGTGCTGTGATTTCCCCCTTGCCCCCCCCCCCCGTGCATTCACGCAGGATCACACTCCCCTCGCGTTTCTGCGGATCTCTGCGAATTGCCAACTCGCTTCGGGTTCTTTCTCTGTCCCTCTTTTTTTCCTCCCTTTGTTTGCGTTGATGGCTTCTTTGGAGATATATATATATATTTATATTATTTTTGGCGTGTGCTTTGTTTTACCTCCTTTAGGTGATGCAGATGTAATCAATAGGGAAATAAATAGGAGCTTTCAGGAGCAGCCTGTGCACAGCCGCGGCTGCTTACGGCTCCGGCCCAGCTCCCGGCCGCAGAAACCCGGCGCAGGTGCCGCTGCCTCCAGCACCGATTCCCCGGCACTGCCCGGCCGGCAGCCACGGCCCGGGCTGCACCTGCCCGGCCGCCGCCCCGTCGGGGCTGCCCTCGCTGCACGGCCTCGGCCCCGTATATCCACCCCCTCCCCAAAACTCCTGCTCCCCACAGAGCCCCGAGGGCGGGGAAAAAGTGGCAGGAAGGCCGCGGAGGCCGTGAGGTAGAGCCGAGGGGACCCTGAGGCTGCCAGCAGCTTAGCCCTTTTTTTCTCCCCGGGGAAGCCATCCCTGGACAGTGGGGTGCTACCCCACAGTGCAGAGCAGGGGCTGCGGGACAGCCAGGCCACCGCAAGGCGCAGCAAGGCCCCGTCGCACTGATCGGTTTCGGGCGTGCTGCTCCCAGGTGAAGAAAGGACTAAAACCCAGCGGCTCCCCTCGGGCCGAGGGAGTGGGCAAACCCCACTCTTTCTCCGGGGGTCCCTGCTCGGGGGGGCTCCGTTCTGCTCCGTAGCCGCACTTGCACTTACAAAGCCGTGTTTGTCCGAGATGTTGTTGGTGAGCTTGAGCTTGTGAAAGGCAACAGGTTTGGCCATCCATTGCTCCCCCGTGGCCGGGCTGTCGGGGTGGATGTACATGCGCTTGGGCATCTCCGGGTCGGCCTTGCCAGCGACCATCCAGCGGGAGTTGTGGAATTTGTACCGGCAATCGTCGGCCGCCACTATATCCATCAGCAAAATGTACTTGGCCTTCTTGTCCAGGCCGCTCACCCGCACCTTGAACGGGGGGAACATCCTCCTGCGGAGAGACCCAAAGCGGTACAGGCCTGAGCCCGCCCGCCCGTGCCGACCCCCGACGGCCGCGGTCCGGCCGAGCCGCCCCGCACCGCCTGGCCCCAGCTGCCGCTTCGAAACCACCATCTTTAAGTTAAGCTTCACTGAGGACTTCCAGCTTTTCTCACATCCCGGCACCTCTCACCGGGCTCTGCTGAACCCGCAGTGGCAGAAAACAGGAGAAAAAGTCAATAAAAACACCCACTCTGGGAAATAAAGGGCGAAAACGCATCCCGGGGTTCAGCGCCTTGCCTTGCTTTCCGACGAGCCGCTCGGCAGCCCCGCCGCTGCCCTCTCCCGGGGCCGGGGACACGGGCAGGGCCGGGGACGACCGCGGAGAAAGTTTGGAAGGAGGGAAGGAAGCGACGAGAAACGGCGTAAACAAATGCAGCGGGGAGATTACAGGCGCTCAATTAGCGCGCCCAAATTTAATTTGGGATAGCGTTCGGAAAAGTAATAATTGGGGATGTGTGAGGAAAGCCCGGAGGGGGGGTGTGGGTACCTCCGAAAAACTTCAGGGATCGAAACTCCCTGCGCTAATGCATCGGGGCGGGTTTGGCGAGCACCGGGGGGAAGCGGGATGAAACGGAGGGGCGAGGGCGCTGCGCGGCCGCGCAGGTGCGGGACGGGCTGCGCGGAACCGGCTCTTACCTCCCGGACTTGGTGATCACCATCTCAGTGCCCAGCTTGTGAAACTGGTCCCAAAGCTCTTTGGCTTCCAGCGTTACTTTGGGGTCGTCTTCGACCTCCTCCTCGGGCTCCAGGCTCTTGAGCGAGCGCAGATGTGCGGCTTGGTGGTGGTGTCCCAGGGCCGAGACGTGCAGCCCGGCCTCGGCAGCCCCGGCCAGCCCGGGGTCCGGCATGGGCTTTGCCAGCGCCGCCGGAGGCAGAGCCAGAGCGGGGAAAAAGGAAGGCTGGGCGGCTGCGAGGAAAGCGGACATGGGGAAGTCGGCCGGCCGGGGTGCGTGGAAGGGGTGGTAAGCCATGGCAGTCCCTGGGAAGGCTGGATCTCTCATCGGTGCATCCACAAATCCAGGAGAAAAAGAGGGATTCCCTTTACAAAAATGTGTGTGCGCGGTTTTTTGTTGGTTTTGGTTGTGGGTGGTTTTTTTTTTTCTCTCTCTTGCCCAGCGAACTCGCTCGAGTCTCTGGAAGAGGAAGGAAAATCAACAAAACACACACACACACAAAAAAAAAAAAAAGCACACAAAAAAAGCCGAAAAACAGCGGAACTAGATCTGGGAAAAAAAAAAAAAAGAGAAGAAGAAGAAGAAAAAGAGAGGCAGTTCCCGGCTCCTGGGACTCCCGGTCTGCGGAGGGGAGACAGTAGGTCCTTATTTTTTGATGTTGTTGTTGCAGCGAGGGAGAGCGAGCGAGGGAGAAAGCCCTCCCGGTAAAGTCCTTCCCAACACTAAAATAGAAACAAAAGCCGGCGCGGGGCTGCGCGGAGCGGCGCGGGGCGCGGCGGGGCAGGGACGACCGCGCTGGCCCTCACACCCCCGCGGGCCCTGGCTGCGCCCCGGCGGGGCCGGCCCGGCTGCGCGCTCCGCGGACGGCGCTGGGGCGAGGGCTGCTCATGGCTAAAGGAGCCGGAGTGGAAACGGTTAGATCTTGTCCTGATCTCTGTAAAACTGTGACTATCTCACATGTCCTTCCTGCTCTGATCCGCCCGCTAATGAGCCAAGCCCCCTTGATTGCTGATTTTACGCGTTTCAGACCAATTGTGGATCTGCATAGGCGTGGTTTTGACAGCTCCGGCCAAGCTCCGGGGCGCGGGGGAGGGGGGGAAGGAGAGGGGGGGTCGCGGAGGGAGGGAGGAAGAGAAGAAGGGAAAAAAAAAAAAAGGGGGGAAAAAAAAGAAGAAGGTGTCGGAAGCATCGGCAGTAAGAAAACATGTCAACAGAATAAAATATTAACCAATGACAGAGAAAAGTGCTCGAAATCCCACCCCCGGCTCCTTTCCGCATACCGGATCAGCCCCGGCTGCGCCGCGGCCGGGGAGCGGCCGCCGCCGGTGCGGGGACGGCTCGGAGCCACCTCGGCGGAGCGGGGAGCGGCGCCCGGGTCCGCCCGGCCCGGAGCCTCGGGGGCGGGGGAACGGCGGCAAAGGGGCCCCGCCGGTCTCCGCGGGGGCGGCGGGCACGGGGAGGGAGAGAGGGGGGGGAGGAGAAGCCGAGTGAGCTCGGCGGCTGCCGACTTACGACAGATCCTGAAGAGCGGATCGAGGTGGGGCGCGCCCCGCCCGCCGCTCCGCGCACAGCCGCGCAATGCCGCGCAGCGCCGACGGGGCGGCCGCCGGGAGCGCGGCCCGGCGGATTGCTACGGGCGGAGGCGAGGCCCCGAGTGGCGACCTCCAGCGCGGGTGAGTCGCTCCCTGCCGTCGCCCCCCGCACTGCCGGCAGCCGCCCCGACGAGGGGGGCGGGTGTGTTGTGGGGTGTGGGGGGGTCCCGTCCGCAGCCCTGCGCCCACGGCGAAGGTGCAGACCCCGCCGTCGGGACGCGTGGGGTGCGCGGCCGGGGGCCGGCGAGGCTGTGCCCGACCGGAGGGGCTGTTTACCCGGGTGGGGGGGAGGCAGATAAGGCGGTGGGGGACACACCGGGGCTGTTTGCAGAGGGATTAGGGCCGGTCCCGCCGCGCCGGGGCCCGGGGGGGCGGCGGGCGCGGTGGGTGTCCCCACAGAGAGGTCGGTTTGGAGATCTGCGCTGATTAACTGAGGGCCGCGGTGGCTGAAGAGGGCCCTGGCGCCAGGCGGCTGAGCCCTCACAATAAAGACCCGTCTCTTGTCACTTCATATTTACCCCCAAATCTTCAAAAAGCGCCCTGCCATCCTTCCAAGGCTCCTGCCCCCGCCGCCTGCTCTGCAGCCAGACGGGACGGGTCGGGGGGGGGGAGGACCGGCCGTCTCCTCTGCCCTCCGGCCTGTCCACGTCCCGTTTCCGCCCCCCACCCCAGCCCTGCCGTTCCGCGGATGCGCAGCGAGGCGCGGCCGCACCAGCTCCGAGCCCTCGGGCCCGCGTGTCGCTGCTTATCCCCCGCAGGGTGGGACGCGGGGACTCCGGGGTGCCCTCTCCCTACCCCGACCTCTCCTCTCCCCCCACCCCAGGTTCATCCTGCCGGTAGCGATCCCCTCCCGCTGCCCCCTGGCGCCACGCAGAGCCCGAGCCCGATCTCTTCTCGGGGGCGTTCGCAACCTGCCCGTGTCCTGCGGCAGGTTCACCTCCGCCTGCGCCGCCGCGCTCGACGGGGCGGACACTGCGCGTCACCCCGCGGCTGCCCCAGCCGGGGTCGGCGGCGTGGCGTGGCGGCGGGGCCGGGGCCAGGGGTGGGGGTCCCGCTGACCATTGAACAGGGAGCGGGGACTGAAATTTAGACCCGATTTGGACTTTGCTTCCTCGCCACCGGGAAAACTGCTGACGGCAGCTTTGGCAAATATGGGGCTTGCTTGTATTTTCTTTTTTTTTTAAATTCCCCCTCACAAAGCAAAGCAGGAGCCTTTCATTGCCCCGGCGTGGCATCGCCCCACGTCGGGAGCGGCTCTCCCGCAGGCACCTCGCCCGTCGCTCCATGGAGGCCTTGAGGCAGCCGAGTCCCGGTGAGGAAAGGTCGCCTCTCCTCAGGCCGTGGGCCTGGGACCCCCGGCCGCGGCCCTCCGCACCGCTGTAACGTCGGAAACGCCCTCGCCTGCGGAATAAAACCGATCCAGAGCAGCCTGGTCTCCCCGACCCTCTTTAGCGGCGCCGACCGATGGGACTGCCGGGGGTGGGGGGTGCTAACTGGGACCCCTTGCCTGGGACGGGTCCGGAGCCGGCCCAAGATCTTGCGCTCATGGACGGGGCGGGCAGCTAATCTCCGCCGGTGAAATGTGGCGTCGCCCCGTCCTCCCCGTTCCTTACCAGGCGCTGGGGAGGGAGAGAGGTGGTTTATCTCCAGCCCCGGGGCCAGCCTTGCCCCGGGGCCAGCCTTGCCCAGGGGGACGGGGACGAGACGTGTCCCCGCACTGTTCCCTTCCCAGGGAGGGTTGGAGGGTTTCCCCGCCCGCCCCAGGCTGCTTCAGCGCTCGGGGTCACGGCGCTGGGCTCCCGGGAGCCGTCATGGCCAACTTGCGGGCCCGGCGGTGCGGTGGTGAGTGGTCCCGGGGCTTGGACGGCGGCGGCCGGAGGGACCCGAGGATCCGTCTCGGGCCAAGCCGATTGAACCGGCCCGGCCCGGCCGCCCCCGCACCCCACCCGCTCCGAAGCGCGGCCCCTCTCGCTCTTCCCCTTTCATCTCTGCCCATCTCCACTCATCATCCCTTTTCTATTTTTAGCCGGTAGACTTAGGCCTTGGCGCCAGGCCGTTTAAGACCTGTCAAAGTCCTTCATATTTCCCTCATGTCACATGGACCTTTCGCTCCCTTCCCCGCGCCATGCGAGGGCCGTAATTTGGATCTGTGAGCTGGTGAGCAAATGCAATTTGCTCTTCTCCATCGCTGTGCTGTCTCCGTGACCCCAGCCAGCAGGACGGCTGGTGTCCTGTCCGGGGCACTTACACAAATTGCGGGTGATTGATGAAAAATAACAATTCTCACAAGCAGCCGGGCCTCCGCTTTCCCCTCCTCCCGGCTCCACCGGGCTGCGGCGGCCCCGCGCCCCGGGGAGTGCTCCCCCCCGATGGGGCTGCGCGGGGCGCACCGGCCGCGGGTGCTCCGGCTCCAGGCGAAAGTAATTTTCTTGGGCTGAGGCCGAGCCGGCGGGTCCCCCCATTTCCGGCCCTGATGCCACGTAAAGGGACTCCCTGGGGGCGCCTGGGAAGGGTGGCCCGGCGGGACCAGGCAGGAACGGCCGAGCCGGTCGAACCCAAACGGGTGTGGGGAAGGGCCGCGCCGTTCAGGGTAGGGGACGGTGCCGCTCCGCACCGCTACCCCGGGAGCTGCTGGACAGACAGACCTGGGAACGTCGGAGCCCTCGGAGACCTCCTGCCGTACTGTTCCGGTGCGAACCCGCAGGTGCGGGCTGGGCAGCTCCGCGTCCCCGGCCGCGGCAGGAGCCCTTCGGCCCCGCAAGGAGAGGCCAGCCTCGGGACACAGCGGCCTCCAGCCCCGGGTTTTCCCCCCGCGCACACGTCTCTATTTCTCTCCTTTCAGCCCGGCCATCCCACCTCAGCTGTGCCGTGGGGCAGGCGGAGAGAGGGCGAGGTGAGGCCACGGAATTCCGACAGCTTCCCCGGCCCCGCTTCTCCCGCTCCACCTGGAGAGGAAAATAAACCCACGTGGAACGAAACCGCCTTCGTTTGCGGTCACCCACCCGCGCCCGGGACAGCGCTCCTCCGCCTGCCTTCCCCGGGACGCCGCATCTTCCCTCGCCGCCCTCGGCGAGGTGGGAATCCCCTTACCTCCGGGAGATCCCGGAAAGACGCCTCCCCCCCGCCCCCACCTTCCTCCCGCTCCGGTGCTCCGGTACTCGTGGGGAAGGGGGTGGGATGGTCAAGGAGGGGGCCGCGTTGCGCGGCAGAAGTTGCGGGGGATGTTTCGGGCACCAGGGCTCTCCTGATGCACTTTTATCGACAGCGATCAAGAGAGATGCTCGACCCGACACCAGCTCCGGAGCCGCCGGTCTCCTTCTCTCGCTGCGCGGTCGCGGAGCTGCGCGCTCCGTCCGTGCGCGGCCCGGCGAGGGGAAACCCAAGGAGCCTCCGCCAGCGCGGCAGCCCCCTGGCCGCCCCCCCCCCGCCCCGAGCTCCCCCTGCCCTCAGACTGTTTAGATTTCTCTCCAGCTTTAAAGAAAATATTTCCAGTAATCCAGATTTCTGGAAAATAACAACAGGCGGGGAGACGCAGACACAAACGCCGCTGAAGTTTATCCAGAGTTTGAACAATTTATAAACACATTTTCCAGCCTGTTTGTCAGGGCGGGCGGCGAGTGACCCTGGCCCGGCCGGGCGGCCCCTGCGAGCCCCGCGCTGGGGGCGGGGGGGGGCATCCTTCACGCCCCTCCCGCACCCCGCCCTCGTTACCTCTGCGCCGCTCTGATACAGGAGCCCGCTCAGCCTCGCCGCTTGATTAATTTATTTTTTATAATTATTTTAACTTATGGAGAGCCGTCCCTGCGCGGGGGCGGAATGTCCTTCCGCGGCCCCGTCCGGCCCCGCACCCTCGGGGGTGCCCGGTTCCCCACGTCGGGGCTCGGCGCCTCGCACGCACCGAGCCCGCTGCCTTAAAAGGAGACGGGAGCCCCGGCCGGGGCCGTGCCAGCGCGGGGGGGACCGCGGCCTGAAACCCGAGCTGGTACCGCGGGGGGCGGGCGGGGCCGGGGCCGGTGGTGGTTGGGGGGGATCACGCAAATCCTTCTGTTTAAAAAACTTCCATTTGAGAAAGTGTGTCACATCCCGGCGCGGGCGCGTAATCCCCGGGCTAATGGCATTACCGCCGCCTCATCGCCGTCATGGGATGGGGCCGGGGGCGAGAGCATCCCCGCATCCGCCGCCACGCGTGACCGCGGCCCAGCTTCCGCGGGGAAACTGCGTCCAGTCCACACCGAGACCCCGGAGGTCCGTGTCGGCCCTTTCCCGTGCTCCTTGTTTGCCCTCTCGGGCTCGGGGGGCTGTTTATCGGCGTTTACGGTAATCGAGGTCCCGTTTTCCGCCCCGGTTCCCCGAGCGAAGCCGGTCCCGGGAGGGAGGAGCGGGAGCGCCGGGGCTGCGCTTCGCGGTCGGTTCATCTCTTAAATAAAAAGGATTTAGCAAACGGGGTTATTTGATAAAATAATGCTGATAGGGGCCCCGCCCGCTTCCTCTGCGGGATTAAAGGCGAGGATTTGGGACTGTTCCGCAGGCTGAACCACAGCGGCCGGGACGGGGCCGCCCTGACACCCGGTAGCCCCCGGCTCCGCGCTCGAGTCCCGGCAGAAAAGCGATGAAACTCGGCAGAAACCGCAGCTCGGAGGGAAGGGGCGGCGTGTCCGGGAGCAGAGCGACGGGACCGGCCGGAGCGCTTTGGAGAAAGGGAAAAAAAAAAAAAATCACGGGAGCTCCGCGCCCAGCACAACCTCCGCGGGAGCGGCCAGAGCAGCTGCCCTCCAAAAAATCCCTCTCCGGGTTGTGCCCAGGCAGGAAAAACCTCAAACGAGACCCTAAGGGCAGAGATGCTCCAGAGTGGCTCCTGCCAGCCTCCCGAATTTCTCTCCCACCCTTTTATTTTCAAACTGTGGGAGCAATCTCCCCTCCCCCAAGTTGCCCCTGGAAGGGGAAAGGTGGGGGGACACCCATCCCCATCCCTTCAGCAGGGCAGGGGGGTTCTTGGTCTCCAGAAATCCCTTTCTCCCTGTTCGGGGCCAGGAGTTTGGCAGAAGTCAGAGCATCAAAGGAGGGGCGAGCAAAACACCCCTGGGTACGCAGAGCGGATCAGGGCTCACATCTCGGCCCGGCTGCTTCCGATGGGATCTGGGAACGTGTTTGAAATCACATCTAAAGCAGGATCTGACGCTGCTGTTCCCACATCATGTGAGCTGTGGTTTTGGTCTAGGTTTGGCTTTTAGAATTGCAGAAAAATCACCATCCTGCGTTTACAGGAGAGTGCACTCCACTGCTGTGAAAATAAAACCAGGCAGAATAAATCATGGGCAGGAATATGCTTTCTTATTGCACCTGTCCATTTTGCAGGGTGTTTCATCTTGAACAAGTTCGATATAATACCCAGTACTGCACCAAAGGGCCAGCTCTCATCACTTCTATTCACATCTCCTCAAAAAACAACATGCTTCCAAGCCGCTCTCTTCCAGAGACATGGAAAAGTTGAGCAGGGGCTCTGGCCAAGGACAGAATCTTCACATCTTTCATTTTTTAAAAACAATTCTGTAAACTCAAACTGTCACAGGGCAGTGCTCCCTCATGGACTTGGCTCCAGCACCATGGTCCAGTGAGGTGCCCGGACACCTCTGCATTTTGTTTCCTCACTGCCCAGCTTTTCCCTGGCTCCTCTGTAGGTGTTGGGCTCTGCACCAACCATCCCAGGGAACCTGGGGGGGGTCTCAGTATGGGCATGCAGTGAGCACCCTGAAACCTGCCAGCCTGAAGCATCTCCTCTCCCAGCTCTGCAGCACTGGCAGGTTGCTCTCCAGGCACGTTTACCATGGATACCTCGGTGGAGGCAGCACCAAATAACAAGTAAATAACAGCCCCGACGCCAGGCTGCCGGCACAAAGCAAGCAGTCGCCCTGCGCGCAGGTCACTAATCTCTTGACACATGGTCTTTGAGACCTGGGCCACGGGGAGGGAGGCTGAAAGGGAAGAAAAGATAGTGGGGACAATGGCAGAGACGCCGGCCGGCTAATAACCCCTCTCCCAGCTTTGTCTAGGCGCACTCAGCACTACGCTGGGATCAATTCATCTCAGCAGAAAAACCCACACTCCTGCACCGCAAAGGGGCTGGTGTCTGCCCCTGGCTGCAGGCGCCCCAGGAGGATCCTGGCTCACCAGGCTAAGTGCAAAGCTTGAGATGCTTCAGGTATTAATAGCCCCCATTTTGTAGCCAGCAGTAATTCCCTCCTGTGTTTTCCCCTCCACGCTGAAAACAAACCCTTCACTTGATCCGTTTGTCCTCTCCAGTTGCCATCTGTCTTCCATCCTTCAAATCTCACCTTAAAAACAGTGCCTCTTGAGCAAATCCTCCCCGCCATCCCCACGCGCTGTCTCGCCCGGCGCAGGCCTGACACTACAAGCGCTCATTGAAGTGAAGGGGATTTGAGAGTGCGCAGGACATGGCGGGATTAAGGCCACAGATTGTGCTCCCTGGGCCACACCGTGCCTGCAAAGCAAACCCTGCAGCTCTGCCTGCCTGGTGCTGCCAGCCCTGAGCTCAGGGCTCATCCGCTCCCTCCACAATGCTTCTCCATTGCGCCGGCATGTGAGCATCACTGTCCCTTGCTCTGGTGGGATGGAGGGAAGCACCTGAGCTGATCTTCCTGGACATCTCCAGGTACCTTCTGCTGCAGATGGAAGGAGGAGAGGCCACCTCTCGAGCCCCGGTGAGGAGACACAGGGTGTTTCAAGCAGGGGCTTGCTGTTTGCACAGATGTGGAGGGTGCTGTCCCACCTTTTGGCGTGGCTACCCCGCACCACAGCATCTGTGGGGTGGCCCTGGCCAAGCCCGTGAATCACACGCACATCAAAGCACCGGCAGCACAAGCACTAACAACCCTGCAGCCGGCTCGGAGCGGACAGTGCCTGCGCAGATGTTCATCAGCAGCTTTTCTCAATTACAAAGAGCAGCAGAATTTACCAGAAAACCCAGGGAGAGGAAGGAGTCCTGGCCAGCTGAGGGGCCGCAGCAGAGCCCCTGCATCCCTTGCAGCTTCACTGGCCAGGTCAGACCAGCACATCACCACCTCCCTCCATTTTAGCACTGGTATTACATTACCCTACAACTCCCTCTTGCTGGGTGTGTGTGGGGTCACCTGTTCCCGCCAAAATCTCAGTCTTCCTTAGGGAAAAATCTCACCTCATGGGAGAGCTCAGACATGACCACATCTGAGCCAAACTTTTGGAGCCGGTGAGATTCCTGCTGGAAAATAAACCCACATGATTTCAAAGCCAATTGCATGACCTGTGGCAGGGTGACACATGGTGCTTTTCAGCTGAGCCTGGCAAAGGCAGCCCTGATCCTGCCCTGGACTACCAGGAGTGTCATGGTCCAGCCAGCTGCCCGGGTGAGACAATGGCATCACTCCCACATGATGACTGGACTTTCCCCTTTTGACAGACAGCAAAAGGGAGCAAATGTATGCTCACTGCAGGTGGCTGCAACACTGACAGCCCTCGTGTGGGAGGAGAGGCTGTGGGATGTGCCTGGTTCTCCTTGCCCTCCCATGGAGAAAGTCAGGGGTGAGGGTGTGAGGTGGGGTGGGGAGGCAAGCCATGGGGCCAGCTCTTTGCCCCAGTCTGCAGGTGCTGCCTCTGGTTTTCTGCTTGAATGAAGCTGCTGGTCTGACTGTGGCTCATAACCTTCAGCCCACGGCAGGGCCTTGCCAAAGTCCTTTCCCCAGGCTCAAAAACAAACGCGCTCGCCCATCGTTTCCACCTAGGACTGTGAGTCTGGCACATCGCAGGGGCTGGGGACATGCTGTGATGCTGGGCTGGGGAGCTCTTCTCACTGGGGATGCAGAGACACTTGTGCTCCCTCCAAAACACATGTGTGTGTGTGTGTGTGTGTGTGTGTGTGTGTGTGTCCCCATTTCCCCCAACCTGAAAGTGTTTTTCAGGGAAAACATGATCAGTTCTTCTCCCATCCTGCTTCCCATGACATGGGGTGGGAGCAGAGCCCCCACAAGCCGGCACTTCTCACCTCTGGAGTAGGGACTGGAGGGAAAGGGTCCAGGGTGGGAGTGGGATTCATGCCCAGCTGGCACAGGGCTGCTATGCAGGCATGGCTGGCACCAGCCTTTTATTACCATCTTATAATAATATTGTAAATACTCACTGGGAAGTAATTACATCCCATAAAAGAAGCAGCAGTCTGTGGTTTGAGCCAGGACCGGTTCATGACACTTGTTTTAAAGAGACGTTTCATGTCTTGTTTATAGATTAGATTTTAACCTGACAACCTTTTAACATTGTATTAAATTAGAAATTAACTTCGTATGACTGCTCACCGTATAATTGACCTACTGATAGGCTGAGTGCTAGGGAATATTTAAGATACCTTTCAGACAGTGAAGTTCCCAAGAAAATTCAGAGCCTCCTCCTTGATCTAGACCAGGGCTTTGTAATTAATTAGTATTTATGGTCAGGTGGCAGGAGTAGAGAGAGGGCTGCCAGGGACCAGCATCCCTGCTGTGCTGTGCCCATCCCCAGGGATGTGATGGAGCCTGACAGAAGGAGGCAGAGGGGACAGGGAAGGTTGTGAGCCCCTGACCCTGCCTGCTGCAGTGTCCACCTGTCCAAGGTCACTGTCCCAGGGTCACCCCAACAAGAGCTGCAGGGAGATGAACCTGCCAGGGAGGGAGCTGCCACCTTTAGGAGAGCTGGATCCTGCAAGGCACTGAACAAACTAGGAATCACAGAGCATCTGTAGCTCTAGCAATAGCCAGAAGTCCTCAGGACTCAGTTTGGGGGGCCTTTGCCTCAGGCACAGGACCCTCCCCAGCACAGGGCAGGCAGCTCCACAACCAGAGGCACAGCCCTGGCCCATCACACTCACAGGCCATACACAGCTCAGGCTGGCCCGTTGGATAGCACTTAGGCCAGCAACTTGCACACAGCCATCAGTGCTTCAGTGTAGTTACCTGCAGCACAACAGCAAGAATCCAGCCTGGGAACTCACCAACATATGCCCAGCTCCAGGTATCTCCAAACCCAGAGAGGGACAGGGTCCAGTAAGTGGGACATCAGTGCCCAGGCAGAGCCAGGAATGGCACACATGTGACAGGAACCCCAGCTCCCAAAGCAGGGGGACACACTGCTCCTCACCCAGGCTGGATTCTGCAGAGGGAAACACCAATTCCAGGACTGACCCCAGTCACAGACAGTGCCAGATGAGTGAGGGTGCAGCCAAGGCACCATGTCAGATTGGGGAGGCACCAACCACAGTCCAGCACTTGACTTGGTGACTCATCTCCCTGCTGTGACCAGCCCTTCACTTTCACCAGGCCAAAGGCACTTTCTGGTGTAACCAAAACCTGCTCCCAACACATGCAGGAGGGCTGAGCACCAAGGAACACCAGCCAAGGGATGCTTCAGCCCCTCCATCTCCCCCCAGCCAGACTCACCACCTTGCCCAGCTCATAGCTTTTCCCAGCCAAGCAGCACAGCCATCCAGCACCAGGATTGAAGACACCAAGAGAAGCAAATGCCAATCAGCCCCAGCCCAGCCTAATGGTTTTATACCAGAGCGGAGCAGAGGGATGGCAGGCTGGAAGCCTGTGAGTGGCACAGCTGAAGCCTCTTGTCTCCAGCTCACTCTGTTCTCACCAGCTCTGCTCGTAGGAACGGAGAGCAGCGAGAGAGGGTTTGGTGAGAGAGGGTTCGTGCAGTTACCAGGACTGAGACGCTGCTGCCACAGACACATGCTTGTCCCGGTGCCTTTTCCATCTGTGAAACAGCCTGAGCAGTGGATTCAATTATTTTTTCCCTAGCACATAAGCCACTAATCATTTATTGCATTAAAACCCCTCATCTCCACAACTTTTTGTTCCCATTTTCTCCAATTAAAACTCGGGGGGGGGGGGGAGAGTGGTGGGGTGGATGGGGGTGGTGGTGGGGGGAGAAGTTTCATTTTCTCTTTTTGCAATCACAAAGACCTGATCTCAGCCCCATTGACTCACTAATTGTGAGCGCTCAAATGGTTGGGTTTAAAGTTACACTTAGCAGCTGTGAAACATTAGGGTGAAGTGATTACAACCTACTGGAGGATACCGAACATTTTTACAATATCTCAGGAGCATAAAGGGAAAGACAACAGGAAATGGCGCAAACTTTCCTACCCTGCTCAGCAACAAAGCCAGAGCAAAGGAGCGAGGGGAGAAATGTGGAGACGCGGCGCGGGCGCAGTCTGGAGCTTCACAAAAGTTACGGAGGAAGCCCCGAGGAAAGCACCCCCGTGCTTGGAGAGGAGGGGGAGCAGCCATGAGGGATGTCGCAGCTGCACTTTGCAGCAAAACTCTCCTTTGGGCTCCTTGTTGAGGGAGGAGGATGCGGTCTTGGCAGCGTTTCGCCCTCGGTGGGTTCCCCTTTGCTGGCCTGACTTGCCCCAGCCGTGATGCCAGCAGCCATCATGTTGGGGCTGGCTTGCACCCTGCTTGGGGTGGGACAAGCAGAAGCTGTCCCCTCGGAGGGATGCGTGCGGGGAGGAGGTTTATTGTTCCATTGGGGCTCTTCAGGGCTGAGCTTTGCTGGCCAAGCAAACGAAGCTGCAGCCCCACGTGCTCTGCAAAGCGCCGGGGAGCACCGGCCCCGCTGGTTATACCCAGGCCCTGGCCTGGCTCCGAGATTTGATTTCATTTGAACTTCAAGCTGTCACATTTGGAGAACCTTTGACTTCCCACTTCTTTTCAAACAGCAAAACATTCCCCTCCCGTGATTTAAGCGCGTTACATGCGTGTGTTTATTACAGAAACCAGGGTAGGATAAGAAAGCAATATTTCACGTTAATTCATGAAATCTGAACTCGACTTTTAATAGAAGAGCTCCACTTTATGCACAGAGTGATATACAGTCTGCCCTGCTTTAAACGAGACGTTTTGCCTTTTGAACTCGGCAGGAGGCCGCTGCTTACTACTACTGGAAACAGTTTAAAAACCTCCAAGCCCGACATGTCTTTTGGGCTCTTTTGGAGCCAGTGGTTTACATCAGGGCACAACATTCTTGCTGGGCTGCCCAAGCCTGCCCATCAGCCACTGTGCTCTAAAATCCAGTGTCAGAAACTCACCTGGATTATTTCCACAACAATGGGAGACACTCCTATGGAATCCTCTGAAGATTACGAGCCTCCTGATAGAGGGATTTTTTTCCCCCTTTAAGTGGTCTCAGAATTGAAAACCTCATTGTATCAGAGGCAAACCTCCCTGAGCAGCAGCTTGCAGACTTCACCAAGGAGCAGCAATACTCTCTGTTGGTCCCCAAACAAAGAGTATCGCTGATGAGGTGAAGGTGGGAGAAAGGTGCTGCTGCAGGAAAGCACGTGGGACCCCAATGAAACAGAGCCAAGGAGGGGGGGAAGCTTTTTTGTGCACACCAAAGGCGGGGGCATCAGCAGGAGCAGGCGTGCGCTGCAAGCCAGGCACACGCTGTGGGGACATCTTGAACCAGACCTGACAGAGCTCTTGTTGCGACACCCTGGGCTTTCACTGCTTCACCGAAGAGCTGGAACTCCGTGGTTATTCTGCTGGATCATCTGTGAAAGTATCAAATTAAAGTTAAATTTCCCACCTCGGAGCAGTGTAGCAGCACTTTTTCTATTTCTTTTTTTTAAGCTCCGGGCTTTCTTAACAGTTTGGCTGCGGGGCTATGGGCAGCGGGGAATTTAGGACATTCTTTTCAATGAACCAGACTGAAAATATTTTGGTACAGCCCCAGTTTGTAGGTTTCCCCCCCTCCAACCCCATCATCCCCTTTAAACAAAACATCCTGATTCAAAGGAGCTTCTTGCAGACTGGGAATTTCCACATGGCCGTATTGCAGCACTTATAAAAAGTGATTTAATGCCTGCCAACAACGAATACATTTCCAATGACACCACTCTGCGTTAGGCGCTATCCTGCTTGGTGTGTTCGGAAGGAACCAGCCACAGAGCTGCCTGGGGCTGCAGGGGGGAGAAGCGTGGTCCCCTTCCTTTGCGGGAACTTTGTCCCTTATGGCAGCTCCTTGGAAAGCCTGTAAGGGAACAAGCATCCCGGTGACAACACAATCTCTTCTGTATGTGTTAATCTGGATTTTGTTTGAACTTTTGGAGCTGACCTTGGCTTGAACTGTGTTAAAAATCCCGACTGGTGTGGACTGACTTGACCCTGCGGTCCCATTTGTCCACAGTGCCAGCTCTACCCTCAGCCCCTTACTTCAAGCCATTATTTTGCAGACATAAAAGAAACATAGCATTACAGCAGATATAGCCAGCGGGATGGAGCTGTGAGTACTTACTTACGGGCGAACTCTCCTCTCATTTCATCCCAAGGAAGTTTTGGGTTTTGGTTTTTTTTTTCCTTGAGAAAGGACTGACTGAAAACCAAGCAAGAAACTGAAATTAGTGCTGCAGACTCTCAGATTTTATTAGTGGTTTCCAAGCCTGAAGAGAGAAGGGGGGGAAAAAAGCTTTTGAGATCTGAGTTGTGGTGTTAAAGTTACATCCCCTCTCAAAAAAAAAACCAGTCCAAGACTGAATTTGGTGTCTGGGGATGGAGTAAGAAGAGGGTGGTCAGCTCTGCATCTCTCAGCGTGGCTGGCTGAGGCTGTAAGAGCGCAAAAAGATTTGTGGGTTTAGTTTCCTCTCGTTGCCGTGTCTCAAACGGCTTCTATTAAAACCAAGTAGTGGGCAGGAAATTTCATAAGCTGACGGTCCCATCGCGCTCTCTGCTCCTCGATGCGAGTTGGCTGAGATAAAGGAATTCGTGTGGTTACTGTGTGTGAGCCCATGGCTGTTTTATCAGCGGAGTTACATGGTGCTCGTTGTCCCCGTGAGCATTCAGTGTGGTGTATGGGCTCACGTACGGGTTCTACAGAGCCCCTCTGTGACCCTGTAGCACAGCAGACGGAGGTGGGTGTCTGTGCTGCCTGGCCCTCACCCCACCAACATCAGTGGGATGAACACAAGGAACTGGGGTCAGACACCCCAGCAGAGACATGGGCATGGGCTTTCAGAGGCGCTAAGCGGGTGCATGGCACACCACCAAAATCGCCCATTTTAAAAACTCCTGCCCTTGCACACAGGGATGAGAGCACAGGGAGGTAAACTCAAGCTAGGCCAGCTGCGTAACATCCACCCATGGCTTTAAAGTTAGTAAATATGCACATAGTCTGGTCGAGGAAGATACACGGAGCCCACAGCCAGCCCAGTAACACTCCATGAACATTGCTGTTTAAACGGTTTCTTGTTTAACTTAGATTTATTCAATGACACATGCATTTCTGGACAGATATCTGAGTTCCAATGAACAATTTTTATAACCAAATATGAGAAATTTGTGCCTGCAGTTAGTCAATTAACTACGTTTCTAAAATACATGACTAGAAGAAAACCAGAGCGGTAAGAGAGAATTCTTCCGAAGAACAAAAAGAAACATTTCCATTTGTAATACTCCTGGCATCGATGAGTTATCAGTGGGGAAGGAGGGCAGCAAGGAGACGCGACGAGGAAGGAATAACAGGATCAACCCTGTCCATAGAAAGTCCTCCAGTTTCCACCCTCTCCAGTTCATTTGTCAATGCTCGGCACTTTTGCGAATGGCAAGAGCTCCTCCGAGGTACAGAGATTCCCTTCATCTCTCAACACAAAACCAAAAAATAAAGCAGAGAATGGTCGTGAAACCATGTGCTTGACCAAAAATGGCTTAGAAATATTTCTCCTCAAGCCCAACCTCTTCCTGAACACAGCGAAAAAAAACAGAAGCTGCAGAGCTACCAGGATTGAAGACCGAGTCTCTTCATATTGCACAGGAACACAAAGTCAAGGTTTGGTGAGTATGTTTCAGGAAGGTTTAAGAGTCGTTGATATTTATCAGGGTAACGAGAACCATCCAGCACAGAGGTGGACTGGCAGGTGACGGACACATCGGGATTGTTTAGGCGGAGAGGCGGCTCGTTACCCTGCCTGGATCTCTCCTTGCATGTTTGGCTAATTCAAGGGAATCCCGTGGGGAAAAGGCTGAGGGGCTGGTTTTCGTTAGTCGGGAGGGGTGATCTGTAGCCGTCAAAGTTGCGTGGGATGCTGCCGCTGGTGGAACCGGAGCTGTTACTGAGCGTCTCTATGCTTCCCTCTCGCTGAAGCTCTGCAACAGGAAGAGAGAGCAGGTCCCGGTTAGCGTTTCGGATAAACCCGGAGTGCCGTCAGACGGCTGCTTTCCTCACAAATCTACTGTATCACTGCTCTAATGCTGTGTTTGCTTGTCACCCATCTTTCCTGGGGTGATTTGACAGATCACTCCAGAGGCACCCCAGCCCCTGGTTCTACTTCTCAGCTGGGCTCACCACTCAGCTGAGCCCAGGTGGACCTGGATGGAGACATTTACAGGCTTCCCGGCACTGACTCCCGACATGTCAGGGCTCAATAGTGGGGATGCTCATGGCTGGGCTGTGCAGTGTGTGAAGGGTACGGGGGCAGATGGTGAAACATCTTTCCTCCACAGCAATGCTGCTGCAATGGCGGGGAAGGGGGAGCAGTAGCAGCACCGGTTACAGGTGATATGCACCAGTGGCGAATAACCACTGTGGTTCTCCACCTTGGGAACACCAGGGACTTTCCACAACCCTTTATCCTGAACATATGGACATAAATAATTTTGCATTTTTGAGCCAGATAGAGAAAAACATCCCCTTTCCTACATGCCTGAGCTGTGCCTCAAAGCAAAAGAGAAAGAGTGTCTCTCCTTCTCCCGGTCGCGCTCATCCAGACATCTCCCCTCGCTGACCTCCCAAAGCCTTTACTGCTCCCTAATCTTGAAACACTAGGATTTTTTGTGTGTGCAGAGCATTGTTTCTAACCGTGGCCTCTCTGTGAGCCACTTGAACCCAACAGTTGACTCAGTGGCAGCATGCAGCAGTGCTGCTGGGCAGCATCACCCCGGCCAGCACTCAGCGGCGGCATGCAGCGGTGAGATTAGGCAGAGCCCCACGTACAGGAATCCTCTCCCAGACACGCGGTGACAGGCTACAAGAAATACTCTGGCGAGTCACAACCTGCGGCCCTAACCACGACTTCTGTCGGCTGCTTCTGCGCTGGAGGGGATGGGACAGGGGTAGGAGCTTCGGGCCAATTCCTCTGCTGCCAAAGGGGAAAGAGGAAAAAATCCTCGTCACACATGTATGGGATGGGGGCAACCCCCCCAGAGCAGGCAGACAGCTTTCCCTGTCCAAGCAGTGGGAGTTTTGCTTGGATGGGGATAGAAAGAAGCCACAGACGCAGGAGCTGGAGCAGCAGTGTCTGCTTTGGTCTCTGCTAAATATTACCAGACCTCTGGTCTTTGCACACCTCTGTCTCACACCGGGGCTTTTAATCTTTTGAAAACACCCCGAGGTTCCTTTCGCTGCCAACGGGACTCTGAGATAAGGACATATCTGTATGCAAACTGCATGGCAAAAGCAAAGAGTTAGCTCGTCACTGGAACAAAAAGCATCCCACCACGGCATCCTTGGGCACTGCAGAGCTCCTGCTTGTTACTTGGGCACTGCCAGGGTAACAGTCGGGCGAGCGCACACCTAGCAGAGGAGGATTTAATCCTCCATCGCAGAGGTAACTCACAGCAGAGATAATCTGCCCAGGATACATGAAAAACAAATCAGCAGGAAACCGGTCACCCTATAAGCAGCAATGATAATGACCTCAGCCGTATTAATCACAATTTCTTGCCAGTATTCGGTGAAGGAATGTCCATGTCTAAACCTCTTCATTTTCCTCACATCCTTACTCTCCCATGAGTTCAGGAAGTAAAAACAGTAATTTAAATCAGAAATGAGTGGCGTATCCCACACTAATACTGCGCTTATCCTGTCTGATTTGGGGCTTTTATCTCCCTCCGCACACAGCTGGCTTCGGTTAGACGTCCCACGTCAGAGCTCTCGGGTGCTGGGCAGCCATCGCCCGCGCTGGGCAGGCTGCGCCTCCCCCAAACGGCGCTTAGGCCACTGAACTCCTCACGGGGTTACTTCTCCTGCTTCTCTTTTTAAGCTGTAATTGATTTGCAGGCAAATGCTGTGCTTGCAGGAACTGTGGCGGGAGAAGGGAGAGGGAGAGTGAGGGAACCACTTGTTCCCCTGTGTGCGCGTGGGTTCTGCATGGCTGTTTCCATCCCTTGGGGCCGAGCACTGGCTCCTGCCCATCCCTGCCCACACCGTGTCCTGCCTGTCCTTTGGTGGCTTTGCACAGGGTCACGTGCCCTCCCGGGATGGGATTTTGGGGAACTGGGGCTCACAGGGCGACTTTCTTGGGTCTGTGGGATTTCCACAACCAGTGACGCTTGTCACCTCTGCGGGGGACTGCCAGGGGGTGGCACTGCGGAGACTGATGCCAGCTAAGGAAAAAGCATGGACAACAAACAGGGGAGGCAGAGCGGTGGGCACAGGGCCTGGTTTGGGAGGTTGGGGTCCCATCCTGGCTCAGCACTGCTGCTGCTCCCTCCCTTGCTGCTGCTGGCACATTAAACCCTCCGATTAGCAACGGGGAGGGACAAAGGAGAGAGTAAAAAAAAAAGATGCAAAGGCTCAGAAGGACCCGTCAGGGAAGTTTTCCAGCCCTCCAGCCGACATAGAGCCTGCTTTGGGTTCGAAGGGGGTCAGGCTAAAAACTGGGTGAGCTCCTGCATCTGAGCTGCCACCCCAAGCACTGCAGATGGTGAATACATACATCCCCCTCGGCAAACGAGTCCGGCCGCTCTCAAACAGCCCCGCACTGTGCTCCCGCTCGCTCTGGAACTAATTACACAGCAAGGCAGACGAGCAATGTATTTTGATACTTAAGAACGCATTGTAAAAGTCCTGACCGCCGCAGCAGAAAGCACTGCTGTGCTCAGGAAATTGGGCTCTTGCCCTCGCCCAGCCCGGCTCTTGTGCGCGGTTGGGTCACGCGAGATGTGCAATTAGCCATTACACAGTCACCAGGGACTACCTGTGCTGCACAGATGACCCCCAGGACCACAGTCAGCACATTTTCCAGCACTGACCCAAGTTAGTCTGGTTTTTTTCCAGCTGTTTCATTAATAAAAATATATATTTAAAACAAAAAAGACCAATGCAAACTATTATTCTTCCCCCCAGACCTTCCAGCAGACTGGGGCACGGAAGAGCCACTTGCACAGGAACAACGATGTCATCCCCATGGGAAGCTCAGACAAGGCTGGGAATGGCTCCAGGACATGGGGACACCCTCTCTGTTATAGGGTAAAAAAAACAGGGGATGCTGCCTGGATTGATCTAACCAGTACAGGAGGAGCTTTGCGAGGCTGTTGGGTAGGAGAAGAGGCAGGTCCCTACAGACACACAGAGCAGGCAGCCCTGTCCTCCCTAACCAGTCAGACCATCAATGTCCTTTGGGCTGGGAAGATGCTTGCTGAAAAACACAGAATAGAAGCAAAAAACCAGGATCCCCCTTACAAAAAGACAGGGATGAGAGGCAGGGGAGGCTGGATCGGCAGCAGCTGCACAGGATGAAGTCTCAGCACCATCAGCAGAGCAGGACACGGCTGCCCAGCGAGTGATTTCGTTTACTTCAGTGGAGTTACGCCAGGAATGGACTTGGCCCCAGCATGTCTGAGGGTTATTGTATCTGCATTCCCCCATGCATATACTGTCGAGATGTATTAACTTCCTTAAATGTACCAGTAAAACAACCTCTTATGATACACTTTAATGAACTTGTACAGTAGCCAACAAATTGTGCATCATATAAAACCCATTCGGCCTTATAGACTCTCTGGCTATTTTGTAATAACTCCAATTTGCTTCTGCTGAAGCAAGATAACCAGGGTTGAGAAGTCAGGCTTTGCAGAAACCTAAATATTTGATTTGGGGGGGTGTGGGTGGGAGAAGGAAGAAAGGGGCCTCTGGGAGCTATTTATGGGGTCAAAATAACATGAGACCTGCTCTTCTTGTAGCATTTCCACCATCAAGGAAATGAAATACTGTGAGAAGCCCAGCACTTGCATTATTTTGGCCCCATAAATGGCTCCCTGAGGCTTTCAAAAGCCCGTGAAAAACAAACACAAATACAAATAAATGCTAATACTGGAAACGTAAATACTAAAACCTGCCCATGTCCCCAGAGGAAACGACTCTCAAAGTCCTGACTGCCCCAAAAACAAACCAAAAAAAAAAAAGACAGGAAAAAAGACGAAGGAGCAGGAACATCTGCTGAAGCCATGAGAAGAAAGTCACTTCAGGGGAGCTGGGAGCAGCCCTGCCCGTGCGTGTGACAGTAACAGTAATGGGCACCGCTGGCATCACCCAGGGTCCCAGAATAACAGGGATTTTCAGGGCAGCACACGCTTTCTGCTGTGGTGAACGCAGCAGCAGTAAAAACCCTCGCTGCGGGAGGGAAGGCAGCACAGCGAGCAGCTGGACAGGTCCCCAGCCCGCCTGGGGGGTGGCTGTCCCCCTCCCATCGCTGGCACGCTCGGGGGAGCTGCGGAAACACTGATGCCTCTCAGAGCGTGCTGGGACATGGAAGGTGTTGCAAAGCAAATGCCAGCTGCTCTCTGCTTGGCATAGCGTCCAGTGGGCCTACCCGCAGACAGGCACCAGCGCAGCCTTCCTGTGGCACCACATGAATGGTCTGGAAACACAACCTCACCCCAAACATTGCTTTCTGCTGACATTCCCATTCGCTGCGCTGCAGCCTGACTGCCCTGTCCCCGCTCTCCTGTCCCAACCCTGCTCCCTGCTGTCCCCATGCTGGCTGCCAAGGTGGAGAGGAGGAGGAAGAGGAGGAGGAGAAGCTGCTCTGGGGACAGCCCACAGTGCTCAGGTCCAGAGAGTGATGCCATCCTTCGTCTGGTCAGGCAGTTGCACCCTCCATTCTGGAAAGCTCCAGGAACCGTCAAAGGACCCCGTCAAATCTAGAAAGGGATAAAACCTGCCAAGCTTAAATGTGAAACCATTTTATAGGGTGCATTAATTCAATACCTGAAGAAAATCCATACAGCCCACTTTTGCCCGGAATACTCATAAATTATGCTGCCTGTCTCACTGTGCTCTCTCTGTAGCGGCCCACTCGAAGCTGTGGCATCTCCTTTACATCAACTCAAAAATCTCATCTCCAGTGCATTATACCTTCTAACGGTTTCCCCCCCTCTTTCTGTTAAGTACAGTTTCACCTTATCCTCCAAAATCATCTGCTGAGGAAGAGCTGACCCCTTCCTCCTACCTACCAAGGGCTGCCCAGGCTCCAGCAGAGCCGCAGCCAGGATAAATGATACAATGACAGCAGCCTGATGTGTCAGGGCAGCGGGGAAGCGGCAGCAACTCTGAATACAAGAATTATTCTTCATCATCTCCAACTGTCACAACGCATTACCCTCAAAGCTGCAGCTCACTGAAGGAGTGACCCTGGACTGAATGGGAGAGCGCTCGGGGAAAGAACTAATTGTAGGCTCTTTTCACACGTCAGTCACTTTTCACAGCACCGAGCCTTTCAAGCTCAACTAATGTCAAGTTCCCTTTTCCTTTTGCTGGGCTGAGTATTTCTGATTTTTAAGGATGGCATTTTTTTAAAGGAACAAGGTCTCTGGCGAGGGATGAGGCCGGGGAGAGGAGGGAAGGAAGCGTCGGAGTGAACACGCATCACAAAGTCCATCAGACGCCTGAAGACTCGTTAGGAATTAGACAATTAACAAGTAGGAATGCAGGAAGTGGGGTAATGGCCAGCAGGGCTCGAATCTCCTCGATTTCATTTCTGTCATTCACGGCAATTGTTTCGGGGGAAGTTTTTGGGCTCTGCCGGGCACCAAGGGGGCCGCAAGCGCGGGAACGAGCCTGGTCCCCTCCCTGAAATCGGGATGCAAGATGGGTGTTTTCTAGGGAAGAGAAACAAGGAGCCGCTTACTAAAACCACCTCTCCCCTGCCATGAGCAGCTTTTGAACGAACAGCTAAAAGGCCAGAATTAGACCTCACTTTAAAGTCCAAGCTAATTTCCCTCATTTGGAGGAGAAGTGAGAAGACTCCCTGCAGGAAGAGCTCTCCAAACGACAGCCTGGGCTGCGCTCCCAGGCAGCCAAACGTAAGGGCCCTTCATACCTTCTTGTCTTTAACCGAAATCCTACAATATTCTGTGGCGAGGACTATTTTTCTACATTGAGGACTTCTTTTCTTACCCTTAGATTTGCACAATGCCTATCACGGGGGACTTGCGGAGCTGGCTGGGGCTTCCAAGTGTTACTTATTAACTGTAATGAATAATAATTATGTAGCTTCTGCCATCTGGATTCTCATTCAAAAGGATCCTATATAAAGCGAACGCTAAAAGGCAATTTGTATTAACACAATGGAAGTCTTGAGGATCTCTTAAACTGTTTGTAATTTACACAACACTCCCCAGTGAATGGATTTAGTTAAACATTTTTATTTTACTGACTGCTGCCAAAGGGAGCGGGATGTGCTCCTGTGGAGGGGCTCACACCGGCCCCCCGATGCGCGGCTTCCGCTCCCCTGTATGCCGACATGCACTTTTACGTGTAAGCTCTCCATCTTTCAGTGTTTAGACAACATCCCAAACTCAGCTGGACACATTTGGCTCTATTTCTGCAGGAACATTTACTATGAACATCACAACCGGTCCCCACAGGAGCTGGTGCTGCTGCATGGGACACGCAAGGCGCAGCCCAAGGCGGAAAAGGGCTGAAAAGCCGATGGGAGGTCATACACAGCACTGGGATGCAGAAGTACTGCCCCTGCCACAAAGGCTTGGAAATTGCATTACTGCTGCTGCAGTTGTAACTTTTCCTTGGGTATTCCCTTCTTATTTTTTTTTTTTTTTTATGAAATGCAATTATGCTAACGAGGGAGCTCTAATTATAATCCATCTCCACCACCGTTGGCGGCTGCTCTGAGGCGAGGACCTGCGGAGCTGGCTCCAGCCATGCTGGCAGCCATGTGTGAGGGTTTGGGGGGATGGACACACTGCACCCCTGGGGCTACCTGCACACTTGGGCATTCAGATAGGCAAAAATTGTTAATATTCAACAATGGAAGTGCCAAACACTCATTAAAACTCCCAATCTTCCAAGCTCTTTTTAATTCAAGGTGACCGAAAAGGCATTTCTGGGTGAATGTATTTTCACAGTGCTGCTCTCCAAAGGCAGTCGAGACAGAAGGTTGGTTCCCAGCTTTATACATTCCTGTTACTACGATTCTATTCAAGTTTAAAAGACAGTTAAACCCCAAGCCCTGCGCCCTGCTCGAGCCATCAGCCTGTGCCAGTTCACCCCGCACTCTGGCAACTGGGGGACAGAATTTGGGTGGCTGTTACATACCTGCTCCTAAGAAATCCTTCTTTTTTTCCTTATTTGTAACCCAACAGTTTGAAAAAAGAGGTTTTAAACTCCATTTAAAAGAGGAAACCTTAACACTACAGCATCTGAACACTGAAAATCAATCCCCACATTAAAACCATTCCGTCCTGCTGCAACCTGAAAGACGTCGAGACACCACAGAGGCACCTTCATTAAATTTGCAAGGTAAAAAAGACTGGCAAACGCTGCCTGAGCAACATCTCTGAGATCAGAACTCAGTGGCCTATGTAAAGTATTAGTTACTGTCAAACTGCCTTACAATAACTCTAATGCTGAATCCACGTAGAGTTCGCTAACGCCATGCACTCGGAGATGAAACCTGGCATGTTGGAAAAGAGGTGGCAGGAGCTAGCAAGGAGATGAGGAGATACAGGAGGCAGGAGATAACCAGGGGAATGAAGACTGAGCCTTCTGAACATCACAGCCCCCTCTGAGACCGCAAATTTCATTTCTAGTGCCTTACTTCAACGTGAAGATGCCCAACAACTAACACTTAGGAAATGGGGAGGATGTCTGAACTTACATAAAAGGCTGGGTTTACTTCAGGCACGAAGAGATTGTTGAGATACGGACAAAGCATCTTCATGCATGAACTTGGAAAGAATTTTGTCGACCCAAAGAAAAAAAAAGAAAAAAAGGGGCAAGCAGCTTGTTTTCCCTTTGAAAAGAGAACCCAAAAAGCTCTGTGCAGCTCAAGTCAGTGGAGTAGGAGACCCAAGACTTTGGCATCTTGCCAGACTTGACTCCGAGCGTTTTATGGAAGGTTAAAAGTGCACTAGATAAAGGACTAGCATTTAGAGGGAGAATATTCTTCATGATAGGCACTTTCACAATGACTGCAATGCTTTTAAAAAATAATCTCAAGTTTCCTAGAGCTGTATATTTTTGTAAAGAGGTTTAGGATGTTTTCCTACATAAATGGCACTTCAGAAGGACGAGCTGCCGATTTGAGCCAGTATGTGAAATTTCAAAAGCTGCAACAGCCAAATGCTTATAGGAAACAATTCCCACAGCCCATCCGCATCACGGAAGCCTACGACTCCTGGTGCAAGATGCCCCAAAGAGTTTTGAAAGTGAATATGCAGATATGGTCATTTGGGTTCAAAGGAATTCCCTCCTGCCCCCATCTCCAAAGTTTCAATCTGCTGCTGTTACAAATCCTGTATCGCACCGGAGATGCAACACCCGCCTTCCTCTGCAAGCCAGTGTGTATACAAGGTTTTTTAAATATATCTAGGCAGAATTATCTTGCATCTTCAGTTACGCAAGCAGCACATCTGTGTATATCAGACCAAAAGTATTTGCAGAGAAAACACTGTATTAAAATTCCTGGGTTTGGTCTCTCATTCCCAGGGTTATGGGAGTGCCTCGGATTGCTCAACAGTGACCCCTCTGTCAGCCTCCAGCCCCACAAAGGAAAATACAAATTTCATGTAATCTGCGTGCTCACGACACCTACCAGGAACGTGTCCTACACACTCTGAACACTTTGGATCTTGCTCAGAAAGTTTGGAGGCAATATCACTATTCCTGAAAGCACCACGCTTCTATCCAGAGCTGGTCTGGACCCACCGCACGGATCTAAGCATCCCCACTGCAGATCTTGAGGTGGGGGGATCCCGAATCAGTGGTGGCTGCAGCAAAGCCACTGCATGTGAGCAGGTTGCCCCGGAGTCGTGAGGGAGTACTGGGGGTCCCTCCACCTGCTCACACTCAGCTGAGCAGTCCCAGCAAAGATGCTGGGTACGGAAAAGTTACCTAGAAATACAGTGATTCTTGCAGGGTCTGGGCAGCCCCTTGCTGATGGCTGAGTGGGGGATGTCAGGCACGCCTGACCCTCCAACCCTCAGCAGTTTCTTTCATGTCCAAGACCTAATTTTTTCTCTTCTAGTGATGCTACCTCCATTGCTGGGCCTACTTAATAACCCCCAGTTAGGAAGGCAACCCTGGAGGAGGACAACTTCTGTGCTCAGAGCGTGCCTCCATGTGCATCTTGCATATGTGTGCGATGTGCTTCTGACACAATCGTACCGCCGAGTTCATTTTAAAAGGATAATATTACAAAGCAAAGTAATTCTGGCACAACTTCTAGTACTTCTGACACAAAGTGGCCTTTCGGGCGAGCAAGGAAAGCTACTGAGAGGCTCTGGGCTGTCTCCCCAGTGCAGATTGATGCTAGAGGAGGAAGCTAGACTGGACTGGAATTTGGGTTCGATTCAAAGGAAAAGTTAAAGGTTTGAGGGGGGGGAAAGCAGATGCTCAGCTGCTCCAAATCAGAAGAGTTTCGTTGAAGCTCACGAAATGATGTCACCGTGGACTCGGCTTTGTCTGCTCATCTAAATGATTCAAGGCTCTTGAGTCTGAAAATCTCAGGTAGAGATCCAAGGAGCAGAGGTCTCCTCCTTTCATTTCCCTGGCACTGGTTTTAGTGTCGCTGAGAAACTCCAAACCCATCCAAATAATCCCAGTTCCAAACGCAACTTATTTGGTCTATTTAGTCAATTATTTTAAAGATTACGTTGAGATCGCTGCTTCAAGCAGACCAATTTTCTAAACACAGACCTAATTTTACGGAGCACTCAAAGCTCGCAGTAGTACTCTTAAAATCACGTCTCTACCTAGATTGAGTATTAACCGAGCCTGGAAAAACAACAGCCAACCTTGTAGGCTCGCTCTCTGGCAGGATTGCTTGAGGCTCTTAATACACTCTGTCTTATTTATATAGCTCCGAATTCTGATGTTAGACATAAATATGAAAGAGGCTTGATAAAAATGACATCCAAAGCTTAATTCAGCCCTTTGTTAATGGAGTCGTTCAGCGCAGCGGTTTGTGTTTGTTCCCCTGAAACCAGAAAGCAGCTGAAAAAAAGTAAATTTGGCTTTTTCACTTTTTTTTTTTCCAAAAGTCCTATTTTAAAACCTGTTCCAAGTATGGATCCTAACATGCTTTGCCTTTTTTTTTTTCACACGCTCTAACAAGTACTGTCAGACGTGTGAATGAGCCTCAGCCTGTGGACCAACGCGTGGTAGAGGAGAACTCGTGTGTGAAATCTGAAAGACCTAATGGCAAACCCAGGCATTCCTCTGGCCACGTCCCACATAAAAGGCAATTTAAATCATCTCAAACTGTGTGGATTTTGGCCTTTTACTTGGGCACCTGGCAGTGAAGTTAATAACCTGCTCCTCACCTTGTGCTCTTCTGCAGACTCTTCACTCACATTTTGATGGGTGATCAAGCCACATTTCCAACAGATAAACCAAAGAGATAAGACAATCCCAGCACAGGATAAAGATTAGTCTTTTTTTTTTTAAAAGCTGTGGGTAAAAGTAGCCCTGTGTGAAGGGCAAAAGGCATGTGCAGGGTTCAGGTGAGGGATCTGTCCCTGCAGGGCTCATCTGCCTGTTGCTGCCTCTGTGGCTGCACATAAGGAATAAGGCTCAGAGGTTCACTTGTCTTTTGATTGACGCTTCCAAATGTCATTTCCACCTGACAACCTGGCCTAGGGGATGCAGTGCCTGATGGCGATAGCTGCCCAGCGTGGCATGGGGGCATAGGCGGGAGATGCTGTCCATGGGAACTCTGGGCTCTGCCTCGGGAGAAACCCATCCGAGCATCCCTCCCAGCACACTGCATGGCACTGTTGCTGGGTCCCTGGTATCTGTACCTGGTTTGAGAACCACCACCATTTCCATCCCACTCTCCTTGACCAGGGTTCTGCGCGTCCTCGCCATCCCCAGCCACCCCATGGCTCCTGGCCCCCTTTGATGTGCCACTGAGCCAGAGCAGAGGGAACAGGGCAGGAATGACTGCTGACCCTGCTAGCACCTTCCTGCCTGTGGCCTTCCCAGAAAAAACTCTTTGGAAACAGTCAGAGACGTGATACTGACCCCTTTGTCTTTCACAACACCATCAGCTTTTGATGTAAACACAGAGTTCATGTGTTGGGCAGATACTGAGAAAGTCACTGACCAAGGAAGTAACCAATAAATACCAAAAATAAATACATTAAAAGAGGCGGCATTTTAGCTGTGGGGGTCTTCTTGGAAAAATGGGATAAAATGCTCCTCACAGAGAAAGGCAGTAAACTGTTTGCATCCTGGACCAGCCATTTTACTGGGCGGGTGCCAGCCTGAGGTGCTCCCAAATTTTCTACCTTTCCACCACAGTGAATAGTTGCTTAAAAAATCCCCTCATGCCTTAACACCTATTTCTGTCTGCGTGGAAAACCAGTTCCTTCTCACTGGGATGCAGGACAGACCATGGACAGACTGCAGGACAGGCTGCAGGGGCAGCTGGTCCCAGCCTGCGATGGGAAATGCCTTGGAGAAATCATGGAAGCTCCTGCTGATGCCTGAGGAACATGGAGTGAAGACTAAAAGCCATCTAGCAACAAAAGCCCTGCTGCCTCATCTGAAGCAGCAGGAATGAAGTGCAGACTATAAACAAGAGAAGTGGAGAAAAAGCTATTTAAATTTTTTGGAGAAGTTCTACTCTTTCTGTAAGTTAGCTCACACAATACCAAGTATGTAATTACCAGAGGTGTAATTTAAGGGCACCCACAGAAACGTGGGGAAAGCAGCCGGGCTGTTATCTTTTTGCCTCAGCATCATTTCCATTCTTTGGGAAGAAACAACTGTTGCTCAGCCCCACTTCTACTACACCACCGGAGGTTTAAACCACTTGCATGAAGCATCTTGGGGGTCCTGAGCACCTTCCACTTCTGCTGGGGCAGCGGTGTAGATGGTTTCTCCATCTGCAAAACGCTTCCAACTGCTTTGTCATTTCTCTTACTCTTCGGTTTTTTTTTCTGGTTCTTTTTTTTTTTGGGTCAGCCGATTGTGCACACAATATTGAGCAATAATAAACAGAGGAGGATGAAAACCACTGCAGCTTGAGAAGTGAGCTCAGGGTATGATTCCTCCTCACCGGATGCCTGGAAGATGTCATTGAAATTCTCTTTCCCTTAGTGCAACCCGTGTGGAGCCAATATGAACTCCCAGCAAAGTGCTTAAAAACCCATTATTTATAATAACTGTTAAATGATGAGACATTGTTTACCCAGATCGCAAGATAAATTCTCACTTACAGAATGCTTGCCTGACCGTCCTGAACGTCATCTGGTTTTTATTTAAATGCAAAATGTAATTAGGCTCCCAATAACACAGCAGAAGAATTCAATAAGATAGGGCTTTTCACTTACAGTTTAATATTAACATTTTCCCATAAATGTTAATGAATAAAAGTCTACTGTTTTATGTATTATCCATGGTGGGGACACAGCAGGCTAGGAATGGAAGGAAAGCCAATCCCTTCATACCACAAATTACGATATATCCCTCAAAGAGAACTAACTGCTCCCAGCATGGCCAGGGACACTGCTCCCTCCTGGGGCAGCCACCAGACCTGGTCCTAAAGGGGAGTCTCCCTCCCCATTGATCAGGGACATCCTACCTCAGCCAAAATCCCCTTTGGAGTTTTATTCACTCCATTTCCCTTGCCCCCTCTCCCCCCATGCCGCTGTCTGCCTCACCATCTCCACTAGACACACGACAAGCATCAGATAGCAAACAGCATCGCTGTTAAGCAAGGACACGGCCCCAAGCCCTGATATTCTTAGAGTCCACCTTGGATAGCCAGGCTAGATTATCAGAAAAATCAGGTTACTATGTGCCTGATATTCTGTTAGAGGAATGCACGGGGGTGATGAGAGATGATGGCAGTACTACAGTACGATGATAGGAAATGATAACAGCATTCAAACGGGCGGGAAAAGGCCCTGGGAGCTGGCGGAAGTGGCACTTTGGGAGCTCATTGAAGGACTTGTGCCTCTGGATGCCCAAGTGTGAGGAGCAGATCCTGCAGTGGAACAGGGGCCTCTGTGGCTGAGAGGACTGAAAGCTGCAGGGCCAGCGAGCTGGCTCACGCTGGAACATTTTAATTGTTTTAGCTTTTGACCTTCCATTTATTGCTGGGGTTTTGCTGTGTTAATGTGTATTTTGCTGGTTGGTGACTCATACTTCATCGTATCTCTCTAATAAGGAGCGTTCATTTAACAGTTCGACTGCTTAACAATTTATTGCATAAATGGGCTTCCATCCGGCAGCCTCCTCTCCCGTCTCCTCTGGTGAAGCCAGTGCAGAGCTCATGGGAGCTTTGCAATGACTTGGGCCATCGCATCATGATCCAGGGAATGGCAGATGCCCTGGCCAGCAGTGCGACGCTGATGCTCCACATGGGCAGGAAGGGGAGTGAGCCAGGAAATTGGCTGCACGTCGTTTCAAGACAATGAAAGGCTCACACTTTCAAAGAGTTGATGCTCAGCAGATCTGCGCTGTATATGGGAGCAGAGCTGGGCTAACAAGCCCCAAGAGCGGGACCCTGGGGTGGAAGCACGGTGGTGGCACGCGGTCCAGCTGGCCAGACGTCCTCCGACTGAGGGCACGGCTTGCCCTGCTCCATGACCTGAGCCACAGCTCATCCTTGATGTGAGGGTCAGTAAGGCTGTATGGGGATTTCAGGGTGCTCCAGCCTCCCTGGGGCTCAGATGGTAAAGCTGCAGCAGAGACTGAGGGGCGCAAAGGCAGTAGTGGAGCTGAGCAGAGACTCGTGCCTTCCCCCAGCCAAACCAGGCTTTAGGAGCAGCGCTGCACACGCCTACAATCGCTCGTGTAAACACCAGCAAAATATGCTCCGGGGCTGCTGGGCTTGGGAGGAGGGAGAGGATCCTCTTGTCTTTATTCTGCCACCACCTCAGCAGCTGCAGCAAGTTTTGGCTCCCAAAACAGCTGTAAAAATACCAGTCCTGGTTCAAATGCTGGGAGAAGAGGGCTCTCACACTTCCTAAGAAAGATGCTTTGCCATAAGCCATATCCTACATAAAAATACCATGCAAAGACTCCTGAAGGGAATAACAAGGTAATTATAGAAATGAGAGATGAAAAAATCCTGTATGGTTGCCTGGTCTCCTCATCCTGCTCAGTGCTGGACCGCTCAGTGTGGGGCAGCAGCTTCAGGACTTGGGCTTTTAAAGGGAAGATTTCATAAACATTGAGAAATGTTTCTAAATATTTAGAAAGCTCGAAATAACAGATTGCCAAGCCAAGCTGTACAAACAGAAAATGAATTTAGAAAACTGGTAAAAAACAACAGCTTTTGCATGCACCAAAATATATGTCTTTGACTAGCAAGCATCACCTCACAGGCATGATGCTGCAAACAGAGCTACAAGCATGCTCAACCCTTTGCAGAATCAGGCCTGAACGGATACCTACCGTGGCTTTTGAAATCAACAGCAGAAGCCTCAGTGATGCAAAAAAAAAAAAAAAGCTTAATGCTTTAGGAGGCACTCAGTGAAAGAGTCAAATGTTAGCAAAGCCAAGCTAGACAGAATGGAGCTTTACATTTTCCTGTGAAATGCTGGAGTATTGCAGCAGGGAAATTAATTTGCTTAATCATTAGGAAGAAAAACCACAAATCAAAGCAAACCAAAAAACAAAAACCCAACACAGTAACAAATCTCTAAGGGGAAAGGGAATTGTTTCTCTGTTAACTACTTTTGAGACAAAGCACTGGAAGAAAAATGCCCAGTTCCAATAATGTCATAACCCGATTACAGCCTGCACAGAAGAGCTAAAACACTTGCAGAACAATGAGTAAGAAATTAAGTTTTAAATTGAGTGCTGGCCCTATCTTGTGTCACTTCTTTATGTTCTAGTAGAAAGGACACCGCTGAGCTCATTTCATATACAGCAGCGTGAGATGCCTGGATGCAGACATCATTTAGTCATCTCGTATATGTTTCTCCCCATTTCTTTCTCC
The DNA here is from genome assembly GCA_020800305.1 of Porphyrio hochstetteri. NCBI lineage: Eukaryota > Metazoa > Chordata > Aves > Gruiformes > Rallidae > Porphyrio > Porphyrio hochstetteri. The sequence continues at coordinate 3,895,055 of CM036925.1, forward strand.
AGGAAGAATGACAAATCTAGAAATGTGGCTGCACTTTGTTTTATTATGATATTGATTTTTCTGCAAAGGGAAAGTGCATTTATCCCCCAGGTCTGTGCGCTGGCAAGAAAGGGTTAACAAAATGTTTATCACAAAGCTGGCTTCAGAGTTGAAAGTAATGTGATCAGTAATGAATTTTGTGTTACATTAGGTTGTATAAATGGACAGACAAGCGCAGACAACAAGTGGCCAGGAGTCGGGGCTAATCTAATGATGTAAAAATAGAGACAGCACCAATTATACTTGGGGCCAGCTCAGAGCTCCTGCAGGGACTGCAAATGAATAGGTACAAATCAAATTACTGACTAATAGACGCACTACAAGAGAGGGCAGTCAATGCTAAATACATTAGGGCCTTGTGACCTCTCTGCTCTGAACAGCAGAATCCTAAATTTGACTTAAAAAAAAAACCCAACAAAAAACCCCTCAAAGAAACTCTTGTTCATTTAAAGAGAGAAATAGAACAATGTTATTTGTGAAATGATTTGAGACACTTAGATATTTTTTTTTTTGGTTTGTGCCCCTCCGACCACGTTATGTACGTAACCCTTTGGAAGCTGACTGAGGGTTTGCTTTTAGAACAAGGAGAAATATTCTTTGTGCAAAAGTTAAGACCTGATAACAATACAGTTATGTTACATACCAAAACATTTCAAAGCCATGTGCCTCTTTGCGGTGATGTTTTTTACTGCTACTTCACCGGCTGTGTCTGTATCAAAAATAAAATATTTCTTAAAAAAAAGCCTTGATTTAATAGAAAGAAAAAGAAAAGGAGTCTCCCCACACCACAATTGATAATAAGTAAATGCAGTTGATCAACTTGTTAGCAAATGGCAGAAAGTCAGAGTTGTCTTGTGGTACCAGTGCTCTCTTTAGAAACATCAGCAGACGTCTACAAAGACCCTAAATTCACACCAGAAACCTTTGTGGTATCAGCATTCATACCCTCACCCCCCACCCCCTTAAATAACATATGACCTGGAAGAAATTCCACTAAAAAAACCTCCTGGCCATGAGGCAGATTTGGGGACCTGGGAAATTGAAGATGACCTTGTTGGCCCCAGCAGGGATGCAGGATGTGGCTGCTCCAGGGATGCTGGCTTGGGCAGAAGGGTGAGAAGCCCATGCTGAAGTGCCTGATGTCCTGCATGGGGCAGCTGTGTTGATCCTGCATGCTGTGTGTGGGAAATAACGACTGGGACTGTGTGAAAATGTGTGCAATGCAAGTGCTGCTCCTCTTACGATGGCGGCTCCTGAAGAGCCCCAAATATTCCCTGCTTTTAAACAAGGCTCATCCAAATAAACCTTCTGTAGGAAGAACCACGTTGAGCTCTTACACTTATTTGAGGGGGTAATTTAATCTCTGACCCCGGGATGAATATTCTGAAAGTTCAAAGGCTGCTTTTAGCATCAATGTCACTTGATATGCCCCTGGGTTTGCTGTTCAAGGTGATTTTGCATTGAACCTATGCAGAAATCTCTTTGCAGAAATGCTCTTTGGGGGAAAATGGATTGTTCTGTGCTCCTATACTCCATGTTCAAGTTAGGGTTAAGGCCAATTGAGGAGAGGGAAGGGAAGAATTGTCTTGAAAAAAAATAAAAGGAAGAGGAAGGAAGGAAAGAAAGAAGGCAGGAAGGGATGGGAAGGCACCAATCAAAGCTCTGACTCCATACAGGGCTAGTTCTATTCCTGAAACTAAATGTATGGGAACATCTATGTCCAGGTGGCTGCTCATGTCTGAACACAGCTTGTGACCACTGCTTTTGGAAGAAACCCAGGAAGGATGCTCCTTGCACAGGGGCTGAGGCCAGCGGCTCGCTCTCCTCCCTCCAGAGAAGCACACTGCCCACCAGCACCAGGCACGCCAGGAAGCATCCGGCTTCACTTGTCCAAGCACCAAACTGCACATAAAGGCTTTGAAAATGCCCCTCTGCAATGCTCAAAGGTGCCAAGACCTGACTTAGGTTCAGGTCAGCGTAAGTGCTGGGCCGGCCCAGGGTCCCAACTGCCCTGAGCGCCGATCCCGGGGTTTCGTCTGGGCTATTCCCTAACAGCACATCTAATTAGCTCCACTTACTTACATCCCATTAATCAGGTTAAAGAGTTTGCTTCAACATATGAGCTTCCTTCATTGCATTATGAGTTTTTTCATGAACTTTGGAAGGAATCCAGACAGTTTCTTCTGAGGGCCAGGCACAGGGCGCTCTGTGGTGTTTGCACCTCTGGCTTTCCAGATGCAGTACTCAACAGATTTTGAGTTTTGCAAGAAAATGAGCCATACCTTTCTTTATATTTTCCTCCTCTCAAAGTTTGTAATGGGCTTTAAATGCCTGATTTTAAATTCTTCAAACCTTGTGGGTTGTATTGACCATGATGGTGTCAGACGCTCATCCTTCCCTGCTCAGACCTATAGTGCTGGTTCTAAGATGGAAAATTTAGGGGGTGCTCTGCAGTTTTTAATATAGGTCTCTCCCACAAGCTCATATATATTCCTGAGACAGGACAGAGAAAAAAGTTATTTTGCTCTATAAACTGCAGTGTAAGCCGAGCCATCACAGGGTACTGGATTTCATGATGAATTAAAAAAAAACTAAGGATGAATGCCCACAAAAGCAATTCTACTCTTGTATGTCCACAGCACGCTTCCACCCCCTGTAAAATGCTGTAGCAATGTGGATTTAGGTATGCTTTGTCAAAATAAATTAGATATGAATATAAGTACAACATTCAGGCAGCCAAACAAACTGTAGCAGAGAAGATGCAGCAGCTGGGCACAGACTGGAATCATTCACTGCACACAGTAAAGCCCCATCCTGCATCTCCATGGCTGCTGGGGTGTTTTGGGCAGAAAACCCAGGGGTCTGACAGTGGCAGCAGCACATTTAGTGCTGGAGGAAGTCTGTAGTATTGTCTACCTTGACAAAATAACCTATGAAGTCATGAATACTTATTTATTTTATATATTCACAGTTGTCCCTTGGAAACCTGTTGGTTGTGTTAGTCTCCTGAAGAATAAATCCACCCTTCTGCTGCTGTGCTATGTGCTTTATAGCATTAAACCCGAGCAAACACAGAGAACGGGTTCTGATTTGGTAAATCATGTGAAAGTCGAGCCTAAAGCTCTGCCTAGATTTAACCCACAGCTAAACCTTTCACCCAGGTCAGAGGAGGGAGGAAAAGCTGGGATGGAGCCCAGCACTGAGAATACCTTTCCACCTGGTGCGGCAGATGTGGAGCCGCAGAGTTTCATGCTCACTGCTGCTGTTGTGGAGTTAGTAACTCCTTTCTGGGACCGAATGACAGATCCATTGGTTTTCCCTCAGGCCAGCCTACATCTTAAGTGGATGTGCCTGGGGACTGAATGAATTTGGGTCTCTGGGATGCACACACACCACTCTGCCTCTGTAGGAAGAGCCCACATCCGCATCGCGGCTGCAGATGCTGTCCTCAGCCCAGAGGGAAGGGGTGCGGAACACAAGGGGGGATCCATCTCCTGGGCTTCAGCACACTGAACTCCTGTGGCACACAAGCAAGGGGTGCCACAGAAATCATCTTCCATGGCTGAATTTCAGAAAGCATCCTGTCACTCAGACTGTAAGGGCTCGGTCCCTTATTATAGCCAAATTTTCAACATTATGCCTAGAGATGACCAAAAGGCATTTGAAAGCTTAACAAATGTCCTTGCTGAAGGAATGCATAAATCAGAGGATTTACTGATTACAGTGTTTTTGAAGGGAAAGATTTCTAGCCTGGGCTGGCAATTTCTGCATGTCCACTTTGAGTGGAGGATTGTCAGAGACATTTGTCTCCTGGAAGTGCAGCTTCATAAATCATGATACTAGCTTTTATTTTTTGGGTTTTTTTTAAAGAACACAACACAACACAAAACTCCAGCACATACTCAGAAACTATACTGCCAATGTAAATACTGTAGCTGCTTGAAAACAAAGCTTTACAAGCAAAAGAGGTCACTGACCACTAACGTTTGGTGAGCAGACCGTCATTTTTTGGAGTGAGAGTTTGACAGAAACTGAAACAGCAAAAACATCTTTTTGCATCTTTGCCAATTTATGCCTTCTTTGGAATTAAATGTGTATCTAGGCTGACAGCTTATGTACAGCAGGCTCCACTTAAGATAGACATGGGTCGTCTGGATAATTGGATAACAAGAAGAAAAGCTGGTTTCCCAATCAAGTCAACTAGCTGGATGACTGAGTTATCATTTAGGTCACAAGGAAAGTAGATTTTTGGGGGGTCATTTTCCAGACCTGGTTCTTCTCCCATCCGCTGTCCAACAGCCCTTGGCAACTCATCGGAGACAGGGATGGAGAAGACCCATCAGGTCATCTAATTCCCCTTCCTTGTGAACGCTGGATTATTATTCTTCATGTTTTGAGCATCTCCCTGTGTGTTGTTTCCTGTACCACCGCTCTTTGGGTTGTTTCCACCTCTGCCAACAGCCAGGCCCACCGAACCAGTGAGGCACTGCCAGTCCTGCTTTGCAATGCGAAGAGACAAAGACACCGCGAATATCTGCTCTCCAAAGTGGTCTGTGTGCCATGGGCATGCGTTTCCTCTGCACCACTGCAGCATATCAGCCCTGATTACTATATAAATCTACACGCCAGCTATGTCCTAACAGTTAAGGCATTAAAAGAATCTATTTATCTCTTGCCATTAAGTGCATGTCAGGGCCAGCTGAGCACTGTGATAAAGTCTCACTGTCCACCCTACTGCCCATTTCACCTCTGTCCATGCAGAGGACCCGAGCATTGCACATACATGTACCTTCACATTCTGAGTTAGAAATTTCCATTAATTCAGGAAGGAATTTTCATTAATTGCATTAAATCAGGTCGAATAAGGCTTTGTGTATTTCATCCAATGTCTGCAAAATGTATTTAAAGACTGACGAGAATCCAAGGACCACGAGCCAGCGTTAAAGGCACACATAGCACAAGGGCATGCAGAAGTTAGAGTAAGCCAGTTTGGGACTATTTGAGGGAGGTTTATAACTTCCATAATTATGAGGCCAATGCAGAAATCTAAACAATCTAAACACTGTCTTTGGAAGTGGTACCAATATATACATCAATTACCAACAAGCAAATTTATGGTGTCCTCCTCTGGCAAACTCCTTGCTATCATTTTTCACTAGAGGTAAGTGGGCAGAAGAGAATCCCAGCAAGGAAAAGCGGGGCTAGAAAACTGCATGTTTTTCAAAGATAGTTCAGTTCAGCCTAGGTTTGTTAAGAGGTAAGTGGCTTTGGGGGAAGCGAAAAGTATCCTATTTATTACAAGCCAACAAAGACACCTCTTCTTTGAAGCAATGGGTAATGTACCTCAGAACTTATCTTCCCCCATTTATTAACCAGCAGACAGATGCTAGCACTTTACTGGGCTCCACGGCTTGAAAAATGGCTGGCTGGCAGCCTGCCGTGAGCGCAGCCACACTCGGTGTACTGAGCACTAGTCGACTCCCTAGGCAAGTGCAGTTTTCCAGGTATCGTCGGATCAGGAGAGGCCTTTTTATGGCCATCTGGTAAGAACAGCTCAAGAGCTGTTAGGGGATGGAAGTGGAAAGGGCACGGGAGTTCACAGCCTTATCACTAGGTTTTCTCTGCTGCACTGAGTCACCACATGCCCAAATCCTGAAAATAAAGTATGTTAGTGATAGGGAGAATCCCACGACAGGCAGGAAAACAGAGAGCGTAATGACAGCGAGAGGAGGGCAGAGGGATGGGGTGAGTTGGGTCAGTGCTCATGTTACTCACTGTTGCCACTTAGATTTGCTGCTTTGAGATGGCATCTATCTTACACTCACTATGAAGATTTATGTGTCTGGAGTAAAAGCAGGGAGACATCTCTTCAGATGAATTTTAGCTCAGTGATGGCATCTCTGTAAACAGTTCCTTTCTGTCTTTACACCTGCAGTTCTGTGAGCCCAATCGTGTGCCAAAAAAGGTGGTACTTGCTGCTGGGTTTGGTGAAAATGGGTGGGAGATTGAGATCTCTGTCAAAGCTTTAGGTTTACAAAATAATATAATGCCAAGTCTCTGGGGCAGTCAGTCACCTTAACTTGGCACGTGTAGATGGCTGCAGGTTTCAGAGAAGGTATTCCCTTCACCTTTCCCCGACAGACACAGCCTGAGGGAGCTGGCCTGGTGTCAGAAGTGGATACCCCCCAAAAGTTCCCTCTGCTCACAGTATGGGTCAGTAAGTGATGAAATAATGTGACTTCGTCCAGTTTCAGAGCCTGCTTTTGCACCTTCACAGCCCTCTGCGGGCATGAGCTGATTAAACCCCACACCAGCAACATGGGGCGTTTCTGTCCTCACTGCAGCGATGGAGCATGGAGTCATGGGCACTTTAAGTGCCTCATCCAAGGCAACAAGCTGGTGGGAATTTGCCCCAGATCCGTAATCAAGACCTATGTTTAGCGTTCAACCAACTCCAATTAATACCAAATCATAAACCATCCCTCGACTCCATCATTTTCAAGATGGACATTGGGAAAGACACTATGGGAGGTGACAAGTTGGGCTCTGACGGGTGCTTGCACCCCACTCACCAACTTGGTTATTGCTATTTGCACCTACACACAGGCTTAAATTCTGCTTCTCTGCAGCCTCCTCCTCCTTTTAGCAGCAGTTTGGTGACCTGCCGTCAGCTATATGCTCAACAAGTAGAGCAGGGGATGAGCCCTGATGAGAGTCCTTGAGCTTCTCCAGCTGGAGTGCTGCAGGGAGAGCTCAGTGCAGCACAAAGCGCTCCGCAGCAGAAGGAAGAGATGGCTTCTGCCCCCTCACAGCCTTCCTGTGATGTCCGTAGATTGGCACACCAGTACGGTTCTGCTAGAGCTTGTCCTCTTTATTTCCTTCCCAGGCACGTTGCCAGAAGAGTGACGAGCAAGCTGGCAGCTGATGTTAGAAGCCACCATTACTGTTAGCTGCCGGTCACGACACAAATGGTGCGTGGATCAAAGATGGGCCTAGTGCTTTTACTAGAGGGTGTTTTTTAAAACAGCTCAAAATTAATGGGGACAATAAACCAGCAATAACCGTGCTGTAACATTTCTGAGCATCTCCTACCACTGGGCCCCTTCTGAGCAGCATAATCTCTGACGTGCCATCCCATTTACTTAAACAGATGATAAAATTTATCAATATAATGGACACTGATGAAGATGGATTAATTTGGATTACAGAACCAGCGCTTCACAGTGGCTCTATTCAGGACACAAAGCGAGGATGTGTGTGATTATGACATTGTTTGGAGCAGGGTGGGCAAGGGCAGCAATCTGCATGGAGACGTGGATGCTCCTGAGCTGGCAGGGAAGGGTGGAGAGCCCTGGATTGTGAGGAAGCTTCAGGTATTTTTCTTCACGCTGCTTTAGGCTTCTCAGATCGTGTTTATGCGATCTACCAATATTTGCTTTTTACAAACGGCTCCCCTCACATGAAGTGAAACCCCCATGAAGTTAATTAACCAGAGAGGTAGCGCACAGAGAAAAGAAAAAGCAGAACTTAAAAAAAAAATATAAAAAAAATCACCATTGGGTGAGATGTACGTGATCTCTGATCACACCTCTTCTTTGTACCTGTTCCTGATCCCACTATGTCCCGGCTGGGAGACTCGCACATCGCGTCGGCCAGGCGCTCCCGAAGGCCCTCTTCAGTGTGCTCCATGGAAGACATGTGTCGGAGACCGAAGTTCTCGGGCCAGCTCCCACACACCTCCAGCAAGGTCACGCTCCGGTCGAAGGCACCTTCAAAAGACAAACAGGAGATGTTTAGGAGACCCTGGGACCAAACTACTTCCATACATATTATTTATTGTGTTGGAAAGAAAAGAAGTCCTTGTATTTTGAGTTCCTGAGAGGCTGATTTTAGGTCATTAGTTAAAATGTTGGTGTTACAGCACAGGAGGGGCAAACAGAGCCCTAAGTGCTGAACAGCTCTGACCAAGCAGCTGTAAGCAAAAAGGTTAAATTAAGAATACAGACCCAATTCTGGTCTTGCATCAGTGAGAGTCAGGAGGTAACGGCATGGATAGAAACGGCAACAGAATTAGGAACTGTAGTGTTAAAACCCATATATGTGATTAAGTACATTAGCCAGCTAGAAATGATTTCCAGAGTTGATTCGCCTTCCACGGGGCTGCTGCTGAGCACTCTTCCCCCTCCTCATCTCGCACAATGGGAACAGTCAGCACCAATGGGAACAAATTTTAGCCAATATCCCTTTCTTGCTCTGGAACAGAAAAGTGCAGGAGCGTGGTGGACCAAGGAGGAAAGGACACCTCGCTTTCTGCCTTGTGTTTGGAGGATGGAGGGAAGAAAGCGAGCCCTTCGTTTGGTCTGGGATATCTGCAGCATCCTCTGTCCCTGCACTGTGAAGTTTCAGGTCAAATTTGAGCTAGCAGAGACCTTCCTCAGCAGTGCTTTACTGAAGATGCCGGCTATTGTGACGGAGCGCACGTAACCTACTAAAGATACTTAAAATAATTCCTTAACTCACAGTTATTACCTCATTCACAACAGGGGATGATGTTCTGCTGAACGCAAAGATTAGATTCTGAATTCAAGATCACTTCAAAGTACAAATTAAAATTATTCTGCTTTATTATACAGCAAGTCTTCTGCGAAGGCTTACTTAAATCATTCCCACTTGGAACAAGATTACAGTTATGCTTTGTTGCTTCAAGCACATACTATTTACTCAACTACTAGGTAACTGAATATGCAGCATTTATTGTGCCTGGTTTCTGCCAGCCTACCGAGGGGAAAAAATGCAAATGCCAATGTTTCTCAAAGTTAAAAGTACATGAAACACGTCCTTGTTATCAGGCCTTTGGTTTTCCCCTTTGATCAGCCGTCAGAAACTATCTGCACTTGCAGCCTGTGACTGTACAGCTTCACGGCACACTCCCTGCCACTGACAGGTGGTAATAGAAAGGGTGAGAGACCAAGCCCCGCGGCAGGCGTCCCTTCCTCTGATAACGTCCAAAGTACCGTGTGATAACCGTTAGTAAACACTCGGGCAGCCGGTTAATCCATACATCAGCAAAGAGAGGCAGATAATTTTGAACTCTAATGGCACGGACAAAAGCACCAGGGCTGGCATTCAGGGATTTATATGGGCTGCAATGGTGACTTCTGGCTCCTGAATTTCATCGGCGCGCACAACTTTGATTTATCTCTTTGCCTGGCTGCAGAGTAGATTCCTGGCACTAGAAAACCATCAACACTAAAATGGACCTCTACAAAATGGGCCCGTGGCTCTTATGTGATGCATGCACTTGAACTCTGGATGAATCCCAGTTTAAACTGAGAGAAGGAATGACCAAATATTTCAACTTTTAATGGGTCTTTGGATTTATAAGGTTACTCCAGTCTCCTAATTTGTTTTAAAGCAAGGGTTCTTGAAGCTTGTTTGAGAAAATGCAGTGAAGGGGCGAAGTAATTTCGATGATGTTTAAGTCTCTGCAACATTTCCATATTGTCAGCAATCCAAACTGCAGGAGGGAAAGCAAAATTTAGGTCTTTTTTTGAAGCTTCTTTTTGCAAGACATCCTACTGCAGTGTCACAAGACCCTCAGGCCCCCACTTTGTGTACACTCCAAGACCCCACCGATCTCAGCGGGTTTTGATGGGGCCATTCACGTGCCTGGAGAGGTATTGGGAGGGCTCTCAAACCTGCATCCCAACACCCCAGGGTGGCAGCAGGGAGGCAATGAGCCCCCACAGGTTTGCAGGGTTACACCAGAGATGAGAAATCTCTTCTGTACTAGTGTCTGCCCTTATTCCCAAAGTGAGAAATGGGAGCATTTCTGCTCCTATAAGCAGACATATGAATAATAAGGCAAATGGCTTTTGAAGCTCTGCCAAGATGCCTGCATATGTGTACAGGGAGAAACTTCATAGAGCGCCGGTCGCTGGCTCCTGAGATACTTGAGTGAGAGCAAAGGAGACAAGTGCAGCGTTACCTCTGCAATCAGGGCCAAGAGCTGCCAAAACTTCTTAGCAGCAACGTGTGAGGTTGCAAGTGTTAATGCAAATGCAGGTTAGAGGGATTAACCACAAGGAAAAGTTTTCTTGGAAAAAAACTCTAAGGCTGGTGAAGCTCTGGTTTTATCTTTCTTCCCTTTTCACTCCTTCTCCTTGCAAGGAGTACACATCTGGCAATACGATTCACGTCCAGGCATCCTGCTATGATTCACCAGCCACCGCTGTACCCTGCGGGTGATCACCCTGCCTGTGAGTAACGAGCAGCGGGGGCAGAGGAGGTCTGTGCACCGTCATCTGCTCCATGTTGCAGCGGAGTCCATGAATTCCTCCTTATTTCAATATATGAGTTGATAAAATCAGTTCCACGTAAAGCTGGACACACAGATGTGTGACTGTGGGAGTAGAAAATGGGACCTTGCTTGAACAGGCAGGTCCTTTCCTTCCCTGAACCCTTGACTCTGTTTCTTCTTTGATGTAAACCAAAACTGTCTCAGGAAAAAATGAGACCGACTATCATGGATCTCCCTGTTCTTCTTGACATTGTATCAGCAGGCAGTAGAGGTACCAAAGTAAAATAACTTTTTCAGGGCAGATTTAAGCCCTGGGTGTTTTTACACCTTGGAAAAGCCTCCTGTGAAGTACGTGAAGTGGCAGATGGGCTGGTTACTCCCCAGGAGCCTTTGGGTGCTTTGCCCTATGTGCATTATTACTGACAGCACACGAGCTAACGGCATTAAACTTACACTGATAGCAGCTAACCACATCTCTGCTATTTATTAAATTGTAATCTCTTCCTGGCTGCCTTGCTCTCCCCTTTTCAATCCCAGTATCTCAGTCGATAACGTATCAAATTCCCCATCGTCGGCCAGAAGAGAAGTTTACAAATAAACCTCAGTGGAGTGGCCTGCTCTCAAAATCCCCCAAACCCCCAGCCAGAACCTAAGTGCAGGCCCAGCGCGGCTGAGAAAGCTCCTGCTGATTCAAGGGATTACAGAAGGGTTGAGTGAAGGCAGGCTGCGCCCCGCACCCTCACTGATGAACTGCTGAAACCCCACTGACAGCCCCCTGTGTCAGACGTGATGTGCTTAGCCCTTCTCCTGTCCCCAGCCCTGACACCACTTCCATAGCAGAATGGGTTCTACATAAAAGGAGTGATTTGTTTAGAAACAATTCAAGAAAGCAGCAAATTAGGTATTATTAGAGCCAAGCGACAACTAGTGAAATCCTGGGGAAGCCTCATTAAATGACTGGAAAAAAAATAATAATCCCATTCGCTTAAAATGGTGTCGATATCTCATCCCATGGTGTGGTGCTTCCAGGCGAACGGATCTCTGACTTCTTCCCTTATTTACCAAAAATGAAAACCACTGGAAATTAAGACCATCAGCCTCCTTTGTATGATGCCCAAGCACCGTCCTGGCCCCACAACACTACAAAAAAACCCAACCCCAAACCAAACCGAATGGAACAGAAACCTTGGCTTGAACATCTAGGTCGAAAGTGCTTTGTTTTGCAATTCCAGCATGCTTAGCTTTACACCACCCCAAACTAATTCTGCTCCATGCGCAGGGTTTTCCTATTAAAACTTCAATTTTTCTCTTGATACCCATATCCCACTCATGCCCTTCCACTGACATTTGCCTCCCGACGAGCATGGCCCTCAGCTCCTGCCACTGCTGGATGGAGCAGAATCAGGTCCCCCATCTTTCTGCTTAACAATTTATTAATGCCAAAGGCTTCTGTTATTACTCACACCAAATTAGCTTGCTTAGAAGCGCAGGATTTGTCTTTCGTGTTGCAATTGTTTCAAGGCTTTTAATATAAAAGGAAAATAAACTCTACAGAAAAAAGGAAAAAAAACCCCAAACCCAAAAAAAGCCCCAAACCTTGGAAATATCCTTTCACTTTGGTTAGCCCTACCGACCAAACCTGAAAAATCTAGTAGTAAAAAGTATTTTTACAAAATATTTTAATTCTCCTAGTGTGTTATTTTTCTAAGTCAAAATAGCCAAACTAAATCTTTCACCGTAGCCCTTTAATTCAAAAGCCAGGGGAAATTTTTTTCATTAAACCTCTGGACGGCTTTGTTTAAAATATGAAATCAAGTAGCTCCATTTCCTGTCTTCTAAGGAACAGTAAATCAAAAAGAGTACGTTCTCCAAAAATACAGTAATGGTTCTATTAAAGAGCTTGACAGTTTTGAGCCTCACCTTGCATATTGCAACATACGTGTGAGCAAAAATAACAGAGTAAATAGGAGAGGAAATGACCTGCCAATTTTAACCGATAAAAGATGCATCCTCCTCATGAAAGAGATGGGGGTTTGACCCCCGGGAACGGCAGACCCTGGGGTGCAACCGAGATGGTCACGGAGGGGCTACCCATCACCAAGCCCCTGCCTTTTCTAGCCCCTTCAGAAGCAGACTTTGAAGGGAGTCCTGATCCATTTGGCACCGGACGCGCCGGTAACCGCAGTGCGAGCATGACAGAGCTGCCCAAAAAAGCCTCAGCCAGGAGCGTGAACCCCATGGGCGTGTGAGGAACCGGAGCATGGAAATTCCTTGCCCAAAGTAGTGAGTCAAATTGTAACATACCCCGTTTAAATATTAATGGTTGAACTTTCCTACAGGCTTTGCCAATTCCCTTCCACGCCATGACTTTGTTACTCCAGGGACGGGGCGAATGCTACAAAGCAGCAGCTCTCACAACTTCAATGGGGACCTGTGCAAATACCTTACTAAAGTGGGGAGGAATCTCCCTGACCTGCCCCATGGTTGACTTTTGAATGTGTGCCCGTGCTCGGCAGCACATGCTGCCCATCCTCTCCAATGCACAGCTCACGTGCTGCCTTCTTGCTCTCCCATGGCACGTGAACATCAACTTCCATGGGACAAGCTCCCCAACAGCTCAGCGTGGTTAAATAACGGTGTGAGCCTTAACTGTTGCCTTCGGGAACGACGGCAGGAGCCACAGCCTTTGCGAGTAACTCTTATTTCTCTGTCATCCTCCCTCCCACGGAGTTTCTTTTTTTTTTCCAGAACCGCTCACAGTTCTGCTATAAACAGGACATTACTCACCAGCTCTGTATCCTGCGAGTGCATTTAATTAATGGAGACTTTAGTCGGGGTGCTCAGTCCCACAGGCAACGAACACTTTCAAATCCCTTTGAACTTTTGGCTAAGCGAGGCTGAGAGGTTCCTGCATCCCTCCTCAGCACACTACAGACTTGTAAACAAAAATACTGTTTATTCCTCTGTCATTATTTCTAAATGAGTTTTAAGCAAACACGCAGCTGCTGGGTGGAGTGAACCCAGTGGCGGGGTGGCCCAGGGAGCCCTTGAGCCCAGCTAGGGATGAAGGGGGATGGTTGGGCAAAAGGTTGCCCAGCCATTGCCCATGTCTGATGCGGTAGTGACCACACACTCCTGCTGCCCAGCTTGGGACATCGGCCGAGGCAATGGATGGCCAATGTTGAGGATCACAGCAGTGCTGTTGTGCAAGCTCGGTAGGTCTTTCAGGACCACTTTACCCTCCTCCTCCTCCTTCTCCTCACTGCCCCAACAAGTGCTGTCTCCTCTGGCCCTGCACAAAGGGTTAACCACAGGCTCAGGAGAAGCATTTCAGATGATTAGGAACATAGCCAGCGATCACAGCCATCGTGAAGGCTTTCAAATGTGAGCAAGGCTGTGATTTTCAGAGCTAGAGTAGCGAGATATTTTTATAAATACATAAATCTTTTCAAGGAAAAACAAATATTGAGGAAAGAATGTAAACATTATTGTAAAATGCATAATAAAATGTCAGTTGTTTGTTAATTTTGCTCCTTATTAACCAGCCTATCTGTACCACCGATGTTGAAACATTTGCCTTTTTTTTTTTTTTTAAACTCCCTTATTCATTTAAAAATAGTTTCCTGCATGTTATATGAATAAGCAAAACCTAAGGTCCTAAATCCAGGAGAACTTTGAAGTATGAAACCCACGGTCTATGGGAACTATGTTTTCATTAATCAAAGTAGATGTTTCTAAAGCCATCAGATTTATCATGACTGGATTTCATATGTGAAACCCAATATACACACAGACATACACTGCTTGTCCTTTTGGATTAGTTCTGACCTTTTACTCTCCTTTCTGAAGGATCTGCCTTTCCTCAGAGCAAGGCTGCCCTGTTTTACCGCCGCATCAGCCAAAGGAGCCTTGACAAAGTACGTTTTCAGCTCTCTGCTTTCTGTGTCTGACTACGAGTCTGGGTTAAGGTCAAAACATAAATGATTAAGTGTATTTATTAAACGCTGCCTTTGCCTTGAATGCTCCCTGTGACTCCCATGTGCCAGCCCAACTGCAGTTTCACACCAGCCCGCCGGTATTACACCTGGCCACCAAACAAACAAGGGACCCGAGTGTTGCCGCAGCACCGACGCTGAGCCCCGGGACTGGCAAAACCTGAAGGAAGCCCCTCAGAGCCCCCTGAGCATCGCTGAGGGCTCCTGTAACCCTGGCCGAGCTCCTGGCTTCCCCAGAGACGCGGAGGTTAGCGAAAGGACACGGGAGAGAGACGGGATGGTTTAAAAACCGGAGGCAGGACGTGACATCCATCCAAAGCAGGACTTAAAAGATAAAACATGAAAAAAAATCTGCATTTGGTGTCATCAGGGAAATTTATGCTGTGGTTTTGCAGTACCAGAAGCACAGGAGTTTGTCATCTTGCTTTAAAGAGTAACACAGGGGCTGGGGTTGAGCGCGGGCTCTGCTGTGGGCATGGGGGCTGCTGCTGCGTGCTGTAGGCGTCAATGGGGTAGGTGCTACTCATCTATGGCCTAAGGAAGAGGAGCGCAGTCAGAAATAAGATGAGCGTGGTTTTGCAATACTGGATGCAACTCATTTAGCAGTCTGAAAGCAAAAAGAGATGGAAACTACAGCATAACTGGATGCTATTATGATCTGAAGAACAAAATACCCCCTCATAATAAAATTAATTTCCGAGACAAAAAAGTTTTTTTCCCCTGGAATAACAAGATTCTGGCATATTTTAACTCCTTACAGCTTTGCGGAATCAGAACATCCCTGGAAAAAATCAGGGACGCTATGATCAGCCCTAAGCCCCCTTCGAGACAAACAATTCTCCATGTTTAATCCTGACCTAAAGTGGAGTGTCCCAAGGAGCAGAGTGCTGTGCACAGTGTGGGGCAGTTGGGGTGGGTGAACGTTACTGGGGACGATCCTGCCCAGGAGAAACTTCACCTGATGGTCTTTCAACCTCTAGGTCTGGAAATTTCATTAAAAAAGGATTCACGAGAGATCTTCAGCACTTTTTAGTTTTTGCAAGCTTGGAAATGTTTTCTTGTGGTATTCACATACTTATAATTCTCAGTCCCGGTTAAAATTAGAAAATCCAGTAACTTTTTTTTTCCCTCCTAGTAAAGTTTCCCACTCTCTGAAGCTCTACGACTTAGTTAAGCTTACAATAAGATGACTGTTGAGCTTTTCAACAATGCTGGGGAAATTTAAGCACACACCGAATTCCATTAAATCTCAGTGGAGGCTTTTTTAGACGACTCTTTATTTTGTTTTACTTCTCAGCTGAACAAAAGCTGTGACTTTACAAGGCCTGAAGTCTTTGTACCAGCTTTGCTGGGAAAAGCTGCATGAGAGGTGGGAAGGGCGCATCTGGGATTTCTGTGACACTCTGTAAGGATGCATATTTGCTGATTTGTTTATTCCAAGTCATTTAAGAGAGGTTTGTGGGCATACCCTGTTTTAGCAAGCACCCTTCATGAGACAGAATAAGCCAATTCCACTAGAGGGACTTGGGGGGCTGGACTCGATCTCTGGAGGTCCTGTCCAACCCCTACAATTCTGTGTGAGTAGTATTTCAGTTCCCTTAAGAAAACAGCAAGATTTATCTCATCTTTATCAAGATATACGTAAGATATATGTACAAAGGCCAATTAATGGATTATAAAAGGCTGATATTTACCCGCAAGTAAGGCAAGATCTGACAACTCATCGGGGGTTTCTGGATAACTAAGATCTTATGTTACACTTTGAGACACAAGTGTGGATTTGTCATATTGCTTGAGAATTAGTGGTAACTCTCTGAGCCAAGGAATTTAATTCCGATTGTTTCATTTGAATTAAAAAAAATCTTAGTGTTGAAAAAACATTGGAACTGTGCTATATATACTAATGTATCACTCAAACTGTAATAGGAGACTCTTTCTTGTGTAATAGCAACAGAGAGTGTAATGCTTGGAAAGGCCAAGTTCGTTGTGGGTACAGTTCCTCCACAGCTGAATGGCAGGGGATGTTGCATCCAAAACCCGCTGTGAAGGAGGGGATGGAGCCGTGCAGCAGGGATCGATGTGGTCCAGCACGCTGCCTTAAGCCCTGCCCGCATCCCAACCGAGCATCCTTAACATCCTCCCATTCTGCAGACTGAGTCTACCAGAGACAGAGTCTTCTGCTGGGCTTTGGGTAGTTTTTTCTTTGTAAGTAATATGCACACAGAGAAATGTTCCCATGGAAGGGGAGATACAGGGCACTTTCTTATCAGCTAGGAGAAAGTTTGCAGAAGAGAATCTATAGGAAGGAGTCCAAGCAGCCATCAAAGGTCCTGGAGATGTGAAATTTGGTTTAATATCACTAGCAACCGGTTAAGAATGAAGCAGAAATATTTTTCGCATTATAAGAGCAAATATTTCTCTGCTTTCATATCACCTTTTCCAGATGAAACATTTCACAACCCAGCCGACATATAAACAGAAACCAAAATATTTTCCTAAGGTGCATCACTAATCCCACTCGGGGCCTCTAACTCGTAATTTATTTGTCTTACCTCACTACGAAACAACGTACGTGTCTGTTCCAAGCTACCGTCTAACAAGTGCTTGTACACAGCATAAATAAATCTCACTTGCAGACACTAGGTGCTCCCTGGGTGATTTTCCTGCGGTCCCTGCCCAGCACGTGCAGGGCAGCATCCCGGCTCCTGCCCGGTGTTCCTGCCCACTGCTGCCAGCCCAAAGCTGCTTTTGTCCCCAAAGCTGCACCAAGCACCAGTTCCTCAAAATTAACATATTTAAGGCATTTTTAGCAGGGGTTTCCATGTCGGTAACTCCTTGCCGTTGCCTATGCTGTAACCAGTTTTTCCTTAGAGAAAAACAGGAGCGGTGACCACCTTCTGATGCTTTCTGTAGCAAATCTCACTGTGTTAAAATCCAGTTTATTGGAATTGCATCTAACACTGTGTCCACAGACCGCTGCACTCACAGCTTCCCTACAAGTACTTTTACGTATTTCAGGAAGAGCAAGAGACAGAGTCAGGTATTAAACCGGGGGGATGGAAATGTTCGTGTTCAGGGCAGCTGAGAGGCTGCTGTAAGGATGAAGCACTGTTAACATAACGACCTGGTTTGGAAACTTACTCTTGCTACTCATTAATTGAGTGCCCAAGATCAGGGAATGGAGGAGAACTTCCAAATCAGAAGGAGAAGGACAAATCCTTAGCTGAGGCAAAATGAGTTCTCAGCACGGATACAGAGTTTCATTGCTTTCACCTGGGAAGAGCGGGAACATCAAGGTTTAAGTAACTCACCCAAGGTCACCGGGCAACTTTGTGCCCAGAAAGAGACCTTCTGCCTGAGGACACCCCAGCGCAACGCCACATCTTCCTAGAAGGTACAAAAACATGGACAAGACCTCCAGAGCCCCCGTGTCCTGCCCTGGCCAGGCAGCGAGTCCCACATGCCTTTCCATCAGCTCTGAGTGTTTTGGAAATTGCCTACTCAAAGCCTGTCAATCCCTCCAAGAACATGAAGAAAACATGTCTCTTTAAGGACTACAGAGAAATGTGAAATTTTATGTTTAGAAAATAATAAAGATTCAAAACCCCTTAAACTTGTTCCCCTGTAAGCCTTCCAAGTCGAGGAAGATAAATTCTTTTGGCCCGATTCTGAATTCATTAAGAGCACGTGCCAAGTTGCACAAGCTAGTTATCTGTGCTCCAGCAAGGACTGGACCTACAGAGCACTGAAATCTCTGGTCCCAAGCCAGCTTAAGCATATACTTAATTTTAAGCATGCAAATAGCCACAGTGACTTCAATGGTAGTATATATAAGCTGAAAGTTAAGTGTGCGCTTAAGTGTGCTACTGGAGCGGGGCCAGAGCACTCGGTGAGTCCCAGTACCAAGGTCTGATCTCCTACCAAACCCTGTCCAAGGCAGGGATTTCCTTCCAGCCAGGCAGGCTTTGCAAAGGCTGGGCAGGACCCGGCTGGTCAGGAGCCAGCAGACCTGTCCTCGCTGTCTGAAGTTTTCCTCTGCGTACGTTGAGGAGGTTTTGCCCTTGTCACTTACATTATCCATCAGACATCTGGTGGCTGGATAAGGCAGAGCGACATTGCAAGGTGAGATGATGGAGTGAAAAAATTATTGCAGCTGGCATGTCCTAGCCTAAGGCTTTCGGTCATTTAACTCATCTCACTCTCATCCTTGGAAAAGCCTGTACTCAAAGGGCAGGAGATTTACCCTTCTACATGCCTCATGTTTGCACTTGGCAATTTGTGGTAACAGCTCCAAATGCAAACAGGAGTTAGGCAAAGAGGGCTCCCCGTTTCCGGCTAAAAGCAAAGCTTTCAGGAAGAAGCAAGAATGACTTATAAAAAAAGAAGTCATACAAGGACTCGCACTGCCCTGAATAACACCAGCAGGTTTTTGGCTTGGCGATGGCACCCTGGCCTTGTATTATGGGAATCACGAGAGGGGGCTAGAGGGGTGTGTCTCCAGGGCATTATTCTTATGGGGATGAAGTAAAATTAAAATTTTTCTTCCTGATGTACTCATCTTGGAATTCTCTGTCTTCTGATTGCTGCCTACATTCAAACCTGCCATGTACAGGTTTTCAAATAAACAGTGGAAGAGCATCTGTGCATGGGTTGAAATCTGCTGCCAGATGCACAGAGAAGCTCCTTGACTTCAGACGAACCAGGATGATGTACAGTGGTGGAGATGCTGACTGAAGGGACCACACCAGATCCCCCCATCCCTTCAGGCAGCTGCCCATGGGGAACTGCCTCACTGCCTGAGCCATCACTCCTGTCTGTATCACGAAACAAATGGGTCTCCCACAAAAGCAGCAAAGGACAGAAAGGGGTGCATCAACCCCCAAAAAATTAAGAGAAATCAAAGGTAAGGGGAAAGTCTGATAAGCCATGCTGTGCTGGTATTTATGAAATGCAGCGTGCTCTAATGTGGAGGCACAAGAACCAGGTTTTTATAGTCAATCTTTTTTTTTCTTCCTTCAATAAAAAGCATGTTGGAGCACTGATGGCAAGGACATGCTTTGCTGTGATTTATGAAGCAACACAACCTATAATGTAATTTGGGATTAACCATTCAGCATGGAGCCACCCAAAAGGATCAGCTACACAGTGAGGGGTGAAGGAGGAACTCTGGTGCCTGGGAGTCGGTATCACGATGCCTCGCAACCTTGCCTGGCCACACAGACCCTGTCCCTGTTTGGCAGATTTCCCTGGATCTGAGAAGAACCACCCCAGTGTTCCCAGCAACTCACCCCTTTCCCAGCACACCTGGGCTGACTGAGGTGAGCGTTTCTCCCTGCCTGCTTCCCCAGAAGGGCCTGATTCCCATGCTTTATATCCCCTTCTAAATGCACTTTATAGCATCGACTGCCTTAAGCACCACAGCAGATGGAGCTGCCCCGTTACGCACAGCACCCTGCCCAGGGGAGGAAAGCCCATCTCTCCCCAAGGACCCCAGCATCAAACACTGGGTATGGTGACCTTCTGGGCTGCAATACCTAAACCCTCCTGTGAAACCAGCTTTGGTCCATGTGAATAGTTTGATGATTAGTCATACCACTCACCAAGGCAAGACGGGTTCTGAGAGCTGCAGACTACCATTCTTGTGGAGAATAAATATTCCACTGAAATCATAGCTTATACATATTTAAAAGGATAAACCTGCTACTAATAGCTACGAATCAAAAGAGAAGATTTCAATTTTAATGCCAGAAAGCTAACAAAAATCTTCAGTGTGTTATAAACAAGTATCTATCATCATAAACTAAGTTCAGCGTGTAAAAATCCAAAGATGGAGTTTATTGTCTTTAATGGCTGAGAAATGACAAGTGTGTTTGGTTGAAAAGGAATTTAGCAAGAAGTAGTTCTGTACAAGGACCAAAATCCATCTTAAAAAAAGAAAATCACTGCTGACAGTTTTACAGTGGAATTAAGCTGCTGTGAACTTTTAGAAGTGGGGCTAATCACAGGTTTCTGGGGAATTTAATGCAGAAAAGAAATCTGATTATTAGGAAGAATCCTATAACTCAGGTAGAAACTGCTCCTACATCTTTCCTGGTCTAGAATCATGAGTCAAACTAGAAACGTCTTGCAGAGGGGATTGCTTTCTGCCAGCCTGCTGAGCTGCCTCCCTTTCCTCAGCAGAAGGATTATCTGTGAGCCCATCAGAGCAGCCACCCTTCCAACCTCATGTCCCAACCACCTTCCCACCAGCACAAAGCCATCAATGGGAATGCTCGGCACAAATCCAAGGAGATAAGTGAGCAGGTGTCAGGTACTGGCTAATGAAGATATGAGAGGGATGCATATGATGATGTGATGGTGTAAATACATGTAGAAGTCTTTCCTACAGTGGGCAAGTTCAAAGGTGGAAGCTGTCCAAGGGGAATCTTTCAAAAACCCTGGACAGCAGCACAAAAAATTGTGACAAAAACCTTGCCAAATGTTTCAGTGCTCTGCTGAAAGATCAAGGTGGAAGGAGCCTCTGTGCTGGAAGCCTTGGAACGAAGACAGACTTTCCTGGAACAGAGCGTGTAACTGTTCAAACATCAACCCATCATCTCAGTTGTGAGCTGAAGAAATAACAATAACAATTTTACAGAGAGAGAAGAGAAAGGGAAGGGGGAGAAAGGAAGGAAGAGCTTTGCCAGTTTCCAGGTGCGCTGACCTCCCTACCTGCAGATTAATTCCAATCAAGGAAAGAGGAGGTAAAAAAAGAAGTGGGACATGAGATAAAGTAAAGAAAATACTCCTAAATGCAGTGAGTGACCAGATTGGAAATGTATCCTGGGAGAAGTAACTTCTAAGCACACAAGTATCACTTTTGGTGCATTAAAAGGTCAACAGAGGCACGAGTAGTTTCATATATATGGAGAACAGATTCCAAAGGTACGTTCAAAGCACGGAGGGAAACTGTGGAACAGCTCTGGTGTCTATCAAGCCACATTTATTGATATTCTTGCTAGCTGAGGCAAGGTTTGGGAACATGGATCATAACACCATTTTTATACCCTATAAAAGTACACTGTGAAGTGATGAGGAACGTGGATTGCTGAGTTGTGCCAGGCAAGTCCATTATAAAGAAGGAGCGTACTTTCCTGTGAGGTTTTTTACAATGCAAAGAGTAATTCTTTGCTTGCCGTGGAAAAAAATTGGGACCCCTCCAAAGCATATGTTTCACAAATCTCCAAAAAGTGGAAAACAGGATTCTGTGGGGAAAACCGTAGGGGGTGCAGTGTGAGAACAGGAATTGGGGACGAGCTTCCTGCATGCCCCGTGTTGGGGGCGGATGGGGCAGGGACAGCCCAGGAGCTCTGCTAGCACACTTCCACTCTGTTCCCTCCCCTAGGCGGTCGCTGCCTCGTAGCTGATCTTAGGGCAGGCTTTGGGCTGGCACTGGAAGCTGGCTATCCTCCCTGCAATTACAGCAGATTTTGTTTAATTGCATTCAAAACAGGAGATGAAAATAGAGATGTTTAAGACCACCTGCATTTTCTGCATAATCGAGCAGAGAACTGCCTTCTGGTTCCAAGGTGGGGAATTAGCATCTCAGCACCTTGTTTCTCCAAGACATTTGACCTTTGTAGCTCTACAAACTCAGACACTGGCTAATTTTCATCTAGTTGGCCACCGTTTGGAAGCTACTGAGGAAGTGGGATATGTTGGAGGTGTTTTGGTGAAATATTTAAACTGGAGAGTTGCCACTGAGCAGAAGGCACCTTTTCCCCAGAGCCCCTGTAGTCCTGCCAGGGCACAGCAGAAAGAAGGCCTGGAGATGATAAAGACCTTCAAGTGCATAACTCAATCTTTTCTACACCAACGCTGGGAGTCAGCCCCGAATCCATGCCCAGATCTAAGGAAGCTAGTTTGTCAGGTGGGACAAGGGAAAGCCTCACCTGAAGAGGTCCCATCAGTATGATCATTGGGTCGATGCAAACCAGGCTGCAAGGATTCCCTTGCTGAGATTTTCCAGTACGCTCTGAATACCAGAGCGAATGGAAATAGCAAAATAACTCTCCAACCTTAAGTCCGAGTCCTGCTGACAACAACCTGACCAGCCCGAGAAAGTCATCTGTCCATCTTATGCCTTAGTTTCTGCACCTGTATAATAGGCATGAGACAATATAGCTATTTGCCTTCAGTTTTCAAAAAAGAAATATCTGGGAATGCTCTGTGGTCTCAGCAGCAAGTCAGTGCGTATTGCTGCTCATGCCTATAGCAAACAATAGGACTTTGGGACACCTCAAGAACCCAAACCAGATGACTTCCATGCCCATTGACATCAAAAAGCTGCTGTTTTTCAAACTACCTTTAGCCCTAGCTTTCATGAGCTGTAGCACTGAAAGTTTTAGGCAGGTTTAGAGAACCCATCCTAACACGCACAGCAGCAAAGACAAAGAGCCAGAGCTGAGCTGGCAATCTCACTGTCCCTACAGAACACAATTCCCCTCCATGCTGAGAGCAGGCGCAAGGCCAATGCACCATTCAGGACCCATTTTCAGGGCTTAGACTTAAGTGGTACAGAGACCTTGGGCTAGCCTTGAGCACGGGAGGGGATTTTACCCATCATAAACTAGCAAGAGCCTATTGTGCAAATTTCTGCAGGACCTTTGACAGGATGACAGCTGCAGAAATGTAATAATCCAACAGACTTGTAACCACCGAGTCCACCTACCCTTCTCGTATAAATAACAGGTCCAAGAAAAAGGAAGTGGAAATTAGATGCTTGCGGTGAATTGCAGAGAGCCAAAGACCTTATGAGATACCCAGTACTTACATCTACACTTAATTAGGAGTGAAACTGCAGACATAAGACCTCAACATGTGGTATTCACATGTGGGCTCAAAAATACTGTCAAGGCCAGTTTTCGTACGGTTAAACCATTGAGGATCTGATGTAGAGAGAAAGCTGGGAGATGCCTGATGGACAAGCCCAGCTGTCTGCACAGTGACACACGTGCTCTACCAACCCGGACGCAAGGGCTGCTCCGGCGCTGTTCGCACAGATGCCAAGTTTTGCCCTTGCACCCTGCACAAGCCAGTCACCTACAGAGAGGTCCCGAGATGTCTGTTGTATGTACTGATTGAGCAGTTAAACCTAAACAAGAAGAAATCTGAAATTCAGATGTCAGTGTCAAAACTAATAGGAAACAGGATGCAGCTAGAATGCAAATACAGTGGTCCAAATTCTGGCCTCTGTTACGACCCATCGAGTCCAACATGAGCACAGGGAAAATGCATTCTGGTGTACATTAATAAAGGATTTTGTCTTGTAGACCTAAAAATAACCCCCTAACTTTTTTTTGACCCTATGTAAAACCCTAGTAAGATTTTCTCCAGGAATAGGCAAAGGACAAAATTGCTTGTTATCTTGGTATAACTCAACTTCAGAGTTGCTTACAAAAGAGTTGGGGTTTACTGGTGAAATCCCAGTTCCAGCAAAACCAACAGGAGTTTTGCCAAAGTGTTCAGTGAAGGCAGGATTTCACCCCAAATCTTTAAAGGGATATAATTTTTCCGAAGAGGAGAACACATTGCAACACAAATGGATTTTCTCTTCTATGGATATTCTAAACCGATTTTAAAGAAGATGCCCAACTTAATTAAAGTGCAAACACAGGGCTGTCATCTTCACGTTGTGTATAAACAATTCATCGCGACTCACATTTCTACAACACCGTAGTGAGTTGGACGAGCTCTCTGTGAACAAAACCAGAGACATCTGCAAATCGGATTTTAAATCTTTTTTTTTTTTAAAAACAAAATGATTAAAAGTTGAAGAAACACTTCCATATGGAAGAATCTTACCCCAACAGGTCACCACAAAGACACTTCAAACACAATAAAACAGGAAGCGCTAAAAAAAGCATAGCAGCTCACAAAAACCCCCACAACCTTTTCCACAGAGAAAAAAAAAAAAAATATATATATGTCACCCTGGGTAAAAAAACCATTTGGCAGTGTAATGTGTCTTTAATCTGCTCAATTTGCTTATTATAGTAAAGGGTTAGAGGAATTTTCAAGCAGTGGCCAAAAATACTACAATGATATCCTCCCCTTGAAAAGTAAACTTGCTTGAAGTGAATTAACTTCTCCAACTTGAAAATTTCAAAGCTGAAAAGTACCTCAGCCAGAAAAAAAAAAAAAAAAAAAAAAAAAAGGAAAATAGCTCCTGTCCTTTTTAAAACAGGATGGTTTATCTGCTCCAACCCAGGACCCTGCTTGCCCATGCTGGACTGTGCTCTGCTCCTGACGGAGCTCCGCAGCTCTTGCAGTAGGTGAGCAGCAAACACCTGGCTGAGTTTTTTGTGTGCCTGTTATTGGGCTTTAGAAGAGAAAATGTACTTTGAGGCACTACAGAAATAAAATATCCTGGTATTCCTCAACCCTAACCCCAATGGCCATGTGAACGGGGACTGGGAGCACTGGGAGCACGGCACTGCTGGTCCCACAGCCAAACTCGGGATTACCTGTGTCAGAAGCAAGTTGATTTTGAGCCTGTTGATTTGCCAAATTGCTTATCAGGTTTTAGAGCCTTTAAAAACCAAGATAATAGTTAGAGAAGATGGATATAACCCAGAAAAAAATGCCTCTGAAGACACACGTTCCTTTTGAGCCTACCCTAATGCAAAGGGGACACAGGGGAGATTCCAGTTAACGTTATGGAGCTCTCAACTCTATTGGGTATTTGGTCACTTTAATCCTGATGTTTCACAAAAATGCTCTGTCAGTTCTCCAGGTTATCTACAATTAGAAAACCACGCACGTGACTGTCTTGCGACTGCCCGTGGCACGGACGGGCCCAGCACCAAACTGGGGGCAGAGCCAGCAGCATCCCTCCTCCTGGCTGCCGGCACTACAGAGATGCCTGGAGGAGGCCAAGCAAGATAATAAGAGGAAAATTTATGGAAATCAAGGCTGTCTGCTCTTGATATTTAATATCCATGAGTTAAAGACAGAAAGGTGCAAAAAGCTTAATAGTATTTGTGGCTGAAATTAAAACTTAAAAAGAAACTTATAGTGAACAGTAATGTATGCAATGACATCTGGGACTGTAATCAGCAAACTGCTTTCAAGAGCTGCCAAAGCAAACAGCCAAATAACAAATCCACTTTACAGATCATCAATCTGGTCGGGCACTTGCCAAGGTAAATAGTACAAGGCTGAAGTTTGCTTTGCAAACCAGTGAGCTGGGAGTTTAGCAAGGCCTGCTTCCAGGACGGCAACGCTGGGGCAGGGTCCTCATAGGGCCGGTGTAGAGAAAAGTTCAACAATCCCATATTCAGCCAGTGATTCAGGGTGCAAGGAAAGATGAAATATAACCAACGTTAGGGATTAAAAAAAAACATTCCCGAAAGAGATTCAGGTTATGTTCGTAACTCATTTCATGATGACGACTATTAGCACCGGTACAAGTCAAACACGAGCCCTCAGATAAAGCAGAGTTTATTGTAACGCTGCTTTGCAGATTGGGCAACATTTCATGGGAACTCCAAACCTAAGACTGAAAAAAATTAGTAGGAAATGAACCTTCTTTTATTTTCAAATGAGATAAAATCTGGCTCCAACTACCATATTTTACATTTTAGGGAAGAGGATATAAAACATCAAACAGTGATTTTTTTTTTCATTATGAATGCAAGAAAGATAATTTATGGCGGCTGCAAAACATTTATTTAAGAAGTAAAGCCTTTATGTTCTGTATACAATTTATAGGGTTGTAAAAGAAAGAAGTGAAACAACTGCAACCATAACATGTGCATTTATGAATAATAATGGCGAGCCCGTTTTGTTGAGTACAACTTCTGCTGCAGAGTTCATTCTCCAGTGGATGGGGAAGTCCTAGAGTGCAATCTCAGATTTGTTTAATGTTACGCTCTCGGCTTAAAGGGAAAAAGGGGAGTTCAAGACAAAACTGCTCGGGCAGTGCATGTCGCGAACTGAACTGAATTAGTTTTCAAGTGGTGAGAGGCGGCATATTCCTGGTGGAATATGTGGAACCGCCTCAGCTCTGTCTTCAAGTACAAATATTTGATTTTTCACTGCAGTCAGGCGGGTGCATTGCGACATCGCGAGAGGAAAGCCTCCAGCCAGGCCGCGGCGCATATGGCTTCTCATTCCCTCACCTCCAGGACAGACAGAAACGGACTCTTTCCCTTATTGCAACCAAAGCCCCATTGCTTAAGTGCTGTGTTGATAAACATAAACCAAATGTGATGAAATTGGCCCAATATTTACTGCAAGAAAGGTGACTATTAGCACAGCTGTACCACTGCGCGGATGCACAGGCTGGGGCTACGTGAGTGGCAATGAAATGCAGAGTTACACCCCCACACTCTTCCTTTTTTCTTTTCCCCCTCTATAATTTGTCATTTATCCTGGGAATGACAAGCAGCAGCGCTTGGCACTTTGAAAGGGTGCAGGTAACACTTCTTTTCAGTGCCCAGGAGCCTGCGACAGGCTTGTCTCCAGCCACGTTCAGGCTCCATTCCCTGAAGCATCAGTATTCCCTGCTCTGTACCCTACGGTTCAAACGTTGGCACCTGGGTTTGAGTTATGGTAAGTGCCTCAAACAGTTACTCGAAGTTTTTAGCTAATCAAACCACGATGAAAGCATGGGAACAATTTAGAGCTGTAGTTGGAAATAAGTAAGTGGATCCCCCACAGGCACAAAAAAAATTTCTGATGACGAATCTTTCATGCTAATCAAGAGGTCCTGTATTCATAATCAGTTGAGTCTCACGAACGTCCATACAGCAGGGCCAAGTTCCCAGTGGGTATTTATGGCACAGTCTGCTCCGAAGGGCTCAGTTCTCCACTCCAGATACAGCTTTTTTCTCTTGCTGTCCCACAGACCCTTCTGCTGCAGACTCTGAGGAGCACGCTGCCTACTGCACGAGCAAACACCGCTTTTCCACGTCGGCCGCTGCAATGCTGACAGCCCAGCATGCACAGGTTGGTCTGGTCACCATCAGCTATCCTTTCACCTCCATCCCCTCCTTATGGCTGCAACTCCAACTCGCCAACGCTGACCCTCAGCTTCCTCAGCAAGATGCTGGTTTTTACTTACATGGCTATCTTCTATTTTTGGGAAGTTTTCCTTTCTACTTCTGTTACGGTGAAAAAACCCAGCATCTGGTATCACAATACAAACAGATACGGCTACCCTAAACACTGAGCTTTCAGAGGCTTGGCAGGATCCCTGCTCTGCGCTGCGAGGAGCTGCCGGTGGCCAAATACACTGATAAAAAGGATGTGTAACTCCTCAACACTATCCATGATGGAAACAACTGCAGCTCTCACTGGAGGTCAGGATGCACACGAAAACAAGCCTACATGTGTAGCAGATTACAACAAACATATGGCCAAGATGGACTCGACAGATCAAATGTTGGAATCGTATGATGACACATGGAAAAGTGGAGTTTAGCAGGGGGAAAAAAAGCAACTGAGAGCCCATATGTTCAATTAGCGAGATACAAAGCTTTTGTTGTATACCAAAAATAGCAAATAAAAGTCTGTTGTCATTTTTGGATATCCAGATGTGTTTCATTTCCAGCTTCACATCTGAACGTGTGGACCTGCCTGAAGATGAAAGAGAGGAAAGTGTGGCAATGGCCGAAGGGTATAATTACATCAAAACTCTTCCTTCCAAACAATGGGTGATTACGCTCCCCCGCACCTTACACAGCCCAGCCTGCACATGAGCTGGGGTTGGCTCCTCGGTCTTCAGCAGGCTTTGACCTGCTTGCCAGAGCAGGGACAGCACCTTAGAAGAGATGGGCTCTTGCAAACATGATTCCTCCTCACACTGTCAGTCGTATGGGCTGCCTCTGCTGTGCTCCACCAGCTCGATCGCCCTGGCTCCCACAGCGATGAAATGATATTCCCGTGGGAGCCACAGGCTACGAGTGGGGATTCTCAGTGACCAATTAAGAAAAGTCTCTGTCCTGATGGTTACTTTGAAATATCCCATCTTTTCCAAGAATCGTAAGAGGATCGGGATTTATATACTCCCCGAGCAGACTCCCAAAGGGCAGAAGTGAATGCCAAGTCACGAGCACAACAACAGCTACCTGCCCAGAGACCATATAAAGAAAACACCAGTCTATAACCAATAAACACAAGTTACTTAGGTAGCACTCAAACAAAACCAGATGGCCTCATCTACTGCAGGTTTCCCATTTCTTTTCTCATTCCCCACCCCTTCATTGTTTTTGAATTTAAATTGTATCAAACAAGGACAATTTGTCAATGGTACGACTTCCCAGGTGAGGCTTTAGGTATGCTATGCTGGTCTGACATGCTAATTATGGCAGGAGACGATTCAACCAGTCATTAGGGAAGGAAAGGCGAAACTGTGGATGCCAGCGGTGCAACATGTACCCTCAGCAGAGCACTTGGCTGAGACTTCTCCTGGTGGCCACCAGCACCATGTCCAAGCCCACACCTCCCAAGCAGCAACGCATTTATTCTGCCGGCACGGCTGTGGGGCAGTATTATTATTATCTCTCATTCGCAAGTGGAAAAACTGAAACGCACAGAGATTAAGTTACATGCCCAGGATCACCCAAGAAGCCTGCGGCTGAGCTGGGATTAGACCTTCGAGCTTCCCAGTCCTTGCCCAGCTCTTAACCACAACACCATCCTTCCTGAATGCTTTTATGTAGTTATATTTATCTTTATGTAGGGTCATCTTGGCTCCCATTATGAAAAGCACATATGGTTTCCAGTCCTCAAATTGCCTGGGTAAGGGTTAAATATTCAAATATAATGTTATTCCTGGCATTTATGGAAAAGTTTCTCAGTGCCGATTCCAAAATCCCATGGCTTTTTTTTGAGCTGCTGCTCTGTATCACTGATAGTTATAACTGGGCTTGTCACTTCCATGCCTGTGAATTGATAAACATGCAGTCCTTTATCCAAAGGATTAAAATTAGGATAAATGATGAGAATGTGGCTACATGTCTGCATTTGCTAATGCTCCAACATGAATTTTGTAATCATACAATTGGTATCAACAGAGCTATGGGAAGAAGGAAAACCAGCGGATGCTCCTGCAATAACCTACATGGGTCCAGCGTAATCCCATGAGCTCAAATTCCTGGTGTGAGAGTGCTTTTATCCAAAACTCCCAAATCATAAACTCCCTCTGGCTTACACTGAACAGCCTTAGAACACATAGGGTTAATCACAAAAGAAATGACACTGATAAGCACTGAATGTAAACATGCACCTCTCACCACCATAATCTCACTAGCACCACTGAGAAAAAATATTACTATAAGAAATCCAGGTGGCAGAGCCACTTGCACCAATCCGGACATCAGGATCTGTTCTGGGCATCGCCTCTACCTGGGTGTGCGGTTAAACACGTCACTCCCGATTCACCCAAAGCAGAACTGCTATGTTTTATCCCACAGACACATCCAGACCATGGGATTGGCCTTGTCTTCTCAAGGGAGAGGCAGTCTGCTCTCACCGAGGGGTGCTGCAGACAGGTACACTGGCCGAGGTGTGCCAGCTGTAGTTGGTTTTACACCCTGGCGTGCATCTGGGATGCTTAATGCTTCTTGTGTTACTGCGGCGTGTTGCACTGCTGTGTGTAAAGACCAAAAAGGAGAAAAAGGAAGATTTAATATCACGGTCTATCTTCTAAGTTAGTAATGATTGATGGACTCTGTGTTTGTATCTGATTTTTGTTTCCACTCTGTGTAATATATAAAGGAATAAGAGGAGTGAGTAATACATCTTGCTCACAGAAAGCAACAGACAAGCAAACCCACGCTGGGGCATTACTGCCAGCATGCTGCACCGCACACGTGGGAGATGTCCTGCAAATGCCACGGGGTAGGAGCTCCTCGTATCACCCGAGCCGCCACATGGAACCAAGTCCCTGCTGCTTCCCCACCGAACACCAAACTGCAGCCCTGGGGAGGTTTCGTTACGTGTCATGGTGTTTTTCAGCACATTCTGAAGGATTGTGGACTGGTATCTGCACGTGTGGTTTGGAGGGTGCTGATAACCACGCCACACACCAAGGCGAGCTCAGTGTTTCCACCTCATCTGTACCACGTGCAGGTCTAAGATACCACACTGCTTCTGCAACTGCTCCCTTAATTGTTATTAAATAGATCAGCCCCAAGACCCATCCAGCCCAAACAAGGGGAAAATACATTCTGCGGACCAAAGGCAGTTGGACAAAAAACCTTCCTGTGCTCATTAACTATCGTGTCAGACATTCAGCAGGCACCATGCTTTTTAAAGACCTGTCTGTTTACTCCATCATTACTAATATTCAAGATACAGTTAAAGTAAATAGGTTAGGAAGGCATTTGATCTCATTGCTATGTAGCACAGGATCCCGGCAGACTGAATTTCCTGGTACGTGAGCTGTTCTGAGATTCCTTGAAACCTCGACCTGTCCTCATCTATTCCAGTGCTCACACCAGTGCTGCTCTGGTAAAACTGAGCTGCTGTTGGGAACAAAAAAACCCAGTGTGCTTGAGTTAACCCAATAGCTCCAGCCCCGGTTCAGCCAAGGTCCAGACACTGACTGCGACTGTGCTCTGTGCCTCGTTGACTCCAGGAGCCAAACTCTAAGCCAGCATCACTCGTGGGGGTGTGAGCTGCTGCCCACTGCCCCTGGCAGTGCCAGGAGTACCCACTCAGCTCTTTGCCTGCTTGGCTCTTTGAATAGAAACCCTGTAAAGCCATGTGGGTTTAGCACTGGCTGCAGGAACATCCGCTCTGGCATCCAAGCCCATCTGAGAGATTGCTGCTGCTGTGATACTTCCCCTCATCCCCATCTCTGTCCCTCTGCTACAGCACACCGAGGGCTCCGTTCTGCTCATTCATGTGTTAAGGAAACATCCTCTACCTGATCAATGCTAGAAAGGGGGCAAAAAAATCTCAAACCCCCAAAACTTGCAGGAGCAGAGCTGAGGGAAATGAGCAGTGGGGTTGGAAGGAGAAGGCAGGGTCAGGGAAGGGCTGGGAGCCTCTTAAACTGGCTTTGCTGCGGGATAAGATGCTCATGTAACTACACCCTTATTAGTGTTATTTTTTTAAAGCTGGATCATTTCACAGATCTGCTTTAAAAACATGTCATAAATGAGATCTGTTGCAATGGAGGAGTAATATGTGCCTACAGCTGGAGCCCGAATGGAGCTGTGCTAATTCAGGCCAGCTGAAGTCCCGAGCCTCTCCTACCCCAAACTTTGCTTCACCAGTCTGAAAGGGACAAGAAGTCCTCATTGTCCATGCACTGTTCTCTCCCCAATTTTTAACACCTTCTAAAATATTAATTTGCTTGGTACTACTGATTAAAGAAAATCATGGCAAAAGCCATCATTTTAATTTCAGGTTTCGTTTTGAAACAGTTGGAAAATTTCCAGATCTTCAAAGTTTTTCCCCAAACTAAAAAGTATGTTCTGTAGCTGGTTTTAAAGATCTGTCCAGTTTGTTTATTTATTTACCAATTCTAGCAACACCGCGGCCGTTGGTTTAGAAAATGAACCCCGGGGTATTTCTTGCCATTGGGTCCCTAACACCTGCACTTCTCAGTGCAGGTTGTGATACTCAGGCAGGGAAATACCAGTAACTACATAAAGGGATTACCCAGCACTCTTTAACTGGGTGCCAGGAGAGCCTTTTAGCTTTTTAAAAACCTAAATCCTTGAAACAGGTCTGTTCTTACACACAGGTTGCTGCAGAGGAAGAAGAGAAGAGAAACAATACAGGCACAGAGACTGTTTTGTGAAAGCATCTGTATTTTCTCCCTGGAAGAGGCACAACAGCAGCTCCTGCCTCTGCTACAGCATCCGCTGCGCAGCCTCCGGCAGGTCACTTCATCTCCGAAGCTGGTTTACAGCTGTCTCAGCTGTACAGACAGTTAATACCTCCTTGCACTGAAAGCATAATTCACTAATGCCTATAAAACAGTTGGTGCTTTCCACATGCAAGTGTTAGGAGGAGGCGGGGTGTTGCTGCTCCTTCAAGGAAATGTTCTGTGGCAATTACATCGTGAGAGACACCCTGGCTTTGCCAAATGACAATATTAGGAAAGTATGTAGACAAAAGCCAAAAGAGAAAACCTTTTTAATTATAATTTTGGCACTTAAGCGATGATTCATATTTACAAACCTCAATGTAAGCTACTCATGCTCCTGCAGATGGATGCACACAGCTTGGGATGCTGGCTTGGAGGAGCTTGGGCCAGGGTTCGCATGGGGCTGGCACCCTAATCCATTATCCTACTGGATACCTGAGGTGCATCTCCCGTTTCACAGAAGGAGGAAAATGAGGTGGAGAGGGCAGAAGTCGTCCTATCATTCCCATAGGACAGCGGAGTAGGTGGGTGATGGAGTTGGGGGTTGGATTGGGCACCCAGCTGCAGGCTTGGGGGCTGCCTGGCAGGATGCTCCCTCCCAGTCTGCTCATGCACCCTTCCCCATCAACCTGAAACCTGGCCCTTCAATATTTATTAGCCTCCTTCTTCCAACCTTCTTGTTCATACCCTGGTAGCTACTGGCCTAAGTCCCAGTATCTCTAGGTATCACAGTATCCCTAAGGGATTGAGTGGGCTTCCACTGGAAGACCCTTGTAAGATGTGATGGGAAACAGCACCATTCCCATAGGAAAAGCAGGAATGTGACCAGAGAGGAGAGCTGATGGCTCTGCCACCCACCCAAGATGCTGGTGAGCAGCAGCACGACCTCCCCCGCCTTCACCCACCACAGCAGCAAGTTTTACTGCCTTGCAACACACACGCCTTTGACACGTTCCACATAAATAATTTATTATGGAGACAGATTAAAGTTACAAGGCATTAAATCTTGCACTTTCGGCTTCACAGAGGTTCTCAGTACTGCTGGGCCCAGGGCTTGTTTCGAGTAACCCAGTGGAGAAAAAAATCCACAGTGCTCCCATGATGTACGTTAAAGTAAGCTGCTTTTTATTTCTATTTGGAAAAAGTTAAGTGAAGCAAACCCTCAGATCTAAGCTATGGGATTGAAGGAACAGGTCGCAAGGAAAGGAGGAAATTCAACCATATCCACATGAATGACTTAGATTCAGTTTCTAAAACCGTATCTGATTAACCAAAGACTCCCAAGTTTCATCTAGTGACTACACGGAATATAAACAGCCTTCAATCATGGAGAAAAACACAGTAATTACTGTTTGGACCAGCTGAAGCCACAGTTTCCATGCCATGTGGCAGAGACCTTTTCATGGCGTGCCATTCCCATAATCTGGCATTTTAGGGCAGCAGGAGAGGCAGCAGCAGAGCTGAGAAGCCTCCCTGCGACGACACGCTGCTCCATGCCGTGCTGCGTGAAGAGCCCAAGGCTCATAAGTCTTTAAATCCCCGAGCATCAATATATTATAGTATTAAAATATAACTCCATCCAGATCCTTCCAAAGCCACCAAGCCACTTCTTTTTCATTTCCCTAGGCTTTCTCCAGAGTGGCTTGTTGCACCCCACAAGCTCCCTGCACTCTCAGGGTCAAGCAGAGGATTTTCGGTCCAAGTTCAGACTCACAACACAACGATCTGACTCTTGCAAAATGCAGGCACTTGTCACCGACGCCATCCTTTGGGAAGCGGTTTCAACACTTCACTTTTGTGCTTAATGGGATCCTTTTCAGAACTGCCGTTAGCGGTGAAAAATCCAAATACAGAGCTGTGCTGCTCAGATTTAAAATAAACCCCAAAACCCAAGTGGGGAACTCGCAACGGATCAAAACACCACTCAGACAAACACATGTGCTAATAAAAATGCATCCTAAGAAACAATTATACTATACACAGAGAGATATATATATATATGTGATATATTATAAGCTACTTTTACAGAACTTCAAACCAAGCCAGGAGCTGGGTTCCCTGCAGGGGTAATTTTGCTGGGTTGTGCCACATGAACAGAGCGGTAGAGAAGTGACAACGGAAAATCATCACAGGATCATGGGATGTTAGGAAAATCACAGAAATGTTAGAAGAAAAAAAAAAAAATCACAGAATCACAGAACGATCATCTTCCGGCGGGCATCCTGTGACTGATGGAAAAGGAGTTACACTCTCAATCCACTTAACAAGAGTGTCCAAAATACCAACCATCCAAAACCCAACCAAACCACACAATATCCTTCAATTCTGCGTTCCAAAAGGCTTTTTGCAGTTGCCATCATTGGCACTTTTGTGTGCGATCTCGGCACAGACACCAAAACCAAATCGACTACATGGAAAGAGGATTCCAGGCTGCTTTTCCCTTTGGGAAATGGTCCTGCAAATGGGGGGCGAGAGGTGGACTGGACCCCCCCCACATGGTCCCTGGGCAAACAAAGCTGTCCTGTGCACACTGCTATCAACGCAGCGTTCCTTCATGAACTCCAAATTCACTTATTTTAATAAAACATGCTCCTCGAGCCATCTGACATTTATTATGCTTAAGCAACATAAAATGGAAAAGAAACATCTATGACCAGAAACAACCCTTCAACTCACTTTTATTGCCAAGGTTCTGAATTTCTTTATTTTTTTCTTTTTCCCCTCCTTTCTTTTCTGCTAATAACAGTGCCTCTCCACTCCACCTTGCCGGCTGTGATATTGCAGGAAATTCCCCGAAAGAAACTCTTAATGTGGATCACAGCTGTGCGGTTTAAAGCCAAACAAGCCTTTAATTTCAGGGGTTCAGGCTGGACTAAATGTCCCTGTGCCACGCTGCAAAGTTGCAAACGCTTTCCTGCTCCTTCAGAGCAAACTTTGTTAGCAGAACGACCATGCAGAGAATCGTGCCAGCCCCAGAAATCCCATAGCACTGAGGTGATGCTGTCAGATGTTAAACCTTGCTCATCGGGGTAGTCCTGCTGAGAAATTTGGGGGTCTAGGCAGACGAGCATAGAGCTGTGTCTTTAAGATTGCAACCCTTTGCCTGTGCCCATATATCACTGCTCCATGCTGTGGTGGCTTTTCTGCCTGCTGCTCAAATTTGTCCAATTAGACACGGCCCCACAGGGTGGAATCCAGTGTGAAATGTGTCTACTGATGTCTGCAAATTAACCAACACAGCCATGCTGCTTTAAGGCCTGGAAGTGACAGGCGGAGGAATGCCTTCCCTGGGACAAAAGCAGGAGGACTGGCTGTGTCAAAGCCCGGATCAGCCTGTTAAGGGATTCCCAGACTCAGCTAGGTAAAGTGTGTGAGCCGCTGCGGCACTTCGCACCTCAAGCTGTGCTGTCTCACACCACTGACCCCTCCATGGCGACATAAGTCTCAAGAAGAAGCCAGGATTATCTGTCTAAGAGTCTTACATGTGTCATGTAAGGTCAGGTGCCAACTGCAATGTAAATTAGTAGTTAAGAGTATTGGTAGCTAGACAGATGCTGGGAGCCTCAATTAGAAAGAAAAGTCAGATTATAAGTAATTAAGAGATACAAAAAATGCTTCAGAGGCTAAATACCTAAACTGCCTCCAGCGTATTTTTTTTTTTTTAATAAAGAACACATTCCTGAGCTCTCCCAGCTTCGGCCTGAAACATCTCAACATCTCTGCAGGCTCCAAAGCTGGTCTCTGGGCAGACAAAAATCCCTGGCGTGCCAAAGGTACCAGAAGGGAATTACAGAAGCGGGGTGCCTTTGTTGGGCAGAGCGCAACACGACTCACAATTTTTGCTTCACAGCTGCTAGGAAAGGGTGAGCTTTCCCATCTTCTGCCATAAATGGGTCTCATGGCTCTTCAAACCCAAGTGTAATTTAATAATTTCTGGTTTGAATGTCGTTGACGAAGAAGAATGACAGCTCTATTTCCCTTAGAGAAGTGCTCCTACTGCTGCTGTATCTCTGAGATACAGTAACACGCAGCGACCCCTAAGTGTAGGCACGCACAAGTTGCCCATGACCTGCCGACCTTAATCCATTTTATCAATACAAAGACCTATAATATCCGCAGCACGGGAAGAAAATAAAATCACAAGTCTCATTTTAGAGATGGGCAACACATCCCAGGACCCAGGGGAGTTTGCACATCAGCTTGAAGGGTCCTGCAGCATCCCACCTCCCTACGGGCTCGCACGTCTGTGTGCATGAGTGCCACCGGACATTCAGCCAGTTGAGAAGAGCACTTCAAAGATACAGCTTGATTTAGAGCCACTGAGATTTAAGAACCGTGCTTAAATGCTTTCCTTAGCATGGAAGAAGTTAAGCATATGCTTAAGTATATTATCGAAGCGAGGCCAGAGCGATTACCCTGGTGAGACAGTGGCTGCTGGCCCCACGTCGTTTGTGGGGCTGGGCTCTGACATCTCAGAAAGCGTTAAAACACAGGGAAAACCATACACTCAGGTAGCTTATCAGGGCGCTCCAGCTTTGAAGAAGCCACTCACTAATTTTTAAGTGTTTCTCCTTTTTTTTTGTTGAGGCCCAAAGACTGTAATGGGGTCTTGAGAGCTACATGAGACTAGAGCAGCACCTGCAAAGGGCCAAGGAACACTTATGTCAACGGCGAGCGCGGCGCTAAGGCAAGCACTTCAAAATCCTCAGAAAATTCTTCCAAAATAGTTTCATGTTTCAGTTTGCCGTGTTTTCAAAACACCCTGTTCGGGGGAGGGGAACACAGGCCACGCTTCTTGTTATTTTACAAATCATTCTGTATTTTCACAACCATAAATCACGGGAGGAATTGACAATCTCCTGACATTGATTAAATGGCAGCTGATCCTTGAAATCATATTACCGTTATTTGTACAACACCTACGGTTCCCAAATGCTGTTACGCCCCGGACAGCCATAAAAAACTCCTCTGGCCACAGCCCTCGCTCACATTTTATTGCACAGCAAATGATAAGGAGCAAATAAGCCTGAGCAGAAGAGGGCGGAACTGGAAAACGCCGTTGCTGCCGCGTAGACACAACACCACTTGAACGGGGTATAAAGGAATCGAACGGTTGGTGTCAGAGAATAACTGCGGTTTTTTTCCTTCCCAAAAAAGCATCTTTTTACCGTCTGTATGGTAAAAGTATTGCAACACTACTGCACGACCTTCCCACCCAAAGCAAAGGCCCTGAACTGTCCTCACATGTCAAAGGATGCCAAAGACATAAGCATCAATCACTTGGATGAATAAGCCCTCTCCGGATTTTTACCTTTTTTTTTTTGGTAACTTACTCTATGGAAAGGAAGTCTCTCTCCCTGAAATAAAGCTCTGGGAAGTTTTCCTAGCAGCCCTCACTGCCCAGACCTCAACAGCCTCACCCAGGGTTCAGCAACCGGGAAGCTCAAAGGAAAAACCCTTTGGGAATGGTCAGGGAGGAGGAGCCGCTGGCACGGCTGCGAGCACCCTCGCTGCAGGAACAAGCAGCTCTTGGTTATCAGCTGTAATGGGGCTAATTGAGGGCCCCGTCTTACGCTCACAAGTTTTGCCATAGGACACGGAGCACAAGAAACTTCTTTGTAATTTAGATCACAAGTTACAGAGATATTATCCTATGACGATAAAACTTGTCTTATGCAACAAGTTGAGAGCTGCATATGGGCAAGGGAAAGACTGGAAAGTATTGTTAGCACGAACTGTTGGAAGGGTTTCTGCATATTTTTGTCACCCTTTGTCCTTTCAGAAGCTGTGTGGATAGTTATGGCAGGGCTGACTATGTTATCTTATGTACTAAATCCGCCTAGATCTGTAGATGATGTCTTAGGGGGTGAAAAAGATTAATAAGGAATCACTCCAATGGCTTTAGGACAGCTAAGAATCTTAACCCATTTAACCTCCCCTAAAACACACAATCAGATCAGAGGAAGTTGTAGGAAACTCATTTCAAAGACTCCAGGCGACACTTTTTAGGTCAGATTTACAAAGCTCATTAGAATGAAGGTCTGTTACTTTAGATTTTAATACTAAGACATACTAAGAAACCCTCTTGCCCCATTTAGGAAGCGCACAAAGCAAAGAATGCAAATTTTAAAAGAAACTTAATCTTAATGCATGTGTTCTGCCACCAAATCTGAGTAAAACCTTCCTAGCTTATGTTCTTACAGAAAACAGGAGAAAACACATCAAAAAGGGACAACAAACGCCTATTTATTTACATCTCTTTATCCTTTGAAGTAGCATGTGGGGTGCACAGAGAAGACGAGCCTGCAAATTGTATTTTCTCCAGAGGAAAGAGCACTGTTCAGAAACAGGAGTCACTGATTTTCCTTGTCCCTGTCAGCTTCCTAAAACCCTGTCTTTCCCAAAGCTGTGAGCCTGTTGAGGAGCTGGAGCTGAGACAGATGTTCCTGAATGACACCCACTGTCACCCACCTGCATACGGGTGCTGGGTCTGCACACAGCTACGAAGAGAGGGGAAGGAATGACAGTGGTCAAGGCTCCTGCTCTCTGTTTTGTACAGAAAGAGCACAAAAATTGAAGGCGAGCTCTAGCTGATCTTCTTTGCGCTAAGACAGTGCCTCTTAAGTAGAGGAATTAGGACAGAAAAGTAGGAAAAAAAATACAACAGAAGTATGTCATTTCATAGTCTAATATGATTGCATGTATCTAGCCAGATTTTGGTCAGAGGGAAATGGTATGCTGCACTTGGAAAAAAAAGGGAAGAGATTACTTTATGTAATATTGGAATGACAGGCCATCAAAATTTTGTGGTTAATTAGGAGGAAAAAAGTCCGATGTAGAATGAGGTAGATGGCTTGGCAAACTTTAATTTTAATCTTGTGATATCTCCTGATAACAAAAGGACCCCATGATATATCAAACAAATTTATAAATGTATGATCGATACATTTGACATGTTATTTAATTATGATTCTTCATGACAGAGACAATATGAAAAACTAGTGTCAACATTCTGACAGTGGAATAAATAAATAGATGTAATTATTTCTTATACTGATCCCAGATGAATTGTAATGTATCAGGCCAGACTGCAGACCAGAGTTCTAAGGTTTCCTTAATATGATAGAGTTTGATGTAAGGGGTGTCATGTATCCAATATTTTGCTATTTTATTAGAATAAAAAGCTCTCAGGGGATTTCAAGTTCAAATGGTCACAAGTCCTCCATTGCTATTGTGCTTAATGCAAGGATAAGCACTGAAATATGTTTAGAAAAATGCTAGTACAGCTGGAAAAAGCAAAACATTAGCCTGCATGAATTGGGGGGAGGAAAAAAGCAACCCTGGAGTCTGGATTTCTTCAAAATTTACCCTCAGACATGATTTTTTTGGGGGTAATTTTTCTCTACCCTGAGCACATGCCCGCCTTGGTTTGGACATGCGAGATCCCTGACGTGTAAAGACGGTGCTCAGGGCTAGGCTCAGCTCAGGGCTTTTCTTGCAGGATAAACCCAGTCCCTGCGGTGGGGCTGAACGTCAACATTCCTCCTCACAGAGAGAAACGAGCTGCAGCGGTGGGTCGGGCCGAAGGCAGCCAGCACACTTGTGGCCATTATCACCCAGACAGGAAAGAATGCACTATCTGTTTCTTTGGCCAAGAGAAATTATAGTTAACATTTAACATGAGGGAAACGAACTTCAAAGGAAAAAGCCAGCTGGATTTGAATAATGGGAGATGAAAATGCTAACACCAGCACAAACTTGCAGGTGGTCATATTTGGCTGAAAATAATACATCCGCAGGAGAGGAGCCTGCTGCAAAGCGATGCCTGAGACAACACTGCTGTTCGCTGGAGCAGAGAACGGCTGCAGAGAGTTCCTCTCATTTGCTGGAGGTACATGAGAGCCCGGTGACGGCCGAGCATCCCTGCACTCCTCGCTTTGCAGCTGGAT
Organism: Porphyrio hochstetteri; assembly: GCA_020800305.1. NCBI lineage: Eukaryota > Metazoa > Chordata > Aves > Gruiformes > Rallidae > Porphyrio > Porphyrio hochstetteri. The sequence continues at coordinate 3,935,204 of CM036925.1, forward strand.
GCTCAGGGTGTAGCACACAGGGAAGCTCACCAGAACGCAATGCTCTATGTAAGATGTCAACGTAAGAAAGAATAATAAGAAATAAGGAAGCAGCTGCGTGCTCTGCTGCGTGAGCGCTTCAAGGGTTTTCATGCATCGCTCTTCAGAGTATGCAGAGCGGCAAATAAAGCAAGAACAAGTCACCAGACGTACAGACAGTCGATGTTCAGCGTTTCATGAGACTCCTCACTAAAACCTGCAGGACCAGGTCTCTCTGCCGGACTAAATCTCGAATAAACCATTGCGTCTTACAGCGAGGTGTGAAGGGAAAGCCTGCCCCTTCTCGCTCAGTAGCAAACCGCTCAAGCAAGGCAGGGTGCAATCCAGCCTGAAACTGCCCAGGAGATCCTTTTGAGCCTGTTGATATACAAACGCCAACTTAACATCTCCTTCCCCTGTCAGCTCCTTACACATGAGATCAACTGCGTTTTAGTCAAAAACACTCATGTTCCCATAAATTACATCAATTAAATCTGCTCAATTTAACACAGGTATAATAATTACACCAATGATTACTAGGAGGAAGAGGAGGTAGAAGCAGTGAGAGTATGCAGAAATCCTCTACGCAGGGGATCTGGCACAATTTATCATCGCTTCAAAAGGCAGCTGAAAACTCTCCGACGTATTTGCCGACAGTGACCCTACTGCAGAATTCATACACAAACAGCACCTACCAAACTGGGACAGAAGTAACTACTCACTGTCTGCATATAGGATAAAAACCTGATCGGTACATTTCAGCCTCAATGCCAGAGAGAAAAGGCAAAGAAAGGGTGGCAAGAGCCCCTCAAGGAGCAGACTCCAGCCCTATTACACCCCAACAGCTGTGATTTCTACTACGGGCGCTGCACAGGGAATGTCTTTTCTCCGGTGGCCAGAGATTTAAGGGTTGTTTGTGAGAGGACAGAGCTGTTAAACGGTCTGAGCCCTTGCGATAATTATTTTCATGATGTGATACACTGATTATTTCAGTACAAAATGCCAGCAATAAAATCAACTGTAGTTCTGTCCTTCCTCGGGGTCTGGAATTACTGCCTTTGGCGGGAGCTCCTGTGCCAGGGGGTTTCTACAAGAAATAACGATCTGATCCATTACCATGTTTCTCATCATTTTTGTAAATACATGGCTACAGATTATTTTACTTTTACAAATTTCCTTTCTGAGGCAGCAAACATTAAATTCTTGGCCACTATCAGAAGCCAAACAGACCGGAAAAATTTGCTGTCAGAAGCCTCCGATACCGTCACGAGTCCACACGTTCAGTACAGGAACGTACCTGCAGATTAAGCAGGGGAGGGGGCCAGCCTCCTGCCTGCCCCCCCAGCCTCAGCTCCCTGTAAAGCAGACTAGCAGCAGATAAATCCTGTGACCTGCCCAGCTTTCCGTACGGCAGAGCAGGGCCAGAAATATCTGCACTGCAAGGAAACGGAAACCGTGGAGTGCTGTGCGGTAGGAATTCAGAAAGGAATAAGGATAAGGGCTAAATGCTGATACTAATATCGCTGTGCAATGAGTTTTGGACCATCCTGCATAAAGCAGCAGGAGAAGATTTGGAAGATCTGTTGCAGTGCCTGTTTTTAAGTATAAAACAGTGTACCCTTAGTCGTTAAGCAGATGATGCTAGTTTTAACAAATGAAGCTGGATTAATTTAAAGTATTTAAAGTGATCAGCAGTCCTTAGGTTAAAGAACATATGTCATTTTCTTCTAAGTTTCTGTTTTGATGAAAATATACTGCCAATCTGGGGTGTGGTACAGCCCGGCGTGCAGAGAGGCTACCTGAACCCTTGGCTACCTGCCCCGGTACCTAGAAGTGGCTGGACCAGCAGCTGCCGCAGGATTAATGCGCAGCAACCTTCAGAGAGATGGATTGAGGAGGTCAGGGAGATACAAACGGCCGTGACACGTGTCATGTATCACTGTCTGCTCTGCCCGCCTCGGCTCCCCGCACCCCCACCCCGCTGCTGGGGAAATGGCAGAGCTTGTCCAAGCGAACCCACTTAAAGGACTAATGGGTAAATGCATAAAACTATTAAATGCATAAGAATCCTCTTCACCAAATGGCAAAATATAATGAAAGTTTAAACTGTTAATTGAATAAACCTCTTAAGGACAGAGTGCATCAACACAGGATGTTTAACAGTTTGCCAGTTAGGTGCTATGTTACTTCCAAGCCGGTGTGCATGATGCGCACGTTGGCAGGCAGCGTGCCTGGGATCACTCACGGTGTGCGAAACCTGGACTCGGCGCCGCAATTGCGGCTGTGAGCTGCTTTCCTCTGGTCGCTTTTAAATGCAGAGGAGTCTAAAAATGTTTTTAAAGTCCAGCTAAAGACAACAAGCTCCCAAGGTAGTGCTGCCTTGGGTACAGCATCAGCCTCAGAGCGCAGCCGGAAAATCCTCCTCGTCCAGGTGCCTGAATTAAAGACACAACGAAGGAGATAGAAGCGAAGCAGGAATTCTGATGTGGCTTTAGGAGAAGGGGTTGCTCTTGGTGGTGCAAGCACGAGGCTTCGCTGAAGCCTGTGGCTGCTATGTAAGCAGAGCCGACCACGGGCTGCAGCTCTGGGCCGTGCTGGTCCCATGCACGGCTGTGTGTCTGAGGATTGTGGCCTTGGGTTTTCAAGCAAACGAACTTCAAAAGACTATCACCTAATCGCAAAACAATCCCACGAATCCAGCATTGCGGTTTTCCCGGGCCCCCATCCTACAGGCTGGTTTTGACACAGCATCTTGTCTCTGCCTCTGATATTTCAAAGGGGTGAAACCTGCGCCGCGGCAGTGATAATTGATGTTTTGTAGTGATTTCCCTGGCAATAACTGGCTTCTCTGGAGATAAGCGCTGCCTTTGGCCTCATGGTTTATCCTCATAGGAACAAGATTACTGCCTCATAAAACAATTGCAAAGCTACAGTACTATTATCCCTTAAACAGTAAAAGAAGAAAAAAAAATGATTTGTGAAAAATACCATGATCCTTCATAAACAGAGCCTGACTGACAGCAATTTCTGAGACAGTAACTAATCTAATGTTGCGATATAACAGCACGGAGAAGAAGATCTGGCCACTGAACCAGTCATTAAAGATTAGACCAGCTGGTTTAACAGTTAGGAAATGGTTTTGCCTATCTGAGCACAGGATACAATGAAAGTTGGTTTATGATTTAATGTCTCCATTGTAAACAATACGACTTTTCGGATAAATCAATGGCTGACATTGACAGGCCAGAAAACTTACTGAGCTGAGGGGAGCTTTTAAATCCAGCTTTCCAAAGCTAAGCTAACAAAAACAGTCAGACTCCATCCCAAAATAAATCTGCATTAACGTATGCTAAAATAAATGTTATGCAATGATAGTCCATAATGTTATTTCTTTTTAAATGGATGCAAAAGCTGTATTTATTCATACTGAAGAAGAATGTAGCTAACAATCCTTTGTGTTAAAAAAGAAAAGAAAAAGGAAAAGAGGGAAAAAAAAAGGAAGATGGAGGGAAAAAAAGGAAAAGAGGGGAGAAAAAAGGAAAAGAGAAAAAAGGAAGAAAAAATAAGAAAGGAAAAGGAGGAGATTGGGGAAGAGGAGAATAATGGGAAAAAAAAAAGCAGATGGAGATAAATTTGGAAATGATAACAGAGAAAGTTTTTAATTGCAGTTCTCTTAGGGTTAGGTGCTTAACTACAGCTACAAACTCTAAGGCAGAGAGAGCCTGAAGGCCGGCCGGAGAGGTTAAGTCTCAGCTTTACTGGTGTCTGAGCTTCGCGTGGCTCCTTCCCATCGCCTTTATTGTGGGGTCGCCAGCGGGTTGCATTCAAGTGAAAACATTTTGACCGTGTCATCAAATCTTTTGCAGAGCATCCAAAGCTCTTCTGCCGCTGACAAAGAGGTGAAACGAAGGGGCGTGTTTCACGGTGTCAGAGTGAATCGAAAGCAGCCAGCTAGCAGACATCTTGCTGGTTTTCAAGGGACTGCAGACATCTAAATCTCTGTGTCCACAAAAACAAAGAGTAACCACAAGAATCTGACGCCAGCCGGAGAGAAGGCTTAGCTCTCCGTTCAGGGCTTTGGCTGCCAAACACCAGTGGAGTCTGAGCGCACACGGCAGGGCAAGAGATTTCTTCACACTGCTTTGGGTTATCCAGTGATTGAAGATATCAAAATATATTAAAAAGAAAGCAGTAATTAAATTGCTAGTGCTCAAACGTTACACTTTATGCTCAGGTAAATCTTTTTAATTTAATGATTCCATTGAGTGCCACCTTCCCTTCTGTTTCACTGGTTCCCAAACCCTCTTCGAAGTCAAATCACTGCTTTTGGCAGGGATTATGCTGGGCCAAACATCTGAGGGGACGAGTCATAGCCGTGCTGTGAGCACTTAGCAATGGGAGACAGGGCAGTGCTGCAGCTTCAGCTCCTCTCACCTTTACCCCGTCCACGGGATGGACAGTCACCCTTCTGCTACTGTTCCATGTCATCACTTACAGAAATCCCTCAACAAACCAGTCGGTGGCACCTAACTCTAATATGCACAGGCTCACGTTGGACGTACAGAACTATATGGAACCCGAATATATTTCTTTCTGCAGCGGCATCTCTATATCATGACAAAGGAGAGCGGCCTCGACGGACATGCACCAGCAGCAATGGTGTAACCTCCAAGTGACAGAAAGCTTTCATCCTTTGGGAGTTATATCCTGTTCAGGTATATTTAAATAGCATACAGACAATAATTCTTTGCAGGGTGGCCAGTGGCATCACCAAAATGAGACCTCCTGGACATGTGGAAGAGTCACGGGACAGCAGATAAAATCCTGAAGCCTAATAAAGTTTCAGCCATTGAGAGCTCTCTTCCTGGCTGTGATAAACGAGCTTGGTTCAGAGTCACAGGAAGAGGTGCTCTCTACTTAGCAAAAACTGTAAAAAGGGGACAGGAAACAATTTCAGTGCCCAAAAAACAGAGCCTCTGGGATGGAAGGACACTAAACAAGACCAATTGCTTTGTGGCACTTAAGTCTCCAGAGGGGAATCCAGGAAAACAGTGTTGGATCTGGATCAAGATGCTATACTGCCATGAGTACACTGGGATATTGTTAACAGGACATAGGGAGCTCAGATATAAATAGTGAGTGGGATTTTCCTTGCATTGGCTACAATACATATGTTTGTTCAAGAAAAAAATAGTTGGAGCAAGAAGACATGCACGTCTGGTGTGGAAGAAAAGCGTGCTTGTGCCAGACACAGTGGAGAAATTGTTCAAGAATAGTTCATCTCTAAAGGAAGATCGTCCTAATCACGCTGCCAAGGTCCGTGTCAGCGAGGAGCTTTGGCTGCCTAAGTGCCAGCAGCACAAGGCAAATCTGCCCTGGTACAGGCTTTAGACACGGACATCTGACATTTCGCTGCACTGTGGAGAACCGGTTTAAGTTCTTCCCTTGTCATCAACGGTGCCACTGATGGTTGTACTTCCTCAGCTCCCTTGGGACTTGCTGTCTGCCATGTAAGCAAGAGAAGTGACCATAGCAGAGGTGAATATCAGGTGAGAAAACAGGACTTCACTTCCAGCTAACGAATGGGGTCAGAAAGAGCAGCATTTGTCACAATTAAGGGTGAACGCTCTGTATTTGACCCTGGGCCATAATCACAGAACATTAGGGGTTGGAAGGGACCTCGAAAGATCATCCAGTCCAACTCCCCAGCCAGAGCAGGATCACCTAGACTGAAACGCACAGGAACGCATCCAAAGATGTGTTAATCAATTAATATAGTTAGCAATAAGAGAGTTAAAGCGCTTCCCATCTTCACCTTATGTAGATATGCATCTCCACATACCTACGCCTGTGTCCCTCATACCACTCACGGGAAATTATCACAGAATTGTAAGGGTTGGAAGGGACCTCAAGAGATCATGGAATCCAACCCCCATGTCTACTTTTGGCAGGGCTGCCCTTCCTCAGCCCCCAGCATCCCGCTCAGCTTCCTCACCACGCCTGCGCTCCTCCAACACCTTCTGCAGTAACAGTAAAGATTCCCTTCAAAAGACTAAGTTTAGGTACAAATCTTAAGGACCCAGCGATGCTGGTAGTTCATTACCAACATTTCATTCATGACCTCTTTACTTGGAGATCCTCACTTTCTTAATTACGTGTTTCTAATTTATCATAATCTGAGGAGCTTCGAAAGCATCGCACGTTCTGACACAACTATGGGCAATGTGTGTCGATAAAATAGTGGAGCTGATCCATATTCTTTCCCCTCTGACACCAGAGGTTTATGTCATTTAGGAGTAACAGAGCTGCTAAAATTAATGGCTGAAGGGCAAGCCATTTTCTTCATCACATTATATATAAGGCTTTGGTTCAGCAAAAGAGTAGGTGGATTATTTTGATTCTTTACTTCTAGTTAATTACAATTAAAAGTAAGACTATAATTACCTTTCTTGTAAACTTTGGCCTTAACTGCTGAGCACAGCAAAACAGAAGGAGGTTTGGTTAACCTCAGTGGAAGAAAAAGGAAGGTTTTCTTCTAGAATCGCTAGAACATGGGTGCTGAGGAGGGACGTCTCTGGGAGGCTGAGACAAAAGCAAACCGAGAAGCAGTATTGGAGCGTCTGTTCCCAGACCCATCATTTAGAAACCAACCAAACTTCAGGTAGGAAGGGGAAAAAAGGCCTCAGCTGACACACTGAGCAGCCCGCTCTGCAGGAAGCACGGATAATCGGGTGTTTCCAAGAGCTGCAATTTTCACCCATGAGAATTCAATACAGAACTTCCCCTGTTTCTGTGTCTTGCTTTTTACTTATTTGAACAGTTTGCTGCTATTGTTTGCATGGGGAAATCAGTGGCTCCCCGGGCCCATCGCACGCATCTCCCTTTAAGTGTTTCCCTTTCACCAGGGGAGCTCTGACTGAACAAAGCACCCATCTCCATCCTTACTGCGCACACAGTTTGCTGAGAGGGGCTCCGAGCCCTATGCTGCAGTAAGACCCCCAGTCCCTGTCTCAAACACGATCCTTTCTTTTGGGAAAAAGCAGATCAAGGCATTTCTAACTTCAGCTAAAGGCCCGTCTTGTGCCTACACAGGAGCGTGAGAGGAAGCAGCAGCCTTCCAGAAAGCAAGGTTGCTGTGATGCCAGGTTGTTATGTCTCTGAGCAGCCTGTTGAGCTGGACTGTCCCGGCAGCTTCTGAAGCTGCATATCTGGCTTGCCAGGAAAGAACAATCCATAGGACCGGGAGAGTGTATTTTAGTTTCATGGGTAGATCTGTGCCAGGCCCAACCCGGACTCTGCACAGAAGCCAAGAGCTGGCACTGGGAGCTGAGCAGGAGAAAGCTCAATGGGTCCCATTAACTCCCCATCTCGGGATGACAAATGCGCCATTGTAGCACAGTGGCCTTGAGACAGACAGACAGACAGACGGAAGGAAGGAGGAAAGGAAGGAAGGAGCTCTCAAGGACAAAGTTGTTCTTTGGGTAGCTATTATAGATATTTAGAGATCTGAATTGATGGTCCTAGGAGGAACTTTTGATTTCTGAGTGTGTAAACACTTCCTGATCTGTGCTTCAGCACTGAAGGTTCTGGAGGACACAGCCAGGCTTGGAACAGGCTCTGTTATCAGCACCATTAGTGGTGATTATTATTGAGGGAATATCTAAAATCTAAGTACATTTAAAATCCCAATTCTCCTCAATGAGTTAGTTTTTTTACACATTCCATTTCCCCAGAATTGGGTGGTTTTGTTTCTTTTTTTTTTTCTTTCTTCTTTTTAAAATCTTTACAAGCATTTGTATCTAGACTTAGTAATAATAGGTGTAGGATAATAAGTGTAGGAGGAAAAAAAAAAATCCCAACAAAACCAACCCCAAATCCCTGCCCAACAAATGCTGCTAGTACATAAACTTTATAAATACAATGTTGGCAGATTCCGATATATAAAAAGGTAGCTAAAAAAAGGTAAGAGCCATAAATAATGCCAAGTAATAAAGGAGGTGAATGTTTTTGTTATTAGATTCTTTCATTGTATAAATCTGTTTAATAAGCTGGCTAGGAATCATTGATAGAAAACAGACTGCTCGTGGTGTTACAGATCAACCTGTTCTAAATGTTCTTTCCTAAGCTCTATGCCAAGCAATACTTTTCACAAATACAATTTAAAAATTGAATGCCCTTTCATCATCCAAAGGGAGCAAACAGCACTGAAAGTCAGGACGCACCTTTCAAAGGACGCAAGACACGTGTCTGCATCAGCAAAGCAGAAAATCTTTGTTTTCTAAACACTTAAGACCATTTGCTGTGTGTTGGGAGTAATTAATACCATACATCTGGTTCATCAAATGCGATCAGTGTATGTGTAAAACTCTTGATTTAAAAGTCTTATTTCCCAACATATGTGTATTTTTGGAAAGCCCTATCGTATATTTTTCTTCAGAAGTTCATGTAAAAAGTATGCAGTAACATTTCACTGTAATGAAAACTAAACGTTGTGAAATGTTATTGAGGTCAGTGATGGGTTTGTGACGTTAATCTTTGTACACTATTGTTTCTCATTACTGGGCGGTATTTTTGGTTTTCATTATTCCTAGCGGAAAGGACAGAAAAAAAATGAGATGCTGTAACCCAAATAAGGAAAAAGGAACAAACAGTAAAATGCAAAAATGAAGATAATGAGGAAAAAAGAAAGAACCACCCATTAGGATGTTACTGGTTAATAAAGAAATGTTTTTAAACATTTAAAATGTTAAAAGCAGACATGCTTTTCTGTGATTATCAAATAGATATACTTATTTCTGCTCTGCATTTCTTTATTGCTGCATTAATTTCTAGAACAGGTGATGTAAGCATGCAGCTCTCAAGATCCTTAAAATAATCTCAGGTTCTGAGCCCAGTTTTGACCTTGTGGAGTACAACTCCAGCAGCTTTGGTTTCAGCGAATCACAGGCTGCTCAGCTTTGGGAACTTCATTCAGTGCCTCACCGAGCTGTGCTCAGGAAAACACTCAGCTCTCCAGAAAAGCATCCCTCTGTGGGATGAGAAACGGAGATCAGATCATCAGAAATGGAAATTCAGACAGAACGTGACCATTATTTTCATTTATGGTGAGTGTATTTGCATGCAATGGGGAAGCCCAGTTGAACAGAGCAAGAGAGTCCCTGTCTATGCAGCCCACTCACTGGAATTGCTGCCAAACACCTAGGACACGATGTCTGGTGCATCAGCATCCACCCAGCCAGGTAGCAAAGCGCATCCCCGGGAAAGAGCCCTCACTTTGAGTCCATATTAGGAGGATCCTGAACCAGTTTTAACACTGTCCAGGAGCTGAGTGCGAAATAGGTTTAAAAATTGAAATGACTCCTTTTCAGTTAACAGCCTAATGCCGAATTGGATGGAGATTTATCAGAGGGAGTCCCAAGCAGACAGAAAGGGCAGACATTCGGCAAACGCTGGCAATCAAAACTCTCGCTCACCCATCAAACTAATGAGGTGTGCCCCGAGTACTTGAGAGCTCATGGGAATAGGATCCAGAGACTTTTCAGCTCTAAATCACTAGTTTAAATCCAGCCCAGTTTGTCATGATTGAAAGTAGTTACCATCTGTCACTACCACAGCCTACAAGGAATTTGTTGGTGGTCTCTTGTTCCCATGGGGCGATATGTGGTCCCTCTGCCCAGGCTTCTAGCATCCTCCCTGCTGTGCTGGGGGGAAACCCAGGGCATGGACCAACATGGAAATACGTGGTGGATCAGGTACTGATCCCACAGCTCCATGCAGGGACAACAGCTCAGTTTACCCCGCTGCAGTCAGAGATCCAGGGACCTCAGGGAGCTGAGGACCCACTCAGGTCCCACTGAACTACTGTTCCCATACAGATGAGCACTGTTTGTAATACTTGCAGGAATGCAAAGATTTCCTAAAGTGTTGTGCACAAACATCATAATATAATCCTAAGAGCTTCCAAGCCAATCCTGACAACTAATCCCGCAGATAAACAAAGCTAAATCTCTATTTGCCTGCAAAAATAATGAGCAAACATTAGGGATATCAGTGTATTGAAGGTCTCCAGTCTTCTGAGGGAAGGTCTCAACTTTCACCCCACTGGGACTGTGAAGCCCTAATCTACTGTATATTACAAAATCTAATTAAAATGAGGGAAACTGAGGTAGATAAACCTTTCAGAGCAACTTTGCTAAGATTCATAGCTGTGCTAGTCTTCATTTCAAAGACCTGTTTGCAAACCTTGTGCTTCCTAGCATGGCACTTAAGCCATCTGCCTGGTCTAAGTGCTTCTTCATGTTGTATAGAATAGATTTATAGCTCAAATCCCTACTTAGGGTATAAGATTATTTGTAAAGTTGTCTATAACATGTTCAGGCTCTCTCTAAAATAACAGCATTAAGCATCATTCAGCCCCAAGAGATACCGAGATGGGTTTAAACTCTGTTCCAAAGAACCCCTACACACAGGCACCAAACCTATACATTTACTACGACCTTTAGGGCATTAACAAGAAAGAACTGTGCTCACATGACACTACATGTGTGGCCATATAGAATGGACATCCTTTTGGGGAAAGGAATTCATCTGCGTAGGTGTCAGTCCAACAATGGATGATAATGCTTCAAACCAAATGCCACCGCAGCAAAACAAAGACAAAATAAATCACAGGAAGTTTTTTCATACTTTAAGGTAATTGCCAGAAGTCTACTGAATAATTAATGTGCTACAAAATGAATAAAGTTTTCGCTTCTTTCCAGGTACTCGCAGTGCAAGCATATGTAATTCCAGGACCAAAGCATTTGAGCACCTCCGTGCATCCATGCAGGACTTCTTGTGTGGATAATACTCCTTGGTGGAGGTACCCTGACTGAACACACTCTATTTGTTTCAGGATTTTCCAGCTCATGAGTCTAAGCCTATCTGAAATATAACCAAAGCACAGCAGCTAACAAAAAACCCCCTTACTGCATGACTCCCTCAGTAGGAGGTTAATTCTTCACCTGTGTTCCTCCCTGCTTAGGTTTATTTTTAAAAAAAACCCAAATTAACATTGAATTCTTATGACAACAATAAACACTAATCCAGCTGTGGTAGCAAGGCCAGAAAACCATGAGCCACAGTCTCTATAAAGAAGTATTTCTAGATCTCATCCACCAGGACAGTGAATTTCACACAACATTTTGGTAAAAAAACCCAAGCTCTCTTTTATCCCATCAACTGAGTGCAATCTTAGTGGGTTTCTGAAAGCAACTCTTAAAATCACCCATCTTTTGGGGAAAATGCCTCGGAAACGGCAATCTCCATGGTCCTGGTGGTTCATAACCAAAGCTCTGACTAAAAGCAGCTCTCAGAGGGACCATGGAAACCCAGCTCCGGTAGCACTGAGTTCCTTCTTGTAGTGACAAGCACTTGGGGCGTAAGCAAACACTGGGAGCTGATGACGTGTCAGATATACGAGTGTTTTCTCTATCAGTAAATGTTTGCTGACTGGGACTCCCCCGAGTTGAGGTTTCCTCTTTTTTCTCCTTCAGATTTATTGATCTGAGCTGATAACTGAAACCCAAGTTGGGTTTTTTTTCATCGCCAACTAGCAGAATTAGAGGAAAAAATAGGGAACGAGTAAGAAAATTAGTGTTGGTGGGACATTTGCCTTAAGAACAGGAGGGTGGGAAGTGTCAGTGTGTGCAGGAAACGACATTTCACAACTAGTAAAAACACGTTGAAGCAGACATTAATGGATGCTTAAATCACCCTGAAATTCTTAAGAAATAGGAATCTGTGTTACTATGAACAAGTAAACACCGTTGGAGAACGAAGCACCAAGGAAACTACTCCTGCCTTCTTATTATCAAACAAAGCCTAAGCAGCCAGTAAAGTTACACTCGGAATTGTTCTACACCCAAGGAAAACAGGGAATAAAAAGCCTCCATTTATACTGGAAATAGCACTAAATACAACTCCAGGATTTTCTGTGTAGTCTAATTATTATTAAAATAACCCACAAAACCAACCCATGCTTTTACTGAATCCAACAGCAAAATATTGCAACACTGAATTTCTTTTGGGACCATGCAGGTGCAACCACCCACCCTCAATCCCCAGAGCCCGTCTCATCTGTGCTAGAGGATGGAACCAAAGTGGTAAATGGTGATTCCTGATCAAACTGAAGGCTGGTTGCAGTATCATGCTAGTACATCTAAGCAACCAAAGTTCAAGTGGAAGAACCTACAAGTTGTCTCTTTCAGCAGTGTTTTCATCTGATTAAAATTGACTGAACTTTGTGCAAAAGGACTACTTGTAGGATCAATGATGGCAGGATCTAGTCCACATGGCAGAGTCACGATGCAGCACGGACCCAGACAGCGTTTTCAGTTGCAAGGAATGAAATGATATACATATATTTCTATGGCTATTGTCATCCGAAGACATAATTTGTAGACCTGGCAATTACAAACAGGTTTTGAGATCAAATGAAAGGGGTTCTGTCACAGAGATACAAGTTCAAGGATCTGTTCTTCCTCTGCAGGAACCAATAGCTTGACGCAATCCTTAGCAGACCAGGGAGCCATATATAACACAGAGTTTTACTTATCTCTTACAGGGACAGCACAGTAGAAGGGAAGCGCAAAGTAAATCCCTATTTGCTAATCTGGCAAATGTTATAAAAAAGTAAAAAAAAAATAAAATCCTGATATTTGTCTGGTTTATCTCACTTCAAAGATCATGGAGCAGAGGAAGGAATTTTGGAGATGTAGGGAGAAGCTATTTTTAAAAGCAGTCATAGGACTGTGAAATAAGATGTAGGTTTTATGGAAACAGCTTTACAGTGTTTTTGGCCATCCCACCTCTCAAACCCAGATTCACTTTAAGAGTTCTTACAGAGAATTAATGATAAGTGACCATGAGACTTTGAAAAAGATCTGATTAAGACATGAGACAGAATAAAATCTGTGTTAGGGCTTCAGCCACCGGCAGGAATGGCTGGTGTCTTCCATGTTTTGTCACTTCATCTGTTTGCGCGTGCATCTGGTTGTGGCGCTGCGTGCAGAAGGAAGCAAGGGAGGAGAAAGTCGAGGGAAGGAGAGCATAGGAAGTTCCGCACCAACATGCGGAAGAACTTTTTCACAGTGAGGGTGACTGAGCACTGGAATAGGCTGCCCAGGGGGGTGGTGGAGTCTCCTTCACTGGAGATATTCAAGACCCGCCTGGACGCCTATCTGAGCAATATGAGCTAGGGAGCCTGCTTTGGCAGGGGGGTTGGACCCGATGATCTCTCGAGGTCCCTTCCAACCCCTACAATTCTGAAAAAAAAAAAAAAAAAAAAAGGAGAGACTTGAGAACGGGAAGGGAGAAGTGGTTTTGCCAGGTGGCCCCTTGGATGAGAACACACAGCTCTGAACAGGACAGCAAAGCTCAACCCCTTTCTTCTCTGCGCCAGGAGCCGAGGCGGCGCTTGGAAAGCGCTCGGCGTCTGCCGTGCTTCGCTTCCAACGAAATCAACGGTAAAGCTCCTTCAACTTCAAAGGAAACTGAATTAGGCCGATGTCAAGAGCTTTCAGAAGTCCCACCCTTAAATCCTTCGCACTCGTAACTCTTCCTGAAGGAAAGCAGATAGCCAGGCTCACGTATGCATGCAGACACTGGAGATCTAAACTCAAAGCACTGCACCTGGATGAGCCCCAACAAACAAGTTTACCCTGCTGATGAAGCCCCATCTTGTCCTGTTTTCCACACCAGGCAAGTTTGGGTGTGAGAAGTCCCCAGGAAGGAGGCAGGGAAACCTGTCAGTAAAGGATGCTTGGGGAGAGAAATGTGCAACAGTGCTGGACACGGTCCCAACAGCCCTGAAAGGCTGCAGGGTCCAGCACTGCCCTTCCTCAGAGGAAGACTCTGGTGGAACTAAAACCATTGCAGGGAAAAGTCTGTTAAAAATTAGTCTCTCTTTGAAGATCTGCAGCAGTTTCATTTCCACCAAAGCTCCTTTCCTGGGTACACACCTATCTCTGCAGCACTCTGCACAAAATTTGGTCACGGGACTGCAGAGATCAAGGTCTGCAAGCAGCAGGAGGAATGGCTCTGGGGCACGGGAAGAGGCTGCACACATCTGGCCTTTTGATTTGAATAAAACCACTTTTTTAAAATGTAAAAATCCACACGAAAGCCAAATTAGGGATGCAAACTTATGACTAAAATCTCCTCCTTGCTTAACAAGCCTTACCTGGCCGCTCCACGCAAGCAGCTCTCAAACCAGCACAAGAAGTCATCAAAGTAACTCTTCTGAGCAAATCACCACCACATACCTTTTATCACCAAATTTGGCCTGTTTATTTGACGAAGTGCTTGATTCTCAGCCTGCTTCCCAAGGAGGCTGCAGGCGCTGCCAGGGCCCACTTCACGCTGCAGTGGACCAGATCAGTGTTTAAGTTGCAGGTTCAACTTGAGAATGAGGGCAGGGGTTTTTTTCCCCCCCTCTCTTTTTTTCTTGTCTGATCAAGGTCAAAACTATTAAAATACCCTTAGGTTCTCAGTCTAGTGAAATGAACTGGTAATACATTTGGCAAGTTAATCTGTGGATTGCCTTCTCACATGAGACCAGCTGTTGTGTTTCTAAGTACAAGCGGTATTTACCTCCAATAATGAAATGACTGAATATAATATGAAAAAAAAAAAAATAATCAGTGTTCCCTTGCCTACTGCACGACCCTGGGTTACATTTACAGTTCTAATAAACTGATTTGTCAAAACTGTCAGAATCAAGGATGATCATCTGGATACCAGATGAACTAAAATACATGTAATTATAAGTTGTCCATTTGTTCTCTTTATCTCCCACACATATCTCCTTTGCTCTCAAATACGTGTGTGTGTTTATGTGTAACTAACCAGTTAGCTACGGGCCTCCAATCCAGTCGTTTTATTACCACTTTTACTGCAGCACAACACGAGTGAGTTCTTACTTCACAGCACACTCATGCAAAATAAAAACCTCGTCATGTTACTTTAGCATTTTAATGTCTAGCACGTGCACAGAGCCTCGTGTACATGTATGAAGAGATTAACACCGATACCCCATAGACATACACCCCCCCCAAAGTCGGATAACTTTGTTTCTACAACCAAACACTAATTCAGCTCATCTACTAAACATGGCTCATAGATGAAAAGGATAGAATCAAACTTTCTAGTTCTCTTTCAAACAGCAATGGCAGCTTTTTTGCCAATATTTAGTATTATATATTGATTATTATATATTGATTATTATAGGAATAGCTACGGGACCACATTGCTGTTCAGGAACCAGGGTTTTACCCATCATCTCCGCCAGCCAGATAAGCTGATACTGAACACTTTGCCTCTTGTACCCTTTCAAGCAGGATGTTATAAAGCACCTCTCTCACTATTGCTGAGAGTTTCTAAAGACTCAATATTCTCTTTTTCCAGGTTCTAATACAAGCTATATTTCACAGCATGCATTTAAAGTATATATGGTAAGGAACAACGCAAATGGATACACTCCCTGCCTTGCAGAAACCCTGACAGAAAACAGAGAACAGGACATAGAAAAAACGATAAAGGAGGATGTGGGAGAGATTATTAGTGACAGCAAAGAAGGAAGAATTTCCTGGAAGATGTTAGTTTTCAGAAGGGATCCGAATGAACGGAGAACGTGCTGCTGGAAAAGTGGTGGGAGACCTTCTGCAAAGGATACCTGCGGGTGTGTAAGAGAATGCAAATGAAGGGAGATGTGGGAGCAAAACGGCTTGAAAAGCAGCCTGGGAGGATGCAGCACCAGACTGTGACACATGAGCTTGAGTTCTGTGGGACTGAATCCCCCTGCAGTAAGGAGGGATGGGATGAGCATGTTTGCTGGGGATTCCTGGAAGACAACCAGCAGTTACAGTAACGAAGGGGTTTTAGTTGGCTCTATTAAGCTAAGTGGTCAAAACAAACCATTTTCACACACTTGGGGTACAAAGCTCACTATACAAATCTACCTGAAGCAAGTCCAGACTAAATTTACCCCTAAATACTTATCTGCAAGTGGGTTATGACTTCCATAAAACCCCCACAACTACTTCTGCGATACAACTGTTTCAGATTGCTTCTGAAAGCACTGGCTTCAGAAAACTCTTTTTTAACATCATTTTTTTTGTACTGATAAGGAAGATGTCTCTATACAGCGTCTGCACAGAGTCATCTGGGGTATCCAGTTGGTTTATAACATCCTGTTCAGATTAGCCATAAAGATTTCAGTGGCCACTGCAAAATACAGCGACGCTGTTGTAGTTTCTGATCTGTATGAACAGTCGGCTATTAAACATAAAGTTATTTGATGATGATAATTTCCAGGGGATGCATAGCAGCTTTTATCCATGAATCCCAAACCTCTTAAGAGAGTCATACCACCACCAACTCATTTTGTATAGAGGGAAACTGAGGCAGCAGGAGGGAAGTGACGTGTCCCAGCTTATCCAGCGAGCTGTAATTGAGCCTGGGACCATGTGGAGTGCCCTGCACAACAGGAGCAGAACTCACCTGTAAAGAGGAGGATGTACCCTAGAAAGCCACCCTCCCTCCACCTGTTACAGTTGCTCTGAAACACAACTGCCCAATATTTAAGCCAGAAGTTGTTCATCTTCTTTACTGAGGAGTTACCAAGTACTCCAACAGCAGAAAACAGCTTAGGTCCTGCAGGCTGTTGGCATTTCGGATGCTGGATTTGTGTAGAAAACAAATGTCTGCTGTGTGCTAACAGTGGACAAGAAAACAAACCAAACCTTTTTTTGTTAGGACATAAGCATTTCCAAACTTCACTTAGGATCCCAGACCTCAACACGGCCCAGTATCATTCAATCAGAGGAGGGAGTCCTGTCTCCACTAAGTCAGCAAGGATTTTGTCACAGATTTCAATGCACCCCAGAGTTCACTGGGGGTCTGAAATGCATCTGAGCCAGCAAAGCTCCCACTTGTCATGGAAATTCAGACATTTTACTCCAGCAAAACTCCCAGTCCTTGCGTAAAGGTTTTCTAATTTGGCTCTGAGGCCAGTTAGTAAAACTTTACTTACACCAGGACGGCTCCACTAGCTCCAGAGAACTGGCTGCTTTGAGGTGACGCTGAGTCAGCAACCATCGTGCAGGATCTCACACTCCTGCTCCCAACGCCAAGCCAAACTCCCGCTTCCCCTGCATACAGCTCATCAGAGGTTTGGGCCTGCAATTCCTCTGTCACATCGATGCCAAAGCTTTCAAACGGCGGTACAATGCTGCAGTATCTGGTTGCCTCATGGCAGATACTGCACAAACATATTAGATCGTGACGGTCACAAAATCTACTCCTAATCCACAGAGAGTAATAACGGGAACTGAAGGAAGACTTTCATCATTGGGAGGAAGTGCTAAGGGCATTCAAAACACCTCTCAGGACTGGGCTAACAACTTGCAATCTTAGCAAAACGAGCCCTCGCTGAGAGATTATAAATATTCCTTCAAATACAATGATTTAGGTACAGTTTATCATGAAGAAAAAAAAGATGACAAGTCCGTACAAAAACCTACAGGCCGGGAGCTTCACTGCCACCATCACAGGGCTTGAGGATGATGGCAAATGGAACAATTTTTTTCAGAGATCCAGATGAAAACAGGGCAATTCTTACCCTTGATACAGTTGGAAATTAACAGTTTTGCAATGCTCATTTTTCTATTTGTTGGCTATGTGGGAACAAGAGAGCTACGGATTTCAATAGATGAAGACTTCCTAAGCCCAGAGTTCAAAGCCAGATAGAAACTTAAGCATCATGGTATCCAGTTACCGAGGTTCAGCCTCATCCTTCCTTGTTCCAGGAATGTAACTGGTGACCAAGTTATGGGCACAGTCCCTCTAAGTTTCTCAGTGGAGATGATGAGATAAATCCAAGCACCTTTTCTCAGGTGTTGAAACCCCTATGGATGGACCCCAGCCTCAGGGCATTCATAAACACCCACAGTTATGACTAAGAGTTCACACTTGCTGCCTCACTTTGCAACACGTTATGGAAATAGTCTTATTCCTGGTTTAGAAGAGGGAAGAACAAATTCAACTATATACCATGTAAAACAGTGGAAAATTAAAACTCTGGTCTTCTGCATCCCACTTCTGCCTTCTGACCTCTAGATCTCATCTCTTCCCCCGCATCTGTGAATTTTGAATCACACACAGAGATAACAGCCTAACAATCCAGGTTTTATGTCTCCCTCCCTCCCCCCAGTATTGAAAAGACCCCTGTGTTTATACACAGATCAGGCTTGGAAAGGTAATTTTCTAGTCAGAAGAAATTCTGTCTCACAACATCCTGAGTGGGAAGACGAAAGCAATGCCAACAGGAAAGCTGCAAGCTGAACGAGGGAGCTGGGAGCTGTGCAGGACAGGCGTCTCTGGATACAGCATCTAAAAACTGCCTTGAGTATGAGCACTCGGGGGGGTTTCTCTAAATAGATCTTTTCCATACACAATCCCAAGTTTCTCCCCTGCACCCTTCTGTAGATTCAGCTCATTAGAAAGACCCTTTGCAGAGGTGCTAAAACAGAAAACCAGGAAGGAATACTTCAACCTTTCCAGATAAACTGCAAGCTTGAGCTCCCCAAACTTCTCCAGACTTCAAAGACTTTCAGATATTGTTTAATCAATGATAGAGCTGGAAGGCCAGCTGTGTTCTTCTGTTTGTTCTTAAATGCTAATCCAAGTTTACCAAAACCAAGGGATTTTGCATCTGGGGTATTTGGATCGAGGCCCACTCCTCTGGTAACCTGTCCTTGGCCTCTCCTTCCATCTCCTTGTCACGTTCCATCCTTCTCTCAGTTGTCCCCGGTGTTTTTTGAGCACTGCTTTCCCTTTCGGTGAGATCAATAATTGCTTTGTCATGCTTCATGACGAGACCTCTCTCGTTCTGGGTTACCACGCGAGTCCACCGTGTATTTAGATACAGATGACATTTATAAACTACATATGAAAGCTCTTCAGGCCATTCCTTCATAAATCTCATAGTATCTTTCAGCTCTCTGCAGCTTCCTGCATCATGTTTTAGGCATGAAAATAATTAAGCACTTAGAAGCTGATCATATCCCAAGCTGAAATATATGAAAACCGATCCTTTCAGAGACCCCTGCGCACATCACATTCTTCCCTGACCTCGAACCAGCACCCCTCTTTTCTTGGCACTGCTTTGTCCTCCTCCACTTCTTGGTATTTTACCATTTCCTATTTCACCTTTTGTGGAGCTTGAGCAGAAACAAAGTAGCACAAGAAGAAAAATAAAGCAAAAACTATGTTAGGTAAACAATCGCTTGGGGGTATAATGTTGTTTGGAGTTGGCGCTCCCCAAGAACAATGTTGTTTGGCCGGTTGACTGTGCGGCAGGAAATAACCTCTGGGAGCCCGTGACCCCAACTGCTGCTGCTGAGAAAAACAACCTGGTTAAAACTGGGACCCATTTTTTTCCAAATCATAATGATTTGCCTGCTGTCCCAACAGGGGTCGAGGGCTCCAATGACAGCAGGCCGCCCTCCGTTCAAAGTGTTAACAACAGGAATGCCTGATCTCCATTTTTGGCTCTTCTCCGCTCTTTTTTTTTCCCTTTTTACAGAACTAGTCTAACAGAACGTGGCTTTTTCTTTTTTTTTTTTCCTCCACCCTAAGCAAGTGTTTCACATTTTTCAACTTTCAGTCAATTGTAGCTCTAAATCCTTTCAAGATAACCATTCTGGGAGCACGGGTTCTTCCGCAGGTTGCCTCAGCAAAGAGGATTCTTTGTCATAAAACTGCTATTACCATTAGGGAGTGAAAAAATAACGATTTCACAGGCTTCTGGAGTCAAGACTAAGTTCTCCCCTATCCTGCCTCATCTCCTGGCAGAGGCAAGGGAAAAGAGAGAAAACTCCAGCGCTCTGCTCCAAAGCTGGGAGGTTGGCCGGGGTGGGGGTGAGATGCTTGCTCCGGGTCCCGGTTATCACAGCTCCTTTCTAACAGATGGCTCCTGCAACCACCACGGCCTTTTCTCATGGTGCTCTATCTGAGAGGAAGGAAATTGAGATTCCACCCCAAATCCCAGCACATAGTTTTGAGGATTCCCACATCTTCCAAGGATTAAGTCACCACATGTATAGCCTAAAGTGCCTCAAGGCCTAGAGCGAGGCACCATCTTTAGAAGGCTTTGTAGGAGGAACCACTAAGAGGTTAAATCCTTTGTAGTTTGCCCCAAAGACATATTCACGAAGTGATTTCAAGAGGAATTATGAGATACTGCTCTGACGGTGGGGTGAGAGAAGGATCCAAATGACCTAAAAAGAGCATGTCCTTTGACCGGCCAATCGAGATACCTCAATAAAAGACACAGCCTCTCTATCTAGCCACAGCACAACCCATTTGTGGGTCTTCAACGTGACAGTGCTCACCAGCAGAGACTCAGAAGCCTTGCCAGTAGGTTCAGGACAAACCCTGCTGAAAGAGGGGTGAATAAAGGTAATTCCTCCTGTCTGAAGAAGCAAGATAGTGCCAAGTTACAACGCAAAATTCCGAAAGGAATGTCATCACCGTGAAGCAGAGTGATAATGTTAAGCTTCCCAAAGGAACGTGACCATGATTATCTGGTTGGAGGATGCTTTTGATTATGAGTTTTATTTAAACTTTGCCACTAGACCTACTGTCTGTATTGCTCGCAGAAGAAATACCCTATTCCCTGCCTGGATACATGGGATCCCAGTCCAGCAGGTCTTCTGGTGATGGGAAGAGAAGGAAGGTCCATGTCCACTACATAGTTTGACTCAAAGCTCAAATAAATTTCTACATTATTTTCAACACTTGGGAATATCTAAATCATCTCCTTGAAAATAGGAAGACAAAGGCATAGAAGAGCATGACATTATTTTAATAGGTGGAAGACAACAGGTCAAAATTAATCCCTAAATTAAAATAAAATTCGGTGTTTTTTAAACCAGGGATGATGTATCCAGCATTTCTGGATCATTCCCATATACTTCTTCCACCCACCCATAAAGGCAAGCCATGTATGTGCTGGCTGGACCCACCAGTGCTCCTCAAGCCACAGACCATTTGCACACACCCACTGCCAACCTCGGCACAGAGGGATGAAGTCCACAGGAAGCAGTCAATGATACCACAGCATGATCACGCTAGTAATCCCAACAAGATAATCACAGATGTTGTGACCCACTTAAAAATGAGTTCATTTTCCAGATATCCAATTTCAGTGGCTTTTTAGGACATTACCCCCCTGAAGGGTTACAGGGAAATGAGTGTTCAGCTTATTCTCCATCATTTTCTGCACCAGTAATGCTATAGTAAGTGTGAAATTAGTAGATAATCTTTAAGCCATCTTGTTTTCAGGATGATAGATATTTGCCTTGCTAATGACCCCAACCTCCTTGCAGCATTGTATTCCTTGGAAGCCAAAGCAGCACGTTGTACTTGATGTTACTTTGCCAGTCATAAATATGGGGGGGAGACACAAGTGGCAAATAAATCCCAACCCTTCCCGTATGTAAAAAATGGCTTCTTATTTCAGTCTTTCCCATTGAATCTCTTTTAGATGGGATGAGGCACCAGAGACATAAGGAATTTCAGAAGGAGGGAAAACCAAGGAACTAAGTGGCAGGAAGAGCAGGATACACCTTTTCACCAAGTTATGCTTGCAATGATGCTCTGTGTCCAAAAGGACCAAACCAGGCAAAATTAAAGTGTTTAGAAGATGGTACAGATGCCCCAAAGTGGGATGGTACCTTTCCCCATGCCGCAGCCCGTTTTTCAAAGTCCATGTTGGCATCACCAGGTGCCCTTTTTAAAGTCAATTTAATGCAGTGCTGAGGCTGATAGCAGTAACCTGGATTTCCTAATTCTACCTATGCTTCTGGTTTCCCCCCCTCCAAAAAATACAATCGGCATGGAATTTTTTAATAAAAAAAGGAATTCCAACCACTTAGGTAACTATTTTGATTCTGCTTCTAGTACCGATAAATTAAAAATGAGAGATTTGCTTGTTTGAGGGATTTTTATAGCACGGGCTTCTCCTTCCCCCTGTTGTGAAGCAATGCAAATCTACCCATTAATTCCAAAATTTCCTCTACACGGTACTCCTGTTGTCTGTTTAAAAGGGAACATGCATAAAAGAACAAATTCTTTCTAATTACCCAATAAACCCAGTGATATTTCTGCTCTTTGAGCCCCTTTCCATGCAGTATGTTTTTATATGACACCGACCTTTGTAAGAACAACTACAAATAATGTTTATTCTACATAAGCATTACCTTCAACCAGGGAGAAGATGACCGATTCTTCCATAAGTGACAGGCTACTTTCAGCCAAAATACAAGTTAACTTTCATTTTTGTCACAGATGAGCACATATTTGGCCAAACTTTTATCTAAGAAAACCCCCTCAGCTCTCTGCAAATCCATCTAGGCAGATGTCAATCACTTCCCAATTATCGCTACGTATAGAGACCGACACATGATCTCCTAACGCGAGAGCAGGCCTAAGATTTCTCCCAAATTTGTTTAAAAGAATGCAAATTTAACAGCCCATCTCCACTAAAGAAGTAGCAAGGCTTTTAAAAATACATTCACACGAGAGTATCCTATTTCCAAATGATTCCAGTTCACCCATTACTCAGGTTTAAGCAGTTCCAATCCAGCTTTGGCACCCCAAAGTGTGCAGTTTTTAAGTATTCTGGTCTTTGCCTTAGATTTACAAGTGCTTTGCGCCTCTGAGGACTTGGCTTGCAGTCACGGGTGTCAAAGGAAGAGAGCAGAAGGCACAGCCGAAGTACCCCTGGATACTCCATCAAGCAAAGCTGACTGCTGTTTCATGTATAACAGTCACTTATGACACTACCAGATATCAGGAAGAATTAAGGGAGAGAAAACAAGATTTGGGTTTTTTTTTTTTCCCTTTTAAATTGCATTTCACTTCTTTGCGTATCGTTAAAAACTCCATCATGGGAGCACTTTCCCCTTTCAAAATGGCCTTTCTTGGAAGCATTCACAAACACCCTCCAGAAGTACACGCTCCGGCACTTCATAGCCAAACGCTTTATTCCCTCTCTTTCCAACCCGAACCACCAAACTGGTCATTGCTTCCCACTTCTCCCCAAACCACTTTGAGAGAAGAGAAGGAAAAACACACAAAAAAACACCCGCCGAGTGATCTTTCCCAGTTTTGACTGTGGGTGGTAACAACCGCCCAGCCCAGCCTTCCGTGCGAGGCGACGGGGCTGCTCCAGAACACAAATCCACAGGGCTATGGCAGGTTCTGCTTTTTCCAAAACGATCTCCCCAGCTGCAGCACATTACTTGTGGCAACTTTTCTTGGATCTTAAATGGGTTTTGAAGCCATGCTGTCAGCTGCCTTCATGTCACCCCACTATATTATGATTGAATCTCCTGTTCCTTTTATAGAGTTGTTCTCTCCTAATAAAACACTAACTGCTGGGCTGAAAGTCGGCTTCGGGACCCACTGCTTACGGTCTTATGATAACCTTCTGCTCCGCTCTTTTCTCAGCTAAAAAGTACACTTGTGAAACGTTAATCGCCGGGGCTGCACTCTTTAAATCTGCATAGATCCAGTCCCAGAATTTTTCTGTGTTTATAGAATATCTCGACCCCACCCCCCATTTCTAGTTATTTTAAGAGCTCATACTTTTGAACTGGGCAATATTCCTGAACACATGAAAGAACACACAGAGTACAAACAGCTATAAATGAATATCTGCAATTCATTGCGGCAGCCGCCTACAAAGGTGATACCTTCAAGCTGTTTGTCAGAATAAACTAGCAAAAAAGCTGTTACTTGTCAACTTTTGGATAAGATACATTGCAAAACAATATTCATTTTCCCTGGCAAATGCAAAAACCACATTTTATAGGTGTGAACTATTTCCAAACTTCAAAACTGTACCATAAATGAACTGTGAGAGGGTAGAAAAACACTCCTGAGTACGGTTGCAAAGTGGCGAATGACTTCAAATGTACAGAATTAAAATAATCACAGTTTATTTTTAATACGCTTAAAGACTAAAAATATTTTCACCTCCCATTCTACTGCATTTGAACAGAATCCATCAACAAAAGCTTATAAATCTGTTATTCTTAATGGGTTTCATGCCAATGTTGTGTTTAAAGTCATGAGCCTGTAAGAAAAACTACATTCCTGGGGCATAATGCTGCACGGTTAAAAAGAAATGCTTCGCTGAAATCTAACTTGACAACATTTGTTGTTAGGATTTCCAGGACTTTCATCAGGGATGTTTCTCAAAGAATCCTGTCTCTCAGAAATTGTTTTTGTCATGGTAACAGACTTGACTATTAATGAGAAAACAGTAAGAAGCTTTAGTGTCCTAATGGATACTAAATGACCTGGAGGATCCGAAACACTTATGTGCAGGAAAAATACGTATGTGCAATTCCTTTGGCTTGTTATAGCTGGGACGCAATGTATTAAATGAGGTAACTAAATACATGTGGAAAAACAGCAGCAATAAACAATTACATTAATTTTGCACATTAAAAAAATAATATCCCACTTAACGTGACTTCTACAGATCAGAAGATAATTGGGTCATTATAGTAGATAAATATGCAGCGTTTCAAAGCTGCTGAATGTCCTCAAGACAGTGAGGCTACGAGCAAACACTGACATTTGACACAGATACAGCTGTTTAAAATATGTCTTCATCATACTCAGATGGAGATAAAGGCAGAATAAAATTCAGCCAGAATAAACCTGAAGTTTTTTAAAAAAAAAAAGATAAAAAAATTAATCTAAATCCAGATGCTGCAGAACATGCAAAAAAAAGGAAGATGCAAATTTAATTTTGCAATCCTGGAAGGAAATCCCCACCAGCATTCACGCTCAGTTCACCTTTACTAAGAAAGTTAAGTCAAAATCAACAGCAATAAATATCTGGAAGGAGGAAAACTCTGTAAAGTCTATTCCTTTTACATTCTGAAATGGTGCAAAAATGTTACCTACTCCCTGTATAGTTATTAGTCTCCGTAATGTAACATAACAGATACTTTCTAAATCCTTTTAGACCTTCTCCCCCTCACTGGAAAGATCATCATTTTTTTATTTCAAAGTGGATTTAATAAAGAAAAGGAGTGCTGTTAAAGTAATACGTGAGGCTTTGACATTAAGCAGTGCAACCCTGCAGAGTCGGCAAGAACAGGGTCTCTAATCTCCAGTGATTTATAGAGGGCTCTTCCTTCATCTCTGCACTCAGGGAGGGCCAAAAAGTTTAGAGACAGGCTGGCGTCCCCCTTACTCCACACCGCCAGCTCCTGCTGGCCAGTCTGCCGGCAAAAACCTTTAACCGCTTCGCTGCTGGCTTTCCCCTGCACCCATTAAAGGGGGTTTTATTTATTTGTATTTATAGAACAAAGTGATCTCAGAGTTAAGTAATGCCTACGGAGGTAAATGTTTATGTCTGTCATCAGAAATTTATAAGCAGAGGAGGAGAAGCTAATAGGCAGAAAGTAAAGACCCAAACTATGTAGTGTTTGATGCTCATCTAAGTAAGCTCTGAAAAGCTCCGAGTAGAAACACATCTTAATTAAAAACTTACAAATATATACAGTTAATTTTAAAGCTAAATAACTGAATTACAGATACCAGACAGCCTATTACCAACTGGAGAAGAATGTTTGCCTTATACTGGCTGAACGTTACACAAAAGTTCAAAGAATATGTTTCCAAACACAAATGCAAGAAGCTATTAAGCTCTTGTCACAAGACAGAAATATCTTGTTTTAATGGATTTCAAATCCATCATTTTTTTGGGAGACGACCAGTTACTTTTGCACTGTAAAACCGCGGAAGCTTCTGCTACTAAGCTAAAAAATTACACCCAGTTCTAATATGAACTCAATACCAGGACATCCACATCGCCACCAGGAATTTAATGGGGCCAAGAGGATTAGATGTGCAAAGAATAAAACTTAAGGCTTCAGTGCAGTCATAGTGAGACACTTGGTCACCTCTCCCTATGTGGTGACCCCGCTGATGGAGATTAAACCAGGTGCCTACATGTAAAGTTAGGCAATGTTTTCCCCTTTAGGACTGATGTACACATCTGTACATCATGACAGTCTCGCCTTTACTTCGGCCCCAAGTTCATCACAGGAGTAACTGCCCTTTAGTTCTGCTTTTTTTACTGTCCAGCTGAGTTTTGTTCAGTGATGAGCACTTTTAGGAACACTGTGGCTGCAACTACACAAGCCCTGACAGGCAGAGACAGACCTGCAAAGCAGCAGCCACCCTGCAGCCTCAGCAGCCACCCTGCAGCCTCAGCAGCCACCCTGCAGCCTCAGCAGCTCTGTCCTCACACGCGTGTGAGTATGTTCCTAGCTGGCTCCGTTGGAAAGAACATGAACACACCGACCAAACCTAGGCCCACTTGAGATGCTATGGGCTTAATTACACCTCCACAGACACACCGGATAGGCCATTTATAAACTGGCTTCTCCTTTGCCCTGAATCCCTGCAATCCTGGCACGGTAGGGCTCCACGTAAGAGTAAGAAAATCAGGCTAAAATTCTTCACCATGTCAGTAGGTTTTGATGTTCCCATTTGGGGAACGCAGAGAGAAGCCACGAAGCAGAACTGCCCTGAGCTGCTCCACACCACAGTGGTATCTTTTAGCTGCCATGACTTGGGCTGGAAACTTTCCAGCCAAAGCAAGTTGCCCTTGAAAACTGAACCCTGTACAAACATGTGTTGGACATTTTGGGGTTTTTTTATATTTAGGCTAAATTACCCTACCACTGTCTTCCCTAAAAGGTTGAAGAATGGAAATATTGACACACACTAATTTAACATTCATTAACCAGCATACTGCAACCTATACAAACTATTGGCAATCAAGATGCATTATTCTGAAGCCTGCTGAATTTTCCTATGAGTGACTGAGCTCATTCCGTGCCCCTCCTCCTGCCCTCGAGGCTGAACTTCCTCCGTGTAGTTGTCTCAGGGACAAACTTGGAGACTGAAGTTACTCTTGAGTGAACAGACTCCAGTCTGCTCACAGGACGCTTTTCCCTTGTTTCAAGCAGCGGCGAGGGCAGGACGTCAGGCTGGACCGGCACACGGCTGTTAATAGCTGCTGGGGCAGAGCACTGAGAGTTTCTGAAGGTTATTATTGCAAAACATTCATTATTCTCCTTCTAAGCTGTGATCGTTTGCAGTCACTGAACTGCACAGGACAATCCTTTATTTTACTTTTACCTTCGATTCCTTTTGTTTCATCACAAACAGGCTCAATTCACACAGCGATGCTTTAAAACCCAAATTAGCTGAGACTAAAGAAAAGATAATCACGAGATGCTACTTGATCCCAGAGGTTTTCTGTAGGCTGTTTCATGATGCTACATGGTGCATCCTCGATGTACCACGGGTACTCACATGGGGATGTCAGAAGCGTGCGTCTAAACACTAAGAACGACTGGGTTAGAGAACACATGCCACGATGCTCTTTTTTTCTTCCCATTTAGGAAAAAAACCAGCAATCTGAGCCTGCTGGGTACCAGCCATGCTGTACAACCAGCCCATGTAGGGAACGGATTGTAAAGTTTCAGCTAAGATTCATTTTCATGCATGGAATGGTTTAGAAGCATCCTTCACCTGCAATGGTGTCTAATGACACATTATCTTAAAGCCAAGCTTTCCTAAAGTTGATCTGCACAGAGGCAGCCACAAGCTCCTGAGGGAGATGGATGAGAAAACCACTATGGACAGCAGGAAGGAGATGGACTTGTACCACACCAGCCAGGTCACACCTCACACCACCTGCACGCACACACACATGTGCCCGGCAGCAGTACGGGGCCTCATCCTTCTGTTCACACGCATGAGCAGTGTGTAACTTCTGGGCAAGGAAGGGTGCTCGAACTGCCCGCAGATCCTGCCCTTTCCCTCCCATCTCCATGCACGAGCATGTGCCTACAAAAGGAGTGGAAACTTGGCAGGCTGGAAGGAGGAGCGCAGGCCAGGGTCGGGAGCAGAGACGAACTGCTCCCGTTCTGCCCTGTGGGAATTACACCAAAAAGGTATCAGAAGCTGGGGAACACGCTGCCTTTTCCACAGAGCCTCCCAGCATTGTTCCAGAGAGCAGAGCAGGGTCCTTCATTGGGATGGACCCTGCCATCTGTGCAATCTCCTCTGGGGACCCCGTTTAGAGAGCTTTGGTTTCGTGTCCCAGCTCTAAAAAAGGACGGACGAGGGTCACAGTTATTTCTTTAAGATGTTCTAACTCTCTGTAAACAGGAGGGTAACTACATGCAGGGACCGTGATAAGCAGAGGGGCCCATTGCCAGATTCAGCACTTCATTAGGCTCAAAAAAAGGTGTCAATAGTTTTTTGGGTTTTTTTCCCCCCAAACATTGTTTCAGAAGACTTAATCCTTTAACACTTCTGCTCCCTGGGTGTCTCTGTGGAGAAGAATTTGAAATAGGAATTTCAGGTTTCCAGTCCTGAAGCAGAAAGTAGAGGGCATTTTGATTTTCTTCTGCACTAATCCATTTATGTGTAATAGTAGGCAGAACAGGTAACCGACCCTTAAATCGCCAGGTCCTGACACTCAGCAGGCCCATGACAAACTGATCTGGCAGTAAACAAGTCTTATCAGGGCCTCCACAATTAACTGCTGTAACTAGAGAATGTAAATCACTCCAGCCCAGCAGATGTGTGATCCAAATTTGCACCTCATCCAAGTCAACTAGACCTATGTTAATTTACACAGCCATGGATCTCGGTTGTACCTGCAGTCAGACCAGTGCTTGTGTTTAATACAGCTGCAGAGATAATACATTTTAAAACCAGGCAGAAAAATGTTTTCCTAAGATGCCTCTTGGGCAGGGGGGGAGGGTCCCACTAAACAGCCCAGGAGGATTTGATCAGGCAAACAACTGATGACACAGCTTTTAACTCCATTCTCTAAGTCATTTGTACTTTCCAGTAGTGAAGGGACAAGGTTCTACATGAACACACTTCTCTGCAGAGTGAAGTGATATAACCTGGGAAGCCACAGCTTCCCTTGAGGCTCCTGGAGCTGCAATAACCTTGTTTTCTTCATACAGCTCCTGGCACACGTGAACCTTGTGTAAAGCTGGTGCCTAAGGACACTACTCCAAAATAAATCTGAAATGTAAATAACTTATTTAAACTATAATACAATCACATTTCTTTTTATAGTAAACATAAATCTCCTTCTTTATTATAATCACATCTTATCACGTATAAAGTAATTTAATACAAGACCTACCTTCCTACATATTATTGCATTAAGGAAAGCAAACTTTTTTGTGTTATTTATTTCCAGCAGAATCTCCAGGAGGCACTCTGGCTCTGGAAGGATTGTCCTGACTTGTATTTTAGCAGAAATTCTTTAGCATCCATTAGCTAAGAGTTGCTAAATGAGCTGCAGTTAGAGCTCTCTGTAAGTGCAAAAGTTCCTGAACACCCAGAGCAATCTGAGAGATGACATGTGGGAGATCCCTGAAACAAGGAAAGTGCTGCATCTTCTGCGAGATGGAAACAGATTCCCCCCCAAACACCTTTACATGTCAGTAAGTGTCTGCACAACTGTTATAAACAGGCCACGAACACGGGCAGTTTCAAGTCAGCCCAGAACGAGATGTTAAAGGGTGAGCAGTAAGTTGCGTGTTTGCTGCAGGACCATCTCTACCTGCTGCCCCCCAATAATGTGCTGAAAGAACGAGCACAACAAGCTATCCTGACACTGCTGCGACTCCGATTTCAGCCTCTGTGGAGCTACTGCAATTTGCCACTTATTTTTGACGAGGGGAAACTCTGGGCATGGAGGAGACCGACATCTCTGTAAGAAAGGATCCTGCCAGCAGCCACCAGCCAAACCAAGCAAACAGTTAACACTGAGGAAGACCAGAGAGCGGAAAGCAAAGTACTGGCCCTACCACAATCATCCAGTCTCCCTAAAAGATAGCCAACACCATGGCTTGTGGTTACCTGCCATACTCTTTGTTGCACAACAGGCGATTCGAACGGCTCCTAGCCACTGTGGCACCATGGTTTAGCATACTATTAGGAACATATTTTGCAACCCACATAATAAACACTCTATCCAACTTAGTAAAACAAGCCCTAAGGCAAAATGAGTGTAAACATATGCACAAAACAACTGATATGTGGACAAATACTTGACAATGTGAGTATCAAAATTTGCCAAGTGTCATTCTGAAAAACCCATAACTTTCTAAAACAAGCTATGCTCTTTATCTTTGGTTTACCAAAGATTATATGCAGCAGCCAATATAGTATCAAAGCTTAAACCTCAAGTCACTGCAATCTCCTATCCATCAAAACATTTCCCATGGTTTTATTAGCACTAACAATGAAGTCAACGGGAGAAGAATCTGGCCAAAACCAAAACAAAAATCTCACACGCCATATTCTGCACAATATGAGCAGGGGATTTGTGAGAAAGACACTATCACCTAGCAGGGCACCACACACATGCAGTCTATATCTTTCCTGTTCCCTCTCCAAGTAAAGGATGATAAAAAAACCCCCCACAACAGAAAACCATAAAATGCAAGTAACACCACCAAAGCAAACCACCCCTCCCGTTCACAGAAAAGCCAAGGATTAGGTGGGCAGCTATAAATAGGCTAAAGCTCAGCATGTCTGCAACAGGTACCAGAGAGAGGGATTTAAAACTTCTTTTTAATAAAGAGTTAGGGTTTTGAAAACCAGCTGGTGATACGTCGGCAAAGCTCCAATCCCTGTTTTCTGAAAATCAATTCTGAAATCTCAAGGAGTGATTTGGAAAGGGCACAATAAACTACTGCTGCGAAGCAGAAGGATGTTTTATACACGAAATGTAAGAGCAGTGGGGAACTCTTCCCATTACATCTGCGCTGCTCTACCTGAGCTGTGATTTACCAGCAGCAGTGACAACAAACGGCATTGTGGTGCCAATCAGGAAATACCTAAAAACATGCTGAAAGGAGAAGTTGTTCCAGCCAACACTGATCGAGAGAAAAGGTTCAAACAACCCCCTAATGGACTCTTCTGGCTCTCCACACTTCTGCTCTGTAATTATGACTGGCAGCTAAATGTTTCCTAGTGTTGGAAGACAAAATAAAACCTCAATGCTGAAGGAGAAAAGGACTTCTGCTCCAACTGCTGCTCCCCAAACTGGAGAGCTGAATCAAGTGGGTATGCTGGTCGTCTGTCCATCTGGGTTCACTCTGGACCTCCGTTTGGTACAGACACATGTTGGTATTTAACTAACAGCACGTACCCATCATGGATACTCCTAACCACGCTTCCCACTTATGAACCATGTGCTTGGAGTCCTGTTACCTTAATACACCAGAAAAGAAATGCGGCAGTTGTGGAGCCCTCGTGCTGCTATGTGCTGGGTGGGAATTTCCAGGTGAGAGGAAGGGACAGAAGTGGGCAGAGGGGTCAGAAATCTCTGCAGCTGTCTCAAGGTGAGCTGTTCTGCTCCTAACCAGAGCCCCGAATGGCATGCAGTGTTAACAGATAAAAAGATGATAGATCACAGTGAAAAACAGCCCCCTTGAGCAAACCTCCTCGGGAACTAGAGAAGCAAACAACAGGCCTGGTATGGGAAAAGTTGAGCTGTTAATAATTTAATAGCAAAACGTAGTAATTATCATTCTGTTACTCTTAAAGACACAAAGCGAAAAAAAATCTATGAAGTTTATAAGATAAAGTCATCTTTTTGTGGAATGAGGGATAAAAAGTTGAATCCAAGAGCAAAAAGCCGATTATCTGGAGCACTATCACTGCTAACAGCAAGTTATTCCTACGCACTCGCACCGAGTTGTAACCTATCCACGGTGCCTTATTATAATGTGACTTTCCCTGAGATCCAGCCTCCGTTTCTCATCGTCAGAAGCCCAAATGATAATCTCTAGCTTTTAACAAGAGTTACCTCTCAAAGCCCCACTCCCAGCAAAATCAGATGCATGAGGATCAACCGTGCGAGTCAGAGCAAGTTGTTTCTGCAGCTGTTGTGAAATAAAGGGATTCTTCCTTCACTGTGGATCCCCCATTAAACGTGAGGTCTAACACCAAACTGCTTTAGATTCAGATCTACTTGTAATGTCTTTGATGCACCAAAGGCTTCCTTTTAAAGTCTTAACCAGAGTATCATCACAAAATTACTCCAAGCCCTTCTAAAGTCTGGTTTTTCCGTTCTGCACCCTGATGGCAGCATTCATAATGTCTCACAGCCTGATGAGACTCTTTTTTTTAGATGTTTATTTGGAACAACTCTGTCATTTAATAGTTCTCTTTCAATTAACAGCAAGAGCTCATGTAGAAAGGCTACCTACAATTTACAGTACATTTCTTTGCCTGGTTACAGTCTGCAGAGAACTAATAACAAGGGGGAAAAATAAAGAGGCTGTAAAGTTAGCAAGATCCTGCCTGTCTTTTAGTGAGTATCCAGCCTTTAGGGAGGTGAGTTGCAGGAAATATGAGTAATACCTCCTAGCACTATGCAACCTCATAGCCGTCTGATAGTTTGAATTCCTCAGGACTATCCCTCCTGGATACGAGATGAATTGAATCAGCAGAAGATCTGCTTTCTTTTGTAACCACTCCAGTGCTTGGTAGCTGTAAGTCCTTTCTATGAATGGGTGTGTGCACGTGTTATCAATGCTCATGAGTAACTATGTAATACACTTATATAAAAGTGATTTAAACAACATTCTCTGTCCTTTGAACCAGGAATTCTTCAGCTCCTCAGGATCTAGGGAAGCTAAAGATTGTTTCAGATACTGCTAAAACGCAGTGAAGTAGCTGTGGACTTTGGGGATCCAACAAACAAGTTTTAATTTTCAGCAGTTTTGCACTCATCAGTCTCCTGGCTGCTGCTGCCTGGCAATCCCACTCTGTCTGAGCTCGTGTGTTTATGGTATCCATAGCCAGAAGCTGCTTGATGGAGCTTATACTTGTCTAATTACAGCTTAGCAATTATAAGCAGAAATCCAAAGTATAAAATCAAACCTACTGGTTAACTACAGAGTGTATCTTCTGAACACTGAATCAAGCAATCAAGTGCCTTACAGCCTCCTCTGATGAGTTCCTAATGTCACAAATGGTGCCAGGTTTTGGGTGAGACCGATGCCACCAGCAGCAGGATCTAAAATGCCAATCTGCAATTCCAAACTTTAATTAGGAAGCCAACTACGTAGTCTATCCCTGACAAGAAGCGCTTTGAACTTTGAAATGGTCAAGCTGAACAAAATGGTGGAAGTTTCCCCTTTGAATTTCCAAAGAGTTTACAGGCTGCTGGGTTTAGAAATCATGTTTCTTCACGAGAAGAAGAGGAGAGGCTGCCTGAGGACATTGTTTATTAAAGCCTTTTGTTCAATTTACAAATTGAAACAAATAATTGTGGAGACATTTGCAGCTATGGAAAAAACGTGTTTACAAAGTGGAATAAAATACAGACTAAATACATTTGGATTACACTAGATCAAAACATATGAGTTTCTAACATAGCATAAAGGGCGGTCAACACTATGAGGACAGAAGGAAAGGCGCCACTGAGTCATGTTTTTTATAACAATCTGGTCACTTAGAAGATTTTGGATAGTTACACTCTCAGAGCCCTTAACACGCAAGAATCTCAGAGCCACACTCAGCGGTGACCAGCCCTTGAGATCAGAGGAAATCTATCCCAGGGACACCTAGCTGCTGCTCCTGACAGATGCTTCGGAGGAGGTAAGAAAGACCCCCGAGTTCCAGCTGATTTTCCACAGGAATATTTCTTGATAATGTTTTACTTGGTTTTTTTGGTTCAGCCCTCCTCATGCAAACTCCAGCTGGATCCAGAAAGCGAAAAGCTCTCTTGGACCATCACACCTCTCCCTTCTAGAAACGCGGTACTGCTCTACAAACACCTTAGTTGTCCTAAATGGTGAGGTACCTACCACTTGGAAGGTTATTCTAATGCAACTCGGCCCTCACAATTATTTCTTCAGCATCCAGAATACATTTTCCCAAAAACATGAGGGTCCATCTGAGCTGATATCCCAGTTCAACACCCCCAAAAATCCCAAACCATAACATTCCTTCTCCTTTTATAAAGGTCCTTGTCTTTGGCATGGACTGAGGCGATTGTATCAGAAATAAATCTACAAGAGCCCCACCAGCAGTGGAATTAGATCAGTGGAAAAAATGGCACAAGAGGGACGAAGTGCTGCTCCTAAATGCTGGCTCTAAAAAGCTTATGTAAACAACTATTTCCTATAAAGCCTTAATTAATAGCACAATGACAGAATCGAGCTCTGTCTGTAACACTAACTGGAATTTCCAATAAAAGCTATCTATCATCAGTAAAAAAAATAATACAAGGAACAGAATTAGTATTCTAAATTCTCCTACTAGTTTACAAACTACATGCAAAGGGAAAACAGCCATTGCCATGAACTGAATCCGATGGCTAAGGATGGCTTTTGCAGCACAGAAGTATTTCCTTAACATCAGTAAAATATCTTAACTAATATTATATTTAGTTAGCTGAACTCCTCCAGGGATTAAAGGCCCACTGTGCCTAACAAAACTTTGTCTTGAAACAGACTAGCAAATGTTATTTTAGTAGAGAGTATTTGATAGCTAATCGTCCTATAAACTGTAAAATAAAGTTGTGTTTATTGGTACAATTAATCCCCCCACAGCCCAAAATGGGGGGAGTTCAGACCGAAGGGGGTGGGGTGAGAAATGAGGGATTATTGGCAATAGGGAAAGACCAGGATTGAAACATTGGATGTGATTCACAGGGAACTATTACTACTGTTATTACTCTAGTTGCAACCAAGAACACCATCTCCATTTGGGAGTGCCAGAGAGAGAGAGAGAGAGAAAGGCAGATGCTTCATGTAGAGGGAACTTCACCCTCAACCAGAGCTGAACGTGTGCTTGGAGATTTATACAAGTCCACGAAGCACTCTCACACCAGCACCCTGCAAGGTCACAGCACAGAAAAACACCCTCGCTCAATTCCAACAAATCTATTCCCCAGGATAACGCAAACTGCAATTCTTTCCCACTGTTTGAATTTATTAAAAGGTTTTCCAGCTAAGAATAATCTGGGGTAAAAGCATATGAGAAAAAAAACATTCTGTGATGGAAGAAACATATGCTTGAAATCTAGCTAGCATGTTAATTGTGGTTAATATGTGAATCGAATTAGGAATGTAAACAACGCTAACACTCAGAGCCTACGCAGCGACTTCCTATTTTCATTTTTACAGCTTTGGAATTAATAACCAGCAATTGCTTACTGTTGCCAAAGGCTTCTCCTGCACTTCAAATATAGGTTACTGTATACTAATGGATAGCAAATGTTTATAAGCCAAAATGTCTCGTGCCTTTATCTTGAATTTAAAGAAGAAGAAGAAAAAAATAAAAGCACTGAAGGACAATGAGGAGAAAACTGCAAGTTGCGACAAAGGATGATTTTATCCCACTTTGCACTAGTCTAACCAAGTCTAGGTAGGACATGGTGACGGAGAATAATGTCAGAGGTTTACTGCAAATACCCTCAGAATGCCTTTGGGACGTACATTTTACACACAAACAGCTATAAATCTCCAGTGATTTATGTGCTGATCCACAGAACCGAAAATCACCTTTGGTGTAATGAACTATTCTCTAACCCTAAAGGAATTTGGCCTAGAGAGACCCGTCTGGGTCTCCTAAAGCTCCGCAGCCAGTCAGCACCAAGGCTGGCAGCAAAGGGCTGCTCCAGGGTAGATCACATTTTTTCCTGGGGTTTCATCCCTCCCATCTCCACCAGGAAGACAAAGGGCAGCTCTTCCACAGACTTTACAGCAAATCTGATTTGTGTTTCTGAGGGTCATTTAACTGCATATAAAGAACATTTCCATATCTAAAGAGTGCCTATAGTTGCGATGACAAAAAGGGAGAAATTAATGATAAACAGCATATGGTGTGGTTTGCACTCCTTATCTTAAATTCCACGCTGGATTAAACACACGAGAGCTCTTCTAACCCCACTCTGCGTCACCGTACAGGATTTGTGATCTCTACTTACTATTCCCACAGCAAAACCACCTGCAGGTCCCAGCCCAAGTGACTGTTTTAGACATCCTATTAATACTGAGCAAAAAACCAGCCAGCTCCCAAGCAACTGGACAGGGAAACTACAGGTGGCAAAAATAACACACAGACCTGCTGAAAACATAAGGCAACAGAGAGACCAGAATGATGATCAGTCTGGCAAGCGCCAGTCGCACACGTTTTGGGACTGGCAGTGTCCTCAGATAGTTGCTAGATTGGCCGTGGGCTCAGGTTAATATTTGTACTAAAGAGAAGCTGTCAGCCTCAATCAGGATTAGACCGGTGTTGTGCTAGGTACTGTGCAAACAAATAGTGAGACAACAGCTCTTCTCAGGAGAGCTGCCTTCTAAATGACGGTAAGTGTTTGTATTATTATTACAAGTAATTTGAATTACAAATAGTATTCCCAGCACGGCATCTCTGAAAGGTCCTCGGTGTTGATGGTGATATCAGCCTGGTGACAAAGCCGGTGCTAGCAACATTAATATGCAGGAACAATGGGCAGAAGATGATTTTTCTAAGATCTATCATCATTTGATGGAGTCATTGTATTATTTCCACAGATAAAAAATAAACTTGTGGGGTGGAAATAAACACAGTGTTTTAAATGAACCTAATAACATGAAAGTAATGAGTTTGGAAAACAGATGTGGACAAAAGAAAGCGAAGGCTTCAATACACTCCACTCAATCTGGGAAGGAATGATAAAAAAATTTACAAGCTGTTTTGAGTCCTGAATAAAAGGGGTAATCAAGCCAGGCTGGGCTAGAAGTGGGAAGGGGACAGCATCCTGCAGCAGAGACTAAGCAGAACACCTCACCCTTCTGTACTGTATGTCGAGGCTTCCCCGTGTTGCTGGAACGCCAGCCTAATTCTTGGTTCAGCAGTTCGTAATTCACATCACGTACCGTGAGGCCTTGCCACCCTTTCTTTTCCCCCGTGTTTGTTTGATGTTCTGCATTCTGCTGGGGCAGCAAACTGCTTGTGTACTTCTGGCACTGACAAACGTTGGGGCAAGAGGTGAAATAAGAAGGGGAAAAAAAATAAAAATCAAATCAAACGGTAATGTAATATCCTACAGAAAGATACCTCGTTGCAAGACAAAGCACACACAGAGATTATTTCCATGATGCCCAGTTGCTTCTCCTGCTAATCGTGATTTATGATAACATCTATGCAAGAGACCCATCGGTTAGCGAAACCATGTTACTCTGTACAAAGTGGCTTCTCAAAATGGCACTGTGAGAAAGCTCTCCTCTGCAGTTGTTTTACTTTGCCTCTGAAAGCTTTCAAATTGAACTGCTAAAGTTCAGCCAGCATCTAATTTTAACCGTGAGTTCCAGGAGAGAGTAAAGCTGGTGGGAAGATTACAGAGTTCCTTGAAGCTCTGACCTACAACAGGAAGAGAGTTGTCAGCCTTCATGTCTCTCACTCTAAATCCCAAGGGAAACAACACTGGCAGAATGTTTTATAACACATTCCCACTGTAAAATTTTGTATTTGAGAAATATGATGCTTGCTCACTCCTTCTCCTAGACCTTTGGTGTGTCAGTAAAAACAGATGACCTTAAATGAGTAATTTTAGTTTTGCCTTTACACCGCAGTTCGGATACTCAGGGTTCACAGGGTTCTGTTTACAAAATCACAGAGAGCTGATATTACACAAAAGCAACACACACACCCACACCTTTAAAATATTAGCAAGGAGCTGGCAGCTTGTAGCAATGTAATAATGCCTTTTTTTTCTGCCTTCTCAGGTTAACAATATAACTCAAGAAATACCCACACGGAAGGCTGCAATCTGTGACTTTCATAAGGAAGGCTAAAAGCCTTCTGTCACGAGGCCAAAAAGCAGCATCTGTTGAAGAGCTCAGGAAAGAGAAATTAAAAATAAAATAATTGGATTATGACCTCGCAGCTAATGAAATCAGATACCTTTTTTTCCCCCCCTACAAGTCATGGATTTTAGACCACGCAGAGTGGTACAAGCTCACTTCCCCATTGCTACTAACTGCCCCAAGGATGGCTATTTCAGGTGTTGCACAACATCAGGAAGCAAAACAGGAATATGGGCAGAGAAACTGAACACATTTTCATCCTGCCAAAGGAGAACAACTTTCCTGACAGGAATGAAGGTATGGTGACAAATAACCAATAACTGGACAGGATATGAATAATAAATATGGGAAACTTATTCCAGTAATAGGTCTTCAAGTACATGGGCAGCTGAAGGAATTCAGTCACCCTGGAACAGCTTAAAAAAACCCTAAACCCTGCCTCCTCCTCGCTTCTCAGCTCTTCAGTCCCTGGGAATGATCAGCTGAAGCCTGAGGAGTCAGAAGCAGAGGAATCCCTGCAGCTTCGAGCAAACCCACATCCCACCAGGCACCAATATGTCAGCCAAGGCGTGGGCATGGCCACTGCGGGAGCAACGGCAAGAGCAGCTCCCTGAACTTTTCCTCTCCTCTTATTCTTTAAATAATGAAAACCAGAAACACCGTTATGGGACTTGCAAGCATTTTGAATGATCCAACAGTTGCTACAGACCCCACGTTATCTGCTGCTGACCCTAAATTGAGAGGTCTGTTAGTCAGGGATGATGATTTTTGCGCTCATGAATAATTAGTTTTGCTGGTTTGAAGAAAAAAAAACCCAACCCCTCCATGTATCTTAATCAGAATCTAAATGAAAAATGCTAAAAGCTATTCCCTAACATCTGCCAGTTCAGCATAGATTTAGAAATAAAAATCAAGAGGTAGAGTCTCATCTCAGGGAATTATGTGTTCAAATCCTCATGTATGGAGATGAGAATGGAAGTGTTAACATCCAGAGTCTTCTGCTGCATGTCCGGGGAATTAGGATGGCTTAATGAGTCACTGTCTGAAACCCATAACAAGTTAAAGTTCCTGTCTCACATCCTCACACGCACACATTTAATTTTGTGTATAATTACTCAGTTCTGAGTAATGACAATTTATTAGATTTTTCCCATCAAATGTACGAGTCGCTAACGTACAACATGTCACTAATACACAATGCTCGTTCCAAGAAAGGCAGGAGTTGGTAGTGTCCTGAGTGTTGAACATACCCATGCTTTTTATTTCCCCTTATTTCTCTATAAAAATATTTTTGAAGTCAACTTAGTGGCCATGAAAAGCAGACTTTTCTAACCAGGGGATCCATTTCTAAGGGTGAGAGAACAGTCTGATAGCCATGATTACAGCCTGTACAAATGATCAGCATTTATTTATACAGTCAAATAAAGCACAGCCAAAGGATGACCCTGATTTGAAGGAGCAGTTGGAAAGCAATCATTTCTCCGTACAAAATATGCCACTCTAGCACTTCAGAAAAATAAAAACTTCTTTGCCATAATTCCCTGCCGTAACTTTTACCTAATGCCTGGGGAGTTTCCACGAGCTGGCTGCCAGGTGGAAAGGAGGTAACGTGGACACAGAGACACTGAAGAACTACATGGCGTGCTAGGTCAGCAGCGTATTCATTTTGGCCTTTTCCCAACACATTATACCAATGACAAAGTCACCAGTGAAAAAAAATAATAAATCCCAGCAGTTATGGCATTAGAAAGTAAACGAACGCTGTACCAAAGCACCATACTGATGCATGAGGCAATGCAAGCACATAATTAGTGCTGATGGGCTTACTGAGACGTCTCAACTTCTCTGAATTCTCCTTTGCCTGCCAAACCCAAAACTGACCCGTGCACATGGCTCAGTCAGAGTCCTGCTGAAAGCTGGGACCACTAACTTCAGGGAGATGGAGAAGGAAAGGAGACAAAGCCCCTGCTCACAGCACCCGGCTCGGGTCTTCGGTCACCAGAGTATGCAAAGAAGTTCCCCAACTAGCAGGGTTTACAGAAACTTGGTACACACTACTAGGACTAATTAAATATGCTGTTTTCCTTCGTTACTATTATTAAGAGCAGCAAGATGATGATATGATATGATATGATATGATATGGAGGAAAGACTTAGGGATGAGAATTTGTATGGATATGCTGAAAAGAAATGCTTTTGGAGATAAACTAATGCCACTTGGAAGGCAGGAGCAGAGTGCAGGTGCCTGGCTGCTGGCAGCCTCCCCACTGCCCAAGGTGTCTCCATGGCATCCCTCACCCTCAGACCTGTGCCCCACTCCCATGTCCTGCCACCCAAAAGCCTGTCAGAGACAAGGCAGGCTTGGGCAGACAACAAGGCCTGGAGAGAGAAGTTGCCCAGCACTGGCCCTGCAACAGCAGTGCAGGGCCCGGAGGAGCAGCCTGCTCCACCGACCTGCAGTCTGGTGGCTCGCAGCCCAGCCATGGCCCCAGTCACCTTCACACAACGGCTCTCTCCATGCGTGCAATATGCATTTTGTAGGGACAACGTCCCGTACTCGGTGTGGTTACCGAGGGGTACAGCTCGTGCAAGGCCCACAGGAAGAGGCCGAGCTCTCAGGAGGAGGGTGAGACCTTCCCTCCCTCTGCCACCAGCAAGCTCTCCCCTGCCGAATGGCTGCCCTCGCCCCGCAGAGCCGATACAGCTAACCACGGCAACGGGACCGACTGACCGCCCGATTCCCATGGCTTTTTTTAAATTTTTTTTTTAAATAAATTTTATTTATCCATTTCTATTTTAAAAGCAGCCTGTTCCCTTGGCCCCAGCGTGCCTCCCTCCCCTCCAGAGCCCTGGGTTATGTGAAAATGTGTGTGCCAAGCGGCGGAGGCGTGGTGGAGCTCCTGGCTCGCCGTGACATGCTCCTGACGTACTGTGTGGTCAAGGAGCCGGGACTGGGGGGCCTGAACAAGGGCCAAGCCTTGCACTTCAGCTTCCTGACCTGGCAGCCATTCAGAGAGACCCTGCTAAGTGCTATTTCCTAAATACACTAGCTTTTCATAACAATCTTACCACATTGCTTTCCTTTACAAGCTCTCTTAAAAGAGAACTGGACTCCTTCTGGTTAATCTACACAGACTGCATTTGGAAGCCATCAGAAACTGAACTCTAAACAAAACGTTATTAATGTGTTGTAATCTGCCCTCAATGTTCCAGATGAAAAGAAAATGTTTTATAGTTTTGGAGTATACATTTTAATTGCCTTTTAAGAGTGCATATACTTTTAGTGCTCTCTGTTATAAAACTGCAGTATCTGTTTCTTGATAACTGTTGAATGATCTCAGCTATTTTTATTAGGTTTTCTCCCCCACCCTGGTCCCCCTCCTTAAGCTACCACCACTGTAAGGCTTTTTCAGACCATTCCTGATATTAGGCTGGCAGACAGTTTCAGCCTAAGATAAACTCCATTATAAACAACTTCTTTACAACATCCCCTTGCTATAAAAACACTTGGATCCAGGAAAATTAGTTCTTTAAATGAACTTAGAATCCAGCTACTTTTGGTAAAAATCTGATTTAAATAAGGGCTAAACCAAATTTCCCAGATTTTTGTCCCTTCCCCGCTCGGTTTGCTCTAAATGCCTTGTTCCCATCACGGCTGGAAACGCTTGGCTTGAGGAGGGATACAGGAACTCGGAGCAGAGCTGCACTGGTGATCCTCACGGCAGCCACTGGAGACATTCCGGCTGCCCCTCGGCCCGCCATGGATACCGGAGCTGGCAGAAGGTGCCTGGCAGCATCTCCACCCCAGCCACCAAGAGAAAGTGGGCTTGTGGGAAGATCCCACCTGAGCTGGAAGTGCCGAATTACCTCATGGTGCAATTCCCTGCTGGAAGTGGGGAATAGAGACCATGAGGTTTTATCATGCTGAATCGCCTTCCCTTGGTGCAGATGCTGCTGTGTACAATAAGGTCTTTTAGTGCTTCTGGGATAAATGGGATGGGGATCACAAAGTTACCTGGCATGCTTTCTGGGTATCTCCTTACCAGAAAAGCACTTGGTAAAATAAATAGAAATCCAGGGTCATAAAACTCACCATAGGTTTTGTTGTTTATTAAGTTGCAGTTTCCTAAGACAAAGGGAACAATTAAAAATGCTCCACTTCAGGAAACAGCAGGCATCTGGATATCACTGTTGTCCTATTTGTATCAAAAACTGTACCAGAAAAGAATGGCTCCAGCTACCCAGTGTGAGGTATGGATTCCTTAAAATACCAAAGCCTGCTTTCATAGTATTTGCTTCTCAGACACCTTCACTATTAGTTTCTTTTCAAGACAATTAACTTTCTCAACCCCCCTGCATTAGCCCTCACTCCTCCTGTGATGTCTCCAACACCTCCCTAATACCTTTTGGACTTGCAAGATGTTATTACTTGATACAATGCAGGCCAGGATATGTCTCAGTGGGAACTGCATTGGGTGCCTGGAGAACAACCACTTCTCAAAGTTCTCCTTTCATGCCATTAAATATTTTAAATGTCAAAGCCCCTCTCTCACAGTGGACTGGGATTCACATAATGGAAGCAAACGATGGTTTATGGCTGTTCTTT
The DNA here is from genome assembly GCA_020800305.1 of Porphyrio hochstetteri. Taxonomy (NCBI): domain Eukaryota; kingdom Metazoa; phylum Chordata; class Aves; order Gruiformes; family Rallidae; genus Porphyrio; species Porphyrio hochstetteri. The sequence goes on from CM036925.1 coordinate 3,977,813, forward strand.
CGGCTCCTTTTATCTTCAGAATTATCAGTGCTTGTAATTTTTTTTATGTTGTTTTCAAAAATATTTTTCAGTATGCAGATGTGCTTGTGAAGATTGATGGACTGGGAACACTGAAATCTTGTATTAATCAACTACAGGGAAGGCAAGTGCTAAATAAAATTTTCCATAATGCTTCACACATGAGTTTAACTGGTGTCTCTGCACCCCTTGTTGGAGGCTTAGCTCTCCTAAGTGCTCCTGAGCACTGGGTGCAGAGCCACAAGAAGTCCACCCTCCCACCAAGAATCAGCTAAGTTATCCTTAAGGTCATATTCCACCCCCATGACCTGGCAGAGAGTAGAAATCACAAATGCTTTAAATAAAGATGATAGGGAAATTTGCTTTCTGTAACAGGATAATGCAAAAAAAAAGACCCCAAACCCTACCCCAAAACGCTGACTGAAAGTCAGTGTGCGTGCACACATTTAATTAACAGCTAGGTTAATTACACCAATTTCATTACTAATTGGATCAGTTTAAACCTGCTGCATTGAAAGTAACTTGGCAGACAAAAACAGTGCTGTGATTACAAAAACAACTGTGTTTTCTGACTTAAGTAATTCCACCAATTAAGTAATTCCACACGTGGAAACCAAACCCGACCGTCGCCATTCGCGTAGGTTTGACTCATTTTCAGCAATGTTCTATTCCTGAGTGCTGATGCCTACAAAATCCAGCACCATTACTCACAGCAGTCCTTGCTGAGGGCGGATCCATTCACGCTGGTTGAAAGAACTGAATGGAATTTGCCGAAGTGACGGGAAAACAAATGCTGTGAAAAAGTAGTCCCAGTAAAGGGAAAACTTACCTAAGCTTTCAAACACTGCTTTTGGTATTGGCCTTTGAGGTTTGAGATTGCTACAGAAAGGAAAACTTTCCTCCAGCAGCACAAGACTCCAGATAGCTCTGAATTTGCCAAAGCCAGAAAGAGTTGGACATCTCACAAGGGAACTTTGTTTTCACTGGTCACATGAAATAGGTTTGGGAAGGCAAACTGTGCGGAGTGATAAAGGTGCTGGCCTACGATCATCTCCTCTCCCCTACAGGTACTACTCGGGTCACCTGAAATTACTACAAGAAGTAAATGTAAACAAATTCTATGGTTCTATGAAATAAAAAGACACAGAACATTTGATTTTCTATTTTTAGTTTCCTGAACCAAACACAAATTCTGTCATTCTTTAGAGAATTAAAACCCACAATGAATCCCTGTTGTCTGTGGCTGACCTCTTCTATTCACAGACTAGGGACCTTCAGAGTAAGTATTTCTAAGAACGTGCTCCTGACAAGTAGCATATGTTAATACTGATTGAACCGTTCCTACAGGCAGCAGAACTCCTCAAGTGTTTTCTTCTCAAAGAAACCAGAGCTTTATAGGAACCAAAGAAAACCACAGAAATGATATTTAGCTGATCTTGATATCACAGTTTCATCTCTGGTGTGCTGATGCCATCACATCTACAATGAGAGATTTTGTGTGAAATTCTGGAAGTCAAATAATGCTTCACCTATCAATACAGCTAATACAAATTAGGATTAAGAGGTTATCTTTCTCTATGCATACTAACACTGAACTTTTATCTGCCGAAAGAAGCAGATAAATTAGAAAACCCTGCTGTTTGTAAACGAGCTCTGCTTGGGAAATAACCTTTTGAGCCACTGGAAACATTCTGAGTTCAATCAACTTTATTTCCAGTATAAAAGCAATTAGATTCTTTCCCATCAGAAATCAGATGAAGTTAAGAGTTGCCAGTGATGGGAATTCTTAACTTGTGGCATAAATAGAATTTCCTTATTTTCGGCTCTGGCTATCTATGAAAACCTCCATCCCAAACACAACTCGTGAGAGGCAAGGATGTATCACAGAGTTATCACTGATACCCACAACGAAACTGAATTTCCCCCCTTCTTTTTAAGCAAAAGATACTTAAGTTTGAAGCAACAAACAACCCACAAGAACCAACAGGCCTGGTTGCTGTACCATACACCCAAGACTAGGACAGTACTGAGCAATCTGATAGAAACAAACCCCGAACCATTTGCATCCTGTTATCCTCAGGCCACAGCTATTTTTGTGCGTCTATCAACTGTTCCCAAGAAGGCAAAATGGAGATGAAAATACAGCTCTTCAAGTGGTGCTTGTACAATAATACCACTAATAAAAATATATTGCATAATATTAATTAAAATTAAATAAATGGAAAATAATTCTGCTTTTTACAATGCAGCTGGAGCATCAATAGTAGTTCCTGCAGCAAAAGCCTCACCAACAAGACAGTTCAAAATCTATTCCTTCTTATTTCTTAAATAACAGGCGTTTTTATGAAAGGTTTTATCTTTTGACTTCCGTGATCGATTCAAAACACTCTTTACAGGAAACAGTCTGAGAGTGTCCGGAACAAGGAGATCGTCTCGTGGTCTCTCTTGCAGCTACAGTACATCAGATTAGAACTAGGGACAGTGTCTCCTCCTCCTAATGGCAAATCTGACTCGTGCTCGACGAGAAATACTCTTTTCTTTCCCAAGTGTAGCTCTGTCTGATGAAATTTTACTGACGACCTCTTCTAGCTTTGACTCATACACCATGAACTTTCTTTTCTTTCTCTGTGACTTAATCGGAATCGTTTTAAGGTTAAAGTGAATATTAATTCACAATAAATCCATGATGCAAGAGAAAGAGTGGGAACTATAGTTCAGAAAGACCTCTGCAATGGCAACTAACTCCTGCCCTGCTTCCTCTCCCCTCTGCTCCCTTGCTGATCCGGGAATAAATCTACCCAACAGAGGAGGAGTGAAAAGGAGAAGATAAATTAGATAAGGCCACAGATGAGAAAAATTAAGACAGGGAATAATTTCTGAAGAAAATATCGGCTACCTATAGTCTGATCCAAACCAGTTTCTCAATTAGTGATTTAGAAACTATTTGAGAAGCAAGGCTGCTGGACTGAAACTCCCTTGCAGATACAGCATGCTGCTCTCATTTATCCCTGGATCATTCCTGCTGACTGCTTCTTGGCAGCTGACAATATATTCAGGGTGTCTGAAGACAGCTTCTAAAATTTTAGATTCCCTCTGTCGACAGCTTCTAAGATTTTAGATTCCCTCTGTCAACAGCTAGGTGATCATCTCATCTGCAGTACCTAGATGGATCAGCTAACCTTCCTTTTGTCGTACTACCAGTGATATTTTCTTGATGGGTATTCCAGGTGCTACAGACACTTGTATCCAGGTTTTAAACCTGGGCCTATTAAATCAGCCAAGCACCATTTCAGTCATCTCACTATGGCATAAAGTGAGGCTATTCAATACAGGGAAAAGAAGCAAGGACAGCAGATGTAATAAATACAGGATTTCTTCTGGCCAGAAACCAAATACTGTTGCTTGAAATTAAATATTGTCATGTAAAAGACCAGTTGGGGCACCCCTACTTCTGAATGGCACAGCTAAGAAAAAGCAGATGACAGGGGAAACCCAGAGCAAGAACCAGACTCTTTCCCACAACTGGGAGAAGAACCACCCTTGACTGCCTCCTATACACACGGCCGGTAACCTCCAAAGGAGACAGAGTCCAAACATTTGCCCTCAGAATCCAGGGTTTGGTTCCTCCTTCTGCAGCGTTACCTCCTCCTGGCTCAGTGGTCCCCAACGGGAATTTGGTGAAAAGCAGCTGTCACCCAAAGTGCTGGTACAGAGAGAGAAGCTGTGCCCTGAGCCACCACCATGGAAAACTCTTGAGTGTTTGACTTGAGCTGTTATGCTGGGCTCTGCACTGAGCGTGGAGCCAACCCAGCCCAGAGCTCCGGGTGATGAGGAGCTGATGGGTGCTGCAGCCCTACAGCTTTCCACGGGCCTGTGGCACACCACTATTCCCTTCTGAAATAGCTACAATTTAAAAGGTCATGTTGTAAAGTCATTCAATTAAAATAGTAATGAAAGAGTAAACATTAACTCACAACTTTTCCTTAGGTCTTTCTTATTTCCAGGTGGTATAATTTCTCCCAGACAAAGTTGCACCTTATGAATCTGCAAAGTTTATCCTGATAAAAAAATCCTTTAACTTCTCTATTCCTGATGTAAGAAAACCAATGTCTTTCCATCCCAAAACACCTACTCCTCACTCTCCTAGCTCCCAGGGTATCTTGACTGCAGCAATTACATACTTATTACCCACACTATTTGTCACCACAGTGACAAAAGTATACAGAAACATGGTAAAAGTGTCACAATAAAATTAATTAACTTTTTCACACTCTAATGAATGCTAGCTTTTATACTATGCAAAGAAGAGGAACGAGAAATTCCTGGAATAGCATGGTAAACATTATCTAGCTGGTGGGCTCTTGCAAACATTCTGGATAGTCTTGGCTGCTTTGAGTTTTGATCATTATTACTCAAGAAGGTTTTCAGAAAATGCAAACAATAAACACACAGTCTTAAAAAGGAAACTGAGATAAACCTACTCACGAAAAAACCACTGGGCAGATCAGGGAGAGCTGTAGCTTGGCCCTGCTCCACACGAATTAATGCAAAGGCATTGATTTGTTCTAGGTTAATGATAAGGACTCTTTGTTTAATTTTAGGAAGTTTCATTTTCTGACTGGCAACCAAAGCCATATAATACCCAACCAGAAAGCCAAAGTTTGGCTTTGCAAGTGACTAATCAAAGCCAAGCCCTCTCTGTAGGATGATGGAAGGGAAAACAATGGTGGAATGGTGAGCAGCAAGTTGTTAAAATGAAAGCTAACTTCTGCCTGTGCATCCCCTGCTACCTGCCCTCCCCACAGCACCCCATGAGCACAGTAATGGGGAGAAGCAACCTTGTAGGGGGGGTTACTGAAAAGGTTTGCTAATGGTTTGGAACCAGTATTGAGGACAGCTTTCCAGCTCAGCTAAGAAGTGAAAGTCAGACCAACTCCATGGACCGTCTAGATCCTACAGAGACACGAGCTTTTTCCATGGCAGCAGAAAATACAACAAGAAGGTAAATTCAAATAAAACCACAGTAATACTGCCAGAAAGACAGCAGCAAGGTAAGGGAGACGGAACCACAAACTGCTTGTTGTGCTTTTCTTCCTTTCCTCAGAGAAATCCTGGGGGATAATGAATGTCTGCCACAAGTGCCACCGCATCCATCCAAGTGCTGGCAAAGCAGGTCCCTTTGCCCTACATCCTACAGAGCCTGGGTGCAACTCTTTAATTGCATTTATTGGCCTGGAATAGTATATCTGAGCAGAAAGTGTAATATTTGGCACTTAGCTCTCCGTATTCAAAGAGTTAAGCTATGTCCTGTAAAGATAAAAATCTCCACTTTTATTATTTTGTAAGGCTGCCTAACAAACGAGGATCCAGCTGTAATTGTAACATTCCAGGCTCCGAAGGTGCCAAGTTTTACTAACTATAATTTAACCGGGTCCAGTTGATGCAGTCCAAATTCTTGTTTGGATAATCAGCCTTTGTTTAAATATGTACCCAAAAAAAAAAAAAGGGAAAAAAAGGCCAAAAGAAAAAAAAGCTCATAGGCCAGCATTAGCCTGCAGGCATGTCATGTGAGCTTCTTACCCCGAAGCTTGCAGTAGCAGACACTCATGCACAAGAGGAGGATTATTTTGCTAGTATTACTGTTACGGTAACATATAATCAGACCTTCTCCCCCCTCTAACCCCCACCCTTTTCCTTTTCTTTCTCTTTTTTTCCCCCCTTCACAATTCACAAGTCTTCTTTCCAAGTTCAAACGAAGTTTAAAGGTGAAAAGGTCAAGAAAGTTTCATGACTGGCTGTTGAAAGAGGGAGAAATAACCAGGGTCTCCAAGTTTGCGTATACTAAAAGCTCAACAATTTTGTATTTTGCTGCAATTCATAACTGGACAAATCCCTTTTTGTTGGATCTGTTTGGACTGGAATTAAACACTTGTTAATAATTTATAACTTAATATAATTAGAAAATAATAATAACTGTCAAGCAACTACATTCAATACATAAAGCAACTTGAGTGGCTCATTAGCTTATTTGTCAAAGCAGCGATTTCTATATATTTTAGCTCATTTCTACTGGGAAGGGTGGTTAAAGAGCCACCCAGCTTGCTTGGAAATCATTTCTCCACCAGCTGGGAGCAATTCCCGAATTGCTGCACCTCACCCACATCCAAGCGGTGCTGGCTTGCTTTAAAAGCAGCTTCAGTCTGACTTCAGGAGGTGCCTTAACAGGAACGGAGGAGGGATGGCCAAAGCATTACACCGCTGTGCAGGCAGAAAAATGCATCCCACAGCAATCTGCTGCACATCATTTGCTCTAAGTTTTACATCTGAATGAAAGCGTATCAGTGTTTGGCCAAGAAACTGGCCGTCCAAACAGAAAGTTCTTCAGTCTTTAGAGATGCCGGTAAGGGATGTAGCTCAGTAAAGCACAAGAGCCAGGCACAAAGCTGCTTTCCCCAGAAAGTGATGCTTTCCCAATAGCATGGTGCAAACAGAATCAATACTTGGGTGGGTTTTTTATTCTGAGGAGTAAAACTGACTTTCAAAATGTAAGAGAGGTCACGGTTCTTCTTGGAAAGCTGAAAGTGTAGCTGCCAGTGCTGGGCAGTTTGGATGGATGGATGGAGAGACAGATAACAGAGTATTCAAATATTCTCCAAATCCATGTGGTTCCCCTAAATCATTAATATTGTTGCAAGAAATCTAATATGTTAAGGAGGAACAAAGCAAATTACAACTGCATATATTGAGCCAGAACCTCAAGTGATTAAAATCTATGTAATCTCACTTCAATCATGTCAATATTCATCAGCCAGAATATCTAGTCCATTCAAGATAAAAGTAGCCATATAAATGTTCATTACAACTGATAAACTAACTGCTGTGATCCTCTGACATCAAAGATCACTGAGCACCAGACAGCCAACCTTTTACATCACTCTTCTCTCCTTGTGAGTACCTATGCCAGTCCTGGTTGCGTTGCGTATTAATTTATGATGTTAGAAAAGGGCAAATCTAAGTATACAAGCAAGGAAATCCAGATGAAAAAAATCAGTCTCTGGTCTCAACTCTGCCAGGTTGTCCAGACCCTGAGCTGGTGTAAACTGACTCGAAGCCAGCGATGCCAGAACAACTTAGATTAATCAAGGGTCCGCCTTCACCTATTTATCTCTTATCATTTCTAAATTACTAAGTCTCCTGCCTTTTCATCCCCCTCCTCCTCCTGATTTTATTTCTTCAGTCCCACTGCCTGAAAACTGAGATCTGAACCGTTTGAACTACCTATTTTGCTGCCATGCTTTGCCCGTTATTTATTGCCCACCTTTCTGTAATATTTCAAGGAAGAAGGGCTTCAAACCTTGCATGTTCTTTAACAATCACAACAGTTCCCTGAGCATTGTGTAGTCCGTGCTGAACCTGAAGAGCTACCCAATTTCCTAATGTATGAATAGGCTTAGGGCTCCTTTAAAGTGACCTTGTAAACGAGAAAGGCAATAAGAGAAATGTTCTTTAGGGTTTTTTTTTTTATTTAAATAAAAGCCTCCCTTGCTTTTCAAATGGTGTCTACGGAGAGTGACATTGTCATTCTGGCTAACTGCAACAGGTCCTTATAATTAATCTTTTAAAATTCTTTAATCATTTGTTAAATATGGAAGGTTTCCTTATTTTAAGTGAATCTTTTAGAACACGTGGAAAAAAGATATGAATCAATAAAATTGATCTATAACATATTTTTACTTGAGAAAGGATTACAGGGTTGGATCTTAACGTTATATACCTAAACCCATTTCTTGTTCCACTGCCTTCATAGTTCCAAAAAAATGTACATTTTGGAGACAAAGGCCTTTATCCTCTTAAGTGCTATGGATTTCATGCCAATCTCCCAATATAAAGCAGACTACAGCCTTATACCCAACAGAAACAGGCTTGGAAAGATTAGATTTTCTACCACGAAATCAAACCCTTGTGTGGAGAACCATACCAGCTTCCACACTACCTTCCTCCTAAGTGCTTCTTCAATACTGAGAAACACGCCCATCCTAACTCCTCTCTTCAAAAGAGGAAGTGGGTTACTTACTCCTCTCCACCGTCGCGCCAGCCAGTTTTTCCACATGTAAAACTGCCAGAATTGTCACGTGTACCTGGAGCTAGGGAGGAATGGCAACCAAAATCTGGAGGTTTATCTGCTTCTCTCTCTCTTCTTCTGTACCATTTTGCCACACAGATGTACTACTCTTAGTAGTACACAAAATTTATTCTCATTCCTGATGTAATATAGATACAACTAGTACGAGTGGCATATGATGGAGGTAACTGGATGGAAAATCCTTTTAATCAGCAAGATATTCTTGAAGGTTGTCCATCAAAGATGTGCCCCTCTAACAGGTGCTAATTTTGCCAACTATCTAGCAGCTAAATGACGATGAAAAGAAGCTTTCCTAAACTACCCATTCCATATTTTATCGCCCATCCTCATATTAGAAAACACAGGTTTTCAGGATATTTCAAAATCCATTGCCAGTAATAAAGTAGGACATGCAAGGAAAGGAGAGAAATATAGACTTAATACAATGTAACTGCTGAGGATTAAATTTTAACACCACCAAAGCCACACAAAAAAGAATGAATTTGAAGAGTCAGAAGATTAAAACTGCATGTAGTCAGCTTGGGATTGGTATGCCACAGATGGAAACTTTCTTGACAACACAGTTTAAATTCCAGTTAGGTTATACCATGATTAAATGCTCCTACAATTTGTGAGTACATCACTTTTTTTCCTACTGGCTACTGTAATACAAAAGACATTTCTTGCAAACATATAACTAGTAAAAAAAGTACAAGTAAAAGCTATTTAGGTTTCCAGCAAAGACATAAAAGCGAAACAGCTAATGGACATCCAGGGTAGTCAAATCATTTCTGCAAAATCCATTAGTTACTGAAAGTTCTGGAGGGCTCAGTTTTTACAGTAAAACCTCTAAAAACTCAGTATCCAGTTTCTCTATTGGGACGCTGAGGTGTGAAGATCCAAATGATGCTGGAACTGAACTTGTATATTTGAACCTTTTGAACTCCATCTGCCCTTCATAAATTACTTTACCACTAGGCTTTAACATGCTTCTAACCTACTGTGCTAGAAAAATAAGGAGTCATTAAAATAACTGAAACTACAACTACCTTTATAACACTTCCAATGGAATTTGTCTTGGTTCAAAAGACGCGCGCCTAGAACAGAACTGTGGGATGAGAAAAAGCTTCCAGATAGTCCAGTGAAATAACATCTGTCTTCACGCTACTGAAAACAAAGCAGCAGACCCCCCCTCTTCCCCCCCCAACTCAAACACATCTCAAGTCAATGAAAATTGCACTGTACAGCCACGGACAGTTGCTCTTTTCCATCTGGAAACGCTGTCAAATGGAAGCAAATTCCGCTAAATTCCCAACTGAAACGAGAACTTAATTTTGCATCTCGCACCATCCACACCAGCTCCACATCCCAGCAGCAGGAAAACATTTCACTCTTTCCTTCCATCAGAAGTACCGGGAGGTGACAAAACAGGCACGGAAGCAGCACGGAGACCAGCGTGGCTCAATGAGCCCTTTGCTGTCCCTTTTAGCCTCCTTCATTCCGCAGTATGTGGCTGCCACGCAGCAGAGGTGGCAGCCAGCAGCGCAGGGAAAGCCGTGAGCAAATTGCCTTTTGCAGCGTTACAGCCCTGCCTAACATAAACATAAGACTGTATTGCTCTGGTTTACGACACCTGAACAGTTCTCATCATATTTTATAACATATAAAAACTTCAAACAGGTCTAAGCTTCCTGCAGCCAAGTCTTACACCCCGTGTGTGCCAAGACAGCCAAGGGCACCGCCATCCCCTCCGGTTCCCAACAGACCACCACAGCAGCCAGGCATCGGGGTGCCTAGGAGAAATACTGGAGTGCAGCAAGGGATCTGGGCATCACTTGCCTCAAATCCCACAGTCTCGTGTTTCCACGGCCTAGGAGATGTGGTTGCACCTTCAACTACAAAAGGCACCATTTGCTTCAGCACTGTGACAGTGGCCCCAGTCACGGCTGTGCCACCTCACTGGAGAAGGCCTGGGTGGAGACCACTGGAGACCCTGCAGGACCCACTCTGGCACAGAGGATCTTGTCTGTGGGTGCAGATGACTTCTGGAGCTACTCAGGCCCTTGGGGATCTGATCCCCTCCCCTCTCTTCGAGGCAGATCGTGGATGTTGGCTGAGCCACACTTCTCTTCAGGACAGGCTGAAATCGTTTAATTATAAAAGTTAATCCAAATTCAAGACAAGGCCCATAAAGATTCTTAATAAATTTTAAGTTGCCTTAAATGGAAAGAAAAGATCCCACAGGAAGCCCAAAGAAGGGAATCCTGGCAGGGCAGCAGCCTGGCTGCTTAAGGGAAGTGTTAATGTCTTGCTGTTGGACATAACACACACACAGTGAGCAGATTTCTCATCATTATTTTTGAGACTGTCAGCGTGTTTACAGACAATCAATCATTAGGATTTTGGAGAAAAATGAAGACTTTATTTGCACTCCAGGAGGAATGGAAAGGCTGGCCTGCAAATGGGATGGCATACTGTCAGAAGCAAAACAATCCGCATCGATGTCGGTCCTTTCTTTGCACCTTTCCTGCCTCAGAGGGAGCTCAGCATCCAGAGCTGTGTGCCAGCCAGCGCCTGTGTGACAGCTCTCCCTGCTCTGCCTTCCTAAGGAGCTTCTCTGGGCTTGGGAAAGTCACCCCAGTTCTTCCTCTGTGTCAAGTTCGTCACGAACGAGGAAACCACCCACCTTCCTCTTGGAGAAAAGCTGTAAGAAATATCATCTGAATGTGCTTTCAAGAGGTCAGTTAGTATAAAAGTACCTACTGCTTTTCTCTTTGGATTAAAATGTCATCATAGCTTATCTGGACGCTGTATTTCAACTTCTCTTTAAAATGATCTTGCTAAGCAGCAAAGGGCCGCAGCAGCTCCCACGTAAAGGTCACCTCAGGTCTCCTGAACCAACCATGCCCCGGGGTTGGAGCGAAAGGCAGGAATTCCAAAAGCAAAGCACACTGCCCTTAGTCCATAAAACGCTTCTGATTCACAGAGTGACACAAATGTACAAGAAAAAAGGATGCCTGATTATTTTTTGTAACGGATGGCTTTTCGATGGACAGAATACACTTACGCATTTCTAAAACCACCAAACAGCAAGTGACTGTCAACAATGGGCTTGGGTGAAGACAAAGACTTCCAGGGGTTGAACTCTCACTGCGCTTTAAGTCCCGAACAAGGAGTAAGATGCTGTAGCTGCACAAGCGTGTGCTCCTCCGTGCTGCGGGAAGGCAGCCTGTCCAAACTGCCCACGCTCCGAGACACGATGCTACCAGGACTTAACGCTGACGTTAACGGAGCCGTGTGAAGTGATCAACGGCATTCAGAAATAAAATGAATTTAAAAAGTGAGTTTTCCCATGGAAGTCCATGTCACAGATTGCCTGTGGAAGCGGTAAGGAGTGGGATGCAGTCAATCTAGGGCACAGTTAAATGTGTACTTGGAATTTATGACATTGCCACCTCCATTAATTACGACTGCAAATGAGATGTGGTAACTGACCACATGAGCAGCCCCAGCCACTGGAATGGACTCAGGTAATCAAAGAAATGAGGAAGACTGTGGAAATTAACCTGTTTTATTTCCCACTTGCATGAAGGAAGTTGTGTAGCTATGCATTACCTCTCCCCCAGCATGGAGTGGTTTTCTTTTCCTTGCTTCCCAGCTCGGAAAGGAGCTGTCAGTCATTTATAGACCTCTGCAGTTTGGTAGAGTCCTTTCTGAAGATCACTTTGGAAAATTACCTGGAGGGACGCAGGGACGATCCTTTAAAAAAAGGCCAACCACCAGAGTGGTCAACAATAATTTTTGCTTAAACATAAATCCCAACATAACCTGGAGTGTTTCAACAACCCATCCCAGTATCTCACTTCCACGCATGACATCTGCAGCCATTACATCTCATCCGCTGTGAAGGACATGCATTTCCAGCATTAAACAAACAGTAGACAAGGAACCAAGCCCAAATCCCAGCAACAGCCCCCATGCCAAACCCAAACCCACAGAACATAGCTATGTCAGGAAGCATAGGCATGCACCCCCAAGTTTTTTAGCCCTTGCAACTCATTGGCCTTGGATTCACAAGCAGCGTCAGTGAGTAAACGCGTGGGCTGACCTCATCTTCATCCGTTGGGTACCTCACAAAATAGCAGGGATCAGTCCTGCCTGATGCAAACACTAAGTCGTAAGAACAACATTACATAACGTGCAATGAGACATTAATTTACCAGGAGGCAAATCTAACACTGGCTTTCAGGGAAGCCCGGTCCCATTCTACAACAACATTATACACACGACGAGACGGCACAAACGGACTGAATATTTCTGAAACCATTTTTGTACCTAATGCCATTTTGTTCTGTATTTTGTTTCACGACTTGGTAGTCTTAGAGAGAAGGAAAAACCCATGCTGCTGGTGAAGTACTAAATCACACCAAAAGAGCTAAGGTTTTTAGATGAAACAAGAAGCTGATTACACATGCACTGAGTATACCAGTCACTAAGCGCTTCTGGATTGTAGGGATAAGATACTCTCTTTGCTTATTACTGCCTTCTTGATCCAAAGAGATTTAAGCAACTGTTTTCAATTAGATGTTTTTAAGCTAGTAAAACTACATCCATAAAGACATATTTATAGAACAACTTAAAACTAGAAGAATTAAAACGACCACAAAACTGATGAATTCCACCCCCCGCCCTCCCTGAACCATTTACTGACCATTAACGAGCAAAAAGCACTGCAATTTTAAGAATTAATCCACTGTCGCAAAATTAAATCAGATACACCAGTAGGGATAATGACAAACTGGTGGCTCCAGCGCTGTCAGTTTGCGGGTGATACAAGTTCAAGTTGTCTGTGCTAGTGGCCACTCCGTTGGAACAAACATGAACATAAAAGGTAACGTTAAGAGTGCAGCCCCACCAGCTTCATCAATTCTGTCACTGCGGATGCAGGCTCGTAATAAGTGGCACAGGGTAAATATTGCATTTTAGAAGTGATCCGGCTAGTTCCAAGACTGTCAGACCTCAGCATGTGGAAATAAAGGAAGACATAGTCATGAAAGCAAATGGAAGAGAGATGATGCTTCAGCTCCTGAACACAAGAGCCCAGCAGTGTGGCTCAGCTACACATGACCGCTTTCATCCCCGGTAACCTATGACGAGTATTATGAGATTTACAGAAACAAAAAAGAGCTTTGATAGTTTCCATCCAACAGCTGCTTAACCAAAATTTGTCCAAAATACTCTGCAGCATATGACTGCAAATATTTGCAAGATGAGTTGCCTCATCTCTAGTTCCTGAAGAACACACAGCAATGGCTGAGGCTTCCCAAGAGCCACACACAGGCACTCGCTCCTCTGCCAAAGCTGGTGGCATCACTGATCAAGCACCCACGAACACCTATACTCGGTACCCACTGCCCCAGGCCAGCTCTACTGGGGGCACAGTACCAGGCATGGGAAGTGCCACCACTGCAGAAGGTCAGGGGCAGTGGGTACCTGGCTTCCAGCCCTGCCTCCTCCTGCTGCAACCCACTGAAGCAGCTCCAGCCCACCCACCATCCTAAATTTCAACTTCCCCCCCACATTTCTACAAGCCCAATTTGTTGCTACCTAAGCACATCATCATGAAAACTCTTAAAAGCACATTAAGAGCGGAGTGACTTGAAGATCCAAATACATCATTGGAACATACATATTTTATACATTTAATACCCTTCAGAATCAGGCCATAAATACAAATGGATATTACAAAGCATGAACCAGCGTCTCAGCTTTTCTTCTGTCACAGCGTGGCCTTTGCCTCGGTATCCTCTGCCACTGGCAATGGGTGCTGCACCCAGGACAGCCCCATGCCACACTGCAGATGCAGGAGATGCCCTGGGATGGCACATGAATCTCACCACCAGTACACGAGCCCTCGCAGGGAGGCACAAGAGCAATTTTCTGGTTTTTTTTTTTTAATTAAGACCTTGCAGCTCCTATTTGCTTTATGGGCTGAAGCAGCACATGCTATGTAGGGAAGTTTAGAAATTATTTTAGGTACATTAACCTAGAGTTTTGGGGAAACTCTTCAATCCTGAAGCAAGGACATACTCGCCACTGGCTATGCAGTACCTGGCCTGTCCCCAGTTGCGCAGGATAAAAATGTATTTGTTTTACATCTGCATCTCACCCATCCTCAGAGCAACAGAAACCAGCAACTGGCACCTGAAATCTCCCTACTGAGCCTAAGCCACTGCAGCCAGCTGCCCCATCCTGGTGCCCACTGCCCGACTTCTCTCACGGCCTCTCGGTCTCAGGCAAAGCTGGGTACAAGTGCCTGGTGAAGCCTGAGGTACCGTCCCTCCCCCTGGAGCTGAATGGAAAGAAAATGAGACAGTAAAAATGCAAGTGGTGACCCAAAGTGTGCAATCACACGCTGCTTTCTGCTGTGTGAGGCTAAAGAAACAGCTGCAGCGACCCAGTCACCCTTTAAATCTCACTGTGCGGACTTTGCTATGGCCCAAGCCAGCTCAGACAGGCAGGTCATGACATACAGACTGACATCACCTAATGCACCCAGATGATGATGTGGAACTGTGTCAGGTTGACCCTTCTGAACGACTAATTGGCTTTGACCTTACAACGCGTTAAGGAAGAAGATTAAAAAGACGTTTTTGTCAATGGGAAGCTCGGCAGTAACAAGGCTGGTCCATCACCTTTCATTCCCATGGGTGGCTTCCTGTGTGGCTAAGGATGGCTCCCATAAGGAGAAGTTACAGGGTAAAACCAAAAGCCAAGTTTCATACAGTGCTATTCAAATCAGCAGGGCAAACCCACGAAATAGAAGTGAACATAAAGCAAGTGAAGTAACATGAATGGTGGAGCAGTAAACAATTTTGCCTAAGGCACAACATTAACGCAAGACTAACTTCAGAGCATCAACGGAACCAACGAAGGTGACAAACAATATGCATAATAATCAGCAGGAAGCAGCACTCGCTCCCTTTTCTTCTCTCAACCAAGATCAAACCCAAAGGAAAGGGACATCAACAGAGCGTTGGCATCACCTTGAAGCACAGCACGGCTACGTGACAAGTCACTTGATCTCGTAGGATGAGGGGTGGGATGGGAAGGAGACGCATGGTGGGATAAGAACACATCTGTCGTGAATGGCTCCGGAGTTGGTGACACGCCAGGTATGCCAAGCCTCCAGAGAACGCTGCCTCAGCGCAAGCAAGGATGAGTGGATCTAGGCCAGGGATGGGCTAAGCTGTACAGATATGCAGCATAGAGAACCTCACATGAACATATAGCTGATCCTAAAGCTCTCTCACTGACAGCGTGCTGTCAAACAAATGCTGCTAATTCTCCAAGTCCAAATACTGGTCAGTACATCTTAGAAACTACTGTTTTGATAGCAACTTCTGGGATTTAAAACAGATAATTCCCCAAGCAACTTCTGGTCTTCTTCACAAAACACTTTTCTTCATTTTCTCCACTGAACACAGTATATAAACTCGATTACAACATTTTGGCTACAAGTTTCTTCAAATAAACTAGGCTGAGATGTTAACAGAGAGGGAAACACACCACATCAGAAGCTTTATTCTGCCGATGATTTTTTTTTGGTTTGCTAATTATAATTTAGACTGAACTTCTTCCCCAGTAAGCTGACTCCAGGAAAAACCACTCTGAAAGGCGTCAGCTACTGATGAATTATTTTTATTAATTAAGTTAGAGAAACAAAGCCCACGTGGGTTTGCAGTGCTGCAACTCCCGGCAGAACCCACAAGCTCGGAGGCAGAAGTGGGAAAGTCAGAGTCTGGCTCTGAATCCAGGGGCTGGAAATGCACCCCCAAGGAGGGGTTTGCCCACCCCCTTACCCTATGCATTTTGGCCTTTGAACAGCAGCTTTGGACTTCACCAAACGTGACAAACACCGCTGCCTTGGCTGCATTAAAAACTGCAGTAACGGGTATTGAACTGAAGCAGCTTTCCTAACACACTGGTATTTCAGTAGTTCAGCTTGGAATCGGGTTTGCTGAAAGCAGAGTAGGTAGAACAGAGGTGAGCAAAGCATTTAACCGTGGCCAGTCTCAAAGACCTTTTGACTTTCAAGGTTTAGTAGTGAATTTTACTTTTTGCTTCAGATTTGAGACAGAGGACACCGAGGAGACTCTCTGGATTTAGCACATCTGTACGTCTCCCCACAGTAACCGGCTGCAGCAGCTCCCACTGCATGAGCCTCACCACGTCGGGCTGCTCAGCTCAGCACGCTCTCAGCCCCGGGAAATCACGCTGAGGAAGGTGGGGCTCCGTCGCTGGGGATTTCTTCCTTTAAACATGCAGCAGGTGGAGCAATTCATAAGATTTTCAGGAAAACTTTGTGATTCTCTTCTTTAAGCCAGAATCCCCTTTGAACAGCAGTACTTTATATACCAAACCCTATTTATAGTTGGCCTTTTCCTCCAGCCGGTGGCTCTTTTTCTGCTCGCCGGTGTGGCTGTTGGATCCAACCTCATGTGCCGCTTGTGGGAAGAGCTGAAACACCTTTGGATCAGCTCACTAAGTGAAAAGGAGGTTTATTCACAGAGATAGGAGATGCTTTTTCATGCAGTGCTGGTTACCAGAAAGTTTAACTCATGTTAGAGAGGACAGAAATAAAACAAAGCAGGAAAGGGGATATTTTTCTTACTTATTTTGAGGGTACATATTTTGGGTAATTTTTTTTCCCCCTGTGACATGGAATAGATACTTTTCTTGGGGACTCAATACCCCTCGGCGTGTTTTCCACCAAGAATGCAAAAAGAAACACTTTTTCTGTAAAAGTCATGGAAACTGGTAAATTGAAGACACAAGCCCTCATTGAAAAACCTAGAATTTTTTAATTAAATTTACATGTCAGTGGATCTTTTGAGCTTTGCCTGTATGTTTTTTATAATGTACGTTCCGAGTGCTTTTTCCCATGGGTATTCTGCACTATTTCTAAACTGGGATTACTCAAGTTGAAGTGTGATAAAGGGCACATTATAGTTATATTAAGCAAAACGGGGAGGAGAAAGCTTTTACGTAGGCCAAAGAAAGCTGCGCTCATTTCTGGTAACAAGCAGAGCAAGGCAACCAGTCAGCTAGAAACGGCTGTGATCAAATTAACACTTTGTCTTGAGAAACAGTGATTTATTTTATCCTTTCCCCCCGTTTTCTACTAAAAAAACCTAAATATAGGTTGTTTTCTTCTAAACCATCAACTGTTGCTCTGGGGTCTCATCTGAAGTCCGTCGTGAGCAAGCTCTGTGTTGTACATTAGTGCAAGGAACTTGTAGGATTACTCTTTGAAAGAGCTGACAGAGGAGGAGAGAGGATTTCTGGACACAGTTTGGGTTACCATCTCATTGCACTGCTCTTCCCAGCGGTTTCACAACCATGTTGTTATTCTTTGCAGCTCACCCGAAAGATGCAGGGGACTTGCTTAACTTTCCCGGAGTCCACAGTGCCCGGCCCAAATAAGCAGCTCTTGTCAACAGTGCTGCAGCCGTCTAAACAAGCAGCAGCTGGATGGGAAAAGGAGGGCACGTCAGCTCAGAGCGGCAGAAAGGGTTTTTCACAGCAGCTATTTGCAACCCTCCAAGGAGCTACAGAGGCTGCCCATTAAAACCCTGTTAAAACACTTCTGACGTTGTCAGCAGTGGAGAGCTGAAATAGCACAGTGATCACCGAGATGCTATCTGCCTCAAGCAGTTCAGTGGTACTGTCAATAATATGAGCAGGAAGGTACAAGATGAGCAACAACCTAATTCCTACATCAAAATTTCATAAAGTCTCTCAGCTGGTAAACACTAGAGATGTGGGCAAACACAGGACAGCCAATAAACCATCCAGAAAAGGTGACCTTAGGTCTGGAATCCATCCCACCAGCTCTGAACCTCTAAGTTAATTTACACTTGGAAAGCAAAGCAGCGTAATGGCAAGGAGAAAGCGTGAGGAAGGAGGTGATGGGTCTCCCATCAGAGCTTGTGATCTGCTCCCCGGCTCTGCACTTCTGACAAAGCCCTGGGATGAACTGTGATGACACATTCAGGCATGCACACTTCCAAATATCCCGTATGTACACCTGTAGTTCCCCTCCCCACTCTTCCCCACTTTGATTTCTGAAGGCGCTGACTTGACAGTCATTCCTGGGGGTAGTTTTTGCAAATTTAGTCCTATTAGGTGAGAAAATTTGCTGTTTCTCCTCCAGAAAAGCTGTGCCTCATTTGAAAACCAACCTCCTGATGTGCCAGGGTACTAAAACTGTGAGTAATGATAGCAGAATCATTTACTTCTCTGCTACTCTGTGCTCATGAGTAAGTACTACTCACAGTGAATAATGGCTGGAGAAACAGGGCCAAGGTGAAGAGCTATTTATAATACAGTAGCCAATGAGTAAGTGCTTAGCTATGAATTTACTGCTCTGGCTACAATTTCATGAGAAAATGAAGAGAGCCAGCTTTTGGTTTTCCAGTTTTAAAAACTATACACCCACTAAAACCTAGTAAAAATAATTCGGGGAGGACTGGGGTAGTTATTTATAAAACGACCATGCCAGAGATCATGTGTGTCTCAGCTAAACACAAGATAATCATAGATGCTTTAGTTTCTTAGATACTGTCCTCTAAATTCCTACAGCAGTCGGTGAAACTCCAAGAATCAGTGTCTTAAACCAGTATCAGATGCTTCCCCTTTTTATGCAATAAATATCCACTGCAGAGAGCCAGAAGACTGAGCTTGCTGGAAATGAAGCAAAGAATTATCCTGTCATCTGCTCAGCAGTCCTGGGTTTAGAGGTCAGAATATCCATCTACTTTTTAATCTGAAGTGACTGTGCTGTCTTTCAGAACACGTTTCTGTCAAGCATCCCCTGGATTTGCAGAAGGCCCAGCATGCTTAGGAATAATTTTTAATTGTTTCTATCAGCCTGGAATGAAGCAAAGTTTATTTCTAGAAATGCACTGCTTTCACCCAAAGTAATCATGATGTATTTGGGCAGATAAGAAAACAAATCTGACCAGGAGAATACTGGGAAAACATGACCAAGCTCGCTGCTCTTCTGAACTTCCCCACAGCAACGCACCACTGCCCAGCACATCTTGCAGAATAACTGGGTGTTTTCCAACCCCCACATTACAGGTCATGACTTACTGGTGCTAATTTGGATTCTGCTGAGGACCTGCTTATCGACTGAAGTTCGGGGGCATGACACAGCAAGAGACTTTGATCGCCACTGTGTATTTGGATGCTGGTTTATAGACAATGACCACGTTTCAGTTCAGCCAGCATTTCATCCCACAAGGACACATGGCTCGGATCTGTGATGGAAGGGGACACCTGGAAAGCTGAAGCAGGGACCACTGAAGAGGACCACCATTCAGTTCAGAATTGCAAGCATGGAAGGGATGGCTTCTCATGAAGTTTTCAAACCCAACCGTGAGTTTGGCTATCTGCTGTGCTTCCAGTTTGGAGAGTCCAAAGGGTGATTTCTCACCTTGATGTACAAAGAGTTCTACATGAAACTATTCTCTTTGATTTTTCTTGGGGGAGTTGGTGCTAGCTGCATTAGTTCAGTGCCACTGAGCTTGTTGCAAGCTGCCCAAGTTCACCTTGGTAGCCAAGCACCGAACTCAGGCAGAGCCACCCAAAGAGCCTAATTAGGCACTTTTGCAAATCCTAACTATTTCAGAAAGGTGTGTTTTCCTTCTCCCTATCTAAAGGAAAGTTAAAACAATTCAGTGTTAGAAAGAAGGAACATAAAGAGTAATAACGGTCTTATTTCCCTCAGTCTCAGGAGCCTGAAGTTGAATACCTGCCTCCGTAACAGTTTCCCTTCTTTTATAAGCAAAATATCATGGCACTACGCAACTACAGCACAAAGAATAGAATTTCAACAATTTGAGATGAGTGTAACTTTTACAAGAGTCAGATATCCCTCACAACCCAGGCAGTCAAGAATCCAGCACAAATTAACTCTGGCAAATAATAGCTGTGCTGACCCTAAATTCACGAGGCAATAAAACCTACCAACAGCCCGTTGTTTTAAAATACTCCAGCACTTCTCAAAGACAATGTAGTTTTTGTTTGTGAGCAAGAACAACATTAATTGGGAAAGCTTTTAAATAAGGTCTTAGTATCGTTAGCAAAAGCTAATAGGAAAATAAATTAACCTGCAGCATCTGACACCAAGAATAAAGCAGAAAGGCACTAAAGCCCCGAAGCTGTTCCGAGGACTGCACCCCACAGACCCCCTTCTCCTCAAGCCTCCGTAACCACAAGTACAAAATCAAATTTCCTCCCTTTCTTATCCCATTTTGAGTTAGAGGCACAATGCTGCGAACACAGACCTGTTGTACAGCAGAGGCACGGCAAATGAATTTGAACTCCATTCATCTCTTCAATTCCACAGCAACAAAAATACACTTAAAACCACAAAACAATCGTCTGTTCTTCCAAAGTTGTTTTCTTTCTGGACCTTTCTAACAATAGCAGGGCTCAGGTAAAGTTACTACTCCAACGCTGTCCTATGGCAGGCTCTGGTGTGAATTCCTACTTCTCGAAGGAAAACCCGTTTTTTAATTATTTTGAGAGGCCACTTCAAAATGCAGTATTCTCAAAAACACAACATGAAAGAGCGGTGCAAAATATTTTATGGCTTTGAATAAAATTCTCTCTTGCCTTCCCCTGAACATCGAGACACCATCTCCAAAAAATCATTACAAACCAAGGAATGCATGTAATGACGCTGTTCACCATTTCAACCACGTCAGCCATGGAATTATGAAAGATTTATACCTGCCTTATATTAAAATTATTCTGTAAATGTCATATAGCACAGGAAAAAACATGGGTGTACTGTTGAGAGGGAGCTGGGACAGGTTCGGTGCAGAGTTCCCGAAACCAACGGCCAACAAGAGCAGATTGTGAGGAGAGCATGGTCACAAAACCATGTGGTGACAGGGGCCAATTTTCTGTTTTTTTCTAGAAAGGAAGAAAATATAGAATTTAAAATTTAAAAACGAAGTAATCCAGAAAGTACAATGAAATATTAATAACAGATATCAAATTTTGGAATATGAACTGAGACAATTAAGATGCACTTGTAGCTGCAACCGCTCGGTAAATCAAATCCGTGTTCTTGGACAGATTGCCTAATTTAAGCAGAAGATGTACTTTCCTCTTAGTTTTGCTTCAAGCTTTCCTTCTATGAGAAGCGAAGTAATTAACTTGCCAGGGGAAGAAATTTTCCTCTTCAATACCTTTACATTTCTGTAAAGCAAAATTACACAAACTGCTGATGCAAGGCCCCGAGGGAAAATCCATGTGCAGAGCAGCACGCCCTTGCCTAGACCACCTTAAATCCCACCGTTGCCTCTGCCTGGCTCCAGATCTGGATGTTCCTCCCCATGATGCACCAGGGCCCAGCGTCTGCCTGCTGGGATGGAGTTTCTTCACGGGAAATATGAAGGGAAAATTCACGCTCAGCTGCATAACGAGAACCGACATTGCGTCTCCAGAGAGAGGGGAGCTTTGGATGTCAGGCAGGTTAGCATAGGGCAAGCAGACGGTCAATAAAATATTCAATAAAGTACTCTGATATGATAGATCTAATATTGTGGAAAAAGCCAGAAGTCCTTTTTTTGATAAGAAAATTAATTTAAAGTGGTGGTGAAGATGGGCTATACAGCATTATCCTCCTAAAACTTGAAGACAATTGCAAGTGGTTTGTGGACTTGTTCTAAAACTAAGGTAAAAACAAACTCTGATGTAAAAACACATGCTGGTGTAGTGCAAGGTATACACAACACTTTCACAAAGCACTTTCATAAGCATACGTCCTGTTTCATATAAAATATCTCCAAAATTGTTTTACAACTAATTAAAGGTTGAAAAAAAGCATCTCCTGATCACCTACAACACCTAACGCTCAGAGAAACAGGCACAAGCCTCCCCTGGCCTGGCTCCCAGCAGAGCGTGTGCTGACCTGGGAGCAGCCCCTTGTACTCCAGCATCAAGGCCAGACCCCAGGGCCAGTTTCCCTCCTCTGCAACTCATGATCTGACTCGCTGCCCATTCGTCCAACCAAGATTCCTACTAGATTTCTTTCCTCCAAACAACTTTTTCATCATACCTCTTTCATGTCCTGCTGTCAGCCACTTCTTAAATTTTCCCCCTGCCTCCCCAGACTGAGGGGTTTGGTAGGAAAACCCTGGAGGGATGAAGAAAGCAACAGGCCATATGCAGTGAATCCCTGCAATCATTCTAATGAAGCTAAATCTCCGAGTTTACATAAAAGGAAAATTAAATCAAGCACTGGAGTGGATTGGAAAGAAATACACCAGGAGATGGATAAAGTTAATCACGTTTAGTTAAGGCTAATGCTGACCTACTCAGGCTTGCCTCAGAGATCGCTCGTACTCACTCCAAGTTTGGGTTAGAGATGCACACGGAGCTGGAGCAGCTGCCCTGAATTTCTGCAGTGCTTCATGTCTGTGGGGAAAGTACCGCTTCATCCCCACAGCATCCCTGCTAAGTGTCACGGATGGAAATGCAAGATGCCGGGGCTGCAGATCGTGGCCTGGGGACCCCAAAGCCTGGCGCTGTCCTCTGAACCCCACAGGCAGTAGTACGTTTCATCAATAAGTCAGGGAAAAATGCCTTCACCTCAGCAAAATAACGAAAGCAAAGTTTAATTTGCATGTTATAGATCATCCCTGTCACTCTCCCAAAGGGAATGTGGGGTTTGATCAGGATGCTCCACTGGGCAGGAGGCTCTGTGCTGGGTAGCTGCATTTCACAGGGCTGTGGGGAAAAGAAACCGGCGGCGAGCTGTGTGGGCAGTTCTGTACAGAGCCAGAACCAGCCCCTTTCCTTCTCTCTTTATAAAAAAATCTGGCTTTGTCTACACTTTACCTTGTGGCCCAAACCTTGAAAATGAAATCACTTTTAAGACGAAATGGCACAGGAATTCCTGTAGTATTAGACCGATTTTTTTAAATTTTACTTTTCATGAAGATCAACCCCATCCCCAGTGGGTGATGGTAGGAAAATGGAAGAATATTAAAATAAACAGAATAAATGTCTCATTTCATTAAGCCATTCTACTACAGCATCACCGACATTTTTTTCCTCCTAAAATAAAACAATGCCTTCAACAACGGGTATCCAGTGTTTAACCTGAGCCCACCCTGCTGCCTCAGCCACACCATGGGGAACAGTTCCAGGGCCTCAGACAGGAGTGAAGGGCTGGCAAGTGCACGCTGCTGCACGTTTGGAGGATGTACCCAGTCTGTGTGCCACAGGTTGACTAATCACAGCTCTATCTGACATTGATTATTTAAGATATCGAGCTCTATTTGCCAAACTGCTTCCATGCAGTGCCGAAGCAAACATATGTCTTTAGCTCACTCCCCTTTAACTGGTATCAGCTACGCAGAGTACGCAGTCTCCTGATGAAGGAGCAAAAGATTAGGATATGAATCTGTCAAGTTTGGAATATTTTTTGCTGTATAGCTCTGTTAAACGACTGAAGACAATAACGCTTCAGTATTTCCTGAGAATAGTTCATTTGTTCTTTATTTCAGCTTTACAGAAAAGATTATTTGCAGCTATTCACTTCCTTACAAAATATTCGGATTCTTCAATGAAAAGCGTTTCCCACAGTGTGCAGCCACCCACACAGCTCCGTTTGGAAGTGAATGAAAAGCTGCGCTTGGTGATGCTGAATATGTTAACCTCTTGCAGTTCTCCCACCCTGGTGAGCCACTTGCCTCCTGCATCTGCACAAGGAGAAGTGGGAACACAAGCTGGAGTTGTTGATTACACAGAAACGAAGCCAGAAAAGGCATCAGATGAGCATGACTGAAGCCGCTTCTGAAGAGCATCAACTGCATCTGAAGTTGCTTCATTTCTGGCAAAGTAAGCCCAAATTTAAGCTTGCTAGGAGTTAATAATTATGTATAACAGACCAGAGTTAGTAATGGGCTGTGAGACATCTTTCCTTCTACTTCAGGCTGCTGGTATCAGCTTTGACCAGTTCAAACTCAATCAGAAGCCACAACCGTTTAATGACTAATCAGCAGTCTGTGTGACATGGCTTAGCGGTTCCAGTCCCTCCCCTAAACGTACAGGCCACAACCGTCACCATCAGCACTCACAACAGCAATCCCGACAGACTGGGGGGACTGGCTGGCAGATGTGAAGCTCGGAACATCCATTCAAATCCACGTGTCTTTCAATCTAGTGTTACAGGATAACTTCAAATGCAACTCTGTTTTTAAAGAAGTGTAGTTCACGCTGTACCACTGCTGTTTGGAATGTCAACATTTGCTTACAACCATCGTAATCCCCCAGCAAACTTCTGTTCTGTGCCCCCCACGAGGACAGAAGCAGTAGGACCATTCTACCATCACCAGACCTGCCTACACAGATGGGATCTCTGGTTGTGTGGTGCTGGAGAAATGGAAGCTCTCTGAGTAGCTCCTTTCTAAACCAGCAAAGCCTCCTATTTGCCAACTTATATTTACTAAATGCCTTTTAAACAAAAAAATATCTCTGACTTGCACAAGCATCACTTCTCCATCAGTGCACGCCTGCCCGCAGTGCTGGTTCCTCCAAATCCTCGAACATGCAGCGCTCCACCACGTGCCTGCCATGCAGCTGACAGCCCGGCCACAAGCTGGGTCCCCCTCCATGAGTTACCCAGGATATCATATGAAAACACCCAGAGCGCTCACCTAATCCAGACACACCAAGTCATCTCTCTGGCAACTTGACAGAAACACTCGGCAGTCGCACTGTTGTTCTGCACATCTCCTAAGCAGGACACAGGACTCAGGCATCAAGTCTTTAAAACCCCCAGCGCTTCTTCCCCAGTTTTCCTCATTTCCCTCCTCACACGTCTCTGCACTCTGAATCCCAACGAGGTGAGGGAGGCTTAGGCCAACATATCACTTTTCCCTTCCCATCATCCCATTTCACTGCAAAAATCTGATTCTTCCATCTGTCCCTTGCTCCTCGCCCCATCTGGTGAAATTCCACAGTCGCACTAATACAATCTGATGCTCCAGCCAGTGCTCACAATCCACACTGCGGCTGCATCGCCACTCGGCTCCTTTAAGAGATCACTAAAAGAGATGTGAGTATGTTGAAGAAATTTAAGGGGTGGGGGGAGGTGGGCGGGGGGAAGAAAAGAGAGGAAAAAAAAAAGAAATGAAAGAGTTGCTCCTCTTTGAGAGCTGGCTGGACTGGAGAGCTATCTTCATAAATAGACAGGAAACAGAAAAGACTAATGTTGGGCAGATGACAGATCCCTGAATTCAGTTAACTGGCCTTCAAGATATGAACTGTTCTATTAAACATAGAGGCATTATGTTGGTCATTCACTTTAAGCCCAAGAGTGATTAAAATGCTGGCAGAAAATAAAAACTGGCTATTGAAGAGCTTGCCCTGAGGTCCTAATTTCAAATCAAATTTTACAGCGCCGCACAGGAACAATGGCAGCCCAGTACTCCAAGTCTTCTTTTTGTCACTTTGTACAAAGAAACCCCCTCAAACTCTCTCAAAGAACAATGGCCCCTCTAGATTCGCAACTACGCCAAGAATGGGCTCAAACCATACAAAAACACATTTTAAAAATACATTTTACACTGCCCTTGACATTTGAGATAAATAGAAGCCAATGCATTGAAATTCCAAGTATTTTTTATATCCTTTCACAATGTGAATTTTTTATTTTCCCGTCTACTTGATCTTTGACATTCTGGCCTCTGCAAGAGAAGGACACAGCAGAGCAGTCAAAGAAATCAATTATGCAGATAATTGCATTTTATTAAAATGATTACTGTAGCAGAGAACTCAACAAATGACAGCTACACGGACCCAGCCCCCAGAAGAAATCAAGAGGACACAAACAGTTCATTTTTAATTGAAAAACTTCTCAGCTATTAACATTTAATTATCTGTTACTGATATATGGCACTAGTTTAATTAGCATTTTTCTATACATCAGGTTTGCTGGTTAGTAAAACCCCTTTTCCTAAAGTTCTGCTGAGCTGCTGCAGATTCCCTGTTTCTACAGCCTGAGTTTATTCGAATTTGGCAGCTTGGATACAGACAGTTGTTTCCTAGTGAACAGCACACAAGACCATATGTTCCAACATTTAAGCAATTTAGAATCAGAGGTATAATTCTGAGTGTCCCTAGCAGAAATTGTACATTAAATACCCAAAGGATCTGAGCTCTACAAGAGCTACAGCCTTTTTTAGCACTTTTCCCATAGCAACAAAACCACTCTGTGCTACTTATATCATATACTCGAACCAGGAGCTTGCTGAGAGCGTTGGTGAGCTGCCTCAAGTCTGCAGCCAGCCCTTTCAAGGGCTGCTGGGTTTCCAGCAGCCAGGCACGAGCAAGTATTGCAGCTTCCCTTTCTCTTCCCTGCACCTCTCTCCCTCCAGACAGGATTCATCCAGAATTGCCTCCGAAACACATCTACCATCAGGACTGGTTTCTTGATTTGTGGAGATCTATTTTGTGAGAAGACACTAATCAATACCTTCTTTTGCCAAGCCAAAATCAGGCCGAACACATTGCTTAGCTGTGTTCTCTTTATTTCTAGGATAATTAACACTGGAACTATGGATTTAAATCAAGATACAGCCAAGGTATGGCTGGCATGCCATGCCAGGCCCTTGTGCTGTGATGTCCACCCGGCTTCTCCCGGCATGAGGTCACACAACCCCTGAACTGTACAAGAACATTTGACAAGTGAGTTCAGAGAGAGAAAACACACCAACAAATCCCAAGAGGGTAAAAAAAAAAATTCACAAACTACCTCACTGAACCTATTATTTAGTCTTCGCTGTTTGAATCACAACATGTGCAATAAAACCAGCATGAGAATGACAATCTGAAATGGCAGTGCAGTGATATTTCTTCCCTAGAGAACAGGCACAAACCAAGAAGTTCAGCAGTTTATCCAACACCCTCAAGAACCCAAGTGAAGCTTTGGTTGTTCTGCAAAGTGACCGACCCCATGGTGATCCCCCTGAAGGCACAAGCAACACTCCCAATCATGTGCTGAACACACACTGGCAGCTCCTGATCCCTGGGTAAAGGAACTCAAGACCCGTTTACCACTTTTTCTCCCTTTCAGCCCCTTTTCTGATCACACTGTGCTGCGTAACAGCCTCTTCTTCCTCAAAGCTGTCGCACTACCGCTTTACAGAAAACTGAAATGGAAAATCAGTAGCTTTTTCCCCAGAGTGGGAATGTGCCATGGGGTATATTCAACCGTGCGGTCCCTGCTCTAGCAGCCAGGAACCCACAGTGCTCCCACCGCTACTGCCCACACATCTACGGGGCTGAAACGGACTCCAGATCTCTCTCTTTCCCCCTCCTTCTTTTTCCATCCCATATATGTACAGAAACTGAGTTAACATTGTCATTAAGTAACAAATATTAAATTATTAAATTATTAATTGTAATTTCTAGATATAAAATGTTTTCAAAGTATTTTTCATCAATACATCAAGGTTGTTTTCCCTTGGTGAGGGTTCTGTGTGTCATGATGACTTGGTTCCCTGGTCCAGGAACACACTTCAATGCGTGAGTGATTAGAACAAGCAAATAAAACCTACAGAAGTAATTCCATTTGTGGGTATTTCCTTTAACAGCATTAATAACCTAATGCATTTAAAAGGGAGATTTAGAATCGTAGTTCACAGGATTAAAAATGCAATATATGTAACATAGTCACAGTGTATAAATACAAACCTATCAAGAAGGAAGGTGTTTTGACAGCCCCCCTTTCTGCTGTGCTCGAGTTCAACGTCGATGCCTTTGTAAGTCATTTAAATTTCACTTCATCAATCTAATTTAATAATATAAAACTCAAAGAAAACATTTATGATTCACATAGGTCTGAAAATACACATTGTGTGGGATCCAGCTTGACGAATGTACCAACCAGGACTGAAAACAAGGATAGGCTTCTCATTTAGAAGATGATTTACTACACAATACCCACTCCTCAGGGACCTGCACCCAATGGAAGACGTGATCTTCTATACATTTCTTTACCTCTTGTATCATCAATTAAAAGTTGACCAAAAAGCATTCAGTAAGCCAGCTAATTTTATTGCTTTACTCTGAAACGAGTGGGAGGACATTTCAGAATAAGGCACAGCAAAGGGAGGTTTTTTTAGGCCACTCCTTTGTTTCACAGGAGGTGAAATGCCACTCAAACTAACAGTGTTTATGGCCAATGAACATATGCTTTACAGAGAGAGAAGTGCCTGCTCCTGAGCGTGACTGGCTACCTGGCTGCAGAGGAGCCCACGTGCCCGTGCTGAAGCAGCCCAGGCTATTCTCATCATCTCTTTTTCGCTAGAAAATCCACCCTGACCCTGAGAAACAGTCATCAAAACAAGGGCATTTCCCTGAAACACATCTCCATTGCTAAAGCATTTAATAAAAACATTCCCATCCCATTCTAATTTTAATTTGCTCTAAGTTTCAATGCAAAGACATGGCAGACACAGCTGTCCAATTCCCTCTGCCAAAGCACTCCAAGTTTTGAGTTCCCTACCCAAAACATGCAAAGAAATCTGTGGGACTTTAAGGTATGCTGGGCAATTAGCATTTAGGAAAATTAAGCTTTAACTAACGAAAATGCCACTACAATATTACTCTTTGACTATATTTAATAGCAAGGCTGCCAAGTAAAGCCCTTATGAGAAAAAAAAACCCGCACACTGAGGGAAAATAGGATTGTTATTTTTAACACTGATAATTTTGTTTAAAAGAAGATTCCTTCCTGTGTTTCATCATTTTACGTTATGTTCTATTATAGAAACTAATGTGGGAAAAAAAAGTTCAGAAAAATCCAGGCCCAGAATATTATGGAAAAAAGAACCACCAAAATGTAAAGGTCCTGTAATATTTGGTATCTTTAGATTTTTCTGCACTGGTTCACATGACCCCCCCATTTATTTTTAGAAAGGCAGCAATTCCCACTTGGATACGGTGCAATACCTTGTACCCAAATGTTGCTTTGAGCAAATAAACCGTAGAAAGTGTTGACTTAAAAATAAAACATTGGAAAAGGAGAAAGTTTTTTTTCTCTGTGAAAATTTCCGGAAAAGCTGTAAACAAAGGCAGGTTTGGCTCGGTGGTTGAGTGACTCTGTTGAGCTGTTGAGGATGGAGAACATATCAAACCTCACAGAGTGAGGAAATGTTTGTAAAACAGTTAGTAAATCATAGGCAGCAAGGTCACTGTGTTTAACAGCAGGAATGACACTTTGCCAAAACCCCAGCTGTGAAAGGGCGTACACGCACACACGGGCTTGTCCTCTCACTTATTCTTCATGTCTGAATTGGGGGGTTTTGGGGTTGGTTTTTTTTTTTAATTCTGTTTCTTTAAAAGCAGGAAAAAAAAGGATTTCAAAGAGAAGAGGTCTGCCAGGACGGATGTACTCATCCATCAAATAATCTCAATACCTGGTTTCGTGTCACCAAACAGAACATAAGCTACTAAAGCGTCAAGAAATTCTCATGGGTCTGAAGGATCTCCCTACAGACTGAGACCGACTGACCTTTTTATCTCAGGGACAGAGCTTTAAGTTCTTGCCACTGCTCAAATTCACACACAGAAAAAAGCCCAACAACCTGGTTTCTCTGAGAACTGGTGTAGCAAGGAGGTGAAAAAAACCCCCATTTTTAAATACAGACACTACGAACCCATGTATGAATACAAGGAGCTTAACTCACCTGATGCCAAAACCCCCAGAAATGATGACTTCAAGTTGAAAAGTCGTCATGAAATGACTTCATCATATGGAGGGATTTAGTAAATGACTCACCTGCTACTGTAGAGCCCAAATGCCCTGCGGTGCGTCACTGGAAGGCAGCATATAGCCAAGGAAGTACTTAAGCACATACTTGACTTCAACTCCTCGCATGTTTGAAGTTAAGCATGTATGTAAGTGCTTTGCTGGACTGGGGCCCGTGCGCTGGACAACCAGGATGAAAACATAAAATTCCTTCCAAATTAGTTCTATAGTACATTTTGATGGAAATGTTGGGGTTTAAATCACAGCCTGTGATGAGGTTTTAAAGTGTCCTGTTCCTCTGGTCACTACATTATGAGACAATGCAATCAGGAACTTGGAAGAAAAACTTGGGTCTACAGTGATGACACCAGGTTTTGCTTTTTGGGGATGAACCCAAGGGGCACTCCTCCTTCCCTAGCTGGCAGAAAAAGTGATGTTGCAGTCAGTGTAAGCACAGTGGGGAGGCAAGAGATTAAATAAGAAATCATTTGATCAAGGCCTGTTACATCGAGGTAAGCACTATGACACGTCATTAAACCACTTAAGTTTAATAGCAAAGTTAGATGTCTTCTTGCTTCATGTTAGAGGAAAGAACAGGGGGAAAGGAATACTCAATTTGAGGGGGGAAAGGAATATTCAGTTCTCTTAAGTAATTGCCTTTCTGTACCATGAGTCCTTTTTCTCGGTCTAGCTCTGCTGCTTTCTTTATAAAGCAAAGGTCTAAGTTAAACTGACTCCTGAATCCAGACTTGACACGCCTTGGGTAAGTTCACACTGTGATTAAAATTTTTCAAATGGCTTTCCTCATCACTGGCCAAACCAAACCCTTCTACCCTCAATTTTTGTGTGTTCTGTGGGGTTGGTAACCCAGCTAACGACTTAAACTTCACAAATGAAACTCACACTGCTTTTAAACACACTCCTAGTCCTTGGCCCTGCTCTGAGGAGGACTGCAAGCCACCGGTGGGCCAGCACTGAGGTCCATTAACACAGCCCCTGACAGCAGCATGGCCACCACAGAGAGCCCTGCTTTGTCAGCGTCCTCCAGTGCAGCAGTGCATTGAAAGCTACGTTCCTAGGAAAAGGAAGGAAATGACTTTAAGCTACATTTAAGCTACTATTTTCACTGGTTTCACTGCTTCAAACCCAATGATGACTACTAAGGAAAATTATTCTTAGTATGAATTTCATATGGAAAAGCAGTAAAGAATAATTCATGAGTGAAGCAACGTTTATAGGGGACTTTGTAAGGCTCAAGTAAGTTAACACCAAATAATAAAAATTGAGGCCAACTGTATGTACACAGACATGGCAAGGCACTAATTCTTCCACCGCTATATTTATAGAAACAGGAGTTTCTGTATGATTATCATCAGATTTAACAAGAGCTCTACCAATCAACGGAGCAGGAGGAAGAGGAAACTTATCCTAAAGACAAATAACTGGAAAACACTAAGACAAGAGGGTCACTTCAGCGTTACATAGATCTGAAGGTGGCTTAAGAGAATTAAAGCACAGTAGAATGACTTAAATTGTTTTACCTCTCCCTGTTTTAAGAAGCGAGACAGACTCTTTCTTAAATAAAAAATCCTATGGTGAAATGATGGACCTGACTATTAATTAACCTGTCCTGTGTGTTAAACATTTCCATTTGGTTAATCTTCTGGAAAGGAATTACTCTTTCATTTTATGAATTCTTCTTCTTTGCTCATTACACAAAGCTTTCAGCAAGTCTGCTACTGTACAGTTTATTTTTCAGTCTTTTCTTCTTTGCTCTTCCCTGTCCAGATTCTGCTCAGTAACACAGATCAGTTGTGCTTTGTTGAGCAGTTCAATGAGATTAAATCAACAATACGTTTTGAACCACCGGGACATAAGTTAAAATTTACCTCCCTTAATCCATCTTACGCACTTCAGAATTGTACTCCAAGAACCAGGAGATATTAATTAACAGACAATAGGTTTACCATTTAATTACTAACTTTCAAAGGAAAGTTCTTGCCACGTAACATTATTTTGCCGCCTCTTGTTTAATGCACAACCCTTCCTCCCACTTGTACACCGGAGATACTCCTTTGAGTCGACTACCAGCCAGATATTTCAGGACCTATTCCAACCCACCCCATCTTAGTCCACAGGGACAGGAATTAGTTTTGTTGGTGACAAATAAACACAAACTGTACTGAAATGGCTTCAAAAGAAACCAACGGGGCTCCGAAATTCCCATGCAGCCCTGTTGTTGCAGATGGTGGCCTCTCTTCGCCGAGGAGCCAGCAGATGACTGCCACAGGAGGCCCAGCTACGCACTTCCCCTGGACAGAAACATTTGCCTGCTTAACTCCTCTAAACACCAGATTTGTCACAGTGAAAAGCAAACAGACTTTTTTAGGTTTTGTAAAGTAGAATGTGTGCCCAGAAAGAGAAGTTTATTTGACCTGGATTCTGGACTTGAAATTATTCACGCTTGTCCCATGGATGTTACCAATCTCAGATATTTCTGACCAGTTACTTCATGTAATACTACCCGAAATACTTCATATTTTCTCTCCCCTTGCTTTCTGCTTCTGTCAAACTCTGTAAAGAAATGTACAGTCCTTAGTTTGATCACATTTGCTCCGACTCTGGGTATTTGGGAGGGCTACCAGCATAACACTGCTGTACTCAAACAGTGTTGTGCTTACACACCCTAGGAGTTACAGACAACAAAAGTTACAGCAGTATGTCTGAATTACTACCCTGGAAATACAGATACCCTTTAAGGCAGGGATCTTAATGACCGCTGTTCTGTTTCAACGCAACACATGCCTTTGTCTTTTTATTTGCCACAGCATCAGTTGCCTTTAAGTTCTTGCCCTATTCAGACTGCCTCAATTCCACTTGGTTCTCTTACTAAGTTTTTGTTTCAACAGAAACTAAACAATTAGGCACCTGAGAAAATTAACTCTCAAGCCAGAAGTCTAGCAACAATCTTTAGAAGAAATGACACTGCTTGGCTTTGACATTACCATGTTCTCTTTCTCCCTTCAATGCTGAAGTTTTCCATCAGGCTCACTGCCTTGCAGGGAGAGCTTAGCTCAAATGTCCATCCCTAATACTGACTGTGATATCTGGACTTCAAAATCACACTTCAGAAAAATGAGAGTTAAAAAGAAACATTCAGAAGACCCAAGATAGCAACTACATAAAAAATTAAGCAGTTTATTAATTTTCCCTCTTACGACTCCTCCTGTTAATCCTTTATGGTATTAGAACATCTCTGAAGTATTCTGATATTTATATGTATTTTTTTATGCTGCAAAAGTCTCAAGTTCTAGTTGTCATTAAAAACAGCCAAATGACTATTCATTCCTTCTCTAAACACACTCCTTTCAGCTTTCTCAAATACCCTGGGTGCAGGTTTCTATTTAAAATCAGCACTCCTCTTGCACCAGAGCAGGGGCCGTGCTTATCTCCGGCAGAGATTGCTGGTCCTGGACAGTCCGGGCGGTGTTTCCAATTTCCTTATATAACAAGGCTCCGGTGTCGGGAGGAAGTGGGCAGATACTGAGAAATCAGGGAGGATAAAAAGCACTAGACCCGTAACCTCCAAGGTCAGGAGGTTATGACTTCAGGGCCTAAGAGTAAGGTGGAAGGATGTGTTCAGGTAGTTTTAAATTACCTTGGTTTACTTGCCTTTTCCAAGAGGAAGAGAGATAAGATCAAACGCAGAAGATTAATATCACGCACGTGAATATATACACACAGCTAATGTGAACATTCCTCCTCCTTTCCAACTGTATGTAGTTTGACTGAACGTTCAGAAGCTGAACAATACTCTCTCCACACAACAAAGCTGTGATTTCCTATCTAGTGGAGCTGTGATGCTAACAAGCTGCCCAGGAATTCCTTTAACTTCTGTAAATGACTTACAGAACCAAAAGATGTATTTCTAAGATCACAATGTAACTTTGTTTTCCAAATGCTAAGAGTACCTGCATGATGAGCTGTAATGGAAAATGGAGCTTTAGCCACACCTGTACGATTTTATACATCTTCGTGTAGGATGAAGAAGTACCAAAGTCCCAGTTTTCAACTTGGATGCTTGAGTAATGACTTCACAGTCATTGAGTTGATGATCAAGGTGGCATGAACCAAAGGAACCACAACATAAAACCATCACAAAATACCACCAGCAACTGTGAAAGGACTTTCCTGACATCACCGTGCTGCTGGCAATGATGCTGAAGGAAAGAAATCTTTATGGTTCGTGACTGCTTAAGCTTCTGCTCACCTTGCCACTCAAAGCCCAAAGAGATTCAGCGTTCCCCAATGTACAAGTGGAGGAGTGCTTCTACTGGACTGACTTTGGGCTGTGGAAGCAGCTCAGCTACTGCAGTTTTTGTGGGTTTTTTGTGAAGAAGATGCCAAAATAAAATAAAATAGAAAATTACCATGGCAATCACTGCAGAAAAGCACTGGTCTTGTAAACTGCCAAAAAAACCATCTTAAAGACAAGTGCAGACCACAGAAAATGGCAGATAAAGGCTTTGATTTTTGTCAAACTAGAAGGAAGAAGTGGACTTTCAACCTATGACAGCAAGTACCGTGCTTCACATTACAAATAGGAAAAGGAAGGCGAGGCCTGTTCTTTTGAATAAAAGAAAGAACTAATGGCTATTTACAAGATGGTAAATGATGGAACATTCAGTTTTTTCATTTCTTCCATGAAAAAGAAACAACTGCGATGTTCTCTTACAAAGGCAGGCTCTGAAATTCCAGTGAGCTTCCACCATCATGGACAGCTCTGGAAACAGGCCTCCATGATCTAGGGCATCCTTATGTCCCAGTGCTTCCTTAGGACTCAGTGCTCATTAAAGGGATGTTGTACAATTAACAGTACAGAAGAGCAGAGTCATGCCAAAAGCACACATTATGCACAACGTCCTCAGCAATTTATAGGTTCAAGTCCTTGCTAAACGACAGATCCCGTAACGAGAAACCTGCCCCACTCTGTTTCAGTATCAATCCCCATCTATACGAGATTTGCTTCAACAGCAAACGATACCATTAGTAAATCAATCCTGAAAAACCTTCCTCTATTTGTGTTTGAATAAAAGCTTTGAACGGAAAGGTCTCTATTTGATCAATTGATCCAAGGTGCAGCTGTCCTATGGTCTCCATCCGTGGGATGGCCTGGGAGTTGCTGCATCATGTATCACTGCAACGGGACTCTGCTGTCCCGTAAAACCTGAACCCGCATTTGTGAGCTCTGAGAGGCAAACCACTCACATTTAACTTTTTCACCACAAGTTTTCTGTGTCATGGGATGCGGTTGTTAAGATC
This sequence comes from Porphyrio hochstetteri, assembly GCA_020800305.1. Taxonomy (NCBI): domain Eukaryota; kingdom Metazoa; phylum Chordata; class Aves; order Gruiformes; family Rallidae; genus Porphyrio; species Porphyrio hochstetteri. The sequence goes on from CM036925.1 coordinate 4,013,116, forward strand.
CTTCTTTGGCTTGACAGATAAAAGTGTGCTAAGAGCACAGCTAGAGGTAAAAGCAAACGATAGGAACTAAACGTATCTGCCGATTAGGACTCAGAGGCACGGCCAGCAAACTTCTTTGTCTCTTCTTCCTTCGGATCTGACTATATAAATTCTCAAAAGACATGAGCAGAACATAAATCTTCACATGATTCTTCAATCTGTCTACAAATGACCATGACATTACATATAAACTATTCTATAGAACATATATGCTTCCCTTTTAAACAGTTAAGGAGTGTATCAGACAGCGTGATAAACACAGAAAACTGAGCGTGAATACCAATAAATGCAAGCCTTCCGTCTCGGAAACTCTTCACTTATTTGATTAAGTTAGGTGAAAAACAGAGCAGTCATGCTTGTAGCTTTTCTTCCTTTTTCCTTCCCTCCACTCTTTTTATTTCTAATGCGAATCGGAAGTCTATGTGGAGCAGCCTGGCTAGCCCCGGTCTAACCTCCCCATCTGGAAGGGAACTAACCAGCCTTGGGGCTACTTCCAACCCTTCCCAGCTGTTGGGTTTGGGTTTTTTGTTTTTGCGGGCTTGAGAAAGCATATTTATATAAATGATTGCCATATCCTTTGCCAGCTGTTGACCCTGCTCTTGTCCCGGTTGGGGCATGTTTTTCATTTTTAGCGGCCACAGACTGGAACTGACCCTGACAGAGTTAGCACGCTATGCAAACAGCTTCACGCGTTCTTGCTGTGACAGATAAGACAATGGCTGCCCAGTGCAAGCCGCCGGCCCCGGTGTTTCCCTTTGGGCTAATGTCACACAGCCCTGAGCTGGAAGTAGAGGTTAGAAAAAATAAATGATGAGATTCACAGCGCCGGCGGGAGGCTTCCCGTCCCCAGCAGAACCACTCGGTGACTGTGGATACCACTCTTGTTAGCAAAGAAATTAACAAAAGCACACATGGAAAGGAATTTTCACTCTGCCACATCTCATACTACGTACCAGAAAGTTTCCTGGACTGAACTGTCAAAACATTCCTGAACTATCTTAGATGACCTGGTTTTCCTCCTGTGGAACCAGGAGATGATGAACCTTCACTGAAGCCCTTGAAATAAATAATAATACAATACATATACAATAAATAAATCAATTACAACCTACAATGAGAATAACCTCAAATATTCAGATCAATTCCTAGTGACCCTGCTTTGGCAGGGGGGTTGGACCTGATGATCTCTTGAGGTCCCTTCCAACTCCTACAATTCTGTGATTCTGTGACATGTAAAACTGCTTTTCACTGTATCCCAAAGCCCTGCCCTGGGATCATACCCAGCAGACTAAATACACCCCACCTCTCGCAGTCACCTGTAGCTATGCCGAAAGGAGAACGCTTGGAGCTCTACTAAAACAGGGGAATGCTCTTAAACACTCCTAGAGAAAGGGCAGCTACTCATTTGGCTGTCACCTCATTAACCAATACTGCTGAAGTTAAATGGGACACAGACAATGAGCTCTAGCCTGTACAAGTTTCATAAGCATTATCAGATTTTTTGATAATAAGTATAGGTGGCATATGTGTTCTGTTTAGTATGCAGAAGAGCCTCGTTTTATTCTCAATGCACAGATTTAATTAAAAATAAATTTACTGTTAACGCTTAAAGTGGTGCCAAGATTATCCAAACAGAAGGTTTATGATACTTAATAATTGATAAGAGGAGGGAAATTCACAGATTGCAACTGATTATTATTTAGTAGGTCTGTTTGCAAAGGTGAAAGTGGCATTACAGCCAGCCAACAGGAAAATAAATCCTTTCCTTTTATCAGTGCTGTGTTTAGAAAAAAAAAGTGACTTTAGCAAACACTTCCTCCTAGAAGTGTTTGGAATGAAACAGATTACAGACCACAACAGCTTCGCTGATTACTCAGGATGATATCAAAGGCATCCAAAGCGTTTTCTACAGCATCAGATTCCACACAATTCAGGTTTTATTTACTCTTTTTTAAAAAAAAATTATTTTATCTTTTTTTTTTTAATATCAGCACATAGGGAGATCAGCTTCTTTAAGGCAGTGATTCTCAGCTTGGATTTCAAACCAGCTTTAGCACAATGTGCCAGAAATTTCCACAAGTGCTGAGAGAATTAACCGACGGGATCTTTGAAGCCTCTCTATCCCAGATTAACTAATGAAAAAATCTGTGAAATCACAGTTCAATCTTCTTTTTTTTTTGTATGGCTAGATGTGTTTGCAATGGGTGGGATGACAAGATGCTCCCAAACCATCTGGCTCCTCGCACAGGATTTGATTCAGAAAATTAATAGTAACACCATTGGTGTGCACATATTGCAACAATCCAGAAATCCAGTCCTGTTACACAACCAAATGCGGGGGTTTAGTAATTCCCCCAATCGGTTACGTAGATTGAAAATGCTGATGCTAGCCTTAGGAAACACTGTCATAAAATACAGTGAGGAACGAGTGAGTAATTTCACTGCACACCAAACTTGCTCTCCTCACCCCTCTGCGCTCTCTGAATGGAGCCACCTCCTCAAGCACGGGTCACCAAGTCACTGTGTGCTGAAAAACCCAACTTCAAGCACTCCCCTCAGAACAAAACAGGGGGAAAATGAAAGATTTTGCTACTTTCATGTATTATGCAAACATAATATCTATAAATAATGTGGCCTCGTGCTTTCAATGAGTGCTATCTAGCATGTATCAAGCTGTGAATTAAAGCCTTCTTTTAAGACTATCGTGCTACACACGTTTTCACGGACGAGCAAAAGATCCATTAGAGAGGCAGACTGCAAGTTTTATTTACAAATCAGATTCTGAACATCCAAACAACAGGACTGTGGGAACGTCAAGGCAGCTGTAGACAACCTCCTTGAGTAGAATTCAGAACCCCCCTGGTTCGGCATCAAAATGAAAGGCTTTTTGGCAACAACTACCACTTACCGGAACAGGCTCAGGGTTGAAAGAACCTTCTATAAATTATCTATGGTAGATAAATTGTGTATTAAAATGTTACTTTAAAAGATTATTTTAGTTTGGTTCAAGATGAACATCTTCCTATATTTTACATAATTCAAAGCGTATTCCCATTAAAATTCATTAGAGCTGTGTATTCAAATCCACGAGGTATCTGAGGAAACACCAAGCTAATGTGTTTAACTGCAACTGTAAGTTTTCAGCTTTCTTTAAAGGCTTCTAAACAGAGTATTTGGCTGCTGCAGCAGAGATTGCCTGGCTGAGGACACAAAAAGAGCTCCCGGGGAAACACCGTTGTGTCAAACGCCTGAAAAAGATGGGAACAGAGGGAATTTCAAACAGGTACATTAACTTCCAGAGTGCGTGGCAGCAGAGAGAGATGTTCAGGACCGTACACGATTCAAAACACAGTGTAACTTGTAAATACAGGGAACATTAATGGGAAGAGTTTTGTCTCTTTTAACAGCGCTGATGGGTTTCATTGCTGTGCGGTAACAAGTTGAAACAGATAGGTAAAGTCTTGTACTCCTCTTTTCATGATGAATTTTTAAACCCCTTAAAGGTTCCAGAAAACACAGCAAGGCGAAGTATATAATGAAAAATTACTGTGCCTTTAGAGCATTAAAAGCAAATCTTCTCTAAAAGTCAAGGAGGTGAAAGATCCTCTGGGCATTGTCTTTCCCTGCGAAGCCCTGCAGTTGGGACACGTATGCTCTGAATAAATAAGCGACTAACAAGCCGCCCTTCACAAACACGTTGGCCAAGATATTTTGAGCAGCCCTCGCGTGTTTTCTCTCTCACCGCTCATTTGGAAACACCTTTGGGGGAAGTGTTTTGAGAGGGCTGTGCTTTTTCACAAGCAGGTCCCTTCAATGTGCCAGGCTGCACCCCTAAAATTACTCACCCCTTCTGCAACCCCTGGCTCAGGGGGGTTTGCGCATTCCTGAAAAGCGCCACAAAAGGGGAAAACCTTTTGCACATGGAAGAAAAACTTCCCGTGTTTTCTTTTAGAAAAAGCCTCCTCTACCCCATCAGTTCCGAGTTCAGGGTTCAGTTGCTGCTGACAGTGACGTGTTGGATTAGTCCGACTCGGCTCCTGCTGAAGTCAATGGAAAACTCCCACTGCTTCCAAGCCGAAGGGAATTAAACCCTAAAGGAATAGCTTTACTTCAGTGCAAAGATCAGGAAACCCAAAAGAACAGACAGACATGGATACAAAATCTAAGAGGCTTAATTACCTCCAGAAAACTCCCCAAATTAAACCCCTAGAAAATATCATACAGGCCAAATTACTTGAGGTACAAAAGTTTTACTACGTTTGGTAGGCGCCGAGGCCCCGGTATGTACAGGGCTGCACTATGTGCTGCTAAACTTAGGTTAATAGCCGATGACCCTTTCCATTCTTAACCTCCAGTGCTGACCTCCTGACCTACCCCCAGTGATGGTGTTTATAAGCATGTTGCCACTGGTGTAAATAAAAAAGGAACACAGCGTGCTGAAATTGTTACTGGTGATGACAACTGACACGCATTTTACACCGCCAGTGGGCAAACCCATCAATAAATAACTCTGAATCTGTTGTTAATGTGCTTCGAGCTTCTTGCAATGGTCTTGTCATTTTTTACTGGTTTTCCTCTTTTCCTCTGTGTGTATCTTTGTGGGACAAACAAAAAGCTCCCGAAGAGGAAGCTGGCCAAAAATAAGGCAGCTTTGGACAGGGTTTGGTGTTAAGCTGGAATTTCTACCTTTCTACCTTTCCCATGCACTCCTCCAGCTAGGAAAGAAGCAGGAAAACATGCTGCACCACAGATCAAGGACAACGGCACACTTTCTGAACCCTTCAGAGGGCAAAAGCATGTGGATCACAAGGAAAATAGAGGTCTTCAAAGTCCCTGGCTACGGGGTACTGTGAAAACTCTTGTTCTCCTCACAGCCCACAAGATGATAACCAGAGCAAACTCTTAACAAACCCCCATAGAAATTTTTCATGCAAAAGGGCTGACCCTAACTCTCACCCATCTGTTCTTTTTTAAATTCTATTTTGTTTGCTTTTAAAAATTAATTATTTTGGGTTTAGATTTTTTAGCTGCATATTCAATTTTAATCTAGATGAGAATGAGAAAGGGACAGCTGAATATAGTATTTTACAGGAATTCAAACACTCCATAACATAGGCTTCTGTGTTTGAAATTTGTGCCTTATATTGAAGTTATTGCAGCCGCACACACATTTCTATTAATGTGAATCATTCCCAATAAAAATGAGTATAAACCTTCCCACGACTCCTTTCAGCCAGAGCTCTGAGGATGTCAGGGCAGTGCGGGCCCAAGGCGCAGGGACAGACCCCTTGTATCGCCAATCCCTGGTTCTTCTCTGTCATCGGCTCAAATGAAAACACAGGAAAAACCAAAGGGGGAAACCACCAACACATAATTTCAGGCAGCTTTAAACATTTCTGCGCTGAAACAGTCTATTCTGTCCATCTAATTGTCTAAACCAACTTGTTAGGAGACTGTATGAGACACTGCAGCAGAGGCTGACTCCACAAAGAGCACAAACCCCCCCAAACCCAGCGTAGGAAACAGCAGATTCCTGACAGCAACTGATCAGGAAACGCAGAAGGGAGCGAGGTCGGAATGTAAGTACTTGGAAAGTCTGGGTTTATGGGCTGTATTCGGGGCCCAGCGTGCAGCTGGTTCAATTAACCTGCGGAATCTTTCATTTTCATGGTGAGCAGCTAAAGGCTTTTGTTGTTGTTGTTGCTACAATTCAATGAGACCAAAGGTACACAAGCATGTTTTTTAAACGAACAAGTTATAAAAATGATTATGGTGCATGTAACAGCCTATAAAATATGATCAAATAATAGTCATCTATCTTTCTCAAAAAGAAAAATTAGATTACATGTAATTGTAAAATCTAATTTATATTCTCCTATTTCCAATTTAAATTTCCACTTTTATGAAATATTCTCTGCTTCAAAGTTGTGCATGTGTAAAGGATGCTTTGACATGCTTCTAATTGATTCGTTTTACACTATCAAAAGGATAACAGTGATTTGCAAAAGAATTTTTTTTCCTGTCTTGCACACATCTCTCATTTGCCCATCTTAATTCAATTAAAGGAAGTAAGGACGGTTTGACCGATGAATGAACCAGATTTTAACTGAGGACATTTCTATGTAAACTGGAATATACCAACCACTAATTCTCAGCCAGTTACTTCCGATCTCCAACTTTTATTTTGAAAGGTCATGGCATGGTCACCGACAAGACTGAGGATATTAAATGCTGGCAAGTAGTGTTGAATAGTGCAGAACTACAGGATGATAGCAAAGGCAAAAGGTTTTAAACTCAAATGCAATTTCTGTGCAAACAGTGTGTATTTATCCCTAGCTGTCAGTGTAGCTCGAAGTTAAAACTTTAGGGCAACCCCTCTCCCTGCTCAGAGCACTGTACGGCTGCTCCTTGGAAGGACAGTAAAGAAAAGAATGTTTTTCTACTTCCCTTAGGCCTTAGTGTCGTTGTGGTGGTAATTGGTGCACCCAGGACATAAAAGTATCCCGGCTGTGCATCCTGGGGGGCTGCTGTGGGAATACGCAGGGAAACACAGAGCCCACCCACCAGAATTTGTTTGTCCAAAGAGTTGGTGTGAAGGACACGGCGTGCTCCTTGACAGCTCAGCGTGTACCTGCACCTATCTGTGTTAACCTGCAAGGACAGTGGTACAGCCCTCACAGTTGAGTTGTGGTCTCCACGCTGACTTGGAATACCCTGGAATACCAGTGTATATATTTAAATCCAGTAAAGAGATTAAAAGTGGAACAGAAATCAAGGCTCTTCAGCTCCAATGCCTAATTTAAACATGCCCTGTTGTTTTCCAAAGCTCTGAAGGAGGGGATGTCATTCACCTTGTGTATGTCAGGAAAGCTGTGAAGATAACAAGGGCATTTGTTTCTGTGTCAAGTAGGAAGTTCTCCATCCTCATCCTCCCCTCAGACACGGGCACTTTGCTGCTCCTGTGCTGCAAGGGGAGAGGAGAACAATTCCTTCAAGTTCGAGAATAATTATGCAGATTTGATTAGTCTCATCCAAACGACAGGAGCAGCACAATACAGGGGTGGGTTCAGCAGTGAAGACTGCTGGGTAGCAGCAAGACTTTCTGGAAAGCACGGTTAGACAAAGGTGACATTTCAAGGAGAAGGATGTAGTAATATATTTGCAGGACCATGTCCTTGGCACCTTTTGGCCACTGCCCTTAACCTCATTGCTTAACAAGAGAGGTGCTACAGTCAACAGCAGCAGAGAGAACGTTATGACAAAGAGAATTTTTAAGGAAATATTGGCTGATGGCAGGCTGAAATGAGGATAAACACATGCCTACTGTTTCAAAACAGCAGCGCAGACTGAACTTTTATTAAACAAACATGGCAAACAAGCTAGCCAAGGCCCACAGGCAAGATGTGCTGTCATCAGGGAGGTGAGGATGATGAGGTGTGTCCTTGACCAGCTACTTGTGAAGTCCCTCCTGAACCAAACAGCATCAGGGAATACCTGAGAGGTTTAAGTGTGAATTGTCACTGCAGAACAAAGCACAGTGGGACATGACCCCCCCATGACACGGCCAACTTACAGATGAACAAGGAGAACTAAATGTGTTTTCTTTCCCAAACAAGGTGGCTACTGCTGTCTTTGTGCTCACTGAAGGCCATCAACAGCAAAGTCCCACTACCAGACCTTCCCGACAGCAGGTAACTGACCTGAACAGCTCTCCTTCAAGTTGGGATTTATGTAATTTAGAGCCCGGTTTGGGGGTTGGTGGCTTTTCTTTGTTTGCCACTATGTTGGCAGAAGACCTTCTGCTGAACTGGTGCCCACTGGTGAGTCAGAGCCATTCCTAACCAGCCACCAGTGAAACATGGGAAACACCAAGAGAAGATGCAGAATACACCACTCTGCTTCTTATGTCAAACACGAGAGGGAAATAAGACGCATACATTTCCCCCCTGGAACAGACTTCTTTCTAAAGATGATTTTATCTTGTCCAAGGGGGTTTTTTTGTTTATTTTAGAGCAGGGGTCTCATTTACTCATCCCTTCATCAAATGCTTGGCTTAATTAGGATGGCCTACGCTCGTCTACAGAATTAGTTGATGAAGATGTAAACCTCTGAGAGGTTTTAAATCTCATGTTTTAGCAACCAGGTACAATTTGAGTTGCTCCTGAACACCTCCCATTTGCACCGCACAGAGCACCATCTCTTAACGGGGGCTGTCCTGGGGTCCAGCCCTGACCTCCGCCTCTTCACTGCCTGTGCTGTCCTGCTCCCTGGCAAGGGCTCACTCACTGTAACAGTGGTCAATCAAAGCTGGATATGCCATACCTGCAGCATCATGCTACAGAGTCTTCTCTCCTGCCAAACAACTCTGCAACAAACTCCCAGTGAAGTCCTGGCACGATGCCTCACCACGCTATTTCATCAGAAACAGAAAACATGAACAGTACAAAACGCCAAGGTTGATTTTCCAGGAGCAACGATAATGCAGGAGGACAGAAGCAAATCGGTTTTGTGCACGTTAACAGGAGAACGTGCTGAGAACCAACCAGAACCACCACCACAATGGGACCTGCAGGAATTGAACTGGCCAAGCCCATCGCCCTCATTGAGCCCTTGAGCAAACCTACTGACCTGCACCCCTGCAACCGAAACACTTCTTTCCTCCCTGCTACCTGCGGAGCCCAAGCTACTCCTTACAAGTAAGGTAGGCAGCAGGCAGCTATTCGTGTCGGGTAGCATCGTAAATACAGACCATCCAGCTTGTACCGTGGGTAAGAATTATTCCCATTTGTGAGTTTTTCCTGGAGTGAGAGCAAACTCCACTAAATATTCCTGTCTGCCTCCGCCTGCACAAAGAGCCCGGTGCACATAAATCTGGAGCGATATTGCTCTGAGAAGGACCGAGACACGTATGCTCATGCCTATACGCTGTGTATATGGTTTAAGAAAAGCAAGGCTCTTCTGGAGCGAGTGCCGTAAGTCATTTTGGGGAAGGCACCGTCTTCATAGCGGTGCATCTAAGCCCCATTAAGTGCCTGGTGGAAGGTAACCTGTTTGGCAGCGGAGAGCACTCCACTGCCGAGCTCCTCCAGCACTGCCCAGCCATGCCGCTGTGTTAATGACCTCGCAGCAGTAGACAGATCCAGTCCTTCTGCTTTTCTTTCTCACTGAATGATTTCCCTAAAGCCAAAGCTGGGCAAAATGCCACTAATGCTGCCGTAAAACTCCCGCTGTGTTAGGAGGGAGGCAGGCGACTGAGGGTTAGGAGGTAATCAAGCTTACAGATTAAGGCTCACTAAAGCTACAAGATCAGCACAGCTCGGGGTGTTTATTAACTCTTTGAAAACCAAGATGTATGATTTTGTATCGCCTGAATATAAAGGATGTTTTCTAACAAGACTTGACAGCTGAACTATTTTGCAAGATTAATTCCTGTTTGTGGGAACCCAGGGGTACAGAAGAAACGCTCTTTAAACCTACTTGGATCAATTTCATTCTAAAACTGTGTTTCAAACTCCGAGACCACAGGAGCAAAATCCTCCTGAGAATTAGAGAGAAGTGAAATTTGCTAATTATTCTTCCATTCGGAAATGTTGCTTTTTAAATTGAACGAGGCAACCTGAAAGTCAAGGAGTTAAATGTACTTCTACCCCCTCGGCAACTTAAAGCCCTGAGCTGGGAACTCCTCCTTTTAGCAGTGCAGAACGGGTTAATTTCTGAATATAAAATGAGGTTGCCACAATCTGGGTGTTTTTTTGTTTTGTTTTGTTTGTAACACAAAGCAAAATATACTCTACAGATGCTTGATTAAAATGCAACAGCTGTTTATGGCGGTGCATTTTCCGCTAATTTACTAGGGCAGATTTTTCAAGGAGCCTTGTTTTATTGCATCTTCATTTACATAAACATTCAAATACCAGAGCTGTCTGCCCATTTTGTCCATGGCTTGGCTAATACTTAAGGTTTAAATTCAAATATCAACTAAGCCATCCACTCCCGTAAAGGGAAAGGAGATTTGAGAGCAAGGTGTTACACCTCCGCCCCAATTAACCTGCAGTTTTCTGTGTAATTTAACTTCCTGATCAAAAATATTTCATTTTTTGGCATCGTATGCAACTAGTACTTAATCTGCCCCTCACATCTGCCTGGCTAGGCCTGGTGCCTTTTTTTTATATCATTATTTCTCCTTTTGTTTATTTGATCTATTACATTCCTTAAGCTTGATGACTAATCCAAATTATTAACAAATACAAAAGGGTTTATGTAAATTATTGTGATGAACAAAAACAAATCACAGTTACAACGTTGTTAAGTGAATTAGACAACAATGGCTACAGCTTCCCTATCATAGATTGAGGCGGATGAATTTGAACTTTATTGACAGTAGCAGCAGAAAGCCTTAATCACTAAGCACCAGTACAGTCTGGTTTTCATAGGGTAATGACCCATCTATATATTCATAACAAGGCTCTCATTCATCATAATTCATATTAAAAAAAAAAAAAAAAAATCAACCAACAACCCTCTTGCAAAACTAATGGAGGGAATGTGTGAAAAGTGATTGGATGGGTAAAACTGTACGGGGCTGGAAAGGCCTTAATTGATTTTATTGTGCTGCATCTAAGCCTCCTCACGCAGTACATCAGATCTGTATCTAACTGCATTTCAATTGATTTTCACTGATAGGCTTCTTTCTTACGTCTAGGGCTTAAGTACTAAACTAATAAAAGGATAAAAGACTTTGTAATACAGATTTTGAAAATAATGTGCACACAGGATTTCTATGGAAGACAATTGTGTGGTATGTGTTTGTCCTACCAGAGTGACTACAACCAAAGGTAATGTGAGAAAAGAGAAGCAACTGATATAAAGAAGATTGTGGGGAGGGGGAAGAAAATCAGGAAAAAAGGTCCCTTGGCTAAAATCAGCTTGATTGTAAGCAGACTGGACTTCAATGGAGTTGTACCTACTCACCTTAGCGGGGATTTTGACTGCTATCTCAAACTTGATTGAAAGAGATTATAATTCATTTCAGATGTGGGTTAGTTCTTCAACATTTTAAATAAGAAATCATACCTATTCGGATACAATTACCTAAAGCAAAACGATCTGTTTCGTAACTGTTTTAGGATTGAACCCCTGGACTGGTAAAATGTTAATTTTTAAAGCATCTAACCTATACAGTAACATGAGAATAGGTACAAAACTCCCTTTAGTACAACTTAGAGTTTATAGCACAGTTCAGAAGACAGCTTGGTCCAGCTCCATCACACCACTGAATTGGGCCTCGTATCGAATGGCCACAAGGAAGTTCAAAAAAGGGTCTTATTGCAGCTAAAAAGTGCTAACTCAGCTAGAATAGCTGATTTAAAGCAACAGGTTCACCTAAAGAGAAAGCAAAATATGGAACCCAAACACACCTAAATGCAAAACCCTGAAATTTGGGAAGTGAAAACATCTTCAAACAGAGTTTTCCGCATTTTTGTTCCACGTGCCCCACCATCACTTGCTAATACCATTGCATACGACACTATCTGCCAGTCAGATGGTCTGTAACATCTGTATAACAAATGATGATGTATAAGAGTTGCTCTGGGTTTGTGTTCCTTTCCGAGGCTTGGTGTTGATAATCTCCAAAGCACACCCATGATTCTTTAAATTAAACATAAGAATCTTGTCTCACAGTACAGCTAGGTTATCCATGTGTAAGAGCCCAAGCCAAGTAATTACACATCCGCTCAAAGGATTAGACACATAAGATTTCTTTAAATTTTTAATAAAACTGCACAGCTGTTGTAGGGAAAAAACTCTTTTGTTCTAGATTTTTAAAAACCATTAAGCTCAAAGTGATTCACAATTATGCTTCAAGAAAAGTACTTTAAAAGTATTTCTGTTAGGCGCTTTTTAAAGTAGATTTAACATCACTTTAACCTCATAGCAACAGATTTGAGTCAGGAATAACCTAAAGGAAAGGTATTTGGTCGAGTTTTAAAGAACAGTTCTCTGCTTTTACCAGAACACCTGCAAATTCATTTTGCTCAACGATCCAACCACTCAGAGCGCACCTTAGCTGGTGCACATAAAGCTGTGGCATATTTGGGTTCATGAAATTAGCCTGTGGAACAAACAGAAAGCTGATGTTTGAACAGCATCTCATGATGGGAGACAACAGCCACCGCCTCCCTGACAGGCTTTGCTGCCCTGCAACATGAGTCCGAGTGCCTCGGAACAAGGGTCACCACAAAGGAGTAAGTGCGGGTTGGGAAACAGGCAACTGCTTGTTGCTGCAGCATTTGGGCAAGTGGATTCTGGCTCCAGAGCTTTTCCAGTGCTGATGGTTCAATCAAGGCAGCGGTGTGGTTGAGGTGTGCCTCATCTGGTGCAGGTGAAGTTCATCAGAACAACAACCAACCAACACCGCACCATGGAGAAGGAGTGGCAGTGGTGGTGGAAACATGCACCCAAATGCTGAAAGCAGCAGATGAGTGTCCTTCAGAAGATATAAATAACTGGAGTGAAATCAGGACCTGGCACTCATAATGTAGACAGAAACAGGGAGGGCAAGTGACAGCAAATGGGTGACAGCCTCCAAACAGAATCACAGACACTAGCAAAGCCATGGGGACCTGGAGAGGAGTGACTGACCGTGCTGGTGGAACAGACTTTTTGGGACCATGACTGAGACGAAGCCCTTTGCATGTCCTTCCTGTGTTGTGCTTTCAGAGGTTTAAGGAAAGAGAAGGAACAAACCCAGATGACAACGCCAAAAATGATGGCCGTTCAGAATGAGAGGGAAGCTCCCGAGGTCTACAACCAACAGATGCATTAGCAGGAAGCACAAGGTCAGCAGTGCAGAAGTCTGAGTCCCTGCCAGTTAGAAGGGCTGGGTAAAGTCCCAGCTCCTTCACTCACAGGACAGTGATGGGCTGGTTTGGCTCTCTGGCACGGCAGAAAGCAGAACTATTACGTTGCTCAGCACAGCGGTGAGATGTCATCACAAACACACGTACCAACACCAGTGTTCAAGCTGAAAACTTGAAAGAGAATAAAAAGCTGCCTGACGAGGGGAACAGAACCCCTGGCTCAGATGAGGGAGTGAAAGCAGCAGGGCTTTTCCCCAGTTCAGCTGGGAGCCAGGACATGCGTACAACCACTCTCCACAAATGCTCCAGGGACACGGGCGTCAGGGAAGGAAAAAACCCCCACAAATTAAAGGGCAGCATCAGCACAAAGCCAGGGGTACCTTAAAAGATTTCTCATGGTCAAAGCAGCAAGAAGGACGTGGGCAGCGCTATGGTGTGAAGACGGAGGGGTGCAGGACGTGCCGGGCCGGGGTGCTGGCTGTGCTGGAGCGAGTCTCATTGCCCGCATCCACCCTTCCTGCCTGGTTTTCCAATTCAAATATTTTACAGGACTTTGGCTTTGTATCTTGGTGTAAATTTACTGCCATAAAACTCTTGCAATAATACGCAATATGACTGAACAACCAATACACAGGATTTACAAGATAAACTATGGTATGTGGTATATTTACAACGAATCTAAATCTCTAAAGATTTTAATGAACTGCAGCTGACCCTGATCAGTGATTCAAAGCCCAGAGCAGCTTCTACTCTCTCACACATTACTAACCTTTGCTACAACATTTATCAATTTACCTTCTTGATCTCTCAAGCAGGTCATGTTTTCTAATCAGCCACTACCTCAAAGACCTACATCCCAATTAAATTACCGAATGAAGACATGCTGGAATGTAGGCTTCTTTTAAAAGGAATTAGTACAAAACACACTTAAATGCTGGATTTGCTATGTCTGAACTAATTGTTTTAAACATTTCTATACCATGTGCAAGTCACAGACCCATAACCCACTCAGAACTGCGAATGAAAGCCCTGAAACACACTGTTTCCTTGGATGTTTTCTATTTTTGCTTCCCCAAGTGCATAAATACTGACCTGAGCTTTAAATCATCTACGCCAAGCCGTGAGCTCTTCAGACATTGGCTTGTCTGAAATCTTTGGGTACAAAAACTACACAGATGTTTATTATTAAGCATAAGAGTAGCTTCACAGCCTTAAAAATAATTGCACTTTAAGTGAGACACTAAAACGCCCAAAAGATCTGAACTTAATTTTTTTCTCTTTCAATGCAGTATAAATGTTGCTGTAGGTAAGGAAAAAAAAAAAAAAAAAAATATATATATATACACAAAGTGCTGAGCTTACAGCTGTCGGGCTCCTCACAGCCCCCAAGGACAGCATGTCTGACAGCAGGCTCCTGAGACCCCTTCCATCCTGACAGAGCACACTTTGAGCTGAAGGATTCGTGTCGGTGGCAGCAACCACCTCCTTGGGGGAGGGTAACCCTGCCACAGCAGGGGTGATGGCGGTCCCCAACATTTCAACAGCACTATGAGATGCTTCTTGCTTTGGGCTTAAAGGAAAAAAAAGTGGGTTGTGCAGCAATGGCTCTCTGCCGTGGACTGGGAGCAGCGTGCTGACAGAGCCCATGCGACGTGCAGTAGCTCACCCGCACATGCACAGTAGCTGGGATATTTCCTGGATCCAATGCACATATTGAGAATGGCTGTGCCCAGCATGTGCAAAAACACAGTCACGCAGGAGGGGGAAAATGGGAACGCTGAGCCTCGCAGCAGCCGAGCTGGATTGCTGTTTAAACAGCACACACACCAATGCTGTTATTTGTAGCACAGCTGTGAGCACAGGTGAAGACAGGGAATCCTCATCCCTGATGTTTCTTTCCCTGTTTCTATTTTCTTTTTGCTGATTTTGGAAGCAGGGATCAGAGATGACAAACACTGACAAGCCCCAAATACCCAACACTTCCCAACGTACACAACCAAGTCATAGCTGCAGTCACCAAGACAGGGATGAGCGATGTCCATAGCATCCAAACAGCACCAGTTTCAGACCAAACTTAGGTTCCAAGGTGGCTTCCTCTGTTTTTTGAGCAACAACTTGCTTGTACTTACAGCTCAAGCTTCCGCTGTCAGCACATGCTTGTTACTACCAGACTCATGCCTGCCCTGATCCACTCCCTTTACCCAGTGTTTCACAGTGAATCCAGACTCAGTCAACTAAACCGTACAAGAATCATGGAGTCCCGTCTGCATAATCCAACACAAAAGTTTGGATTATTTTTGTTTTCATGAGAAGAAGATGCCCGTTCTGCAGGTGCAGTGGAGTAAGAACAACATTGGTACCAAAACCAATGCATCCCTACCCTAAATCTGCTTCACAGTTCCAAGGCCAGCGCAGCAGCTAGTGCCTAACACGGCCGCTCTTCCCGACTGCAAGTGTTTGCAGAGAGAAGCAAAGCTAGTGCAGGTAATGAACATCCTTGTTTAATCACACGGGTACCCCAACAGTAGCACAGTACCCTGGTTAACAAGCACCGTGTATGCAAAGTGCCTAATCACAGCTTCCTCCTGCAACCTGCTGAGCGACACCGATGCCACCCGTATTTCCTAAAGCTGGGGTCTCTGCCCCTACGGAGGCAGGGACAGGTGCCGCCATGCCCACGGGTGTAAGGGTATGTTAAAAAGGCTGAGCATTCCTGAATTAAGGAAATCCAGTCTGGCAAACAAGTATCGGCTAGTCCAAAAAAAGGGATGATAGGCTTTCAGTAAAACCAACAAACACTGTACTAATTTTCTATTTCCTGTTTCTTTCTAAATGCCAGTACTTCACTTATATGATGAGTTAAATCTGTATTTACAAAATACTGATGCTCGAAAAGGTGAGTGTTGAACCCCAACCCTTTGGGGACTGAATCTGCTAACATTCTGGCCCCTCATCCCTCCCATTACATGTCTCTCGTTCTGTGTGTAGCAGGAAAAATGGCACAATTTCTAAACTCTTTTCCCCCTGCAACAATTATAGCAAAGCTGATTTCTGTGTAGTAACGTGAGGGCTGTGCCAAGGGTAACAATTCAGGACCTCTTCATTTCAGGATACATAAGCCTCACAGGGATGTTATTTTAATGACTGCTGTCACTGGAAAATAAAAACATGTTGCAAAACCAGATCCATGATACCTACAAGAAAATGCTACGTGGTCCAAGTTGAAATTTATTTGTTGACAGAAAAGATGTGCTGTGCTTAATGTAAAGTTCAATAGAAATGCATGTAACGCAGATATCTAGAACCATAACGGCAATAAAATAAGCTCTGTGTTTATCTGCCTGTTAAATGCAATTCAAAATTTATTGGTAAAAAGGAATCAAATTTGGTTATGGCATAAAATATATTTCTTGCCTTACAAGAGCAACCTAACTGAGTTCCATTCATCACGACAAATCAGCGCCGTTAATCTCTGCCTGGTGACTTTGTTTACAAGCGGCGCGCGGCGGCACACAGCATCAGCGGCCAGGGAAACAGGCTGCGCTCTCTCTACCTTGCGACAAAGCTGGAGAAGAGCGAGCAGCAGCTCCAAATATCCTTGCCCACAGCCAACGTCAGCCCTCCAGATGGCTTGCTTCGCCATTGTTTTCGGTTATTATTTTTTAAATGAAGACATCAGCTGACATGCGAGCCCTGAGTGGATGCTCTCAGGTTCGCTGCAGTCAGAGATCTTTTATGCTGATCCTCGGAACGGATACACGGAGACCCAGGCAGCCACTCCACTGCTACTGTTTATACCGTGATTAGAAAAATTAAAAAAAGGTTTAATTGGTTCTAGATGCCGTTTCAGTAAGTTCTGCTCAAGGAGGATATATATTAAAGCACATCGAACACTTTTACTTACTGTACATATCTTCCCTAATTACACATTCCTCAGGGCAAGAGGATTTCCTTGGTGAGAGATGCAATATGTTTCTTTTGCCTTTAGCTTAGTGCGCTGGCTACTGAAAATACAGCGTACTAAAACCCAAGGAACTTTCCCATTTTAATGTGGTCGTAAGCTTCCTGCTAGGCCGTGACCTAATTGAGACTTTTGATCTTAGCTCTTTCCAAACACGTTATATTCTTCAGAGTCTGTAAAACATTTTAACTACGGATCTCCTGCAATCACTACCAAAAGCTACAGGGAATAAAATAATAAAGAAAGAAGGGGGGTAAGGGTGGAAACAACTCCCTCAGTTTATCAAAGTCAATGGAAATACAAGGTATTAATTATGCTAAATGAAGAAATATGGGCATTTGGTTACTTTTGCGGGTCAGAAATATTTTAATCTGGCGCTGCCAGGCAGCTGCCTCTCCCTGACCTGCGTGCATCTCTATCAGCTGCCGGATCACATCAAAGCAGCAGCGAGTGAGGAAAGCGGCGACCAGCGCGGGGGCCCTGCTGCGGTACCAAGGTCACAGATTGGACTGAAACCACCACATTGTTATCAATTACAACCGCTGATAAGGACACGACCTTTTTTTGAGGCACACGAATGGAGCAGGGTGGGGGGATGGATATCCATGCGGCTGCATTCCCCCCCCCAAACAGCGCTTGGCTTGCTTTATGTGCCGATAAGGAGAATAAAACTGTCCAGCAAATTTTAATTCTCAAATGGACAGAGTTAAAAACATGAGCCAGAGTCCACTGCTGATAAGATCCACTCGGATCACCCGAACGCAGTTCCCTTGATTCGGTTAACTGAGCCAAACACACGACAGAGCACAATTAAAGCAGAGGGGAAATTGTATTTCTACCCTGCAGACGGCTCTTGTGAAGTTGCATCAAAGCAAAGCCAAAAATGTCTTTATTATAGCGGGACCTACAGCAGAAGCGCATGTAACTCAAAATAAGTAGTGTTATACAGTAGTAAGTCACCTAGTAAAATAAAAGTATATTTTCAATAAAGATTAGCTCTGCATTTTATTCCTTAAAATTCTTTGATCAAGTAATTTTGAACTACATAAAAGCAGCCAGACCTCCCTAACGCAGCATTCCTTCAGAGGCTGTTGTGCTGCACGCAAAATCCCACCATTTCATCTAGCTGTGTTTCAGGTGACGTGGCTCTTGTTAATTTTACATACGCAGCAGATACAGACTATCCTGTTTCCCAACCAAAATGAAAAAGAGTTTTTTACAATAAGCTAGTCACAGTATTTCAGCATTTTAAGTTTTTCTCAAAGGAAGCACTGAAAAAGTTATACAGAAAGGCAGGATAGAACTTAAACCCTTAATGATTTCAAATGCCAAATCTTGTTCGTTCCCACTGCATTTAGATTGAACAAGAAATTAAAATGTTAACACTGGGAAGGATCTTGGCTTTCACAAGCCAGTAGTTATACACTAACTAGTTTACTCCGCATACCCAAAATATTTACCAGCTCTGACTTGGATTTAAGCAGTATAAAATATGATCATTCTGTAGTGCAGAACAGTTCTCGTACATACAGAAGAGGTAATGAGGCGAAACTGGAAGGTATGGAGCTCTATCTTTCCAATCTACCTACAGATTTGGATTTTATTATGTGTCCCCCCTGCTCCGAGGGGGCCAGAAGAGCTGTGTATGGTGAGAGAGGATTAAAGAGCTACGATTATTTCACGTGCCTTTTGAATTCAGGATGAAGTTAAGTGTAGAAAATATAGTCAAGGAGACTGTTTAAGAGCCTGTGGAACGGCTAAGGGAGGAACAGCAGGATGGAGTCTTTAATCCTTTAACAAACTTCCCTATCTGTGCCAAGAGGCAGAGAGAAAAATACATTCTACATTTTATAAATAGTCGTGGACATAAGCTAAAGCATTTTGCCACTTCTGGGAAATCAATAAGCAAAAACAAGCCACTCATTTGCAAATAATTTATGTGGCTTTTTTTGCTAATGCAGGACAATCTCTGTGAAAACGAGGGCAGTAACTTTATTATGCTCATAAATGCAACGCAAAGCAAACAGAGACTGATGCTACCTCTATATATGCTGAACAAAAGGCACAACTTCGATAGGTACTGACATCAGAGAGATGGGGGAGCTACACGACTTGGTCTTTGGGAGTCAAAATTACAGAGCACACATAACCAAAAAAGCTGCAATTATTTAAAATTCGTTAGTTAAGCTGCTATTTGTTAATGCTTAAAACTGCAAAGTGTATGTAATACCAGAAGGGTTTTGCTACAGAGGTCTGCAAAACACCTCTAGGAGCTGCCTTGCACGGAAGCAGCTCTGCCATCCCAAGGCTCTGGATTTTCCCGTGGAAAGAGTGCAGAATTAGGCCAATTAGCATTTAGCCTGCCTGATCACGCTCCTGAATCTGCACAAATGAATGCCACAGCACAGATTTTGCTCCGGTGTGGAGACGGGGGCGGGGGGAAGAAGGGTTAGCTCCCACTGTTCAATCATCACTAGACATACAAAGCTCCTTAGTCAGGTCTGAAGATCAGTATGTAGGGCAGGGAAAAGAAAGACCATCCTCCTATCCAGCTGTGTGGGACACAAGCTGTATAATTAACATACACTCCCCTAAAGCGGCATTCCCTCCTACACAGCAAAATCCTCCTTTGAAAAGTGGGAGAGAAGTTTTGGCGGCTCTGCCGGGAGATGCCCTCCGAGCACACCTTCCCTCACAGGGCAGGCGTGCCGGGCCAGCTGTAGCCTGGGCAAGCCCAGCCTGATGCAGCACTCGCCTTGACATCTGTGCAGTGCCCGGAGCTTATGAGGAACTGAAAAGGTCCCATTTCTTACAAAGGGCCTGATTTCAAGAGAAACTTTGCTCTGAAGGGGAGACGGGCAGCAGCTATTGGCTATTCCACTGCTGCAGTCCATAGTACCATCCCGTTCGGCATATACCCTGTGCTTCTGGGGTTTTGTTTTGGTCTGTAAATCTCAGCTATTATTGCATAAGGAGGAGTAAAAAGGAACTCGTGTAAAACTGCTATTTGACGTGGGTTATAATGCACTGTGTTACTGCTTTGCTTGCATCTGAGGACTTAAAAGAGCAGCATAAAACCCTGACAGGCAGCATCCAGCCAAGCGCTGCACAGGAGTTAGTCCTTGCCTGACCACTGCAAAAACAGCCTGTAAAAAAAAAATAACCAGAGCAAAGACTGCTTGAAAGTATTTCAGAGAGTCAGCAGCCTTCAGCACGCGTTCTATCATCTCACTGCGAAGGACAAGACATGAAACTTTGTGCAGATTAAAGGAGGGGCAAAAAGATTTTCCATTTGTGCAAGGGAAAGGCAGGGGAAACACACAAAACATCCATGATTAAATAAACCCTCCCCGTGATTGAATCCGACTACCATTTTACAATATTAATGCTAATGGATTATTGTACTCTTGTTTGCATGTTTAACTTCAGTTTCCATAAAAGTTGCTTGTACACAGGATCAGAAGAAAATGGCATTTTAAAAACTAAACCCAGCACACACACACTAAAAAGAAAAGGCTACAAAACGAGAGCTGCAAAACCAGCAACATCCACGCAATAATCAGTTTCCGATGTCAGATCAGGAAGTAAGGCAGTAAAAGAAAAGATGCATTCTAAAAAAGAAAAGACTTTTAGGAAACAGCAAAATTAAAACAGGAGTAGATATGTAAAATAGATGAATGAAGACAACGTCTTCCTGCACCGAGGGAGTTGTTTAAGGAGAAACAGTGTCCGTTTGTGGCCAGCGATAATACTTTCCATTCAATAGAGTTTGCAGCTTGCTGATTCATATGATTGCAGGCTGGCGCCCCGCTGGCGAGCCCCCTCCGCTGAAATTAAATCCACTCTCTTCAGTTATAAATTATAATGCTCTATAAACAACACTCCCACTGGGAACAGGGAGAGAGAGAGAGCTCTCTGCATAGTCCACTCACTGTTTAATGCTCTGCTCTTCTGCCACAAACAAGGACTGTATGTCTGCCACAGACAGCACTCTTGCTGTAATTTATATACTGTTTGATGTTGAGAGCAGAGAAAGGAAAGTAGAATTGTAATGCGAGTCAAAGAGGAAAAGAAGTTGGAAGTGGGTGAGTGTGCAAGAAAGAGGAAGGACGGGATACATTTTGCACACATATTTTATAGATACATCATGGCATGGAGCTTTGCTGCCCCTTAGGAATTGTCCCCCCTAAAATCTGGAATACCACTTAAAATGAATTAGCTGTCCATGCCGCGGTGTGCGACGCCAGATCATTCCGTATCAATCAGGAGCCATCTACACGGCTGAGACTTGAAGTCCATTATCACAGAGAATATAAAAACGTTAAAACGATAAGGATTTAACTAAAACTGACAGCAGCCCAGAAATTCACAGCCCAGGCTGACATGCTTTTCCTGGAGCAGCGTGCCCACCGCGCCTTCATCCTGCAGCCCACGAGGCACGTGGTGATGCCGGAGCAGAGCAGGATGCTCAACTAGTGCGGCATCATACTCATTCCCAGCATCTTGATCTGTGTAGGGTAAGGGGAGATCATCAGGGCTGCGTTTGTTATTTTTGAATGAACAAGAGACAAAACACCCAACTGCTCTAAACACACACCCCCCAATCCGGCTTCTTTTTTTTCTTTTAAACCAAATGGATTAAAAAAAATGCCAGTGAAAATATTCCTGCTGTGGGAAAGATGCAGAGTCCAAGTAAAAAGTATATTATTATCTCTAAGAACAGCCGAGGTTACACAGCACAGGGTACTGGGAAATACCCCACAGGCCAGCGAGAGTTGTGTCAGAAGCACAAACCCGTACAAATTTCAAAGCAGAACCCCCTAATTATTGTCATGGAAATTTCTATCTAACTGTGAGGAGAATGACACAGTAGGCAAGCAAACAGCCATGGGGATGGAGATGTCTGTCACTCGAAATTCTGAGGAACCACTGCAGGTTAGAGAGCTGACCAGTAAAGCCTAGCTCTGCTAAAACCGGCACGCAGCACAGGTCTGGCCATGATTTGTGGAGTTGAGTCGGACATCCTCGAAGTACTTGTTCTGTTTGTTAATAAAATTTTTCCTTAACTGTCCCCAAAGCCCACCACCACTGTGCCTTTTCTTCTTTTTTTATGTTTTTGGAACCAAGGAGCTTTTAGATTTGGGGGAGGGAGGTAGAAGTCTCCTTTACCGTGAGGTTGAACCCTCGTATGTCAAATCTGGCCTGGAGCAAATTTTCACAGCTGAATTATAAACCCTGTAAACAAGGTTTTATGATGGAAATGCTGACACAACCTTAATTACAAACAGCGTGAAGCGTGGGAGGCTCTGTAATACACACTCCTGTACGCTGCAAGTCCTCCAGCACGCCAAATCTGCCATCCAACAAAAAGCAAAGCTTGTTCCTTCTCCCCCTCCGTGCTCAAGTGTTTCTATCAAATCTGGTTGCTTAATACCGTCCTCTAGAAAAGAAAAAAACACCACCCCTGATTTTGTAATAAAAGTATAATGTATAGCTTAAAAATAAATTAAATAAAGGAAACATTAAAAGATAAATGGAGCAGGATGCTCTATGGCTGAGGTAATTTGAGTGGAAAGGGAAGGGGGGAGTTTACATTAATAAATGATTAAAGGCCTTAACGAGGGCCTATCAGGTTGAACAGTGGAGCATACTTCTCCACCTCTCCTCCCTGCGTCCAGCTTTTTTACATTTGTTCTCAATGCTGATCAATATGGTTTTCATTTACTGATTTCCATAATGCCATATGTGATCTGCTAGCCTGACATAATGAAGGCAGAAAGAGAGCTGAAGTCATTTGAACGTTCTCGCTCGCATGTCTGTCACCAATTTAGAAAATAAATATCTATTGAGAGTTACAGTTTCCTCCTGTCTAGGAGAAACACGTCAAGATTTGCATATGCAGATTGGAAAGCTTTTCTTCTTTCCTCCCAACTCCCCCTTTGTTTAATTTTTATATAAGGGAACGATGTGGAAGAATATCGTCCCCCCATGTGTTTTAATAAGTACGTGCTCTCATAACAAAGAAGAAATACTCCTAAAATTTAAAATGGAAAGAGAGCTGGCTTCTCTTCTTCCTCTGTCTGGGACCCGCCTGGCATCCCAATGAAGGAAAACTTTTCCGACTGCTGAGTCACACTGACCCACGGGATGCTACCAGGGACAACGCTAGCGTAAAAAATAAGGAAGGATGGTCAAAGCAACACAGGTTGCTTCATGAGAGGAGGCTAAATCAACACTGAAGAGACATCACACTCTTAAAGGGAGTTCATTCATCCCTCTTGGAAGTGTGAACGATGCCTTATGGCAATGGTGGTACAGAAACACTGCATCTGTTTAATAAAACAAACAGGAGTAGCAGGTACCTTCCGGAGGGTTGGAATTGAGGGTCCCACCACCTGCAAAGCACCACTGGTGTAGGAACAGTGCAAGGGCCATAATCAAATCATAAAAATTTAAATGGCTTATGACAGACAAGAGGCTACAGCAGGGTTGTAGGTGTGTGGCTGCCAACTGAGTCCCTTCTCAGTCAGATCTCATAGGGAAGGCTGAACCCAGAGATTTCTAAATACCTTGCCCTTTGGTTGTAATCACTTCCCATAGATGCCCAACTTCATGATTTAATTAATTCTGTTTATAAAAAGCGAGCCATAGGTTAAATAATGCACTTGAGAGTGTAGGTATTAGGGCAATTCGATCGTGACCCAAATTCAGGATATTTTACCAGACTGAAGAGATGTGATCTTCTGAATTACATCATATACATTAGCACACAACATTTCCTGACTGCTGCGAATGGTGGCCAGCAACATACCGGGATGCTCCAGCTGGAGCACAGAGTTTTGTTTGCTGCGAAGGGAGGATTCTTCCCAGAAGGAGTTTTGTGCTTAATACACAATAGAGAAACAGCAAAACATGAAATGAAAAAATTACAGCACACGTTAAATTTAGGACTCGGGCTACTGCTTTGGTTTCACAGTTGAGCAAGTAAATGATGTTGTAGCAGAAAGGTTTCAAAGTTTCACTGATCACCCAGTTGAGCATTGAGCCATAGAAGTATTCTTTGAATTGCCATTAACAAAGCCTGCAGTTCATTAAGGATATGTGAGAGAGAAATCTATGTAAATAGGGATTAGGGACTGGTGAAACAGCTTTCTGTCACAAACAAATTTTTTTTGAGGTTCAGGAGAATTTAGTGAACAATTTTAAGGTTCTTTCTCATTGTTTTCAGGCATTGCCAGCTTTGGGAAAAAAGCCCAAAAAAGCTGGACTTTGTGCACATTTTGAATTGCTACAGATATACCAAAGAAAAACACACTAAATTCTGTGAAGGGTGCCGAAATTAAAAGACCCTGACAATACTATTAAAATTATAAAGGGTCTCCCTCCAGAAGTGAAAAGCAACATTAAAAGAATTTCTTCTCCTCCTGTTTCTATCACACTTTTGCATCTCTGCTTACCCAGTGTGACTAATGGCAAGGGATTTCAGCATTCCAATTATGATATTGCATCGACCTAATTGGCTTTCTGGAGGGCTGCAGGGAATTGTGTGTTTAAAGACTCTGTTCCCACTAAAGTAAGAAAGATGCAGAAGTACGGCAGTTTCAGAAAGGGACAAATGAACCTACTGCTCCAGAGCTGGGAAAATAAATCCTGGAATAAACTCGCCTGCAAGGAGCAGAAATACAAACCCCATGCCTTGAACTGTAAACTCCTCGCAGCAGTCTTACTGGGATTAATAAATCAGAGTCGTCGTGAGCCCAAAGAAGAGACGTGAAAGCTCTAATAATCGCCGTCTCCCCTCTAACAGCATGGAGCGAGCGCTGCCGCCCGCCAATCCACGGGCCGCGATTAACCTCCCGGCCAATTACAGCCTCATTGGCAAAGCAAACAAGGAATTATTGGCTGTTTAGTCGGGCTTTTCTTCTCCCGCTCTGTCCCCTGGTTCTCATTCCGGTTTTTTCTCTCCTTTTCCTGTGAGGCAAAAAAAAAAAAAAAACCACCCCAATCCTAACCCCACTGCCCCCCCACTTGCAAACACCTGATATTCATCTGAGTGCTGCAGTTGTACAGTCTTGTTAAATTGTTACCACCTTTTCCACAAGCAGTTTTGGCAATTAACCTCATGGTCATACACTTCAAAGGAAACAACTGTTGAGTTTAACCTCCTTGAGCTACCACGGATTCCTTTATGATTTTTCTTCAAACACTTTCATCCCCAACAAAAATGCAGACTGATAAGATTCGTGTTTATTTTTCCATTTTGCCAGTTTATTAAGATGACAAATATCCGATGCTGTTACCCCTATTTTATGCTCCTCAGAAAGCGGCTCTGGGGTTAACCCCCATCTCTGAGGAGGGTACCCCGCTCACTGCAATCCACACGTTCGATGCGCCTGACCCCTCCTTGCCCCTGTTTGCAAATCTCTCTTATTTTTTCTCACCACAAGTAAAAGCTCAGAAAACAGAAACTACAAATAGAGTTAATGCTAAGGACAGGGGATGCCATTAGAAATAGATACATATAAATATATATTTGCCTTGTAGAACTCCACCATTACACAGACAGGGCTACACTTTAAGCACAAAGGAGCTAAAAATTCCCCCTTCAATTAGAATCCCAGTTAGCAAGATCAGAACCTCTGTTAGCACAAACAAAGTGAACTTTTCCTTCTGCCTGAACTTCTGACTACAACATATATTCATTTACCAGACCGTGCAGCTGCTCCTTAAGCAACTGGATAGCTAATGATAGGAAAGTACCAAAGCAAATATTACAGGAGTGCGATCAAATTACTTGGAATGTTGTCTGTGTCTTCTACCCCCACCCCATTTCCATTCTGGTATTATTGCACATTTTTTTTTTCTCCACAGTAATCACAAAAAATGTAAAATGGGTTATTCTTAGGAGAAGCTTCCAACAGAGAGCCAAAGAATCCCAAAAAAAGTGTTTGAATGACCTTTTGCTACTGAGGAAGCAGAGCCCGGTGGTGCAGGGCGAGGGGGGAAGCATCCCTTCTCTCTGGCTGCAAACTGCCTTGGGTGGGAAGGAGTGGTTATAAGGGAGAAGGAGCAAAATATTTGTCTAGGAAAAGAACGTAACAAAGTTTAGTATCTGTCTTCCAGCAAGAAGGGGAAGCATTTGGGCAAAGCATATGGCATATGTTTCAGCTTGTGAGGGAGGGGAAAGAAAAAAAAAAAAAAAAAAAAAAAACCATGTTATGTGCAGTTCAGACCAAATAGAAAACTTATTCTGACTATTCTCATTTGTCAGAGGCTTTTCAAAACTAAGCAGATCTCTCCGTAGCTCTAAATGTCAAAGGAGGAAGTAACCAGTGGGTATTGAGTTTGCGTTTTAGGCTCTCCTTTAACTGTTTCCACTTTTAATTTTAATATGCTTGTCAACAAAATGAGAAACTCCTTCACTCAAAAAAAAAAAAAAAAGGAGAAATTAGCACATTAAATGATACATGGGTCTGGTGCGATGCTGCACAGTTCAGTGAACCCCTGCACAGATCAGCAAGATGGCTGGAAATGTCTCTTTCCGTCTGTTTTTCATCTCGAAAGCCTGTGTACTCAGCAGAGTGTGAAGAGTGCCTCTCTCCCCTCCGACCGCTCTCCTGCTCGCCCCCCCAAAAGCCCCTGCAGCAGAGAACAGGAACTAGAGCAAATGCTTTTGTGAATTAAGAGATCTTGTGAGCGTAAATTTGGTCAGGCTGCTCCTTTCTGCAGGCCAGACCCGGCTGCTGCCCCAGGATGTGAACTGTCAGTTTGCATAGCTGGTGATGAGTTGCAGAACCATCAGTAAAGGTGAAGACGGCAGAAGCAAGAAAGATTCAAGACTGGTGGAAATCATTTCACAAGGAAAATTTCAGCCATCAGTGGGAGGAAGCTTTGAAAAATGCTGCCATTTCCGAGTCAGAACGAAGGAAAAATTAAATTACTGCCGGTGAGGCGAGCCAAAGTCGCATCTTACCCTAGGGAGAGGTTTGACAATGGTAAACATTTGACAGCTGGCCCGAAGTTGTTATCGTGTTCTAACAGTTGTTATAGTCTGAGTGAACATTTCTGATAAGAGAACAGAAAGAAAAACACTAAACCATTTTTAATTTCTCGCTTTCTATATTTTGAGCTGCACTGCCCAGAGCCAAACAGGTTTGAAGCAGTTTGCCACCATCAACCTGACAAAAGCTTTGGCTTTTTACGTGCAGCAATGGACTACAGGTTGGAACCAAAGGTGGCACCATTTCAGCTGGACCAGCATCCCATCCACACAGCAACACCTGAAGAGGAATTTAAAATAACTTCAGCCGCTCGCTTTCTGTATCCCTTAAACATCCCTTCTCTGTTTCACCAAGAGCAGTTACAAGGCTTAACCCTAAATTGGACTGAAATTGAAAAAAAAAATTAATCAACGTAAGTATTTAGCTTCAAGATCTACCACAAAACCTCATTTTTTTTATTACTTCACTTCAAGCTGGTGATGTAGAACCACAGAACTTCACCTTCTGCCACCACATACGGGAGAATAAGTAGAGACGCAACCTCAGTTCCACCTGACCGGAGCAGTAATGAATGCAAACCAGGTCTGTTTAAGCAGAAGAACCTATGCTGTCTTCACAGGGAATTTAATTACACCTAAGATCTTTGTTGTGCTTGGTTGTTACTGACAAAGCGCCAAGCGAGCGGGGAAGCTCAGCTGGGCTCTGCACCGCTATCAGCAGCTCCTCCTTTAAAAAAATCCAGCGTGGATTGGAAAGTACATTACATGTATGTCAAAATCAAACTACCATTCTGGCAGCAAAACTCTTCAACCCCCCCCCCCCCCCTTCTTTTTTAAAATCAGGAATGCTTTTCTAAGCTGTTTAACTAATGCAGCATAACCTCACTGAACACATACACTAAACATTTCCCTCCCATTAAAAATAATTAAGGCAAATATGTGCCATGGCTATTAAACTCTGTTTAATAACTCTCTGAAATGGACTGTCAGTAAATCTTCGTATCCCAGAGTACCTAAACCCCTCCTGCCAACCGTGCTTCCTTGCTGCAGCAGTGGGCACATATAACCAGCCCTGTTAAAGCTGATGGGTATGTTTCCCCCATGGTAATGATCCCAACCCCAGGCACACGGTAACGCTCCAATTAGAAAAGCCGCGTATAAAACTTGTTCTTCAGATACATAAATTAACTCCAAAACTCTTTCTGTATCTCCCGTATTAACAGGTAGAAAGTGTTTCATTACTTTTTCGAATGACTCTACCCCAATCTTAAAGCAAGAGGGTATAAATTGATATTAAAGTATGGTATTTTGAGAATGTTTCAAAGTAAGGTCAAACTCGTATTAAAAAACCTACTAGTGTAGGCTAAAATAACAGTCTGACTGAGCAGCCTTCGGTGCATCTGGGTTCAATTACCCACTACATCCTTGCTATGTTTTCTACTAGCAAGACCAACGCAAGCAAGGCTCGGAGTTCACGAATAATGTCAAAGTTAGGTTACTCAGAAGAGGAATGAGATAAATCATCCAAATCTCAGAGTCATATTGGCAGACCATTTTTTTTCCTCCCCCCTCCCCCCTGCCCCTTACTTCATCCCTGAAAGCAGTGCAATATTGCATAATGACAAATAGAGGACAAAAGTCCTCATCTCACAAGGAAGACTGAGCTCAGCTGGGGTGCCTGTGCTCCTACACACACTTCGAACAAAAAGCCCACACTAAAACGACAGCGTGGAACAACAACACAAGAGGCAAACCCCCAACCTAATACACAGGGCAAACAACATGATTTACCACAGTCACCCTGACCTATGCCTTTTTTCTTGGTGTTTGACCCTGGAACAATGGGGCTGGATGAAGAATCATTATTTGCATTCGACAAGCTGCTGTGAGGAGTAGGAACTGCTCCAGCACCAGCCTTCTGTAAATGGAAGGCAGTGGTGACACTTGTTGAAGTGTTGGCTCTCTCCGTTCTAACTTAACTTAGATCAAATCCAAGCCCCTGTCTCTCGCTTTCATGTTGTCAGGCTAGTTAACGAGGATTTAAGAGCAACGCACTGGAGCTCACCTCAGCACTGCACAGGGTTAAGAGGATGCCGGACTGGGAGCAGCCATCCCAAAGACTGCATCGAAATGGGGCTACTGGGCTGACACAAGTGGTGCATGACAGAAGTTGGACCCCAGAGCCAGTAGTCCTCCCAGGGGAGAGCTGCCACAACCCTGTGCCCACACCTCAACCTTTCCAGTCCAGAGTAGTGAGACTGTGCATAGCTCATGAGTAAAATCCCAACAGGAGCCCTGTCTGCAAACACAGATGCTTCTCCTGGGAAAGCGGGGGTTGGCACTGGCTTCCAGCAAGGCCCAAAAGAAAAAATAATCAGTCATCAGTAAAGCTACTGAAGACGATGTATGTTCTGGGAACACTGTCTGAAGTCTTTTTAAATCCCCATGTTTAATTCTGAGCAGCTCTAGATGAAACACAGTAAATGCTAGCAATGAATCGCTATCATCACAACTGTGCTTGATTGGTATGAGGAGTTACTTTGTCCATTCTGTATTCTGTTTGCACCAACCTAATAACCCATTTGCAAAGTGATAAATCAGGTTAAATTTAGAGGAAAAAGTGTCTTTTAGCCAGACAGCATTTGTCTGAACATTTCCAAATTAGAACACAGTAAGATTTTAAATCATGCAATATCCAAATGTCCCATTATGTATATATATTTATTATAAATTCATACCACTGTAATGTACCTAATTATATAAGGTCATTTCTTATAGAAAAGCACTAGTATAAAAGTTTTATGCAAGAACAGTCTGGCTGTTTATTAATTTACTATCGCAGATGAGAAGCCTTCCACTGATTGTTACACGGACGTACGCAACAGACTTCTGCATTCCAGAGGAGCAACCTGCCCAGCTTACAAAATATTAACCAGCAATCAGAATCACAGACTGGATGGACCTCGAGGGTTAGTGCCTTCCTACACCTGTGTGTAAATAAGCCACCATCTCCCTCTCCCAGCACTTGCCTCCTCGTGCTTACCTGTTTCTCTGGAGACCGGCATTTACAATGAATGCTTTAAATGTGTGGAGTAATTAGGCATCTTTTGAAGCAAACCTTCTAAGCCGTTTGCCATCTCAGGAATGTTTTGACTTCTGGATCTTGGATTATAAAGAATACAAATGCAGTTTTCAGATGGACCAAGCTCAGAGCCACGGTGAGGGAGAGGAAAACAGATCGTTACTACAGTGTCAGAATGGTAGTTTGGTGATGGCAATCTACACACTGTGACTCTGCTCCCACTGGCAGCACAGCTAAATATCACCACAAGGCCCTAACATATTGAAAAATGTGATGAAGAGAGTTAAAACCCACTTCTAGAGGTAATTTTAAGAACTAGATTTGTTACAAACACCTTAACATACTTCTGTCAGCGAGTTCTTATCACCCGTATTGCAAATGGCCAAGGCAAGGCCCTAAAACGTCAGGCGATGCTGAAGGACCAGAGGCAGGAGCTGCTTGAACCCTCTACTTGGTTTGTCAGCTTACTGCAAAGGCTGGAGGATTTACACAATTAGTTTTGCCAGGTTTTGGTGATCTATCATCATCCAAAGAAGCAATTTAGATTTTGCTGAGCTCCCATTACCCCAACAGTACCCGTCTACTGAGCAGGGACATGTGCTGCTCACTTCCAAGGCAAGTTCTCCGAAAGCAAGCAACCACACTGGAAGGGCACGTGTGTGCTTGTAGGTATGCAGGCAGATTCAGCAACAACACTTTTACCTCCTGCAGGCTCTATCATACCTTTTAGTTTTATTTATTTCAGCTCTTTAGTCCATTCACGTAGACTTCAAGGTCCTTCCAAATAGTGGCTTTAAATGATGAAATAATATCTTCAGCAAAACCCCCAAGTATTTTGGGATGGATGCGACTGAAGATAGCCATTTACCACGAACCAAGCCCTTCTCCAGCCAGTCAGGAGAAATCCTTCTGCACATAGCACTTAGGTCAAGCCTTAGCAAGCCTGACATTAATAACACAGAGAATCAGCAGATTCATTTTCAGTTCCTCTCCACCCTTAGCATCCAACCGGTACAATGGTAAGTCAAAGTTTCCCTGCAATAACTAAGGTATTGTATATAACGAACAGTTCAATACTTGCAGGGGAGAACAGTTTCCCCTTGTCTGCTTGTTGGAGCACTGTGAAGTGCGACGAGTGAGACAGACCCTGCAGTGAGCAGTGTGGATCAGCAGAACCCATTCAGTACGCTAACACACGGCTGCTCACAAGGCACAGCTGACTGATGTCTGCTTTTATGGTTTGATCTTGCTCCACCGGAGTAATTCAGAATTCCCAAGTAAAATCATTCCTCACGTAAGACAAGATAATTACACCCCGGGACACACAACAGATAAAGATCCGAAGCAAATCACTCTTTTCCTACAGAACTTACTGGGAATGACTCCACTGACAAGGCAGGGGGAAGAGATGAAGTCTTCTCTCACAAGACAGTTTTAATGCCTGCAGTAAACCTGTTTAAGACTGAATTTACTTCCAGACTTTCAGTCCTTCACTCGCATGCTGGAACTGGGAGGTATGGCAGAACGGGGAGGGGGGGGTTCAGGGGGTTTTGCATCTTATGAAGAACAAAGGGAAACAACTTCAATACAACCCTGAAACAGACCTGCAGCCAGAATTGTCTTTTGTAAAAATTATATTCCTCTGACTACGATGTGTAAGTATCTGCTCTTATCTAATAAAAAGATCCTTTTGAAGTAAGTGGTTCAGTTGGCCTGTGCCAATACTTGTGTTACTAACCCAGAAGAAAGGCTGGCTGAACACAGGATGCAACCTTTCTCATCTGTATCACTTTGAACCATAAAAGCAGCAAGAGTAAAAACAGACGGGAAGCAAAGTGCTTAATACTGGACAGCGACTTTCTTTAAATCTCTTCCACTTTCTAATTAACTATAGCGGACCTCCTCCGTATCAGCAGTGTGCGGTAGGTGCCTTTCCTGCATCCAGAGATGGAGAAAACACGCTGGGGCTCCATGAATAAAAGTCATGCTTTGCCTGCAAGTTTGGTTTCTCACTTCACAGGATTGTTTGCGAAAGGAGCTGTAATTAAGGAAGGGGTCTGGGTGGATACCTAAAACCAGTAGGAGATATGTATAATTCCAGGTTATCACCCAGCAGAAACAGCAGAACATTAAGAAAACATCATTTCTGTCCACTTACACGGTGTTTATTATAAAGATGCAAGCAAGCAACACCATAAACAAGAGCCTAAAGATTATAGTTTTCTAAAAATCAGGGATTTAGAAAGTACCTGAAAAATTTATACCATGCACAGCTTAAGCACACCTGACTTTTTTTAAAATGATTTTTCTAAAGTTTATGGTCAAAGAATGCAAGAGGAGCACTAAAGCTATTTAGTTCCTTAAAACAGATGTAAAGGATAAGCTTGCCTACAACTTGGTCATCGCTTCTCAAGCGGCACCCTGTTTTTCCAGTGTGCTGTAATTCTGTGATGCCGTCACTCACAGAACAGCAGCCATCACTCATGCTGGTATTTATAAAGAATTCATAGTGGAAAACTCTTCAGATATTCTAGAATAATTCTGAAGCAGGATGAATTCCATGATGGTCTTTGGGACAGTTTGGCACCTTCTTTTTTTAGTTGAGTTTTAACCTTTGAGTTTTCTCTACCTTCTGCCTTTAGGGAGGTGAGATCCTTCAGCTTCATCCAAGAGAGGTTTCTGTGTTAGAAAAGCCATCTGCTTCCATACTTCAAAGATAGTGGTACCTATTTGTGCAACGCCTCAGCCAGCGAGGCTGCTGACCTACAGAGCAACTCCCAAACATGAATCCAGGAGATGATTTTTAGTTCTGCAATGTTTCAGAACACCTGCTTACATTTGCAGAAATACTGCATCACCCAATAGCATTTTGGAAAGGAAATTCCAAGAGGAATACAGCCCAAGTAATCCTTGTTCTAGATTATCTTTCCTCAGAGTTCCTGCAGGTAAAGTACACGCCGAATATTACGTTCCTGAAGGCCAGTCTAGCCATTCTAGAGCTAGCAAATTATTTTTAAACACTTCAGATGTGATTATGCATAATGAATAAATAAATACACATTTATGATGGAGAGATGTTACGGTTCAAAAAAGCAATACAACATCTTTCAACTACCCTTTCTTAAAACCCTAATATGCTTGTGCATAAATAAAGCCCTTAGCTTGCTTGGATAGACTCTCACTGAGACGTGCCGATGGTGCTAATTCAGAGCAGAAAACGCTCTTATTCCAGGCCACTGCAGTGAAGTGACATTTACCTAATGCAGCTATAAATTTCCTGATAATTAGTGGGCAGCTGATGGTGATGCAATCTGACTAGTGCAACAATGCCAGCCTCAAACTAGCTCTCCAACACCCACAAGTTAATCAGGTTTCAAACCAAAAAATCCCCAAAATTCTGAACAGCGCAATGGCTCAGAGACAAAGGCTGGTGCCACTAAGCTTACACCAGTCGCTGTGATGCTTTCATGTTCCAGATACAGTTGCTAACGAGATGCAGCCCCTCTTCCCCCCATTACACTTAATTTTTAATGTAAAAAACCCACATGACTTTTCATTTAGTGATTCATAACCAACAGTCCTGGAACTCTGTATAAATGAGGAGTAAGCTTAGGTAAGTTCACCGTGCTGAAGTGACAGAATTTGGAGGGGTACCAAACAGAATCTTCAAAAATAACATTGAAAAGTTGCTTCTGAAGCTTTACAGGCCTTTGAGATTCCTCTGCTGGTTTTGAAAGTTTCCAATGTCATTTAGACCTTTCAAAGCTAAATAATTGAGCAACTACTTTAAAAACCTGGCACCAGATCACATACAATTTTCCACCTACCGTGAAGTGCACAGTCCCCAGCGTTGCTTCATCCTACATCACTACCATCCAGACCAATTCAATTGGACAAAATGACAGTAAGCAATCTAAATTTTTATTTTTCAAACCTAAAGCTGGGAAATGTTTACATTCTAATAATTTGGAAGTATTAAATAGTAGCCCTAGATGTCCTAGGAGAGTAAGTTTATTTAAGACTGCAAGAACTACTATGGAAGTTGTAAGTAGATTCTCAGACAGAGAGAAAACACAGACCCATCCTTTAAAATGCTTTCTCAAAACAGTGTTTGACCTTTTAGGTGCATCATGAACGAGGCCAGTCAATCAAAGAAAACCCTTCTCCTTGTTCTTTTCTTGGATGAACTCTTTATTTATCACAGTCCCTTAGAAAGGAAAAGGACTTTTCTGCATGCTAGGTTAGAGTATTGTTCTAAAGCAAACCAGGAGATAAAATGTCATGAGAAAGTTAATTAGCATTTAGACAGCACACTGAAATTCCCACTGAATGCAAAGGGCCATCCATGCATTCGCAGTGCTCAGGACATGTTCAGCTCACCCCTTGGTTCCTGCAGGAAGGGAAAGATGACTTCTAGCTGTGGTGACCATCAGACATGAGTACTCGTCTGAGATGCAAGTGCACAGCCACAGTCCCCTAACTGCACTTTACTTCAGTTTTGCCTATTGTTTTTGGATGGTCGAGCTCAGCACGTAGTGATTAACAGCTCACACTACGTGGAGGCTAGTGGCAAGTGGAGTACCACAGGAAGCTGTTCTGCAACCTTCCTCTTTGATGTCTCCATCACTGACTCGGAAAAGGCAACTGAGCCCATTCTCATCACATTTACAGATGACACCAAACTGGGAGGATGCATCCAAGTGCTCCAGGGCAGGGCTGACACTTAGGGAGTCTTGGAGGAACAGGCTGACACTCAGCAAGGACAAGCACCAAGTCTTCCACCTCGCCAGGAAGAGCCCTCCGCAGCAATACCAGCTTCTGTTCAGAAACTGTGCCTCCTGCACCACTCTTGGCCAGGATGCAGAGAGAAAAGGTGCTGGGGACATGCCAGCACAGCTCTGTGCCAGCCACAGCTCCTCCAACAAATACTCCAGTAGTGGATCTATCTCCCCTGGGGATCAACAGCTCCTCACATGAGCACAAATCTGACAAGAAAGTGACTGCAGAGATTCGTATGGATTTTAATAGGCCTCCTTAATCCCTGCACACCTAACACAAAGACCAATAAAGTCAGGGCATGTTTTTCCACGTACTCAGCTTCTGAGTTCATGTGCTAATTATAGCTCACGCTGATCTTTAAAAATGGAAAAACCCACAGAATTTAAAGAATACAATAGGGTGAAATCATTAAGTTTATTTTTGTTTTGAATTCCCAGTTAATAGAAGTGTTGGACCATCTAGATCCTACCAATATGCTTTTGAAATCTGTCTTTAGTTATGTGTCCAAGACTAGGTAAGAACTTTCTGACCTCTCTCTGATTTAAAACTTGGTTGTAAGCAGTACTTTTTGTCATTCTTTTTGTTATTAAATAGGGCAGTGTGGAAAAAAGATGATTAAAGATATCAAACAAACACCAAACCTCATGTGAATGGACTGATAGAAAA
This sequence comes from Porphyrio hochstetteri, assembly GCA_020800305.1. Lineage (NCBI taxonomy): Eukaryota > Metazoa > Chordata > Aves > Gruiformes > Rallidae > Porphyrio > Porphyrio hochstetteri. Next base: position 4,048,503 of record CM036925.1, read on the forward strand.
TAAAGTACCATTTAATGACGTGAGAAATTAGATGAAACTGTCAAGTTTAAAAGAATCTTAAAATGGTTAACAGGTCAAAACATAAAAACTTCTTTATGTATAGAGTGAATATAAAGGGAACATGGTAAGTATCTGCCAAGGGTTAATTGCAACCCTGCATGAAAAGCAGTTAACAAGTGAGAGTTAGAACACCCAGGAGGAAAAGAAAAATTTTTCCAGTGCCATGAGAAATAAACAACAAGGGGGAAATATTTCCTTTGGCCACTGTTACCTCCTCTCCAAAAGCTCAGAGGAGTAGTGGGAATGCCAAGGCCTGGTTTGCTCTTGACTCCCTCTGAAACATTTGTCTTCATTACCACTCTTTTTAATCAGGGCTCCTTCATGAGTGTTTCTGCTCAGCCCCCAAGGGGCAACTCTCGGCTGCGATAAATCAGCATCCATACCGCAAGTCACTAATCAGCACTCTCAGGGAAAGAATAACAGCGAAGTGCAGACCACTAAAGGCTTGGAGAAACCTGAAGGCTTAGTGGCCTCAAGGAAGAATGGCCTACATAAAAATAATAAGCCAGTGAACCATCACTACCTTCTAGGCTTAGCAGGACTTGCGTTCAGAGGAATTATTTAAAAGCCTCTTGCACACAAATTGTTCGCACTGTGTAAAGGGTACTTTATTGATAAAGAGGGAACGCACTATCACCCTTGAGCTTGGGTAGAGTAATTCAGTGTATTGCACGTCTACCTCCTGCTAGAAAGCATTCAAGGAAACAAACTTGGTAATGGATACCTAGTGCTGCCATCCTACAATGGCTGGAGAGGATGGACGGACAGATAATGACACCAGATGAAGGGGAAATGGAAATTGGTTCAAGATAGAACATTCCCAAGACACCACCTACATTACTGCAATGGAAGAGGAAAGCATTTGTCTGGGGTTTTCTGTTGTTTTTTCTTTTTAAAAAAGGTTATTTATAAGTACAACTAAATAGATGTCATTTCAAAAGGAAAATATCTGCATAGGTTATCTGTACTCATGGCAATCTCCCTGCATCTCATCCCTCTAAAACTACTGCATGATGTTCCAACTACAGAAACAATTAATATTTCAATAGTCATTATTCCTTAAAATTGCCTAAAATCCCAAGCCTGTGTCAATGCTTGCCAAACACATCACAGAAAGAAGCTGAATGCACACCCAAAACCCTTCTGCTTTTTCCCCAAGTAGTTTGGATGCCAGTACCACTATGAAATAACTGTGAGCTGTAAAACCATACTAAGTATCGGCATCTAAATTAGCAAACTAAGCATCCTCCTATCCAATAGCTGTTAAACAAAAATCCCAGAGCAAGCTTTTCCAAACCCACAATTGCAGCCATCCACAATTTTTTCCCTGTTAAGGCTCATCTCTATGGTACCTGGAAACCTGGCCCATGTAGATAAAGCGATTGCAGCCACACATGGAAAGATTGCAGAGAAAGAACCTTCCACCGTTCCCACTTCC